>JAKWBJ010000485.1:5302500-10102500 GCA_023159175.1 Wohlfahrtia magnifica | reverse complement strand
GGTTCCTAATACATTGGATTTCTTTTTAATAGCACTCAGAGGTCATGCAAACTTCCACTTATTTACACAGTGTTGGAAGTCTCTTTCTAAACAATGAAGCATAAAAATCACATCATTCTTGTCTTCGTCAGCATACACTCCATCCCTACTGTCCTCTTTAAAAAATGCTTTCCATACTTAAGACAAATCTTGTCTTTGCCAAGGACAATTAGTTTATCGATATGACTGCATGGCCTGTGACCCGTACCCAAGTGATTTTACAATGCATCGTCATGTTTTGTAAATTCACCTCAGAAAAATGAAAGAAAATCGTTATAAATTCGGAGACCCTGCTATATACCTCGCTTAAAGCCTAATTCTACTGTATTCGACATTGTCCGCAATGGTTATACATATAATTGTTTAAGTCCAAATTTTGAAAACATTTTCACTCTTTTTTTTCTCGAATTCCCAAAAATCAAGTAGGCTTTATACCACCATAGCATTTTAAAAACTGACACCATGCAAAAATTCGTTTCTGAAGTAATATATTCTTACGAAAATTAAAATGCCTAAAATGATGCACCAACATTTGTACATTTTGTAATTTACTAGAACATTCGAAATTAATATTAATTAACTATAAAAGGCGGCACATTGTGCTTAGCCAGTCAGTCATAATTTAACAGTCAAATAATTTAACAGTCAAAGTGTACAGTCGTGCTAAAGCGTTAGTAAAAGTGTTGAGTAAATTTGTGTTTTTTGTTCAATATACTTATGTATGTATAATTTTAATTGTGGAAGTAATAGTCTATATAAAGTACAACAATAAATTCGTGTCATTTATTTTATTTAACGCAATTTAACATTCAAACGTTTTAAAAAGGTTAAAACGTAAGGGTATCGTTGGTTCGCAATATTTATTCTTTAATTCTTTAAACAATCCTTGAGGATCATATGGCCGTAACATATTCTTCAACGTTTTAATGTTGCTGCCAGTCATGTTAAGAGGAGCAGTTTATTTATACGCCTGTCTACTCCAAGTATAAGCTAATCTTCCGATTCTTCGGCTTCTCCATGGGTTTTATTCTAACCAGTTTCGCTATGTCGTCATCGAATTTTCTCATCGTAGAAGTTCACATAAGTAACTTCTTACAAAAAATAAAAATTACTCTGACGACAATTTTTGGGATTTTTTTATAATAGTTTACGTGGCTTTTCTTCGAAAAATGGTAAAAAATAGTTATTGAAGTATTATCATCGTCTTTTGATTTCGGTATTTTAAAAAGATTTTCAGTATAGTGATAGGCTCTTTGGTATCTTAGCCTAATAGCAATTATTCAGTTTAGTAGTTATAAAAATTTTTTACAAAGAAACTGATTAAAACTTATATACGTTTGCATCAAATTAAGTTCAAAGTTCAATAGAAATTTCTACGTAAAACCTAGCCCTAGTAGTGAAATGCTAAAATCGCTTAAAATATAATTAAATTTTAGGGGTTGGTTTTCTTGGAGAAAGCTGTTAATTTATCAGAAACCAGGTTGAGTTGAAAGAACAAATCTGCCTGTAGATATGCTACGTTTTTAATTTTCTTTACAATTTTATTATATGTAGCCGAGTTTGACACAAAAAGTTATTATAAGTTATGACTCTTTAAATGAAAAATTTTTCTTCCATAATTTTGTTAAAAATTAATATTTGAGAAAAACTATAAGTTTTTAAGTTAAAAGCAAATGAAAAGTTATCGATAAAATATTTCCATTAAAAGGCTTAAAGTTCATTAAAGTAAACGTGTTGGTAAAATATATCTTTAAAATTTATTTATGATTTAAGCCTTCAAATAGACAATTATTTGAATGAACAAACAAGCGAACAAAGCTGTAAAGTATATTTTAAAATACTTTATAAGCCCTTAAACAAAAGCATATTTTAAGGATTTAACATTAAAAACAAAACTATATAGATGTACTCCTTAAACGTAATGGCTTCTTTTCATATAAAAATCATTTTAAGGATAATTTATGTAAATCTCTTAGACAAGAACAAAATTTTTATATATTTTTTGGGACTATTTTTTTAACGTTTTACTTCGAATTTCGAGGTCATATGTTGCTTATTTAAAACGTTAAATAAATAGAAAAAAAATATGTATCGTTTTATAGTCAAATTTACATTAACCTTAATACAACAAAAGTTAAAAAAGCATTTTATTTTACGAATATCTCTGTATACCTTTACATAACACTTTTCTTTTTTTATTTTTCTCCTTTTAACCTAAACACCCAATTTCAATAGAAAATTAATACACAAAAGCCAACACGTTTTAACCACAAATTTTTGTATAGCAAATCACAAAAACTAGAAGCAGGAAAAAAAAATTACAGAAAACATAAGGAAAAAAAAGAAAGTCAATTTGTATGGCTGTTACAATGATGACAACAATCAATACCATAGATAAAGCCCTGACACTCAGTTACAAAAATAAAAAGCCTTAAGAGATATTAAACAGTTACTGATACCAAAAAAAAGTGAGTTTTTCATTTAAGGTATGGCTGCCACAAATACAAAAAAGGATGCTTTTTTTCCTGATTTTAAAAAAAGAGGTAAATAAGGCAAATCATTGTTGTTGATGTTGTTGTTCTTGTTGTATGGTTATATAAGTACCGACAACCTATAAAGCCATATAAACTTGTTTTGGGTCAATATTATAAGCCATGATAGTTGTTAACCACAAAATGATATCGATATCATCCTCGACATTTACACAACATACATAGACAACAGGCGAACAGTCGGATATATTTTTTTATTTTCCATAAAATACACACACACACACACATAGAAAAAAAGTTACAGATACACAATATACAGATCAATACGATAAATATACAAGAGAAACATAAAAAGGAAAATTTTATTTTTAAGAAAATTTCCAATATTTTGTCTGTATTATTCTCGGAAATAACACACTTATGCAATTACATACGTGGCCAGTTTGATAATTTCTCTAATTTTTTAATCCTTTATTTCTGCTCAAGGAAAATCTATGACCATAAGAAATAAGAAATAAAATGTGGAAACAGCAAACTGCTGCTGGGGTACTGTTTTAAAGGTGTCTCTTGCCAGAGTGTCATTGCTCATACTAGAGACTTGTCCACGCCAACGCTCACTATATCCAGCTCTCTGTACAGCTTATACAGCTCGTTGTTCCAACGTATACGATACTCATTTTATACTTGTAGAGTAGCGAATATCTTACGAACTATTGTCTTCTCAAAACACTTCTATCGTTGTTCAGCAGTGCGCGATACAGCACGACAGGGATAATAAGCGCTTGGTAGAGCGTGAGTTTGGTTCGTCCAGAGAGAGCTCTCTTCCTAATTAGCCACTATGCCCAAAATAGCACCTGTTGGCAAGTGTGATTTTCCATATTATCTCCAGGATGACGTCGTTCATGGCACTCTGTCACCACTTCAAAAGTACGGCCGCCAACAGTGATGTTCTGTTCAAGACAAGAATACTCTTTGTTCGTTCACAGAAGATACTCGATTATTTCATTATCATCATATCGACCAGGCACTATTGCAGGACACTGCAATCCATGCTATCAGCAAATCTCCTGCCTTCTTAATGTACACCAGCACACCTGAACCTACCAAGAATCCCACATTCACACAACATGTGTTTCGCAATCTCTTATGCCTGTGAGCACAGTCTACAAACATCCACTTTTGTGACCGCCATGCTATTCAGATACGCTCCTAGTCCACAGTGACCCGTAAGAAACTTCGTACTGAGTTTCAAGTCCGGCCTGCCATAGAACCTCGAACAACCCAAATTGTTGACTAATCGACGCATTAAAGCGGCGAAGTCCTCTTTGAACATTCCAGTGGCTATTTCCCAATCCTTGATTATAGTAAGTGGTGCTGCACAGCAGGGTTTCGGAACGTTATAGGATGTCATGGAAACCTTTGTGGCCAATGTATTCATTACCATCTATTTTATTTTCTCTAGGTAACCGAAACAACTGGACCTTATTTCCAAGCGAAAGCTTTTGCAATGTATCGTAGCAATACTTAACCAATCTGTATATCATGACAGAAGATACTTAATCGGGACCTTATTTATTACAAGTCTCACATTGGCCATCTCTCTCTTCAGGTTTAAGTACGCAGAATATACAGCACGGGTGTAGAAGCCGACAGTGTCAAATATCGACGGCATATGTAGGATAATGTTGTAAAAAATGGTGCCCTGGCGATTCAACATGGCGGCACGAATAATGAAAAATAAAATAACGAAAAGCATGACTGGGAATAGCCTTGTCCCAAACCACGTTTATTAAGTACCAAACGGCTCGAAAAGGTCGCTATTAATGTTGACAAGGATTTGGGTGGTGCGCATAATTATAAAGCCGCACATATGTGCACCTGTGCATTATATTGATAAAACAGCAGTATTTTCTAGGAAAAATAAGATTGATTTTGCTCCAAATCCGTTTTTTTTTTTCGTCCCTTCTCTAGGGAGCATATTAGCTTTGCACAAAACATTCAATGGCTTTGTTCAGTTTCATTAATCAGGTAGATTTTTTCAAGGTAAGAAGATGATTAATCCGATCCATACTAAGTAGTGGTGGCGATCCTTACTTAACATTTGTAATTTTTTCCCAGTAGGTGGGATTTTCTCCTGTTCATTCGTCTGACGTTGGTCATCCTCGCCTAAGTTAAACTATGTGATCAGGGGGGCTTTTTTAGATGGATTTGTCGTGAGGAAATTTAAGTATTTTTTATTTAAACCTCGAAACCGTAACCAAAATTTTTTTTCGTCATATCCACTGCGATGGTTCGAGCCTGTGCCACTTGTGTTATATGCCCGCGCTCTAACCACTACACCAAGCCACCCCCAAAACCATATTAAATCCTAATGGTAATGGTTTTTTGTCTCATCGTCTTGATGGCGTCGTGATATAGTGGTGAAAGTGTTTGCCAAGAGTTCCAATATAATCAAAAAAAAAAAAAAAAAATAAGAGAGATTTCATTCAATAGGTCCACTGATCCCCCTCCTAAACTAATGAAAAGTTAATTTAACGCTGCCTCTGAGGGAAAAATAGTAACAAAAGCCAATGATTAGCATGGTTTTCAACAACCAATAGCACGGAACGCTTTGTGTACAGCCAACCATACAGTAAACCAAATACTTGCTGAGCCAGATACCGAGAGCAGAAAAAGACACTGAAACAAAGCGTTACCGAAGGGGGACGAAAAGCTGTAGCTGTGGCTGTAGCTATAGCTGTAGTAGTTTACATTCATTTAAACTAACCTATTACTTTGATTATTTTTTGGACTCAAGTGTGTTGTTATGCGTTCAAGTTACATTCACAAATACAGAACGGTGCAGAAACTCGGTTGACAACCTCTTTGGTGCTGTTACGACTACGACAGTCCTCAGTAAACCAATTTTAAAGCATTAAAAGCGTTATTCCGTATTATCGCTAATAGCTAGCAATCCGTTCTATAGTTTCGGCGAAGGTATTTTTCATTTTCATTCAAATGAACGGGGTTATCTGCTACGCAAAGCTACCAACAATTAACGACTAGATGCAATTTGATAGTAGATAGTTTAGTTAAGATAATAGTCTAGTGAAGATTACAATTAAAAACAGCAATATTGCATTCAAATTTACTAGGCGGGAAATAAAAACGCTCACAAAATTATCAAACTAACGTCGTTGCATACTGATTTAAAATGTGTGTTGTAAGGATAGTCAGAAATGAAATGGAAAAAATTCTATAATATTTCAAAGAACTTAAAAATGCATTATTTTACAGAAAAATATATATATTTTTTTAATTTTTTTGCAAAAATAAGGATTAAAAATATTTTTCAATTTATATTGCAAATTTTAAAACTCTACTAAGGGATAATTAAAAAATGTTAAGCTGTTAAGCTGTTTCTTAAAGATCCAATCGTCTACAAACGATTTGTCTTAAAAAAGAATTTTTCTTCTTTTAATTTTTTCTTTTTCATATGAAACGACCCCAAATTTTTATCCCCCAGCATCATCTATAAATGGTCAATTGTATTTGTTGTAGATGTGGCATAGAATGTGTAAATGTATATGTGAAAGTAATGCTTTTCTTTACTGTGTGTGTTTAGTTGTTGTTGTCGATTTTTTTTCTCTTGTCATTTACGTGTATCCCTCTTAATACGACCACAAAAAATTAGTTTTTATTGAGACTTTGTTTTTATATTTCTTTTTGTTTTCCCATCTCTTTCCCTTACACATTGGCATTGTTATAGCATTAGTAGTAGTATATTAATGTATATGTACTGTTATGTGTGTGCAAATGTGTGCTCTGTATGTATTTAGACCTGACTGATCCTATTTGTTATTTATCGTTTTATAAGTGTTCATCTGTGGTTTTGTTCGGTGCTGTTGTACTGTGTGCTGTGTTGTAAAGCTTTAATATTTTAAGTAATTTTTGTGGTTAAATCTTTGTGTATATGTGTGTGTTGTATTTGTAAAAATTGTGCTTGAAATAGCATATTTGATATCATGATATCTCAACGCTATTATGTTATCCTTAAATTGACAAAAAAAAAGGAAAAGAAAACACACAGAATTTGACCAAATATTGCCTGCTTTCATAGTTAATTTTGAAAATTAATTGTTGGACAGATAGAATGCCATGAAAGCTTTTCTTTTTTTGTTTTGTTGGAAAATGACAATAATGGCCAACAATTGAATTCTTTGTTGAAAAAGCTTATAAAAATTAACTCTGTACTATTTTGGGGCTAATTTTTTATTTAAGGGACAAAGGGCTGTTTTTTTTTTTTCGATAAAAACATACGAAATTGGTTTTTCTTGATTTTCATTTAAGTATACTTTTAGGATTAAAGTTTTTTCTTATTTTAAAATATTTTAAATACCTTTAGGGGCTAAAAAAATATTTAAATATGTAATAAAAAAAAAATTTGTTTTGAAAGTAATTATCTTAAAAGTATGCAAACATTTTGAAACAAATCTTACCCCATCTTAGTTTTAAATATATGGATTTTGATAGAATGCTCAAAGGTAGAATTTCCCCAAGAAGAGAATTGCGTAGGGGTAACCTATTGAACGAATACATGCTAATGGTGGTGTTGGATCTGAGCTTGAGATAAATATCTCTCACCATAAAATAACTAAAAAGCCGCGTTAATGGCTGGCTATAGGATACTATACGACCGCAATATTGGAATTTTTTCTGCAGCCAGGTGACGCTTCTATTATCAAATTCAGTATATACTCGTATTACTATATCTCCATTGGTCAGACAGTGTGAAAAAGAACTGTTACGGCTTTAACAGTCTGGCACTCTGGGGATGGCCGCTACACATGCAGTACATTGTGTTGGTACTAGAAAAATATGTTATGGGAACTAGGATAGAGAGAATGGTACTTATGGACGTTTGATTTAAATTGAATGATGTCTTTAGTGGCATGGACAACTTTTGCGGTAAAGCACACAGACGAACGAATTCTCTTTATAATGCGTTGTACGTTTCATTTGACACTCAACTACAAAAGGATGCATTCTACAAGAAAAACGAGTACTAAGTGAAAAGATAGGAATTAATTCCGTTATATCGTCAGAGCACGTTGTCAGAAGCACCTTCGCCCTCTCTTGTACGCAATCAAAAAGCCCTAAAATAGTCTTTGAAGCACCGGCCCATACATGAAAGTTGTATTCCAACCTAGGTTAGATAAAGGTCTTGTAAATATTGTGAAGGTCAGATGGAGTGAGTATTTCCTATACCGTTTAAAAAAACTCAAAATATGTGATCATTTGTTCATGCCCAGAACATCAAGAACATCAGACTCCTCAATATCTACATTACCTATAGACACAGATGAATTCAACCCTATTCGCATGCCACCAATTCATTACTTTAGTTTGGATCCCTGCGCATAGAGACTACTATGGTAATGAACAGGCAGACGAGGCAGAACGTGATCTGTCTTGAATACCTACAACGTGTTTGCAGATTTGAATGTAATGTAGTCGTAATCTAGACCTTTGTAAGGTGGCTACGCCAATGTTTCCGGCAATAATATCTGGCATGCTAGGTAAACATGCAAGTTGACTTAAAATCCCCTTTAAAGACGATTATAGCAGCTGTGGCCCAAGAGGATCAAATTTCTTGGGTCTAAGTTAATGACCTACTTAAGATATTGCATATCGTAACATTTTTACTTATTTCACTTTTTCATTTCTTTAATTTCACAGCTATTGACTAGCCAAGTCAGTGATTAGTGACATTTAGAGCCACTGGACATTCCAAGGCCCTCTAGAGCCTTTCTTATTGTACTTGCTTTAGTTGTAATAAATTAAATTGGAATCAATTTTACTTTGCCATAGCTTAGCTTAGGGTTGAGGAGCCTAATGCTTCATTTACTGTCTTAACTTACGTCGGATTCTGTAATTCCAACCTTTATAAAAATGTTTCAAAAGACTGCTCTTCTTGCCGCATATTATTATCCAAAAATGACTTTTTCATGCAGAAATGCTTTATAGTTATCATTTCTAATGGCTTATAGAAGGCTGTAGTGAAAAAATGGAACAGTTTTTTATATCTTAGAATTTTCATAATTTCAATGCTTTTTAATGTTAAGTTTCAACAAACAATTTTTTAAAATTGTTTACCTACCTCAAGTGTATCTTATGCCTTTTATAATACTTAGACTACTTTAAGGATTGTGCCTGAAGTAATTAAATATTTATATAGATTCTTACAAAACTTTTAACATAATCCAGTTGTAGACAGTATGATGAATTTGCTAAGCAATAAAATTAAATTAATTATAGCATAAGAGTCGTCAACATCATCATCATCATCATCATCATCATCACGTGATCAGTCATGTATAGAGTGTCACTAATAAATTAACTCCCCCTAAGTTATACTGCTGTTTTCATTTTTTTCTTTTTTTTCGTAACACAAAATATACAAACTTGTTTGAATTGTAAATGAAAAAAAAAGAAAAACATTGCATACATTTAGGTTGAAAATCGATAATCTTTTTTAAAATACAATTTTTGTTTGTTTTTTTTTTTTGCAATTTTGTGTAGCACACATTCACTGAAGCTTATACTACACTTGGCATATTAAAGTGGCCAAATTATCTATCTCTACCATTTTACTATGCGCATTCAATTTGCTTTTAAGTAATCGAAAAACACTTCAAAGTCTAGCGAAACGTAAACAATAATACTCGTATAACAGTATATTGGAGGGTAGATAGCAAAATTGAGCCAAAAAGTATGCTACAGCAAAACATAGCAAGGAAGCACACACACATACATACAAAAATGTGTGAAAATATAAAGAAGAAATGAAAAAAGCGGGGCGGTTTAGTATAAATAAAACCAACGACCTACATCTGTTGTCAAGGGGGCAAAAAATATATAGAAATTGTTAAAAGAAAATAGCGAAAAACGACAAGTTGAGGAAGAGGAATGAAAGAAGGAAAGACGAAGAGGGGGAGAGGGGGAGAGTAGTATAAATATTATTGCTAATACAAACTAATGCTTTGTACGCGTTGTTGAATTTAAATGAGGAATTAATGCCGAATATTACATTACTTTGGTTTTTCTTGTTAAATTTTCAAAGCACCACCGACTACAATACAAGTTGAGAACGGAACGCATTTTTTCTGGTGCGAGGGCAGTTTACAAATTTTGTGAGTTCTTTTGCTTTAGTATTAAATTTTTTTGGTGAAAAGAGGATTTCATAGCACGTAGTTTCTTAAGGCCCTCAAAGACAATATCTTCGTTTAACCCGTTTTATCATCCAGGAAATATGGGTTACTCTATAGGTTACAAGTTCTTATTTCAGCTCAAGGATATTGACCGCTGTGATTTCATGTGTAACCACGATATATTTATAAATTCTTTTTGTTTCCATAAAGATTATAGGGTCAACCCGTTTCACGTTCTGTAAACTTTAGTTGAATTTTCCTGCGGTTGCCTTGGGTTTATAATCTATTGTATTTCTGGTAATGCCATCTTGAGGCCTCGCAGAATAAGAACTATACATTGCCATTTACACATTCATATGTCATATTGGCGGTGGCGTAGTGTAGTGGTTAGAGCGTATGAATACATAACACAAGCGGCCCATGTTCGCATCCCGAAAAAATTTCATAATTTTTAGGAGTATTTAATAAAGTGATTTCAACCTCCCTCCAGAAAAGTCCGCCTAATAGACAGTCAGGCTGTGATTAAGACTCTTCAGTGTTTACGCGATATCGCTGTTGCTCTGTGAATGCTCGGCATTTTTGTAAAAGAGGTTGCGAGACTAGGCCTGGAGATTATAACTGACACGCAGGGGAATTGTATGGCGGATGTACTGTAAAAGATTGGTCGCGAAACCACTTTCCCCTTGCAAACTACTGATACTGTGAAACTTGTCGAGCAGGGCGCAACGACTGTGGAAAAATGAACCCACTTGCTCTGTATCGAGAACTCTAATCGATTCCAAGCTCTATTAGAGTCTATTATAAGGATGTCGCGTAGTAGGCTACGTATTTGGATGACTAGTATCACTTGACACTGTGTATGTAGCTGGTGCTTATACGAAAAGACTTGTTCTGCTGTTTAATGATTACTGTCGAAGCTGTCACAGTGAGAAAGAAGAGGAGGCAGTGGAGCATTTCTAGTTTCAGTTTCAAAATCTTTAGAATATTGGCACTGTTCTCCTTGGGAGTCCTTTCCTGCATGCTGCTGCAGCTAACATGGACTGACGTAGATGTAAGCGGGTTATCTTCTTTTTCACATATGTCTGCCTGGTTCGTTTCGGCCCTAAGCGCGGCCCAGAACCAATTGGATACATCATGCAACTTTTTCTGTTCGTCAAAATGGTGTCAGCACATAGAGTCAAGTTAGCTGGACACTGATCTGGCTACTGTTGTAACTAACTAAGTTGGTTGAATGCTTGTGTCGCCTTACTTGTGCAGTTTGCAATATCTTCTCTTGAGCCTCTGCTTGTGGTTATTATACAGCCCAGATAGTAGGATTAAATATCTCTTCAGTCACATTGTAATGATGGAACAGCACTTTTTTCTTTATGTGGGAGTTAGTTTTTGCTTTCAATCAATATTAAAGCTCGGATTTTTCCACAAAGCGTGCATTACTTTGTTTCAGTTTCAGTAATCAAGTTAGTTTTCAAGTAGATGATTAATCTACTATAGCACGCCTTCATTGATTGATTGTGTGTAGTGGTGAAGATCCTTGCTATGTGGTAGTGTTGGTAATGCTTACTTAGCATTGTAATTTTTTTTTCCCAAAAGGTGGCGTTTTCTTCTGACCATTCGTCTGATGTTTGTCATCATTAGCAGAGGTAAGCTGGTAGATCAGGAGGGCTTCTTTAGATAGATTTGTCAGAAGGGAGGTTGTAGGCTTTTTATTAAACACTCGAAACCGCCATAAAATTTTTTGTTATGTCCTCTGCTGGGATTCCAACCTGAGCTATTTGTGTTGTATGCCTGCCCTATAACCACAACACCACGCCACTTCCAAATCCCGGGCTGAGCTCGCAATAATTGTCTACTGCAGTTTTCAAATTGAGTTGAATGACACCACGTACTTAAGGTGACCGACAGATCAACCTTTGCTTTTTTAAATGCACATTCACCCGAAGAATTTCATTCATTTGATTGGTCTTTAGTCTCCGGTGTGTCGTAATGAAACTCTGTTACGTTCACAGTTACAAAACCGTGCGAAATCTCGTTCGAATTGCCTCTGAACATTTGGCAAATACTTCTTTGAAGTGATCACATGGTAGCGCGACCAATGATGTCACCCATTGTTCAGATAGCTTTTTCATGCTCAAATTTTCATAAAATGTGATGTATCTGCTCGGTTGAGGAGCCTATAGCCTCAGCTATAATACAATTATATATACCGATCGGTGAGTATCATGACATGAATCACATTTTTCTTATTTCGTTTAAATTAACGTGGTCTTCAGCTTTCAATGGCTTTTAAAAGCATACTATTAGACTCTGCTTATTCAAAATTCGTCTATGGTTCAGTGATAGATCATAGTTTAGTAGAGCAGTGGTCTGCTTTGCTTTATGAAACTACCATCGTATAATTTTGTATTAAAACAAAATGAACACGTTGAAAATTAAAATGATGGTAATATTGTGGAGCATAATGACAATCATGATGACGGTAATGGTGTATCGACGAGTTTGACTTTTACGTTGGCTGTGGCGGTATTGTGGAACAGAACTTTGTTGATGATACGAAATCATTTTAGTTTTTCTTTTTTGCGGTCTTTTAGAAAACAAATCGCCATTTGTTGTAGAAGAGAAACGAAAATATTGATGATTTTATTTCGTTTTTTGGCCATGATGATAATATAAAGCAATTCCTTTAGCCTTCTACTGCTCCTTAGCACACATTGTCAATACAATTTTTGTTTATTATATCGTGGGAGGGGGTTTATATTGTAAATTGGAGAATAATTTGTATCTGCTTGAACTTTTGTGGTTCGTTTGTTTGTCGTCAATTTTATCATTATCATTTCATTGTTTCTTTTTGCTTGGTTTTGTTGCTCTGATGAAACAGATTCAAACATAGGTGGGTGGATTTAAAGAATATGCGTGACCACCACTGACACCACTAGAAGTGTTTTTTGTGAAAATCGAAGGTGGCAGCAGTTGTGCTAATAACAATAAATAAATTTAACAAACTTGAAAGCGCTTACAAGAGACATGACACGCAGAGACAAGAAGGTCCCACTCAAAGAGCTATTTCTGGCTCTTCTAAGCTATTTCAGCTTAAAGTCTTGTTTAGCTTAAATACACTTTTGTAATAGAAGTGTAAAATGTAAGGTAATTTTTTTTCGTGCGGGGGATGGTGACTGAGTACTGTAAGTACAAATTCATTACAAAAAAGAAAATTTATATTCATTTTAGTTTTGCGTGGAAAATATGAACAAATCTAATCGAGTTTTATAATTTAACAAGCCAAACATGACATGTTTTAAATTAGCCAGATGTCATACAATTTTGGGGAAAAACGCAGGGAAAACTCCATTTTACACAAAATCGAAATTGGTTTTTGAAACACATTCGAGCAATCAGCAATTTGTCAATATTTTAAATATAAAATAAAATAAAATATTTTTTGTTTTTAATATTAAATCAGTGGAGAAAACAAGAAGCAAATGTTTGCTTTTTGGCTAAAATTGGAAATAAATTGCATTTGTGCGTTTGTGTAGTATTTTTTTTTTTTGTAATTTGATGGTCGTCTGTATGGCATTAATTAAAAATTGGTGGGCAACAGGCAAAAGAAAAAAATAAAAATAAATTTAAATGTCAGTTGAAGCGTAAGTTTAAACGTGGATTTTTAAAATGTAATTAAAAACAAGGTCGATTACAGGGTAATAGAGTTAAAGTTTTGTGTAAAAAAATATAAATAAATAATAAAAAATGTATAAAATTACTTTTAAAATTTGTTAACCTGAAAGTAGGCAATTAAAATATAAAATTTGTTAACCTAAAAGTAGGCAATTAAAATATAAAAAATAATTAAAATCTATGTAACTGCTGTATTACAAATGTAAAAAAAAGATTACAATTTTGTACACCTTTAAAATATAATATAACAAGGGAATTAGCAAATAGCACCCCTATTCTGCGTTTCGATTACATCTCTGCATACAGTTGTGTTTGGATCGAAGATTAGTTTAACAAAAAAAAAAAAAAAAACTGAATCGACAGAAAAAGAAGAAGATAATTTTCTCAAATGTATAGGAACGGATAAAAGAGCATAATCAGCAAATTGTAATCAAAACTCAAAATGTGTAAGAACACGCAAAGGAGTTGCAATTAAGAAAACACTGCTTTATTTGTCCTTTACATGCATATGGACGAACGTAAATTTATATTTTTATAAAATTTTTTTACATTTTGTAATAAGAATATATAATAATACATTTGGGACCTAAAAACAATACTCGAAGGATTTTGCGTCACAATTTCGACAACTTAAAATAACGTACCTACGATCATAATGAAAGAAAATGAACGGAATCGAAACTCATAATACCAAATTTGCCAAACCGGGAAAATTTCGATTCGAATCAAAACGCAGAATAGGGGTGATTTTTAGCACTAAAATAGGCTATGCTTCTTTATGTGCTTTTATTTGTGTAAGCTACTCTACAAATGGAATAGAAATAAAGACCCATTTATGCCAAAAAGCTCGTCAATAGTTTTCTACCGATAGCAGTAAATTATCTAAAATGTAGAAACTTTTCCAAAAAATTGTATTTGTTTATCTGATTTGCCTCTCAAGGTTTGTCTTCATAATTAATTAAGTACCTGCAGGTATAACATCGACAAAATGTGTTATATGTGCAATTAGGTCATCTATTTTCATATATAACTTTTAGTGGGACATGAAATTCACATAAATTAAAAGTGATTTCGATCAAAACGGTTCTTTTGATTCGTAAACTACAGATCAGTTTAAACTTAGAGAACCACAGTTGCATATGATTTGGCCACCACTGTATATGTATAGAATACAACAGTTTATGTTAATGCATTACTGAGATTATTTAATTCCATCACTTTTTTTGATCTGTTGTCTTTATACGCATGTATTTGGTTTTGGAACCACTCACTTCAATATCTGCTCTTTTTGGTGTGCTTTTTGGCTTGGTTAAGTTTGTGTTGCATGCTGTTTTGCTGATCTGTTAAAAGAAATTTGTTAGTAGCGTTGTCACGATGCTCTAGCAGATTAATTTGTAACCTTATAATTTTTACAAAAAAAAAAAAATAAAATAAATAAAATTGACAATTACAGAGGATAATATTTATATATATAATATATATTTATATAAATAATGTATATTATATATATATATTTATATAAATAATATATATTATATATCGATAAAATCTTACGAAAACATTTGCTTGTCACTGCTAAAATTTTTTATACACTTCGTTGTAAATTTTTATACGAGTTTTTTATACACTTCGTTGTAAATTTAAAAATCTAAGAAAACATTTTAGATTTCCTTTTCAATTACTTTTATTGTTATTTTTATGTGTTTAGCAGTCATAATATCTTATAATGTCTGGCTTAATTTCCTCTACAATATAACAAAAAATAATAAAAATAAAATTTAAAAAACAACATTTTAATTTATACTTAAAATTTCACACCATCAAAAAATAAATAGAAAAGTACAAAAAAATCTTTAAAGTTATTAAAAGGCTTAAAAACAATTTAGAACAACACGTGCAGTGCTTTTATTACACACTGTTTACTCAATGCTCTTGGCTATTGTGAGAATTTTATTATTATTTTTATAGTCATAATACACAACATAAAAACAGAAAAAGAGAGAGAAAAATAAATGACAAAACCACATGCATTTGATAATTGTTTGGGAAAAACAAGATGAAAAAAAGTTATAGACTACAAGTAGAATATAAAATCAATGTGGTCAGTTTGAAAGAAGGAATGAATAAAGTCATTATCATTTCCAAGACAATGACATGGAAGGTAATGGCTTTAAAAGAAATAAAAATAATAATTTCGGAAATTTGCAGTAAACAAGAATAATAAATAATAATAAAAAAACTAACATCATAAAAAAATAAATATAAATGGAAAATAAATTAAAATATATTGCAATGTTTTAAAAAATATTGCCTAGTTTAAGGTAAATAAAATACAATACTATTGCATAATTAAGGGCGTAAATGCATATAAAGGCTGTTTGGCAATTTCATAAATTGTTGTGTTTCAAGCTTAATAGCTTTCAATGTTACGATACAACTGTCTAGTTTTGTCGCTATTGATCTGAAGCAAACACGATCTCATCTTGCATAGAAAAAACTGTTCCAACTAGTTATTACAAGGCACATGAGGATACTACAACTGTTTAATGGCGACTTTGATGTTGGGCAAGAACTATGGGGTCCATATACCTGAAAAGAGTTTATGCTTAGATGATGGTAGCGTAGTGGGCGTAAATGCATATAAAGCCTGTTTGGCTATTTCATAAATTGTTGTGTTTCAAGCTTAATAGCTTTCAATGTTACGAAACCGTTGTCTAGCTTTGTCGCTATTGATCTGAATGCATTCAGCATAATATTTATATTTTTTGTTATATTACGTTTGCGAATTTATGGAAATAAAATAGAATATGTGAGAAATCTTATTATTTGGATGAAATAAAAAATTATGGAAATGCTAAACTAAATATTCCAGCTTTGAACACAGGGCCCTTGCAAATCTCAACGTTAACAAGTCTTCTGGGCCGGATGGCATACCAGCACTGGCCCTGAAGCAGTGCTTTTCGACGCTTGCGCGTCCCTTAGCTGACCTTTTCAGTGCGTCATATCGCGCCGGTATTTTTCTATCTTTCTGGAAGGTTTCTAATGCAACGCCAATCCCCAAAAAGGGCGAGGCTAGTAACCCTGAGAACTACCGTCCAATAGCAGTTTGTTCTACACTCTCCAAGGTTATGGAGAGTATGATTAATCACCACCTTGTGGGATATCTGGAGTCAAACGATTTACTTAGCGATCGTCAATACGGTTTCCGAAAGGGCCGTTCTACTGGTGACCTGCTGGCGTTGCTCTCGGAGAAGTGGAAGAAGTCTATTCATGGTTTTGGCGAGAGTGAGGTTGTGGCTCTGGATATCTCAAAGGCGTTTGATAGAGTTTGGCAGGAGGCTCTCATTTCGAAACTTAATGCTTTTGGTGTCGGTAGTCACTTCTCTCGATTTATATCGAGCTTACTCAGAGATCGCTCTATAAGAGTGGTTATAGATGGTGTCTTATCCTACGAGTTTAGGGTAAACTCAGGGGTACCGCAAGGCTCTGTTCTTTCTCCTACTCTTTTTCTAATATTTCTTAACGACTTTCTTCTTCTCACTTCTAATCCTATCTACTCTTTTGCGGATGACAGCAACATTTGTCACTCATATTCCTTTGATCGTAGACCGAGCCTTTTGGAGGTTTTGGTAAGAAGGATGAATATGAACGTCACACTCACAAGTAACCTGGTGAAGGTCGTGCGAACAGGGTCGATTTTAATGCGCGTAGGACTCAATGTTGTTTTTTAACACACAGGCGTGGTGGTGTGCTGTCATCTGTGTCAATGGGTAATGTGGATATTGAAGAATCAGATGCTCTTGATGTTCTGGGCATGAGAATTCACTCTGACGTTCGTTTGAATGATCACATATTTCAAGTGTCGAAAGAAGCATTCAAGTGCCTTGGTTTTTTGAGCCGGTGCAAGAAATACTTCACCCCATCTGATCTCCTTAATATTTACAAGACCAATATCCGTCCCAAAATGGAATACAACTCTCATTTATGGGCCGGTGATTCAAAGTCTATTTTGAAGCTTCTCGGCCGCGTACAGGAGAGGGCGAAGATGCTCATCAGTGACGATAGGATACCCAACTCTATCGATTCATTGGAGCACCATCGCAATGTGGCTACTATAACGGAATGTGTTCTAACGAAATTAAGGGATTAATTCCCAAAAATCATATATTTTTACGTAGTACTCGAATTTCTCGTAGAGCGCATCCGTTTGTAGTTGATTGTCCAGTAAATCGCACAACGCATTATAGGGAGAATTCGTTCCTTGGTCGCACTGTTCGGTTGTGGACTAATCTTCCAGCGAAAGTATTTCCTGCCACTTACGACATGAGTAAATTTAAATCTAACATCCGTAAACACTACTCCCTCTGTCCTCCTTCCAATAACCTATTTTCCTAGTACCAGCACAATGCACTTCATGAGTTGGAGCCATCTCCTGGGTGCTGGTCTTATAATAAAAGGACTTTAAGATATAAAATGCTCTTTTTAAATTAAATTAGTATCTCCCTGTGGCTATCGTAAGCTTCTGTGGGTTGGGTTTAACTACTGGTGCACACAAGAAATAACGATTACATCTGCCATATTACACACACACATACTAATGTATTCAAATGCAATTAATAAAAATGGTTGTAGAATTCGCTAGTGAAAAGGTGTTGATGTCTATAATAGCTGTTTATAAAACTTTTTGTATTGAGTGTAAAAAGGGTGGCGAAACTAATTTGATCGTTTAGTAGTTAAAAAAAACAAAAGTTTTTTAGAAAAAGCAATAGTCAATAGTCATGGGCAAGATGAGCAAAGATCACCAAGTTTGAAGCTTTATTAACAACGATATAGACATTTTGTTGATAATACTGTATTTGCGTTAACAATAGGTTATTTATATATAAAGAATTTTTTTTTAATTATTGGCAAATTCGTACCCAGAAAGTATGCTTCTTTTACAAAAATATTTAACTCCCATTATATGCGAACTGCAAATAAGCCTCTTTCCTCCCTCTTTATTGCATAAAACTTTGTATTTTAACATTTTTGATGTATTATTTGTTCTACTGCTATTTATTCACTTTAGTAACTAATAGTGATTGTTTCATAATTAAGGCGTGATTTGAAGCATATGTTTGTGGGTTTTCCTTTATAACCCCTTTTCTCTCTTTGTATTTTGAAATAACAGCATAGTAGGTAAGTGATTATATAAATTTCATTCATATGAATATGTATTATTTATTGTTAAGACTGAAACATATTATGAAAACACAATAACATATTGTCTGATCATATCTGCTTAGAACAAAGGCAAACCTGTCTTCCAATCATATCTATTGTTTTGAATGTCTTAAACAATTTTAAAGAAATTTTTTGAAAGAAACAAATTATATTTTTTGAAATGACAAGTTATGAAGCCAATAAACATAAAACAATGAAAAGAGAAAATAAAATGAATTTTATAGAGATTTTATACAACTTTTCATCATTATACTTTAGCCTATTTTAAGGCAAATTAAAAATTTCCTTTATAATTTACATTTGTTTACTGATTTCATTTGATTTCTAAATTCAATTATTTTTTAAAAATTTGAAATAGTTGTGCTGTGAAAACAGAATATTTAAATATGCTTTTAGTTTCCTTTTTATCAACTCAATCCGGTGTTCGTTTTGCAAATACCCCAGTGTCTCATAGTAGTCTTTGTAGATCTACGAGTACAACACATGTAATTAAATTTAAAATCAACATTAAGTTTTCAATAAAGAACGCTGGCTTAACAAAAAATTTGCTTTTTCTTTAATAAGTTTTTTTTTAATTTTCTTAGAACATCCAAGGATTTCTTCTGTTTTTCGGTTTCTCCTTTATGTTGAAATAAATTATGGAAAATTGCACATTAGCAGGTCTCTGGAGAGTGAGAGATAAGCATGTTAAGGCCATAAAACGGAATGAAAACAACAACCAACTTACAATTAATAAGTATTTATATGTGTTGTTATTGGCACCTGTGTGTGTGTGTGTGTGTGTGTGTAAATAAAATCCTATTAAAAAAATGATTTTTTTCTGTAGCACATCTCTAGGGATCAATAAAATTGATTAAATATTGTCGGCTGGTTTTTTAAATCAAGAAACGAAACAAAAAATAAAATTACCTTAAGAAAATAAGTATTTCTTCATTAATTTAATGTAAACAATACTCTTGCCTTGAAATTTCAAAAGAAATGTTAAAATAAATTCAGAAATTTAAGATAAAAAGTTTTTAAAAATTGAATTTTAACAAAAATTTAATGACATTTTTTAATTTTTATATTGCCCACGCATAACCAGTCGCTAACTAATATTATGAGTAATGTCCTGTTGAAAATATCTCCGGATCTCAAGGTTATTAGGCGGGTGACTTACCTACCACACAACAGCAGCACTCTTTTAACAGATATTACAACACTGCGGCACTTAACAACACTGCTCGTTTTTCTGACTGAATCGATAAACTAAGTTTGCCACTCTCTTTATATTTTACTTAAAAAGTTTTTGAAAGCTTTAGTATAAACATTAACTTGTGTAGTCTAGCGAATTTAAGAACCATCCGTACATTTATAACTGTTTTTTAATACATTAGTGCAAGTGTGAGTATCAAAGCAGTTATAGTTGTATTTAGTTATGGCCTGTGTGCAATAGTTAAATCATACACAATAGTTTATAATGTTATGTAAAAAGAAAAATTCAATGAAATTTGGCTTACAGGCCTATAGGATGGAGTGAAAAATGCAGGCTGTTCATACAAATCGCCTAAATACAAATGCGTCTTACCCGCGGACACCTAATAGAGCTTTAAACTAAGGCTACGATCACCCTGCCAAGGCCATATTTATTTGCACAGTGCTGCCAATACCACTATAAATTGAATCGTAACGGAAATTGAACAGCAAGTTGTGGAATGTACTAGAAATTTCTTGCCCGGTAATCAAAAGACTATTATGCAGTTAAAATGACGTTTTTAGACCATAGACGTTCACACGGTCTGCATGCAAAGACTTTGCAAAACTTAATCTTACTTTTTTTTTTTCTATTGGTTATGTGAGTCTAATGAGGGTCTAATGTGGCCTAATGAGATATCTCGCGACTATATGCTGAAACTTGTATCACATCGGCATACATTACGATGTAAATGACAATACATTTGACGATAGGAGTACTTTTGCAAATCCGGAACCTACTTGACTTTTCGCTTCTCAGCACAGATTATTATCTTTTTTACTCAGAGATAGCGTTGCTGACCTTCCTACGTTTTTGTAGTTAATCCTGTTCTTTATTCGGTATGGGATAAGGAAACAAAGCTCTTAATTATTTAAAATTCGAAAGTATGATGAAAATTTTAATATGCAACTACTTTAACTGCAACACCAGGCACTTTAACTACTACACGCCATAAAAGCCAAAAATCGTTAAGCAAAATTCACCATGTGTTGGTTGTTAATAGTCCCCAATTGCTAAGAATGTGTAGGAATTGATCATCTGCGACAATTTTATCAAATGTAGCTTTTACAGATTTAATAACTAGAATATAATTTCACATTTTATTGTTACCCTGTGGCTAACTTCATATTGAAATTATATCATCGAGAACCATTACAAAACCCTGCATCCTTCAGCATGTAGGCAGCTCACAAGAGACAGTGTTGCCAAATTTAAGCTTTCTTCAGTATGATGACATCAAATGGCACTATATTTGTGTCATTGTCACGAGGATATGAGTGCACACAAAACCCTGCATCATTCAGCATGTAGGCGACTTATGATAGACAGTCGCTAATATCAGCTTTCTTTAGTATGGTAACATTCAATGACGTTGCCATATTTGTGTCATTGTCACGAGGATCATTAGTGCTTTATTTTTTAACGAGGAGTTGTAGCGGACAAAACCTTGCATCGTTCAGCATGTAGGCGACTTATTATAGACAATGCCGCTAATGTCACTTTCTTTAGTATGGTGACATTCAATGACGTTGCCATACTTGCGTCATTGTCACGAGGATTAACAAATGACACTTTTCATTTACGATGACTCCATACAAATATCGACATGATACTGATTCTGTGACGATGATTCATCGATGAAAATGTCATACTGACAATGAAGGTAAAATACGCCACCGGTATTATTAATAATAAATAAAAAATTGAATTGACGGATAATGAAAAATAAAAAACGATTTAACAAACGTGTTCGTAAAACGACATCATAGAGGCTCATCTTTTAAGCGACTTTTGTATGTTGATGTTAGCTCAGCTGCCTCTTAATAGCTTTATGACAAACGTTTGTTAGACATAATGTAACCGTATATGCACATGTGTCATAAAAATTGATTATTGTTAGAAGAGAATATTGAAACAAAACAATTGAAAAATTGTAATAATTTTTCCAAGTCTTTAACAGCAAAACACCTGTAGCATAGCACTCAGTAGGTGAATAACTGGCATTGAACTTAGAAAAAAATTGCAATTACCTATGGTAGGTAGTATGTTCACAATGTTAGAAACTTAAAATAAATAAAAAATATTTATGGTAAAAAAAAACTCATTGGAATTGAATTACATTCAAAGTATGTCTAATGGTTTCTTTTTTTTTTCTTAAAAACGTTTATTTGAAAACTTAGAAAATAAATTTTTAAAACATTTGTCAGCTTTAACACACAAACAAGTAAATTCTGATTAGCGCTGTTGTCTGCTAAAATCATTGAAGTGCAGCTTATCAAAGAGTGTAAACATAAAGCAGAGCTTAAAAGTAAAAGCCTTAGTACGATAGTTAATAAAATTAATTTTTAAAAATTATGAATAAAATTTAATTATATAAAGATAACTTCAATTATACTAAATATTTTATTATACATATGTATGTATGTATCTATTTATCAGACTTTACCTATAATTTGCTTTAAAATATCCCTCTTCCTGCATTTTCAATACTTTTGCTTTTTTTTCAATATTTTTCTCATATTTTTTTCAATTCGCATATAATTTGTGTAAAATTCGTTTTGCTTTTAACGAATAACTTTTATAAATTATAACTGTTTAAACATTTCATTTGTGCAAATGGAAAAAAAACATTTCTTTTCTAGCTCTCTTTCACTTTGTACTTCTCTTCGCAATGATAAAGATGGCTAAACAACACATTAAGGGAATTAAAGTTGGCCTGACAGCAATAAACTAACACTACAAACACAAGATATAAAAAAAGTTTATCTTTCCCATATCCGTTTCCCTTTAAATGCTTAAAAACAAGCAGCCAAACACACATATAGACATACAAACTTTTACTCTTTTTTTTTTAAGATCGTGTGTATGTGTGTGTGGATGTGCCGAGAATGACAAGCCAGAAAAAGAAACGAAAAAGAAATGCTTTTCTCAACTAAAACAACCATTTATTCTCTTCAATTCTTAAGGAACTAAAGAATAACAGTAGAACCACAAGAAAAGTAATAGGGTAATGTAATAATTGATAATTTCGTGAGAGTAATATTTCATTTCAGCAAAAACCCTTCTAAAGCTGGAAAGTATGCCAGATGGCACAGTAACATAATTGCGGACAACCTGGCGAAGGATGAAATAAGAGTGAAAGATTAATAAATTCGCCTTTTCGCATGCTAATCCTTTAAGAATAGTTCAATGCAAGTGAGATGATGAGCTTGTCTATTTATTTTTCTGTATTTTTGGGGTGCAACTTTTGCCTAAGTCTCAATTCTTATTGGGTTTGTCTGATGCTTACGGCCATTTCACCATTTCCTGTAGGACAGCCGTTTCAGGTACTTCATCGCAGAGAGGGATAGTCCTAGGAATTCTCAAAACTACTATTGCCGAACTCCATGTGATGCTATACCTCCAGTCGTCACAACTCTAGCACTACCTCTTTAATTTCAGCGGTAACCTGCCGCCAGTTCCTCTTACTTAGCTGGATATATGTATACTCAATAAAGCAGGCCATGCCACTGTAAATTCCATGTTATTAAAACCTTGAGAGTGTAATAACACTTGATCCACATTTATTGGCTCTCATATTAGTTGAGCATATAGGTGTACCCTCCTGACAAAATCTGTGCAGATACCTTTTGAAGCATCTTAGTTGAACGAGCTACTATAGTGTCTCTAAAGCAGTCATGAGTTTTTCATGGGACTTTTGTCCACGATCAACTCATACGAAAGCACATGTATGGTGAATCTACGCAAATTTTTTTAAGGCACAGACAAATAGTTTTAAAAATTTCTTACGCTCTTGCTTTTAGTTGTCATTAAAATAGCAACAACTGCACATGTCCAACGGGTGTAAGTTGATTTTTTTTTTAATGTTTTTAAAAACATAAACTTTACTCTCTGAGAGAGTAATTTCCATGTTCTCACTAACACAACTACACTTTCACTTTTACACATCACTGACCTGAAGCCACTCCCGCATTTACGGTATATGACTGTACGTCAAATTTTTCTTGATTTCCATCAGTTCTTCTCTCTTCTCCCAATTGACTAGGTATGTATTGACTTTGCTTGAACAGCCTCAGTAAAGCGCAAACTTTGGGTTTTCCAAGAATGTGAATAAGTCATCTGATGGATACAAGGTTGATGGAATGGGTTTCCCTTTTAACGACCAATGTTGAAACGGTCATGATGTGGAGGATGGTGGTTTGTAGATTATGCTTGAGGACGCTATCAACATGAATAAATTAGGCATATATAACTGGAGCAGTGAGAACATGTTCAACAGCGACTTTAGAAGCCTTGAGTGGTTTAACACCGATTCACATCCATGCGATGAGGGCAGCGATGTTTTCGAGACAGAAGTCTGTCTACACTATGCTTTGGCAGCATATTCAGGGTTGAATTCCCGAACGTGGACTTTTGGTCTAATGGGGCCCTAGATCGGAGTGAATTGGATCTAAACTGGTATACTAATGGCTCCAAAATAAATGACTGCGTCGGTGCTGGTGTTCATGGACCCAACCGCGATTTGTCAATCCCACTGAAAAGATCACTACAGTGTCTACCCGGCTGAAATAATGGCCATTGCTATATGTGCGCATATCAACCTGTACAGTGGGCTGAAGGGAAAAACCATTAATATATTCTCTGACAGCCAAGCTGCCTTAAGGGCATTTGACTCGAATCGTATGACATCTAGGCTGGTAAAATATTTCTACGATACTTTTGCAAAAGTTTTCGCTTGGAAATAAAGGCTTATGAGCCACTCTATACTAAGAGCGCATCACAGATGTAGATGTTATAGACCGTGCTCGCAGGTATCAGAGACAGTGGAACACATTAAGTGGAAATATTAGGTAGACATATGGTTCACTGGGGGACATATTCATCATTATGGTCTCAGATCTGCTGGTGTTAATTAGGAAAGCAGCAGATCTGCCAAACAAACTGTTGACCGGCAGGGACACAATAGATCCCATGGGTCGCAGTGTCCTGCAGTATTAACTAGTCGATATGATGATAATGAGTATGGATTATGCTCTCAGGCATCTGAAACAGTGGAACACATTTTTTCTGACTGTTCTGTTATACAAAAAACTGTCTTCTTAAAAAGGGTTTTAGTTTTCAATTTAAATAAAACAAATAAAACATTTCTCTGCACTCTCTCTTCTGCAGTCCTTAGCTTATGCTACACGCTTTAAACGCTTAAAAGTATACTTAGTTCTTCAACACTGTTATCCACTGTTACTTAGTTGTTGTAGTTATTTAGGCGGCAATTCATTTTCTTTTAAGTATAAATTGTTCGAAGCGTATAGCAGTCGTATCTTTAATTTCTTTAAGGAAAAAAAATCCAAATCCAAAAGCTTTTTATTTTCTTATTATTTCTATTTCGTGCTTATTTATGTATTAAGTTTATTTGCTTTTATTTATTTCACTTTTTGTGTGTGTTAAGAGCAAATAATAACAATATTATGTGTGACAAGTTCACAATAAATATTGATAAAACAAAAAAAAGAAAAGTAAAGAAAACAAGACAAAACAAAAGAAAATTTAGCAAAATAGGAAAATTGAATAAGAAAAAAGCCAAAGTAAAAGTCGCAATAGTAAATTAAGTGAAAAGTAAAAGGAAAATGGAAAATTTATGGCATAAATTTAAGCATTTCAAAGTGACGCACTGGCAGAGGATTAAAGTATACATATTTTACACTTAATAAAACTAAATAAAAGACAAATAATACTCGTAAATATAAATTTTGTAAATGTTTTCCTAATGATAAATACATTTGTCAACAACAGTAACAGCAACAACAACAAAAATAACAATAAAAACAACAAAAACGAAAGTCATCATCATTAGATTTTTAAATAACTTTATATTACACAGCAGTTCTCTTTAGGAGAGATATACTGGCATATAAAATAAAACACACATACACCATGGCTGTATAAACTAACAATAGTAACATAGTAAAATACACACGCACGTACAAACACACTGTAAGTCATTGTCATCATTGTTAGTAAAATTTGCATTTGTAACAATTAGTTGAGTTGAGTTGAGTTGAGTTGAGTTCAGTTGTGTTGAGTATAAATTAACGTACTTAATGCGTTAATTGTTGTAGTTGTAGGAGTGTTATGATAATATTTAATACTCTTACACCTACACATACACATTTACTACTGCATTTACTGAAAAGAGTAAGCGAGAGAGAGAGAGAGAGAGAGAGAGTATTGAATTGAGTGCTTATATTTAATTTTGAAAGAACAACAACTCTACTCTAGTGCTCTACTTATTTTCCTAATTAATTTAATTGGCATTATAACTGCTGTGTTATTTGATGTTTTATTTAAATAACACGTGAGAACGAGCGTGTGCTGTTGTTGAAAAGCAATTGCTGATTTTAATTAAAAACAATTACATTTTAATTTTGACAAATTTTGTCAAATAGCGCTATTCTCTTTAAAAGCGTAAATTTAGAAAAAAAAATTAATTAATAAACAAACAAAAAAAGTGTTTTTTATGGTTTAAAAAGGGCCTACAGTGTTTACTATTTGGTTACCGAAAACCCTAGTTCTAGCCAATGCTGTGCAATCTAAGAGAAGGTGTACCGTAGATTCCTCATTTTTTTCCATGCAGCATCTACAGAGAGTTATACCGATAACAGTGTCGGTGCTGGTGATCATGGATCTAACTTGGACTTGTCGATTCCACTGGTAAGGTTTCTGAACATCTTCCTGGCTGAGGTCATTGTCATTGGTATATGTGCGGAGATCAACTTTGACAGTATAAATCCATTAATATATTCTCTGACAGCCAAGCTGTCTCCAGTGGATTGGCTCGGATCGTATGACATCTAGACTGGCCTTCGCTTGGAAATAAAGTCCAGTTGATTTGGATACCTGGACACTGTGAGATTTATGGTAATGAAACAGCATTGGCTAAGTTCTATGACACCTAATATCGCTCCGGAACCTTACTGTGTAGCACCAGTTATTACCATCTCCAACCTAATGAAGGATTGAGAAATTGCGAGAAGCTAGGAACACTAGAATTCCTAAAGAAGAGCGCCAGTCTATGGCGGCGATCATTCCGTAATTTGGACGTCGCTTTGAGGTTCTCAAGTATGACAGAGAAAATGTGGGAAATCTAAAATCTAAAGAGGTTGGCGTTCAAGCATCAGAGACAGCGGAACACGTATTGTGTGAATGTGGGGTTCTTGATAGGTCTAGATGGAAATATTTATGGTGAGAAAGGGTCTCATTGGGTAACATATACATCATTATGGTTTCAGATCTGTTAGAGTTTATTAGGAAGGCAGCAGATCTGTAGAACAAACTATAGACCGGAAAGGACACAGTAGACACAATAGTGTCTGGTCAGAATAATAATCTACAGAGAGTAGATTTTCTAAGGGCCAACATAAGGATATGTTTCCCAACAAGGCAATGTTCCGTTAGTGTTTCCAACGCCGCAGATATCCTAGCTTTCGGCAAGTTAAGTAGTGGCCTCATGTGTACTCCTGAACCTCCGATGTACAGACATCTGGTAGCGATTGGCATAAACCTACTTTCTCTTGCTGGAAGAATCACAGCCATAATAACCTGTCTAGCCAACTCATCCACTGTGCATTTGCCAGGAAATTCGCTGTTTTCTGGCACCCAAATAAGCTTAATGTCAAAATACTCAGCCATCGAACTTAGTGATGAGCTGCATGCCTTTACCGTTAGGGCCTTAGCAAACATAGCCCCAATGGTTTGGAAGCAGCCTGGCGGTTCATGTTGATGTAGATTTTGAGGTGTGTTGTGTCACTATATTTCAGTAATTCAACACTGAAATATATCAATGATTTCCGCCCACACCACAATGGTCTGAATGAATGCCATAGCCTACTCTCCCGTCCAAGTTTGATTCATATTGTGGATTTTTCCAGGTATTCACAATCGGAATACTTGATACAGTAGTAGTCAAACACCACGTTCTCGGATTCTCACCATAGAGGCAAAAGCTGCTGGCTCAGCGATGATATCAAACTTCAAGATGTTCAGAATCGTACTAAAAATGTCATACCTGGAATATAATTTGCCCTAATATTTATCAAGTCTTATTTTGGTTTTTTAGGTGGTTTTTTCCAAAGCAAAGTAAACAAGGTATTGTTGTCCGTACAACAATTAATTTTTAAACAATAGCAACATATTGTTACGTTTTTACCTTTTAAAAACGTTTATTAAAAGATTTTGTGTTTGGATTTTAATTAAATAACTCTTTATTAACACAGTTTTGTGATTCGCTGCTTGCAATCTTTTTACAAGCAAGAACAAATAATCTTAATTACTCTCTGTTTACAGGCTATGTGTAAAACAATAACAACTATTACACAGATCATTTTACCTAATGATCTTCAACTTGATCACTGTCACAAATTTGGTTCGATTACGACCTCTTCAACCAGAGCTTATCCAAACTAAACTCTCTTTACACCCAGTTCAAACCAATTAAACTTTACTAGCTGAGCTTTCACCAAATCAGCTGACTGCTATCCGCATCGATGTGCTTTAATAAACGCCTGATTAAACAATGCTTCGAAAGCTCTCGAACCTTTTCATATTTTAAGTAGATTCCATTTCTTTACATTTCTAAACATCTTGCTTGTTTCAGTGCTTATTGTGTTGTTGTTGTTTCTTGTTTGTTTCGTTGTCTGCTTGCTTTGTTGTTGTGGTTTATTTTAACTTGTAAACAAGCACGTAGTTTTTTTGTGGCTTTTTTTTTAACAATATAACAAACGTAACAATGTATTTGTTTCTTTTTTTTGTGAATTATAAATGTCAACAAAAATATATTTTTAACAAAATACGAAAATACACCTAATCCTGTTTCTACACGTTACATATATCCAAACGATATCGTGTAAAAAATGGTGTAGTGTGAAAACAGAGTTATGTTTAAAATAAAAAAATAAAAAACGTTTGTCATTTGTTATTAAACACACCTGACCCTGTTTGTACATTGTATTTACGTTCCACAAGCTATTGCGCATAAAATTATGTAAAAGTACGATTAGGCGTAATCTAAATGAAACAATTGACAGTCAAGAAACATGCATTAAATAAATAAAACCAGTCAGCCGAACCGACAATACCATCTTCTTAAATGTGCCTCGGTTTTTTCTGTTAAAAATAATAAAGCGTGTTTTTTATAGAGATCTTTTCAAGATGGCGACCGATTTAACAGCTGTCAAGTGATTTATTCTCAGTTTGGTTTGGCAATTTATCATGAATAGACTCACGCCTGAACAACGCTTGCAAATAATGCAATTTTCATTTTTCATAAGTGATTTTTTTTTAAATTTTCAATTTTTTCAATTTTCATAAGCGAATTTTGTTTAGCGATGAAGCGCACTTCTGGTTGAATGGCTACGTCAACAAACAAAACTGCAGTATTTGGAGTGAAGGCAATCCTCAAGTGTATGTGGAAACACCGTTACATCCAGAAAAACTGACTGTTTGGTGTGCTTTATGGGCTGATGGAATCATTGGTCCGTACTTCTTCAAAAACGATGGTGGCCAGAACGTTACAGTCAATGGTGATCGGTATAGAGCTATGATTACTAACTTTTTCATTCCTGAAAACATGTCACACAGCTCGTGCCAGAATAGATTTATTAAAAGACACGTTTGGTGACCACCTAATTTCACGTTTTGGACCTGTGAATTGGCCTCCAAGATCTTGTGATTTAACACCGCTAGACTACTTTCTGTGGGGCTATGTATGTATGTATGTACTTCTATGCGTTAAAGCCACAAACGCTTGACCATTTGGAAGACAACATTCGCCGTGTTATTGCCGATATACGGCCACAAATGTTGGAAAAAGTCATCGAAAATTGGACATCCAGATTGGACTACATCCGCGCCGGCCGTGGCGGTCATATGCCAGAAATCATATTTAAAATGTAATGCCACAAGATTACCTTTCGGATAAATAAAATTCATGCCAATCGAATAAGCCATCGTTGTTTTATTGCAACTTAAAGTTCTATATCTCTATAAAAAACACTCTTTATTTAGCATATGTACCCTTTATTTTACTCCTCTAGGGATCATGAGGCTTTCTAAATGGTTGGATTTGTAGTAAGCCTTGTCTCAATTCCATACAGCAGAGAAGTTTTCGCGCATGAGTTTTTACGTATCCTTGTCGAAAAAGTAATCGCGAAATACCATCAGTTATAGTCATCATATATGCAAGATAGCAAAATAGCAAAAGGTGTTTGTAAATTCCATGTCCTGATTGTGTTTTATAAAGTTTCCGTAACTGTTATTTTATATCCATAATCTCTTCATGTCCACAGCTTGGATAAGAACAGCAACATCATTTAATCTGCTTTGCACGTTCATGTGTCTGTCGGAGACTACCAAATGGTATCAAATGCCCTTTGAAAATCAATGATTGCCAGATAAAGAGAGGAGCGCCATTCAATGTACTGTTGTATTAAACGCCCCAGTGCAGCCGAAATTCCACTTGTTCATCGAGCAAAGCATACGTTTAACTGACTACATTTATTTATTTATTTTTATTCTAATTTTTTTTTCTTAATTTTTATTAAAACTTCTAAGATTATTAGCTTTGAATGGCTGTCCAAAATTAATCTACGTTCAGTTGACTAGAAGACACAAGTTCAGTTATATTGTATTGAATGTTACTAAGCTAGAATTACAGAAAGAAAATATCAAACTGTCGTCATACATTTGGTATTTTTTCCTTTTTTAAACTTTGCCAACTAATTATTAAATATTTTCTTAAAATTTCGTTAATTTTTGGTATAAAATTTAAAGACCTTAACTGTTTTTCAAAAAAGAAAAAAAAACTGTTCCGCCAATTAATTTTTCTTTTCTGTTGTTTTCTGTTGTTGATGTAAAACGTCATTTAATTTAAATTTCAGTTTTTTTATGAAAAACTTTATTGTTTAAACTGGTGTTCAATATTACAAAATCAATATTTGTTTTGGTCTATTGTCGTTCGTGTTATTATTGTTCACTGGCATTAAAATTGTTATTGATAGAAGCTGGTATGTTTGTTTGCATAACAATTTAAGAGTTTTAGTGTTTTTTTACTCCCTCTCTCTCTCCCCCCCCCCTCTCTCTCTCTCTCTCTCGATGTGATATTTAGTTTAAAGGTATTTTGTATAAAACAAGTATTTGTTTAAGGGTCTAATAAACAATTTGAAATTTTAATCGTTTTTTCACAACACATTCTACGTAATTGCTATTCTCAATAAAACAAATACTCAAATACACTTACACACACACACACACACACACACGAGCACTATTGTGGTGAATAATAATGAAAAAAATAATAATGCCTACTAGGCACTCACAATAAAAGCCAAGAGATAGAGAGAGGGAGAGAGAAGGTGAGAGTACGAGTTATTTGTTACATGATTTATGATAATTGTAAACAAACTTTACACAGTCATACCACATTGCATAAAACAAAAAATATGATATTAATCTATCTGAGTGTGTGCACGTATAGAAACGAAGACAATTAAAGAGAACAAGGAAAAAAGTATGTGTGTCTGTGTGTGTGAGCGAGAGAGAGAGAAAAATAGAATGTGTTTGTATAGATGAAGATAAACTTTATTAAGTTTAGGCTGTGATAAGGTTAGAATAGAAATAGAAATTGTATCTGGTTATGAAAAAAGAAAAGAAATTCTTTTCTATTCTATTTATTTAAATAAAATTCATTAGAAAAAATCTTGGTTTGTTGTATGTGGTACAAAGGAAGCATATTTTTAGGGGCATTGTTGTTATTTATGAAATATGTTTTTAAATTTTCTTTTATGTTTTCTGTGTTTGTTGTCTTTTTATTTTCAAAATTTATATTTGATTTTTATGTTATGTGTTGTTTGGTTTTATTTTGTTTTATTTTGAAATCGCTGTAAATCTCAGAGTAATAAATTACTTTGATAACTGCAAAAATAATTGGCTTTAAATCCTTACAGTATGCTTTGCTTTTCATTTTCTTGCTGTTAAACAAGAAAACATATTTCCGTTGCTGTTTTCTCTCTCTCTCCCTTTCTATCTCTTCATCTGGTTTAATACTAAGCAGAAAAGAGAAAGAGAGAGAGAGAGAGAGAGAGAGCAAAAATATATAAAACTTGGTAGGGAATTGACCATGATTTTATTTTAATGTTCACATATGTAAGTGGCTGTCTGCCTCTGTATACATACATACAGACTCGTACATATACATATAAATATATATGTGGTTTAAATGAAAACGTATGCGCTGTCTTTAAAAGGATTTATATGGTGATTTATGATTTCATGTTTTGATTTACATTTTTTTCTATTAAAGCAAAGATATAAAATTAAAAATATTTTTATACATTTTTGCTCTCAGAAACATCTGAAATGTTATCCAGTTTCAGCAATATGTGGTAAAAAAAACAAAATTAAAAGTAAATAGAAAATATTTCAATTTGATATAAAATATCATAAGCTTGGTTAAAAGTAAACTAAGATTAAAAATCTTTATATAATAAAAACCATATCAGAGCTTTAGCTTTATTTGTAAAAAATTTAAAAAATATCGTAAATTTTAGAAAAATTTAAATTTATAGATAATTTAAGCATATTTTAAGGCAGTTGATTGGAGTTGAGTATATGTTAAAATTTGTTACATATCTAAAAGGTTAACGAAAGTCAATTAATAAGCTTAAATTCAATTAAGTGTTTGTCATAATTTTGCCATTTGTTTAAACTCAAAACTAAGAACAAAAGAGATTTGTTACATATTTTTAGGAAAATTTAATATCGCCATCCTGGCTATGCATTAGAATATAAAATTTAACATATATTAAGGCCTAATATATGTATTTATGTAAATAAAATAACATAAGGCAAGTTTTTGGGCTTTTTAGACTAAACTTCTTTTAGGTTAAAAAACTTTTGATTTAAAATGGTATACTTCAAGGCGTTATTTGTAACGCATAGTATTTATTTTTTTTGCTATTTCTTTCTTGGTGTAAATTTTTTCTTGGAAAAAAATTTTCATGACGTATGACAATGCCAAAAATCTCAGTAAGGATTGCCATTTCATCATGAATAAACTAACAAACGAACAACGGCTGCAAATCATTAAATTTGTACCATACGTGTACTGTATGGTCGTCAATGCGCAATGGGTACGCAAACAAAGAGCGGCCAGGTATAGATAAAAACTTGCCAATTCACCCTTAAATACCCTCTGTTTAGTACGGTTTTTGATCCGGTGGTATTATTGGATTAGATTCTCCCAAGAGAGAACATGATGAAAAAATTTAATTGCGTTTTCGAGTGTTTAATGAAGTGTCTTGAACTTCCCTCTAGACAATTCGATCTAAAGAAGTCCCCCTGACTTTCCAGCTCACTTCTGGCGATGATGACAAACATCAGACGGATGATCAGGAGAAAACGGCACCTGATGGGAAAAAATTACTATGCTAAGTAAGGAGTGCCACCATTTAGGAAATCATCTTTTTTACTGAAATTGAAACAAAGAAATGGATGTTTGCGGAAAGCCAATTTGCTCCCTAGAGGAGTGAGGGAATAGAAACGTTCTCTTAAACGGTGAAAATCGCATGGTTACATTTAATGCAGCAAGGTACCGCGCAATGATTACCGAATTTTTTTTTTTCTGTTGTCTGAAATGGAAGAATTGGACTCGTGGGTGGTTGACAAGCGGTTTCGACAGGGCAGTGCCAGATGATGCACGGTCCACAATATCATGAACGTATGTAGAGGCGAGTTTGGTGAGCAATTAATCTCACGTTTGGGCCGATTTGACCCAACTGGACTATTATTGGTGAGACTATACGAAGTCGCTGGTGTACAGGGACAAGCCAGCCATAGTTTTACTCATAGAAAACAACATTATGGCTGCCATTGGTGAGATATCGGCCGAAATGTTGGAAAAAATGTGCCAAAATTGTAACTCACGAACGGACCACTTATGGCGTAACTGTGGGAAATATTTACATTAAATAATATCTAAAAAGTAAATGGAAGGCATTCATTTATCGTCCCAAATAAATATATAATTTGATTTTGCAAATTTTTTGTTGTTTTTTTTTCAATTTTCCAAACCCGAACGGTTAAAATTCACCCGTTGTTAGTTTCTGAAGTAAAGTTATAACAATAACGTACACGTATCTGGATTACGACCGCATAGTAGCGTTTAAATATTCTAGTTCCGCTTTAATAAATAAAAATTGTGGCATATTTTTAGGCAAAATAACTACTGCTTCTTTAGTTATTAGTAATTATTAAAATTAAAATAAGTTTTTCTATAAAAACTTGCAATGTAAATCATTATCTGGTTAGTACCCAAATATTCCAATTTCTCGTTTAGAATTCAATAATGTGGCATACTTTTAGACTTAAATAATATTATTTGTTAGTTATTAGGTTTTTCTTCTATGTTGGAATTAATATTAATTTATTTTTATTGACAATAAAAATACATTTTATTAAGAAAAATTATCTTTCTTGCCTAAATAGAAATAAGAATTAGATAACAGGCTTAACAAGAATTGCTATTTTTATCCATTTTTAACAACAACAACAAAAATTGTTTTTTCTTGAAAAATCTATTTATCATTGACAGACATTTTAAATGTTATATAATAAATTAAAGGTAATTTATGCTCTAAGCTTATAACGACTTAAAAAGGTAAACGAATATTGGTAGTTTATCTCATGAAATGATTTCAGTTTTTTATACCCCTTTTTCAATTTTTTTTTTTTTGTTTGGTATTTTTGAAAACAGATAAAGCGTTAAATTACATCGTTAGAAGATATTGTTAACACAATAGGCCTTCCCTTTTTTTAAGTATATAAATTACTACAAAACAAAAGAATAAGAAACTTATAAACAACTGATGAAGCGTAAACAATCAGAGTCTACTCTCTTTGTGCTTCTCTCAGCAGCAGACACTACAAAACACGTAGATAGACAACATGTGTGTAGAGAACCATAAACATTTACAATACGATTTATTTCTTGAAATTACAAGTTAACGGCTCATATATCATACATTTTATAATACGAGTTGTTACAACAAAGAAATCAAATAAGAAAAATATTGATTTATAAAAAAATCAAAGCATATTTCAGGGGATTAATACAAAACAACAGAAGAGTTGCTTAGCAAAACACAAATAATGTGAAATGTTTAAGAATAATTTTTCTTTAACACTCAAGCCACAATTTTCAGATAGACACTCATACACATACTAAGAGACAAAATTAATGATTTTTAAAAATGACCATTTTGAGCATAAAACTAAAACCATTAAAATCAAAAGTGGAAAATAAGAGAACACGACTAATAATTTTATCATTTACATTGAGCCGTAAATCATTTTAATGGCATTTAAAAAGTAGAAAAAAAATATTGCAGCTCAACATAAATTTTATTACAGAAATCAAGCACACTTTACTTTTAGTTTTTTTTTTCCTTTTTTTGGAACTCTTTCTAACTTTCGCTTAAAATTATGCAGTATTATTTTTCATTTTTTAAATTACCATGGTCATAGCGCTTTCTAAAATGCAAAAAGTAAGATTTTTTATCTAAAATTTCTTAAAGGTGTGTTTTAGGAGATAAAAATAAGAAAGTCGTTACGTTAAGATCTTTTTAAATTTTGAAGTATACATCAAGGTGTCGAAAAAAAATAAAGAATAATATTAACACGGTCTTTATCAGCACACTCCGGATTATCGTCAAACAAATTAATAAGTGGCAATCACCTCTTTTTATGGCTTTTATTGATTATAAAACTGCTTTCCATGGCGTGGCACGCGAATGATTTTGGTCGGCGTTACTATGTCGCTGTGTGGCCCCTAAATATATCCGTCTTATAAGGGCACAATATGAGGATTTTAAATGTAGAGTTCTCCACAACGAAAAATATTCTGAAAGCTTCAGTTCAACATGTGTTGTCCGGCAGACTATTCTTGATCGTTCCCGATGATATTCTGTCTAAGGCGTTGGATGGTCATGGCATTCAATGGTACTTCAAAGAACATCTGTAAGACCTTGAAGACTATGTTGATAAAATCTGTTTGATATTATCTCGTTATACGAATACGTGGGTTTGACGATCAACCGTACCATGAAAAAAACTATGTCTGTTCCACCGTTCAGGTTGAATTACTAGTTTTCTATCGACAACGAAAGCATAGAACGCTCAAACCGTCTCTGCTATTTGGGCAGCTTAATTACACCCGAAGGGGGAGCTGCTGAAGATGTGAACAACCGTATTAACAAGGCTTTTTGTGGCTTTTAGTCAATTGAGAAAAGTGTGGAAAACAATAGCTTTACACACGACCACAAAATTGCGAATGTTTTTATCAAATGTGAAGTCCACTTTACTGTAAGGCTGCAAAACCTGCTCTTTATAAACCGCTGTCTGAGACATATATTGAGAATATGGTGGCCAAGAATTATCTCGAACTCAAAGCTTTTGCACAGAAGTGATGAGGAGTTACTAACAATGTAAATTACGCGTTGAAAATGGAGGTGGATTGGTCACACGCTACGCGCAAACCAGCAGGTTAGACTGAATTCCGCAAGGTACAACAAGGCGCGAACGACCAAAAACAACATGACGTCCGACAATAAATTCGGTAATTGAAATTTTTTGCAAAAGTTGAAAGGAGATAAAGACGATTGCGGAGAACAGAGATAAGTGGAGAAAGTTAATTATTAAAAATAATAATTTAAAAACAAAATTTAAATTCTGTAGTATAGCCTAAGGCTTAAACGTAATTGTTTGCTTTTGAGACAATAATTGCCTTTTACCATTTTAATAGTTTTCCTTCCATTAAAACGGAACTATACTAGTTTTTTTTCAGAATTTTTTTGTTGCATACTTTTAAGCTTTTAAAGTGACTTAAAGCTTTTTAGGTCTATAAAGCTTTTAAATTATTTGAAAATATGAAAAACGTAAACCAGTCTTATTTGCTGCCAACGCTATCTTCATATTATACACACCGCCATATTGGTGTATGTTTCTAAACTCGTATAAGAGGTTTTGTTATTTTTTTCGATGCCAGCTTCTAGGATCTTTTATTTTAATATTTATCTCTATTAGATGTTCGTGCCATTTTTTTTTTGTCTATCTTTCTCTTTTTATTTTCTATGTTTTGGTAACGCTCAAAACTTTTATTCTTTTCATATTGTGTAAATTTATGGTTAAAAACAGACAAAACTATGTTTGAATTTTAGACTAACAGAGAGAGAGAGAGAGAGAGGTGGCGGAGGAGGGCGGTTACCCAGTAGAAAGGGGAGGCAATGCATCAGTAAAGCAATTTTCATTCATGTGTAATGATTAATGTTTTATAGTTGGTAACAGAAAAAAGAAAACTTATTTATTTGGCGCTTTTATTTTTGTATTTGGCCAATAACCAAGCAAGGGCAGGAGAAGGTTCTTTGGATACACACACACAAATACACATTCATAGAGAAACCCATAAATAAAAAGAGCAACAGTAAGACCTAGACAATGGTAATTAAAGATCAAAAGGATACAAGTTTTTATTAAATTTAAAGAGGCTAGTTTATTGTAAGCAGGTTTTACTGTATATATGGTATTAAAAAAAATATATTTTCCTTTTGTTTGTGAAGCTGTACTTTTGTTTTGTTTTGTGTATATGAGTACTTTTTTTCTCAGTGTAAAATTAAAACAAAAAAGTTTTTGTTGAAAAACATGTCGACCAGAATTAGTTTTGGTAGCTGTTTTCTATGTTAAGTGTTGTTTGTTTCCTTTATTTTTTTCTTTCTTGCCTTTTTTCAATTTAAATTGAATAGGATACTGCTGTGTATGTAGATTATAAAAGGGGAAATACCATATAGGACACACAAAAGGATTTTTTTTCTCAATAAAAATTCTTAGAATATTAAATAAAATTCAGATAAATACCAGGAAAGTGTAAAAACTGAGTAAGAGTTTTTTTTTCCAATGCAGTAGCTCTCAAAGCAAAAATCTTATGTAAATACTACAAAATCACTAAAAGTGGTGGAACTATTTATAGGTTAAATACATGACACTCACAGGCCACAACATATCTTATTGAGACCACTGTTAAGGGCTATATATTTAACGATTGGGTCCTTTTATAATAAGCTAACAGCAACACGTGTTCTACCAATTCGTTCAGGTGAAAACATTGCAGCCATGCACCTCAGTGGTGAAAAATTTTGTCTTTTTCTTGACAATCTAAACAACTGGAACTATTCAGAGCGACCACATGGTGAATTTCATTTTAGAATATATTTTTTAACAGGGTGCAAAAAATGCACAAACAAAAGTCGGTTGACCATTCATTTCACCTTAGACTTGCTATATGCCTTCAAAAGCAATCTCCTAGTTTTTCTAATTAAATCACTCTTTCAGGTGAAACTCGTTTTTAACAAGCTAAATTACAGTATTTCGACTTTTAAAAATCTAGTGAGAAACCTCTGCATTTGTCAACGTCAAAAATTCGCTGTACTCCTTCAAAAACAATCCGATAATTTGACTGCCATAATAATTTTTTCAGATAAAGCCCATTTTTAATTGTCTCGCTGCACCAAAAAGCGAAATCACAGAATTTTGTCTACTGCATGTAGTCTGGTCTGTTAACAGCTCAGTTAGGACCTATTATTGATGACAAGGATATCACAGAAATGTGATTTCAACAATTCGATGCTATAAGTTACACAGCCATCGAAACAATGGCCGTAATCGTGAAAAAATTTCACTCGATATATGTTCCCCTTTTCCCCAAATTCCTATCGGGAATTTTATATTGTGTTTTGTCCTTGTGTACTTTTTTGTAGAATTTTTCATTATTTTTTGTTCATGGGAATAAATGCACATGAAAATTTTCTTCGCCTTTTATTCACGAAATGGTTTATGATTTACAATGCTAACCATACCAACCCCATCAGCGATTCAACATAATATATCGATACGCGAGTACGCGTCTATTGAAATGAAAGGGTAAAGTGCAGTCACACTCGATCGCTCATTGATCGTAGTAGAAGGGATGTGTTCCGACTAATGGATGTGCTAACTGGACACAAGCCAATTGGAAACCAGGACTACGGGTGGCCATGAGAATATCTAAACAATATCGCTTTGCGTTTATAACTTTCAAACTTACTCTTACCAATACAGTAAAAATTTTAATAATTTTCTTGAAAAGTATTTATTTTATCTTTGAACTAAATTCTTGTTGAAACACCCTTTTTCTATTCGAAATAATATTTCGTCATTTTAGTAAATTTACAATATATGTGTATAATCAAACAAGATAGAGTTTTTTTAGCATAACTCTTGGACTGAAAACTATCCTAAAAGTATGCAAAAAGTTCGCAAATTTAATTTTTATTTAATTAAACATAAAAATATTTTACTTAAATACTTGATATTGTATATCTGTAAACACTTAAAAATCAGTTCTATGCTTATGCTTCACAGCTAATCGGTTATCACCTGATTGCATTTCACTTATTTTCGGTTACAATTTTTGTAAAAACAAAATTTTTTTTTTCATTTTTAACAATTCTCTTTTATGTTTTACATTACAAATTAATCATGCTCCACTTCATATAAAAATATATTTATACATGTTTTTAGTGCATTTTTTATAAAACGCAGCAATATTGTAGAATCAATTTATATTTCATATGGATTATGATTGATGCAGCAGCATTTCAATCCTTTTTTCACTATTACCTTTTTTTGTTAACTAATATTTGACTTGCTAAGATAAATTGCAAATGAAATTGTTTATACAAAAAAAAAAAAAAAAATCAAAATCATATATATTTTTTTATAAGAAGCGGAAAAAAGTATTATAAAAATATGCATATTATGTTATAAAACAGAAGCATAAAATAAATTAAATAAATATATAAACTGCATATTTGTTTAAAAACAAACACAGCATACTTAAGGGCTTAATTGCAATTTTTTGTTGCGACACTCAGTAAATAAATTAGAGAATTTTTGCAAACAGAGGTGCAAATAACACAATGTCTGTATTTGCGGAATTTTTGTGGATTTTATGATATTTTTTAACGATATGTTTGCATACTTAAAAATAGAAACAAAAAAATTTTTAAGTCCATAGAACGACTAACTATTAATTAAAGAATAGCTTTTTTTATAAAAAATTACAAAGTGTTAAAGTCGTTTTTTAGGAGTCAGGAAAAGGTCTGAAGGTTTGATAGTAAAGCCACTACACACATATCCGTAGTAATAAAGCTATATTTTCCAATGTCAATTAAGGTTACTTTGATCGCCTTCAAATTCAAACAAAACAAAAAAACAACAAAATATTAAAGTCTTCTTTTAGGAGTGCAAAGGTACTAAAGTTGATTCTCATGAACAAAAAAAAATATTCGAAGGCCTTGTAATAGCCCTAGCAAATCAACGAGTGTGAAATCCCCGTGAGAGCGAATCTATACTTCTCACAATTTATATAGAATACGTCAATGACATCTTAGAGACGATTACAATCGATCAAGAACTGTATCGTTTTTGCAGTCACATACATAGAAGTTGTTGTACAGTTTTTTGCTCTACCTCATCCGAACAATTTCTACAAATATTCATAAAGTGAATAAATAACTCATATGCCCGACATATTATCAATCACCCAGTGCCAGCTAAGTACATCCGTAAGAAGCATAATCGTATTCTCACTAAGGGCAAATGAGTGTTTGTTGTTTTCTTCGACAAAGTGGGCCAGAACATTCTGCATATTATTTAAGTGGTGATATTAAACCACCTGAGTTCCTTATTTTCCATTTTTTACTCATCTATCACATTAGATAGTGCAGCCGAGAGAACGTAAAAGTCTCACTTGTGCCCTCATCAGCATTATCATTCTCCTGAATGTACGCATGACCTGGGACCTATTTTATGCATACAGTTACTTCATTTCCTAACATTAAGAAGGTCATCTTCAACTTGAACTTTTCAACGTACTTTTCAACGATCTTGCCTTGGATACATGTTAGAAAATTTTTTTAGCCGGAGCATTTGCACTAATGCGCATAACATGTCCTTGCCGATTCAGGAAATGTACTTAAATGGGTCTGACTAGATCTACTTACTTATGTATCCGTACAACCCTTCTTGATGTGTCCTGCGCTAGCTGGCACAGACTAGCCAGAGTTTCTTCGTCCATACGACAGGCGTGGCCAAATCAGCGCAGTGGCTGTATCTTAATGCACTTTATTATATCCACCCCTGTACAGCTCATATATCTCGTTGTTCTAACAATACTCATCTCCTACTTATAGAGGACTAAAGGTCTCGTACGCTCCAATACGTTCTCATCGTTGTTCAACAGTGCCCACCCCTCAATGCCGTATAGCAAGACAGTGATGTTAAGTATTGGCAAGAGTAATTAACCGTTTGATGTTAGTATCCAGATAGACACCAACTTCAGCACTTTAAAACTGAAGTCGCCAACAAAACGCGATGACTCTGTTCGTTGTCCCAAAATAGTTAGAATTGTCCACGAGACCCACTTTGACCGCTTCTCTTTCCAGTTTGGAGTACGCAGAAGATACAGCACGAGTGATAAGGCCAAAAGAGTCGATATTTTCGTCATCAAGCTCTTGTAGAAAATGTTTGTCACGCGATTCAAACCGGCGACACGAGTAAGGTTGAAAAGTCTGACTAGATCTACGTAGTCATAAATACATATAGTTCGTGGCTCATTTAATGCCTGTTCTCGCCGTCAACGCAGGACCATATACCTATACTACCTATAGTATAATAGCGCGGGTAACATAATCGTCTTGTGCAGAGTGATTTTTGTTTTTTGAGAGGGAGTATAATAGGGAGTGATGCTATCATCTTTTAACAATGTTGTTTCTTCAAACCAGTATTGTTTTTATTTGATCGATTCCTTGAAACTTTATTTTGGAGTGTTTAAAAAGTGTTGTAGTAGTAAGAGGACACGCATAACAACACAAGCAACCTAGGTTCGATCGTGAGCAGTGGATATGGCGAAAAAATTTAATTGTAGTTTTGAGTGTTTAATAAATAGGCTTCAACTTCTCTTCATCCATCTTCCCTCTGGCGATAATGACTACAGCAGACGAATAATCTACAAAAACGCCACCTACTGAGAAAAAAATTACAATGCTAAAGTAAGGATCACCACCAATTAGCAAAGATATTTACCACTACACAATCATGTGGAAAGGGCTACAGTGGATTAATCATCTACTTAGCTGGAAAAATCAAATTGATTACTGAAAGTAAAGCAAAGCAATGGATGCTATGTGTAAAGCCAATATGCTCCCTAGAAGAGTAACGGAGAAAAAACTGTTTGAAATTGCTATTCGATTGCTTTTAAGAGCCCAGAGTTAAGAGTTTGTACCTATTGAAAATGCTATTTGCTTACCCTTCCGAAATATTGACTACTCTGTTGCAAAAAGAACTCTATGAAATGAAGTCAAAGTTAAACTTAATTAAATAATTATTAACTTCCATAATCCATAAAGTATGCTTTCAATATTAAATTTTAATTTTTTGTCTTCTTGTTGGTTTAAACCTCTATTAAGGAATTTTCCTTTTTAGCACAAGGTTTGACTTTTGGTGGTTACGTATTAAATTGATTTCCCCTGATAGTGCCACATTCAGTTGTGAGTAAACCATGCAAACAACCAACCAGTCAAACGACATATGTACGTATCAGCGCACAAAACTTCAAAAGGGCGGGTATATTTGTGTTAAGGTAAACAGAAAAATTCGCAAATATAACTGGTATAGTACTTACTTAACGCATACTTACTTGAGATCCTACACATGTATATGCGATGAAATGTACACAAATTTTATATACAGCATACCATAAGGGATGCTTTAGAGTAGAAAATGGGCAAAAAATAAAAGGAAGGAATTTTATGTGATTAAGTCTTAAAAGTATATTAAGTGATTGTTTTTCGTAAATATTTTAAAGAAATTCAGGGTTGATATTCTAAATTTTGTAGAATATATGATATCGTTTATTTTTTATTTTTAATTTTTTAAATTAAAAAAAATTATAATTTTTTTCCTTATTTAATATTTTTAATTTATTATATATTCAGCTGTTTGTAGTTGTCTTTTTCAAAAACTATTGCTGTTATAAAATATATTATTTTGTATTGCTTTTGCAGCTGCATACTTTTAGGCAATGTGTGTGCGTGTACATGCAGATTCGTAAATTCATGTTATATGGCTTGTATATGGCATGTACATATGCTGTATACAATATTGGCCTTTAATAAAGCTTTGTTGCTATTGTGAAAGTTTATAGGGTGTTTATGTCTGTGGTCTATATAAGTCTATATATTTAGTAGAGTATGTATTCTACATACATTATTATCAAGTATGTATGTGTGTGTGGGTGTGTGTGTGTGTAAATATGTGTAAACAGCACTTAAGTAAAAGGGTAAACCTATAAAGGAATTCATATTAAAATTCTCCTAAACCTTATGCACAAAAATAAAATTATTTTATATTCTTATGAGACACCCTTTGAATATGCATATAATTCCCTAAAAGTATGCTCCCATATTAGTTTATTACTGTTGATGTTTGTAAAAGCTTTTCTTGTTGTTGTTGCGTTTTTTGTTTATACAAAGTCTTTGTTGTTCTAGTGTTTGGTATTAAATTTTACATTTTATTTGTACAACTACGCAGCTTCACAAGCCTATGCCATGTGCGTATGATGATGGTACTCCAAACATATGTATGTGTGTATAGGCTCGTGTAATTCGAAAAATTAGCGCCATCCTATATTTATTGATTGTTTTACAAGCAATATTATTAAAATTTACAACAATAACAAATTGGGAAAAATGTTTTTTCTTTACGGAATTATTATTTTTGAAAATCATGCAAAATTTATTGGCATAATGAAAACAAATAGATTGCATATTTTATGGGGGTAGCTTTACATGCGTATTATAATGACGAGCATTGAAATGCAATATTTTCCAACACGTTTTTGATGGAATTTTTGTGAAGGTGGATTTTATGAAATATTATGAAAAAACGTAAATTAAACGAAATTTTTTGGAAATTTTACAACTACACACGAAAACAACTAAAGCCTAAGGTATAATTTTTAGTTTGATTTAAAGTAGATAGCAAAAGTAAATTGCATATTTTAGGGGATTTTCTCAAATGTTTACATATGCTAGTAGTAGAAGTTTAGGAAATTTTTACAAGTTTAAATTAAAACCCGTTTTAAAATATTACAAATACGTTATGAAAATGTTGGTGGGTCTGTAGAAAACACATTTCGTCACTTGGCAGAAACCCAAGAACAGAGATAAGTACATTTCCTCCTACACTCGCTGAAAATAAAAGTTCGATTTCAAGGATTACAGACATGATTCCGCAGAAATTTTCAAAACTCCGCTTTTGGCCAACTATCTCTGGCTCCACATCAATGAAGCATGAACTTCATACAGATACTGATTGGAAAGACGGCGTGATAAGGGTTTCATGGTTTCATTGCCACAAAAAAAATGTAATGGCATTACTCTTCTAATACAATACAGAATATTGTCGCATTTATTATACTCGACCGTATATCCCCCATCATAGACTCTACTCTTCGCAATGAACAGAGTGCATTTAGACCAAATCTGTCATGCGTAGACCACATCAATACGTTTTGGGTACATATATAGAACAGTCGGCAGGATTTAACTTACCACTATTCATTCTTTTCAATATGGTCGACACTGCAGAATATATACCGGACAAAATCACCTTCTTCCAGCATTGGGGACATTACAACAACTAGCCTACAGTGGAAACTCCAAGGCAAGAGTAAAGTGGGTTACCAGAGAATCACCTGGCGCAGATCAGTCGAGGCAGAGAAAGTTGAACGTTTGGGTCACCCACTATTACATATTTTTGTTGCTAGAAGCTTCATCAACATCAGCACACAAGAATGTGCAACTAAATAAAAAAAAATACCTTTTGAAATCGCTATTCAAAGTTTGGTTGAGTCTATAGTTTAACTGCATAATCTATCAGCACCAGTGCGTTTTCGACCATGTTGTTTAAGTAAAAGCATTGCAGCCGTGATTTTAAAAATAATAAAATTCGTCAATACCAAGCACACAACAATTTTTTTCATGGAGATTTTAATTTACAAGGTAGTGGTGATCTTCACTTGTCATTGTAATTTTATCTCAGTACGTGTCGGTTTTCCTGTTCATTCGTCTGATGTTTGTCATAGCCAGAGGTAAGCTGGAAGGTCAAACGGTATTTTTTTAAATGGAATTGTCTGGAGGGAGGTTGAAAGTCTCTTCAGGCTCTAGCCACTACACTACCAACCGTGTAATTTTGGCCTATTACTGATATAGATCTTACTACCAATGTGGTTCTAGTCAGTTAGAATCGATCTAGAAATTGCAATACAAACCCTTATCGGTATGATTTTCTTATTTTGCTTAACTTTCATGCTATTAACACATTCACGCGACTACAAAAGACGCTGGCTACAAAAGTAGTCAAGTAACCAGCTATTTATTTTAACGACTACAGCTACAAAATAAACATCTGATTTGACACATGCGATTATTCTTTTTCAGTGGTGACACATATATTTTATCCGCGTATTTAATGTTTATATATCATGTATTGCCTATTTCATGCATCTTCTTGTATTGACAGCACTAAACTGTTTGTTGTCACCAAGAGAAATAGGTATTAGCCTAAGTTGAGCATTCGTGCAGTGTTGCCGTTTAAATCACTATTCTTATATGCATACATCTATTGTATTTTTGACGGCTTGTAGTCGACGGTCGGTAGCTTTGAATGTGTTTATAGCATTATACGCAAGATCGCGTAGTTGTTTTTATACATTTTTGCATTTTGTCTTGACTAAGATGCAAAAATGCACGAAATTATTAAACTGTCCTCTTAGTTGCAATTTATTACTTTTATTTTGAACCAAATTTCTGACACTACGTTGTTTGGCCAACTCCATTAGAACTTTTGGCTTTTGCTGATAATTTTAAAAATTAATTTCTTTAATTTTTCAAACATTAATTACGAAGTTTCTTAAACAAACATTAACTTAAACAGCCAAGGAGGATAGACAAACATTTTAGAAAGTACCGGCAGATAGACGAAAGGAAACAGGAAATAGAAGTGCATTTGATAAAAGTTGTTACCAAATAAAGCACATTAATTACGTTTTATATAAAATGTTATTATTTAAAATTTATGATTATACATGTTGGCACATTAATTTAACGCCAAACTTTTTTTTTGGAGAAGAAAAAAATAAAAATAAACAAAATATACAGAAGCATACCAACAGGCGCAAGAGACAGACATTCAAGTGTATTCCTCTTACAAATATGAACCAAAGAAAGACAAAATAGTGGCTAATAATTCATTAAAACTGATGGGTTTTCTTTTCTTTTGCCAAACACAATACTCGTATTTTTCAAAAGTCAGACAGAATCTGCCACAAATTATTGCCACACACAACAGGCGAACAGCACCAACAACCGCAAACCAGCACTAGCATTTATAAGAGCAACAAATAAGTGTTTTTTTTCTTATATTCAAGATTTCGTAGGTAAATTTAAGAGAAAATACTGTTAATTTTGCTTGGGATCATAAATTTCTCCGGTAATTTACGACAATTACTCTAAAGCCTTAACAAATTGTAATTGAATTACTTGTTTGGACTATAAAACTTTCCCTTATGAACAACCAAATTAACGCTGCCATATCTAATGTGAACACTTTATTAAAATTTTAGCCAAATGGCCATTATCCACCAGCCAACCAGCCTACCATTAGTCATAAAAACGACCCATTAAACTCATAAAAAATTCCTTTAAACGTAATAAATTATAAGTTAATTTTCATTTATTTTCTCTTTCTCTCTTTACAGACCTGCTATGAATTGGAACGTTATTTACGCGATGAGCCCAAGCTACAGTCATACAAGAAACTACACAGCGAAATTGATTCTTGGGAAATATTCTCTGCACCTGCACGTATATTGGAAGAGTTGAAGATAAAAGAACAAAATTTAGATTCAATATCAACTACATCCTCGGTTTCTTCACAATGCTCGGGCATGTCATGGGATAGTACGGCTTCCCAGTCGTTAAGTTGTTCGGTGGTGGTTAAGAAGGAAAGATTGGATGAAGAGGAGGATGAAGAGGCTCTCAGTTCGGATAATGGTGAGGAGAAAATGATTATTGGCGATCTGCCGCACAGTAGAGAAACATCTCAATCTGCTCTACAACATGTTTTGAGTACGAGCCATATTTTAACAACGACTAGCACTCCTACGCCTACCGCCGCCACTACTACCACAACCACCACCATAATGCAACAATGTCCGTTAACGGAGAAGGCCATTAAGTTGAGGGTAGTGGCGGCTAAGACAGCAACAGCTTTAAACGCTAATATAAATGATCATCAACAGCAACAGCAACAGCCACATCATTTACATCATAGTCCTCAACTTATTAGTCATTCTAATAATCATGATTATGCTTTACCCACCCTAACACCGCCCTCCTCACCAGAGTCTATACGCACTAATATCTCCTCCAGTAGTTGTCAACAACAACAATCGCAACAGACTGCGCAAATTGATGCCGCAGAATTGGCCGCTCTAATACACAAGCAACAGCAGCAGCAGCAACAGCAACAGCAGCAACAACATCATCACCATCAACAACAACAACGCCTTGGTCAGCAACAGCCGCCACAGCAACATGTGCCACCACCATCAACAACTACAACTGCCATTTTACGTTTTCCCGCCGCTGTTGCTACAACAGCTACTACTGTAACACCCACTACTAGCAATACAGTTCCTCTGCTACAACAGCAGCAACAACAACAACAACAACAGCATCAGTCACATACGATACAGCCAATACAAGCCGCCACTCAACACCACCACCAGCAACAACTGTCGCCGCCACAGTCTCAATCACAGGCGAGTCATGTTGCCACGGCAGTATCACCCCATCGTCATTTGACCATACAAACCGCCAGTGCTGGCACTAATACTGATCCTCAAACGGTTAACTCGGCTAATCATCAGCAACTTAGCCATGCTACAAACATTCCCCGCAGCACCATTGTACGTCTGACTACAGCAAATGGCAAACAGGGTGGTGCCATTAGTTTGGCTCGTGTCATACAAATGCAGAATAGCAATAGTGGGAATTTATCGGCTGCCGCTGCTGCTCTACTCAACACAGCTCAAGCAGCGGCCGCTGCAGCAGCTGCTGCTGCCAATGGTAGTGGCACTGCGGTTGTGGGGAATGCCAACAGCAATGCATTGACGGCCACTCAAATAACACAGAGGGGTACACAGTTACAGAATCCACAAGTTACCACATGTAAGTTTATTTCTGGGAATATAAACTACTCTAATACGAATAAGATGCATATTTTGTTGGAGGCCAAAGTTCATAAGGTTTTTACTTAACCTTATGAACTTTAGCCTCTAAGACAGTTAGAGAATTATAAAAAGAATTATAAAAAATTTATAATTCTTTTTTTTTTATAAAATATCGTATTAGTATTGGCCCTCAAGTAAATTTTACTTATTGATTTTCATTTACAGTATTTAGGGTTTAAACTGTTTGATAACTATTGGTTACAAATTACTTTAAAAAAAATATTTTCAAACTCGACATTTTATACCCAGAGGTCAAAGGTCAAAATCGTATTTTTGAAATTTATTTTGCTAATATTTAACAATTATTTGTCTTAAAAACAGTTAACGTTATTGACTGTTTTTTTAATCATTATCAGTATTTAGATTTCAGTAGAGGTTAGAAGTTAAATATTAATTCGTTAATATTATTTTCAAGTTAAGTTTTAAAATTATTTTTTTCTTTATTCAAACTGTAAACCTTTTTCTGTAATATATTTGTTATCATACTAGCTTTTGACCTTTACCCTTGTTTAAGATTACATATTAATTATTTATCAATTTTTTAATTAAGTTTGTTAAGGGTTACCTATTAACTTTCGCCGGAAACTCGTGTACGTTTTTTTTTTTTTTTTTTTTTTTGAAAAGGAATGCCTTTCACTTAATTTTTGTAATTTGAGCCCATTTATTTTCTTTTTCCCTTATCATTAAATGGAAATTAAAAAAAAAATAATAATAATAAAATATATTTCACCCATCATTTGCAGATTCATTTCGTATATTTATCGATAAGCCATTATTTTTAATTAAAATTTTTCAGGTTTAACCTTGAAATACATTTTCAATTTATTTCGTAAATTTTGTGTTCCCTTCTTTATATCCAATTCCATTGTAGTGACCACAAAACCTCATCAACGTCAACAACAACAGCAGCCACAGCAACAGCAACAGCAGCAGCAGCAACAACAACAACAGCCAACCTCAACACAACAACTACATGAACAACATAGTCCCGATGCTAAACGCCGGATACACAAGTGTCAATTTGTAGGCTGTAAGAAAGTCTATACGAAAAGTTCACACTTAAAAGCTCATCAACGGACACATACTGGTAAGTAAAGGAAAATATTTACTATATATTATATTGTGTGGTAAGAAAGATAACAACAGCAATAACAAGGCCTCCTATATGAGTCTATTTACACACACACACACTCATGTACAAAGAAAAAGCATTCAATCTTAATAATAATAAATTCTCTTTACAACATATGTGGCCGTAGTCGCACAGAAGTGCAGTCGTTTAATCAGTTCCATACTCGAACGAATAGGAAAATATTCAACAGAGAATAAGAAATAAACAACAATTTCACTCAGTTGTATAATAGCTTTTGATGAAAGCAGAAGTATGTCGCATCGATTATTAAAATTGATTATTTTTGTTGTTGTTTATTTTGTTGATTTCTTTCTTCAACGCACACTGCAAAAATTAACTACTACTACTACAAATGCGCTTTTCTCTTTAGCCATCCCTGCTGTATAAGTATATGAGTGTGTACGTATTTATGTATGTGTGCATGCGCGTAAATGTAAGTGTAGAAACTGAAGTCTATAAAGCGACAGCCTTTGTGTTTTCTCTCCTTTGTTGTATTAATTAAGTGCCTATTTTGGTGGGTATGTTTGCATGAATGCTTATACATAAATACATACATGAGAATAGTAGAGTACATATATGAAAATAGTAGAGTATGGTAGGAGAACCCTTATACATAAATGATCACTACAAACACAAATAACTCAATAACTCTGTCAATTTCTATCGGATTTTAAAAAATGAAGCTTCATTTCAATCATAAATGAACATAGTAGTTTAGTAAAATAGGACGGTTCCTATATAAAAACCTAAACTCTAAACCTGAAAAATTTGGAATAATTTGATTAAAAATGTAGTTGCGTGAGAAGTATACACTGATTCCTTAATTTTACTTAAGTAAGGTATACACTATTATGAGGTTTACTCCTCTTCTTTCCAAATCCGCCAAAAGTCTTAAAATCCGTTAATATTTAGCTAAGTTATTAACTTATGAGTGCATGAAGATACGAAAAACCGGTTTTTCACCCCTAACTCAAGGTCGCATGACTTTTTCATGAGTTGAGTTAGAAGCAAAGAAGAATTTTATTCCCAACTAACGTTATTCTTTAATATGTCCATAAATGGTATAGTTGCTATATAAAAAAGTACGCCAAAACATTTCTAAACTTAAAAAATTTGGAAAATAAATGGATGAAAAATGTATTTGCTTAAGTAATACACATAGATTTCTCAAAGCTAAACGACTTATATATTATTTAACAGTCTCATTACTCTTCTATCCAAATCGTTAGCGCCTTTCAGAAAATTACTATCATCTCCCAGGTATTTAAACTTCCATCTTTTTTTCTCGCACAGTGTAAGCGAATAATAATAGTGCAATGAATGAAATTGAAGAAATATGCACCAATGGTCTATTTAAGCTTATTTTGAAATGCTTTAAAATTGCTTTTAATTTCAATGAAAATTTATTGAACCCTGTACGTGAAAGGCCTTTGAAGGCGAAAAAATTAAGATCTGATAATATTACCATGGCATGAATCACTTCAAATACGAGGTCGGATTGATATTGAAGCTACCTAAGTAGGAAAAAAACATTTTTTTTTTCAAAAACCATTCAATTCTCAACATAATCTCCTTTTAGCTCAATACACTCAGTAAGACTTTTTTCCAACCTTTTTATATCATCTGAATAATAAGATTGTGGGAACTCCTCAAAATACGCTTTAGTTTCGGTAATCACTTCTTCGTTTGAGATGAATTTTTTTCCTGCGAGCCATTTTTTCAAGTTTGGAAACAGAAAGAAGTCACTAGGGGCTAAAGCTGGACTATAAGGTGGATGATCAACCAATTCGAAGTGGATTTCTCGTAGTTTTAGCATCGTATCTGCTGTCTGAACCGGTGAGTTATCTTGAAGAAAGAGCACTTTTTTCTTGTTTAAATGTGGTCGTTTTTCCTTGATTGCATCAACCAATTGATCCAATAATGCACGATAATACTCTCCTGTGATTGTGGATCCCTTTTTAGATAATCGATGAGCAATATTCGGTGTGCATCCAAAAATACAGTGGCCATAACCTTGCCAGCCGATTTTGCTGTCTTCGCCTTCTTCGGAGCATTTCCACCAGCTGCCACCCATTGCTTCGATTAATTTTTGGTTTCAGGAATGTAGTGGTGGACCCACGTTTCATCAACAGTTATTAATCTACGCCAAAAATCAGCAGGATTATGCTTTATCATGTCCAAACACCGCTGTGAAGTGATCTGTCGAACTCGTTTTTGTTCAACACTGAGCAAACGCGGCACCCATCTTGCTAATAGCTTTTTCATATGCAAATGTTCATGCAAAATGTTGAACACACGTTCATATGATATGTTTACCATTTCAGCAATCTCACGTATTTTGACCCGGCGATTATTCATAACGATATCGAGGATTTTCTTGATATTTTCTTCAGTAACCAGCTCTTTTGGCCTTTCTGTTGATGGTATTGCAGATTCGCAGTAATGTTTATCAAGCTTTTCTTTTGTCGCTTTCGCCGTTTTGCCTTTCAAATAATAGTGTTTAATCACTACAATTCACTTTTTTCCATTTTCCAAGAAACACAAAATTTGCTTACTTCAAACGACTACAACAAATAAACTAATCGATGATCATAATCGACAGATCGTAATTTCTAAGAAAGGAAAAGTTTTTGTGTTTTTGCTGCCATCTAGCGCTAGGTAGCTTCAATATCAATCCGCCCTCGTACTCATTATTTTTGTATTTTTTTATTTGGTTGTTTGGTAAATACATTGTTTTGATTAGAGCTGCGTACCTAAAGATTTCTTGGTATATCTACATATGTCATTAAGTAGTACCTAAATTCGTCTTAAATGGTCTTTCTTTTAAAAAAATGTTTATTTTATTTTGATTTTAAGGTAAAAAAAAAATGTGAAGGAAGCTATAGTAAGTTATTATTATCTGAATGCCAAATTATTTCAATTTAAGCTGCCTTTTTTAGCATTTACCACTTATACTCTTTTAAAAGATTTTAGCTTAAAATATAGGCTGAAATATCAATTTATTCATCTTCGCCGAATTTGGCATACTGGTTTTATCTAAGCCAAATTTCGTTTTAAATCGATTTAATGCTATTGTTGAAACGATGTTTCAAATAACTTTGATCGCTGTTTGAATTACTTATGTGAATTATCCTGTTCACACAGCAGCTTTCTAATTAGGTTTGAAAGTTATTCTTCTTCTTTCTATAATTTGTATTTGTTTTTAGATTGCGGGTTGACAATAAAAAGAAAAAGTTAAGGAAAAATAAAAACTGCATTCCAAATACTATAAATAGCAATTATTTTTTTCAGCAAATACTGAATTACTTACAATTTTGCTGATTCGACCTTAAAAATTTTGTATAAGAAATTTTATTAATTATTATTATCGGTTCATAATTGGCGGTTGAATTATGAATGAGATCGGCTTATTAAAAAGTTTAGCCATGTTAACTTATCTTAAAAATTCTAAAATGTTTACTGTAGCTAATGTTATATACATATGTTATGGATGTGATACTTGTGTGTATAGAACCTGAAATCATTTTACGCTTTTAAAAAATCAAGCAAAAATGTGTGTTCCTAGTCCAATAAGGAAAGTAATTCTTCAAATTTGTTTTGGTTTAAAGGTTTATTTAGTAAGATATTCGAATATACTTAAAATGATCAATCGAGATATTTATATCGTTTTTTATTGACAGAAATGTAGCTTTTTGAAAAGAGGCAGTAGAAGATATCACCCTCATAAAAAGCATAAATTATACACTTTTTGCTAAAAAAAAAAAATTCGCAAAATTGTCTCGAAAAACATCTGTCCTGTTTAATATAATTTTTGTTTGCAATCAACATTAGCCATTACATTGGAACTTCCTTAACATACGTATTTAGACTTTTCAACTCATTAAACTTTTTTATGTTTTTCTTTTTTTAGATTTTCCACTAAAAACAATGGCTTCTTAGTGCTTTTTATTCTTTAAAACAGCAGCCTACTTTCTAAAGAATTGCTAAGTAAATAAGATGATCTTAGTCTCTTGTTATTTAGGTATTACAAACACCCACTTTTTATAGTTGCTTAGCTTTCAAACACTTACTTGAGTTTAAGAAATAGGAATACGCCGAACTAAACAATAACACTGAACACTCACTGAATTTGACAGTTCTAATGAATGTGAGAAGAGAATAAATTATTGTAAATTCTTATTTATTTGTATATAAAAAATACAAAAAGTTCATCTATCAAAAACACTTTAAAAATAAAAAGGATATAAAACTCATTCGATTCTAAATCCGCATTTATATAATATACTTGTGTTATTACAAAAATATTAAACAAATATTTATAATATAAAAAAAACTAAGCTAAAGAAGGGGCAGTTTGTATGATTTTTTTAATAAATCATATACAGTTTTGGCTGTATGTGAATATACATATGGTGGTGTAAGTGAAAACATAAATATACACAAATACTCACACACATCAATTTAAATATGTATGCATATGTATATCAAACCAAAAATAGAAACCTTTTGACATTTCAATTTAAGTATTTCTAACCTTCAAACTCATATCACATATGCCCTTACACATCCATACATATGTACATATATATAGTCACTCACAATTGTATGCTGACATACGAGTAAAAATTTAAAGGAGGTGCAGGGTGGTAGGGTGGTATTCATTTATTTTGTTGAGTCTAAACAATTTGGTGTTAAAATAGGGATTTTTCGGTATTATTTTTAATGGAAAAATTTTAATATAATTTTTGTAACCCTTAAACAAGGAATTGTTTTACATAATTTTAGGCTTTTGAAATTAAATTTTCACTCTTTTTGATTTAAGATTCGTATAAATGATGAATTTGCTTTTTCCGTTCAAAGAGATTATTTTCATAATTATTTAAGGGTTTTCGTCATCAGCGATAAAGTTGTTAGACATTGACTTGGTATAACTTTGGTGATTCTAGTGTGATAGAGATATAATTTTTGTTGCATAACATTAGGGTGTTAAGATTTTTTTTATTATTATCAAAAGAAAGTTTTATAAAATATCGTTAAGTGTGTATATTAATCAAGATAAATGATAAATGAAATGATTTTTAATGTTTTCATAAATCATGTGTGTGCTTGAAGTTTAAATATAGGCCTTGTCGTACACATTCAAATTAATGCTGTAATTTAATTAAAATTTTTGTTAAAAGGAATTAGTGGAACCTTTAACCTCCCTTTCTAATGAAAAATTTGTCGTTCTACATGTTAATTAAGAAGTTGGTTTTTTGGAGATTTTTTTTTTGTAATTTTGTATTTTAATTTAAAAAAGTTTTGTTTGTAATGGATGGATTTAAAAAAGTTTTTGTTTGTGAATATAACATGAGTGGTGTATACGGTTTTCTTATACCCCAACTTAAATGAGTTGAGGGAAAGTTTTTTTAAAGCCGAATTAAAAAAAACAACACACTCTCTTTTTGGTACTTTCATCAGGTATTATATCGTATTATTTATCAGTTTTCACTGCTTCCTCTACTATCCGTTCTTCATTGCCCTCAATAGTTGGTGCCAAATATCAATATAAGAAATCAATTGAAAAGTCAAAAGGCCTTTAGACAAACTTAATAATCTCTTGTTTTCTTTTAATTCCTGAGTAATAGTCAACTTCCTAGCTGGCAAATCTATGGGGCAACACTCGTTGCTTTTAAAGAAATGGCCGCTATCTTAAGTCGGCTATTTTAAAACACAACTTCTAAACGCCACATCACAATAGAACATATATGGTTTCCACAAAGCATCCATTACTTTGTTTCAGTTTCAGTAATTAAGTTGTCTGTAGTGGTGAAGACCCTTGCTAAGTGGTGGTGGTAGTGATGTTTTTTTTTTCCACGATAAAACATACAGGCAAACTATTGCGATTTGTTTTACAACTGAGCACAAAAAATAGCAACAAGGTAGTCTTCCATACACAAACACGAACTAATGTATTTAAATGCAATTAATAGAAAAGGTTTTAGAATTTGCTAAGTAAAAAAAGTTGAATGTTGTACTAAAACTTTTATTAAATGCGATCATATAGTAGTTTTTGGGCTCGGTTAAGTTTGATAAGAACTTTAACCAAAAATCAAACTAATTTTTTCTAATGCGGACTTTCATTTTACGGCATTTTTGTATAACGGCCTGTCTGAATTATGGAACACCTTCACTTTACGGCACAAATTACGTCACTACATGGCTGAAACATCGAGAAATCACCGGTTTTTAAGAAAAAGTGTAAAACAAGAAATAGCAATTCGTTATATGGCATTTAGATTTACGGGCTACATTTTCAGAACCTATTTATGCTCTATTAAACCAAATATGTGCCGTTATGATCGTAAACCTTTTACCATTTTTGGAGTAAAGCCATTATTCCATTAGAGTAAAACTTCTGGGTTTTCTGAGCAAGAAACTTGCGTTTCGCAGGCCAGGATATATGGTGTTTACACTAAAACTTCCTAGCCAAGCTTCCCAGCTATTCCAGCAGTTTCTGCCAAGTCAGCAAAGATGTATGTAATGTTGCGTTTTCATGATGGAATAGAGTCAAGTCTGGACATTTTTATTGAATTGCTTGATTCAGTCTTGTTAATTGTTGTATTACCTTCTTTGGTGACAATCTTTGCTTTGCTGCTGTCTGCGAAGCTTAACCATACTTCGTACATAATCTTTTCCACACACAATTGTTGTACGTGGTTCACTTTTTATCGCCAGTAATGATTCGTTTGAGAAAGAGTTGGATTTCGTGCCATTTTAGCAGTGAATCGCAAATGGAAATTAGGACCAACATCTACGCTGCTCGGATTGTCCTCAATTTCTTCCATGGTTTCATCGACCTGCAATGCATTCTTACCTTTTCTGTAAGAGAAAAGCAAAATATGACGGTAATATTCCGAATTTTCACTAATTTTTAAACGCAGATAACTTTTCACACAATAATGAGATTTTTACAATGTCTTCTAACAAAGTGAAGTCTAAAATATCACCTTTCAAACAAGTTATTGTGTTACCTGTTGCGATTAATATTACCAGAGATATACCTCTTTAGAGCCAACTACTGACAATTTATAGCTGAACTTTTTCGTACACCCAATATTAAAATAAATATATATACGAGTATATTAAACCAAAAATATTCAACCCTTTCCTAAACTTTGAACTTTTCTTTAATAATTTTTATCAATCACCTTAAGAAAAAGCCCTTAAAGTGAAGTTGTTGTTGTTAATCTTTTATATACAACTTTTTACATAAGAAATCTAATAAATTTTACTGATAATAGAGATTATTAAAGATTTATGTTACACTCTGGTACACCGTTTTTATAAACTTCATATATCCGCAAATTGTGTTTCTGCATATTCGGTTGTGTTAGTTGTAAACAAGTCGTCTTGTGATTTACTTATAATGGGCCTATAAAACACTAAAAATATACCCTTAAGGAAAATTATAATGTCTGGCTAGAGCTGGGGGTTGGGTGGCTGGAATTTGTTTAAGGAAATGTAATTTAATACACGAGTTTATTTATAAACCTTTCAACAGCCTCAACTATAACAATAAGCTACCGGATAAATAATGAGAAGCAAAAGGAAAGGCCCAACCAAACCCTTTTTGATTATGAGCCGCAATTTAAAAAATAAGTAGAAATTATTTTTAAAGAAAAACTTTTCTTCTTTTTTGGTGTACTTATTTGAGAATATTGTAAAGCAATACGAATACCAGTAAATGGTTAACAAAGCCACAAAATAGGTGGAGAAAAGAGTAATAATAACTGGCTACAAAGTATGCTTTAAATTTAACCACGTTAATAAGAAAATATTTAAAAACACTAAAGAAACTTTAGCATAGCAAAAGGAGCTTAACTAATTAACACCTTACAAATTAACGCCTTTCGTTCTCTCGCTCAATTTACAAATAAGCACATACATATTTATGAAATTTGTTAATGTATGAGTAAAATTAACTGAATTACTTTCTAAGGGTTAGTCTTGAGGATATAGGAACCGTTTTTAAAAACCAGTAAAAGTTCTTAAGCAAGTTTACCACAAAAGAGGTAAGAAAGTGTAGCATATTTTTGTGTGGTTTTAGTAAACAGGTAGACACTTAAGCAGAATAGGTAAAAATACAGAAAAAACTTATTGTTTAAATATTTAAATGAATTATTCAAATTATACATTCGAATATTTTGTATTCCATTCGCGGTCTTAAATACCCCCGCAATTGTTCCATTTTGTTCGGTCTTTGACCCATTCCTGAACACCACAAACAGTTTTCGTCTCAAGCAGTATGTAAATGATAAGTAAAGCCCGCCCTTTTCACTCATAATATTCAGTTTTATCACAATGACATAGAGTCTTCTTTGTCTCTTCAAAAGACAATCAAGGAGGAAGTTGTCACATTCTCGACTCGTCATATTGCGATGAACTTTAAAAAATCCTGTGTTCGACTGGCATTATTCTTATCATAATCTCCAAGGCTTTGTTCTTCAGGGTAAGACCTATCCATTCATATTGTTACGTTTTAACCTTTTTAAAACGTTTGAGTTCTTTTTAATTGCGCCAAAAATTAAATAAACACCACTTTGTTGTTGTTTTATAGTTTTTATTTCCTCACTTTACTGCAAAACGATAACTATCTCAACTAATGCATAAGGCTCCGACTTTTATGTACAATTGACATTACTTCCGAATGTTCTTGTTCTTCCTACAACATTCGATTTCCGTCAATTTCGAATTTAACACACATAGATGGTCGAATTGGCAATGCTGCCAAATATACAAATAAGTACAGCATTGCCAGAGTGACACATTAACAACCTTGACACAACCCAGTGTTACCAAAATCCCACAATACGGTTTTAAAGGCTGATGTGGTGTATCTCTTTCTAAGGTATTGTTTATTTTCGTAACAATATTTTGATCCCATCATTTGTTCATTTGCCACCATGGTGAAGACTTGTGTATGTGCTGATTGATGGCCAAAAATTCCACATATTATTCTAAAGTATATGTTAATTTTTCGATCGTCCAATATCTATGTATTTAAGGGAATTTGTCGAACTCTTTTGTGAACTTTAAACGTTTGGCGTTTACGGAAGCAGCATCGCATTGATAGTTATTGCGCTAGAAGTCTAAACAGTCAGGGAAACTTTATTGATTTAAATTACAACACAAGCGGCCCAGGTTCGAAACTCCGGCATAGGACATAACGAAAGAGTTTAATTGCGGTTTCGAGTATTTAAAGTATTTAACTAAGAGACTTCAAAGCCCCTCCAAACAAATCAGTTTACCTCTGGCGATGATGACACGAATAATCAGAAGAAAACGGCACCTGCTGAGAAAAAATGACCATACTAAGTAGCAAGGATCTTCACCACTACACAAGCATAGACCAGCTACAGCTTGAAAATCAATTGATTAATCAAACTGAAGCAAGGCAATGGATGCTTTGTGGAGAGCCATGTGCTGCCAAGAGAAAAGACGGAGGAAAAAAATTAATCAGTATATTAGCCAAAATCTTAAAGTTTAGCCACAAATATAATTTTTTCTGACATAAAATTGAATTTTATTTTGGTTTTATCTTATTTGTCTTCTAAAAAATACTTAAACAAATCCCCACAGGCTTTAAGGATAATTTATGACAAGCAATTATTCAATTTTTACAAAAATACAAAAAATCGAATAAAATTTATTTAAATCTCTTTACAAGTTGTCATGATTTAAATATTACATACAATATACCCTCATCTCCTCCTCTCCCCTCCTAAGACATAACTTGCCATTTTGTTTTTTTGTTTTTTTTGTTTTTTGGTATCAACCATATCAGGTACAAGCCAAGCAGCAGCTGATAGTGTTGTTATGTGTTAAAAGTTAATCCCTTTCAGAAATACGTTTTTTTTTTCTAAAAAAGAAAATGAGAAAACCAAAATCCAAAGCCTACAACGTTTCTGTCACTTTGGATTTATAAAAAAAGGGAAAAGTTCTGTGAAAGAATAAATAAAAAAATAAATCTTAAAAAAATATTTTTAAACAGACTCTTTGGGGAAAAGAAATAATATGAAAATTGAAAAAAGGTTACTTATAAATCTAAAAAAATAAAAACGTCCTTGAAATATTAAGAAAATAAAGGAATTATTTTAACACATGACTACTTGATACCCTAAACCAAAATCACGATATTAATCCTTTAATTTGTTCGTTGAAATCAAAAACATGATTTCATCCTCGCTTACTGTCAAGCCTATTTTTATCGGTTACCATTTTATTAACATTTGTAAAGGTAGCAGTTACGTCTTTTAATATTTGGTTCAATAATGACTGCTATGTTAAGTACACCATCGCTTAATACTTTTTATTACAAAAATTTGAAAAGATTTTACAATAAATTGTCATCCTATCTTTTTCTCCGTCACTCCTCTAGGGAGCATATTGGCTTTCCACAAAGCATCCTTTGCTTTGTTTCAGTTTCATTAATCAAGTTGATTTTTTCAAGCTAAATAGATGATTGATCCACTTTAGCTCCTCTCCATATGATTATTTAGTGGTGAAGAAATTTGCTAAGTGGTGGTGATGGTATTTTTTTCCCAGTAAGCGGCGTTTTCTTCTGTTGTTTGTTAGGGGCTTCTTCTTTATTTTTTAGATGGAGTTGTCTGGAGGGAATTGAAAGACTCTTTCATTCTATTCAAAGTCCCAATGTTCATGTGCATTATGCACTATTTTATTACATACCAGATTTAAACATGACCTTTAACATGTCTGCATAAATCGGCTTATTGAAAACTGCTGTAATCGTCGAATAGGTGATATGAATGCATCTTTTTCGTGAGTGATTTCAAGGGTTTAAGGAATTTACCAGATCTAAAGTCAGCAGTCTAATTAACACGCTTAGTAATAATAGTGTGAAAGTAGAGGGAATAAACCGTATTAGGGAAAATATGAAGACAACAACCTTCAACATGTTAGTAAATAGCCAAAGAACAATTACGTTTAATTTAACAAAGTCTAGGAGGGTTCTGGACCTTAGCTGTGCAGAGAACGATGAATGTTAAATGGATGCCAGGGCATAGTGGGGGTCACAGAGAACAAAAGGGCCGATAAGTTAGCAATTAGGACCAGTAAGTCGCCAAATATAAACCTGGATGGCCCTAAGCATCTCTGTGCTATAAGATCAAAGTTGGAAAATGGGGCTTTAAATGTCCATGTCTCACTTTGCGATATCCGAGCTAAGATAAGACAAGGTGCTTACTGCTCCCGTGCAAGAGAGACCTGATTTTGGATATCCTAGGCACGAAACTTGAACTGCTAATGCGTGGCGGGGTATAGGTTATGTAGGGCTTGTGTGGAGGACGATGACACCTATGTCACTCGGTTAGGTTTCCTAGGAAACAATACCCTTCTGGATTCTTCTAACTATAGGGGTCTTGAATGAAATGCACTAAGGAAGTATATATGTCAACAGTACGGAGTTGAAATGATAAATTCTCTCCATTGTAGAATTTGTATTAGGGAGCTCGCAACGAGCGAACTCTGGTGTATGTCTGCGGATATAGGATTATACGTCACCACACTTTCAAAAAACCCACGTGTTTTCTTAGAGATCGCATGAGTTAAGTTCTGAATATATTCAAAGATACAGAATTCGTTTGTTATCCACGTATTTAGAACAAATTTACTGCAGGGATGGGGTCCTTTCAGAATCTGTCAATGGGAATAATTTCAAATGCAATGTCCATAAAAACTACTTATTGTTTTTAACCCTTCTCACCAAACAAAAACCATGATGTATAATACTTTTATATGGAAGAATAGATTTGTGGTTTGGTGCTTAAACCGCCAATGTAAATATCTACTTTGCTGTTTTGAGTTAGTTATTGCATTATGTTCCGTTTCTTATTTTCTTTTATTTTGTTAACACAGCCAATGTCTAATTCAATCAAGAACAGCTTTAAGAGGGCTATGAACTCATAAAATAATTACAATTTTCTAAAAAGTAAATATTTTAACATTAAGCGTTTTAGCACCAAGTCACAGAGATATGTTACATTACAAAATACATATTGTGTTTGGTTTAACTACTACACACAACCATAACAGGTATATACTCAAATGCAACGAACAAGTTAGGTTCTAGAATTCGCTAAATGAAAAAATTTCATGTACATGATATAGCTTTTTAAAGCTCTCTTTTTTAAAGGAGAGGTCTGTGTAGTGTACTGATTACAGTTTGTGCCTAAAAAACCCTGTAAAGACTAAAAATCTTCATCATAGTTTACGAATTTTGAGTAATTAGATGTCGAAATATTTTCCAAAATTTTTAATTGAATAACTTAAACGTGTACCAACTTAAGGCCAATTTGCTCTAAAACACAAGTTTTATCATTTTTTACCAATATTAAGAAATAAAATATAATTTCCGTTTGCTTAGCCTGGCTTTAATTTATTGAAGAATAAGCAGAAAAAAATCAAAGCAAATGCATAAAAATAGCAAAATAAGAGAAACCGGATTGAGGTTAAAACCATAAAATTAAAAACCTACAACAAAAGAAAAAGCAAACTATAGAAAAAGAAAAAATTGAATAAAAAATGGACCCCCTCTTCCAAAAAAAATAAAAAAAAAATTATATGCAGAATATGTCTTAGCCAGTCTGATATATAAAAATGGCGACAAGCGGAATAAAAACGACCCAAATTTCGAAGAAGAAAAGACACACACTCAGACAAATAGAAAAAGGAATTGCAGTGTCATTACACTATGCTTAAGCAATAAAACGAAAATCCTTACGTCCTGCCCCCTCTACTAAAAAATGTGTGGCTAAAAATGATGCTGAAGTTTGGAAATAAATATGAGAGAGAGAGAGAGAGAGAGAGAAAGAGAGAGTAAAAAAAGAAAAACACCAACACAGACAATTTTATTTCTCCCTTCTGTTTTTTGTTTTTATCCTTAACAGACACACATACATACACACGCACACACTCTAACATATCCTAGCCATTTCCAAAAAGAAATCTATGCTGAAGACATGCTTTCCAAATTTCCAAACAAACTACTACTCATTCATTAGGAAATACTCTTGCAATCGTCTTTCGTTTGTACGGGTCATCTATAAAAAAAATCGATTTTAATTTATGGCTGCAAATCGCAGTTTGTTAAGCTGAATTAAAAGGAGGAACATCGTAAACGCATTCTGCATGATGTGCCAAAATTAAATTTTAAAAGAAAGAAAAAAAAAGCAAATTAAAGGAAGATGATAGAAAATGAGGAACACGATTTTATTACTTCTCGAATTTTATTTATATTTTTTTTTTTCTTTCTTTTTTCTGATAAACTTGTTGTTGTTGCTTTATTGTAAATGACTTTTTGTTTAATTTTAAAACAAAATTTTGGCCATCCTAGGATTTTATTTCCATGCTTATGTTGGTATCTTACACAGTGACAATTATTCTTCTTTTCATTCTCTTAAATATGTAGCGAAAGTGGAAAGAAATTTATAGTACAAGTAGTTGCTATAGTAATTGTTGTTGTAATCCTTTTTAATTTAATGTCTACATTTTTCTTTAGTTCTTGCCAATTAAACTCAACTACCTTTGTGTTGGATTAAGTTGTTTTTTTTTTTTTTTTTTTTTTTTTTGTAACCAACAGATATGTAAAGGTATGTATTGTTTTCGTTTAAATTCTAAATACAACAAAATTTGCTTAGTTTTTTAGTTGGAGACCTATTTGAAGACGTTTAAACAGTTAGAAAAATCTTTGCTTGACCATGAACAAAGTGTACTTTAAAGTACTGTTATTAGAAATTTCGTTCGACACGACTTGTGTAATTTACCTCCGGTTTATACTTTCCATCATTAAAAAGGCCTAAGTTTATAAGTTTCAAGTCAATAATTGGGCTGGTACCGATATGAAGCTAAGAAAACACAGTCGCCGTAGCTACCAGTAAAGCTAAGAAAGACACAAAATGGTCGACGTTGTGTCGATCAACTGAATTGACTATTCTGTGAAATTCAATTCTAATTGAGTTGGAATTAATTTCGCTTTCAAAATGAGTCTTAGAATTTTAATCTTTTCGGATGAAAACTTTTGTTGTCTTAGCGATTATGTTAACAAGAAAAACTGTCGCTTTTGGAGTGCAAACAATCAGAAACTGCACGACCAAACGACAATTCATCCGCAAAAATTGTTTTCTTGACGCTGTATGACCTATTACATCTAACGACTGAGCTTTACGAGATTGGATTAACCTCGCACTGGATAGTTTTGTCTGACTAAAGACTTAGTTTTAAGGCTATAAGCATATTCAAGGCTACCGACCATCGGTAACAATCTGTCAAAAATAGAAAACATGTGTGCGTATAAAAGTAATTATTTTAGCGGCAACAGGGCTACCGACTACACGACTACAATTGCAGCCTGTAACCAACTTACGCGAATTTCTATTTTTCTTGGCGACAACAGACAGCTTAGTGCTATCAGTGCCATAAGATGCATAAAATAGGCGTTTTAAAACACAATACATGAGTGTAAAAACGCGAAAAAAATTTATATGTAGCACCACTGAAAAAGAACTATCATATGTCCAGCAGCGAGCGTCTTTTGTAGTCATGTGTTCGATGGTCGATGGTCGGTAGCCTTAAATGTATTTATAGCATAACATGATAATCACTCCAAGCTGTGAGGACTTCGGTTTCTATCCAATGATTAGGAGATTGTTCTTTTTACCTTACACACGTAATTTCAATCCTTAAAAGATTGGGCTTACCTGAAGCCCCACTAAAGATATAGTTTTTATACTAAGCTTCTATTCAGTGGTTAGTATGCATGGTGACCTCTCACACGTCATGAGAGATTGGACTTATCTATCACTAGGTAGTTTTGTCGGATTAGAGACAGGAAGCCCTAGGGACTTCGTTTCTTACTTTATAGTTAGAAGTAGGCCTGGTAGTTGCTATTCATTCGATGTGGAATTGTGTTGGAACAAACACAGCCAATGTTTCGGCGAAAAATGGGGGTACGACACCAAACCAGTGTAGCCTAAACTACAAATCGAGTATCTCTGATGGTTGTATGTACGTAAGACAGCGGTTTATTTGCTTTTTGCAATTCATTCTGTTAGCAAAGAAGAGAAATCTAACCGTAGGCAATTTTCTGCTGCTACGAGGGTAAGGAATCATATAAATCACAGCCACCAAGTAATGTGTATCTAAATCGTAGTGTAGAGTTGCAGTGTTATGGGGTGCTGTGTTCCATAGAATGGCAAAGGTTAAAGATCAGCTCCAACGTCCAACCTGTAAAGGCGACATGCAACATGCTGTTCTCAAATCATATGATATGTTGTCATGTGTTTATAATTTCACACGTGGAATCATAGGTGGAGGCATTGGATTCATGCATTCTTTAAGCAGGTAGAGGGTGCCTACATGGCAGTTATGTTCATTACGGTTCATTTTATGACGTGGCAACTCGTAGCTCATTACTACGAGCGTTCAATCATCTAACCTGATACCTCCATATTAGTTTATCCGGAGTAAAGTTAAACTTTTAGTCTACTAGCTTGATTGGTAACATAACGCTTCCACTAAGAATCTTCATTGCTGTTGTTTTCGCGCCTTCTTAAGTGAGATTACACTGTTCTATGTCTGGGAGTATTGTGCGTCTTTAGATGCCTTTTCACTCTAGTGCCATCATTATGATGTTGTCCGGCTTTTTTCTCATGCTATGGCCGATCGATCCACTTCCATTTTTTATATTTTATTTTAAGTGAAGATTCCTAAGAACAGGATATGCTGCATATGATTCTAAGGCACTTGTGGGTGCAGGGTGTTCGAATGTTTTGCGTAACGGTATTCGACACTAGCCAGGTTCCATTTCAGTTAATAAAGTTAACTTTACAGATGTGTTCAATAATTTAAGCTTGGCTCTCGTGGATATTTCTCATTTGTTTTCATTATGCTACGCCTAAATGAAAGCCTCTAATGTGGGTACAAGTCATCAATATATAAAGTTATGTTTTTTGTGTAAATGTCTTAAAAAATTTTAAATAATAATTTATAAGAAATAAAGTCCATTTTTTTCTTTTTGTCTAGAAACGTGATACGCATGTTTACAGCGTTGCTTGGTTTATTACTTAAACTCAAAGCAAATATTTTTAACGTATCTTATATCCTTTAAAGTCCTTTCTATAAGAAACTCTAAAATGTTTATAATGAGCAATATAGAGTTTGGGTTTTACATTTAAAAGTATTAAGTATCCTTTTAATAAATTTTAATTCTACCCAACAACCTTCTCTTTCTCGGTTTCACGCTATGAAGTATTTCACACTCACTTACAGCACCAAACGAAATTAATTGAAATTAAGCAGTGCCAGCACTGCAAAGTCTTTTTTCAATGATCCTTTTTAATAAAAAAAATGTCTGCCACGCAGATAAAAGCTTAAGTGGAAAACTAAATATGAAGGCAAAAAACGTATGGAAAGAAAATAAGGAGAACAGAGTGTAAAAATGTCAAATTCCAAAAGATTTATCGCAAATTTGTAAGAATTATTGAAACTTAAGTGTTGTTGGCCATTGAAACTTTGCTAAAACAATTGTATGGTTACTTGCATAAAAGCTATAGGGTAAGTGGTAATCTTAAAAGCTTTCTCACTAAAAGTTTTTAAATTTTTTAAAGAAAATGTTTTTAATGAAATAAATTCAAAAATTATTTTCAAAATCATTTTTTATGTTGCATCAACGTTTGTCTTTGATTAGTTGCTGTTGCCTTTTAAGATCCTTTTTCTTTTTACTTTATACATACTGGGCCTTTATCATCAGGCTTTCATTTACCTGTTATTCGTCTAAGTATTTTAACTTTAAGAGAAATAGCTTTTAATTTTCCTGCTGAGCATTTGGATGATAATGGCTTTTGGAAGACCAGCAATTAATTTGCCAAATAAAGTATGTCCAGTAATTATTTTTGGCCAAAAAGGAATTTTTTCATTTCATTTATATTAGTTCAGCTTGATAAAACTCCCAAAATGGATAAAATATTTTCGTACACAAAGAGGAGTAATTTCAATGCTTTTACTTCTTAACGAAGCGACGCTTTGGTTAAATGAATGACATTAAAGTTCGAAAGCAAGCGATAGCATCACCATGCGCGTACATCAATGTGCCGCTTAGCTGAGCTCTATTCGTTTAAAGAAAACTTTTTTAATTACCCGCTAAGCTTTTCTAACGAACAGAGAATAGGTGACGAGGGTAAGAAGGGCTAAAAGAAAAAGCAAAAAGTAAAGTAAAAACTCCCTTAAGGTCATCTGTAAGGGTTGTTGGCGTTATTGGTGATAAGCATAAGATAGAAAGAAAATAATATTTTACCAAAAAGAATTAATCAAATTTTAAAATATTTTAAAATGAACCAATGGGAAAAAATGCTCTGAAATAGTAAGGCAAAGTCATTAAAGACATTAATTAAACATTTGCAACGGCAAGCAGTTAATTTTAAAAAAGGTTTCTTTAAAAATAATTTGGGTTTTCTTTATGGCTTTTCAACAAGAACTGTGCTAAACTGAAAGTTTTGTCATATTACTTGTTGACATATTGTTATTAGACGCTTTGGCGATTCGTACAATGAATTCAACTTCACTCAAAAATCGTATGAAAATAGTTTTTGTCTTCCTGAGGCTGCTATTAAGAACTTGGTTGATAAAGTGGCAACATTAATGCGTGCTCTGCAGGGTCATTCAAAGGAAAACAACGCAGCCATTAACCGCAATGTTTAAGAAAATCCTCCACCATCAATGCATATTCGATAGTGGCGTTCAAGCGACAGCAATGCAACTGTTAACCATAGTTTCAGCGTCTTTCCAAGTAATGCAGTCGTTAAACGCAGTGTTTAAGAAAATCTACCATTATAATCGCCTGTTCCACAGCGTCGTTCCAGTGAAAGCAACGCAACTGTTAACCACAGTGTTGAAGAAAGTCCGTTAACATCAACGCGTGTTCGACAGCGTCGTTAAAGTCAAAACAACGCAGCGAAAAAAGTGAAATTATAAACATATGACAACATATTATATGATTTCTCAGCAGCAAGTTACATGTTGCCATTCTAGGTTGTGCTTTGGAACTTATCTTTAACTCCCGCCATTTTATGAAACACCGCACTTGATTAAAATGCAACTCTACACTAACATCGTGATCCCAACACGATTTAGATACACATCACTTGGAAGCTCTGATTTGTAAGATTTCTTACTCTAGAAGCAGCAGAAATAGGTCTATGGTCAGAGTTCTCAGACAAACAAGAAGCCAAAACTATAGATAAGCAGTCCGCTGTCTCACTGACATACAATGTATCTACCAGCACATACAAAATCTTTTCCATGAGGTTACTCAGTCTTTTCTCGACACATTGGCAGCGTTTGTTCCAATACAACTCCACATCGAATCCATAGCAATTACCATGCCTACTCCTAAGCAGGAATCGAAGTTCCTAATGCTTTCAGTATCCAATCAGATAAAACTACCCACTGCTAGGTAAACCCAGTCTCATACAGCACTGAACAGGAACCGAAGTCCCAAGAGTTGCCAGTGCCCTAGGTATAAAAACTAAATCTCCAGTCAGACAAAACATTACAGTGCTAGGTAAACCCAATCTTTAAAAGATAAAAAATACGTCGGATGGGTCACCTTAGGTAAAAACGACAATCTCCTAACTACTGAGTAGGAATCAAAAATTAAAAATAAGTCTTTAGTCGGACAAAACTATCTAGTGCTAGGTAAACCCAATCTCTTAAGCTTCAATCGTTAGATGTGATAGGTCACCCATAGACGAAAAGATAATTCTTGTGGATGCAAGCTGCTTAGCCGTGCAGTTTTTTTATTTTATTTTTTATTTTTTTTCTCTGAAATCGAGAATTTTTCTTGTTAACATACCCGCTAAAGCCAAAATGGTTTTTGTCCGAGAAAATTAAAATTCTAAGGCACATTTCACGGAATTCTCAATTCAATTAATCGACATAACGTCGAATATTTTGGGTCTTTCTCATTACTGGTAGCTACGGTAACTATCTGGCTCAATTATTGGGATTCATATAGATTTTCTGAAATTATGATGCATAAGATAGGCATATTATCAACAATAGGACAAAATCTAGACCTTTACTTCTCTTGATAGCATGATTCATTCACCATAAGCCGTATTTTTAGTAACATTTTTGAATAAAAAAAAATTTTCTTTTGATAGGCACAGTTTGCTTAAGTTTCATTAATCAGTTCATGTTAAGCTAAGTAGATGATTAGTCCTACCGCAGGTGGCCTCCATGTGATTGTGTAGTGGTGAAGATCATTGCTAAGTGGTGGTGGTTGTGATCCTTACTTAGCATTGCCAATTTTCCTTAGTATTATGCATTTCCTTCTGTTACGGAGACTTCCCTAGGAAACCTAACATAACAGCTTAGCTCTGGCGACAATAATAAACATCACATGAATGATCAAGAGAAAATGTCACCTACTGCGAAAAAATGACATTGTTAAGTAAGGATCACCACTACCACTTAGCAAAGATCTTCAGCACTAGGCAATGACATGGTGGAGAGCTATAGCAGACTAATTATCTACTCGGCTTGAAACTGCTTAATGAAACCGAAATAAAGCAACGGATGCTTTGTGTACGATCCATAGAGCCATAAAATATTTCATCAAGCTGTGTCTTTTCTAAAATAATGCTTTTATTTGGCTCAAAGTAGACTCTAAGTAGTAGGAATGCAACTTCTCTCTGTAGCTATCTGCTCCAATTACTGGATTACTGGTGTTCGAATTCTTTGGCATCGCTTTGGATTTTCCATTATATTTTATGGAAACTTTTGAATAATTTTCATATAAATTTTTGTTTCTTTTTTACACAAAGTTCTTGTTGAAATACCCTTTATTTGGCATCCATGACTGAGAGCATGAAATTTAAAATTTCTTATCAGTTAAAATCGTTTGTAAGACTAATTTTTTATTTTTCAAAATTTATTGAAATCAAGTTAAACTCTTTAAATTTATAAAATGGAAAAACGCTTCCTTTCAGCTTAAAATTAATTATCCCTAAGGGAAGTTCAAAAAATTTTTTTGTGTGAGTTCTTTTCAAAGTAACTTCTCTGTGTTCTTTTCATGTGAAAGATAAGGCATAATTTTTCTTTATTTATAAGCGGATGCACGCGTACATCTATTTCTATGAGCATATCCGTTTTCCTTTTGTGAGCAGCCCATGCTTTGGCCATAGAAAAAAAAAGAAAAACAGAACCGAGACATGTTCTCAGAGAGATTTATTTAGCAAAGCTTTTGTGTGTGTTTTTTTACAGAAAAAAAGTAAAAACAAATTTACATGGTGGCCTATATTTCTTTGCCATTATTTTTTTCTCCTTTTCCCCTTTTTAAAATTGAAAAATTAAGGCGTAAAGCTTTAAAAAGAACCACAAAGTGGCAAAGGCATGAAATAATAAGTTTTTTAGTGTAAAGGCCTCTTAATAAAATGCTGGAAATGTTTTCTGCTTTTCATGTATTTTTTTAAGCATTTTAAAGCATTTCCCTATACAACACAAGTAATAGTGTTTTTAAAGGAAATGCTGTCCTCTTTTTCCATTGCGGCTATATTCCGCTTTTTTTGTGACACAAAATCTCTTACTTGAAACAGGCAACATAATATATCATGCAAATAAAGGAAATTAATTTCTCTCTAAGAAAATCTGCTTAACAAAATATTAAAGCTTTTGTGCTTTTTTCTTTAAATTTTTCCAAAAAGAAAATTTGTTAAAAGAAATATTTCTTTCTTGTCTCTCCTTCAAATGTGGCATAGTAAAGCCCTTTAAGGAGGAATAAATTCTGCAAATCACGCCAATGTCAAATAGACTTAAACTGATAAAAATTCTTCTTGCTTCCCCTTGTATATTTGACTTACTTTAACTAAGAAGTCAACACTTATCGTGTACTCCTCGTATATGGTATGTAGGGTTTGCGCAAGAAATTTATATAAAATTTGCCTGAATATGTAATAATTGAATTTTAAGAAAAAATTTAGTTTTTAAGGTGGCATAGTGTAGAGGTTAGAGCACAATCACGGCCCAGCAGAGGGCATCACAAAAGAATTTTGTTGCGGTTTCGAGTGTTTATTAAAGAGACTTTAATCTTAATCCAAACAAATCCATCTACAGAAGCTCCCCTGAACATCCAGCTTACCTTTGTCAATGATAACAAACATCAGACGACTTATCAGGAGAAAATGCCATTTATTGGGAAATAAAGATTACAATACTAAGTAAGGATCACCACCACTACTTAGCAGGGATCTTCACAACTACACAAAATCATATGGAAGTCAGCTAAAGTGGATTAATCATCTACTTTCTGGAAAATCAATTTGTCTAATGAAACTGAAACAAAGTAATGGATGCTTTGTGTAGAACCAATATGCTCCTTAGAGGAGTTATGAAGAAAAAAAGGAAAAATTCAAATATAATTAAACGTAAATAAGGAACGAATTTACTTTCGATTACCATTTTAAAACAAAGAAATATATTTTTAATATCAATGAAACGAATTTTGTTGGATAGAAAATTTTATGACATTATTGTTTAAATAAAGGGTCCGCCATCTAACGTTTTTTTTCAACTAGTGCTTATTTCGTGAATGGTAACACTTAGCTCATGTCTGATTTGACGGATAATTAGTTTTATACTTCCGCTGAACGAAGATGGTTGTGTATACGCTTGAATAACGCTGGGAAATATTGCGCAAATCATGGTAATGTTGCAGATGAAGCTCATTTTGCTCTTGGCGGGTATGTAAACAAGCAAAATTGTCACATTTGGGGTACAGAAAACCCGCACGCATACATTGAAAAGCCGATACGAGTCACTGTTTGGTCCAGAGGCATAATTGGGCCATTTTTCTTCGAAAATGAGCAAGGAGTGGCCGTTACAGTCAATGACGATCGTTATCGGGCCATGTTGAATGAATTTTTGATCACGAAAATTGAAAAGGAGGATATTAGCAACATTTTCTTTCAACAGAACGGCTCTACGTGCCACACAGCCGAAGCTACACTCGATGTTTTGCGCCCTGTTTTTGAAGATCACATTATCAGCCGCAGAGCTGATGTCGTTTGGCCACCTCGGTGCAGCGATTTGATTCCGTTAGACTATTATTTGTGGGTGCCGTCAAAGATAAGTGTTACGCCAACAAGCCAGAGACAATTGACGCTTTAAAGGACAATATTCGTGAAGCCATTGGTGAAATACAGCTGCACACAATCGATAATGTGCTTAAAAATTGAACCGATCGTGTAGGCTACTGCATGGCCAGCCGAGCCAGCCATTTGAATGAAATTATTTTGCATTATTAACCGGAAGGATTGTACTTTCAAATAAAGAAAGAAATTTGAGAAAATATTCAGTTTTTTTCTTATAGAATTTAAAAAAAAAAAAATGTTTTTTGGCGGACCCTATATATCTTTAATATCAATGAAACGAACTTTTTGGATAGAAAATTTTATTACATTAATGTTTAAGTATGATTTCGGCTATGTGATCGCCGCAGCTGGCGCATACAAGGCGCTATCGTTAACACCAATTTTCACAAACTTTTATTTCCAAGTGTTCGGTTGTCTCTGATTTATCGATGTAGACAAGTGACTTAATATAACCACAAAGAAAATAATTGGACCATTACGTGAAATTACTTTTTCATCAAAAGTTTCGCACTGTGTGGCATGTGGCTACATCCTGTTGGAATCACATGTCAACAATATTAATGCTGGCTTATAGAGGTACGATAAAATTTCTAATCATGTCTCTATAATGCTCACCACTGACAGTAGTATTCTGACCATCTTAGTTTTTGAAGACATTGACATCGCCAGCCCATAAAGTGCATCAAAGAGTAATTTTCTGTGGATATAATGGTGTTTTGACAAATGCAACAAATCTGCTTATTTGCGTACCCATTCAACCAAGCCATGGGCTTTAACGGAGAACAAAATTTTGAACCATTATTTTGATCAAAAAACTTGATACTATCAGCTGTTAAATCGGTTGTCAAATACGGCAGTGTTTCTAACTCAAAGTTATGAACCGAATTACGTATGTATCGTGTAAATTTCATAATTCGCAATTGTATTCGAAAATCGAGTATTTCTTCACTTATTTAGAAATTTTTGTAATAGATTACAGGAAAGAATTGTTTGTCTAAGCACTATAGGGATGCATACTGCAAAAAAAGTATATTATTTATTTATTTATTTATTTTTTATTTTTTGTTGAAGGCCTATTCATTTGAAAACATATGTGGTTGATAAAATAAACGTTATTCATTGTTAAGTAATGATCATCACTACCACTTACTTAGCAAAGATCTTCACCACTACGTCATGACATGGAGGAGAGCTATAGTAGACTAATTATCTACTCGGCTTGAAACTGCTTAATGAAACTGAAATACAGCAAAGGATGCTTTGTGTACGATCCATAGGGCCATAAAATATTTCATCAAGCTGTGTCTTTTCTAAAATAATGGTTTTATCTGACTCCAAGTAGACTCCAAGTAGTAGGGATGCAACTTCTCTCTGTAGCTATCTTCTCCAAGTACTGGATTACTGGTGTTCGAATTCTTCGGCATCGCCGCAATTTTATTCGAAAATCGAGTATTTCTTTTTTTATTTAGACATTTTTGTAATAGATTACAGAAAAGAATTGTTTGTCTAAGCACTATAGGGATGCATACTGCAAAAAAAGTATATTATTTTTTTTTTTTTTTTTGAAGGCCTATTCATTTGAAAACATATGTGGTTGATAAAATAAACGTTATTTTTAATTTTTTATCTAAAGATCTATTTTCAAGGAATATTCGTATGATGTTACACCTTAAAAAATATGTAATTTTTCTCAATGATAAGCACATGCTTTTAAGCCAGTTACTAGAAATTGTAATAAAACAATTCCATAAATTGTAATCATCCAAAATCCTTATTGTTCTTAAATTACAAAAGTTGGAGATGATTTTCCAACACTTTTTTCTCTGTTTTTTCCTTTTAATATTCAATTCCATTTAAGTTTTGTTTTGTTTACCTTAAGAAACGCTTGAAAACTTTTGTGTGTGCAATTGCCAAAAATATTTATTTAATAAAACATTTCTTTTTTTTTTTTTTGATGGAAAAAATGCAAAACAAGAAATACAGCAAAACAAGAGAAGAGAAAAACTTTGAAAACTAAAAATTAAAACTTAAAAAATAAAATAAAAAACTAAAAAACTAAAAGAGAAATGGGAGAGCAAGAAGGATGGAAAATAATTTCATTAAAATGCTCGACGAATATCAAAACAAACGGCAAAACAAGTTTTTATTTATTTAAAACAAAAAATTGAGAAAAAATAACAACAACAACAATACAAGAGAAGCTACAAGAAAATGTAAATGAGCCAAGTTTTTGTTTTTGTTTACACTCTGTTTTTGCTTGCTTCTCCATTTTAAAACAATGCAAATGGTATACGTTTTTTCTTGCATACATACACACACACGCGTACGTGTAAAGTTTTTAACAATTGTAGTGAAGAAACTAGCAAACGAACAACTACAAAACATTTGTAAGCCTATGAGAAACAGTGGTGGAAAAGTTGATACGATCGTACTTTTATTTATACCATTTACCTATTCTGTGCCGCTATGGTATGGTAAGTGAGACACCTGCCTACTAACCAACAAATGCTCAGTTCAGTCCCAGGCCAGATCATCTGACAATTTTCATAACATTTTTAGCGACTGGTTATAAGTAATTACGCTGCGAGATACTTCTCTAACTGCTCTAACTTCTCTAATGAATCTGCCGTTCAGAGCTGGCGTGTTAAACTATAGGTCCCTTACAATGAGTCTAGTATTCCTTGTTTAACTTAAACTAACAGATTTGATACTTTCACAGGTATTTCCTCCCTACTTCTACATCTTTTGTTTCAGCATTTTCCGGTTTTTATTTATTTTTAGTATTAATGGCAGCTCGATTATTACACTATGTGAGAAAATCGAATCGATTTGAAATACCTGGTATGTGATACTATTTCTCCGATAGGAGCTATCGAGTACAACAAGTATCCGTTTTTGAAATATTCGAAACACCGCAAAAGTTCGAGTTATGGATAGTTAGTTAGTTACAACTTGTAGCCAGACACCGGTCCAGCTCATTTCGGTCCAATACTGATCCACTGACATTTACATCAGCTAGGTCCGATACGACATGCAGAACGTACTGTCAAGGAAAACAATCCTAATATCCGAAAGAATCGGACACTGACATAGGAACTGTACGACAGTCTCCTTCTCTTCCTCATCCTGACAACTTCTATAGCAATCATTGAACGGTAGACCCAGTCTCCTAGTATGCGCACCAGCTAACCAGTGCCCTGTGATAACAGCCTCCAGGATACACAGCCTATGTCTCGGCAACATCAAGAATGAGCCCGATCGTATTAAAGCCAGGTTTATCTTGATACAGAGCCCGTGGGTTCACTCTCCCGCCGTATCTATGCCCTGCCAAACAGGTATCGCAGAACTAGAAGTCTGCAAGAGGAAAGTGGCGTCCACACTTGATAGTCAATTCCCTCGTTGCCCGCCACATAATACCTCCAGGTGTCAGAGTGACCCCTTACCCAAATAATCGGTAGGTCGGAATGCCTCGCCAACTCGTTTACAGACCGCCGGCATTCACATACCAGTCGCGATGTGGAATAGACACCAGAGAGGGCTCTGATCACAGCTTGACTGTCCGTACAAATCAAGAGTTATAGGCGAAGAATGGGTTTTTCCTACCTTCATACACTTAAAAGCTAATAACTTGGCTGAATATTAACCGTTTTTGAGTTTGTGATATGGAAAGAGGATCAACAGAAAAATAGCAGAGCAGTTTGTTTGATATTACGGGATATTCAGAGAATGTGGAGAGTATGTGCATGGCATATCGAGAAATATTCATGAAAGCCGGGTGTTTCTGGACATACCTAGACGTTCGACGTTTACCCTTACAAGGATTCATGGACATGAGAACATTGAAAGTAACTGCATGGCTGATGAACTTGAGCCGACAAGTACCACTTTCGATCGGAACAGATCGATTGGGAAACTGGCGGCTCTCGATTCGAAAATTAACCCACGAGCTATGAGATCAGACGGATCTGGTCACATTTGGGTTATCGGGGAATGGTGAAATTTATATAGATCGTTGTGCTATTGGCAACGAAATGAATTTGTCGGCGGAGGGATTTGGTATACCGATCTCTACCTGCCGGCTACCTATAGGACAATATGCTGATGGTGTATTTAATAAGAGGTGGAGACGAGCTCCCACTTGTAGACAGGCTAGAACTCTCTGGCCAATGGTGGACAAGGGGAGGTCAGGGCAACTGCTGAACTTGCCGAGATGCAGGATATCTGCGGTACCAGACCAGACGTATCTGGTCACATTTGGGTTATCGGGGAATGGTGCAATTTATATAGATCGTTGTGCTATTGGCAACGAGATGAATTTGTCGACGGAGGGACTTGGTATACCGATTTCTACTTGCCGGCTACCTATAGGACAATATGCTGATGGTGTATTTAATGAGAGGTGAAGACGAGCTCCCACTTGTAGACAGGCTAGAACTCTCTGGCTAAGGGTGGACAAGAGAAGGTCAGGGCAACTGCTGAACTTGCCGAGAGGCAGGATATCTGCGGTAATAGGGGCACTTACGGGTTACTGCTTAGTGGGGAGACATGCCTTTAGGCTGGACCAGATGGTCTCTATTCTACGTAGGTGCTGTTTAGAGGAGGAGGTGCAAACTATGGAACATTTGTCCGGCGTTGATACAGGTTTTTCGGTGCACACTTTGTTGGTATTGGGACTCTACTGGAGACTCCTGTAGGGCTGTTTAGCAAATTTATTGAGATGGCTAACTGGTCGGATAACTGACCGAGCTGTCGGAAGAACTTTATGGGTATAATAATGGGCTTTATGGGCCTAAGTGTACCGGACATATGTCCGACAACCCTCTTTAACCTAATCTAACCTGTGCTCTTGGCAGACATTCCCGAAATATGTAAATCCCATATAATGATCTTTGCAGAAGTTGCAATAACGAGAAGGAGGAGAAGAGTTTAAGGAACACTTTCTTTGCCACTGTCTAAAATTTGACAATTACTACTTTTCAACTTTCTATCTGGACAAAATCTTTGCCTTTATTAGGGCAACTGAATAATCTAACTGTTGCCAGATAGGAGTTGCAAGGACCATTGCGCGGTAGTGGACACATTGTAACACAACGTACAATTTAGAAATTAACAGAGTTATATAAAAAAGTACTCTCAAAAAAAATTTTTTTTTGATACCGACATGAAAATACTATTTCCCATCACTGATGACAAGAGAGAGAGAGAGAGAGAGAGAGCACATAGAAAAGGGAGAACATTGTAAAACAGAAGAGAAAAAGAATTGGTAGTAAACATTGCATACCAACACAAATGCAAAAGGATATTATGGTACTGTAAAGTAATTTATAGCATTGAGGAGACATAAACACACACATACACTTACAAGCAAACATTTGCATATATGCACGTGTATGATAGTTAATACACATTCATATGTGTACATGTGTATGTATGGTGAAATAAAATTGAATTGCTGTACTTTATCAAGCAAACCCATAAAGTAGGCTACAAAAAATGGTTATTTCTTCAATAAAATTGTTAAAATATAAGGTTTTTTATTTATTTAAAACTAATTTAAGAATGTCAAACAAAACATAGCTTTTTGTTAATTAACAGCAATATAATATATTTTTAAATTTGTTATTACAGGCGAAAAACCCTATAAATGCTCGTGGGAAGGTTGTGAATGGCGTTTTGCACGCAGCGATGAATTAACACGTCACTATCGCAAACACACTGGTGCTAAACCCTTCAAATGTCGTAGTTGTGATCGTTGTTTCTCCCGCTCTGATCATTTAGCGTTGCACATGAAACGTCATATGTAAATCCTCACTTTGGAAAAGTTGATAATCTTTCAAATATTGTAAAATCTGCAAAAATAACAACCAAACCAGAGAGAAAGAAACACTTCAGTAATTGAGAGAATAAAAGAAAAAGCAGTGCAAAATTCCTGGAAAAACAAAAAATCTATCTACTAAAAGAAATAGAAAAAAAACTCCTTAAAAAATCATAATTAAGTTAATTAAGTCTATAAAATTAAGCATTTAAAATGGAAAGAAACTAATTGTTTTGTAAAATAACAAAGAAAAAAACAAAAAATTGAAAAAAAAACATTTATAAGTTTTATGTATAAATTAAGAGAAATATTGAAGAAGAAAAAAAGAAAACAAGAAAATTAAAAACAAACTGAAAAGGTAAGTAAGTAAAGTGAAGTTATAGAAGTAGAGAGAGCGTTATGTGCCATCATCATCACACATTTTTTTTATTGAAAATATAATTTAAATGAAGGATTTTTTGTAATTTAAATAATATTTTTTTTTAATAAAATGAAACATTTTATTGTATAATAAAAAAGATAAAAAAGTGTTTGTAAGTTTCTTAAGTTTATTTTTCTTTAAGTTAAAAAATTGTTTAATGTCTAAGTTAAACAGAACAAATCAAATGTTTACCAAAGTAAAGCAAAATATGTTTTTTATGTTAAAGTATAAATAATAAAATAATTATAACAATAAAATTTTATAATTTTTTTTTATTTAAATTTAAAAATAATTTTTTTATAAATATTATTTTATTAACACAAAATCACTGAAAAAATCGCTAGTGTAAAGCCAACACTGCCAAAAAAAAAAAAAAAATTATAAATAAATAATAATAATAAAAAATCTTATAATATATACATATAAAAATTTAAAAAAAATCAAATATTAAAAACATAAATACAAGTTTTAAGTCTTTATTAAATAATTCTTTTTTTATTTTTTATTGCAAAATAATAATATTGTTTATTTTTATATTAAAAATTTCAAGTGCAAATAATGTTTCAAACATTTATGTTAACAATGTTAGTTACTAAGTTTTTTTTATCATATTTATTATTATTTTTTTTTAATTTGTTGTTTGAAAAATTAATCGATAACACAAGTACACACGCTTTTGGATCAGATATTTTTAACGTTATTTGGGACGCTGAATTTAAATATGCGTTCGGTTATTTAAGATTGGTGCTTGGGTTTTTAAGATATTAAATAAAATATTTTTTTTTATAATTTTTTGACAATTAATGTCCATTTTATTCAATAAAAATTGAAAATATAGGAATGAAGAGCAGTCCGAGTCACTTATATTATATGACATCTGGGTTACGCAGTAGAGTCCAACAGTAGTTGCCCATCATGCTCTCTTTCCAAAATTCTTGATATCGTCTATAGATTTTCATCAAATCTTGGTATAGTCGCTCTCCTTGCTCGTCTCTTGTATTATGTAACTTACCTTAACACTGGTTCCGTAAACAATAGCGGCTTTTGTTTGAGTGTCAAAAGAATTTCACTTCTGCAACCATAAAGCGAAGAATTCTGCTTTTTGTTTCGATAAATCCAAATCGCCAATCGAGTTATTCAGTTGATTTTGTGTAATTAAATGTTTTCCGGTCGATGCTAAACTCATTTCATCGGTGATGAACTGGAAGTTCCCATTATATTTGCATGGGAATCTGGCTCGTATTTAAAAATAACAATGATCTGTATGACTTCTCTGCTGTCTCTATAACATTGACATTAAAAATGGAAATTCAACTTTTTGACCCAGGGACCACTTGCACAGTTTTGTGCTACACGCGTTACAAACTAACCTAAATATCCACGACTTGTGAGTGTTCGCTACAGAGAAACCAAAATCATTACATTCGTAATATGTTTTCCACTTTTTCTTATGGCAAAACATCCTCAAGCGTAATAAAAACACTTGTAATCGACTTTTCACCTTCAATGTATTTTCACAGGTTGTTTTTAAACAGAAGGTGATCCCATCAGCTGATTGTCCTTATACCAGGCCAGAGCTTTTAACATCCGAGAACTCGAAAACTATAACCAATCTTTAGAAACGAAATCCGGTTTCGTACTCAGCGCCTCAATCAAACGTTAAGATTTGTTCTCATCGGGTCTGATCCAAAAGGTGCCCGGAATATGTAAACTTGTGAAATTAAAAAAAAACATATAAATTTAATTTAAATAAAATTCATGGTATTCTTATTCTAAAAATTATAAAAAAAATTTCTAAATTAAATTAAAATTTAAAAAAATTCCTTTTCCAACGACCTTGAAAAAAAAGAATTAAGCGAAAACAAAATTTCTTTAACATTTTATTTCAAGAAAAAACATTTTTTTTAGCATAACGAGAGTATTATTTAAACTATTCATTTAAATTATTTATAAATCAAAATTATTATTCATTTTATATAACAAAAAAAAAGTTTGATAAAAAAGCGGTTGTGCAAATTATTAAAAAAAAAATAAAACAAAAAATATCACACTTTACTCAAAATTTTTAAACTTAAAAGCAATTTATTGTCAAATTTTCGTTTTATTAAAAAACAAAAAAGCTAAATTATTAATAACTTCGGCTTTATATTAAAAAAAAAAGAATGAAAAGTTTTATATTTTCCAATTGTAGTCGTTTTTCTTTTAATCTATTCTTATTTTATAATTTTAAAATATTTATCTTTTGTTTTATGTTTGATTGTGTATGTTTTTCTTTGTCAGTTTTACTAATATTTTATTTAATTTTTTTATTATTTTATATACAAACAAAAGTTATTTTCTTTTTAATTTTAAGTTTAAATTTATTTTTTTATTTTTCTCAAATTCAGTTAAATAACTTAAATTGTATTAAAAAACGAAATTTTATTTTATTAATTATTAATTTTTTATGTAATTTTTATTATTTTAATAAATCATTTAAAAATAAAAACATAATTATTTTATACAATATTTTGTTTTAAACCTGCACCAACATTGAATGAAGGTTTTAAATTTACTTTCTCAGTCAAATGAAGCATATCTGTCTGTTTCGAAGATAGTTTTTCAAAGAAATATAAATTTTTGGTTAATCTGGTGTCTATACTCGTATTGGGTCAAGGAGAAAAAAGCCCCAACATTATAAAGAAACATTATGCCACTAGCATACACCCGATATTTCCAAGAGAGTTTCGGCATTTGACCGGAGACATACTAAGTTTTATCAATGAAAGTTGGCTTGAACTATATAAAAGCAGAACTCATTCTATATAATTTTTTTTTTTTTTTTTTTTTTTTTGTACACAACCATCAATCTGTTGATTCCTATTAGAAAACCAATTATTTTGGAAATTTACACCAAGGAAAACAAGACAATAAATTTAGTTTTACAGACTGTCTTATAAATATTTTAGAACAAAAGTTTGGTGCAGCTTTTAAGGCATTACAAAAACTATCAGAGATGACAGATCAACTATGTGGTTTCCTTAGGCAGTCTTTTGAATTTAGAATAACGCACTTCGGTCACGACCTGGTACAGAACATAAACCTCGTCAAAAATTAATTAATTGAAGAGCCCTAGGGAACTTATTGTAGAGACTGAGTCTCTTAATGATAAACCATGGCGAGACACCGATTTATCGTTAAATATTTGATCTTTTTTGAAATGAGTTCTAGTATGGGAGCGTAAAACAGACCAGTGTAAGTCTTCTTAATACTACGCGTCTGGATCTACCTATAAACTTAACCTTACTTAGTTTGTAAGGTAAGAAATCAGTTTAAAGACTCTGAACCTTTTAGTATTGTTTGGAATGTTAACTGTTATCTGTCACTAGTTAGCTAGTTCCAATAGGCAATCAGACACATATTCAGTTTACAAGCTGAGCCTACTGCGAAGCCCAAAGAAAGATAGAAGTAGTAAACCAGACAAATGCACAAAAAAGGAAAGCCACTGACGTTTATGTCAGCAGGATCCTATATGACATGCAGAAACGGGCAGCCAAGGGAAACAGTCCTAATATAATAATTTGGACATTGACACAAGAAATGCTCTACTTACTCCTTCTTTTCCTCATTCGTAGAACTAAAGCAGTCATTAACAGCCAAACCAAGCTTTCTGGCATGGGCACCAGCTAACCAGTGTCCAGTGGTAATAGCCTCCAAAAAGTTTAGACAATGTCGTGGGTTAAAGAGCAAGTGAGTTCATCGTTCCACTTTCGCTGTGTCCTGCTAAACAAGTGTCGCAAAATCAGTAGTCTGCAAGAAGAAAGTGGCATCCCGACCAGTAGGCCAATCTACTCATCGCTAAGAAGAAAGCCATTACTACTCATTGGGCGCCAGAGTGACCACTCACCCATATAATCTCCAAGTCTACTGGAGACCGTCTTAATCGTAGCCTGACTGTCCGCGTAGATGCGGATATTCATATTGATATTCTGCGCTAGCTTAACCAGTCTACTGCCCTCTTTTTTGTCAAGACCTCCAAATTTAAAACACTGCAATGATCGGGAAGTCCAAAGTAAATTCTCTCTTTATATCCAGACGTCGTTAGACCTAATACATAGTTTTGGAAGGGTTTGGATGTACATTAATACACTACGTCAGCAATCATCTTTAAATCTCGGAGAATGGCTGTATACCCATGAGCTCTGCCAAACTATGCTTATACCATTCTCAATCTTATCGCAGGCGTAACAGCCATCCACTTGATTATTAGATCGATCGGAAGCCAGTTCAGTAATACAAACACGTCTTTAAAGGGAATGATCGCAAGCGCCCCCTTAATCATCAGTTTTACTTGATCACTAGCTCGTTTTTGGCAGCCATTTAAAGCAGACAAATCACGTGAACATGACCATGTCCTGCACCAGTGTCCTTATTTCTCCCCAAGATTTAACATTTGTTCTTATTTTCGCTTCTGCTAGTTCGATTGCCCGGTGGATTATATTCTATGGCATTTCTTGTGATATCTATGAATTAATTGTTCTCAATCGGCGAATGAAAGCTTGTAAGTAAGCGCTAAGACTAGAAACTTTTACGCGGTTACTCTGTAGGGCAATAAATACTAGTTTTTGCTCCGTTGGATCCGTTACAATCTTACAGAGCTCAAAAAATAATCATACAGAACAAAAAATTTTTTCGAATGAATGACCACCAAAAACGGCTGAGATAGGTTTACCGGTCAAAAAGGTCGTGGCCATAGTTTTCTGCGTAACACCAGGTGTTTAATAAAAATAAATTTAAAAACTAGTAAAACAATTACAGATAAAACGTAATTAGAGCTTTTGGTCAGATTCAACATTGATTTAAAGATAATTTCCATGAATCTCTCTTACAACTTCGACTCATAATTTGAAAAAACTGCCAGCGTGATAACACATTTGAGTTCAACGAAGATCTCATCAAGCATTCTCTCAGGATTGAGCATGTCCCAGATTTCACACTATGCCTATCAAGTGTTGCTAGGCGTCTAATTTCTGTCTCGAAATTTGAAGCAGAATATGATGTTCATGTTAAGAGTGGAAGAAATTCTTGGTTTCATGAAAAAAGATATTTGAATTATTACACTGCTTTCGTACAAATAAAGTGCTTTAAATGGATTTGATTTACTTTTTTTAATTTAAATTTTCTTTTTTTATAAACAATTAATTTTTTACATTTTATTATTTTTTTAAATTTTAAATAATATTGTAGAATACTTTCTTCAATAACAAAATTAAGAGCATTCTTGAAACCATTTAAAAAAATCTCTCGCAATTTATTTTTAAAGATTAAACAATTAAATTCTGATTTAATTTATATTATAAAACAAAATATGTGATAAAATTGGGAGATTAAAAAAATGCAATTTTGGTTTTTCTTTTTGAGCATCACTACTTAAAATACCAAATAATCACACATTAGAACTAGAAATCGCACGAAATCTTTCAAATCTTAAATCCAAACAATTGTATTCTCATCCCTTTTCATCCAACTTAGAACACTTTTTTTTAACTCCAATATTTTGGACTAAACCCCCCCCCCAAAAAAAAAAAAAAAAAAAAAAAAATTAAAAAACAAATCAAACGAAAATTTTCTTTAGAAAAAATTATTTGCGTACAGCAGTGATGTGTGATGAAAAATTCTGTGATCCAGCATTTGAGAAAAAAATCTATATATGAAAAATATATTAAAAAAAATATATTTAAAAATAAATATAATAAAAAAATTAATATAAATATTAAAAACAAAAACATAATATTCATATTGTAACTTTTTTTTTCTTATACATAAATAACTAGCAAAATATTAATTTCTTATTTTTAATTATGAAATATTCGGGGTTGTTGTAGAAAACAATTATGGAATTGCCATCAATTTGAATTAACAAGCGGTTCAGGAATCTAAATATCGTAAAAGGTAATTCGATCTTAGATATCAATAGGCATCATAAGACTGTTGAAAAGTAAATGGAACCTATTGAAAAAAAATCAAATAATTGAGCTCGATAATGCGGTGGGACAAAAAAAAATACCTGGTAAGTGATACTATTTTTCTGATAGGCGCTGCCGAGCAGAATAAGGATTTGAAATTTTTTTGAAATTTTCGAAACACCTCCAACATTTCGAGTTACGGTAAAAAACTGTTTTTTCGGACTTTCATGCACTTATAAGCTAATAACTTAGCTAAATATCTCCTAAGTTTAGGTTTCTTTTCGGATTTTAAAGTAGTATTGATATTGATGATAAGTAGCCTTGAAGAATCTGGATGTATTTCTCAAGCAAACACATTTTTCATCCAATTTTTTCTACATTTTTCAAGCTTAGATGCACACTATTTTATATAAGAACCGTAATGAATCAATTAAGGAATAATAATTAGTTGTGAAAAATAAAATACCTTCGGATTTAGCCTAAATGTACTTAAACAAGTGACAAAGAAAATCGTATTCTAGGGATCAAAATAAGAAACTTTGCTCAACGACCCATACCTCTAAAATGAATTCAGATGTTTTTTATTTTGACCCAAAGGTCAAATTTTTAAAAATCCCACTTTGATCCACTTAAAGTGCCTCAATCAAGTCTAAATGTATGACCGACCCACTCATGCTAGTGGCACACCCACTGGGACCTCCTTAGGGGGTTCCCCACACAAAATTTAAAAAATCCACCATTTTTTTAATACAACTTAATAATAGAAAAACAAACTGAAAAAAACTATTGTTTGAAATCTTTTTTGTTCTCAAATCTGGGCAATTTCGCACGGCTCTCTGATGTCGTCGCCATAACAGCGTCTATATTTTCTGGTACAACTCGTTTGGAAACGCTAGCTAGCAATTTAACATGTCGATCCGTTCGTTGTATATGTGACGGAATACTTAGATCATTAAGCGGTGGATCATCTTGATTTGAATATTATTTCAATGTTTCGTACGGAATACTTCATTCAAATTGATAATTTCCGTGTAATTTGTGCAATGAAAGTTTATATCTGGTTTTTTATAAACTCTAAGTCCCATTGGATCTTCAACATCGGTTCGATAGCGTCAAATTTTCTTTATAGCACAGTCTCGCTCTTCTTTGCTATCATCAAACACATTGACAGCAAGATATTTTCCGAATGCGTATGATATGAATTATCTTTAATTACTTGGTTGACAATACTGCGTAAAGGAGGTTGTGGAATCCGTGACCAACTAATGAACTTGAGCTGTAATACTTGATATTGAAGTACACTTGCACATAACAATTAATTATAAATTCAACCAGAATCCATAAATTTTCGGGTGGATTCTCAGTTGCCACATATAATCGTAATAATCTAGCGGCCTTGGTGAGCCAGCAAGAATGTACAATTTTTCCTAGTTTGATGTTAGTTACCCAGATCCACCGAAACCACACCGCTAGAAATTGCGTGGGTAATGTCGTATAAGTACTTCGAATCGGTGGAAAGTTTAATTATTTCATATTTTTCAACGCAATTTTCTCAAAGCCCTCCACCATCTGAAAATAGTAAAATAAAGTAGTCAAATAATTAAAAACGGTTGACAATTATAATAAATGGGTGATAGCAATTACTTACCGGAAGAATTTCACAAGTTTTGATTTGATTGCTCAGTTTTCAGATTGCCGATCTTGGTCCAGTGCTAGTTGATTTATCCAAAGCTTGAAACAAATGTCGAAACGGAAGTTCGTTGAAGTGTAGATGGCAAACGAACCAATGCAATGGTCTTTTTAACAGCAATTAAAATCGTCGTATAATTCCACCGTGTGGCCTAGTGTTTGTTGGGTCACCATCAGTGCATATACCAATTAATGCATCCAGTGATATATTTTTATCGTTGGAAAAATCATTTAATTTAATCGTTTTGTATTCAGCCGTTTCATGTTCCAGCCTTACGTAAGCAAGCAATTAAGAACTTGGTTTTCTTAAAATAACAAGATGCGGTGCTTTTACCACCCTAGTATGGTACTTTCCATCAATTTTATCTCTCTCTTTTCTACCATCGAATGGAAACGCTAACAAATTGTTATCGTCTAACCGTTTGCGAAGCACTTCTCGTCTGCATTTGTCTTTTTCTCTGCGAACTTTCAATTTATCCATGATGAGAGGTTCGCCATGCCGATCTTTGATTTCGAAATCTTCGAAAAGAGTGGTTCCCAATGCTGATGCTACTCTGTCAGGCACACCAAATCTGTCACACATCAAGTCAAAGTTAATACAATCGTATCTTTCTGTGTACTTTTTTTTTGCACTTCACTTCTTTACATTTATGTTGAGTCTTTTGAAATACTGAAAAAATCTCAACAACACAATATAACTACAGTGGGTCTTCCAAATGACTTTTTGCCTGAATGTGTGGGTCGGTCATATATTTAGACTCGATTGGGGCACTTTAAATGGGTAAAAGTGGGATTTTTCAAAATTTTACCTTTGAGGTATGCTTCCTTGGGCAAAGTTTCTTATTTTGATCCATAGAATACGATTTTCCTTGTCACTTGGGCGATTTTTTGCGTTCCTACAAATCGACCCGCCCTATTAAACACCCTTGAAACAGAGAGCCATTTGGCACCATAGTGCTATTTTAACACCTCATACCCGTTTCCCCAAAATAACAAATACAGAGGTGAGGTAGTTTCACATTAAGCGTTGATCTAGTATTCAGCTGATGAAGAAGAAAAGACGAAAGACTGCACAATGCCAGTTGCAACTATGTTCGCTATGCTGCCGAGGTCCCCAAAGTTTGAAACGCTCAGTAAGCTCAGCTAGATCCTGCACAAAGCCTGGCATTTATACAGCAAATGATCCACATAATGTGTCTGATCATTTCGAGATACCTGGCAAATTTTCCCAATGACCAATAACCAGCGCCGACTATTATAAGCCGAAAAAAGTCTCTTCAAAGTGAGGATCTTTCGTTTATCATAGGATAGTCGCTAGCATTCTACGATTTCGGCTGGTCTGGCAAAATGATCGGTAGATTTCCTTAGAATATCACATATTTCTCCATATTGGCGCCTTCTGATTTCAATACGGACTGTTTGCTGTTGAGTTAATGCACACAGATCATTGTTGTTAATTGTTCTGAAAAAGAATATGTAAAGAATTTTACAGAAGCATTGCTAAGAACTCGACAGGAGGCTGTTAAGCAATTTAAACGAGCAGTTGCAGTGATAAGAGGAAAACTTCATAGAAGGCTTTCAAACGCTCATCAACTATAACATCCCAACTTCCATCGCAAATATTAGCTCAAATTCTCTATCTCCTATTTAGAGACATCTGGAAGAGCGAAACGAAAAGCGCGACAAGAGATTGTAACAACTAGAGAGGAATCACACTGCTATTAGACCAGCTATTGAAAACAATGATAACGATTGATGTAAAAGCCCAAAAGTATATTTCTTTTTGACCATTTCAATACTAATTATGAAAAAAAAAAATAATTGCCACAACAATCCTGACTATTTCTTTATGTTTTTAGTTTAAAAAGCAGCTTTTTAGCAAATTTTGTAAAAATTTAAAAATTAACAACAACAAAAAAAATAATTTTTAGCTTAAAATAAATGTAGTTAAAATCTAAACTTGAAAAAAAACGGCACAAAGCTTTTTGAAGCCACAAAAAAAAGAGTTAGAAAAACAAACATTTAATTATAATTAAATAAATTTAATTAGTGTTTAATGAAAAAAAAAATAAAAAATAAAATAAAAACAAAAACACATTTATAAAATGCTTATTAATGTCTAACAAAAGAGAAAAAACAAAAAATAAAACAAAATATGTGTCTTTTACTTTGTGTGCTTAAATTTAAACTAATTTTTAATTAAAACATCATTACCATTATTATTAACTATCAACTATTATTAATTAAATAAATAAATTTATTAATTAAATTAAATGATTAAATGCAAAACGAACAAACGTAAGATCGTCTTAACAAAAAATATAAACTAAAAAATAAATAAAAGAAAAAAAATAAATCAAAAAACGCGATCTCAGCTTCCAGTCTAATTCAGTTGCTTCCTTGGATTTAAAAAAAGAAGAAAAATACTTCAAAGGCAAACGTATTATTTGGCTATTTAAAAACCTAAATTAAGAAAAAATCAAAAAAATGATTAAATAAGAAGATACTTACCACTGGCATTTTTTAAAAGCAAAATTAAAAGAAACGTCTTCTTAACCACATATGTGTCAAAATAAAAATTCAATCCTTTTTCTCCTCCCCCAATCATACATAACAAAAAAAAAAAATCCTTTAATGAAAATTATATATATTTAAAGAAAAAAAAAAATCAAATCATATTTTGTAAAAATATACATATTTTATACAACAAATCCAATAAAGAAAAAAATTATAGAATAAAAACAAACATTAAAAACGAACGAACTAACATTTATACCGAAAAAATTTTGAGAAAAAAATCCTATTTTAATCACTACAAAAATAACTTAAGTTGTAACAAAAAAAAATATTTCGTCTTAAAATGTATTTACTAAACACATCCTACCCTGTACCATTAGGCAATATATTCTCTAAAAAAAACACTAAAACTTACATTTTTTTTTAAACCCAAAACACGCTACAACATGGTTAAGACACTAAGAAAAACTCCCAAAAACAAAATTATTATTATTTTTTTTTTTTTATATTTAACACAGTAATTAACATTTATCTCTGATTGTATAGTAAAATAAAAAATTAAAAAAATACCAAAAAGAAAAAAACAAAAGCAAACAATTTAAAGACTGGTCAACGAGGTGTTCCGCGTATATGCAAATAATTAACAAAAAGAAAAAAAAATTAATATAAAAAAGAAAAAAATATATAGAAAACGATAAAATACATTTATATAAAACAAAAGAATCATGTAATTAAAATTAACAAAAATATTTATTAAAAAAAGAAAACCAACACTTAGCAAGTAAAATTCATTAAAGAAATTTCTAAAGAAAAAAATCTTATTAACTAATATTTTCTATAGGTAAAGATTTACGGCATGTTTGTCATGGTAATATTGTAGCATATATATACATAAGGCATGATGCACAATGGGAAGACATTTTTAAAAATAATTTACGTTAAATATTAGAATTTTAGAATTGTTAATACCTGATTTCTAACAAAGTCTTCACATACTTTAAGGGCTTCGTATATTACAAGTATTAAAACTCCCTAAAATATGCAATTCATTTTTCATCTTATTAAAATACTCTTGACTCTCGTTATAAAATGATTGTCTGTTTCTTAACTTCGAAAAGACCCAAAGTACGGGGCAATTTCACAGTTCCGTAACTTTTTGTATTACCTTTCAATGTCTCAATGTAAAATTTGTCTTTTTACCGATTATCTATTACGAAATTAGTTATTAGTATGAAAGACCTATTGATGCCATTATGTATTGAATATTACATCGAGCAAGTGCTTGCCGCAGTTTCGCTTTGTGGCGCGCATCCAAAATGTAAAATTTTCCATGACTGCCGCAGAAATGAGGCTGAATTTAATCAAAGTCATGGGATATGTTCAGCAGCACTGCTGCGATTTGTGGCTTATTAGCATAAATCTGCGACTTAAGAAAACCCGCTGACATAGTCTAATGGGGTCAAATCGAACGATATTAGTAGTTTACTCAAATCATTTTTTGAAATTCAGTCCCTATGAAGCCCTCAACCCAAAATCCACACCAAACAATAAGTTTTTATGATGCAAAAGATTATCACTGAAGATGTTTTTCTTCTGATTTGCAGGTATTGCTAAACGCTTTATCCGTTCATGGTGATGTGGCAAACAAACTTAATAAATGACAGCCAATTCGACGGATGTAGCTGCAGCAATACGGCTGCTAAGAAGGCCCAATTAGGAGATTAGTTATATTGGGCTACCTTCGTATTTGATAGCAACCGAAAGCCTTTGTGGTCGGCTTGTTAAAAATTATAAGAATTTTAGTTCACTTAAAAAAGACCAAAGGAACGAATATTAGACTGTCGAAGAGTTAAAATATATGACTGTGAATATCTAAAATGTATGGTCGTATCAAACGTTTTGAAAAGATGTCGTCAGAAATTCATAGAATAATATTGACAGATCGAAGAATCGAAATGCGTGAGGTGGCTGAGGCTGCAGCCATCTCAACCGAGTGGGTATATCATATTTCACGTCAATATTTGATTTGAAATCAAGCTATTTCTTACATAAACGCTAAGGTTTGATCACCTCACCAATGTTCAAAGTGTAAGTCCAACAAGTTTTTGTGCTATATTGTAATTAGAAAACAGTGAACGGTTTGAGTACATCATTTGATTTCTTTGCATACATTCACAAAAAATTAATACATTGTTTCCAAATAATACTATTTCATTAAAGCAACACATGACAATATATGAGAAGAGTAAGTGTAACGAAATCTATGCACTGCATTGCTTGCCTTCTCTTAAATTCATTTACCACGAATGATATGAATATTTGGGCATGTCATTGATTGAAAGGCAATGTTCTGTGTTATTTAAGGTATATATGTTTTACAGCAATAGTCCAGTGATGAAGGATAAGGTTTTATTAGGTTAGATATTGGTCCCATTATGATACCACAAGCGTAAAAGCTAATCTGGGGATTAAACAGTCATCGTTGGAAAACATTTTGATTTCAAAATATATCTAGAAATTGCGGCAACTCATGCTCTGAAGAGTTCGGTCAACGATGAATAGTAGTAAAAGGCCAAGAAACTCCGTCATTTCGTAACAAGGTCTGAGCACTGACCAGAACTGGAAGAAGAAGAAAGTCTCCAGAACCACAGCTTGTGCAGAAGTCAAACATGGGAATGTCGAGTATATCAACATGTCTCCCAATAGATCAATGGCCTGTAATAGTGCGGTGGATGGCCATGGAATTTTAGTAAAGAAGACAGTTAATCCTCTGCTTATCTGGATTGTTCCAGCAGAGCATACCGCTACCGCAAGTGCCCTCATGCTGCCGTCTTATCTTAGCAAGCGTTAATCGGAACACCTATCCCCGGTTGCAGTTCGAAAATTGCGAGCTTTGTATCCAGTTCAACAGCAACTAAATTTCCGACAATATTTATGTGTCCTGGAACCCATAAAAAATATTCAGTTTTCACTTCGAGTGTATTTTTTTCAATATTTTTGGATTCCAATTTTCAGTTCAATATAATTTAAACTTTGTCTTTGTCCTCTGTCTCCGCAATATAATCGGTATTTATTATTTGAATATAAAGAAGATAGAGGTAAGCAGTTTATTCTCTCCAACGCCATTTTCTACTATACTGATTACTATATGATGGGGAGTTGCGCTACATGGGCAACACTATCTAAGATATAACCTCTTCGGCCTCAATATGGTACCTGATTCGGAGTGTGGCTTGTGTAGGAAGGAAGAGGAGACGACAGAGCATATTCTATGTGTGTGTTGCTTTGCCAAACATTAGAAGAACAGGTTCGTCGGTTACCAATTGGAGATATTTCTGTTTTCATACACAAGGTAGAGGGTATTTTTCTAGAGACAGTTTCGATTGGCGCTGTCAGACCGATTGGACAGTCATATGCCTATGGGTATTAACTCGATGGGATTTCTAACGCCGGAGGCTACTCCGCTGTAGGGTCTAACCTAGGAGTTTTTGGCACAAAAGATCCCCCCTAGGTCAAATGCCATGGCCATTTGGACCCCTCCGACTCCATTTAATAGTAATACATAATACTGATTACTAATGAGACAAATACTTATCTTATTTATCCAAGAGAACTTGGCATATGTATATCTGTAGCCCTATTTACCCTTAATTTTTTAGTAAAATCCAACATATTACACATTTTTTTACTTTTTCAATCTGGCACTATACATTTTAAAATTATTTTCTTATAATAGTTTAAAGTTAAAGCATACCCTAAGGGGTTTACTTTATGAACAAATTCTTCTCATTGTGTTAACAGGCCTATCAAGAGTATCTTTAAATAAAACTACCAGCATAGCAACAACATAGAAGAAAAGTGATAAAATTCGAGTATTCAAACGAATTTGTTAAAAGAAACTTGAAAATAAAAATAATCTATGACAGACAGTGTGTGTGTGGATAAAGAATAATTAGAAAAAATTTTATTTAATTTTTTCTTTAAATTGAATTATTTTAGAACAAAAATGATGTTTTTCTATAGAGAAGTTATACAGAAATGGAAACTAAGAATTTAATATAGAAAATATATAAGAAAATTTAAGATTATTCATATATATATAAAAAGAAAATATATATTAATTTATATACATATGGATGTATATATAGAACGAGCATAGATTTAACAACAATAAAGAGAAATGTTTACAACAAACACACAAAATAAATGAAAGACGTAAATAAGAAGAGAAAAGAAAACAAAAATATTTGTAATAAAATATAGAAAATATTTTTGGTAAGAAACAAAGAATATTATAAAAGAAAGCTCTCTAGGCTATAATTTAAAAAATAAAACAAAATAATTTAATTTCTTTTGCTCTCTAATGAAGTCAAGATTTAAGAAAAATTTATGAAAACAAAAAAAAAAAAAAATATTACTATAAATATATAAATAGATTTTATTATAATAAAAATAGTTTTATAATATGAGAATGATTAAGAAACGTAAAAGAAATAAAAAATTAGTTTAAAATATAAAATAGTCTTTAATTATTAATAAACAAAATTATAATTTAATGTATAAACTGAAACATTGAAAATAATATTTATAAAAATAACAAAAATTAGTTATTAATTATTAATACTGAAAAAAACACACATAAAATGCTAAGCATAGGTATTTATGGTATAATATAGTCTATTATATCCTGATGAAAAAAATTTAAATAAAATCCCCCTTAAAAAGTTATATTTTTACGCACAAGTGTTTAAAACTAAAAAAATTTATATAAAATTTAATTATTAATATTTGTGTTTTTTATTTAATTAAATTTTTATAATTTTTTTTATTAATCTTTTTATATATATTTTTTATATATAAATACATATGTAAAATATTTAAATTGTGAAAAAAATTAAGAACAACAACACTCTTGAGCGAGATAACATTAATTATATACAAAAAAAAAAAAATATTTAATAAAAAGAAACAACAAAAAAAAAAAATAAACACAAAACTAACAAACTAAGGCGTTTAAATTACAATTTGAATTAAATGTAGTTAAAGTTAGTTATTAAGTTTTCATAGAAAAAAAGTTTATAAAAATATTAAAACACTTTTTTTTATACATATTTTCAAGGGAATTTCAGAACAGTGTCGTAATGTTTAAAATTTAAGGCAAAATATATATATGTATGCATTTTTTTAAAATTACATATCGTCACCTAAAACGCAAACGGCCCTATCTAACATTTTCAAAATTTTACAGGAGAGGCAAAAAACTATTTAAAATAAAAAGTATTGTTTAAATCAGCGAGATTTTTATCAATATTTTAAATACAATTTTTATATTTTGTTTAATTAACTTATAAACCAATATGGCGTTTTGACAATTGACAATGTTGTATTTTATACAAACGATTAGTTTGATCTATTTGCGTTTATCATATAATCGCTTTTGTAGATAGGGCCGTTTGTTTTTTGGTAATAAAATCGCTAATTTTAGTCGAAAGACTCCAAATTTATTTGTAAACCTTTGTTTTGATGAATTACATCAGAATTAATAAAAAAGTCGATTTTGAATTTTTTGTTAGTTAAGGCCGTTTGCGTTTTAGGTGAAGATATATTTATTGAAATTTTTTTAAGCATGTTAACGATTGCCAAGGCTTATTATGAAAATATTTTTACTCTTTTTACGAGGGCGGATTGATATTGAATCTGCCTAAGTACGAAGAAAATATTTTTTTTTTAAAAACCATTCATTTCTCAACATAGTCTCCTTTTAGCGCAATACACTTAGTAAGACGATTTTCCAACCTTTTTATACCATCTGAATAATACGATTTTGGGAACACTCCTCAAAATACGCATTAGTTTCGGTAATCACTTCTTCGTTTGAGATGAACCAATTTTCCTGCGAGCAATTTTTTCAAGTTTGGAAACAGAAAAAAGTCACTAGGGGCTAAATCTGGACTATAAGGTGGATGATCAACCAATTCGAAGGGGATTTCTCGTAGTTTTAGCATAGTATCTAATGCTGTGTGAACCGGTGGTCGTTTTTCCTTCATTACATCAAATAATTGATCCAATAATGCACGATAATACTCTCCTGTGATTGTGAATCCCTTTTCAAGATAATCAATGAGCAATATTCTGAGTGCATCCCGAAATACAGTGGCCATAACCTTGCCAGCCGATTTCGCTGTCTTCGCCTTCTTCAGAGCACTTCCACCAGCCTCCACCCATTGCTTCGATTGATTTTTGGTTTCAGGTGTGTAGTGGTGGCACGTTTCATCAACAGTTATTAATCTACGCCAAAAATCAGCAGGATTATGCTTTATCATGTCCAAACACCGCTGTGAAGTGATCTGTCGATCTTGTTTTTGTTCAACACTGGGCAAACGCGGCACCCCTCTTGCCGATAGCTTTTTCATATGCAAATGTTCTTGCAAAATGTTTAACACACGTTCATATGATATGTTTACCATTACAGCAACCTCACGTATTAACACCCGGCGATCATTCATAACGATATCCAGGATTTTCTTGATATTTTCTTCAGTAACCAGCTCTTTTGTCCTTCCTGTTGATGCTATTGTTGCAGTGCTTGTTCGGCCCCGTTTAAATTCATTCCAATATTTTAACATATAATCTGACGGAGCAGATTCGCCGTAATGTTTATCAAGCTTTTCTTTTGTCTCTTTCGCCGTTTTGCCTTTCAAATAATAGTGTTTAATCACTACACGAAATTCACTTTTTTCCATTTTCCAAGAAGCACAAAAGTTGCTTACTTCAAACGACTACAACAAATAAACTAGTCGATGAATTTGGCTAAAATTTTAACAGCTGACGTTTGATAGATCGTAATTTCTAAGAAAGAAAAAAGTTTTTGTGTTTGTGCTGCCATCTAGCGCTAGGTAGCTTAAATGTCAATCCGCCTTCGTAAGGCATCGATGTATGTTTAAAAAGTGAAATTAAAAAGAAAATAATAATAATAATATATTCGATCGGACCAATTTTTGAGAACTGTTTCGAGTGTATTGGGTCGTATATCGACAATGGCATCACGAATTTTTTATTTTGAACGGCGCCCCACAGAAAATAGTCCAACGCAGTTTCTTGGCGGTCAACTGACATCACCATTTCGGCTAATTAAGCGGCCATCAAACGTTTGACGCAATAAATCGATTGTGGCATGAGAAGTGTAGCAAGTTGCAAACTTCGCTCACATCAATACCATGAAGAGCGGACACAAAAAAATCGGTTATCATGGTGCGGTTGGTGTCTCCATTGACCGTAATATTTCGCTGTCCTCATTTACAAAGAAATATGGACCAATGCCGCACCAAACAGTCACTCGTAATGGATGCATTGGCTTCTGTAAGACTACGTTTTGGTTTTCTAAGCCACAATTACGACAATGAATGAGCTCAAGTGTAAATCGATTCATTTCGTTCAGTGGAGATAATATTCTGAATTTTGTGACGTAATAGAATGACATAAGTATTGCCAGATTCGAAATATCTGCTGGTTCGAATTTAAACCGATAAATTGCCCATCCTATGGTATATTTTGTCAATCTGGTTGTAAGTAAATATTTGCAACAGTAAATCTAAAGATTTCACAGATATACGACAGTATTTCCAAAATCTGTCTGAAGATTTGGTTTATAGGATAAACTTTTTTTTATAAATACGAGTGCGAATTACGCGTAATATCTTTAAATGAATCTATCCTGACAATGGCATTCTACCGCTCAGCGCGTTGGCAATCATAGCCTTAGAATAACCTGATAGTTTTGACATTTTTCATGTTGACATACCTGGCAGTAGTAGAAGCTTTGGCATTCGTTACAATCAATTCAATTTCGCTTAAAAATCGCATTAAAATGTTAAAAATCCACTATAAAAATGAAAAAGTGATGTTTTCGAATGCCAGACTATTTAGAGGAAGATAATTGCATGTTACTATCGATATCAGTTACAGCAAGTTTAGACACAACTAGTAAACAGTAGAGTAAGTTAAATGGGTGGATACCTTATGGCCTGTTGCTAAAAACATTGTTTGGCTCTAAATATTTTGGAAATTGAAATGTAAAATCAATAGCTATTGAGGGATAGAAAATTGCCAGTAAACTAAAAGATACTGAAAACGTTAGGTAATGGCTTTGAAAAATACTACTTCTGAGAGAGGGCTGGAATATAATTAAAATAAGGCGGTAAATTTGCGTTAATTTTTAAATTTTTTGTACGTTTGGGTTGGCAACCGTTGTCTTGATAAAAACAAAATGACGAGTAATAATAAAAATTCCTCTTAAATTTCCCTTCGATGTTTACTTAGGTAAGGCACTTAAAAGAACTTCATTGAAAAGAAAACAAAAAAATCTGTATGTATGTAAGTAAGAAAAACGTAATTAAATGTAAAATAAAAACAAAATTTAAAACTAAAACAAATTTTTCTTTTCTAATTTTTACAGTTAAAACTTAAGTTATCATTATAAAAAAAATCAATATTTTTTTACAATGCGATTTGAAAGATACATAAAAAATTAAAGCCTATTAAAAATTAAATAAAATTTATTAAAAATATAAAAATGAAACATTAAATGTATTTATTAGTAAATAAGACAAAACAAAAAAAAAAAAAAAAATACAAAAACCCCAGCTTAATATGTCATTAATAAAAAACTAATTTATTTTTAATTTTTTGCTGGAGTAACTCTTAAAAAAAACTCAATAAATTGTTAATTTTTTGTGTAAAGCTTTAATTTATTTATTAAATTTTAAATATTTTATTATAAATCTGATTTTTTTTTATAATGAAATTAATTTAAAAAGAAATTTTTGCTTAATTGTTGCTGCTTTTTTGTGCGTTATTATTATAATAAAAAAATAAAAAATAAAAAATAAAAATAAAAACAAACATTTTCCTTAAAAAAGTAAAATAAAAAAAAACAAAACAAAATATATATTAGTAATGTTTATATTTTTATTCAAATGTCAAGTATATTATTAAAAATAAAGAAATAAAATAAAAACAACATTTAAACGTATAAAAATGATGAAGTAAAACAACTCCCCCTATAATGAAATGAATACCGAACAACTCCAGATAAAATGTACGTAATTTGATATTTTGATGATAGAAATTACTGTGAACAAAAGAAAATATTAAAAAGAAAATATATAATAAATAAAATTAAAAAAAAAGAAACTATCGAATATATAAGAACAAAAACAAAAATAAAAACAAAAACAAGAAAAAAATAAAAACAGAAAAAATATAGAAAAATGCAAAAATTTTTTTTATTTCAATAAAAAATGAATAAAAATTTAAAATAAATATCGATGATTTTTTTTTAATTCTTAAAAGTAAAAACGAAAAAAGGTAAGTTTTGGTTTTTATTAAAAAAAAACTTTAAAATCTTTCTTAAAATATAAACAAAACCTGATATGAGTAAAATGGCTAGAAATTAACAAATACGGACATTTATTAGGCAGATCAAACGCTTATTATGCGACCGGCTTTTTTGGTTTTGTCGAATACGGTTTTTCTAAAATGTCCATTTTTCGAATACCGAATAAACCGGTTATTTTAACACGAATAACCAGTTAATTTAAATATGTAAATATGTATACGTTTTTATATTTTTGACAGCAAATATGCTTATCATTTTTGCATTTTTCTAAATTTAATATATAGGGCACGCCATCTAACGTTTTTTTCAACTAGTGCTTATTTCGTGAATGGTAACACTTAGCTCATGTCTGATTTGACAGATAATTAGTTTTATCCTTCCGCTGAACGTTGTGTATACGCTTCGCTAAGTGGGCCTGCGATCGATTTACAGAAGATGCCGATTTTGCCAAAAAAAATCATGTTTTCAGATGAAGCTCATTTTGATCTTGGCGGGTATGTAAACAAGCAAAATTGTCGCATTTAGGGCACAGAAAACCCGCACGCATACATTGAAAAGCCGATACACCCAAGACGAGTCACTGTTTGGTGCGGATTTTGGTCCAGAGGCATAATTGGGCCATTTTTCTTCGAAAATGAGCAAGAAGTGGCCGTTACAGTCAATGGCGATTGTTATCTGGCTAAGTCGAACGAATTTTTGTTTACAAAAATTGAAGAGGAGGATATTAGCAACATTTGGTTTCAACAGGACGACGCTACGTGCCACACAGCCTAAGCTACACTCGATGTTTTGCGCCCTATTTATGAAGATCGCATTATCAGCTGCAGAGCTGATGTCGTTTGGCCACCTCGGAGCTGCGATTTGACACCGTTGGACTATTATTTGTGTGGTGCCGTTAAAGACAAGTGATACGCCAACAAGCCAGAGACAATTGACGCTTTAAAGGACAATATTCGTGAAGCCATTGTTGAAATACAGCTGCATACAATCGATTATGTGCTTCAAAACTGGACCGATCGTGTAGGCTACTGCATGGCCAGCCGAGACAGCCATTTGAATGAAAACGAAATTATTTTTCATTATTAACCGAAAGGATTGTACTTTCAAAAAAAAAAAAAATTGAGAAAATATTCAGTAGTTTTTTTTTATAGCATTTTCTAGCATTTTCAAAAAAAAAAAAATATATTTGGCGGACCCTTTATAAACAAAACTTGATATGAGTAAAATGGCTAGAAATTAACAAATATGGGCACTTATTAGGGAGATCAAACGCTTATTATTCGACCGGCTTTTTTGGTTTTGTCGAATACGGTTTGTTTAAAATATCCAATTTTCGAATACCGAATAAACCGGTTATTTTAACACGAATAACCAGTTAATTTAATATGTATAATTTGTTTATGTTTTTATATTTCTTATTGCAAATATGCTCATCATTTTAGCATTTTTCTAAATATAATATATAATGTGTTATTTTTTTTAAATATGGCAACATTGAACGTCTCACAAGAACGTGAGAACCATGGTAGAGCGAAAGTAACTTTTCTCATTTTCTGTAAATAATTATTAATTTCTTATATTTGGAGAATGATAAACAACTAGACTTATTGAAAAGGACCTACAAACGCCTGCTCCGAACGGCAGATGTATTAGTTAGTGAAGTTTTTCACAACGTAAATACTTATAAGCAGTCGCTAGAAATGTTGTGAGGTGATACCGATGTTGTAAATTGTTAGATGGAGTGGCCTGGTATTGAACCTAGGACTTCTTGGTTGGTAGGCGGGTGTCTTACCTAACATATCACAGTGGCACACACCATTAAATACGTGGTGCATGCATTTATGTTTCTCTATATGTCCTCTAGTGTGAAAATATTTGAAAATCGATGGAAAGGATAAGTCTAAATATATTACGTGACCTTAAGGCTCATCGACACCAGGAATCATCAACCACCTTAAATATGTCTATAAGACTATACCTATTGTGCAGCAAGAAAAACTTGATTCTACACCGAGTAGTCTCTAGGCACTGGCAAATCAAGTTCTTACAAAATACGCTACAAAAATGTATTACTGGATAAAATATTAGGATGTTGCTTTGTCGAGGATTAAATGTGCGTTAAGCTCCTAAAAAAGCCGAACGTTGTTCTAGCATACTTACTTGCTAGAAACTACAACATGAGATAAAAATTTATGCAACAAAAATTGGGAAGAATTTTATTTTAATAAAAGAACCGGTTAACCGGTTACTTGATACGTTTTTAACCGTATACCGGTTTTTTACAAATTGTTAATTTTCGAATTATTCGAAAACAGATTTTTGAAAAAATGAATGTCTACACCACCATCCTTAAAAGATCCTAAATCATTTAATAAACTTCCAATCAGAAAATTAATAAAAAAGTTTCTTAGATCAACAAACGTTACTTTCCATAGGGAACTTTGACAGTTGATTGCAGCCCAATTTTAAAACTAAATCTGTCGAATTGGTTGCAATATGTTCAGTTTGTCTTACCTACTTGCCATGGACGGATATTGCGTTCAAGAATACCTGAAAATGATAAAATTCTTTTATCAAAATGGTTGTTATATTCGGGCAACGTACCGTGCTCTTCTCCCATTTTATGATCACTATAATCGTTCAATCGAAAGCACTATTTGCAGAGTGCTTTATAAATCTGAGTCCCCTGTTTTAGTTAACAATGAACCACTACACTTGTACGAAGGCGAGCGCAAGATATATCAGAAACATCGCTGCTGTCTATGAGAGTTTACTGGAAAATGGCGTCACCCATTCAGCGACTACTACTTGACGGATTTATCGATGTGAGGAGCTGAATATAAACGTGTGTTCACTGAATAGGTTATACAATTGGAGATATAACTAAAAAAAAAAAAATATTTGGCGATGAGGCCTTTGTTTGGACAAATAGGTACGTCAATAAAATTGACGAATTTGGGAGCGACCAATTCATTCCAAAAAAGTCACTGTTTGGTGGTTAATTTTTATTTAAGAACAATATTGGCAAGGTCATCACCGTCAATTAATTGAATGATATGAACACCAACGCCATATGATTTAGCTAGATCGACATTACGTGCCACACACTTCATGCCACATTGGACATTCTGCCCGAGCGATTTGAGGGTATGGTCATCTCACGAGGAGGTGATGTAAACTGAAAACTGAGATCGTGCAATGTGACACTGTTAGATTTTTTCTTGTGAAGTTTTCTCAAGTCTATACAGTTGAAGCCTCAGCGACCCTTAAAGCCAACATAATCCATGATATCGGATTATGCCCCAGATTCATTGAAAATTTCGGATGCGCGCCATAAGGTGGATCCCCGGCTATTTGCGGAATATTATATTTTATATCTACAGGCGATAGGAAATCCTTAATGAAAGACCCTTTATAAATGACAGGCTTAATAGTAACTACCTTTACAAGTTTTCTACTCCATTGGAGCGAATAGTGGGTACACCAAAAAATATATTGAGCCTACCTATCGAGAAGCAATGCCGGCCAAAAACAAGATCTAATTAACTGCCACAAAAGTGGCACTTACTGCTACTGCCATCTTGGCAACTGTGGGCTGTGCATGTAATCTACCGTATTATCGCTGATGGTTTTGTGGCTCTTTGTCTATTGAGCCTCCTGTTGCGCCTATAAGACCGCCGTGTGTATACGAACGGATGGAAATAGATATGGTGAGGGTGTGTACATTAGGAAATTTAAAATGAGTTTATCGTTTACTAAGTGCAGATGCTGATCTTTCTTATCTATTGAAATTGCTCCTATGCAGATGGAATGACGAACTTACTTGTCGATGTACGAGAAAAATTTGTCTGCACTTCGGTAGTCTTAAGACTGCACAACTTATGTGGTCTTCCAGGGCACGTGTGCGTGATTTTTTTTCAATTATCACTGAGCATTGGATAATTGGAGTTGATGCTGAAAAAATTAGTTTCCGCTTGAATGGTTATAGACGTAAAAATGTTTTTTTGGCGACCTTTAGTCCCAACCTAAGTGGCATATGGACCCTGCCATCGAAATTGATGAGCTCAAGGCTGGTCGAGATGTGAAGAGAAACCCTAAAACGCATAAACAGTAGTATTACTTTGCTTTAGCCACCTGAAAATTGTAATAGTAAAGGAAACAAGATGGACTGTGGACTGCATCATCCCACCTTCAATTGGCCTGGTTCTCAGTCCATTGACGGATAACAAGCTATCTTTATGTCTGTCGTTTCTGAGAAAGGTAACATTTTGAGAAAAAGATGGCTATAGTATAATAGACAAAAACAGACACTTTGCTGAGCAGTGGTGTCCAAGGATGTACTATAAAAAGTAACAGATGTCCAAAAAAAAAACACTCTGTGACATGGCGAGTGGATTAAGCCATTAAATGTATGTTTTTCAAGAGAAATTCAGTTAAAAGCTTGACGCTGACATGGTTAAAACATCCACATCAAATGATGAAACTCTCGCCATGGAGAACTGATTGAGAATTTAATGGACTTAAATATGGAATATCCACCAGGCTATAAAGGAGGGTTCTTAAGAGGAAATGTCGGGCAAGGATAAAATAATATTTCGTACGAATATTGAAAAGAACACGTAGACTTTACCCCAGATATCATCCTTTCTACGAAATATGAGAGAAAAGGGACCGTAGAGATAACGGAAGAATCGCTGATAAAAGATACGACGAAACGTCCGAAATTTCTAACTTCAAAAATTACGTGCTTGCAGAGGGGATCAAATGTAGAAGCCGAAGATGCAAAAATTTGTAATCCAGAGGACAATCGTAGAAAGAAAAGCCAAGAACTTTCGAGATGAAACATTTTTTTGGGGTTCGGCAAACGGCTTTGTGCATTAGAAAACATGCCACATATCTAGCAATATTGTGCGTAGAAGCTGTTGCTAGGATGACGTGAGTAATCGGTGGATCATCTGCTGTGTAAATGCCCGTCTCTGTTCAGAAGCAGAATTAGCATACGGAACGCTGGAAACTTTTCGAGCCTCAGAAGCATGGCAGACATAATCCCAACTATGATAGTGTTTCTGAATATCACTGACTGAATACAGGTGAACGGGTTATTCCCCCATTTCCGTTTACCAGGTTATACTAAAGGGAAACTAAACACGACACTTGCTGGCCTTAGTATACTTTATTGCGTAAATATGAGTATGTGGTACAAAAGGCAAGTACTTTTAGATAAGTACTTTTAGTTAAGTACTTAAGTACTTTTTAGTTAAGTACTTTTTAGGAATTAAGTAATTTATACGTATGTATGTATGGATGTATGTATGTATGTATCTTAAAATAAATATGTATCGTGTAGTCTACAGTTTTACCCTCTTCATTAAAGTGTGTTTGTTGTATGGTATGTTTAATAACAAACTGTCATCATTAAGTCATAAACTAAATTTTCCCCCTTAAAAAATATGTTTTTTTTTTTCTTTTTAAATAAAAACTTTTTATGGTTTAATTTTGGCATTTGTAATTAACACAAATGTCAATTCAATTGTTTTTTGTGGTTTTTGCGATAATTTTATCACATCATCATGGAGATTTTGTTAAAAAAAAAAATTAAATAAATGAATACATACTTATGCATGAGCACACACACACACACAACTATCTAAAATGTCATAATTTATTTATATTTTAAATAATATTTACATTTAAAAATATAAAATAGTTTTTAGCGTTTTATTTCTGAAAAAAAAAGAATTTAAAATAAACAAACACTGAATGGCAGGCAGCAACAACAAAAAGATTTTTTTTTGGTTTTTCAATTTGGCCACGTCATAATTAAATGTCATAATTGTGTATTTTAAATTATTTCATAATTTTTATAATTTATAATTGGAAATCGACATTTTTTGAGATCTAATTAAAAACGTAACATTCGCGTTAAGGTAGTACAGTGGTAGTATAAAGCAACGGTTACAATAGACATCATTCCATGCTTTATAATATGATAGCAATACCTTGGTTACCACATGGAACTTATGGTCTCATTTACTCTATTTGCAATAGTTATAATATACTTTTTTTCATATTTTTGCTTGAAAAAAAATCGACATACTACATCTTTATATTTTATCAATGATTTTGACCCACTGTTCTCAATTGTGGTTGATATTGTTCTACATTTGAAAAGCAAAATTTGTATTTCAATTATCGGGTGAATTTTTTAACAACTTTCTTTTTAGCAACACTGCTTTTTTCGGGTGACATGTTACTGTCAAATTGGTCTATAATTTAACCATGAATCGACTTACAAACGAACAACGCTTGCAGATTACACTGGCCTACGGCAAAAAAGCTTTTATATTAAACTACTCGTGTATGGAGTATAATGATTTTGATGCGCTGAATTCAAAGCCGTTGTCTGTTTTTTTCCATCTGGCTCAAAAATTTTTTATGGGCGTGGCAATTTTTTCGTCCAAAATCTGGTAGTTAGGTCAATATACGGCTTGACCGATTTTAATGCAAGTACGAGAAAATGTTTAAGAACAATAGTTTCTATAAGTTATCTGAATGACACTTTTCTGTATTTTCAGAACTTAGCTGCGAAAAAACATCTTTTTTGCGCAAAATTAGAGCAATTTTTTTTTTTCAAAAAGTTATAACAAAAGCCTAAAGTGTTGAGAATTAAATAAAACAATTAAATAAAACACCATATTGTGGGTGAAAAATTTGCCACGCCCATAAAAAAAATTTGAGGCAGATGGAAAAAAACAGAAAATGTATTTGAATTTAGTGCATCAAAATCATTATACTCCATATAGTTTAACTTGAAGGCCAGAAAATTGTGTGTTTTTGGTAGACCAGTGATATTGAATTTTATTACCGAAATTAATGCTCGGTTAAGAAAGTGCATCGTGCACTTCTTTCATTTCATGCTCAGCTCATATCTGGTTGAATGGAAAATTGGCGTATTTGATGTAAGGAGCAGCCAGAAGCATCCACAAAAATGCACTGTTCGGTGTGTATTATGGGCCGGTGGACCATACTTTTTAAAGATGACGAAAGCAGGAATGGTACTGTGAATGGCGAGCGCTACCGTGCGAGGATTACAATTTTTTTTGTGCAAAATGGAAAAGCTGGACTTGGCAGAAATGTGGTTTCAACAGGACGGCGCCACATGCCACACAGCCCGCGAAACAAAGTCCCAATGGAGAAGCGATTTCGGTGAACAGAGTATTTCACGTTTGGTGTCAGTCAATTGGTCACCTACTCGCAGATCACGCGATTTAACGCTTTTAGACTATTTTTTGTGGCGCTATGTTAAGGCTCATGTCTATATTGCCAAGTCCGCAGCTGTTGGAGGTCAATTTGAAGAATTTATTCGTGAGATACCGGCCGATATGTGATGACTATATTATTCGTGAGACCGCGGCCAACATTTAAATAAAACCATTTTAAACATTGAGTTAATAGATCGTTCTATCGACTCATATAAAGATTTCATACATTTTTTTAAATTTTATGAGTTTTTTAAATAAAATCCGAGAGCTCTTAAAAAATCACCTGATAGATATGTATGTATATATTTAGTGCAAGTATTTTCTATTAATATATAGACAAACATTGATTATATGTAATATGTATAAATTTATAATTTACACGTGCATTATACATATGTTACATACATCGTATTGTACATACATACATACTTACATATACATATATATATATAATAGTATGTATACCCACATTTTACATAATAAAAAAAAATTGGAACAATTTTTTTTATAATTGCGTATGTTGTATTTACAATATTTCATTTTAATTGAGCCCTAAGCGATCAATTAACGTAACCGACATAAAAAAACAGAAAAAAGCGTAAGAAAAAAAAATGACATCCTATACCATTACTTGTTTTACGGAATCAACATATTCTTGAACAACAACTGTAGCAAATTTGAAGTTAAACATCATCCGTATCCGCTCTCTTTAGGTTGCATACCATAGTGGTGAGGTGTGATCAAAAACTTTTATAGAATATTTTCCATTAGCTTGCTGGATCTTTGAGTAGAAATATTATCCTAAAAAACGTCATTTGTGGTTCAATTATGAATAACAACCGAAATTCAGTTGCGTTAACATCTGCTGATTATTGCACTATATATGGCAGTTGGCAACTAAAAATCTATTATTTCTAATTGTGATATAGGCAATTGCAAATTTCTGGTTGATATTTGGCAACGCAACTTAATTTCAGTCGCCATATATGGGGCTCGCCATCTAACGTTTTTTTTCAATTAGTGTTTATTTCGTGAATGGTAACACTTAGCTAATGTCTGATTTGACAGATAATTAGTTTTACCCTTCCACTGAACGAATATGGTTGTGTATACGCTTTTTTCGCTTCGCTAAGTGCGCCTGCGATCAACTTACAGCAGATGCCGATTTTGCCAAAAAAATCATCTCTTCAGATGAAGCTCATTTTGATCTTGGCGGGTATGTAAACTAGCAAAATTGTCGCATTTGGGGCACAGAAAATCGCACGCATACATTGAAAAGCCGATACAGCCAAGACGAGTCACTGTTTGGTGCAGATTTTTGTCCAGAGGCATAATTGGCCATTTTTCTTCGAAAATGAGCAAGGAGTGGCCGTTACAGTCAATGGCGATCGTTATCAGGCCATGTTGAACGAATTTTTGTTAACAAAAATTGAAGAGGAGGATATTAGCAACATTTGGTTTCAACAGGACGGCGCTACGTGCCACACAGCCGAAGGTACACTCGATATTTTGCGCCCTGTTTTTGAAGATCGCAATATCAGCCGCAGAGCTGATGTCGTTTGGCCACCTCGGAGCTACGATTTGACACCGTTGGACTATTATTTGTGGGGTGCCGTCAAGGATAAGGGTTACGCTAACAACGCTTCATCTGAAAAGATGATTTTTTTCTTTTTTCATTCTGCAACATTACCATGATTTTCAAAGTAATGTCGCAATATTTCCAGCGTTCTTCAAGCGTATACACAATCATATTCGTTCAGCGGAAGGATAAAACTAATTATCTGTCAAATCAGGCATGAGCTAAGTGTTACCATTCACGAAATAAGCGATAGTTGAAAAAAAAAAACGTTAGATGGCAGACCCGATAGTTGTCGCAATATTTAATCAGTATCTGAAATAATGAGAATTTTAAGATTCCTGGAATATGAACGGTTGATACTTAACTTCTAAGCCAAATAAACACCTTAGAGATCCTGCTGGCCTCTTTGTCTACTGGATACAATGGGGAAAATACTGTAGAGTATTATATAGAAAAGACACCTGGAGATAGTAGGGAAGAAATATGGGCTATACGTCTTTCAAAAAAACGCTATCGACTCTAGATGCTAACACATTGGTGACATGTCTTGCTAGGATTGCAATGGAAATGAATTAGTCACGCTTGTTGTAAAAAACGGGTTCAAATCATCTCTAAGTTAAGGAGTCTGAGATACCATCTAATATTACTAAATTAATATCAAGCTATTTTTAGAAGAGAGACCTTTATTTTAATACGGAAAAAGGTCAGGAAACATGAACAATCATTGCAGGGAATTTATAAGGGTCGGTCCACAATTACGGAATATAATGTATAACAATATTCATATTTGAGTTGAAAGTACCAGAGGGGCTGATATTAATACGGTTTGCAGATTATACTGCAGTAGTAGTACACAACATCAACGTTGTGTACAAGTAGAACTATTGGGAAACAAGGCCATATATAAAATAAGCAACTGGCTAGAAACATCTGGATGAAAACTAGCGAACCACACAAAAAAGGCTGTCCAATTAGCAAAGGGCTTAAGCATGAAACTGTAAAGTTTTGTGTAGGGGCAGAGGAAATTATATACATGTATATGTGACGACCGCTTGGATATCTGGGAGTCGAGGCTAAATTTAAAAGCTCACATTAATAATGCCCTTATACGCATGATGCTACATACATATAGAAGGTCCAGAATAAAACAAAAGCAGAATGATTGGTGGAGTAGTCATGTAGCACCAGCGTTGCCCAGAAACCTCAGCTGGTGAGAAAAAAATTAGATGAGAATAGAAGAGCAGTTAAGAAAAAGACAAACTAAGTCTCTTATACCCTACGACGTAATACCTTGAATGTTAGTTCTTAGGGGCCAAAGATGAAGTAGGAGATTGGTTTGATTGGTAAGAATCCGATATACCCAGTGATATCTGGGACCTATTGAAGATTTCCAACTCCTTGACAAAAAAAAAGTGAACAGTGTGGAAGGAATAGTGTAGAGTTTATAGTGTATAGCGATAATACACTGGAGCATATTCCTATAAACGCACACTACTTTTTTCTAAAAAAAAAGGTAAAAATTAAACAAGAAAATATTTAGGGGGCTATAAATTTGTGTATTAGTTAAGACTTCACATAAAATATTGTTTACAAAAAAAATTCATTTGTACTTTAATTATTTTTTTTACTTAATTTTCGATATTAACAGCCATTTTTAAGGGTATTTTCCTATAAACGCACTTTAATGTTTTGGCCATTGTAGCATTATTAATAATGTGTGGATGATCCTTTGTTATGGATTGTTTCAAAAATACGGTCTGGCATTGATTCCACTAATTGTTTAAGCAGATCGGAATCAATTTCCTCCCAGACTTGTTTAATTCTTAGTTTCAGCTCTGTCACAGTCTTTATGCCTTCATTCTGGGCATTATTTGCATAAACTTTACGGGCCATGTATCCCCACAAGTTTTCCATTGGGTTTAAGTCCGGACTAAAAGCCGGCCAGTCCAACAAAGGAATGCCATGTTCATTGAACCAAGATTTCGATTGCTTAAAAACATGTTTTGCAGCATTATCTTGTTGGAAAATGCAATCTTCATCCATTTTTTCGTCCTTAAAAGAGAGAAGAGCATCTTCCAACAGTTCGTTATAAATAGAACTATTCATTTTTGTCGGAACAAAACAAATTTTCGACTTGCCAACTGCAGAAAACGCTGCCGAAACCATAACACTGCCACCACCGAAATTATGTTTTGACATCCGAACATCTTTAGATCTCAAATCGTGCCAATAGCATGAGTATGAGTCTGGACCGTCTAAATTAAATTTTTTTCGTCAGAGAAAATTACTTTTTTCCACTCATCTGTCCATTTCATATATTTTCTTGCGAATTTTAGACGATTTTCTTTATGGTGTTTTTTTTAGCATTGGTTTACATTTCGGCTTTTTCCATTTTATGTTTTCATCATTTCGTAAAATGTGTGCACGTGTTTGGAAGTCACAGGAAGATTTAATTTATTCCTTATTTGTGTGGAATTCAATTTGTTGCGGGTTGCTTCTTGTTTTATTAGATTAAGTTGTCTTCTTGTTAGTTTTGCATTACCCTTTGTTGATTTGCGAACTCCATAATTTTGACCTTTCTTAAAGAAATTTCGCACCACACTTTCCGAACGACCGATTTTACGTCCAATTTCTCTATTAGAGCATCCTTGGTCGTGAAAAAATTTTATTTGAATCTTTTCTTGATCGGACAAAAAAGTTCCCTTAGGCATCTTTAAAAGTGATGAAATTTATTGATTAAAATAGGAAAAGTTACAGTAAATTGAGATATTACTATTAGAAACGTACCTTTGGTTGGAAAAAAACTAAAATTGATAATATTTTATTTTTGGTCACTTTTTTAAAAACAAATTTCGAGTGTGCGTTTATACGAATCTTCCACTTAAAATAGCACCAAGAACATTTGATCGCATAATTAAGGCAAACAACAAAAATAAGAAAAAAAATTGTTTACTTTTAAAAAGTACCGTTAAGTTGTCTCTCATTAAAATAGTTAAATTTTGCTTTTGGATGAGAACAACAAAGATATAACAAAAATACAGAAAAAAATTAAGTGCGTTTATAGGAATATGCACCAGTGTAGTGTAGTAGAACAGTGTAGAGTAAATAGCGCATCATTGAATTAAGAAACGACAATTTTGGTTTAACGTCATTCAATGAAATGATGATACCAGATCATAAAATTGGTCACTTTTTGATTACTTTCTTTAGGATTAATTTAAGTCCATATGTTAAGCTAACAATCCCATAACATTTGAGCTATTGGAGCATAATTTAATTCCTTCCATTAATATAATCATATATAAATTCATTCATATTTAGAAGTTTTAATCGACTTTATATTTTTTTAAAAGAAAACGCATTTTCTTTATAATCCTAAGACGTTTTCGTCGAAAAAATATTATTTAAGTGCTTTCATGCTTTCGTTGTTTCTTTTTATAAACTTTGCCGTCTTTAATTTCAGCATAACATGTGAGATGTGCTGAGAATTAAAAACAATTTTTATTCTACACTTTCTTATACAAAATATTTATATTTTTAAGATATTTTTGTGTGAAATTTTCTAAAAATATAAAATAAAAAAATATTTGAGAGACTTTAAATAACCGTAGCAAAAAGAAAAAGTTCACAAAAGTTTAAGTTAAAGTTTTAGCAGCTAAAAAAGCTGTCAAAATAAAAAGAAATAAAAAATAACGAACAGACGCAACAAACATTTATGTGCAGAAATTTTGGAATTATTTTGGTAAAACATTAAAAGAGTGGGTAACAAAAATTATGGGTAAAGTCCAAAATATGTAATAAATATCATGTTGAATTTTTTCCAGTGTTTTCTTAGACTACCGTGGCGTAATGTAGCATACATCTAGACCACTGGTAAAGTTGAGTTTCCGCATACACCTTAATAGAAGCCGAAAACGGAAGTCCATACATTTGCTCCGAAAAAATTTTTGTAACAGCTTAATACAACTTAGATTTGGATCTTCTTTCGATGTTGTAGTGGAAAAAATTATTTTTGTAATTTGTCTGAAATACACTTGGGAGCATATGGCTTCCACAAAGCATCTCCATCTTATACAATTTGCCGCTTTTTTCCATGTTAAATTGTTCCGTCTTAGTTCCTGCAGTTCTACCACGATTCCCTCAGCCTTGACGATTCCACCTGAGTGATATTTTTATAATATAGAGTATTTTTTATAGAGGTATAGAACTTAAGTTGGCATTACTTTTCAAGACGGCGAACGATTTAACACCTGTCAAGTGATTTATTCTCAGTTTGGTTTGGCAATTCATCATGAATAGACTCACGCCTGGCGTAGATTCGTCGAATGGGCCCAAAACGAGATTACCATTGTTCCCGATTTTTATAAGCGAATTTTGTTTAGCGATGAAGCGCACTTCTGGTTGAATGGCTACGTCAACAAACAAAACTGCCGCATTTGGAGTGAAGGTAATCCTCAAGTGTATGTGGAAACACCGTTACATCCAGAAAAACTGACTGTTTGGTGCGCTTTATGGGCTGGTGGAATCATTGATCCGTACTTTTTCAAAAACGATGGTGGCCAGAACGTTACAGTCAATGGTACCGATCAACATTGACTGTAACTTGATGTCCAGGAGATGTGGTTTCAACAAGACGGCGCAACATGTCACACTACTTTCTGTGGGACTATGTAAAGTCATTGGTCTATGCGGTAAAGCCACAAACGCTTGACCATTGGAAGACAACATTCGCTGTGTTATTGCCGATACACGGCCACAAATGTTGGAAAAAGTCATAGAAAATTGGACGTCCAGACTGGACTACATCCGCGCCAGCCCTGGTGGTCATATGCCAGAAATCATATTTAAAATGTAATGCCACAAGTTTATCTTTCGGATAAATAAAATTCATGTCAATCGAATAATCCATCGTTGTTTTATTGCAATTTAAAGTTCTATACCTCTATAATACCCCTTACTATTGCGATTATTTCGAATGGTGTAACCGATTTACCCACGTTTTATTTTTCTTATCTGTCCAACATTGCGAGCCAATTTTTCTAGGTCCTCCAGTTCCGACTGCTTTTTGGAGATCTTATGCAAATGTTATCCGTATAGCCAAAGTCTTCAAGTTGGCCTCTTCTCTGTAAACAGACTTTGTTCATTATGTCATCTATCACGATGGTGAATAGCTAAGGTGATAGTGGACATTTTTGTTTAACTCCAGCATTGGTGTTGAATGGTTGGCTGATGTTTCCATTGTGAAGAACTTCGCTCTAATTATTTCCAATTATATTTTGTGGTACTTCTTTTGTTCTCAGTGCTTTGAATATTGCAGTTCGTCTGATGGTATCAAATGCTTTCATGAAATCGACGTGATGTGAGCCGTAGAAGATCAGCTGTCGTTTGTACGTCAACCCATAGGTTTTCCGCCGGTAGCCCATTTTCGGCTGCCGACTTATTATTTTTTAATTGACCAATCGCCACTTTTATCTCATTCAGATTGGGAAGGTTGTACGAAATTTTTAGACTGTTTTCTTCACCGCTGTCTTCAATAGTGTTCGTGACGTTGCTAATGTTCTCTCCATCTCTGTGCTTGTGCATCATTCTTCGTTATTAGTAAACCATTATGATCAGCAACTGCTTGGTTTCTACTTCACATTTGATTAGTGAGATAGTTAATCGTCTGGTGTAGTTTTCTCATGCTTTTTCTGCTGCTGTTGCCAAACGTTCCAGAAATTTTCTTCGGTTTCTTCTTGCAGCATTTTTTATTTGTTTCGTCAGGTGATGGTATTGCTGCCTCAAAGTATTGCTGTTATTCTACTGCAGTTTCAGTTCCCTTATTTGAGAAACCAGGTTCCAAGTGTTATCTGATATCCAAGCTCTTCTATGATATCTTCCCCATGACTGATGTTGATGTTTGTCGGTAGCCATTCACGGACTTGCAAGCTGTCTGGTTGCATTATTCTGGAGTTTGTGTAGGTAGAGCCGTTTTGGTTTTTCTTTGACACTTAAATTTGAATTTGATCTTGATTTTACATTGTTTACCTACTTTTATTACCCACTGCATTCCTTTTATGACTAAGACTTAAATGGACAATAAAACGTGAAGCTTTAAAACAAAACAGAAACGAGAGACGAACCCAGTCTCTTACTTATTAAAAGGCTCCCTTGTTTTGGGTGACTAAAATTAAATTTTCTCACGTAAAAAAAAGGGAAACAGATGAAAAGGAAATAAAATAGAGTTGAAAAGAAAGTAGATGCAGACTAAAAATGAAAAAAAAAACAGTGGCAATAAAAAAACAATTTCAAGTTTTTACATGAAACAACGTTTCAGGGCCAAATGTTGAGCCACTTTAACACACTGCATACGCAACGATAAACACACCACATAAACACAAAACATGTGTATATGACTGAGTGACAGTATATTGCTGCTGCTGATGTTACTGCTGCCATTGTTGTTGTTTGTATTGTGGCTGCAATATCAACTCCTGGAGTAGTAGCAATAGCAGCAGCCTCAGGAGTAACACGAAGAGTTTTTGAACTTTTTGAAACAATTTAGATAAAAATGCAGCAGCAGTCATTCTTACACGCACTCTTAGGGAAAATGGAAGCAAAAAACAAAAAAAAAAAAGGAACTTACGAAACGTAATAAAGATGGGAAAGTGCTGGCAACACCTTTGCTCTCACATGTGTTCAGAAATGAGTAGAGGAATAAAAAATAAAAAAAGAGAGACAGAGAGAGGGAGAAAGCAATAGATGAAAAAGTTTTTCTATTTCTTTATTTGCTTTCACATTTCATTCTTTTGGTAAAGTCTTTGAAACAAAAAGGTGAAACAACATGTTCATTTTCAAATGCCTTCTGGTCTAAACTCTAAACTTTTTCAAACACGCATACACATACACACACACGCATGCAACTTTAGCCTCTTTTGGCTTTAAATGTAAAAGTGTAGTGAGTTTTAAATTGATGTTGCTTATAAGGAAAAAATAAAACCAAGAAAAGAAATGAAAAAAAACTTAAAGAATAATTAACTTTTCTCAAATATACTCGTATTTTGCCATGTGTGTATAGAGACAGAGAGAGAATAGTCATGTGTCTCATATGTATATGCGTTATTTCCTTTGCCAAAAATGGGAAATAAAAGGAAAGAAAATTTTCTTGCCAGTTTTTTTTTTTGTCGTCTATTTCCATTGGTCATGTATGTAATTAGAAGTTGTTTTTCTATCTTGCAAAAACAAAATCAACAAAAATAAATTAGAAAAGAATCCAAAAACCATACTACCGGAAATGAAAACTTTTCTGAATCCTTTTTTTTTTTGTAGAAATTACTTGTTTTTTAAAAAAGTGTGTTGTTACTCTTTAAATTTAAATTACATGTTAGTAGTGAGAGAGTTAAAAGGGTTTTTTTTTGGCAGAGTTTTAATATTTGTATTACAATTAAAATAGCAAATAAATCCAACAACAATTAATAGAACTTTACATCTTGAGGATGCAAGTGAAACCATTAAAAATGATTAAGACAAGGCTTGAGAGCAGGCTCAACTGGATAACAGGGTGCTTGAACCGAGTAAGAATCGGTGACATTTTTGAAAATTTGAAGTTTCAACTTTTATATCATAAGTTAAGGTCTTATTAGTTGTTCTACTTTAGAGCAATGAATGATATTAAAATGTCGACTTCCTCGTTTTTCTCAATTTCATCAACAACAAATTTCGAATGATATATTAACATAAAATAAACCTATATTTTTAGGAAGACTTCTTTCTATATTCAGAAATAAAAAATATTTTTTGGCACATACGATATTTTCGTCCACAAAGTTTTGTCAATGTATTTGTTAAGTAAGGCACTTACGATAATTATTACAATATTGGATTTTTTATTTAAGATATGTTTGAGTCAATTTTAATATGAGTTACTAGAGATAATATTGATGTACGAAAACTAGAAGGATTGATAACATACTCACATGGAAAGCATTCGAGATGTAGGGAAGCTTTTGAGCCGCGCTTTTCAGAAATATTAAAACGTATATAAATATATAATTGCATTGGTCCCTGACATTCGAAAAACGAATATGCAAATAAAGAAGAAGATAATATGTATAATTTGAGAGATTAAAATAGTGAAATATTTTTCCGGCTTGAAAACCTCAAGCTTTTTGCAAACTAAAATTACTTGATTACTCAAAATACTCAAAATAAAATTTTATATTTTTAATTTTACGATATTTTAGTTGTAACAAAAATTTGTGTGGCACATACGATAATCTCGCTCAGGATCAGGGGCGCTTTTATTAGTCAAGCGGCACTATGGCCATTCTCTTCGTAATATATAGATTGGTACTCTAGTGCTACATGAATGTCAAGACACTGGTATTGGGGAACCAGTGCCGTACTGTGGTATTAGCTAGTTCACGGCCGAAGGAAGATCGACGAATTGGAGCGTGAACTTACTAAACTCGAATCCCATGATATTGATTTCTGTAAATAAATAGGGTCCATTGAAACATTGTTGAAGACAATAATTAATTGCTTTAAGCATTTTACCTGACTTGTCATGTTGGGTACAATGCTCGGATCTAAGGCAAGCGAAACGGCTAATGAGACCCTTCACCTACAATAAGCAGTTGCGTCACATGAACAAGATGACTATAGAAAGACTTATTGGGTTCCGAACGAGCCATTACTATCTTAGATGGTATCTGATTTGGAGTGTCGCCTCTGTAGGGACGAAGAGGAGCCGACAGAGCATATTGGGCTTGTTCGTAAATACATCACTGCGCTGCATTACGAATTTTTAACCCATAAAATAAATTGATGCACTATTAATGCATGCAAATTTGCGGCAGCACTACCTTTGATTTGCATTAACAAAGTTTGGAGTAAACTAGGGAATTTAAGATGTTTTAAAGCGCTAAATGTGATGATGCAGCACTGTGATGCGTTTATAAACATGCCCATTCTAAGCGAATCTCTTACTTTGGCAAACATTCGGAGATAAATATTTTATGGAACTCTTTATTGGGCTTGAATAGGTTCGTCGGCCTCCCATTGAAGATATTGGTGTCTTTATACACAAAGCAAAGGGTATTCTTCGGAAGACTCTTCTGATTATCAGATCATTCACCCAGGAGTATTCAGTCAATAGGATTTTTATCGACGCCAACTATTGCGGTAGCAGGTTTGATCTAGAGCTGCAAAACAATCGATAAGACTATCGATAGTATCGATAGGTTTGTTATTGGCTGACCATCGATAGTTTTTTTTTCACTATCGATACTATCGTCAAATTCTAAGAGTAAATACGGAGGCCACTACATATAGCCAAACAAATTAATATTCATTTCATCAGACCATAGCATGTTGTTCTAACTATTACTGTGCAGTTTTGGCTTCCGTTTGCCGAGAAACGATACATTTCGAGGACTCTTACCCATAAGTATAGCTTCCATAAGTTATTCTTCTTATTTTGCGACTTGAAACAGGAGAATAAGTTCATTTTTGGGGCTTTTTGGTGACTTGAAGTGATTAATCTTTGAAGTACAAATTAAAAGTTTGTCAAAACTGACAGTTGTTCTACGCTTTCTTCCCACAGCCTCTGCAGTTTTCTTGCTCTGGACCTTATTATTTTAATTTTAGAGCACTTCATGGTCTGAAAAATTTTCGTTATAGATTGAAAAAATTTGTTTTTTAAAGCGGATTAGAAATAAATTATCGATAATTACTGCGATCAACATTTATAATACAATGATAAAACCGCATTTTGAATATGGCTCTACAATGTCATACATCTGCTGCACGGAAACACATATACAAAGACTGCAAAAGCTTCAAAATAAAGCGATAAAATACAACATATACTTGTACGCCCCCATTCAACTTATGCTGAACACGCTAAGGTGGTTGAATATTAAGCAAAGGCTGGTTCACTTTAAAGTTTATCCAGAAAATGAAAATGGGTGACGCGCCGGAGTATCTGATTAAACAATTTGGATATGTGGGAGAGGTACAACCATATTATCTCAGAAATACTGGAAATTTCCGTTTGTCAAGAGCAACAACAATAACAATGCAGTGATCTCTTTTTTTCAAGGGACTTAAACTATACAATATGCTACCTGATGACATTAAATATATACAATTTGTAAGAAATAATAATTTAATAGACATTTTGTAGAAATTTTCAAAACTAATGTATTTTAAAGGATGTTCGTTATAGTATTTATACTTTTAAATAAATGAATAAATATTAATTATTATTCTTTCCCTTTAACTTAAACTCTAATATTGTTGCAAGAAGTAGCACTTAGAAGAATCCGATAGTATCGATAGTATCGATAGTTATTTTGCAAACTATCGAAACTATCGAGTGGGCCGACTATCGACAGTTTTGCAGCTCTAGTTTGACCCCGGAATGCTTGGAACAATAGATCTTTCTAGGTCGCAGTGCTACGGCCTGTTGAGCCTTTCCGACCCAATTTAATAGTTGGTTACATTACTGTAGGTCCTAGCTAACTAGTTGGCTTACAACGGTATAATATTGTTTCTCATTTCCCTTGTTTGGATTATTTTCGTTTCATATTCAGCAATTTTACTTGTCACCTCCAAGTTTTTCAACTTATTGAGAAAGTATGCGTATAATGAACATCGTTAACACTTTGGACTTACAAAGAAATTGTAAGTGGTGTATAAATTTTGGAGGGACAAAGTGTGCACCAAGCGTTCTATAGCTTCGTCGAGCATAGCCTTGATTTCTGAAATAAAATAAAATATAATTACAGTTAAGAGTAGGACATAAAGCAGTTATTCCAATTAAAAGATCAGACAAATTTAAAAAAGAACACATGCTGTATAATTAGATTTGCATAAGTGACCTAACCTTATAAGAATCGAAAATAAATAATTTTTTAAATTTTAAGATCTTATTGTTTAGTCCTAAATTATTTATATTCGTTTGCGGTAACACAATCCACTGTATTTGCTTAAAATATTACATTGGGCATTACATGCAACAAAATCAAATATCTAAGAATTTTATCTTAATTTTACAAGAAATATGTAAACCAAAAAAATAAATAAATAAATAAATAAATAAAATAAAAGAAAAGAAAAAAATTTGCATAAAACGAAATCAAAATCTATGTATTGCTGATTAAACAACTTAATATGGGTCATTCCATAATAATAATAACAAATAATACATTATTTTGCTATATTACGTTCTAATAAGGCTTTTGCCTTTGAATGAATTTAAATAAAATTTTTTGTTTATTGATACTTAGCGAAGTTGTAGGGTTTCAAACAAAATCATAAAATGACTCTCTGTTGCAACTGCCTTGCTCTTTACAAAGATGTTTGTAAATGAGAATTTGCTAAAATATTTAATATTTATATGGAAATTTACTTTCACTAGAAGCGATTACAAAAAGAGTAGAATACAATCGGTACAGTGGTCGACATTAGTTGAAGTACTCTGAAAGAATTTTAAGTCAACATCTGACGAAAAGCAACAATCGTGCAGAAATTGACAGATTTAAGACAAGTAGAGAAAGAAGGTCAACCTAATAAAAGTCAATTCGTTGAATATTATATGAAAATTTTGAATTCTATGTTTAATATACTGGGTTTACATGAATTAATTAATCAACTTAACTTAATTGGAACGTATGTGGAACGTATGTAACCACATATCATTGCTAACCATATCATCTAATCCAAGCCAAAAGAAGTTGATAATCATCCCTACCTATGACGGTTATGGTCTGGAAAACGATGTTATCAAAGAAATATAAATCGATTTCAAAGAGTGGCTTGGTATTGAACCAAATTCGATAATTTTTTATTGACGTTTCTATTTTTCCACAAATGGACGTTATCGCTGAATTTTTTGGTGAAAATAAGAATAAGTTTTAGCTGTTGATAAGTGTGCGCTAGGCGATCAACCCTTTGTACGTACATATATTTCTGTGGGGGCGGTCCAACACAAACCTAACTTAATAGATGAATGGGCGTTGTAGAGAGTGGAAAAATAAGATATAATATTATCACTTGTAGGTTATCCATGATGATCCGATCTTCCCTGTTAATGGAAAGGACAAAGATTCTCCTGTCTTTTTGGAGGGAGTCGTTTGGGCTTCAGACAGGTATTATTAATAGGTACTGTAAGATTGGGGGCCTATCGGAGCTTAAATTAATGCATCTTGGCGCACGTCTCTTCCATTATTTTGACTGTTTTAGGGATATATCATTGACGAATCTACTTAATTTTTATTTCGATTTCAAGCTTGCCGGTTGGCTATTGCGAGGACCGTATTAACTGGTACGTTCTGGCTTTCATGATTGACTTTAAGTCATTTATGTGTCTTTATGGCATCAAATTAAGACATAAAGTCTCTGGGTGCACTCGACAAATGCGGTCGGCCCATGTTACCTCACCTAAACTAGAGTCAAGTAAGTCACAGGTTAACGTAAGTCTCACCACCTTGGTACACCCAATGGTTCCCGACGTAGGAGTGAATACAATGCGACCACCAACGTCCCCACATATGATAAAAATCACCAGTGAGTACCGCATTCAAAGGCGTGTTGCTTGGACTCGACGATCTTAGTAAAGTGTCGGAGACTATCTAAACTCCTACTGATCTCTGGGTAACGACACCCGATTAAGATTGTAATACCACACCGAGTTGATGCTCTCCCCTCGATTTGAATATAATACACAGCCACCACGTTATTCCCACAAGGGAACCTCACCATAGCCAGGCAGGGACAAAGGTCCCTGTGGTTCCTGACCCCGTGGTACTAGAATTAATTACCTAGTCATCGTAACATGAAAGCTACAACCAGTGTAAATCCCAAAAGACTCCCGGTTGGGGGCCAAAGATGAAAACTAATAATAATCACGTAGATAATGCCATTACATACAAATGACACAATTACCTCACCAGAGAAGCACACAGCAGACCATGAATCAGCAATGTACGCACACATATACCGCAGATGTTTTCACCAAAGAACCTATGATTCCGTGGATGGTAGGCTATCCTTTCTACTAAACACGCAGCGAGTAAACTCGCCTCCGTAGAGTCATATCCGATCTCAATGCCACACCTGTCCACCACATACGCCCTAATGCCCATCGCTCTCAAGTCCCTGATGCCAACGAAGAGTGGACATACTACCAACACATTACGCGGATACTTAGCCCCATTCACACCTTCTATCAGCTAAAATGCATTGAGCGAGCCATGCCTTATCAACATGAATCCCATATTCAAGCCAAAGCCAAAGTCTGGACGCTCCAACACAAACCTAGCTTCAGGCACAAAACCATACGTTACCCTTTCCTTGTAGCTGTCACCTCAGCGCGCTTGCTACTTCTCGATAAGAATCCCATCAAGAATCGACGAAAGACTCCTATCACCCCTATCCGCTATATCAAAACAGCAACCCAATCAGAATCAAGAAGCGGTAGCCACCTCTTGACTTTAAACGCAGAAGTACGCAGTATCACCGTATCACCACTCTCAAATCAAGAAGTCTGGTTACAATTGCTCCAGACCCAATTAAGAGAGCACAAGTCACTATTTTGGACTGGCTACCTCCCTATATTCAGGCAAGGAGAATTGCGGCACTAACGGATTTGATATTACAAGCACTTATTCATGTAAGTTGGGTGTCTGTTGGAATGCTGGGAGTTTCAACTTGTAATCTTCACAATAACTAACGGATATTTAAACCGTACTTATACGACCAATATACCGAATAGATTGAAATATGAAAATGATTGGCCCACACTGGGAAAGTCATTCATATATTTATATACTAATAGGTCGCAGAGACATGCTCCTGTCTCCTCTAGCTGTGGAGTTTTCTCAGAGTAGCTGGAGGTTTAAAAGGTCTAAAGGCTTCTAAAAACTACTGCAGTGTTTTACAAGCCGAAATTATGGTCATATGTATCCAATATGTACAGGCAGCAGCATATAGAGCGGGCTTGCGCATGATCATCTCTAAAACCAAATTTATGCAAATCAACGATATTTCGAATTGGGTACGGGAATTTGAGAAATGTCGTGTCTTTTTGCTCTCTCGGCAGTATCCTTACTATATTCTCACTACCGGTAGTTCCAGTGCTGATATTTGGAACAGATTGAACTTAGGCTGCTATTCTTTTGGTCGGCTGAATGCTATTTGGCGTTATTCTAAAAACAAAAATTTACATCCTTAACTCGTGTATGAGGTCTACGCTTTTGTATGGTTGTGAGTCGTATAATGCAGCTGTGAGAGATGTTAGCTCAATTCGGGCATATGCAAACAGCTGTCTATGGCGAATTCTGAAAATACTCTGGTTAGAAACTATATCCAACCTTTCCTTATGGCAAAGATCACAAAATTTCCTGTAGTGAAAAAAATTTGAAAAGGAATTGGAGATGGGTTCTGCATAACCTGAGGAAACTAAATGATGACATAGGGAAACTGATCATTGAATGAAACTTGCAGGGAAGTCGAAGAGTCGGAATGCCAGACCATTACTGTAGAAGACAGATTGAGAGAGAAGCTGCTTGTCTTATAATAACTTAGAGCCAGATTAGAACATTGGTTTCAAATAGGCGTAGATAGAAGTAGAGATCTTTAAAGGATCTAACAAAATAATAATATAGTGAGACATTCGTCAGTTACATGCCTAAGGGACGACTCAATTAGCGAATATTGAAATTTCACTTGAAAATAGGCAACTGATATCGCTGGAATTGCATCTCAAGGTAAATGAATGGCTGGCGGAAGCTTACCAGGTGTTGGGAGTACAATAGGGAACATATGGTTACAAAACGGGACCTGCTCTTTGCCACGAACAGCTTTCAGTTGAAAGTGACATAACCTAACATGACTAACTTGCTTTCAAGTTTGACTACTTACGTTCCAAATAAAACATTAGTATTTTGCCTGCCTTCAAATAAATATTTCTCAGTGTTTGTCTCTCTTAAGGAAAACGAAACTATTTAAAGACTGTTACATATGCTATGTAGTTGAGTATACATTTGCTAGTTAACGTCTGTACATTCAAATATTTTCCAAAAAGAAAATCGTATTAGAATTGGTCAGGAAAGCAAAAAACTCGGAATGTAAAATAAGAAAAAAAAAAAACCAAATAGAACAGAAGCACAAGAAATTCTACTGATTGTTGTTATTCTCTAGCTGTTTATTTGACTTTCTACAAATGCAAATGTGTATATGTGTATGTGTGGAACATATATGAGTGTATGTGTACAGGATATGCTGCTGTTTACATACACACATAGTACTTTAGAATGAGCAAGTTTTAGTAAAAAGTTGTTGATAAAATTTCTACATTAATTAAGTATGTCTTTAAGGGAATTTATCTAATTGACAAACTAGCATGTTCAGACTTCATATACGAAATACTAACTAAATAACAACTGATGCTACCATACTGATGAGAAAAACAAAAAGAAGAAAGGACTTGTACAAGGTTATACATACATATGCACAAATATGTTTTTAAATTAAGACAAAATATATTTTAATTCCAAAGATAACTAAATAAATGCAATTTGTTATGGGAGAGAATATGTTCTTAACAATGGTTTTTAGTTTTTATTTTTATTTTTATTTTTATTTTTTGCATTTAAAATTGTTTTATGAATTATTTTTTATTTAATTTTTTCTTTTAGAATTAAAAGTTTTAACTTATAAATGCACTTACAGTAGACCAACTACCTCTTAGCTTAACACTTTCGTTTCTAATACGGAAATTTCTGATCCTGTTTCGCTTAAAGAATAAAAGTTTTTTGCTTGTTTCGTTTTAAATAATTGCTATGCATAAAATCTGTTTTAAATCATTTTTTTTCATAATTTTTATGCAAAAGTAAAACATTTATTTATTGCAATGCAATTACAAGTTCTATAAAGTAATTGTAGATGTTTTAAGTAAAATATTTTCAGAATATGCTTAAATAGATATTTATTGTGAAAAATCTGATTATTCAAATTAAGTTTTTTTTTTAAAGAAAATTGTGATTAAATATACGAGGGCAGCTTGGGAAATTGTTATATACTGTTTGTATTTCCAGTGCAGTGCCTTTCAAACCATGTTGCTGCCACTTAGCTACCGACAGGTATTGAAAGCAGAAAAACCTTTTCTATTAATAATTTCGTCTGCTGAAACCAAATATGATGTGTAAAACACTACTAAATCTCAACAGCGGAGTCATTAACGTATCCATCACGACTCGTCAGAGCACAAAGTCTTAATGTCTGTATTACTTTTAATGCAAGCAGTGTTATTGACATGGATAATATTCGAAAAGGTGAACTAGTTTCCGCTGAATATTATGCAGAGTTTCTGAAAAGATTCGGTATATGTGCAAACTATACTTCGATACGTTAAAAATCATAAAGGGACAGAACTTGGGCGAAGGTCAAAACCGTAGGCAGCTGAAAACTTTCTAGGAACTTTGTACGTTCGCAAAAGAAGCACAGCATACGTCAAATGTTAATAATATGTGTCAAGTCTACGCAACAATAACAATCGCATAAACGAAACAGAGTTGATGAATGCCTTTTGTGAATCCTTTGTTGGTAACAACTTGGGGTTTGGTGGTGCAGTGGTTAGAGCGCAGTCATAACAATACAAGCTACCCATGCTCGCGCCCTAGCAGAGGACATGAAGAAAAAAATTTAATTGTGGTTTTGAGTGTTTAATAAAGAAGCTTCAACATCCCTCCAGAATAAAGAAGAAGCCCCCTGACCTTCAAACTTACCTCTGGCGATCATGAATAATATCAGACGAACGATCAGGAAAAAAACGCCACCTACTGTGAAAAGATTACAATGCTATAGTAAAGATCACCACCAATTAGCAAGGATATTCACCACTACACAACCATATGGAGCGGGCTTAAGTAGATTATCATCTACTTAGCTTGAAAAATCAAATTGCCGTGGTTCTTTGTGGAATGCCAACATGTTCCCTAGAGCAGTGACGGAGAAAAAAAGACACTCTCCTCAGGCCGTCAATCACACTATTTTGAGACCCCTAAAATGAAATTAAAGATGCGATATATCCACTTTTCCGCTAACTTGTGATTAAATGATGATATGATTAATTGAAACCCTAAGCATATTTCGGCAAAATGTCCGAAATATGGAGCGCCAACATTAGCGGGTTTACTAATGTTACTTATACACATGTTTTGGACAATATCACAAATGCCGACTTTGTAGAAGGAAGGAGTCGTCACACTCTCAAAAACTGGCGACTTGGAAGAATGCAAGAACTGGCAGGACAAATCTGATGGCCACCTTACTGTTTCTGTAGCTGCTATTCGTCGATTTCGAAAGAGCTTTCGATGTCGATATTCTTTCAGGAAAAGGTATCGCTAACAAGATCATGCTTTTCATTCTCTCTGCAGCAACTCGACACGCCGCTTCTATTTTAATGAAGGAGAAAGTTTATCCTTTTCTACAACTTCTGGAGAAATCTAAGGTATTAATCATTAATTAACTTTATTCCTTATAATGCTAGACTTCGTAATGCAGAACAGTAATATCGAAGACCCAGTGGTATACAGTGGAACTTGAATACCAGGTTGAATGATATCGAATGCTGCCTAATGTCTTACCTTTTAAAGGACATCCAAAGCTGAATAGACTGCCATAAAACGCTATATTGGTTTTAATTAACGGCCATCAACGCTACATATGGCATGAATCTGATCAATATCAGCCGGAGTAACTAAATTCCGCCTATTCGATAGCAGTTGTATGGCTCCACAAGATATGTCATTACGCAAGATAATATTTTATTAAAAAGCTTCTATCGTTCGTATATCGATGCCAGCACCGAATACTGGGAATATATTTGCCTAAAACGATATCCACAAACGAGTTGCTTGTCCTCAAAAACACAAGGAAGGGAAAACACAATATGGTTGGCGAAAATCCAAATCACTGGGGTTTATTGTGTTTTACCAGGTTTTATAATTGCTTCCATATTTCGTTTAATGCAACAATATTAGTAAAGTTACGTTATTTTGGTATTTATATGCTTACGACAATAAAAATACGACAGTGCGTTGTGGGATTTTGGTATATTTTGTGTCACCCTGTGAATTTGGCAGTACTGCCACATCGACCATCTTTTACGTTAGATTTGAATTAACGGATATGAAAATGGAAGATGGTCGATATTTCCGGACCTCCCAAACTGTAGCCAATTAGGTATATAAAGGGGCTGCTTTACCTCCATGTCAGTTTATTTATTGTTTTGCTGTCATAAGATAAAGACGTGGTTAAGCGGAAATAAAAGTGTTGTATAAACGAATATTAAGTTGTTGTATTAAGATAATCTGTATAAACGTTATAATCTAGTAAATAAATAAAACTATAGCAACAACAAAATAATTTAATTTTATTTTAAAGCAATTTAAACGAAAACAAATGTCTTAAAAAGCTTAAAACGTAACAATATTCCAATTTTGCAATTGGTGCGATTTAGTGGTAATTATGTACTAAGGGCTGCCAAAACTCGGCGATCGGTGCAGCAATTACTTCGTTTCAACAGTGCATTACGTGCATTTAGTGCATTAAGTTCTTCTGTGGTTTGACAACCCTCGGCCTCTCGTTGCAAAAGTTGCCAAACAATTGTTAGACACGATTAAATGAAATATCTGGTCACAGTCGCCGAATTTTCCGAATATTGCTTCTTCTGACTATTGACTGTTTCGACGGATACAACTTCTTTTGGCATGTCACCAAATCACTTCTTTTAAAAAAATATAAAACCGAATTCAAATCTAGATATGCTCAACGACGACAAGTTTTTCTGAGATAGGATTCGGAAAATCGCTTAAAGATAGGGAGAAGATTAGAGATTTTATTTTGAAAAACTTGTTAATTCATTTTTTTGAGCTAAAAAGCGCATCGAAATAATTTGTACTCCCAATACATAAATTATACTTACTTTGGTTGTAAATAAACTATGAAGACCTATAAAAGAATCCCCTTAGGTTTCTTTCAGATTGGCTTAAGTAGGTTACACAGTGGGTAGCTAAGCCTAAAACACAAAGACACATACGTATCAACTTTAAAACTGATCTGGTTACCTGTATCACAAGCTTATAATCAAGTAAAGAGGCTTTTATTTTGAAAATGTTATGTCATTTTTACAAAATTTTAAATCTTTTTTGAAATGCAATATCATATTAAATAAATTAATAAAATACTTTGAATTACAATAACCTTATGATCAGATTAACTTGTCTTATATTAAATGAAAATCCAAAGCAATATTAATTCTACAAACATTTGTTAATATCGTTTTCATCTGCTTCATTTTAATCGAATGGATAGTAAAATTATTAGTCATTCGGTGTATCATTTGCAAGAAATGAAAAATAAAAACGAAAATCTATTCCATATAACGAAGAAGATAAAACCAATAAATGCTAAAAATGCACAATTAATTTGTTAAGAGATAATATCCTTTATCCTTCTCCCTTTACCATCTATAATATTCAACCACAACGTACGTATATATTTGTGGTAAAAATTTTAATTGATTAAAATCATCAGCATCATCATCAGCATCATCATCAGCATCATCTTCATCGTAGTCAGGTACTAGAATAAGACGAACAGACAGACTCATCATCAACTCATTTGCTGTACGTTATACTTACTTACGTCTGTTAGAAAAACCAAAACATCACAACAACGACTACACCAAAAAAAAAAGGATAAATCAAAAGGATACATTAAGCAGCCAAAACAACGGCAACAACAAAAATATATTAATTATTCATTTCTAGTACAACAAATGATCAAATAAAAACAACAACAATAATATGAGAAGTAGAAAAAAAAACATAAAAACAAAAATAAAAACTATCACGTTTAATTAACTGAAAACAAATAAAAAATTAAAAAAAAACAAAATTGAGATAATCCAGGAAAAACAACAAAAAACAAATGAAAAGAGAATTTCCTTTTTTGTGTATTCGTCAGATTCTATTACAAGAAAAACACAAAAAGGATGATTTGTAATCTAATCTACGTTCAACATAAATTAAACCAAATGAGAAAACAAATCAGTAAAGAAGAAAAAAATAGTCATTGATCATGGCCAGCTATGTGATACCCTTTCATGTAACAATAGCCCCATGTCTGCGGACAAACACCTAAGTCAGAATTGGCTCTATGTGCGCCCGCTTAACATAAATCCTAAAGTGGAGAAAACCTATCAATTCAGTTCCTGATGAACTTCGTAGTGGCTTGCATTCAAGACCCTAAGGTAGAAAATGTCCGTAATGGTGTCGCTTCTCATGAAAAGTGACCTATTTTTGGCAAAGGCCGAACAGTGGCATAAAACGATTTTCTTCTTCTCTACCTTTTGCAGGCGACAGCAATATTTGTCATTCATATTCCTTTGATCGTAAGACGAACCTCTTGGAGATCGGGGAAAAAAGTGATACAAGTGACCTGGGGGTCGTGTGAATCGAGTCGATTAATGTAATAATGTACGCAATGTTGTTTATTAACACACAGACGTGGTGGTGTGGTGTCAGCTGTGTCTATGGGTTGTTGGCATGTTCTGGGCATGAGAATTCACTTGAACATTCGTTAAAACGACCTCGGATTTTTAAGACAGTGTAAAAAATACTGCACACCATCTGCCAGTGCTTCAAGGCCTATTTTAAAGCTTCTCGATCGCGTACAGGAAAGGGAGGAGTTGCCTGTTAATGATGGTATATTAGCCAACTCTATCCATTCATTAGAGCATCATCGCAATGTGGCGTGTGTTTCAGTGTTCTATCGAAACTATAACGGAATGTGTTCTGGCAGAATTAAGAAACTGCTAGTAAACATATATTCTTACGAAATACGAGTACTACGTATTTCTCATAAAGCGCACTTCTTTATAGTTGATAGTCCATTGAATCGAATAATGCATTATAGGGATAATTCGTTCTTTAGTGGCACTGTTGGTTAGTGTTACTATCTTCCACTTAAAGTTTTTCCTCCCACTTACGATATGAGTAAATATAAATCGAACGTCCATAGACACTACTCTCTTTATCCTCCTTTCCACAAACTATTTTCCTAGTACCAGCACAATGAAAGGTCTCAATGAAAGAAAGTTAGACGATTTCATCATCCTCGCCTCAAGCCCTACATAAACTATCTTCGCCACGCCTATGCGATTTAAGTGAGCAACTAAGCTTGAGTGGTCAATTAGGATACCCAAAATGACACTGAGGTACGTCTTGACTTTGTCCTATACTAAGTCGGATACACCCAAAGTAACCTTGCAATACTTCTTGTTGGTTTGCTATTCCAAAGTGAGGCATGGAAGGCAAGGCAGCGTAATCTAATTACGCAGAGGGGCTTACGGATAACCAAGATAACCGCCGATGACTCCCTGGCTTTAATTGCCAGATCATTCACACTTTCGTTTCGTGCGACACCTCAAGGTGTTCTGGCACCTATACAACATTCACCGTATCCTGCAATGCGAAAGCACCGTCCTAGATTTTGTGCCATTGGATATAATGGCCCATATTGCCCTTTACAATTCCGTGATTATGTTAACGATTGCTGTCTTCATCTTTGCCCTAACCCTGATATCGCACAGACCTCCTCTTGGATGACAGTATTGTGGTCTAGAAGTAGCGATGCGACATCGTTCGTAAGAACATAATAATGTTAACACCGATGTTTTCTAAACATCGATACATCGTTTGCATTCTTATCTAGGAGTTGGTGGCAAACTATAGTATACTTTAAATTTGTTTGAATATCAGGATGACATCTTCCCCATAGAAGTTGTTAAGTGAGTGTCGTATATATAGCCAAAAGGATCGAGAAAGACATTACGAAGCCAGATGAACGATCTTAATTTTGCGGATGAGATCAGTCACCTGGCTTACAGGCTTTCAGACTTAGCAATAAATATACATTGTGTGCCGCTGATAGCGGAATCGACTGGCCTGAGGATAAATGTCGAAAAGACGAAAACTTCTCGTATTATGGCACTAACAATAATTGTAAGGATTTCCGTCAATTCGTCAATTCAGCTATCGTCTGTAAAAAGCACATCAGACATTTGGCCGTCTAAAATCAATTTGGAAATCATCCATATTATCTTACCAAATTACCGCAAGATGCTTTAAATTTTTTCGCCATTTTTCTGGCAGAGAACAGGTCGGCAGCCTAATTAATTAGAATAAAGAGAAAGAGGAGGCAGTGCATTGGCTTACTTTTAGAAGACAATCAAAGCAAATCACCAGAAATTACATAGAATGATGACCGCAAAGGAACAGAAGAAGGTACGCCCAGCCCATACATAAAGAAAACACATACCGATGACATACGATGTTGTATGCCTGAAAAGTTCAAATATGTTTGAAGTCGCGAGGCATGTTTCTTTACTGCCTGCAGTACGATAACAAAAGTTGTTCCCTAGAAACGGAGATTCGATCCCGGATCGAGCTAGACAACACTGTTAGACTTATGCTGACTTCAGCTAAAAACTGAGACTTTGTGTGTGCAGCATTCGCTGAATCACCATTATACTTGATTGTAAGCCCGGGGGAAGATTGGATGTAAGAATTACGATTGAGGATGGGGTTTAGTACGCAGACGCATGCAAACAAGCAATATTTCGCGTTCAATAAGATTAAGAATTTTAAACGTCAGTGTTAGGCTGGTGTTCTTATAAGCTTGCAGCACATGGGCTATAATACATTTGGGTGCATTTGGAGTAGTAGTACAAAATTTTTGTAGTGTGCGCTGAAAAAAAAACAAATTAACAAAGTAAACGACAAACATACGTCTGCTTTCATCAAGAACTATCACACAACTGAATGAAATTATTGTTTATTCGTTACTCTCTGTTAAATATTTTCGTTTTTATTCGCGGTTATATATATACGGAGCCGATTAAACGAGTGTACTTCTGTGCGGCTATGGCTATATACACCTTAAACATTCAAGGGCTTAAGACAACTTCTTCACATTTTCTAGCCAAATTAGATAGCGAATGTACAGTTATTCTACACTTCAAATTCCATCTTAGTAGCTCAATAAAATGGTATCAGACTAGGCATTTACCACGCAGACCACGAGGTAAAAAGGGCTTCTCTAAAGTGGAAAATACAATGCCAAAGAAGAGCAGGCTGCTTGAAAACTACGTGGCAAAGTATAACTCATATGGAGTCAGAGAAAAGTAGTGATGAATGCCTTCAAATAAAGAGTGTAGTGTGACCTAACCACAATACCAAATTAATATTATCTGTGAAGTAAGGTAAAGAAAGAGGACATTCCTTCAATGCAGTATATGTAGGTGGTGACTGTGTAAGTGTGCCAGTCATATGGTGTGTGTTGTGATGTATTTGCAGAAAAAATTAGCAAAAGTAGCAGCAGAAGCATCACACACACACACATATATGCACACAAATACGAGAATTAAAGATTTAATGAATGAGTAAATGAATGCATGTTTTGAACTCATTAGTAAAACTCTCGAAAACTATAAACGTGTGAGATTTTATTGAACGTGAGTTTGTCTTCAAGTGTTTATGTGAGCATGTCTCTTTGAAATTACACCGTGTGGGAGGGAAAATAGAGGGAGTGAAAGAGATAAACATATGTCTTTTGAAATCGTGTATGCAAAGAGTATTCTTTTTACTGGAGATATGTATGTGATTAAATTTAAAGGCACTGTTGCCAAAAAGTGATTTTTAAAATTATTTTTATAAAAGAGATGAATGCAAATTTTTAAACCAATCGGTTATACAGGGGCTAATTCCAGAATTTTTTTTTTGCAATTTCTTAAATCGAATTTTCCATAACAAGGACAACTAACTATTTCTTATCGAATCTTAAGACTAAATATAAAGTTAACTAAGTCCAGTCAGCGCGAAATGAAATATCATGGGTTCAATTTGACAGATCTCTAGTATATCTTTTCAATCGGTTATGCCAGCATCATTCACTACTGCAAGAACTAGTGTGTTAGAGTAACTTTTAAGCGACACAGCATATCACGCGATGTTTGGGTTTTGATGGATTTTCCATATGAATCATTTGTACAAGTCATTGAATGAAGCAGTGTCCTATAACTACACTCCGTAGCAATAGGTTGGTTTGTTTTTCTGCACCCAGAAGGTTTGGAATCTTCATAAGATACTTACAGCTCGCACTGCAGGGCATCCGCGATTTTAATGTACTAAAATACACCCCCTTATCACCAGCAAGCCAGGTAGTTTATTTACATCAAAATTAAGTATAGTTTACCTATTGGCAGTTAATTCAGTCCATTTTTCAGATCAAAGGTGATAATGAATTAAAAAATTTATCAAAATACAAATTTATCAAACCCCAGCTTACACATTTTCTTCTGAACCAATTCTGAATCCTCTGAACCAATTTCTAAATCCTATTTCAGCAAAATTTCTCGTCTTTTGAGGCGATCCAACTTTGAAGCCAGTGTTTCTGTGACATGCCAAAGGGTATTGAATAAGTAGAGACAGCCAATAGTCAGAAAGAGAATTTTTTGGAGAGTACGACGGATGCTGCCTTTGTGTGTCTTTTACAATATTTTGGCAACTTTTGCGACTTGAGCTGTCTTTATCTTCCAGACGTTTTTCTCATAACGCACGGATTAAACGAAGTAATTGTATTCTGCTCCCATCATCGAGTTCTAGCAGCTCATAGTACAGAATGCCGCTCTGATCCTACCAAGAGCGCAAAATTACAGTATAAATACTAACATAATAGTACTAATATATCAAAACGCCGAATTAAACCCGGTGGGTTGAGTTTTTTTTAAACCCGGGTTTTTTCCAAAACTGTTCCTAACCCAACGAAACTGCCTTGTGGTATTACTTCATAGAGACAGTGAGCCTTTAATGGTTATATATCGCCGTTATGTCCACTATTTAAACTGTTACTCAGAGCAGATATTCGATGTGCATCGGTTTTACGTAGTATTTGGCTCAGTCTGCCGATTAACTGATTCGCCGTTCCTTGGATTTAAGCATAGTATCAACGATATTCTTCGGGTGTACACCCTAACCTAAGCATGTCTTGACATGGCAACGGTCCCTACCAAAAGCTTTCGCCCCACGTCTGGACAGATTGAACACCTTGGAGAGTCGTCGTTTCCACATCGGTAAAAATACTATCTAAAGCATGCATGGCCTGTTAGAAATTGGGTAATATTCTGGTTTATTTCACCACGTTTTCTTCGTACCCACTTATCTACCTGTGGAATTAAGCTGAACGTATATCTTCCCAGCTACATTGGCAGCTTAATATGGATTTTTTCCATTGAACTTTCTTAATAATATTTCATAGAACCGTTAAGCTTTGGTGATTTATGCTTGAATACTTGGAAGTTATTCTACGACCGGTATCATTTGCGCTATCAACCTTGCTGTGACCCCAGACACCCTTCCTAAAGCACTAAACACTTTGAGACAACTTCTTCTACAAATTGCCATTCTGTACTTTGGATGTGCTACTCATTGCCTTCTCCCACACGGATGCACTGTAAAAAAGCATGGAATTGGCCACCTGGGATATTAAGATACTGCAACTTAAACGTGATCTATTGACGTTTGGCATCATCCGAGCTAATGAATTTGATAAACCGGTTGCTTTTGCAGGGGCGTATTTTGCATGTTTCTGCTTCTGACAACATAACTGTGGTATTTCTCACCTTGACACTCAGAATTTCCTGTTTCCTCTTCCTGCTAATGAGCACTAACTCCGTTTTGTGGTCTGCTAATTGAAGATTTATGGAGAATAACCATCTTCTAATCTCTTTAATAGCTTTGTGTGCATATATTTGCACTTCATCTTTATGCATTGCTCGAATTACGATTGCAATGTCGGGAAGATTAAGTTTAAATATGTAGTTATACATTATATTCCAAAGTAGCGGGCCTAGTACTGAGCCCTGTGGAATTCCTCGGTTTATATTGTACGTAACCACACCTCTGTCCGTTTCCTCTAGCAAGATTCTGGAGAAATAATATTTTATAATATTCACCAGGTAATGTAACATTAATGCTACTCAGCGCTGTTCCAATATGCTTACATCGCTGTCACAATTGACTTCAGAATCACCTTCGGAAAAATGGTACTTACAGTCCCAGCTAAGGACCGAGATTCTGGTTATAAACTAGTTTATCTGTACTGTCTTCAAATTTATTTGGATCAATTAAGCGTATGTATACGTGGCGGTCAAAATTTAAGCTCAAATATGTAACCTTAGAAATCTTGGAGATTATTTGATGGTTCTTGGAAACAGTGTAAAAACCTAAACAAGTAGTTAAGGAAGTCAATACAAATTTTTGCATGTGACGACGACAATAGTGCTCTTAGTTGATGATGATGATGACGATGATGATGAGTTACTGAGAACATGTCGATAATCGCAATAATAAGGTTACTTTAGCTATTTAAAGTATGTTGTCTTAAGAGTAACTACTAATCAGTATGTTTGCAATTTCGTAACATTTAAGGAATGGGATGCCATGGTAATTTAGGTTTTTCTTTTTTCTTTGTTTGAATTAGAATTTCAGCATTATTTGTAGTTTTGATTAGCCATGGTTTTTGCCTACTGTCCTACTTTTAAGAGCCGACATTTCAGGTGGTCATTGAAATCATTAAATGTGACTGAAAAACAACAGAGATTATGTTCAACAATGTCATTGACTTTCGTATAGACTTTTAGAAACAAAAATTAACAAAATTTGTTTAGGAGAGAAAATTTTATATTGTGTTGGTTTTCGTTGACCAATTACTTTCTAAATATCTTTGACATTCTAAACTATCATCTTGAAATGTTGCATGTTGTGCATTTTGTTCTACAAATGCTGTATATAATTTTATGTCTTAAGCTTTAATCAATTTTCGTGTCATATAATTCTGTCTTTCAAATTAAATTTCAGATATAATCGTAATATTAATGCTGTCATTATATGCAGACATTTTGAGATTTAAAATTTTGTATGAAGTATTAATGGATAATCTTAAATTGTATGTATTTCAATTCAAAATACATAATTAGAGAATATAAAGGGAATATATTTTCTGTAAGTGATAGCACTTAATATGATGTCTTACAAAAGTTTATAATAAAAAAAAAACCAAAATCTTTTAAATATGTAACAAGACTCTCATATAAGATTATAAATTCGTAAGTGATGATTAAGTGGATAGGAAATAATTTTAACACTAAAACTGCAAAAATAATGTCAACAGAATAGGAATGAAAGAAAATAAAAGGGATACACCCCCTGAAAGAGTTCGGAAGAGCAAAAGGCTGAAAAAGCATACAGACACGGCCCTATATGCCCGGAATATGGTACCCTGCGATTTTATTCTAAACCAGTGACAGGCAAACTAATACCAATGCATTTTACAATTGTTGTAGTAATTTGAGAGTCAGACCACACTGCAAGAAAAAATTGCATTTTGTTCTTATACAAATGCTTGTGTACAATGGAAACAGTGCTGTCACACTTTCCACAGAAATTTGCAACGGAAAAAAAGGAAAACAACGATAAAAGCAATAACAAATAATAACAAAACAACGAAGAAAAAACAAACAAAAAAATACTTTATTCCTCTCTGTTTAATTTTTGCCTGTGAGTGTGAGAGCAAACTAGAAAATTTGCTCAGAGTCTTGTTATGCCGGACTTTATTCTAAGCTGTAAATCTTTTACAACAAAAAATTTTATACGATTGACTACAAGAAACCGAAACTTTATTTCGATCCAGAGTTTACAATGTGTTTTGTTATACAAAATTTTAAGAACGAAATATCATATATAAGGTTGTTTCAAGTTGTAATCTCTTCCGAAACATGAGACATTTACTGTCTTCTGAGTATTTTTTTTTTTGCCGTAAGTTATATTATATCAAATTACGAATGTATGGTGGAAACACCATAACTTACTATCGTAATTGTGAGGGCTAATAAAGTAATTGGTTTTATAGAAAAGACATAAACATATATGCTGTAGAGTTTCCCGAAAACTTATCAAGTTATCTGAAAGACAGTTGCACTATGGTAGCTTTCTGCAGGCCATCAATTTTACTGCACAGTATATCCTACATTATATTTAGTAAAATTAAAAATTTACTGCTTGCAAGTTAACTTTAAGGTGAAGCTGGATTATCAGTGGAAATAAGACGGTATAAGAGGAAAATATTCTGCCTCCAGTGTAGAAGAAAGGCATCATGGTAAAGTTATCAAAAAGTGGCGACTCGAACGACAACAACAACTGTGCTTCACACCATCTACAAGATACTCACATTCATATACAGGGATGTATTCAAAGCGAAATAGGCAACATATTGCGATACAAGCAAGCAGTCTTCAGACCAAAAGAAGATACGTAGATCAGGTCAACACTTTAATCACAATCATAGAACAATTTATAGAATGGCTTACGGCATATACCTACTGTTCGCCGAATTCAAGAAAGCATTTGATACCATCAGACGTACATATGAAAAGCATTAAGAGGAAAAAAAATATACCAGAAAATAATTCAAATAAGTAGTTCTTCACAAGGGAAACATCTGTCAACGATTCCAAACCAATGCTGAAATAAAACAAGGATGCCAACTAACTCCTCAGCTCTTTATCATTGTGCTAAATGAAAGAAGAGGGTAATAACATGGAGTCTTCTAAGCCAGTTAAAATACTTGAACTATACGGATAACATATGTTTTCACCCTTGTATCTCCAACATGCAGTCGAAACTCGAAGACTTAGAAAGACTGCTGTATAGTAGCGAAACCTGGCTTGTATCAAGCAAAAGCTTCAGGTATTCATTAAAAAGTCGTTACTTGGTTTTTCGACGATGGTGGACTACACGTGAAGAATAATGTGGGGAAGGATCAGGGGACTTCCTGGATGGATCATCCAGAAAGGGGGTTGAAGCCTCTTAATTATTTAAACTCCAAAGTAGCAATGCAAATTTTGTTGTTCTTGCTGAAATTTAAAACTGAGCTGTTAGAGTTGTATGCTAGCACTTTAATCAGTATACCAAGCTACTTCTTATACATAATACTTCTATTATGTCAAGCGTCATTGAAGTATTGTTACCACTTTGGTCTATTGTACAGTTCTCCACTAGAATAGGGCACAAAGACCTGGTAATTTAGTTTTCTTCTCACAGAATGTACACATTTCATTTGAACTCCTACTTATATGTTCAATGCCCAATCAAAAGACCAGTTATCATTCTCAAGCTATTTATAGATAGTCTGTTACAAAAGACTAAAATCTTTTTCTATTTACTTTTTCACCACTTCACAGAAAGGTCCTGGCCCCAGTGTCAACATGGAAACTCCCTTCCCGGCCAGCTCATCGGCTTGTTCTTTCCCTCGTATTCCTACATGTACCGGAATTCAGCAGAGGCTGAAAATATTACATCTCCCAGACAGTCTCATACTTACTGTAAGTCAAGTTTATGTATATATGTAGTGAACTTACGCTTGGAAAATGCTTGCGATTTATCTATGGGTTCCGAATACTTAATTTTTAGACCCAAACACTCTCGTTCCAAGGATACTTGCTTCCTAAAGAAGTAAGTAACCTTAAAACGGCCCCATTCACTCTTATTACTCAGTTTCGTCGTAAAGTGTTTTTCAAAGTCAACGAGTTTTCTTGTCCTGTTAGCGGGACAGTCAAGGGACCGTCAAGCTGCGATGTTCCCTGAACAGTTCTTTGTTTAAACTATTTCCCAGTATTCTAAGCATAACCTATGGCTATGTTCTTCACTACTTATATCAACAGAACTTTTAGCACAGGTTCTCATTATGCCAGTTAGGTCAACACACACCAATCTCTGTATTTTTTCTAAATTCGCCAATATGACATATAGGTACGTAACTTTAGAGTCACAGATCTTATATATGTATCAAGACTACGGAGAGATGATCTTTCAAACTTACCGTACTGTGATGATCTTAGTTAGCAAATTTTTTTTTCTTTTTATATAAGACCAGCACCCAGGGGATGGCCCCTACTCATGCAGTGCATTGTGCTGGTACTAGGAAAATAGGTTATTGGAAGGAGGACAGAGGGAGTAGTGTTTATGGACGTTAGGTTTAAATTTACTCAGGTTAAATATATGATTTTTGGGAATTAATCCCTCAATTTCGTTAGAACACATTCCGTTATAGTAGCCACATTGCGATGGTGCTCCAATGAATCGATAGAGTTGGCTACCCTACCGTCATTGATGAGCATCTTCGCCCTCTTCTGTACGCAGTCGAGAAGCTCCAAAATATACTTTGAAGCACCGGCCCATACATGAGAGTTGTATTCCATTTTGGGACGGATATAGGTCTTGTAAATATTAAGGAGATCAGATGGGGTGAAGTATTTCTTGCACCGTCTCAAAAAACCAAGGCACTTGAATGCTTCTTTCGACACTTGAAATATGTGATCATTCCAACGAACGTCACAGTGATTTCTCATGCCCAGAACATCAAGAGCATCTGATTCCTCAATACCCACATTACCCATTGACACAGATGAGAGCACACCACCACGCCTGTGTGTTAAAAAACAACATTGAGTCTTACGTGCATTGAAATTGACCCTTTTTGCACGACCCCATTCGGAGACCTTCACCAGGTCACTTTTGAGTGTGACGTTCATATTCATCCTTCTTACCCCAACCTCCAAAAGGCTCGGTCTACGATCAAAGGAATATGAGTGACAAATGTTGCTGTCATCCGCAAAAGAGTAGATAGGATTAGAAGTGAGAAGAAGAAAGTCATTAAGAAATATTAGAAAAAGAGTAGGAGAAAGAACAGAGCCTTGCGGTACCCTGAACTCGTCGGATGAGACCCCATCTATAACCACTCTTATAGAGCGATCTCTGAGAAAGCTCGATATAAATCGAGAGAAGTGACTACCGACACCAAAAGCATTAAGTTTCGAAATGAGAGCCTCGTGCCAAACTCTATCAAACGCCTTTGAAATGTCCAGAGCCACAACCTTACTCTCGCCAAAACCATGAATAGACTTCTTTCACTTCTCCGAGAGCAACGCCAGCAGGTCACCAGTAGAACGGCCCTTTCGGAAACCGTAGTGACGATCGCTAAGTAAATCGTTGGGCTCCAAATATCCCACAAGGTGGTGATTAATCATACTCTCCTTGGAGAGTGTGGACGGTGGTTCTCAGGGTTACTAGCCTCGCCCTTTTTGGGGATTGGCGTTACATTAGCAACCTTCCAGCAAGATGGAAAAGTACCGCGCGATATGACGCACTGAAAAGGTTAGCTAATGGACGCGCAAGCGTCGAAGAGCACTGCTTCAGGACCAGTGCTGGTATGCCAACCGGCCCAGAAGACTTGTTAACGTAGAGATTTGCAAGAACCCTTTTTACAGCACGAGCTCGAAAGAATATACTAGGCATAGCTACTGATACTCTTTCAAGTTCGGGCAGTGGTTGAACGCTCTCCGGCAAGTGAGAATTACTTGCAAACATTTCGGCCAAAAGGTTTGCCTTTTCAACCGGGTTCGTGAATGAGTGGTCATTCTTTATAAGAGCAGGAACCGAACTTGCGTTGTTCCTCAGCCTTTTAACGAATGTGTGTCATATGCTATTTAGGAAAACAGTTTCACATGAAAATCAATCTTTGTTGTGTGGATCTCCTGTGAATTAGATTCGCTGCAGTAGCAGCAATTTTGTTTTTGGAAAAGTTAGTTGCGTTTACATATTTTTTTGACACGTTTACCCGGAGGTTTTTTCGATTATGCAGGTAAGAAAGGATAAGAATTTTCTCTGATAGTCAGCCCGCTTTCAGGGCTCTAGTGTCGTCTAGAAGCAATTAGCCTTTAGTTCTCTAATGTAAAGAGCAATTGAATCTCCTCGGTGGTACATCTACCATATTCTTGATTTTGGTTCCTAGACAAAGTGATATCGTTGGTAATGAAAAGGCTAATTAATTTGCAAGGAGAGCCTGGATGGATGTAGAATCTATTACCTTCTACTATGACATCTGTTCCCCTATGACTGTTGTCACGGGGGAAACCTACAGTGGAGTTTCCTTTTTTTTTGTGCAATATTAAGGACGTTTTAGCTTTGGTGTGATAGTGGTAGGACACTGAAACTGCTTAGAACCCCCGCCACTCTATTTTCAAACTCATTAATCGGAACGCGCGCGGAGAAAATGTGATTGCCCTTCAACCTTCACTGCAGAAGCTGCAAAAGTACCTCTGAGAGGGAAAAAACGTTTACTTTCTCTGGAAATGTGCGGGTCTGGCGTGCAGATGACGGCGGTACTTTGGCGTACCTTTCTTCGGTGGTTTGTCGTAGTGCGTAAATTCTGATACCCTATACCTTTTCCCGTTTGTTATCCTTTTAGGTCGTTCTTTACCTGTGGTCTTGGCTTGGTTTCAAGATGGCGTTTGATTGGCCCAACTAGCCAACGTTTTTTACGATTTTTTTATTTATTACGATTTGAAATTGTTCTCTACCTTCGGCTAAAAAATCAAATATAACCTTAATTGTATTAAAAACATTATTCAAATATTCTTCTTAACATTAAGAAACTATTCTTATTACGCCAACTATTTTCTTTGAAATATTAAAATAATCAATTTTGACTTCTTGGCATTGTAGCCAATGTACTTGCAAGTTTAGCAATTCGAGCAGCAAATCAAAACGATGACGGTCGCGAAAATATTCATTCTTTCTCTACCGTCATGATTAATGTGTCTACTGGAGTGTTTGATTTTATGATTTATAGTTTCATTAGTATTTCAAAGTCTAAGCTTAAAGCCAATCAATTTTCTATGCGCTTCCCAAAAATATATAAAAATTTATATTCTAAAGTCACTAAGAAAAATAAAAAAAAATAAAATTCATACAGAAACTAAAAATCTAATGCTAAAAAAATATTGCATAGAAAGACAAAGACTACGAGTACAATGATATTGTTGTTACATCAGCAATATGCTGAAGGCACTTTTATGCCAATCTTTTCCTACAACATGGCAGGTGGTAGTAGGAGTAAAAGAATTATGATAAAAAACGAAAAAGTACCCCCAACTGAAATCAAAGACAAATGTGATATTTTTTGTTTGCGATGATTTGATATTTTCTCTTATTTTAGTTGTTATTGTTGTTGTTGTGTTTGAATTGATAGATATTTTATTATATTTTATGCCAATTCACTATTATTTGCATTGTATGCCAAAATATTTTATTCACCTGAGGTTATACTAGTGTTCCTCGCTCTCTCTAACGTTGTCATTGATACTCGTAGCATTGCCATACTAATAATACACAGACACATAGACATACATTAGTACGAGTAAAAATGGTAAAATTAACTATTTTATACTGGGATTGTAATAACTTTATCGTTTATTCCCACTTTTCGTTAATCACTTTACTAGCTACGAACTGGCCACAAAGATACAATTGATACTGTTTGGTGATTGTTAAAGCAAAGACCGGTTATGCAATGTAAATGAAATAACTTTTTCATTTGTTGCCACTTTTTACCAATCACTTTACTAGCTACGAACTGCCCACAAATATACAAATAACATTGCTTGGATACCTATAATGGTGTGACCGGTAATGCAGAGGCTAAAATAACTTTTTCATTTATTGCCAACCACTTCACCATTTACCAACTGGCCACAAACATCAAACCGACACTGTTTGACCAGCGGTAATGCAGAGACGGGCAGTCTAGGTTACAAAAATGTAAACATGAAAATTTTCATAACAGAAGAATAACAGAGCATGAGTTAAACTTCATTATTTCACGATTACAACTGTGGAACGCTATTATTCAGTTTATGTTTTAATTTAGACATTATATTTCCTGCCCCACTTCAAAGTGAATGACATGTAGTCATTTATTTTAATGTGATATCCTCATATGCCACCAGATTCCAAGCTGAAGAAACCTAGTATTCTAAGAGCATACTTCAGTACTGAAATATGAAATAGAGGAATATGCTAAAATATGCACCCTAAGGCCAAGAGTAGGATAAATATTTAACTAACCCGTAATAGAAACCAAATAAAGCAGCAGGTCTTGTAGAGTAGAGCTCGAGCATTACAAAAAAGTGCTACATAGACACCAACCCCTCAGTTGGCTACTAAGGACTAGTAAAGCGACTATCTCATGGTAATCGAAAATATGGCAATTGTTCGAGTAAAATGCTTCAATTAACTAGACGAGACACGATTTCGACAGCTTTTTCATTATTGGTCACTTTTTATCAACCACCTTATTAGTTACCAACTGGCCACAAGGCTACAATTGGCACTGTTTGACCATCAGTAATGCAAAGACGTTATTGTGTTGGGAAACCTGTCCTTAGATTGGGCCATAGAAACTCTACACTCGCTTGTCTCAGTCCTTAGGCATTTCCCATAGCTGAGAAAACTCGCTCACAAACCATTCCCACAGAAACACCAAAGAATAGTTCAGACCTAATGAAATGTCGTCAAGCTGCTCTGTTCGCCCAGCACTTTGCTTTCTCGTTTCCTTAGTGGCTGTAATGACCCGGGACCCATTATAACGTCAGCCGGTTGCGTACACTGAGTACATTGAGAGATGTCGTTGACTTTGCCTCACAGCCTCACAGTCTTCAAGGCTGCCTGACTGGTCGACATCACATAAATGTGTAAACCCTTTAATTTTCATCACAGACACTTTTCAGCACAGAATGGCTTGAAAAATCGTAGGGCGTTTTTCCGTAGGTATTTCCTATCGGTAAAACGGGTATTAAAGTTCTTGTCCAAATTCAAAGTGGGGGACATGTACTCATAGTCATTTATGAAGGGATCGTCATCCAATAAACGCGATATCTCCGTAAGTCATACCACACCAGATTCCAAGGTGGAAAAGCTTTTATTCTAAGAGCATACTGTACCACTGAAATATGCACTGGAGTAATATGTAGAATGGACTTAAAGTCAAGTGTGAGATAGGTTTTCAACACGCCCGTTAAAGAAACTTTAGTAAAGCGATAGACCTTGCCAAGTATAGCCAAAGCAATTTAAAAAAGTGGCACATAGACATCAACTCCTTAGTTGGCTACTAGAGACTAGTAACGTGACTATGTCCTTGTAAACAATAGAATGACATATGTTGTCATGAATAGCTGGCTTTTTTCTATGCTAGGATATGTATTATTCATATACTTGTCTTACTCTTTTAAGAACTTAAAAACGTAACATTTCGGAGTCTTTCCCACCTAAACCGTAGAAGCTGTGCATGTGCTCGTTATACTTTTATTTTATCATCATTTGAGTGGCATGAAAATTAAGCAGCACTACCAAATCGTAGTCGCAAACGGAAAATGGACCAAAAATATTGTTGGAAGTGAGATAAAACATATCAGGCGATAGCCAGACAGCGGTACAAGGAAAAGTAACAGAATGCCAGTTGCAAACATGAAAAAGAAACTCGAAAGATTATTAGTTTTTAGTTTTATTTTTTTAAAACACCACACTCTGTCTCTCTGTGTGTCTGTCTGTATGTCTGCATTTTGTATGTGTGTTAGTCAGTCATGTTTTATAAGTTCAATCTATTCATTTATCGACACAATAGCACGAAAGTATCGAATTTGATTTTTTGGCTCTTCTTAGTGACATTACATCCGTTGATTTTTGTTCTTTTTTTGGGTTTTTTTCTCGTTTTCCTCTGGCGGAAGACGAGTGAGTATCTTTGCTCTATGAAAGGAATGTGTCAATATGTTTTAGTTCGTTTTTTTTCTTCTCTCCTTTATGTAGTGTTAGTGGCATGACGTTTAAATATTGAAACCACTAGTCATAGTAGGGTATGAGTATGTGAGTGTGCATTATTGGAGTATAAAACCAACTTAAACTGATTTGAATGTGAAGTACTAATGGCAATAGAGCAGAGCAGAGCAGAGCAAAATGTTATAGAGTCACTTGTAAAGGAATTTAGTTAAGAGTCTGTGTCGCTATTCTTTGTGTTACAGTTTGACTTTTGTTAAGGATTTATTTTGGGTTTTTATAACGGTTTTACTAACGATTCGCAAACAGATTTTCTAAATGCCAACAGCCATTTAAGGATGTGATAGATACATCCTTTCAAATATTGTTTGTATGTACTCGTATGTATACATTTACACACACACATATATATATATATGTATACGAGTATATACTTAGAGAGATAAAATATATTCTTTTATGCTTTGATGGTAAGTCAACTCAAAACAAAAATACACAAAAAATCAAAAAAGAGAAGAGGGCAAAAAGCAAAATACAAACAAAACAGACTTATCTCTTCTGAGATAGTATTTGTGCACTGTAAAGACAATTTTCCTATTTGATCTTTGATAAGTACCTTCAAATATAAACCAGCCAACAAAGGCTGAGCAAGACTTGAAACCATCGATCACATATATCGACGTACTCTGACCACAAGAAGACGTTTAATATCGCTCTTTATTGGGGAGCGGATAGCCTTTAGGTAGCTTATTACACAATTTTTTTAATATTCGGTACCAAGCTGATTTTGCTTTTCCTGGGAATCCTGGTACCCCAATACAAAAAATAGGTCCTTGAGTGATTGGCACCGGCTGAATGACAGTTTTGGTTTTTGGTTTGGGTGCGAATTTTTTTTCTCGTTACTTTTCTTGGGAGTATAGGGCTTCCACAAAAATTTTATCGTCTGTTTCAGTTTCACTAATCAATTGATTTCAAGAAAAGTAGGCTATCCCAGGATTTTTGTTATTTTTATTATTATTTTGACAATGCACTCTTACAGGATACTGCGGCCTATGGGATTTATTGTGCCACTTCCGTCTATAGTTTGTTCAGCAGATCTGCTGCCTTTTTAATGAACACTAGCAGATCTGAAACCATAATGGTGGATTTGTCTTATAATGAGACCCCATATCTCCCTAAACATTTTCATCCAAATCTATTAAGAACCCCACCTTCACACAATATATCTCTAATGCATGTGAGAAAAGTCAATAAATATCCACATCTGTAAACGCCATCTTTTTCAGATAAGCTCTCAGTCCACAATGGTCTCTAAGAAATTCCGTTGGTGGTTTCAAGTCCGGCCTGTCATACTTGAGAATATCATATATATTAATTCCTATAACATTCCATTGAGAAATATGGGAACTTCTCCGATACTATTTTTAGACCTGAAAGGGACCTACAGTTTAACGCTGGATCCGAACGGCAAATGCATTAGAAAAGGTTTCAACAGCAGTAATAGTAATAACCAGTTACTAGCTAAAGTTATGAGGTGATACCGCTGTTAAAAAACTTTTTCTTTTTCCAGATGGTCTGGACTAGTATTGAACCGAGGACCTTATAATTGGTACCACAGCGGCACACATCAGCGCGACGCCCAAATTGCGGACTGTTCGCCACTCTAGAGTGACGAAGTCCCCTTTGAGCATTTCATTGCTCCACACATCTGGCAATTTCCCAATCTTTGATTAGATTCAGGACGGGAGTAAGTGGTGCTGCACAGTAAGATTCCAGACCGACTAGGATAAAGGGGCTGCCATCTCAACTTTGTTTACGAACCTCTGTGTGATTATAGATTGGTGAAGATTCTGGTTAAGTGGTGGTGATCCTTAGTTTTCATTGCTGTTTTTCGTCAGTAGGTGAACTTTTCTTGATCATTCGTGTGATGAACTTGGCTTTCCGGTCTCTCTCACAATGACTGCATCGATAGGTCCGCTATGTGTATTCGGTGTACTGTGATTTGCACATTCGGGTTTAGGGAGGGCTCAAGTCGGACTTTGAGTCCTTGATGCGTTTTCGGGTTCTTTCTTGAGGATATTACAATGGGTCATAGGGCTCCGAGTGTATTCGTGATCCATGTACAAAAGACTGAGGCAAGTCAAAGATGCTTTGTGAAAGCAACATACTTCCAATTTTAAGAAGCATTTGACATCTTAATTTCATGCTTGGTGACTGGACGCTTCGATTTGCCTATGATGCCTACGTATTAAGCCATGTTTCATTTGAAAGACATATTCGTACAACAGCAAGGCCTCAATAAAATCACATCGCGGATGGTCATATGCCACCCCGCTGCAATTGCGAAAACATGAGATCGTTGATATATAATTGCAAATAGCCTGGCAAAAGATTTTACATCCTCCATCTTTTCGTATGCTGGGATCTGCTCGATAGTGTTGATTGATAAATAATGTTTGGCTGTGCTTGACCTGGCTTAGAACTGCACAACTCTTGGGTTTTCCTAGTGCGTGTACTCAATGCTGAGAAAATGCGTCTCTCTTTAAATGAGTTTTGTCGTAGCTTTCATACTGTGAAGACAAAGAGACGATTGTCTACTTTTCTGCAACAGTGTTCCGTCCAAACCAAAACCAAACGGTCTTAAGTGTTTGGGATCGTAGTACTTCGACTACCTTTCTGAGCTCTTGGTCAAGAGATTGAGGAATATGCGGTTTTTTATTAGGACCAGTGACTTTTTCTCGCAGTCTATCATGTTACGATGTTAAATCGATTCGAAATTTAAAATTAACCAATCACTAGAATTTGTTTTTTTTAATTTTTAAGCAATCTACAGTCAAATTGTTTGCTGGGTTCTCTATACTTCTAAGTTATTTAAGCGAAATGTCTATGATTCGATATAAAGATGTGTGAGTGAGTATTTGTAAAAAAAACTAGAAAGGAATGCTCTACCGAAAAAGACAAAATTGTCACTGACGAAGCGTTAAGTAAAAAACCTGAGGCCAGTTCATTTAGTGTGGGTATCCGTAACTTTTAGTCCCATACTGGTTTATCGTTAATGCGATTGTATCTGTATCTGTTTGTATGTTAATTTGCTGTCCTTTTGCTTCATTTTCATTCATTTATTGATCCCCTGCTTAGTTTCAATTGTGTCTGCTTTAACGAATTTAGTTTAACGTTTGTTGTCAATTCACTTGCAATTTTTGCTCTTCAAATCCGAATATGCCACCTTTCACTTTTTCGTATTTACCCTAAATCATACACATGTGTTGGTGGTATGTGTTATTGTTGGTAACACTTTGTTGAAATTGATTTGTTCATGAAAACTTGTATATTCCGAATATTTCGAGATGCAGCCATGCATGCTTTGCAACCATATATTTGGTAGGAAAGATTTTTTATAAGTCAATAACAAAAGAATTATAGCAACAAGTTGCTGGCAAGATTTTCTATTAAGCAGATTTCTATTATGGTAAAAGTTCTGATTTTTAGGCCAAGCCAATGTAAAAGAGATTATAGCAACAAGTTGCTGGCAACAATTTTGATTAAATAGATTTCTATAAACTATGGCAACAGTTATGATTTTTAGGCCAAGCCAATGTCAAAAAGATTATACCAACAAGTTGCTGGCAACATTTTTGTTTCAGCAGATTTCAATGATGGCAACAGTTTTAATTTTTAACCAAACCAATATCAAGAAGGTTATAGCAACAAGTTGATTGTCAAAAAGATTGTAGCAACAAGTTGCTGGCAACATTTTTGATTGAGCACATTTCTATAAACTATGGCAACAGTTCTGATTTTTAGGCCAAGCCAATGTCAAAAAGATTATACCAACAAGTTGCTGGCAACATTTTTGATTCAGCAGATTTCGATTATGGCAACAGTTCTGATTTTTAGACAAAACTAATGTCAAAAAGATTATAGAAACATATTGCTGGCAACATTTGCGATTAAATAGATTTCTATAAATTATAGCAACATTTGTGATTTTTAGGCCAAGTCAATGTCAAAAAGATTACAGCAACAAGTTTCTGGTAAGATTATTGATTAAGCAGATTTCTGTGAATTGTGGCAACGGCAAAAGTTCTCAAAAAGAGACAGATATCTTAGGTATAGTTATTCCCATGTTATAACTCTTCTCTGCATAGTTGCTATTTTCATTACTTAAATCAGAACGTAGGCTGAGCGTCCGCTTTAATGCTTACAAAGTTTGCTTACAAAGTTTTCACGGAGTAAGTTATGATATACAAAGCGGTAGCATATAACGTTCTTATGAGATATATTATCTTAACAGTTACATCTTTACAAGATAGAGCGTTCCATACAGCATTGTGATTGAGGGTACCGAATACCTTCTCGAAGTCAATGTATGTGAAGATGGTATATACACAACATTTGTGAGTTAACATCTCTGAGTTTCTTGGCGTACTTGAGTTCTCAGTACGAATAATAAGTAGTTATTTCAGTGACCGCATATTACAGTACAAAACGTGCACAGGTGTCAGGGAGTACAAGCTCACAGGCAGCACCCTATAATAAAATCAACCTTGTGGAATGCTATGTACGATGAGGTGTACGCTACCCTCCAGTGAACCGATTGTGGGCTCTGCTGATGCCATTGCGTTGGTGGTCGTAGACCAACGGCTTGGCATTCTTTAGGCAAAGATTGCTTCAATACTGCAACAACGATACAGAGATGGCTGAATAATGTTCGCCTGAAATTACATACATAACTTCAGTGAGATATCAACAGAAACAATGAATCTTCTTTTAATCAATGAGTTGATCCGACTCTATTTTTAAATTGATTTAAAACGACATACAAATTAACTCGGGCTCCTAAATGTCAATGCATTAGTTATAGAAGTTTAGTGGCCACGTAATTGGCTTCAAAGATCACCTGGCAGTTCTAAATCGCTCAGTGGCCACGTTAACATATTGGTACTTATTACTCGGTCTCTAAGTGAATTGGGAACAGAATTGGCTATCCGTAGACTGGAATCCTCCGGCTAGACCAAGGCCTTCTTCCTTGGAAGAGGTAGGCTTTCTACGAGTTCCGGTCTCCACAGATGGACACAATTTGACATCCGGTGTGGAGACTGGTATTTTCTCCGAGTCTGTTGACTTTGCGGAATCCCTTAGACTATCAGAGGTCTCTGGAATTTTTCCAGCGTAGGTTTTTGGGATTATGCAGGCTTGTAGGATACTGAGAGATTGGGGATCTGTGGAAAGGTTCATAATTTTCCTTGATAGCCAGCCCGCTATCAAGGCCCTGTTGTCGCCTTTTAGCAGCTTGGCTTTAGTTCTTCAATGTAAAGAGTTGACACAGGTACCATTCCCTAGATTTGGGTTCGTGGATTCAGGGACATGGTTGGTAATGAAAAGGTCGATGAACTTGCTCGGAGGACCTTGATGAATACCTCCTACTCTAACATCGGCTGTCCTCCAACTGGGACAAGGGTGATATCTATAGTTTCTTTTGCGAGAGGGCAAAGAACAGTTCTCGATGACGCTGTGGCCTCGGTAGGATAGTGGTAGGACACTGAAACTTCTGATAACCCCCGCCACTCTATTTCCAAACTTATTCGGTGTACACGAGTCATTAGAAGATCGAAATACACGCATGGCAAATGAGCTTGCCATTCGACCTTCATTGCAAATGCTGCAAAAGTACCTCTGAAAGGCATACAATCCTTCACTTTCTCTGTGAATGTTCGGGTCTGGCGAGCAAGACGACTACGGAACTTTGGCGTACATTTTTTCAATGGTTTGACACAATCAGTAAATATGTATTCCTTGATCTTCTCCACTTCATGAGAAGCTCTTTATCTGTAGTCTCGACTTGGTCTCAAAACGGGATTTTGTTGCTATTTGTAGTTGTACTCATCTTGGTTAACTACCCAACTTCGGTAGATACCGGTTGAATCAAAATAAGGTCAAAATTTGCTCAACTGTTCTAAATTTAGCAAAGTCAGCCTGATTTCATCTCTGCTGTCAAGCAAATTTTTAACAAAAACTTTTTTGCACTCAGTTGACATAGTAACCCTATAAATGCACTGTAATGTAGGGCATCACTTTACCTTGCCTTGATTGTCGATTTCGTTTTGTACTCGTAATTCATTTCATTTCAGTTCAATTTTATTCATTTTTTTGCTGATATTTTTCTTAAGTTTTTTTTTTCTTTTTTGTTACTTTTTAATATCAATTCATCTCTTGTTTGTTTGGCATTTAATCTTTTGCTGATGATTTATAGGATTTCTCTTAATTTTTTTTTATGGCTGAGTCCTTAAATGTGGTTTTAGCTTATCGTGATTTAACTTTTGTTTTTATGTTCGTTTTTGTCGATAAATAATATTTTTAGTCAATTGTAATAAAAATTTGAGCCGAGCGAGCAGTGTAGTCAAAATTAGTTCCAGATAAGGTAAAGCAACCTAAAGTTTTCGAGTTAGAAAAGAAATAAAAATTGGAAATCGTTATGAGTTTGAACAAAAATTTTATTGTTTTGTGAAACCATAAACTAATGAAGCATTATAAGCCATCAAGTCTTGAAATGAGTTTAATTTAATGGCATTGGAATGATTTAAGAAAAATCTTTTACTAATTTAATATAGAAAAGAAACGTTTACCACGTCTTTACCGATTAATAGCTTTAAATTACAGCTGGAATTGAGATTAGCATCTTCCTAGAAGTGAAAGATGGAATATACACGATTTATCTGATCATACAATCGCCATTAACGACCCTACTAATTTCTTCTTTGTCATGCTTGCTTAGATTTTCCACTGTTACCACCTACATTACCATTTTGTTTCTGTAAAAATCTTCCAAAATTCCATACCCTCCTGATGCGCAAATTTATGCCAGCTTAGGCTTATTTGTCAACCATCGGATTACAATGAATTGTTGAATATCTTCTTATATCGGGTGAGCCCATTAAAAATTTAAATTTTAAAATGCAATAAAGCAAAAACGGTTTGCACTTTTTACAAATTTATTTTGTTGTTGTAAAATACAATTGTTCCGATTAGAAATGGGATGGGATTCGATGGGACCAATTTTTGAGAATTTTTCCAGTGTATGGGGTCGTATCTCGGCAATGGAATCACGAATGTTGGCCCTCTAATGCTCAATTGTCTGTGGTTTGTCGACATAACATTTGTCTTTAAACGTGCCCCACAGAAAATAGTCCAACAGTGTCCAATCGCAGCTTCTTGGCGGCCAATTGACATCACAGTTTCATCTAATTAAAGGGCCATCAAACGTTTGACGCAATAAATCGATTGTTGCTCTATCCTGTTAAAACCAAACATCGTTCACATAAATATCATAAAGAGTGGGTACAAAAAAACGGTTATCATGGTGCGAGGGGTGTCTCCATTGACCGCAATGGTTGCGCCGTCCTTATTTTCAAAGAAATATGGGCTAATGATGCCTCAGCTCCACAAGCCGCACCAAACGGTCACTCGTAATGGGTGCATTGGTTTCTATAAGACCACGTTTGGGATTTTTAACCCCCAAATACGGCAATTTTGCTTACTAACGTACCCACCAAGGTGAAAATAAGCTTCAGTCGAAAAGATGATTTTTTTTTTTTTTTTTGGCAAAATCGACGTAAACTGGTACGTGAAATGTTCAATTCTTGAGAACGATGACGAGTTGATGTTGATGGATTCTCACGCACACTATCAGCCACAGCTTTGATATATTCAGGTGTGCGCACTGTACGAGCATGCTTACGAGTACGTCTTGTGGCATCAGCAATGAAACCAGTTTCACGAACTTTAACAATAAACCTGCGTATACCAATCATAGGTGGTCTCTCTCTGTGACCAAATTTTGTACGACATTTTATAATACATTTCGAATAAATCTAAACGTTGCTCATCCGTAAATTGATTTTATGACGGAATATAATGACATAAGTTATGCCAGATTCGAAATAACCGCTGGTTGAAATTTAGGCCGATAGATGGCCTATGTAATACACAAAAATTAATGTGTGTTTGTATGTAAATACTCGTATGTTTAGATATCTTGAAATTTTTACCATCTCTCTGTATATCTGGAAGGAATTTTAGGCTGTAACACAAAGGGTATGTTATTTTGTCGATGTCTTCAAAATAGTAAAAAAAACGATTCTCTAAATTTAGCCTAAATAGACTCATAGTTAAGGCAGATCACCAGTCAAAAAGTGTGCGAAATTAGGTAAAAGGGCGTGGTACCTCCCATTCAAAGTAAATATAGATTTTAGTGTATCTTGAGAACGGTTATATCTTAAGTTTAATACTTCATCTAAATGATTTCATAGTCAATACAAATTATCAGGCTAAAAATAAGCTCACTTTTACTGCCAGTGTCCGTATCACTTTCGGTGGAAATTTTTTACACTGTGATCTCCATTTCTCGATGGCTTATGAGAACTATCATTCCTTGATGTCAGGTTGATAGCTGTCAAGCTGGTTTCCGATATAATTTTTTTATCTTAAGACCAGCACTCAGTGGATTACCCCTACTTATGCAGAGCATTGTGCTGGTACTAGGAAAATAGGTTATGGGAAGGAGGATAGAGGGAGTAGTGTTTGTGGACGTTTGATTTGAACCGATCCATATCCTAGGTGGCAGGAAAAACTTTCTCAAAAAGGTCGTTCCACAAATGAACGGTGCGGCTAAAAAACGAATTCTCTCTCTAATGCGTTGTGCGATTCATCGGACAATCAACTACAAAGGGGTGTGCTCTACGGGAGAAACGAGTACTGCGTGAAAATATATGATTATGCGGAATCAAATCCATTATTTCGTTAGAACACATTCCATTATAGTACCGATAGAACAATGAAGCACACGCCACATAGCGACGATGTTCCAAGGAATCGATAGAGTTGGCTACACTACCGTCATTAATGGATATTTTCGCCCACTCCTGTACGCGGTCGAGAAGTGCCAAAATCGACTTTTAAGCACCGACCCATACATGAGACATGTATTCCATTTTGGGTCGGATAAAGGTGTTGTAAATAATGAGAAGGTCAGATGGAGTGAAGTATTTCTTGCACAGTCTTAAAAAGCCGAGACACTTGAAAGCTTCATTCGACACTTTGAAGATGTGATCGTTCCAACGTACATCACTATGAATCCTCATGCCCAGAGCATCAAGAGCATCCGACTCCTCAATATCTACATTACCCATAGATACAGACGGCACCACACTACCACGTCTGTGTGTCAGAAGACAACATTGAGTCTTGAGCGCATTAAAATCGACCCGATTCGCATGACCTACTCGGAGATTTTCGCCAAGTCACTTGTGAGTGTGCCATTCATATTTCGCCTTTTTGCTCCAATCTCCAAAGGTTCGGCCTATGATCAAAAGAATATGAATGACAAATGTTGCTGTGGTCTGTGAAAGAATAGATAGGATTGGAAATGAGAAGAAGAAGAAGAAGAGTTGTAGAAAGAACAGAGCCTTACGGTACCCCTGAATTTATCCTGAACTCGTCGGATGAGATCCCATCTATAATCATCCTTAAAGAGCGATCTCTGAGAAAGCTCGATATAAATCGAGAGAAATGACTACCAACACCAAAGGCAACTCTATCACACGCGTTGGAAATATCTAGAGCCACAACTTTGCTCTCTCTAAAACCATGAATGGACTTGTTCCACCTCTCGGAGAGTACCGCCAGCAGGTCGCCAATTGAACGGCCGTATTGACGATCGCTTAGCAAATATTTCACAAGGTGATGATTCACCATACTCTCCATAACCTTGGTAAGTGCCAAACATACTGCAATTGGGCGGTAGTTTTCAGGGTTGGAAGCCACACCTTCCAGCAAGATGGTTGGTTAATGGACGAGTAAAAAAGCGAGCAAGAATACTACTTCAGGACTAATGCTGGTATGCCATCCGGCCCAGAAGACTTGTTAACGTTAAGGTTTGCAAGGGAATTGTGTTTCCGTGCGGTGTCTCTGGCTGATCGTCAGAACTCTGGTGACTAACACAAGGAGAATGCGTTATGTGGTATTACAATGGTGGCAGCCTGCTACCTACCTAGCAACAAAAGGACATTTGGATCATAGCGCTTATGACCTTTCCAATCAGTCAATCGTCCTTACAAAAAAGAGAACAACATTTTCAGTAAACTTTACCACAAATTTTTCCTGAAAATACTGAAAATACTAAAAACAAATTTTCTTTAAATTAACACTCCAGGGTTGCCCTTAATTAGATGGACAAGATGACAGTTGTTATACTCAAAGAATATAAAGCTAAAGAAGAGAAAAAATAACAAATAATTTCAAACATGAAACTAATTAACTCTCGAATATATTAAAGGCGGAATACAAGAACTAACAAACAAATATTGAAATAATAATTGCAAATTATTAGCAACATAAATATTCATGCATCACCACCACCACCACCACCACCATCACTAACCACCAACATCGTATTCAAGAGTAAGAAAAACCAGATAAAAATCCATTTTATTTAATGCCATGGCAACTGTTTGTATAAACTCTCTATCCCCTTCTCTTGCATAAAATATGATTATAATTCCAAAATATTTGTATCCTGCACGAATCAGTTTTACTCTTGAGTATAGGCATTTATAGGAAACTTATACAATTATAATGAATTACACACACACACATACATACATACATTAACCAATAGCCCACTGAGGGTGTATATCAGGATCTCGTAACTCGTAACTCGTAACTGTGTCATTTACTTATTATTTTTTGTTTTTGTTTATTGTTGCTGTTCACTACTTGGTTATCATTCGCACATTTATTTTTAACACATTTATGCAAAAGTGTGTGTGTGTGTGGGTAGTTGTTACGTTCAGCATAATTGTCATCCATTCACCATTAAAAGAAAACATAAAACTTTTCTTTTTATGACCATTTCATTTCAGTGAATTCTTAAACTAAATGAACATTTTTTTTCGCCTGTTCTTCTTAAAGTTTGCTTGTTCGTTTGGGCGTTTTTTTTTTTTTTTGTCAAGTTCACTGTAATGGTTGTTAAATGTTGTTGCAACAGCAGCAACAACGACAACAGCATTGTTAGACAATCTAAGTAATCCAGATGTACGAGCGGAGCATATATTTAAAAAGCAAGTGCGTGTGGTGTGCAAATTTAAGTTTTAGAGTAGAATTTATGTTTGTAACACTTTTAAACTTTAAATAGTTATTTTGATTAATATGCGTGGGTAATTCGAGAAGTTTATTGAAGTGTTTTCACTTAGAAATAAAAGATGATACCACTTCAGTACAATTTACAAATGGAAAGGGTGAGCAAATGTTTTTTCTTGCTCTATAAAGCAACCATTTTATCTCTTCGCTACGTGTTCTTAAGCTACAATGCCTCTTGAGTTGATTTTCACCCGCTCAGGGAATACCAAAAGCAATACAGTCCTTGTCTCTTTAATACCAGACCACATAAACCAGACCACATATCCATCTACAAAAGGTAGATTTAGTATTTCGTCAAACCTGCCTTATCCTTGGAAGGATTTTGACGACGGTGGAGAAGGCTCTGTAGTCTTTCAGTTCAAAAACATTTACAGAAAAAGAGCATTACGTTACGTATTTATCGTAACTCTGAAAAAACTCAACATTTTCATAAAACGCCATGTCAAGCTTTTCTTTTCGTGGAGGGTTTTGGAAGCAGAAAACATACTCTTTCGTTAAATATCGAAATAAAAAACTGAAAAAAGGCCTTTCGATAAATTGAAGTAAACCCTGGTGGTTGCTTGTTTATAGCCTTGCCTTCCTAAAGCCCACAACCTTCACAATTCTAATCCAATCCATGCAAGGCCAAAAAAAATCTTTGCCATCTTTCCTTTAAAAGGATTGTGACATAGAAAAAGGTTGTTTATTTAATGAAATAAAGAATTTTTACTAAAATAGGACCTTGTCGGTAAACTGTTATGCCCTGTGACAGTTGTCACCAAATTATATATTCTCACACAAACTCTACAATTCTAATCTTATAGATGTGAGGCTAGAAAATACACACGCGATCCGCCAGCATTCGAACAAATATCTTTACTATTAAAGAGTTTGGCAATTAAGTTCTGTATGGAAGCTCGCCTACATTTTCGATGTGCCATCACTCTCACTCACTATGCCAGTGTGGTGCCTGAATGAGGAAAAATAATCATCAATTTAAGACAGAGAATTACTTATAGCACAAAGGACACTAAGGACCTGAACAACAACTATCATATGTGGTCTGAGTCTAAATTGCAGGAAGAGGTTACTTGATGTCGAGTTTAAGTACAACCAATGCTACAAAGGCCAAATATTCCTCACTCTTTAGGCAAAGAAGCAAATAGTCAGCTATGCTGATCACCAACCGATCTCCTTCTGAAGTAGAGGACTAAGCTAGCGGCAGTAAGATTAAACGCAGTCAACTTCTGGCCGTATCTGAACTATGGACGCGTTGCTATTCTTAGGGATTATAGACATATTTGGGTCGACTAGATAGTTCCTCATAATTTTTTTGAAGCGAAATTTGGCATTGGGATCCGAATTAGAAACTTCAGGCCTTCTGCTTCTAACAATAGACTTTCCTATGACCCCCGACCACTGTAGTGTATTCCAAACGGATATCATGACCATACTGAAGGCTGTACAATGCTTGTTGAGTGGCAGCTTTTCCCCCAGAATTTTCTTATTAACTCGCACAGTTAGGCTGCAATCAAATCCACTACATGCGTTACATTGACGATTATGCTTGTCCATGGATTCCGGAAGTTTCTCAAAGAATTTCGAATTATTCTCCGACAATTGTTACATAGACGGTTTCCGGGACATAGAAATTGCGTTGCTGATGAACTGGCCAGGGCGGATACAGAGCTAGCATTTTTCGAACAGAAAACAGACATAAAAAGGTATTCCGATTGCCTTGGTTGATATATAAAAAGGCTCAATTTCCTTGGCAACATGAGAGCACATGCGGAATCGCTAGGCTCTTCTAGATCGAACTGGATAAGAAGAGAAATATTCTTTTTTTCTTGAATCGCATAACCATACATCGCTCTATTGAGGTTCTCACCCACCATCGGCTCATACAGAGAAGGAAGAGACTATCTTTCAGCTCATGTATCAGTGGCAAGAACCCCTTGCCTCTCGAACCTTCTCATTGTTGAGTGAACTATCCAAAATGCAAGTTACCGCAGTGGTGAGTTTTTTTTTAAATCAGAATAGTTTTCTATGGAGACTATTTGCTACAATAGGCCCTACCTCTGATCTAACTTACAATAATCCACAGTTCTTAGCATTGACGGCTGATTTTAAAAAGCTTGTGCTTCAGATTGAGTTTATACTGATTGCCGTTCTAAGTACCATCATTCTCCCTTGGTAGGTTTATTAAAAGTCACCATAACATGAAGACGGACGCCTTCGTGTTAATCGTATGACGCCCTTGGTCATGTTCAGCAATATGCACACGATGCTTTCTAATTGCGACCGATTTTCAGCACAGTTTTAGGTTTTCTCCATTAGCCAATTGATACCGCTCGTTCTTACACTACAGGTCAAGCCAATGACATTCCTGTATAGGTATGCAGAGGAAAAGAAGACAATTTTGACACAAGTTTAATCGGACGTTATAACAAGAAATGGCTGTTGCAATATTAGTTTAATTTCGTTTAGAAGAGTAATTTGATTAATTAGAAATAGAGCACAACCCTCGTATATACCCACTTAAATTTACTTAAATTTTTTCCTTTTTTGTTTTTAGTTGTGTGAAAATTAAACTTTTTCTCTCCACAAACTAAACTAACACCACCAACAACATTTAAGTTGGTCGTCATCGTTGCCAGAACCGTCATCATCGTAATCATCATCAACATGGCATCATCGTCATCGTCATCATTATGAAAACACGATGATTAGTGTCGCATTAAAAGCGAATTGTATTTACCACATCAGTTAACACTTATTTTTTTTTTCGTCCACAGCCATAAAACTGTACAGGATGTTAAAGTAGCTGCAGCAGCATTAGTAACAATAACAGTAGTAAACGAGAAGAGAAAAAAGTTTAAATGGACTGTCAACCAGAAAAAAATCCAAATTAAAATTACCGGAACACAAACTTTAAGTTTAAAATAATATTAATCATCGTAATTAAAAAGAGAAATAAATTTATAAAAAAAGCGAAAAAAAAAATAATTTTATTCTAAAAATTAATTTTCAAATGGCATTGGTTATGATACGAGTATGATGAAAGGGGTTGAACGAATTATGTAGACAGTGATACTAAATTCTCTTGAAGCTTTCATTACTAATTAGAGGCCTATTTACTGTATTATAACTATAAAGTATTTACAAAAAAGTTGGGCCAAAAAGATTCAAAAATTTTATAACTTTTTCGTTTAAGTATTTTTTTTTTATTATTATTTTTAATTTTTCAGATTCAAATTCATATCATAGATATTTTTCTATCAGAATTTTGCCCTCTGAAGCAATGCTTCGTTGCTTAGTTTATCGTCACCACCAATATGGCACTGTAAGAGATATAACTCAAACCGATAGACCGGATTTAATTCGCTCTGCGGAATATATTGAACAAATAGAGCAAAGTGTTAACGAAATATCAGAAAGATCTACCAGAAGGCATTTTGCTCAGCTAGGAAAAGCTCGAACTTCGCTGCGGCTCTTTTTTAAAACAAGTTACTGTTATTCTCATATAAGGTGTAATTGGTGCAAGAACTACTCGTAAAACCCACAAATCATCTGCAATTTCTAAATTTTGCAGTTAAATATCAACAGTTTGTGCGAAATGAAAACAACTTTGTTAAATATCTATTGTACTGTAACTATAAGTGATGAAGCCCATTCTCATATGAAAGGCTTTTAATAAGCAGAACTGTAGGTTCTGCATATGCAAAAGACATTCAGCAACACAAATTGCACCCCATTAGGTGTACATTAGAGTGGTTCGCGTTCCATACAAAAAAGAGTTGTCCCAGTCACCCCCTAAGATTAAAGATAATGTAAAAACAATTCGAAAAATAGGTTTTTTATATTTTTGCCACGCCCACAAAAACCGATTTTAGTATTTTGTTTACTGTGTCGCCATTTTTAGTCCGATCATAACATTTTGTATACTGTTGTTCATGGCTCTGTAAGGGCTACATTGCTGTCTTTAATAGTTTTTTACTACCAAGTAAAATTCTAATCATGACCTTGAAAAACTAATGCTAAATATTTTTGAACGATAATAAAGCCGTGTTATTTTGATGAAACTTTTGCGTTGAAACTATTTATTTTTATACATAAACAAAAAAGTTGTAGGCGTTAAAAAAGAAATGCTTAAAAGTGTTTTGAAAATACTTTTGGCAAAAAGTGATGCAGTTGACATAACTTTTACGAACGACAAAAAAAAAAGAAACATTTTGCAGCGAATTGAGGTTGCTATACTGCTCGCCACTTCTTATTTTAAAAATTATATAACCCATGCGCCTTTCTTCTACAATCTAATTAGCGAAATCACTAACAACTAGGAGATCGAACGGTAATTATTCTACCGGTTTTAACCGGTTTTTTTGGTTTTTCCGAATACGGAAATACGGTTCCGAAAGCGGTTAATTTAACACGATTAACCGGTTAATTTAAATAAGTATCAGTTTCATACGTTTGTATATTTTTTTCATTGAAAATATGCTCATGTTTAATTATTTGTATAAATTTAATAATTTTTGTATATATGACAACCTTGAACGTCTCACAAAGAACGTAAAAACCAAGGTAGATCGAAAAAGATATGCACTCTTGAGCAAAAATAAGCTTTTCTCATCATCTGTAAATAAATATTGATTTTTATATGGAGAATGATCAACTAGACTCATTGAAAGTCAACACACACCCACAAACGCCGGTTCCGAACGGCAGATATATTAGTTAGTGAATATATGTACATAACCAGTCGCTAATAATGATGTGTGATGATATCGCTGTTGAAAATTGTCAGATGGTGTGGCCTAGGATTGAACCGACGATTTCTTGGTTGGAAGATGGGTTTTTACCCAAAATACCACAGTTACACACACACTATTAAAAACGTGGTGCATAAATTTACATACAGTGCTGCTCGAAATCTAAGCAATTTTCTTGGCGAGGCAATTAAGGACTCGTATATTACTAATAGATTTATTCAAAGTAAAACATTTAATTTTTGTTCACTGAGGCACCTAAATTACAACTATAATAACAATGATTCCATTCTCCACCAAGTAATACAACAAATATTAAATTAGCTCCCTGAGTAGCTGTTCGAAACTTAAGCATTTTTCAGAACTTTGTGTAATAAACTTTCCGCTCACCGTTTTGGCATAGCTTTTAGGAACAATTTTATTTTAATAAAAGAACTGGTTAACCGGTTATTTGCATTATTATTAACCGAAAACCGTTTTTTTTAAGTGCCACTTTTCGAGTTATTCGAAAACCGGTTTTCGAAAAACGTCGAATAATCGATCTCCATACTAACAACCCATACAAAACGTTCAGTATTTTGAGTATGACAAGGAAATTAGAAAAAAGTATTATTATTTTTATTATAAAGTAGTTTTTAAATGTGTATACACTAGCGCTGCAGAACTATCGATAATCGGCCCACTGCATAGTTTCGATAGTTTGCAAAAAGCTATCGATACTATCGATATTATCGGATTCTTTTAAGTACTACTAGTGTCAGCAATATTAGAATTAAAGCGAAAGGGAAAGAATAATAATAAGTATACAGTGTTGAAACAAAAAATAGGGAAATTTTATTTTTTTCCAGGATGTAATAAAATTTTATGTATTGAAGTTTAATGATGAAAAATTAATCCTTATATACAACGAAAATTGCTCAGACCATGAAGTGCTCCAAAACTAAAGTAATCAATAAGATCTATTGAAAGAAAACTGCAGAGACTATGGGAAGAAAGCGTAGAACAGCTGTCAATTTTTAATTCGTACTTCAAAGCCTCAAAAATGAACTTATTCTCCTGTTTCAAGTCGAGCAATAAGAAAAAAACTTCTGGAACTATTCTTCTTCTATTCTTCTTCTATTTCTCAGCAAACGGTAGGAACACCTGCACCGTAATAATTAGAACAACATCATATGGTCTGACGAAATGAAGATTAATTTGTTTGGGTCTATGCAAAATGCAAAATCGTATGTACGAACATATTTTAGTTATAATTCATACTTTATTTGAGTTTAATAAATAGAAATTTAAGAAACTGTTAAGCTGTGTCCCTATGTAACTATATGCGTCGAACAAATTTTTGCAAATGCGACTTTGAATACATATAGTGGCCTCCGTATTTACACTTAGAATTTGACGATAGTATCTATAGTGAAAAAAAACTATCGATGGTCAGCCAAAAACAAAACTATCGATACTATTAGTACTATCGATTGTTTTGCAGCTCTAGTATACACAGTTATACACTTACCAAGTATTTCAATTATTGTATTTCAAGAGATGAAATTTGGTATTGAACCAATTCGTTGTCAGTATATCTGCATGGTTTTTTTTTAAATTTTTATAATAATAATCTAAGAGATTCACTTACAATTATCTGATAGAGGTCTTATGTACTTAGTATTGGAATTGCTGTATTTTTCCACAATTTTTCCAAAAATATTAAATATCCTCTCGTTTTGTCGGTAGTTTAGTCTATGCCTAGAAGAATAGAAGCTGTTCTCAAGAATATTGGAGTATATACCCGATATTGATTGCCTTATATGATATTTGTTTAAAAGGCTGAGCTATATTAGTAAAATTCCAAATTTGTTTAATATGCACCTATTTTAATGTCCACATAAAGAACAAATATCTTCACGAATTTGCATATCACCAAGTTTGTTTTTAGTTGTTTCTTATATCTACAATATGAATTGAATTCACTAATTAGCATTAATTTATGAAATAATACGAATTATTAAATAAAAGCACAAAAATATAAGATATCGCACAATTCCAGTATCAAAAATTTTCGCAGCTATTTTTCTGTCCAGGTGTATAAATACTCGTAAGTTAGTTTTTATTACTTAATTTATAATGTCAAATATGAGAAAACGGCATTTTTGCCTCGGGTAAAATAATGTCCATTTTGTAAATATTATAATTCGAAAAATATTAAAAAACTATACAAATGAAAAAGTTATTAAATTTTTAAATCGCATGGTGACTTTTGGCCCAACTTGTATTTAAAATATTAAGCTCTGGACCTTATAAATCCAATAGTGAAATTGATTCGGAAAACAATTGTAGTATTTATGTATTTGTAGGAGTTATAAGTATTAGGCTAACGCCTACACATTTGTCATCTCAAGCAATATATTGTTACGAAATTAAGGTTGGACACCACAGCGTTTATTACATCGCTAAAATAAATAAACAAAAGCTGCAAGAACAACTCTATACGTGCTGTTTACAAATAACCAAACCTACAACAACAACCATTAGCAGAGATAAAGTAAATAAAAATAACACGGCAACAGCAATAATTAAGCAGCAAAGAAAACAAGTAACAGACAATAAACAAGCAACAACAAATATCTACTAAGAGCTGAAAGAGGTAGATGTTCAAATACGCATGGCTACAAAAGAACTGAAAAGAAATTAAAAGAAAGAAATGGAATCTACCTGAAATATTGAGAGGTTCGAGAGCTTTTGGTGTGTTGCTTACTCAGCCATATAAAAAGGACATCAATGCGAACAGCAATCAGTTTAAGTGTCGTAAACTCAGCGAGTGAAGTTTTTTAAGTAAAGTTAACTCAGCGAAAGTGTTATTGGTGTGAAGAGAGTTTATAAGGAATAAACTCGTGAAGTGAATTGTGAAGTAAAAAACCAGTTTAGTTGGAGCTAACTTAGTAAAGAGAGTTAAGTGTGGATAACCTCTGGTTGAAAAGGTTTTAATCGAGCCTATGTTAAAACTACGATCGAGTTGGAAGGTCTTTAAGTAGAAAGATCTGTCGCGTAATTGTTGTCGTTTACAATATTGTTATTGCCTGTAAAAAGGTTACAAGCAGTGATGCACAAAACTGTATTGAATAAAAGACTTTTAATGAAAACCAAACACAAAATACTTATATTTTATTTTAACTACCATCTACGAACTCATAAATACACATTTTTGAAAAGGTAGAAACGTAACAATATGTTCGTCCTATTATATGAACGTATATTACTCTGCTGTTGCTTGTAACCATAGAAAATTCTCATTTAAACTTTTCTCATAAGTCACAGTCACAATTACTGATGACACAATTTTATAATTTTAATTATAGACAGAAATTTCAGTTGATAGCATGTGAGTTGAGTTTTAAACAATACATATTTTCAAAATGTTTTTAATTTTGTTTTAATTTAATAACTTTTTTATTAAGAGATAAAAAATGCAAATTATTTACTAAGGCAGTTTTATAAAGCCAGTGACACTAGATGCAACACTGCTTTCGTCAACTGTTATTTAGTACATGGCTGCTGCCGAATTGGTTGAAAAATTAAAATGAAGAAATTTTGTGCCGATTAAACAGCATTTTTGGCGTAAAAAATCATCTTTGAAACCAAAGTAAGGCAAGGCTCCAAAAAATATTATGGAAACTTCGCTCTATTAATTTCAATAATTTAAAAGTGATTTATTAAGTTCCTAAGTGTGTAAATCAGCTCAAATGCCAACAAACGTTTATGTCGCCGAAAAATGATCGTCATGCAAGTGATAGTCGATAAAATCTATTGAATAACATAGGACGATCGTCCTTTGAATTTGCGCATGGTGGCTGAAGCTGTAAGCACCTTAACCGATCGGGTACATCTGATTTTACTGCAACGTTTAATAACTTAGAAGCTTTGCCCGCAATGGATGGCGCTTTTCTCCATACTGGTTAAGTAATTAAAAGTAATTCTATACTTGAAACTTTCACGAAAACGTAAAATGGACATCACTTAAGTCCCTAAACTTTCGCAAGAACTTTGTAAATTGAACATTGTAAATTGAATGCATCTTCTTCTTCATGTACCGTATCTGGTTCTTACATAATTGAAATTTTCACTTTATCTGTAGCTGCTCCGAAGAGTGACCTTGTACTCGCGTTGAGCCATTGGCGTAAGTATTTAAGCCATGGGACTCTTCCTTTTCCTTGTATTCTTCCTTCAATTATTAACTTAAGTAGTCCATACTTTTCTAGGTGTCGCAGAATATGGCCAAAATTTCCAATTTACGGTATTTTATGATATAAAGAAATTCTCGTTCTTTTTGCATGCGTATTAGGACTTCAGCGTTGGTTATGTGATCAGTCCGTACTATTTTTTACCTTCTTTTTTTAACACCATATTTGAAATGCTTTTATTTTATTCATTGAGGCTACTAAAAAAGTCCAGCCTCAGCTCCATAAGTGTGTAAACCATATTCGTACAAAGAGTAGGTCTTCTCTTCTGTTTTCACACGCACGTACAGTGCAAAATGGCCTGAGTGAAAGCTCTTAAATTACTGCCCCAATTGTAAAATGCATTAATATTAGTTTGCCGGACGCTGGTATAAACATAAGCTTACGATGCACCCCTTCTTCGTTGAAGCTAACAAGCTACTGAATAAAATTTGTGTCTCACACATATGTTTTTTGTTGTAATTATGATTGCCGTTTAGAACGATGAAAACGAAGCGTGTAAATTTAAAAATAAAAAAATTTTTTTTAGCATTTTTGATGTACATATTAAAATTTTAAAACCGTTTTCCACGAATTGGAAAAGCAATATCAATAAATACTGTATGATATTTATATTGAAAGACAATGTAATAAAGGTTAGCGTTAGAGTTGATTTTAGTACATTTCAGGAAAAATTTTAGTAGAAGTGCTTTTCTTTTTTCTTTCCGATTCTATTATTAGACTCGTTCAAAGGCACCTACAATTTAACGCCACATATGCATTAGTAAGAGAAGGTATTCATAGAGTGAACACTCATAACCAGCCGTAAGCAGTGCTATGAGGTGATACCACTGTTAAAATCTGATCTGATCTGGTCTGGGTGTCTTAACTACCATACAACAATGGCACACAAAAAAGTACTTTTTCGTAAATTAACAAATTGTTTTTCACAAAAAGGTATTTCTTTTGTAAGTTATCAAATTGTTTTTCTTTCCCAGAAAAAATACATTTTTAAAGCAAATTATCAAATTCTTTTTTTATCAGAAAAAGTACTTTTCATGGAAGATAAAGTACATTTTATGTAAAAGTACATTTTATGTAAATTATCAATATGATTTTTTGCCAGAAGAAGTATTTTTTATAGACCACGTGGCATTTTTGCCAGAAAAAGTACTTTTTTTTACATACGACCAGCACCCAGGGGATGACCCCTACTTTTGGGGTGCATTGTGTTGGTACTAGGAAAATAAGTTGTGGGAAGGAGAACAGAGGAAGTAGTAGAACCGAACAGTGCGACCAACGAACGAATTTGCCCTATAACGCTTTGTGCGATTCACTGGACAATCAACTACAAAGGGAAGCGCTCTACGAGAGATACGAGTATTACGTAAAAATATATGATTTTTAGAAATTAGTTCCTTAATTTTGTCAGAACACATTCCGTTATAGTACCGATAGAACAATGAAACACACGCCACATTGCGACGGTGCTATAATGAATCGATAGATTTGGCTACCCTACCGTCATTAATGAGCATCTTCGCCCTCTCCTGTACGCGGTCGAGAAGCTCCAAAGTAGACTTTGAAGCACCGGCCCATAAATGAGAGTTGTATTCCATTTTGGGACGGATATAGGTCTTGTAAATATTAAGGAGATCAGATGGGGTGAAGTATTTCTTGCACCGTCTCAAAAAACCAAGGCACTTGAATGCTTCTTTCGACACTTGAAATATGTGATCATTCCAACGAACGTCACAGTGAATTCTCATGCCCAGAACAGCAAGAGCATCTGATTCTGGACACAGGTGACAACACAACACCACGTGTGTTATGTCAGTAAAAGTGTTTTCTATGTAAGTTATTAAATTGATTTTTTTGGTCGAGGAAGTAAGTAAGTTGCAAATAGGCCCTCAGAATTTGACCTTTTTAATCTGTTCCTTTTTTTACATCAAATATCTACGCTAATTCCTACTACCTTACCATCACAAGTACATATCGTAATATAAAAACTAAACGGTTCTAATTATATTTTGTTGATATTCTTCAAATAACATTTATTAACCGAAATTTCTTAATTTAAACAGCTGCGGTAGGCTAATTTCGTATTCGTTAAATGGTGTAGAGCTTCTGGGTTCGATTCTTACTAGTAATTGAAGTATGTAGCTGTTTTACCACATCGAACGTATAATAATAAACTCTATATACATACATACATACACACATAAAAATAAGTTGTCCTTTGTTCGGTATTTTGTAACTGAAGAACCATAGAGCGATTTACAAACCAATATTTACGTTAGAAAGGTGTACTTTCACTTATGGTTTTTTCCACTGGGTGGTACCACGCCCATTAAATAATTTATTTATAAAGGGTGTTTTTTATAGAGGTATAGAACTTTAAGTTGCAATAAAACAACGATGGATTATTCGATTGACATGAATTTTATTTATCAGAAAGATAATCTTGTGGCATTACATTTTAAATACGGTTTCTGGCAATCTGGACGTCCAATTTTCAATGAATTTTTCCAACATTTGTAGCCGTATATCGGCAATAACACGGCGATTGTTGTCTTCCAAATCGTCAAGCGTTTGTGGTTTTACCGCTTAGACCAATGACTTCACATATCCCCACAGAGTGTAGTCTAGCGGTGTTAAATCACAAGATCTTGGAGGCCAATTCACAAGTCAAAAACGTGAAACTAGGCGGTCACCAAACGTGTCTTTCAATAAATGTATTGTGGCACGAGCTGTGTGACATGTTGCGGCGTCTTGCTGAAACCATATCTCCTGGAAAGCATGGTTATTCAATTTAGGAATGAAAAAGTTAGTAATCATGCCTCTATACCGATCACCATTGACCGTAACGTTCTGGCCACCACCGTTTTTGAAAAAGTACGGACCAATGATTCCACCAGCCCATAAAGCGCACAAAACAGTCAGTTTTTGTGGATGTAACGGTGTTTCCACATACACTTGAGGATTACCTTCACACCAAATACGGCAGTTTTGTTTGTTGACGTAGCCATTCAACCAAAAGTGCGCTTCATCGCTAAACAAAATTCGCTTATGAAAATTGAAAAAAAAAATTCACTTATGAAGAATGAAAATTGCACTATTTGCAAGCGTTATTCAGGCGTGAGTCTATTCATGATGAATTGCCAAGCCAAACTGAGAATAAATCACTTGACAGCTGTTAAATCGGTCGCCATCTTGAAAAGGAATGCCAACTTAAAGTTCCATACCTCTATAGAAAACAAGCTTTATGTCCGTCTCTTTAAAACGTTAATGGTAAGAGTTCCTATATTTGGCCCAAATAAAAAACATTAGTCAAAAAGTGATCGAAATGGGATAGGTGGGAGTGGCACCCTCCCATAGAAAGTAAATATTGATTTTTGTATATCTTTGGAACGGTAGTAGTGGAATGTTCGTAATTTGGTCTAAATAACTTGTAGTCAATCCAAAGCATTAGTCGAAATATGGGCGAAAATGAATAGGTAGGTATGGCACCGCCAATACATAGTAAATATTGATTTTTGTATACCTAAAGAACGGTTAGAATGGCAGTCTCTGAATTTGATCTAAATGACTTGGTAGGCAATACAAATAATTAGTTTTAATGCACTCCTTTAAATTTGTCTTATGAGGAATATATTTTATAGGTACACAATACAAACAAAGGCGCCCAGCAACGCAGGGAGGGTTACTCTAGTTTCATATAATATTGCAATAAGAAAAACTATAATAAAAACTTCCATTAAAAAATATTATTTAAACTTTTCACAAAAAAAAAAAAAAAAAAAAAACTGTAGCCAATGTCATCAACTCTCTACCATATGATCTATTAGGCATAACGTATAACATGTCGTCAATATTTATGTATGTATATAAGTGGCAAGTTGCAACATTTAAGTGTCGACATGTACGAGTTCATACAAATGTGTAAAATCTATTTTATTTAAAAAATAAATTTATTTTATTAAATTTTAATTCATATACAAAAGCAAAAAAGAAAAAAAATAAACCAGAACTAAACTGAATACAAAGAACGAAAGAGAGCTGCATGCAGTGTATTTTGCATTGTCCTGTTAATTGTATTTTTTCTTCCACTATTTATATGGACATCGTGGGTCAGCATGGCATGGCAAATGATATTAAAAGTTTTCAGTTTACATTTGTGTTGAGTGGCACGGGAGGCAAAAAAAATTGAATAAAAAGTAAAAAACTGTGTAAAAAAAAGTGAAAAATACTCGAAGCATAATGGCTGAATAATTTAATCTCAACCATCAACAGCAATAAGTACAACTTTATAACAACATTGTGGTCCCAACTACAATGTTTTGGGAATATGTATGGGATATACATAAAAATATGGTGATATATTTGTTGTTGTTTTACAATATGTAGTATTATATGTAGAATGAATGGCAGGATAATATTACATCACCGTTAAGTAAGAATGTATTTTATCAACAATTGAGTTTTATTCTCGGCTATTATGGACATTCAAAATTAATTACTCGTATAACTGAAAACGATTTTAGTGGAGTATTCTAACGGTTTTAGATAAGAATTTGTCTATACTTGTACAGACCATGTGATATTTTTTTATCATGATTGTTTATGAACAATTATAAGGGAATTTCGAATAATTCTGGTTTTATTTGCTCTGTTTTGCATTCTAATTGTTCAGGAATTTATTCGAATATTCAAAATTTTTTCTTTTCCGAATAACATTTTGGTTTCGATTAGAGAATGTTTGAAAAAAAACTAAAAAAATTTTTTTTTTAAATTTTATTTATTGGAAATACAATACAGAACAGGGCTGATAATATCTTTTCAGTTCTTACTTAATTCCAGTGAAGGCTTATTTCAAAAAATTTTAATTCGAGGTAATGCCTATCAAAAGCTATGACTCTATTCTATCTTTCTGAAACTTTATAGATTAAGTCAGTTTTCTCAATTTATCCTAAACCAGAGCATATTGTTATGAAAATAAAAGTGCCTAAAAAGAAAATACACCACATCAGAGACTGTATAGTGAGATTTTAGCTGTAAATTTTATAGGTTTGTGTCAAGGCTCTTGTGTATCTGTTACTGCCATAATTGTCTAACAGTGTTGCCAGTTCAATTTGTGTACTATAATTTTACATCTTTTGAATTTACTTAGATAAATAGAAACTTGTAGAAACTACAAGAATATTCGAAATTGAGCACTGCGTTTTGTAATATAGTTATCTTCTTGCAGTCATAAAGTGAAGTCGTGTTTAGGCGTAAATAAAAGCGTTGTATAAACGAATATTAAGTGCAGGATACATAAGTTTCTATATTGAGATAAACTGTATAAAGATACAGTGAGGAAATAAACACTCTAAAACAACAGACATTAATGTCATTGATGTCAACTTTCCTTGTTGTCTGGACTTTTCACAAGATTTTTAAATCTCTGACTTATAATTCAATCTGAAATTGACTTTGTTTGGAACGTTAAGTCACCTTAAATCAGTTTTTGGTTTCTGTGCATTTGACAACCAAATTTTTTGGTTTTTTTGGGAATGGCGTAAAGTCATCTAAGAGATGAGGAATTTAACCACCTAGTCAGAATGCAAATTTTTTTATGCAGACTAATTCGACATTTGTCAGGCAGAACACAGCGACGGTGGAAAGAATAACCCATCTACCATGATGTCATGCATTGTACTATAGATCACGATCGGAGTCTGTTACAGGGATGTCGCGACATAGGCTATGCGTTTTGGTTGCTATTATCACTTTATACTGACCGGGAAGACTTAATCTACCTCTTAATGACTACTGTAGGAGTTGTCAGGTTAAGGAAGAAAAGGTTACAGTATAGCATTTCCTGTGTTAGTGTCCAAATCTGTCGGATATTGGAACTGATTTCTTTGGCAGTAACATTTCTGCTGGTCATATCAGACTTGACTGATACAGATGTCAGCAGGTTATCTCTTTTGTACAAGAATCTGGTTGGTTCGTTCGAGACTGAGCATGGGGATATGTAGGTCGACCTGAATACAGATTTTCCTGAGATCATAGTGGGATCAGTATATAGACTAAAGTGTCTAGAACAAATTAACAAACTATGAATTAAAGCTTGATTGAGCAAAGCCTTCAACTCTTTATTTTAAACGGGTTTTGGTTCATAGATATAAAAGACGCAAGTTTTAATCGTCTTAACTACTCTATGCTTCTCTGCGGCTCAGTGACACACTAATAACCACGGAAAGGACAGCAAAAATGCAAAGCTCCATAAACCGTTGAACTAAAAAAGTTCTCCTAATTTGATAGCCCTAAATTAAACTTAATGAGAACCTAAGCCCTTAACATATAAAAAATAAAGTAATGCTACACTCAATCTTACGTTAAGGCCCAAACAAAAAGTGCGGCACAGACAAATAAACAAAAACTTTCATTTGAACACCACCATGAAATTTTAAAAGCCAAGATTGTAAAGTGTCCCGGATACGTTTGTTACGTTAATTGAGTCTTTTACTGTACGCAATCTCTTTGAGTTCTACATATATATCTAAAAGAAGCACTCTAAAGATTTAATATTATTTTTGTAAGATTGCGAAGAGAAATTAGCTGTGAGGGCTTATATTAAATAAAATTAAAAGAATTTAAAAAACAAAAATCCCTTCAGGGCTTACCCTGTCAGTGTAAATATAAAACAACTTTTCGTATGTGTGTATGCGTTTTTGAGTGGTAAGTAAATTAAATTAACTTTCTAATGACTGGATGTATGCAGCCAGGCAGCCATCAGCTAACAAATACAATAATAAGTTTTACGCACGTACTCACTCATAGACGTACACAGCCACGTACACGTCTAACTACTCAACCATTTACACGCTTTTACTCTTTGTATGCATTAAAATTGTTAAACACACACAAACACATATACGATTTGTTTTGTAACACAAAAACGGATTAAAAATGTTTTCCCTACCACAGCACACCACTACACAATGTTGCCAACTTTCTATAATCAAAACGCGCAAACCTCCTACTCAAAAGTAGCTAAAAAGTGCTAAATTATAATTTATGTAACCATTTGCAACAAAAACGCGCTGTAAAAAAGCGTTAATAATATTGTTACGAAAATAAAAATGTCTAAAAAGAAAATACACCACATCAGGGACTGTATTGCAGGATTTTTGTCTATTGGTTTGTGTAAAAGCTGACAATGTGTAACCATGGTATTGTCGTACTGATGTGTGTATTTTTCGGCGTTACCAATTCGACCATCTTTGGGTAACACAATCTCACATGTTTAAAATTAACGGATGTAAAATAGAGGATATGAGAGCATTTGAGACATATCCGGAACTTCCCAAACTGTAGGCAATTAGGTATATAAGGACACTACTTTGCCTACGTCAACTTAGTTATAGTTCTGCAGTCATAAAGTAAAGTCGTGTTTAGGCATAAATATGAGTGTTGTATAGACGAATATCAACTGCAAGTTGATAAGTTGCTGTATTAAGATAAAGTTAGGAAATAAAAATTATAAAACAACAGCAAGGTGTTTACTTTATTTTGAATCAATTAAAAAGGAAAATTTTAAAAAGTCTACAACGTAACAATATTTAAAACAGAAACATATACTGAAATTTAAAAAAAAAATCGGTTTTTCATATTTCCATTTTAACAAAGGATTTTTGAAATAATTTTAACGATTGATTTAGAGCAAAACAACAACTTAAAAGCTTTTTCTACATATTTTGGTTCGAGTGTAACATAAAGAAAATACCAGTCAGTTTTTTCTCCACTGCTGCTTAACATTGTGCTCGTTTGTGTGTTGCAACGTGCTAATGTTGGGAGACTTAATACGAAATTATAAGACCAGGATTACGCAGACGACATCTATCTACTGATTCACAGACATTGCAAAATGCAAGGAAAGCTGGATTATATACAGGCAGAATCATACGGAACGGGCTTGCGGATAAACTCTCCAGAAGCAAAGTTAAGCAACTTAACGCTAATAACACATCGATCTTTCCAATTGGAAACAAAAATTAGAGAGATGACGGTTTCAGTGATGATATTCGTAACAGATTGAACTTAGGCAGACAATATTTTGGCGTTATTCACATACTACCTTGATCAAAAAGTTTCCGGAATAACCCCAATTTGGTGGTACCATAGTTTCGATTTGAGATTTTTTTCTGTTCAGCTGGTACATCTGTTGCTGGTATTCTCCCTAAATCTTAGCGTCGTACATAGCTTGACATTTGGATTTTTTATATTCGGTTTTCGATATGTCCATCAATGCTTCCTGCGATTTTTCTATTATTTTCTCTCGGCCGCTGAAACGTGTTTCCCGTAATGGTTCTTTAACAGAAAGAAGTCACAGGGCTGCGAAACAGGAGCTTTTCGGTGACTGTTCGATAGTAGTTGTTGCATTTTTTGCCAAAAAATTTCGAAAAATAATGGCACTGTGCGATGATGCGTTATCATGGTGAAAAATCCATAAGTTTTCTGCCCACAATTCTGGTCTCTTTCGGCGAATTGCTTCACGCAAACGTCTCATAATGCCAAAATAATACTCTTTGTTTACTGTCTGGTTTTCTGGCAAAAATTCATGATGCACTACACCATTGTAATCCATTAAAACCGTCAGCATTGCCTTCTTTTTTGACTGAAAACGAAGTGGCTTTTTTGGTCTCGGCTCATTTGGTGAACGCCATTCACTTGCCTGATGTCTGCATTGCATGTTGTACTCACAAACGTACGTTTCGTCTCCAGTAATGATCATTTTGATGAATGTGGTATCGGATTCAGCTTTGCAATTTATGTCTTTTGCGACCTCAACACGGTCAAAATTGTAAAAAATTGACAACACACTCAGACTACTATTGGCTACGTAGCTTTTGCAAATGTCAAGCTATGACGCTAAGATTTAGTGGGAATATCAACACGGGGGTTATTCCAGAAATTTTTTGATCAAGTTAGTATCTCTCCAAAAATTGATTTTAACATCTTAACTCGTGTCTGAAGCCTACTTTTGTGGCTGTGACTGATGTTAATTCTATTCATGAATTTATAAACCGCTGTCTACTAAGCATTTTGAAAATATTCTGGCCAGAAACAAGATCACATCCAATTACTGTACTCAAGGAAATTGTAAGAAGGAAAGGGACTGGGCACACACTTTGGAAACCAAACTACTACTTAGCGAAACTAGCCATTGATTGGAACTCGCAGAGAAGACTCATAAAGAAGACAGATTGAAAGAGAGCTGCTTCCCGTAAATTGACTTGGAGCCAGAATAGAGCATTGGCTTTAGATAGGCGTAGATAGGCTTACAATTTGAGTCTTTTTTTAATTTTTCTATTTTACTTCAAATAACTTATAAGTAATGGCGTTTTCTCTTCTGATCAAAAAGTTGCAATTTTATTGTTCAAAATTGTTAAAACTTAACATTTTTTAGAGATAAGCACGGCACCTCTGGTTTTATTGAATTTTTCAAAAAGGACAGGGCAACAAAGTGCAACATATTATTTTCAGAAAAGACAAGGTCATAAGTCTTGAAATATGGGCCCTTAGATTTAGGATACGTTTCAAAAACATTACATGAAGCATTTTAAGCCCATAGTTTATATGAAATAATCAGTTTATTAAATTAGTGACAATCTATTTCTTATAAAAAATTTCAAATAAAAAGGCGCTAAGAGAGCGCGTATTTTTTTTTTTTTTATAGCACTGAAGAGAAAAAATTTTACTTTTCGGTAGGTGAAGCGCGCTATATATAGAGCGAAAGGCGCCAAATTGGCAACACTGCAACTACACTCTCAACTTCTGACGCTCTCTCTCTCGCTCTCTCTCTTTTTCCTAATTATTTTTTATTGAAGATTTACACAAACAAACCAAAAGATTCAATGCAACATATTATAATCACATGAATAAAATAGCAAAAATCTCTTTTAAATTGCTGCTGTTGTAGTTTAAATAACGTTGTATAGGTACGCAGTGTTAGGGAGAGAGTCCGAGATTTTAAAAGAGACAAAGAGTGACAGTAAGCATAGGATTACTTTACTAATGAAATCAAGACAAACAAACAAGAAAATGAAATTCTCCACATACTCGTGCATACTTCTATTACATCAACCATCTCTAAGGAAGTTATTAAAATATGGGGACACTAGCAGAGGTCTACGCTAACAATAACTGTCTGACTAACCATACTTCCTTGGCTTTCCTCTCTCCTCCCTTATTTTATTTGTAATCTGTATTATTTTCTAATTCTTTTCTTTTCTGTGTGTAATTTACGATTATAAACAGGATTTAAAGTGAACATATGTTTGATAGACAACTTAGAGATGAAATGTATACTCACATTATAGAATAGGATAGGAATGGTAAGAAAGGCAAAATTATAATAATTTAATTATATAGCAACATGTTGCATGCAACGTATGTTCATATGTACTTTATAACACATTGTGTGGGGCTTATACAGTTGCAAGTGTGACTGTGGGTGGGTGGATGATAATAATTATATACCATATTAGATACTATTTGCTGTAATTATAAAGAGACTCAATTAAATTTCTAAAAATAGCAATAATTAGGAAACTAAAAAAGCAGTAAATTTATTTTCAATTTAAAGTTTGGGGGGGATGTAAGAAACCCTGAAAAATCTTTGTAAATTATTTGAACAAAACTCAAATTTCTAGATCTTTTTAAGATTTAGTCTTAAAGTTGCGAGAAACAAAAGAAGATATTCTTGCCAGATGACGCTGATTTCGTCATCAACGTGATCAGGCACTTTTACAGGACACTGCGACCCTTACTTAGCCCCTTCTGGTCTATAGTTTGTTCAATGGATCTGCTGCCTTCCTAATAGATACCTGCAGATCAGAAACTATAATGGTGGATATGTTACCCAATTAGACCCAAGACATTTCCATCTAAGCCTATCAAGAACTCCACATTCACATAATCTGTGTTCCACTGTCGCTGATGCCTGTAAGCGCAGTCTACAATGGCCAGTATGAAACTAAATTAGGAGTTTCAGGTTCGGCCTGCCATACTTGATATCCTGAGAACGACGCTCAAATTCTGGACTGTATTCCGCCCTAGCATTCCTTGATTTTTGGTTGTATGGGTAGGTAAATATTGGGTGATTTTTTAATAGCTTTCTTTTTGGCAGCCCAGCTGTTTTCGTGTAACATGTTCAGTAACGCTTGCAGATTGTTGAATTTTATTATCAAAATTCATACTCTGTTAAGAATTGTGAAATCGTGTTCAACGACGAAGCTCATTTCTGGTTGAATGAATACGTCAACAAGCCAAATTGCCGTACTGGGTGTGAAGAGCAGCCGGTAGCATTGTAAGAACTGAAAATACATCCCGAAATATTACCCTGGTTGTATGGATTATGGGCCGGTGGCATCATTGAAGCATACTTTTTCAAAGACGACGAAGGCGGAAACGTAACTGTAAATGGTGAGCGCTACCGTGTGTGTGATGATTACAATTTTTTTTTTTTTTGTCCAAAATGGAAGAGCAGCACTCGAATTCGGTGAACAGTGTGATTTAACGCCTTTAAACTACTTTTTGTGGGCTTATGTTGAGGCTCATGTCAATTAGGACAATCCCACAACGGCTACAGAGACGTAGCAGCGGTCAACATTTACACGAAATCATTTTTAAACATTGAATTGTTTGTATAGATCGTTCCATCGACTCAAATAAAGATTTCATACATTTTTCAAAATTTTATGTGTTTTTTTTTTAAATCCAATCCGATAGCTTTCAAAAAATCAAAATCACATAATAAGTAGAATTGCAATGATGACAATCCACAAGCACTTGTCAAAACACCATTACCTCCACAGAACATTATTGTTTGGCGAGCTTAACAGGCTGGCGGAGTCATTGGTCCAATATGGTGTGATTTTAATCAAGCAGATTAGTTTCTTTGTGTTATGTCGATAAGCCAGTGGTAATTGCACACTAGAAAATCAACATTCGAAGAGTTATTGGCGGAACACGGCAGCATATGCAGAGAAAAGTTTGTGAAAATTGGTGTTCCAGATTGTGCCTTGTTTTCTTTTGCCACGAGTTAAGCTTGTGTAACTGTAAACAAAAACACGCGATATTAAAGACACTTATGTATGTGACACGATCTCCTAACAAGTACAATCTTTGAAGCTTAAACTGAAGAATACTTTTTTACTTTTTTATATTATTCGATCATATCCAAACATATAAGATTCCTGTAGTTCAGACCAAATTTAGCTTTAATCATTCGGAATATTTACAATAATCTATACACTCAGACCTCGTTTTATGCGATCAATACGTTCCACGATAATTTGCATAAAACGTTACTCTGCTACCATATAAAAAGCACTTATGCGTTTCTGAGTTCGAATAAAACGCACAAATTGAAATCAAAGAATTAATAGCCAACCAAAATCGCATATAAACGTCAACAATATAATAATAAAATAATTTTATATTAATATTTTATATATAGAATAAGTCAAGTAGACACGTCTTTAATTGATTTTGAATTGTTCTCATATTACTTTCATCAGAAATATTTCCATAATGACTAGAACGAACGTTCAACGCGTTTTCGAGAGCTTAATTTTCTTCTTGTTCTTCTTCAAAATAATTTGTCATCAGTCTTTGTGAGGTTAAGTTTTTCAGTTGTTGAAAAAGCTTGTTATATCCAAAAATAGATCGTAAAATCCGCGCTGAAGATTCAATGCTAGTTCCCGATCCACATTAAAAATTTAGTTTTGCATCTAATAATGGCACTTCTATAAGCAGTGTTGCTAAATCATTATGTTTTAGAGAATCAAATCACTAGCCCCGATTTGGCGAACCAGGGTTAACATGCCATCGAGCAATATTTATTATATTGTTGCTACCAACACAATCTGGATATACAGCTTTCCAGCATGTATTTATGGTTTGCAGTTATATTTTCAATACTGCAGGTGCAGCTATAATAATACAATCGAAAATTTTAAATTTTTTCGCACATTGTTTGATAAAGACTTCAACTTAAAAAGAAAAACAATCGAAAATTTTAAAATCGCATATACAGGATATCCGCCGGGAAGGTATAATACTTCTTTTGCCGTCAATGTGGTAACCATTAGTCAGTTTATATATGGCAGTCGCGAAGTAGAGACGTGGCAAATTTATTAGGGAAAAATATTCGGTGAACCAACGTGTTTTAATTGTTAAAATATTTTATCAAAATCAATCATCGATTTTCGTGAAAAAATCACACTGCGTGACGAGGCACATTTTCATTTGAATGGTTATGTGAATAAACATAATAGTCGGTTCTGGGCTATGAAAAACCTTCAAATTATTCATCAGCCACCTTTGCATCCATTAAAAGTGACAGAGTGGTGTGCAATTTGGTCAGGATGAATTAACGTAACGGCGTAACGATAACTATCACTGGGGAACGATATCGTGATATGATTGAAAACTTTTTAACGCCACAACTGCATGCTTTGGGCTTGACTAATATGTGCTTTCAACAAGACGGTGCCACATCGCATACAGCCAGGGTTACAATTGAATTACTGCGAGACCTCTTTCCACAACAAATTATTTCAATGAATGGTGATGTTAATTGGCCTCCACGGTCGCCTGATTTGATGGTTCCAGACATCTCTTTGTGAGGATAGCTGAAAAGCAAGGTTTATGCAAACAAACCAGAAACGTTGAAGCAACTCAAACAAAATATTCGTGATGAAATTAATGAAATACCGCTCAAAAGGGCTCGCATTTGTGAGGCTAACAGAGGAGGGCATTTATTTGATATTGTATTCCATACATAATTGCCGACATTAAATAAAACATTTATCAATATAAGATCCATTCTCTTTCATATAATCAAAAATTATAAACAAAAAAAGTAGTATACCTTCACGGCGTACACCCTGTATTTGAATTCGCATAGAATTAATGCGTATAAAATGAGGTTTGAGTGTATTTAGCTTATATGCCTTCCTTTTAATTGATTATTTGTATTGACAATAAAGCTGTTTGAACTATATTGAGAGACGCTTACTGTTTCCAGCTATAGTATATACTGTTTAAAGCTATAGGCAAAGAAATATTTACTTTGTATGGGCGTGGCACCACCCAATTGAAATTTTTTAAAATTTACATATATAGACTGTAGTAATTTCCTGACTTCCTGACTATGATGTTGTAAAAATTTCAAGAAAATCTATCTATAGCCGGTTATATATATAAGACACAAACGAACTTACATACATGCATACAAACACACTTTCATATTTATATTTATATACATACATATATATTTTTTCCCCCCGTTACTCCTCTTGGGAGCATATGGCTTCCACAAATCATCTCCGTCTAGCACGGTTTACAGCTGTTGACTTTGCCTCTTCCCATGTTAGGTTGTTCTGTCTCAGTTCTTGGATAATTGTGCGTCTCCAGGTGTTTTTTGGTCGACCACGATTTCTTGAGCCTTGAGGATTGCACTCGAGTGACATTCTGGTGATACTCTCTGGACTTTTTCGGATAATGCGATCGATCCATCTCCACTTTCTTTTCCTTATCTGTTTCAGTGTGGGTTCCTCATTAGTCATGCTCCACAGTTCTGTGTTAGTCCAGAATATTCTGCATATGATTCTGAGGCACTCTTTAATGAATACCTGGAGTTTCTGTGTAATGTTGTTCGATACAAGCCAGGTTTCACTGCCATACAGCAGTACCGATTTAACGCATGAGTTGAATATTCTAAGCTTAGTTCGTCTGATATACTCACTACAGTTGTCCAAATACCGCTCTCTGTTTCTGCGCCACCGTTTGTAGTCATTGTACTTCCTAGATAGCAGAAGCTATCTATATACTCGATTGGCTGACCCTGTAGCATTATGCTTATCGTGCTCGTATTGTTTATTCTCATGGCCTTGGTTTTCTTGATGTTTATTTCAAGCCCAACACTACGAGCCAATCTTTCCAGGACCTACAGTTTCGACTGCATATTGAAAATCTTATGCGAGAGTAGACAAATGTCATCCACATAGTCCATGTTTTCGAGTTGGCGTGAGAGACTCCATGTGATCCCTCTTCTTTTCGAACAGACTTTGCTCATTATGTCATCCAGCACGATGGTGAATAGCTGAGGTGATAGTTGGTACCCTTGTTTAACTCCAGCATTGGTGTTTAATGATTGGCTGATGTTTCCGTTGTGAAGAACTGAAAGTTCTGCATCCTCATACATCGCTCTAATTATTCGAATTATCTTCTGGGGTACTCCTTTGGTTCTTAGTGCTTTCCATATAGCCGTTGGCCTGATGGTATCAAACGCTTGCTTGATATCGATATAGTAGATACAGCGGGGTACGCCATTGTATGGACTGTTCAATGATTATTCGTAAATTGTTGGCCTGATCTACGCAGCTTCTATTCGGTCTGAAGCCAGCTTGTTCGTCTCGCAGTATGTTGTCTATTCTGCTCTGAAGCCTCCCCCGTATTATGACTGCAAGTATCTTATAGATGGTGTTAAGTAGAGTAATGCCTCTCCAATTATCTCCATGTATACACATATTAAATAATGCTCGTAAATATGTCAAAAATGTTGAACGCAATTAAATGGTCGTGTATTTAGTAATAAGGAAATGGTGTAGTATAAGAGCACACATTTAACGCATTTCATTTATTTCGAAAGTAAATTCCACTGTTTACCTATTAACCAAGCAGCCAATATTTGAATCGATTTTAGAGAAGTGGGTTTGCATAATTAAGCTTTTCTTCTATTGAATCAAATCAAATCAAATCAAAGCAAATACGAAAATTGTTTGTTTCTTGTCATCATCAGTGCGAGTAAATATTAATGGAATGGAGATATTAATTGAAAAGAAAACATATTTCTCGACAAACTACGTGTAACACACAAACATATTTGTCGCGATTTTTGTTTGATTAACATTATGCTCTTGTTGTTGTTGTTGTTGTTGTTATTGTTATCATAATAATGAAAGTATTAATTATTAAAGCAGATTTTCGCGCTTCATTAAAATTTTAAAATTGATTTTAATAACAATAACGTGTTTAATTGCATTTCTCTTTATCTGATGATATGGATACACAAATTACAAATTACAAATGATTACGAGAGTACGACGGGTATTTCAATTTTACTAAAGATACTTATGAGCCGAGCCATAAAACTCATCGGCGTCATCATCGTTATCCTCATCATTGTTATCGTTATCATAATTAACGCACAACACAAAGGGCAACAACATATGATGATTAGCGTTTAATTACAGCGATAACGTTAGAATTAATTAAAGTTAGAAAAACGGAGTCACTTGAAGAGAGCGAGCGAGAGAGAGAGAGAGAGAGAATGGCTTGCAAATGTGTATGTGAGAAGTGAAGGCAAATACAAGTGCAAGTATTGCGTTTGTGCTTGTATTTGTGTTTGTATGGCTTGAAATAATATTTAAAGGCTTCAAACAAAATTTTAAATAACAATTAAATGGTTATTGTTGCTATTGTTGCTGCATTTTGATTAAATATTAGTGGGCAACTAATTGCATATTAGTGGTACTTTATATTTAACACACAAACACACACACATATGTATAACCAAATACTTTAACATATTTACATACACAGTTGTGTTCAAAAAAATAATAGTGGCAGGTGTTAAAAATTTTTTTATTTCTCAAAATTAACTTCTGTAAGCTTCATAGACTTAATCCAGCGTTTTTCAATTTTTTATGTCCTCCAAATAATGGGCTTTCTTATGACCCTAAAATATGCATTTTTCTTTGGAGAAGAACCCATGGATTGTTCTATATTTCTCGAGATTTAGTCATTTATTACATTTGAAAATAGGAATGAGTTACAAGGGACAAACTCTGGAGTACAATATTGGCGCACTAACATTTTTTGATTTTGACAATAGTCTTTGAAATACTTGGAAGATCCTGCAACATGAGCCCTAACCCTACAATACTATGCGAAGCTCTAGTATGTCAGGGAAAGACTAGACAAACTGCAGCTATCTCGAGGCTATGTAGAGTGCAGAGATTTAAATGCCTTTGCATCACAGAGGCTATTAAGACCTTTTAACGTAACTGTACAAGAGGCGGCTGCTTTGCAAGAAATCTCCATTCAAAGGAAGAAAAAACTTCAGGCTGGCAACCTTATTGCTCATCTTACTATCGGGATCGGGGACTTATTTTATATGTCTCGGGTGAGCGATCACATGGATTCCGATCACAGCTTCGTTAGGAAGTATAAGTTCAGCTCTTCGACAAGAAAATAGTGGGGCACAGACTCAAGTGGTACACGGATATGGCCCACACTCGTATATAGGTCGATTACTTAGATGCAGGGACACTAAAATTTTCCAGGCGAAAATTTAAGCAGTTTTGGAAACTGTAACAAGCCCATCCAAAAGGCGATACACGTGGGAAGGATTCCAAAACATCTCGGGCATTTATTAGGTCCTAAAAGCACCGTAGCAGTTTTGCATTGACCTTCAAAGAAATACTACAACTCGCTTGATAACCTGGCTACTCAGAATTAAATTACTTTGGTCTGGGTGCTTGGATGTAAAGGGGACAAAAATAATAATATGGCGGATGTCTATGCCATAAGAGGGGCTAAAGGATCTATCACAGGAACCACGCCATTTTTTGTGTTAAAAAAGGGTCTTCTGAAAGGGAAGATGAAAAAATGGTCTACTTCCACCGCGAGACTTTATTGGAAAGACACTAGTGGTCTCGGCTTCTGAGCTTCAACGCCAAGAGTTCAGAGTTTGCTGTGAAACTGAATAGGACACTTTCGATGGTACTTACGGGTCAACACGCCTGTAAAAAGCACATTTGTAGAAATGGCATATCCAACACTAGCACCTGCAGTTGCTACTGTGCGGAAGAGAAATTAATTGAGCACTTGATTAATAACTGTATGACATTGAGGCTCAGGAGATTTAGGCTACTATGCATATGTGAAACTGAATAGGACACTTTCGATGGTACTTACGGGTCAACACGCCTGTAAAAAGCACATTTGTAGAAATGGCATATCCAACACTAGCACCTGCAGTTGCCACTGTGCGGAAGAGAAATTAATTGAGCACTTGATTAATAACTGTATGGCATTGAGGCTCAGGAGATTTAGGCTACTATGCATATGTACACTTTGCGAGCAGGATTTGCTGACACTACCACTGAAAGAGCTGGTCCGGTTTCTTGACATGTTGAAAATGTGAGTGAAAGAGAAGAACACAATAGGCCAATGGTGGTAGCCGTGCAAAGGGCCATCTTGGGCCTGACCCAACTTTCATTACATTACAATACATTACAATACTTGAATTACGGAAACACCTTTTATTTACACATCGGGAAGCGATGACGCACTCACTGTGATAACTTTTCACAAATAAATACAGAAACGAGTCGCTAGACTACACACAACACTACACCATCATGTATATGGCGAAAACCATTGAAGCATTACTTTTCCCAAGCCTGACGTATCACTTACAAATAGCATCTTATCAGCATTGATTCTGCAAACAACACTTCACTACCAACGCGCTTACCGCCATAGCCACACACATAAGTCAGGGCCTGAACCAGGTGAAACCATGTGAACGAAAAATAATGCTCGCCCTGGATTTGTCCAAGGCATTCGACACGGTCAATCAAGCCTTTCTCTTTGAGGATATACATACGTTGAATCTCCCCCTAACAACACGAAAAGATGGCTAGTGAGCTATTTGTGTGGAAGACAGTCGTTCGTGGAGATTCGAAACAAAAGGCCCGTAGAATCAAACAAAGAGTCCCGAAAGGACGTGAACTATCCCCAATTCTGTTTAATTCCAGCCGTCCAAATACTCAGCCATTTTATTTACTACATAGACGAAAGACGTCATGCTGGATGTTACTATAATCGTTGATGGCTCAAGAATTCCAAACAGGAATTACACCAAAATCTTCGGGGCCGCATTTGATGGTTAATAGCAATGAGATATGGAGTAGAGACGAGTTCCTCAAGTCACTTACTGACTACATATAGAGCAATTGGTCGGTCATTGGTAAATAATGCAGCTATCGCTTGGTTACCAATAGTAAGCTCAATACAGTGTGGAAATCTACAGAGATGTCAAAATGCAACACTAAGGACCATCACCGGCTGCGTCCAAAAGACATCAGAACAATTCCTTCAAGAAGAATCAAAGATACTGACAGTCAAGGCACATAACACCCTGCTCACGAAGCAGATCCTTCTAGCCTGCCATCGGAGGGAGCATCCAATATATTAGATTACACACCTTAACGCTTTTCCCAAGAATGAGAGGGCAGATCTTCGTCAATATGAAGGTGTGATCCAACAATACGTTAGGGATCCATTCGATCTGAGCGCATATAAGATACCTCTGAAGGATATTCATCGTGATACAGTTAAGAGAGAGAGGCCTCCCATCCCCCGTGGCGGAAAATGAAAAATCTTCCCAGAGAGACCAAAGTTCTCCCAATTGGTCGGACATAAATGAAGATATTCCCAATATCTGTTCGGCCTGTGGATTAGGTGCTCATGATGTCCAGCATCTGTTTGTCTGTGGTCCCCAGATCACTCTGGTCCCCAGATCACTCTGGTCCCCAGATCACTCTGGACCAATCCGAGAGAAGTAGCTCCACGTGTAAAACAGCAGCTAGAATAGGAGATGAAGAAGAAGAAAAAGAAGATATGGAAAATAAGTGATGATAATATATATTCTTGTATTTTTAGGTTAAGTTGCTACAACAACAACCATGTATATGTAACAACTGTTAAAATAGCAATATACCCTTCCGCTGTTAAAAATTTTAACAGACTGTTTTTCCTGGAAGTCCGTCTCTGCATGCAATATCAAACCTGGCTGCTTGCATGGGTCTGGTTGGTTCGTTTCGGCCCTGGGCACGGACATGTATGTAGGTCCACCTCAATGCAACTTGTATTTATTCTCTGGACATTACAGTGGGAGCAGCACGTGGACCCAAGTGAGCTGGACACGTGTCTAGGCATGGAAACGATGTATTGTTGTTAAGAAAACATCGAATGTATTGTTGATTAACACCGATATTACACATTTGATTATTTGAATATTAAATTTTCTTATTAATGAAACATTTGATTTTGTAAAGAAAATCCTATTCCCTTCCTATATTTTATATAGAAATTTAGGTACTATTTTGTTGAACACAACTATGCGAAGTATGCATAGACTTATAATAATAACATATGTATGTACATGAGTATATTACTTTTACATACATACGTGTGTATATGTGTAAGTGTGTAAGTTTTAAGGATTGTCCCTTTAATTATCATTTTCTCTTCATTACGTTTCATTTCATATAATTAATGCTCATCCTCGTCTACAATTGCATTTCATTGACGTAATTTCTAATTAAAATCATTATTTTATTATAACGCCGCGGACAGTAGGCAAAGCTAATGTGCTGCTTTTATGACTTTATACGCATTTTAGAATACGGTTTCTTATTTTTAATTTTAGGTAGAAAGAAGGAGAAAATACTTAAAATTTTTATTGTCCATTACACTCCCTTTTGGGTAAATAAAAATAGAAAAGAAAAATTCAATTTCCTCGTGTTAAATATAAAAATTAAAAAAAGGAAAACCATTATCAAGTCATGTAAGTCTTCAGAGTATTTTTAAAAACTAAATCAACATATTCTCGTTCCATTAGGTATTTTTACAAGCATGTCCTTATTTACAATTTCAATTCAAAATTTTCAGTTGAAGATATCATATGCAACAGCTGGATGATAAAAAGTACGCATTTGCCATAGATACGAAGATAGAAAAAGCAGTGCTTACGCACTCCACCCAGAGACCAGGCACAGGTACTTTGTGTTAGACTTTGCAAAGACGAAAGTAAGATGGAAGTGTTGAAACAGTAAAGAAAAAGGTCAAGAGACACTAAGAAGAAGAAGAAGAAAGATTAAAAAACAAAGAAAAAACATTTAAAAAGAAAGAGACCTTAATAAAAAGAAGAAGAAGAAGCATGCCACTCCTACACCGGGTGTCACTTAATCAGACAGCTGAGGCTCGAAATAATGTCCTGGCTGACGTTACCTCACTTAGATTAGGAAAGCTCTGGCTTAGCAGCCTAAGCATATGTCTCTCGTGAGACGGGCAAAGACAAAAGATATGTTCAGCAGGCTCTGATTCCCCCACATTGTCACATATTCGACAAAAATTAGGGGGCCTGCTTCCCATAACCAAATCCTGGCTCTTAGAGACTCTTTTTAGATTTAGGACCCACTTCACCTTCGAGCGTTCGAGCTTAGGCCAAATAGCGGGGAGACCCGACAGCCTCCTCTGTCTCTCCATGACTGTTCCACTCTGCAACGAGCCCATATGTCCACTAAGCCCACGAAGAAACCAAGCAGGGGTCTATCAGACACATCCGCCAACTTAACACACTTGGCTGCACTCGCTCTCCCCAGCTTATCAGCAACCACGTTTTCCAACCCGCCGCAGAATCCAACAACCGAGCACAGTTTGACTCTACACACATTCAAGAGTAACGTGATGATTCTCTGCATAATTAAACCAATCTCAAGCTAACGCTGCGCCTAGTTGTTTAACAGCAATGCAAAGCAATGCTGGCTTTATTTCTTCAGTCAATTTATAGATCTTTTCGGTCTTGATGATATAAAACTAGCGCAGAAAATCACATCTAAGGAGTATAGTAGCTGAGGCATGATAAGAGCTACAAGAAAAGGAAACTAAATTTTTTCTCATTTATTAATAGAAAAAAATTACCCTCTACGTGACAATTAACCTCTATTTAACCTCTATTTAAAGGTATTATAAGTGCATGAAGGTGCGAAAAACCGGTTTTTTAACCGCAGCTCGGAATTTTGGAGGTGTTTCGAAAATTTCAAAAACAGATTCTTGTTCCGCTCGGCAGCGCCTATCAGAAAAGTAGTATTATTTCCCAGTTTTTTTTTTTTTTTTTTTTTTTTTTGTCGCACCATGTTATTACATTGTACCGCCTTTACAAGTCTACTTCACAGCCTAAGCTAACTTTCAATTAAATTTTTACCGCTTATACCTTTAAATAGAGGTTAATTGTCACGTGGAGGGTAATTTTTTTCTATTAATTAATGAGAAAAAATTTGTTAAACAGACGCCAAAACAATTTAAGTTTTTTTCTTCGTGTGAGACCTCTATCAGGTGAATGGCTCTTTAAACTTTTCATGAGAAGTGTGTGTGTGTCTGAAAGGACTTGTAGCTCTTGTGCGTGAGTGATAATGTCTTTTATTTTTTGTGTTTTTTTCCTTCAAATTGGGTTACATTTTTATAACCTGTTGACATGAAACTCATTGACTCATATGTGTGTGGATAGCTCATGACATGTTTTTTAAATAAAACCATTGAGGAGAGAGAGAGAGAGAGAGTGAGCGATTGCCATTTGATTCTAATTCCATCAAAATTAGTGATTTAATAATTTATTTGATCAAAATTGATGCTTTTTAACAAAGAAGTCTTTGGAAAAGAGTTCATTGCTATTTTTTGCATTTCTTGAGAGTGATTTGAAGAAAATGTGTTGCTTCATACAGTTAATAATGTAGATCGTTTGATATCTGTCAGATAAATCTAAGACTTAAAAAAACGTTCATCTAATTACTTTATTCCATGTTGTTTCTTTGAATTAAAAATGCTGTAAAGTGTTTCTGGTAATTTTTGTAATAATAATTCTGATTATAAATCACGCAAATTTTGACACATATGTAAGATGAATTATTTAAAGAGTCCGCCAAACAATTTTTTTTTTTTTTAAATGCTATAAAAAGAATTACTGAATATTTTCTCAAATTTCTTTTTTTATTTGAAAGTACAATCCTTCCGGTTAATAATGGAAAATAATTTCATTCAAGTGGCTGCCTCGGCTGGTCATGCAGTAGCCTACACGATCGGTCCAACTATTAAGCACATTATCGATTGTGTGCAGATGTATTTCCCCAATGGCTTCACTAATATTGTCCTTTAAAGCGTCAATTGTCTCTGGCTTGTTGGCGTAACACTTATCTTTGACGGCACCCCACAAATAATAGTCCAACCGTGTCAAATCGCAGCTCCGAGGTAGCCAAACGACATCAGCTCTGCGGCTAATAATGCGATCTTCAAAAACAGGGCGCAAAACATCGTGTGTAGCTTCGGCTGTGTGGCATGTAGCACCATCCTGTTGGAACCAAATGTTGCTAATATCCTCCTCTTCAATTTTTGTGAACAAAAATTCGTTCAACATGGCCCGATAACGATCGACATTGACTGTAAAGGCCACTCCTTGCTCATTTTCGAAAAAAAAATGGCCCAATTATGTCTCTGGACCAAAATCCGCACCAAACAGTGACTCGTCTTGGGTGTATCGGCTTTTCAATGTATGCGTGCGGGTTTTTTGTGCCCCAAATGCGACAATTTTGCTTGTTTACATACCCGCCAAGATCAAAATGAGCTTCATCTGAAAAGATGATTTTTTTTTGGCAAAATCGGCATGTTCTGTAAGTCGATCGCAGGCCCACTTAGCGAAATGTTGTTCAAGCGTATACACAACCATATTCGTTCAGCGGAAGGACAAAACTAATAATCTGTCAAATCAGACATGAGCTAAGGTTACCATTCACGAAATAAGCACTAGTTGAAAAACAAAACGTTAGATGGCGGACTCTTTACTAACGATGCATTTAATGTTAAACAAGAATTACAAAGGTGCCATGTGAACGGGGTAATTCGCATAAGTGATACAAACAGCGAAAAAATAATTCGATATCTAGTGTGAATGTTCTGAGTATAACAGAGAAAGTGTTGTGTTAAAGTTTAAGGATTTTCATGTGTCGCTGAAAGTAGGAAGCTATGGGTAACGTAAACCAATTATCAATTACATTTTTATTATTTACAAGTACATACAGGGTCCGGCATCTAACGCTTTTTTCAACTAATGCTTATTTTGTGAATGGTAACACTTAGTTCATGTCTGATTTGACAGATAATTAGTTTTATCCTTCCGCTGAACGAATATGGTTGTGTATACGCTTGAACAACACTTCGCTAAGTGGGCCTGCGATTGACTTAGAGAACATGCCGATTTTGCCAAAAAATCATTTTGATCTTGGCGGGTATGTAAACAAGCAAAATTGTCGCATTTGGGGCACAGAAAACCCGCACGCATACATTGAAAAGTCGATACACCCAAGACGAGTCACTGTTTGGTGCGGATTTTGGTCCAGAGGCATAATTGGGCCATTTTTCTTCAAAAATGAGCAAGGAGTGACCGTTAAAGTAATCGGGCCATGGAGGATATTAGCAACATTTGCTTTCAACAGGACGGCGCTATGTGCCACACAGCCGAAGCTACACTCGATGTTTTGCGCCCTGTTTTTGAGATCGCGTATTAGCCGCAGAGCTGATGTCGTTTGGCCACCTCGGAGCTGCGATTTGACACCGTTGGACTATTATTTGTGGGGTGCCGTCAAAGATAAGTGTTACGCCAAGTCGGAGACAATTGACGCTTTAAAGGACAATATTCGTGAAGCCATTGGTGATATACAGCTGCACACAATCGATAATGTGCTTAAAAATTGGACCGATCGTGTAGGCTACTGCATGGCCAGCCGAGGCAGCCATTTGAATGAAATTATTTTCCATTATTAACCGGAAGGATTGTACTTTCAAATAAATAAAGAAATTTGAGAAAATATTCAGCAGTTTTTTTTATAGCATTAAAAAAAAAAAAAAATTATTTGGCGGACCCTATATAACCGTTTCATTAATGGTTTATTTTTTATTTAATAATTTAACAAAATTTTTCTATTGTTTTTCCAAGTATTACTAATAAAGTTTAAATACAAAATAACTACTGAATTGAAAAATTTGTAGTTATATTTTGTATAATAAATTTTATAAAATCAGTTTCAACTAAAAATTTTTAACAAAATTTAAACAGAATTTTGTATTTCTTAAAACAGGTCAAATGTAAAGATTTTAAAAGTTTTCAATGTAAACAAAAAAAGAAAAACAATATGGAAGAAAATCAATAAAATAGAAGGAAAATAAATATCTAACGAAATACAGTAAATAAAATTTAGATAAATTTTGGAATATACTCGTACATATGTATGTGTTTCCTATGTAATACACTCGTACGTCATTATTTATGACAATTTAATGCTTTAACTTTAAATGGCAATTTCTAACGAAACGTTTGCTTAAGTTTGCCATTTCCGTTAAAAAAAGAAAGAAAAAAAAACTCAAGATTTAAAGTGAAAATCATTGAAATTTACAAAAATACAATACAATCTCATATGTGTGTATGTACATATTTACCTTAATTTCGTATGTGTGTGTAAGAGTGTTTGTCTGTATTTGTAGTGGAACTAAAAAAATATAAAATAAAAAAATAAATAGAACCAGCAGAAGTGAAATAAAATCTAAAATACAAATTAGTTTCCTTGAAGATCATTCATGCGTAACAAACATTTGCAGTCAACAAATTCTTTTGTAAGGAATTTATTTTTATTTTATTTTTTGCAAAATTGTTTGGCTCTCTTTTGGCCAATATTTGTATGTATGCATGTGAACATATGTATATATATTGCTTGGCTTTATGTTGTTGGCATTCATTTTTTGTTTTTTTTTTGTTTTCTTATGCACTCACATGTGCTGAGAAAGAGAAAATGTAACAACTCATCTGCAGCACATTAGTTTTAACCTTTTCGTTTAACTTTCATTTTAAATAATGATAATGATCAGTAACATAATGATTATAAACATCATCATTATCATCATCATCATTATCATTATCTTTAATAAAACCCATAATGAACACATAACGTGTTGGCCTGCATTTGAAGGATGTTTTTTACAAGGAAAATGAAAAGAAAGGAAATCTCAGTGAAAGAAATTGAAAAAAAAGAATGTTTTTTCCTTTGTAATCAATAGTTACAGTTACACCTTTTTAAAGGATATTTTTTTGTTTTTTTTTTTTTTTGCTGTAAATAAACAAAGCGAATTGGCTTGCTGCAATAAGCCGTATATTGTGCCAAGAGTTTCATTAGAGTTTTTATTTCTTTCTTTTATTTAAAGAAACTTTAAAAATAAAATTTTTTTTATACTGCTACTACGTTTTGTATGTGTATTTCCGCATCCGAGTGCATTTCCGCTATTGAACAACTGTAACTTTAAGTGTAGAACTTCCGTTTTCAATTCAACTTCGTTGCTCTTTTTCACAGTCGTAATAAACAAAATAACCCTCCATGACCCTGTTTTTTCAAATTTTCGCTTATTTTGTTATAAAAAAAAATATTTTTGTTTTTTTTTTTTCTGTAATTCTCAAGCACTTATAAGCCTGGTTGTTATTAGTTGTACGCAATTGAATGTGTGTGAGTGTGTATCTGTGCGTTTTTGGGAAACTATCTTGTCTATCGTTATTTTTTTCGTATTTTTTTTTTTAATATTTTTATTGCATTTTAAGTTTCCTTTGGGTCTTCTATTTTTTAGATTTTTTTTCGTCTGTAATTGTAATTTATTTAATTTCTGCTTTGTTAGACGTACCATTCTAAGGCTTCAACATATACAATTAAAGAAATAAAAAACAGAATGAAATTTTATCGGTACGAGTGTATCCGTATCCACAGTATGAAAGAAACGAGTGTGTTAACAGTGCACAGTGGTTGCACTTACATATATGAAGTCGTCGGCTGAGAACTATCGATATCGATTACTATGCTTTGACAGCTGACAATGTCAAACTGTGTTGACATTTCTGTTCTATAAAGTTTGGCAAGTCATCGAGAATTGTTTAGCGCCAAAGCAACGCTACTGAATTGTGGAAATTTACTTGGAAATTTACTTTGCTCCTCCTCATTCTTTTGATTTAAAGCCTGTGGACTAGTTTTTGTGAGGCTTTGAATAGTCATACTCAGCTCAAGCACAGACCACAGCTATAGCTTAAGAGTAGTTGTGAAACCGTCTGTTGAATGGTGATCTTCTTTACAGCTTTTTATAGACTTCGAGAAGACTTTCGATACTGTCGACTACGTTGGAATGCAAATGGACAGCACCGAATATTATATCCCTTATTCGGGAATCAACAAGATAAACATAAAAGTTGGAGTGCGACAAGGATGAGTAATGTCACCACTGTTGTTTAATATTGTGCTGGATGTTGTGATGAGAAATGTCATCAATGCAACCAATAGAGTAGAGTAGAGAAAACCAAACTGGTGCAAGCATATGCAAAAAAGCCGGTTTAAAGATCAACTGCGCGAAGACTAAAACACAAATCATAGCCACCTATTCTTAGTCGATGGCTCACTAGTCGACAGCAGCTTCTGCTATTTAGGAAACACACATTTGAGCTCCTGAATCCCATATGGAACTCTACACACATACCGAGGCAGACTAAAACAGCAATCTTCAATTTGAAAGTAAAATCAACTTTACGGTATGAATGCGAAACGAGGAATGCAGGCCCAGGCGATCTGAATACAATTCAGGTCTTCATTAACAGATGCTTGAGAAAAATAGTAAGAATCTTCTGACCGAGAATAATATCCAACTTCGATCTGTACTTAGTAACAAGGCAAACGGCTGTAGCAATAGAAATCCTTTAAGGCAAATGGAACTGGATGGATAATAAGCAACGGAAACCCCAAGATGATTTGACATTATTAATGCTAGACTGGAACCTCCTAGATAGCCGTAGAAGCGGAAGGCCCGCTCATACTTGAAGAAGACAATTAGAGTTCACGACAATAACGTAAACCTGGAATGAGATTAAAGTTGAAGTCTCTATAGCCTTATGTTTCATATTGAAGCAGTGGGAACATATATAGAAATATATTTTTGCTATGCAACTATTCTATGGCAGGTCTTGTATCAGGCTCAAAATTTTTTGGATTCTGAAGTGAGGAGTCCTGGTGATTTTTCGGCACTTATGCATTTTAGAAGAAAGCAACTTTCAGGTAGAGAGTGGAGAGTTACTACTACTGGCACCAACCGATATCCTGAAATTCGTCAAGTCATTGGGGCTTGGAAAGGAAATATTGGAAAATCCTAATCTTGTCAAGGCAGTATAGACTAAAGTAGGGCAGAACCTCAACGCCTCTTGACGATTATTATAATTAAAGTATCGGTGATAGTTCGAGAAAACTTGTCAAACGAGACTACTCGCAACTACAACCCACAACCGGGAAAGTAATTAAAAATGTTTTTATCTTTTTTTTTTTCTTAGGTCCAGTACTTAGGAAGTTCCTATTCATATATTGAATTTTGCTACTAGAAAGGCAGTTGCGAAAAGGAAGAATCAAGAAGTTGTGTTTATGGTCTTTTCGTTTGAATTTATATTGCAAGTTGCAGAAAAAACTATGGGTGTGACTAAAGAACGAACTCTATTCGTAAAGCATTATGTGACTCACTTTAGATCAACTACAATCAACTACAAGTGAATATTTCAACTTACATGCTGCAAGCAATCATTGAGCTCATCCTAACGAGTATTTTCGTAATTGGAGGTACAGTGCTTCGTAGTAATAGAAGTAACTTTATTAAGTTTGGAATACGAAAGAGAATTACTGATAATTAGAAATGCCGAGAGATACAAGAACCTCAGCTATATGCTTGTCAGATTGTGAAGTGAGTAAAATGACGGAGTTATTATTTTGATGACCATAAGCGCACGATAAATATGTTGTGTTTCGCAGAGCCAAGAGAACGTGTGTATATAAAAGTCGGCAGCAAATATAGGGTCCGCCAAATATTTTTTTTTTTTTGAAAGCAGGGCGCCGTCCTGTTGAAACCAAATGCTGCTAATATCCTCCTCTTCAATTTTTGTGAACAAAAATTTGTTCAACATGGCCCGATAATGATCGCCATTGACTGTAACGGCCACTCCTTGCTCATTTTCGAATTATGCCTCTGGACCAAAATCGCACCATACACCACCGCACCATCTTGGGTGTATCGGCTTTTCAATGTATGTGTGCGGGTTTTCTGTGCCCCAAATGCGACAATTTTGCTTGTTTATATACCCGCCAAGATCAAAATGAGTTTCATCTGAAAAAATGATTTTTTTTGGCAAAATCGGCATCTTCTGTAAGTCCATCGCAGGCCCACTTAGCGAAGCGTATACATAACCATATTCGTTCAGCGGAAGGATAAAACTAATTATCTGTCAAATCAGACATGAGCTAAGTGTTACCATTCACGAAATAAGCACCAGTTGAAAAAAAACGTTATATGGCGGACTCTTTACAAGTTCACTTTTCTTTCAATTCTCAGTAATAATCAATAAGGATTTGGAAAAAGTAGGAAAGGCCAGATATGTTAAACTCTCTTCTATTATTTTGATCTCTAACTCCATTTAGTAATACTTTATTCATATTAACCACGTTAGGTACTAAAAACCAGATTTACGCACTTTGCCAAACTATTAAAAAAAGGTACGCAAAAGTACCGCAATAGTCTGCTTACCACACCCGAACATACACAAAGAAAGTGAACGATTGTCTCCCACTCAGACGTGCTTTTGCAGCTTCTGCACTAGAGATTAAAGGGCTAATCCATTTTCTCCGCTCGCGTTCCGACAAATCAATGACCCATGTACTTCACAATGAGTTTGGAAATAGAGTGAAGGGGGGTTTTCAATAGTTTCAGTGTCCTGTTATAGTCATACCTAGGCCACAGCGTCCTCGAGATAGCACTAGAGGAGAGAGAATTTCATCTGTTCTACTCCATACGTTTTTCCCGCGGAAGAAGGTTTTAGCGTCACCGGAGAAGTCCAGTCTACGAATAGCTATGCCTGTCCCCAAATCCCTTAGAGTAAGAAGTTTGAAATGCTACTGTGGCCACTGAGCGATTGCCTGTAGAAGCCAAGTGCTTTCAGCCTTATCGCACACTGTGCTGAAAGTGGTAAAATGTGGAGATCCATGTCTTGCAAACACCAGTAATACCCCCCAAAAACAAGCAGTTCTCTGAACTCTCTCCAGTCTAGTGTAATAAGGCTTTTACTAAGCGCTCCCCAAAACACCAGACAGCCATATGAGAGAATTGGCATATCCTCCATATTATTTAGCCGAACACCATTTGCGGCTTGAGTCCGCCAACAAACCTTCTTTACCCGTCCTTGACATGCAGCTTCCAATAAAATTTTAAGCCTAATATCACGTCCAGATACTTGACCCTGATGAAAGTTTTAGAGATTAATTGTACAATCTGGGAATTCTAAATGAAGATGGTTTGTACTTTCTTGTGAATAGCACAAGTGCGGTCTTATCATGACCAAGCCTTGCGAAAGCATCGACGTAGTAAGGTACAAGTAGTCATCATCAGCCTCCAAGTTCACCCCGCCACCGTTGATTTCGGATAAAATCACATTCACGACTGCTAATCATAGAATAGGCGAGAAAGTGCTACCATGAGGAGTACCTCTATGCACAAATGTAGTAGGGCTAGACTCCGACAGCACTGCACTAATCTCTCTACGTCTTAGTAAGGACTCGAGCCAGACGTAGATGTGTCTTTCCACCCCAAAGGACTTTTCACTGAACCAACTACCTCATGTAGCGCTGTCACCCTCTCAAGCCAATACATGTCATTTTCTACCTGCTTCAGGGATGACCACCTTAGTGTTCCTATCTTTTCTTTTGAAGTTCGTTTAAAGTTTTTGGCATCAAATTTCAGCCAGATAGTGTAACCACTGTCCCCATTTGTTACTCTTTGTTGTTGTTGCAACATTCCTTGTGTCTAGTTTTATATACAAATTTTGTTTAGTTTTAGAGTTTCTTTCCTCTCCTCTCTACCCAGGCTTTCAACTCTTTCTTTTTTTGTTGTTTTTTGTTTCACTTAAATTTGGCTCAACATTTTGGAAAAGCGTTGATATGAGTACCAGAGTTTCTGCATGTGCTTAATACTACAATTTTGTTAAGCTTTTTTGATTCGATTTCTTGTACTTTTTTTCTAGCACAAGCTTAGGTTCTTTTGCCAATTCTACTACGGCTGGTTAAATTTCACAATGTTTTTGTTATTGTAGTTGTTGCCATACGATAAGTATAGTATATAGAGACATGCTTAGAAAAAAAAAACGAAGCAAATTAGGAAGAGAAACATTTTGAAACAAGAATCATATGTGGATTGCAATAAAATTAGAGAGAAAAACTAGAAAAATATACTTTAAAAAAGGGATACAAATCTCATATAAGCATATATTGTGGATAGATTTGGAAATCATGTTTAGTATAGGGGGCTATACACGTATGTATATACATATGTTTGTGCAAATGGCATTTAGTAGAATTGGCCATTTGTGCATTTGTTATGCTTCACTTCGTTTGCCTATTTGGCATGACACACGATATGCATACAACCACACTCATACATAAAGTTGCGAAAGGATAAGAATATATGTTACAGCAACAACAAATATAATAATAATAATAACAAAGGAATTGTAACCAGTCTTTAATTCCCAGAACCTTCTTTGGTATCTCTCTCTCTCTCTCTCTCTCAATCTCTATTGTAACTTTGGCTACCGCTTTAGGGGAATTTTATTATCAGTGGTCGTCGTTTGCTATTTTTAAAAAGATATCTTAGCCCTTCATTCAGTTGTTTTTTCTTTGCTTTTTTTTTTGCTTAAAAGAAACAATTATTAAAGTGTTACATGTATAAGGAGAATTAAGGATCTATAAATACTTTTTCATGCATTTATTTAGCATAACCTATATATGGAACGAGTTTTTTCTTATTCTATTCAAACACAGGAAAATTTTCTGCATCTACACATAAGCACATGAAGCTTAAACGTCTAATTTACTCTAAAAGAGAAAAGATATTTTGATGCTGCTATTCAGTAAAGGTAAACTGGTACGATATGCACCATATAACTTTATTGCCGAATTTGATTAAGCACCAAATAATTAATAATGATTAACCGCCAAATAACTTTTTTTTGGAAAATGATATAAAAAAACTACTGAATATTTCCTCAAATTTCTTTTTTTATTTGATAGTACAATCCCTCCGGTTAATAATGGAAAATAATTTCATTCAAATGGCTACCTCGGCTGGCCATGCAGTAGCCTACACGATCGGTCCAATTTTTAAGCACATTATCGATTGTGTGCAGCTGTATTTCACAAATGGCTTCACGAATATTGTCCTTTAAAGCGTCAATTGTCTCTGGCTTGTTAGCGTAACACTTATCTTTGACGGCACCCCAAATATTAGTCCAACGGTGTCAAATCGCAGCTCCGAGGTGGCCAAACGACATTAGCTCTGCGGCTGATAATGCGATCTTCAAAACCAGGGCGCAAAACAGCGTGTGTAGCTTCGGCTGTGTGGCACGTAGCGCCATCCTGTTGAAACCAAAAGTTGCTAATATCCTCCTCTTCAATTTTTATAAACAAAACTTCGTTCAACATGGCCCAATAACGATCGCCATTGACTGTAAAGGCCACTCCTTGCTCATTTTCGAAGAAAAATGGCCCAATTATGCCTCTGAACCAAAATCCGCACCTAACAGTGACTAGTCTTGGGTGTATCGGCTTTTCAATGTATGCGTGCGGGTCTTCTGTGCCCCAAATGCAACAATTTTGCTTGTTTACATACCCGCCAAGATTAAAATGAGCTTCATCTGCAACATTACCATGATTTTCGCAATATTTCCCAGCGATGTTCAAGCGTAACACTTATATTTGATGGCACCCCACAAATAATAGTCCAACGGTGTCAAATCGCAGCTCCGAGGTGGCCAAATGACATCAGCTCTGCGGCTGATATTGCGATCTTCAAAAACAGGGTGCAAAACATCGAGTGTAGCTTCGGCTGTGTGGCACGTAGCTCCGTCCTGTTGAAACCAAATGTTGTTAATATCCTCCTCTTCAGTTTTTGTGAACAAAAATTCGTTCAACATGGCCCGATAATGATCGCCATTGACTGTAATGACCACTCCTTGCTCATTTTCGAAGAAGAATGGCCCAATTATGCCTCTGGACCAAAATCCGCACCAAACAGTGACACGTCTTGGGTGTATCGGCTTTTCAATGTATGCGTGCGGGTTTTCTGTGCCCCAAATGCGACAATATTGCTTGTTTTCATAACCGCCCAGATCAAAATGAGCTTCATCTGCAACATTACCATGATTTTCAAAGTAATGTCGCAATATTCGCGTTGTTCAAGCGTATACACAACCATATTCGTTCAGCGGAAAAATAAAACTAATTATCAGTCAAATCAGGCATGAGCTAAGTGTTACCATTCACGAAATAAGCACTAGTTGAAAAAGAAACGTTAGATGGCGGACTCTTTATTTGTGACTAAGGCCTTATACAATGTGGTGTCAAAATCCAATTCCAGCAAAGCTTCAATACAACTTGCACATGGAGGTTTTATGTAAGGTAATTGGGCAGTTAAGGATACTTTAATATTCAACATAAACTTTGTTTTGCTAAAGTTTCATATTGACCAGGGTTGGTAAAAACCCGGTTTTTTTTATGAGTCTTTTTGGGTTTTATAAATACTTCCAAATTTCGTTTAAGTCGACCATATATTTTGTTTGTTTATTCAATCACGTTGTTTTAGTACTTATCATACAATTTTGCACTCTTGGTGGGAACAAGGCGTCATTGTGTACCATGGGCTGCTAAAACTGGGTGATCGAAGCAGACTGCACATTATGAGAAAACGATCGGGATATAGAGACAGACATAATTAAGATATTCTTTTGCACGATAAAACCCTATCTCATGTCGCAAAAGTTTGAAAACAATTATTAGAAACTATCAAATTCCGAATCCGCCGTATTTTCCGAACATTGCTCCGTCGGCTGTTGCGAAGGATACAATATATTCACACCTCTTTATACAGGCTTTCTTTACGTGGCATTTCGCTATAACGATCTGTTTGTATTATGGAACACATTCGCTTTAAGCGTAATTTATCTCGTTCTACGACTGAAGAAAGGTGGATTCTCCATTTTCATTATCTGACTCTAGTAGTAGCCTTGGCAATTACTTCAATGAATACAGTTTCACTCCAGCATTACATTAAAATACATTTAGAAAATGGTTGATATATCAGCTAAAAGGTTTCATTGTTACGAAAATTAATTGGCATAAAAAGATACACCAACTTGTGTACATTTAAAGAGTTTAACTTTAATACGGAAGTTATTCTATTGGTTTGTTTCAAGACTACGATCACATTGCTAATGCTGTATTTAAGTCGGATAAGTAATTCAAATTCTTAACTTACTATAAAAGGCGCCGCATTCTACTTAGTCAGTCAGTTATAATTAAGCTGTCATAGATTAAAGTTGTACTACGACTATTGCTTAAATTTGTGGAAGTTAAATAAGTTGGACTCTGTAAAAAGTTAATTGTGAAAATAAAGCAATAAGTTCGCGCCATTTATTTTATTTAACGCAACTTGAAAGAATTCAATCTTTTTAAAAAGTTTAAAACGTAACAGTATAAATTCACCAAAACCTGTTCGTTCGGGTAGTTGAAGTTAAAAACCAATGCAGCCGTGAGCTGCTGAGCTGAAGAAGATCCCAATTTGTCGATGCCTCTGACTTTTCAAAGTGAGTGAATTTTACGTAAAGATTTAGCTTCTGAAGCTTACAGGCTGCTGAGGTACGACTACTACGTTTTTGTTTCCTTTTGTTTTGAAAAACAAAATTTTTCTCAAAAAACCCATAACAGTAACCTAAACATCAATGTACTATTTGAAACCAAAAATATTTGACATAACTGAGCTTAACTTTTCAAGTTGTCCAATGGAGATTATCATCCCAGGAAAAGTTAATATGAAAAAGCCAGATGTGCCATAAGTACCACAATAGCTAACAACCGACCATAATTGTAAGCTTTATAGTGCATAAAGAGGTTTTACGCGACAGTCCGGCAGAACAAAATCTGCTCTATTTTGTATAATTTCTTAAAAGAGAAAAACGATTACCAAAGAATATTGTTACGAAAATGAATTTGCCTAACAGCCAAACCTAAATCAGAGTGCTAAGTGTTGTCGAGCTGTCAAAAGCTATCTTATCCAATTTTGACAACGCATTAGAAAGTGAAGTTGGCTACGAAGAAAAAATTAAAGAAAAGAAAGCAAAAGTGGTGTAAAAAAGTTAAGTAAACATTACTCTTCCCGATATTGCTTTAACGCTTTTATTTAGGTATATCACTTCGGCGTTAACGCTAAGCGTCAATCAACGCAACGCTCAACGCTCTGATTAAGTAGGTCGGTAAAAGGATACACCAAAATTTGTTACTTAATATCTATAAACTCACTTCTGTGGAAGTTATTCTATATTGGTTGGTGTCAATGCTACGAGAATTGTAATGGATAAATTATCACACAGATCATCCTGTTAACTATGCCACGGTTGTATGTATCTAACTGAACAGTGCTGGCAACATAACTATGAGTTAGATATGTACTAAGTTATTAACGTTTTAAAAAGCTTAAAACGTAACAATATTATTGATATCTTCTGGTACGATTCTCTAACCACTTGAACTAAAAACAAGCTCATCTGGAGTAGAAAAAATGTAGCGCTATCAGGACAATTTGCAAGTAATTGTAATTACAATGCTGCAGGGTGGCATGAAGTAGTGGTTAGATTGCATGCATAACAACACCAACACCACGAGGCGCTAGTTCGAGCGCCAGCAGAGCACATAACGAAAAACAATTTAATTGTGGTTTCGAGTGTTTAATAAAGAGACTTACTCTTCCCTCCAAACAATTCCATCTAAAAAAATAAAGATGAAGCCCCTTGACCTTCCAGCTTACCTTTGGTGATGACGAAAAGTATCAGACGAATGATCAGGAGTAAACACCATCTACTGGAAAAAAAATTGCTATGCTATGGAAAGGTCACTACCAATACTTAGCACGGATCTTCACCTCTACAAAATCATATAAAGTGAAGGCTACGAGGGTGGATTGATATTGAAGCTACCTAAGTAGGGAAAAAACATTTTTTTTTTAAAAAACCATTCATTTCTCAACATAGTCTCCTTTAACTCAATACACTTAGTAAGACGATTTTCCAACTTTTTTATACCATCCGAATAAGACGATTAAGGGAACTCCTCAAAATACGCATTAGTTTCGGTAATACTTCGTCGTTTGAGATGAATCTTTTTCCTGCGAGCCATTTTTTCAAGTTTGGAAACAGGAAAAAATCACAAGAGGCTAAATCTGGACTATCAGGTGGATGATGAACCAATTCGAAGTGGATTTCTCGTAGTTTTAGCATCGTATCTAATGCTGTGTGAACCGGTGCGTTGTCTTGAAGAAAGAGCACTTTTTGATCAGCAGGATTATGCTTTATCATGTCCAGACACCGCTGTGAAGTGATCTGTCGAACTCGTTTTTGTTCAACACTGAGCAAACGCGTCACCTATCTTGCCGATAGCTTTTTCATATGCAAATGTTCATGCAATATGTTGAACACACGTTCATATTATATGTTTACCATTTCAGCAATCTCACGTATTTTGACCCGGCGATCATTCATAACGATATCGAGGATTTTCTTGATATTTTCTTCATTAACCACATCTTTTGGCCTTTCTGTTGATGGTATTGTTGCAGTGCTTGTTCGGCCCCGTTCAAATTCAGCAATCCAATATTTTACCATATAATCTGACGGAGCAGATTCGCCGTAATGTTTATCAAGCTATTCTTTTGTCTCTTTCGCCGTTTTGCCTTTCATATAATAGTGTTTAATCACTACACAAAATTCACTTTTTCCATTTTCCAAGAAACACAAAAGTTGCTTACTTCAAACGACTACAACAAATAAACTAATCGATGAATTTGGCTAAAATTTTAACAGCTGACGTTTGATGGATCGTAATTTCTAAGAAAGAAAAAGTTTTTGTGTTTGTGCTACCATCTAGCGCTACGTAGCTTCAATGTCAATCCGCCCTCGTACAGTAGACTTATCATCTATTTAGCTTGAGAAAATTAACTTGATTAATGAAACTGGAACAAGCATTGGATGCTTTGTGGAAAGCCAATATTCGCTCCACAGGAGTGAGGGAGAACAAAAAATACAATGCGAAGAAATAAAAGGACAGACCAAACACAAGCTAACTCTATTTTACGTGCGCAGCTGATTCAATTTACGTAAACAGTAGCATTTTGTATAGGAGATAAGTGCTCGATAGGTGGTCTGACTGTCAAATAGTATGGTTATATTCCAACTTTTGTAATTGCTATACATGTTGAATTGAGCACGCCTTTCAATTGCATGAACTTCCACTTGGAAAATTCATGCGAGTTATCCCATAAGCTCTAAATGTTCCACCCTGGCTTTAACACTCTCGTTCCTGTACCATCTTCAGTCTTTGAATCGTCTGTGTTACACAATGTAGATCATTCGCCATAGGCGTATGCAGCCTTCAAGCTGCTCCAATCACTCCTTAATCCTATTACTCAGTCTTGCCGTGAAGCATTTCCTAAAAGTCATAGAGTTTCATGATTATGAACACAGGATAATCAAGGAGGAAGCTAGCGTGCACACGACTAGCACGGTTGCTATGAACCCTACATAGTCTCGTGGTTGACTTGTATCCCATAATTCTTGCCATAGTTTTTATGGCTCTGTTTCTTACTGCCATGTGCACTGGACTTAGATCTAGCAGAAGCTCTGGTTTAGCTGTGGGACAGGTTTATATTGCCCCAGTTGTGCTTATGCACACCAATCTTTGTAACATATTGGACTCTGCTTGGGTGAAGTAATATGAAAAAAACTCACGATTTGGATAACCAGCTGTCACCCTATGCATCATCGTTATGACGTTTAAACGCTTGAGTCAATTTTTTGTTCATTAATTTTAAAAAATAGATGGGTGGTAACAGATTAGGGTCAAGAAGAAAGCTTGTTCAACCAAAATCATAACTTCCACAAAGGCATGAAATTATTAAACACAAGCGATTGGTACAAGGTTCTTCAAACATTGTTTGATTTCGGCTCTAAGTTTGTGTAAAATGTACCTAAAATCTTGGATTACGTGCAATCAAAATAAAATATAGAAATTAATTTGTTGGGAAACAATAATATCGTTTACAGGGGTTAGCACTGATATATCATATTGTTACTGATATTTCTGATGATTCAAAACATCTCGTAATATTGGCTTTAATAGCAGCTCTCAATAAATTGGGGTACTTTTTGGAAATTTTATTTAAAGACATTTTTAAATATTTTTTTTTTAACGAAAAATATGCAATAAAAAGTAAGTCCATGCGCTTGACTCTTATGAGTCTTCAAAGAAAATTTTTTTTATTTAATTTTGTTGCTGTTGCTGTTGCATGATGGAACTTTATTATAATCTTCTTAAACTATAAACATTCTTATTGAGAAAAACAAAGTCTGGGATTTTCCCACAATATGTTCTTTCATATATAGCAGCAACAATAACAACAACAACAACAATAATGTTCATTATGGAGGAAAAATTTAACATCTTCAAACACATATCCATATGCACGTGTGTGAGTTCTTGTGTGCATATTTGTATATCCTGTACTGATACGAGCAAAACAGGAATGCAAAGGACGAGAGATGAGAGAAAGACACTCAAACCATTCAAATTGTTTCAAGTTGAAGTTTGTTTTTTCTTTCAATTTTGTTTGGCTTTAGGAGGAACATTATAATTGCATCGAAATCCTTAATGCAAACACAAATCAGGACTAAAGCAAGACTAAATAAGGAAAAAGAAAATTACAAAAACAAAAAAAAACAAAAAAATGTGGCATTTTTTAGGTAGACACGACATACAAATTGCTTAAGGAATTATAAAAAAATTGCATCTTAGCAGAGTCACAGTTCTGGACTCAAGATTTCTGCTTTAGAATGGAAATGTTAAGAAATTCAGGAGAAGAAGAAAAAAAATTATTTTAAAATCAAATGAAAAAGAATCTGAAAAAAATATAAAAAATATAGGAAAAATGTAAAACATGACAAATTAAATTTTTAATACAAAAGAAAACAAAGAATGTTCTTGAAATGACTTAAAAGAGGGTTCAAATAAGTGGTGTTAAAACACAAGTATAAGGGCTGCTTGATAATTCCGCAACTTGTGGGAAAAAAGAAAACAAAACAGAAATTGGCCTTGGTGTGGTTTTAAGCCTCAATTTCTAAAAAGCATTGCCTATAAGCCATTACGTTTCAATGTCCGGAACAAAATTTATTAAATCTGAACTTGGTTTAGAAAGTGTTAAAATAAGAAAATTAAAAGTCACTGTCTTATTCATAATCCAATTGCCAATTATGGGCCTAATTACATAATTTAACATATAAAATTTTGGGAGTGTATCACCCGAATTGTAAGTAATTCATTTTGAGTTATCCTGTGAATTACTAAAATATTTATTTTTTTATTGGGTTTTTGTCTTCGCCGTGTATAAAGCATAAAAAACATAAATAAAGGAAAGCGAAAAAACAAACCAAAGCAGAAAGTTGCTGTGTGAACAGTGTAGTTCATATAAGTAATTCAAACAGCGAACAGAGTAATTCGAAGTATAGTGTGAGCTTAGCAGTATGTGTTTGATGTCAGACGTTTCAATGCCAATGCCATTACGTTTCAATGTCCGGAACAAAATTTATTAAATCTGAACTTGGTTTAGAAAGTGTTAAAATAAGAAAATTAAAAGTCACTGTCTTATTCATAATCCAATTGCCAATTATGGGCCTAATTACATAATTTAACATATAAAATTTTGGGAGCGTATCACCCGAATTGTAAGTAATTAATTTTGAGTTATCCTGTGAATTACTAAAATATTTATTTTTTTATTGGGTTTTTGTCTTCGCCGTATATAACGCATAAAAAACATAAATAAAGGAAAGCGAAAAAACAAACCAAAGCAGAAAGTTGCTGTGTGAACAGTGTAGTTCATATAAGTAATTCAAACAGCGAACAGAGTAATTCGAAGTATAGTGTGAGCTTAGCAGTATGTGTTTGATGTCAGACAGTAGGGCAGCTTTAAATGCCTTCAGACACCTCTAAATAAACATGTTGCACACAACTAGGTAATGCTTTGTTGTGTTTCTGGTAATAAAGGCCATACTAGAAACAAAAGAAGTGATTGCTTAGCAAACAGAGAAGCACGACCGACAATAGGCTTGTGGCATACTCCAAAGATGAGATCAACTTCGGGACTTGGTTATGGCAGAATGCCTTTGGACTGAGGCTATCGCAGTAGAGTTGGGTCGTTTAACTCTTCTAATGAGCTAGTTCGTTCACTTACAACAAAAAACCTGTGTGTAAAACAAAAAATTTACACCTTTAGACTTTTTTCGTAAGATTTTTTGAAGTCGAAAGTGTACAGTAATAATCTGACAACAGTTCAAGAGCTTAAAACCAACATTATCGAGCAGATATCAACCACTGACAACAGTCTATTGAAAAACGTGATTAATAATTTTTTTTTTATTTTTAACCGGAACCTATTTGTAATAAACTGATATAAAGATATTTTTAATATGTGAAAAAAGTCTTCAAATTAAAATGATACATTAATTTTGGACACCCTTTACTTAAGTGCACTCTTAGCTTAAGTTTTTTTTTTGGTCTTTGGTGTGTTGTGATTTATTTGCTATTACAGAATAGCTCAACAATTTGTTCGGGCTGAGCTTGAATATCACCCACACTGCGTCGACATTATCTCACGGTTACGCTTATGGCGGAGTGTGAACAATCAAGATACACATAGCTTAGTTGATATGCCGTTAGACCCAGGCACCTCTTAAATGTTAATTTTTCGATGGTTTGATACGATTTCATAGATTTCATTGCTGAGTTCTTGTGTCACAATTTCTATCGGGCGACCAGAATACTTATCATCAATAGAGTTGGCACGCCCTGGAGGAACTCAGTACATCACCTTATTAGTTGTGTCAGTAAAAAATGATTACTCAGCAAAAAACATATCTTGCTCTAAATTCAATAGATTTATTTTATTTTTTTTTCTTCGTCACTCCTCTAGGGCTTTCCACAAAGAAGCCATTACCTTGTTTCAGTTTCTTTTAATCAATTTGGTCTTTCAAGCTAAGTAGATGATTAATCCGCTGTAGCTTCCTCTATTTGATTTTGCGTAGTGCTGAAGAGCTTTGCGTTGTAATTCTTTTTTTACATTTTTTTTCAGTAGGTGGCGTGTTTTCCTAATCATTCGTCTGATGCTTGCCATCATAGCTAGAGGTAAGCTGCAATGTCAGAGGGGCTTCTTCTCTATTTTTTTTTTTTAGATGGAGTTGTTTGGAGGGAAGTTGAAGCCTCTTTATTTTAAACATTCGAACCTGCGTCGCTTGTGTTGTTATGCGTGTGCTCTAACCACTATACCACGCCACCCTAAATTCAATAGTCCAGCCCATTGGGTAGGTAATCGCTAGCTAGGAGCAGGACTAAATTAATAGTGGCCCACTGTTTTCCTACTTTATTAAAAATTATTGATTGAAGTCTATGAAATTCTATTCTATGAATTTCTATTCTTAATTTCAGCTTCCATTTTAAAAACACCTCTTGCATTGGTTACCCTTTAACATTTAATTTTTGTGCTATAGGTTTGTAGACGTAGGTGTCCTTTTTTCCTTGTATGCATGTAAGTGTGTATGAATGTATGTATGTATGTTTTGGGTACATATTATTATGTACCAATGGAATGTTGTCTTAAGAACTGAAAAAGAGGAAAACAAAACATAAACCGTCTTCTGTTTTCTTAAACGACACAAAACAGAAGAAAACTTGAAAATTACAAAACGACAAACGAGAACATTTTTTTTTTTTAGGAAGAAAAGGAAAAACCAAACAACAACAACGGAGAACGTATACAAAATATAAAACAGCAGCGGCAGCAGCAGCAATATCATCAGCCATTCAACAAACACTCCATCTCCAATTTAATAACTGCGGCAACGTCAATGACTGAGGCTGAGACTACGACACCGACTTTAGAGCTTTTGGCTTTTTATTATCAAACTATAAGTATTTTATAAAGAAGTGGGTAAATATAAAGTTAAATGAATTTCACTATGGCTGTGAATGGCTGACTATATGTAGTTATAGGTATAATACACTCAGAGAAATTGAATGGTGCAAAACAGACTATCTATCGCATTTTGCTTCGATACTCGTACAACATGTACTCAAATAGCAAAGATTGTCATGATCCTTAATTGAAACTCCTTTGATTTGAATAAGGCTAAATGTGGGTCACTTCTATGTTAGAAAGTAACTTTTGTGTTCATTCTTGGTAGCATAATATCGCAGAACTCTGACTCGAAACAGAAACTGACCTTGGTATACTTTTTGGTCTCAATTTCTTAAAAGTATTGCTTATATACAAATACCTTTCGATTTTCAGGCCGAAATTTTTAACTCTGTCACTTGTGTTAGAAAGTGTTAAAAGAGAAAATCGAAGGGTTCGATAACGACAACGTTATTTCAAACTTTATTATATTATTGATAATTTTACACCAAATTATGCATCAAATTAAACAAATTCTCTAAATAAAAGTTTGATAGCATAGCACTCGAATTGTAAGTAATTCGGTTTCCATCCCTGTTAATTACTAAAAAATCAATGTCGATAAAATTTTTTTGTATCGGAATTTGTCAGCAACGTGTGTAAAGCATATAAGTATATATAATATAAGTTTTCTACAAAGGTAGGTAAACGAACAAATCAAAAACAAAGCCTGTCAAAACCAATAAGGAAGGTGCCGTGTGAACAGTGTGATTCATATAACTAATTCAACCAGCGAAAAAGTAATTCGAAGTCTTATGCGAACATAGCAGAAGTATTTCTGTAATGTCAGGCAGTCGGGAAGCTTTATAGGTACTCAAGGATAGCATGCATAATGTAAAGAGTTCCTCATTTTTGAATAATACAATAACCATGGAAAGATGATTAGTGGTGGAACTAGTAGATAGCATTATGAAGATATGTACCTGGTCAGAGCAGTACCTCATAAAATGACATTTTTCAAATCAGTGATGATTCCGATGGGTCGTTTAACGAAAGAGTGGAAGGTAGGACAAAAGCAGAAGCTCGATCACTTACAATCCAAATTTGACAAAGAAAACTATCTGCTAACATAAATGACATTTCAGGCCAGGTGTGTTCTAGACGGAGGACCAGGTAATTACCATCTGAGTGCGGATTAATATAGAGCGCCAAATGAGAGACGCTTCGATAAATATATATTTTCATAGTAAAGCAGCACTGGGGGCATTTTTCCTGAAATATATAAACTCGAAATTGGTACGCGAATATTATACAAGTTTCTACACCATGTAACGTTATCCGCTAGACTTGTGGGACCAGAACCATGCTGTATTATTAATTGGTCAAAGGCCAGAAGAAAAAATCGATGAATGCGATTAAATGTCATCCCTTTAACCTCAATGTGGTACCCTTGCGCGGAGTACCGCCTGCTCAGAAAGAAGTAAAGGTTGACGAATCATAATCTCTGCGAATGTGTTGATTTGGCCAACATTCGTAAATAAGTGTTTATGGAGCCATTTTTTGAGCTTGAACAGGTTCGTCGGCTAGCCACCGCCATGAGAAAATCGATGAGTGGGAACATGAACTCCGCTCGTCATTTTGAGCACAATGGCCAGGACTGAAGGAGGCAAAGCGGATGATAAGAACCTTCTTCTATAGTAGGGAGCTGCGTCACGTGGACAAAGTTACTATGAGAAAACCTATTGGCTTCCTGACCGGCCACTATTATCTTGAATATCATCTCTTTAACCTCAATGTGGTAATTGACACTTAGTGCCGTCTGTGTGGAAAGAAGTGGGAGACGACAGACCATATTCTCTGTAAATGCGCAAACATTATGGACAAGCGTTTTGGGAGACATTCTGGAGCCTTTTATTGAGCTGGTACAAGTTCATCGGCTACCTCCGGCCAGAAGAACATCGAAGATAAATGCAGCTCGTCATCTTGAGTAAAATGCTTAGGACTGAAGGAGGCAAAACTGCTGATGACATCTCTTAATTATAGCAGGGAACTGATAAGATAAGAGCAACTTGAGAACTTGATAAGAGCAACCATAAGGAAAGTTATTGGCTTTCTTATTGGCTATTTGTATCTTAAATATCCTCTCTTTAACCTAAATCGAGTGCCGGTTATGTAGAAAGGAGTGGGACAGAACATATTTTCTGTGTTGTGTTGTTGTGGCAAACGTTCGTAGACGAACGTTTTTTATGACGTTTGAACAGGTTCGTCGGCTAATCATTGGGGATATTGTGGTATTCATTCAGAAAGTTGGGCGTATTCTTTTATAGATTGTTTCGGTTGGTATTCTCGGTCTGAGCGCATAGAAATTCGCTTAGTTTATTAGTCCGAAAAGACGGCCTTATGAACTACGACCGTTGTTGATTTATTATATCTCCTCTAATTATTCACTGACTCAATACTCCAAGGAACCGGATCAGTACCTTCGCTGTGAGTGTCAGCAACTCCTGCTTACCCAGCGTATATGCGTGTAGCAGCTTACCATATAACTCCTATGCCGCATTGCTGCGCATTGACAAGTGCTGCATTGACTGCTCTTCCTCGCAGCAGAATCTGCAGATGTTAGTGGACATGTCCATTATGTACAGATGCTTATTACTGATGTAGTGAGTTGCGAGTGCCCCCTAAACTGTCGTTAAGCCTTTTCCTATCCAGTTTCAGTACAAACTCCGACCTCTGTGTGTCGAAATTTAGATCAATGATGCTGATATGTGCGCGATCTTGCTACTGATTTTAGGTTAAGCCAGCATCTTTTAAACCCTCAATGCGACTTAAAATTTAATGATTGCGGGTTAGTTTTCCAAACTATAGGTATTGAAATTCGCATATATTTCTGTTGTAAGGTGAGGCCTACTTAATTTGAAGCAAAAATTAAGGCTTATCAACTCTAATTAATAATTTTTATTTTTTCTCTCAGTGTTTTGTAGATTTCATTGATATTTATGTAGAGAAGAACTTCTGCTATGGATAGACGACACGCTTTGTGTTCTAAAATTCAATTTTCTTTCTTGAATGATGTAAGCCATGTTTACTCTCTATTTATAATACAAAAAATACAACACACCAACACACAAACCCATGATACTCACACTCTTACAGTTTCTCTCACTCTCATCTTTAAGAAAAGAAAAGATGAGAAGGGAAAAAAAGTGATTTTTTATTATTATTCTTCAACTAAAGTCAACTAAAGCATATGTTTAACTTGATTATATATGCGTATGTAAGTATGTATGCATGTATGTATGTAGGTAGGTATGTGTGCGTGAGTATTTTTGTAAATTCCTAAGAGTATAAGAGTAATACCTTTATGTGCGTGTCAAAGCATATGTTTAGTGTGACCATATTAGCCTTTTTTAAGCTAAATTCAGCTTATTTATGTTCGATTTACTTTTTAGCTTTTTTTTAGCTTTTTCTGACATATCAACAAGATAGGATAATAGAGAGAAAATAGTACAAATATTGTAAAGTCTGACACCAAGAAAAAAAAAACACTAAACTTGTAGCATCACAGAAACAGTAGTTTCTGCATTGCTTACATGCTCATATTAATTAGAAAATTCATGTTCTTTTTCATATGAGATCGACAGAAAAGTTGAAAATATTGCTTTTTGTTACCATTTATTTATTTATTTATTTATTTATTTTTTAAATTTAAATACAAAGAAAAGGTTTGGTGTTTATCTCTGAAAATGTCTTTTGAAATCCTTATTATTCATTAAATTTAAACGACGTCTAGTGACAAGGAATGGAAGAAGTGCAACACTTTTTGTCAGAAAAGAAAATGAAACAAGAAATTAATTTGATTATAGACTACTACCTTATTTATGAAATTTAATTATTTCTGGTTTTGTTTCTTTGCTATTGTGAACTTAATCGCCTGTGTTGTGTTTATTACCCATATAAAACCTTTGCCATAAGTTGTAAAAATTCGTGTAAAAATATATATTTTTTTAAGTGTATCAGCTTGGGGAATGAAAAGATATTAAACGAAAGAAATCTTAATTAAGTTTAGATCATTTCAGTTTTTGATTCGCCGAAAATTGGCTGCAAACTTTCAATTCGTGTGCCCTTGAGATCGGTTTCTAGCTTTTTTCAGGTTCTGCTCAACTCTCATAAATATAAAATAAAATAAAATAAAATAAAATAAAATAAAATAAAATAAAATAAAGGGCCCGCCAAATATTTTTTTTTTTTTGAAAATGCTATAAAAAAAACTGCTGAATATTTTCTCAAATTTCTTTGTTTATCTGAAAGTACAATCCTTCCGGTTAATAATGGAAAATAATTTCATTCAAATGGCTGCCTCGGCTGCCCATGTAGTAGCCTACACGATCGGTCCAATTTTTAAGCACATTATCGATTGTGTGCAGCTGTATTGCACCAATGGCTTCACGAATATTGTCCTTTCAAGCATCAATTGTCTCTGGCTCGTTGGCGTAACACTCATCTTTGACGGCACCCCACAAACAATAGTCCAACAAATATGATTTTTTGGCCAAATCGGCATCTTTTGTAAGACGATCGCAGGCCCAGATTCCCAGCGTTGTTCAAGCGCATAAACAACCATATTCGTTCAGCAGAAAGATAAAACTAATTATCTGTCAAATCAGACATGAGCTAAGTGTTACCACTCACGAAATAAGAACTAGTTGAAAAAAAACGTTAGATGGCGGACCCTTTATTAGCCAGTGGCTTATAATAAAGTTGATTAAATAAAACCAAAATTTACCAAAAATTTATTCTACAACTTTATTTAAAACTACCTTTACTCATCCGATTCTGCCCAAGAATTTGTATGCATATATTATAAACGAGCTTAGCATTCCCCTTAATTCCGATCCTATCAGTTTTTGGGCCACCTGTCTGTTTTTATAAGGAAAATGCAAAAACGTTTGAAGTGGATGATAACTATTGGCAATAAAAAATTGCTTTTAAAAGAAAAAAAAAACGTGTCATTTCGGTTGAAAAGTTACTAGTTTAGTCGCCTCCGAAAAAATCCATGACTGCATTTTTATAAGCTTGATCCATATAAATATTTATGCTTTTAATTTCAACAAAATCGGTTCAGTCCTTTACACCTAATTGGCTCATAAACGAACTGAATTAAGGATATTTCTTAGTTTTATTCACATACTTTTAGGTTTGACAATTTAATAAATTTTTAATAGTAAGTGACAATTTATGTGATTTGTATGGTCCGTTTCCCCACGATTAATCTCGTTTATCACCTAAACAAGTGTTTTTACCTTAGATTTAAAGAAAACAATTTATATAGTGCTATATATAGGGTCCGCCAAATAATTATTTTTTTTAAATCCTGTAAAAAAACTGCTAAATATTTTCTCAAATTTCTTTTTATATTTGAAAGTACAATCCTTCCGGTTAATAATGGAAAATAATTTCATTCAAATGGCTGCCTCGGCTGGCCATGCAGTAGCCTACACGATCAGTCCAATTTTTAAGCACATTATCGATTGTGTGCAGCTGTATTTCACCAATGGCTTCACGAATATTGTCCTTTAAAGCGCCAACTGTCTCTGGCTTGTTGGCGTAACACTTATCTTTGACGGCACCCCACAAATAATAGTCCAACGGTGTCAAATCGCAGCTCCGAGGTGGCCAAATGACATCAGCTCTGCGACTGATAATGCGATCTTCAAAAACGGGGCGCAAAACATCGAGTGTAGCTTCGGCTGTGTGGCACGTAGCGTCGTCCTGTTGAAAACAAATGTTGCTAATATCCTCTTCTTCAATTTTTGTGAACAAAAATTCGTTCAACATGGCCCGATAACGATCGCCATTGACTGCAACGACAACTCCTTGCTCATTTTCGAAGAAGAATGGCCCAATTATGCCTCTGAACCAAAATCCGTACCAAACAGTGACTCGTCTTGGGTGTATCGGCTTTTCAATGTATGCGTGCGGGCTTTCTGTGCCCGAAATGCGTCAATTTTGCTTGTTTACATACCCGCCAAGATCAAAATGAGCTTCATCTGCAACATTACCATGATTTTCAAAGTAATGTCGCAATATTTCCCAGCGTTGTTCAAGCGTATACAAAACCATATTCGTTCAGCGGAAGGATAAAACTAATTATCTATCAAATCAGACATGAGCTAATTGTTGCCATTCACAAAATAAGCACCAGTTGAAAAAAAACGTTATATGGCGGAACCTTTATTAACCTTTTAGGAGGTGGCGTGGTGTAGTGGTTAGAGCGCACGCATAACAACACAAACAAACGACCTAGGTTCGAGCCCCAGCAGAAGGCATCACTAAGAAAAAATAATTGTGGTTTCGAATGTTTAATAATAATAAAAAGGCTTCAACTTCTTCCCTACAGACAACTCCATCTAAAAAGAAAAATAAAGAAAAAAGCCCCACTGACCCTTCTCGCATACCTCAGGCGATGATAACAAACATCAGACGAATGATCAGGAAAAACACGACACTTACTAGGAAAAAATTACAATGCTAAAGTAAAGATCACCACCAATTAGCAAGGATCTTTACCACGACACAAAAATGAAAAAAAGAATCATATGGACGAAGCTACAGCAGATTAATCAGCTAATTAGCTTGAAAATCAAATTGATTAAAGAAACTGAAACAAGGCATAGATGCTTTGTGAAAAGCCAACAAAACATTTTTGCTTATTTTTTAGCCTTTTTTTGAACGCGATTTAGCTTTAAGTCATTTTAGAATCTGGTTACACTGCATATGTTTGTTTGATTGTAACGTTTTGCTCGTATTTTGTTTGAGTCTCAAAGGAATCCTTTTCATTGTGTATGTGTATGTGTATGTCTATGTGTATGTGCTTGTGTGTGTGGCTATGTGTGTGTACCTCAAACAAAATATAGCTTTTGGGCTTGAAATGTACAAAAATGTTTAACTCTTTTGAAAAATCAATTTTAAAATATTCTTTCGCTACTATTCTCGTTTAAAGCCTCAACATCAAATATTGTCGTACAAGTAGTGACGACGACAACGAGCAGGTAAATGGTTACAAGAAGAGCAACACATACTCACACACACTCGCAAGCAAATAAATTATAAATTACTTTTGCAGGTACTGAGTACCTGCAAAATATAACAAATGGGGCCTTATGTGAATAAAAACAGGTTTTTTTTTCGCGAAATGAAATTTGCAAAACCTTAATAACAGTTTATATGGGAGATATTTTATATTTTTTAAAATTTATATTGTTTATTGGAAAAATTTTTTAAGAAATAGATTGATATCCATCAAACCGATTTTTTCCCCGTCACTCCTCTAGGGAGCATATTGGCTATCCACAAAGCATCCATTGTTTTTTTCAGTTTCATTAAACAAGTTGATTAATATACTACAGCTGGTCTCCATATGGTTGCATAGTCGGGAAGGGCCTATTTCGCGGTAGATGACATTTTCTCCTGAATATTTGTCAGCCTAGAGCAGCGATCAGTCCCGATTTGGGCGTCTCTCTGAGGTTCTCAAATATGGTAGGCCGGACTTGACACTCCTATCGGAATTTCTTGTGGAACATTGTGGACTGAGAGCGCATCTGAAGGGGATGGCGGTATGCGAAACATAATTGAAAAATCCTTTAGTTTGAACGTTGTATGTATGAGCCTGCATTCGAAACTGTAAAATTAAGTCACTGAAAGTCATTATCTCCTTCGTTTCTACAGACGAGTATCACAATCAAAGTAGTGATTTTCTGGAATATAATTTCTTATTTCATAAGAAGAGCATTCCTAATTTTGCACATGGCGACAATAAGTCCATATTTCTCGCGTCGTAGCTGAAAGGGCAACACTGCTCTGGTAAACAGACAGTTGACTCTCAGTTGACTTCTGAAAAATGTTAAAAAGCTGCGTTGATTTGTTTGTGTTGCGTAAGATTTGAGGAAAAAATGCAAAAAGTGATTTTTTTTAGGGGGGGGGGGGAACCCATCACTCAAATCCAAGTTAAGCTTTATAAAAACTTTGGAAATTCTGCGCTATTCATTTCAATTGTAAAAATGAGGTTTACTAAGTTTCCTTAAGGCCGTTGTAGCACGGAAAATAACGAACGAGCTGGAATATAAATATGAGTTGAGGTAAGACTGCAGATTTAGTGTGCGAGAGATTGTGGAAGCCATAGTCATCGCACATGTCTCAAAGGTTTCAATTATGATTGATAGCTGGGGTATGAGAAAGCTTTCAGCACAATTGACCACAAACACTATAGAGTTACAAGTTCGCAAGAGTGTTTTGCATTCTACAACCTATTCTACAATATGAACAAGTTTTTGACGCGTACCAGAGCCCAAACTCCAGTCAAAACTATGAGTTTTTCGCGTTTAATAAGAGCCAAAGTAGAGCAAGTTGGGTTTGTCAGGCAATAGAGTCCTGGTCAAAGTTTTGCAGTATAATCCATATTGATAACATTTAATGGTGACTAAACGCCAACTTATTGGATCGATGTAATATAGTTTTAAAAAAATCTACCGCATTTGGCCAGTACATTGAACGGATCTATACGCATGTGCAGTTTCTATTGTAAAAATCCATGAATTAGACTACTAATTGTAAAATAATTGTTTATCTAAAAATATGTGTTCGCGGGCTTATCAATCGGCGTTTGTATAACGAAACAAACGTTAATCGACTGTCAGTAATAAGCATCGTCTTAGAAAAAAAGGTACGAAATAAAATAGTACGACAAATTTAATCGCATATAAAAGTTTTACTCACCAGTTGCGTTAGCTGCCATGCTAATCCTAGAAATTTGAAGTAGTGCGCAGTCTCCGAGAAGTTAATTTATTACTTTTGTATCACTGTACACAAGTTACACAAGTTACAAAAGTTTAAATCATAATAAAATAAGCAAATATGGTATATTTTTAATATCGATGAAACGGGCTTTGAAAATTCTATGATAACCATGTTTAAATATGATTTTGGCCATGTGACCACCAGGGCTCGCGCGTGCAAGGCGCAATCCGAAACACCAATTTCCAAAAACTTTTATCTCTGGTTAATCAACGCAGACAAGTGACTGAACATACTACCAAAGAAAACAATCCAATGGAATTAAATTAGGCGAGCTTGGTGGCTAATTAATTGAATCATTGCGTTAAATTGTTCTTTTATCAAAAGTTACTTTGAGCAAATCAATTGCACCGCGCTTTGTGTGGTGTCAGCAAGATAAATGCCAGCTAATTGAGGTATGAAAAAACTTGCAATCATGTCCCTAATACCGTTCACCATTGACAGTAACATTTTGACCATCATCGTTTTTAAAGACATATGGACCAGTGAATCTGCAAGTCCATAAAGTGCACCAAAGAGTAATTTTGTGTGGCGTTTCGAAAAAGGCTTGTGATTTACCTACATATTTAAGTGTCCACTCAATATCAATTTGCGCTTCAGCCCATTTATAATGAAATGTCAAGCCAAACTAAGCAAAAAGCAACTATCAGCTGTTAAATCAGTTATCAAATAAAGGAGTGTTGCCAACTCAAAGTTGTTAACCTCTAAAAAAACCCAATACTTATTGATAATAATAAAAAACGCACCCTATTTTTAAACGAACGTCGTAGTTTAAAACTTCTCTCTTAATACAAAATGAAAAAGATTTTCTGCTTATTAATGCCCCTTCGAATTAAGTCCAAACTCCCTTTAAATGTGTGCCAATGCAACTGCACATTAAGCATGTGCACATTCACACATCATTGTTTGACTAATACAAACACAAAGCCATAAGCGCAGGCTAAACACATACATACGCATCTATATTAAATGTAAACCCAAATACACTCTTAAAAAAGGAAATACAAACAAAGTATTTGTAAAAATTAAATTAAAAGTCTGTCACACAGCGGACAAATGGATTTCTTTTTTTTTTGCTTTTTTTTGCTCAATATCCTCTACACAAATACATTTAAGGCAAAAGGATATTTGTTTGTCTATGTATGGGGGTAAGCATAGTGTTTACTTGTGTAGTATATTTAAGTACATTATTATCAAATGCATCATGTTTGTCAACCATGGCGGTGTGTTGGTCGATGTTGGTCTTATAAGTTTTATGAGGCATTTCAAGTTAAAATGGAAGTTCGTTTGCTTTTAATTTGACGATATTTTCTGGCTAAAGCGGTAATAAAGTGCAGGATAACTGTCTAAACTTAAACCTAAAAATTTTAATGATTTTTTTTGTGCGATAATATTATTATAAAATGTTCCATATGCGTCATAGGCTTTTGTATTAATAATGTGTGTGTTTAAAGCTCTTTTTAGAGTTTTTTTTTTCTTTGTCATTCTTTTCGGTCGAGGATAATAAGTCAACTGCTTTTTTGTTAAGCCTTCTTCTTTAAATTCTATATATTTTTTTTCAGCTCATACCTACTCCTTTAGGCATCACCATCTGCCTCTCCCTCTCTCTTTGTGCATACATGCGGTAGGTATTATATGATGAAATTTATCAAGATTTTATAATCAAAATCTCAGTAAATGTTTGCTCAACGTGTAATCAACCAACCACACCAAACCACATACAAATACAAATGCACTTACACATAAACGTTTACACACTACCCTGCTACATACATAGTAACTATTTTAGAAGGAGGCCTTAAAATATTGTTTAATAGAATACTTATGCATCTTCTATGTTGTATACTCTCGTACTTTAATTTTTAATCAATGACAGACTATGCTATAGAATTAAAACAAAAAATGATTTTTAATTGAAAGTACAAATTAAAATGTTTAAATATGTTTTTAACCAACCAACCCGTACTTGTTTCGAGAAATAAATTGCAAGATTTTTAAAAGCTTCTCTCTCTTCTATGCTTTTGTATTAAAAATCAAAGAAAATAATTAAAAAAAAACTTTCTTTTATTTTTATGTAATAGCTTTTAAATTAAATCGCATTATTTCTTGTTTTCAGGCAACTATTTTCTTACAAAAAAAAGAAGATGAAGAAAACTTTTATAATTTGTTAAGTAAATGCTGCTTCTTTTCCCCCTTTACATTTCAACATGTAAAGAGAGAGCGGCAGAGATAGTTTTTATTTTAAATTTTATAATTGCATTTTTATGCAGTTCTTTGCATTTTAAACATAAAACAGCTTATCTATAATTTATAACATGTTTATTCTTGATAACTTTAACGAGGGTTGTCTGTAAGTTATTAGTCAAGTACATATAATTGCTTCTGTGGTATGGTCCTCGGTTCAATATCAAGCCAGACCATCTGAAAAAAGAAAATGTTTTTACACCAGCCGTATCACCTCAAAGCATTAGCTAGTAACTGGTTATGAGTATAACTATAGGATCCGCCAAATAAAATTTTTTTTTTTGAAAACAGGGCGCAAATCATCGAGTGTAGCTTCGGATGTGTGGCACGTAGCGCCGTCCTGTTGCTAATATCCTCCTCTTCAATTTTTGTGAACAAAAATTCATTCATCATGGTCCGATAACGATCGCCATTGACTGCAACGGCCACTCATTTCTCATTTTCGAAGAAAAATGGCCAATTGTGCCTCTGGACCAAAATCCGCACCAAACAGTGACTCGTCTTGGGTGTATCGGCTTTTCCATGTATGGGTGCGGGTTTTCTGTGCCCCAAATGCGACAACTTTACTTGTTTATATACCCGCCAAGATCAATATGAGCTACATCTGAAAAGATGATTTTTTTTTGGCAAAATCGGCATCTTCTGTAAGTCGATCGCGGGCCCATTTAGCGAAGCGAAAAGAGCGTATACACAACCATATTCGTTCAGCGGAAGGATAAAACTAATTATCTGTCAAATCAGACATGAGCTAAGTGTTACCATTCACGAAATAAGCACTAGTTGAAAAAAAACGTTAGATGGCGGACCCGTTACTATTGAAAACTTCTCTAAAGCATTTGCCGTTCAGAGCCGGTGTAAAACTGTACGTCACTTTTAATGAGTCTAAAAATAGAATCGGGTGCAACTCAGTGACTGAGAGAAGTCCACATGTTTCTTCATAGAATGTAATGGGAATTATTAAATTAATGATTACATATAATTTAAATCCCACCCATCTGGTGCAATGCATTGTTAAAATAATGCTACTAAAGCATCTTGGTGAGGATGAGAAGGTAGTTTGACAGCCTCGTTATTAGTGCTCTCAGATGACACTCACTAGAACACTTTACGTCATATAAAATTGGCTTCCTAGTGAGCTGCGCGAGCAATAGGCGTGCATTAAAGTGATCATGCTAAGCTTGGAAGATTGCTGCCCTAAGTAGGTTCTTGGACATGCTATGAATAAAGGCTCTTATTCCTCAATATAGTATATTGTTAAGATATAACCTTATTTAAACGTTTGAGTTTGTTTTTAATTGCGCCAAAATAAAATAACCACCACGTTGTTGTCTTATAGTTTTTATTTTCTCACTTTTTTAGTACGCAATTATAACTATATAGTCTCCAACTTATTTATCTTGCACTTAATATTCCCTTAATACAACACTTTTATTTACGCCTGAACACGACTTAACTTTATGATTCCAAAACGATAACTATCTCGACATATGCAAAGCAGCCTCCCTATACCTAAATGCTTACAGTTTTGAAAATTCCAGAAATGTTTAGTTTTAAAGATGTAAAGCTAGAATCCTACGATTGACGTAATACACCAATTATTGTTACTGTAATCGTGTGACGGCTTGATAGACAATTGTGTGGCAACAGAATTGCCAAAAACTCGCACATATATATATATATATATATATATATATATATATATATATATATATATATATATATATATATATATATTGTGGCATTTGAAGTGGACAATACGTACCAATACTTAAATTTTATTTTCGTATAATATACGAGGTTGGATTGATATTGAAGCTACCTAAGTAGGAAAAAAAATTTTTTTTTTTTTTTAAAACCATTAATTTCTCAACATAGTCTCCTTTTAGCTCAATACACTTAGTAAGGCGATTTTCCAACATTTTTATACCATCTGAATAATCGATTTTGGGAACTCCTCAAAATGCGCATTAGTTTCGGTAATCACTTCTTCGTTTGAGCTGAATCTTTTTCCTGCGAGCCATTTTTTCAAGATTGGAAACAGGAAAAAATCACTAGGGGCTAAATCTGGACTATAAGGTAGATGATCAACCAATTCGAAATGGATTTCTCGAAGTTTTAGCATCGTATCTGATGCTGTGTGAACCGGTGCGTTGTCTTGAAGAAAGAGCACTTTTTTCTTGTTTAAATGTGGTCGTTTTTTCTTGATTGCATCAACCAATTGATCCAATAATGCACGATAATACTCTCCTGTAATTGTGGATCCCTTTTCAAGATAATCGAGGAGCAATATTCCGTGTGCATCCCAAAATATAGTGGCCTTGCCAGCCGATTTCGCTGTCTTCGCCTTCTTCGGAGCACTTCCACCCATTGCTTCGGTTGATTTTTGGTTTCAAGTGTGTAGTGGTGGACCCACGTTTCATCAACAGTTATTAATCTACGCCAAAAATCAGCAGGATTACGCTTTATCATGTCCAAACACCGCTGTGAAGTGATCTCTCAAAACTCGTTTTTGTTCAACACTGAGCAAACGCGGCAACCATCTTGCCGATAGTTTTTTCATATGCAAATGTTCATGCAAAATGTTGAACACACGTTCATATGATATGTTTACCATTTCAGCAATCTCACGGATTTTGACCCGGCGATCATTCGTAACGATATCGAGGATTTTCTTGATATTTTCTTCAGTAACCACCTCTTTTGGCCTTCCTGTTGATGGTATTGTTGCAGTGCTTGTTCGGCCCCGTTCAAATTCAGCAATCCAATATTTTGCCATATAATCTCACTACACGAAATACACTTTTTTCACCTAGCGCTAGGTGGCTTCAATGTCAATCCGCCCTCGTACTATATTAATATTTTGCGGCAATAAAGCACGATATAAATTGTGTCATATTTGTGCATTTACAATCGTATGATTCTAGTTTAAGATTGTGTTGCCCAAAGATGGTCGAATTGATAATGCCGTCAAATACACATATCAGTACATCATTCCCAGGTTAACTCATTCATAACCTGGTCACAAACCAATAGACTAAAATCCTACAATACAGTCCTTTATGTGGTGTATTTTTTTTAGGCATTTATGTTTTCGTAACAATAATAAATTATTCCCTACAACTATCTTAACAAGTGTTTTGATCCTGGTCAGCAACTACTGGAACAAGAAACCAGATATTCCTCAAAATTCTTTAGAAATATATACCGATGGCTCGATATTGGCTGGCAAAACGGGCTGTGGTGTTTATATGAGGTTTGAAATGTAAAACACTCTTACAGATTTCCAGATTCTTGCAGCGTCTTCCGAGCAGAATTCAGGGCTATATTGATCACTATTAAATTGACCCTCAGTAGCGGAGTAAGTTCCTTGCAAACGTCATATCGACGTTCCTCTAAATTTTCCCTCCATCTTTGTATCTGTGCCTCTTATTCGATATTAATGTGCCATCAATAACTGCTTGACCCTAGTTTCCTGCTGTTATTCTGTCCAGGTGCTATTTTCGCTGTTTTTGTTAGCCCTTCCAGGATTTTCTTTTTGTCTCTTCTTGCAACTTTCCTTACCGGTTTCGCCAACTGTTGGTTCTGCTGCCTTGTAACATTATTGTTGCTGTTTAGCTGAAACTTTATTTCCCTTCTTTGAGAGAACAGGTTCCACTCGTCGTCTGATATCCATATTTTTCTATTTTTTTCGCTGCACCCAGTGTTTATTCTGCCACTTGATTATATGTTGCTGTGTTATCTTCCCATGTGTGATGTTGGTTTGTTAGTAGCCGTTCGCGTATTGCCATGACTAATGCGTACTTGGTAATGTTATTTTGAAACTGATGTATTCGGACGCGTTATCGCTTAGTGTCTTCAATAGTGATTCTTCGACATTTCAGTTTGGGCTTGTTTTCGACTAAGACACATCTACTCTTGAATCATGCCATTTTGACACGGTCGGGTATTAGTTCCTATGTCTGAGGAGAGTTCTTGATTTTATTCGACTTTATGATTCCAACACCGCTTTTCCCACCATTTTTTTTTTCGCTATACAGTACAGTATTACCATTCGCCGTAGTAAATTCGACATTACTATTCCATCTCAAGCTTATGCCTAAGACGTCGTTATCCTGAAACGACACCTCCACTATTGTATTGTTGAGTGATAAGGACTCTTGCTAAATGTGTTGATGGTGAGAATCCTTGCTTAGTATTGTAATTTTTTCCCAGTAGGTGGCGTTTTTATTGATCATTCATGTTATGATTTTCATCTCCGATAGATGGAAGCTGAATGTTAGGGAGGTCTTGTTTGGATTGATTTGTCTGGAGGGGGTTTAAAATCCCTTAATTAAAAAGTCGAGGATTCGAACTAGGGCTGCTTGAGCCGCCTGTCAGCACTCTCATCACTATACTACACCTCACGAGTAGGCACTTTCAACTATCTGGGCAGTATGGTGACTACAAGGAATGCTGACGACAAGGCAAAAGCTGCATTCGACATGTTTCGATCTGTTTGGAAATCTGGGCAAATATCAGCAGCTTCCAAGCTACGCATATACAATTCAAACGTCAATTCTATCTTGTTTGAGGTTGTGCAACTTGAAAGCGCATGAGCGCATACGAAGCGAGCCTACAAATCTTTACAAACAAATGCCTGCAGCAGAATCCTCCTTTGGATGTATGGCGGTGGATGAGCCACACATTTCAAAGACCAACTGATAACATTTCTCGATAACCGCTTCATTGGAATCTGCATGGAAGAAGTCGGCGTGATGGTGCACCTACTAAAATGTGAAGATGGTCGATACATGCAAAGCTGCAGGCTGCTAATTACTCATGGAATGAGGTCAGCCAAACATCTCGCAATAGAGTCCGGTGTAAGAGGGAGTCAAGGATGTTAGAAGAGGAAGTCATTTGTAGTCAAATCGCAGAAAGAGGCTATTTTACTCAATACAGAGTTTCATGGCTACTTATGCTTCTATCGGTTCATCGATGTTAATGTCTTTGCCTGATGTTTTAGTGAGAAATGGGATCTGATAAGCTCATATAATCATTAAGTTGCATCTCCATGCACATCACTTTGATATAAAACAACCCTCGCATTTTTGAACAAGCAAAAGAAAAAAAGCATATCTTTACTCTTAATGCCCATTTCAAGCGTTTTTATTTACAAACAACAACAAAAATGAAACTGCAGGCAAACACAACAAGCTACTGGAAAAGAAAATGTATTGCAATGAGAGCATAATGTATGTGTAACGGTGATTTAAAAGACTGACTCACTAACTCACTTGCTCGGTTACCTACTCACTCACATGCTGAATGAATGAATGAATGAATAAATAAAGAACAGAAATAAATGAATGACTGAAAGAATAAATAAATAAATAAACAGGTAAACAGGTAAAGATCTTGATAAAAGTGCAACTTTAATGTGAAAATGGATAAGAAAATGAAGAAAAAAAAAAAAAAGAAATTGGAAAAAGTATCAAAATCAGTGTTGCCAATTTCTGTGTAAATATACCAAAATGGGACAAATATTTTTTTCTTGGACTTTTTTTTAACCACAAATATTTTGTTGTTCAATATAGCATTGTCAATCAAGAGTTTATTAAATTTAGTGTTTGTTGCTATCTTTTACGATAACGTTAAAACCAAAACACGCTACTCGTTTTCTGATTTCAAAGAGTGTTGAGCTGCGATAGTGAAGGCAATGCATAGTGAGTGAAATTTAAATCGAGTAAATTTTCAAACACAAATAGATAAAGAAAGAAGTTATTTTAATAGTAGCTAAGCGAATTCAAATGATTATATATATTGTTACGAAAATGAAAATGCTAAAGACAGAATTCACCACGTCAGTCAGAGCTTATTATGAGTTTTGAGCTAAAAAATGTATTGGTTTGTGTCAAGGCTTAAGAAATTCTAAGATTACCTGTACTAATTAAGAGTGCTTATTTTAGACAATTTTGAATTAACGTCGAAAAATCGAAGATTCTTGTCCGTACTAGAACATTACAAGCTAAGATGAAATATTATAAAAGGCGGCGAATTGCGAATGATCAATTGGCTGTCAAGAAGTAAAGTCTGTTTCAGGCGCGAATAAAAAGTATTGTAAAAGCGAATTTGGTGTATTAAAGTACAGTGGCTTTAATAAAAAAGGACAGATTTAAAAACAGCTAAAATAATACAATAGAGTTTTTATTTTATTTTAACGCAATATAAACGAACTCAAAGGTTTTTAAAAAAAGTTAAAACTTAACAATATTATATACTAAGGGTGGATACAATGCTGAAGTAAAGATCACCACCAATTAGCAAGAATCTTCACCACTATGCAAATTCATATGGAAGAAGCTACAGTGGATTAATCATCTACTTATTTTGAAAGATCAAATTGGTTAAAAAAACTGAAACAAAGCAATGGATGCTTTGTGGAAAAGCTAATATAAGAAAGGTGGTCCTAAGAAAACGTACGATGTTAATTGTAAATAAAATAAAAAGATTTTAGAGAAAATTATCTTAATAATTTTTTATTATGATAGAAGGATCTATCTATGCCACGTCTTTGGTGGCAGACCTCTACCCGTCGGTCCATATTTTCAATGACTCTGAGACATAGTTGAGGTTCAATGTAGTTAATGTGCTGAATTATCTCATACTTTTGTTTCGTTGGCTGTGTGGCAGGTGGCACCATCCTGTTGGAACCCCATATAGTCCAGGTTCATATCTATAATTTCTGCCCACAAAAACTGTGTTATCATCTAGCGATAGTGAACACCATTCACGGTAACTGCTTGGCCGACCTGCCAGCTCATAAGCCGCATCAAACAGTCACTCTTTGTGGATGCATCAGCTTTTCAACAATCATTCATGGATTCTTATTGGCTCAAATGAGGCAATTCTGCGAGGTGAAATTGTGGCTCGTCGCAGAAAATGATTTTCTTTGCAAAGCCACTATTCGCTTCTGTCTGTTCAACTAACCATTTGGCGTGTTGACGACGCTTGAAATGGTCAGTAGGTTTCAGCTCTTGAGTCAGTGGAATCTTGTAATCGTGTAAATTCGAATCATTAAGGTTCGAGGTATTTGATGGATGCTACTCTACTTAATTTGTAATTTTCAAACTCTTCAGTGGAAAGAATTTTTAGCAAAATAATTGAATTAACAAAAATCGATAAAAATTGGTCTAAAAAAAAAAACCAAAAATGTCTTTTGCATAATTTACAAAATTTTGGATAATTTTGTGGCCTTATATGTGTAAAATTGAATTTGCATTCTGGCAACACTAATCAAAATACGAGAAATACGTTCTATATACAAAAAAAAAAAAAAAAAATAAATAAATAAATAAAATAAAATAAAAAATTAAAACAAAATTTAAATTTTATATACAAAAGTACTCAAAAGTATTGCTAGGAGTATATGAAACAGCTTAAGCAACCTTGACTTTAAATTTACTTTTTTTTCGTAACATATTCGCATTGGCAATACACGACTATGAAGTGAAATGTGAAACTTATCTTTGGGGCTGATTAATGGTTTTTAAAGGCAATTTTGAATGATATTTCAAAAAAGAGTATAAAATAATGTTTTTAATATGGCAAATAGTTAAAAAGAAAAAGTCTGCATTTTATATCTCCAATAAAAGTATACAAATCCCATTTATCAAAGCTATTAACCTTCAGCCATTAGATTAAAACATTTCATATAAAGTATACATATTTTCTGTTTTTATCTTGTAATCATAGAAAAAAAAAGAAAAAAAAATTTATTTAAAAAATACATTTTAAGTTTCTTTTAGCAGCACCTGTGTTCTCTATGCAGTGCTGCCAGTACATGTTGTGACACATTTTTTCATATTTTTATTAAAGTTTTTCATTTTCACATAAAAATTGCATATAAAACATGACTTCCTAATGCCTTTTACACACAATTTGACCTTAAAGTTTTTCCTTTTCTCCAACCACAACAACAGCAACAATGTCAACATGTTGATAAACAAACATATAAACCCTTTTACCCCTAACTTATACCCTCAACTAGCCCTCACTATTAACCACCTCCTCTCATGCATACAAATTTTTCATTATGAAGTTGGTAAAACGGAAAAAGTTTTCACTTCCACCTCCTCCCCATACATTTACTCTCTTTGCTGTTGGCTTATCAAGTAGTAGTGCATACATACACACATGGCCCTGGCGTTGAGTTTGAGAAATTTGAACGCATTTGTAGCGCAAAAGTATGCAACGTTTTGGGTTCAGAAATGTGTACAGATTTTAGTGAACTTTGGAACTGTTCAAGTGACTAACATTTAAAGATACATTCACTTACAGATATGCAAGTGAAAACTTTTGTACGAGGGGTATGCATTACTTTATCACATATTAAAGAACAAGGGTTATGGGATTGTATGCATGTATGCGTGCATGTATGTATGTGTTAATTAAAGTTAAGAGTAAAAGTATGTAGTGTATACTTTAAGGGGTTGCAAAAAACATGTTAATTAAGTGTGATTAAGGAAAGTATGTTAAAAAAAACTATACTAGAAATGAACAAAACGAATAAACTAAAAAAAACTTCTTTTTTAAAAAAAGATAAGATAAAATGTCTTAAAAACTGCAACAAAATAATAGCACGTCACTAATCCCTAAAAATGGTGAAACTAACAAGTTCGAACACTATGCCTCAATAACAGTTCTTTTAGCACTCTTTAAAGCTATTTATTCTTTTATTTCTAGACGAGGCGAAGCTATCAGGAGACTGTACGCTTCAATAGGTATTACCTTAATCTCGGCGGTAGCTTCATCAAGCACTTCTTTGCCGCGATGCGGGTAACAGTTTAGATCGCAACAATTTCATCAACAGTTTGATGATGTTGCTGAGACTTATTTTAGTTCCCAACTGGGGACTGTAACGTGACGTTACCAGTCTTATGTAAAACACTTACAATAATGAAAGAATTATAACAGTTAACAATAACAAAACCATAAACCTTTTACCAATAGAAAAGTAACAAACATAACAACAACACAGGCAAGCTGTGTTGAAAATCGAACACAATTGTGGAGTTACGTTTCGTTGATAAACATTTTTAGAATAATTCCCATTGTATTCATATTATTTGAAACGTAAAGAATCAATTCTTTTGGGCTCTAATCAGAGTTAGTTTGACTGTAAAAACGACTTTGTAGATAATTTAGACGGATAACAAGGGGGAGACTCTCTTGCCGTCTTTGTAGATAACTCCTGATTCTTCAATCAGACACCGTGCCAGTTTCTGTAAACCCTTCGGATTATTCACCCGTTGTCTTTTAGCGCAATACCCGTACAGGACTCTGTCCACCGCAAGAAACCCGTTCCTGTTCTTCTCTTAGTGGATACTAAACCTTAAATCTATGGTAGATTGTGAAAGCTATTAAGTAGAATTAAGGGTTCGCAATAAAGTTATGCTCCTATTTTAACACGAAAGTAAACAATCATATTTTTTTCAGAGAACGCAGATCTTTGTTTTAACCCTGGATCATGTCTAAACTCTAAGGATAATGTCTGTTAGCACCGTATCCGTTGATCCGGGCTTTCTCTCCAGCCAATTATATTCAGACACTATTGTTGGTTACCATTTTGTGAATGTATTTCGAATCTAAAGCTGGGATAACACGATTTTCGCAAATGCACCAATTTGTATTGTGCTTAATTGCCGCAGACTATTAAATTTGTCCTAATTCTTTTTCTGAAAATAAACTATAAAATTTAAATATTGGTACATATTGTCCACTTCGATTGACGTAAAATAAATATTGGCGCATATTTTACATATTGCCGCATGATTGCCTATCGATGATTATAGTACCAATAATTGGTGCAATGCGTCAATCGTGTGATTACAGCGTAGCACTCTTCAGTTCGGCTTATAATAGTCGTAGCTCTTCTAGTAACTTGCATGTTAACAAGAAACTTCGAATTATTTTGTTCACTGCTTGAATTAATTAAACGTATTACCCAGTACTAATGGAATTTTGCATATCATTTTGATGATTTGTCTTATTTTCTTGTTATTTTTATTTATTGTTTTGTCTGGATCTATCATGCCAAACTGGCGTCAGTTTGAGATTCCTGCGGCCGTAAAGTTCTGTAAAACTTGGTCTCTCCAACGAAGATTTGGTCATCCTTTTCCCCGCTTTCCGTCTTGGAATAATATATCATAGGCCTGCATAGTGCTTTAATGCGCTTCACTATATCTACGTCAATGCACAACCCATAGAGATCGCTGTTCCCAAGTATGCGATACTAATCTAAGTAATTTATTTTCGTACGCTCTTGAAATATTTTCGTCGTTGTTCGACAGTGTCCAAGCTTCTGCGTCGTATAGCACGACAGGGATGATAAGAGCTTTATAGAGCGTGGGTTGGGTTCGTCGAGAGAGTGCTCTGCCACTCAATTGTCTACTGAGTCCAAAGTATCATCTGTTGGCAAGACTAATGAACCATTTGATCTCCAGGCTGGCGTCGGTATTAATTGTGGCTCCGAGATAGACAAAGTCTTTCACTATATCAAAGCTGTGGTCGCCAACTGTGACGCTCTGTTCAAGACGCGTAGACTTTTTGCTTGTTGGCAGAAGATACTCTTATTTTCAGTCACCACGAGATCCACTTTAGACGCTTCTTTCTCTAGACTGGAGTAAGCAGAAGATATAGCGCGGGTACTAAGGCCAAGGATGTTAATGACGTCGGTGTATGCTCTTGTAGAAAATGGTGCAATGGTGATTCAAACCAGCAGCACGAATAATTTTCTCCAGTAAAATTGCTTGTAAATTGTATTTAAAAATGGAACAGAAGGCTAAGAATTAAATAAAAGCATTTATCGTAGACAAAAAAAAAACTGCTTAAGCATGTACAAACACCCAAAATAGATGTTTGATTTTGTAGTAATCCACAGGGTAATTGAACTGAATTACTTACAATCTGGGTAATTCGTTTTTCAAAATTTTGTGTGCGAAATTATCTTCTCCGGTTCATAATTGGAGGTTAAATTATGAATGAGAGAGAGATATACGAAAAAACAACTACTTTGTCGCGCGAATATGCAATAACGCTGTATTCCGAAAGATGTATTCGGTGTATGCACTGCTTGGGTAAGGAAAAGATTTTGATGGACTTTGGCATAGGAGGCTCATATCAAAATTTTTTCGTATCGATAAATGTTTTTCTCAATTTATTTATTGCATAATTTGTATAAAATAAGCTTAACGACTTTTTTCCCCGTTACTCCTCTTAAGAGCATACGGCTTCCACAAAGTATCTCCATCTAACACGATTTACTGCTGTTGACTTTGCCTCCGCCCATGTTAGGTTGTTCTGTCTCAGTTCCTGGATAATTGTGCGTCCTTGTGGATTCCACTCGAGTGACATTCTGTTGATACCCTCTGGACTTTTTCGGCTGGTGTGACCGATCCATCCTCACTTTCTTTTCCTTATCTTTATCAGTCATGCTCCACAGTTCTGTGTTACTTATATTCTGCATATGATTGTGAGGCACTTGTAAATGAACACCTGGAATTTCTGTGTGATGTTATTCGATACAAGCCAGGTTTCACTGCCATGCAGCAGTACTGATTTAACACATGAGTTGAATAATCTGAGCTTAGTCCGTCTGGATATATGTGAGTATCTCCATACTGACTGCAGTTGTCCAAATGCCGTTTTCGCTCTATTGAGCCTGTTATCTACGTCTGTTTCTGCACCACCGTTTGTAGTCATTGTACTGCCTAGATAGCAGAAGCTATCTACATACTCCACTGGTTGATCCTGTAGCATGATGTTTTCGTGCTTGTACTGTTTTCTTGATATTTATCTCAAGTCCAACACTACGGGCGAATCCTTTTAGGTCCTCCAGTTTCCACTGCATATTTGAAATCTTATGCGAGAGTAGACAATGTCATCCGCATAGTCCAAGTCTTCGAGTTGGCATGAGAGACTCCATGTGTTCCCTCTTCTTATCGAACAGTCTTTGCTCATTATGTCATCCAGCACGATGGTGAATAGCTGAGGTGATAGTGGGCATCCTCCAGCATTGGTGTGAATGGTTGGCTGATGTTCCCGTTGTAAAGAACTGAAAGTTCTGCATGCTCATATATCGCTCTGATTATTCGAATTCTTTTCTGGGGTACTCCTTTTGTTCTTAGTGCTTTCCATATAGCCATTCGCCTGCTGGTATCAAAGCTTTATGATTTAAAAGATCATTTTTAAGCTTTTGAACCTTAAGTTTGCAGAAGAAAAATCTTGATGTTCTATGCGAGATAATTTATTGTTGAATGTAGCCAAGAATAACCATATTTAGAGTGTCGATGGTCCCGGTATTGAAATATTTTAAGAAACAATTTAATTTGTCTAAACCTAGAGCCTCTGGTCGAGAGTAAAAGGTGATAGTAATCGACTGAACGTAAAATTTCGATAATTCGATATTTGATATCTGAACCAATTTAGTTAATGCCTAGGTTACCTACAAAAAAAAACTAATCCTATTAAAATGGTTAACGTTGACAAAAAGTGTGTGCATAACCTTCTTTCAAGGGTTGTTTTATTAAGACAATTTTAGCACTAAAAATTTGAATGGAACTTAATTTATATTCTTCATTATAAAGAAGGTTTCTCTAGTCTATTATTTGATGCTTTAAATCATTTCAAATGAACAAAATTAAAATCTAAATTTCAAATTAATTATCCTTAACACTTGTCGGTTAAGGTTTTAACATACAAAAAACAAAAATATTTAAATTGCGATAAACCTCTTGTACATTAAAATAATTTTCGTTAAATTCTAAATCTCGGAAACAACAACGTATCATATGAGTTTGAAATTAAACAAATGAATGTGTTTTTCAAAACGATTCTCAAATGTATTAGAGGTGTTCCTAATGCCCTATGTAACTCATAAACATTAAAAGCTATGAAAACGTAAATTAATGCAGAGTCGGACTTCTAGTGTGATGAAGATCGAAGACGGTCATGGTATTTCTGAAAATGCCAGATAATAGCACCTTTTTGAAGGCGGAGATTTACGCTATAGGCAAGACCAGTAGGCGTATTTGGTAATCGAATCCAATTTCTAATCCAGAATCTAATAGATCTGCGTGGACATTCTTGCAGCAATCAGTGAAATCCCTTACAGCTCTCTCTCTCTCTGGGTTGCAACACGTACCACTGGCCGCGCTGTGGAGTTTGATAAGCAAATGCGCACAGAGCAAGGTGGAACTCGCACTCCCTGAGAGTGCATCGACTATTGACTACACTGACGACATTGCATAGTGATTAAGAGCAAACGGCTTGACATTGTGTAGGCAAAGTGCAACGATGCTGCGGTGAGGTAATAGAGGTGACTGACTAATGCTGGCCTGGAATTAGCGGCACAGAAGACGGAAGCGGTACTGATAGGTGCGCACAGCTGAAGGCGACAAATAAGACTGTATACCGGTGGTCACACGATAACTTTACAAGAGGCAATAAAGTACCTTGGCGTGATGAGCCTTAAGCAGCACTTAACAATGGTGGCCGAAAAGGCAGAGAGGGTATATGCGCGTTAACGAGGATAATGCCGATTATTGACGATACTCAGGAAGAGAGTAGGTGACTTTGTCAATAGTTGTAGACTCCGTCGCACTTTACGCGACACCTATATTGCGTGCGCGAAAATTAACTATATACGACTGATAGCACAGGTTGGGAGACGCTTTGTGTTAAGAGTCTACTGCGGATATAGAACACTGTCCGAGGAAGCAATTGCTGTAATATGTGGCTTTATAGTGTGCAAAGTGCAGCACCGTTGCAGGAACGGAAATCCGACAGACGCTGACGATCAGTTGGAGAATGACAGCAAAGATGGCATCCAAACCACAATGACAGATGGAACTATGCTCATATACTCTGTATACAAATGTGGATTACAAGATGATACTGCGAACTGGATTATTATCTTTCACAGATTCTGTCTGGTCATTGGTGTTTGCAGTAATACTTGCATTGTTTAGGTTGGCGAACTTTAAAGCACCTGAAACGCTACATTCGAATGTCATAGGTTCACTGTCAAACATAGTGCACTAGAGGAGCTTTTCGGCTTCAGACCAACAGTTGCAAATTTGATTAGCAAAATCTGCTGCTCGAGTGCCAAGTGGATTGCTGGCATATTGTCCGTCGCTTGAGCTTGGCATAATCAGGCTAATTTGTCGAGTACACGTTGCAAGTAGACGATGGACCGCACGGATACAATTGGAATGTAACAAAGTTGCTCTGAACGGATTATTGTCGTAATACTTAGCCGATAGTTATGGGAGGTGATGATAGTTGGTGAAGGTCCCCTACTGACTGGAGCTTTCAAATGGTACAAAAATAGATAAAAAATATCAAAAAGCTAGATTGCAATGTAGATATATGAACATATAAACGAGCGCTTACAAATCCCAATGTAAACAAGTCCTCTGGGGCATATGTACCGGTACAAGATTTTAAGCAGAACTAATTACCGGCACCCAAAGCGCGTTCTTAACTTTGAGTTGGCAACATTGCTTTATTTGGCAACCGATTATACAGCTGATAGTTACTTTTCGCTTAGTTTGGCTGGACATTTCATTTAAACAAGACTTACACAGCCGCCAATTCGGCGAAGAACTAAAACGCAAATTGATATTAAAATTGAATTTCCACTCAAAATTTTGTTCTCCGATGGGTACGTAAATAAGTAAAATTATTGCATTTGGAGTGAGGACAATCCACAAGCTATTGTCGAAACACCATTAAATCCACAGAAAATTACTGCTTGGAACGCTTTATGGGCTAGCGGAGTCACTGGCCCATATGTCTTCAATAATGATAATGATCAGAATGTTACTGTCAATGGTGAAGGGTATAGGGACATGATTAGAAATATTTTTTCGTACCTCAATTAGCTGACATTAGTCACACAGCGGTCGCTACCGTTGGTTTACTCAAAGACACTTCTGACAAAAGAGTAATTTCACGTAATGATCCAATTAATTGGCCGTCAAGACCATGTAAAACCCCATTGGCTTATTTTCTTTGTGGTTATTTAAGTTCACTTGTCTACGTCGATAAACTAGAAACAATTGAACTCCTGGAAATCAATATTCGAAGAGTTATTGCCGAAATATTGCCACATATGCTGTGCCTTGTACGCGCCAGCCGTACAAAATCATATTTAAACATTTTCATTGGTATTAAAAAAGATACCCGATATTATATTTTTTATGTGTAATTTCCTTGAAAATATTTTTCATTTCATAAAACTTATGTCGTAAGTAAACCACCCTAATATACCCAAAATATGTGTATGCATATGAGAGAGACTTCATTCAGTATGAACATTAGTAAATCTCGCCGCAAACGTAACCACATTATAACATTCCGCAGCAATAAAATACTTTTAGACGAGACATACGAATGTTTATTACGTGACTTTTTCAAAACAAAAAAAAAAAAAAAAAAAGAGGAAGAAAAGAAAACTCCACATGATGATATTTTCATAAGAAAATTCCTTCTTATGCTTTAACGCTTTCCAGGAATATATATTTTGCATTTCTTTTTTTCTTTTTTTTTAGTTACAACTGCCGGTTACTTAAAATTCATGTTGGAATGAAGAAGAAAAAGAGAAAAAAAAGGTAACCAACCATCCATCCATCCATCCATCCATCCAACCATTCTGTTACCAAATTATAATCATAAAAATAATGATGGAGTCAGGATTTTATCGCAATTTTTTTTCTACATTCACTTGTTCTTTTTCAAAATGACATGTTTCACCATCACCATTGCCATCACTAATATTTTTAAAAGCAGCAGTAGCAGAGAGAAAAAGAGAGGTTGTTCAGAGTGTAATAATAATAAAAAATACAACAACAAAAAATCAGTCAGTTGGAGATAATTATAGTTGTTAAAACTACAATTTATTTATTTATTTATTTATTTATTTTTCTTTTACTTTTACTTTATTGTTATTGTTGTTGTCGTTGTTGTTGGTATTGTTGTTCCTTTATTTGATAAACGTTAAGAAATATATTGTAGATTTGCCATTTGTTGTATTTATTGTATGAGCAAAATTTTATTTCTGTGCCTCTCTCTCTCTCTCTCACTCTCTCTCTCTCTCTCTTTTTCTGTCTCAGTTACGGTAAACAATTTAAACAACTTACCCGTATTGTCTGACAATGGACACTACAATTATTATTTTTATTATTCTTTACTATTTCTTGTATTATGTTTCCTATTTCTTTTTAGTTAAACATACAAAAAAGGAAAGAATGCTATACGAGTAGTAGTTAAAAACCGAATAAACGATACACTATACTTTCCACATAAGAGGTCAGTGAGATATAATTTTTTCCATCAAAAGCTTATCGAAATCGGATAAGATCCTTAAATAATCTCAGAGAAATTGCTCATTTCGAAAGAAAAAAATTACTAAATTAATACGACTTTCAGAAAAATTGTCAAGGAATAACACTTTTATTTTGATATACAGTTTGTAAAAAAAATGTTTTCAAAATAGAAGAAAAGCTGAAATCTTATTTTCATTTCAGAATTCGAACAATAAATTCTTAACATGTTTACTTTATTTTAGTTTTTTGTACACATCCCGTTATTGTACCTTTTAAGGACTTGGAAACGTCATCACTTTTAAAATAGACTGTTACAACGTTTTCAGCAAAAAAAGAGCTTTACTTGATTTTTCAACTTCATTGAAAGAACTCCTGGAGAAAATGCCCACCACCTATGCATTGAGATAAGTTTCGAGAAAACTAATCACGATGGTTGGGATCATTGTTGCCAGTATTGACGATTTCCCAGTATTTTGACGATCTTCACCCTTCGAAATACCAAATTGACGATTTGACGATTTGACGATTTGACGATTTTAGGTCATAAAATGACGATTTTTCTAGCACTGTTTATAGACGAATTAATACTCCATTAAGTAACAAATATAGTGAGAAGTAGTAGAGAAGTATACCTAGTATAAGGCTTGATCCACGCAATTTAAAAATAATTTAAAGCCTACCTGCTTTTCAGCAATTGGAATAGGCCCTCTCACAAAATTGATGGCGTAATGGATCGATTTATTGCACAAAAATATCTTATAAGCAAAAAAGTTCCATATGCTGAGTGAAATATGCTACCTCGATGGAAGTTACGATGTGATAATGACCCGTAACACGCATCGAGGCTAGTCAACAGCTCATTTAAGAGAATAAGTTTAAGGTCCTTCACTGGCCGGCACAATTACTGGACTTAAACCTCTTTGGAGTCATTTGGAGAGGAACATCTAAAAAACACGATTCAAAAATCAAAATGAACTCTTTCAAAATCTAGAAGGTCAATGGGAAGGTGTCCCGGAACCATTACTTAATAGCCTTATTGATTCCAAGCCGCACACACGTGGAAAAGTTATTAAAATTAATTGTTGCTTTTGTTTTGCACGCCTTTACTTGAAGACTTCGATCGTATTTGTTAATTTTTGAAAAAATGTTGAGACAAAGGAATGTATTTAATTTGTAGTGTATATCTTGGTGGATATAAATCTAATACTTTTCGCGTTCATTACGTTAAGAAATTTTACGCAATTAATTGCCTTAATTGAACTCAATTTATCGAACAATAGCACAATTTCTTAATTAGTAGTTCATTTTTTTATTAATTGCGATGATTTTACAGTTCAACCCCGTGTAAAGTATGAGGAATGAGAAGTGGTAACTCTGTATGAGTATGTTCAGTGTGACAACGGTGTACAGTACGGAAATATATAAATTTTTACGTCGAATTTTTTAAATTATTAATTTTTAATAAAATAAATATTTTTAATAAAATAAATATTAAATTAATTATGTCGTTTGTTTTCGAAAATAATAAAATTCAGCCAAATAAATTTTTGTGGCTGCATGAATGCGGATTTCACACATTGTACAAATGTTCTATGAGATATATATTCTCAGAGTGAAAAAAGTAAACAAAAATTTTGTGAATTGAATTTGGGCTTTTCTGCGAATTTTACACTCTTTTTTAAGTGAAAGTTTTATTATTTATTTTATCATTTTGTTTCAAAATCATAAACTTAAGTTTTAACGAACAAAATCTGTCTAAGCATTTTCAGCTCTCAACTTATGTGAGCAATAAATTCGATAGTTCAATATAAAAATTAACTGACTCAGTTCAAAGCTATGTCTGGACATGATATAAATAAATTACCGAAAAATTTCTTTCTTAAAGAAATACTTTGAGAAATGAGCGGCATTATAAGTTTTTATAGGATTTGTGTCTTTTATTTTGCATGACACTGTATATGTTTGTGAAATCAGATCTTGGTATAAATAATATTTATTATCTACACAACTTTTATTTGACATTGTTATGTTTACAGTTATTTTTAATAACACAAAATGCAAAAACAAACTTATTGTTTTTATTTTGACGGTTTTTTTTGACGATTTTCAAAAATAACTTGACGATTTTGACGATTATTTAAATCACTTTTTTTTGACGATTTTATCCCTGAAAGTTCTGGCAACACTGGTTGGTATTAGCCTCAGAGAAACTACATCACTAATGAAAGTGGATAGTACTGCCACCAAATCCTTTATAACAACAACAAGCTTCAGGATGTCGTGTAATATGTTTAACCTACAGTGGGAGCAAAACCAAGCAGATGTTTTGATGTTGAGCGGAAAAGTTCTTATAAAAATTTATATACTTATTCAAATGTAACAAACTTTCACAAATATATCCATTGCTAAGTCCTTCCAAAAGAACATTAACATTAAAAGTATTATATTCAAACAATGGAGTGAGTGAAAGAATCCGCACACTCTCAGTTGTGCTCTTTTCACTTAAATAGAGAGGAACTTATATTTTTACCATTCTTCGTAGAGCTCTTTATTTTATGTTGCATTTTTAATGCATTTAAACATACTCTCTACAATATTAGTCAAAAACGTAAGAGAACCTTTCGTTTTATATACGTTTTCGTAGCCACAACATGTTCCTCGAAGCTCAATTATATTTTTTCATGCGTTCTTTACTATTGTCCAAAAATTCACCATTAGATTGGAATCAAGACTTTATGGTGACCGCAAATTTACCTCAAATTTTTGTTGCAACAGCCATTCTTTGATAATTTGAGCTGTCTGGCTGGCTTGGGTCACCATCACACTGAAAGACGACTTTTTTTTTGGGTAAAAAAGTTCCTTGACACCAAAACATGCTACAGAACTATCAAATAAGGACGTTAGGAAACATATGATGCTCTGTGTTCTGCCTAACAGAGGCCATGAAACAGCAATCAGAAAGAAACAAGCAGATTTCGTCGCCAATAATATCAAGTCAAGCCTAAAATTTTCGAAAAACTGCTAATGAGTGATTTGATCCATATTTCGCTAATAACTCTTCAAAAGTTGGCTTCCAGATATTCACTTGCCTCTGGTTTATCGAACGTAAACAAGCGAGCTTACTTAGCCCCAAAAAAATAATCCAAAAAGATTAATTCACACGATCTTTGTGGCCAGTTAAATGGCCCATTACGTGAAGTTAATCTTACGTCAAAAGTTTCTTTGAGTAAATCAGTTGTAGCGAGTAGCGCTGTATGGAATGTGGCTCCATCTTGTTTGAATATATAGGGACTAATGACTCTGCCAGCCCTTAAAGTGCACGAAACAGTAATTTTCTACAAAAGCTCGTGGATAATCATCACTCTCAATGCGACAAATCCGCTTATTTACGTATCCATTCAATCAAAAGGGTCCTTGCAAATCTCAACGTTAACAAGTCTTCTGGGCCGGATGGCATACCAGCACTGGTCCTGAAACAGTGCTCTTCGATGCTTGCGCATCCATTAGCTCACCTTTTCAGTGCGTCATATTGCACCGGTATTTTTCCATCTTGCTGGAAGGTTGCTAATATAACGCCAATCCCCTAAAAGGGCGAGGCTAGTAACCCTGAGAACTACCGTCCACACTCTCCAAGGAGAGTATGATTAATCACCACCTTGTGGGATATCTGGAGGCCAACGATTTACTTAGCGATCGTCAGTATGGTTTCCGAAAAGGCCGTTCTACTGGTGACCTGCTGGCGTTGCTCTCGGAGAAGTGGAACAAATCCATTCATGGTTTTGGCTAGAGTAAGGTTGTGGCTCTGGATATCTCAAAGGCGTTTGATAGAGTTTGGCACGAGGCTCTCATTTCGAAACTTATGCTTTTGGTGTCGGTAGTCACTTCTCTCGATTTATATCGAGCTTTCTCAGAGATCGCTCTATAAGAGTGGTTTTAGATGGGGTCTCATCCGACGAGTTCAGGGTAAACTAAGCGGAACCGCAAGGCTCTGTTCTTTCTTCTACTCTTTTTTTAATATTTCTTAACGACTTTCTTTTTCTCTCTTCTAATCCTATCTACTCTTTTGCGGATGACAGCAACATTTGTCACTCATATTAGACCGAGCCTTTTGGAGGTTGGAGTAAGGAGGATGAATATGAACGTCACACTCACAAGTGACCTGGTGAAGGTCTCCGAGTGAGGTCGTGCGAACAGGGTCGATTTTAATGCACGTAAGACTCAATGTTGTTTTTTAACACACAGGCGTGGTGGTGTGCTGTCATCTGTGTCAATGGGTACTCTTGATGTTCTGGGCATGAGAATTCACTGTGACGTTCGTTGGAAAGATCACATATTTTAAGTGTCGAAAGAAGCATTCAAGTGCCTTGGTTTTTTGAGACGGTGCAAGAAATACTTCACCCCATCTGATCTTCTTAATATTTACAAGACCTATATCCGTCCCAAAATGGAATACAACTCTCATGTATGGGCCGGTGCTTCAAAGCCTATTTTGGAGCTTCTCGACCGCGTACAGGAGAGGGCGAAGATGCTCATCAATGACGGTAGGGTAGCCAACTCTATCGATTCATTGGAGCACCGTCGCCATGTGGCGTGTGTTTCATTGTTCTATCGGTACTATAACGGAATGTGTTCTAACGAAATTAAGGAATTAATTCCAAAAATCATATATTTTTACGTAGTACTCGTATTTATGGCAGAGTGCATCCCTTTGTAGTTGATTGTCCAGTAAATCGCACAACGCATTATTGGGTGAATTCGTTCTTTGGTCGCACTGTTCGGTTGTGGAATAATCTTCCAGCGAAAGTATTTCCTGCCACTTACGACCTGAGTAATTTTAATTCTAACGTCCATAAACACAACTCCCTCTGTCCTCCTTCCAATAACCTATTTTCCTAGTACCAGCATAATGCACTGCATGAGTAGGGGCCATCCCCTTGGTGCTGGTTTTATATAAAAAAAAAAAATTAGCTTCATCGATGAACAAAGTTTTGAACCATTATTTTGATAACAATTTTATTAATTTACAAGCGTTGCTCTGGTTTAAGTCTGTCCATAATGAAATGAAAAATCAGACGAAACAAGAGCAATTATCAGCTTTTAAATCGGTTATCAAATAAAACAGTGTTGCCAACTCAAGGTTATGAAATAAAAAAAAACACTCATTACATATAAATAAGATGAATAAAGAAAGTTTTTTGGATTGGAGAAAATTTCCTTAAGCTATCAAAAGGTAACTTAATCATATTTTTTAAAATATAACTTCGGAACAGGCTTTACATGTTTGAATACGAAAAAATGGGTAAAGATTACTTTTTATGTTTTTTTTTCAGTGCTAAGTACTTTTTATAATTTTCCCAAGAATTATTGACGATTTAAATTTTTACAATTTTCTTCTCTTCTCATAAACATTTTATACCTGGTGGTTCATTAATAGTTTCATTCCAAGTAATAGGCAAACAATAAAGTAAAGTCGGTGTAACAAATATAAATAAGGAAGCAAACATGCGGACAAAAAATACAAAATAAACAAATAAAAATATAAGAATAGAACTGGCAAACAAGTCTAGTTTGCAACGTTGAAAAACCAAAGGAAAGAACAGGGAAAAAAGTTATTAAAGAAAAATACACAAAATGAAAATGATAGAGAAATTGCTACGCTTACTTAACCCAACAGGAAGATAAAAATAAATAAAAAAATAAAAATAAAAATAAAAATAAAAATACGTATGATATTGTACACAGATATGAAATTGCTGAAAAGGTCATTGTATGGGCTATATCAGAGACTTTAAATACCCTACAGTAACAGTTTGGCAGATAATTTCTGTTTTTTAAACAAAATTTTTTTCTAAAACTTAAATAAATTAAAAAAAATTGTAAATAATAAAATCGTTGCTATGAATTCTTAAATTTTGAAAAATTTCAAGTTATGAAGTTATAAACCAAAGTTTAATATAAAAAATATATAATTTTCGACTTAAAAATTTGTTCTGTTTGTGTTCGCAAATACATACCGAACTGTATAGGCCCCTTGCAGCTGCTGGTGAAGTGTATAAAAATGTTGTTTATGTCAAGGATAGAAAATGAGAGGTTTTTGAGAAAAAGTTATGTTGTTACAGTCCATAGCTGTAAAAAAAGAAGAAAAAAAAGAAAAAAATAGTGTAGAAATGATAGCCAAGTCTAGTAGCAATGCAGTGTTGCTAAGGATTGAAATAATAAAGGAAAAACTACTTCAAGTTGTATTTACTTTTTAAAATAAGCTCAACTAAATGAAATAATAAAACACTGTGCAACGTATGTTATTCGAAAGTAAATTATCTTATAGATAGAAATTAATGATTATTTATATGTATGTATGTATGTATGTATGTATGTATGTATGTATGTTTGTGTTTTATAGACAGCTAACTTCGAAAAATGGGCGGAGTAAAATAACTGGGCGTGACATTGCCCACAAATAGTAACATCATTTTTTTTAAATTTGAGAGCGATAATAATCAAAGTTTCTTAGTTTGGTTCAAACAACTTCATGGACAATACACATCATCCGTCAAAAACTGAGATAGGCATTGGATAAGTGGGCGTGACACCTTCAATTAATACTTTTAATATAAAGTATTGCATATGTGGAGAATGATGGCAATAGAAGCATCGTTATATATCTACAATAGCAAAAAAGCGGCAGATATTGGGTGAGCGGGTATTATACAAAGCCCATCGGGTAAAATCAATCGTGTCTTAAGCAGGATGTCCGCCTGGAAGGTATACTAATTTGTTTTGCCGCTATTTTGGTAAACATTAGTCTTGACAGTTCATGTTTGGCAGTCGCGAAGTAGAGACGTGGCAAATTTATTATGAGACAATACTCAGTAAACCAATGTGTTTTAATCAATCATCGATTTTCATGAAAAAATCATAATATGAGTGATGAGGCATATTTTCTTTTGAATGGTTAACAGAATAAGCAGAATAGTAGGTTCTGGGCAATTGAAAAACCTCAAATTATTCATCAGTCACCTTTGCATTCATTAAAAGTGACAGTCTGGTGTGCAATTTGGTCACGAGGAATCATTGGACTTTACTTCTTTGAACTGAAAATGGCGAAACGATATCTTGATTGAAAACTGCATGCTTTGGGCTTGACTAACAAGTGGTTTCAACAAGACGGTGCCACATCGCATACAGTCAGGATTACAATGGAATTACTGCGAGACCTCTTTCCACAACAAATTATTTCAAGGAATGGTGATGTTGATTGGCCTCCACGGTCGCCTGATTTGACTGCTCCGGACTTCTTTTTGTGAGGATATCTGAAAAGCAAGGCTTATGCAAACAAACCAGAAACGCTAAAGCAACCCAAACAAAATATTCGTCATGAAATTAATGAAATACCGCGTGAAATGTGCGAAAATGTAATGAAAAATTTGCTCAAAATGGCTCGCATTTGTGAGGCTAACAGAGGCGGGCATTTATCTGATTTGGTATTTCATACATAATTGCCGACGTTAAATAAAATATTTATGAATATAAGATCCATTCTCTTTCTTACCTTCCCGGTGGACACCCTGTACTACCTTGATAAAAAAGCTCCCGAAATGACCCCCGTGTGGCGGTCCCATTGTACCGATTTCAATTTCTTTTGTTTGTTAAGTTAAGTTGGTACAACTGTTGTTGATACTTCTGCCAAGTCCTAGCGTCGAAACTAGACATTTGCAAAAGCTACATAGCCACGAGTACATCCATCTCTATGTGTGTTGTGGATTTTTTGCAGTTTTAGAAATGGCTGCTAAAACACGTTCCTATTACGGGGAACGTTTTTTAACTCGATTGAACAGAAAGAAGTCACAGGGAGCAAAATCAGGTGAATTTCGTGGTTGTTGGATGGCATTTGTTGCATTTTTCGTCAGAAAATTTCAAATAATGATGGCACTGTGCGACGGTGCGTTATAATGGTGCAAAATCTAACAGTTTTCTGCCCACAATTCTGATATCGTTCGGCGTATTGCTGCATGCTAACGTCTCATAATGCCCAAATAATAGTCTTTGTAAAAAGTCATGGTACACCTCAGTAATTCATGAAAACCGTGGGCATTGCCTTCTTTTTTGACTGAAAACGACGTGGTTTTTTTCGTCTCGGCTCATTTGGTAAACGCCATTCACTTGCCTTATGTCTGGATTGCACGTCGTACTCAGAAACCCACGTCTCGTCTGCAGTAATGATCCTTTTGATGAATGTGGGATCGGATTCAGACTCGCAAATCATGCCATTTGTGACCTCAACACGTTCAAAATTGTAAAAAATCGTCAACACATATTGGCTACGTAGCTTTTGCAAATGTTAAGTTATGACGTTAAGATTTAGCGGGAATACCGATAACAGATGTGTCAACTTAACAAAAATCAAATCGGAGAGATGTGACCGCCACACAGAGATTATTCCGAGAACTTTCTGATCAAGGCAGTATATAAAAATAAATGAGTATGCGATCTATGGACTTAAATAAATTATTGAATTTTCATTAAATGAAGGCTTTTGGCAGTATCTATAGGGATTCCATTTGGTTGGAGTCCAACATACTATTATCAAGCATAGAAGTTTAGACTGGTGTAAAACAGGGTTATATAATGTCTCGGATGATGTTCCTAGTGATGCTTGATGACGTACTAAGAAGGTCATTCGTGGTATTCCTTGGGATATGTTCGGACATCTCGAAAAACTAACATATGCAGATGAAATGTAACTGAACCATTTAAGTCGAAATTCGACTAAATGTGGCATACAATAGAACAAACATAATTTGTTGTATACTGTTGTTGCATTAAACCCAATAGCATTTTATTTTACTTCTTTGAAAAGGGCCTATTTCAAGGTTAGAGGCTTTTCATACATCGTCTTCGAACTTATACATTAAATTTGCGTTTGAAACACAATTTGCTATAGGCAGTTAAAAAATCATTGTTGCATTGTGTACCAACTCACCTTGGCAACAATACACACATCCTCATATATACTCATGTGTGTATGTTTGTGTGTGAATATTTTCATCATCATTTCTTTTGTTAACTTGTTTCTGTTCTAAGCGTTGTTTTGTGGCCTTTTTTACGCTTTTGTGTGTGTATAGGTTTGCGCATTTTAGCCTGAAGTCTTAATGCGAATGTTTGTTCTCCACTTTATTGTTGTTGTTGGTGTTTATTGTGGTCTAAATGGTCTGTTTCTCACTGTGAGTATGTTTTTCTCATCTAAATGTGTGAATTATGCATCCGTGCATGTGCTACTGTTGAACTTGTTTGGAATTTCAATAGCAACCATCATTGTTTTTTCTCTTCCTCTCTCCTTGGGTTCTACTGGTAACACTGGCTTTTATTTAAAACACTCTAATGAAAGTCGCAAAACTTTAATAACTTTTATGTTTTTTTTTTTTGTAAATTAGTTGCATCTCAAGGACATTTCAATAAGATAGAAAGGACTTGAGCAGGTGCATGAAGTGGAAGCATTAATTGGAATAACCATAATGTATAATAAAGAGAAGTTTTGCTGGTTATTTGCTAAATTTTTTTTTTTGTATTAAAAAAGTGTTAAAGTACGGAAAGTATATTTAGTTAAATACGTTTGATGATATTAAAGGACCTTTTTATTAAATAAGTGAATTGATATCCTATATATTGTATTAAATGCCTTTAGGAAAAAGCTTTAGTTTATTATTTTTAATTATATTGTATTTCTTCAAGTCTTTGTGTCAAGTTGAACTTGAAGTTGAACATAACGTATACGTAACATATCTTTTAAAAATCATTTGTTTACAAGTTAATCATACGTAGCGTGTAACATATGATATACATACACTGAAGCTTGCTTTTTGTTATAAAGCCAAATAATTTGTTTTTTAGAAAATGCTATTAAAAAAAACTACTGAATGTTTTCTCAAATTTCTTTTTTATTTGAAAGTACAATCCTTCCCGTTAATAATGGAAAATAATTTCATTCAAATGGCTGCCTCGGCTGGCCATGCAGTAGCATACACCATCGATCCAATTTTTAAGCACATTATCGATTGTGTGCAGCCGTATTTCACCAATGGCTTTACGAATATTGTCTTTTAAAGCGTGAGTTGTCTCTAGCTTGTTGGCGTAACACTTATCTTTGACGGCACCCCACAAATAATAGTCCAACGGTGTCAAATCGCAGCTCCGAGGTGGCCAAACAACATCAGCTCTGCGGCTGATAATGCGATCTTCAAAAACAGAATGCAAAACATCGAGTGTAGCTTCGACTGTGTGGCACGTAGCGCCGTCCTGTTGAAACCAATTGTTGTTAATATCCTCCTCTTCAATTTTTGTGAACAAAAATTCGTTCAACATGGCCCGATAACGATCGCCATTGACTGTAACGGCCACTCCTTGCTCATTTTCGAAGAAAAATGGCCAAATTATGCCTCTGGACCAAAATTTACACCAAAAAGTGACTCGAATTGGGTGTATCGGCTTTTCAATGTATGCGTGGGGGTTTTCTGTGCCCCAAATGCGACAATTTTGCTTGTTTACATACCCGCCAAGATCAAAATGAGCTTCATCTGAAAACACGATTTTTTTTTTGGCAAAATCGGCATCTTCTATAAGTCGATGGCAGGCCCATTTACCGAAGCGAAAACGCATTGGACACAACTATATTCGTTCAGCGGAAGGATAAAACTAATTATCTGTCAAATCAGACATGAGCTAAGTGTTACCATTCACGAAATAAGCATTAAAAATAAACGTTAGACGGCGGACCCTTTATTTTTAGGAAAGCATCGCTTCAGAAGATTAAGCGTCAATTACCTAAGCGCTACTAGTACGACTGACAGTAATATAAACGGTTTGGAGGTTTTCTGGAAAAATACTTGTACCAGAAGCTGTTCAAATACTCCACGCATAGACTGATAGAGTTTCTAATTTATATTTGTACGTCAGTTTAACAAAAAAAATCTTCTTTTAAAAGAGAGATAAAAACATAAGTACGAGTAAGTGTATAAGTTTTACATCTCGAAAATTCTGGAGAAAAAAATTAAAAGAGTATTGGAATAGCATTGACAGTCAATCGTACTTCGAAGAAGAAAGTATAAAGAAAACTAAGCAATTACCAAAGCTTACATTAAGGCAAAAGCTGAAAGAATTGAAGTTAGAAGTGTTCCATTCGCAGGTTTGGCAAATTAAATTCTGCAACTGTCGTATTCCTCGAACATTGGTTCATCTGTTGTTCATTGGTTGTTTCGACAGATACAATATCGTTTAGCATGTCAGTGAATCACTTCTTTTCGAGAAATATAAAATCGGCTTCAAAGTTGCATCGCCCCAAGACGAATTTCCTCTCGGAAATTCGGATCACTGTATTATTTCTGCCTCTTTCCCGTTCTCCACTTTTCGGAACGCTGCACATACAGCTACGAAGCGCTTGGTTTTCAATTACGGCCAAGCTCGTTGGGCTGAGCTTAACGATTTCAATGGGCATTTAAATTGGAAACTTTGTTTCCTTGATTCTAACGTGAATGCCATGGTCGACATGGTTGTCGATATAATAAAGCTAGGGATGGATAAATTCATCCCATCTAGAAAGCTTTCGATTAAATCAAGTAATAAATCTTGGTTTGATCAGACGTGCAAGCTTGCAGCCAGATCCAGAGAGAAAGCATTCAGAAATTGTCGTAATAATAAATGCGTTCATACTGATTTGCTACGCAAACAGGCGAGATCTTAGTGTGCCGAAGTACTTAGGCGCGAAAAGTCTCTATGCGAACAGCGCCTACGTGCTAAATTTCTTACTTTTCCGCGGAGAAACAACATGGTGCGACATTCAGACCCAGAGATTACTTGTGTACTCGTGGGAATTGTGGGGCGGAAGGACTAGCGTGGGAAGGCTCTCTCCTTGGCAACGAGGAGGTTGACCGTCTAGTGGGGTCTGGGATCCCCTATACGATCGGGCTTGTATAGGTATAATGTGAAATAGGCTGAGAGTCCTGGTGACTGTCACCATTGGTCACAGGGTGGCTGATGTGTATGATAGGATAATGGTTTTACCGGTTTTTGCCTTTGCAGTACGTTTCTGCATACCCTATCGGATCCAGCTGATGTGAGTATCAACTGGCTTCTTTATTTGTGCATGCAGAGATTGGTTAGTTCCGGACCGGGTTGCGTAAATGTAGGTCCGTTCGGACGCCACATTCTAGGCCCAAGTGAGCTGGACCAGTGTTTGGCTATCGGTTGTAATTAACTAACAGGACTCCGAGGCATATTATAATAATATATCGGCAGAGGCGGAGAGGTCAGCAGCGATGGGCGACATGCAAGGTGTATATAACGGCATGAAATTGCTGGGATGAAGGCATGTACCAACGACCGATGTAATTAATGACGAAAATGATAATGATAATGCTATCGCTTCCACCACAGAACAATTGGAACTTTGGGGTGACATCTTTTCTCAAATTCTGAACTGGACTTGGCCGGAGATTAGACGCACTGTAAGAAAGGAAATTTCGACTGCATCCCTAACATTCTCCAATGTACTGTGCGCACTGTCCAGTTTTAAGAATTCGAGGGCTCGCGGTTTATTGAAATATGGTGGCATGAATATTGCTGAGACAATAACAAACATAATCGGAAAAGTATGGGAACAAGAATCGATCCCGGGGTGTTGGAAGAAAGGTGTGATAAAAAATGGTGTAACGAAAAAGGGGAATCTCAGGCTATGTAATAACTGGAAAGGATAACGCTGCTGAATATAATTAATAAAGTGTTATCAACCCTGATACAGTAGAAACCATTTTCCGAAAGGAACAGGCTGCATTCGGGCCGGGAAGGTCTTGTGCAGATCACATAAGCACGGTTTACAACAGCAACCTTTTGTTTGTAGTTTTTAAACGCTCCTTGAACACCGTATCCCGACACGGGTCATGTCGCCGAAAATTATAAATCTAATCCTCGAGCTATATACGGATGCAAAGAGCAGAGTGTGATATAGAGGCCCCGTTTGAGACGAGCATAGGAATGAAACGCCAAAGCATTATATGGCACCGGCTGGAACATGAGAGTATAAGCTACGCAAGCGATATTTCTATGTTCGCTCATCGTTTTGAGGATATTCAGAAGAAACGTCAAAAAAGTCGGGCTGAAAATTAACGCAGGAAAAACCAGATTAATACGTATTGCCACTAGCATTACCTAACCACTCGCACTTGAAGGAAAGACAGTCCAGGATGTAAAAGTTTTCTCACGCATTTTAATCTCTGCACAGAATAGGGCGTGCAACTAATGTGTCTACTGATACAAAAGTGAAAATCTTCGATAGCAGGGTCAAACCAATACTTTGCATGGTTACAAAACTAGGAGCTGCACTAGAAATTTTTAGAAAAAGATTGCAAACGTTCTGCAATAATTGTTTTAAGAAAATTCTTCGTATTACGAGACAAGCGATTGACTGGCATCCGCAGGGCCATATTAATTCTGTCAGGTTTCGTAATACATGGGTGCGGATGATTAAATATGAATGCTCATCTCGTAACATGATATGGAACGAAGTAAAGATCTTGGCAATTGATCGAGCTAAGTAGAGAGAATTCGCTGAAGCCCTTTGTTCAAAATGAACATACTAAATAAAGAAAAAGATCTACCCTCGTATTATTTAAACATTTATAGAAAATTACTGATTTTTTTTTTGTTTGTTTTTAAACTCTTAATGATAAGCCTTTCTTTCTGTTTTTCTTTATTTTTATTTTTCTATCTTTTGACTTTTCTCTGATAAACATAATTTCCCTTTAATTCTTATATATGACTGGCTGGTCACGATTTTTCTAAAACATTATTAGGCATAAACGTAACATCGTTTATAATGAAATTATGTCTACGTCAGCCACAAAAAAAAAAAAAAAAAAAAAAAATATTCGCCATATGCAGCAACGTTAAGAGTATAGTTTGAGAAAACCTTTTTGCAGCGAATGAAAATTTACTGCCATTATGGCTCAAAATATAGACAGAAAAGTATGACGGAACATAACAAATGTCCAGATAAAGGCACAAAATCAACCATTTCAAGTTTTTAAACTGTACTTGGTATGAAAACAGATTTTCTTTAAACGTCCTTATTACAGTTTTTCGTTCTTTTTCGATAAAAGTGACAATCTGCAGTTTATAGTTTAATGTTAGACAGCTCTCGCTCACTCTTTTTCTATCTTTTTCTGCTCCCCTTGATAGTTGTTTATGCAGCAGCTGTTGTACGAGTAGCAATAGTAGTAACATTAGCTAGCAGTTGTGCTTCATTTGCCACATGACATGTTGCAGTTTTTCATCATTTAACCGAACACGTTTAGGCACGTTTATTATGTTCAACGTTCAAACGCTCAATAAAATGTTCAAATACGACAAGTAGTTGTTAAGACAAAAACGTTTTGAAGCAAATGTTGCATGATTTAAGGCGTATTTTGAACACCCTATTAACAATGAAAACATTTTGGAAAAAATGCCAATATTGTTATAGAAAAGCGAAAGGCCAAGCTCAAGATCAAGGATTAAAAGCGCCGATAAGCTATCGAGAAAGGGAGAGCCTAGTGTGAGCAGTCTATGCAGTGCGAGAGATGGACGCTGGCAGATAAGTCTTCTCCTCCTCAGCCAATCCAGAGCCACCCCAAAAGTAATTTGCGAGACTACCCACGAGACAATGGCCCGTGAGATGGATACAAAAAAGGGTAAGTTCGACGGTCCAGTTTTAACAGCTGATTTGTACGCTTCATATCCATTCTGGGCCAAGTGACAATGGCAATAAAGCATATACTTCCGCTTGATCGCCAGTTTAACGGAAGTAAGAGTCACTCTAACCCTCACGTGACGATAAATGTCCGGAAGAAGTGTGCCCGCCCTAGTGAGCTAATCAACAGCACAGTTACCCGGGATGTTTCTGTAACCAGAAACCCAGATGAGGTGTATACACGAAACTGTTAAGCTAAAGCCACAAGGGAATCGCAATAGTCCCTGACCAGAAAGAGCTGTGATCGTTGCGTGGATATCAGAACAGATATACATGTATAACGTCGGTAGGAGCTCCGTTGCCACGATTTAACTCTGCAGCATGAAAAGTGGCTATCACTTCGACCTGAAACTTACTGCAGAAATGAGTCGCTGGGATGATGGAGCCAGTGGCTCTATCTTCTCTACTAGAAATCATGACACGGAATCCCCTATACAATTAAGGTGTAGATGATTCATAGTCGATATCACCCATACGGTTAGTAATGCTTGAAATTTAATGTTCAGAATGTGCTTAATCAAAAACAGCCACGGCCGCCATATGCCCAAAATTATTTTCAAATGTCAATACCATATATTGATCGTTGAAATAAATAATTTTCTGGATTAAAAACTAAATTTTGTGGCTTTCATTTTACAATATAAAGTTCTATCGAGTTAAAAAACAATCTAAAAATCATGGACGAATTCTTCTAACTTTTCCTCTGAGCAATTAAGAAGCTTTAAAGAGAGCTTAAATTACCGCCTTATAAATGACGCCTCTTAAGCATACTACACAGCAATCTTCAATAAAACTCATATCGTTACAACGAACATTACAGTAACTCTTCAGTGCACCTATTATTAAGAGCAAGTATTTGTCAGGCAATAATATTGGGTTTTGTAAGCATCGTTAGGCTAGATTAGTTTACATTGGTTACCCGCAGTTAGTGAGAACACTCGGAGGTCATAGAACTTAAAATCACACTTGAGGCAATTGATCAAAGCTCTTCTTAAGTTGAAATGTGCCAGCTGGTATACCTAACAGAATTGGCCAGTGGTATGTATATCTCTTAAGATAGCCCAGATTATGGAAGAGATCAGGGCAACCAAAAAGAAGGTGTTGTACCAATTTTTCCTCTTCCTCACCCTGACAGCTCTTACAGTAGGAATAAGGTTGGCAACACATGCGTTCCGACATGCGTCCAGTCATACAGGGTCCAGTTAATATATCCAATCCTAAAAGCCAGAAAAATGTTGGTCCTTTTTTTGATAAAGTTGGCCATAGCGTCTTGAGTTTTCTAAAAGTGGTAGTATTAGACCACCTATCAAATTTTCTAGAAGAATATGTGTAAGAGCCAGTCCAAGAAATGATCCTTTAGTTGCCACTCATCATTCCCAAGAAAACATCAGTAATTCGGTAATCACATCAACACGACACGAGGTGGCATAAGCCGGACTTTTGAGCAAATATAACTAAGGGGACATTTTGGCCTAACTATGTTGGAACTGTGTTGGTGATGTGGTGTAGTGGTTAGATCACAGGCATAATAACACAAACGACCCAGCAGAAGACATGACGAAGAAAAGTATAATTGTGGTTTCGAATGTTTAATAAAGAGGCTTCAACTTCCCTCCAGACAACCACATTTAAAAAAGTAAAGAAAGAAGCCACTGGACTTTTCCGTATACCTTTGGCGATGATGACAAACGTCAGACGGATGATTAGAAAAACACGCCACCTACTGGGAAAAATTTACAATGCTAAGTAAAGATCACTACCAGTTAGCAAGGATCTTCACCACTACGCAAATCATATGGAGAAAGCTACAGTGGATCATCTACTAATCATCTACTACTTTGCTTGAAAAAGATCAAATTGATTAAAAGAAACTGAAGCAAAGCAATGGATGCTTTGTGGAAAGTCAATATGTTCCCTAGAAGAATGATGGAAGAAAACGTTGGAACTATGAGTCCCGTCGATATTAATAACCAAAGGTTCAAGATTTAAATTTCCTATACATCTAGCGGCCCTATTGATGGCATACAACTCAGCCTGGACGACAATACATTCATCGGGTAGTCAGAGAGAGACAGAGTAAAAACCTGAACATATTTCTGCCTCTGCCTTTGAGCCATCAGTATAGATCGCATTATCCAGGCGAACGGATCAGACAACCCAGTCTTAGCTAGAACCCAGGTCCTACCAAAGTTCAGGAAGCAAGCATCCAAAACATTTTCCAAAAGCCTAGTGGGTGACCATTAAATAAATCTTTTCCAAAAGCCTACTTTTCCAAAAGCCTACTGTGTGACCATTAAATAAATCTTGAACATACATATGTAACTGAGAAAAACTTTTATAACAGAGTCAGGCAAATTATACAAATGCATTATATTAATTCCCATAACATTCCATGAAGAAACATGGGGACTTCTCTCAGTCAATGAGCTGCACCCGATTCTATTCGTAGACTCATTGAAAGGGACCTACAGTTTAACGCCGGCTCCGAAAGGCAAATGCATTAGAGAAGTTTTCAATAGTAGTAACACTCATAACCAGTTATGAGGTGATACCGCTGTTGAAAAAACTTTTTCTTTTTTCAGATGGTCTGGCCTGGTATTGAACCGAGGACCTTCTACTTGGTAGGCAGGTATCTTACCTACCATACCACAGTTACACACCTACTCAGATCACTTAGCACTGTATTTTTCCACTTGTTTTCTCTTTACTTTTCTTTGTTTATTTTTTGCTTACTTTTTGCCTATGCGTGTGAGTACGTAGGTGTGAAAACCAAAGACAAGAGCAGCTCTTTGCCTGACTTTGCTCTATAACCTATATGAATATGAAAAATCCCTTAGTTAATCAAGAGTAGTTTTGTAAAAAATCTAGAAATAAATTTCGTATTTTGCAATGAAACTTATGGCAGCTTATAGCAGCTCAGTGTTATGCCTCTTTAAGTAGTTTTCAATGAAAGTAACCAATACTTTCGTTAAATTCAAAATACCCACCATTTTCCAAACTTTATTAAAAAAAACACTATAATTCCTGCAAACTGCTCGTTTACCAATCCATTGACATGATAAAAGTGAGTGTAAGTGTGCAAGAGATGATTATGAAAAAAACAACAAAAAATAAGAAATAAACTGGGCACGTAAATTTTTAAATGGCTTTCAGTAGCGGCGCAAACCATATTGTACGAGTACATAGGGAAACCATTATAAACTAACTGTATGGCAACATTTTAGTCACACACAGAAACACTTTAGTTTAGGACCGACATACATACATACATACATACATACATACATACATACATACATACATACCTACATACATATAGTTGTCATACACAAAAAAAATATTTTATATTTAAGCTCTGACTCTTTATATACATATGTATGTATGGATGTATGTATGTTTGTATGTATGTTTGTATGTATGGATGCATGTATGTATGTATGTATATATGCAAGTGCGAATGTGTGTGAGTTTTAATCTTTGCTTGTTCTTTATTATTTTATTATATTTTTATCTTGAAGACACGTATCTGTATCTCTGAATTCAAGTTTAAAATGAAATCCATGAGCCACTTTCATACTGAACTGAACTGACTGATAAACTAAGAAGAGAAAAAAATCAGTTTTATTTTCATTTCACTGGAAGCAAGTATTTGTGGCCAACATTAAAGATGTCTTGTAATGACCTTTGGCTATGCGGCAGTTATTCTTTATTGTTTTTCCAATGATAAGAAAGGCCATTTAAGCTTGAAATTAAATTTTTTAAATTTCAGTTAAAAATTTGTTTTTCCGTTAGTTTTTTTGGAAGCATAGGGCTTCCACAAAGCATATTCATCTCACACGATTTGCTGCCGTTAATCTTGCATCTTTCCATGCAAGATTGTTATGCCTTAGTTCTTGGATATTTGTGCGTCGCCAGGTATTTCCAGGTTGACCGCGTTTCCTTGATTTTTGAAGATTCAGGTTTGAAGATTTCAGGTTTGCTTCAGGCTTTTCACTTGTCTTTTGCTTATGGTATTACGCCAGAATATCTTTTTGGTGAATACCTGTAGCTTTTGCGTGATAATGTTACACATAAGCCAGATTCGACTGCCTTACAATAGAATCGACTTTACACATTAATGAAATATTCTGAGCTTAGTTTGCCTGAATATATATGGGATTCTTCATACTGATTGCAGTTGTCTGAATGCCGCTCTGGCTTTGTCGAGCCTTTTGTTAACGTCTATTTGCTCGAGTTGTCGTAAGAAACACTATCTTATACCTCTTCTTTGCGCACAGACTTCGTTCGTGATCTAATGCAGAACAATAGTGAATAGTAGAGCTTTACTCCAGCTTATGTATGGAAAATCGACGAACAATACCTATAGGGGTACGCCATTCTAGAGACTGTTTATTACGAGTATGAAGCGTAGTTTCTTGTATATGGTGTTGAGCAGAGCGATTCCTCTCTAGTTCACAATTATGCCTTTCTCCGAAGTTGATGGCAGCTTCTCTTTCTACTCTGTTGATGTAATATCAGGTCGTAGTAATCCAACTCCGGTTGTGATGTCTGCGTGCAAGGTTTCCGCTAGCAAACCATCTTCGCCTGCTGCTTTATTATTCTTAAACGTTACCATTGCCTTTTTTATTTTATACAAACTAGGAGGGCTACATGCTATGTTTAATATATATTCTATATGGCTGTTAGGGTATATTTCAATGTCTTCCGTCTTTGCATCAGTGCTTCGCTTTTCATTATAATTGTAGGACTGCCATCAGTGGACTCCTCTGGTGATAGAGTGTTCGCTTACGTGGATGATATCGCCATTGTCGTGTCTCGCATTTGCACAAAGACACTGGCGAATAAACACAATTTCTCCCTGATGATAATATCTGGATGGTGCAGGAAGTGTGGACTTAGTGTGAGCGCTTGTACGAACGATACAAAGCTCTTAAATTGGGGGTATAAGACACCTCCCTTTTCATTCCCCAGTGTGAATTGAGAACGAGCTTAGCTTGAGTCCTACGGTTGAATATCTAGGCCTTTTTCTTGATCCCAAGTTAAGTTGGGAAGACATCCACTCGGGACTTTCCCCTATTCTATCTGAAGAACTCTTGGTACTGGATGACGTCGACTATTCCTTATCTGGACCAGAGCAGTATAGAGGAGTCCGTATTATGCAGGGAAGATTAGACCACTGGTTCTATCATCTCCACCGCCTAAGTGGATGTCTATATGGATGGCTCTAGACTAGGGAGGCTCAACCTTGGTGCTCCTCTTGCCTTCGGGACTACCGTAGTATGTTTAAGGCCGAAGTGATGGCTATTTTGCATACTGCAGAGTGGATCCGTGGTAATGACGCTCCTACCAATGGTATATAAATCTGTTTATATCTATTCTGATAGGCAGACGGCGATCAGATACCTTTCGGGTGGTCAGGGCCTGACGTGATTCCCTTGTGGCACTATCAAGGCAGTTTTGTGTACATCTCATTTGGTCATAGAGATATTCCTGGTGGTTTTGCTGCTGACGAACATGCTAGGGCAGGCACACTTCTTCCGGACATTCATCTTCACGCGAGGGTGGGTATAACTCTTACCTCCGTTAAATTGGCGATCAAGCGGAAGTATATGTTATACGCTGAAATGGTTTGGACGAGTTGACTTTGGCTTTGTTGCCGGACTCAGTTGGATATGAAGCGTACCAATCAACAGTTCAAACTAGACCTTCGCAACATCTCCTCTGATGTATTCATTCGCATGGGTAGGAACGCACATAGACTTCACTTACCTGCAAATGGCTTTTGTTGTGGCTGTGTGATTGGCTGCCAGTGTACGTCTTTCATATGGCGGAGATTTTTCACACCGGGCGCTATCTCTCTCGATGGCTTGTCGGAGCTATCGATCCTTGACATCAAGCTAATTAGACTGTCATTATATTGTCGGGCTAGCTTTCGATCTCACTTAGCGAAGTGCTTCTGTTTGGTGACTCTATTTGATCATCAAGACTTTTGTAAATAGAATGGAAACAATGAGTTATGTGGTATCACAACGGGCCGCCATGTGTGCTCAAGTGTGCCTTGTTTATCAAGACTGTCACTCCTTCCTACCTATCCACCTACCCCATCAGAGATATCACAGTGATTTTTAAATAATCCATAGGATAAAACTGAATTACTTACAATTTTGGTAATTCTGGCTCAAAATTTTGTATGGGAAATTATGTTATTCGACTCATAGTTGGAGCTTGAATTATGAATGAGGGAACGTATAACGAAAAAACCTTGTTGTGTAAACGTGGACTGACATTGAAAATTATTCCGCTAGAAATTCAAAAATATTTTTAAATTGCCTTTGTATGCGGAAATTACACTCCTAATGAAATGTATCGTTCGTAGTTGACAAAGAAATTGAAGCTGCCATTTCAAGAATACGGCAAAAGTTCAAATAGTTTGCGAATCTGTTGCTGCTTTTCCACACTTTAATGTAAATTACCTTCTACTTTAGTTGTAAATTTATTTTTTTTAAACATTTTTTTCATAGTTTTTTCTTGCCACTAAATGCCATTTTCTCCATTGAACTTTAAGACTTATTTTATGGTCAATAAATCTCATGGCTCTCAACCTAAACTTACAATCTAATTAAATTTGTTGTGTTCGTCTAAACTTTTTTAATTTTTTTTGCTCTTCAGTTTTTGGTCAGAGCCTTTCAAAGTTTTTCCAAACTTTTACTAATATTTTATTTTTATTTTTGTCATTTTGTTTTTGTTAAATAAAGAAGGGGAGGAATACAAAATATTTAAAAATTAAAAATAAAAATAAAAAAATAATTATTTCCTTGTTGTGTCTAATTACCCAGTAAATATTAAAAAAAATATATGCAACACGAGGACAATTTATGGCAGCTTTTATAACTAACTCTTCAGTTGCAACGAATTAAAAAACACTTATGAAGACAGAAAAATGTGCTTGACCTGATATTCGCAATAAGCGATTTTTCATTATTAGCGAAGAATTTTGGAAAGAAAAATATTCGTTTTTGTCGAACAAAAAATGCTTAACAGAGCATAGAACATTGCTGTTCATTTCATAAGACTTTTGTTCCTTCTCAATTCAAATGTATTCTTATGCTCTTGCTTTCTCTCGTCACTGAAACAGCGAAAAATGAACACGCGTAGCATTTTTTAATTCTTCTCGTTTTTAGCATTGAGTAGCGAAAAAAAAATGCAAAAGTAACGGCAAAAACAGAAGAGAGCAAAGCAAAGTTATTCCCTCTAAATATCGCTAAAAATTTTCTGTTGATGACACAGGCAAAACTTCGATATCAAAAGACTTGCTACCACGACGGGTGAATTCTGAGTTCTTTAGCGTTTTTCATCGTTTTCGAAGGTTTTATCAAAGAAATGTTTGCCAAACGTTCGAAGGTGATGTTCGTGGTCAAGCGGGAATATATGCAATCTTGCGCACAGATGTTCAGACAAATATATGCATTTATTTACCCTTTTGAAGAACAATTTTGTTTAAGAGATATTAAAGTGCAAAATGCTGTTTAGTGTCTATTACCAAGAGTAGGGCATTAAGTACTAAAACCAACTTCGAACAGAAAAATAAAATAAATAAATAAAAAGGTTAAGTTGCACAGGTGCCGTTTGAAAATCAGTTACAGACAAGGCAATATTTTGTGTCTTGTGCTATAGAAAAATTTTCTATTTTCTTAGCGGCAAGGTTATTATAACAGTTTTGCCCTTTTTTTCATGCAGTTACTGCTTAAAAACAAACTTTTTTGGTATGGGACTTTTAACTTTTACGCAATTTTTTCTTGTCATTTGCGCAAAATTATTGTGTCTTTTCAATCACTTAAATGATGTTTTAATTAACAGACTCAAACAGTTAGTCAGTTAGAAAATTTTGAGAAGCGGAAGCAGAATCAAACAACACCAACAGACCGAGAGCCACTGACCAGTCAAAGTGAAAAGTTTATACAAACGGTTCAATGGTATAAAGAATAACTGAAAAAAATTACATAAAAAAATATATGAAAAAAAGGTACCAAAAGAAATAAGGAAATTTTATGATTTTTTTAGCATTTAAAACAAGCATTTAAGATCAGGACTTATTTTAAGTTGCTGATGAGAATGGCTTTTATGGATTTATCGTTGTCCACCAGCAAAACTGTCGTATCAGTGCGAACATCATCTACAAGTGTCTCATTATTGAATTTTCGATAACCAATTATCTTTATTGATATAATTGGTGGGTAAATTTGAGGTAAGGAAGTAAATTGGCTTAAAAACAATTTATTTTTCTGACAAATTCAGTTTTATTCGGGAAAATGACCACCTCCATCACGTCGACAGACGTCCGTTCTTTTCACAAAATTTTGAGCCATATGTTGCTACAAGGCTTCGCTTATCTCGTCAATGAAGTGCCGAATTAAATCTTTCAGGGTGCCAGTTGTTTTTGGTTTGTTCACGTAAGCCCGGTCTTTCAAATGGCGCCAGAGAAAATAACCCAGCGGCGTTAAATCACAAGAACGAGGCGGCCAAGTGACATCGCCAAATCGAGAACTTACGCGACCGGGTAATTTCTCATGCAATAACTAAATTCTTTAGCAGACTATGTGGCTTTTGGCGTCATCCTGCTGAATCCAAAGGCCACTGATGCCAACATTAGCCAATTGTGGACACAAAATATTGGCTTACATGGCTCGGTAGCGCAGAGAATTCGCGCTAACGGCGTTTCCTTGCTTATTTTCAAAAAAAAAAATACGGGCCGATGATGCCGCCTAAGCACAAACCACACCATTCAGACACTTTCTTTGGATGCAATGTTTTTTCGGGAACTGTTTGTGGATTGTTTGTGAGCCCCATATGTGATATCACTAACGATGATTTTGATGAAAAATGCGTTATTTCCTTTCGGTTTTTCAAACAGTCAATTCACAAACGTTCGACGCTAACAATGGTCGGCTGGCTTTAATTCATGAACGAGTTGAACTTTATAAGCGTGAAGATTAAGATCTTTATGCAAAATGCTGCGAAAAATTCCTCTGGTGATGCCCAATTGTTGCGAACGTCAACGAGTTGATGTTCCAGGCTCATTCTCAACACTTTGCTGTACAGCGGTTATGTTTGCATCACTACGGCCACTACGAGATATTGTTTTGATCTTTTGTCAGCAACAGTACCGTTTAGCTATTAAATTACGCAAAGCGGTCTCAGAAGCAGCCTGATTACGAGAAAAAGCTGCTCGAATTTTACATAGTGATACAGTACAATTTTTACCATTTTGATAGTAAATTTTTACAATTAAAAGAGTGTAGCGTTCCATTTAAAATTTTCTCAATTTTTTACTAAATAAGTATCAGAGGTTGACAGCTGAATTCTTAACATCTCATCATTTTTACTTCTTAACCTCAAATTTGCCCGCCCTGTATATATGCATATAAAATTCTTATGGTTCTAGAGAATAACAAGGGCCACAGGCTTCCATCATTTAAATACTCAAAGACAAATTCAAATATTTTTAACTTTGGAAAATCAGTGAACTTATTTGAGAGTTGAATTAAGTGAGTTAGTAAGTAAAATATCAATATTTTGCCCGATATGAAAATTACACCAATTTGAAGCTTCATTCGATTACAATTTTATTCGATTTTAGTTTACAGAGCATACCCGATATTTATTTCATAGTGTATTTTTTATTCAAACATAACACAACAAATTAAATGTGATATACACTGTGCTCGAATTTCACACATTTTTGCTGACAAGCGGAGCACCCGGCGGGTAAACCGAAATCGACTAAACTGAATCCAGATGTGCTAAACATTTTTTTTATGTTATCACTTGTTTTCGAGATGTACCATTATTTCGAAAATGGAAGAGACTGCACAACATATCGCTCAATAAACCATGAACAGTCACAACTCAAAATATATCAAAATCGATTTGTTCGGACAACTCAATTCGCAGACCGAATCTCTAACAGTCACAGAAATTTCGCTTGCATATCTGTCTTTATTAACTAGTCAAATACTGTTATGTTACTTGTGCCGCTTAAACGTAATCAACTGAAGGTTCAGTTAGACGTGAGTTATTGTAACGCCATAGCTGCAACGTAAAAAACTTAGCTTATGGGAAACACTGTGATCGATTAATGGTAGCATACCATAACTGCATAACGGACCAATTTAATTTTGCAACAATGTTTTAAAAATTGTTTTTTGCCTCTACTGAACATTTTGAGTTTTGACTGTAAATTATTTATTGTGCGATATGTTCGCGTAACTCAAATTGCGCAATAAAATTACTTCTAAACAAGGCAAAAACATTTTTTCAATCTGCGTAGTCGTTTTAGAAATACAAATTTTTTGGCAGAATAGGGGAGCACATTACTACGTACAGTTAGTGTAATTAATATTCGGTTTTTAAGTTTATCGATAACAACACCCTGGCATTAGCGAAATGGATAGGTAAGCAGAAGAATAGCAAAAACTTAAATAAATGTTGTCAGTATGAGTATTCAAATATATGGAAAAAATGGTAACCCTGCAACCGTGATAAATCGATTAAAGTTTGTTAACCCTGTTTACTAAGCGGCATTAATATTCGGTTTTTCCCCTATTTACATAAGTATGAATAATATTTTATTAGTGAAGCAGATGTATCACTTACATAAAGTGTTCTTTTACAAAATAGTTATATTTTAAAACTACTGCGCAGAAAAACGTAACTCTTTTAGACCTAGACATGAGCATCACACACTGTTTTAATTCTTCTTTTTTGCAATCAGTGATAAAAGAAAGGATAAATACACTTTCGCACTACCACTACCACACCGCAGTTATATTAAGCAAATGCTGTAAAATGCTTACTTCGGAAATTTTAATTTAATTAAGAAAATTAAAAGCAAAAAATTTTAAAAACTGCAAAATCTGCACAATTTGCAGAAAAACTTATGTTTTAAACAAAAAACTTCAAAACTGCTCAATGCTATAAAAAATTGCAAAAGAGAGTTAAATCTGCACATTTGGAAACGCTGTTCTGTTAAGATCTTCTTATTTACTTTTCTTTCGAGCAGCAATCCGATGATAAACAATTTGTTTGTTTCATTATTAAATGTTTTGTTGTTGTTTCTTATTTGTTTGTTTTCTACTTGCTTTGTTGTAGTAGGTTTTATTATATGCAAACAAGCACATAGTTTTTGTTTATTTGATAGCGATGTGATAAACGCTAACAAATCCCAGATTGAGTTTTGTAACAAATCATATTATATTTCATTGTATTTCTTCGAATTATCTTTTGATAAACAGCCTGTTTGCTTAATATATACACTTTTCTTTAAAAAAGACAAGAGAACGAATGTAACTTGAGTCAAAAAAAGAAAAAGTAAATAAAAAAAATAAATTAATAAAATAAAATAATAATAATAATAATATCAGTCATCATATTTTTATTCAAATTGTATTTAGTAAAGTTTTTTAATGTGTCATTACAATTAGTACAAACATGACTCTCTCTAATGGCTAAATCTAAACATTTTCATATGTATGTTTGTTTTTATAATATTTCATTTGTCAATCTATTGGGACCCAAAAAAAATAAATCAAAAAAAAGAAAAAACACAAATTTAAAATCCATAAACAAATAATATCATAAGCAATTACATGGAATATGATGATGTGGCTTAACAAGCATAACGAATTTAAAATTTAAAAAAAAATCCCCCAAAATATAATTCATGCTGTACATCAAATAATTTCCCACATACGTACTAGTATGATGTATTGTATCATTTGTACCAGTATGTGTGCAAAACATGTACTGGATGCAGCGTTGCCAATTTAGTCGCATTTTTTCTCTTTAGCGCTTTTTTTCAAAAACGCGCTAGGTTAAGCACTTTTCTATTTGCAATTTTTTATAAGAAGTTAAAAGCGTCTAAATTCAATAAACTCATTAATTCATATAAACTAAGGACTTAAAATGCTTCATGTTGTGAAAATTACGTTGTTGTAGATAATATTTGTGTAAAAATTAAAATTAATAAAAATAGTATTTCTGAAACGTCCATATATCAAAACTAAAGGCTCATTTTTAAGACTTATTAAATAATTACAATACTTAAGTTGTAATTTGTAGGGTCCGCCAAATAATTTTTTTTTTTTTTTTGAAAATGCTATAAGAAAAAACACTACTGAATATTTACTCAAATTTCTTTTTTTATTTGAAAGTACAATCCTTCCGGTTAATAATGGAAAATAAATTTATTCAAATGGCTACCTCGGCTGGCCATGCAGTAGCCTACACGACGGGTGCAATTTTTAAGCACATTATCGATTGTGTGCAGCTGTATTTCACCAATGGCTTCACGAATATTGTCTTTTAAAGCGTCAGTTGTCTCTGGCTTGTTGGCGTAACACTTATCGGCACCCCACAAATAATAGTCCAACGGTGTCAAATCGCAGCTCCGAGGTGGCCAAACGACACCAACTCTGCGGCTGATAATGCGATCTTCAAACACAGGGCGCAAAACATCGAGTGTAGCTTCGGCTGTGTGGCACGTAGCGTCGTCCTGTTGAAACCAAATCTTGCTAATATCCTCCTCTTCAATTTTTGTAAACAAAAATTCGTTCAACATGGCCCAATAACGATCACCATTGACTGTAACGGCCACTCCTTGCTCATTTTCGAAGAAAAATAGCCCAATTATGCCTCTGGACCAAAATCCGCACCAAACAGTGACTCGTCTTGGGTGTATCGGCTTTTCAATGTATGCATGCGGTTTTTCTGTGCCCCAAATGCGACAATTTTGCTTGTTTACTTACCCGCCAAGATAAAAATGAGCTTCATCTGAAAAGATGATTTTTTTTTGGCAAAATCGGCATCTTCTGTAAGTCGATCGCAGGCCCAGATTCTCAGCGTTGTTCAAGCGTATACGCAACCATATTCGTTCAGCGGAAGGATAAAACTAATTATCTGTCAAATCAGACATGAGCTAAGTGTTACCATTCACGAAATAAGCACTAGTTGAAAAAAAACGTTAGGTGGCGGACCCTTTACAAAGTGGATCATAGCGCCATAACGAATTTTTCCCATTTACACCAATCTTAAGCCAATTATCTAATCTGGCCCCAAGTCATTCTATGGAAATCAGCCAGTCTTTCAATCTGTCTTTTCTAGGAATGGGCTGGCCTTCCGATTTTTCTGCTTCCCTGTAAATTTCATTCAATAGTAAATTCCGCAAAATCTTAGCTTTAATTTCTTTGAGTATGCACAATCCATGTCCGTTTCCTTCTCACAGAACAATTTCCAGATGAATTTTCAAATACCACGTGGACAACGGTTTATAAATGCTTGAATGCAACTGACATCAATCACAGCCGCATTCATAACTAGCAACTACACAAAAATAGACTTCACACACAAGCTAAAGATGTTAATTTTCGTTTTTAGAGAGATATATGGCGAAAGCCCTATAGCATTCAGTCGACCAAAATATTGGCTGGCTAGTTTCAATCTGTTCTGAATATCAGCAATGGAATAGCCGGACGTCGTAAGCATGCTAACGGGATAACAAAAGACGGAGTATCTCCCAAATTTCTATTTGCACTTCGAAATATCGTTGTGCTATTAGAGTTGATTCGCATAATTTTGGTTTTGTAGATTGGTAATTCCGCCTGTATAAAATACAGCTTTGGAGATACATTTCTTCTGCTTAATACAGGTCTTCTAACTTTATGTTAAGTACCCAGGCTATACTATGTTGCACCCAATCGAGGACAAATTTAAACAGCAGTGGAGCAAGGTGAACCAAGGACCTTCGAGCAATTTTTTTTTTTTATTTCAAAAAGTCATAAAAAATTTTCAAAACGAAAATTTTACATGTTAAGCACTTAAATTAAAGGTTAAAATATTGAGAATAAAATAAGCTATAAATCATGGAAAACGGTTGCCTATTACTCATTTTATCCCAAATTAAATGCAGGTACATAACTTTGAAAAAATTGGCGGAACAATTTTTTCTTGCAAAATTAGTGGAATGATTTTCTCTTTTATTTTCAAAAAGTTATAATGGGTCCGCCATCTAACGTTTTTTTTTCAACTGGTGCTTATTTCGTGAATGGTAACACTTAGCTCATGTCTGATTTGACAGATAATTAGTTTTATCCTTCCGCTGCACGAATATGGTTGTGTATATGCTTGAACAACGCTGGGAAATATTGCGACATTACTTTGAAAATCATGGTAATGTTGCAGAATGGGTGCGAAAATTGCGTACGGATTTTGGAAGAATAGAAGCACCGTCAGCTCCGTATAATCGTTATCTTATGAAAAAAGTGAAAGAAACTGGCATCCTCATCGATAAACCAAAGAGTGAAAAGCCAAAAACAGTGCGTACACCCGAGAATATTGCAGGTGTGGCAGAAAGTGTGCGTGAAGCGCCATCAACATCAATTCACCGTCGTTCTCAAAAATTGATCATTTCGGAGACATCATTGAGACAAATTTTGCATAAAAACCTTAGTATGACGCCATACAAAGTCCAATTGGTTCAGGAGTTGAAGGATTGGTTTAGGAATTAAAGGAGTTGAAGTTGCGTTTTCGATTCGCTAAGTGGGCTTGCGATCGACTTACAGAAGATGCCGATTTTGCATCATCTTTTCAGATGAAGCTCATTTTGATCTTGGCGGGTATGTAAACAAGCAAAATTGTCACATTTGGGGCACAGAAAACCCGCACGCATATATTGAAAAGCCGATACACCAAAGACTAGTCTCTGTTTGGTGCGGATTTTGGTCCAGAGGCATAATTGGGCCATTTTTCTTCGAAAATGAGCAAGGAGTGGCCGCCGCATCAATGGCGATCGTTATCGGGCCATATTGAAAGAATTTTTGTTCACAAAAATTGAGGAGGAGGATATTAGCAACATTTAGTCTCAACAGGACGGCGCTAAGTGCCACACAGCCGAAGCTACACTCTATGTTTTTCGCCCTGTTTTTCAAGATCGCATTATCAGCCGCAGAGCTGATGTCGTTTGGCCACCTCGGAGCTGCGATTTGACACCGTTGGACTATTATTTGTGGGGTGCCGTCAAAGATAAGTGCTACGCCAACAAGCCAGAGACAATTGACAAGAAAGAGACAAGGACAATATTCGTGAAGCCATTGGTGAAATACAGCTGCACACAATCGATAATGTTCTTAAAAATTGGATCGATCGTGTATGCTACTGCATGGCCAGCCGAGGCAGCCATTTGAATGAAATTATTTTCCATTATTAATTGGAAGGATTGTACTTTCAAATAAAAAAAGAAATTTGAGAAAATATTCAGCAGTTTTCTTTTTATAGCATTTAAAAGCAAAAAACAAAATATTTGGCGGACCCTTTATAATTTAGCGCTTTTTAGCGCCTTTTGAGTAGGAGGTCTGCACACTTTGATTGTCAAAAGTTGGCAACACTGAATGGATGTGTAATCGTAACAAATATGAATATAAATTAATAATTGTGTGCCTATGCGTGTGTGTATACTTGTGAGAGAGACAATGCGTGTCTTTCTGTTCAGTCTCGTTTTGTTTGATTGGGTTGGTGTGTGTGAGTATTTCATTTTTATTTAAATTCGCTTATTTGATTGTATGTTCAATTTTTTGCATGTTGTTGTTGTTGTTTTTTTGTCAAGTTTAAAAAGGATACAATTTGTTTATTCCTTTAAACAATGTTTTTTGTTTTGTTTTTTAAGTTTTTTTTAAAATTTTTTTTGCAGAAAAAAGGGCGAAAGATTGAGTAGTTAAACCGAAATCGAATGCCTTTAAGCAGCCAGTATGGGAATTTGTTTTAAATAAAAATTGTTTCCTTTTTAAAAAGTTTAAAAGAAAAACATGCCAAATAAAATGTGATATTTTTTCACAAATCCTTATGAATATGAAAGTGTGTGTGAGTATGCGTGCGTTTGAAATATTTTCACATGTTTTGGTAATGCAAAGTATTAGATGCTTAACAGTTTTTTGAGGGGAAATTTTATAAAACTAAGGATTATTTTGCTTAAAAAACATATTTTTGTGATATATTTATAAAGGAAATCCTGACTAACAAGAATTTAAGCCCAAGGGCCTATTTCAAAAAATATTTTAAAAAATTTTAATTAAAAAAAAAAAAAAAAAAAAAAAAAACAATAAATGCTACGATAGATTCAATTCCCAAGTAATGCCTCATTTTTACACTTGTTGCTGGTTTCAAATAATGTCCATATTCCCTCTATTATTTGTATCAAATTAGAAGTCTTTCTTTCTAATTGTCATTGTTATCAGCTCATAACTACCAGTTTCCTTGACTCCATTTACTTAAGTTAGCGTGAAACTCCCCCAATTTTGTTTTCTCTTTCGTTTTTTTTTCACATATTTTTTTAAGTTTTGTTTTTTAAATTTTACATGCAGTTTGGTTTAGTTTTTCCCCTATGTTTTGTATCCACAGCCAAAGGCTGAAGCATATGATTTACACACTGCTATTCTACCGAACATGGCAACTAAATTTTCATTTACTATACACCACATACCCGCCCGCACAATCACACACACACTTTTACTAGCATGCGAGTCATAATTTAAAAAAATTTTTGTTAGAATTGCGTAAAAAAACTTATGCTGAATGGATTTAAAAAAAAATATTTTAAAATTTAAAGGGTTTTTATGTGGGATTTACAACACACACACACATACACACCCTTACAGCCGGTGGTTTATGTTCTAATTTAATTCATAATTAAAAGTATTTGTGGCAGAATTTGAATAAAATAGTTATGAACTTATACGTGTGTTGGATATTTCGTTAAAGTGAATTGGCGTAAAAATGCAGGTTATTTTTAAATAATAAATTGCTTTAATTGGGTAACCGTGGGGTTAATTAATGAACAATTATATGCGAGGAATTATAAAAGAAATGCAATGTAAATAATGTCACTATTAAACAAGACAATTAAAACAAAACAAATGTTGAAGAATGTAAGTAATTAAGAAATTATTACAAAAGACGAAAATTGTAAAATAATTAAGCGAAAAACAAAGACAATTTTCTAATAAAGATTTTTTCAACAAGAAACTTCTGTTTTGACAACAATACACAAAAACAAAGAATTTATGCATATGAGAAAATCATTTATAAATACAAAATTTAGGATCGAACAGATATAGACCACGACTACGACCACGCGAATCTTTTCACAACGTCACGGCGTCCTCTAAGCCGGCGTCCACTATCCTCCGTATCAAACGCTCTTCTCGCTGGAGCACCTTCATCCATTTGAACGACATGTCCGAGCCTACGTAGCCGCTGCATACTAATTCACTGAGCAATGTTCATGTCGTTATACAGCTCGTAGAGCTCATTGTTTGGCTGAATACTAAATTCATCAGCAATCTACACGCGACTAAAGATCTTACGTAGAACTTTTCTCTAGAACACACCCACCCAAGGCAGCTACATCGGTGTGTGACATATATGATAAGGGCGACAAATTAACAGCTGAATTTCGTTTGATTATGTTCAAACGAAATTATGTTTGCAATTAAAGCAGTACTTGAGGGAATATTAAAATCACATATCATTCATATCATAAAAAATAGATCAGGAAAGATTTTCAGTTGTATATTAAAAAAAGAACAAAATGTGCAATCAAGATTGCTAGGTCATAGCGTACATACTACCTTGATCAAAGAGTTTCCGAAATTGATTCAGAAAATTAAAAATACAAACTCATTCATCTAAATCTATACTGTCCCTTTCAAAGTAATCCCCATTGACTGCAACACACTTATGCCAGCGCTTGATCCAATTCTCGAAGCAGTTTCTATATTCGGTTTTCGGTATGTCCATCTGTGCCTCCTGTGATTTTTGCATTATTTCCAGTCGGCTGCTGAAACAAGTTCCCCGTAATGGTTTTTTAACTCGATTGAAGAGAAAGAAGTCACAGAGAGCTAAGTCAGATGAGTTTTGTGGCTGTATTTGTTGCATTTTTCGTCCAAAAATTTCGAATAATGATGGCTCTGTGCGAAGATGCATTATCATGGTGCAAAGTCCATGAGTTTTCTGCCCACAGTTCAGGTCTCTTTTGGCGAACGCCCTTCTGGTAAAAATTCATGATGCACTACACCGTTGTAATTCATGAAAACCGTGAGCATTGTCTTCTTTTTGACAAAAAAAGTGTTTTTTTGGTCTCGGCTCATTTGGTAAACGCCATTCACTTGCCTGATGTCTGGATTGCGTGCTCTACTCATAAACCCACGTCTCGTCTCCACTAATGATCCTCTTGATAAATGTGGGATCGGATTCAGCCTCGTAAATCATGTCCCTTGCGACCTTAACACGGTATCTTTTTTGCATGAAATTGAGATCTTTTGGCCCCAACTTTGCTGCTATACGACAGAAACCCAGATCATTAACTAAAGAATTTTGGAATCCTTAGGCAATGTTTAAGTCCTACGCTATCTCTCTGATGGTTAATTTGCGGTTTTTGACCAACATTTCTTTTACTTTACCAATGTTTTCGTTGGTTTTCGATGTCGATGGTCAGCTACTGCGTTCATCATCTTCGATTGACTCACGATCACTTTTGAACCGCTTGTGCCACTGGTAAACGCCCGTTTTCTTTAGAGAATCGTTGCCGAAACACTTTTCCAATATTTACAACGTTCACACACCCTTAAATTCCTTTTCTACGCAAAATGTAATAAAAGTTCGTTGTTGCAAATTCAAATCCATTTCTCAAATTGTAAAAAATCGCCAACACACTTAGAAATAGATGTACTCTTGGCTACGTCGCTTTTGCAAATGTCAAGCTGTCAGGCTAAGATTTAGCGGGAATATCAATAACAGATGTATCAACTTCACAAAAAAATAAAACTCAAATTGGAACGATGAGACCGCCACACGGGGGTTATTCAGTATGCAGTCACACGTCCATCATCTAATATCTTTTTAAAATTTGCTTTTCGAAGCTCAATATTCAGACAAACGAAAGTGAGCTTTATGTGCAAAATGATTTTTTCTATCTGTTCTAATGCATGCATTTTTGAAGGCTTAAAGGCCAAATCCTTACGCATAATTCAAGACAAAGTTCGGATGTCGCTCAATACTACGTTCCATGGTTGTGATGTTGTCTTTTGAGCAACCCGCGTGAACATGCGTTGGTGTCGACACATTACCTGGACAGCCAGGTGGTTAAGATTTATCGAGCGAATTTATAATATCAATTACGAATTAACCCTTAGTTGATTTTAGTACATTAACGGCATTGCCAACCGGGCTAATGGCTTTGAGATTAAAGAGAGACTGAATTTAGTCAATCGTAATTTATTAGATGTCAAAACTCACCAGGGTAAAAATCCTTGTTTCACCGCCGATATACCTGGTAGATCACAGTATAAGAATGGTCAGACCCTTCCTAGTGAGGCTATTGATATATACGTTGATAGATTTAAGAGAAATGGAAATGCTGATTGCAGAGGTTTCTTCAGAGCAATTGGGGATCAAAATATCTAAAAGGCTTCCGAACTACTGCATCTTTCTATAAGACAATATATAGTGATCCTGAAGGCCAATGTAGTGGTCATGACTGTTTCCTTATTACGGAATATACAATCATACGAGTACTTACACACGTACGGGTAGCAATGCCGGATTTATCTGGATAACATAGCGAGATATTTGACGGTTATCCTTAAATAAGTTCCTGGACATGAGTATATTGAAGGTAACCGCAAGGCTGATGAACTTGCTTAAGCAGGTGCACAACAGTTATAAGACCCGTATAGTTTGAGATGGCCGAAAAACGTAACAAAGATTGACAGTGCCCAGCTGGTCACCTGGTGAACATGCCAAAGGCTTAAATCCCATATAATGAAGGCGAGTGAAAGTCTAATGAACATCATCTTTGGCTTTGCCCGGAATTTGATGACATAAGTCTGTCTACCCTTGATTAGAAAAGATTCTGCAACAAAAGCCTCACGTGCAATAATGTCGTAGAATTGTCGTCGGGTTTTTTGAATCATTTTCTTTACCTGCCTTTCCATGTTGGTGTATAAAGTTCTAGCTTAACGACTGGATGATCCCAAGCAGGGTTGGCAAAAACCCGGGTTCTAAAAATAAAATTCAACCAACCGGGTTTTATTAAGTTTTTTGATTTTTTGGGTTTAATAACTGCTCACAAGTTTCGTTCAAGTTAACAAAATTTTTTGTGTGTTAGTACAATTACGTTGGTGTAGTGCAGTTTTGCACTATTGGTGTGATCAAGGTGGCATTGTGTACTATGAGCTGCTAAAACTATCTGGTCGGGGCAGACTACATTTACTTCGTTTGAACTGTGCTTTCTGAGAAAAACTGTCGGAATCTAAAAACATACACAATTAGTTATTCCTTTGAATGACAATGCTCGGCCTCACATCGCAAAAGTTGCTAACCAGTTGTTAGAAGCGCTCAAATACTGCACCCACTGTATTGCCCAAACTATACTCCTGCTGACTATTGGCTGTTTAGATGGTTACAGTACCAATATCACTTCTTTTGGGGAAATATAAAATCATTTTCTAACTTGGACCGTCTCAAACGACGATAAGTTTTGCTGAGACAGGATTCATTGGCTCAGAGACGGGAAAAGAAGTAAGCAGTGACTTGTCAAACTTTGATTTTGATAAATTTGTTAATTCATTAGCCTTTTTGAACTTAAAATGGACCGAACTAATTTGTAATCACAATACGTAAATTTGCTACGAAAAATTTTAAATAAAAAAACCCACCCGGGTTTTTTATATATAAAACCCAATAAAACCCGGGTTGGATAAATATGCTTACCCAATGGGTTGCCAACCCTGATCACAAGTCCACAAGTGCAGCCAATAGTTTTTGTTTTGCCCGATTACACTGGTCTACGGCAAGAAAAGCCTAAAAATAAAACTATACGTAATGTAAAGATTCCGATGCGCTGGATACAAATTCGTTTTCAGTTTTTTCCATCGGGCTAAAATTTTTTTATAGGCGTGGCAAATATTTCGCCCGAAATATGGTAGTAATGTTAATATATTTCATCATAATTTGAAAACTATTGACCAATTTTAATTGGTCAAACCTGGTTAAAATAGGTCAAGTCGTTTTCAAGTCCAATAGCGACAAATTTGCCACGCCCATAAAAAAACCTGATGAAAAAAAACTGAAAAGGGATATGAATTCAGCGCCTGAAAATTATTATATTCCATTTCGTTTTATTTAAGGACCAGAAAATTTGTTGTTTTTTGTCGACCAGTGTTATTAACCATTTGCAAGAATTTTATTTAAGTTTTTAAATTTATCTTCATCCTTAATTTACGTAGCCCCTTCTACTTTAATTAATTTTACATGCAATTAAAACAAAAACAAAAGCAAAAAACCTCTTGCAAAATTAACTTTTTTTCTGCTGCACTCTGAGTTAAATTAATTTCAAAGTTTCTCTTATTGTAACAAATTTGCACACAAAAAAAGAAACTAAAGGACTACAAAAGAGAGAAAAGACAATTAAATGACTTCTTTTTTCTTAAAGGCCACAGAAGGTGTAGGAGTTTAAATGTGTTCTACACCCTCAAAAGGACAATACGATTGTAAGCTGAAAATGGGTCAAGTTAAATAAAGCGAATTATTAATGAAATCATTACAAATGAAATTACAAGATTTTAAAAATAAAGTGGGACAGAACATGTAAAGAACATGTAAATATAGAGAAAAGTGGGGGAAAATGCTTTTAAAATAAGGGAACAAGACTTTCTCATGACGATTTTAATAGAGTTCTTAAAACAGAATTCAAGTAAAATAATATAAAAGAGCTGAGCTTTAACCCTTAGGTGACTGACAAAAAAGATATACATTGTGACCTCCAAGGTATCCGGATAGCTTCATACAAATCTCACAGAAAATAAATATTTTTGAAAAAAAAGGAAGAAACATTACGAAATAAAACGTAGTCGCTATAAACAATCACCCCTGTCATGAATAACATGGGAAATTTCTATTTCTATTTCCATAAAATTTTCATTACTCTCGAAGGGAAATTGCTATCATGAATCTCCCATGAAATTTTAGTTCCCTTTTTACAAGCTATCATTTTACGTTGAATGTTAACAAAAATGAATAAAGAAAAAGTGTACGAATTTTTATTAAAAAGTAAAATGTTTACACATAAATGATCATCATTAAAAAAGAAAAAAAAGTGAAGATACAAAACAAAGTTTTCTTCAGCAATGTGGGCGGAAAGAAATTGGTGGCTAGGGCCAAACAGTAACAATTTAAAAACGGCTTAAACACCAAAAAGAATAGAAATATAAAACTAAAAGTGTCTATTTATCCTGATGATATACCCTTCGATCAACTTCTATCAAATGAAACAAAGAACTAAGTGGAACCGATGAAGAGCAAGGTGAGAATGGATTTAATGACATATTGGGGCGAAGAATTTGATGGCTCGAAGTAGGTCGTCGGTTCCGTTGTTGTCAACATTTTATTTTTTTTTGTGAGCGAATTTTAAAATTCAGTCAACACTTCTCTTAAACTACAGGAAATAAATTGCTTACTCCGCATTTTATAGTGAATTATACTGTTTTGCACTTTATTAACACTTCTAGTTCTAAAATAAGTTAATAAGGACTTTAGTTATCCATTAAAAGAAATCAATACTTAAATGATAAATGCAACTCTCCAGCATAAATGATGTGAACAAATCAGTGGGAAAAGGGCACAAATTTCGAAGGAAGATACTATTCACTATCAGGGGAATTCTTACAGGGCTATCATTCTCCACTGAATAATCAGAAAACATTTCATGGGAAAAATTATTTATTTGTTATAAAAATTGTACTTTTTTTTCATTTTTTTTCGTGTATATTTTGTATGTTTTATATATCGAATTTTTTGTCCGTGTATTGAAATAAAATGTTTTTTTTGGCATTTTTCCAGTGTATTTGACTGATTTATCACATTGTCAGGGGTTCTCAGCCAGTTTTGTCGCTGTACCTGATCAAAAATGTATGGGTCAAAAAACATTTTTTTTCAAATTTTTTTCGGTGTATTTGGCTTAAGAACCCCGATGTCAAGTGTCCATACCCATTTTTTCGCACTTTATATCCATAAATGTATAAAAATGGTATGTTTTTTTCAATTTTTGTTCGTGTATATTTCGTATATGTTTTATATATCGAATTACTTGTCCGTATATCGAAGTAAAATTTTGTTTTTTTTTTTTGGCATTTTTCCAGTGTATTTAACTGAATTATCACATTTTCAGGGGTTCCCAGCCAGTTTTGTCGCTGTACCTGATCAAAAATGTATGGGTAAAAAAACATTTTTTTTCAATTTTTTTTCGGTGTATTTGGCTTAAGAACCCCGATGTCAAGTGTTCATACCTATTTTTTCGCACTATTTATCCATAAATATATAAAAATGGTATGTTTTTTTCCTTTTCCAATGTATCGTTGCCACGTCAAAATCTTCCATTTTAAATTTTTCACTAAATTTAGCCAAGACACACACCAAAACCCACAATTTTCTAATAAAGCCAATTTTTTATATTTAAGTGAATATATTTAAGTCTTTTGAAGAAACTGAACTTAATTAAATTTTTGATATTTGGATATATGCTGGTGTTCATAAGTCAAACAGAAAACATTTTACTGACTTGTGGATACCCATTAACTTGTCATTTATTATTTATCTCGTTTATCACGTATCAAATCGCATAAAACCGTAACATTTCCTGATATCTGAGTTATGTGAAATACTAATTCATATCAAAGTTGCGATCCCGGTAGTGTAAGCAATAGATAATCAATTATGCAAATATACTTGAAAATTAATAGAAAACGAACGTCAGATAAATATAGGAGAAGGAACGGTTTTATATCTTGTTAGTTTCTTTTTTTACTTGAGACCAGTACTCAAAGGAGAACCACTATTCATGCACTGCATGAATGAAAGTAACAAAGGTGGAGTAGTGTTTATGGACATACAATTTAAATTTACTCATGTCGCAAATAGCAGGAAAAACTTTCACGGAAAGATTGTTCCACAAACGCATAGTACGACTAAAGTACCAATTCTCCCTATAATGCGTTGTGCTATTTGCTGGACAATCAACTACAAAGGTATGCGCTCTACGGCAGGTACGGATGTTACAAATTATAAAGAATTAATTCCTTTATTTCGTTGGAACACATTTCGTTATAGCACAATTAGAACACAAGCCGCTTTGCGACTATGCTCTAACTAATCGATAAGCACTTTTGCACCTTCTTGCTAAAGAAACTCAGTAAGAAATATTACAACCGATAATTTGATGCCTTACATCGCTTGAACTGTAGAAAAATATAAGTTCGTGGAATCTAGCGCTTGTGGACCTGGTAGAAAAACACAGACGTAAATTTCAGGCAATTATTTTTTGCAAATTTCGAATTTAGCAAAAAAGCCGACCTTGGTATGTACCAAACAAGATAAAGGCTATAATAAAGATATCTTCCATGTATTGTGCACCGTTTGTAGAAAACACTTTGACGGCTAGTCAGACATAAACGGAGATGTTATGTCTGATACCTCTTATACCTCTTTATACGGCCTAGGTAGTTTCTGAAAATGTAGGCCGTAAATCGAAATGTTTTTAAACGAGATGAATATGTGTTGCGTTTGCTTCTCTTACACTTTGCTTTAAAATCGAGAATTCATGGTGTTTTAACCGTAAAACTAGGTAATTTGCGCTTAAAGCGAATGTATTCCATTTTTCAAACGGGCCGTTATAGCAAAATATCATGTAAAGAAAGCCCGTATAAAGAGGTGTGAGTATATTGTATCCGTTGCAACAGCCGACGGGGAATTATTTGGAGAATGCGGCGGATGCGACATTTGATCGTTTCTAATAAAACGATGAAAAAAACTTTTTTTTTAAAACTTTTGCGACATGTGGTCGGGTGTTGTTATGCAAAGAAATATCTTAATCATGTCTATCTTTATATTCCGGCGGGTTTTCTTATAATGCATGATTCAAACGAAGTGTTTGCATTCATAGTACACAATGCTGCCTTAATCACACCAAGAGTGCAAAGCTCCACTATAAAAACACAATTATCGACTTGAACGAAATTTTGAAGCAGTTATCAAACCCTATAAAACCCAAAAAAAGAAAAAACTCATCAAAACACCCAATAAAACCCGGTGGGCTGGGTTTTTCTTAAAAAACCCGCGTTTTTGCCAACCCTGGTTAAGAGTGTTGGAAGCAAGTCGACATCCTACGTCTACCTGCATTTATCAATTATTCCTAAAGCTGTGAAAACTAATAATATATTAAAAATTAGGAGCTTTTACGAAGTCTCACATACGACATTTATCAACTTCTTTAAAAAAATTCCGTTTTTAAACGCAATAGGTAACCGAGTACCTTGCCAGCCACATAAGGGTTAAGGGTTATTGTTAGATTTCAAATAAAAATGGAGAAGGGAACTCATAAAAAAATTAGGTATCTTTCCGGAGTCTTTTTAAATATTTTGGAAGATATATCATTAATCATATCAATAATTCACATAAAGTATTATGAAGCCATTTTCAATTAGAAAAAAAAGACTGTATACCTCTGTTCCTTACACTTAAAATATAACTCTCCCCACTATCCAAAGATACCAATAAAATTAATAATTAGAGCACAAGTTTCACTAAAACCAATTGCTGGCCTTAAAGAACAATGTCAGTACAGGGCAACAAAAAGAAAAAGAGCAGAAAAGGAATTTTAATTATAAAACATAGTAAACACTCTCTCCTTGCACGGAAATGTCCACTTTATTTAAAAATTCCACTGTTGCCACCATAGAAATAATTGAAACACTTTGGTAAAAAGCAAAAGCGTACTTTCCAAGACTACAAAAGAAAAAAATAAAAGCGAAATACTTTAAACAAGAAAAAGATACAATAAAATCTACAAAAAAATAAAATAAAATATACAGAAACGAAATTAATATGAAAAGGCTTTAAATGTTTCAAGCCAGTGCTATACACATATTATCTATCCTGAGAAGGGTGTGTAAAATCGAGTAGTCGAACGGGTAAGCAAAAGAAGAGGCAAATGACTAACATTTACAGGCCATGCTATTTTGCGTAGCAAACTGATTTAGTCTACTTGCAACAGCGATAAAGTATATGAAGAACAATTTCGAACACAAATTAGATAAAAAGGCTTTCATTTGTTTTGTTCCGTTTTTTCCACGGGATACTTGAATAAAAGGAAAGAGTACAGTAGAGAAGCAAGATAATGCATTACGACACTGCTGCTCCATTATTCAAAAGGACATGAACTGACAATAAAATTTAGTGTCGAGTGCGCATAATAGAAAAAAATAGAAAAATTTGCAAACCATGACCAACAGCAACAGCACAAAGACAAATATGGGTCTTAAACAAATCAATTGAGATTTTGAGATAAAACCATGATTTAAATGAAACTGAAACTTCAAAGGAAATGAAATTTTAAATTTTAATAAACAGAATAGAATAAAGAAAAAATACACTTCTTTTTATAGGAATAAATATGGTTTAAAAATGTTATTTATTTATTTATTTTTTCTTCAATTAAAAAAAAAAAAAAAACATTTAAAATCTCCAGACCATTAGTCAGTGCTATTATCTTTTAAGAAACTAAGAACTCGGCAATAAAATAGAATTATCAACGCTTTTAAATAAAAACATATTTTACAGTCTACTGGGCTAAACTCATAATCACGTATGAGTTTATTTGAAAGCTGTTAGATGGTTATTATTTTCACTTAATATCCTTTTCTTCATACATATTCCTAATGGTAAGATAACAATAATAAAGAAGCTTAAAAAACAAACTTTAAACAAAATTGTAATGTAATTTTTTGAGCCTCAAGATATTGAAATTTTTGAAAGCGGAGAACTTCATGATTTTAACTATGTATCAGGATTGTTTTTCATTCCCACTCTCCCGGGATTTTTATGTGGGAAATTCGGAAATTTTTTCATATACAATAAAAGTTTTCAAGCTGAAAAGAAACATATCGTTACGAAAATGAAAATGCTGAAGAGGAAATTCACCACATCAGCGACTTATTGTGGGATGTTTTTAGCCATAGACTTTATTGGTTTGTGTCGGGGCTTACCAACGTTGCCATAATTACCTTTACTAATTTAAGAGTACTGGCGCCTGCATGCGTAAAAGAGTTGCTAGCTCGATTCTGTTTGGGATATTTTGGTTTTACATTTGAATTTACCGTTTACATAAATCGAAATTTGTAGCAACTACAAGAACATTCGAAATTGATAATGAAATGCTATAAAAGGTTGCGAATTGCGGTTGGTAGTGTTAGTTATCGTTTGGCTGTCAATAAACAAAGTTGTGTTAAAGCGGAAATAAAAGTATTGGATAAACGAGTATTAAGTCTTGTATTAAGACAAGCAGTATAAAAGTTATAGTGAAGTGAATAAAGAAACTGTAAAACAATAAATAAAGCGACTTTTATTTTGTTCTAATGCCATTTAAAGGAACTCAAATGTTTTTAAAAGGTTAAAACGTAACAATATTTACATATGTAATAATAATAATACAGCGCAAAAGTGGAGCAGCTGAATTAAAATCTCCAATGAAAACCCGCTTAAAAGAGTACAGTTTAGTGTTTGAGAAATGCAGACGCCACAATTACATACAGTAGCTCGCAGTCAAAGTGAGTCACGCTACGCTTTTAAATAAAATTATTAATATCTAATAAAAAGCAAATCAGATTTGCAAATGTATTAAGGATTTTAATTAATTAACCTCAAAGCTTAAAAAACATAATAATTATTTCAGAAAAATTGCATATGTTCTTTATATACACAAACAACAAAAACTCGAAAAAAATATGAAAAAGCACCTCACAGGAAAAGTGATTCATTAACAAACAGTAAATACATTTTATACTTAATGTTCATCTTTAGTGAGCCACATTTGCTGAAATAGCAGCTTGCAAAATCTAAGTATCGATTCCCATAAATTTCTAATGTACGAGACAAAAAAAATGCGCCCTACTTGGATTCTAGAGCATCGAGATGGTGTTTTTGTGACTTAATGACATGCTTTCAATAAAATTTAAGTTCCCAGACTGTACTAGAACTGGGAAGGAGAACAAAGCTGTTTGGGAACTTTGTCTGATAGCCCTGTTGTATGGTTTGGGTTATTGCGTTGTTGAAAGCGAAAACTTGCAAAAAACCATACTATATTCACTGATTTCATCGTATTATCATCGATTAGGCTTAAATATGTGAAACGATTCAAATTTGTTTCAATAAAAACTTAAATGCCAACCCTAGCAACTCATGTTCAACGCCAAGCCATGCTTAAGCTGGCCACATACATTTTCTATCCTCGTTTTTTTGCCAAACTTTATGTTATTGTTCAAACTCAAATTCTTCAATATAAGAACTTAGTACCCACTGTGCAGTATGTAGACATTCTCGTAGCGAAATTCCCGGCAAAAGATATTCTTTTGCCCATTTACCCAGTAATGGAAAAAGTGCGGGTAAAAACCCTACTATCTACCTATTAATCCTATCATGAAAATACTACTTTTGCATATCATTTATATGGAAGTTATTTTTGGTTGGTGTCAATGCTATGATCACCCAATGAGTCAGATTTGTAATTCAGATTTTAACGGCAACTGAATAGTAGGTTGTGGAATATACTAGAACATTCAAAACTAATGTTAATTAACTATAAAAGCAGCGCCATTCTCCTTAGTTAGTTAGTTATAATTTTACAGTCCAGAGTAAAGTCGCACTTAGTACTTGTGTATTAAGTGTTGAATAAATTTGTTTATTTGTAAACAATTTCACACTTAAAAGAACTCATACGTTTAAAAAATGTTAGAACGTAACAATACATATTCAAATTGTATATACCTGTACTGTAAATAAGGCCATTGTCGTTTATCTACCTCCTTCGTTCTCAGCTCACTGAACGATTTATTAAGCTTTGCTGCTTCTGCGCCATTTTGTAGTCTCCATGTGTAGCTGGGGGTCTATTCGTCGTTCAGCTACCTTGTACATTCTAGGCAATCACATTTCTTGTGATGTCTTCGGCGGGCCCGATCTTCTAACTGCATTTCTGTTTTGGACGTTCGTTGCTTTCGCCAAAAGATGCGGAGGGAGTATTTGTCTAAAAAAGCGGTTGAAGAATGTTTGTACTCTTCAAGTTAGCACATACGGCGTTCCTCGATTCGCAGCCATAATTTTGTTTTTTCTTCGTCAGTCCTCTAGGGAACATATTGGCTTTCCACACAGCATACTTTACCATGTTTCAATAATTAAGTTGATTTTTCAAGCTAAGTAGATGATTAGCCTAATGTAGCTCGCCTCCATATGATTGTGCGTAGTGACGAAGATCTTTGCTAAATGGTGAAGACCCTTACTAAGTGATGAAGATAGTGATCCTTACTAAGAATTGTAATTCTTTCCAAGTAGGTGGCGCTTTCTCCTCATCATTCGTTTGATCAACGCCAAAGGTAAGCTTCATGGTCTCGGGTGCTTCTATAGATGGACTTATAGCCGTAGAGGGCAACCGATTTTGTGCTTAGTACTACAACTTAGTTGTCAGAACTTTTTTTTTAATATCTTTGGGCATTTGTCTGCCCAACTGCAACGTCGCATAGTTTGGATTAAATGTTCTTAAGTCTATGGGCAAACAGGCATATATCGTCTGCATACTCTATGTCTTCGAGTCGCCTTCAGAACCTTTACGTTATATTTTTGCGTTTAGATGCAGATTTATTAATAACGCCGTTTTTAACTACGTTGAATAGATATAAGGATAAAGGACAGCCTTATCGTGCATCAACTTAGATATTTAATGGCTGCCGGTTCCTTTGAGCAAAATGCGGCACTTTGCACGTAGTATAGGGCTTCCATAAGTTTTACTATTTTTCTGACACTCTGCATCGAGAGGCATTTCAAATTTCGTAATTTTTAATAGTATTACACGCTTTCTCGAATTTTATAAAGGCGTTGTACAAAGTTGATCTCCACTTGATTGATTGTTTAGTGATTATCCTTAGGCTGTTTATATGTATTAGGCATGATTTGTTCAGGGTTAATCTCACCTGTTCATTACGTAGTTTCTGTGACAAAGCATTATTCACTTGATTATTATGTTCACTGCAATTTGTTTACCGTATTTAGAAGGGTGATATCTATCCAATTCTTGCATTTGCTAAAGTCGACCCAGCAGCTGAGCGGTGACCTGAGATATTGCTCTGAGATCTTGTCAACCCCCGGAGTCTTAAATTGCAAATTTTTGGCCTGAAACATGTTCTGAACTGTTTGTTTGTAAATAAACATTTGTTCGCAGTACGAGTAGACCAAATCAATAAAATCATAAGGTGAAATTGTGAATTACTAACTTATGGGTTTAGCTTTACGAAAACTCAGTTATTCATTTAGTATTGCGTTTTTGTTTAAAATCAATACCTTTTTCATTATCCTTTTTTTCTTAAAACCTGAGTCCAGGGAATCGTGAATGCTTGGTCATTTTTTAGCCTTTTAATGAACGATCGAAAGGTTTTACTTTCTCGGGGAAAGTAAGAACTTTAGCACGATGTCGCTGCGCGTAAAGATCACTTTCGCGTCAAAGTACTGTGGCAGACTAAGATCTCGAATATTTGCGACGCGAATCCTAAATGAACATAGTTTCCATTAAAAATTCTCAGGGAAATTGTTGAGCTCAGCCCAACGCTCACTTTTGTAGAAAAAAAAGAGCGTCACGTAGCTGGAGATGACAAATCATGAAAAGCGAAGAACAGAAAAAGGCAGAAATGGTATAATGATCGGAATTACCGAGAGGTGCAAGAACCTCAACTTCATACTTTTCAGGACGTGAAGTGAGGAAAAGGTCGAGGGTTTTGTTTCTGTGCCCATCTACACACGATATACACATGTGAAGGTTCATTCGCTAACTGCGCAAAGGAATTGTGCGCGGCAAATAACACAACGTATTGGGCTTCTTGGAAGCAAAATACTTACACAAAGCGCGTTTACCTTGTTTCGAAAAAAGGTTAAAATCGCTTACTGGCAATTCAGAGTTTTTATACAAATTTTATAACCTTCGTTGACCCGGATAAACCCATGATAAGCACCTATCACATCTCGAATTTGAGATTAGTTTACCCAGCTCTAAATAATCGAGTGCCTGAGTTAGACTGACTTGAGATTTAGTTTTAATACCAGAGTCCTTGATTTCAGTCCTAGGGAAAGGCTATTAATTATATGTGGAGTTGCATTGCAGCCAATGCTGCAGTGTAGGCTTAGACAGTCCTCACCCTATGAGTAAAAAGTTTGTTTTAAGCCCATAGTGTAGCTCTGAGTTACAGCTAGAGTGTCTCTTATAACAGAAGTTTCGTGGGCGCTAGCATACGCATTGTATTCATACCCGGTATTCACAGCTTTAATATTAAAACTTTTTCAAATTCAATATTGTTTCAAATTAAAAACCAACTCAACCAGCAACGAATAAAATAATAAGCGGATGTAAATACGTTTGAAATCACTTTTGTCAAAAATCCATAGCTTCAAATCTGGTCCACTGCGACTGTTTCCTCTATTTAAGTTTAAATTAAATACTAAGTATAGAGATTTGATCATTAAAATCAAGGCCCTTTTTAAGAATAGAATATTATTTGAAAGGACTACAGAACTAAGAAACAAGCTGAACTAATGCTAATATTGAATAAGAAATTATAAAAAAGTATACGGAATTATCAAACTACACTTCTAATATTCTTTTCAACAAAATTTAAAGAAAATACTCTTCTTGCTGACTTACTGATTGATCAGCGATGTAAAGTTGTTGCAATAACCCATAAAACAGTGCTTTTAAGCTGTTAAGCTCCCACATAAATTTGGACAAAATTAATTGTTCTATTGGGTACAATTTTCAAATGCAACTTAAATTACACAATTTCACATAAAAAACCCACAATCTCATCAAAAAAAAAAAAAAAAAAAAAAAAAAACGGAGAAAATAACAATTCACTTGCCTGCACTTTTCCCATGCATACGCATTTAAACATTTAGAAGTTTATTTGCAGGAAATATGGTACGCACTTGGACGCAAACACTCCTACTATACCAACGCCGTAACAGTTTTGTAACAGTAAACATGGATTTTATAATTAACACAACAACGTCAACAATAACAACAGTATTATTAACAGCAGCAAAAGCAACACCAACAGTATATCGTTCCTAAAGCCCAAGCATAAATCCTGCCATAAGAACATTAAAAACGACAGGGAGTCACAATTGGTGATGAACGGCGACACAAAAACGGTTAAAATTGGTATTGCAAGTGTAAATGCTGTGTAGACGGCCCCGTCTAACGAATATCGTGACATTTTAACACTCTTGACACTCATTTCAATGGTTGTTGCAGTCGTAGTAGTAGTAGTAGTCGCTGCCGTCGTCTTTGTAGTAGAAGTGAAAACAAAAACTCTATTCAGAAAAGAAAATTATGTTTTTCGCATTAAAATGTCCGTAATTCATTTTGTCATAATGATGACTGGTCTTAAGCTGTTTTTGTTTATGTGTGTGTGTGTTATGGTGCGGACTGGTTTATAATATAATGCAACGGAATTGTTGGTAATCTATTGCTGCTGCCATAGCACAGCAGCAGTAACTGGAGAGCTCATGAAATATGAAAACCATGTTAAGCCATGTTGCGTTACGGCCAACACAAGCAAGTCCCGTCTTTTAAAGTTAAAATGTTTATTAAGATATACCAGCTTGTTCGCTCGCATAGAATAGCTTTTTAAAATAATAGTTGGACCTAAAATATGATGCCTGGCAACAACAGCTTTATAAAAATCAACAGCAATTTTGAACTGCAGCCAACATGCTAAAAACTCCTTGAATATCCTTTGGTGTCCGTGTATAAGGAAATCATGTTTCTTTTAACAGTGTGTTTGTGTGTGTTGCTACTGTGTATGTTTGTTGGCCCTTTTATTTGATAGCTGCTTGCTTGCTAATAGAAATTTATACCCTCTTTACTAATACACTCACTCTCATTCTCATCATTAAGCCTTTTCTCTGAGGGATTGCTGCATAAAATTAATTTATAATTTTTATTAGAGTTTCTGTTTCTGTTTCTTTTCGCCTTTCTTTCCATTTCTACTCTCTTCGCCTTTTTATTCACCAGCTTGTTTTACATTTGACAAGTTCGTTTCTTGTTTTTCTCCATTCATTTCGCGTTATGTTGCATCATAGACCTTTTAGAATGTGCATGTGTTGACAGTTGGGAGCACAGAAATAGCATCGAGACTACAGCTAGATTTCTATTTCACATTTTTCGAGAAAAACAACTCTTATGATAGACGAAATTCCGACACTCTAATGAAATGAAGGTATAAATATTTCACCGATTGTGGCAGTCAGCACTGAGCCCTGGTCATTGGGAAACAACAAGCAACATAATATGTAGAAGCCCTTGAGAGAACAATAATGAGAAATCAATTTGCTGTGTGAATGCGCGGCTCTGTACAAGGACAGGATTAGCACACTGCGGGCTTCAAACTTTGTATACCTCAACAGCAGGGCGAATATAAACACCACTAGGATCGCTCAATTTCTAAACATCGCTGTTTGGATATAGACTAGAGGATTTTTCCCATTTTGCTCTTTATTAACTGATACTAGATCGACGCTAATTGTGGAACTTTCTGATATCAGTCTTCTTTTTTTGTGCATATGAGTTTGTGGTACCACAACGGCAAAATGGTGCTATTTGGCTCTGTACTACCAGGGTACCGGCCAAACCAACCAATAGCATGTACAAGATACTTGCAGTTATAATACAGTAAAGAATCCAAAACAATGTAAAAGACAATTTGCTTTATGAACCAACAGATAACAACTGCGTAGAGCAGGCTAACACTCAAAGGCGCATAATAGAACAATCCCAAGAAAAGCATACTCTCCAGTATCTACTGCGAGTAGATTTCAAAAAACCTTCAAGGCCATATGGACCGTATTGAGAAGAAAGGAAGTCGAATATAATTCGAATTATCAGAGCCCAGTGGGAAGAAAGTGAACTGTGAGTTCTTTACAACGGGAGCCTTAGTTAAACATTTCACACCAACGCTGGAGTAAAGCAAGGAAGCCCTTAATCACCTCAACTATTCATCATCGTGATGAAAAATGTCATAAGCGAGGGGAATAAAGTCTCTCACGCTAACTCGAGATCGCAAAAGACCTCAAACATGAAAACAAAATTAAAAGAACTGAAGAGTTAAGTGTGTTATAATTGGCTTGCGACAAATATGAAGAAAACCAAGTCCATAACAATTAACAACATTATCGCAGAGAGCAACATACTTAAGGCTAACCAATCGAATACACGTAGAGAGCTTCTGCTATCTAGCCAGTATAGTGACAGCAAATTACGCCACAATAACACAGGCCTAATAAAGCGAGAGCGCCGTTGTTATGATTGTGTAATAGTGAAGATCTTTGCTAAGTGGTGGCGGTGATCCCTACTCAGCATTGTAATTTCTTTCCTGTAGGTGGCATTTTATTATTTTTGCAGAATTTTATTTGATATGTGCTTGACAAAAACAAAGTTACAGGCTTCCAGCTTTGTAAGCCATAGAAGGATTTTCAAAGATTGCTCACAATTAGTCAATTTGTGGTCTTGATTTTGTTTGCCAACAGGCCTACTCTAACTTCCTTTGGTACACTAAGTTGACTGTACTTTGGTCTCTGGCATTTTATGCTGGATCCATACTTAATCTACAGATTTCTAGATCTTAGCCAAAAACTCCTTTAATGTCGTCACATAGTTATGCTTATAGTGGAAGTATAATAGGGAAAGAAATCGCTGACGAACCGGCGAACCCAGACTTGCCAAGGCAAAAATCGATAGTGGGATTATAAATACCGCTCGTCGTCTGATGAGACCATTTTCCTATTATAGAAAGCTGCGCCGCATGAGCAAGAAACTTACTGGTTTTCTGAGGGCTACTAATATCTGACGATACCTGACAAGGAGTGCCGCCTGTGCAGAGGGCAGGAGGTTGATTTTTTTGGGAAACATTCGTAGGAGAGCATTTTGGAGGTCTCTATTTGATCAGAACAGGTTCGTCGGCTACCCATTGAGGATAACCTTTTTAGGGCGATATGAACGTTCATCATTTTTTTTTTTTGAACTACCACAACCTACTGCTGCAGGAGTGCAGTGGGTGCAAAATGGGGTTTCAGTTCTAGCGTCATTCGCTTGATTTATTTAGCGGTTATTGAACCGAATCTTTTTTATGCAGCGATCTCCTGGACCACACTGTTGCTATCCAGACCACAGGTGCGGTACGTGCCACCTCTACAAGTGTCTTTTTCATAATGTTTGGCTGGATTTCATCCGGTCTGCTCGCTAGCCAACAGGTTAAACTTGTGGTGGTGAGATTGAACGCCCTGTCTTGAAAGCATATTATCCACTCGGAGCACTCTCTCGGGTATTGGTTGATATTCTTCACTCATTTGGACCTGAACTGTATAGAGGATTCCATATCGTGATAGGGATGATTGCGACTCTGGCTTATCTCCGGTGGAGGTCTAAGCTTAAGAGAGTTGACCAATGACATTATTATCTTTTCAGATCAGATTTATTTCGGATGTGACCTTTAGCTCTAGACTCGTCGGGGACTATCGTGACTTCCTTGGGATATTATCATGGTAGTTTTTTGTCCACCTCTTTTGGGCTCCTGATCACAAGGAAATCCCTGGCAACTGTTAGGCTGATAAACTAGGCAGAGCGGGAACACTCCATCCCTTCATCCATCCGTACATAAGGGTTGGCTTAACTTTTACCTCCATCAGGCTGTCCATTAGGTGGAAGTATTGGTTAGACGCGTACAGAGCCTACGTGGAGGGACATTATTGCTTCATTGCTAGACTCTGAGAACCAACCAACCATTTGTATTGGAGCGTCGGAGCGTCTTCTCTGCCATAACTATCGTCACTATTACTCACTGCTAATGACTTCTATTGAGGTTGTATGTCAGTTAAAGAGGAGGAGTGCTTGGTCCACTTCATCTGCCAGTGTCCGTCTCTAGTTCGGCGGAGACTTCTCACACTGGGCGGCTGTCAGTATTTGACATCAGGTTGATAAAGAGTTTCATTATATTGTCGGGTTGGTTTTTGACTCACTTAACTTAGAGAAATGCATCTGTGCGCTGTCTATGGGTAATCATCACCATGAGAGCCGGATAGTCTGAAATCTGGTGACTAGCACAGGAACAACGCTTCATGTGGTATAGCAACGGGCCGCTATAAGTGCTAAAATGTGACTTGATTTGACGAGGCTCCTTAACATACCAAAACTGATCGTTTCAACTATTTTTCTTTAAACCATTGAAATTTATAGAGCAGAGATTCCGTAGTGGCTTTCAAACTTCCTTGGCCTTTTCTTACGCTAAAAATTTTGGCTCTTCCGTCCAAGAAATGCAATTTTTGTTCCAACTTCTTTATACTTTATGTCAACAAAGTAATTTGCTCTCAATGGTAGTAAAAACAAGTTAAAAGACACAGTTTTCTCTAAAGAATTATGGGCAGCAATTAAGACCCAGGTTCGTGCCACAGCAGAGAACATGACGAAAAAATTTAATTGTGGTTTGGAGTTTTTAATAAAGAGTCTTCAATTTTCCTCCTGACAACTCAATCTAAAAAATAAAAGAAGCCCTCTTACTTTCCAGCTTACCTCTAGCAATGATGACAAACATCAGACGAATGATCAGGAAAAAATGCCACCTACTCGGATAAAATTACATACAACGCTAAGTAAGGATATGCACCAACTTGATTAATGAAACTGAAACAAAGCAACAGGTGCTTTGTGGAAATCCAATATGCTTCCTAGAGAACTAACGGAGTAAAAAAACAAATTTAATACTTATTTTCTCCTTATATTCTGCTTTAAAAACTGCTTAAAATTTATCCCTAATTGTATGCAAAGATTTTCGTTAAAACAAATTTTTATTGCTGTATAGTGCTGTAGTGTGTTAAATTCGAAAAACTTAGGCGCAATGGTGGAGAGAGTGAGTGTAGTATAATATAACAACGTTGCGTTTTGTGTTGCCGTTTTAATAAGTGCAAATTCTCTATTGTTGCATTAAGATCTTGTTGCAAGTTTTTCGTTTTTTTTTTTGCTTACTTTCTTTAGTTCTATGTGCTATTCATTGCATTTAAGCAGAATGTTTTTTGTTTTTGTTGCTCGTTCGTCTAGAGTTTATGTTTGTCAAGTAATAAAAGATGATTGTTTTTTTATTGTTGTTGTAGTTGTCACTTTAACTTGTTTTTTTTTTAAATTTTTTTATAAATGTTGCCAATTTCTTTTTTCCTTTTTACTGCTGCTTGTTACTAAGTCAGCAAGCAGTGTTCCCAAGTCAACATGTTCATTTTAATGTTGTCCGTTAAGAAATATAATTAAAAATTTAAAACGCAATCAAAGCAACACAAAACGCGTTATAAAAAGTAAGAAAGAAAAAAACGAAGAAAACTTTTCATATTATAAAGACATCAACAGCATTACCATTATAGTCCCCCCGTCTTTAAAGACGCCAGCGTCCTCATTGTCATTATCATCAAATGAGCTCAGAAAACAGCAGCAACATTTGTAATAAAAAGGAATTAAAGAAAAAAATTCGTAAGTCTTAGAGAAAGCGCATAAAGAGTTATTTAGTCATTAATTCATTAAAAATTTTAAATTGAAAAAAAAAACAGCCAAACAAAAAGCGGGGTCTATTTCATGTTGTAACACAACTTTATTAAAATTGTACAAAAGTTTGACTCAAATAACCAGTATTTTACATACACGACTTTCGTTACTTTTAAGAAAAACATTTTTTTCGCATGATCCTGAACGCTTTTTGGGTCGTTTCCTTAGAATGCACACTACGATGCCTTTTGCCATGTGCTTCTTTTGCTTTTTTTTTAAATTAAAATGAATTGAAAAATGATGAAAAGTTAAGACACCAGAATGAGAAGAAAAGAAATCAGAAAAAAAGGAACAGCATTTTCAATGCGCATTCATCTCTTCTACGTACACAATAAAATGAGCAAAAAAAGGAGAAAAAATATCTGTAACAAGAGATTTGAAAATGTTTGCAAATATATTTCGGTTGGCAGGCAGGCACAGTGTGTCTTAAGATAAGAGAGCATGAAGGAAAGGAACTCTGAATACATACTCGATTTAATTTCTAAAAATTTGTGTACTCCTACAGACAAGTGATAAGTGCCAAGAGTACCGTTAAGCATTTTCAAGATATACGAGTATAGGATCCTATATGCCCTTGAAATGTGTTAAATATATTCATACGAATGTGCAATTTCTGTCTCACCGAAAGCGTTTTTCGAAAGAAATGGAAGCTTAGTACTATTTCTTCTTATGCCTGGTAAGCACCTTGACCAGCCCGCATCATACCGACCACTGTGCATGCTCAACACGACACGAGACGAATAATATGTAACCGGCTATAGAAATATCTCGAAGGTTAGACAGTTTGGGTTTCTCAAGGCAAAATCGACGGTCAACGCTATTAGAACTGTGACGCAGAAGGCGCGAAGCGGTGGTCCAACTAGGTTGAAACTCTGCGCGATTGCTACACGAGATGTTAAGAATGCTCTTAGTACGGTGAAATGGAACAAAATGTTGACGTCAATGGAAGGTTTTGGTTTCGGCTCGACATTCTGGAGGGTACAGAGGTGGTTGACTAAAATGGTCTATAATTAACGACACAGAAAATGGAAGTGCTACTGATAGATGCGCATAGACTAGGGCGGAAAGCTAGACTATGTATCAGTGGTCACACTTTAGCCTCACAAGGAGCAATAGAGTACCTTAGCGTGATTGTCGACGCAGTACTCGATATTATTTGGCTAAAAGACAAAGAGGCTAAATAGCAAGCTCAAGCGGATAATGCCCAATATTGGTGGTACTCAAGGGGAGAGAAGGTGACTTCTGTGTGGACTCCTCCACACTTCACACTGCACCTATATGGGAGTGCGCAAAAAAAACTATATACAACACTAGCACTGATTCAGAGATGTTCTGCATTAAAAATCTTCATACCGCATACGCATACCGGAAACTGATTGAGAAAGCAATTGTTGTAACATCTGAGCAAAATATCTGCGTTGGTTTTATAATATGCAAGTTGCAGTACCGCCGCACTAGCGGAAATCAGGGGAGCACTCACGTTCAATTAGAGAATGGCAGATATGTTAGCAAACTCATCACAACGGCAGATGGATATATGCTCTTATAGCCTGTTTACGAGACGACACGGTAAACTGGGTTATTATCTTACGCAAATTCTCACTGGCGATCAGTCCGGTGCCGTTTTTTGGACTAGACTGGAGATAACGCGTGGATGAGTTTCCCCACCCTCGTGCCACATAACCTGCCCAGAAGTATTCTAGTGCCACGGGAGACGGGCAGAAGCTTAGATGGTTTCCAATACTTCACCTAGGTATGAAATTTAGTGCCGTAATAACGGGCTTTTGAATTTGTTACTCACATGTGATTATCATGGGTGGGGAACATTGCTGAACTTTATTCCACCGTGGGGCATGCCAACACGGCGAAACTCACGTAAAATACGACTTTAGTTATATAAATTCTGTAAGGCCACGGCTGTTTTAGGCAATACCTGCATCGTTTTGAGATGGCAGAAAGTCCTATATGTCTAAACTGCACAGGTGAATTCGAAATGGGGAACACGTTACATTCAAGTGTGGCAGGTTCAGCGACGAATGTTGTGCGATGAAGAAGGTGTTTGGCTGCAGACCAACTATTGATAATTTGATTGGCGAAATATGCTCATCAAGTGCCAAGTAGAATGCCGGCCAATTATTCGCCGGACGAGTTGTGCACCTAATAGAGAGGGAACGCTCGGAACTACTGGAATAAACGGAGCAACAACGGAAGCGACAATCGGTCATGCGGACGCTGTGAGAAAACGATGGATCGTATGGAGACAATTGAAGCTTAGTAGCTTGGATGGCCTCTTGACGTAATACTAAGTCGATAACGTAATACTTAGTTAGTGGGTGAGGGTCCCACACTGACTGATGTTTTCAACTATTCATTTATACGCCGAAGATGTCGACATTATTGCGCGTACCAAACGAGATATCAGTACTTCAGTGCTATGAGAATTTAATCTGCCAAGATGGGTATGGTGGTGAATAAGGTTAATACGAAGTATATGCTGGCGAACAGCCTGCATTTTGGGCGGCGCTCTGAGGTTCTGCAGGCATGTCTTAAAACTCCTGACGGATTTTCTTACAAACGATTGTGGACTACGTGCGCATCTGAAAATGATTGTTTGTAGACTGTACTCTCACAGCCATTAGTGACGGCGGAACATATATTGTGTGAATGTCGAGTTCTTGATAGGTTTAGATAGAGATGTTTCACAAGAGGCAATAAAGTATCATGGCGTGATGATCGACGCAAGGCTGAGCTTTAAGCAGCACTTGACGAAAAGGTAGATATAGTGTGCACGGTGCAACACCGTTGCAGGATCGGTAATCGGAGGACCGCTTACGATCGATTAGAGAGTGGCAGCAAAGCTGGCTGCATGGCAAACTGAATTATTATTTTACACAAATTCTCCCCAGCCACGGATGTTTTCAGCAATATCTTCGTCGTTTTGGCTGCCGGATAGTTTTACTGCGGAACATGATGCATTTGAGTGTGACAGGTTCAATAACGAACGGCATGCACCTGATGAGTTTTTTTGCTACACATTAACTGTTGAAAAGTTGATTGGCTACATGTGCGCATAGAGTATCAAGTGGTATGCTGGCCAATTGTTTGTAGGACGAGCTGTGCGCAGAATGAGTATAATCGAGAACGAACGCAGGGAACTGTTACGATACACGGAGCAACAACGGAATCGACAAGTGGTCGAGCGGACGTTGCAAGGACTCGATGGATCGTACGGATATAATTGAACTGTTACGAACTTGACATTTGAATTTACTACTCTGGACTGCCTATTAACGTAGTATCGGTAGTTGCTGGAGGATCTACCGTCCCACAGCGGGGAGATGGTAGTGGGTGAAGCTTTATACCTCTTTAATAAAAAATACAGAGATGCTAGGGGAGACATAGGGTCTCACTCAGAGACATATTCAACATTAGGGTTTAAGATCTGATGGTGTTCGTTAGGAAAGGAACAAATCTGTTAAACAAACTGTCGACCGGAAGGGGCAGAATAGATCACATTGATCGCAGTGTCCTGCAAGAGTACATGGTCAGGATGATAATAATACGGTACACACCTATACACTTTTGGTTGCGCATGAGTTTATCGACCGTGGCACTGATATTACCAGCGGCAATAATATCGGTCTATTTACCCACTTATTGTTTAAGAATTCTAAGCTATAGAAATTGTTTTTAAAAATGAGCTTTTGACACAAAACCACTGTTGCTTACCCGCATCTTTAATGAAATGAAAACGTACCACGTACTCATGCACTTCGAATAAAATGTTACAAAAATTTTTGATTGTACGAGTGAGAGGGGAGTGAGTAAAAGTACATGAGAAATGAATTTTTCAATTCAGCACAATTTACCGAACAAATCATCAATGCCTTATGAGACCAAAAATAGGTAAAATAAGAACTAAAGGAACTTAAACCCTAACCCATACACACACACAAACACACACAGAGAGAGAATCACACATTCAATCAAAGTTTTTAGTTAAGAAATGCACTTTTTGGAATGAAAAAGATTATAAATTCAGTTGCTTTTAAAACAAATGTAAATATGAGTACGAGAAACAGGGTGAACCCTTAAAGGGTAACAATTTATATCAAATGAAAACAATTTCGACATATAACAGGAACTCCCTATACCTCACAGATGCACTTTTAGATATTTTTTTTAATAATTTCGTTTTCTTTTAATATTTTTTTCTCTAGAAATTTATTTATTTTTATTTGAGTTTTTTCACTGCAATTCAGAGATTGCAAGGATATGTGTTTGTGTTTTCGAATTTTTTCCTCTTAATAGTTTAAATACAAATTTTCTTTCATTTAAAATTTTACAAAAACTAAAACAAGAACGTTAACATACGCCCTTTAATTTGATGAAAATAAATACAAAAATGAATGGAGGAGAACAAACAAGAAAAAAGGGTGGAAGAGTAGTTGAAGAAAAACAAGGAAAAGAAAACACTTCTTAAGAAAAATATGTAAAAAAAAAGAAATAAAAACAGAAATTTCTGCAGACAAATCAAAAGTTTGTTTGCCAGTTGATTATAAGACGAGATTGATGTTTAACAATAATCCTTAACATTTTTCTTACAATTTTCTTTATATAGATGTATCCACTCTCCAGCCCTTCAGGAGCAAACAGGGCTGCTGTATTTCAATAAAAAATATAACAGGGGATACAGGATTAAAAAAAAAATTGTAAAATGAATGAATGCAACCTGCTTTTCTTTTTAATGCAGCAGAAGAAAAAAAGTAATAACAAGGAATTACACCGAATAATGGAAAAACAAATATAAAAAAATAGACGAGAAAAAATAAAATTGAAAAGAATGGCAGAAAAGAACACAACAGTTGTAATCGCAGCAAATAAATGAAAAAAAATGAAAAAAAAAAATAGAAAACTTGCAACAGTTAATGATTCTATAAGTAGCAAGCAAATCAAAGTATTTTGTTGTTAAACACGTTTTGAATGGAAGATGATTAAAATCATTTTCTGTGTTTTTTTTTTTTAATTCCTTTTTTTCTTTAAATCTCTGGCTAATAAAAGTAAATGTTTTCCGACTGTTTTTTCTTAAATAAGCGTTAGACAATTGCAAGCAGGAAAATATTTAATTTTTATATTTGCTTTTAGTTGCAAATATCAGAAAGCAATGGGCTAATTAAGGTGGTCAATTAAGTTTGTTGTCTTAAGAAAAAAATGTAAGATAATATTGTAACGCAGTTTCTTTTTCCAACTGGGTTATGACTCAGTCTGTCCATGATCGGACCAAAGGTCTGCGTGCTTTGTAAACGAAATACTACAATTTTCCTTCGTATTTAAGTTATAAGCAAAACTTTATTATGAGCCCTTATTTTCTACACTTAATAGCAAATTAAAACTACCACAGACTTGGTTCGGAGAGTTGGATTTGGTGATGTCAGTCAAGAATACAGAGGTAGTCTGGCGCTTAATCTGGCAGGATTAATGAAACGGTTGTTGTTAATTAATCTGCGGTAAACCTAGAAGGACCACAGGAACGGTTATCGGTAATTTATTAAGTAGGATTACAGGAACGTTTGTCGGTAATTAATTCAGCAGGGTTACGGGAAAAGTTGGCTGTGGTAAGTCTGGAATGACCACAGAAACGGTTGTCGGTAATTAATCTGTGGTAAATCTGAAAGAACCACAGCAACGGTTGTCGTTAGTTGATCTAGCAGAGTTACGGGAACAGTAACGGTTGTCGGTGGTTGATTTGGCAGGGTCACAGGAACGGGTGTGTGCAATTAATCTGGCAGGATTATAGGAACTGTTGCCAGTCGTTAATTTGGCAGGACCACAGAAAAAGGAGCATGCAATTAATTGGGTGGATTAACAATAAATTTATTAAAACGCCCAGAGAGTCGCCCTGGTTATCCGTCTTGAAAATTATTAATACGGCCAGAGAATCGCTCTGATTATCCGTCTTGAAAAGAAGAGTCAGTTCTAGTCAAACCAACTCCCTGTTATCACCTTCAAACTGCGATCATTTATGTTAAAAATAGTATGAACACAATGAGAATTCTTTGTTAACAAATGTTCATGAACGAAATGTAACATTCTCATCGTGTTGTATTTTCAACCTATCTGTGTGTTGTTGTTGTATTCGGTACTTACTTTTAATAGGTTATTGCGTCTGTTTGTTATTTTTTATTGGTAATAATAATACGTTCACTGTTTTATTTTTATACATATATGTGTGGCTTGTAATAGTTTTTTAGGGGTAAATAACTATGAGCTGGCAACTCTACTTTATTTGACAACTGCTTTAACAGCTGATAGCTACTTTTTATTTATATAAGGCTATGTCCGAGTTCGGAATACCTGCCAAACTTGCTCACATATACAAAGTCTACGGTGAAAATTAGCAGAGACCTCCCGGAGCCATTTCTAACTAAAGGACGACTCACCTGGAGAAACAGTCTATCGTGCTGACTCTTCAACACTATTGTGAATACCAGTGGAACAATTTACCACAAGAGCCACATGCTCTAGCTTATGCCTATGATGTAGACATAAGGCGACGGCATTTACAAGAAGTCACGCCAGTGTTTCCCAGAATTGTAAAAGAGTATTCTAAGACAGATCTTGTGGTGAATGAGGGCTTTTGCTAACTTTACATACCAAAAAGACCGAAAAATGTTCTCCGATTACCCTGCGTAGAATAGAGAGAGTTTCCGACGCCTTTTAGATTTCTTGGCGAAAAACTTTGCCGCCCAACACACCGCTGCCGTTATCAGAAAGATGTGAAGCGGTGTCAAACCAATCAAGCCCTCCAAGACTGCTATTGCGCACGTTCTCATTGCCCCAGTTATGCCGAGTCAGGGGAGTCTTTGTACTATGCCTATAATGCATAAGTGATAATGGGCCGAATAATGGCGGTATATATCCAAAGTGTCATTCTCGGCGAAAGACTCCATATCTTACCGTAGGAGAAGCGACTTGCACAGATGGTCTTTATCGTCTCATCCTTGACAGCAGGAATGTGCGGGTTCCAACTAAACCTCCCAGAAATCGTGCATAGAGCACTTACGACCATGAACTCTTTCAATTTGAATTTAATTTTTGTGTTAAACCAGTGGAACTAACAGACATAAAAACAAAAATAGGAAACGCTTTTAATATTAAAAAATATAATAAAAATATTTTTTTAAGCAAATATAACAAATAAAGTCGTCTGGCTATAGGGAAATCCTTTAAGTAAAAATTAAAAAACAAAATTATGAAGTTTTTGTTGTTTTTTTTTTTAATTTCATAAAAATTTTGAATCTATTTTGTTGAATTTTCCCACAATTATAAATAAAAATGAAAAAGAACGACAGAGAGAGATAATGAAACAAAAATCCGTTTTGCTTTTTTTTGTTCTTTTACCAAAAGGAAATCCACTTGATGTACTTGTAGCAACTGTAGCTGGCCAGTAACTTTGGCTATGAGAGCGGAAATGAGCGTGTTAAGTAAAACGGATGTTGAAGCCTAAATAAGCGGAAATGTGGCTTGCAAGTGGCTGCTATGTTACTTATGATTTTAAAATGGATAATAAATGGACGCGCGAAAATGTCATTCAAGTGAATGTCATTACCACAACCAACAACAACAACAACAACGGCAGCTTTAACTATAACATCTAAAAAAAGGAAACAAAACATTTGCTCATTTAAATACTTCTTACTCTGAGTGTGTCTGTTTGTCTGAATGACCATTTGTGTAGAAAAAAAAACACAAAATAAAAGAGAAAACCAACGGAAAATGGAATTAACTTGCAGTCAAGAGTTAAAACATGTCGTCTGGACACATTTGAATACACATACACAAACCCACATCCGCACATACAACCATAAAGGTGTTATTGACCATTAACACTGTCAACCAATGCCAACGCTTTCGACACACACTCACACTCAGTCATCATAATCATAATTAACAAGCATGGACATCATAATTGTAATGAACCTCAATGACAACATGATTGTGTCCAGAGTAGAGTCTTCAATTCAGTCTAGCAGTCACCACAAAGTCAGTCAAATATGACTGTAACTGTTAAACACGTGGTGTTCATGCTAATGTTTCTACGATTGGCATTGTGTTGTAATGTGAGTACGAGAGCACTTCTCTCTCTGTCTCTCTCTGTAAACGAGTAAATGAAAGTAGTGTAAGTGACCATTTAACAGCTTAAATGTGTGAAATGTAATGCTTAGCGGAAAAAACGATTTTTTTTTTTTCTGGAGCAGCTCAAATTCAAATCGTGTAATTACTTCTAATCAAATGAGATTTTCGTTGATGATAAGAATAATGAAAATCGTTTTAGGGAACAAATACAAATTTCTTCTTCTTTATTTTAATTATTTATTTATTTACATTTTTTTTTCTCCGTCACTCCTCTACAAAGCATCTATTGCCTTGTTTTAGTTTCAGGCTAAGTAGATGATTAATCTACTGTAGCTCGCCTACATATAATTGTGTGGTGGTGGAGGTCCATGCTAAGTGATCTTTATTTAGCATCATAATTTATTCCCAGTATGTCTCCTTTCGTCTGCTGTTTGTCATCATCGCTAGAGGTAAAGTGGGAGATCAGGGGGCTTATTTGTAAATGCATTTGTCCCGAGGGAGGCTTAAGTCTCCTTATTAAATACTCGAAACCGCAATTAAATTATTTTCGTCATGTCGCAAGCTGTGGATTCGAACCTGGGACACTTGTGTTGTATGCGTGGATTAAAACAGTGGCCGGCCCAAATATAATATGTTCGGAATCGATCACAATTTATGTAATTTTCGGCTCAGCTGAGTTAGACCTATGCATGGGACAGCCATACCAACAGCGAAACAAATAAATAAAGCTGCAAATAGGGCCAAAAGAGTAGAAACAGCTAGCAATAGCAGCAGATGAGGCAACTGGCCGGAATAACATAAGAAAACTAGACCAGATGATTGTTTTGTCTCACACCTCGAAAGTGTAATAGGAACCCGACAGTTGATGAATGTAATGGTATATTACTGCCTACAGTGAAGAAGAAAGACATCATCGAAAAGTTACCAAAAAGTGGCGACTTGAAGGGACTGCTACAACTGAAGAGAAATTATTCTGCTTAATACCATATACAAGATACTCGCATTCACAATACGGGCGAGGCTTCTAAACGAAGCGCATGGCGAAACGAACAGGCAGGCGTCAGGCCAACATTCTAGGCATAACCATAGAACAATCTATAGAATGATGTATCCCCCTCTATCTTCTATTCGTCGACCTTATGAAAGCATTTGCTAACATTAGACGAAATGCCATATACGAGTAGAAAGCGTTGAGAGGAAAAGTATTACCTCAGCAAATAATTCGCATGATGAGAGCAACGTACGCCAAAGCTAGAGTAAAGCACCTCAGCTTGGACGACATAATGAGCAATATCTGTATTGTCTCACGCCAACTAGCATAACATTCTTCTACTATCGCATAAAATTTTTCGAATAGTTAAAGTGCCTTTTACCACATATGGTCTTTTTCAAGGAGGTATATCTCGGTCCACAAGGACTTTTGGGTCATGGGGAAAAACCAATGGATTCCTTAATGAAGACCCTTCCATTCCAATACGTTCGATTCCTCCAGAATTTCATCGCAAAAGGAACGCTTTTTGTTCTGCCGTAAGTAAAACCTGATACAGTTCATGAATCAGTAAGTATTGGTTTCAGGAGGTACTTAAAACACATATTTACTCAACACTTTTACTAAAGCCTTAACACGACTTTATTCTTTGAATATTAAATTGTGACTGACTAACTCAGGCCAGACATACTTTATTATCATTAGTTTCAAAAGTCCAAGTGCACTCTACAACATACTATTCAGTTGTGATTAAAACAAATTTAATTTCGAATTTATTTCCGTAACATTATTAATGAAATTTTTCGCTTGATCTTCAAACCCTCTTTTTTTGCACAACTTGTATACACTACTTAATATTGCTTAGCTGGTGGTGAACCATTTTATGTATTTATCTCTTTTTTCTTGGGGGTGGCGTGGTGTAGTGGTCAGAGCGCACGCATAACAGCACAAATGACCCAGGTTCGAACCCCAGCAGAAGACGTGACGAAGAAAAATTTAATTGAGGTTTCGAATGTTTAATAAAGAGGCTTCAACTTTCCTCTAGACAACTTCATCTAAAAAATAAAGAAGAAGCCGCCCCCCTGACCTTACCGCATACCTCAGGCGTTGATGACAAACATCAGACGAATGATCAAGAACCCCACACCATCTACTGGAAAAAAATACAATGCTAAAGTAAATATCACCACCAATTAGCACGGATCTTCACCACTACGCAAAAATCATATGGAGGAAGCTACAGCGGATTAATCATCTACTTAGCTTGAGAGATAAAATTGATTAAAGAAACTGAAACAAAGCCATGGAGGAGTGACGGAGAAAAAAAATATTTTTTCTTAGCTTTAGAAAGCTCTATCATAAGCTTCCTTCATTTAGTGAATGTCAGAACCTTCTTCTTTTTCATTTGAATAAAGGGTCCGCTATCTAACGTTTTTTTTTTCAACTAGTGCTTATTTCGTGAATGGTAACACTTAGCTCATGTCTGATTTGACAGATAATTAGTTTTATCCTTCCGCTGAACGAATATGGTTGTGTATACGCTTGAACAAGGTTGGGAAATATTGCGACATTACTTTGAAAATCATGGTAATGTTGCAGAATCAAAAATCATCTTTTCGGATGAAGCTCATTTTGATCTTGGCGGGTATATAAACAAGCTAAATTGTCGCATTTAGGCACAGAAAACCCGCACGCATACATTGAAAAGCCGATACACTCAAGACGAGTCACTGTTTGGTGCGGATTTTGGTCCAGAGGCCTAATTGGGCCATTTTTCTTCGAAAATGAGCAAGAAGTGGCCGTTACAGTCAATGGCGATCGTTATTGGGCCACGTTGAACGAATTTTTGTTCACAAAAATTGAAGTGGAGGATATTAGCAACATTTGGTTTCAACAGGACGGCGCTACGTGCCACACAGCCGAAGCTACACTTGATGTTTTGCGCCCTGTTTTTGAAGATTCGCATTATCAGCCGCAGAGCTGATGTCGTTTGGCCACCTCGGAGCTGCGATTTGACACTGTTGCACTATTATTTGTGAGGTGCCGTCAAAGATAAGTGTTACGCCAACAAGCCAGAGACAATTGACACTTTAAAGATCAATATTCGTGAAGCCATTTGTGAAATACAAAAAAAAAGAAAAAAATTAAAACACATGAACAGGCTTATCCCGTATCACAATTCAGTTCAAGCAATAAACATTGCTTTTAAGGGCAAAAAAATATTTTATTAAAAAAACAAACATTTCTTTTAATAAAACTAAGTGAGCCCAGTGAATCAACGATTTAACAATTTTTTCAATTTTCAATTTTTTCTTTTTTTAAAGAATTTTCTTGGAAATTGCCTTGCTTTTCTTTTAGGTTCAATACGCTTTTCAAACATATTTTTCCGATATTTAGCCAACAAATACTCAAAGTCATAAATATGCAATCAAATGTAAAATTTTAATGCATTTAAAGGGAGTTGCAGCGTAAAATTTTGTATTAAAACAACATACAAATACACATAAAAAAGAGAATAAAAGGTCGCAGACACCGAGGATAAAGCCAATATAAAAGTATTAAAAAACTCAGCCAATCCACAGAAACTCACACACACATATAAAAGTAATACACCACAAGAAACACACTGAAAAAAGAAGGATAGCAAAAGAAGAAAATAAAAATAAAATGCGGAGCAATATAATATTTCCTCATCAGCTGCTTAAAACAGTGATGAGAAAGTTGATACCATCGTACTTTATTTATATTATTTACGTAGTACGCCCCTAATAGATGTCTTACTCTCATAAATATATCCCTAATTCTTAATGTTTTACATTCCTTTGTTTCAGCATTTTCCGATTTTTATTTATTTTTAGTACTAATGGCTACTCGATGACACTATGCGACAAAAACGTATGAATTTGAAATACCTGAGAAGTGTTACTATTTTTCTGATAGACACTATCGAGTACAACAAGAATCTGTATATATAAGGTTGGAGGCACTTTTCGAGAGTATGACAACGAGTCAGCTTATCGACTAAGCGCGGTTAGAGAAATAAGCGGCTCTAGGACAATATCTAATTACGCGGCACTGGTATTGTCGAAAACAATCCCGATAGGCATATTGGGGTATGAATTGAGGCAGATTTATTTACGCCGTTTTGAGGACTATAGACGGCCTGCGGCTTTGAAAAGGAAGGAACTATGGGTTTCTATAAACAAAGTCGCGGTAGCACTGCAGTTTGAAAAAAATATGGACATTCTGTCTTGTATCCATCTTCGATATTGTCAGCCAAATTTTTTATGACCCTGCTCTTGACTGGTCATGACTGTTTCAAGATGTATTTTCACAAATTTAGACAAGATGGGTCTCCTATGTGCCCAAACTGTGTGAATGAGGAGCATGTGATATTCAGGTGTCCGACATTCAGGAGGCCTTGGGAAATGGACGCTAGTCCACGCCAGCTGCTCGGTGCGATGATTGCTTCCAAAATCAGATGGAATGAATACAATGAGGGCATATGACTGTAGATTTATGGTAAGTGCATGGCGGATAAGCTTAAGCAGGCAGATATCACTTTGGATCCGAACGGATCGTCTGGGAATATCGGTACTTCTTTTAGGCAGAATAGGCGGCTGGTGGGAATTTTGGGAACATTGGGAAATGAACCCGCCTGCTATGAGACCAAAAGTGTTTGGCAACATTAGGGTCACCGAGATCGGGACAATTTTTATGACAGCCTAAAGCACTTGCGAGGAACCTTGTATAGGTTATTACGGACCGTTGGAATGTTGGCAGACATGCTCAAAAGCTGGAAATATAATTTAATGATCTTTACAGAAGTTGCAATGATAAGGAGGAAAAGTAGTCTACGGAACACCTACGTAGGGCAACACATGGTCTTTCATAATTTTCTCGATAGCAGACTTCGATACACCCACAAGATACTTCTGGTTTAGCAAATAGGACTTTCCTCAAAATACTCTTGAGGTCTATACCGACGGAGAGAATGGGCCGTGGTACGCGTAAACATAAAAGTTCTGTCACTAAACTTTTCTTAAAGGTTGCTTGACTACTGCGGTGTCACGCTCATACTGAGTGCTGTGCAATGCTTGTTGAGTGGTGGGATTTTTCCTGCAAATCTACTGAATTACTTGGACAGTCGAACTGCAATTAAAGTCCTTGCGAGAGTCACCTCGACGTCTATCCTCGTCCATGAATATCGTATGTTTCTCGTAGAAATATCTTCTCATTCGAAGGTAATTTTCATATGCATCCCAGGACACATGGATATCGTCGGGAATTGCGTTGCTAATGAACTGGACAGTGCGGGTACTGAGCTTGATATTTTCGAACGAGAGATAGCCTATAATTGGTGTCCCGAATTCCTGGGTTAGGCTGGATATTCTCCGGTCGGTGAATAACGAGGCTCAAACAAGAGCGACCTCGATAAAAAGAGGACTAAATATATCCTTTCCATAAGTCGCATAGTCATTTATCGCACAATTCCGGTCATCACGGGAGGCATGCTTGATTGGGAGGAATTCCGATAGACTCGGCATCCCTTGGCAGAATTTTTGCATGAACCGTCTTTCATTCAATGTGTTCAGCCCTTGCTATCACACAACGAAGGTTCTTAGCCTCCTATTTTTTGTCATCTTTAAATGAACTTTCCAAAATGAAGGTTACCGAAATTGCTCGATTTATTTTAAAATCAAAATGGTTTCCTATGGAGACTGTTAGCCTCTATGCCTCTGCTATCACAATGGGCAAAATCTCTGGCCTAAGTGGGACTACTTTTCTCTAGGGGAGTCCACCACCCTACCTAATCTAACCTTGTTAAAAGTACTCTCAAACATTTTTTTAAGCCGAAATGAAAATCCCATATCCCATCACTGGCTTAAATTGTTTTCATGCTTGTGAGATCAAAAAACAATAACAACAAATAATGCACAACAGAATAGAAGTAAAGGAAAAAAAATCCCAAGGGAAATTTTGTTTATTTTTTTCTAGCTCTCTCTCTCTCTCTTTCTTTTTACTTCTTTCTCTCTGGTTTTTGTTTAGCAATAAGCATAATAATGTTTAATACAAATTGGTGACAACAAATAACAGCAATAGCGGGCTGGCTATAGAGGAAACTAAACGGATGGCAGGCGAACAGTATTAAAAACAACTTTGACATGTTCTCTGACTTGACAACAACAGCATTAAATGAAAAGTCAACGACAGCCCTCTAACAATGTTTAACGACATTTACAATAAAATGTCAATTGAAAAAAATTTTAACGAAAAAACAAAAATCAAAATATTTGCCAATAATATATATTCAAAAGAAAGAGTGGGAAGGGAATATGCAGTTTAAGCACAGAGAGTGGAGTTTAAGAGCGTGTGGTATAAGATTTGAAAGAGTCAACCAACACGAATGGTATGAAATGACAATACCTATCCAACTCAATAAGATATAATCTACAAACAAGGAAAATCATGTCCAGAACAAAAGTCAACAATTTGATGCTGAAGATAATGATGATGACAATGACGATGATGTTGATGATGATATTGGCGATATGGCGATAAAAGCAGCAGCTACTAATACTTACAGCACACAATAGCAAAACATGCAGTAAAACTTGCATTATACGACTATTTATACAATTTTGCTTTCACAATTTTTAGTTAAAAATGTTTTTCTTTATTTATATTTTTTTATATTTTTTGTTATTCTTTGATCACAGAAAAGAAACAACAACTGCATTTATAGAAATATTAATACACACACATATCTATACACAAGTAATATACCAATACTATTAACATTAATTCTGTTTACTTTGCCTTTGGCTTGGTTTGTAGTAAATATCATCAAATTCAATAAAATTCGTTGCTAATGTGGAAAACAACAACTAATGGCAACTATAGAACACGCTGAGTTAACCTTTTAATAGGCGGACATAGGAAATAGAAGCGAATATTATAAAACATACTTCAAAGCAATTTCACTTCTTTTTTTGATTTTTAATAGTTTTGCTGTTGACAAATGATTCTCCATGATTTTGAAATTTAAAAGTGTCCTAAAGTTCAAAAGTGTCTGTTAGTTCTGTTAATCATGTGGAGATCAGAAGACCGGGAAAAGCCAGGCGTGCCATAATGGTATGAATAGGACTTGCAGAGAAACCATTGGGCTGTAACCCAAGAATATTTTACTGGATGTATATATACCATGATGATCAAAACAATTGTGGCATATGGAATAGAGTACAAAGATGGGCGTGCATAAGCATAAATATGTAATTGAGAAACAGTCCTACAGTTTCACTCGAGCTTCTATTGGACTTTAGTCCGTTATAAAAGGTCCGCCATCTAACGTTTATTTTTAATGCTTATTTCGTGAATGGTAACACTTAGCTCATGTCTGATTTGACAGATAATTAGTTTTGTCCTTCCGCTGAACGAATATGGTTATGTATACGCTTCGCTAAGTGGGCCTGCGATCGACTCACAGATGCCGATTTTGCCAAAAAATCATCTTTTCAGATGAGCTTTGAAGCTCATTTTGATCTTGATGGGTATGTAAACAAGCAAAATTGTCGCATTTGGGGCACAGAAAACCCGCACGCATACATTGAAAAGCCGATACACCCAAGACGAGTCACTGTTTGGTGCGGATTTTGGTCCAGAGCCATAATTGGGCCATTTTTCTTCGAAATTGAGCAAGGAGTGGTCGTTACAGTCAATGGCGATCGTTATCGGGCCATGTTGAATGAATTTTTGTTCACAAAAATTAAAGAGGAGGATATTAGCAACATTTGGTTCCAACAGGACGGCGCTATGTGCCACACAGCCGAAGCTACGCACGATTTTTTGCGGCCTGTTTTTGAAGATCGCATTATCAGCTGCGATTTGACACCGTTGGACTATTTGTGGAGTGCCGTTATAGATAAGTGTTACACCAACAAGTCAGAGACAATTGACGCTTTAAAGGACAATATTCGTGAAGCCATTGGTGAAATACAGCTGCACACAATCGATAATGTGCTTAAAAATTGGGCCGATCGTGTAGGCTACTGCATGGCCAGCCGAGGTATCCATTTGAATGAAATTATTTTCCATTATTAACCGGAAGGATTGTACTTTCAAATAAAAAAAGAAATTTGAGAAAATATTCATTTAAAAAAAAATATATATTATTTGGCGGACCCTATACATGACAGTGTGGAAAAGAGTCAAAGATAGCATGCAAGGATTTTGAACGATGGATCAAACGTGCGGCAAACGCACATTATTACTCGTTTAGTGTATTGCACAACGCTTTATAGAAGACTTCGCCGCTGATAACTGATTTTGTCCGAAGGTTAAATTTGATGTGGTGAGTGTATAAGACTGCGCAAAAGTTTCTCTACGTAGCAGTCTGTATGGCTTCAATTAATTAGTCGCACCGTTTATACTGCGAATTCCGTTTTACCTGGCGTCTCTTTATCTCTCGCTTATTTACATTTCTCTTCTTCATTCAGTATCATTCTTGTATCTGTGTGGTGCGCATAGTAATTAGTTAATTGTTCGTATTAAAATCAGAATAACTTGTGTTTAAAGCTTAGTTTTTGTTTAATAAAGTGTCTCATAATGTAAAATAACGTTAAAGGTTTATAAAAATGTAAAAAAGTTACTAAAAAGTGTTATATTTTAACCGAAAAGTCTTAATTAGAGTTGTGAAATAAATGCCTACAAAAGTCTACGTGCCTGTATTGTTGTTTTTTCTCTTAATGTGCTTACGAATATAGAAAGAAGAATATAGAAAACATAGTATTAGTGGCCAATTTGTTTAGGCACAAACGGGATATTTATGTTGTGTTTAATTTCCCATTGTATGTGATTCGCTGTGCTTGTATAGAAGTAAAGCAAGCGTTAGAGGTGAATCGTTTTAGTGTTATATTAATAAATGTTATATAAAATAATAATGTAATAAGTGTTATATAATGAGAAATGTGTTTTTGTTATGAGGCAGAGGCAAGAGTCTAACAGTTTATTGGTAAAAAAAAAATGTTTGTGAAAATAAAAATGACAATTTCATCATTATTTCGTTCGTGAAATCAGTTATTGGAGGTTTAAAAATAATTATTAAAAGATACACTGGTGGCCAAAACTAAAGCAACCGAAAACAATCACTTACTTAATGCAAGAAACATTTTAATTTTTGAGGAAATTTGTAATTTTTTCTTCGCATTGTTACAGATATTATTATAATCTACATATTCCAAACAAACAATTTTCATCTTCAATTAACTACGTGGAAATTTTCTCACTTTTCTCAAAATAAAGCACTAAAGCAACATTATTATAACATTGATGTTTACAAAAAACAATAATTGTTTTTACCGTTATATTTTGCTTTATGATCTTATTTGACATTTCAAAAAACATTTTTATTAAAGTTTACTTACAACACCACGTGAAAACTTTCGATTTAGAGTAAGTTTAATATAAATTATGAAAAATGGCTAGAAAAAGTACTCTACTTATGGATCTTAAAGTTCAAATTATAAGTGACTATCAAAATGGTTTGTCCGAAAAGTTTTCAATATGTAAATCAGTGATTTCTCGATGAATATGTCGATTTCGAATAACTGGATCAGTAGTGACAGTACATTTTGGAGGTAGACCGAGGAAAACTTCACATCGTACAGATAAAAAAATAATCCGTGAAATAAAAAAGAAGCCTTTTGTCATATCAACTGAATTAGTAAGAGATTTGTCATTGGATGTAAGCAGTAGAACTGTAAGAAATCATCAATAAAACCATTTATTTCCCAGAAAAAACGCAGAGCCAGGTCAGCTTTTGCAAAGACTCACATTGGTTGGAGTCTTGCTCAGCGGAGAAACATATTGTTCTCGGATGAATCCAAATTCAACATAAAAGGTTCAGACATGAAGAACTTCACCATAAGGAGACCAAAAAATGAACGCCTTATACCGCAATATTGTAAAGGAACGGTAAAACATCGTGAAGGCTCAATAATGGTGTGGGGCTGTTTTTCATACGATGGAGTTGGACCAATTTACCAAATTACTGAGAAAATTGATCGATTTATTTATAAAAATCTGTTGAAAAACGTAATGCTGCCATACGCAAAAGAAAACATGCCACTGGTTTGGGTTTTTCAACATGACAATGACCAAACACATGCTTCAATCAAAAGTAAGTGTTCTTGGGTGGCCAGCCCAATCGCCAGACCTTAACCCTATTGTAAAGCTCTGGAGCATCGTTGACCACAAAATAAAAAGGGATTTAGGGACAAATAAACACACCATTTTCTAAACGTAACCAGAAAGCATGGAACAGCATTTCTAAAGATCAAATTGAGAGGCTAATTGATTCAATGCCCCGTAGATGTGCTGCCGTCATAAAAAATATGGGTTCCGCTATTGGCTATTCTTTTAATTTTTAAGTTCTGTCACAGAAATATAAAAGTTGCTTTAGTATTGACCACTAGAATTTTATTGTTATTTCGTTATTTTGAAGAAAAATAAATATTTTAAGCAAATGGATTATAATTTATTTGCATTTACGTTTAATCTGAATAAAGTGAGAACATAAAAACCAAACAACATCCAGTTTAAACCTTTTTAGTGGAACATATTTACTAAAATAAGAAAGTGTAATGTTAGTTGTTTTAGTTTTGGTCACCAGTGTACGTATTAAAAATAATGTTTAAATATTGGTAGGTATTAATGTTTTTATTTAAAGAATTATTTTAAACTTGATTTACATTACTTTTTCCAAAACCTATCTGACATGTAAATCGAGGTATAGGTGTACTTACAAGTCCAAAGGTTTATGCGGTGTTTCATTTTTCACAATTATGTCCTTCTAAATGTTTAAATGTAGTCCAATACCTTTTCGGTAACTAAAATAGTGTTAGTTTTTGATCTCTTGGCCTGTAAAGTGTTAAATATTTTGTAACTCATGTTTCAAATCACAAAATTGCCTTTTTAATTAAAATAATAAAATAGTTACCATTATAATATTTTAATATAATATATATTAATTTCGTAATAAAATATTTTACAATGTTCTTGACGATAATAGGGTTATTGGTAGAAAAAAGAAACTTTAATTGAATAAATTTTATAATGATTTTTTGACCTAAAACAACCAATTACTTGTAACAGTAATTAATTATTTTTGGTATCTATTTGAACAAATAGAAAATTAGTTTAATAAATCAAGTACGGAAATTGTAATTGTGATAAGTACAAGAGAAAGGCATATATCGTAAGGAGTTGTAAAGATAGATTTTTAATTTAATTTTTTTTTAGGTGTATAACTCAAAAATGTGCGATTTGTCGAAAATTTTTTTTATTTTCTATTGAGTATTGGTGCAAAAAAAATTCAAAATATTCACCATCGTTAGCCATGAGCTTTCCCCATCTCAGTGACAGCATATAAATCTCGCTCTAAAATATGAGCCAAAAACGTATGAAAACAATTTTGAAACAACAGTCTGAAGTGAAGTGTTTTTAAGTCAGATCATTTTGCATTGATGAAAACTAGGGAGATTGAACAGTTATTATTCGACCGGTTTTAGCCGGTTTTTTGAATTTGTCGAATACGGTTTTTTCAAAATGTTCATTTTTCATATAACAAAAAACCGGTTATTTTAACACGAATAACCGGTTAATTTTAATATGTATAATTTTCATATGTTTTTATAGTTTTTATTGCAAATATGCTCATCGTTTAAGTATTTTGCTAAATTTAATATATAACATCTTGTTTCTATATTGTATATGACAACCTTGAACGTCTCACAAATAACCTGAAAACAAGCCATGGTAGATCGAAAGAGATATACACACTTGAGCAACAATAGCTTTTTCTAATTTTTTCTATATAAATATTAATTTTTTATATAGGAAGAATGATGATCAACTAGACTCATTGAAAGGGACCTACAAACGCCGGTCTCGAACGGTAGATGTTATAGTTAGTAAAGTTTTTTAAGCGTAGATACTCGTAACCAGTCTCTAGTAATGTTGTGAGCTGATACTGCTGTTGATAATAGTCAAAAGGAGTGGCTTATTATTGAGTCAAGACTTCTTGGTTGGTAGGCGGGTATCTTACACTATTAAATAAGTGGTGCATGCATTTTTGTTTTTATACATGTCCTCTGAAGTGTGAAAATATTTGGAAATCGATGAAAAGTATAAGTATGGATATATATATATATATATTTTTTTCTTTCACTCCTCTAGGGAACATATTGGCTTTCCACAAAGCATCTATTGCTTTGTTTCAGTTTCTTTAATCAATTTGATATTTCAAGCTAAGTAGGTGATTAATCCGCTGTAGCTTCCTCCATATGATTTTTTTTGTACAGTAGTGAAGATCCTTGCTAATTGGTGGTGATCTTTACTTTGTAATTTTTTCCCAGTAGGTGGCGTGTTTTTCCTGATCATTCGTCTGATATTTGTCATCATTATTATTTTTTTTTTATTTTAGATGGAGTTGTCTGGAGGAAAGAAGTTGAAGCCTTTTTTATTATTAAACATTCGAAACCACAATTAAATTTTTTCTTCGTCTTCTGCTGGGGCTCGAGCTTGGGTCGTTTGTTTGCGTTGTTATGCGTGCGCTCTAACCACTACACCACGCCACCCCATCCACCCCGCCATATATTGAGTGTCCTTAAATACCAAGCTAAAAAGGCTCTTCGACACCTGGAATTATTAAGCACCTTAAATATGTTTATGAGATTGACGTTATTGTGCATCAAGGAAAACTGGATTCTATACCAAGTAGTCTCTATGCGCTAGCAAGTCAAATTCTTACAAAATACGCTGTAAGAAATCAATCACTCGATAAAATATTAGTTGCGTTGTTGATGAAGAAATGTCCGTTAAGGCTCTAAAAAAACCAAACGTTTTTCTATCATACTTACTTGCTAGCAATTACAACATGGGACGAAAATTTATCAATATTATTTGCTAATGCAACAAGAATTCAGAAGAATTTTATTTTAATAACAGAACCGGTTAACTGGTTATTTGATAAATTTATAACCGAAAACCGGCTTCTAAAAATTTCAATTTTCCGAATTATTCGGAAACCGGTTTTTGAAAAAGTCGAATAATTGATCTTCCTAATGAAAACTAATAGTAGTCGCACGGTCACTGAGCAATAAATGGACTATAAGGCAAATAAAGTCAAATTTAATAACCATTAACATATTTTCTTAGTTGTCTCTAATAGCAACATGTCGCCGAGCGTTGTCACAGCTAATTTCTGTTGAAAAATGGTAATTTTTAAGCCACACAAAGCATCTCTCTTCAATCGATGGAACATAGTCGGTATGAGCACATAATGAACCAAGTGGGTGCACTAGGAAGCGCATTATATTTAGAAATGCGAGATTGCACTATAACTCCTCACAATAAAATGCCTTGAGGAAGACATTAGGCAGATTGCATTAGAGGATGGCGTGCCCCTAGCCCTCCAACTTAGCATTCTTACTTGTCTGATATGAATTTAACATATTTGACATCGTTTTTGATGAAACTTTTATTTCATTATAATGCTTGGAACTTGCCTTCATACACGAAATACAATGTCATATAAATGACCGCCTTTCGCTTGGTTGCCACAAACGATTCTTTCGAGATAGTTCTTCACCACTTTTTGCAAATATCGGGCGGTATCATGGCAATAACTTGACGAATCTTGGTTTTCAAATACTCCAACGTTAAGGGATTATCCTCATAGACGTGATAATTATCTTTGAAATAGCCCCCACAAAAAAAGTCAAATCACATGAACTTTCTAATGCAACAAAGCCAATTCGTTTGTATTGTGTGACTCGTGGTACAGTTTGGTTCAAACCATGCATCCAATATATAATATTCGATTGCAGGCAAAAATTGGTGGTTATCATATTGGTGGTTATCATATGGCGCTCTAAACTGATGAAAAATATTAGTAAATGATATCTGCTATAAACACATTCAAGGCAACCGACCGTCGATTACACGACTATAAAAGTAGCCAAGTAACCAGCTACTTAATTATTTTAACGACTACAGCTACAAAACAAATGTAAACAAATTAACATCTAATTATTCTTTTTCAGCGTTGCCACATACATTTTTTTCGCGTTTTTGAAACGCCTATTTCATGCATTTTATTGCATTGACAGCTCTTAACTGTTTGGTGTCGTTTAGAAAAATAGAAGTTGTCGTAAGTTGGCTATGAATTACAACGGTAGTCGTGTAATCGGTAACCGTAAAATAATTATTCTTATATGCACACATGTATTCTATTTTCGACAGCTTGTTTTCAATGGTCGGTAGCTTTGAATGTGTCTATAGCAAAATGAGCATCAAGCAATGCAATGGCTTTGCCACAATCACTTTTGGGTTCTCCGATAACCATATGTGATAATTTTGCTGCTTGACGTAATATCCGAGTGAGTAATGAGATTCAGGGCTGAAGAAAATTTTTTGTTCCAAAAATCAACATTAAAAACCTGTTACTCTAGCACTTAATCAATATATCTACGACGTTGTAAATGGTCAGTCGATCAGTCCATACAAGTAAATGACAAAACTTTTACAAAATAAACGACACTTCAGGCGGCATATAAAGGGTCCGCCAAATAATTTTTTTTTTTTGAAAATGCTATAAAAAAAACTACTGAATATTTTCTCTCTTTTTATTTGAAAGTACAATCCTTCCGGTTAATAATGGAAAATAATTTCATTCAAATGGCTGACTCGTCTGGCCATGCAGTAGCCTACACGATCGGTTCAATTTTTAAGCACATTATCGATTGTGTGCAGCTGTATTTCACCAATAGCTTCACGAATATTGTCCTTTAAAGCGTCAATTGTCTCTGACTTGTTGACGTAACACTTATCTTTGACGGCACCCCACAAATAATAGTCCAACGGTGTTAAATCGCAGCTCCGAGGTGGCCAAACGACATCAGCTCTGCGGCTGATAATGCGATCTTCATAAATAGGGCGCAAAACATCGAGTGTAGCTTCGGCTGTGTGGCACGTAGCGCCGTCCTGTTGAAACCAAATATTGCTAATATCCTCTTCTTCAATTTTTGTGAACAAAAATTCATTCAACATGGCCCAATAACGATCGCCATTGACTGTAACGGCCACTCCTTAGTGGTTTTCGAAGAAAAATGGCCCAATTAGTGACTTCTCTTATTGGCTGTATCGGCTTTTCAATGTATGTATGCGGGTTTTTCTGTGCCCCAAATGCGACAATTTTGCTTGTTTACATACCCGCCAAGATCAAAATGAGCTTCATCTGAAAAGATGATTTTTGATTCTGCATCATTACCACGATTTTCAAAGTAATGTCGCAATATTTCCCAGCGTTGTTCAAGCGGAAGGATAAAACTAATTATCTGTCAAATCAGACATGAGCTAAGTATTACCACTCACGAAATAAGCACTAGTTGAAAAAAATGCTAGATGGCGGACCCTTTTTATAACAGACCTGCGGCTCTCAAACCATTTAAAAAAATTATAAAAAATATTTTTTATTGACCATTTACTTATAACAATTTTGTAGTCTTTTCATCAACATTTTGTTTTTCTCTCGTTAAATATTAATTTTGTGTCAATAATTTCCAGGTTTTTGATTACAAATAGAATTAAGAAGCTTTAGTATTAATTTGTATTTTTTTAACGATTTACATGTATTATGTAATGTAGTATTATTATTTATAGTTTTAATTCCAAATTCAATTTAAAAATGTTTTTAAAGCCTAAAGAGGGGGGCAAAAAATAAACAATTTAATCTGAACAATAATTTTTAATAAATAATTTGTTTATTATACATACATTCAATATTCCAATTATAAATGGATAAAACATTTCAATAAATTCTATAGCAAAGAAAATATCAATTAAAAAAAAAATCAATTAATAAAAGAAAAAAATAATTTGTTTTATGCATTACAACAAATACTGTATGACAGACAGTACGAATGAGTGGAGTATTCATACAGAACAAGAACAAAATGTTGGTTTATGAGCAGTCAATCATTAATTTTTAAGTCCAATGTTTATTAAATAACTCTTTAATGGCCACAATAACAAACGACCGAGTAAGACAGACCAAATGATAGGAATTTATGAAATAAAGTTTTAATTTTAATATTTATTTTTTTAAATATGTTTTCAAATAATAAAAATAATCTCATTTTAAAATAATTATTATAATAATATTTGTGGTCATATTATATTATATTTTATAGAAATTCATTCAAACGTATATTAATTAAAAATAATTTATTTGACCAAATTTTCAATGCAATTATTATGCATTTTATTTAATTTAATTAAGAGTTTAGTCAAAAAAAAGTAGGCCAAAAATATTTAGTGGCTTAGACATACCATACGCAAAAAAGTACTTAAATTTTTATTTCAATTTTAAAAATATGTTTTGTATTTCTAAAAAGAAAAACTAAAACCGAAATTTAATTACGTTAATTAAAGTATATAAATTATAATAATTGTGTAACAAATTTCATTAGGCTTATTTTGTTTAATAATTGCATTTGATAATTAATTTTACAAATAATAAAACAAACAAAAAATTTAAAAAAATAATGATAATATTGTTGACCCGACTAATAAAGAGTCTTTTAATAAAATTGTCCAAATTTTAATTTGAAATCAAATATAAAAATTAATAAATTATTTGAAAATGTTATTCTATTTGGCGGGTAGTGGTATTCGATAATAATAAAAAACCACTAACAACCGTACTATTCATCACATTTTCTATAACTTCAGATGTAGCTTTATTAAGGTGTTTTGTTATTATGGATTGATCTTGATTTCCAATTGCTTGAGAGTTATTACGTTCTTAGCATAGTACATGGACTTAATGTACCCCAAAGTAAATAACCAAGAGGCTTCAAATTGCAATATCTTTGATTCCAAGCAACACGTTCATTTCGCAAAATATTAATTTAAATTATTTCATGATATTGTTACGTTTTTACCCTTTTAAAAACGTGTATTTATGAGTTTGTAGATTGTATTTAAAATAAAAAAAATCTTGTGTTTGACTTTTAAATAAAATTCTTTATTCAACACAATTTTGTGCACCACTGCTTGTAACCTTTTTAGAGGCAATAACAATTTCTATTCTTAATTACCCCGTCTGTTTACAGCCGACAGATATCTCTACTTAAAGATCTTCCAACCCGATTGTAGTTACAACTTAGGCTCGATTACAACTTAAATTCTCTTTAACCACAGTTTAACCAGACTGAACTCTATTTGTGATGATTTCAAACCAATAGACTATGGCTGAGTAAATAGCACTTCGAACGCTCTCGAACGTCTCGATATTTCAGGTAAATTTCATTTCATTCTTTTACTTTCTATTTCGTTCTTATGTAGCCATGCGAATGTAAACATCTGCTTCTTTCGGCTCTTAGTATTTGTTGTTGCTTGTTGTTCTCTGTTACTTGTTTTCTTTGTTGTTGGTTTTTGTTGTTGCCGCTCTATTTTTAATAACGCTTATCTTTGTTGTTGTCGATTTGACTATTTGTAAACAGCACGTATAGTCGTTCTTGCAGCTTTTGTTTATTAATTTAAGCGATATAATAAACGCAGGGGTGCCCAACCTGATTTTGTAACAATAAGCTCTACACTATACACTGTACACTATTCTTTGTATAATTTTGACTATTATTTCTCCAATATTTACTAATGGCTAACAATCGACACCAAATAGTCTATTACCGTGACTGCAATTATGTCTCCTTTAAATATATTCGGCAATTTTGCTCATGACCTTCATTACACTTTTCACCATTCTGTTAAAGCAATAAAGGGTTGATACTTATCCCACTAATTTCTAGAATTAAATTTTGTTAGAGCATACGTTGATTATAATCAAGTCACTATAACCTTAGCTCCTACCTTACTATGAAAGAAAAATAGTCCGATAATGGCTTTTAATGACAAAACATGCAAACAGTGTCTCATTTATTTTGTATTGTCTTCTTTTCAGCTCCACGAGTCCGTTAAACAGCATAATAATGACATCTTCATTTGATCCAAGACTTTTACCACTCAGACAATTTTCTAGTCCGCAAATCAGTATTAAGTCAAACTAGTTTTACTTTTTATAGAAAACATATATGAACGATAGCTTGTGCATCCTAGAATTAAATGTAAACTTGATCGGAGACTTTACTAAGTTTTAGATTTTGTTGTCTGGTATTTTATTATGGATTCATTGTTCGTGCACAGTTACAATACAACTTCACAATTCATTTGAACTGCATCTCTACATTGACAGTCCCCCTCTTGAAATCGTCATAAGGCTGTAACCATGGCCAAATAAGATGCACAGTGTTGTTCATAGCTGGTATATACAATACGTCAGTCAGCGCCGATAAGGCATCTAACAAGACATACAACTTGGATTTTAAGGTTACACTATTTTAAAAGTATTTTTCCATCCATTAGGGTTATATAAGTATACGAGTATACATATCTATAAGGTCTACTTGCCCCTATAAAGAGCATATGGCCTTAACGATTGAGTTATATTTTTTCTGTCCACCGCCAGTGGCTTCAATACCTTTCATGATTTGTTTATCTTCTCTGCCTCTATTTCCAGTTGTCAGCGTCACGTGTGGCTTGGGCGTCCTCTTCATTGCCTTGGGGATTATAGTCGATTACAGTCCTAGTTGTATCAGACTGCGATCTATTGCAAATCATGCCCTATTCACCTCCATTTCCCTCTTCGACCTTCAGTCTCAGTTGAAGTCTGTCCACTTTGTGCCCGGAGTTGACAATGGCTGAGCTTATTGGCCGGGAAATCCATTGTATTCTTTTAAGGTATCGCTTGACTAAGACCTGGAATGCCCTAAGGTCACAACGAGCTGAATTCCACAATTTGTATACGTACACATTAACAGACACAGGCGTTGAAAATGCTCAGTTTGGTGTGCTACAAAATGTGTCGAGAGTTGTACAGTAGGTGTAGTTGGCTACAGGTTTGTCGGGTCTGGGGCCTCAGTCTGATGAAATAATTCTCCTCAGATAACGAACTGACTGGCACCGAATTTCATTCCATATGGCAGAGTAGTTTAGAGTATTGAACGCCTTCACAAAGCCTACGAATATCAGCTACAGTAGAGATCGCCGCTCTACCGTTTGCATTGACAACCAGTCCGGAGTCACTTGTGGCTTACATTGGTAGTGCAATTTTTGTTAAGAAGCTTGACCAGAAGCTTAATTCTGGTACCGCGGATGTCAGGAGCCCCAGGAACCTAGGTCCCTGCCTGTCTATGGTGAGGACCACTTGTTAGAGCAACTTGGTGGCTGTGGTTTATACTCAAATCGCGTGGAGAGCGATAGCTCGGTGTGGAGTTACATTCTTAGCTTAGATAGTCACCGACACTTTATCCAGGTGTGGAGGTCATGTCCAAATAACGTGCCTTCGAATTTCGTACTTATTGATTATGGGTATGCTGGCGTGGCGATAATCAAGTAAAACTGTGACTTACTCTACCGTTGGCTCCGTGATTATGCGTAAATTGTTTTTGTGATAAATTCTTGATTTGTCAAGATAGAAACTAGCCTGTTCATTGCGAATATCGTTGGTGAGAGCATACGTCAGTCGTTTATTAAATACATTCGCATTCACCTTTTTCACGATACTGAAGAGAGTGATGTCCATTTAGTCCCTGCATTTGGATTTATTTGTATGGTATCTTGATTATAAGGTCCTTCTACAACTCGTCGCTGAGACAATCAGTGACTCAAAATTCGTCTATAAGGAGTGCCCTGAGGCACTTCCGATTTCAGAGAAAGTTTGGTTTTCGGTGAGAATATTCGGACCGTCTGTATGTTCGGAACATTGGTATCTAACTGCACTTGGAGTTTTTATAAAACCGGATAGTATTTTTATGTAGTGATCCATCCACACACCTAGTTGGCCACACGTTGCTGTCTTTTTGAGATTTAGTGTTCAGTTGCTTTATAATCTACGAATCGCGGCTTTTGTGTCTCTGAGACTACCTGAGCTTCTCTAGCAAGACTCTCCATCTCCAGCGTCGTTTGTCATACTTGTCTCTAGACTTAACTTCTATGTCTGTTCTGCGCACGTCTTCTGTCATTACGTGTCTTTGAAATGTTCAGATCCGCTTTGCATTTCTTACTTTCTGATATCAGGTTCCATGTATCTTCTGAGGACTACCTCAACTTTCCTCCATCTTTGGCAGTATTGTTTGCTGTTCCACAAACGGAAATGTAATTTTTATCGTATGCAACCCTATGTTTGTTTTTGGTCTGTATGTCGCATGACTGTCATAGTTAAATACTGTATCATTGACACGCTTCACTGTTTTTTTATGCCGATATTGTTTCTAACGAATCTTTTCGTTTTTCTTATAAAACTTGGTTTTAAATTCTAATTATTTAACGATTCTACAGATGCCTAATATTTGCCATTTGCCACACAAATTACTTGTTAAACTACCTTATCAATGCTATGCAATAACCAGAAACATTTATTGTCGATTTCTATTCTCTGCTGTTTTCTTCCGGTTTCATTATCTGTGTCTGGCATGATGCTGCCAAAAGCTAAAAAAAGAAAAAATTCTGTTCATTTGTCCGGCAATAATTTAATGTTTCATTTTGTTTCGCTTTTTTTTGGAAATTGTTTATTATTGTTGTAACAAATTTTCCTTGTAATTGTTGCATTGTTGTCGTTGTAGTCCTATCAATGATTTGATTAGTTGCTGGCAGCGAAATTATTTTTGTCCCATCTCCAGCTGCAACATTGTGGCCAGTTGCTATGGCTGTTTTAGTTGTCCGCATCTGGCTGCTCTGATAAGAAATCAGTAACAATTCAGAATAGAAGTAGATGTTGTTAAAAATTGTTGCTGTTATTTCTTCGAAGAGAGACAGAGAGACAATTTCTTTAATTCTTTTTTATTTATTTATTTTTTCGTTTATTCTTAGAATAATAAATAGAAGGGAAATTACAATTTTTGAGTAGGAATTGTTCTTGACATTGGGAAATGGTTTGTGTAATGTAATGGCAATAGATTTTTTTGTGACCATTAAAGTGTTAGGAAATAATTTTTTCAAAAAATATTTAAAGAAAAGTATGCTGCATATGTCATGTAAAGAAATTTGTTTATAAATTTCCTTTCGCCTTTGTAACGATTTCTTTTCCATAGGCATTATGTGAGAGAATTATTCATTTTGAATATGAAGTAAAAGAAATTAAGAAATTTATGTACAAAAAAATCATTAGTATTTTTGTTGTATTGGCAAGTGTAAGAAATTCGGAAATCATACGTGAAAATAAGGGGTGGGCACAGTTGAGGTTAGGAAGTAAATTCGCTTAAAAACACATTATGTTTCTGACAAATTCATTTTTATTCATACCAATATAACACGGAAATATTGGAAATTAATAATGGAATATGACATCGGGCCGCTGTGGTATGGTAGGTAAAACACCCGCCTACCAACCAGAAGGTCCTCAGTTCAATACCAGGCCAGACCATCTTAAATAAAAAGAAAAAGAAAAAGTTTTTCGACAGCGGTATCACCTCATAACATTAGCTAGTAACTGGTTATGAGTATTACTACGATTGAAAACTTATCTAACACATATGCCTTTCGGAGTCGGCGTTAAATTGTAGGTCCCTTTCAATGAGTTAAAAAAACAGAATCGGGTGCAGCTCATTGACTGAGAGAAGCCCCATGTTCCTTCATGGAATATTATGGGAACTAATAGACGTCCGCTCTTTTCGCAAAATTTTGAACAACATTTTTCAACAAAATCTTCTTTAGTGATGAGACCCATTTTCAATTATGCGGTTATGTAAACAAACAAAATAGTCGCATATGAGACTCAGGAAATCCACAGACATTCCTCGAAAAGCCATTACATCCAAAGAAAGTGGCGGTTTGTGGTTAGGCGGCATCATCGGCCCGTATTTTTTCGAAAATGAGCAAGGAAACGCCGTCACCATGAATTCTCGGCGCTACCAAATAATGATAACCAATTTTTTGTGGCCACAATTGGCTAATGTTGACATCAGTGACCTTTGGATTCAGCAGGACGGCGCCACAAGCCACACAGCCAGCCGGACAATTCAGTTATGGCATGAGCAATTTCCCAATCACGTAATTTCTGGATTTATCGATGTCAATTGGCCGCCTCGTTTTTGTGATTTAATGTTGCTGGATTATTTTCTCTGGGGCCATTTGTAAGACCAGGCTTACGCGAACATACCACAAACAACTGACACTGAGATAAGCCAAGCTTTGTTTCAAAATATGGTTTAAAATTTTGTGAAAAGAGCGTACGACTGCCGACGTGCTAGTGGTAGATATTTGCCCGACATCACAATCCATTATTAATTTCCATATGAATGAAACTGAATGTGTTTTTAAGCCAATTTACTTCCTAACCTCAAATTTGCCCCCCCCCTTTAATATCAGACAGTGGTCCATAACGACCTTTCTTTTTTATCCAAATTTTCAATCACAATTTGCCTATTTGGGCGTTTAGATGTATAGATTTGGGATTTTGGGCATTACAGATTTAATTTTTTTTTTGCTGCAAACGATTCGTCTGGCTTTGTTTAACCTCTATATTCAACATAATCCGCACAAAATAAATAAATAAAATCCAGTGCTGTTCAAACGGATCGAACAGTCGAGAAATTTTTGTGTACAATAAATGTATTTGCTTAGTTTGGCTAATATCCTCTAAATGGAGGTCGAATTAGCACTATTATGCCGCTTTGATAGGAAATGTCATAGTTAGCGTTGATTTTATATCAGCTGATTAAGAGAAAAGCGGTAAATGCACTCGCCTGTATTCAGCCAGCAATATTAAGAAGGAGCAAAATCCATATGGGGATTATATTCGCCATAGTGCTGAGATTCGCAAAGTTTAAAGCACCCGGTATGCTGAGCATACTATTGCACATAGCCAGGCATTCACACAGAAAACTAGCCACAGATTATCCCTTATCGCAATAGCGTTTGCTTAACACGTTGCTAGCTATTTCGGTAAGGGCTAGCATGTTGTCCCATTAGCCAGTGCTTAGTGCAGACTGGTAAACACTTTCGCCCACTAATGGCTGGTCATGTCTTTTTCGTAATGAAAAAAGATCATTCCGTTTTCCGCAATACTGGCTGTCTGGTTGACATGCATATTGATGTAAGCGATATGAAACAATGCCCACAAAGAACTCTCTCCATTCGGCTTGGTTTGGTTAAAAATGTTATATTTCACTACAGCTTAGACCACTTCGGTTGACTTCAGTATCAAGTTGACGTTGTTAAGTGTGCGGCGGCCAATTCTTTGTGTATTGCCCTGGGTATTCCACTCAATAGCCGGTCTGGCAGACTATTGAGTTCCTAAGTTTCATGTAGCTTGTGACCAATCAATATGAATTAGTCGTATCTGTAATGAATACGATGCTCGGCCTAATTAACTTAAGAATTCTTCTTGATCAGCTGTTAATAAATACTTGGATGGCATAAATGTCATGTGGTTTTGTTTTCCAAGATTCGCAGGCATACAGAACAAGCTATTTGACGCAAGAATTGAATATGCCTGTCTTAGTGTGTTCTAGATATCAGGAGATATCTATACAGGGAGTAAGATTTCGAAAGAAAGGTAAAAACCCGAAATTCGATGAGCTACATCAAAACTGTAATTACTCAATTACTGCAATCCAAAATGATCTTAGCTCTTCTAGTTAAACACCCTGTATTGTAAATTAGTCATTGTTTATAGTAGAGTGCGTATCGTATCACCTTGCTCTTACGTGTACTTACTTTAACACCAGATTTGCAGCCGAGGTTACGACGAATTTAAATTTAGTTGAGATATGGCGGTAATATGCTATAAGAGGGATTTCTGAAATAGAGTATAGTATAAGTGACAGCCGTCGATAGTTTTGCAACGCTGATAAGCCCCAAAACAAAAACTCAATCGGCTTCATATCGCACGAGTTTCGTAGTTAGTTCACCTCACCCTTAATTCGCTCGTACAGAATATTCAATGTGGCACATAACACCGTCATGTTGAAGAAGCATATCGTTGGTGTTCATAATATCAAATTCGGGCCAAGAGAAGTTGGTAACTAGCGACCTATAGCGTTTGGCGTTGACGATGATGGACAACTAATTGATCTCAAAGAAATATGGAATAATGATTCTGCCATCCTCACTAACCACTGACTTTTTCGGAATGTATTGGACGGTTTTGGTTACCAAGTAGACTTGTGTAGTCACAAATTTGACAATTTGGTTTTTGACGTACCCACTTATTTAGACATGGTTTGGGCCCATTTGATAAAGATGATTTTTTGCTACAATATCCAAGTTCTCTTATTTTATCATTTACATAAGTTATTGAACTCTTTTCTGTATGTGATAATTTGACGCAACAAGATAAATAAATGACAGACAATTTGACACATGTGCCTGTAAGGTCCAAACACAATATACTTTTACTTAGTTAAGTTACTGTCAAAAAGTCAACGAAAAATCTCTCAAATACTTAATCAACTTCAACTTCTTGGTGGCTACAATGTACTTTTTGAATAGTTGTGTTAGTGAAAACATGAAAGTTGCTATCTGAGAGTTGAGTTGATGGGATAATTATCATTATTAGTATCTGGATGAATTTATTTTTTAATAAAAATATCAAAAAAATCTCACAGCTTAAATAAAAATTAAAAAAGTCTTCATACACCTGTTACGCATGTTCAATCGTCGCTGTTTTAGCAACGAATTGTTATTGTTTTGCATATAACACACCAACAGCTGTTTACGTACATAGCAAATAAAACTGAACGAAACTTGACGAAAAGTTTGTTAAATACATCATGGTTATACACATTTGATTGTGTGCTTTTGCGCAGTCATTGAAGCTAGCTTACGCATGTTATGGTTGGGTATGGTTTAGTAATGTTGTCGGAAGTCGCTATCAGAATATACATTTTATACTCTTTTCGGCAAAAGTTCTTCTTGATAAATACTTTACATATAAGTAAAGTAATAAAATATATAATTTATTGCAATATTTGTGAAATATCTTTAAATCTTTAAAATTTTAAAAACGAGCTCTTGCATGTAAACTCAGGGAGAAGAGCCAACATACAAATTCTTTTCATTTTTTATTTTACTTTAAGAGACTGTGCGAGTCTCTAAACTTATTTTTTTTATAAAAATCCAGTATATATTTAAAGTGTTGTATTACCATTTTAGCCAACATGTCCTTTATGTCATCTTCAGCAGCTAAAATTTCACTAACAGCCGTTACTACTGCTGCTACTGGTAATAAAACTTTGGCAACTCAAAACAACAGCAAAAACAAAATGAGAAAAAGTTGCCAAAAGAAAAAAAATAAAGAAAAAATGACGTAAAAAATTAAGTAAAGCAAACGTGCGAGTTTAAAGGTGACAATTTTCTAACGTACAAGTAACACAAATGGTTTAGGTGAGTAGAATAACAACAACAAAAAACTTTTTTAAACTTTATCCTTTCTAATAAATGATATATGCACAGAGTAAATGTTAAGAATTTTAATTTAAAAGATTTATTTAAAGCTTAAGTCGTAAACATTTTTTGAAAAACGATAACTAAAAAGCTAAAGAATTTTAACAGATTCAAGAATTGTTACAAAGAAACGAAGGTCAGACTTAAATAATACCTTAATCAAAAGGCTTCCGGAATTTATTCAGAATATTAAAAATATAAGTTTATTCATCTAAATCTATATTGTCCCCTTCAAAGTATTCCCCATCGACTGCAACACACTTATGTCAGCCCTTAATCCAATCCTCGAAGCATTTTTTTATATTTTTTTTCCATTATTACCTCTCGGCTGCTGAAACGTTTTCACCTTAATGATTTTTTTACTCGATTGAACAGAAAAAAGTCACAGGGAGCCAAATCAGGTGAATTCGGTGGCTGTTGGATGGTATTTGTGGCATTTTTCATCAAAAAATTTCGAACGATGACGACACTGTGCGACAGCGCGTTATCAAGTTGCAAAATCCACGAGTTTTCTGCCCACAGTTCTGATCTCTTTTGGCGAATTGCTTTACGCAAACGTCTCATAACGTCCAAATAATACTCTTTGTTTACTGTCTGGCCTCCGGGCAAAAATTTATGATGCACTACACCGTTGTAATCCATGAAAACTGAAAACGACGAGGTTTTATCCTTTCGGCTCATTTAGTGAACGCCTGTTGTCTGGAGTGTATGTCATACTCATAAGCCCAAGTCTCGCCTCCAGTAATGATTTTTTTGATGAATGTGGGATTGGATTCAGCCTCACAAATTATGTCTTTTGCGACCACGACACAGTCAAAATTGTAAAAAAACGCCAAAACACATAGTGATAGATGTACTCTTGGCTACATAGCTTTCGCAAATGTCAAGATATAACGCTAAAATTTGGCGGTAAATATAAATAAAAATAAAAAATCGGAACGATGGGACCGCCGAAAACTTTTTGTTCAAGGTAGTATGTTTCTATCCTGTGACATTGAGTTTAATTCGCTTTAGTTTTATCCATTATCTCTGCATCAATCAAAATATGAGCTGAAAATTCTCTTTTGTGGTTAGTCTGTAGAATTGTGTCTACCGTCAACAAAGCTTTTTCTTTTCGCTGATTATAGACTGTATAGACATTATCCCAAGCTATTGAATCATAGAGTCCTGGGACTTTGGCATGTCTCTGTATGCAGATATCTACTACTTGCAACCTTTCTGCATGGAAGGATTCTAAAGGGTGTCCAAAACTGAGGTATCAGTTTCATTTTGCTGCCATTTTTTATATTTGCAATTTTTATTCTTAATTTTTATTTTCAGATTCGAAATACATTCCGATTAGTTAATATGAAACGTTACACGAAGGAACATCGTGTAGCGTTGGCCATCCGAAAACAAGAAGAAAATAATCTTCTCTGATGAAGCCCATTTCAAGCTCAATGGCTACGTCAACAAGCAGCATTGCCGCATTTGGGGTGAAGAGAATCAAAGAGTTAACTTAGAGCAACCATTACATCCACAAAAAGTTATTTTTTGATGGGGTTTGTGGTGCGGAGGAATCATCGGAGCATATTTTTGTGAAAACGAAAATGGAAATACGAAGCTTTTTGTGGCGGAAAATTGATGATTTAGACGTAGGATATATGTGGTTTCAACAGGATGGTTCCACTTGTCACACAGCAAGAGAAACAATAGATCTTTTGAAAAAAAGTTCGAAAATCGTATTATTTCTCGTAGAGGAGTAGTAAATTGGCCACCAATTTCGTGCGATTTGCAACTTTAGACTTTCTTTGTGGGGTTTTGAGAAACTAAAAGTGTACGGCAATTATCCACAACAGTTCAAGAGTTAAAAACTAACATTATCGAGTAGATATTAGGCATTGACAACAGTTTATTGAAAAACGTGGTTGATAATTTTGGCAAAAGATTGGGTGAATGCTAAGCAAGTAGGGGGTGTCACTTGACCAATATAATTTTTGGATAAAACAGTTTTTTTCTTATTAAAATGAAAATGATACCACAGTTTTGAACACCCTTTATATTAGAATTAAAAATGGCCAATTTTATTCGTTGATAAAGAGAAGAGCAGTACCATGTGGGGCTTAATCGATCGGAACTTTATTGAGCATACCATTAGAACAGTGACATAAGCATAGCACCAGAGTGAATTTTCAGGGCTAGAGATATCTTGACTTAGCAAAAATCACTTGAATTCACTTGGAATTACTTCAATAATTACGGCAGTGCAATGTTGCTGGGAAAGACGTGAAAATGACAACAATATCTGATGCTAAAAATCAGAATTTCTTTGAATTTTTATGCAAAACTTCAAATAGTTCTTATCGATATTCTAAATATTCTAAAATGCCCACAAAATTTAATGTTAAATTTGTCTTGTAGACAACAAATTTATTATAGAAAATAAACAATTTTCGTAGAAAAATTTGATACAAAATAAATAAATAAATAAAATGAAATTGAACATCCATCTCCATGATAACAAAAAAATTCTTGTGAAATGAAAAGAAAATCAATTTTTGCCCGAAGTATTTGTCTTAAGAAAGAAAATATTATTTAATATGAAAACAATCACAGCAAATAGACATAAACGGGGGAAGATATTGATCAGAAAAAAGCAAACATATGTACATACATGCATACTTATGTAAGTATATGGGAAAAATGCTGTTTAGGTCAAAATTATTTAATGTCAAGTGATGACATTATTAAAGCTATTAAAACTGGGGAATTTTAAGGAACTTTTATTAATTTATTAAAATTACAATATTGTTACGTTTTTAGCTTTTTAAAAACGTGTTTTTATGAGTTCGTAGATTGTAATTAAAATAAAATAAATGTTGTGTTTGGTTTTAATTAAAAAAATCTTTTATTCAACACAGTTTTGTGTACCACTGTTTGTAATATTTTTACAGGCAATAACAATTTTTATTCTTAATTACTCTGTCTGTTTACAACTTTGTATACAACAACGATTACTCGACAAACCTTTCTTCGGTTCGATCACAATCTTTGCAACCAGAGGTTATGCACACTTAAATCTCTTTACTGAGTTAGCTCCAACTAAACTGGTTTTTTACTTCACGATTCACTTCACAAGTTTACTTCTTATAAACTCTCTTCACACAAACTGCACTCGCTGAGTTTACTTTACTTAAACTCTACTCGCTGAGTTTACGACACATAAACTGATTGCTGTTCGCATCGATATGCTTTTTATATGGCTGAGTAAACAACACATCGAAAGCTCTCGAACCTCTCGATATTTCAGGTAGATTCCATTTCTTGCTTTTAATATCTTTTTAGTTCTTTTGTAGTCATGCGTATGTCTACCTCTTTCAGCTCTTAGTATTTGTTGTTGCTTGTTTATTGTCTGTTACTTGTTTTCTTTGCTGCTTAATCATTGTTGTTGCCGTGTTATTTTTATTACTTTATCTCTGCTAATGGTTGTTGCTGTAGATTTGGTTATTTGTAAACAGCACGTATAAGATGTTCTTGCAGCTTTTGTTTATTTATTTTAGCGAAGTAATAAACGCTGTGATGCCTAACCTCATTTTCGTAACAATATAATATTAAATGATATTCTAACTATTTCAAACCTGGCTTGCTTTGCTGTTAGCCCTTTCTTAATTATTCACCCCCATTATGAATAATTTTTCTCTCGAGATGTTTTCTCATTTCCCACAATTGCAATCATGAATAATTTTCCCACGAAAAGTTTTCTGATTATTCAGTAAGGAATGATAGCCCTGTAAGAATTCACCTGATCGTGAATAGTATTTTCCCTCGATATTTGTTCGCTTTTCCCATTGATTTGTTCATATAATTTTTGCTGGGAGTTGGAGTTTATTGGACAATTAACTTATTTTAAGACCAGAAGTGTAAATAAAGGGCAAAACAATATAATTCACTATAAAATGCGGAGTAAGCGATTTATTTCCTGTAGTTTAAGAGACGTGTTGGCTGAATTTTAAAATTTGCTCAAAAAAAAAAAAATATACCGATAACAACGGAATCGACGACCTCCTTTGAGTCATCAGATTCTTCGACACTACCGAATATGGCATTAAATCCATACGCACCTTGCTCTTCATCGGTTCCACTGTAGTTTTTTGTTTTGTTGATTTTTAATTTTATTTGATAGAAGTTGATCGATGAGTTTATATATCATCGGAATAAATATACACTTTTAGTCTTATATTTCTATTCTTTTTGGCGTTCAGGACAATTTTGAAATTGTTTCCGCCCATCTTGCTAAAGAAAAGTTTGTTGTGATTCTTCTCTTTCAGCTTTTGCTTGTGGAAATCTTTGCAGGAGTTTTTTTTATTTTAATTACTTTTTATTTAATTTTTTTAATAATGATCATTTTTATGTCTAAGCATTTGAATTTTTAATAAAAATTCACTTTTTTTCTTTATTTATTTTTGTTAACATTCAATGAAAAATGTTAGCTTTTAAAAAGGGAACAAAAATTTCATGGGAGATTCAACACAGCAATTTTCCCTTTGAGGGTAATGAAAATTTAATGGCAGTAAAAATTTCCCATGATATTCATGATAGGGGTCTTTATTATTACCTTTTGTTTTTGTTATTTTTTACACTTTTTCCTCATTTAATTCCCTCTCGCTCCAAGTCTAAGAACTTGGGGTAGCTTAGTAGTCTCTTTCAGAAATACAATGTAAACCTATTAAGATAATAGGTTCTGCGAAACATGTATTTTTGTATATGAGACAAAAATAACACTTCCCGCTTTGCTGCATTAAATCTAATGATTTGTATTGGCTACCAAATTATTCAGACTAAGTTGGGGGACTAACCATTCTCTAGATATAAAAAATCAATATATTCTTTCTATGGGCACTCCCATTTATCCAATTCCATCTGCTTTTTGAGTGTTGTTTTACATCGCCCATAAAGTTATTTCGACCAAATTTAGTTACATTCTCTACTATCGTTCTCTAGTTAAACAAAACTCAATATTTACTTTATATAGAAAGTGCCACACCCATTTATTTAATTTCGTTCATATTTCGGCCGATGATGTGGATTGATACCGAAATTATTTAGAGCAAACTCAGAATCTTTCACAAATGTACACGCTAGTCTTCAGTATTTGGCTATTCGCCTTCGTATTTTTTACCATTACAAAGATAAAGGGTCCGCCAAATATTTTTTTTAAACGCTATAAAAAAAACTACTGAATATTTTCTCAAATTTCTTTTTTTATTTGAAAGTACAATCCTTCCGGTTAATAATGGAAAATAATTTCATTCAAATGACTGCCTCGGCTGGCCATGCAGTAGCCTACATGACCGGTCTAATTTTTAAGCACATTATCGATTGTGTGCAGCTGTATTTCACCAATGGCTTCACGCATATTGTCCTTTAAAGCGTCAATTGTCTCTGGCTTGTTGGCGTAACACTTATCTTTGACGGCACCCCACAAATAATAGTCCAACGGTGTCAAATCGCAGCTCCGAGGTGGCCAAACGACATCAGCTCTGTGGCTGATAATGCGATCTTCAAAAACAGGGCACAAAACAACGAGTGTAGCTTCGGCAGCGCCGTCCTTTTGAAACCAAATGTTGCTAATATCCTCCTCTTCAATTTATGTGACCAAAAATTTGTTCAACATGGCCCGATAACGATCGCAATTGACTGTAACGGCCACTCCTTGCTCATTTTCGAAGAAAAATGGTCCAATTATGCTTCCGGACCAAAATCCGCACCAAACAGTGACTCGTCTTGGATGTATCGGCTTTTCAATATATGCGTGCGGGTTTTCTGTGGCCCAAATACGACAATTTTGCCTGCCAAGATCAAAATGAGCTTCATCTGAAAAGATTATATTTTTCTTTTTTCATTCTACAACATTACCATGATTTTCAAAGTAATGTCGCAATATTTCCCAGCGTTGTTCAAGCGTATGTATACACAACCATATTCGTATCTGTCACATCAGACATGAAATAAGCACTAGTTGAAAAAAAAACGTTAGATGGCGGACCCTTTATAAAAAAAATGAATATTTACTACGTACTACGTTCGCCCAATTTTTTATTTTAATATTATTTCCTAACTTAACAAAGTTTAAGTGCCGTAAAAAAATTCTTTTTCAAGTAAAACTTATGCAATACAAATACAAAAATATTTACTTTTTATTAATTAGTAAAGAAAATTCCAGAGAAAAAAAAATTATAAAAAATAAATAAAAAGGTCGTTATATATGGGGCTTAAGCAAACAATCTTAAATACCTGGTTTTAAGCAAAACTATAGAACTTACAACAAATCTGAGATAATTTTTGAGCTCAGCGACGTCAAATGACTTATAGTTCCAAATTTCATCGATATCCAACCAATGCTTCTATTTTTCTCCATTGCTTGTATGGGCTTTATAACTTTCAATTGGCAACACTGCTTTCTTTGACAACCGATTTAACAGCTGATAATTCCTTTTTGTTTATTTTGGTTTGACATTTCATTCTGTATAGACTTACACCAGAGCAAAACTTGCAAATTGTTGAAGTTTTTTTTATCAAAATAATGGTCCTGTACGTCCCATTTCAAAATTAAAAATTTTGTTCTCCACTGAAGCCCTTTTTTGGTTAAATGGGTGCATAAATAAGCAAAATGATCGCATTTGGGGTGAGGATAATCTATACGCTTTTGTCGAAACTTGATTACATTAACACAAAGTGCTGCGCTTTATGTTCTGGCGGAGTCATTGGACCATATATCTTCCAAAATGATAATGGTTAGAATTTTACTGTCTATGGGGAACGGTAAAGGGACATGATTAAAATATATGTGATTTCAACAAGACAGAGCATCATGCCGCGCTACAATTTTTTTTATTCTCATTTGATTATTTTCTTTATTTTGTGAAGTCACTTATCTACGTAATCAACATTTGAAAAAATATTGGCGAAATACTGACGCATATGCGAAAATTGATGATGTGAAAATTGGTGTTCCAGAATGCGCCTAATATGTGCCAGTCATCAAAGCCCGTTTCTCTGATATTACAAATATATTTCTTTGTTTTATTAAGATCTAAGCTTAAGTAACTGTGAAAAAAAAACACCCGAGTATTTAGCACATAAATGTATAGGTACTGCCTTCAGAATTAATTACCTGACGTATGTTCTTTTTTTCTTTTCTGTTGCATAGTGTTATAGTAATACTTGTACTCATTATATCGATACTGATCATATCTTTTTTTTTATTAATATTTCTAATCATTTATGTATTGTCTAGCAATTATTAAAGAAATTCATAATTAAAAAAAAAAAATAAGAAAAATAGAGAAAAATAATGAAAATTACTTACAACTTCATAGTAAACGAGAAAAAAGAATAACAACCAGAAGTATAATCAGACACAAATGAAAACCTCTGCCAGCCAGACAACAATTGTTTGAGTAAATAATTTGCCAACAATAATAGCGTAAACAATAACAACAACAACAACAACAACATAAAACAAATATTACTTGCAACAATACCAATATTAAATGTAAACTAAAACTACAAATTTTGTTTTTTTGTTTATTTTTTGCTTTTTGTTCTGCCAGTGAACCTTAAAAAAACAATCACAAATAAAAGTTCAGTTTCAATTCTTTGCAACAACAAGAGCCAGCAGTCGTATTATCATTACTTTGTAGCATCCATCGATGATGGGTACCGTTAGACCAAGGGAATGAGTAGCATCTATTGACATCAAAACGATTTGTGGCAGACAGTCTAAGTAACAGCTTGTGTATATGGACGAGATAGCAGTTATGCTAGTGAGACAATGACAGTGGAAGTTGTTGTCAAGGTCTGTTCTTCCGTCCAATCAATGTGAGTCTAAGCTGTGTGTCATTTCTTCTTTTAAGACTTCAACAACAAATGTGTTGTCTTATGCGAAATATAGTCATTGCTTAAGTTACATTATTGCTGAAATTTATGTTTGTTTGTTGTGAATAGTTTTTATTTATTCTTTTATTTTTTATTGTTTTCAAGTCCCATAGTGCACTTAAACATCTCTGTAGGCAATTTGTTTAGAAAAACTGAGTATTTTTCTATATGAACCTAATGAGAGACATTTTGTTAAATTTGATATGATATTTTAAGATTTTCTCAATTGTTAGCAATTTTAGTTAGAGAGGAAACTAAAAGTATTGTGCCGCTATAAAGTAAAATATACAAAGTCATCATCGGCTATTTGTTACTCTACAGCAAACTTCAAGTGTAATATGCATACATGCACATCAAGTAAAGCTATTTAAGTGCTTCATTTCAAATGAATCGCAGATAACCTTAAGGCTTAATCTTAATGCCAAATATTTTTTTCCGTTACTCCTCTAGAGAGCATATTGTCTTTCCACAAAGCATCCATTGCTTTATTTCAGTTTCTGTAACCAAGTTGATTTTCAGGCTGAACAGGCGATTAATCTACGATAGTTCGCCTCCATATAATTGTGTGTAGTGGTAAAGATCCTTACTAAGTGGTGGTTGTGATCTTTACTTAGCATTGTAATGTGGTTTCCAATATATGGCGTTTTCTCTTGATAATTCGTCTGATGTTTATCATCATCGCCAGATGTAAGCTAAAAGGTCAGGGGGCTTTTTCTTTATTTTTTAGATGGAGTTGTCTGTAGGGAAGTTAAGGTCTCTTATTAAACACCCGAAACTACAATTAAATTTTTTTCTTTATCATTTTTTCGTTCTCTGCTGGGGTTCAAACCTGGGCCTTTTGTTTTGTTATGCGTGCTTTCTACCGCTCGCTACTAAACGCCAGCTAATAATAAAATATTACTTATTTATGTGTCATTGCAACCATATGTTGGTTTTGGCCGGTTCTACAAAATCACGTCGATTCTGTCTTGATGTGCTGGCATCAGAGTGAGTACACCAAGGTTGTCAGGTTCTGTAACACTTGATCTCTCCAACGAAAATGTTGGTGTATTTTTCTCTACTTTCTACTCCGGGTTATTTTCCTGAAGTTTCTTCGTTCTTCGTGGACATGCCAGAGCAACGTTATGTCTGCATTAGGTCCCTGTACAGCTCATGCGGCACACTGTTTCATCTCTTACTCATAGAGGATCAACAATTTTACTTTCCTCTCGAACGCTTCTAAAATATTTTCTAAGTTGGTCATCACTGTCCAAAATTCTGCGTCCGTCTATTGGATCTTATAAAATGAAGGAAGGACAAAATCGACTACGAACATCATAACAAGGTCAGACATAAGAAATATTAAGAAATCATGGGTGAGTGAAGTGTTCAACCACTTCACCAATATACACGAAGACACAGGAATATGTTTCCAACAGGGTGATAAGTGCCGATTCGCTATTTTATTGAGGCTAACTGAATACATAAAACTGTTGACATCAGTGACCTTTGGTTTTAGCAGGACGGCGCCACAAGCCACATAGCCAGCCAGACAATTCAGTTATTGCATGAAAAATTTATCGGTCGCTTAATTTCGCGATTTGGCGATGTAAATTGGACTTCTCGTCTTGCGATTTAACGTCGCTGGATTATTTTCTCTGGGGCCATTTGAAGACCAGGTTTACGTGAACAAAACACAAGCAACTGATACTCTGAAAGATGAAGTTCGGCGCTGCATTGATGAGATAAGCGAAACTTTGTTGCAAAATGTGGTTCAAAATGTTGTGAAAAGAGCTTACGTCTACCGACGTGCTAGAGGTTGACATTTGCCCGACATCATATTCCATTATTAATACCCATATTTCTACCCCAAATTTTCCCAGCCTTTATAAAGGTGGATAAAGCAAATGAACTTCATTAAGTCAAACTTCAGATAAAATGCCAGATATCTGTACTCTAAAACACGATCAATTAAAATTTTATTTATGAGGGTTTTATGTGGACTAAATTTAAATATAAACTTTACATGAAATGTGTGTGTGTGTGTGTTGTTTTTTTATATAATTAATTAATCTATCATGACGTAGGGTAGAAACAGCAAATGGCAACTAAGTATGCGTTGTATACAAGCCAAGCGAAGCATTTTTTTTAAAAGCAAAAAATTGACAAATTTTGTCTGCTGCAGTCTGGTTTAGAATTGTATGTTCCATAGCTGCCATTGCAATCTTTTTGTTTTTGTTGTTGTTGAAAATGCTGTATAGACTAGAGCATCAAAAAATTAACTTCAAGCGGATACTCAGATGCACAAATTTTGCAATCAAGCCATTTGTTATTTCCGCTTTGATGCAATGAATGTATGGCCAACAATTTTTTTTTTTTTGTGTTTCATTGCATTTCGTTTCATTTTGTTTTATTTTTTCTTTAGTGAAATATTTGTTACAAATAAATAAATCAATTTGATGATATTTTGTTGACAGTCTCTAAAAGTCTCTCTCTCTCTCACACACTAACACAACATACAATTGTACATTCTCACTGTGTTTGTGTGATGAAACACAGAGTAGAGTAAATAAGAAAAACCGGAAACAGAGCATTTGCTCATATTATGGCCAAAAATAATTCAATTTATGAATTTGAATTTGAATTTAATTTTTCTTGTACGAATTTTTATTTATTTTATTATTGAATTTTACTTTAATAATGAATTTCCTAAAAATCAAATTTAATTCCGATTTATTTATTAATTTTTTTCGTTTTTTTCATTTGTAAATATTTCTCATAAATATCCTTTTGATGGTTGTCCTACAGAATCATTTAGAGAAAATATTAAATTTGAAGCATTTGATTCTTGGAAAGTATGAATATTTTTGTGTTTCAGCTTGTAGTACATAAATTTTTAATGTTTGAATACGTATACGTACATATCGGGCGCTTTTTTTGGCAACTTTCTTTTTGCAACACTGTTTTTGGTAGCTTAGCTGTTTTCGTGTAATATGTTCAGTTTGGTCTATAATATAACAATGAATCGACTTACAAGCGATCACTGCTTGCGGATTATTGAACGAACTTGTTTATCAAAATTCATGCTTAAAATTTATGGTTCTTATCAAAATATTGTGTTCTGCGACGAAGCTTATTCGTGCTTGAATGGATACGTAAACCAGCAATAATGCAGTATTTGGTATGAAGAGCAGCCAGAAGCATTGCAAGAATTACCAATGCATGCCAAAACAACGCAATGTTTGGTGTGGATTATAGGCTGATGGCATCATTGGACGCACTTTTTCAAAGGCGACGAAGGCAGGAACTTTACTGTGAATGGCGAACGATACCGTGCGATGATTACAATTTTTTTTTTTGTTCAAAATGGAAGAGCTGGATTTGGCTGACATGTGTTTTCAACAAGACCGCGCCACATGCCATACATCACGCGAAACAGTGGACCAATTGAGAGGCGAGTTCGAGAACAGTTTATTTTGCGTTTGTGGACTCTCAATTGGCCGCCTAGATGGTGTAATTTAACGCCTTTAGAATATTTTTGTGGTGGTATGTTAAGACTCATGTCAGTTGTGGCACTGCAAGCCAATATTGAAGACTTTCTTCGTGAGATACCGGCCGATATGTTGGAGAACATTTACATAAAATCATCTTTAAACATTGAATTATAAAAAGGAAAATGCTATAAAAAAACTACTGAATATTTTCTCAAATTTCTTGTTTTACTTGAAAGTACAATCCTTCCGGTCAATAATTGAAAATAATTTCATTCAAATGGCTGCCTGGGCTGGCCATGCAGTAGCCTACAGGATCGGTCCAATTTTTAAGAATATTATCGATTCTGTGCAGCTGTATTTCACCAATGGCTTCACGAATATTGTCCTTCAAAGCGTCAATTGTCTCTGGCTTGTTGGCGTAACACTTATCTTTGACGGCACCCCGCAAATAATAGTCCAACGGTGTCAAATCGCAGCTCCGAGGTGGCCAAACGACATCAGCTCTGCGGCTGATAATGCGATCTTCAAAAACAGAATGCAAAACATCGAGTGTAGCTTCGGCTGTGTGGCACGTAGCGCCGTCCTGTTGAAACCAAATGTTTCTAATATCCTCCTCTTCAATTTCTGTGAACAAAAATTCGTCAAATATGGCCCGATAACGATCGCCATTGACTGTAACGGCCACTCCTTGCTCATTTTCGAATTATGCCTCTGGACCAAAATCCGCACCAAACAGTGACTCGTCTTGGGTGTATCGGCTCTTCAATGTATGCGTGCGGGTTTTCTGTGCCTCAAATGCGACAATTTTGCTTGTTTACATACCCGCCAAGATCAAAATGAGCTTCATCCTTAAAGATGATTTTTTTTTGGCACAATCGGCATTTTCTGTAAGTCGATCGCAGGCTCACTTAGCGATGCATTGTTCAAGCGTATACACAACCATATTCATTCAGCGGAAGGATAAAACTAGTTATCTGTCAAATCAGGCATGAGCTAAGTGTTACCATTCACGAAATAAGCACTAATTGAAAAAAAAACGTTAGATGGCGGACCCTTTAGCACGTTCTATTGACTCAAAAAAAGTTATTATAAATTATTCAAAATTTTATATATTTTGTTTTTTAAATCAAATTCGATAGCTCTTAAAAAATCACCCGATATATAAATAATAAAATTTATAAATTGACTTTGCAATTTATTAATGAATTACATACGTATTTACATATATCAAAAAGGGTTTGCCATGATAAAAAGTGACTGTAACTGATAGTAACGAGGGTGAATTTGAAAATTGTTTAAATCGTTTCGGTGTCTGTACAATAAAATTATCAAATTTCAATTACGTTCTCTACTTGAGACTTGAAAATACCACCTATGTATTTAAAATAGGGATGCCATGTTCATTTGAGGTGTACAAATTTTGAATTTATTTTTAACAAGTCTGTTAAAATAATGACCCTAAAATGTTCTACAAAAACTTTCATGTCTTCAAGTTCATTAATTTTACTAGCTTTTTGAAGCGTTTTTTAGCTAAGATCATCACAAGGAATATGAATTACATGCAACGGAGATGGATATCAACGCTGACAGTTGAAACATTTGGATATTTTGCCATAAGAACAATATTTGTACTTAAGTGCATAATATCACTGCAGGAGCTGTTGATGAGATGAGATTAGTGAATACACGAGAGATTCTTTTCCATTACCCCATCTTGGGAGCATATGGCTTTCACAAAGCATTTCAATTACACTGCCCCTTTTCAGGGAAATAAACTATTGTTACAAAAATGAAAATGCTAAAGACAAAATTCACCACGTCAGAGCTTAAAAAATGTAATGGCTTGTGTCAAGGCTTAAAAACTTTTAAAATTAGCTGCACTAATTTAAAGTGCTGCCAATGCATGAATAGGTTACTTTTTGTGATAGAACATTTGAATTAACGGCGAAAAATCGAAGATTCATGTCCGTACTAGAACATTCTAAACTAAGATGAAATACTATAAAAGCGGCGAATTGCAGCTGATGAGTTAATTAGTTTTGAGTTGGCTGTCAAGAAGTAAAGTCTGTGTAGGGCGCAAATAAAAAGTGTTTTTAAAAGCGAATTAGGTGTATTAAAGTACAGTGGGATTAATAAAAAAGAGACGGAGTGTAAAACGTCTAAAATAGAAATAGAGTTTTATTTTATTTTAACGCAATATAAACGAACTTAAATGCTTAAAAAGGTTAAAACATAACACTATTCTACTCTGGGATTTAATTAAAAGTAAAAGGAGAGCAATGCATGCAACTAGTACTCCGATTTCAATTAGAAGGTCAAATTTATGGTTTGGGTAACATTTATAGATCATCCCAAGGCCCTTTAGCCTCGAGTTTCCTTACATACCTGGGGCTGGTTAGTCTGGTGTGCGCGACTTATAAAGAAATTGAATTTCGATTGGAGACCTAAAGGTGAAGTTACATACCAAGCGTTGGGCCTTTAGCGCCTTTGGTACTTTTCAGAATTTTTACGCTTTAAGGATGGCAAGTTACACAACACTTGATACAATACAAGGCACTTGAATCACCTAATTGTTTAGTATTTTTTCATTTACATTATTTTACTTGTATTTAATTCATGTGCTTTTTAAAATTTTTTAAATTAATTTCGTTTTTTAATACAGTTAAGCACATCACAAGAAGCGCAAGTCAGCTGTTCAACTGTTAACATCTTAAAAGCTAAAAGTTAAGCAACTTTTTCACGTTAAAGGCGTTGCATACTTTGCATGTAACTTGCTTTATGGAAATACACTATTTCAACTTTTGTTGAAAGAAGCGCGCAACGCACAACGTTCGTAGCGTGAGTTATATACTTCAACATTAAGGGCTAAAGTACCAGCACTGAAGTACAACCGTTGGTGTTCGAAGAAGTTTGCTTACAAATATGATCAAAAATTAAAACATCCTTTTTCGTATATTTGAAACGAACTTTATTAATACAAATATATGCCGATACCCTTCTTTGTGGTAAAGGCATTACTCTATCAGTGCATAACTTCTGGGTTTTCTGAGCGAAAAACTAATCTAATTATGTTTTGCAATCCTCTACAGAATTTAAATTTATATAATGAAGAGAGCTCTGCAGAGTACACATCAAATCATAATCGGAAGGTGAAAAGTCCGGGCTATATGGTGGATACATCAAAACTTCCTAGGAAAGCTCACTTAGTTTTTGCCGCATCATTAAAGATGTGTGTGGTCTGGAGCTGTCGTGATGGAATAAATACCTTTTTGTTGCTTAATTCTGATATTTTTACAATAGAGATTAGTTTTTTCAATAGAAGCAGGTTTGACCTGCTTGTAAAAGCGCATAATAAACAATTTCCTTCTCATCCCATCATACACACAGTATTACATTTCTTCGTCAGAATCGCTTTAGAAATTTGTCGATTTCGTTTCGTTTTGCCAGTGAATCGCAACTGGGTATTTGGTTCATTTAAGTTTTCACTATTAATTCATGTGGCACGCTAACATCGGTGAATGCCTAGTTTCCTAGCAATGTCCACGCGGCTTATATACCGGTCTTTCTCAATTTTTTCCATGATTCCATCGACTTTTTTAGTAATTGATCTTTCACACGCTTGCTACATATCAATGGTGACATCTTGGGAGTGACCCACAGTAAGTGGATTGGTATACCAACTTGACCTCTCTGGAAGAGTTTTAAGCATTACGTAATATGAGTCTCCCTTTTAACAACTTTTGTCCCAGCTGACGTAGATTAGAAGTAAATAAAATGATTTTTGTTTTTCTGTGTCAATATTCCGCTTCAGATTTCTAGTATTTCCGTACTTTGGAAACTTTCAGAAGTCTAGGTCAAGAAACTGAGGGATATAGAGTCGTTAAGTAGGTGTTTTAATTTTCTTTCGCTAAATTTTTACTTTTCTTCGAAGATTTCACAATGGAACCATGATTTTAAGCAATCTTTGAGTGCCGTGATGGCATGAAATCCACTTTCTCCATTTTTATGATAGTAGTTGATGACTTGCTAACCATGTTGGCTCATAGGGCTGATGACCTCGTTATAACAGTACATGGGAAATATGTACATGTGAACTCATGAGGACGGTTCTGATCGAGGTGTCAAATAGGTGCACCCAAGAAGAGCTCTCGGTTGTTGTACCTTTTAAAAGGAGCTACAAGTTCTCATGTGACTCTGTTTCTTTTATGGGTACCGCAATCAACTTTCCTAAGGAGGTTAAGTATCTAGGTGGCATTCTGGATAGGAGACTTAGTTGGAACTCGCACATAGCTTGGTGGAGAAAAGCTGAGGAAACTACCACACTGAATAAATTAGGCAGAGTACAGAGACTCCCCAGCCTCAGTATAACTGTGGCGATGAGAATATGTCCAAGAGTGATGAGGGTGGCGGTATGTTCAGCAACAAAATTTTTCATCAAAGGATCCTGCAATGCATCGGGAAGCCTGCCCATTCTATGCAGGGTGGTTGGTCCTGGATGTGATGTCTTTGGATCTGTGCTTCGGCAAGAGTTTCAAGGTTGAACTCCCGGAACGTGATTGATCTAAGCTGGTATACCGACGACTCCAAAATGAATGACTGTTCCGGTGCTAATGTTCGTGAACCCAACTAAGATTTGTCGATCAGACTGGGAAGATCGCTGAATGTCTTATAAGCTGAGATCATGACTGCTGCTGTATGTGCGGTGATCAACCTGGACAGTGGAATTAATGGTAAGACCATTACTATATTCTCTGCCTTAAGGCACATGGGTCGAATCATATGACATCTAAACTTGTCAAATATTGCTGCGATACGTTGCAAAATCTTTCGCTTGGAAATAGAGTCCAATTGTTTTGAGTATATGGACACTGTGGAATAGATGGTAATGAAATAGTGGACCTTCCTGTGCAGCATCACTCACTACCATTCTCCATCTAATCAAGTATTGAGATTGAGGATGCTTGGAACACTGGAATGCTCAAAGCGGACTTCGCCACTCTAGAGCGGGAATCAGTCTACAATTTGGACGTCGTTCTAAGGTTCTCGAGTATGACTCGAAACTCCTTACGATGTTTCTTACTGGCCACTCTAGACTCAGAGCTCATCTGAAAAGGACGTCGATCACAGATGTAGATGTTTGTGGACTGTGTGCTTGGTCAAAGGCAATGGATACAAAATAACACATATTGTGTGAATGTGAGGTTCTTGATAGGCTTAGGTGGAAATGTTTAGGTAGACATAGGTCTTCACTGGGTGACATACCAACCATTATGGTTTCATCTGCTGGTATTCATTCAGAAGGCAGCAGATCTGCTGTACAAACTATAGACCGGAAAGAGCAAAATAGATCCTATGGCTTACAGTGTCGAGCGATAGTGCCTGGTCGATATGATAATAAAAATATTAGTGTCCTGTGTGCTCATATAAAACGAAGAGAGAAAGTTATATTGGGTGTTTTTAAAAACTTAGTTTATAAATTGAAGCGCAGAGCATATACGGGTATGTAGCTGTTGACATTAGGATTAAAGTAATAGGCCTTCATTAACAAGCCAATAAGCAAGTTTTGTACTGATTTCAAAATTACTCTGCTTAAATATAAATTTTTGTAACTCAATCTAACCGTATACATATAATTTATTGTAAAAGGCCTATTTTCGATTAAATAGAGATTTCTGACTTCAATTAAATCTTTATTTTTAAAAGAAAATTTTTAATTTACACACATAATTTTGAATCTACTCTATGTAGTATGCCTTTTCTGTTCTAATGCTATGACTGCTATTTGCAAATATAAAATTTCTAATTCAATTTTAGTTATAAATCAAGGTATTATGTGATGACGAACATGATATACAAGCTCGTACATTCACTTACACATTCTAATTCAAATTTAAATTGAACTTTTCACACACAGGCACACACACACACACACACACATGCAGTAAAAAATCCAAAGATTAAAAATAAAAAACAAAAATACAAGGAAAGAAAGGGAAACACATGTAAATACTAAAGCATACTTTTGGGCATAGAGCAAGTCTATTGAACCATATAAACGTTTTAAGGATATTGAAAATTTGTTAATATTCTCTCACACTCTCTTTGATTTTCTCTTTTTTCTTCTTCTTCCTCTTATATCATTCAGCAATTTGACTTTATTATTGTTACTCTACAAGTGTATATTTCAAATGTCATCATCAATATACTCGTTCGTATATAAAAAAGAGCAAAAACAGAAATCATTCTGAATTTAAATTTTAAGGCTGTAATAAAAAGGACATCCGCTCACCGTGTCCTGTATTTGTGGTGTGGCATGAAGTAGCGTTATATACATACGAGTAGTATTTGTATGTGTATGTATGTGTGTTAAACAGAAGGTAAAGGATTCATTTTGATTAAATATCCGCCATACTTCCGGCATTTAGTGTGGTTGCCAATATGACAAACTTTCTTTACAATCAACCAAAAATAAAAGGCAAAAACAAGCAAAATAAAAACGAAAAACAAGGTATTCATCCATATTTATGGTCCTCTGATGGAAATAACTCGTTAAAATGTCATACATATAGGAAGGCATACATATGCATGTTCATATGCATGCATATATGCATATGAACAGAACAACATGCTCATACATACATACATATGTACGTACATATATATGCACATGGAATGATTTATATTTGAAAAACAGAGAAGAAATATTTATCGATGTTTGTATATAAAATAATAAGAAAAAACATATTTTTGTTTTATTTCAAATGAAAAAAAGCGAAAGAATTTTTTTTAAACCTTTAAGAACAATTACAAAAAAAAAATAAATAAAAATATTTAGGGCTTATACGCATAACTAAAATAGTGGAAATGCAACTTTATTTCCTGTTTTTGTAATATTACATATAAAAATAATTCCCACAATATCCCAATTGACAGAAGGGGGCTTCTCTCAAATCAATTAACTAAACACAATTCTAGTTTTAGATTCTGCAGGCTCCGAACGGCAGATGGATTATTTAGAGAAGTTTTTCATAGCGTACATACTTATATATAAACAGTCGCTAGCTATTATGAGGTTATACCGCTGTTGAAAATTTTCACAAGGTCTGGTCCACATGGTCTGATGACCTCTAGGTTAGTAGCCGGGTGTCTTATCCGCCATACCCCATAACGGCACGTCCAATCATATAGTGTAAAGTAAATTTACCGTCAGAAACCTAATCAACTCCCAGCCAAAAGTCTGGAGAGTGCTGGTCCATTTCACTGACAGAGAATGTTAGAGTATCCTTGATCCTGCGAGTGGTAATATTAGACCTTCTGCGTTCTAAGCTCCTCAACGGGCACTCATTTATTAATTCTAATAACGCCACCAAGAAGACATACACAGGGTGCGCAAATTTGAAGTTAGGAAATAAATTGGCTGTTAAATGATGAAATGTCACAAATTGAGCTGTCAACTTTTGATACTTATTTGGTAAGATATTGGAAAATATTAACTATGAAAGGCTACACTCTTGAACAAAGAATTTTAATTGTGAAAATTTGCTATCAAAATGGTGAAAATCCGAGCAGATTTTCCTCTTAATCGGGCTCTTCCTGCGACCGCTGAGAGTAATTTAATCGCTAAATTAAAAGCTTACGGTACTGTTGCTGACAATAGATCAAAACAATATGCTCGCAGTGGCAGTAGTGATGCAAACATAATCGCTGTACAGCAAAGTGTTGAGAATGAGCCTGGAACATCAACTCATCGACGTTCGCAGGAATTAGGCATCACCAGAGGAACTTTTCGTAACATTTTGCATAAAGATCTTCATCTTCACGCTTATAAAGTTCAACTCGTTCAAAAATTAAAGTCAGCCGACCATTGATTGCGTCGAACGTTTGTGAATTGGCCGCTTGAAAAATTAAACGAAAATAACGCATTTTTTAACAAAATCATCTTTTGTGATGAGGCCCATTTTCAATTAGGCGGTTGTGTAAACAAACAAAATTGTCGCATATGGAGCTCACAAAATCCACAAACAGTCGTCGAAAAACCATTACATCCAAAGAAAGTAACATTGTGAAGCGGTCTGTAGTAAGGCGGCGGCATCGGCCTATATTTTTTTGAAAATGAGCAAGGTAACACCATCACCGTGAATTTTCTACACTACCAAACCATGATTACCAATTGTGACCTTTGGTTTCAGCAGGACGACGTCAAAAGCCACACAGCCAGCCAAACAATTCAGTTGTTGCATGAGAATTTTCTCCGTCGCTTAATTTCCCGATTTGGCGACGTAAATTGGGCGCCTCGTTTTTGTGACTTAACGCCGCTGGATTATTTCCTCTGGGGCCATTTGAAAGACCTGGTTTACGTGAACAAAACACAAGCAACTGACACTCTGAAAGATGAAATTCGGCGCTGCTTTGATGAGATAAATGATGCTTTGTGGCAAAAGGTGGTTCTAAATGTTGTGAAAATAACAACATCGTATTCCATTATTAATTCCCTTATTTTTTTTATTCGTAGGAATAAAAGTGAATTTGTCGAAAAAAAATTTTGTTTTTAAGGCAATTTATATCCCAACCTCAAATTTGCCCACTCTTTATGTTCCCCTGTTGAAGAATCACACTACTAGATGAAGCCCTAGTTGCGCCTGCCCTAACAAAATCAATTCCTCGCATGCTCCCATATCATTACGATGTGGTATCACCCAAGTTAACCAGTGAGCGAATGCAGCTAAAGAGATATTTCGACCTAACTAGGTTGGAACTGAAAGTATCCATCAATGCAAAACTGTCCACATAATTATTAAGCTCCGAGAGTTCGAGAGTCAACACCCGAATACACCTAGAGGCTCTATTGATGGCATAAACCTTAGACTTGAAGACGGTGCAGTAATCAGATATTCTGAGAGCAACCGGAAGCCCAAGTTCATCAAAGTAAACACGCGATTCTGTGCCAACCACTGTGTTAAATTTTGATCGAAGAACACATCACGCAGCTCAATCGGTCTTAGTAGGTATTGTAGTTCCATAGGTCCTACCGAAGTTTAGAGTAGATATTTGTGCGACGCACCAAGTTTGGCCCGCCCACTTCTCATAGGATGATGCCGTGAGAAACAGCGCGAATTTCTTAAGCAGACGTTTGAGTTGTCAAGGAGTGTTACGCTCAGCATTGTTTCCATCCTAGTCAAAGGAGTGTATTCCAGGAAGCAATAAATTCAAAAAAATTTCAGTCTCTGTACCCTGTCCAGAAAAGTGAGGTACGACCTGGTGTTAATCGCATGCCTCCAGACTAAAGCGGCCTTAACGCCACTGTATTAATCCAGTGTAAAACATAAGGTCTATGGCCCATTTTATTTCAAAAGTCTTCTCGCACACGCAGAACATACAATAAGGCTTCCTCATTTGTCTCAGGATTACGCTTCTATCAGAGCTTTGAGTCCAAATTCATGCCGTACATGAGAGAGATGGGTTGTCTAAAACAGTCCTACTCATTTCGGAAACCTGCTGCAAGAGATGATGAAATTCTGGCGATGTCCATAGTAGGTTTAACCTTATTGATCATAGTTAGTTGGAAGAAAAATAATATTTATATGAAAGAAAAAGCGATTTTAGTACTTAAACTTTTGAAAGTATAAAAAAATTTCGTATCGCACGGCAGAATGGAGGGGAAAAAAAATTTGTTCGATTGTGCGTTGGAGTCACTGTATATATTACTGTTCGAAAAATTTGGGTTATAAATTTGAGCTTGATTAAGCCAAACATGTGCTAAAGCCATTATTCCATCAGTGTAGGACTTCCAGGTTTTCTGACCGAAATATTGATCCAATTCTGTTTTGCAGGCTTCTGCAGAATTTAAAATTTACACCATTAAGAGAGTTCTCGCAACGGAACGAAGTCTTGAGTACCGTACACCCACTCCGTCAGGCCTTACGGTTACAATTTATAGTGCTCAACCATCTCTTCTTACCCCACTTCACCACACCTACAACAGTGATGGTTGTACGGTCATGATTTTCAAACCGACACAGACTAGCACACTACGTACTAGTCTATCGTGGCAGTCTGTTATTAAATAATATTTAGGATTTATATGCATAATTCAAATTGTAGGGAAATAATATTATTTCTGTCATTTTGAAATATGCAAACAAGCATTGCCAGACGTTTTATGTTATGAGGCCGTTCTCAATGAAATTTTTGTAATTTGTAGCCTATCTATCCAGTTATTCTAGGCATAATAGATTTAAATAGAAAGGTAAAAGGAAATATACATATACTCGTATATATTATTTTTTAAACAATTTCTGAATAACAAACACACCCCTCCTAAAGCCCGCAACTTAATCTGCGTCAACTACAACTAAAAATTACGCCGAAAACTTCAATTGAATTTCAAGTTTAAAAGAGAAGACGAAAACTTTATTTTAAAGCTGGCGATTAAAATATTATAAAAAACAGAAGAAATATCTGATTAAAAACTTAAGCACATAATAATCAATAATTCTATTAAAAGTTTTTCTTTGCCCTCTGTTCCCCTCGACACACTTCACCATTTACTTCATTTTACATACGAATATTATTTAGCGTCTATGGATGTATATTTTAGAAATCGTATTCAAATAATTGCTTTTCAATTTTTCCGCAAATTTATTTATTTTAATTTTTCAAAAAAAAAAAAAAAAATAACTACAAAACTTCTTTAATTTATCTATAATAGTAGAAGAAAAGTTTAGCGAGGGCAGTGTGAGAAGTTTTTGATACAAAAAATATTATAAAATAAAACAAAGTTTTAAAACAATATACATGATGTATGGCGCGTATCGCTCATATCGGGTGGTTTTTTTACAGTTACACAAGTTTGAATCATAATAAAACAAAAAAAATATATTTTGAACATCAACGAAACGGGCTTTGTTGGATAGAAACCTTATGACACAAAATTTTAAATATGATTTCAGCCATGTGGCCGCCGCGGATTGCACATATAAGGTACCATCTGGAGCATCAATTTTTACAAACATTTCGCAGCATGTCGATTTCCAGGTGTTCAATTGCCTCTGGTTTCTCGACATAGACAAGTGCCATTATATGACTCAAAAGAAAATAAGTCCAAGTCCAATGAATTAAATGGAACATTGAGTGAAAATTTTCTTTCAACAAAAGTTTGTTTTTGAGTAAATCGATTGTAGGGCGCACTGTGTGGCTGTTGGAACCCCATGTCAGCAAGATTAATGCCACCTTATTAAGATACGAAAAAATATCTAATCATGTCCCTATACCGTTCAGTAACATTCTGACCATCATCGTTTTTGAAGACATACGAACTTACGACTCTGCAAACTCATAAAGCGCACCAAACAGTAATTTCTGTAAATGTGACAATTTTGATTATTTACATGCACCTTCAACCTTATATTGTTTAAAAATCTATCCATAACGAAATGTCAAACGAAACTAAATAAAAAGCAACTGTCATCTGTTATATCGGTTGTCAAGTAAAACAGTGTTGCCAATTTAAAGTAATGCACCTCTAAAATAACACCCGATATAAATGGAAACTGAAGAGATTTTTATTACCTATGGATCACACCCTGCACTCTACTACTCCTACTTTTTAGTGGTTAGACATACAACACAAACGGCCCAGGTTCGCATCCCAGCAGAGGACATTACCAAAAAAAAAAATTAATTAGGTTTCAAGTGTTTAATAAAAATACTTCAATCTCCCTCCAGCCAAGTCTATCTAAAAGAAGCCCGCTGACCATCCAGCTTACACATGGCGATGATGACAAACATCACACGGATTATCAAAAGAATACGCCATCTACTGGAAAAATTAATGCTAAGTAAGAACCACCACCATCATTTAGCAAGGATCTTCACCACTATTCGCAGTCATATGGAGGCGAACTACTTGACAATGAAAAATGAAACAAAATAATGAATGCCTTGTGGAAAGCTCCCTAGCCGAGTGACGGAGAAACACAAGAAAACCTTTGCTATATAGTGTCGGATGAAATTTTAGCAACTTTGTTTTTGGCAGCCCAGCTGTTTTCGTGTTACATCTTACTGTCAAACATGTTCAGTTCATCAAAATTCCGTTGGATGAAGATTCACTTTTTTATCGGAATATTGTGTTCAGTGAGGAAGCTCACTTCTGGCTGAATGGATACATGAAAAAGCAAATTTTTTTTTTTATTTGGCGTGAAGAGCAGCCATAAGCATTGCAAGAACTGCCAATGAATCCGCAAAAATGCACAATTTGGTTTGGTTTATAGGCCGGTGGCATCATTGGACCGTACTTTTTCAAAGACGACTATGCCAGGAACCTTATTGTGGATAGCGGGCTCTACCGTACGTTGTTTACAATTTTGTTTTGCACAGAATGGAAAAGCTGGACTTGGCTGACACTTGGTTTCAACAAGACGGTGCTAATTGCCGCACAGTACGTGAAACAATGGTCTAATGTAGAGGTTGGTTGAACACTTTATTGCACGTTTGGGGAGGGTCTATTGGTCGCCCAGATCGTGCGTTTTAAAGCCTTTAGGCTATTCTTTGTGGGGCTATGTTAAAGCACATGTCTATGGGAACAATTCGACAATGGTTGACGTACTGGAATATTGAAGAATTTATTCGTGAGCTACGGACCAATATGTTGGAGGGAGTAGGAACCATTTGAGGCGTTGTCGAGGTCAACATTTACATGAAATCACCTTTTAACATTGAACTATTTAGACCGTTCCATCGACTCAAATAAAGATTTCATACATTACTCCACATTTTATGTTTTTTTCTTAATCAATCTGAAAGCTCTTAAAAAATCATCCGATATATGCGAAAACACTAAATGTTTTGGACCCTAAAAAAGACTATATTAGGGAGCAACTTACTCTTTTCATTATCATTTAAAATGCCACGAAATTACTAAACTATCTTCGTATTGCGTCCGTCGTCATTAAACTCTTATGCGAGTTTCTCACTATGCATTTATATATATTGTACTTTGGTGTTAGTAAGTATACGTATAAATACATATGTGTGTGTATATGTATTCTAGACAAAAAATATTTCTTTAAACTGAAGTGTTTAAACAATTGAAAACAAAAGCAAATAATATTTTATTATTTGTTCGACGGATATGGTTGCTGGCTGGCTGGCTGGTTGATTCAACGATTCAATGGTTAACTTTTCTGTGCTACTCACTCGTATATTGGCACTCACTTGAAAATTCATTGCATTTGCTGATCGCTCATCTCCTCCACATCATAATTTTTTTTTTTTGTATATTTCATATACAAATCAATATCAGTGTGTGTGTGTGTGTGTATGTGTGTGTGTTGTTGGCTGTTGTTGTTAAAAAAGATTTTATTCTTAATCTGAATTGAGGTTTATTGGAATGCAACACAAGGCCCTTAGATTTCGAAGGTTTCTCACACACAGAGTATCTAAAGCTTATAATACAATGCATATACATAGAGGACAACAACACTTTGTTCTGAATTTATAAACAACAGTAAGTTTAGAATGGATTAAAATCTTGTGACCACATTCGGAAATTTGTTGCAGATCATTCGCAAGTTCTTCATTTACCTTAAGCTTTTACATTCGATTATTTAAATGGCTTGAACTGTGCCTGTTAAATAAATATGAATAACAAGCGTTGTAGTCATCTATGGAAAAGTAAATGGGACTTAAAGTTGAAGAATTCAACTTCGCGACATCCTGCATTTATCCTGAACTTGTGTGATGAAATCTCGTCAGTGGGATGAGTCCTATGATTAATGTACTCATTTGATAATGAAAGCCTTAAAGCAGATTGCTTTTAAGTATTACTAAGATATTGTCACGTTTTAACCTTTTTAAAACGTTTGAGTTGTTGTTGTTTTACAGTTTTTATTTCCTCACTTTATTTTTATACAGTTTATCTTAATACAGCAACTTATTTATCTTGCACTTAATATTCGCTTGTACAACACTTTTATTTACTCCTAAACACGACTTTACTTTATGATTGCAAAACGATAACCATATCGACGTAGGCAAAGCAGCCTATACCCAATTGCCTACAGTTTGGAAAGTTAGTCTCAGACGCTCTCACATCCTCTATTTCATATTCGTTAACTTTAAACATGTAAGATTGTGTAACCAAAAGATGGTTGAAATGGCAATGCTGTAAAATACACAAGTCAGTACGCCAATACCGGGATAACACATTATCAACCTTGATACAAACCAATAGACAAAAATCCCACAATATAGTTCAAAGGCATTAATAGCATCTGTTTTCTTTTTAGGCATTTTTAGTTTCATAACGATATTACTTATGACACCTGGGCACCATGTTCCAACTACAGAATTTTTTAAATTATCTACGAGCTGAGTTTTTCATCAACAGATTTTATTTTTTCTTGTAAAGTTCTTCGCCTTTTCGTTCTTTTTGGTCATGGCTATCATGGGTTTCAGTCAAGGGTTTGTTCTTCGATGCTGTATATCGCTTACACTCTGTGCAGGATGTGCACTGGAAATCAGTTGAGAGGTCTTCAAATCCACAGTATATTTCTTATGCATCAGTTGATAAAAGCTTGCTTCCACTGATACAAGCCGCTTCCGTAAGAAGGATAACCGAGTATGCGTGATTTAATTAGAGATGATAGTTGCCTGCAACGCTATATTCTACGTAAGATTACTAAGACCCCTTTCGTTCAGACAAGAAGAGCTTTAATTTCCATTTTGATACCGCCATTGGAGTTACCACATTGGCATTAAGGTGATGAAGCTTTTGTCTGCCAAGTACACTACAATAACAAATAATGTGCTACGGGCACTCAATGTAAATTGACAGGGGTTGATCTCGGAAAGGCCAACTGTATTCAAGTGGTACCTTAGGTTGCAATGGCCCATAAATTACCCTACCAAAGGCTTAAGTCTGCTCTACTCAGCTTAGAAGCCGTTTAACCTGCTGTTGGCTGACACAATTATGCCAGTGAGCAAACTCCTACTTCTCCCAGTTTTTAAGGATTATATTTCAGTGGCCTTTTAAAGTCTTCAGAGTCGTTTAGGGTAATTAGGACTAAATTTGCCTCTTGTTTCGTTAGAAAGCCCGCCATTTCATTACCCTCATAACCCCTTCCTAACATGTTAAGAAGGCCTAAGCACTTGTTTTAAGAGCAGCTTAACTATAAAAAAAAATAATATAGATATGGGTTGCTCTCATCCTACTGCGGTGACATTTCCCACATACATATACCGATAATTAAGGTTTTAAGCTCGGCTTTTTAGATTTAGCAATGTTGGCTAATGGATATGTGATCGTCCAAGAGCAATTTTACAGTATTAATTATTTGGTTGATTCACGTGGCCAAACGTGGCTCACACAAACTCTTGAAACAGCGCGTTGTTAGCAATACCTCACTTCTACTCCGTCAGGTTGAGATATTTGAGTAAATCACTGGGATAAATACAAAATATAGAATAGCATACGTGAAGAAACTATTTGCAGAAGACCTTACGGCAGCGGTTCATAATGGCCGTACACTCACATAGCAAGTGTTCATCTCACCACAGCTGCGACAGTGGACATTGTACCCATCTCGCGGTTATGGTTTGCAATCCAGATAGAAGGCAAGACTAGCCTTCTTCAGTGACCCTATAGGCGATACCATCGAGAGTAGCCTTCGTCGACTCGATGTCAATCCTGCCATAGCCAACTCGTCAGTTCACTTGTTCTCACAAATGTCACGATATCTGCAATTTAAATGGGGGTCGCCTAAGAAAAAATACTGGGAGTATTCAGTGAATCCTTTATGCACTCTCCCACTAACCGAGAGGTGGTAGTGCGTAATATAAGGGCAAGGATGATCACCCGGCAGTCCACGTAAATATGGTACATATGCACCTTATCGTACTGCTCTGAGATAGTAATAATGGCTAATATTTCCTCCTGAAAAATCGAGCCATCAGAAAGCCTGTACTGGTGATGCAGGTAAGCTTACACCGAGAAAATTTCAGATCCAACACCACACCATCTTTGAGCCATCCGTGTAGACTCTGATGTCGTTACTGTTGAGTGGATCGCCGCAGTTCCAATTAAAATGAGAAAGGGTTCTGACCCCGAATTCCCTAGCTACAGTGCTTATACTAATAATGTTAGATTCGTAAGCTGCAGTTACATCCAAACATACCTAAGGCCCTACTGGAGACTTACTTAAAGCATCCCGTAAGCTCCTCTAAAAACATATACACATATACATATGTATGGGTTTGAATGTATGTTTCGTTCTATAAGAATATTGGTTTTTTTTCGTAAACTTAGTCTATAAAAAAACTCTCTCTGTGTCTCTTTTTCTTTCTGTCTCTCTCGGTCTCTCTCTCTCTCTCCCTGTATATAAGTTTTATATGTTATTGGCGTTTATATTGAAATTATTAAGCGGTTTGCAAATCGAAATCAACATTTTCTCTTCTTTCAGCCCGCACTCCCTTCAGTATTGCATGTAAGCAAATCAAAAACTCTAAAAACGGGGGAGAATAAAGAACAAACATGAGAATGAGATTGAGAATGAAAATCTCTGCATTGTTGTTTGAAAAGTTGAAATATTATTATATTTCTGGCTTGCACCTCCCCTTCATCCAATCACTCTCTTTCTGCCATCTACGTATTTAAATGTTATTTTTTACCAAAATTGTATTGAAAATGTAACATTTGAAACCGTACATGGCATGTATGTATGTATGTACGTGGTGGCATGATTATTTGAATTTCGTTGTGAATTTTTGTAAAAAAAATCAAAAAATCTTTGCTTTCGACTGATACTTGTTGTATACAATTCAGAAACGCTGTTGTTGTTGTTTTTTCTGTTACTGTTACAAAATTTATTGTTACATTTGTTGCAGTCAAAAGTGTGGTAAAATAAGACGAAGGGGAAGAGAAAAATTTATAAAAAATAAAGTTTTTGCATCAAAACTTTATCACTCTCTTGTTGTATTTTTATATGAATATTGGCTGCCTGATTTTGTTTGTGACTGGTTTGGTTAGCTGGTTGGTTGGTTTGGCTGGTTAGAAAATCCTGGCAGCTTATACTTAAACTTGTTCAGCCACTTTTACGCTTTATATTCTATTTCATGGTTGAGAAGCGGCGGCGGCGGTGACGGCGGGAGAAGTTAAGTATTATACTTGCTATTTACGCTCCCGGATAAAACTTTTGGTCGCTTAAAAAACCACATTTGTAGGCAGTTGAAATGCATGCATGTGCATGAAATACAATTCAATTCAATTTAGTTCAGTTTGTTGCGCTATTTTACTGATATTTTATGCTGAGAAATATTGATACGAAGAAATACGAAATGAATTTAAAAAGAAAGGAAAACAAAATTCAGGAAAATATGCAAACGTTGTATGAGAACTTAAATATTTGCTAAGTTTTTAAAGGGGGACATTACACTGTGGATTACCAGGGTAAGAAAATTAAAAATAGTTTTTTCTTTCTCTGCATAACCAACCTTCTCTGCAAATCAACCAACTTAGATTCCAGATTGGAGCCTAGGACAGCTACAAAATTTGCGTATTTGCCATCAGTCATATTTCAAACAATTTATTTTAGATTCGCTGATCTCCACCTTTCTGCAAATGTGTGTGTTGAGTCTTCCGAAAACATTGCCGATTTATTTTCCATGCGGAACGTTGTTTCACATAACAAAAGCTTCTTAAGATTACTCTGATCAATATAACATTGTTTCGCAAATTCTCTCTTAGAAACTAGATTCGGACTATTAACTGTTCAATAAATACTGGCAGTCAGTGTACACCATATCTACTATTGGCGGCTATTACGAATGGCATCAAATGGGTAAATCAGTCATTTGGCGCAGCGAGAACGGTTTCGAAATCATCGTAAATCCCTCTTAAACATAAGCTCAGTAGTATAACTCTAGCAGTTATACTGCACACGATATACACTTACATACATACATACGTATGTCATCTCAACGGGGAATTTCGCGTCATCCCAACGGGGAAATTCTCTCAATCAATGAGCTGTATTTTCAGACTTAGTAAGAGTAACCTACAGTTTAACTCTAACTCCTAACGGTCGATGCATTAGGTTAGGTTAGGTTTAACCCGACCGCTGGTCATAGCACCAGCCCTTTTGGGTCAAAAAGGCTCATTGTGGTATCGCATACTCGTACTATAATAACCCTGGAAAAAAGAAAATGCCGCATACATGACCACCGATTGCAAGCCGGTTTCGATAATGAAGCGTCCGGTATAACCCACCAGTACTTCCAGCAGCAATTTGGGTACATAAGAGTCTTCGCAGGACCCTTAATCTCAGCCTCGTTATTTTAGAAACAAGTGTCTCGTACTACCTTCTACTCATAGCAATAGCTGCACATCACTATTTCCCTATGCACGAGTCGGACCATATGCCCGCTATCTAGTCAATGGCCCGACCTATTTGGATAAACCACCGGGAATAGCATCCTTGCCTGGAGAACATATTGCTGCCTAGCACCTAGAATGAAGACGACAAGTAAAGATAGGCATTCTAACACTATTTTTGCCAAAGAAATTGTGCTGTCGTGCCTCTTCTAGCCTGTTCATCCGCTACACAATTCCCCGGAATTTCGCTGTGTCCCGTTACGCTTATGTTAAAATATTCCTACACCCTCCGGCAGGCAGATGCATTAGTAAGAGACGTTTTTCATAGCGTTAAGACTCATAACCAGTCACTAGCAACGTAATTAGGTGACACTGCTGTTCGAAATTGTCAATAGTCTGGCCTGGGATTAAATCAAGGACTTCCTGGTTGATAGGCGGGTGTCTTACCTACCATACTACGGCGACAAGTCCAACCATATAGTGCCCAACAAAATTAAACTTGTCAGAAGCCTAATCAACTCTCACTCAAGATCCTGGACTGTCCTGATCCTTTCCGCTGACAGAGAAGATCAGAGCAGTCTGGATATACAGAAAGTGGTAATAATAGAGCACCTGCATTCGACACTGCTCAGCGCCCACTCATCCATTAATTTCGATAACGCCCCCAAAAAGACATGTATGTTCTACTGTAAAACAGTCATAGCCATCATAGATAACCCTCCACTGCTCCTGCACCACCAAAATCATTCCCTCCAATGCTCCATATCATTACGACACGTTGCCACCCAAGCTAACAAGTGTGCGAATACAGCTGAGAAGATAATCCGACTCAACTACGTTGGAACTAAGAGCATCCATTGATGACAAACAGATATTAAATTCCAAATTCTCAAGATTCAATTCCCGTTTACAGCATTGGCATAAACCTCAGCTTGGACAGTTCAGTCAATAGGCAGTCTGCAAGAGACCGAAAAACCAATTTCATCAGAATTAAACGTGATTATGTGCCAGCCACTGTTTTCAAGTCATTGGTATAAAATTTTGATTGCGTCGTCCCGAAAAACAGATCCCGCAGCCTTCGTCCCTAGGTAGGTATTCCTATAGCTCCTACCGAAAAGTACAGGGTAGGTAAGGTGTGGTATGTTGCAGTGTATCTTAGAGCGAATTTCGCGGGAAAACGTTTGAGTTGTCAAGGGTGGTTATTTCCAGGTCAAATCTTGCTTAAGGAGTGGATTCCAGGGCGTCAGTAATAGCAAAAAATGCCAATCTCCGTACGCTGTTCAGTATGCGGAGGTAAGATCTGGTGTTCACCGCCTTATACCAAACGAGAGCGCGCTTAGCAAAGGATTGGCCTTATAGCCAGTGTAAGACATAAGGTCTAAGACCACATTTCCTCTCAAAAGTCCTCTTACACACGCAAAAGATAAGACTCTTCCTCATATGACTCTCAGCATTATGCTTCAACGAGAGCTTCAAGATTAAGAATTAAAACCGTCGCATTCGTTACAAAAACCTGCTGCAAGAGATAATGGCAACATAGCGGTGTATATAGTGGGTTAAACCTTATTAATCAAAGTTAGTTGGGAGCAAAATAAAATCTGAGAGAAAAAGTGATTTTAGTACGCAATCTTTTAAATTTATAAAAAAAATTTGGATCACACTGCAGGCTAGTGGATAATTTGTTAGTCTGCCAGCATATGGATCTTGAGTTCAATTGCCACTAGAGACTCTGTTTTGTTACACTGTAGCGCTCGTAAAAAATTCATTACAATTTGTAATTGTATTGTAATTTAAAGTAAAAAGTAAATAAAATATAAAAAATTTAAAACTCAAAGGCTACGCATGAAACATTTACGAAAAAGTTTACTCCGATATACCTTTGCCTCTTTTAATTTCCTTAAAGCTCGTCTACTTATCACGTAAGAGTGTAGCATAAGTTTTTTTCTGTAAGCCTTCGCGCATTTGCTTTTTTCACTTAAAAATTGAAAAAAAAACTTTAATTTCCGCTGCTACTCTCCAAAGACATCAAGTTATTTTCATCCCCTTTCTGCAACATGCAGCGTTATAGGTTCTTAATTCCAACATTTCACTACAAATGCCTTTTTCCAATTAAAATTAATTTTTACTGCATTAAATATTCGTTTTTGTGTATGCGGATTGTTAGAAAGTTTTCAATATACTCCCACTCTTTCTCTCAACCAATTAGGAAAGTTTCTTAAATATTTTTTGTTGTTTTTTTATTATTTCTTCAAAGTTTTTTTTTGTTTCCTTTTCTTGTGGCAATTTTACTTTAAAAGAAATTATTGTTCAATTACGTCGATAGTGTAACAAAAGCATTTATGGTTTTATTTCCTATTTCCGCTATTGGCTATGACTTGTTATAAAAACACTGAATGCAACGAGATTTAATAATATGTTGGTTATTGGCCTCTATTATTAAAAGTTGGCGAAGCTAAACTTAAGCTTTTGAAAATAAGAAAGAACATATTGATAATGCTCCTGATTATGATTATTTATGTTAATGATGATGTCCCTATGCAGATGCCGTCTATGAGGTACTTAAAAAAATTGTTTGCAAATTAAACAAAACTGATGATTTGCAAGTAAAAAAGTTGGTCTCAGTTGCACAACTCATGCTAAGAACTGATATAGGCTGAATAGACATAAGTCTTATCAATTGCTTTTATTGACGTCTCTTTCTTTCGAACGGTCTCACTCACTTACCCAGCCTAACCAGACCGTGTAGGGCTGATCTCCATGAGGTGGAGATCCGTACACACTACATTCCGGCCTGCTCCTCAGGCCTGTCTGGAGACAATGCTGACCATACCACCACTGGATATTTTTGTCAAATGTATTTCTGCAAAGTCGGCAATTAGACTCAGGGAGTCGGGAGGATTGAGGCATGTTCGCATTGGATACAGCACCATCCTACGAAAAGTTGGCGGACTGATTTTAATCTCTCGGTCAGATAGGGCGGTACCTACTCTGAATTTCTAAGGACAGAGTACCTTCTTAGGCTGCTGGATCTGTCCTTCGAGATGACACAAACGGCTACAGGGTCGGGTTTTTACTCTGATGATCTGTACCTCAGGGTCTCTCTCAGACAACCCGATGATTGCACCGTTTTTCAGGCGAAGGTCTACGTTGTAGATAGGGCCGCTAGGTGTATTCGGGAACTAAGTCCCGAGGTCTCAAGGCCTATTAGGATCTATGCAGACAGTCTCGCCGCAATTAGTGCTCTCGACTCGTGTGTGATTGGATCGAAATGTCTCCTTAGCTGTATTCGCTCACCGTCCCATCTGGAACGATATCACGTCGAACTGATATGGCCTTCTCTATCTACTGAAAGGACCAGGTCTTTTCTTAGGCTCGGGCTTCTTTCAGGCATAATTACTGGGCATTTTATGATAGGCCTCATGTCAAAGCACATGTGGAGCTCTGGTCATGGTTACTATAGTATGAACAGGAATCAGTGCAACATCTGCTCTGCGATTGTCCTGCTTGGGTGCATGTCTCTTCCCTGATCTGGAGTGTCTTAAGGCTGTGTCACTTTCGAAGTTGATTAACTTCGTCAGTGGTACGGGTTGGCTCAAATGAAGAAACTGATATTTTTCGGTCTGTATGTGGGGATTTGGAACTCTCCAATGTCTGGCCTTTCGGCCTCTTCAATGTTTCTGCCCTCGTTGGGGGTATCACAATGGACGAGCGACACATTTAACTTAACCTAACCTAAGTTAGGTAAAGACGAGCTATGAACAGAAAAGAGTGAAGAATTGAAGCAAACAAAATCAATGCTAGTAAGCAATTTTAGAACTAAACATTATACCCGATAAGATTTGAAAAGTATAAAAATAAAATTTGCATTTTTTTGATCACCAATTTATTTTCGTATATTTCATGTTAAGCAATCTCTTCTATGGAAACAACAACGCAAAGCAATTTTTATTTATTTTTATACAAACAGACAAAAAGAAGAAGAAGAAAACTATTGCAATAACAATAAATTGCAACATGATGTGCGAATATTTCCTTGTACTCAATTTTAAATAAACTCATCTTTAAAATAGAACTCAAATTCAAAGAATTATACACTGTACACCAAAATGTTCTTAAAAAACCTCAGCAACAGTAATTGGCTTTTAAGAGAAGCTTAACTTTAAAAACACAACTCATAACAGCCAGTATATAAGTTGGTTAAACTAACTATAAAACCTTTTGATTTTTAAAAAAAAGATTTCATACAAATTTTGCTGTCCAGTGTTTTAATAGAACATTTGTTTCGTTATATGTATTTATGTCTGTATGTGTAAAAACAATTTAAAACTTGTTTTTTATTGTTAAAAAGTTATCGATAAAATGTAGTTCAAACAATTCATATTAATATTTATAGAAAAACATGACTGAACATGAATGAACATGAATACTTAACATTTTATTGCAATGTGAACGCACAACAACAGTCGAGGGTAAACTGATAAGAACTCTTGAAGCTATAAAGGAATACATATCATAACTTTCAATTAAATAGCATCATGCGTACCAGAGATTCGCCACATTTTCAATTTCAATGTTATGGTCGTACTATATAATGCCGTCAAACGCTACATTTCTCCTATTAATTCCTACTGGATGATTGGAGGTTTAAGGTGTATGAGAGATCTGAGACCGTAGGCATCTTATGTCGAGTGGTAATGTCACATTTTTCTTAAATATTTAAGTGATTTTTGCCATTGATCATAAGCGAATTAATGGATTAATTTACAAAACTTGTTGGGTAATGTGGAGATACTACCCGAACAAGTTTTTGTGCAGTTCTGTGACTACAGACTAAATACGAATAATGGCTTTGTGTAGTGGTTAAAGTGTTTGATTACAAAACTCAGCAGTTCAGATTAAAATCCTGGCGGTGATAAAAAATATTTCCATTATGGCTTCAAATTTTAAATAAAGGGTCCGCTAAATAACTTCTTTATTTCTAAATGCTATGAAAAAAAAACTACTGAATATTTTCTCAAATTTCTTTTTTTATTTGAAAATACAATCCTTCCGGTTAATAATGGAAAATAATTTCATTCAAATGGCTGCCTAGGCTTTGACGGCATCCTACAAATAACAGTCCAACGGTGTCAAATCGCAGCTCCGAGGTGGCCAAACGACATCAGCTCTGCGGCTGATAATGCGATCTTCAAAAACTTTGCCCAAAACATCGAGTGTAACTTCGGCTGTGTGGCACGTAGCGCCGTCCTGTTGAAACCAAATGTTGCTAATATCCTCCTCTTCAATTTTTGTGAACAAATATTCGTTCAACATGGCCCGATAACGATCGCCATTGACTGTAATGGCCACTCCTTGCTCATTTTCGAAGAAAAATGGCTCAATTATGCCTCTGGACCAAAATCCGCACCAAACAGTAATTCGTCTTGGGTGTGTCGGCTTTTCAATGTATGCACGCGGGTTTTCTGTGCCCCAAATGCGACAATTTGGCTTGTTTACATACCCGCCAAGATCAACATGAGCTTCAATTAAAGACATCGCACACATTCTGCAACATTACCATGATTTTCAAAGTAATGTCGCAATATTTCCCAGCGTTGTTCAAGCGTATAAACAACCATATTTGTATATCGGAAGGATAAAACTAATTATTTGTCAAATCAGACATGAGATAAGTGTTACCATTCACGAAATAAGCACTAGTTGAGAAAAAAAACTTTAGATGGCGGACCCGATATTTAAGAAAATAAAGTAAAAAGTTAGGAATCTTTAATGAGCATCAAAGATTCTTTAACATTACACTAAATACACAGAAGGCGTTGTTTATAGTCAACGAAAGATGGCTTCACCATCATCCGTTATAGACCCGCTACAAAAGACCGAACACCTGCTTGGCTACAAGGCAAACTACACGACAAATGGTTACAAAAAAAAAACAATTGAAACAAGTCCAAAATGCTTTGTGAAAGCCATATGCTCCCAAGAGGAGCAACAAAAAAATACAAAATATAGATCCATCATAACACAGTAGAGATTACAGAAAAATAGACCTTTTGCGAGAGACTGCACCAAAGAAGTTCAGGTAATATCCATAGTTTTTTTGAATGCAAAAACTTTTAAGCCGATTTAAAATGGCTTCAAATCAAGCGCAAAAAATATTTTATTTAATCAAGGTTATGAACGGACTGGTACTACGACAAAGCCGTAACCATAGTTGGCACAACCGAAATAAAATTGTTCTGTTATGGTGTTATGGTATGTCACCACTAATTGTAGACATTGCTGCCCATGAGTTTGGTTGGTTGCATTACAACTATGGCGCTATGTTTAGTTACGTCTAATTGAACCTTTAGTCACAGACGAACTCTGTTCTATTGACATATTGGCTTAGTGTCTTCCACTCGAAACCATTAAGTTGAGAAATGTCCGGAATTGTGTTGTTACGAAAGAATCGTGATCTACTTCTGGTGGTGTTTCTGGACTCTAAGCTCTTTTAACTCCGGAATGCTCGGGCGAGGACGGCAAGGGTGAACATTGCGCTGTGTGTCGTAGGATCATTGGCAAGTCCTGTGGTCGCAACCCTATGAATTTCAAATAGATATTTGACACGGTGGTTAAGCCCATATTTATGTATGGTGCAGTTGTATAGTGAAAGTCTCTATCTCTCAAAGTAGTGCGGCACTGAGGTTCACTCCTTCTAAAACCTTGTTGAACTGAATAATGTCTACGATAAAGTTGAATCTGACAATGTAGCGCTGGTAGGGTGGATTACTGTCCACCCAAACGCTTCCTGTATAGAATATTCTCTGTGAACATCTCACCAGGATCGGGTATTGGATCCGGCTCTGTCAATGTTTCCATGGACGGTTCGAAATCCTCGAAATGAGTTCGGGGGCGGTGCCTTTATTCCCGCATAAGAGTATCCGTTAGAAGTCGGGAGCACTGCAATGTCTTACAGACGGATGTCTCGGCGATAAAGAGGTCACCGGCCTGGTTGATGTACTAGATGGTATTCAATGCTGACATTTGGACCTGTACAGATAGTCGGACTGCGATTAGGGCGCTCTACGGTGTCTAGTTGACATCGCCAATGTTAAATGAATGCCGAGCATCTCTAAACGAGATGCGAGACCTTTAGACCTAGAGATTATCTGGCTGAGGGGTCTTTCTGACACTCGGAGATTTGTGTGGCGGAGGGACTAGCGAGAAAAAACTCTCTTGTTGGCAACGAGGAGATTTACCATCACTAGTTGGGATTCCACTTTCCACTTGTAAACTTCTGGTTCTGCGATACATATTGCGCAGGGCACAGATACGGTGGGTGATTAAACCCACCTGCTCTGTATAAAGATAAATCGAGTTCGTTCGGAGTCTACCTATGTTATGCGCGATATAGGCTGCAAATACTGATAACTGTTATTACTAAGCAGCTGCTGCTTTTACTCCAGCCTCTGTGAGCTCTTTGTCTTATCCCAATTGCACAATTCCTTAACTCAGACCTTATAGCCCCTAGTGGCTTTGGAATTTCCAAGTTTACCGTTTGCACCTCCCTTTATTTAATCGGCAGCTCATTCATTCATTCGTTTCCTGTGGTAGCTGGAATTAAAAAATAACTTGTTCAGTAGCATTTATTTTTAACAAGACAATACAAAATTAGATTTTAAGTATTACGAGCGAAATGCTTAATAACATATGCTCGATGTAGAGCAAGAGACTAGAGCTTCTGATGGAAATTCAAAACACAACCGCAATACTAACAGCATACAACCACAGAGTATATAATAGAAAGATCTTTCACTCAAAACCTTTTTTAAAAGTGAAAAATTGTGCATCTTCAGATACTTGTCCCCCGTATCTAAAGATGCACAAGCAAGGGCAAACAAAAACTTTTTCTTTGGTTTCTTTTTTATGTTTTATTTTTTATTTTTATTTTTTGTTAATAAAGCAGAGAACAAAATTACATTTTCTTGCTCTCTTGCTCACTAGTATACAAAGTTCTTAATGAAATGTGCATGACTGATATAAATACATATACATATGTTGTACATTAATAAAATAATAGAAGTGCGTACATATGTACGTACATACGTATGTGTGTTTCAGCTTATTCTCTTTTTTACAATATTGTTCTCCTCTAGCAAACTCTTAAAGAGAGCGAGAGTAACTTACCCTCTCTTATGGATTTATAATAAATCCACTGCTGATTTTTGTCCAAAGTCTTTGATGCAACACTACTCATTACTTCAATAGATAAGCCTCTTATTTTCGAAAAAAAAAATATTGAAAAAGTCATCGAATTTAAAATTACCGTCGTATAATGACGTTTCTCAAACTTAAATTTAATTACATCTTCATAATTTGTTTAAATTAGTAAAATGAAAATTATTTTAAAACAAGGTTCCCATATGTTAAACACACTTCAGAATTTTTAATAATTAAATAAAATTACAACAAAAACACTTATTCGGCCAGGCATTTATCACACATGCAAAAAAACGCAAATTAATTTTAGAAATTTTTAAAACAGTGTCTGTTAATGAGAAACATGCCCCCAAAACTAAAACTGCAAAATAATTTAAAACGGACACACATTTAAAGCCTTAAGCTAAAGATATAAATTATGGCGTTAATTAACGATATTAATACTCGTAAATTACAAATTTGAGAATAATAAGTTCCAGGAAATAGATCATAAGAATAGATTACAATTTAACAATATTTAGGACTGATTTAAACGCAACATTAAGAGGGGTTACAGAATAAATCAGCCAAAATCCTTAAATAAAAACAAAGAAAAATTTTAATATTAAGCCACATATGTATGTTTATAGTCTGGGTTTCTTAAATGACCACCTTATTGTCTGTTAGCAATTTTGGCTTTTGGCATTGGATTTTTTTAACTCAAAATAAGTAAGACCTTTTGAAAGCTAGCATATGTACATACATATGTATGTACCATCACCGGAAATATTAAATGAAATCCTTAGAATATTTAACATAAAGAAACAAAAGAATTTGCCTTAAGATTTAAATTATTCGTACATATCTTATGAATCTGTTTGAGTTTATCTTTGAATTGCAATAGCAGCATCACTAAAATTGGTATCGGGAGAGGAAGAGAAAGAGAGATAGGGCAGGAATGAAAATTATATTCAATAACTTTCCACACGTCTGACTAAAACCAATGCTATTGAAACCGTAAATAAAAAAATAACCAAAAGAAAGTGAACAAAATTATAGTCAGTCAGGAGCAACTATATAATACCCTACTCTGCTCGTATGTTGTTTAAAATCAAATTGCCAAACGATATTGCTGTTATGGTTCAATGGAGCTGTATTGTCGTATAAACTATTGTTGTAAATATAAAACATTTTTCGGTAGTTAGGGCACTCGAATCACAGTCGATTAGGTTCAAGATCGTTCTGTACTACGGGTTGGACTTGGAAAGACTGCATAGGGTTGTAAAACTTCGCTGATCTCCGGGTCAATGGGGTTTCACGGTAAACGAGATAGTTGACATGGCTCAGCGTCAACTGATTTAAGGGCCGAGGACTCCATACTACCTCCATTGTGCTACTACATTGGGGAACTGTAAGTGTTTTTCACTAGTATGGCTGGCCAATTCTTATACAATGCGTCGAGATGCGGGGTTTTAAGGTTTATCTGGCCGGTCGTCTCTAATCGAAAAACATCTTCCTGTTTCTCCATGAGCAAGTCAGAACTGTGCACTGGCTACGGCCGTTATTACGGGCGAAAGTCACATACTTTCAATGACTTGTAATTGGAAGAATAGCGACATCGATTTTTGCAGATTGTGTGAGCATGAGGAGGAAATTTGAGATGATAGAGCACCTAAAATATGAACGGCGTGGACTTTCTGGCAAAAAGCAACGGTTTAGGATGGACAAACGAGCCAAGAGAACAAGTGTTGCAGGACATGACTGCCTTGTGCATCTCAAATTGGATAGATTCAACTGGTGTGCTTTTTTGGACTCGAACAAAACCGATAAATGGTCTAAGTGCCACATTAGTAAGTAAGTACTACGGCTATATATCTGTTCTGATAGCCATGCGGTGATCAGATCTCTTTCAGGTGTGACTTTCAACTCTAAGCTGGTCAGGGACTGTCGTGATTCGCTTGTGCCGTTATCACGCCAGTTTTGTGTACACCACGCCTGGGTTTTTGATCACAGGGACATCCCAAGTAACTGTGCTGCACACACTTCTTATCGCCATTTATCCTCACGTAAGGGTGGGTGTGCCTCTTACCTCCGTTAAACTTGCGATCAAGCGAAACTATATGTTAGAAGCTGAAAGAGGCTGGACGGAAAGTGATCCTTGCTTTATTGCCAGACTCATCTGGCCAGAGTTGGATATGAAGCGTACGAATCATTTGTATAAACGGGACCGTCTGAGCATCTCCTACATTGTATCCATCCTCACCGAGCATTGCGTCATGGGTAGGCACGCGCAGAGGCTGCACTTACCTGCAAATGACTTTTGTCGTGGCTGTGGATTGCTTGCCTTTCAGAGATAGAACCTACCATTAATCTCCAGTTTGCTAAGGGCAATTGTGTGGAAATTGACAAAGATTCGGGGCGCTTTCAGGACCTGAACCTAGGCACTTTAACCACAACACCATGCGACCTCTTCCAGCACTTTTTTTATAAATCAGCAAACACTTTAAGTTTAAGGGATGCATTAAAATCGACCGAGTTTGCCCAACTCTGTTTACAGTTCAAGCGTGAAAGAACCGTACCTCGCCTCCAAAGTATATGGTCTATGATTAAATGAATTTTATTCCACTATTACCCCTTCTTAGGAGCATTTGGCTATCAAAAAGCATCTCAATGTTTCAGTCTTTGAATTAGCTTACACTTTCCAGCAAAGCAAGAGGTTGACATACTTAGGCCATATAGACCCATAGTCGTACTGCATAAGACATAACAGAATTTCGTATCCACCAGGTCCAAGCCGGTTTTGGCATCAATTCAGCGTCCAAAAGTTATCTTTTCAGAACCTCTAAACGTAGCCTGGTTTGAGACGGACATTCCAGAGCAAGATTCACGCAGTTGCTAGCTCCATCTCAAAAAAATAACCTGCCTGTTAGGCAATGGCCGGGGAGTATTCCCCCCACAACTGAAATTCTCCTTCTTGGAAAATTTATCAATTGGCTAGTTCTTCTTCGATCAATAACTGGTCACAGCTCCCTTGCCTGCTTACAGAAAGAAATCTGTCTCCAATTTCTGGCGAATATATCGCTGGCCCAGCACTCAATGCACAGAAAACAAGTACAGATTTGCATACTAACACTTTTCTTTGCCAGAAGGATCTGTAACGTTGTAACCCGTCGCTGTGTCCTGGTACGCCATATGAGCCTGATTTCGAAATAGAAAACAGAAAACAAGTACAGATTTGCATACTAACACTTTTCTTTGCCAGAAGGATCTGTAACGTTGTAACCCGTCGCTGTGTCCTGGTACGCCATATGAGCCTGATTTCGAAATATTCTGCCATCTGGCTATCGCTATAATCCATACCCTTCTAATCTTGCTTATGTTTCTTGCAAACTATTTAGTGACTTCACCTCTAAAGGGAACGTTCGGAGTGAATATGATCTTAACTCATACACCGATGGCTACAAAATGAATGATCTCACTGAGTACATCGCTGAGTGTCTTCCTGGCTGAGATCATATATGTGCGGTGATCAACCTGGTACCTAGACAGTGTGGGATAGATGGTCCAATTGCTTTGGGTACCTAGACACTGTGGGATAGATGGTAATGAAATAGCGAATACATTGGCCAGTAAGGGTTGCATGACAGCTTATATCTGTCCGGAACCTTGCTGTGTAGCATCACTTACTACAATCCGCAATATAATCAAGGATTAGAAAAATGCCTATTGCTTGGAACATTGGAATGATTAAAGGGGACTTCTTTACTCTGGGGCGGCGATCAGACCACAATCTGGGCTTCGAAGGACTTAAAATTCCTAACGGAGTTTCTTACAGGCCTCTGTAGCCTGAAGAAGATTGCAATCACAGATGTGGAAGTTTTGTAGAAGTTTTGCCTCACAGGAATCAGAGACATCGGACAACATATTGAGTGAATGTGGGGTTCTTGATAAGTTTTACGTAAAAATGTTTAGATAAGTATATGGTCTGACTTGGAAACATATCCACCAACATGGTTCGGATCTGCTGGTAATCATCAGGAAGGTAGCAGATATGCTAAACAAACACTAGACCGGAACACAATACATAGATCTCAAAAGTCACAGTGTCCTGCAATAGTGTCTGGTCGATATAATGATAATGATAATGGCTGTCACTTTGCCTGAAAGATACTAAAGTGAACATGAAGTCTATGCGAGACCCTAATGTTAAGGTCCGGAGAGAAATAAACATATCCCACTCTATTTTTCATTTGAGAAACATCAGGAACGATCGTAAACTCGACATGTCTTCCAGCGTATTCAACGAGAAACTTTTCCTGGTGACATGCGTCCTGTAATTGGCGAATGGAAAATGAGGTATAAGAATCGATTACATCGAATACTCTTAAAATAACGACATATCCGGCATTAAGAAAGATTCTATATGTGGTCGTAATACCAGGCGGCCTCGGTGGACGTTGTCCACAACGTCCCAGAGACCCCAGCCAGGACAGACTGTCATGCATTGACTTTTTAGTAAACTAAAGGTATAATTATCGTAATATTGTATATATGACGCCATAAATAATAGGGACATTGCCCAGCCTAAACTAAATAAGTCTGAAATTTTGGGCATTAATTTGCAATATATTGTCTAACAAAATAACTTTCTTTTTAAAACTGCTGCCATGACCACATGCTGAGAACGTTGTAAGCATCAGTATCCACTACACACTTAGTCACTTAAGCCATCTCTCATATCACAGCTTCTGCTTCTGTTTAAGTCTATTACGCCTTTGAAAATCATTTAAAACTTTAATAAAATGGGGAGAAAAAAAAACAAAAATAGATTAGAACAGAAACTAGTATTATGTACATATGTATAGTATATGTATGTAAGTATGTACTACTTATGTATGTATGTGGTATGAAGTGACAAACGCTTTCATTACGAACGTGTTTGTCATTCGTAAAATGTACGTGATGATTTTTAAACTCTTGACAACAATTTCTTACAACATCTCATCTCATGTCAATAGCAATAGCAACTAAGAAACCATCTACCACTCGGCGTTCCAACTAAATGATTCATTTTTATTCATTCTTTTTCTATGTACGTATGTTCATGTGGGTGTGTAAACATAAATGTCTCAAATAAGCAAAAAAAGAAATAGAAAACGAAAAATAGAACAAAAAATTGGATTAAATATAAAAGAAAAGAAAAAAAATGCCTTTTTGGTCCTTCGATCGATAACTAACCTCAATTATTTACTATTCATTCACTCTGCTATATCAACACCAACATCATCAACCAATTCGATATTGAGGCGATAACGAAATGAAAATCCACGAAAAAAATAAAAAAAATAACAAGAAAATCAGAAAAAAATTGATGAAAAAATAAAATAAAATAAAACTTTGAGTTTGATGTTGAAGAATGAAAAGAATTATGCCTGCTGCTGCCGCTGCTGCCGCTGCTGTTTACAATTCAGCAAATATTCGTAATCGAACAATACGGTTTATTTGCAATAAAACTTTTTAACAAACTTTTCGTTTATCCGATAGAAAAACAGCATGTAATTCCATTATCTATGCAACCTTGAGTTCATAAGCATATTTGTATGCAATTAAGATGTATTTCATCACTAGATAATAATGATGTTCAATAGTGTTTAAGATAAAAAGCTAAAATATTGAAACTAGAATAGCCCTCCAAGCGTAAAACTAACGAAGCTTTGTTTTATCAATGGATGGAAAAGGCAGTTACTTTTTAAATAGAAGATAAAATTTTTTTTCTCTCAACAAAGTTTGTGAAAACGGTCTCCTTTCGACCCTGTTTAACTGTTTGCGCGTAGTGAAAAACGTATTAAAAAGTTTCTTACAAGTTCCATAAGCTTGGTACAGCATTTTTCTAGTTCCACTAAAAATAAGTCCCAATCGATTCTAAAAGGAGCATAAGGCTTCAACAAATTCCCTAAACAACTCTCTGTTTTGTGCTAACGCCATCACTTCTCTCCAACTCTTGCCGCATTCGTTCAACTCGACTCCAATTTGTCGTTTCCATGTATGGATTCCAATCTATAGCAATTCTGCTAATATCACTCTGTTGCCTTCTAAGAGCGTGAGCAAGCCACCGCCATTAGTGCCTCTTGTTCTCAATCGGTAATGGAACTTGTTTCGTTCTGCGCCAAAGCCTATGATTAGACACAATTATCGGCTAGAAAATTCCCAGGATTCTGGGAAGACAGATATTCACCAAAAATTGTAACTTTTTCGTATAGCGACTGGCATTGTTCCACGTTTCCCAACCATACAAAAATATGGATTTTATATTAGAATTTAATATCGCAGTTTTCGTACGTAACGATAGTATGGGTGATCTTAGACGACCAAAAGTTTGACGAGCATTCTGCAAGCGTTTCTCAATATCCTCGCTCGAACCTCTGTTTATGGATATAATGCTCCCCAGGTAGCAGAATTGACGAACATCCTCGATTTCTTCAATTTCAATAATAAATAAGTCCCGAGATGTCGCGTTAATACGAAGAGTTTTAGTCTTTGCGACATTTATTCTCAAACTTGCCGCTTCCGCTGCCAGCGTTACGTTACATAAGCTTGTCGCAGGGCCCGAAAAGCTATAAGCCAGCAGACAGATATCATCCGCATAATCAATGTCATTCAGCCAGCTTTGCAGTTCCCATCTCATCCCTCTACCATCGAAGGCGGTTTTCTCAAAGCTTATGTCGGTAACTCTCTTAAGTAGAAGTGGTGACAAGACACACTCCAATTCCTACTTCTATCGGTCCGCTTAATAGCTTGCCATGTCTAACTCTGCAAGATGAGTTTAAGCAGAACTCTCCTTCAGAGCGCACTCCTGAAGCATGAGATAATATGGAGTGCGCTGGTTTTCCATACGGAAAAACCCTGCAGTATCAAAAGTATTGACTATAAAGCAACCTTCGATAGCCCGATAAGAGATTCGCTGCAATATTCAAGCTTGGTGTTCTCGCAAAGCCAGTAAGATTGTATAAAATGACTTCGAGCAACTCCTGTAGCTCCGTCAAAATAGAAAACAAACTCTCAGAACCTTTTAATACTGAGCGAGGTTTAAGACAAGGTGACATCTTATCTTTAATTTTTTTATGGACAGCGTTCTGTGAAAAGGGGGAGCATACGCCAACGACATTGATATCAATGGATTTATCAGTCGAGATATCACTTCTGACTTCAGTAACATCGAAAAAGAGTCTAAAAGTCATCAAGCCAAAATGGGCTTAACAGTAATGAGGTCAAGACGAAGTACGTATTGTCACCAAGCAAGGCCGTGCGACATATTGGGTCAACGGTTGACAACTATACATTCAATGTGGAGAATGTATTTATCTACCTTGGCAATGCCAACGATGTCAGTATGGAGATCAGGCATAGAATCACTCTTGTCAACAGATGTTATTATGGTCTGAATAGGCAATTGGGTAGTAGAGACAGTTCTCGCGCTTATCATCAAGACGCTCATCTTTTTTGTTATTATTTATGGAGCACAAGCATGTACATTGTCACGCACTGTTGTAGCTGCCTAGGGTGTGTTCGAGAGAAAAGCTCTACGGAAGACCTTTGGTCGTTTGAGGTTTGGCGATAAATTCCGTATTCGAAATAACCACGACAATGCTCAGTGAATTAACATCCAGCGGCTACGCTGACCTGGAGATGTCGTTCGAATGGATGAAAATGCTCCAGCGCGAAAAGTGTTTGTTGCAGAACAGTGGGGGTCGGCGTAAAGGCCGCCCTTGTTAACGTTGTAGGGATCTAGCCGGGGAAGTCCTGTGTCCGCGATGGGTGAGACCAATTGGCGAAGGCTCAGTCTAAGTAGAGGTGTCTCGAAGTAGGCCGAAATCCGGTATACAGCTAATTATGAATGTACGCATTTGTGTATCACAAGTAAGGCATTCGATTTGAATCCTCAAGGCTGAGGAAACATTCGTAAGAGTATTTTTATTAGAAGAACATACATATGTACACAACATACATACATCCAAACATATATATCTTTTATTTAAATTTATAAATTCCTTAAATTGTCTATTAAATTCTAAAATTTATCTGTTTCATGATTCGAAGCATGTTGCCACATTAAAGAAAACCATACTAAAACAAACAAAAAAGTTAATTAAATTGAATTTCCTATCGAGACATAATAAATACAATCGATAGCCCAAAACGAAACGCTCAACAACAAACAAAAACATTAAAAAAAGATTAAAAGTGAATGGGACAATGAAATTTAAAATAAATATTGACAACAAATAAACCGACAAATGCGATAAGATTTACAAAATCTTTAGTAGTTTCACACACATCCTTATACAGGTATCTAGAAAGGACTTCCAAATACTTATAATCCAGTAAACAATTTTATTTCAAATTTTCAATAATTTTTATAAATTTTTGAAACCGATTTTGGTTTATTGGGTGGGTTATTCTTCGATTGAGTTACTCTATTCAAAATCAAATGCATGCTACCATTAGAAAATGTGTGCGTAGCGTAAGGCAAGGAAATAAACATTTTGTTGCCTTGTGTAGCACAACCAAAGGCAACAGTAGACAAGCAATTGATTGTATTGAATAAGAAAGAAATTGTGACGTTTGCCAGTGATACAGACCCTTTTTTCTTTTTTACAATTGCAAACTCAAGCACAAACACATGGACTTGCACACCTAAAATGTGTAAGAAAAGTGTAAGAAAAATAGAAAATCAAACACTGGATTAGGAAATAACACCATTTTATATATAATATATCAACAGTAGGAGGGTCGTCTTGAAAAGCCCATTTCCTAAGCTAAAGAATGGCTGCAGAATGGGTTTGGCCAAAGACTGCAGTATTACCAGAATTTATAGAAAACTACCCACGTATTACTAAGAAAATCTACAATGACAAGTGTTATAGTGACACATACACTCCAGTAAACAAACATGCAACACTTTTTTTTTCCTACTTACCCCAATTCGATTGTTGCGTGTGTTTGTAAGCAGGTTTGAGAGCAATAATGGTACAGGATAATCCAATCAATCACAAACTCTTACAGACATCTGGTTAACTGAGGCAATCTAAATCAAATCTATGGCCATTTTTTTAACCATAAGAAAACCATTTTCATGTTCAAGTATTTATAGACATTTGCACAAGTAAGGCAACGTGTTTGCACAAGCGATTTGTGCAATCATTAAAAACTTTTATATCTTCTACTTTAATTATTAACTTACGAAATCATATTTAAACATTAATGTCATAAAATTTACCATCGAACACAGTCCGTTTCATTGATATTAAGAATACAGTCGAACTTTTATAATATGAACTTCTATTACTTGAATTTTCTATAAGTTGAAGCACATCTCGTGGCAACAGCATCTTGCAAAGCAATCCTATCAGGTCTTGCTTCTTTAACTTGAACTTCCATAACTTAAAGAAACAGAACAGTAGTACAACGTTTCTATGATTTGAAATTTTTCGAAAAAAAAAAATTACCGAATTAGCCGCTAATAGTGAAAATACGTTATTTTCAGCTTAATGTGGTATAAGAATCGCAACATTTTATGCAAAATTACATATATTTCGGTAAAGTCCCTAAATAATTAAAAAAAGCTTAACGTAGTTTGGTGATAAATAATAATAAATTGGTATTAAAAGTATTGTTGTTTCTTTAATTTGGAACATTTTTAGGTTTAATTCTCAAAGTTGAAGTTTCTATAAGTCGAAGTTTCTTTCTGGATAATGGTGGTTCAATTTATACAAGTTCGACTGTATATTTATCTGTTTTATTATGATTTAACCTTGTGTAACTGTAAAAAAGACTCCGTATACAAGTGGAACTGATTCCATTATTAAATTTTAATTTCCTTTTCGTTTTAACGCTTAACCAAATTTTAGGAATCAGGAATAATATTGTTCCGAATAACTTTGATAAAATTTCGTTGTAAAAAACGTGACGGCATGGCGTACTGGTTAAAGCGCACGCATAAAAACACAAGCGAACCATGTTCGAGTTTCAGCGGAGAACATGACGAAATACATTTGATTGTGGACAGACAACACCATCTAAAAAATAAAGAAAAAGCGCCCGATGATCCTGACCTTCCTCCTGACTTCTGGCGATGATGAAAAACATCAGATAAATGATCAAGAAAAAAACGCGACCTACTGGTAACAAAACTATAATACTTAAAGTAAAGGCAACCACCAATTAGCAAGGATATTAACCACTACACAATCATATGGAGGCGGCTACAGTGGATTATGCATCTAGTTAACTGGAAAAATTAAATTGAAAAATTAAAATGAAACTGCCAAAAAAGCCAATATCATTACTAGAAGAGTGAAGGAGAAACAAAAAAAAGCTTACGGCCTTATGTTGCTTTTTAGGAACCATGTGAAAATATAAAAGCCTAACGCAAGCGCAGAAGTAAGTAAGGAAATATGTCCTTACACCTTTGGTTAGATTAAGTTTAATTTATAGATGTCCCCGTCAAAGTTCCCTTGGGTCTAGAAAGGAGGTTGCATCACAACTTCTCGTCAACTTCCATCAGCTACCCTATCCCCTTAATTAAGTAGGGGATTTCGTCCAAATCCACCGTTGCAATACTATGTTTTGCGTAAAATCTTATCTGATCAAGCAAAGACAGCCTTAAGTCATCAATAACGGGGTAGTTTAAAAAAATGTGTTCTGAAGGCTGCTCGTTGTCCTTATTGGCATTACAATTGCTGCAGAACTAAATCAAGCGCTGTTCTCTTGGGTCTAAAATGTAGGTCGTGCTCTTCTTCCAGGCGTCCACTATCGTAACAAACTCCTCAAAACTTCTCGCCAGCTTCCGGTGGCTACCTTGTTTCTTAGATGAAATCGTGGATTTTGGATTTATAGATGTCAGCGCCAAAGTTCCCTTGGGTCTAGAAAGGAGGTCGCATCACAATTTCTCGTCAGCTTCCGTCAGCTACCATGTCCCTTTAATTAAGTAGGGGATTTCGTCCAAATCCACCATTGCAATACTATGTTTTGCGTAAAATTTTAACTGATCAAGCAAAGACATCCTTAAGTCATCAATTACCGGGTGGTATCAGAAAATGTGTTCCGAAGGCTGCTCGTTGTCCTTATTGGCATTACAATTGCTGCAGAACTAAATCAAGCGCTGTTCTCTTGGGTCTAAAATGTAGGTCGTGCTCTTCTTCCAGGTATCCACTCTCGTAACAAAGTCCTCACAACTTCTCGCCATCTTCCAGTAGCTACCTTGTCTCATTAATGAAATCGTGGATTTTGTCCAAATTCACCATTGCAGTACTACCATATGTTTCACATAGAATCTTATCCAATCAAGCAAGGACAGCCCTAAGTCGTAAGTTACCGGTTAGTGGCAAACAATGTGTTTTGAAGACTCCACATAGTTCTTATCATAACTACAACTGCTGTGGAATTTATTGTATCAGATAATCAGCGTTGTCAGCATGTTTATCGAGAGTGGTATGATGCAATCACATGTAGCCTGTGCGGTTTCAATACTTGTATAATTCTTCGGTCATCTGGAAATGGCTTCCGGCTTCTTTGCAGGTATGTTCACTTGTGCATGCAACGTTCTCTATTCCTCATCATAAAGATGCCTACCTGTAAAAAACTGCAATGGTCTTTAGAAGACACCACAGCCAGCATTCCCATGTATTGATATTTGAGGGTATATATAAGAAGCTCCCCCTGAGAAAGCCAGAACATTTTTGTACCGTGTATAGGGGACGTTCATTTACACTACACTACTTGCCTAAATATTCAAAGGTTGAACGTTTAAAATCGGAGGAGCTCTAGGCAGCTGGTGAACCTACTAAGAAGAAGAATTTTGGCTGTTGTGTGTTCAACAGCCTTTCGTCTGTGTGTATACTCTCGAGTCATTGTTTAGTGGGCAGAAACGCAGTCCGTCTTGGGCATAGTGGATTAACGTTGTGCAGCTATTGCTGTGAGGTGGAGGTAGTAACCTCGAGACCCTTGCTTCTGGAATATCCGACGCTAAGGGTCCTGAGATGGGACTTATATATTTATATATTATTTCCCATAACATTCCATAAAGGCACATGGAGACTTTTCTCAGTCAATGAGCTGCACTCGATTCTATTTTTAGACTCATTGAAAGAGACCTACAGTTTATCGCCGGCTCCGAACGGCAAATGCATTAGAGAAGTTTTCAATAGTAGTAATATTCATAATTATGAGGTGATACCACTGTTGAAAAAACTTTTTTCAGATGGTTTGGCTCCGAATTGCTCCTGGAACTACCGGTGGGTTGTATAGGTCTCTTCGTTATCGAAACCGGATTGGACTGGGTGGTTATGTAGGTCCGCCTTTCAGGGTCATTATAGTGTGTGGCATAAAAATGGGTCTTTTTGGCCTAATTGGGCTAGTAATAGGACCGGCGGCCGGTTTTAACCTAACCTAACTTATGTTTAAAATAATGAACACTGCCTGTTTTGAGTGCGCCAATTATCATTGTTGTCATCATTCTCATAACCATCAGGCAGCTGCAATTTTGCGATTAATTTCCATGTTGATGCAGTGCAGTAGTATAACCTTAAAAACATTAAAAATTAATATTTTAGTATAACACACCCTGTATTTCTTTGTATGTGCAAATGTGCACTTCCATGTCTATACTATAAACATATGTTGTACTCGTACTCGTACTCTTGTTTGTTGTATTTATTTTTACTTTTCTATTGTCGCCGCATTTGCAAAGAAAATGAAAAATCAAATTGAAAAGGCGTCATGACAAAGAAAAAAAAAAATAAAACGAAACAACTGGAACAACTCGGAACAACTAAAGAAATAGAAGAGGAAGAAAAAAATATACAAATAAAGGGAAACTCTAGCAAACAATAGCAGCAAAACATTTCAATTCACTTACACTTGGACTTGCAACACTTTTTCTTATTTTTGATTTTCAATGACTAAGAAACAGGAAAATTGTTGTTGATTTTCGAAGTTTCGATTGTTTGCTTTTAAAAAACAAATTTTTATTGAATTTCTCTTATTGGATATTGTTAAGCAGCGATAACCCTCCAAGGAATTTTTCACTTCAGTATAATGGTGTAAAAAAATAATCCATTTGGTTCTAAAGACCAGATGTTCCTTTAGAAGCTAGTAAAAGAATAAATTCATTAAAAATTTTAAAGAAATTATTATCAAAAATATCGATTTGATTTGGTGTATTATGCTCTGTTCAGAAGATTGTCAGACCTAACAATACGTTGATTTTAGCCACCAGGGAATGTATGCTCGATTTCCAGATGCTTTTAAGCTGATAGAAGGCAACTCTGGCCTTTATTAGGCGATTTCCCATATCATCTATAGTGATTACTTGTGATGTGATCGTGTTATATTAAAAACAGCCTCTTCTGCACGTGCGACTAAACATGATTTCGTTTTCTTTATGTTCACCCGTAAGCCAAAGTTGGCAGTGGTTGAAACAAGATCATTGATTTTAGACTGCATATGATCTTTCCTGCTGCTCAATAGTTCTATATTGTCGGCGTAATCTAAGTCTTCTAGCTGCTGATGTACTCGCCAGACGACACCCTCCTTGTCCCTGTTACGGTATCTATAACAGCATCTGATATATCAGTGAATAGCAAGGGCGACAGTATGCATACTTGTTTTATCAGTGGTAGTGCTGAATGTTTCGCTTGTATTACGGTTATGTATTAGTCTAACGCTAGAGTCATCCCATTTTGATAAGGCGAGTTATTTTCTTTGGAATACCTATGCTTCTCATAGCCACCCTAATGCTTTTACGGTCAATGGAAACAAAGGCTTTTTAAAAATAGATGAAAGTCGAGTTTAACTCGTTGCATTACTCCATGATTGGCCCGATTTTCTTTCCGGATCTTAATATTTGGGTCTCGCATAGTCTGCCTAATCACTGCATCGCCTTAAGTTGATGGTCATTCGGAAAGTCATTTATTGGTTTGCATGGAACATAAACATAACCACGATAGGAAGGGTAAGCATTAATAACGATAACCAGGCGACAATCGGTGAGGACGCTGAAGTAATATCACTCATCTCTAATAGTGATGTTTGAATATTTTAAAGTCAGATTCATTTGGCGACCGGGACTCAGTAATATTCTGAGGAATTATATGGCAGTTGAACTAGCTAGACGAGGTTTGAAGGCACACATTCTTCTGGCCTACTAAAATATTAGTGTTTTAAACTCTATTTGTATTCTGTATCTTAGAGGTTGATCCAGCGATATATTCTTCAGAATATGAGAACAAACATCTTCTTCTAAGCAGGAGAGAAAGCTGTGACCGGTTGTTGATCGGAGGAGAACTGGCAAACTGACGAACTTGCAAGCTTAAATCAATCACAGAAGAATATAAGGAAATATTGCCTTCCATGTTAGGTCAGGCTAGGTTCAATTGGTAGGTGTCCGCGACACAGTTCCCTTGGGGCTAGGAAGTAGGTTGCGTTATCATTATATGTGTCCACTATCGGAACAAAGTCCTCACAACTTTTTGCAAGCTTTTGTCAGATACTCTATGGATTTAATGAAGTCGTGTACATTGTTCAAATTAACCGTTGCGGCTGCTGCAGAAATAAATCAAGCGCAGAAGAAAAGAAGAAAATGTGGGCTCCCACCCTCAATTTATAGGTGGCCACGACTGGGTCTAAAAAGTAAATCTCATCGTATATGTCCACTATCGTAACAAAATCCTCACAACATCGCTTTAATGAATCCGTGGCTTTTGTCGTAATCGACTGTTGCAAGACTGTGTTTGAGGTATGCCACATTGACCAAAAATTTCCCGGAAATTAAAAATACAAATTTGTTCATCTAAATCTATATTGTCCCCTTCAAAGAAATCTTCATCGAATCCAACACAGTGTCAGCGCTTGATCCAATCCTCGATACATCTTTTATATTCGGTTTCCGGTATGTCCATCAGTGCTTCATGCGATTTTTCCACTATTTCATCTCGACTGCTGAAACGCGTTTCCGGTAAGGGTTTTTTAACTCGATTGAACAGAAAGAAGTCACAGGGTGCCAAATCAGGTGAATTTTGTGGCTGTTGGATGGTATTTGTTGCATTTTTTGTCCAAAAATTTCGAATAATGTTGGCACTGTACGACGGTGCGTTATTATGGTGCAAAGTCCACGAGGTTTCTGCCGACAATTCTGGTCTCTTTCGGCAAACGTCTCATAACGCCCAAATAATACTTTTTGTTTACTGTCTGCTCTTCCAGCAAAAATTCATGATGCACTACACCGTTGTAATCCATGAAAACCATGAGCATTGCTTTCTTTTTTGACTGAAAACGACGTGGTTTTTTGTCTGGATTGCGTGTTGTACTAATAAACCCACGTCTCGTATCCAGTAATGATGCTTTTGATGAATGTGGGATCGAATTCAGCCTTGCAAATCATGTCTTTTGCGACCTCAACACGGTCTTTTTTTTGCATGAAATTGAGGTCTTTTGGCACCAACGTTGCTGCTACACAACGAAAACCCAAATCATTAACCAAAATGTGTTCGACGGATCCATAGGCAATGTTCAAGTCCTCCGCTATCTCTCTGATGGTTGATTTGCGGTTATTGACCAACATTTCTTTTACTTTATCAATGTTTTTGTCGGTTTTCGATGTCGATGGTCTGACACTGCGTTCATCATCTTCGATAGACTCACGACCACTTTTGAATCGGCCTTTACACTGGTAAATGACCCTCTTTTTAGAGAATCGATGCCGAAATAAATACGAAAATACGTTTTTTATGTAAAATTTAATACAAGTAGGCCAACACACATAGAGATACATGTACTCTTGGCTACGGAGCTTTTGCAAATGTCAAACTATGATGCTAAGATTTAACGGGAATATCAACAACAGATGTACCAACTTAACAAATCTAAACAATGGCAACGCCATACGGGGGTTATTCCGGGAACTTTGTTATCAAGGTGGTAATCTTCTCAGATCAGCCTACTGCAAAAATTATTATATGGGTTTTACAGCGTTTGCGCATGTTTACCAAGAGTAAAATGACGGATTATAGCTCTTATAAGATTCTTTACATGTAGGAGGAGAAAATAAGGAAATATGGCCTCCCAATTTAGGTTGGATTAGGTTTATAGCTGATGAACTTGCCAAGACGAAGAACTTCGGCTGCTATGGAGGTACTCTCCAGATTTTGTCAAGTAGGCAAGCATGCGATACGTCTCGGATATACTAAGATCAGTGTTATGACTTTTGCTCCTATCGAGGCTGAGATTTAGGGTCCTGAGACGACACCTTGTGGATTCTGAATTAAAAGTCTTTTTGAGTTTAAACAGCAGGCTTCGATCATTATCTTTTGCAGTATAACAATGGGGCTGGTTTTCGTATTGACTACCGATAAGACACCCGTCTACCAAACAAGAAGTCATGGGTTCAATTTCAGGTCAGACCATAACGGCATTGACTCATAACATTATCTAGCGACTAGTTAAGCTTTATTAAACTTCTCTTTAGTTCCCTCTCAGTGCTTGTTGATTGAAAGAAGTCCCCATTGATTCATTTGAGATGTTGCGGGATTTGGGTATGTATGTAACTGGTAGAGCAATGGATAGTGTACTTTCAAAGCGGTTTTTCTGCTTAACTATCCTAAATATATGGTATGTAATTTAAATAAATAAATAAAAACTAAAAAACACACTCGACTGATTGTGTAAAGTAACTGAAAGGCCCTTTTTTTCTCGGAAAATTATCTTTACCAAATTCATGGAGTTTTCAAACTGGGATAGTAAGTTTAAAACAAGTCTTAATCAAGCTAAGCTTGCAAATACTTAAACTCGAAAATGTCCTTAGCTGATCTAGGACTCTTTATATAAACACCACAAAATCTCCTATATAAAGTCTTTCAAACTACTCTCGATAAGTTCACTCAGCTAAAGCATGATAACCGTAAACTTCCAACAAAAAACGAAGCCTTTTTCTTTAAACACAACTTCCTTCCTAACTCATTTTTTATATCGCAGATTAAATTTTTTACTTTTATATTCTTCCAAAAACTATTTTATCCTTTTTCCATAGTTTCTTGAAATTGTTCTTATTGCCACTTGTATTTGAGGGACAGACAGACGGACAGACAGACAGACAGACAGATTTATTGTGTCTTGTATGTGTGTTTGGCTTTAAGCCTAAATAAATATAAATAAAATAAAATAAAATATTTTCTAATACAAAAAAATTATGTATAAAAGATTGCTTAAGATATATAGAAAAATAAATAAAAATATTTTTTTTAGAAAACTAAACTATAAAAAAAAATCAAACAGAAATCTATGAAATACAAACAAAATCAATTGATTTTTATAGATTTTGTTATGGTTGACTTGGCTTCGAAGCTGTGCTATAAAGACGACAACGACAACGATGATGATGATGATGCGGATGATGAGGATGATGAGAATGTTTATGATAATACTTACTCCCATGTATACAGTATATAGCAAGTGACAGCCGGATGATTTTAAAGTTTTAGTTGAAGTTTTCAAAAAGAAGTTTCAAAAAATTGCTTTATGCTTTAAACACATAGAAGACTACAAATTTAAAAAAATAATATACACACGTTTATATGAATACGATTATTTTGGCAGCAACACAGCTACAGGGCTACACGACTACAAGACTACTCTTGCTGTTGTAGCCAACTTAGGCTTATTTCTATTTTATTTGGCTAAGAAATGAATATACTTATTCTCGTGTTATAATAATCTTATATACAGACATACATATAGAAATGAATGTGTGTATGTTTGTTTGTTTGTGCCTATAGATAAATGGCTGAACCGATTTTCATGAAAATTATTTAGTACTTTTCTGTCCATCTGGAATGAACTATAGGTAATAAAAATTTCATTTCTGTATAAAGTTAGTACATATTTGTCTAAATAAAGGGTTCGCCATCTAACGTTTTTTTTTCAACTATTTCTTATTTCGTGAATGGTAACACATAGCTCATGTCTGATTTGAGATCGACTTACAGAAGATGCCGATATTGCCAAAAAAAAAAAAATCATCTTTTCAGATGAAGCTCAATTTGATCTTGGCGGGTATGTAAACAAGCAAATGCTGATGTTGTTTGGCCATATCGGAGCTGCGATTTGACACCGTTGGACTATTCTATGCGGGGTGCCGTCAAAGATAAGTGTTACGTCAACAAGCCAGATACCATTGACGCTTTAAAAGACAATATTCGTGAAGTCATTGGTGAAATACAGCTGCACACAATCGATAATGTGTTAGGCACCGATGGTGTAAGCTACTGCATGGCCAGCCGAGGTAGCCATTTGAATGAAATTATTTTCCATTATTAACCGGAAGGATTGTAATTTCAAATAAAAAAAGAAATTTGAGAAAATATTCAGTAGTTTTATTTAGAGCCTTTTCAAAAACAAAATTTATTTGGCGCACCCTTTATTTTAAAAGGTAACAAACAGAGGTTTTAAAATTTACCCAAATAGATTCATAGACAATACAAATTATCCGTAAAAAGTGAGCGGAATTGGACAAGTGGGCATGTTACCTCCCCCAACGACGACGAAAAGTTAAAAATTATAAGTAAGGGGTAGCGAAGCACGCCGTGTTTTAGCCAGTAAAAGTATAAAGAAAGGAATGCGCATTGAAAGAAGTTGCTGCAATTGTAACTTTAAATTTTATATATGAAAACGTCGATTTTTTTTTGGATCAGCTGCTTATTATGATGTCTTTTCCAATATATTTAAGTAGCTGACTATACCACTACAAATGCTGCTTTCGCCGTTTATAGTCCTGCGGTCATGTAGCCTGCTGTCATCTATGTGTTTAAAGCATTAAGAATATAATTTTTAAAGCTTTCTAAAGTTTAGAAAAACTATGATTATTTTTTAATATAAATTTTTTTCTTGTTTTGATTACAACATTTTAATACTCAATGCGTCCATTCATTATTATTATTTTTAGAGTTTTGCCAACTCACCATTCTTCCTCTACGACTGAGCTTGTCATCATTTTCTTAACGATGCCAAAAAATAATCCCGTCTCAAGAGACGATTTATATTCCAATCAATGATTACGGTAAGAAAATTTTAATCTTTTAAATCAAATAACCGTTTTTTTTTCGGTTTTTTATTATTTTGATTATTTGTGTAGACAACTTGTGCTGGTCAGTTAGACAGTAAAAAATAAAAAATAAAAATTTTAAAATCTGTACCAAAAACAAAGGTAAATCAAAAAACAGATAAAAATTCTGATGAACAAAAAAAAATTATACAAGAATAGTTATTGTTATTGTTGTTGTTATATATCAAAATTAAATAGTTATTATTTACTTTAAGTCCATAAGGTCTACTTTGATTATCTCCAAGGTAGTTCTCGTCAAAATTTCGCTGGGGCCAAAAATAATTTCCCAGCAATTATCACTTGCCGGTGAGCGTTCAACAACTACCCGAACTTGAAAGAATATCAGTAACTATGCCTACTATAGCACCTTGATCAAAAAGTTCCCAGTTCTCTATTCGAACTTTTTGTTTTTTTCGTTTTTGTTAAGTTGGTACATCTGTTGTTGATATTCTTGTTAAACCTTAGCGTCATAGGTTAACATTTGCAAAGGCCATGTAGCCAATGGATTTAAATTTGCAACAACGAACTGGTATTAAATTTTGCGTAAAAACGGATTTAATAGTGCGCAAAACGTTGGAAATGTAGGAACGGCAATGATTCTCTAAAGAAAACAGTCGTTTACCAGTGCCACGAGCGATTCAAAAGGGGTCGTGAGTCAATCGAAGTTGGTGAACGCAGTGGCAGACCATCGACATCGAAAACTGACGAAAACATTGATAAAATAAAAGAAATGTTGGTCAATAACCGCAAATTAACAATTAAAGAGAGAGCAGAAGGCTTGAACATGGCCTATGGATCCGTCCAAGACATTTTGGTTAATGAATTGGTGCTAAAAGACCTCAATTTAATGCAAAAAAGAGGCCGGTTGAATCCGTTCGCATATTCATCAAAAGGATCATTACTGGAAACGGGACTGGTTTATGTGAACGACACGTATTTCAGACATCAGGCAAGTGAATGGCGTTCACCAAAGGAACCGAGACCAAAAAACCACGTCGTTTTCAGTCAAAAAAGAGTGCAATGCTCACGGTTTTTACAGTTTTCGCTAGAAGGGCAGACAGTAAACAAAGAGTATTATTTGGGCGTTATGAGACGTTTGCATGAAGCAATTCGCAATGCGGGCAGAAAGCTGGTGGATTTTGCACCATGATAACGCACCGTCGCACAGTAACATCATTATATGAATATTTTTTTGGCGAAAAATGCAACAAATACCATCCAACAGCTACCGAATTCACCTGATTTGGCTCTTTGTGACTTCTTTCTGTTCAATCGAATTAAAAAACCATTATGGGGAACGCATTTCAGCAGCCGAGAGTAAATAATAGAAAAATTGCAGGAAGCACTGAAAACCAAATGTAAAAAATGCTTTGAGGATTGAATCAAGCACTGGCATAAGTCTGTTGCAGCCGATGGGGATTACTTTGACGGCTAAATATGGACTTGGATGAATAAAATTGTATTTTTAATTTCAAGCCCGTGCTCCATTAGCCAAATTTTCTACTGGAAGGTTTAGTTTTCTTAAAGTTATTGAGCATATTTAAAAATGTCATAACAAAACCCTATTAAATAAGTGACGTATAGATAAACTGATTTGGTTTGCACAATCAACGGAATTTCTAGGAAAGGAAACCCATACTGTGAGAAATCAATATCATTTCATTCAGTGTCATTTGCTTGTATTTTACAACATCTAATACCAGTTTATAGAAAACTAACAAAATTATGTCGAAATGCCTGTGCATGAGTGTGTCTTTTCATGGTAAATTGTAACTTTTTGGACATTTTGATTTGGTAATATAGTATTTGTATAATAAGAATAATAATAATTCTGCTTAAGTCAGATTAATTTCAATTATTTATATGTGTCACCCAAAAGAAATTTCAATAATTCAAACTAAAACACTACACTCAGTGCACTGGTAGAAGACACACTGAGTGTTACATTATAAATGACAATTCAAGACTAAACGAACGCAAAAGTCTTAGTTAGTTTTGCTGCGTTCAAACTTTGATTTTACAAGTTTTGCGACTTTACAACCCTTGTAGTTTTAACATGAAAACAAAATTTATATTTAAAACCACATTTTCGCAAAATTACAAGAAATAAATCCCATACACTTGCACTTGCTTTGTGATGCAATTGTTATGGCTAGAATTCTGCTACAGGTACACAAATCCTTATTAACATACTAACATACATACGCATGAATACACACACTCATACATGCTTACATACATACAATATGTAAAAGTCATACAGGTAGAAATAAGTACACCTGCATTAATATAATAATTAATACAAGTGGTTGCCTTAGTTTTGTTTTTGTTGCCGAGATACAAGAAAAATAATGCTCTACAATGCACTACATTTACGTAAGAGTTAACAGAATTAAGTAGATCAGTATGAATAATAATATAAAAAAGATATAGACAAAATAGAGCAGATTAGAACTAAATGTTTACTCCAAAGATAAAAGTCAAATAGTAACAAAAGATACTCTACAGTGCTTACATATACATATTGTTACGTTTTTACCTTTTTAAAAACGTATTTTTATGAGTTCGTAGATTGTAGTTAAAATAAAATAAATTTTGTGTTTGGTTTCAACTAAAAATCCTTTATTCAACCCAGTTATGTACACCACTGCTTGTAGTCTCTTTACAGGCAATAACAATTTTTATTCTTAATCACTCTGTCTGTTTAGAACTTTGTAAACAATAACAAATAAAGATCTTCCAACCCGATCGTAGTTATAACAACCTTTTCAACCAGAGGTTATCCACACTTAACTCTCTTTACTGCGTTAGCTCCAACTAAACTGGTTTCTTTACTTCACTACTTCACGAGTTTACTCCTTATAAACTCTCTTCACACCAATAACACTTTCACTGAGTTAACTTTACTTAAACAAAACAGCACTCGCTGAGTTTACGACACACAAACTGATTGCTGTTCGCATCGATGTGCTTTTTATATGGCTGAGTAATTAACAACACATCGAAAGCTCTCGAGCCTCTCGATATTTCAGGTAGATTCCAGTTCTTTCTTTTAATTTTTTTTAGATCTTTTGTAGCCATACGTATGTAAATATCTACCTCTTTCAGCTTTTAGTATTTGTTGTTGTTATTGTTGTTTCTGTGTTATTTTTATTTATTTTATATCTGCTAATAGCTGTTGTTGTAGATTTGGTTATTTGTAGACAGCACGTATAGAGTTGTTCCTGCAGCTTTTGCTTTATTTATTTTAGCGATGTAATAAGCGGTGTGATACCCAACCTTAAAACAATAGATAGGAGTAAGTAGATCAGTATAGATGATATATAAGAAGAAGAAGATAAGGTACCATATCTTCTTCTTATGTATAAAAATTAATGTGTGTTTGTATGCTTGTCTGTTTAAAGTCTATAGACAGCTAGACGGCTGAACCGATTTTCATGAAATTTTTGTAGTATCTCTCTGTATGTCTGGAAGGAGCTATAGGCCATGTAAATTTCAAAAATTCCAACTGGACGATACCACGCCCATAGAAAGTAAATATATATTTTTCGATATCTTCTAAATGGTAATAGAAAAAGTCTCTCAATTTGGTCCAAATAGATTTATAGTCAAAATAAGCCAACAATCAAAAAGTGGGCGGAATTGGACGATTGGGCTTGGAACCTCACATACTGACTAAATACTTATTTCTGTATATCTTGAGAACGGTTAAAGCAAAAGACTCAGAATTTAGTCTACATAACCTTGTAGGTCTTACAAATCATCAGTTCAAAAATGGGCGGAATCGGATAAGTGGGCATGGTACCTTCCATACATAGCTAATATTGTATATCTTGAGAACGGTAAAAGTGGAGGTTTAAAAATTTGGTCTAAATAACTTTGTACTCTAGTCCAAAACGAACCATTGTAGCGTCTTACAGTCGGAAGTTTCGGCCATGAAGGCTGCCTTAGTGATCATAGGAATGGACAACGTCTCCAGGAGAGATATTAGCATACGTTCGGAGAGCCAGGCGGCTATAAGGGCTTTGGGATCTCACAAGTTGACTCCAAAAAACGGTTATTGACTGCCGCAGATCTCTTAATCAAATTGTTGAGGAGTATAGTATACATTTTATATGGGTTGCGGGTCACAATGGCATTCCAGGGAACTGTAGGTCTGATAATTGGCACAACTATTGGACTCACTGATGATTTCTTCACGTTGGAAATACCATTGCTCATGATTTGCAATAAAGTAAGGCGCTCCGTCAACGCCGCTTTTGCAGATTCGGAAACGGGCAAGATAGCGCAACAAATCTAACCAAAGTTGGATATTAGGCGTACGAAAAATCTGCTCATTCTCCAAAAAAAGCACACTCAGCGTAGTTATCGGGGACATTACTGGATATTGTTTAATGGGCACTCATGCTAGCAGGCTAGGACTGAGTCAGCTGCCCAATGACGGACTTTTATATTAAAAATTATTATAGACTTCCTGGTCATCCCAGTGTCTTTCACTACGAGGTGATGGCCATTTGAGAGGGCTATAATTAACTTGCAAGCAACATAATCAGGACTAGGAAGGTATGCATCTATACCGATATTCAGGCGGCAATAAAGTCTCTGAAATCTATGTTCGTTAACGGACGTTGTTGGAATGCCACTTGTCACTAGTGGTGATGACGAAATATTTCAATATTAGGCTCGTATGAGCGGATATACAGCGATATCCCGTGGAACTGTGTTATGAATGAACTGACCAGAATGGGCACGACGGCACAAGTTCTTCCGTCAAAAGAGAGTGTTAATATATATACTTGTCATATGTATCTAAGGTGCTGTGACAACAATATGTTCTCCAGAAGATGATAGATTTCTTCCTGTAGGCAGGCGAGTAAATTGTGGTCGGTGGGGGTCAGCTAGACGACGAATTTCGTCCGTCGTAGGCAGACATGCGATCCGCCTTGTGCATAGTGGATCAAGATTGTACAGCTCTATGAGAAGAAGGTAGTAACTCACTTCTGGATGCCCGCTGCTATTGAAGCTAAGGTTAGGCGTTCTAGGAAGGCACCTTATTGACCCCGAATTATAGCTGAGAGTATTGGTCGCTTCATTATCAAAGCCGGCTTTGGCTCGGTGGTCATGTAGGCTCGTTTGTGCAGGGTCATTATAGAGTGCGACATAACAGTGAGCCCCTTGGGGCTGAACCGGTGGCCTAACCTCACTCCAAATGCGACAATTCTACATATTTATGTACCCATTCAACCAAAAACATTTCGAATAGAAATTTAAAATCATTATCAATTTGTGCTTCAGCCAATTCCCAGAATTAGCGGTGCATACGATGGTCGCTTGGCTTTAATTCCAGCACAAGTTAAATCTTAAAGGCTTTTAAGCCAGGAACCTGTCGTAAAACATTCTATAAAGTGGAAGGACACAAGCCCAGTTGCAGTTGCCGTTGGCGACGTGCAGATTGATTTGAATCTTTTTCAATGCTTCCTGTACAGCGGCTAAATAAGAGTAAACATGGCCCGAAAACGATCCATTGTTATTCGGATTACCTGCTTTGAAGGACGGTTATGTATGCCATAAAATGGAGGAAGGGCACTATAAGTGTGACTAAAGGAACCAGTATTTTGATAAAAAAAAATTAAACAATTTGCAACCGTTGCTCTCTCTCCATAACGAAATGTCAAAACAAACTAAACGAAAAGAAACCATAAGCTAATAAAGCAGTGTTGCCAACTCAAAGTTATGAACCACTAAACTAAACACTTGATATAAATGAAAAAACAGCAGAAATTTGCTTAATAAACTAAAGATTCATTTCTTAAATTCAATTCGAATGTATATGTAAATCTGTGTGTAGTGCATTTGTAAGTTAATATCCCAGTACTTTCATATTTACTAAGTGTTTATATGATTATGGCATTTAAGACTCCTGCAAACATATTTCAATATTAAAAACAAATTACTGCGATTATAAAGACTCCTTCTTTGCTAGTTAAACTATGTTTATTATGCAGACTTTAGTTATTAACTAAAACTCAATGTTTCAGTTGAAATACAAATATTTTCTTTAATATTTCCATTATAAATGAAAGTAAACAATGCTTCAAATTTCTTAATGTTGAAAAAAATTTTTAATTTCACATAAAACTTCATAAAATTTAATTGAAAAATGTATTTTGTAAATCTTGGCATACATTTAATGCTCTTATGCATATATGCATATATGCATGAATAACTTTTCATGTATTCGTATGCTATTTCATTGCAATGATATTTAAAGAAAATTTTTAATTTTTTACTAAAGTTTTCTTGTGAAATTATTTAATTTCTTAAGTTTTAATAATTAAAGTCAAGAAAATTAAAATTAAGACGATTCAAGAAATTTGTTTCATATGTCCGTAGTTAAAGCAAAAAAAACTACTAAAAAAATTAATAACTCCGTCAATCTCCAACGGACTTCTCAAAGCTAAGCTTCATTTAATTCATAATTAAACATACTTTCTTCACTAATTCATAAATAATACAGTTCCTACATAGAATAGTGTTGAAAGTCAGCTCTAAACTTGAAAAATGTATAAAGAGCTAGATGATGGCTTTAAAAGGAATGACCCAGACTTTTTAATCCCACTATGAAGATCGCTGAGTGTCTTCCATGTGCGGAGATCAACCGAGACAATGAGTCACTTGCTTAAAATGAGTATCTGTCCTAGGACTTTACTCCAAGGTGCCACTGCACGAGTGAATACAGTGCGTCCACTAACGCCCCCAGTACCAATTCGAAACCATGTTGTTTGAACATGACCTTTACCTTGGTGAGTTGTCGGAAACCAACTAAATTCCTAGAGATCTATGGGTTATCGCACCCGGTTAAGAGTGTAACTCCTTACCGAGCCAGCATAGCTCTCCTCGCGACTCTGGTCTAAACCACAGCCATCACGTTGACCAACAAGGGAGCCTCACCGTTGTCGAACAGGAACCAAGGTCTCTCTGGCATCCAACTTCCATGGTACTAAAATTAAGCCTCCGGTCAGGCTTCGTAGCACAGATGCTACTATCAGTGTAAGTCACGCAAACCAACCAAACGCCAATGCATACTGCCATGTGCTAACGATCTGAAAAATGGCAAAAACGGCATTCCTGAAGCACTTCTAAGAATACGCCTAACCTTTTAATCAATCGAGACACAAGTTTCTATTCTCTGACAGCCAAGCTGCGTTAAAAGCACTTGCTTCGAATCATATGACATCTACGCTCGTCATATATTGCTGCGTTAAAAGCACTTGCTTCGAATCATATGACATCTACGCTCGTCATATATTGCTACAGTATGTTACAGAGGCTGGAGCTTAAGAATAAGGTTCAGTTGTCTTGGGTAACAAAACAGCGAATACGTTGGCCAGAAAATCCCTATATAAGTCTGGCCGGGACCATACTGTATTGTACCGCTTACTTCTTTTCTCAATCTAATCCAGAATTTTTAATTTGCCAGATACTTGGAAAACTGGAATGCTCAAAGGGGACTTAGGAACTCTAGGGTGGCGATAGGTGTGAAATTTTGGCATCGATCTAAAATTCTCTGGTATAGCAGTTCGCATTGAAACTCCAAACGGATTTTATTACGCGCTACGGGACTGTGGGAGCGTCACGCAGGCAACTCAGACGCTCATACTAAGTCCCAAGTTCCAATCACGGAAAGAGGGCTGAGATGGGCATTCATTGGCTTTACTCCCTACAAATCCTCTGGCCCGGAGGGCATTATTCCCGCCGATCTTCAGAGCAATACTGATTTAGTGATTCCTCGGCTGATGGTTATTTATAAGGCATTCTTGGCATGGTGTTATATTTCTGAGTCGTGGACCGTATGCAGGGTGGCACTTATTCCGAAGGGGAGTAAAACCTCTCATATGGGAAGTCTTCTGAAGACTTTGGAAAGATCGGTCGACTTGCATCTTCGCATTGCGATAGAACCTGACTTATTATCTGCGTCCCAACATAACTACACTAGAGGCAAATCTCTTGAAACTGCGCTTCACTCGCTTTTGCGGTATATTAAAAATGTTCTCAAGCACAGGGAGTATGCTCTAGTGGCATTCCTGAATATAGATGGGGCCATTAACAATGTGTCACCGGATGCGATTAGGTCGGCTCTGGTAGCACTGAATGTTTATGGGTTCATGATCAGTTTCATATGGAGATTCTTGACCAACAGGCTCATTGTCTTCACTGTGGGATCAGCCACCGTTTATAAGGTGGCACAAAGGGGCACTGAACAGGTTGGACGGTTCTTTCCCCTCTCCTGTGAAATTTTGTAATCAGCACTCTACTCGTTAGACTTGATTTTAATCGATTAAAGACTGTAGCATATGCAGATGATGTTGCTGTGGCTGTGTCGGGAAAATTTCTCGAAACAATGTCGCAGCGCCTTCAAACATCCCTGGGCTTTCTTAAGCGGTAGAGCATTGGGCTGAGCGTTAACCCGGGAAAGACGGAATTGGTACTGTACACACGCAAAGTTCCGTCGTTTTCTGTACCGCGTCTTCTCGGGTGCGAGAGAGGCGAAGGCGAAAGTTGCACTATATACTACGTTGGAAAGTTCTGGGGTCTGAATCATAGGAATTCCCATTGGATTTTTAACATGGTGGTTAAGCCCATACTTATGTATGGTGAGATTGTGTGGTGGAGGTCTTTTGAGAAGTCCCATATAGCAGGATCTTTGACAGAGTTCTGCGAAGTGCGGCACTGATGATTACAGATGCGCTCAGGTTCACTCCTTCGAAGGCCTCGTTTGTATTACTAAACTCACTCCCAGTGAACCTGATAGCTACGCAGATGGCTATCATATCTGCGATAAGGCTAGAGACGGCGAGAGCATGGTTTGACAGGGATTACGGGCATGCGGCCATCTTTAGGAATTTGGATACGATCCCTGATAAAATAGACTCCCATACCTTTCCTGGATAGAATGCTCTCCGTGTAAATCTTATCAAAACCAGTAATTGCACACGGTCCAGTTGAGGTATACATTATTGGATCGAAATCTTCTGAAGGAGTTGAGGGCAGTGTTTTTAGTCCTATATACGGGCGGAGGTATCGGCGATAAAAAGGGCAGCAGACTGGTTAATGTACTATAGGGTATATGTTGTTGATATTGGGATCTGCACGGACAGTCAGGCTGCTGATGTGTGAATGCCGGGCACCTCTGAACTAGATAGCGAGACAATCAGACCTGGATATTATCTAGCCAATGGGTCACTCTGACACCCGGGGAACTGTGTGGCAGACGAAATGGCTAGAGTGGGCACTCTCCTCGATAACGAGGAGATTGATCACTTGGTTGGGATGCCACTTTCCTCTTACAGACTTCAAGTTCTGCCTTACATGTTGGGCAGGGCACAGTAACGGTGGCACAATAAAACCACGTGCTCTGACCTCTGTACGAACGGGCTCGCTAGCAATCTATTGTGGGGATGCCGCGACATAGGCTACGAATTCTGGTGGCTGTGTTACCGGCACTGAGTGACTGGTACGTATGCTAGGAGATTGGGGGTTGTCAGGATGAAAAGGAGCATTTCTTGTGCCCGTGTCCAAATCTTTCGGATATCAGTGATGATTTATTTGGCAGTTCGTTTCTGCAAGCCTGTTTGATGTGAGTATCAGTGGGATCTCTTCTTTTGCGCATGCGTCTGGTTGGTTCAATTCGAACCGGGGTGTGAACATGTAGGTCCGTTTGGACGCTATCAGTTATGGGCAGCACAATGGGATGAATTTTGAACCGAACTGAGCTGCACTAGTCTCTGGCTACTCGTCGTAGCTAGCTAATGGGACTGAGAGCGCTTCTTAAGAGAATGGAGGTCATGGATGAAGATGTTTGTAGACGGTGTTCACATATATCAGAGACGTCCGAATACATATTGTGTGAATGTGGAGTCCATGATAAGTTTAAATGGAGATGTTTTGGACGGCATGGCTCTAATTGGAAGATATATTCAACATTAGGGTTTTAGATCTGCTGGTGTTCATTAGGAAGGCTACAGAATTTTTAAACAAACTGTAGACCAAAAGGGGCACAATAGATTCTAGGCCAGAATGCCAATAATAATAATGGATGTAAAATGTGTTTGCTTGAAAAATGCACACAACCCTTCCAAGGCTACAGCTTAATAAAGCCTCTTTTCTCTTCTTTCCAGAACCGCATTAAATTCTACAATCGGCTAAGATTCAGCTAATTTATTAGCTTATAAGTGCAGGCAGGTACGAAAAGCCATCTTTTAACCAGTAACTCAAGGCTTTGAAGATGTTTCGCAAATTTCAAAAACAGATTCTTATTGTGCTCAACAGATTATTTCAAAAAAGTGCTTTCACTTCTCGGTTATTTCAACATCGTTTGTTTTCGTCGCACTGTGTAATTTTTTTTAATGTGAAATAAAAGGTTATTTTATTTTACCTTCCCAACAGCTGTTTGAATACGTCATTTTAACTTTATGAAAACACTCTTGATAACTGCCATCTTTTTACACATTTACGAGTGTGGATGTGTGTAGATATGCGTACATAGTAATTTTAGATATTTATCTTTTAATTATATGTTGTGTACGCGTATGTGTGTGCAAGTCATTGTGTGCTTAATTTGTTAAAATATCGGGTTCACTTCATTCTTTTTTAATGACAACAACAACAACAATGACGACATTGACATCAATTTCCAACCTAAATATGAAATCACATCAACCGAACCATAACCAAAGACACAACAAACAGTCATCGACTAACATATTACTATTGTTGCTCTCTCTCTCATTCGTTCTCTTGCTCTCTCAAGTGTTATTCGTGCAATAAAATTCGGCATAAAATTTAAATATTTTACAAGAAATTACAACAACAACAACAACAATGACAACAAAAACAGTAATAATAATAATAAAAATTCAAATGACATGTCAGGTGTAAGAATTCCCAAAAGTTTAATAAAAAATTATTATTTTATCGAAATTAAGAGAGAATATACATAAATATGTAGGTTCAGCTATGTGTATGTGTATCTGTGTGTGTCTATATTTCTAAAACATACTAATATTTGTATGTAAGCATGTGTCTGTGTGCGTGTGTGCTTGTGTAAAACGTTTAAATAAATGAAGTGAAATATGAATAAAGAATGAATGAATGAATGATTGAATGCATGAATGATTGAATGAATGAAAATGCATGAAATAGTTGTTTAGTTGGTTGCATGACTGACTCCATAAATGTTTAATGAGAGATGAGAGCAACATGTGCGGCTATTCAGAGATCAAGAGAGAAAATTAAAGGTGACGATTTAATTTATGGTATAAGCAATTACATACACACACACACACACACACACCTGCACAAACATAATTACATTTAATTTCAAGCCTAACAATACATGCATACATATATGTGAGCACATTTAAAAACAATTCGTTTTGACCTTAAAGTGCAGTCAGACACCTACTGATAATGGTTGTTTAGAAAAACCGGAAGTTCACTACATTGCTGTTGTTACTGCTGCATTGGCTTAGTAGGTGTTACTGCACTTTAAACAAAAATTTAACTTCGGATTTTTATTTTACTGCAGCAGTTTAAAGTGAATCTTTAGTAAACAAAATATTTTGAAATTTTCTAAACAAAATAAGCTCTTAAGCATGAATAGACTTATTTGTCTAGTCAATATATATTGTAAGGATTTCCGGTAAAAAAGATACACATACAGAAACACGTATACGCATATGCTTTAAGAAATGCAGAAATACACTGTGAAAAATAAATATTAGACACGTAACTGGTTTCAGGCTGATGGTATATATTTATTTATGTGTAAGCGTACAATCCTTGACGTATAAGAATTTTTCCACTCACGAGATCAGCAACTGAGGAGCTGTATCAACCGATATTCCCTGTAGGTATGTTGAGAGGTAGACAAGAGTGAAGGACTGACTGATTGAGCTCCTAATATGAAGGTCAAGAACTCTAACCAGTATTGAAGGCGCTAATGATGGCATGCATGCTTGTGCTTATTGAACATAAGTACCTTTGAAGACTATCATCTCCAGCCCAAGACAAATAAAAAAATTATGGTATTGGACTCCAAACTGGCTGCTGGTTACTAAGTTAAGGCGCTTTCAGAAATTTTTTATTTGTGGCGATTTTATGTTATGTAAGACAGAGCCAAAACGTGAGAGAAAAAATATCTCTTTTGGAGTCACCACAGTATCCCCCAGGGACTTCACCTTCCAAATCGAAATAGCTGGGCACTCAAAAAGTACCCTTTTAGATGTTTCGATATAAGAACCTGTACCTATTATTCCCAACATTGTGTTTAATAAAGAAACTTCAACCTGCCTCCAGACAAAGACATCTAAAAGAAGCTTCCTTGACATTCCAGCTTACCACTGATGATGATGACAAGCATCAGACCATTAGATCGTCATATTAAAATGTTGTTTAAGATCACCACACCACCATTTAGCAAAAAACGTTACCACTACACAATCATATGGAGTCAAGCTACAGTAAACTAAACAGTTTTTTTTTTCCTTCACTTCTCCACAAAGCATCTTTTGCTCTCTTTCAGTTTCTTTAATCCATTTGATCTTTTTCAAGCTAAGTAGTAGATGATTAATCCACTGTAGCTTCCGCCATATGGTTTTTGCGTAGTGGTGAAGATCCCTGCTAATTGGTGGTGATCTTTACTTTAGTATTGTAATTTTTTCCCAGTAAGTGGCGTGTTTTCTTGGTTATTCGTCTAATGTTTGTCATCATCGCCAGAGGTATGCAGAAAGTTCAGAGTGGCTTCTTCTTTGTTTTTTAGATGGAGATGTCTGGAAGGGAAGTTCAAGCCTTTTTATTAAATATTCGAAACTACAATTAAATTTTTCTTCGTCCTCTTGGCGTAGTGGTGAAGATCCCTGCTAATTGGTGGTGATCTTTACTTTAGTATTGTAATTTTTTCCCAATAGGTGGCGTGTTTTCTTGGTCATTCATCTTATGCTTGTCATCATCGCCAGGGGTATGCGGAGAACGCAATGCCCGATAGACCCGTTCGTACCTTGAGCTTCATTTTATTGAGCAGAAATATCCTTTGGATCTACCGTGAGTAACCGAAATGATTCTTCTTGCCTTCTCATACCGGACGCACTACTCCAAAACCGAGCGTAGTTTCGAGTGTACAAGAAGTCAATTCTCCTCTTTACGCAATCTACTGGGACACCGAAAAATGGTTCAAGCCCTCTGAAAACTCTGCGAGCTCTCCTGTTCGCTAAGCATACTTTTGTTAACTTTTTTTCTCTCTCTGTAATCAACTACTGCACAATGGACTTTTTGTTAAGATTTTCTTTATGTGAGGTGTGTTGCCATTTTGTAACATGTATTGCAAATAAATTTTTTCTCTGCCACTGTTACCATATCCTGTTAGTTGCATTCAACCAGAAAACCCAAATATTTACATGAATTAAATGAAAATAAGTTTCTATTATGATAGAAAGCCATAGATGACATATGGACAAACGAGAAAATAAAGTTTAAAAAAAAATTAAAAACATTTCTTGTAAAATTTAGTTAAAATCATACAAAAATGGTCAAACAAAACCAACTAAAGCAGGGATACATATTGCACTTTATCAACAAGAGGGTATTAATTCAAGATTTTCAAAATTTCACTTTTTGCAAGCAAATCAACTAATAACATCAATATCTATCTGCTCTAAAAATTTTAAGGTATTCCGATTACGTTTTGATCTCGAAAACCACATTTGAGGCCATTTTCGTGATAGTGTAGTGTAGTGATTATATCGCCAAATAGTTATTATTTTGTGTTAATACAAAAGGGGAACTAGAAATGTATCATATATTTTCATAAAAAAGGTATTAATTTTTGCTTACTATGATCTAATCGGAACTTCAAATTCTCTTAAAATGTAACCACAAACAGTTTTCCACCTCTACTGAAAGCTTTAAAATTTTGTGTTAATACTCTCTTGTTGAGCAAGTACGATATGATATTTTGTATATTAATTTTTTTTATCCTTACCTATCAATCAATAATTTTCTTTAAAAATTTAAACAATAATTATTATGTAGAATAGATTTAAAATACATTTTATTTTTTTATGAATATGGGGGTAAAAGAATATGTTCTTTTCTCCAATATTTCTTGATTTCTTCTTCAGACACGATCTTAGCAATTGGCTGCATAACGTGTAGGTGGCGTGTTTGGTTGTTCTTTTTTTTTATAAAACACGTTTGACACCAACATCAAGAAAACATTAATCAGTCGGTGGTTTAACTTGTCAATACTTGTTAATATTTGATATTTTGAGGCCTATAAAGATAACAAAAAAGCAATAAGAAATAAATTTTATATAAAACAAGATAAAGAAACGAATACTTAAACTTATTTGATTTATATTCTCGTATACACGTAATCCTTAAATACTTAATATATCGTTGCTGTATAAAAATAAAAAATAAAATCTAAAATAAGAACCAAAACCAACAACTGACAGACAACAAACAGAAAAAGATAAAAACAAGTTTGAAATGCTCTACTGCCACAATTTATATCTACAAAATCAAATTCAGAAAAACTTACATTAAATCTGCTAAAAACGAAATTTAAAAATAAATAAACCAACGTTAGTTATGTTATATAGAACGTTAAGAATAAATTGGGGGTATGACTTAAAAATGCGGTATGCAGATATCACATGCCTTTTATCAAGCGTTTTTTACAACTTCCTAACTTTGAGTTGGCAGCACTGCTTTATTTGACAACCGATTTTACAGCTGATAGCTGCTTTTTGTTTAGTTTGGTTTGACATTTCATTATGGATAGACTTGGGCAGCGGTCCAAATTGATACTGATATTGAATTTTCATTCATATTTTTATTTCTCCGATGACGTACATAATCCTCCTTTAAAGTGATTAATTCGTAAAAAATTGATCGTTTTGAGACCACGTTTACTCTTAATGATAATGCGCATCCCTTGAGACACCGAACAGTGTGCACTGAAGAAGCTGTAGCCACTGTACAAGGAAACATTGAAGAAGATCTAAATCAATCAATTCGTTGACGTTTTCAGCCACTGTTCTTCTACTTTATGAAAGATTTTACATGAATAAGAAGAGATCATAGCTAACGGTGACCGATACTTTGAATGAATTTATATTGTAAAAGCGGTTTACTACAAGCGGCCAAAATGTGCATTAAAATCCACATTTTTAAGTTGTACACCCTTTATTTGAAAAATTTTACGAAAATAATGTATTTCAGTATAACAAAATACTTGAAACAAGACAGGACATATATCTGCCACCTTTACCATCTGCGTGTATGTATGTTTATGTTCTGTGTATGTATACAACATGTATTCTTATATACAATCAAATAAGTTTATAACGATTCGTTTTTCGGGGTCCCAATGATTTGCAGCAATATTTCTTACTACGAATATAGCGAACTATGTTCATGACAAAAAAAGTTGTGGGTCGCTTCGAATTCGTTATAACCCTGTTCATCTGTATATCTGTATAATTTAATGTATACCTGTTTGTGTATATATTTCAATATATATTATGGTTTAACAAGTGAACATATGCTCAATTTAATCTTCAAAGACAGTACAGAAAAGTATAAATAACCGCAAATACAAATGACATTCAAGGATAAATGGTTTTTTTTTATTGAAAAATGTAAACAAACATTTAAACACACACTTCACAGTTCCATATGGAAAATAATGAAAAAATGTGGGTTTTATTTTCAAAGAAAATCAATTATTGGCAACACTTTTAAAGGTGTCATATTAAATAGAAATCAAGCGAAAAGAATTAAAAATATTTTTTTATTTGATTTTTATTGAATTTTTAATTTAATTTTTATTGAAAATCTGATTTCACTGGATATCCATTTTCTTATACTGAGTGCACCAGTATGTATGAAAATGTGTTAATATTGTTACGAAAATAAAAATGCCTATTAAAAGAAGATACACCACATCAGCGCCTTTAAAACTGTGTTGTGGAATTTTTGTATATTTGGTAATAATGTGTCACCCTGTCAACGCCGTACTTATTTGCGTATCTGACAGTACTACCAATTCGACCATCTTTGTGTGTTACATTTAAATTAACGGATATAATATAGAGGATATGAGAGCGTTGAAAACATTTGCGGAACTTTCCAAACTGTAGGCACTTAGGTATATAAGGCGGCTCCTTTATTTACGTCAAATATTTATCGTTTGGCTGCCATAAATTTAAGTCGTTTTTAGGCGTAAATAAAAGTGTTTTATAAATGAATATTAAGCTCTTGTATTAAGTGAGGAAATAAAAACTGTAAACAACAACAAAGTGGTGTTAATTTTATTTTAACGCAATTTAAACGAATTTAAACGTCTTAAAAAGGTTGAAACGTAACAATTTGATTTCGGCAATGTGGTCGCAACGGGCGGCGCATACAAGCTGCAAGCTGGAACACCACTTTAAAACCATATGTTAGTAGGATTAATGCCAGCTAATTGAGCTACGAAATAATTTCTAATTATGTTCCTGCCTATGCCGTTCATTCACATATGAAAACATATGCAACAATGACTCCGCCAGCCTATAAAGAGCACCCAACAGTAACTTTCTGTGAATGTAGGGGTGTTATGACAAAATCTTGTGGGTGAGCCTCACTTCAAATAAAATATTCGACAAATACTGTTTATTTACGTACCCATTCAACCAAAAATGTCTTCGTCGAAAAACGACATTTTGAATTGAAATTCAGTATCAATATCAATTTTTGCTCTGACCATTCACCGGATTGGCGGCGCATACGATGGCCGCTTGGCTTTAATTCATGCTCAATTTGGATCTTAAAAGCTTTAAGCAAAATCATTTCGTAAAATCTTCCACAAAGTGGAGGGATTGATGATTTGGATCTACTTCAATACCTCCCTGTACAACAGCTACAGCTCCTTCAGTACGCACTGTTCCGCATCTCACGGGATGCACATTATCAGTAATAGTAAATGTGGTCCGAAAACGAGCCTTTCTTATTCGAATAAGCAATATATGCGCAATAAAACGGACAAAGTCAACAACCATTTGCTGTTAAATTGGTTGTCAAATAAAGCAGTGTTGCCAACTTAAAGCTGTGAATCTATAAATAAAACACCCGATCGAAGTAGTACGCTGGTGTGAGGGTTCTGGGCTCGATTCTCACCAAAGACTCTGATCTATTTCAACACAGCGTGCACATTGTCTTAGTCACTCCGCCTGTAACTATTACAGTTCATTTAAGTATTATGTTGTAATTTAAATATTGCATAAGTAAATTTTTATAATTATATTGTTGTATTATTGTATCATAGGACCATTACAAAGGTTTTCAATAGATATATACCCAATAGGGAGATCGACAGATGGACCAGTAAGCATCGGGTAGTCTGAGAGAGACCTTGAGGTCCAGATCATCAAAATAAAAACAAATGGAAATTAAACTACGCAGTAAAAAATTAACCACTGGATGAAATATTAGGATGTTGTGTTTTCAAGGAACAAATGTTCGTTAAGGCCCCAAGCCGACCGTTGTTCCAGCATACTTACTTGCTAGACACTACGAGTTGGTACAAAAATGTAAAAAAATTTGCTAATGCAACAAGAATTGGGAAGAATTTCATTTTAATAAAAGAACGGGTTAACCGGTTATTTGATTAATTCTTAACCGAAAACCGGTTATTTTAAAATTGCAAATTTTCGAATAATTCGATAACTGGTTTTTGAAAAAAGTCGAATAATCGTCCTTCCTAATACCCAATGTCGACGTCTCTAGGTGTAGGGTGATCGTCTTCTATTTCCTTGCGGACTCAGTTCTATTGTCGTTTTGGATATATCATTATCGGGCTTTACGAGCGTTTGCCGTATCCATCTGTACTTCCATCTGAGATTTTCGGTTGTTCTAGTAGACAGGCCGTAGTTGTAGCTTTGTGTTGACGGAAATGTGCGAGGATCGCACTACAGAATTAAGATGGCCAAACGCTTGATTAGCGGCGCCTATTCTGTTATTCCTTATGTCGAACCACCAGACGGTGTTAAGATACTCTCAAGGTAGCAAAATGATGTCAAGTCCTTCTAATGCTGGACGTCAATCTCTATAGACTAGCGAATTTAACGTAATAATTTGCATAACCTTTGTTTTGGCGATGTTAATTCTAAGCGCTTCCCCTGCTTGTCATCATATCTATGCCTCAAGAGACAAATTTCATCGGCATAGTCGGGATTATCCCCCGTGTTGTGGATAAGGCTCGTTGATGTATTAGAGAGTGCGATTGGACGGCTGACAATTCCTTCTTGTAGATTGCGGCAACTTGCGCTCGTGTAAAGGGCTCTTATAGTATCATAGAGCTTCCTAGGCGTTCAAAATTGCCAAAAGTGGCAGGGTATCAAACGCCTTCTCAAACCTATTAAGGCCAAATAAAGTGGTGAACGCCATTCCACATACTGTTCAATGATGATTCACAGGCTAGTCCGTACAGCATCTTTGTGCTCAGCAGCCAGCTTTTTCACTGCGAAACAGTTTTAAATCAAGGCATTCTTACTTTTTTGTGTTCTATCACTTGCAACTTACATTGAATCGACATTTTCAATAGACGTATAGGCTGAAATGATTAAAACGAAGAAGTATCGTTTAACTGTACTTAAGTCGTTTAAAAATTCAAGTTTCTGATTCCGCGGTGGCTTGAAACTTTTTATTATTACATACGTATGTACGGATTAATATTGAAGCTACCTAAGTAGGAAAAAACTATTCATTTCTCAACATAGTCTCCCTTTTAGCTCAATACACCTAGTAAGACGATTTTCCAACTTTTTTATACCATCCGAATAATACGATTTTGGGAACACTCCTCAAAATACGCATTAGTTTCGGTAATCACTTCTTCGTTTGAGATGAATCTTTTTCCTGCGAGCCATTTTCTTAAGTTTGGAAACAAGAAAAGTCACCAGGGGCTAAAGGTCGACTATAAGGTGGATGGTCAACCAATTCGAAGTGGATTTCTCGTAGTATTAGCATCGTATTTAATGCTGTGTGAACCGGTGCGTTGTCTTGAAGAAAGAGCACTTTTTTCTTGTTTAAATGTGGTCGTTTTTCCTGGATTGCATCAACCAATTGATCCAAAAATGCACGATAATACTCTCTTGCGATTGTGGATCCCTTTTCAAGATAATCGATGAGCAATATTTCGTGTGCATCCCAAAATACAGTGGCCATAAGCTTGCCAGCCGATTTCGCTGCCTTCGCCTTCTTCGGAGCACTTCCACTAGCTTTCACCCATTGCTTCGATTGATTTTTGGTTTCAAGTGTGTAGTGGTGGACCCACGTTTCATCAACAGTTATTAATCTACGCCAAAAATCAGCAGGATTATGCTTTATCATGTCCAAACACCGCTGAGAAGTGATCAGTCTAACACGTTTTTGTTCAACACCTACCAAACGCGGCACCCATCTTGCCGATAGCTTTTTCATATGCAAATATTCATGCAAAATGTTGAACACACGTTCATATTATATGTTTACCATTTCAGCAATCTCACTTATTTTGACCCGGCGATCATTCATAACGATACCGAGGATTTTCTTGATATTTTCTTCAGTAACCACCTCTTTTGGCCTTCGTGTTGATGGTATTGTTGCAGTACTTCTTCGGCCTCGTTTTAATTCATCAATCCAATATTTTACCATATAATCTGATGGTGCAGATTCGCCGTAATGCTTATCAAGCTTTTCTTTTGTCTCTTTCGCCGTTTTGCCTTTCAAATAATAGTGTTTAATCACTACACGAAATTCACTTTTTTCCATTTTTCAAGAAACACCAAAGATGTTAACTTCAAACGACTACAACAAATAAACTAATCGATGAATTTGTCTAAAATTTTAACAGCTGACGTTTGACACATCGTAATTTCTAAGAAAGAAAAGTTTTTGTGTTTGTGCTGCCATCTAGCGCTAGGTAGCTTCAATGTCAATCCGCCCTCGTACGTACATAAGACTTGTGTCAATGAAGTTTCTAATTTCAAAAAGCTCCAATTAGATGCCAATTAACGATGTATTTTGAAACTATTTTGGCTAAAATATTACAGCACAATATGTCGAGTTATGCGAGATATTCAATGTATATATTAGAGCGCACGTATAACAACACAAGCTAGCCAGGTTCGAGTACCACAGCGGATATGACAAAAGAATTTAATTATAGTTCGTTTCGAATGTTTAATAAAGATACTTCAACTTTCTCTGCAGACAAATCCACCTAAAAAAAAAGAATAAAGAAAAGACCCCATGACCTCCCATATTTCCATTGGCCATGATGACAAACATCAGACAAATGATCAGGAAAAAAACGCCACATACTGGGAAAAAATAACAATGCTAAGGTAAAAATCACCACCAATTAGCAAGGATATTCACCACCACTACACTACACAATTGATATGAAAGGGGCTACAGTGAATTAGTCATCTTGATTCATGAAACTGAGACAAAGCAATGAATGCTTTGTGGAAAGCCAATATACTCACTAGAGGAAAGACGGAGCAAAACAAATTTTCCAAATTTACTGACGGTAATAAGATAACTGGAGTGAATACACGTTTGTTTCGAACAGTCTAATCTTCGTGCATGTAGATATGTGTGACGACACTGCATATACTTCGTGGAAACACTAGTGATAGCAAAACTGTTCAACGTCTTCAACAGCCTGTCCGATGAACTTGAATTGTTGCGGGCTTTGAAAAATTCACGCACATTTTGTGCATTCTCCAGTATAACTCTGATGTGACTCTCCCTATGGGCCATAAGACAAGTATCTTAGACCTATTTTAAGTCCTATAAATTTCCATTCGGACTCTACTCTACTTCTAAAGAACAAGACAATTGTCGAAACTATCCAGAATACGTATAAGGCTCTCTAACCGGCTATTGGGCTCTGGATAAACATGTCTAGAAGGTCGTTTTAGTTAAAGAAATGTCAAATCCATAAATTGTAAGTTTTTTGTAGAAATTGTACGGAATTTCCTCAAAGCAATTATCATTTCATTTTTGTTTTTGATCGCTTTAAAGCACTAATAATTGACATAAAATTCCTAAAAATCATAATTTTATGCTCCTAAGAACGATTGCTAATACAAAGCTAAAAGAGCTATACGCCCACTTAATTTAATATACAAAATATTACAAAAAATAACCACTAATTTCCATTTTCCAAAAATAATGCAAAAAAAAAAAACGAAAAAATAGTTTAAAAAGAAATAAAGCAACAAAAATTAGAGCGCAAAAAGGAAATTAAGTGTTGACCAGTTTTTGACACACGAAAACAAACAGACAACAATAGCACACATACATACATATACTTACACAACATGTGCTCTTACGAAAAATCCATATGAGATTGTCTATACCAGCACACAAACACACACACACACACACACCCACACACACCAAAAGATTTCTAAATTTGCTATACAAACTCGTTTAAGCATAAGCCAGTGTTACTTTGTAGGTGTATGTGTGTTAGTACGTTGTTATATCTGTGTTTAGCACTCTTGTAAATGTGATGAAAACAAAAAGAAAGAAATAGAGAGAGAGAGAGAACGTGGAAGAGTAGAGACTAAAAGAGAGTGTAAAGAATTTCCTGTTTAACTGTTGTTGACCACTTATGTGAGTCTCTGTATTACTGTAGTTTGTTAAGCACAACGACGACAACAACAACAACAACAGCTATAGTTATAACAACAACAACGACAATAACTAATAGCCAACGCCATTTTTATCTGCAACTCATTGAACCAGTTTCTATGCGATTTCCGTTTCTGTTTTCTATTTTCGATTTGGATTTCCTTTTTAATCGCAAATATTTATTTTTTTTTCTTTTCTTTTCATTTCTTTTTTCTGTTTTCGGTGCACATGTCGTCTGTTTGGCACTCTCTTTTAACAAACTGTTACACTTTTTATCTCTAATTCTTTCCAACTATTTTTTTCAAGATTTCGTGGATGTGTGTGTATGTGTGAATGTGTAGGTGTGTTTTATTTCCTTGACAATCTGTTTTGTGAAAAATATTTTATTTTTTTCTTAGACTTTTTTTTGGAAATTTTGAAATATTTATGGCAACTGCGATGAAAATAATATTTAAAAAAGAATAATTTAAGTCTTGGTTACACACTCAGAGGTCTGTCCGATATTTGAACGGCATTTGCGGTTGGCGGCATAGGTCAAATACCTGAGGATTGTCCTCGATAAAAATTGTCGTGGAGATCCAATGTATACGGCTATAGTCAGACAAATACTTATCTATGGTATCGTAGTTTAGTGGAGGTCTCTTCATAGGAAGTATATACTAAACTTTGGCACTGTTTGATTTTTGTGGGACAGTGGGTACAACGCTAGTTATGTCATTTAGTATCATTATGAATATCTAGACTCCTGATATCATGGCCGAATCGACTGCTTTCATGCCTCTGCTGATAACCAGGGATTGTGGTCTTAAACTATCGGAGTACTCTGCTGAACTACTGCATCGAATTAGCTTGTCTCCCCTGAGGACGGACTTCTGTATACTGAGCCTGTTACTAGTGACCAAGCTGAGGACATTTATTTCGAATGGGAATACATGGAAAAGTAATTGGATGGGTATACGAAAAGTATTCGATTTTTCATGGATGGGTCAAAGCTAATTGGTGGAGTAGGCTATAGCATCCATTCTCCGGATCTTAATATTAACATGTAGATATAGCCGCTATTGATTTGGTTGCTGACTTATTGACGCTTAGTGTTACAATTGTCCCGAAAGTTTGCATTTATACCGGTTAACGACTAGGTAATTCGATATCAGTCTTATTAGGGCGCCGGGTCAGCGTTATTCCGGGTTATTAAGCAGCGGATGAGCTGGCTAGACAGGGCACTGCGTCTTCTTTCGGCACGTCATATGTTTGGTATATCGATCTCTACTTGCTATCTGCGTATATGGCAATGGGCCGATAACGTCTCTGATGAAAAGTGGAGACAAAATCCGTTTGTAAACTGTCTAGAACTCTATGGCCAAGGGTAGATGAAAAGAGGTCTGGGCAGCTACTTAACTTGCCAAGAGGCAGTATATCTGCAGTATTAAGAGCAGTTACGTGGCATTGTCTAAGCTGTAGGCATCACAATAGTCGAGCATAAGTATGCTGTAGGTTTGTCCCACCGCCGCTCTTAACCTAATCTATCCCAGCCTACATACTCAGGAGCTAAAAATTGTTAAGAAACAAAAACAACACATATATTTTTTTACCTGTTTATTTAGAACTAAGTGGCGCGGTCATCTCTTGGATGTACGAAATAGATGTGAAGCTGACTGCAGAAGCGATCATCACATATATATGCCTGTGAGTACTAAAATTCTTTGCGCTTAAAAGGAGATAATCTCCCATCAGAAGATTTTTTATTTAAAGACATCGATCAAAACAGCTTAAAAAGTATGTTTAAGGCGTCGTTATTTTTAATGGAGAACGACCCCAGCACACAGACTGAGGAGTAAAGAACTGTTTTATTGTTATTCAGGTCAGCATAAAAAAAGCCAAAATCTCAGCGTGTAGGGAGTTTATTTAGTAAAGGGTCCGCCATCTAACGTTTTTATTTTCAACTAGTGCTTATGTCGTGAATGGTAACACTTAGCTCATGTCTGATTTGACAGATAATTAGTTTTATCCTTCCGCTGAACGAATATGGTTGTGTGTACGCTTGAACAACGCTGGGAAATATTGCGATATTACTTTGAAAATCATGGTAATGTTGCAGAATGTGTGCGATGTGTTCAGATGAAGCTCATTTTGATCTTGGCGGGTATGTAAACAAGCAAAATTGTCGCATTAGGGGCACAGAATACCCGCACGCATACATTGAAAAGTCGATACACCCAAGACGAGTTACTGTTTGGTGCGGATTTTGGTCCAGAGGCATAATTGGGCCATTTTTCTTCGAAAATGAGCATGAAGTGGTCGTTACAGTCAATAGCGATCGTTATCGGGCCATTTTAACTAATTTTTGTTCACAAAAATTGAAGAGGAGGATATTAGCAACATTTGGTTTCAACAGCACGGCGCTACATGCCACACAGCCGAGCTACACTCGATGTTTTGCGCCCTGTTTTTGAAGATCGCATTATCAGCCGCAGAGCTGATGCCGTTTGGCTACCTCGGAGCTGCGATTTGGCACCGTTGGACTATTATTTGTAGGGTGCCGTCAAAGATAAGTGTTACGCCAACAAGCCAGAGACAATTGACGCTTTAAAGGACAATATTCGTGAAGCCATTGGTGAAATACAGCTGCACACAATCGATAATGTGCTTAAAAATTGGACCAATCATGTAGGCTACTGCATGGCCAGCCGAGGCAGCCATTTGAATGAAATTATTTTCCATTATTAACCGGAAGGATTGTACTTTCAAAAAAAAAAAAAAAAATTATTTGGCGGACCCTTTATATACTCTTGGTTAGTACTCAGGTTGTAAAAGAGTTTAAAGCGGATGGTTGAAAATGTCGTGATCGAGTCTAAAGTTTAACTACGATCGAGCTGGAAGATCTTTAGGTAGAAAATTCTGTCGAGTAATTGTTGTCGTTTAGAAAGTTGTAAACAGAGAGATTAACTAAAAATGGTTAAATTGTTGTATCTTGTGAAAAGCGTTAGAACCAGCGTTCAGCAATTTTGTAGTTTTTTGTTTATAAAATAAGTTTTTCTATAAATTGTGCAAATTTTGCAGTTTTTTACTTTCAATTAAGTTATTTTAATAGCAATTTCTGAAGTAAGAATTTCACTCAATTTGCTTCATATTTATTACTTACAATCAGCGTTGCCACAACTTCGAATTTTTTGTAACCGAACATTTTTAAAAAAAGTAACCAAAGAAAACAAAAATTTTAAATATCATTTTATATATGAAATTTATAGCAGTATTGACTGAATACACTGGAGCATATTCCTATAAAAGCACACTACTTTTTTAAAAAAAAAAGGTAAAAATTAAACAAGAAAATATTTAGGGGGCTATGAATTTGTTTATTAAATTAGTTAAGACTTCACTTAAAATATTGTTTAAAAAAAAAAAAAATTCATTTGTACTTTAATGTTTGGGCCATTGTAGCATTATTAATAATGTGTGGATGATCCTTTGTTATGGATTTTTTCAAAAATACGGTCTGGCATTGATTCCACTAATTTTTTAAGCAGATCGGAATCAATTTCCTCCCAGACTTGTTTAATTCTTAGTTTCAGCTCTGTCACAGTCTTTATGCCTTCATTCTGGGCATTATTTGCATAAACTTTACGGGCCATGTATCCCCACAAGTTTTCCATTGGGTTTAAGTCCGGACTACAAGCCGGCCAGTCCAACAAAGGAATGCCATGTTCATTGAACCAAGATTTCGATTGCTTAGAAACATGGATTGCAGCATTATCTTGTTGGAAAATGCAATCGTCATCCATTTTTTTGTCCATAAAAGAGAGAAGAGCACTTCCAACAGTTCGTTATAAATAGAACTATTAATTTTTGTCAGAACAAAACAAATTTTCGACTTGCCAACTGCAAAAAAACGCTGCCCAAACCATAACACTGCCACCACCGAAATTACGTTTTGACATCCGAACATCTTTAGATCTCAAATCGTGCCAATAGCATGAGTATGAGTCTGGACTGTCTAAATTAAATTTTTTTTCGTCAGAGAAAATTACTTTTTTCCACTCATCTGTCCATTTCATATATTTTCTTGCGAATTTTAGACGATTTTCTTTATGGTGTTCTTTTAGCATTGGTTTACATTTCGGCTTTTGCCATTTTATGTTTTCATCGTTTCGTAAAATGTGTGCAACGTGTGTGGAAGTCACAGGAAGATTTAATTTATTTCTTATTTGTGTGGAATTCAATTTGTTGCGGGTTGCTTCTAGTTTTATTAGATTAAGTTGTCTTCTTGTTAGTTTTGTATTACCCTTTGTTGATTTGCGAACTCCATAATTTTGACCTTTCTTAAAGAAATTTCGCACCACACTTTCCGAACGACCGATTTTACGTGCAATTTCTCTATTAGAGCATCCTTGGTCGTGAAAAAATTTAATTTGAATCTTTTCTTGATCGGACAAAAAAGTTCCCTTAGGCATCTTTAAAAGTGATGAAATTTATTGATTAAAATAGGAAAAGTTATAGTAAATTGAGATTTTACTATTAGAAACGTACCTTTGGTTGAAAAAAAAAAAACTAAAATTGATAGTGTGCGTTGATGTGTGTGCGTTTATACGAATCTTCCACTTAAAATAGCACCAAGAACATTTGATCGCTTAATTAAGGCAAACAACAAAAATAAGAAAAAAAAATTGTTTACTTTTAGAAAGTACCGTTAAGTTGTCTCTCATTAAAATAGTAAAATTTTGCTTTTGGATGAGAACAACAAAGATATAACAAAAATACAGAAAAAAATTAAGTGCGTTTATAGGAATATGCACCAGTGTAGACTGGTCAAGAAAATCAATTACACCAATTGATGGGGCATATTCTCCTATTTGTTCTAAACATTTTAACCATTTATTAACAAACTTCGCGCAAGAAAAAATATCGTTTATCTATGATGAGATTTTATAATTTATTTAAGAAAGATTTTAACTCAATAGCCTATACTAACAGATATCTTCATGAATCGCTAAATACCCGAACCAAACAATAGCGTTGAAGTGAAATATGTCCGATTTTTATTCCCACTTAGCCACTGAACGAAATAGTATAAGCAATGAAGTTTTATTGATTTGATTGCTTGCCAAAGCTTATCTTGAATATGTTCCATCGGTCTCAATGTGCGAGAGATTATTCATGCAGTTCAGAAGTAATGACTTTGACGTGAAAAATTAAGATCTCTCAGGTTAGGCAAAAATGTTTGGAGATGATGAATTGAAGGCATTACTCTATGAAGATTAATTTCAAAAAAATGTCATTACTGGCTAAATGTTCAGGCTATAAGAAATCGGCTCGATTTGTTCTTGGCCTCAAAAACAATTGCAGTCTTTAGGCACGAAATCTATATGTTATCAGAAAGTTGAAGAGGTCATAGCATACTCAAAACAACAGGCCAAAGTTTGTCGAAAATCCGGTTTGTAAAGTAATGCACTCAATAAGAACTTGGGTAATAAACGTCAAAAGAAATCATTATCTGTACTTTTTAATTCGAGAAAAAGTAACTTAAATGGAAAGAAGTACGCATCTACACATAAAAAAATAAAAAATAACCAATTTGGGTTAAAAATAACCAAAACGGCAGCACTGCTTACAATGTAATTATCCCTGTTTTTGGCCACTGATCACCAAGAAAAAGGGACTTTAAACAGTGTGTTATACTCACATTTATGTCTAACAAAGTTGTCTTTTTCTACGCAGTCATTCAGAAAAAACACATAATTTTTTTGTTTTTTTTTTTTTTTTGGCAGAAGAACAATGGGTTCATATTACATACTATGTAACATACGTCTGAGTGAAACATCTGCTTCACTAATAATGTATTAAATGTTGGAAAATGTATTAGTATTAAATGAAATTATATTGCGGCATTCCGGTTCTCTTATATAATTCAATAAACTTAAGCTTTTTTTGAGTTAAGCGAATATAAGTTTTACAACCTACTCCATTTTGAAATAAAGCTATATTGCGAAAACAAGAGCTAACCCAAAAAATAGGTCAGCATCACTGGATTGAGTGCACTTAAAGCCGGTCTATCCACCGGGAGCTAGGCTTGTCGGAAGAATAGTGTACAATCCGAGAGCAGTGTATAATATCACATTATTTATGTATATTAATTTAAATTTGTTGTGTTATGCTTTAATAAATAAATAAATTAATTTGAAATAAATTAAATTGAAATCGAATGCAATTTCAAATGACTATAATTTTCAAATCAGACCATTCACTTTATTACATTTCAAATAATTTCTTTGATTATTTTTTACTTTTTTAAATATCAGTTTTTTTACTTTTTGAATTTTCAGTTTTCATAAAAAAAAATTTTGGCTATTTTAGTGAAACACAAAACTGTGTTAATAAAGGTTTATTGAATTAAACCAGTGATGTGCAAAAGTAAAAATGTAGTTGTGAAAATTACTCTCTCAGAGAGAGAGTAAAGTTGATGTTTTTAAAAAAAAATCAATATGCAATATCGTGACAACTAAAAATATTGTTCTGTGCGTAAAAAAATTTGTGTATATTCTCCACACATATGGATTCGTCGCTGTCTCATTGACGACTAAAAGCAAGAGCATAATAAAACGTGTGAAATGCACGTGAACAAAATGTTTGTATGATAAGCTCATAACTGATTTAAGTCCAGAAAAAAAAAAATTTGCTTTTATTTTAACTGCAATCTATAAACTCATTAAATTTAGCGATTTTAAAAGATAAAAACGTAAAAATATTTTTTTTTTTTTTTTTTTTAATTAAAAAATTAGTTTAAAATGGGCCTTCAACTTAATAAACGTTATTTTATACGAATTTCATCTGTTTCAAGTCTGCTGAAATGGAAACTTTCTCCATGACATACTGGCGATTACGATCTTCTTTAGATCCATTAATTCAATCTCTGCCATTCTTTCTTTCTTTTAAAATAGAAAATGAAATGTTGAAGTGATGTGTGCAAATGAATTTGAACATGAAATCATGTTGAGAAATAAAATAAATTTTTTTTTGAATTTTTTTATTTGTTTGTTTTTCATTTCGTTGTAAACACAATGAATTTACGAACAAATAGTCTTTCGTTTTAACAATTTTTTTTTCTTTTTTTTTTTGCATAAAAAAAAATTTGCATTTTTATATAAATTCGTAGCATTTTTAACCAATTTTTTTTTATATTCTTTACTGCTTTCGTTTCGTTTTTTTAGATTTTTTTTTTTTTAGATGGTTACAGGAAATCAGGCAAAATGTGCTAATTCCATGCTTTAACCAGGACACACGAAAAAAACTGTAGATAACAAATGCATGAAACTCCATATGAATATGCAAACAGACAAAATGCTATTTTAACCATGGCAACCATATCCAAATGCTAGAAACAGTTATCAGCAATGGCGCCCCTCTCCCCCACACACATTATCATACCAATTTCATTTCTTGTTTTATTCTACTAAAGGCAATGGAATATGTTAAGAGAGTGGTGGTGTTGCAGCAGTAGCAGTAGCAGTAGCATATCCTACTGCTTGTGATGCCGATGAAAGCTTGAGAAATAACCCGAAGATGAAGGGTAAGCAGTTGCTTTTTTTCAAAAATAACGAAATGCTTAACCACAACCAACACCATCCATCCATTTTTGTGTAAAATAAAGTGTAAAACGAACAAGATTGTCTAATTGTAATCCTGCATGTAAGTCGTTTAAAACAGAGACGAGTACTTGAATTAATTACCCTCGGAAACTAAAATATCCGTAACGAAAGCATGAAAAAAAACGAAAATGAAAACCAAAAAAATATTCTACAAGAAACGGAAGATTGCTTTTTTTTCTATTTTTTTTTTTTTTTTTTTAACAAAATGAATGAGTAAATGAATGACGTTCCGCAAAAAACAAATTGAAAAAAACAAAAACGAAACGAAGATAAACGAAATGAAATAAGAAATTCTACTAAATAAATACATACATACACATACACTTTAATATAAATACAATTCTAAAAATGATAGCCAGAATATGCAGAATAAGCCAACGTATAAAAACGAACGTATTGAAACGTTGGCTGGGGCATGGCACTGCAAACTTGCAATTACAACATTCATTTACAACAATATGAAGAGAGTGAAAACAATTTTCATTTTTGTTTTTTTTTTACAAATTGAATACCATTGCCAGTAACCACAAGGAGACGTGTGGCATCCAAATAATCAAGTAGCAAAGCAGCAGAAAGATAAAAATTTTAACGAAAACGAAAAGTAGCAAATTTCCTCATAAACTAGTGGTGGTAAGTTCCATAACAAGAAAATATAAAAATTTGTTAATAAAAAAATAGAAGAAACTTACTTTAAAATCACGACTGTAGGAATTTTTTTAAGGCATATCAATAATCCTCCCCCTGACAGGAAAATTAAAAAAAAAAAAAAAATTCGTCTTTTCGTCAGAATACATATGGTTAGAGTATCGATGAAACTGTGAAATGGATACCACTTTGACTCTGTGATGATGCCTCATTAAATCGATAGAGCTATACCGTCATTTATGAGCATATATTATGCGGAGAATCTTTCTCCCGAAAATTCCTAGAAACGTTTCATCAGTTTGTGTCATTACCCACGATTCGGCTGTGGTGTCTTGTTCATCTACTCAAGGCCTTTTCACCAAAACTCTTACTAAGTCCATAATAGCATCTGTTGACAAGCAATATTTTCCTTTTTATTCCTACGTCGACATTTTTTTTTTTTTGCATTTTTCGGAACCGAGGTAAACGAAATTATTCACGACTTCAAAATTGAAGTTATTTACGCCTAATGATGGCCCAAGGCGCATGATTTGCTTGTCTATAAAGACCATTAACTTCGTCTTGCGCTCATTCACCAACAAACCCGCTATAGCTGACTCTTTCTCAACTCTTAGGAATACTAACGTGACTTCTGGTAAATTTCCGCTTATGATCTCGATATAATCGGCATATGCGAGAAGCATATGGCACTTGTTGTAAATTGTGCCACTGGTATGCACCGCAGCGTCTTTCCACTAGAATATGAAAAAGAGGCAGCACGATAGACTGTCCCCCTCTCTGAGTCCTCTTTTAGTTATAAACGGCTTCGAGAGGTCCCTGCCTATTTTCACTGAGGACTTCGTATCTCTGAGCATCATCCTACACAGTCATACAAGCTTGGCAGGTGTTCCGAACTCAGACATAGCCTTATACAATTTCCTCCGTATAAGGCTATCAGAAGCAGTTTTATAATCAAAAAAGAGATGGTATGTATCGATCTGTTTTTCTTGGGTTTTCTTCAGGTTTTGCATAATGTGAATAACTGATCAGTTGTCGATTTTCTTGGCACAAAACCAAACTGATTTGCCGATTAGTTTACCGATAATAGATTTCAGTCACTCACATATTACGATGAATAGAATACTGATTCCACGCTTATAAATAGGACAGAGTACTCCGAGGCTGCAATCTGAAGGCATGCTTTCTCTCGGCTAAATTGTGCACAAAAGCTGGAATATGCACCCAAGCAGTTCGTCGCCACCAAACAAAAAAGTTCTGCTGATAAGTTATTGGCACCCACAGCTCTATTATTCTTCAGATGCGCCATTGCCTTTTGCACCTCATTCTGGCTGAGAGATGGGCAGACTCATTATTCTCTTCGTTTTGGAAAGATCCAACGTTACAAATATATATGCAAAGTAAAGTAAGTGGATTGTAAGATTTATATCGACAGTATGCTCTGTGAGTTTACTAAGAAGACAAGAATTTGCTTCCAACAAACTAAAATTTTTTATGTCTGTTGCAGAAAGCCCCTGAAGTCGCTCTCCATTGCACTAATTGGACCTTATCGGTTAGATTTACATACTACCCTTAATCCCGGAAAAGCCTACGAATACCAAGTCGATACATACTTTTTTGATAGACGAATAAGAGTCGCATGTGGGCCCTAATGCCTAGCTCCTGCAGTTCCATCGAGGTAGAAAAGGACATCACCGAGCCTTTTAATTTCGTGCGAGGTTTGAAACAAGGCAATTCCCTCGCATGCGACGTCCTCCATGTTTAATGCGGATTTTTAGCACATTTTACAAAATTGCCCAGCTCCTTGCGTACACAGATGAGTCGAGATTATTGGGCGTACCAAACTAGAACAGTGGCAAAACTGACACTTTACAAGTCACATGCGAAAGCTTGTACGCATTCTCGTATCGTTGCAGCTGACTTGTAAGTTGACGTTGCTCAACGATTTAACATCTGGCTCCAGCGAGACGAGTGTTTGATGCGGAATTTGTTACAACACCCTTGGCTTAAGTAATTTTTGGCTATTCAAGTGCAAAGACTTAATGCTGTTCCGAAAATTTCAGCAAACTTTACCTAAAATTCGTAAACTATTGTAAGCTTTGCTGTTAAGTTCCGTTGTATACATAACGGCTTATATTGTACCTTGTGCTGTACCAGTTGGTAAACTATTGCCTACTGGAACTGCGGGAAACTGTATAATAAATTTAGAATTTTATTTAATTTTTTATAGACCCTCAAGCACAAACGCCATAACAGTAAATAGTTGAATCGTAACTCGGTGGGAGGATATTTCGCTTATTATTTTTTTTTTTTAGGGAACAAAAAAATATTTTTTTCTTTTGTAAAAGCGAGCCTATTTGTGGAGTTCTTTAGAGAAGTAGTTAGTTACTTAGTTACGATGGGCAGCCAGACACGTCCAGCCCACCTTGGTCCAATATTGATCCCACTGTGATACCCATCAGTAATCCAGAAATTGGACAACCTATATGTCCGCGTCCCGGTGCAATGCGAACCAACCAGACGCATGTACAAAAGAAGAGATTCTGCCAATATCTCCTCTTTTTCCTCATCCTGACAACCTCTACAATAATCATTGAACGGCAGATCCAATCTCCTAGCGTGTGCACCAGCCACCCGATGCCCAGTAATCACAGCCACAAGAGTTCTCAGCCTAAGTCGCGGCACCCCTATAATAGACTCCGAACGAGCCCGATCATGCAGGGGCCAGATTTACCTCAATACAGAGCACGTAGGTTCATCATCCCACCGTAACTGTGCCCTACCCAACATGTACCGCATGACCATAAGTCTGCAAGAGGAGAGTGATATCCCAACTGAGTGGTCAATCTCCTCATTTCTGAGGAGAGAGCCAGCCCTCGCAAGTCCGTCCGCCCACACAGTTCCCCCGCGTGTCCGAGTGACCCCTTACTCAGATAATCTCCATGTCTGAATGGCTCGCCATGGCGATTGAGAGAAGCCCGTTGAGAGAAGCCCGGCATTCACACACCAGTCGCGATGTCGAGTAGACACCGGAGAGCGCCCTCAACAGTACCGTGTCCAATTACCGGAAGGGTTTGGGTGTGCAGTAATATATCCACTCAGGGATCGTATCCAAATACCTAAAGTTGGCCGCATTCCCCTAGACCCAGTCCGACCATGCCCCTGTCATCCTTAACCTTATCGTTCCGCTGGAAGCCAGTTCAGCAGTACAAACAAATCCCTCGAAGGAGTGGACCTGAACGCACCTTTAATCATAAGTGCTGCACTCCGCAGAACCCTATCAAAGATCCTGCCACCGCACCATAAATAAGTATAGGCTTAACCACCGAGTTGAATATCCAATTGGAACTCCCAGGATTTAGACCCCAGGACTTCTCAACGGCCCTACAACAGGCGTACAGCGCAACATTTGGAGCCAGGATAGCTTGGAATCCAGGAATATCCCCAGATACTTCGCGCCATTCGACAGCCCCAGCTCAACGCCGTGTAGACGTGCATAGTACCTGCGCGTGAATAGTACCAATTCCGTCTTTCCCGGGTTAACGTTCAGTCCACTGTCAGTACTCCACCGATTGAAAAGGCCCAGAGATGTTTGAAGGCGCAGCGACATTATGCCAAGGCACAGAGGCGATATCGTAACCAGTGAGGTTCTACCGAGGTGCGATTATTGCTAATTGATACTTTAGAGAAGTAAAATCCCAAAATATATTTTATATTATTTCTTACCGTAAGGCCTCTTTATCAACTTGAAAGTATTTTTTAGTAAAATTATTCAAATAAAACTTTGGCAAATTTTCTTTCTGAAAATATAGTATGAAACTCTCCTTCACCTCCTCCTTTTCGGCAAAGGATATATAAAATTACCATAACACTTGAGATTATTTGTACCCGTTGTATTTAAAATAATGACCAGAACAGCGTTAAAAATTATTCCTTTTTGCTGCGAAAGGATTAAAACATTCGCAAAGAAAAGCATTGAATGCATTAAATTTAACACGCAAAAGGGGAAATGGTAAAAAAGCATACGATAAAAAATGGAAAACGGAAAAAGAAGAAGAAATAAAAGGGAATGAAAAAAAGGGAAGAAGTAAAAGGGAATTAACAAACAAACGAAATATGAAGCAAAAAACGCATGTAAGAGCAGAAAACCATACACTAATGAAAGACCTCCAAGATTAAGTGATGGTGATGGTTAAAGATAAAAAAAAAATTAAGAAAAGAGTAGATAAAAAGGACTTGTCGTTAAGACAACTCTAAAAATGCTATTTGCAGTTATCGAAACATGAATTTCACTTCTTAAAGCGCTTTTGAAGTCAAATTTGAAAAGTAAAGGCAAAAATTTCAAACAAAAAGTAGATTTAGATTTTGCAAGTGATTTTCCAAACACATAAAAGATGAGCTGAAGACTGCTGTTTTCAAGAAGAAGTTGGGAAGAAACTGTAAAATTAAAATAATGGATAAGGTGAATATCGGTGGCTCATTCCAATACAACAGTATATGTCTTTTAGTCCTTTAATAAAGAACTGTGAGAGGCTTATGAAGTATTTTCACTATACTCTCGACATATGTATACTAACTTGATCAAAAAGTGTCCGGAATAAGCCCCGTGTGGCGGTCCCATCGTTGCAATTTGGTTTTTTCTTTTTTTGTTAGATTGGTATATCTGTTGTCGATTTTCGCGCTAAATCTTAGCGGCATAGCTTGACATTTTCAAGAGCTACGTAGCCAGGAGTACATCTATCAATCTATCACTATGTGCACTATTGCAACCTTGCGATATATAGGATCTATTGTGCCCCTTCCGGTATATAGTTTGTTCAGCAGATTTGCTGTGTTCCTTCTGAACACCAGCAGATCTTATACCATAATGGTAAATATGTCACCCAGTGCGACCCTATCTATGTCTATCTAAGCACTTCCACCTAAACCTATCAAGAACCGCACATTCACAAAATATCTGTTCCGCTGTCTCTGATGCCTGTGAACACAGTCTACAAATATCCGCAGCTGTGACCACCGCTCTTAGTCTACAGTGGCTCGTAATGTACTCCGTTAAGAGTTTCAAGTCCGGGCTGCCATATTTGAGAATATCAGAGCAACAGTCTACAAACATCCACATCTTTGGCCGCCATATTCCTTAGATGCGCTTTTTGTCTACAGTCGCTCATAAGAAACACCGTAAGGAGTAGCCATACTTGAGAACGTCAGAACGGCGTTCAAATTGTGGACTGATCACTGCCCTAGAGTGGCAAAGTACACTTTGAGCATTCCAGTGTTCCAAGCATATAGCAATTTCTCATTCTTTGATTAGATTGAGGATTCCGGACCGATATAGGGTGTTATAGACCCCTTTCTGACCAATGCATCCGTTATTTCATCACCACCTATTCCACAGTGTCCAAGTGTCCAAAACAGCTGGACCTTATTTCCAAACAAAAGCTTTTGCTACGTATCGTACCAATATTTGACCAGCTCAGATGTCATACGTTTCGAGCCAAGAGTCTGTGAGGCTGCTTGGCTGTTAGAGAATAAATTAATTGTTTACTTTACATTGAGCCCACTGGCCACGTTAATCTCCGCACATATAGCAACAGCTATGATCTCTGCCTGGAAGACATAAATAACATAACATAATTGGCCTTTACAACCCGTCTACCGGGATGTTGCAGCATCTCCTTACAGGCACTGCTGCTTAGCTCGTACCTATTTCGGATAGGCTTTCCTTGAGCTGATCTTTCCATCGTAGCTAAGGGCGTCCTCTACGCCTACGCTGACTTCCACATCGAACACTCTTCTCGCTGGAGCATCTTCATCAATTGGAACGACATGTCCTAGCCAGCGTAGTCGCTGGATGTTAATTAGCTGAACAACGTCTATATCGTTATATAGCTCGTACAGCTCATGGTAGGTGCGAATACGGAATTCATCGCCAAACCACAAACGACCAAAGATCTTACGTAGAACTTTTCTCTCGAACATACCCAAGGCAGTTTCATAGGATCCTAACAATGTCCATGTTTCTGCCCCATAAAGAAAAACAGGGAGGATGAGCTACTTGAAAAGTGTCAATTTCGTTGCGCGAGAGAGGGCTGTATTTCTCAATTGCTTATTGAGACCATAATAACACCTGTTGGCAAGACTGATTCATTTCTCAAGACTGATATTGTTACTGCCGGTAATAGCAGTGCCCAGATAGATGAATTCATTCACCACATCGAATGCACAGTTGCCAATTGATACCTGCGAGCCAATACGCCTCACATCCCTACTTGTCGACAACATATACTTCGTTTTGGCCTCAAGATACCTGGAAGACACTCACCGATTTTCCCAGTGGAATCGAAAAGTCTCCGTTGGATTCATGAGCACAAGCACCGACAGTCATTTATTTTTAGCCATCGATATTCCAGTTTAGATCAAACCCGCTTTGAACTAAGGCCCCCTTAGGCCAACAATCCCGGTTCAGGAATTCAACCCTGTATCTTCTGCCAAAGCACCGATTCAAAGACATAACATCAGGACGGATGATGGTTCTCTGACCACCTCAATTAGGATGAAGAAATTTCCCGAAAAATTTCGAGACCGTTTGGCGAAACTTACCGCCAAACTCATCACATGGTTTCGAAGCGGTATTAAACCAATCTAGGCCTCCAAGGCCCCTGTTGGACGTGTTCTCATTACCTCAGTTATACTGGGACAGATCAATCTATGTACCCTACCCAATTTATTCATGGTGGTGGTTTCTCAGCCTTTCTCCACCAAGCTATCGCTGCGTAAGTGATAATGGCCCGAATAATAGCGGTATATATCCATAGTATCATACTTGACGAATCATCCCATTTCGATACTTCTCCAAATTTCCGAGTAACGGCAAAAAATCGATTTTTCGTAACTTCATGTACTTATAAGCAGATAACTGAGCTAAATATTAATCGAATAGCCTTGAAGGATCAGTGTCAGGCGAACACTTTTTTCTTTAGTGTTGCTTTATTATGCACAAAAGAATCGTGGCATTCATTGGTGTTGGGCTAGGAGGCAGAGCTAAGATCGAAATCATACCATTACAATAGCATTTGGAGTTTAAAAGTTTTTTTTCTTTTTTCCTTAATAACAAAGCACGGACTGATTAGATCTGAATCGTTTCTAGAATATGTTCTTGACTTTAATAAATTTCCAAAAGTTATTATAAAATATATCACTTCATTCACTCTTCATACATTCTAAGTCTGTTTTTTTAATTCTTCTTGGGTTAGAATTCCACAGCATAACATTGACGGAGAGAAAGAAAGTCAACGAAACAACGACCATAAATGGCGAGAATGATTAAAAATGGTAGCAGCAGCAACAGCAAAAGTAAAAGATGAATTACAATTGAGGTTTTTTGAATTTAAAATGAAGAGAAATGAAAGTCGTTGTAAAAAAGTAGAAGGAAGAGGAAAATACATAGAATTTTCACTTATTTAATAGAACTCTGGAATACCATTGTGGTGCTGCTGCTGATACCTACACTTCCTACACTTCCTACACTTGCTACACTTCTGCCAATTATTTTGTTTTATGTGTACGAGTGATGATGAAAAAGACAAAAAAAACAACAACAAAACAAAAAAGAGAGGAAAAAAGTAAAGGAAAATGAATTGCATTATTAACACCTCGCGTAATTCAATTTATTTTGTACAACAAACAGAAAACACAATTTTAAATGGCTATCAAAAATACAGTATCGGGTCTCTGTTAGTTAGTTAGTTAGTTTGTCCGTTTGTCTATCTATGTACGAGTACACACATATATATAAAGTCTTCATGGTGACGCAAAAATTTATTAAAATACACACGCACAGACAGTGATATCTATATATGATGGTTAGAGTTTTGTGTTCCCGCAAAAGTCGAAACTTGTACTTAAACTCCCTTTCTATTGAATCTGATATATGGGAATCCTGTTTATCAGGGTTCTCGATATCAATACGATCATCATCTGAGTTCTCAGAATCTTGTGAACCTTGAGTGCGTTCATATTGTTCCTCCCGCTGTTGCGGATGCAAGCTGTTAAAGCCATTTTCGTCATCCTTTGCGGGCATTGTGACAAAAGTAAAAAGATTTATTTTATCCAATTTATTGGTACAATTAACACCCTTTATATAGGGTCCGCCATCTAACGTTTTTTTTTGCAATTAGTGCTTATTTCGTGAATGGTAACACTCACGCTCATATCTGATTTGACAGATAATTAGTTCTATCCTTCCGCTGAACGATTATGGTTGTGTATACGCTTAAACAACGCTAGGAAATATTGCGACATTACTTTGAAAATCATGGTAATGTTGCAGAATGTGTGCGATGTGTTCAGATGAAGTACATTTCGATCTTGGCGGGTATGTAAACAAGCAAAATTGTCGCATTTTGGGTACCGAAAACTAGCACGCATACATTGAAAAGCCGATACACCCAAGACGGGTCACTGTTTGGTGCGGATTTGGGTCCAGAGGCATAATTGGGCCATTTTTCTTCGAAAATGAGCAAGGAGTGGCCGTTACAGTCAATGGTGATCGTTATCGGGCCATGTTGAACGAATTATTGTTCACAAAAATTGAAGAGGAGGATATTAGCAACATTTTGTTTCAACAGGTTGGCGCTACGTGCTACACTCGATGTTTTGCGACCTGTTTTTGAAGATCGCATTATCAGCCGCAGAGCTGATGTCGTTTGGCCATCTCGAAGCTGCAATTTGACATCGTTGGACTATTATTTTTGGGGTGTCGTCAAAGATAAGTGTTACGCCAATAAGCCAGAGACAATTGACGCTTTAAAGGATAATATTAGTGAAGCAATTGGTGAAATACAGTTGCACACAATCGATAATGTGCTTAAAAATTGAACCGATCGTGTAGGGTACTGCATGGCCAGCCGAGGCAGCCATTTGAATGAAATTATTTTCCATTATTAACCGGAAGGATTATACTTTCAAATAAAAAAAAAGAGCATGGGGTGGCCGTTACAGTCAATGGCGATCGTTATCGGGCCATGTTGAACGAATTTTTGTTCACAAATATTGAAGAGGAGGACATTAGCAACATTTGGTTTCAACAGGACAGCGCTACGTGCCACACAGCCGAAGCTACACTTGAGGTTTTGCGCCCTGTTTTTGAAGATCGCATTATCAGCCGCAGAGCTGATGTCGTTTGGCCACCTCGAAGCTGCGATTTGACACCGTTGGACTATTGTTTGTGGGGTGCCGTCAAAGATAAGTGTTACGCCAACAAGCCAGAAAATATTGACGCTTTACAGGACAATATTACTGAAGCAATTGGTGAAGTACAGCTGCACACAATCGATAATGTGCTTAAAAATTGGACCGATCGTGTAGGCTATTGCATGGCCAGCCGAGGCAGCCATTTGAATGAAATTATTTTCCATTATTAACCGGAAGGATGGTACTGTCAAATAAAAAAAGAAATTTGAGAAAATATTCAGTAGGCATCAAATTTATCTACATTATTCGGACAGTGTGAGAAGTCGGTATTGGCAATAGAGTTAAATTTCTTTTCTCCACGCATTAAAGCTGTGGCATCGATCCAGATCCATAAAAATAATAAAAAAATTATTTATTTGTAGGTATTGATCTTTTTATTTGAAAGGTAAAATATTTCATTTTAATTAAAAAAGAACTTTACAAACAACTCCTATCCAGGCCTTACTGTAACCTTTGTACATAATAAGAGTATATGTTCTCTCTCTTATACTCATACACACATATTAACCCAATTTTAGTTGTTTTTTTAGTTTCATTTTTGCCGTTTTTTTTCTCTTTTCGTTCACAATTAAAAAGCGTTTTTGCCGCCATTATTATTATCTCACTAACTGACTGGCTGACTGAGTCAGTGAGTAAGTGTTTTTGTAGTGCAAAACGTTTAATTTAATTATTGAGTCACAAAAGGTAATTTCGAAAGTACATTTTCATTTTCAACTAATAATAGCGAAACAAAAACTTAAAAAAAATTAATTTAATTTATTTGCTACTCTCAGATAGTTTTATAAAATTAAAGGCATTTTGTTTCCTATAAAATATTTGCTCTACTTTTGGCATTTAAAAGAAAAAATTTATGAATAAAAAAGTTTTTTTTTTCTCTTTAAATTAAAAAGCTTTATTTGTAATAAAATTTTCAATTAAATTTTTTTAAATAATGGAGAGAATGACATAAAATATTTAAATTTCAACAAGAGTGCTCATGTAATTAACAGGAACCAGGCTTAATTATGATCTAACTTTTTATATTGCTGTGAGTTCAGCCAGTGACTGCGTATATTTATTATAATTCTTTCCTTTTCTCTTGCAAGCAATAGAAGACTTCAAAAGGTTATCTCTTATATGCCGCAACCTCTGCCTGATGCCGGATCCTCAGACCAGTGTAATATAGGCTGGGCCATTTAAAAGTTTTAATTACAAATGCAATACAACAAAAAGGGTTTAAAATTTTGCCAAATAATTTTTTTTTTTGTTTTGAATTACAATTGTTCCGGTTAGAAATGAATTATTATATCATTCATATGGTTGCTACGGCAGACCTCATAGTAACCCATACGATCGGACCAATTTCCGAGAAATTTTTCGAGTATATGGAGTCGTACCTCGCCAATGGCATCACGAATGTTGGCCTTCAAATGCTCAATTGTCTCTGGTTTGTTGGCATAACACTTGTCTTTAACGGCACCCCACAGAAAATAGTCAAACAGTGTCAAAGCGCAGCTCTTTGGCGGCCAACTGACATCATCATTTCAGCTAATTAAACGGCCATCAAACTGTTAACGCAGTAAATCGATGGTGGCATGAGATCTGCTGCAAGTTTCACCATCCTGTTGAAGCCAAACATCGCTCACATCAATACCATGAAGAGCGGGCACAAAATAATCGGTTATCTTGGTACAATAGGTGACTCCATTGAACGTAATGATTGCGGCGTTCTCATTTTCAAGGAGATATGAACCAGTGATACCTGCGTTTCACAAGCCGTACTAAGCAGTCAGTCGTACTGAGTGCATTGGCTTCTGTAAGACCACTTTTAGGTTTTCTGAGACCCAAATATGACAACTTTGCTTATTAACGTAACTACCAAGATGAGAATGAGCACCATCCGAAAAGATAATTTTTTTTTGTAATGGTTGCGAAATATGAAATATGTACAAAATATGCCTCTGCTCCAAAAGCAGCACCAGACTGTCACTCATGACCACATTTGAGTTTTCTGAGCTTATTAACGTACCCACCAAGATGGAAATGAGCTTCATCCGAAAAGAGGATTTTAAATGATGAGATATATACTAATTCCCAAGGCATTCCATGAAGAAACATGGGGACTTCTCTCAGTCAATGAACTGCACCCGAGTCTATTTTTAGACTCATTGAAGGCGAGCTACAGTTTAATGCTGGCTCAGAACAGCAAATGCATTAGAAAATTAATCCAACGGTGTCAAGTCGCAGCTTCTTGGCAGCCAATTGACATCACTATTATGGGCTAATTAAACGGCCATCAAACGTTTGAGGCAATAAATCGATTGTAGCATGAGATGTGAGGCAAGTTGCACCATCCTGTTGAAACCAAACTGCGTTCACCTCAATACCATGAAGAGCGGGTACAAAAAATCGGTTATCATGGTGCAATTGGTGTCTCCATTGACCATAAACCAATGATGCCCCCGCTCTACAATTCGCACCAAACAGTCATTCTTAATGGGTGCATTGGCTTCTGTAAGACGACGTTTGGGTTTTCTGAGCCCGAAATACGGCAATTTTGCTTATCAACATACCCACCAAGATGAAAACGAGCTTCATCCGAACAGATGATTTTTGCAATTTCTTTGATTTTTTTGCAATTTTCAACCAATTGCCTTTGTTTTGGAAATAAATTTCCAGTAAATCCCAACGTTGCTTAAACTTAAATCGATTTATTTCGGTCAGTGGAGATAATATGCTGAATTTTGTGACAGAAAAATATGACATAAGTATTGCCACATTCGAAATAACCGCTGGTTCAAATTTAAGCCTATAGATAGCCCACCCAATATTAATTTTTACAACTCTATTTGTGTGTGTGTGTTAGTCTTCCAAAGTGTCGGCTAACCCGTAGCTAACGTGTTTGCTTGACTTTTCATTTCTTACTTAATAAGCGTTCAGCCATGGAAATCAAGAGACAGAGTGCTATCAGGGCTTACATGAGTCTTCGCCGCGCTAGCATACCACACGGCGCCCCAATGGCACGGGTGAATACGATGCGTCCACCCACGCCACCACCTATGTTACTCACGAGTGAATATCACAAGTGAGTACTAATTCGAAGGCGTGGTGTTAGGAGACTCATAACCTTCACACCTTGGTGAGAAGGCGGAGACTCTCTAAACTCCTGCCCGGTTGAGGATATGCAACACAACACCGAGCCAGCGTTCTACCTGCGCTTTAGATCAAAACCACAGCCACCACGAAGCTCCCACAAGGAGACCTACCTAACAAGCGGGCAGAGGTCGCAGTCCCTGGGGCTTCCGATTCCCGTGGCACCAGAATACCTCTGGTCAGGTAACCGGTAAATCCAGAGACGAGTAGAGTGGCTCATGAGCTGTTACATAGCTCACGATCATGCGGAGTGTTCTATTAGCTCTATCATACGGAAGGCGACTTTTTACGTCAACAAGGGAAATATCACTTTTGTCACTCAACTTTATTATTGATACGATTGAACACGGTGGCACAGAAAAGAACGAATAGAAAGAATCTATCGGGTAGAACAAAGATCTGTTTATGACGATGATTATACTTAAGAACCATATGAGATTTAATATAACCTTGACTTAGATCTCAAGATTTGCTTAAATTAGAGCCTGAACTGTCGACTTATAAACTTCGATTCGTCGGATTATAAACTTCGAACTATTTGCGATTCAACTGGAAGCATTAATTTAACTGCTTTATCTTGTATTATGGCTCCCAAAAGCCCCAGGAATTCGTTTTTCTGGCTGAGTATGATGTGGTATAAGCCCAAATCGCAGGCAGACTGTAAGCTCAGTGTGCAAACCAGAGCCGTGACGTAATCGTTCCACAACTAAAAGATAAAAATCCGTCGAAATCATTGCTTTGTATTTGTATTCACGTGCGGCGTTGTAGTCATCTTATATTAAAGCTGCAATACCACAAATGGGGTCGCTTAACAACGCATTATGTCTATCCCATAAAATTTCATAAGGATAAGACAAAATCCGTTCCTTTACAAAGAGCAAAGTCATGTCTAAGTGTATGACTTCGACTTTATACCCGTGTTTTGAGTATCGTGGGGAGGGGCTACTCGTATAAGCATCGAAAATACCTTTAAGAAGCATTTAATGATAGCTTTTGCTTAAATCTAGACCATCGACTGAGTGTTAGATTGGTGTGATGTTACATTTTTCACTTGCTACCGGCAGGTAAAGGAGGCTTCTCTAGGCCAGAAGTTGAGATCAAACAGTTTCCATTGGAAACCATTTGCGGTAACTCTTATCCTCGAAATTTCAGTCGAAGAAGACAAAATAGGGAGAATCTAGGGACCTCCGTCTTTTCATAGACTGGGCTGACATTGTCTCTTTTGCCTGCTCTTTAGAACCATAGCTCCAGCAAAAGTCATGAGAGGTAACGACGAATTACCTTTCAATAGAGGAAGGACCTGTAAGAACCGCATTAATGCGATAGGTAGTCATGCAATTTAAAGAGAGAAGACAGTAATGCGAAGGAATGCCAAATCTATCGGCATACCTTCTAATAGGGCAATGGCCCATAAAAACCGCAATATTAAGATGTATGGCAATGAAATATGAGGAAACAAGACAGTTAGTTCCCTTCTTATGCAGGTGGGCTAAGTAGAGCCAAACGACGCTGCATATGTCTTCACGCTGCCAACCAGATTAAGTCTCTTTATACATTGATCGGGACATATCTAACCTAACAGTGTTAATCGAGGCACCTAATCCTGGATCCAGTGCGAACATTTCGAACTTTGTATACGGTTTTGCCAGCTTGTCACCAATTCAATTTCTGACAATATCCCTGTGCAGTGGAACTCGTATAACAGTCACCTTCGAATGTTCCAAAAGTACCCGTGACGAAGTCCAGCATTCATGTACGAATATACCATATTCGTTGGGATGATGCCCGTAAGGACTTGATGGCAGGCTAGCTGTTCAAGTAAATCTGAAAACTTTCTGGAAAAATGCTGCCACTCAGCAAGTATTATTTAGTCCTCAGTATGGCCATTACTTCCGCCTGAAACACATTACAGTGGTCAGGTAATCTACTAGAAAGCCTTATGTCAGAATGCTCATTGTATATACATACTACAGCCCACTCTGCTCAGCATTTTAAAGCTGTAGGTATATGTTCTACTAGACCGGCAGTGTCTTGTCGGGATCTCAAAGTCAAACTTCCCGTTGAGAAAGTTATGAGGTACCATGTAATCGATCCGAATGAGCCTATGATTCCCCAAGTTCGCAACGTGTTTATATTTCAAAGTCAACTGCATTTAACCTCATGGCAAACGGCTTAGCCCTCTGCTTTTGGAGAAGTACGATGGAAAGCTAGATAAGTATTATAAGCAGACTACCTGCCTGCTTACCATGTGGATCTGTTAACAATGTTGCCACGTACATATTTAGTGCCAACACGGAGACTTATTGATTGATGTTATATAAGCTCTTATGTGCTCTTTAATTGGAAAGAAACCTTTTTTTGTCTTATTCTAATAAAATTGAATAATATTTTCACTTTTGTAAACCAACTTGCTGTTGCATTTTCAAAATATTTTCTTCTAAACAATCCAGCATTAAGGTGCATTGTTGTTATTGTCATTGTTTTATTATTACACAAATTTTATAAATTTTTTGGGGTTTAAATACCTTTCATAGTAATGATTTTTATTCTTTCTTAACATTTGCAACAACTTGGGATTTTGTTAAAAGGAAAATAATAAAACACCAGCAGCAACACAGCCATTAAATATTAAAAACTTGTGTGAACTTTCAAAGTCATCATCATCATATTCTTCTTCTTCCTCTTGCATGGCATCATCATCATCTTTATCACCTTCAACTGCAGAATCATCATTAACATTTTCAACCTGTCAACGCGTAATAAGATCCCATTGATGATGTGCCAAAAAATAAAATAAAAGTATATGACAAAAAAAATGAAAAATAACTGTTAAAAATACTTAAAAGTAAAGTATTTGTGCAATAAATGCAACGCCATCACCAGCAACAACACGTAGCACCACCAAAGCTACTTTTCCTTTTACACACATACAACTCATATTTTGAAGAATGAAAGAAAAGAAGTAAAGCACTCACCAAACATTGACATGCTTGTAAATACTATCTTACAGGTTTACAGGGTAACCAAAAATAATTGCTACAGCATAGTTAAAGCAACATTAATTAAACGTATGCTCGACATATTCACTCCAGTGAGAGATCGAGCACTCAGTTATGGGTACTGAAAAACACATTTAATTTTCTTAGAATATACTGCGTAGAATATACGAGCGTAGTTTGATGATTCCTTGACTTTATTGTACTCCTAGAGCATTAACTTTCTTAAATTCGGTCAAATTTTATTCAAATTGCGCCTTTAAAATATTTTTTTTTATTTTTTTTTGCAGTCACAGGCAGCAGACAATCTCGTCAATTTTAATTGACATACAAAAAGATCTACGAAATACAAGAAATGCTTAGTAAATACTGTTCTGATTCCAAATAATGAAATTCACAGAAGTCAGGCCGATAGAGTGGGTTATGTTAGCTTTGTGGGTCACTGTAGTTTACGGTTTTGTCGCATAGACTTGAAACCTCAGAAAACACCACAAGAAACATTCCATGTGCGATGACCGTCAACTCAAAGCGCTAGTACGAAATACCCAATATGTCGTAAACCGTAAGTCCAAAGAAATCGGTTAGGTTAGGGTTAGATTACACGGATCGCCGCAGTTAGCGTGTACACTTCGAAGCCCTATAGACCATTGTGATACCCTTAAGAAACTCCAAGTCTCATGAAGGACCCAAAGTTTGACATACGTTAGCCATTCCTAAACCGAAATGTGCAAATCGGGTAGTACTCGCGATAGTCAGTTGGTACCCTTAAATTGACCAGATTTGTCACTGAAACTGCACCAAGATGCCTTAGTCTAAGCTCCCGTTGGTCGGGGCAATCACGAAGAAGCTGTTGTACCGATCCATCCTTTTTCTCATCCTGACGGCTCCTACAGCAGCCAGAACATGGGCCACCTATACGTTTTGACATGCGTCCAAGCATATAGAGTCCACGAACACTACCAGTTAGAAGCCTAATCGACTCCCTCCCAAAAGTCAGGAGAGTGTTGGGCCCTTTCATTGACGGAAAAAGTGAAATCATCAACAATATACTAATGCTGGTAATATTAGACCACCTGTGTACCATCCTCCCCAACCCCCAGTCACCTATCAAATTCCGCAATGTGTCCAGAGGAATATGTATATGATAATATATAAGTATAATAACCCGGAACCACGACATGATCTCGTCCAAGTCGGCACAGTGAGCTTAAACAGCCGTTATTACATGAGGGCTGAAAGCATGAATCGATGCAAAACTGTCAACGGAAACATCAATAACCGACTGGCTCGAACTTTAATTCTCGAACACATCTAGCGATCTTATCTATGGCATAAGCCTCGGCCTAAGCTTATGATAGAGACCGAGAGTCCAAGTTCATCGGAGTAAAAAACCGAACTTATAGCAGCCTCTGTCTTTTATCCTTCAGTATAAATCGCATCATCCAGAAGAATATATTCCTCAACCCACTTATCCCCAGATAGGTTCAATAAGTGCTACCGAATTTTAGGGTAGCTACTGCATAATTCGTTCCACGCCCACAGATCGGTACGCCCACTTGCTGTGGGAACGGGGTAGTGACCATTGGGAACGTGCCGGAATGCGCCTGATTACCTTAGTCTCAGAGCGAGTTCCGCAGATACACATTTGAAAAAGATGTCAAAGGGTGTTATTCCCTGCCTGAGGACTGGAATCCAGGGAATCCATTAATAGCAGGTTATGCCAGCCTCTATACAGTGTTTAGAATGTTGAGTTTAGATCCACTTAAGACCCTAGTATCTATCCTGCGTAAAACATAGGAATTTTTCTCCCAAGCCCAAGTATTTGCCCACTTTTGAAAATCTCAGAGTACTGTTCCCCAAGTTTGAGAGCCCAAATTCCTTAATTTTGTATCATCTGGTAAAAATAACCAATTCGGTATTCGCCGGGTTAATTTTCTCCTAACAAGAAGTTCCACATCATACGCATACGCCAATGAGCCTGAAAAGGATTCTATTTTCGACAAGGTTTCACAGAAGTGAAGAAAATACACCATGATGTGCCCGTTGTCACAATAACGCCTCCCGACCACCAGTTTGAAGTCGCCTGGGACTGAAACTGGTAGTAGCATTTATGTTACTAAGCCTAACCAGAGTTATCCTGGTACCACTGGCGACAGGTACCTTAGTGATGACGGTCCCTGCCTGACTTTGGTGCTGCGCTCTTGTGAGAGCAACGTGGTGGCTGGGCTTTATATCCAGATCTCAGGTAGAGTTACGTTTTTTAACGGGTGCCGTAACCCATATATCAGGTGGAGTTTAGGTAGTCTTCAACACTTTCCCAAAGTGGATAGTGGATTTGCTATTCACTGGTGATTTTCACCATAGATGGTAAGCGATGGTGGATGTATTATTCACCCGTGCATCGGACACCGTGGGGTATGCCAGCGCGGCGATACTCACATAAAACTGGGTCTTAACTATCACACCAATACCCAAACTAAACCAGACGCTAATTCAGGATCTATTGTACCTCTTCTGGTCTATATTTTGTTCAACAGATCTGCCGCTTCCTTAAGAGCACCAGCAAATCTGAAAACGTAATGGTGAATATGTCACCCATGGACATAGGGTCTTAGTCCATCTAAACATTTCCATCTAAACCTATCAAGAACATCACATTCACACAATACGTATTCCGCTGCCTCTGATGCCTGTGAGCAGCAGCACAGTCTACAAACATCTACATCTGTGGCCGCCATCCTCTTCAAATGCGCTTTTAGTTTACAGTTTTAGTTTACAGTTCGTAAGGCCATTCTTGAGAATCTCAGGACAACACTTCTGACGCTGCGGACTGTTTGCCGCCCTAGATTGGCGAAGTCCCCTTTAAGCATTTCAGTGTTCCAATCTTTAATTAGATTTAGGATGGTAGTGAGTGGTGCTGTACAGCAAGGTTCCAGACCAATATATGGTATCATGGAACCCTTTCTGGCCAATGCATCAGCTATTTTATTACCATCTATTCCACAGCGTCCAGGTACCCAGAACAACTGGATCTTATTTTCAAGCAAAAGATTTTGCAACGTATCGTAGAAATAATTGATCCATCTAGATGGCATACGATTCGAGCCAAGTTCGCTTAAGGCAGCTTGGCTGTCAGGGAATATATTATGGTTTTAGCCTTGAGCCCACTGTCCCGATTGATCTCCTCACATATGGCAATGGCCATAAGGCACTTAACGATTTTCCCAGTGAGATCGATACCTCATGATGTAACCGTTATTAAAATTTAAGCGTTTTTTATCTTTAAATGATCTTAGTGTATAATTTCTTCTTGGTCACCCTGTATAAATAACCACAGTATTACTACTTTCATATCAAAACACGTATGAGTACCATTTTCGTTTTTTTCCGTTACTTTTTTTTGTTCTGCTTTATGGAAGTGTGAGTGAGTGTATGTGAGTGAGTGCTGCTTAACATCAACTAAATGCATTCAAACATTATGTTGCTGCTTATGACGGTTGGCTTCTTGCTGCTTCTTTTTCTTATTCTGCGAGTACTTATGGTTTCTTTTGGTTGATACTTTAAATATAACGAATTGCACACACAAAAATTCAAAGTGAAATTATTACAGAAAATTTCACCATAAGAAAGTCATCTAAAATGCATTTTGCAAAGACAGCAGGCAATACACGCTCGTATAATGAATTTTAATCAAATAAGCTTTTCATGCGCATATCTAAACATTATTGCAGCTAAAACTGTATGAATATTTATGATTTATAAAGTGCGTATATGTTATTTCTACTTAAGAAGAAGAAAATTAATTATGAAAAAAACTTCAAAACCGATTATTTCAAAACTGATTTCGAATGGATTTCCATTAATAGTTAGACAGTAGCGTTTAATATCTCAATTTCCTTCATTCAAACATACATTTCTCATATTTTATGCAGTTAAAAGTATGAAAACGAGAAAGAGAAAGGTAGATAAGAAGTGTAAGGGAGTAAAGGATGTGATAAAGAAAATCAGGATACGGAAATCATTCACTTAACTTTTAATTACATTTACCGTTTTGGTTACACTTTGTCTCTGTTCAGTCATCCTTGTCATAAATCGTATCATCGTCATCTATTTCATTCATCCAACCATCCATTCTGCCATCCATTCATTCGTTCGTCATCACATCATTCATCTATCGCTTGTATTTCTTCCATTTAATAGCTGACTGAATGAATGAACGAATGTACTTGTATGTATGTATGAATAAACGAATACTTGACTGAATATTAGTCTAAATTTCTATTTGCCTGTCTGTCTATTTGTATGTGAAAATTTTGTGTTGCGAAAACGTTTTAAAATTGAAGGAATTCACTTGAAATGAGTCAGAAAATATAAAAAGAACAACAACAACAGCTGCAAATGTTTCACTGAGAATGTCTCCAGTCATGTAAGTTTTTTCGTCGTTTTGATGATGTTGGTTATACATACGTGTTGCTGGCATGAAACTTAAAATCTATAAACTTGTCTGCGCTTCTCTGTGTTCTTGGCAAGGGATTATTTATTAGAAATACCACCGTTTTCATCGTCGTCATAACTATAATCGTTTATAGATGAGTATTTATTTCAATGGCCAATAGTGTATCAATTTGAAATATGAATAAGAAGAAAGGAATACTCCAACCACAGTTTTTTTTTTTAATTTTACTAAAAATTGATCCTCACGGTAATGTGATGTTTTAAACACATAGACGGTATACTCTCTCCAATATATCGGTCAACCATCTCACGAATAAATTCTTTAATATTGGCTTTCAGTGCATCAACCGTTGACGGCTTGTCCCTATAGACATGAGCCTTAACATAGCCTCACAAAAAAGTCTAAAGGCGTTAAATTGCACGATCTAAGCGGCCAATTGACCACCCCCAACGTGAAACAAACTGTTCACCGAACTCGTCTCTCAATTAAGCCATTGTTTCGCGTGCTGTTTGATATGTGGCACTGTCTTGTTGAAACCACATGTCAGCCAAGTCCAGCTCTTTCATTTTGTGAAATACAAAATTTGCAATACATTCACAATAACGTTCCTGACTTCGTTGTCACTGGAAAGTACGGGCCAATGATGCCATCGGGCCATAATCCACACCAAATAGTGAATTTTTCGATTTTAATTTTATTATTTTATTTTTTTTTTTAATTTTGTATCCTAAGTTGGCTACGGCAGAAATAGTTGTCGTGTAGCCGTGTAGCCGTGTAGTCGTGTAGCCGTGTAGCAGTGTAGCCGTATAGTCGTGTAGCCGTGTAGCCGTGTAGCCGTGTAACCGTGTAACCGTGTAGCCGTGTAGTCGTGTAGACATGTAGCCGTATAGTCGTGTAGCCGTGTAGCCGTATAGCCGTATAGCCGTATAGCTTTGTAGCCATGTAGCCGTGTGGCCATGTGACCGTGTGGCCGTTTGACCGTGTGGGGCTGTGTGGCCGTGTGGCCGTGTAACAGTATAGCCGTGTAGCTGTGTAGCCGTATAGTCGTATAGCCGTATAGTCGTGTAGCCGTGTAACCGTGTAGCCCTATAGTCGTGTAGCCGTGTAGCAGTGTAGCCGTATAGTCGAGTAGCCGTGTAGCCGTATAGCCGTGTAGCCGTGTAGCCGTATAGCCGTGTAGCCGTGTAGCCGTGTAACCGTGTAGCCGTGTAGTCGTGTAGCCGTGTAGCAGTGTAGCCGTGTAGCAGTGTAGCCATGTAGTAGTGTAGCCATGAAGCCGTGTGGCCGTGTGGCCGTGTGGCCGTGTAGTCGGGTAGCCGTGTAGCCGTGTAGCCGTGTAGCCATACAGCCATGGAGCCATGGAGCCACGTAACTGTGTAGCCGTGTAGTCGTGTAGCCGTGTAGCAGTGTAGCCGTGTAGCCGTGTAGCCGTGTAGCCGTGTAGCCGTGTAACCGTGTAGCCGTGTAGTCGTGTAGCCGTGTAGCAGTGTAGCCGGGTAGCAGTGTAGCCGTGTAGTAGTGTAGCCATGAAGCCGTGTGGCCGTGTGGCCGTGTGGCCGTGTAGTCGGGTAGCCGTGTAGCCGTGTAGCCGTGTAGCCATACAGCCATGGAGCCATGGAGCAACGTAGCTGTGTAGCCGTGTAGTCGTGTAGCCGTGTAGCAGTGTAGCCGTGTAGCAGTGTAGCCGTGTAGTAGTGTAGCCATGAAGCCGTGTGGCCGTGTGGCCGTGTAGCCATGTAGCCATGTAGCCGTGTGGCCGTGTAGCCGTGTAGCCGTATAGCAGTGTAGCTGTGTAGCCGTGTAGCCGCATAGCCGTGTAGCCGTGTAACCGTGTAGCCGTGTAGTCGTTTAGTCGTGCAGCCGTGTGGCCGTGTGGCCGTGTGGCCGTGTGGCCGTGTGGCCGTGTGGCCGTGTGGCCGTGTGGCCGTGTGGCCGTGTAGTTGGGTAGCCGTGTAGCCGTGTAGCCGTGTAGCCATACAGCCATGGAGCCGCGTAGCTGTGTAGCCGTGTAGACATGTAGCCGTGTAGCCGTGTAGCCATGTAGCCGTGTGGCCGTGTGGCCGTGTGGCCGTGTAGCAGTGTAGCCGAGTAGCTGTGTCGCTGCCAAAAGAAAAGCGTGTGTATATTATTTTTTGTAGTTTATAGTCAATAGCTGTCCCTTCGTTTATGTGTTTAAAGCATGAGATAACAATTTTTTTTCAAAAGACTATAGTAATATTATGCTAATTAAGGTTAGCTAGAGGGGGGCGGTGTGGTGTAGAGGTTGGAGCGCAGGCATACAACATAAAAGGCTTATGTTCGCATCCCAACAGAAAAAAAAGCTTAATTGCCATTTAAAGTATTTAATAAGGAGACTTCAGCTTACCTCTACGATGATGACAAAATATCATACGAATGATCCGATAAAAACGCCAATACTAAGTAAGGATCACCTCCACTACATACAATCGTATGGAGGCAAAGTAGTGATTAGACTATTCATCTACTTTGCTTGAAAATCAACTTGATTACTGAAACTGGATGAAGGTGTGACGGAGAAAAAAAGTCTAGCCAGACTGCTACAAAGTATCAATAGTTCATGGATTTGACATTTTTGTCACTCTTCATCGTATGAGGTCCGCGGTGTCTCTTCTTCTCCAACGGGCGTGGACAACACTATTCAAGATTGCAGAGTCAGCACGTCCTTGCTATCTCCTCTCTAATCATAGGCACATTCAGATCTTTATGTATGCTCGAGTTTCTTATAAACCATAGAGCATTTGTTATCAGTCGTAATATTTTGTTTTAAATGTGCTTCGTAGCGCTAGATTGACTTCATAAACGCATTATAAATAAGGAGCTTGTACTGCAAGCTAATGATCGAATTTCTATTAATAAGACTATTGATTTGTATGTATCCCCTTCAATTTCGTTTACGTCAACTTAGCACCTATTTAGACTTTCCATCTTGGTCAAGGTGAATTTCCAAAATTTAACCTCAGAATTCAGGCTGATAATTTGGTTGTTTATACGAATAGGTGGACATAACTCGCTACTCAGTGTGAATGCTTTTTTTTCACCGTCAGTCCTCTAGGAAGCATATTGGCTTTTTTTATTTATTGTAGCGGTAAAGTGCTTGCTAAGTGGTGGTGGTGTAATTTTTCCCCAGTAGGTGATGTCTTCTCCTGATCATCATCGCCAAAAGAGAGCTGGATGGTCTTTGGAGCTTCTTTTAAAGGGATTTATGCACTTGAAACCGCAATAGCATCTTTTTTCGTCATCTCCTTTGCTGGGGTTTCGAACCTGGGCCGCTTGTATTGTATCCGTGCATCCTAACCGTCAATATACCTGAATATAGTTTTGCTCGTTAACCTATATTCTCCATTGCTTCGACCTGGCCTACAGGTTTTCTATATGAGCGTGCAAATACTTAGTTGCTTCCTACGAATCTTCAATTATGCTTAAAAGAGCTGTATCATCGTCGAATGTAAAGATATCGTTATGACTGCATGTTGGCATATCAGAGATGTATAAAAAATATAGAGCGAATACCAATTTACTTCCGTAAGGTACTCCAGTCTCAATAGTCTGAGGTATACCAAAGTAATCGCATTGCGTAAATTGAATTCATATTCAGTTAAATATTCTTGTTATAGGTTGGAGATATTTGATGGCAAATTTTGTCTCAGTCTGTGAAACGTCAATAAATAAAGGGGAGCAGTTTTATTTATTCTTCAATGGCCCTTCTCATGGCTACAGTCTATGAATTTGTTCGATTGTACTGTGTTTGTAAATACACATTGATGACTTGGAATACACTTACATACCTTTTCGTACAACTTTGATAGTTATTAGCCTAACTCTGTCATTGAGTGGTCATTTCCAATCACAGTTTCATAATTTGAAAAGTAATCTCGGAAATAAGGATTGTTTTAACAAAAACTTTTATACAAAAGTATGTATGGACACACTTTATACGGTGTAAAAACTAGCTCCGAAACAACTGACAATTGATGTAATTTAAGCTCTAATTAGTTGTGACTTAACATAACATCATAGCTGCAAAGCAAACAACCAAACTTGTGCACCACATTGTGTTCCATTAGTGGTATCATAGCATAACGTCGTATCCGATCAATTATGTTTCGGTTGTTACGTCTAAGTGTGCGATTATGGTGTTGTGTTAAGTCATGCCCAATAAAACCTTAAGAAATAAAATGCAGTTTCTTTTGTTACTTCAGTTTATTAATGTACATCGTGACGTATACGTATTACCATTAATTAAATAAATAATCATACGCTCCATTGTCTGTACAATTTTTTTTCCTTTATTACAACATATTTGTACTTGCATAAGTACGTATATATGTATGTATGTTTGTTATGTGAGCAACAAAAAAATTATATACAAATTTTTTGTAAAACAATAAAAAGAAATAACAGGATATTTTATTTGAACATTTTTATTTTCTATTTTCGTATAACAGCTTCAATTTATTATAATTTTCTATATAAATTACTTTCGAAATAAACTATTTTTGAAAACTTGATTTGAATTTGAAGCCCCCAACCCTTATTTATATGCATTTCTTTAGAAAAAGTTTTAAATTGTTTGTATGGTTATATGTATGTATATACAGGGAGTTGTTATTGGTTTGTTTGTTTGATTTTATTTGGATGAAGAAAAACCAATTCTATGAAAATTGACAATAAATTTTTGTGCTTTAAAAGCTAAAACCCCCGAAAAAAATTCATAGGTCATAGAACTTTTCTTAAAAGTCTGTTCCACATTTGTGATTTTTCCTATAAAATAGATCCTAATCTTTGACGACAAAACCCTAATATCTGCTCATACTATATGACCGAATATGAATTACATAAGGTTCCATGTCAATCAAGGCGAATATATTATTCCTGTTGAATGTCTTGTAATAATGGGCATATATGCTCTTAATTTTGGCCGTTAAAACACAGAAGTAATCTATGATTCTTAGCTCCTCAGTCAGCACTTCCATGTCTCTTTTATTCATCAATTTTAAGTCTTCGAAAAAAAGTCATAAATACCTACCGGTTCATATATGCAATTGTCTCAATTGCTGATATTTTAGATCAGCAGAGAGAGTGCATCAGCCAGTGCTGCCTTTCTTTTAAATTCGCCTATTTCAGTTTCAAAGGAATAAGATCTTATGATTCCTTCTGACCAAATTGCACACCAGACTGTCTCTCACTTCTAATGGATGCAAAGCCGACTGATGAATAATTTGAGGGTTTTCCATTGCCCAGAACAGACTATTCTGCTTATTCACATAACATTTTTTCATGAAAATCGATGATTGATTTTGATAAAATGTTTTAACGATTAAAACACGTTGGTTTACTGAATATTTTTCCGTAATAAATTTGCCACATCTCTACTTCACGACTGCGAAATATGAACTGTCAAGACTAATGTTTACCAAAATGGCGGCAAAACGAAGTAGTATAACTTACCGGTGGACACCCTGTATATCATTCTGTTTCTCTTCTTTCCAAATCTGAAAAGAAACTTAAATTCGGGTTATATTTAGATATTAAGCCAATAGAACGTTTTTTCTTTAACCGCACAATGTTGGGTATTCTTATTCTTGACACATACTGGTACACAGAAGTAATCTATGATTCTCGGCTCCTCAGTCAGCACTTCCATGTCTCTTTGATTCATCAATTTTAAGTCTTCGAAAAAAAGTCATAAATACCTACCGGTTCATATATGCAATTGTCTCAATTGCTGATATTTTAGATCAGCAGAGAGAGTGCATCAACCTGTGTTGGCTTTCTTTTAAATACACGAGGCAATCTCAATGCTAAAGAAGTTTTTAATAGTCCGACTCTTTGGTACATATCCAGAGTCTAGAGAATAGCGTAAGTGGTGTTGATTACGAAAGTGAGAAATAGCATATAGTGCACCCTATTAGCCTGACATCCTTAATGCCAAAAGCGCTTAGAAAAGTTGTTAACAATCACATAAGATGTGGGTTGTGCAACATGTGTTATTTCAACCGATGCAGAACGCAGAGTTAGTAAGAGCTGTTCATCAAAAAGGTAGTTTTTAATAACACTTTTCTCGCAATCATACAGAGAGCATTGATTAGAAGGGGAGTAGATGGCAGAGATCCTTAATACTTGATCTGGATAGTAGGCTGACATGGCAACCTCATATGAAGTATATTTCGGAAGAAGCTCTTAACATGTTCTTATACTATGCAGAAGGCTTGTAAGGCTTTAACCCAAAAATACTTTACTGTTGTATCGACAAAAAGGACACGATTGAGGATAAACTAAGCAGTGTTAACAGGATGCAAAGATTGGCGTGCAAAAGCATAACTGAGACAATGAGAACTTTTTCCACAGCTGCACTGGATGCTCTGTTGGACCTAAGTCCGCTGTTCATGGTAGTAGAAAGGAGTTATAGACACCTTTGGTAAATTGAATGGAACAAAGGTCAAACACTAGACTGTGCAGGGGTCTTGGCAACCCGGTGATCTAGAATTACCTTATAAAACTTTATGATTTTAAGAAGTAAGCTGAGTAATGGAAGTGATTGGGGCAGTTTGAAGGCAAGTGTGCTATTTTGTAGCTTAGCAATGGCTTAGAGACTGGAAGTGGTATAGAAATGGGAACAGAACCAAAACTCGCAAGTATTATTCAAGAGGAAGTTTACGCCAATGAAAGATATGTAATAAAAAGCAGATGTACTATCCCGGAAAGGAGTTATCAATCCACTAATAAAGGGACGTACTCGGCGAAAGTGAGGATAATCAGAGGCAGGTATTCTTCTCTAGACAAAAGCGTTTGAGACAATCTTAACTTTTGTTACGCAACTATAACACTTTCTGGTGTGGATCACATTGCATCTCTCCAAATCATATTGAAGCAAATCAATGAGCTACAACAACCGTTATATTTGGTGTTTCTCGATTTCGGGAAAGTTTTCGACCGTCTAAAACGCCAGATCATCTGAGATGCTCTTTCAAGAAAGGGGGTTTCAAGTAAATTGATCCGCCTCATGCAGGCACAGTATGCTGCATTCTGGTGTACAGTGTTGCACGGAGATGGGCTTTCTGACCATATCAATATAGTTTCAATTGTCTGTCAGGGATGTATCCTTTCTCCTCTCTTTTTTTTGGTGGTAATTGTCGAGGTACTTCGAACAAGCTAAGTTGTCATTCCCAACAGAGGCATCCTTTGGCAACCAATTAGTATGCAACACCTTAACGACCTGACTTATGCTGATGATATTGCGTTGATATCCAAGAAGCGAAGCCATATGCAGGACAAACTGAATAGCCTGCAAATATGTTCTGAAAAATACCAGCTGCTCATCATTGTCAATAAAACAAAAGCCATGAGAGTGAACGACTCACGCATTGATGGAATGTTTCTTGATGATAAACTTGTTGAAGAGGTTCAGAGCTTTACATACCTTGGCAGCTAAATACACCAGATTGTGTTGCCAAGACGTTTATCGAAGCTCGACTTGCGAAGGCTTCGAAGAATATGGCGATGAAGGCTTCGATGAATATGGCAAGCCTTCGAAGAATATGGCGATGTCGGCAACTATCATCTGCAACCAAAATTCGAATATTCGATTAGAATGTAAAATCTGTACTCCTTTATGGAAATGAAACTTGGCTTGTGTCAGTGGAGGCAACGAACAAACCACAAGCTTTCATCATATTCTGTGCATTCGGTGGCCTTACAACTGGATGTCCAACTCGGAGCTTCACAGAAGATACAGACAAACACCCATTGCCCTGGAGATAAGATTACGAAAATGGCGCTGGATTAGACACACATTACGGAAGCCGACAAACAATGTCGCAAGGCAAGCTCTCGACTTAAAGAAAGCGAAACCGCAATCACCCGAGATGCACATGGCGGAGAAGCCTATTGGACGAGATAAAGTCTGTTGATGAGAAACTAAGTTGGACGCAGCTCAAAGGTCTAACAAAAGATCGTAGTAAATTTAATAAATTGTGTTTGGCACTATGCGCCACTTAGCGGCGCGTGAGCAATTTATAATAATAACACGGTGCGCCAAAAAAGTTTTCAAGTTTATTTTCAGATTTGGTTTCTATATAAAATAGTGCGCAATAACGCATCTGAGCTTGAAAAATGTGGAAAAAAATGGATACAAAATATTTTTGCTTGTAAAATACAGCCAGATTCTAAGAGTCAACTTAAACGACATATACAGGATGTGCGCCGGGAAGGTATACCACTTTGTTTGTTTATATTTTTTGATTAAAGGAAAGAGAACGGATCTTATATTGATAAATATTTTATTTAATATCGGCAATTATGTATGGAATACAATATCAGATATTTGTTAGTCTCACAAATGCGGGCCCTTTTGAGCACATTTTTCATTACATTCCCACACATTTCACGCGGTATTTCATTAATTTCATCACGAATATTTTGTTTGAGTTGCTCCAGCACTACTGGTTTGTTTGCATAAGCCTGGCTTTTCAGATATGCCCAGAAAAAGAAACCCGGATCGGTCAAATCAGGTGACCGTAGAGGCCAATCAACATCAGCATTCCTTGAAATAATTTGTTGTGGAAAGAGGTCTTGTAGTAATTCCATTGTAATCCTGGCTGTATGCGATGTGGTACCGTCATGTTAGTCAAGCCCAAAGCATGCAGTTTCCAATGACGATATCGCTCCCCATTGACGGTTACCGTTACGCCGTTTTCAGTTTCGAAAAAGGAAGATTCAATGATTCCTCCAGACGAAATTGCACACCAGACTGTCTGTCACTTTTAATGGATACAAAGGCGACTGATGAATAATTTGAAGGTTTTCCATTGCCCAGAACAGACTATTCTGTTTATTCGCATAAACATTCAAATGAAAATGAAATTTCACAGTAATCGATGATTGTTTTTGATAAAATGTTTTAACGATTAAAACGCGTTGGTTTACTAAATATTTTTCCATAATAAATTTGCCATATCTCTTCTTCACGAAGAGAAAGCGAAGTAGTATACCTTCCCGGCGGACACCCTGTATATCATTCTGTTTCTCTTCTTTCCAAACCTGAAAAGAAACTTAAATTCGGTTTATATTTAGATATTAAGCCAACAGAACGTTTTTTCTTTAACCGCACAATGTTGGGTATTCTTATTCTTGACACATACTCGTAAACTATTTTAAGTGGCCACATTAAGATGTCTGAATTCTGCTGGTATATCGATGGTACCTTTTTTTATACTTAAAAAAAGCACAAAAAAGTTATTCGTCGTTGTTGGATTTTGTTCTTACCAATCCACACACCAAACATACATACATATGTACAAACAATGGAATAGAGTTATAATACTTATGATATATAATGCTTTTATATGAATATGTAATATCGTAAATCATTGTAGGACAACCACAACAACAAGAACAAAGAACTCGTAATAAAAAAGAAACAAAAAGCGAAAGGAAAGAAACTCTATAACGAATAAAATCTGCATATGAAAAAATAAAGTCGACTATAATGGTCCAATATATTTTTGTAAAGATTCCAAGAAAACTACATAAATGCTTTCTACGAAAACGAAAAAAAAAAACAAAAAAAACAACAACTAAAAAATGTCCAAAAAGCTTTACCTATTTATTGTACAGTTACAAACCCTTAACCACTCAAAGGATGTGGGGGGCGGGAGAAACAAGACACGGACTTAGAGACAGAAAGCATTTACTTTAAAAAAAAGACAAATTACCACACAAAACTATGAGCAGCATAAGAAGAAAGACAACAAACATGGGCAAGACAAAAGGCAAACGTTAAACAGCTCACAATAGCTCAACTCGACATCAGAAGAAAAGCAAAAAAGAAATGGTAACCAAAGCAAGAAGAAACTACAAAAATAATTGTAACAAAAAACAAAAAAAAAACTAAAAAACGAAACGGATTTACGTTTTACATTTTTTATGAGAAAGTTTGTCATATTTTTACGCCATGATTTTCATTTCCATTTTCAAATCTATTCCCCCGTTGCTTTTCACTAACTTTAGCACACACAGATACGCGCACACACACAGTTGAAATAAAAATGAATAAAAAAGAAACTGAAAATAAAATTATAATAAATTTTGTTGTTTTTTTGTTGTTTTTTTCCAACATTTCTGGTTGAACAACACATTTTATGGCAAGAAAATATGAAAAAATCCCCCGTCCAAGAGTGTGCCGGTCACCAGCTTAGATAACGAACGAGCAAACGAATGAACATGCACAGAATGCGTAGAAACTATAAAAAGTACGCCAGAAAAATTTTTGCCAAACAGACCAAATGCATAATGGCTTTAATAATGTTGCCATTTGTGAAAGTTGTCATGCCAAACATCATAAGCTACAAGAGAAAGAGAGAGCGAGGTAGTATAGGGAGCCGGTATTCAAAATTAAAAGAGAATTTAAAACTATACCAGCGAACTTTAATGCTGTAACGTTTTCCATTAACTTGACTTTCTAGCCAGTAATAGAAAACAAAAGAGTGGAATGCTGTATGGGAGAAAGCTTGGAAAATATTTCATCATCACCATCATCATCCTCATCATTATCATCTTCATCGTAAAAGATGTCTTACAAATATTTCAAACTTGTTTTTCTTTTTTAAGTGATTTTCAGACACCCCGTTTATTTGGATTTATTTTTTTATTCAAAACGCTGACAGTAGTTTTTTGTGCTTCTCTTTAAGGCCACGTAAAATTTGCTTCTTGCACTATGGCCTGTTTGAAGATATTTTTCTAAAAAAAAGCAATTTGATAATGCCGTGAGCTGCTATATTTTTATTATAATTACACGGTGCGATAAAAAAATACCGAACGAGGCGATATCGAGTAGAATAAAGGCATGTTTTTGAATTTAAAAAAAAAAACAGTGAATCTTCGAACCTTATTGTATCTACAAGCTAACAATTTAGCTGAATACGAACTGATTTAAATTTTTTTTTTTGGATTTGGAAGGAACATAAATATACCTTTCGAATGATATATATGCCGTTAAAGTAGCCTCGAAGAATCTGGGTGTATTTCTCAAGCAAACACATTTTCCAAACAATTTTTTCCACATTTCCATAGATCCCTGTGGCACCTATCAGAAAAGTAATATTATTTCCCAGGTATTTCAATTTCATTCTTTTTTGTCGCACCGTGTATTTGAGGTATAAAAGTACTGCGACCTCTTGATCTATTGTACAGCTCTCCAACCACATAGAGCTTCCCTATAATGTCTCGCCCAACCTCGTTGATCTGACGAAATTCAGAATATGGGCTGGCACTAGCCGCGTCAACCACCTATATACTTCTTCCTAGAGCGCATCAATGCCTCACATGTACCCAGTATGTGCTCTGATGATTCGATTTCCTCATCACACAATCAATCTGCATTAAACCAAATGTTTATTTAGCCTGCAAGGAGCGGTCAAAAGTCCGAATAATATCCTCAACTTGTCTCTGGACATTCCTATGCAGTATTCTAATCTCCTCAACAAAAGCTTAGATTGTTTCAGACCCGTACATCTGGAGAAGTGTACCCGCCTCTCATTATCCTTATTTTCATTGAATATGCCCAGGCCCCCTTCCTAGTCCACAAAAGGTTTGTGGCTCCATCAGTGGAGTAGGGGCTACTTGCTGGCCAGTTTACTGGCATTTTCATTCCTCGAAATTCTTACATGACCCGCGAATCAGCATAAGCTACACTATTGTCCCTGGCCAGCTGGTTCTTTTAACCCAAACTTGCACTAAATCAAATTCATAGGATCCAAGGGCTCTAATGGCGATCTAACTACCAGACAGTATGAATATATCCTGTAAATTGAGCAAGTCTATCAATTTCTTAAACTTCAGCCTGGAATATGCTGCCGAATTTTTCCATAGGTTCCTAGGACTAAACACTCCAGCGCCTGTACCACTTTCCATTGTTGACCCAACAGTGCACCACAAAATTGACTCTTCTCTAAAGGAGTATACAGTCTCCAAACCTCTGCACTCACGCCTATTACCCAGTCTTGGTCTGAAGCATTTGCCAAAGTCATGGAATTTTATGATCCACAGGACAGCCATGTAGGGAGTATTCGAACAAGCGTCCAACTGGGTTAACCTGACCCCCACATAGCCTCGTGCCCAACTCATCTCCCATTATCCTCGTCATGGTCTCTATGGCCCCATTTTTCACTGCCGTATGAAGTGGACTAAAGTCCAATAAAACCTCGAGTGCAGCTGTAGGACAAGTTCTCATTACACCTTATTTCGCGTGCCTTGGTTGTTCACAAACTCAACGGCAACGGCTCTTATGTCACAATCGGTCTAACCATCATGGTATACATCCAGTATAATATTCTTGTGGTACAGCCCTAAGATACTTCACTAATAGCTTCACGAGTTTACTCCTTATGAGCTCTCTTCACACCAATAACACATTCGCTGAGTGCAAAACTGCACTCGCTGAGCTTACGACACATAAACTGATTGCTGTTCGCATCGATGTGCTTTTTATACGGCTGAGTAAGCAATACATCGAAAGCTCTCGAACCTCTCGATATTTCAGGTGGATTCCATTTCTCCCCAGCTCATTATGGCTAGCGGTGTTAGCTTGTGGTATACAACGGAAGTCAAATACCTCAGGATTGCTATGACCAAGAAAATTAATTTCCTGGTACATATTCATAGTGTTAGGGAAAAAGTGACTAGAGTGATAGGAGAGATAAGGCGTACCCTTAGCAGTGATTAGGGCCTTAGCAGACGTATTGCACGCACTGGACTCTTTGTTGAATATCCAACAGGTGGTGTATCAGTATGATACGAGGCAGTCAAGCCTGCTAATTGTCAGCGTAGGGGTCTTACCTGTCAGAGGATCGGCTTGCTAACATATGTGCCGATTTGGTGGACGGTGTCGACTGACGCCATGCAGTTATGGTAGGTGTATCACCTCTTGATTTTAAGGTGATACGTCGTGCAGTTGCGTTCAAAGTCAAGAGGGGGCTATCGCTTCTTGATACTGATTGGGTTTCTGTTCTGATCTGGCGAATATGGGTGTAGCACTCCTTCGTCGATTCTTCATGGGATACTTGTCGAGAGGTGGCAGGCCGTTGGACTGACAGCGACAAGAGAAGGCTAACTTATGGCTCCGTTTTGTAAAGTTGTGTTGTCTAAGGTCTGGGATTCTTACTGACGGGGCATGGATCTCTCGGTGCATTTTTGCATAGGAGAACCCTTAGTGTGTCTGCTAATTGTAGGATAAGACCGGAGAATTTGCGGCATGTCTTGGTGCAATATCCACCCTTCGTAACGTCGTAACGTCGTAACGTCCTCTCTACGAGACTCTGCGGAGACTCGGCGAGTTTGCTCTCTGCGTCTTTAATAGGAGGGATGCTCGGATTAGGTAATGATAGGTTCCTTAACGGCATCATTTGCGGTATGTATAGGCGTGCATTGCTGATTGTTGGTCTGCAGTGTACTTGTCTGGTCATGCGATTGGTAGCTTGTTTGTTGTTGTATGGTATTGTTGCTTTTTATTTTGCTGTCATTACTAGCCACCAGTCCGGAGTCATTTGAGTCTTACACAGGTAGTCACGAAGCCTGAGCGGAGGCTTAATTCTGTTACCCATGGAGTCGGGGGAGCCAGGGGCCTTGGTGCCTGCCTGACTATGGTGAAGACCCCTTATGGAAGCAACTTTGTGGCTGAGGTTTGTATCCAAATCACGGTGAGAACGTTAGGGTGAGCCACAGATCAGTAGAAGTTTAGAGAGTTTCCGACACTTTACCAAGGTGTGGAGGTCATGTCTAAATAACATGCCTTAGAATTTGGTATTCACTTGTAATTATCAACATGGGGGTGGCGCTGGTAGACGCATTGTATTCACTCGTGCCTCGGGTATCTTGAGGTTTTCCAGCGTGGCAAGACTCATTCAAACTATGACTTACTTACTCTGCCTCTGCTGTTGAGCCGACTGTGATATCAATGGTGAAGCAGAACTTATCCACGATCTCTATGAAGGCACCTCGGATTACTTTCGGCTTTGTGTTACTTAACATTGCCTTCGTCCTATTTATCCGGAGACCTGAATGCTTTTCCATCTTGCACATGTCATTCAGCTCAGATATTATATCAAGTTTCCTAGGCTGCTAGTGACACCCAAGGTTTTGCCCCCATTTGAAGCCTTTACAAGATTGACTATTTTACCACGCATGAGTCCTAAGAGTTATAAAACAAACCCATGCCATTGTGCTGCACGTTTGCTTTAAAATTAAATTTAAAAAAACTCCGGACGAATAAAATTTGTCTGTGCGCTTTAACGATAACGATAAAGCGATAGCGCTTAAGAGACAATTGTATAACAAAAACGTGGCTTGAGACAGAAAGGGTCTTGCATTTCATGTCACTTTCTTTTTACTGCTTTTTCGTTCTCTTCAACCTCTCGTCCTTACATTCAAGCATAAAACGAATTGTGTTCTTAAATCGTTTTATTGTTTTAACGCAAAAATAAAAATGGCACAATTATTACATTCACTTAACTTTTTTTTTTGCTTTCGCTCACTTTTATTCCATTTTTGTATTATTATTGAAATGATTATTTTTATTATAACGCATTTATTCTTAAAAAGAATTTAAAAAATTAAAGTAAAAAACTTCAACTAAAATAAAAAATAATTATTTTTTTACTTTTTACCATGACATGCGAACTTTCACTTTTTTGCATTACATATTGTAACGCACTTGGATTAAGTCAATTGCAGCCACTTTTAAATATTTTTTTATTATTTGTTTGTACTTATGCTGGCAAATTTATTGAAGCTTTGTAAAGGTAAATATGAAGGTGCCAACAATAAGATGTGCTTCAAAATGATAAGGTCACCTTAATATTTGCTCAAATAATCCAGACTATAAAATGTTACGTATGGTCACCTTATTAAAAAAAAATTATGCGTTCAAATAAGTGAATAATAACCCGGTTTTTTTTTAAGAGATGTACTGTTATATACATTTGGCTGCTATGGCAGACCTCACAGTAACCCATGCGATCGGACCAATTTTCGATAAATTTTTCGAGTATATGGAGTCGTATCTCGGCAATGGCGTCACGAATATTGACCCTCAAATGCTCAATTGTCTCTGGTGTGTCGGCATAACACTTGTCTTTAACGGCGCTCCACGGGAAATAATCCAACGGTGTCAAATCGCAGCTTCTTGGCGGTCAACTGGTATCACCATTTCAGCTTATTAAATGGCCATCAAACGGTTGACGCAGTAAATCGATTGTGGCATGAGATTTGCAATTTTCACCATCCTGTTGAAGGCAAACATCGTTCACATCAATAGCATGAAGAGCGGGCACAAAATAATCGGTTATCATGGTACGATAGGTGACTCCATTGAACGTAATGGTTGCGCCGGTTTCATTTTCAAAGAGATATGAACCAGTGATGCCAGCGTTCCACAAGCCGTACCAAGCAGTCAGTCGTACTGAGTGCATTGGCTTCTGTGAAACCACTTTTAGGTTTTCTGAGCCCCAAATATGGCAATTTTGCTTATTAACGTACCTACCGAGATGAGAATGAGCTCCATCCCAAGAGATAATTTTTTTGCAAAATCGACCGTAATGATTGCGAAATATGAAATATGTACAAAATATGCCTCCGCTCCAAAAGCCGCACCAGACTGTCACTCATGACCACATTTGAATTTTCGGAGCTAACTAACGTAACCACCAAAATGGAAGTGAGCTTCATCCGAAAAGATGATTTTAAATGATGAAATATATACTAATTCCCATAACATTCCATGAAGAACATGGGGACTTCTCTCAGTCAATGAGCTGCAGCTGAATCTATTTTTAGACTCATTGAAGGCGACCTACCGACCGTAGAGCCTTTTGGAGGTTGGGGTAAGAAGGCTGAATATGAACATCACACTCACAAGTGACCTGGTGAAGGTCTCCGAGTGGGGTCGTGCGAACAGGGTCGATTTTAATGCACGTAAGACTCAATGTTGTTTTTTAACACACAGGCGTGGTGGTGTGCTGTCATCTGTGTCAATGGGTAATGTGGATATTGAGGAAGATGCTCTTGATGTTCTGGGCATGAGAATTCACTGTGACGTTCGTTGGAATGATCACATGTTTCAAGTGTTGAAAGAAGCATTCAAGTGCCTTGGTTTTTTGAGACGGTGCAAGAAATACTTCACTTTATCTGATCTCCTTAATATTTACAAGACCTATATCCGACCCAAAATGGAATACAACTCTCATGTATGGGTCGGTGCTTCAAAGTCTATTTTTGAGCTTCTCGACCGCGTACATTAGAGGGCGAAGATGCTCATCAATGACGGTAGGGTAGCCAATTCTATCGATTCATTGGAGCACCGTCGCAATGTGGCGTGCGTTTCATTGTTTTATCGGTACTATAACGGAATATGTTCTAACGAAATTAAGGTATTAATTCCCAAAAATCATATATTTTTACGTAGTACTCGTATTTCTCGTAGAGCGCATGCCTTTGTAGTTGATTGTTCAGTAAATCGCACAACGCATTATAGGGAGAATTCGTTCTTTGGCCGCACTGTTCGGTTGTGGAATAATCTTCCAGCGAAAGTATTTCCTGCCACTTACGACATGAGTAAATTTAAATCTAAATTCCATAAACACTCTCTCTCCGTCCTCTTTTCAATAACCTATTTTCCTAGTACCAGCACAATGCACTGCATGAGTAGGGGCCATCCCCTGGCTGCTGGTCTTATATAACAAAAAAAAAATACTCATAACCAGTAATTAGCTAATGTTATGGAGTGACACCGCTGTTGAAAACCTTTTTATTTTTTCTGATGGTCTGGCCTGGTATTGAACCGAAGACCTTTTGGTTGGTAGGCGGGTGTCTCCAATAAATCCCAAAGTTGCTCAAGCGTAGATTAATTTCTTTGAGTGAAGATAATATAGTGAATTTTGTGACAGAATATAATGACATAAGTATGGCCAGATTCGAAACAAGCGCTGGTTCAAAGTTTAACTGTATGTATTGCCTCCAATGATCTGTTCTAAAATACAAAATTACTTGCTCATTAAACTCGCCTCTTAATAAGTTCATAGTATTACGAGTCATGTGGCATGTTGTGCAGTCCGCAAGTCACCAAATCCCATTAGTCCATTTTGGCCCAACAAAAAATCGGTAATCATCGCATAGCGTTGACGTCAGCGTAGCGATTTTCATTGTTCTTAAAGAAGTACGGTCCAACGGTGTATTTGAACTACCAACTGCATCAAACAGTACATTTTTCAAGGTGGATTGACGTAAACATTGGGCTTAAAATCAGCTTCGTCACTGAAAATAATTTTTCAATACGAAAAACATAAGATTTTGATTATAAAGTTCAACGATTTGCAAGCGTTGTGCGCTGTTCTTTTTCTACACTGAAAACCAAATAGCAAACAATCACCCTCTACAAGATTAAAGGCGGGAAATATTTTCTCCATATGAGGATATACGCTCTAAAGCTTGAAATGCCTCTTAAAACCATTTCTTAATAATTTAAAAAAAATGCAATTCTTTGTTTTCACTTCATGTAATATTTTCATCAATTTATTTATTTTATTTTCTGTTAAATTTAAATTGAAATAATTTGTTTATAAAGAAATTTTACAAAATTCGTAAGCATTTCTCTTGTATTTTTAAGTAGTTAATGAATGAATCGTTCTTTCTTTGTTGTAGTTTCTTACAATTAAATTACCATACAATTTACCAAGAAATTCAATTTAAAACTGAAAATGATTTACAATTAAACACAAGCAGATGGGATTTTGTGTAACCCTTTGACATGCTTATGAATAAGACTTGAACGTTTAAAGATACATATGTAGGTATGTAACAAATTATTAAAACTATAAGAACAATAAAAAGGAAAATTTGACATCGATTACTTATTTGAAGGCCTTAAGCCTTACTTGCCTTACTTCTCACATTTATACGTTCAACCAATCATTTTACATATACGAGTAAAATAGAGTAGAGCGTCATAAAATGCATCATAACATCCTTGTTTGTTTACTTCTTTCATTTACATCATGCGGTTGCTTAAAAGATGGTCTCACTTTTATTGTGTGTTTACTTGCTTAAGTATGAGTATGTATGCATATGTGCGTGTAAGTATTAGTGAGTATAACAAAAAAGTATGTGTAAGTGAGTTGTAAAACGTTTTTCAACATTTTTTTTCACTTCTTGTTCAGCATTATTTGTAAGTTTTTGCTTTTATTTCTCTCTCACCCTCTCTACGTTGCTCTTTACCTCGCTTTCAAGCTGCCTTTATCATCTCTTTAGATTTAATGCAAAAACTCATTAACATATTTTCATGCACTGTTGCGCTCTGTTGACTGAAAAACATTAGTTTTTGTGTTTTCTTTCCTTCTCTTTTTTGCTTATGCTTTTTTGTAATTTTTTTTTTTTTTTTTTTTTTGTTAACATTACCCAAATGGCTGGCAGTTAAGAATGTTGCAATAGCATCAACATCATCGTGATGATTTTCATTATATTCACCACGATGTTCGTTGTCTTAGAGTAGTTTTGTGCGAAATGGCATTTTTGCGTAAAACCATCATTCGCCAAATGAATGACTTTTCAAACGTCAAATTTTTGTTTTGCAAAAAAATAAATAAAAATAAAAAAGAAGTGAATGTAATGCAAAAGGGCTCCTTAAAGCAATTTCCAGTACACATATGTATATATACACCGTACACACACGCACAAATAAAATACAAAACAAATATGAGAAATAATATAAACAAAACAAATTATTATACAAAATACATACGAAGAAGAGTCATATTCTTCTTCTTCTCCCTCACACACTCACACACACACACACACACACACACGTAAATGTACACAATTTTATTTACTTACACGCTTTCTCACTTTTATGCTTCCATGTAGAGAGTGCGAGTGAATTGCATAATTGCAAGTGTGTGCGTGTGTGTGTATGTGTACGCTTTAAACTTATTTGAATTTGAAATGTGCTTTGTTTGTTTTAAGAAGAGAATGAGAAAAAAACAACAATAATAACAATAACAATGCACAGAAGCTAAACTTAACTTTTCTCCGTTACTTATAGCAAAACAAAGATATTTACTGCTTTGGGTTAAGCCATATAGTGCTGCCAGATGAAAAAATGTAAACATTTTAAGCACTATGGGAAGATTTTGTGTACAAAAGAAGAAATTATAGCTAAAATTGGTTTAAAAGATAGTCGTTTCTGTACAAATTAAGGATTTTCTTTTAACACTCTTGGTATAGATGTGTATGAGTGTTTGGGGCCATTACACGAGAGATGATGGAATATTTACAGCCGATTTTCTACACTTGTACGAATTTATGTCCAAAATTTTTTTGTGCATAAATTTTGCATAAATGCTTTCTTCATTATGGCATAGTGATAAGCAATACTCAGTATACTAAATAACGTTTTGTTTTGGAAAAAATTGGTTAAAAATTTGCTTCGAATTCTGTCAAAAAAATAAAATAAACAATTTAAATACACTTTAGATATTGGCAAAGGCATTGCTGAATCGATTGCAAAAAGTACCTATGTAAGGCACTAATTGTCAACACTAAAACTCACAACGACTGTGATGCTCCCCAGATTTGAACACATCACGCCCTTATGTACTTCAGATCGCTTTGGCCACAAGAATAACAAGGAGCATTTGTATAAGCACCAAGTGTGGATAATATTAATCCTGGGCTGTTTAAATGTGATCCATGTCACCCAGACAGGGCTTTGTGGGCAATGGACTCATTCAAACCTTACACAACTCTAAGTAAGGATAAGATTTTTCCGTTTCATTTGTGCACAAGAATTCTGACATAATCCTATCAAAATTGCTAATGTTTTTTAATGCCGGCTTTGGTGGCCTGTAGGCCTAGTGATACTACAAAGTCGTATAAAGTTGTCAGTCTCTCATCCTTTCTTTTGAAGATGATGGGAAAAGTGATAGATGTCTACACAAGGGAGAGGTACCTTGGGGAGCGCTGTCTTCGCCCGAGTTAGTTCGTGACTTAAAGGGGTCCACTGACGGCGCCATTTTGTCTCTTCTGGGCAGTTTCGAAAACGCATTCTCTAATAGAGAAGTAGTTCTTTTTGCCTTTTTAGATATTCAGGCCAACTTTGACTACATTTCTAGGTTATTGAAACGAGAGTGGGTGGCTGAAAAGTCCATTATAGCCACTATTATAACCAATGTGATGGCGTCGAAACGGTTATATAACTTTTCCATTGCTATGGTAGTAGTTCATGGATTGCTCACCATGTTGGCCCAATAAGGGTGTTAGCGTAATTGGTTTTGCTGATGACCTCTTTATAATGATCCGTGGGAAATATGGGAGAACACCCTAAGCGAGGTGTCATATTGGAGGGAGGGAGGGCTCTCGGTAAATCCTTATCATGTGACTGTATTTCTCTTGTGGGTTTTTAGGTGTTATTGTGAATAGGAGGCATGGTTGAAACTCGCACACTGGTGCCGTCCAGAATAAGGGCACTTTGGGGAAGCCGCTCCTCCTACGGTAAGACATAGGTCCTTCGAAGCGAATGAGACTATGAATATATGCCGCTATTATTCGGCCCATTGTCAATTATGCAGCGATAGCTTGGTGGAGAAAAGCCGAGGAAACTACCACCATGAGTAAATTAAGTAGGGTACATAGACTCGTCCGCCTCGGTATAACTAAGGCAAAAAAACATGTTCATCTGCGGCCTTGGAGTCCTTGATTGGCTTGACACCACTCCACATCTAAATGGAGAGGGTGTTCGGCGGCAAAGTTTTTCGCCAAGCGGTTCCGAAATGCGTCGGGAAGTCTGCCCCTTCTATGCAGGCTGGTCGGAAAAGCATATTTGCTCCTAGATATCAAGCCTTTGAATCTGTGCTTTGGCAGAAGATTCAGAGTTGAATTCCTGGACCGGGACTCTTGGCCTATTGGAGCCTTAGTTCGGAGTAAGTTTGATCTGAACCGGTATACCGATGGCTCAAAAATGAGTGACTGTATTGGTGCTGGTGTTCATGGAACCCACCGAGACTTGTCGATCCCACTGATGTTGGCAGACGGTGAAATCAACGGTAAGACCATTAACATGTTCACTGACAGCCGAACTGCTTTAAGGGCTCTTTGCTCGACTAGACTGGCATCTAGACTAGTGGAATATTGCTACGATACGTTGCAAAACCTTTCGCTTAGAAATAAAGTCCAGTTGTTTTGGGTACCTAGATAGTGTGGGATAGATGGTACTGAAACAACGGATGCATATCGGTTCTGAACCTAACTGCGCAGCACCACTTACTATCATCCAGATGTTTGGAACACTGGAATGCTCAAAGAGGACTTTAAGGACTCTAAGGCGGTGAGCAGTCCTCAATTTGGACGTCGCTCAGAGGTTCTCACGTATGGCATGCTGGACTTGAAACTCTTAACGGAATTTCTTACGAGCCAATGTGGACTAAGGGCTCACAGATGTGGATGTTTGTAGACTGTGCTCACAGGTATCAGAGATGGCGAAACATATGTGTGAAAGTGGGGATCTTGATAGGTTTAGACAAACTGTTTAGGGAGACATATCCACCATTATAGTTTCTGATCTGCTGGTATTCTTGAGGAAGTCAGCAGATTTGCTGAACAAACTAAAGACTGAAAGAGGCACAATAGATCGCATTGGCGGCAGTATCCTGCAATAGTTTTGCGGAAACAAAACCAATACCAGAAGTGTTATCATTTGAGGCTTGAATGGCCGCCTAGAAGACATACCTCGAAACTTACATTGACATTACAATGACGCAGAACATGAGGATATTGTACTTGGGTAGCGTTATAACTTCTTGCGATGGCTTGGGGCAAGATATTGAAAATCGCATTCAAAATGCCACCCAGGACTTCGAAGCTCCAGAAAAAGTGGGTAAATCCCCACTAATTCATATGAGAACCAAGGATCGCCATTTCTGCAAGTATGCAAGTGCTTAGAAAAGCAATTGAATATATTCTGGCCATATCTCGAACAGGAACTTATGGGGAGTGTGCGATAGAGTTGCCAAGCCGCATTGAAATAGCCAAACGAAAATCGAGCTGGAATGGCCACGTTTTGAAAAGAGCAAACGATAACATAAAAAAGGTAAAGATAAAGGCTTAATAACAACTTTCAGAATATTGACTGTCTGGAAAACAATTTACTTGCTTGCATGCATTTCTAAAATTATTATATGGCAACTCTTAACTTTTAGAACTGCATCACGCACTCACACACACATGTAAACTCGTATACAAACATATAAAAAAACGAAGTTTCTTTGCTTCTCCAAAAACTGACTGTAATTGTACCACAAAACAACAACAAAAACTTATAATAAAAGAAAAACAAAGCAGCTACAATGACAACTTTTTATATGTTTGAGTTGTAATGTATTTGCAGTTGCAGTTGCTGTTGTTATTGTTGTTTCTTGTGGCAAAAACTGTTCTACTGATAAATGATGGATGAGTTTTATACGCGTTTGCTGTCATTCTTTTTTTTGTTTTTTTTCTTTGTTTTAACAATTGCTTGGAAATATTTCTTTTTCTTTCTTATTTTTCCTATTTTTTTTTCTCGAGACACCCTGTTTCTTGTTGTATAGCTTTAAGATTCCATATGCTGTCATAATGAAAGAAACCTTTTAAAATTTTAAATATTTGTCTTTGACGTAACGAAACAGAATTGGGGACAAAACTACAGAGAAATTTGATGATGAATGCACCAAAATTGATTAGATTTTTGACAAAGATTTAGTAATGAAAGCAAAGATTGTAAGCTACTTAGGTCCTAAGAAAATAAAAACTACGGTGTGGAACTGCTTTGCATAGATTCTCGGTGACATATTATGTATTGGGTGTCAGTAACCTTCGTCGTAGTGGCCGAATTATAAGAAAATGAATTTGAATGTTTGCTGAGAAATCTAGTTCCAGTACCACCGATACCTGAAGCCAATAAAACGTTGAATCCTATGTGAAGAATAAGTGTGATATTTCAGAGAATATACGTAATGGTTTCGGCCTGATTCTAAGTAGGAGATTTGAAATTGTATTGCAATTAGTATTGCCTATAGTGTAGTGGAAACTGAAATAGTCCTCTAACCATAAGCAATGAGGTGTATCCCTATAATGTATACCTATCAATCCTACCCAGACGGAGTTAGTTTTCTCTTCTCTAGGAAATATAATTTGGAGAGAGGTTCTCTTGGATAGGAAACTGAATTGAAAGGAAAATACTCTGTTGAGGCAGAGTAAGGTTTTCAATGCCTACTTTGCGGCTAGAGGTGCCATTAGTAAAAGGTGGGTCCTGTGTATAGTGAAGTGGATCTATGACTCTCTAGTCATAACTGGCCTTACTTACGGCTATATTGTCTGGTGGAGAGTTCTGGAGGGAGCTCACATATACATGTGTCTCTCTGGACATATCAGACGCATTCAGCAATACTCCTTAAGAATCGTTGGTATTATCCGGGACCTGACCTCTTTTGAGATTGCTGTGAAGAGGATAGCTGATAAGAGTTTTTTGTAAACATATCGTAAGATCTCGTTAAGGTTATGTACTATAGGCATTGGGCCATCTTGTGGGGGTTAGATTGAGGTGCGCATGTTTTGACTCGTTGAGTAGTGGTGAAGATCCTTGCTAATTGGTGGTGATCTCTACTCTAGTATTGTAATTTTTTCCCAGTAGGTGGCGTGTTTTCTTGATCAATTGTCTGATATTTGTCATCAATGCCAGAGGTATGCGGGAAGGTCAGGGGCTTCTTCTTTGTTTTTAGATGAAGTTGTCTGTAGAGAAGTTGAAGCCTTTTTACTAAACATGCGAAACCATAATTAAATTTTTCTTCGTCATGCCCTGTGGGTCGTTTGTGTTGTTATGCTTGCGTACTATCCACTACACCACGCCACCTCTGCTTACTTTTAACCAGTTCCAGAGTTTAAAGGTCCCAGTGTTCAGTACATAAAAGTATAACATTATTGCCAGAACTTCGTAAGCATTATTACTGGCCAGAATAACTGCTACACCCAGAAAACCTCTAATAGATGGCAATTATAAGCCTGTTAGTGTAAAAAATTCTGTCAGGTTTACTTAACTTTTCTTGCAATTTTCTTGAGCAGGAAAAACCACTTCCAATAATATCCTATCCCTGCAAAAATGATTTATGTAGTAAATCCATCTTAAATGCACACAAAAATGAGAGGAGTTTTCTTTATGCGTCTCGTTACATAAAACTCTATAACATAGTTTGTCTGTGTGTCTGCCTTTATGCTCGTTTTGTTTTATATGAAACAATTTCCCAATAAATGCAAAATAAATCTTTAAAGTCTTACATCTTCCCTTATAAGAGAGTATATAGAAAAAGACCTTAAATGTAACCTTTTGTTTGAATTTCTTTTTGAATTTCTTCTTCTTCATTTAATATTCTTACTGATTCTGTTGTGTTTACAGCTTTTGAGGTTTTTAGTTTAAAACAAACCCGTCTTATGAAACCATCCATCATTTGCAAACACAATTTATATAAAATGATAAACATGATGTTGGCAAATAATTTTTTAAAATGAAATGTGGGGACTTTCAGTTACAATGGAGTGTGTATGTATTTCATTACTTATGTTATGCACTATTACTCGACTAAATGCAAAATAATGACAAAATTCTCTGGAAATAGAATGGTAGGGGTAAACTAAACAAAAGCCTATATTTCTTAAAAATTGCATATCTTCTCTAAAGATTAGAAAGATATTAAATCTATATTGCGAATAAAACCCTAAGAAAATATTTGCTTTTGAATTAAGTTTACTTAGTAGGGACAGAAGTACTGCTATACATATTGTTACGTTAACCTTTTTAAGACGTTTACGTCAAAATTAAATAAATACCAACCCGTTGTTTTACAGTTTTTATTTTCTCATATTATCTTTATGCAGTTTATCTTGTTATTTATTTTGCACTTAATATTTGTTTATACAATATTGTTATTTACGCCTAAACACAACTTTACTTTATGAATGCACACTAACTATATCGACGTAAGCAACGCAGCCGGAAAGTTCCGGAAATGTTTCAAATGCTCTCACATTCTCTATTTTATGTCCGTTAATTTTAAACACGTAAGATTGTGTTATCCAAAGATGGATGGAATTGCCAATTCCGTCAAACACACAAATCAGTAGAGCATTGCCAAGGTAACACATTCTAAACCTTGACACAAGCCAATAGACTAAAATCCCACAATACAGTCCCTGATTTTCTAAATTTTTTTTTTGTTGTAACAATATTGTTGCGAAAATAAAAATACAACACTGTGGGATTTTATTATATTCAGTGTCACCCCGTCAATTTGGCAGCACTGCCACATCGACCATCTTTATGTTAAATTTGAATTAACGGATATGAAAATAGAAGATTGTCGATATTTCCTGAACCTTCCAAACTGTAGGCAATTTGGTATATAAAAAGGCTGCTTTACCTACACGTCAGTTAGTTATCGTTTTGCTGCCGTAAGATAAAGACGTGGTTAAGCGAATATTTAGTTGTTGTATAAAGATAAACTATATTATTATAGCGTAGTAAACAAATAAAACTGTAACAACAACAAAGTAGTTTAATTTAATTTTAATGCAATTTAAACGTACTCAAACGTTTCAAAAAGGTTAAAACGTAACAATATTATTATTTTAAGCAGAAATTTTTTTTTTTTTTTATATTGTATAAAAAAGCTAATTCTCATTCTAAGACATGCGTCTTTGGGCTTCATGCAAACTTTAAATCTCATTGGATAATGGCGCACAGCTTCTGTACAAGCACGAACTAATGTCATCTTAAGTGAATTACTATTGAGATATCTTTTGTGGTCAACGGTTCACGATTTTTAAATTTCAAGGTCCGGATACAGGCTAACAGAGAACCATCCTTCAGAGTAAATAAAACAAAATAGTTTAAAGACAGTTTTGTATAGTTTGAGCTTTTATGCTTACACCTGGCGATAATGAAAAACATCAGACGGATGATCATGAGAAAATACCACCTACTGGGAAAAAATTACAATGCTGAGTGAGGATCACCGTCACCACCAATTAGCAAGGATCTTCACCACTACACACAATGATATGGAGGCGAGCTACAGCAAATTAATCATCTTCTTAGCTTGAAAAACAGTGGAAGGCCAGTATGCTCCCTAAAGCAGTGACGGAGATGCCTAGCGGGCCCGACCATGTTACCTAGAAGGATCTATTTTGCTAAACAATCTAGGATCCCACTGAGTCAACACCACTGAATTAAAGATCATCCGATCAGTATGAAAGCATCAAGCCAAACAGTCTCTAGAAAACTACCCTCTACTTTACGTACGAAGACGGCAATGTATCCAATGGGGTCTTCAAAAGCGTTCGAGTGGGAATGTTTGGCAAAGGAAACACAAAGAATATGCTCTGTCGTTTTCTCTTTTGCCCTGCACAGGCAACATTTCTATTCGGACATAACATTAAGATTGAAGAAGTGATATTTAAAATAGTAATAGCCCGTCTGAAAGCCAATAAGTTTTTTTTATAGTTGTCTTACCCATGTGGCGCAACTCCCTATAGTAGGTAAATGGGGTCTCATTAGCCGTTTCGCCAGCATCAGACTCGGTCATAGTACCCAATACAACGAGCTGAGTTCATACTCTCATTCATCGATTTTCCGCCCAGGCCGTTGACTAGCTAATACTGGCCCCACGGCCGATCTCACCTTGCCATTGGTCTCGTTTCCCATAAAAACAGTTTATATATGGCCACAACATAATGTCACTTTGTTCCCACAAACCAATGTGTTAACATATGTGTAGCACTCGAGTACCAGTCTCGATTTTATATAATTCAAGCACCGTTTGACTATCCAAATATACATTGGATGGGCCATATATTGGCTTAAACTTGAACCAGCAGTTATTTTGAATCTGGCAATATTCATGTCATTCTATTCTGTCACAAAAAAATTCAGTATATTATCACTAGTGAACGAATCAATTTAAATTGGAGCAACTTTGGGATTTTTGAAAATTTGTTCCCAAAACAAAGACGAAGAAAACTCATTTTCAGCTTGGCGGGTACGGTAATAAGCAAAATTGCCGTATTTGGAGCTCAGAAAACCCAAACGTGGTCTTACATAAGCCAATGCACCCATTGCAAATAACTGTTTGGTGCGGCTTGTGGAGCGGACGCATCATTGGCCCATCTTTGAAAATGAGGACGGTGCAACCATTACGTTCAATGGAGACACCAGATAACCGTTTTTTTTTTTTGTGCCCGCATTTTATGGTATTGATGTGAACGATGTTTGCTTTCAACAGAATGGTGCAACTTGCCACACATCTCATGCTATAATCGATTTATTGCGTCAAACGTTTGATGGCCATTTAATTAGCTCAAGCAATGATGTCAGTTAGCCGCCAAGATTTGACACCGTTGGACTATTTTCTGTGGGGCGCCGTTTAAGACAAGTGGTCTCGAAAATCGGTTCGACAAATTATGGTACTGTGAGGCCAGCCTTGGCAGCCTAACGAATAAAATAATATTTTATTTCTAACCGGAAAAATTGTACTTCAGAACACCAAAATAAATTTGGAAATATTTGAAACCGTTTTTTGCTTATTGCATTTTTAAATTTAAACTCTTATATTACCTACCCTATACATACCTGTAAATGAACATACGACTGACATCGAGATGGCTTTATTGTTGTAATTCAAGCTCTGTAACAGTAATAAGATTCTCATTATATGACCATTCCCTAGTCAAATTTAGAATACACGTTAGAGATTAACAGTACCGATTATTATTATTTTTTTTCTATTAAAACCGGTTAACAGTTGCAGATAACTGCAACCCATGGGATCTATTGTGTATTTTCCAGTCTACAGTCCGTTTAGGAAACTTTGCTATTTTCCTTATAGAAGCTAGGAGATATGTAACTTTAATTTTATCATTGAGACAATAAAAAACTCAAAATGCATATAATAAGTATTCTGTTATCTCTGATACCTGTAAGCATACCTGTAAGCATAATCTACAACAACCACAACCTCATTATAACAGTATTTACGGCTCTAAAAATGTTTATGTTTTTCAAATGAGTTTCTATATCTAAGCGATTGGAAGTTTTAATATAAAAGTACTGAAAATTAAATAATTTTTATATGCCTTTAAAATGTATTTTTCATGTAAATTTATAACTCAAATCTTTACCTAATAGACTGACCTTTTAGTCAATTCCTAATCTAACTGCATAAGCTTCGACATAAGCACCGGCATGTGTTACGGATTAAATAAAATTTAAAAAAATATTTGAAACTTTTAAATATAAAATAATTTTGAACAAAATTTAAAGTAAAAAACTCACATTAAAGGCATTTGATTACAAACATGGTTATTGGGGCGTATGATGAATATGGCAACATATTATAATAAATAATATTCATACGACACGGTGTACAATATTGTCATCAGATGTATTTATATGATGGGTGGCCATTTAGGTAAGAAAATGTACTTTTAATGCTGTTTTGAATATATATTTAAAATAAAGGGTTTTTCAACAAGAACCACATAATAAATCATAGAATTTATATGAAAATCATTGAAATTTTAATTATATTAATAGGAGTAAGAGGTTCTTAAATTATAAATAAAAAATTCAATAATGGCCAGAGGTTCACAGTAACACTGTCTACAGATTTCGATTTTTTATCATATTTTGGCAAAATGGCAGGTCTATTTCAATACTCACATTATGAATTTTAATTTTTAAGCTTATAGTCGATTCGATTGGTTCTGCGTAGACTCTACTTTAATTTAATTATAACTAATAACTTAGCTGAATATTAAACAATTTTCAGTTTGTCAGCCGAAAGAAGAGATATAAGGCTTCTGATTAGTAACCTTGAGAAAATTATAGGCATTTTTTAAGCAAATACATTATTCATTAAGAAACTTTGATAATATTCAAACAATTAATCAGTTTATAAGTGTAGGAAAGTACTCTTAACTCAAGATTTTGTAGGCGTTTCTAAAATTTCAAACACAACTTCTTGTTGCACACGATTTTTGAAAGCACTGAGATATCACCAAATTTGGATCTTTTTCAGTTTGCATCTGGTATCTTCGCACTTGAATATGAGATAGTCTACAAAAAGGTTCGGCCATCTATCGTTTTTTTTTTTTTCAACTAGTGCTTATTTCGTGAATGGTAACACTTAGCTCATGTCTGATTTGACAGATAATTAGTTTTATCCTTCCGCTGAACGTATATGATTGTGTATACGCTTGAACTTCGCTTCGCTAAGTGGGCCTGCGATCAACTTACAGAAGATGCCGATTTTGCCAAAAAAATCATCTTTTCAGATGAAGCTCATTTTGATCTTGGCGGGTATGTAAACGAGCAAAATTGTCGCATTTGTGGCACAGAAAACCCGCACGCATACATTGAAAAGCCGATACACCCAAGGCGAGTCACCGTTTGGTGCGGATTTTGGTCCAGAAGCATAATTGGGCCATTTTTCTTCGAAAATGAGTAAGGAGTGGCCGTTACAGTCAATGGCGATCGTTATCGGGCCATGTTGAACGAATTTTTGTTCACAAAAATTGAAGAGGAGAATATTAGCAACATTTGGTTTCAACAGGAAGGTGCTACGTGCCACACAGCCGAAGCTACACTCGATGTTTTGCGCCCTGTTTTTGAAGATCGCATTATCAGCCGCAGAGCTGATGTCATTTGGCCACCTCGGAATTGCGATTTGACACCGTTGGACTATTATTTGTGGGCTGCCGTCAAAGATAAGTGTTACGCCAGCAAGCCAGAGACAATTGACGCTTTAACGGACAATATTCGTGAAGCCAGTTTATTTGTTGTAGTCGTTTGAAACAAGCAACTTTTGTGTTTCTTGGTAAATGGAAAAAAGTGAATTTCGTTTAGTGATTAAACACTATTATTTGAAAGGCAAAACGGCGAAAGAGACAAAAGGAAAGCTTGATAAACATTACGGCGAATTTGCTCCGTCAGAGCAGAACAAGCACTGCAACAATACCATCAACAGAAAGGCCAAAAGAGGTGGTTACTGAAGAAAATATCAAGAAAATCCTCGATATCGTTATGAATGATCGTCGGTTAAAAATCCGTGAGATTGCTGAAATGGTAAACATATCATATGAACGTGTGTTCAACATTTTGCTTGAACATTTGCATATGAAAAAGCTATCGGCAAGATAGGTGCCGCGTTTGCTCAGTGTTGGACAATAACGAGTTCGACAGATCACTTCACAGCGGTGTCTGGACATGATAAAGCAAAATCCTGCTGATTTTTGGCGTAGATTAATAATTGTTGATAAAACGTGGATCCACCACTACACACCTGAAACCAAAAATAAATCGAAGCAATGGGTGGAAGCTGGTGGAAGTGCTCCGAAGAAGGCGAATATAGCGAAATCGGCTGGCAAGGTTATGGCCACTGTATTTTGGGATGCACACGGAATATTGCTCATCGATTATCTTCAAAAGGGATCCACAATCACAGGAGAGTATTATCGTGCATTATTGGATCAATTGGTTGATGCAATCAAGGAAAAACGACCACATTTAAACAAGAAAAAAGTGCTCTTTCTTCAAGACAACGCACCGGTTCACACTGCATTAGATACGATGCTAAAACTACGAGAAATCCACTTCGAATTGGTAGATCATCCACCTTATAGTCCAGATTTAGCCCCTAGTGACCTTTTACTGTTTCCAAACTTGAAAACTTGGCTCGCAGGGAAAAGATTCATCTCAAACGAAGAAGTGATTACCGAAACTGATTTTGATTTTGAGGAGTGTTCCCAAAATCGTATTATTCAGATGGTATAAAAAAGTTGGAAAATCGTCTTACTAAGTGTATTGAGCTAAAAGGAGACTATGTTGAGAAATGAATGGTTTTTGAAAAAAAATTTTTTTTTTTCTACTTAGGTTGCTTCAATATCAATCAGCCCTCATAGGCTACTGCATGGCCAGCCGAGACAGCCATTTGAATGAAATTATTTTTCATTATTAACCGGAAGGATTGTACTTTCAAATAAAAAAAGAAATTTGAGAAAATATTCAGTAGTTTTTTATAGAATTTTCAAAAAAAGAATTTATTTGGCGGACCCTTTAAAACCTATGGTCTAAATTCTTAATAGTGGTCTAAGCAGAACTAAGTCGCTGCGCAAGTTAAAACAACCGCAAAGCGGATCACACGGCGGGTAAACATAATTCAAGTACACTGAATCCAGCGTCAAGTTTGAGCACAGTGTTATTGTGACCCAAAATATGAGAAATTTTGCGAATTAAACTTTTCACCAGTTTTAAATTTTATATTGTTGAAATGCCAAAAATGGTTGGGGGCAGTAAAAATATGTATTTACCGTTAGACGTGGTACCTTGTATAAGTCTCAATATGCCTTCGGTTGTGTCAGACTGTTACATAACTGACTAAGACAATCTCATTCGTCGTCAGCATTCCATGTGTGACTGCTGTTTAAGATATAACACAAATCACAGTGTAGAATTGGCATATGGTATCCCTATACTGCTATTGCGAAAAGTTATATGGCGCAATAGCTACAAGTCATCGCAGCTCTGTCATTACTCTCGTTATTCCAGAGGTAATCTACTTACTAATGCTTGTGATACTGTTATTCTAAATTCATTATTAAAACATAGGCAGTAAAGTAACTTATGATCCACTTCCACTTATTCTTAGATAAACGAGTTCAAACCTAGAGATTCTTCAAAAGATATTTAAAGCCCGATCTAACCAATATGTACAAGAGCTCTCACTCATCGGCTTGCTATGCGCCTACGTACTAAACCTCATCGTCATTCATAAATTTTCAATCCAATCGCCCTTAGAACTACACCCAGGTATTACTCCCGGAGTGGTGATTTAGCGTATCTGTACTGTACTGCAGATTTTACTCTTTCCTTTATCCTTTCCTTCACTAAAACTTCCTCCATGAAAACACAATTCCAATTCTCAATTGATGTCTGCATCAGGTAAACAATGCTGTCTGGCGTGATCTGGGATCGGATGGCCTTTTCCAGGCTGATTCTCTGTACATTCATAAACTGGATTAGGTGGAAGTTAGCCTAACTGTATTTGCTTTCCATTTAGTACGCTAGTATCGGTATGAGTCTTTAGGTCTATCTTCCTTTTGTGGAAATGGTCTAATCACACCATTACATTATCACTCAATTGACTAGGATGTGCTAGTCCTCTGTTTCCTACAACATTTTTTTTTCTCGTTACTTCTCTTAGGGGCATCTCCATCTTGCACGATTTACAGCTGTTGATTTTGCTTCTTCCCATGTTACATTCTTCTTTATTAGTTCTCGTATAATTGTTCCTCTCCAGGTGTTTTTTGTTCGACTACGATTTCTTGAGCCTTGAGGATTCCACCTTGAGTGACATTTTGGTGATACTATCGGGATTTTTCAAATGGTATGATCGATCCACCCCTATTTTTTTCCCTTTATCAGTTTCAGTATGGGCTCACCATTAGTCATGTTCCACAGAACTGTGTTACTTACGTATGGAGTTAGACCAGAATATTCTGCATATGATTCTGAGGCACCTGTTGATGAACATCTAGAGCTTTTGCGTAATGTAATTCGATACAAGCCATACGGCAAAACTGCAACTACTTCTCCATTTTAATAGCTGCTCTAGCTGCATTGGCATCAATCAAGCTGCGTCCGCAAAAACAGTGAGGAAGGCCTCAGGGCACACCTCCTTTCAATAGCGGCAATATTATTCTGCTTTGGTTTGGGCATTATTCGCGCAAGTACGCAAGTTGTTGAAGCACGTGGTTCTATTGTCGATCATAACCACCAAGTTCTTAATTGCCCGCTTCGATGTTAAGGAATGGATATATATATAGGTATGAAAAAATGTTCCAAATTTGTGCAGATACTAGGTGATGTATGCCCGGTATCTTACTGCGCAACTCTACTTACTATCAGAAGCCTGCAACATTGCAATGCTCAAAAAAGGCTTCGACACTCTAGGGCTTCACTCTGAGGTACTCAAGTATGGCAGGCTGAACGTGAAACTTCTAGCAGAGTTTCTTATGGGCCATTGTAAACTGACAGCTCATGCGAAGAGGATGGCGGTCATATAGGTGGACTGTACTCACAGACATCAGCGACAACTGAAATAAAAAATATTTAGTGAGACTTAGGGCCTCATTGGGTGACATATCCACCATTATGGCTACAAATCTGCTGGTTTTCATTAGTAGGGCAGCAGATCTGTTGTACAATCTATAGACCAGAAAGGCACAATAGATTCTAAGGGTCGCAGCGTCTTGCAAAGTAGCTTTTTGGGATGATAGTGATGATGATCTAAAGTATTAGTGAATGATTTGCTTCATACAAGTAGCATGTACTACATATTCACACCCTTTGAGCAAAACTGTATGTTTGAAATAAGTTTGTTCTTCTTCTTTTGTTGGATTTGTTTCGTAGAATACACAATCCACAATCCTATTGATATTGCCCGCTTCTCTGTGGAGACTATCGCTTTTTGCTTATGCTGTGAGCCTTTCTGTCATAAGCTCTCTATATCTCATAGATGGCTGTGTGAATTATAACTCTTATTCGGATATGGCTGATTATGCAAAGTGTGCCAAGTCTTTATGTAGACAGCAGTTTCATTATTTCTTATGTTTGCATCTTAATTGCATTTACCGTGTGGAATACCTCACAATAACTAACTTTTTTCAGATTTATGACCTCCAATAGTTGGTCATTTAAAGGGTCCGCCAAATAATTTTTTTTTTTTTAAACAATCCTTCCGGTTAATAATGGAAAATAATTTCATTCAACTGGCTGTCTCGGCTCGCCATGCAGTAGCCTACACGATCGGTCCAATTTTCAAGCACATTATCGATTGTGTGCAGCTGTATTACAACAATGGCTGCACGAATATTGTCCTTTAGAGCGTCAATTGTATCTGGCTTGTTGGCGTAGCACTTATCTTTGACGGCACCCCACAAATAATAGTCCAACGGTGTCAAATCGCAGCTCCGAGGTGGCCAAACGACATCAGCTCTGCGGCTGATAATGCGATCTTCAAAAACAGGGCGCAAAACATCGAGTGTAGCTTCGGCTGTGTGGCACGTAGCACCTTCCTGTTGAAACCAAATGTTGCTAATATCCTCCTCTTCAATTTTTGTGAACAAAAATTCGTTCAACATGGTCCAATAACGATCGCCATTGACTGTAACGGCCACTCCTTGCTCATTTTCGGAGAAAAATGGCCCAATTATGCTTCTGGACCAAAATCAGAACCAAACAGAGACTTGTCTTGGGTGTATCGGCTTTTCAATGTATGCGTGCGGGTTTTCTGTGCCCCAAATGCGACAATTTTGCTTGTTTACATACCCGCCAAGATCAAAATGAGCTTCATCTGAACACATCGCACACATTCTGCTACATTACCATGATTTTCAAAGTAATGTCGCAATATTTCCCAGCGTTGTTCAAGCGTATACACAATCATATTCGTTCAGCGGAAGGATAAAACTAATTATCTGTCGAATCAGATAATGAAATAAGCACTAGTTGAAAAAAAAACGTTAGATGGCGGACCCTTTATAAGCATTCTCGCTTGCCTTGACACGTGGTGGCTTAAAATTAAGATATTGAGGAGTTACTCAAAGATCCACATAATTAAATAACATTTACACCCCTTCGTTTCTCCTACTTTTCCTAGAACAAAGCAGTCGCTTAAAGGAATAAAAAGAATAAAAATCAAAATTAAAGTGTTTGGCTTTTGAAAATTTTAAAGTTTTCATTGTAAATCTCAAACGTTTATCATGCATGTGACTAAATGTATGACTTTGTATGTGTGAGTGTGTTAAAAAAATGCTGTGGCTTTTATGTGTTTTTTGGTGGCTTGAAGGCGGGTGTCTTATAAAGGAAAAGTTTTTCTTTTACGCCAAATAAAATTCAATCAGTTCCATAAAACTTTAAACATTTGTAACAGAGTCTTCATTTGTTTTTTTGTTGGCCTGGTTAAACCAAAAGAAACAAAAATATCCCTTGAGTCATAAGCCAAACTCATGTTAAATTAAAAAGAAATTCAAAAAAATAAAGAAAAAATTTGTTGAAATCAAAATGAGCAACGAGAACAAGCGAGTAACAAAGAACATACTTACACACTTTCTCACACACAGCCCAGCTGAAAAACAAAAACAAAAATAAACTTAAGTTTGTAACAGAAGTACAAGTGTGTGTGTGTGTGTGTGTGTGTGTGTGTTAAAGTGTTTGGCACTTTCACACACTCTCATAACTCATAAACTTGACATAAAACTTTCGCCCACGACAACAGTTCATGAGCATTAGACTCTTTTTTGTTAAATTTTGTTGTGAGAGAAAAAACCGCATAATTTAAATGCTTGCAAGTATGTGTGTATGCTGTGTTTAATACTCTTTTACTGTAGAACATATACACACACATACACATAAACACAGTTTTAATTTTACATTGAGCAGTGATGTTTATGAGTGTTCGTTCGTTTTTTTAATTTTTTTTTTCAATTTTGGTGGTTTATTTGAGTCTGTTTTGTAATTTTTTGTTGTTTTTACAAAAGGGAGAGTTTTGACAGCAGCAGCTATAAAACAATAATAACAACATCAACAATAACTTTCTACACAACAACAAAAAAACAAACAAAAATGTGTATGCATTTCTAATACATATCTCCCTTTACTAGCTTCCTCTACGAAAGGGAATTTTGGCAACAACAAACATGTTTTTATTGCTCTACAGCCATAAAGTGAACGAAATTAAAAAGTGTGCATGGAAGAGGAGTGCGAGTAAGAAAGTAACCTACTTTTCTATGTGATTTAAAAAAAATAGAAGATTTTTAAATTGTTCCTGGAAGTTATGCCGTAGTTGTTGTTGTTACTGCTATCACTGCATATTAAATTACAAAAAAGCAAAACGAAAAAAAGAACGCAAAGACATGAAACCCAAAAAATGAATAAAAAATAGCAGAAAATTAGTAAAAAAAACAGTAGCAATGGAAGAGGGTATCTAAAAGAGGATATAGAAGATGAAAAAACATACATTTTTCACAAATACAATTATTTGCTTAAATTTATGTAAAAAAAAAATTAAAAAAGAAACTTTTATAAACCATTGTGAGCAAAATAATAGCAGAAGATGTTACAAAATTGCATCATATGCATTGTTATACCCCAAACTGCAATTCGCAATGAGGTTTTCTTTACAAAAAATAAAAGTTTTGGAATTTCACGGTACACTGTCTCGCACTTATGATTAACCTTTAAAACACAGGGCATTGTTATAGCCATAGCGACCCTGGTTAATATTGTTTGTTGTGACTTTGTTCCCTCCAAATAACAAGATGTTTGTTTCATAAGCGAGCTCTTTGTTTGACTCAAAGTTATAACCTTTTAGACCTTTGCCTATGGGCGCAATTCTCAATTGAGATTTAGAGAGCAAAAAGAAATACTCCTTGGTGGTACAATAGACTCAAGACACTAAAGGCTGATGCAAGGCGCCTGTTCAACAATGCAAAGGTAACTGTCGATATGGAATAAGAAGAAGAAAGGTATGCTTGGCGGAGTCAATGCGAGAAGATCGGCATTTACTCTGCAGCCTTTCGACTACAGAAGGTATTGGCTCAAATTCATTCAAATGTTCTCAGTACGTGGAAACGTCCTGATAGGACGTACACTGAATATTCGGAGGAAACTTGTGATCTTCTTCTGAGAACTCACTTTACAGTATTACTACCTTTGCCAAACGATCGCATTTCTAACAGCTAACCATCGATGGACAAGGAAAATATGAGAATGATTCTTCGCTGATGGTCGATTTGGACCTGATGGAATTTTCCCATGCTTCCTTTAATAGGAACGTTATAACATCTATTCTCTATCCCAACTATCTAGTATCTTCATATCTGATCTCTTAGCTTGTCATGTGTCTATAACCTGGTGCGACGCAAAAATGGTCTTCAAACCCAAGGCTGGTGGCAAATCTAGTTAATTATCAAAATCATGTAGCCTGAGCTTCTTATAATTAAAACGATGGAGAACTACTGGATAGTTATAAAAGGGAATCTTATCTCGTGACAAAACCTATTCATCATTTGCAATATCCTTATTAGCCAGCAAATCTATGATGAAGGATTTTACGACGATGACTGAAAATATTCTGAAGGCTTGGAATTGCAGTTGTGTGTCTTCATCGACATCAACAGCTTGGCTTTGACAACACTATCCACAATGCCGTCATAAGGGCAACTTGATAGGAAAAATGTTTTTATTATTTTAAAGAACTGGAAAAGGGCGATGATGGCCCTGATGGACCACTAGAGGCTGCCCACAAGGTGGCGCTTTATTACCTCTTGTGAAGACACTAATCACTGATGAACTTTAAGAAAAGCTCAATAACTTGTAATTATGATCAGGTCATCGTGGTAATCGGATGGGAGGACTTAGCTATATCGGATCAAACACAAAGTGCTCTTGACTGTAAACCCCATGAAGGCAGTGATTGTATCATTTACTAGACGTAGTAGTCTGAGACTCACTGAGCCAACAATAATAACTGAATTCTCAGATGAAGTCAAATATCTGGTAATCATTCTGCATATAACGAGAGGGAACACTCGTCCTTTGTTACCAACAAGGCGACCAAGGCTCCTTATGCCTGTCAACGTCTCTATGGTAAAACGTGGGCTCTAAAACCCTAAATGATTACTCTGGTCCTTCGTTACGATTATAAGACCAATACTGACCCTGCATTGGAGTAGCGAAATGGCCAGACTCTAGGGTCTATCGCTTACTTGTGCCTCTATGACGGGAATGTAAAAGTGATCTTAAATTACATGATGCTCCGTGCTTGAAAGCTGGTGATATGGTGGAGCACATGAAAATATTGCACCTGTTTGATTTTGGACCCTCGTTGGAATAAATTATTATAATTCGCTTTGCCTATTGGCAATGATCCTTCGATTTTGCAGATTTAAGTTTATGCCATCTTTACCTGCGTTGAGTCTGGGATTTTTACTGTCGGGACATGACTCCATTGTTTAATTTTTGCTTAAGAGAAGCCTTAGTGGGACTGCTGATTATAGGTGTGGCATGGGGGTTGAGGCATGTCGGTTTTATGATGTGGGGGCAATGGATATCATTGTGACGGTAGATGTGGTGGATTTTAGTTGAAAGGGACTCTATGGAGGCTCGGCAAGTTTGCTCGCATTGTCTTCAATAGAAAGCCTCCTTCAGGATTATTGAATGGTAGGTTGTAGTGGAGCGTACTTTGGTGGTTATTGGCTTATGGTGTGCCTGTCTGGTGATTGTATCATTCATTTTAGTTGTTTTTATTGGCCACCAGGCCGGAGACATTTGAGACTTACACTGGTGATAGCATTAATACTACGAAATCACATCGGAGACTTAGTTCTGGTACACGGTAGTCGGAAACCACAGTGACCACCTGGGTCCCTTCACGACTATGGTTGGACTGCCTTGTGGGAGCAACATGGTGGCTGTTTAATATCCATAGAGAGCGCTGGCTCGGTATGAAGTTACATTCTGAACCGGGTGTAGGTCGGTAGAAGTTTAGATAGTCTCTAACACTTTACCAAGATGGAAGTCATATCCAAAAAACATGCATTCGAATTTGGTACTCACATATGGATTTTATCATGTGTGGGTGCGTTGCTGGACACATTGTATTCACTCGTGCCTTGGGCACCGTGTAGTATGCCAGCATTGCGATACTCACGTTAAACTTGTGACTTACTTTAGCTGTTTTAGGGAATATCTGAGAAGAAATCCGAAGGGTCCTTATGTGATGTGAGATGCCTAGGCGACCTTTGGGACCATGTTATCCTGCGATGTTAGGTCTAACGTTATTATAGTTGGCGTGACATCTCTTAATGTACTTAGCGTTCACAATGGGATTACTCTATGTTAGGTACAGGGTCATGATGGCAATCTTGGGAATGAGAGGGCTGAACGCTTAGCGAAGCAAGGGCAACTTTTCAGTGTTCCTGTGGAATAATCAAGGGCGAACTCACTCGGTTTTTTAGGAATGTATCCGGTATGAGACAGGCTAAGTGGCTTATTTTGCTTTCTACCATCGTAGACCAACTTGTGGATTTTTTCTAAAGGTGACTACACACATGCATCGTTCATTCCTTGAACTGCTTTGGTGAAAGACCCACCATATTCGTCTTTAGTGTACGTTCATGTAGAGAAATTTATTTTTATGTATACGCTTTGATCTTCGATGTGTTATGTTACATCTATATTTTGTCCACAGTTACAAAACGACACTTGTTCAGATTACGCCTGAACATAGCTAAGCATTTCCAGGATTGTACTTATGGTCTAGTGTGCTTAAACACCGCTTTTTTATACCCAAATATTCATGCAAATTATGAGTTACTTGCTGGCCTTAAATGCTTTCAGCCTCAGTTTTCTTCTTCTATCATACAACATCATTGCTTGGATTTATGCTATTATTTTGAACATAAATGTTTATGTTGAGTAACAATTTAATACGAAGTGATATTTATGTTCAGTTTAATTTACGAACACATGCGTTAAAGCCAATATTTTTAACATACACAAGAACACATATATTCTCTCTCTCTATCTCTCCCTCTCTCTCTCTTTCTCTTATAACAGCTTACAAATCCTCCCACACACATGCATTCAAATGTACAGGCAAATAAGATTTATGTGTTATTTTGTGTTGTAATGTAAACATACATGCAAATAAATATATTTTTATGTGTCAGTGTTAATGAGAGTATACGAGTATATGCTGTTAAGAGAGACGGTAGAGAGAGAAAGAGTTGTATCAGGGATGGAAAAGTTGGTACAATTGTACTTCTTTTAAGCGCTATTTGCAAGTCAAAAGTACAATAGCACCTTGATGACTAATTTAGCACAATTTCAAAATTTTCCCCTCCTTCATATCCCGGTTTTTACGTTTCTTTTATTTTTATATGGCAACTTGTAGTTAAACATTCGTTAAGAATTGTTTAGCACATTTTGTTCAATCATCTGTTGTTTCGGAAAGAACTTGTAGCACCATACCATCAAATTTTAAAATGTTTCCTTTACTCTCGTGTAAAAGAGTCGAGCGCTGGCAAATGTAGGAATTATTAATCTTGTAAAAACGACAACATATCGCATTTTTATGATTTATTTTCCCGTTACTCCACTTGGGAGCATATGGCTTCCACAAAGCATCTCCATCTAACACGGTTTACTGCTAATGACTTTGCCTCCTCCCATGTTAGGTTGTTCCATCCCAGTTTTTGAATAATTGTGCGCCTCCAGATGTTTTTTTTTTTGTCGACCACTATATCTTGAGCCTTGAGAATTCCATGTGACATTCTGGTGATACTCTCTGGACTTTTTAGTATGGTGGGACCGATCCATCGCCACTTTCTTTTTCCTAACTGTTTAAGTATGGGTTCCTCATTAGTCATGCTTCACAGTTCTGTGTTACTTATGGTGTTAGGCTGCATATGATTCTGAGGCACTTGTTAATGAATACCTGGAGTTTCTGTGTGATGTTATTCGATACAAGCTAGGTTTCACTGTCATACAGCGGTACTGGTTTAACACATGAGTTGAATATTCTGAGCTTAGTCCATCTGGATATATGTGAGCTTCTCCATACTGACTTCAGTCGTTCAAATGCCGCTCTCGCTTTCTTGAGTCTGTTATCTACGTCTGTTACTGCGCCACCGTTTGTAGTCATTGTAATTCCTAGATAGCAGGAGCCATCTACATACTCGACTGGTTGATCCTGTAGCATGATGTTTTCCGTGCTTGTATTGTTTATTTTCATGGCCTTGGTTTTTTTGATGTTTATTTCAAGCCCAACACCACGAGCCAATCTATCTAGTTCCTCTAGTTTCGACTGCAAATATCATCTCCATAGTCCAAGTCTTCGAGTTAGCGTTAGAGACTCCTTGTAATCCTTCTTCTTTTTGAACACAGACTTTGCTCATTATGTCATCCAGCACGACGGTGAATAGTTATGGTGATAGTGGACATCCTTGTTTAACTTCAAGCTGAAAGTTCTGCATCCTTATACATCCCTCTGATTATTCGAATTATCTTCTGGGGTACTCCTTTTGTTCGTAGTGCTTTCCATATAGCCGTTCGCCTGATGGTATCAAACGCTTTCTTGAAATCGAAGAACAGTAGATACAGGTAGGTACGCTATTCTGTTCAAAGTGTTGTCCCAAACTACGCAGCTTCTATTCGGTCTTAAACCAGCTTGTTCGTCTTGCAGTATGTTGTCTATTCTGCTCCGAAGCCTCCCCTGTATTTTGACTGCAAGTATCTTATTACAGTCTTTCAAGTCGCTACTTTTTGATAAGTTTACAATGATGCCCTTCTTCCATGTAGGAGGCAGCCTCTTCTCTTCCCACACTGATGTGGTATGTGGCAGTAGAAGTTCAATCGCTTATTGATTTATCAAAAATCACAACTCAAAACAAATGTTTAGGGAAGGCGAACAAACTCTTTTTACAAACGTAGTTTTATATGGATACAGACATAAAGAAGACAGTGAAGTAAATGAAATTTACTTCGTCGTTAGAGATTTAACCTGCAAACTGATTTACGGAAAAAAAATTCGATAAATTTGAAGTTGTGACTGTTCGGGACTAAGTATGCGATATAGAGTACAAATGTATAAATAAATTTTTATTTAAGTTTTTGGTTAATTCCTTATAAGAAATAACTAAAAAATTTAGTACAACTGGACTGAAAAAAGTACACTTTTTCATGAAGTTGGTACACTTTGCAAATCATATTTCGCATACCTGAGTTGAACTCGTATTATGTTTGTTTTCTTACTTTTTTTTTTTTTTTTTTTGTTATACAAATCAAAGTATTAAAAAAGTTTTTTTTTTTTTTATTTTTATTTTAACAGTTATCATGTGTGCTGATAGTATTTGTTTTGTTTTATTATAATTGTATGCGTATAAGTATGTACAATAATGTTATTGTTGTTGTTATTTGTAATTTGCACTTCAACGCCGTTATACACTCTGATTTTTATGACTGTTTGCATGTAGCATTTGTTAGAAAGGTGGGGAGTTTAAAATATATATCGGGTAGGCCATCCATGGTTTAAATTTGAACCAGCGGTTATTTCGAATCTAGCAATACTTATGTCACAATATTCTGCCACAAAATTCAGTAGATTATCTCCACTCAACGAAATTATCGATTTACGCTTGAGCAACGTTGCAATTAAGTGGAAATTTATTTCCAAAACAAAGACAAAAAAATCTTGGTGGGTACGTTAATAAGCAAAATTGGGGTTAAAAAAGAAACCCAAACGTGGTCAGAATTGGCAGAAGCCCATGCACCCATTACGAGTGACTGTTTGGTGCTACTTGTGGAATGGAGGCATTGTTGGCCCTTATTTCTTTGCTAATGAGGACGGCGCAATATTATGGTCAATTATTTTATTTTATTTATAAAAAAAATAAAATAAATAAAATGAAATATATATATAGGATCCGCCATCTAACGTTTTTTTTTTTCAACTAGTGCTTATTTCGTGAATGGTAGCACTTAGCTCATGTCTGATTCGACGGATAATTAGTTTTATCCTTCCGCTGATCGAATATGGCTGTGTTTACGCTTGAACAACGCTGGGAAATATTGCGACATTACTTTGAAAATCATGGTAATGTTGCAGAATCAAAAATCATCTTTTCAGATGAAGCTCATTTTGATCTTGGCGGGTATGTAAACAAGCAAATTTGTCGCATTTGGGGCATAGAAAACCCGCACGCATACATTGAAAGGCCGATACACCCAAGACGAGTCACTGTTTGGTGCGGATTTTGGTCCAAAGGCATACTTGGGCCATTTTTCTTCGAAAATGAGCAAGGAGTGGCCATTATAGTCAATGGCGATCGTTATCGGGCCATGTTGAAGGAATTTTTGTTCACAAAAATTGAAGAGGAGGATATTAGCAACATTTGGTTTCAACAGGACGGCGCTACGTGCCACACAGCCGAAGCTACACTCGATGTTTTGCGCCCTGTTTTTGAAGATCGCATTATCAGCCGCAGAGCTGATGTCGTTTGGCCACCTCGGAGCTGCGATTTGACACCGTTGGACTATTATTTGTGGGATGCCGTCAAAGATAAGTGTTACGCCAACAAGCCAGAGACAATTGACGCTTTAAAGGACAATATTCGTGAAGATATTGGTGAAATACAGCTGCACACAATCGATAATGTGCTTAAAAATTAAACCGATCGTGTAGGCTACTGCATGGCCAGCCGAGGCAGCCATTTGAATGATATTATTTTCCATTATTAACCGGAAGGATTGTACTTTCAAATAAAAAAAGAAATTTGAGAAAATATTCGGTAGTTTTTTTTATAGCATTTTCAAAAAAAAAATTATTTGGCGGACCCTATACACATCTATAGAATGCAAAACGTAAATGTATTTATCTAATTTTTAAGTATTTATCTTTAGACAACAATAAATTGAATTAAAAGCAAGTGAATTCATTAATAATCAATCTTCTTAATTTCAAAGAAACTTCCAAGTATACGAGTAGCGTATCGTAGCTATATTTAAGGCCATTTAGTACATTGATAACGTCGCTAGAGCTTAGAAGAGATTTGCCAAAACACTTTAGACGAGGATCGTTGTATAAAGGGCAAACACCCAGGAAATGTCTAGTATTTTCAGATGCGTCTAGATTACAGAGTGAGTACAATCCAACTGAGAAATGTCTAAAGGGTCTAGAATACAGGTAAAGTAACCCAACATGTGTCTTGATTATCATGCTTGTAGCACGAGACGAATATTTAGAAAATAGCGGGGAAGATGTGATGTAATCAAGTTTAGATTAGAGATCATGAAACTGTGAGGCTCTTGCATTAGATATTAAACTGTTTTTTTCTTTTTCAATTACCAGTTGCACTATACGTTTCCAATGTTGACATAAAGGACCAGCGTTATCAGGGTTAAAGTTAAATATATTACAAAGCTTAGACCATTCATCAGACCCATACGTATTACTAGCGATTATTTTATCAGTTATTTTATGGGGCAATCTATACCAGGGTTGGCAACCAATTGCGTAACCCAATTAAACCCACTAGGGTTTTATTGGTTATTTATTTATTTAAAGGTTTTAATGGTTTATTTACCACAAAAATAATTAAATATTACATATTGGGAGTATAAGATAATTCGGTCCGTTTTTTTAGCTCAGAAAGATAATGAATTAAAAAATGTAAAAAAGTGAAATTTATCGAATCACTGCTTATTTCTTTTCCACACCTCGGAGCCAATGTCCAATGTCTTTTTAATCGATACACTTTGAAGATGATTTTATACTTCTCTGAAATAAGCGCTTCGGTAATATGCTGAAAGATATTTCATCCGTCGAAACAGACCCGGAGATAGAGCTAACGGCGGGTGTGGCATTTCATAGCTTCCAATACTTGCTTGGCAACTTTGACGATGTGGCAAAAGGAAAACTTTATCTGTTTGTCGCTTTTTATATTGCATTACAGCCGTTTTGTCATAATGCACGGTTTAAACGAAGTAATTACAGTCTGCTCTGATCACCGAGTCTTAGTAGCTCATAGTACACAATGGTGCCTCGATCGCACTAAGAGTGCAAAACTGCATTATTAATACTAAAGAGATGTAATTGTACTAAAAACAAAAAATATTGTTATTGACTTGAACGAAATTCGCAAGCAGTTATAAAACTCAATAAAACCCAAAAAAGTCCATCAAAAAACCCAATAAAAAGTAGTGGGTTGGGTTTTATTTAAAAAACCCGGGTTTCTGCCAACCCTGATCTATACACTGGCAGACTTAGAATTCTATTTAAAATGTAGTTTCCGAGTATCTGAAAATAGAGTATTTAGACCGGTTTCTAAATAGAAATGGTGATGTCAGTTGGCTGCCAAGAAACTGCGATTGGATTAATTTTCTAATGTATTTGCTGTTCGGAGCCAGCATTAAACTGTAGGTCGCCTTCAATGAGTCTAAAAATAGACTCGAGTGCAGCTCATTGACTGAGAGAAGTCTCTATGTTCCTTCATGGAATGTTTTGGGATCCTCTTTTCGGATGAAGCTCATATCCATCCTGGTGGGTACGTTAATAAGCTCAGAAAATCCAAATGTGGTCACGAGTGACAGTCTGGTGCGACTTTTGAAGCGAAGGCATCTTTTGTACATAAGTATTTCATATTTCGCAATCATTACGGTCGATTTTGCAAAAAAATTATCTCTTCGGATGGAGCTCATTCTCATCTCGGTAGGTGCGTTAATAAGCAAAATTGCCATATTTGGGGCTCAGAAAACCCAAAAGTGATCTTACAGAAGCCAATGCACCCATTACGACTGACTGTTTGGTACGGCTTGTGGAACGGAGGCATTACTGGTCCATTACTTTCAATGGAGTCACCTATCGTACCACGATAACCGATTTTTTTGTGCCCACTCTTCATTCTATTGATGTGAACTATGTTTGGTTTCAATAGGATGGTGCAACTTGCCACACATCTCATGCCACAATCAATTTATTGCGTCAAATGTTTGATGGCCGTTTAATTAGCCGAAATAGTGATCTCAGTTGGCCGCGAAGAGGCTGCGATTTGACTTTATTGGACTATTTTCTGTGGAACGCCGTTAGAGATAAGTGTTATGCTGACAAACCCGGAGATAATTGAACATTTACAGGTCAACCTTCGTGGTGCCATTGTCGGGATACGAAACCATACATTCCAAAAATTTCTCGAAAAATGGTCCAATTGAATGGGATACTGTAAGGCCAGCCGCGGCAGTGATATGAATGAAATAATATTTCATTTCTAACCGGAAAAATTGTATTTCAGAACAACAACAAAAATTTGGCAAAATTTCAAACCGTTTTTGTTTTGTTGCATGTTTAAGTATAAAAATTTAAATGGCCCACCCAATAATAACAAACAAACAATATATTGTCGGCTTGAACGAAATTTGGAAGCAATTACAAGACCCAATAAAACTCAAAAAAAAAACATCAAAAAACCCAATAAATATCGGTGGGTTGGTTTTTTTCTAAATACTTGGACCATTACGTGAAATAAATCTTTCGTGAGCTGTTTCTTTGAGTAAATCAATTATAGCGCGCGTTATGTGACATTAATTTTGGAAAAAATTTCAATAATTTTGCAAGCGTTACTCTGGTGTAAGTCGTTTATCCATAATAAAATATCCAACAAGAAACAACTATCAGCTAAACCTAGTCATGGCTATTGTAATAGCTTTTAGGATGTGGAGAAAGAGGAACTGCTACAACCACTTCTCTTTTAATCCCTCCCTCTATCATTAACTGGACTGGTCCAGGCATGTGACACTGTCGAGTTTGGTCAACTTTGACAGGAATTGAATATAAAAACAAGGCCCTATAAAGACCGATATCATTTTAAAACTTCGTAAAATGGCTTAGAATGTCCACATATTGTAACATCATGATTACTTTCTTAAAATATATTTAAAATAAGAATAAATAGTTAAGAAAAAACTATTCAAAAATATGTAAAAAAAAATCTTTTTTAATTCGAAATACACTCGAAAAAGTTCTCGAAAATCGGTCCGATCGAATGGGGTACTGCGAGGCCAGCCGCGGCAGCAATAAGAATGAAATAATATTTCATTTCTAACCGGAACAAAGATAAATTTAGCAAAATTGAAAAACCGTTTTTGTTTTATTGCATTTTTAAATTTAAACTTTTGAATGGCCCACCCTATATATATTATTTTTAAAGTATACCACCCAATCTAATTATTTTCTTAAATTGAAAATCAACAAAAAAAACTTCTTTTAGCAAAAAAACAAGTGAAATTAAAAAGAAAATAAAAAAAAAAATTTTAATTGAAATGCTTCACTTTGAAATGAAATCTTTGGTATTTCAAATTCAATATTAAAGAAGATTTATTATTTCGGTCTCTTTAATTCCCAAATTGTTTTAACCAAAGCCTTTAAAAATTTTTTAATTAAAAAAAAAAACGATTTTATTCAAATATCACATAATTTTGCTTTTTGTTTTTTTAATATTTTATTTTTAATTTTAAAATTTAAGTGCAAGGCAAAGTCACCACCATCGTCATCATCACCCACAATTAAATCTCCACAAAATAATTTCATAAATCCATTGCCATTGACCAATTAAATCAGTGTTTCTGTCTGTGCTTTTGTGCTCTCTTCTATAACATGCATTTAATTCTCAAGGGTTAGGGGTAGGACATTGGTTTCTATATCTAATCCGTATCTAATACGTATGTAGAATATAAAAACAAAAATTTTGAACACAAAGTTTTTGAAATATAATTGTTGTTATTGCTGCTGTTGTTATCAATGTTTTTATAAAAAGTTTTTTTTTTGTTTGGTTATTGTTGTTACAGTTTAAATCATACTTAAAACTTGTTAGATTCTATGTTTTTCTATGTTTTTCTATATAATTCTTGTCGTAGGTTTGTGTGTGTTGTAAGTGTACCAAGAGTGTAAATAAGTATCTCTCCCCCTCTAATAATAAGTTTGTATTGTTGTTGACATTTTAATCGTCTTATCTTCTCACGATCTAAAGAAATACAAAAAAATATTACAAAAATGTTAAATGATAACAATAAATATGTCGTTCTTTCCTTTCCGCTTTTATTTAGTTTTTGTTATTTGTTTTTGTAATACGCTATTGAAAAGCGTAAAAAGTTTTCATATTTACTGTTAAGATGCTTATCGATGTGTTAGTAAGTGCTTCTACACAATTTTTTTTTTTTTTTTTATCTTTCTATTGTATACAGGAGTGTGGAGAATTGAATTCTTTTCAAACTATGAGTAGCCATGAAGGTTAATGTGTGTATGTTATGTGTTTTGTACTACAAACCTACAACAAGAATAGTTCTTATACCCTACACAACTCAATACATTTCTGGTTATATACGAGTATCATTGTTATCATCATATAGATCAGGCACTTTTGCAAGACTCTGCGATCCATGGTATCCATTGTGCTCCTTCTGGTCTATAGTTTGTTCAGCAGATCTTTTGCATTTCTAATGAACAACAACAGATCTGAAAACATAATGGTGGAAATGTCTCCATAAACATTCCATCTAAACCTCTCAAGAATCCCACATTTGCATAATGTATGTAACGCTGTATCGAATGCCTGTGAGAGCAGCACAATCCACAAACATCCATACCTGCGACCGCCATCAATTCTTTGTAGTAAATGTTGTTTGTGGAATAAAAAAACATGCATAACAGAGCTGTAAGATCGAGAAAAAAATCATATAAATGAGTGTGTGAGACACATTATTTGTCGCTGCACACATATGAATACCCTGGTATTACGAATTTACTCAAAATTTTACACAAACAATATGCAATGAAATGAATTGCTCATTTTTGATAATATTTTGCTTATTTTTAACACGTTTGCAGTATAAAATTCGTACTCACGAGTTAAAGAATAAAAAGAGTTTTTAATTTGTGCTCACGAGTCGGGCAAAAAATATTACGAATTTAAAAATAAAACTCATGAACACGAGTCATAAAACGAGCGAACCAAGTTTTTACTATACTTGATATTCCCTCTACATTTTCTTTGAAATGTCTTACAATTCGGAAACCCATGTACCCGTAATGAATTTTTCTAATGAAGCTTAAATAAATACCAACGAAAAGTTTTTCTTTATTGAAAACGAAGAAAATTCTGCAAAAATACAAAAGAAATAGAAGTGAAGTTGTAAAAAACTAAAAAGCAAAACAAAATATCAAACAAAACGTTAAGTAAACAAGAAATTGTAATAATAATGGCACTTTTTTAAGTACCACCCAACTTTGCTAAGAGCATTTTATTAAAAATTTTTCTTTTTTTCAAAACTATTTTCAATTTAGCTCTTATTGATCACATGTTTTTACTCAGATTTTATTTTTAATTTTTATACCAAAAATGGTAAGGAATATAAATTTTTTTTTCATACTGTTCCGAAAATAAGGTTGGGCACCACAGCGTTTATTACATCGCTAAAATAAATAAACAAAAGCTGCCAGAACAACTATACGTGCTGTTTACTAATAACCAAATCTACAATAACAACCATTAGCAGAGATAAAGTAAATAAAAATAACACGGCAACAACAATAATTAAGCAGCAAAGAAAACAAGTAACAGACAATAAACAAGCAACAACAAATACTAAGAACTGAAAGAGGTAGATGTTCACATACGCATGGCTACAAAAGAACTAAGAAGAAATTAAAAGAAAGAAATGGAATCTACCTGATATATCGAGAGGTTCGAGAGCTTTCGATGTGTTGTTTACTCAGTCATATAAAAGGCACATCGATGCGAACACCAATCAGTTTGTGTGTCGTAAACTCAGCCAGTGCAGTTTTAAGTAAAGCTAACTTAGCGAAAGTGTTATTGGTGTTAAGAGAGTTTATAAGGAGTAAACTCGTGAAGCTATTAGTGAAGTAAAAACCAGTTTAGTTGGAGCTAACTCAGTAAAGAGGGTTAAGTGTGGATAACCTCTGGTTGAAAAGGTTGTGATCGAACCTAAGTTATAACTACGATCGGGTTGGAAGAACTTAAGCAAGAAAGATCTGTCGAGTAATTGTTGTTGTTTACAAAGTTGTTAACAGAAATTGTTATTGCCTGTAAAGAGATTACAAGCAGTGGTGTACATAACTGTGTTGAATAAAGAGGTTTTAATTAAAACCAAACACAAAATTTATTTTATTTTAACTACAATCGACGAACTCATAAATACACGTTTTTAAAAAGGTAAAAACGTAACAGTATTTTATTCTAACGAATCCAGAGTCTATTTGCTTGTACTGTCATAACACTTTATCATATTTTTTTATGCTCTTGGTGGTGATGCGGTTGTTTTTTCTAATTTCTTTTAAATCAATATTGAAGCTGAAGAAAAGCTCTAAATAATATTCATCGGTAATCCATTAAATGTGAATGATATCGACTAACTTTGTTGCTTACTTATTGACCGGCACACCTATCTTAGCCATCTTTGGTGCTGGCTTACCTAAGCAAATCCACTGTCTTAATTATGTTTTATTTTATGGTTCCATGTTTTGTACCAAATTGCAAAACTGGAAAAAAAAATAGTTCGACTTATCTCTGAACATTGGCAGATACTGCTTTGAAAATATCACACGACTGGGCGTCATCTTCTTATGCTACCTTGCAGACTCCATTATATGGCTAATCTGGTGTTGTAGTTTGATTGCCTTTTAAGTCTGTGTTCAATCCACCACCACTTACGCTTTCTTATTTCAATTGATTAAGGCTGCTGATCTGTTTTTTGCTGGAGCATATGATTAGATACAGTTCTTAGCAAGAAAATGTAACTTTTCATGGCGTGAGCGGCTGCGTTTCATGTTTCGCAGCCATACAAGAGAGTGGAGCTTAGTTCGTGGATGTAGTAGTGGTGACAGGATTTAGTTTGTTTCTCAAAGTCTATGAAATCTAGAAGCAATGTTGAACGCAATTCGGCAGATTGTACCCTGTGATGACACTAAGGCTGTCATTTCGATTAATAGTGGCCTTTTATAGCCTGAAAGCAGCTTGTTATTCCAATGTCGACGTAACTCTATCGGAGATCCTTCTGACCTATAAACTTATTAAACATATGGAGCAAAGTCACACTGTCTTTGTTCTCGGTATCTATACTACTACTCCCTCAGCAAGTTCCCTAAGAAAAATTCCAACTTTTCTACTTTCAGTAGAAGATAACAGTTAAGAAAGACTACAGTTTCCGAAGAGCATTAAGTTTGGCAATCCACTGGATGTTATATTAAAAAAAAGGAAGTATTTTTTATTAAAAGGTTTTCGTAGTTTATTTACAACAACAAAATTTAAAATTTGCGTATTAGGAGTACAAATCATTTCGGTCGGTTTTTTTTAGCCATTTTGCGAATCCCGTTAAAGTAAAACTTCTTTTCTTTTGAGTCGATTCGACTTTGAAGCCGAACGAAATTGTAATCAACAAAATAGTCAGAAGGAGCAACAGTCGGCAAATGCTGGCACCTTTTGCGACGAGAGGCTGAACGTTGTCATTTAAAAGAATAACTTAATCATGTCTGTCTTTATATTCCAGCTGTTTTCTTCGTAATGCACGATTCAAACGAAGTAATTGTAGTCTGCCCCGATCACCGAGTTTTAGCAGTTCATAGTACACAAATCTGCCTTGATCCTACTAAGAGTCAAAAATTGCATTATAAATTCCAAAATAACGTCATTATATCGGGTGGGCCAGCAGTTTTAAATCTGGCAATGTTTATGTCATTCTATTCTGTCACAATGTCACAAAATTCAGTATATTTTCTGCAATTAACGAAATTAATCGATTTACGCTTGAGCAACGTTGGAATTTCTTGGAAATTTATTTTCAAAACAAAGACAATTGGTCGGAAATTGCACAGAAATGCCGTACAAAATTTAGTCGCAGAGAAGGACCAACAGTGCCCTATATACGCAAGTTTATTGCTAAAGTAAGTGAAACTGGTTTCATTGTTGATGCGTCACGACGTAAGCGTGCTCGTACAGTGCGTACACCCGAAAATATAAAAGCTGTAGTTAAGAGCGTGCGTGAGAACCCCTCATCATTAACTCGTCATCGTTCTCAAGCATTGAATATTTCATGCGCAAGTTTACGTCGAATTGTGAGAAAAGAAACTGTATGACGCCATACAAAGTTCAACCTATTGAAGTTCAACCTAAAAGTTGAAGCTGCATGATAATCTACTTCGTTTTTGTTTCGCTAGATGGGCCAACGAGCACGATGATGTCGATTTTTCCAAAAAATTATGTTTTCGGATGAATCTCATTTTCATCTTGGTAGGTACGTTAATAAGCAAAATTACAGTATTTGGGGCACAGATTCCAAGCGTGGTATTGCAGAAGCCAATGCACCCATTATGCGTGACTGTTTGGTGCGACTTGTAGAGCAGAGACATAATTAGCCCATGAGGTCGGCGCAACCAGTACGGCCGCACCATGATAACCGATTTTTTGTGTCCGTTCTTCATAGTATTGATGTGAACGACGTTTGGTTTCAACAGGATGGTGCAATTAGCCACATATCTCATGCCACAAACGGTTTATTGCGTCAAACGTTTGATGGCCGTTTGATGGCCGCCAAGAAGCTGCGATTTGACACCGTTGAACTATTTTCTGTGAGGCGCTGTTAAGGACAAGTGTTATACCGGCAACCCAGAGAAAATTGAACATTTGAAGGCCAGCATTCGTGATGCCATTGCCGAGAAAGGATCCCATACACTGGAAAAAGTTCTCGAAAATTGGTCCGATCGAATGGTGTACTGTGAGACCAGACTCGGGTGCCATATAAATTGATTAATATTTCGTTTCTAACCGGAAGAGTTGGACTTTTTAATCCCTCCCTCTATCATTATCTGGACTGGTCCAGGCCTGTGACACTGTCGAGTTTGGGTAACTTTGACAGGAATTGAATTTAAAAACAAGGCCCCATAAAGACCGATATCATTTTAAAGCTTCGTAAAATAGCTTAGAATGTTCTCATATTTTAACATTAGGATCACTTTTTAAACTTTCTTTCAAATTAAAATAAATAATTAACAAAAAACTGGAAAATATGTAAAAAAATCTTTATTTAATTCTATATATCTAATAAATAGCATTGTTGTTGTTATTGTTATTACAATTGCAATTTTAAAAGAAGAAACTCTTAAAAAATATTCAAGGAAAAAACTGTATGCAAATGTAACATTTTCTTTTTGTCGTTGTTGTTGTTTTTATTTGTTGCATTGTTATAACAAGATAATAAGCTGTATATACAACAATAACTAAAGCAAAAACAAATGAACAAAATAAGACACTCAAAGGCTAAAAAAAATCGACAGTACGAAAGGGAAGTGCAGTGTGATAAAAAGCAACTGGGACTGGGAATTACATGGAAATGGTTATGGAAGTGCTGGTTAAAGAAAAGAAAACTATTTTTCTTTTATTTCACTTCTTAAGAAACAAATCTATTTGAATTTATTTACTGGAATGTAAATACAGCTTTAAGTTTTAAAAACAGGGTGCTTACATTAAAAAAGAAAAAAATGCATAAAAATTCCTTGAATATATAGCGATCATTAGTTGAAAATTTTCCAATTTTTTCACATACTTTTGTGGGTTATTTTATTGCGCCCTGTAATATTTCAAAATTTTTATTTTTCTTTTAGAAAACAGTGAGTATGGAGTATTTGTTAGTAAAAAAATACTGACTGTAACTTTAACCGGAAGTACTTAAGCGCTACTTCTGTGATATCCTGTGTTTTCTAGGTATTTCTTATATTCTTACCAATTTGTTTAGAATTTTTATTATTAAATCTTACAAGTAACGTAAGCAAAATAGAAATAAATGAAATACTAGTTACTTATAGTTACTTTCTTAAATTATTTTTTAAATTATCCACGTTTTAAAAACATTAAATTTAAAAATTAAATTTAACCTTCAAATTAAAAAACCCCCAAACAATGTTGAAACAGTAAACAGTCACAACAATTACACTATTTAAGCATAAAAGTATACTTTAAAAATTTGGTTCGATTATAACGCAATATTGTTATAACAACGCACACGCACACTATCACGCAATTTATCCATCATAGCCAGTCAAAGCATTTAAAATATATAACAACGTCAGTGAGAGAGAGAGAGAGACGGAGAGAGTGAGACTTAAAAAAAAATACAATTTAAATGAATTGATAGTTATTCAGCAACTGATTTTTATAAAACACAACAGAAGAGCCTGAAAGCACAATTTCATGTGTGTGTGTGTATATAAGTGCTTGTATAGTTTTTTTGTTTACTTTTGTGTTTTGTCTTTTTTTTTATTTCTTCTCGTGTTGAAATAAAAGTAATACACCATTTGTGCCATGTTGTTATTGTTGCTATTGCTTCACTTTTCATGTTGTAATTTTTTTATTTATTTTTTTTTCGTTATTGTAAGTGCTATTTTTTGTTGTTGTTGCCTTTCTTGTACTCTTTTATTTTCGTAGCTTTCATATGCAAGCAGATTACATACACTCCATTAACATTTTATGCACTTGTATTATCGCAATTAAATTTTTAATGTTTTCATTTCGACAGTATTGCGAGCAAAATAAAAAAAGAGAAAAAAGTGGAGAAAAGGCAAAAAAGTGGAAAGTAAAGAAAAAAAAGAAACGTTTTTCATTGTTTTTTGTTAGTGTTACTGTAAGTGGTGAATATTTTACTGTTACCGACACTATAACAGACCAATACACCAGCACATCAGGGCAATGCAATTTGTAATGCCTGCGTTGGGTAAGACGGTTTGCGTGGTTCTACTTTTTTAATACCATTTGTAACACAACCACTAACAAACGTGCTGTTATTACTAGCGAAACATGCATACTATACATACACATATACGTGTGTATGTATGTATTTAAACGCAATTTTAAACATTTTTAAATACTTTAAACATATCCATAGAAATGTATAGTTTAGGGCTATTGAAATAAACAAAAAATAAATGCACAGTGGGTTTGATTGGCAAAACGAATGGTATTAACAGAGTTACTTTGAAAATTTTTTAAATCAATGGTGAAGTGATTATTATTATTGTTACTTATCCCATATTCCATTTGGAGCTTAATGATACCACAAACGATTTCCATTTTATTCTACTTTATATGATCTGTCTTAGTTCGTTGAACGATTTGTGAGTTTGAGTAAAGACTGTTCTTCGCCATTAAGTTATTGGAGGGATCCTTGTGAATTCCACTCTAGCGCTGCGTGTGGAATATCATCATAACGCTCCCATAGTGTATGACCAAAGTTTATTGAAATTCGTTCAAGTTGGCTCCAGAACTATACTGTTGTTATGGTATTGGTCCCTAAGAACTATACTGTTGTTATGGTATTGGGCCCTCATATTTGATTGCATATTGATTGCAATTGATATTGATTGCAATTTCAATTTGATTTGCACTCTTACGAGTCATGTTTCCGAGCCATATAGCAGAGCAGTTTTGCAAAGGTCCATCTAGCTTTTCGAATTTATCTGCTAATGTTCTGTCTTGCACCTCCAACCACGGAAAGAACATTTCCAACACTTTCACTTACAGCTTATGTGAGGCAAAGGCCTTCTCGTAATCGACGAATGCAGCATATAAAGTGCTATTGAATTCAATGCATTATTCGCATACTCCTGCCTATACATCTCGAGTAGCTGCACTTTGAAAGAGGGGATGTCTTCCTTAAATTTTGTCATACTTTTTCCGAAAACGAGCGTCTTTATAGCTCCCAATCTATCATAAACACGACTGAAGTGCTCTCCGCCAAGTTAGGAAGGACGGTATCTTTTTAGTAAAGAATCTCTAGTACTGGCTTAATATAGGGTGGGCCATTTAAAAGTTTAAATTTAAAAATGCAATCAAACAAAGACGGTTAGAAATTTTGCCAATTTTTTTTTTTTTTTTTTTTTTTTTTTTTTTTTTTTTGTGAAGTACAGCTGTTTCCGTTAGAAATGAAATATTATTTCATTCATATGACTCATATTCGATCGGCCAAATTTTCGAGAATTTTTTCGTGTACGTGGTTGTATCTCGGCATTGACATCACTAATGTTGGCCTCTGGTTCGTCAGCATAACATTTGTCTTTAAGAGCGACCCATAGAAAACAGTCCAAGAGTGTCGAACTGCAACTTCTTAGCGGCCAACTGACATCACCATTTCGACTAATTGAACGGCTATCAAACGCTTTACGCAATAAATCAATTGTAGCATGATGCGATTGGTGTCTCCAGTAATCGTAATTTTTGCACCGTTTTCATTTTCAAAGAAATATGGACCAATGATGCCTCCGCTCCACACGCCGCACCAAACAATCACTCGTAATGGGGGCATTGACTTCTGTAAGACAACATTTGGGTTTTCTGAGCGCCAAATACGGTATTTTTGCTTATTAACGTACTTACAAAGATGAAAGTGAGCTTCATTGTCTTAGTTTTGGCAATAAATTTCCAAAAAATCCCAACGTTGCTTAAGCGTATATCGAATCTGAATCTTGTGACAGAATAGAATGACATAAGTATAGCCAGATTCGAAATAACCGCTGGTTCAAATTTAAGCCAATGGATGGCTCACCAGATAGAAGACTAATCCTCTTGCTATCGATTTATGTTTAAATGCTTGCCTTCTGAACAGGATTTGAGACATACTCTTGCTCTGTCTTCTCGGTGCATGACCTTCATCCTACGGGAATACTATGAAGTGAGTTTGAAAAAATGTTTTCCAATGTTTTTCCAATAGCTCTACCCTTTCATTAAAGAACTATACAGGAAAGCCGTTAAAATGGTCGTCCACGGCTTCAAACACTTCGACATTTGATAAAGCACACTTTCCAGACAGAATACAGTGGTTGTGGAAAAAAATTTTATTGTAGCGTAGCGTATTGTAGCAAATGTGGTACCCATACACACAGCTTGCTTATGCCTTATGCAAAGTATGAATAACTCATTTAATTTAGCTTATGGAATCAATCAACTATTTCACACACTTTTAAAGGGTGGTCCAACTAAAACGGATGATATGAGTTGTAAAAAAAATAAATGGTTTTAAGTTTTTTTTATCTTAATATTTTTTTATTAGGATAGAAGGATCTGTGACAATTATGTATGAAATAAAATATTTGCCAAATGCTCGCCACGGCTTCGGTGACACACCTCTATCCGTCGATAAATATTTTGAATGCCTCTGAGACATAATTGAGGTTCAATGACATTAATGTGCCGAATTATCTTAGTCTTTAGCTCCTGAATTGTTTTTGGCTAATAGGCGTACACTTTCTCTTTTAAATATCCTCAAACATAGAAGTCCAACAGTGTCGCCACGACATGGGATAACACGGCCATTTAATTTCTCACACAAAAAAACCATTGTTTCGCTGGCTGTGTGACAAGTGGCACTATGCTGTTAGAACCACCCATCGTCCAGGTTGATATCCTTAATTTCTGGACACAAGAAGTTCATTATCATCTCGCGATAGCGAACACCATTCACGGTAACTGCGTGGCCGACCCCATTTTCGTAAAAGGCTCAACAATCTAAACGCGCTGTTCAATTGTGTACTTCCCCATGGTTGAACTTGTCAAACGCTGAAAAAAATAATTGTCAAATTAAGTTGGGCAAAAAACTTGACCTTAAGCTGTGACTCACAATTAACATCAGCATTAGCATTATGGTTGGACCACCCTATACTTGACGATCTTGGAACACTATTTTATGGTTTCAGTTGTTGCACCAGTTGTTAGCCGTCCACTACGTGCATCATCTTAAAGGCTTCGACGACAACATTTAAATTTAGCAGCTTACATTTCGAAAGTACGTCTAAATAAATTAACCCAATCACCTGAAACTTCAGAAGCTTGTAGCAGCGGTCCTGTGATCCAACGCAGAAACTTTTCAAACTCCCCTAGTATTTTAACTAGAGATGTATCCTTTAGTCTGTACATCACGTATGTGAGCCTTGAAAAAGCGAACCAGGAAAACCACATTAATCTAGACTCAGTATGCTAATTGAATATCGGCATCAATTTCTTTCCAATACCTCACTTAGGATTATATGCCTTCCACAAAACATTCCCATTATACTGTGTTTGCCTCTGTTGTTTTCACGCCTTCCGAGGTAAGGTTACATTGTTATAGATCTTGAGTTGTTGGCTTCTTGACAGGCCGACTATCTTAAATATCACCACTTCAATCTCAATGCGCCTGTGCAAGGAGTAGGAGGAGATGGCGAAGCATATTCTCTGTGAATGCGTTGCTTTGGCAAACATTCAAAACGAACGTTTATGGAGCCCTTTTTTGGACCTGAATAAGTTCATCGGCCATCAATTTGGGATATTGTGGTAAGGTTAGAAGTATTCTTCTGGAAACTGTTCCGATGGGTGTTTCCGGACCCAGTGGACGGTCATTAGCCCAGGGTTATTGCCTCAATGGATTACTGAATGGGCTTTTTTCTGGGTAATTACCACCCTTTACGGCTAGTACGCTAGAAAATCAGACCCCAGAGGGTTTGGCACAGTAGATCTTTCTAGATCGCATTGCCATGGACAGTTCGGCCTCTAATATTGTGTGTCTTCAAGTGATTTTTGATCGATTGCGGCATTGTGAGCGCTGAGAATTCCAAGCTAGTGCCATGCATGAGGAAAGACGTTATCTGCATCGGCCTTATTATCACGTAGACTCATTAGGCCCCAGCATTTGGAGTCTAGCCCTGATGGTTTCAACATACTCTCAAAAGACCCTACGAGCCACAGCAGAGGACATGACGAAGAAAAAATTTAATTCTGGTTTCGAACGCTTAATAATAAAAATAAAGGCTTCAACTTATCCTCCAGACAACTCCATCTAAAAAAAATAAATAAATAAAGAAAAAAGTCCCCCTGCCCTTCCCGCATACCTCTGGCAATGATAACAAACATCAGACGAATGATCAGGAAAAACACGCCACCTACTGGAAAAAAATTACAATGCTTAAGTAAAGACCACCACCAATTAGCAAGGATCTTCACCACTACACACAAAAATCATATGAAGGAAGCTACAGCGGATTAGCTTAAAAATATCAAATCGATTAAAGAAACTGAGACAAAAAAGCAATACATACTTTGTGGAAAGCCAATAAGCTTCCTAGAGGAATGACGGGAAAAAAATATGATTATGACAGTATTGTTATTTCCTATGTGAGAGGTTCAATATGAAATGTTTCGAAAAAAAACCAACACTTTCAGTAAAACCAACAACAACAAAAAATGTTTTTTAAACGACGAAGTAACAACTTAATTTAATGGCAACTGGTGGCCTTCAAGTAAATCATATAACAATGCAACAACAACAACAGCAACAAACAAACTTTCAGCCTATCCCAATGAATATTCTATGCAGTTATTGTTACGACATTTTCTTTCTTCAAAGGGATTTTATCCACTGGTTACTTGCCTAAAAACAAGCAATTTTGTTTAAAGCAAAAAAAAGCATTATAATGCGCTAAATATGCGTGTTTTAATGCCATTGTAAGTGTATGTATATGAGTGGTGTGCTTCACTCTTATAATGTTGTCAGTTTCTGGTTTGCTTTTATTTTTTCGCTTCATTTGTTGTTTTTCGTTTCGCTACTGTTTTGCTGCATTACATATTGTTGGATTTTGACGTTTGCTTTAGTGCGTTTTTTTGCTTTACAATCCCCCGAGTGGCTTATGATTATATGACTGTATGTGGCTGTGTGCAGAAGAGTTATTTTAGGGTTTTTAAAGGTACTCTTTTATTCGTACTCTCAACAGTTTACTTTTATCCATTATGCACGGTTTATATGTGTTGTTACTGCGCTCCTTATTCTTCTTTCCATGGCTAACATTAAATGGCTGTAAGTGTTATTTACTTGGTTTCTATAACTGTTTATATGCATAAATGTTTGTATGTAGGGCTCTGTATGCGTTTATTTTTGTTGTTTTTATAACTGTTGCAGTTTCAGTTATTAGTGTACGATTCTCATGATATTATTGTCGTCGTCGTTGTTGTTGTCGTCGTAATCATCAACACCATCATCATGCTCGTTAAGAGCTGAAATTGCAAGCTTTTCTTTTTTTCGTTTTTGTTGTTGTTGTTTTCACTCATTCATTCATGTTGCTTTCTCACATTTTTTATGAAATATTGCACCCTTTAGTGCAATTCATGACGCAAACTGATAAGAAAGAAATGCTGCTGCTGTATGATACTCTTTGTCTTTTTCCCTCTGTCTCTCTCTCTCTCTCTCTTTCCCTGGCAAATACTACTATTACTGTCAGTTCTATTTCTTGTTTTGTGTATTTATCTATCGTCATAGTTGTTGTTTTTCTTTCTTTCTGACAATTTTATAACGGTTTTAATTTCTGTTTAGTATTTTTATAATCGTTTGCTTGTCGCCCGTTGGTTTGGTTGTCCATTATTTTGTGCCATTTTTTGAGGCGTAAAATAAAAACTATTTGATATGGCAATACTGTCAAGTTATTTATGGCCAGAGGATTTGTTACAGCTATTTACTATTGGGGGACTATTTACTGTAATAGCAAAAAATATTTGTGTTACTTGCTAATGCAAAGCACATTATAGATTAAGTCCTATTTCTTAACTAAGTATTTTTAAAAGGAGAACATTAATGCTAAACCACTTTTGTTAGTTTACCTTTTTAGTATGTATTCTGTGGACTGGGAATTAAAAGCATATTTCTGGTTTTATGAGTTATTGCTTACCTTCTTCAGCCTCCTTAGTAAACAAGCCTTTTGCGTGTAAACGAGCAGTTTTTGGAAGCCAAGTAGCAATTAATATTAAGGTCGCTTAAAGGTCCTTTTAGGATATGCTTATAACATCGAGGCAACACCAGGAATTCTAGGCATTACAATAGTGGCTTCCTTGAATGTAGCCCTAAAAGGTCTACGTGATAATGCGGTCAATGTATATAATGGTACTAGGGTGGAATCCTCAGCGCTCAAGATGTAGCGGTCGATCGATAAACACGTCAAAACGCACGAAACTCCAAACCTTACTTGAGAAGGTGTGAAAACAGCAGAGGCAAACGGAGTTAAATGGATTTGCTTTGTGGAAGGCATATACTCCTTAGAGGGGTAATGGGAAAAATTAATGTTGATATCATGCAATAGGCGAAGTTCAATTGTCATACTAATACCTGTGCTTTTTCTGACCTCTAATAGATGGGATGAAAAGTTGGATTAACTAGTAGTTTTCCCAAGGCTTGCGTACGAGATTTACAGGCTAATAGATGCATATTCAGCATAGAAGTGTTGGAAAAGTTTCTGCGTTTGACTGCTACCAGCAAAATTTTTGTTTCGAACACTGGCAGCACTGTCATAAGAAATCATTTGCTATTTCAGCTGATTCCGTTAATTAATTTCTTATTAGCAAGCTATTTAGGGCCGATGTCTCAGTACATTGTCATTATCTCTCTCAGTTTTATACCTTGTTTGTGCTCCTATACTTTATCGACTATCTGTTCTTTTATCCTAGTTTTTCCAGCTATTCCGTTTTCATGTATTGGATTGACGAACAATTCATAGCGTAGTAAAAAAATTGACGTCAATTGGCTGAACAAATGAACTACGATCATAAAATGATTCTTAATTGTACTCATGCAATAGGATTTGCCAAGAAATTGGGAACCAATGGATATAGGAGCCTCACGAGCTTAACGAAAACAACAAAGAAAATTGTCTTTAAATTGTTTATCAATATCTTGCCCTCCCTCGATCAACAAGCGGTCATAAAAAGCGTAATTTGTACCGAAGCGTCACGGGAGATATGCCAAAGCCAAGTGTCAGGCCAAGGATGAGCAACCGGGCGTTTAGTTTCAATGAGAGAACATGTTCCACTGGGAAATGCTTGAAAATAACGCAACGGTCAACAAAGTGCCCTACATAGCCCAGCTTCACCGTGTGAAAGAGGCTATTCGACTGAAAAGAACCATCGACAAGGCCAAACCATATTCCTTCACGACAATGTCAGGCCCCATTTTGCACAAGTCATCAAAGCCGCTCTCCCAGAGCTCTAATGGCAGCTCCTTCAGCATTCGGGATACTTTTCGTACCTTGCACGGACTGATTACCATCTTTTCCGCTTCCTTTCGAACCACATAAGCGGCGTTGCCTACGACAATGAAGAGGACCTTAAAAACTGACTCAACAAATTCTTAGATACCAGAGTGAGCGAAAGGTGAGAGGTAATTGAGTGATTTATTGCTATAAATATAAATTTTTGTTTAAGCCAAAGTCTTTGCCTATGCAGCGAACTTATTCCCCAACCCAATTATAAACCGATTTTAATAAATAAAGCGCAACTCTTCGTCCTTATGATTTTTTTTGCATTTTTATTCGTCTACAATCGCAGAATAACAAAGATTCATACAAACTGCTGTTTGTCCTTTATCTGATTGAGACAGTAATTCATCGATCGTGATAATCTATTGTTTTACCTCGAAATGGGTACTAAATCTGTTGAATTTATATCTTAGACAAAATAGGTTTTTTATATACTTTTTTCTGTTAAAATTTTATAAACAGAATTCATTTATTTTCCAAATGAATTTTTTTTTTTTGTCATTTACTGGGTTTTTCATAATTTTTCCAACTTCAAATCTGTTGAATTTGTAACCACTAAACCGCAATGGCAGGCAGCAATTCATTTCATTTTATTTTATAGAATTTTTCTCTTTATATTTTCTCTTCTATATCTCTGCCATTTTTGTTTCTGCTTTTTGGTTTTATAATAACTTTTCTATTAAACACTCGTAATTACAAAAGTTTTTTAATAAAAACAAAATCATTTCTTTTATTTCACCCACAAAACATTCAACAGCCCAACAAAACACTTCGCCCAGTAAGTACAGAGGTCAACGACAATAATAATAATAACAACAACAACGATCATAAACAAAAATAACAGTAACAACAGCAGGCAATAGGAAAAACCAAATATAAAATAGAAGAGAACAAAACATAAATGTAAACCTTAAATACTCATACTCATAATTATAAGCCTTCATTTCGTGTCAATACTTATGTTTGCAAGTGTAATAGTAACTGCGTGTAAGTATGTGTGTTTGTGTAAACTATTTCTAAGCATTTGTCATTGTATTTAAAATTATTATAAGTCACTTGTTTTGTTCCCTCTCTCTGTCTGTCATCTATCTGTCTTTCTCTCACTCTCTTTGTTGTTAGAAATAGACATTTATAGACAGATTTTTCAAAACCAAAAAAGTCATTAAAAAACAAAAGGAAAACAACAAGTAATGTCACCATATTGTTGAGTTTATTTTCTTTTTTCCACCACTTCTAACAACTTTTAATTGTTAGAAAAAAAATTAAATGAGAAAAGTGGTTGAGTTGGATAGATAGAGCAAGAGAGGGTATACGAACTGAAAGGGGTGATACATTGGCAAACAAGGAAAAGTAAGTTATCCATGCATGCGATTGGCTATTTGCGATGTCTACAAACAAATGTTTGCCAATGTATCACCTCCTTAAGAACTAAGAAAATTAAACAAACAAAGAAATGACCACATTTTCTAAACCTGATATTTTTGTTAGTTTGTTGTTTTTTATATCGGGTGTTTTCTTAGAAATTCATTTAAGTTGGTAACACTGTCGACAACCGATTTAACAGCTGATAATTGATTTTTGTATAATTTGGTTCAACATCAGAACAACGCTTGCAAATTGTTGAAATTTTATAACTGAATTTCCACACAAAATTTTGGGCTCCGGCTAAAATAAATTTTTGCTTGAATGGGTATGTATATGAGCTTTTGTGGAAACAACATTTTTATCAGTTTCAGTAGTTAAGCTGATTTTCAAGCCAAGTAGATGATTAACCCACTAAGTATACCTGGCCTCTTTATGATTATGTGTGGTGGTAAAGATTCTTGCTAAGTGGTGGGGGTGGTGATGCTGACCTTCCTTAGCATTGTAATAGTTTACTCCTGATTTTTCGTCCGATGTTTGTCTTCATCGCCAGAGGTAAGCTGAATGGTCAGTGCGGCTTCTTTAGATGGTATTGAAGATTGAAGAGATTTAAGCCTCTTTATTAAACACTCTTAACCGCAATTAAAATTTTTTGTCTTATCTTCAGCTATGAGTCGAACCTGAACCATTTGTGTTGTATGCCTACACTCTAACCACTACACCACGCCACCTCTAGTATCAATACATCCACAGAAAATTACTGTTTGGTTAGCTATGGGGCTGGCATAGTCATTGGTCCATATGCCTTTCAAAAACGATGACGGTCAGAATGTTACTGTCAATGGTGAATAGTATAGGAACATAATTAGAAATTTTTCTTACGCCAAATGCTGACATGACACACAGAGAGCGCTACAATTGATGTATATAAGGAAAATCTTAGCTAAAAAGTAATTTCACATAATGGTCTAATTAATGGGCCACGAAGATCGTGTGACTTAACCCCATTGGATTATTTTTTTTGGGATTATGTAAAGTCAACCAGAGACAATTGAGCACCTGGAAATCAGCATTTGAAGAGGTAGCATATGCTGCAAAAACTGTGTAAAACGCCCTAGCCGATATGGACGAAATCATATTTAAACATTAATATCGTAAAACGTTTCATCCAACAAAGCCCGTTTCATTGCTATTAAAAATATAAGCATATCTTTGTTTTAACATGATTTAGAATAGTATAACTGCAAAAAAACACCCGATATTTGCAAAATGCAGTCATAAAATTAAAGACAAAAGAGCACAATATGTTTGGACTTGTTATTGTGGTTGACATTGTCAATAGAAGAAGTAGAAAAGGAAGAGAATAACTAATAACAGTAAAAATAATCATTAAAATAAAAATAATTGTGTACGGCGGTTAAAAGTACACCGTAATGATGACGGCAAGTAATGTCACAAAAATTTTTCTTGTGGGTTTGTTTTTCTAAATATGTACCTACTCGTAGTTTAACATTGATGTACAGTGGGCCTGAAGCACACTTTTTATTAAATTTTTAAAAATAAATTAGGGAAAATCTTAAAATTTTTACCTCCATATACATAAATTTTTTTTTTTAATTTTTCATACAAAATTTTTTGAAATGGATTTCAAATAAATCCAATTTTTTTTGTGAAAATTGTGGTTAAAATTTAAAAATATAGATAAAAAGGTCAAGTTTCACTAACCGATTTGTATTATATGCAAACAGTCTTTAGTTTTGAGTAAATACTTATTATTATTACACTAAAATTCCTTTGGAACTTTACTGAAGTGATGTAAATAAAAAATTTCATCTAACAACCGACTGAACGTTATAACAAAAGCGATCCATCTATCCGCGAAAAAGTTCTGAGATTTTAACTCCAAGAAATTCTAAAGACCATACTGAGCACTCAAAACTAGAACACAAAAAATATGTACGGTTTTGGTCTGGATGCGTTATTGTTCTAAAGAACAAACTTGAATGTTATCACGGATTATATTCTGAGCGCTATTCAGTGAACTAATTTTTGTGCCCTTTGTGGCTTTTATACCCTTGATAACCAATTACACATTGTCCTTCAACTATTACAATAGATCAAAATCAACGTGTCCTCAAATATGCTTCTTCGTACTTTGACAATTGAAAGCGGCCGTATTGTTGCAACTACAGCTGCCGACTTAACTGTCATTTATTTAGTTTATTTTGCCTAATCACCATGGCCGACTGAACGTTGAACAAGACGGGCCAATATTAGCTGTTCGAAAAAATTTGATAATAAATTTTATCAAAAGATGGCTCTAAAATAGAATAACTCTGGTAGCACTATAGGAAGAAAAGTGTGTGGCCAACTTTATTTGCCAGTGTCCGCCTCTAGCTAGACGTAGAATGCTCACACTTGGTGAACAGATCGACCATCGATATCCAATTAATATACAGGTTCATTAGACTGGCGGGCTGGTTTCAGACTTGATTTGCGGAAATATGCTTCTATGTGAGGCCACTAGATGACTACCAAGACCGGTTAATCTGGATTTGGCGGCTAGCACAGAAGCTTCGCTTCATGTGTGGTATCATAACGGACCACTATGTGCGCCTCAAGTGTGTATGTGACTGAACGAGTTTGCCACTCACTCCTAACCTAACCCAATAGTATAACTTGTTAGAAAGGTAACATTGTAAGCTTCATATTGCATTATTTTATAAAACGTTATGCAGGCTGCTGAAAAAATTTGCGAAGTTTACAGAGTTGAAGCTGTAACAAGAAAAACAGCAGCGAATTGATTTGAACGTTTTCCATCTGATAAATTTGATGTGAAATATGCACCGCGCTTTGGTGGCCCAAGCACTAAAGAGTCAATGCAATCATGAAAAGAAATTGAGAACGGCTGGCACATACAAAGTGTTAATGTTGCTAGAGAACTCAGCATTCATCACCAAACAGTCATTAATCATTTTAAGGAAGCCGGATACACAAAGAAGCTCGATGTTTGGGTGCCACATACAATAATAGTGAAAGATTTGTTGAAATTCGAATCGGATTTCCATATCTCAAGCGAATGATTACGTATGACAATAGAGTGCAATAAAGATCATGTTCGAAGCCAGGTTAAGCTTCACAGACAGTGGCAAAATCAGGATTGAGATCAAGAAAAGTAATGTTATGTGTCTGGTGGGATTGGGAGGGAATTGTTCGTTATAAGCATTTAAAACCTGGTCAAACAATTGTTTCTAATCTCAACTGTCCACAATTAATGGGCCAGAATTATCAATCGTGTTCCACCATGACAACGTAACCCGTCAGAAGCTGAGAAAGCTTGGTCGGAAAGATTCAATGCATCCCCCGGTTCTTGCACCTTCAGATCATTGCATTTATTTCAATCTCTGCAGAACTCTCTTAATGGTGTAAATTTAGCATCCGTAGAGTACTGAGAAAGGTTATTGTGCTGATACTGAGAAAAGCACTTAAAACTTGCATTTAAAATGAGATTATAGGGTATTGAAATATCGGGCGTCACGTACCATGTATTACTCCCTTACTAGTTTCCTTTTTGTTTTGCCTTTTTGCTAATAATTCTCTGTCAAATTTCCTTGAAAAACGAGAATAAGAAATATAAAAACAATTAAAATTACAATAACAAAAGAAATACAAAAAAAGAAAACAATAATAATAAGAAAAATAACTGTTTTGCATAAAATGTCAGCATTTTAAATATTTCATTTCCTTTCAAGTCTTTTGTTTACGTCTTAACAACAACAGCAAAAGACTCAATAATCTCTGTAAAAAAAAAACAAACAAAAAACGAAAAAAACAAATACTTTAGCAAATGTAAAACGTATTTAAAATAATATATACGTATGTGTGTGTGTGTGTGCTTGCGAAGACGTGCAAGTTAACAATGTTTCAATGTACACAGTCCATTTGTCACTTGCAATTACATATTATTACTGCTCTATTCTTCTTTTCTTTAACTCTACTCCTATCGTTTTTCCCCCTACTTTTTATTCGGTTTTTAATTTTAGTTGACTCTGAAAGCTGAAACTGTTATAATGAGTACGTATTGTAATTTGCACTGTAGTTGTGCCGTAATGGCAGTGTAGTTGTATGACTAATGTAAAATGAGTGTAAATAAAGCAATACGACCGTTATGTATGACCAAGGGTATAATAAACAATATGAATACCACCACCTTCCCCCCTTATTATCTCCCCACTCCTTTTTATCTTTCTAAAAATGTGTGAAATGTCATTGCCATTTCACTATACCATTGCAGTTAAAGTGCAAGAAAATATCCACTCACACAGTGTTATAATACACACTTGCATTAATTACATCTTTAAAAATTGCCATCATTAATTATTTTATATATTTTATTACAAGTCCGTTGTTGTTGTTGTGTTTTTGTTATTGTTATTTCTCAAAAACACACGTACAAACTTATGCTTGCACATAAACTTTAAGGCAATACTCTCGAGTAACAACAACTATATTTGTGTTATACAAATTCTTGTTATACTCGTATTTCTCTAACTACACATACCCACTCTCTTTTACTTTCTCTTTCCCTCTCCCACCATGTTTTCCAACTCTTATAAGTTTTGTAATGTGTTTTATTTTTATTTTTTATTTGTTTGTAAATATGATACATATTAACTGTAGTTTTATTTACGCACTTGTTGGCATCTCTAACTTTATATTACTTTTATATGAAAATGTATGTATGTGTGTGTGTGTGTGAATGCTTTCAAGTCGTGTTAATTTAGATTCTTTTTCACTTTAATGTTCTGTTTTTACCATAATCGTTCGTTTTATATTCGGTTTTCTCACTTCTTGCTGTTATTATTGTTGTTTACGTTTTAACTATTACTACTACTATACCACCACTGCAATTAATGTTGTTGTTGTTGTTGTTGCTGTTGCTGTTGTGTTAGTGTTTATTTATGATAAGTGTTGGTTGGTCATCATCATAATTTTAATGGGGTTTTATGTTTATGTATTTGCAACTTCACACAGTGAAGAAGAAAAACAAGGGGATGGGCAGAGTGAATTAACACCAGAGTAGAAAAAAACTGGAGAAATAAATAGAAAAAAAACGGAATGAAAATAAACATTAAATTTCATCATTAAACACACTGAAAGAAAAAAATGCTTAATATAATGAAAATTTGCTATTTTAAACTGTTAACTTTAATACGTGAAGCCTTAGTTATAGAGTTACGAGGGGTGCTATTTATATTTCGAGAATAGAAAATAATAACAAATATTTTTAGATGAAAGTGGCTTTATGGTTTTTCAAAATATTCCCCTTGATGTTCAATACACTTTTGCATTCGCTCAAACTATTTCTCAAAGCAGTTTTTCCCGGGTGGGTTTTTTTTATTTAAAGAGTTTCATAGTTTACTTACAATAAAATAAGTGTAGTTTACGTATTGGGATAAGATAATGAAATAACAAATTTATCAAATCACCGCTTACACTTTTCCCCACCTTTGAGCCAATTTCCAAATCATACATACATTCGTACATAATTCCCGCGACATCCCAAGTTGGACACAGGAGACTTTTCTCAACCAATGAGCTGCACCTGATTCTGTTTTAGACTAATTGAAAGAGACCTACGATTTAACGCCGTTTTAAAAGCGCAAATACTCATAACCATAACGCTGGCTGTGCTATAAGTTAATATCTCTGTTGAAAATTATCTGATGGTGTGGTCTAGTATTGAATCAGAGATCTCTTGATTAGTTGGCGAGTTACCTACTTTACCACAGACCCCGCCTCAAAAAAACTTCTTGTCTTTTGAGGCGCTAGAACTTTGAAGCCGATTTTGTATATATTCCAAGGAAGTGATTCGGTGACATGCTAACAGTTAAACTCATACCTCTTTATACGGGCTAGATAGTTTTTAAAAATATAGGCCGTAAATCGAAATGCCTTTAAACGAGATAAACATGTTTAGCGTTTGCTTGCCCTACACTTTTTGTTAAAACTCGGAGAATCCACGTTTTTTTAGGTTATTTCCGCTTAAAGCGAATGTGTTCCATAATGCATAAAGAAAGCCCATATAAAGATGTGTGAGCCTTGTTCGTTTTGAGACTTTTGCGACATGAGGTCAGGTAAGTTAGTTAGTTAGTTACTTAGTTACGACAGATAGCCAGACAACGTCCAGCCACCTGTGTCCAATATTGATCCCACTGTTACGCCCATCTAGAAAATGACCAACCTACATATCCGCGTCCCGGTCCGATCCAAACCAACCAGACGCATGCATAAAAGAAGAGATCCTGCCGATATTCACATCACCCAGATTTGACAAGGCATTCAGAAACGGAATGCCAAGGAAAGCAGTCCTAATATCCGAAAGACTCGGGCACTGGCACATGAAGTGCTCGAGAGTCTCCTCCTCTTCCTCATTCTGACAACCCATACAGTAGTCATTAAACGGCAGATTCACCACCAGACATCCAGTGCCCAGTAATCACAGCCACAAGAGTTCACAGTCTAATAGACTTCGAGCGATCCCGATCATATAGAGGTCAGGTCAATCAATGCATGATTTAAACGAAGTATTGCAGTCTCCTCTGATCACCGAGTTTACGTTTTAGCTAAAACAACGTGTTCTTATAAACAAACAAAAAATATTGCCGACTTGAACGAAATTTATAAGCTGTTATGAAACCCAATAAAACCCGGTGGATTGGGCTTAAAAAAAACTCGAGTTTTTGCCAACCCTGCTCTAGAGACACCTCTAAAACATGGTTTTTGAACGCTTCAACTGCTTCTTCGGCGCTCGTAAATGGTTGACCATGCAGTTTAACTTTTATTTGCGGGAACAAAAAAAAGTAATTGGGTGCCAAATCAGGACTTTACGTGAAGATGAAATATCAATTCGATGTTTTGGCTGCTCACAAATTCATCTATTTGACGAGATTAGCGAAAGCTCGCATTTTCATCATGGAGAATGACAATAGTTAAGCACAAAACCATTTCTTTTTCGGTTAATTCAGTTGCTTATCTAAAAAGAAAAGGCCATAGCGTTCTGAATATTCTACAAGTGCCATCATGCGTAGCGCGCATTTGTCTATCATTTCAATGTAATCTTATCCAAATGAAAATCAGAGACTCAGTTATTATCTAAGTCTATCACAATAAAAACCTATCAGGATGTAAACCTCAAAACTAAGCTTGCTTTTTAGACAAGTTGTTTGCAACCACAGCCATGTATCCACATTAGGATTGCATTTAAATGATTTCCTGTATGTACACTAAGGCTATATATTGCTTTCTATATTGCCTGCCTGTCAGTATTTCATATTTTTTAAATATTTAATCGAATTCCGTGTTTTTCTCCGTGTACAACATCGTGTCTAAATGTCCGTCATTACTATACGAAATGATGCAATAATGAAATGCCTTTTAAATTTTCAGTTTTTATGTGTTTTGATTTCGCCATCAACAAAGTGCAACGCGTTTCTCTCTTTTTTTTTATTGCCAGAGAGAATTCAACAAGTTGTTGCTTTTAATATTGCTTTCCATCCCTCTCACTCTCTCCTGTTATTTTCATATGCTACAAACGACGATTTATTTCTTGTTGTTTATGACATTTTTCCGTTATAATTATTATGGCTGCTGTTGCCACTGTCGTTCTTGTTATTGTTGTTGCATCATCATTATTTTGTATTTAATGTCATATTTCAGTATATGAAGAAACAACAACAACTTAAATTGAAATCAACCCTGAATTACGATTGTGTAATTAACAATATAGCGGACATTAAGTCACAGGAAATGAAAACAAACGCAAGGAAAAACCAAAGCGAATAAGAATATTATGGTATAATCAGTGCCTGCTATGCAGTACCCTTTATTACCGTAATGTTCGACATAATTAATGAAGTGAATGAAAGCTTAAGAATATTTTACAGTTAATCGCTTTGAGGATTGCATTGCTAGAACAAGCTGAGCTTATTATCTTTTTAACTTTTTATTATTTTTTTTTTTTTTATTTAACAATTGGGCGAATTTCAACTTGTTGAAGAGAAATAATTGGGTTTATTTGTATAGCAGTTAGAGTTAATTGTGAGCTGGGTCTCACTAAAGGGATTCAGTGATTTGGCGAGCATACTATACCTATAAGCTATTAAGCACATTGTAACACCCCATACATCCTCGAAACAAACATACAGTTCGAGCTGCCAAGACGAAAGGCGTAGTGGTAGCTCGATTAGGGTGCCTACAGTAGAAACCCTTCACAAAGAGGTATTGGATGATCGTCGGCTAGAGCTGCGTGAACTAAGTAACTCACGCGTGATCCGTGAGTTCACTCGGGGGCCCTATAACCCGTTGTACTACTCTTTAGAGGACAGACCTATGAAGAGGCCCAAGAGGCCCAAAATTTCCTCAACCTGAAAATTCAGTTCATGAGACTCTCATGTGAGCCAACTGGTACTCCTGGCGAAGTTGACCAAATTCGACAGTGATTCATCATTCAGATAGTCCAAATCATGAAAATGCCATACACCCAGGTGCTTTAGCCTGAGTTCCCATAGAGCCGTGCAGTAGCAGAAAAGGTGTAGCACCAATTGAATCAGAGGATTCATCCTACAGTACCATAATTATGTCCGCAAGAAGCGCAATCGATCCACTTCAAAAAACTAAGCTTTCTTTTCCAGTTGAGATACGACTCAATCTGTCCAGGATCGGAACAAAAGTCTGCATTCTTTCGTATTTAAAATATAAGCAAAACTTTATTTTGAACCCTTACTTTCTACGCTTAATAGCTGGTTTAAACTACCACACATTCAGTTCCGGGGGCTGGATTTGGCGTCGTCGATGAGGTCAGGAAACGGATCGTCTGGAATTTAATCTGGCGGGATCACAGGAACGGTTTCGGCAATTAATCTGACAGAGTTGCAGGAACGGTCGGTAAGTCGGCAAGGTTATAGTTGGCGTTAAATCTGACACGATCACAGGAACGCTCGCCGGCGATAAATCTGGCAGGATTACAAGAAAGCCTGTCGTCCGTTAATCGGGCCAGACTACAGGAACAGGTGGTCGGCGGTAAATCTAAATATAGCAGGAACACAGGAATGGTCGCCGGTTGTAAAACTGGAGGAACCACAGGAACGGTCGCCGGTAGTAAACCTGGCAGGATAATAGGAACTGTTGCCTGGCGGTTAATCTGGAAGGGCCATAGAAACGGTCGCCTGCAGTAAATCTGGCAGGATCACAAGAACGGTCGTCTGTCCGTAGTCTGAACTGTTTTTTAAAATCTGGTTAGGTAATACCACCACTGCGACGACAGGATAAATGCGGCAGACCTTGTTACCAGCTACTTATTGCCAAATTATAGAATGAATTCGGGAGACCTTATGATTGGATGGTTAGTAAATAAAAATAAATGTATGTATTAAGACACTAAGAGAGTCGTCCTTGTTATCCGTCTTCATTGTTAAGAACCGATTTTTAATCAAACTAACTCCCTCTAATTGCTTCAAAAATTCAATCATTTACTTTAAAAAATGTATGAACACAATGAGAATTATTTGTTACCGTTTACAAGAATGTTTCCAATGTTTTGTACCTTGCTTGTGTGTTGTTGTTGCCTGTTTCATTGATATTAAAAATATATTTCTTTGTTTTATTATGATTTAAATTTGTGTAACTGTAAGAAAAACACCCAATACATACGTACTACCATTATTTATGTAGTAAATCTCATTGAAGTGTAATTAAATCACATAGAAATTCTTTAATTTTCCTCATCAATTAACTAAAAGATTAATTAACAATCATTAGACATTAATTTTCTTTGTTCATATAAAGTTTTTTGTTTTTTTGTTTGTTTGTTTCTGGTATGTGGCTTAAAGGGTTTCTTTTCACAAATCTATTATAAGTTTTTCCGTTCTACACTAACAACATAGCTTTAAGGCCAAAAATTTTAAATCAATTTAATGCCAATATTGCCGCTTACAAACTGCAGACAAGATTTAGTTTTTCTTCTTCTTCTTCTCTTCTTTTCTTTTTCTTTAATTCGATTTTCAAAGAAATTTGGTTAAAAATGTTCTACTCAGTACACACTTACACACATACCCTTACAATCATTTCGATTTGCTACTTTTGTGAGGAAGCCAGCCAGTCGTTGTTGTCGATACGTAAGTGCCTGTTTAGTAGTAAACAATGTAAACAAATGTACGAACGAGCAAACAAACACAAGCTAACGCATGTTTGTTAGAAATTTTTGGAAAGTATACAGTGGACACTTAAACGTTACGAATCATTTTAAAGCAATAAAACAGTTTCTTACCTAAGCAATTGCGTTTGGAATATTTTCTAAGGCTTTTATCTATAAGCCACTGTTGCTCTCTTGAACACTTCAAGTGTAATTGTAGCCTTAAAAATATTCTGTTTCTTTGTATTAAATAACACAGAGCGAAAAGAGGAAGAAAAACAGAAAAGGTAAGATAACCCAGCTAACAATTGGAAGGTGATCTTTCAACAAATAACCTTGCTGAGACTTTTTCGGGTACTTTTGGTAACCAAAAACTGATTAATCACTTACACGACTAATACAGTACTCGAAAATTTATCGCGCTAATGGTTAAAAAGAGTTTAATATCAAATACATTCACAAATTGTATGGCAATCGCAAATTAATCATCCAGAAGTTTTTATATAATAAAAGGGAGCGAAAACGACTCTAAACCAGTCATGGGCTTTTCGTGGGGTTTTGTCCCAATCAACTCACACGTATTCTTATACTCTTGAGACAGCGATGAATGCACATGTGTGTTGGATGCATGTTTATTAATTATTTTAGTTTTTTTAAGCATAAACTATACTTTCTTGAGAGACTAATTTCCATGTTCTCACTAACACAACTACATTTTTACTTTTGCACATCACTGCTCGAAACTAACAACGAAAAATACTCATAAATAAAAAGAGCGCGTATCCCAGCTTTTCAATAGCACAGAAGAGTCAAAATTAACTCGAATTTGATTAAAAATTTCAAAAAATGTTGGCTGGGAGAGAATATGTGTGCGTTTGCAAGTGTATGCCAAAGTGTTGTTGATTATTTGGGAGTGAATATGTGAATGTGTTGGCGTCTCTTAACGATATGCAATGTGTATTTGTTGTTGTTATTCTTCATTCATCATCATCATGCTATACTACCTTTACATACACGCACACACACTTTTAAAGCCATAACCCAACAAATAAAATTTCATTTGAGCCATGGGCGCCAATTTGCAATACAACGAGAGTCCTTTTGATGAAAACAGCATCACTTTAATTCCTAACGTAAGTTAATTATGATACCATTCCTGTTATTGTTGTTGTTATAGTTGCTACTTGAAATTGTTATTGCCATTGCTGTTGTTGTTGGTTTATTTTTATTGAGCTTTTTTATTTCTTTAATTTTCCACTATCGGGTGTTTTTTTATAGTAATAGAAGTTTAAATCATAATAAAACAAAGAATTATATTTTAATATCCATGAAACGGGTTTTTTGGGATAGAAAGTAAAACGTAACGTAGAAGAAGCATGCCAATCAAGAGCAGAGGGCAACAGGAGCAAACCTATCTAATGATGATCTGTATAAAATTATAAACGAATTGGTCAACCACACGACTGCAGCTGTAAATCCACTAAGAAGCGACATTAGCGAAATTGTAACATCTAAAGAAGCCTAACTAGATATATGGGCAGACTACTATGAGAAAATGCTCTCTGAAAGCAGCACACATGTGCAGAGCGGACATACCCATAGATTGAACGCATTGTCCCTAAAGAACAATAAGTCAACTGGATGTGAAGGCTTTCTACTTAAATGCTAAAATCATTTTGCCTATGGTAAGAGAAGTCTGGGTAAATAAAGAATTGCCGGACAAAGTTAAGGAGAGAATCAGCGTTAAATAACCAAATAAAGGGGAGGGGTATAACATTGCTAGGCACTATTATTAAGGTGATCGCAAGCATTATCGCGAACAGAATATTGAAAATACTCTCACCAGAATTGCAGCACAGAAATCGTGCACACTTTAACAGTTAAGAATAATCGTAGAGTAATCGGTGGGACGAATAAGCAGCATTGTATGCAGAGCCTTTACAGTCGGCCAGAGCACTATTGAGTAGGTAAACTACTTCTGATACCTGGGTAGTATTATAACAAACTCAGGTGATACCTCAATGGATATTAAGAATCGCATAAAATCTGCCAAGCAAGCATTTTGGCGATTGGAAGTAGTCCTTATTCTCCTCGAATGTTAAAATTAGAATATTGCTTAGAGGTAATGATCTTTACTTAGCATTGTAATTTGTTACCAGTAGGTGGCGTTTTCTCCTTATCATTCGTCTGATGTCTATCATCATCGCCAAAGGTAAGCTGGACGGTCAGAGGGCTTCTTTAGATCGATTTGGCTGGGTGGTGGTTGAAGTCATGTCCTCTGCCCGGATTCGAACCTGGGTCGTTTGTGTTGTAAGCATGCGCTCAAACCTCTACACCATGCCACCCCTACGATTAATTTTAGCTTATTAAGGTATGAAAAATTTCTAATCATGCCCTATACATCACACCATTGACAGTAACATTCTGTGAAGACATATGGACCAAAGACTCCGCTAGCCCATACTTTAATTTTCTGTGGATGTAATGGTGTTTCGACCAAAGCATGTGGATTATCCTCACTCCAAATGCGACAATTCCGCTTATTTACGTACCCATTCAACCAAAAGTGGGCTTCATGAAATTCAATATCTGTCTCAATTTGTGCTACAACTCATTCGCCGAATTGACGGCGCATACGATGATCGCTTGGATTTAATTTCGGCACAAGTTGAATCTTGAAAGCTTTTAAGCCACGATCCTTTAGCTGAAAGACACAACCTCAGCTGCTAAAAACGGCGTTGAATTGATTGATTTTGATTTTCTTCAATGCCTCCCTGTACAGCGACTACAGCTTCTTCAGTGCGCATTATTCGAAGCCTCACGGGATGCACATTATCAATAAGATTAAGCAGGAACCGACAACGATGCATTGTTATTCGAATTAGCCGCTCTGAAGGACGATTATGTAAACCATAAAATCAGGGTTGGCAACACACTGGGTCACCCGGGTTTTATTGGGTATTACTCGTATATTTAAAAAACTTGGCTGGTTTTATATAAAGCGGTTCGTAGTTTATTTACAACAAAAGTAATTATAATATGTATTAGCAGTACAAATTAATTTGGTTAATTTCTTAGCCAAATTAACTAACTAACTAACTTTTTAGCCGAATTAACTAATTTATCAAAATAAAAATTTCTCAAATCATTGCCTACATCTTTTGCACACCTCTCTGCAAATTACTGTATCCGGTCAGAGAAACTTTTCGTCTTCCAATTCGGCGATCTAACTTTTAAGCCGATTTCATATTTCTTTAAAAGAAATTATTCGGCGGCACGCCATAAGCTATTGTATCCGTCGTAACAGTAGTAGTCGGAAAGAGCAATGTTTGGATAATACGGCGGGTGCGGCATGTGATGGTTTCCAGCAATTGTTTGGCAACTTTTGTATCGTTGCGAGCGTTGTCATACAAAAGAATAACTTAATCATGTCTGCCTTTGTATTCCGGCCGTATTTCTCATAATGCATAGTTCAAACGAATTAATGCTGCCATGATTCCATCAAGAGTGCAAAATTGCATTATGGATACAAAACCAGCGTAAGTGTACAAGCAAAAAAAAATATTGTTGAATTGAAAGAGATTTGGAAGCAGTTATAAAACCCAAAAACCGATCAATAAACCCTATAAAACCCGGTGTGTTCGGTTTTTCTTTAAAAACCCGGCTTTTGTCTACCCGGCATAAAAGTGCACGATAAATTTGACGAATAGAACCATTATTTTGCCAAAAAAAAATTTCTTTGGTGTAAGTCTATCCATAATTATCTGTCAAATCAAATTGAACAAATAGCAACTATCAGCTGTTAATTCGATTGTTAAATAAAGCAGTGTTGCCAACTCCAAGTTATTAACCTCTAAAGAACATCCGATACTTTTGGGAGACTTTCTCTTTAGTTAACTTATAAGAATTTTTTCTTGTTTTAGGCTCCATTGTTGTTGCTATTTTAGAAAAATCAATAAAAAGGTTAGAGAAAGTTTCTATTTTTGGTAACATTACCGGAGTAGGACACATAGAGAGAGGGAGAGATAGAGACAACCTTAGACGCCACTTAAAGAAAACTAAGTAAAAATATGTATGGCAGACTGCAAAAGAAACACAGAACAGAAGACAAGGTCACAAGCTACTTTGCGCTCATAGTCATAATTCCCTAAAAAAATTAGCTTTAAACTTGGCATTTTGTTTTCATTTGGTCGGCTTAGAAAAATTTTATTTAAAAATTAGGAAAAAGAATCCTTAAGAAAATGCTTTCCTTTTTTTCAATAGCTTTAAGCGGGTAAAACTCTTCGCTTTTCTTCTTCTTTCACTACTTTAAAGTTATTAAACATTTCTCTGGCATCAAACTCAGCAAGCCCTTAAAGTACCACCAATGGCATTCAGTTGATTTTGGCAAAAACCAACGATGAAAAACAGCAGAAGGTGGTACTCATTTATTTAAAATTTTTTTAAATTTCCCGGGAAATCAGTTTCAATTAAAAATAGAAAAAAAACAAATTTTTTGTTTTCAATTTTCTTAAACAAAAAGCCACAGAAACCATATGAGTATCTTATCTATCTGCGTCTATTAATTTATTTTCGTGTAATTTTACACCCCACGTATCACTAGTTAAAGAAGTTGTCGAAACTGGTTAAGAGGGGAAGATGGGGAAATTGGAAGCTATTTATTCTGTCTTTAAAAAATTTATAAAAATAAAAAGGGATTTTGTTAAAACTTTCACACAAGCTTAAGATAGTTCACAAGTGAACTAGTTCAATTAAATAATTCAAGTCAGGGAATCCGGCATTGAATGATTTAAATTTAAAAGGAATTCACATTAAGATAAAGTCTCTTGCTGTTCCCCTTTTTTAAATTTAATAAACATGTGTTGTATTGTTGTCTTAATAAATATTAGCAACGTATTGTAATATTCATACATATGCAGTCGGAAATAACTAATTAGTAAAAAATTTTAGATTAAAGTGCTCAAACAAACTCTGCTTTCCAAATTTTTCTACATTAAAAGACATCTAAATTGCAGTTTTGGTCTGCATTCTTTTGCTGTGAAACCAATTCCTTTGCTCAAGAGTTGAGGCTCCACTACAGATTTGAAACGTTATTTAATTTCACATCGAGTCAAAGAGATCCAGCGATTTAGTTTTAAGCCACATTCACTATATTTACGTCCTAAATGGTGATACCAAATTTCCATAATACCAGCATAGAGTTGCTGTTCTGTATTGGGATATTGGGTATACATGTTAATAATGTGGATTTTTTTTTGCTTGAAAAATGAATTTATTATAATGACAAAATGAATTGATACATTATTCAAAGTGGTGTCCATCATTTGTCACTACTATTTCCCATCTTTTTGGTAGCATATGGTTTCCGCACCAACAGAACTGCTCCGGTTTTGAGGTAAAGAGGTGAGGCGTATTTCTGTATGGTCGTTCTGCAGCGATTGAACCATATGGTGGTCAGAAGGGGCAAGGTCTGGTCTATAAGGCGCTGTTTTCCAAATAGTTTTTGACCTGTCTTGTAAAATGTGGCTGAGTGTTGTTCTGGTCGTTTTTCATTGATTTTTCTCTGCAAATGAATCGATTGTATTCTGATCGTCTGACCCAATTCCAACAGCTTATACATAACAATGTTCTGATCCCACCAAATACAGAGCATTACCTTGGCGTCAAAAATATTCGGCTTCGGCATTGATTTGACTGGTTGACCGGGCCTCACATATATAATTTTTTTCGCTTGGTAAGGTATTTCATCAGGTATCAATTTTTTATCATCAGTAACAATACTATACAAAAATGACTTCTTTTTGTAGTGTTCAAGCATCATTTCCGGCATGCAAAATCGTGTTTCAATTTCTCTCGACTTCAATTCATATGGGGCCCAATTTCCTTGCTTTTGAATGAATCCAAATGCTTTTAAAAGTAGGTAAAAGGGTAGTTTTGTGACTCCCTATGATAATGCAAGTTCTTCTTGCGTTTGACAACAATCTTCGTCGAGTAATGCTTTCAATTCCTCATCTATAAATTTTTTCGGCTGAGCAGACCTCTTCTTATCTTCTTCTTCCTTGAATCACGAAAACTATCGTTAACAAGTTTTTGAGTTGGTGCATGTTGACCATAAGCTTCTACAACAATCGATAATTTTCAGCAGCCGTTTTCTTCAAATGAAAGAAGGTTATCAGACTTCCCCGCAAAACATCTTCTTCTATTGAAAATAATGTAAGTTTACACTTTGGCGTCTATCGAATACTGAATTATAGTGACAGATGATGTTTACCACTCAAAATACCATATTTGTTATTAATGACACAAACCACATGTGATAGTTATGCCATATGTTGTCCAAATCGTCATTATTAACTTTTATACCCCACAGCTTACACCCAGAACATTATAGTTTAGCAAGCAATCGTACATCATTACCATTATCATCATTCTGACCAGGCACTATTACAGAATACTGTGATCCATGGGATATATTGTGTCCCTTCCTGTCTATATTTTGTTCAGCAGATCTGCTGCCTTCCTAGCGAACACCAGCAGATCTGAAACCCTTATAGTGGATATTTCAAACAATGAGATCCTATATTTCTCTAAGCATTTCCACCTAAACCTAACAAGAACCACACATTCATACAATATGTGTTCCGCTGTCTCTGTTGCGAATTTATTGTTCTATTTCATACATTGTTTTTATTTCTACACTTTAACTTTATACAGTTACTTAATTGACTTCCACTTTGTACAAATTACTCAACACTTCTATTAACGCGCTGGTACGACTCTACTAAATATATGACTGCTAAACTATAACTAACTGACTAAGCATAATGCAACGCCTTTTATAGAAAATTTTAATTATTTTCGAATGTTTTAGCAAATGCTAAAACCTTAACGTTAATTTAAACGCAAAATTGTAATTACCAAAAAATTTAAGTAGTAGCATTGTTAACCCTGTTAATAACACAAATAAATACGGCATTCCCAGGTGATCGTAGTCATGAAACAAACCAATAGAATAACTTCCATAATAAAGTATTTTGTAGGCATTTTTATTTTCGTAATAATACGTTTTTATAACAGCAACGATATGAATTGGTCTGCACTTTCGCTGAACCATTGTATTATAATTCCAGTTCATGCAGAATTGACTATCAAGATGCTTGAAAATGTCTCCATTCTCTCTGCCGTCCAGTACAACCTGACTTTTAAGGTCGTGATGTAGTGGTTAGAGCGCACGCATAACAACACAAACGACCCAGGTTCGAGCCCCATCAGAGGACATGAGAAAGAAAAAATTTTAATTGTGGTCTCGAATGTTTAATAATAGAAAAAGGCTTCAACTTCTTCCCTCCAGACAACTCCATCTAAAAAAAATAGAGAAAAAAGCCCCCTGAACCTTCTCGCATACCTCTGGCGATGATGACAAACATCAGACGAAAGATCAGAAAAAACACGCCACCAACAAATGCTAAAGTAAAGATCACCACCAATTAGCAAGGATCTTCACCACTACACAAAAAAAATCATATGGAGGGAGCTACAGCGAATTAATCATCTACTCAGCTGCAAATACCAAATTGATTAAAGAAACTGAAACAAAGCAATAGATGCTTTCTGGAAGGCCAATATGCTCCCTGGAGGAGTGACGGAGAGAAAAAAACATACCACGAGTTAGTGCGCTTGTAAGCTCTAGACTTCTGTCAAATAAAGTCAAACTAGTCGATTTGCATAGAACGAGTTACATGAAAAACATTTTAACGCGTTGGCGGCAGAAATTTGGTTAACTTTGAACTCTTTAACGCGTTTGGGTATTTTTGACAGTTATCAACTGATAATAAAGGAATGAATATTAATCATTTTATAATATACCAATAGCAAAACAAATAAAAATCAGCTGACGGAAAATTTATTTTTAACGCTTGTTGTGTAACTTGCAAATTTTTAAAGAGCAAACATTTCTAAGCACAAAATAGTTGTCGACGTATGAACGCGTGTTATGTATTTCTACATTTAAGGTATCAATTAAACATAATAAAGTTTAGTCTTGCTCTGCTTTATATTTTATTACATTTCTAATCACCTGCCTGCTGCTGTATTTTTAATTTTATTTACGATTTACATATGTTTTCCTCATTTTGTCGTTTTGTCTGTCTGTCTGTCTGTCTGTGTAACCATATCAAAACTTTTACTTTTTCTAAAAAAAAAAACAACCATTTTTATTTGGGTAATAAGTTAGGCATGCGTAAGCACATTTTTTTTCCAATTTGATTTTTTTTTTAATTTCAATTTTAATTTCATTTAATTTCTCTTATATTTTTTTAGTGGTACTTCCGCTACAGTTACCACTGTTGAATATTTATCTTCATTGTCTCCGGTGGTGGTTGTCGTTCAAAATTTTTCGAAGAAAATTAAATAAATCCAGTGCGGCAAATTAACACACAAAACCGGGGGAAATTAATGAAAATATATTAGTGAGAACACACATATACACATATGCATGCAGACAGACAGCCAAACATACATAGACAATAATAACTAGACAACAAACATGAGGGGATATTTGATAAAGAGCATTTGTCAAAAATTGTGTCAATTGCATAATTCTATCGGGTGTTTTTTATAATTATAATAAAACAACCTATTTTTTTTTCTCCGTCACTCCTCTAGGAAGCATATTGGCTTTCCACAAAGCATCCATTGCTTAGTTTTAGTTTGATTAATCAAGTGGAAGCGTTAAGTAGATGATTAGTTCACTGTAGCACCCTCCATATTGTTTGTGTAGTGGTAAATATCCTTGCTAATTGGTGGTAATTTTTGTTTTTGAAATTTTTTCCCAGTAGGTGGCGCTTTTTTTTGATTATTCGTCTGATGTTTGTCATTATCCCCAGGTATAAGACGAAGGCTCAGGGGAGCTACTTCTTTATTTTTTAGATGGCACTATTGTGATCCAGTTCGAGCCTCAGCAGAGACAACGAAATATATTTTTAATATTAATGAAACGTGCTTTGTTGGATGGAAAATTTTAAGACTTTAACGTTTAAATATGATTTCGGCTATGTGTCGCCACAACTGGCGCGTACAAAGCGTAATCTGAAACACATATTTGCACTGCATATGCGAAAATTGTTCCAGGTGTTAAATTGTCTGTGGTTTATCGACGTAGACAAGTGACTTCATATAAATGGAATGAAATTAAAATGGGATCGTACGAAAATGGTCGATCTTAATGACCTGATGATCTTGATGTTCTGGGCATGAGAATTCACTGTGACGATCGGTGGAACGATCACATTTTTCCAGTGTCGAAGAAAGCTTTCAAGTTCCTCGGTTTTGTTAAATGGTGTAGGAAATTCTTCATTCCAACTGACCTTCTCAATCGTTACAAGATATTTAGAGAAAGAGGGAGAGGGTGAGCGAATATGCTTATAAATAGCGGTAGGGTAGCCAACTCTATCAATTCGTCAGAGCATCATCACAATGGGGAGTGTGTTTTATTTTTCTATTGGTACTATAACGGAATGTGCTCTGACAAGGTAAGAAAATTAATTCCTAATAATCACATACATATTTTCACGTAGTACTCTCATCTCTTCTCCAATGAATCGCACCACGTTCTATGGAGAGAATTAGTTTTTTTGTTGCACCGTTCGTCTGTGAAACGATCTTCCCGCGTATGCTTTACATGCCATTTACTACATAGACAAATTCGATTTAAGCGTTCATTAACACTACTCCCTCTATCTTCGTTTTTACAACCCATTTTCCTAGTACCAGCACAATGCAATGCATGAGTAGGGCCCATGCCCTGAGTGCTGAACTCAAAAGAAAAATATCCAGTTGGACCATTACCTGAAATTACTCTTTCATTAAAAGTTTCTTTGGGTAAATCAATTGAAACACGCGCTGTGCTGCTTAGCCATCTTGGAACCATATGTAATTAATAATATGTAATCATGTCTCTATACCGTTCACCATTGGCAGTAACATTCTGACTATCATCGTTTTTGAAGACATATGGACCAATGACACCGCCAACCCATAAAGCGCACCAAACAGTAATTTTCTGTATATGTAATGAGGTTTCGACAAAAGCTTGTGGATTATACTCACTCTAAAAATGGGCTTCATTGGAGAACAAAATTTGGAACGTAAATTCAATGTCAATATGAATTTGTGCTTCAGTACATTTGCACGCGTTGCTCTGGTGTACGAGTATGTCTATACATAATCAAAAATATCAGACCAAACTCAATAAAAAGCAACTATCAGCTGTTACATCGATTGTCAAATAAAGCAGTGTTGCCAACTAAAGTTATGATAAACACCGTGTAAAAACAACTAAATCCTAAAAAAAGCTTTTAATTAGAAAATAATAAAATCTTGTATTTTTATTTTTAAGGTAGTAAATATATTTTCTTTCGTTTACATATCATTTATTTGTCCCTCTAAAATATACATAAAAACCTAGTAAATAGGCCTGCATTTGCAAAACTTCCTTGTTTAAATGGTATTTTAAAAATTGAAAAAAAAATAATTAAATAATGTTTTATGTCTTCTCTTAAACAAATGTTTCTAACTATGGAGGCAAAACTTTAATTATACACAAATATATACATACACACACCCATAGTTCGATACACAGGAGAGAGTAACTAACGCACACAGCAATTATTGTGTCTCTTTTCAAAAATGTAACCAAGGCAACCGTTACAAGAAGAAGAAGAAGAAGAAGTGAAAAAAAGAAGAAGAAAATTGAATTTAATTTACAACATAAGAATTTGCGTACGTGTTTGTAAAGAGTGTAATAAATATGTATGTGTTTGTAAGCTTTAAAACCAAAAGTAGTTGAAGAAGTTGTGGTAGCGGCAGTAACTTTTTAACTCTTTCAAGAACAAAAAAAAACAACAACAGCTGGTAACTATTTTTTTCTCTTTTTTTTGTGGTAAAGAGTGGTGGAAATGTAAATTTATGTTAAACACATAAGGAGACAATATATGTATACAACCACACTCACACACTCATAGATAACATCAGCCAAATTCGAAATTGCCATTGAATGTTGAGAAAAAAAACTTTTCACTTTTTCTATATTTTCTCTCTATTATTTATGTATGTATTTTTGTGTGCGTCAGAGTGTGTGTATGGAAATATTAAAAAACAGTTATAAAATAAAATATTAATTTATTGACAGCCAATAAATACATTGTTCTCTTTTAGACATACGCACACAGACCCACTACCATAGACATTTTTAATTTAACTGCATAAATACTCATGCATGTATTTGCATTTATGTCTGTAGGTATGTATGTATGTATGTATGTATGTATGTGGTAGAAAATATCAATCCTTTATTAAGTCAATAGACAGTTATGCCGGCAAACGCATTTTTAATTAGTTTTTATCTATCACCGTAAACGCATACACACACACACACACGTACAGAGACGGCTTTGTCTTTTATGCACACACGGCATACACACGCATATTTAAACATTCATATCGGCAAGATTTGCGGCAATTTTCGGTGATTAATAAATTATAGGAAAATTGTTGTGACCAGGTTTTTAGATTGACGTCATTGTAGAGTATTTTCAGGTATTTTCAGTTTAGCTGCAAGTTTGTAACATTGAGATCGTATAAGAGTGAATATGATCCATTAGCATAAATATAAATTCTTATTTAACTATGAAAAATATAAGCCACTCTATTATTCGCCATAAATAAGGAGACAACAATTTAAGCCTTAAAGCAAGGATCACACGATTGTCGCAAATGTATCAATATGACACAACTTCGTTTGTGTTTTATTGTCGCTCAATATCAAAATTATCCCAATTTATTGGGCGAAAAAAAATTTTAATTGAAAAATTGGTACGTATTGTCAACTTCGATTGCCGCAAATTGCACAATACATATTGTCGCACACAATTGCCGCACCAAAAATTAATGCATTGCGACAATTGTGTGAAACTAGCTTAACCCTAACTTATGAATCATTATTCTGATAAAGGCGCTATAGCAGGCCACTGCGACCCATGGGATATATTGTGCATATCTGTTCTATATTTTGTTCTGCATATCTACTGCCGTCTTAATGAACACAATAAATATTGGTGCACACAATTGCCGCACCAATAATTGATGCATTGCGACAATTGTGTGACACTAGCTTACACCTAACTTATGAATCATTATTCTGATAAAGGCACTATTGCAGGACACTGCGACCCATGGAATGTATTGTGCATCTTCCATTCTATATTTTGTTTTGCACATCTACTGCTTTCTTAATGAACACCAGCAGAACTAAAACCATAATGGTGGATATGTCACCCAATGAGACCATAAGTCTACCTAAATATTTCCATCTAAAGCTATCAAGAACCCTACTTTCACACAATATGTCTTCCGCTGTCTCTGATGCCTGTAAAGACAGTCTACAAACATCCACATCTGTGACCGTCACCCTCATCAAATGCGCTCTTAGTCCATGGACTGATCGCCGCCCTAGAATGAGGCAGCCACTATGAACATTCCAGTGTTACAAGCATCTAGCAATTTCCCAAACCTTGATTAGAAATTAGCAAATTAACATATTCAAGGTTGTATGTTATATTATATTAAGATAATAAGTAAGTGAAAAGAGATGAGGTGACGATGTATACCAGAAAAGGAAAAGCAACATGCCACCACGATAAGAAGTACAACGAATTTTAGCCACTCTATTAGCGAGTGCTCTGAAAGTGTTTGGTTTCCATGATAGTTTGCCACGAGCAAGCAATCAAATAGAGTCGTTTTGACAAGCTCCCAAAGTACTACGAGTATGTAAAATATTCTTCCAACATACCAAATGTGGACGATAGGAGCTTATCGTCGAATCTTGATGAGATTCCAATTGGAATATGGCACGCACATTTGACGGACGGTGACAAGGGAAGGGTGACGTATGAGATCGTGGCTGACATTAGGTTCGTACTGAAACGTCCTCACTTCGCCTTGAGTCTAGAACTGAGAGGGAATGTGGTGGGCTTTGGGGACGGATAGGACTATGCGGATGCTGGGCGAGTTTGCTCGCAGTGTCTTTAATAGGAAAGGTTAGGGAATGATAGGTTTTTTTGCGGCATTTTCTGCAATGGGCATTCTGTGATCGTACTCTGTAGGTTGTTGGCCTGTGGTGTACCTGTCTGGTTGTTTTATTGTATTTTTTGTATGCTTGTGCTTTTGCTGCTTTATTTTGTTTTTTTTTTATTGGCAACCATTCCGGAGTATGACTTAAACTGGTAGTAGCATTCATGCTACGAAGTCTGACCGGAGGCTTAAGTCTAGTACCACGGGAGTCGGCATCCCCAGGGACCAAGGTCCCTAACCGACTCTGATGAGGCACCCGTTGGGAGCAACGTGGTAAATGTGGCTTATACCCAAATCATGGAGAGAGCCTTAACTCGGTGTGGTGTTGGCTTCTTAACCGGGTGATGTGATCCATAGATCTGTAGGAGTTTAAATAGTATCAGAAACTTTACCAAGGTGCAAGTCTTGTCCGAATAACATGCCCTCGAACTTGGCGCTCATATGTGGTTTAAGTGTGGGGACGTTGGTGGATGGATTGTATTCGCTCGTGCTTTGAGCACCGTGGAAATATATTTTCAATATCAATGAGACAGACTTTTTTGCATAGAAAATTTTATGACAATAATGTTGAATTGTGATGAGGACGCCACCGCTGGCGCGTACAGGGCACAATCTAAAACACCAATTTTCATATATTTTTAGCAGCATATGCAGCTGCTCAGGTGTTCAATTATCTGGTTTATCGACGTAGATAAGTGAGTTTACATAATCCCAAAGAAAACTATACAATAGACTTAAATCAAACGATCTTGGTGGCCAATTAATTGCACCTTTATGTCAAATTACTCTCTCATCAAAGGTTTCTTTAAGTTAATTAATTGTAGCCACGCTGTGTGACATGTTACTCCATCCCATTGGAACCACATGTCAGTAATATTAATGGCAGCTAATTGAGGTACGAAAAATTTTCTCAGTAATGTCCCCGTACCGTTCAAAATTGGCACTAACATTCTAACCATCATCGTTTTTGAAGGCATATGGAGCAATGACACCACCAGCCTATAAGGAGCACCAAACAGTAATTTTCTGTGGATGTAATGCTGTTTAGACAATAGCTTGTGGATTATCCTCACCCAAATGCAACAATTCTGCTTATTTACGTACCCATTCAGACAAAAATCGGCTTCATCTGAGAACAAAATTCTGAATTTTGAAGTCTACCAAACAGAACCATTATTTTGATAAACAAAAATTTCAACAATTGGCAGGTGTTGCTCGGGTGTAAGCCTCTGCATAATGAAATGTCAAACAATACTAAACAAAAAGCAACTATCAGCTCCTCAACCAGTTGTCGAATAAAGCAGTGTTGCCAACTCAAAATTATATGAACCTTTTAAAAAACACCCGATAAGAGATTCGAGCTTTAGCCATATTTGAATGCTTTTAATTTATGAAATAGGCCTTCTTTAAAAAAGCTTTTTTAATATCCTAAGTAGTTATAAAAAATATTAGACTTTTTATTGATATATTGAGAGATTTTTTTAGCAACGCTCTGTTTGGCAGCTGTTTTCATGTAATATTTTACTGTCAAACATGATCAGTTTGGTCTATAATTTAACCATGAATCGACTTACAAACGAACAACGCTTGCAAATTATAAAAATTTATTATCAAAATTCATGTTCAGTTAAGAAAGAATATCGTGCTCTTCTTTCATTTTATGCCTTCTGAGACGGCTATTCGGAATCTTGTGACTAAATTTCGCAACAAATTTACATTATTGGACATTAAACCACCAAGACGCTTACGTAGAGTGCGAACAGAAGTAAATATCGCAGCTGTATCCGCCAGTTTTGTTGATGACCAATTAGACCTCTGCTACTTCACTACGTGGAAAATGTAGGGGAAGGATTTGGGTGTAAAAACTTTTAAAATACAGCTGGTGCAAGAATTTAAGCCACACGACCTACTACAACGGCTAACTTCTGGTGAATGAGCGCTGGCAAAGTTGGATGAAGATCCACTTTTCTTATCGGAAAATTGTGTTCATCAACGAAGCTCATTTCTGGTTGCATGAATACGTGAATAAGCAAAATTGGCATATTTGGTGTGAAGAGCAGCCAGAAGCATTGCACGAACTACCAATCCATCACGAAAAACGCACTGTTTGGTATGGCGAAAGGCATCATTTAACCGTATGGTGTTCATCAACAAAGCTCATTTCTGGTTGCATGAATACGTGAATAAGCAAAATTGGCGTATTTGGTGTGAAGAGCAGCCAGAAGCATTGCACGAACAACCAATCCATCACGAAAAACGCACTGTTTGGTGTGGCCGATGGCATCATTTAACCGTATTGTGTTCATCAACAAAGGTCATTTCTGGCTGCATGAATACGTGAATAAACAAAATTGGCGTATTTGGTGTGAAGAGCAGCCAGAAGCATTGCACGAACTACCAATCCATTACGAAAAACGCACTGTTTGGTGTGGCCAATGGCAATATTTAACCGTACTTTTTCAAGAACGACGAAGGCTAGAACGTTACTGTGAATGATAAGCGCTACCGTGCGATGATTGCATATACTTTGTTGCCTAAAAGGAAGAGCTGGACTTGGCTGACATGTGGTTTTAACTAGACATTGCCACATGCCACACAGCACGCGAAGCAATCGCCCCACTGAACGACGAGTTCGGTGAGCAGTTTATTCCGCGCTTGGTGTCGGTGAATTGGCGGCCTAGATTGCAGGATTTAACGCCTTCAGATTATTTTTTGTCAAGTTTTGTTGAAGCTCATGTAGATAGTGATAAGCCCCCAACGGTTGACGCACTGGAGGCCAATATTAAAGAATTTATTCTTGAGGCACCGGCCGATATGTTTTTTTTTTTTTTTAATTAAATTCAAAACCCCTTCAAAAATCACTCGATATAATCAGGCCTATAAACATAGAATATTTTATTCATATGTGGCGTCACATAAAGTCGTATTCTATGATATAAAATTGAATCTTTTTTTATTTCGATTTTTTTCTTGTGCGTTATTATGCGTCTATTGTATTTTGCGTGAGTTGGTTTCTGGATCGGAAGAGAGAGGAGGAAACACTCTTTTACACAATATTTTAGTGTTAAAGGAATTTTAATTAATTTTTTAGCACAAAAGTTTAGTTTTATAATTAGTTTATGGAAAAAATGTAAATTAATTACATTTAAACTGTCAATCAAGTTTTTATTTTTCGAAAAAAAAAACAATAAACTTATAAAGGCATTATATTGCAACATAAAGGCAAGAACTTAAGTGGCAGCATGGTTAAATGTGCATATTAATTTTAATGGGAGACTAAAAATGTCATAACTCATGAGATGTAATTTTTCAAAAGGGTTTTCGTTAAGCTAATAATGAAATTTTCAAAATTTTTTCCACAAGTCAGGTTTAGTAAAATATAAGACCATGTGGGTTGTGTAACAATTAGGAAAACAAAATGAAATTTTATAAATAAATCTTTTGAAGCACAAAATCTAAAATTTTAAAAGTTTTTTAATCAATGGCAGATAGAAATACGTACATACATAAGGACAAGCTCTATTGAAACTGCAATAGTACGACTATGGCCATAAGATTTAACAGAAGAAGAGAGATAGTGCTCTACTTATCCTCATGTTGTCAACGACTTTTGTTTTTAATGTCTTTCTTTTCTCCATCACTCTTCTGGAGAGCATATAGACTTTCCACAGAGCATGCATGTCTTTGTTTCAGCTTCACTAACGAAGTTGATTTCAAGCTAAGTAGAGGATTAATCCACTGAGCTCCCTCCCTTCCATATGATAATGTAGTGGCGAAGATCCTTGCTAAATGGTGGTGGTGATTATTACTTAGCATTGTAATTTTTTCCCAGTAGGGTCATCACCGCCAGAGGTATGCTGGAAGGTCAGGAGACTTCTTTAGATGCTTTTGTCTAGAGGGACGTCTCTTTATTAAATACTCGAAACCGCAATTAAATTGTTTTTGCCTTGTCCTCTGCCTGTGTTGCTTGTTTCTAAACTAATAGGGTTTCTTCACATATATGTAAATATAGGGTGGTCCAACGAAAACGCCCTATATTAATTGTGAATAAAAGAAAAAGTTTTCAGAGAATACAAAAGTCTATGACAATTATGTGTGAAACAAAATATCGGCCAAATGCTCACCATGGCTTCGGTGACATACCTCTATCCGTTGGTCCATATTTGCAATGACTCTGGCTCTTGGCTTATTGACGTACACTTTTCCTTTAAAATATCACCAAAGAAAAAAGTCCAGCGGTGTCAAATCACATGATCACGGCGACCAATTATTATCGCCACGACATGAGATATCACAACCATTGAATTTCTCACACAAAATAGCCATTGTTTCGTTGGCTGTGTGTCTAGTTGAAAACACATATCTTCCAGGTCCATATCTACAATTTCTGGCCGCAGGAAGTTCATTATCAACTCACGATATCGAACACCATTCACGGTAACTGGCTGGCCCAACTCATTTTAGAAGAATTATCGCCCAATGATGCCGCCAGCTAATAAACCGCACCTAACAGTCACTCTTTGTGGATGCATCGGCTTTTCAACAATCACTCATGGATTTTCATTTGCCCATATGTGGCTATTCTGCTTGTTAAAGAATCCACCACTGTGGTGAAAGTGTGCCTCGGCGCTGAAGGTGATTTTCTGTGTAAAGTCACCATTCACTCTGTCTGTGCAACTAACCATTCGGCGTATTGACTACACTCGAAATGGTCTGTCCTGCCATCGTCGCATGGTCTGGGATCTCAATTACACTGTCACAATGCTGAGGTTCTCTCTCCTCGGATCCCATACCTTATTGCATTCAAAAGTTAGCAAATCAATGGATATCACTTCACTTATCACGAAGACTGCCGCACCTGAAATCGTACTATAGGTCTAAGTCACTCTAAGTGCCGCCATGCACCTTTGACACCAGAGCATCTCCCCAAATCTCGCTACCGTACATTCATATGGAGTCTGTGGTAGCCATTATAAGCCTTCTTTTGCCCTAAGTCGGCCCACCAATATTTACCATCAGCCTACTCAGCATGCCCGACAATTGGGCAGCCTTTGAAGCCACATGCTCTAATTGAGCCCAGTAAGTGAGTCTGCAGTCGAACCTTAATCCCAGAAATTTCACCATCCTCTTGCATGTCAATTTCAATATCTTGATTCAATTTAATCTTAAGCGTGTAAATTCAAACCTCTATTCAACAATTCGCATCAATTAATGTTCAATTATTTGGCACGACGACGAATCGAGGTTGACGGCTCTTCTGCCACACTATAGCGATCAACAGCAATGTTTTCCACAAAATGAACTGGGTAAGCATGCACAGATGTTTCTACATTTTCTACAAATCCGGTTTGCTGAAATTTACGCACAATTCTCCCGATAGTGGACACATTTGGCCGATTATGTTGACCAACAAAATCACGAAGTGCACGAAATGCATTTTGATTTGAATGCCCGATTTCGTAAAAGGCTTCAACAATCTCAATTGTGTACCTCCCCTTAGTTGAATTTTTCAAGCACTGAGACAAAGAAATGACAAATCAAGTTGGGCAAAAAAATTGACGTTAAGGTGTGACTCACAATTAACATCACGCATAATGGTTGGACCACCCTTTACGTAATTAAGGCAAAGACTATCCGTTTCTTTAACTTTAATACAATTTAAATTCTTGTGAAGTGTTTTCACTTCGTCAGTTTGTCAACGGAAAACAAAAAAAAAACAAAAAACACTGACAAAAGTTACTATTAAATCCGTAAAATCTTTGTTTCAACTTTACTTTAAAACTTAAATAAGATTTGTATTTACAACAACAACAAATATAACAACAAAATAATATATATTAAGAAAAAGAAGATGAAACTTAATTTAAATAAAATAAAATGAATTCTTTACACACAAACTACAACAAAAAAAAAACTACAAAAAGACAACAACTACACTAAAGAGAGAAAAGATGTGATAACATCTTTGAAAACTTGTTACAATTTTCAACACAACTGTTACACAATGCACTTCAAAAGATTTAGCCATCCCCCACCACCCCGCCTCCCACCTACAGTTTCATCAAACCTCTCTCATGCCTTTTTAAACACAAATTTATTTGAAATATTTAAATAGAAAAATAGGCAGGCATACAAGGCAAGCAGGCAAGATGTTTGTGTGTATGTGTTTGCTGTTACTACTCGTATTGTAAGTAATTTTTTCTTTTTCTGTGGAATTACAATTTATTTTTTACACATTATTGTTGCTGTTTTTGCTCACACACACACACACACACACACACACACACATAAATTTGACATAAAATCATCTTGAGTTAAAAGAAACATCAAGAAGAGAAATAAAAAATCTTAGAGAAAAACAGACACTCACAAATATTTAAGTGCCTATACAATCACACACACACACACACTCAAACACACGCTCGCGTATGCATACCATCTTTTTAATCTACTCACACACACACTCTTCTATAGCAAAACACATTCAAACAATGCGAGTATGTTTCAAAACTACAGATTAAGATATTCAAACTGTTTTTTTACGAGACAACGCTGAAGATGACAACAATGTCGACTACGTTGACGACGTCGTCGACGAAGACAAGAGAAACTACTTTCAACAGAATACAAGCGAGAGGCATGTCAAAACTTTGACGACATTAAAAGCGAACCTCCAACTGTAAACTAACGAACTTGTAGAAAAAAAAATATTTTCACTCATATACATGAATATATACTAACACTTTAACAAAAGCATTAAGATTATGTTCTTACATACACACACATACACATATATAGACAATTCGTAGACACATGGTCTTACACATCACAATTGTAATGTTAGCGAAAGAAAGAATGTCAAGAAAAAATGGTCTATGCAAGTAGGGGAAGGTTACCTTTACGGTAGAAATCCTGGAAGAGTTTCTTAGTTTTGCACCACCAACTGCTACTACCAGTAGAATTTAGCAGATGGTCCCGCAGGGAGGTGTAATATCCCCGATTCTGTTTAATTTCCACGTTTCGAAACTCCCAGTACCACCAACGGGAGTGGAAATAGTATTCTATATAGACGACTGTACTTGAAGAAGAATATCGATGACACCTGCGGCAGCATAAATAGCTATCAAGGGAACCTAATAGATTTCTTCGCTCATAGGAATTTGAGAGTACAGCCGTCCAAATTCCCGACCACTCCCTTCACTACCTGGTCAAAGGAATTAAGGCTGGAACTCAATATAATAATTAATGATTCAAAATACCAACGACAAACTAGCCCAAAATCCTCGGGGAAATTTTGATAGCCTCTTTCGGTCCTCGATGCACGCCAATGCAACAAGAAATTAAATTCGGAGTAAAAACAAGGTCCTCAAGTCACTTGTCGACATTACTTGGGGCACTTACAAAGAAACCTTGTTAGCTACATATAAGGCAATTGACCAGTCAGTGGTAAACTATGCAGCGCCTGCGTGGTCACCTACAGTAAGCCCAATAAAGTGGGGAAATCTAAAGAGATGTCAGAATGCAGCGCTAAGGACAATCACAAATCTTTCCAGTCAAGGAACACAACATCCTGCTCACGAAGCAACTCCTTTTAGCCTGTCATCGGAGGGAGCATCAGAATCATCGAACTACGAACATTAATGCCCCACAGTAATGTGAAGGCAAAGAGCGACAATTTGGTCATGATCAAAAACACATGAACGCAGACACAAAAATAAAAGGCCATATGGAGAAATAACCAGCCATATGAATCTAGAGACCCTGCAACCCGATTCGTTATAGCAGATTTGATCTTCCTACCGAAGAACCTCCCACCGAAGATCCTCTCAAATACGCCGATGTAATGACTCAACGGCAGCAGAACGTATTTCTTAGTCTACACGACTACTGAGTCAGAGGCATGACGAGCCAATTCATCAGAGTTCTCATTATCAGCCATACCACAATGACCCGGTACTCAGCAAAGTTTAACAACTTTGGATCGAGCACGATCTAAGTGCCTTAAGAGAGTCGCCTGACTATCCACGAAGATAGTCACACCCCCTCTAAAACTTATAATCACTGGCCACTCCTCTCGTTCTGAAATTCCTAGACAACGCAAAAAACGTGCGTGTCCGTAATCAGCACCCCGCCAAAAGCTCAGCCCCCTAAGCACTTCTTGCCACTTAAAGTAAAATTTTAAGGTTCACAGGACGGACATCAAGCATCACGTTCAGAGCCACCTACGAAGTACTCCTATACGCCCTCTAAAAGAAAAGCGCAGCGGAATGCAGAATGGGGCATACCACAGTGCTGTACACTCTGTTAACAGCATGCGGTTTCAAATCCCAATTTTTTCCAATTGAGGTCTTAAGGGAATAGAATGAACTAGAACTACATGCTTCAAAATGGACTTACAATAACCAGAGTGGATCATACGCTTAATACCACAGATTCTGTTGCTAGAAAGAGGATTCAATAGATCACTTGATCACAACTATGTCGCATTGGGCTATTACAAAAATATAGCTGGATATGCAGAAGCTTGCGGTTGGCGTGGTGTAGTGATTAGAGCGCACGCATAACAGCACAAACGACCCAGTTTCAAGCCCTAGCAGAGGACGTGACGAAGAAAACATTTAATAGTGGTTTCGAATGTTTAATAATAAAAAAAAACTCCATCTAAAAAAAACAATAAAGAAAAAAGCCCCCCTGACCCTTCTCGCATACCTCTGGCGATGATGACAAACATCAGACGAATGATCAGGAAAAACACGCCAACTACTGGGAAAAAATTACAATGCTAAAGTAAAGATTACCACCAATTAGCAAGGATCTTCACCACTACACAAAAAAAATCATATGGAGGAAGCTACAACGGATTAATCATCTACTTAGCTTGATAGGTCAAATTGATTATAGAAACTGAAACAAAGCAATAGATGCTTTATGGAAAGCCAATATGCTCCCTCGAGCAGTGACGGAGAAAAGAAATGCAGAAGCTAGTCCAGTTCTTTGACGTATTGGGCCTGTTGACAGGGAGAAGAGCAATAGATCAATGGTGGACACAGTGCAAAGTGCGCCATTTTGCATATTACCTGAAGTAAACCATACTTTAGGCTTTATTGTATCAAATGATTCACAGATGTTTCAATAGGCATCCCCACGTTTACCAATAATCGTCCTATCGATAGAACTTTTCGCAGTATAGTGGATAAATTTGAGACCACTTTCTCACTAAGAGATGAACTAATATCCACAAGGTGATGAAAGGCAAGACCCGCTGAAAACACCATTGCTTTCTGTCAAAGTGTGCGGAAGAATGACCCTTCGCAAGTTTATTTTATGCCATAACTTAGAGCTGTGCCCGTACATAATTCAACTGTTGCAGAAGCTGAAGCTAAGCGATCATAGTCAAAGGCGTTGGTTCTCTGAATAAGCCTTGGAACAGTTAGAAACTGACCCTTTTTTCTGTCACTCCTCTACGAAGCATATAAGTTTCCAAAAATCATTCACTGCTTTGTTTCAGTTTCATTATTCCAGTTGATTTTCCAAGCTAAGTTGATGATTATTAGTCCATTGTAGCTCTCTCCATATGATTGTATAGTGGTGAAGATCCTTGCTAAGTGGAGATGGTAATCTTTACTTAGCATTGTAGCATTCCCAGTAGTTGGCGCTTTCTCCTAATCATTTTTCTGATGTTTGGCATCATCGTAGTTGCAGACTTATAAGTTAGCACTCGAACATCCGCAATTGAATTTATTCGTCATGTCCTCTGCTGGGTATTCGAACCTGGGCTGCTTGTGTTGTATACATGCGCTCTAACGAAACTGATCCTTATTATCATCAAAAAATCTTCTTGTACAATAAGGGCTATTTCTGACAACATAGGACGATATCAATACACTTGAGGTCGTATGGTGTGGATTTTGTGCTTACGGCGTTATCGATCCATATTTTTTTGAAAATGATAGTGACAAGAGAATAGCTCGATGATTTTCAACTACTTTTGGTCTGAATTAAATGCTAGGATCATTAAAGTCATTTGGTTTCGACTGGAGGGCGCTACGTGCCACACACCTCACGTTACAATGGCCATTCTTCAAGGTGATGTAAACTAGCTAACGAGATCGTGCAATATCTTGTGGGATTTTCTCAAGTCACAGTTCTGTACGAACAAATCTCAAACTAAAGCAACGGACAAAACCAATATTCAGCCTAATTTACGTACCAAAGTCATAGAAACTTGGAAACTGATGTTCAGTTTCTACGTGGAATATTTGCACGGTGTTATTTTCCATACATAGTGGCAATGATAGGCCTTTCAAACAAACAAAAGATTTCATTGATATCTCACACACCCACACATACTTTGTTTTATATAAAAGTAAAGATAGAGAAAAATCAACCTTATCGTTACAAATCTATTCTAGAGGTAACCTTCTCTTTTCTGAAAGAAAATCATCTCAATCAACACTAACGAAATATAAACGACAGATAGAGAAAGAACGAAAGGAAAAATTTGAAATAAAATGTTAAATTTTGAACCTACAAAACTAAATCATGTTCAGCATATTTTAGCGAAAGAAACACATTTAGCGAAACACGAACACAAACAAGATTTCGTAGACGAAAAACACGAAAAAAAAATAAAAATAAAAAAAATTAAATGAAAATAAAGAACATTTTTTAAATAAATATTTGAAACTAAATCTGGGGAATTTGAAATTAAACAATATTTGCGTTAAACCACAGCGACTTGTGGCGGAAATAAAAATTAAAGGCAGAGCGTATAAGAATTTTACAGCTGGGTTCTAGAGAATATTCACTAACAAGGGAGTAAGGGGAAGAGAAAAAAAGAAAGAAAGAAAAAACTACAAACGACTTCAAATTTTTTTTTTAAATATTCGCTTTGGTTTTCATGATAGTTTACTGCATGCAAACAGTCACGTAGAGTCGAAAGGACACCGTTTTGAGAACATCTTAGCACTCTCGAGACGTAATGCCATTCACAGCATAATGTATACCAATGTTGTAGTAGAACCAGTCTACAGCCGTGAGATATCTTAGAAGCTCATTAAGTCTAGGGTTTGGCAAAAAATTTGGATCTTAAAATCTCTCACTAAGGGAGATATGCCCGCATGAAATCATGAGCAGAACGGGTTATTACATTTGGTGGAAACAGATACGACCAGTTTACAATTCTTCACCAATATTTCTGAAATGATCAATAGAGTGAGATTTGTTATTTTCTCGACGGACCTTATGGACAGAGGTGATTCTCGAATCGGCTGCCAGTTTTAAACCTAACCTAGTGCTGGGTATTTGCATAGAAGGTGGAAAACTGTTTCTTCCATTTCTCTATCATTGCAACTGCTACAATAGACTTTGAATGGGCCTCCAAATCAATTTGCATGCTCATGTAACATCCACTGTCTATTTATTACTGCCAGCAACCTAGAAATATCTTCCCTATTACGTATACTATAGAGCTTTTCTAATTACAATAAGACCGCATTAACTTAGTCTCCAGTTTATGCCATTTGTTCTCAGTCTTCGGAAGAAAGAGTCTAAAGTCTTTTAGAAGTACAGAGGGACATCCACAGGGTAATTGAAACTGAATTGCAATTTTGCTGATTCGTTCTGGTGATTTTGTATGGGGAATTAAGTAATACGGATTATAATTGAAGGTTAAATTATGAATGAAATATCGAATTACGAAAAACTTTGACATGTGAATATTTCTTTGAAGACTAGACTAGATTTTTTTTATTGTTTAACTTTAATATTCTATTAAATTTGCTTAAGGGATAAGTTATTAACCGCATGTGCAGAATTGTTTTTTTTATATCTTTTACAATGATCATTAACAAATTATATTTATGACACATGGCAACCAAAAAAAAAAAGAAGAAAAAGAAACAAAACAGAAAATGGTGCCTAATATTAAGGATATCTTTTTCAAAAAACGGAAACTATGCTTAGGCACACATACGAGGTTGGTTTTGAAAATATCTACTCTGCTTTGCATTTTTTATTTTTTGACGATGCAGACTTTATCTCCTTGGGTTAGGTTAAGAGCAGCCGCTGGACAAACATCCAGCTCACTTAGGCTCAATAGAGCCCATTGTGATACCAATAGCTTCCCTTTAATAGCTACTGGTTAGTTATTTAACCAATACGCCTCTTCAGAAATTACCCGTAGAGCTGCAGTACTACCACCTATATGTTTACAGAATATCATGATCCTAAGTCTAGTCAACGGACATTCCAAATTAACATGGTTCATAGGCTCCCCTACCTACATAGAGTGGAGTCCTATGGCACAACATAAGAGCATGTCTCCCAACTAAACAATGTTCCGTAAGTGCTCATATCACTGCAGATATCCTGCCTTTTGCCAAGTTAATCAGTTGTTTTGACCTCTTCTCATCCACCCTCAGCCAGAGTGTTTTAGCCTGTCTTAATATATAGTATGGGAATGGGCGCCATGGCCTACTCTACCATCTAGCTTTGACCCATCCGTGAAAACTCGGATACTTTCCGTGTCTCCCTACGATAACTTTTCTAGGTACTCCTTATGTGAGGAGGGACTAATATATCTCATGCCTATTATCAGTGATCAATTTGAGGACATTTATTGTTCTTCCATGTCTCTGCTGAAAATCAGCGAATGTAGTCTTCCCACGTGAGGACGGACTAATATATCTCATGCCTATTATCAGTGATCAATTTGAGGACAATAAATGTAATGTAAATGCTTGGTAACGTAACGATACCATAGATAAGTATTGGTCTGGCTATAGCCTTACAAATCCACATAGTAACCTTCAGAAAGATTAGTCAACGTCCGCCTATAGCCACCTTGCAACAGTACAAAGCAACAAACGGCTTCCTAAGTCTCTCCTCTACACTGAATCCCCACGACAGTTTTCTAACGAGGATAATCCCCAGATATTTGACCGAGGCCGGTTATATTATACTTCAGCATAAACTTAGTGTTAAGTAGGTATAGCCACAAACCGCCTTTGTACGCTTATTAGATTAAGATACTTTCCCGTAATGACAATTGCAATATCACTCCGCGTAAGCAAATACTCTACATCTAGCCTTCTCAAATTCCAGAAGCAGCCCGTTTACCGAGATCAGCCTCAGTAGTGGAGATAACATTCCTCGCGAGGTATTACCAATCGTGACCAATACCCATTTCGCCCTTAAGGATTTACCAGTCAGAAGCTTCCCAACCAGGCTTGTTACGGAACAATCAACAACCAGATAGCATAGCGGTACCAGGATCGCCTCTTCTATGTCCGGGAAAGTTTCCAGAAATGGGTATGTAAAGAATAGAGAACCATCTCAACCGAAGTCCTCTTGATATAGACCATCTACAATTGAGACAGAAACTCCTGTGGATTATTGATCGATATGTGGATCTTCAATAATCTCTTAATGACATATGATGATACACTGATTTGTCTAAAATCCTTATCTAATATGTGAACATTTACCACCTCTGTGATAAAAATTACTCTGGTTTTCCTCTAGATATCAGCAACGATCCACAGCAAAAGACTTCCTCTTAAAGTAACCTCCAGCTAATTATAGATCAGGTGTAAAGGTTCCTCTAATTGCGCTGAAATAACCACAACCGGTCCAGCCCATAACAGATTTTTCCGCTCACTATCAAACGAACAGTACCTAGTCCCTCCAGTTGAGAAGTATTAAATCTGTTCTCAGGAAAGTGATTATCCAGAAGAATGCCGAGATTATCTTTGGATGGAAAGGCCCACGCTCCATTATCATTCATCTAAGCTCCCGTACAAAGCGAGTCTCTAGAGAGCAGGTTACTAAAGAATGCCTTCTAATCAATATCCTCTATGGTCCCGCAGAAGTACTTCCACGTCTTTCGCTTCTCCCTCCTAACCACGCTCTTATACAAGCTAAGACTCGTCTTATAGTCCAACCCTTTTGAGCACTGCTAACTATGGCCCTATCGAAAACCTTCTAGTGACGCATCTTAGATAATGAAGTTCATTGTTTCACTATTTTGCCTTCCCTTGCCCCCACTAGACCTAAGGCACATTCTCCTGCGGAATTCATCAAGTGCAATCCTGCACGCAACCGTGAATTCGTTGATCAGTTCTTTTAATTTACATTTTTAGGTGGACTTATCTGAACGGCAGTTTAATTGTCTCCCAAGGACCCTATGATATGTACCCAAGTCCATTTTTCTATAGTTCCACCATTTCCAGTGGTTCTGCCATCAGGGAACGATTGATCAGACAATACTCTCCAATCAGAATTAATTACATTACTTATCTCCTTAGTATTTGCAAATCTTTATTCTTTCGTGTACCATTTAAGTTTTGGAAACAATCAAACGTAGCGATGGTGCTGAATCCTCCAGTACAATCTAATCTAAAGAATTTCTATCAGTTCTTGGGTCAGAGAGTTCTTGTCTTTGATTTTTTTCCATTTCTTAAATCAACTTTGGTGTTAATTTCTAACTTAGGATTTTTTTTTTTTTTTTTGTTCGGTGAATGCATCGAGCACTTCCAACCTTTTTGCCTTTAAAAAGCCAACAAATGGTGCTATACGAGCATAATGGATATTGTAAACATGTCTGAGAAACAAGTTAGGTTTTTAGAGATTTCACACAATAATACAGAATAAGAAGATACAGTTAAGAAAAGACAACAAGATGAAGCAAAAATTACATGCAAGTATTTATCAACCGCCTACCAACCATGAGGTCCTTGGTTCAATCCAAGGCCAAACCCGCAGAAAAAGAAAAAAATTCTACAGCGGTATCACCTCATGACATTAGCTTGTAACTATAGGGTCCGCCATCTAACGTTTTTTTCAACTTATTTCGTGAATGCTAACACTTAGTTCATGTCTGATTTGACAGGTAATTAGTTTTATCCTTCCGCTGAACAAATATGGTTGTGTATACGCTTGAACAACGCTGGGAAATATTGCGACATTACTTTGAATATCATCGTAATGTTACAGAATGTGTGCGATGTGTTCAGATGAAGCTCATTTTGATCTTGGCGGGTATGTAAACAAGCAAAATTGTCGCATTTGGGACACAGAAAACCCACAAGCATACATTGAAAAGCCGATACGCCCAAGACTAGTTACTGCTTGGTGCGGATTTTGGTCCAGAGGCATAATTGGGCCATTTTTCTTCGAAAATGAGCAAGGAGTGGCTGTTACAGTCAATGGCGATCGTTATCGGACCATGTTGAACGAATTTTTGTTCACAAAAATTGAAGAGGAGGATATTAGCAACATTTGGTTTCAACAGGACGGCGCTACGTGCCACACAGCCGAAGCTACACTCGATGTTTTCCGCTCTGTTTTTGAAGATCGCATTATCAGCCGTAGAGCTGATGTCGTTTGGCCACCTCGGAGCTGCGATTTGACACCGTTGCACTATTATTTGTGGGGTGCCGTCAAAGATAAATGTTACACCAACAAGCCAGAGACAATTGATGCTTTAAAGGACAATATTCGTGAAACCATTGGTGAAATACAGCTGCACACAATCGATAATGTGCTTAAAAATTGGGCCGATCGTGTAGGCTACTGCATGGCCAGCCGAGGCAACCATTTGAATGAAATTATTTTCCATTATTAACCGGAAGGATTGTACTTTCAAAAAAAAAATTATTTGGCGGACCCTATAGTTATGAGTATTACTACTATTGAGCCGGCGTTTGGCTGTAGGTCCCTTGTCAATGTGTCTTAAAATTGAATCGATTGCAGCTCATTAACTGAGAAAAGTCTCCGTGTTTCTCCATGGAATTTAAAAAATTGCTACATTTTTTACACACACCTCGTATTACATAAGTGAAAAAGTATGTATGTCTGCTTAAGTATATGTTCTCTACAGCCCAAAATTATGAACAAATTGTCGAAATCAAAAATTATGGGCCGAAAAAAAACTTTGTCGCAAAAACATGTTGTAATCCTGCTATGAAGGATAACGAATTCCTAATAAAAAATAAAACGAAGTAAAGAAGATTGTGGCTTAAACTTGCACAATATACTCAAACAAACACACAAACTCACACACGCATATACAGTATTACAATCACAACTAAAGAGAAAGACATTGAAAATTGTATTACAACAAAAAAAACACACAAAAAACGAAAACAGCACAAGAGATCTAAACGTACCGGCTTTTCACAGCTTTTATTTGTAGAGACCAAAACCAGAGAATAGAAAACAGTTTTGTTCAGCCCATTACAACACGACAGGACGAAGTTCTCTTTCTCTCTCTCTCTCTCTCTGTGTGTCTCTGTCTTTATTCCTTACAAATTCTATTCTATTCTATTTATTATGAAAGATTTGTGGTAAAAAGGCAAAAACATAAATTATAAATGGCTTCAGGATTATTATAATGCCAACGAAAGGAAAAAAACCATTACACACACACATACACACACACTTTGAGACACCTAAACAGACAGATAAAAATGGCAAACAGACGTATTTTTTGCTGTTTTTGGAGGATATTTGGTGACACACTCTCATAGGCTATACTCTTATATCGCTTACATACACACACACACACACACACGTATTCACTGTATTGTAATATGCTTGTAGGAGTATTTGAGCATTGAGTGACAATAAAATTAAAAACTTTTTTAAGGCGAATTTAATTTCACAAAGAAATTCCTTTTCAAAAAAAAAAGTTCTTTTTTGTGAATTCTAAGAAACAGACTTTTCTTAGAAATTTAAAACTAAATTTAAAGAAAATATTTGAAATAAAAAATAAAAAACACATTTTAAAGTCAAAGATTTGAATTGAAATAAATTCGCAATAATAAGCTTTCAGGTAAGAACTAATATTTATTTTATTTATCAAAATCGAACCCGTAAGTCCTTCAGTCCGATCATTATTACTCTTTACAAGCTCGAAGAGGCCTAACCAGTCATGGCATTACGAGCTAAAAGGCTTTTTGCACTAAACATGCTGTTATAAGACACGCTAATGCATTAACTGCAATGAGCGGTAATGACTCAGAAGAAAACCCCTTCGAATCTTCCATTGAGTCAATATCAATGGGTGGAAACACGTTAACGTTGACTAAAACAACACATTCACAGAGAATATGCTCTTCGTATCAAGCATAGTATTAAAATTTAAGAAAATAGTTGCCCCCCATAAGTCGCTGTACCTGCGTCAGACCAGGGCGATGTGCCAAAAGTGACGAAAGACTTATCGGTCTTTCCCCTGTCTGTGGAACAGTTAATACTACATTACGGTTCTAGTCCCACAAGTCTAAAGTCTAGTGGTCGAGTCCTGCCTTGGCAATTCTTCAGCGATATCATTTCCCACAACAGCTGTGTGTCCATGGTGCCCATAACATTCTATGGAGGAATATGGGGACTTCTCTCAGTCAATGAGCTACAGCCGATTCTATTTTTAGACTCATTGAAAGGGACCTACAGTTAAACGCCAGCTCGGAACGGTAAATGCATTGGAGAACATTTCGAAAGTATGTAGTAATACTAATAACTAGTTACTAGGTCATGTTAATAGGTGACACCGTTGCAGAAAATTTTTGTTTGTTTGTTATATGGTCGGACCGGAGATTGAACCGAGAATTTCTTGGTTGGTAGGCGGATGTCTTACCTATCATACCATAAAGGTATGACCAGAGTATAGCATTCGTGTACCAACTTTAACTACCGCGAGATAGGCCCTCAGTGCTGGTTGACTATCAGAACATTTATATTTATCAAAGCACCCTAGATAAGTTGCTCTTTATTAATCCGCAAGCAAATGAAAATTCTCTGGATCTCTTTTGGATCTAAAATTCCCAGTTTATGGACTTAAAGCTAATTTTTTTCTATTGCCTTTACAACATAAAAATACCGCATTTTTATCTAATTTTGAGCGTTTATTGTGAAATGTTGGTACAACAAGAAATATATTCAATACAGTGACCATGGTAAGGTTGATTGGTGCTTCGATAACTAGTTGTGTGGTTTCTTGTGCACCCTAGAATCCGAAAGCTTCTTTCGATAGGTTGAGATTTTCCATGAGGGCATTTAACTAATTATGGCTTAAACGTTTGAGAATTAACGACATCCACTCATGATCATTGTCAGCTTCATTGGAATCGAAAGGATCACATTGTTTTGTCAGCTGAAGAAACGGTGGGTTTGTTACTGCCTCTAAGTAAGAATTCAGAATAAGTCCACTTGTTCCAATTGTTTGGGTTGATCACAGTAATATTTTTTAGAATAAGATAATAGCCATCAATATGGTTTTTGAAGTCATGTTAAATCAAAGAAACACCGAATTTCAGCGTTGAAGTTCACTTCGCACCACAGGTTAGATTAGTTTATATATGAACTGCACAAAATACAGACACAATTGCATATTTTGTCTACCGGGTGTACCGGTATTCAGTGAGCGTCAAGATACAAATATCACCATAGGGAACATTTATTGTGAACGAGCCTTATTTTTTTTTGTGTTGGCAATGACATTTGTCAGACATATTCTTGATGTATACAAAATCACTGAACTAACAACATCATATTCTGAAATAAATGTTAAAAATGGCGAATTTATGATTGTTTTCATTTGAAGAAAAGTGCTGCAGAGTCTCATCGAATGCTTTTCGAGGCATATGGTGATCATGTTATAAACAGAAATAGTCATGGGTTAATCCAGGGCAACCATCAGCTCCGGCTGTAAAACCAGATCGATTCGGCAGGAAGACAATGCTGAGTGTTCTCAAGCCTAGTGAAATCATTAATACACATCGCTACCGACAAAAAATGATATATTTGAACCAGGCATTGATCTAAAAACGATCACAATGGGCCAAATGACACGGCAAGGCAATTTCGCAACATGACAATGCATCTACCCACAAAGCAAAACCGTTTCAAGATACAATCAGACCATTAGGCTGGGAGCTGCTACCCTACCCGCCATATTCACCAGACTTGGCTCCTTCCGATTACTATTTATTCTCATCAATGGGACACGCATTGGCTGAGCAGCACTTCGATTTCTACGAACAAGTCGAAAATTGGGTGACTAATTGATTTGCTTCAAAAGACGGACAGTTTTATTAGCGTGGAATCCACGAATTTTCTGAAAGATGTGAAAAATGTGTAGTTGCCTACTTTCCCATTCAAAATTAGTGTTTTATATTCATCTCATAGCGCTAAGTCTGATTGTACGTTAAAACAGCCAAGATCTTCGCAAATAGAACTTGTAGACAGGGCTGCCAGGTGAAATTTGCAGAAGATCGTAATTATTCCGATAAATTTTAAAAATATTGTCATTTCAGTTTCGAAGGATCGTAAGGATGTCGTTCTTATTTATAGTACGTACATAGGACATAGAATAAATTACACATTTTTAATGCGTGCTTGAAGCTCTATACAAAAGAATAGCTCATTTGCCAAATCGATTAACTCCATTTTTAAAATTTTATTCGATAGTAATATAAAATACTATATTGTTATGTTTTTACCTTTTTAAAAACGTGTATTTATGAGTTCGTAGATTGCAGTTAAAATAAAATAAAATTTTGTGTTAATTATTGTTATAATTGTTTTAATTAAAGATCCCTTATTCAACACAGTTTTGAGCACCCCTGCTTGTAACCTTTTTACAAGCAATAACAATTTTTATTCTTTATTACTCTTTCTGTTTACAACTTTGTAAACAACAACAATTATTCTACAGATCTTTCTACCTAAAGCTCTTCCAACCAGATCGTAATTATAACTTAGGTTCGATCACAAAAATTTCAACCAGAGTTTAACCACACTAAACCCTCTTACACTGAGTTCAAACCAACAACACGTTCGCTGAGTTTGCTTTACTTAAACTGATTGTTGTTCGCATCGATGTGCTTTTTATATGGCTGAACAATAAACAATACATCGAAAGCTCTCGAACCTCTCGATATTTAATTTCTTTCTTTTAATTTATTTTCAGTTCTTTTGTAGCCAGCTCTTAGTATTTGTTGTTGCTTCTTTATTGTCTGTTACTTGTCTTCTTTGCTGTTAGTTTTTGCTGTTGCCGTGTTATTTTTATTTACTTTATCTTTGCTAATGTTTGTTGTTGTCGATTCTGGTTATTTATAAACAGCACGTATAGTTGTTCTTGCAGCTTTTGTTTATTTATTTTAGCGATGTAATAAACGCTGGGGTGCTCAACCTTTTTATCGTAACAATATGTAGTATTATATGCATTTCATACACAATTTGGTGCTTATTTTGTTAAAAAATTCGTATATTATTCTTGGATAGTTCGCTAAGTTTTTGTTGAAGTTATTTGGCAACGATATAGAAAGTCTCAATATACTGTTCGCGTGTTTTCTCGCTACACTACTCCCCAGCAAAATTCTTACCACATACATCTTCGATCCAAGACCATATACAATGTTAGTAGAACCCCCAGCGATGGCCTAAACCGTCAGATGGGTCCAATGCAAAGGATATTGCGTCCGACGGTACAGACATTGTATTGTAAGTGAAGGTTTGATGGGTCAAATACTACAGACATTGTAAGTGAAGGTTGGATGTTTCCAATGCTACAGACATTGTAAGTGAAAGTTGGAAGGATTTTAATTGTCAAACATTTTTTTTTCATTTTATTTATTTCTCGCAAATTCAATAATGAAAATCCAGTTTATAGGCCATAATCGCTTCCATATAGACTTCCACTTGCACTTTTAAAAACACTTTTCTTTTCATTATAATTCGGAAAAATTAAAAACAACAATTAAAAAAATAGCAGAAAAAGAAAAACAAACAAAATTTATAATAGAAAATATAATCACAATGTAATGCGTTACAAACCCATCAAAATCGGATGGACGATTGCTTTTTTAATTATAATGTACATTTAATTTTACAATGTACTGGAAATGAGACTCATCCAAATCTGATATTTGTTGTACTTAAATGATTAAAAATGTTATTAAATTTTTTTCTATTGAGATAATAGTATGCAATCGGATGTGTTTCATTTGTAATAACTTTTGTACTGCTGGGTCATAACGTCGTCAGGTTCAGCTACTACTACAACTACTTTATTCTATTCCAGGCCTTACTTTTTAATAACATTGAGCTCAAGCAAAAATCAGATGCAGTAGGCTAGTTATCTCACCTACAAAATGCTATTTATACTTTTAGAGGTATCAATTCCAAACAACGTCATTTGCCAAAATTTTGTTTAAAAAAAACCTCAAAATGGCGGTTAATCATCAAATCTGGCATCTGTGCTACAAGCGTAGAGCTAAATTGCTTTCATATTTAGTTTCAGCACCACAATTTTTAATTAATTAAATCAGTTCTAAAAAAATTTAACACTTTTTTGGTAATAAATTATATAAAAATGTCATTTTATTATTCCCTCCTTTGTATTAAAAAAATAAAAAATATTTTAAAAACCCTCCTTAACTTTTAATATTCGCGCTGTTTGTCTTATAAAAATCAATTTTTATTAATATTTCCACTTTCCATTTGCCATTTACCATTTATTTTATTATTTTCTCATGTTTTGTTATACTCGTAATTAGTATTTTTAATGATTATTATCATTTTAATTTTTATTTTCATTATCATTATAATAATCATTGACATCGTCAATGTCCTCATCATCATCATCATTATTTTCTTTCATTATTATGGCGTTTAATTGCAATTCATTTAAATATATTGCCGATATTAAAAACCAACTGCGTTCCTATAAATGTGTCTCGGAAAAGTTTTCTTAAAAATGTTTGTCCTCCTCCCGCTTAACACACAAGGGAGGAAAGAACAAGCGAACGAACGAACGAACGAAAGAGAAAAAATTAAAAGAAATCTTGTGTCACTTATTGTCTCCCACTGGCAAGGCGGGGAGTATGAGTGTATGTATGTGTGTCTGTGTCTGTGTCTGTGTCTGTTAGTGATTTTATGCGGTTAAATTGAGCCAATTTACGGAAGAAATGAAGACAAAATTCTTTGCCACACTAAGTTTACTTGCAACGAATAGCAACATCAACATCACATGCTGCAACATCTGCTGTGGGGCGCAAAAGTTGTTTTATTTTTTGTGTGTATGTGAAGTGATCAAAAGTCTTTATTTCTTTGTTTTCCTTCTGTTGTCGTAAAGGAGCTAACTGCACTCACACAGTAGGGGTTGTGCGATATTCTGGAAAAAAGAATATAATTTTTTTTTAAGTACATATGTAGTGTAAAAGAAAATTTTAAATAAAACAATTAAACATAAGCCAACTTAACTCCATGTTACTCTGTAGCAATTTCAGCGGAAATCTACCCGTCGGCTCACAAACACAATCGTTTGGATGTGAACAACAGCATATTAAACTAGAGCTGCAAAACAATCGATAGTACTATCGATAGTATCGATAGTTTTGTTTTTGGCTGACCATCGCTAGCTTTTTTGCACTATTGTTACTATCGTCGAATTCTATGAGTAAATACGGAGGCCACTAAATGCATTCAAAATCACATTTGCACAACATTTATATTTACGTATAGGGACGCAGTTTAATCGTTTCTTAAATTTTTATTTATTAAAGTCAAATAAAGTATGAATTGTAACTTAAATATGTTCGTAAAGGGTGCGCCATCTAACGTTTTTTTTTCAACTAGTGCTTATTTCGTGAATGGTAACACTTAGCTCATGTCTGATTTGACAGTTAATTAGTTTCACCCTTCCGCTGAACGAATATGGTTGTGTATACGCTTTGCATAGTGGGCCTGCGATCGACTTACAGAAGATGCCGATTTTGCCAAAAAAAAAAATCATCTTTACAGACAAAGCTCATTTTGATCTTGGCGGGTATGTAAAGCAGCAAAATTGTCGCATTTGGGGCACAGAAAACCCGCACGCATACTTTGAAAAGCCTATACATCCAAGACGAATCACTGTTTGGTGCAGATTTTGGTCTGAAAGCATAATTGGGCTATTTTCTTCGAAAATGAGCAAGGAGTAGCCGTTACAGTCAATGGCGATCGTTATCGGGCCATGTTGAACGAATTTTTGTTCGTTCACAAAAATTGAAGAGGAGGATATTTAGCAACATTTGGTTTCAACAGAACGGCGCTACGTGCCACACAGCCGAAGCTACACTCGACGTTTTGCGCCCTGTTTTTGAAGATCGTATTATCAGCCGCAGAGCTGATGTCGTTTGGCCACCTCGGAGCTGCGATTTGACACCGTTGGACTGTTATTTGTGGGGTGCCGTCAAAGATAAGTGTTACGCCAACAAGCCAGAGACAATTGACGCTTTAAAGGACAATAGTCGTGAAGCCATTGGTGAACTACAGCTGCACACAATCGATAATGCGCTTAAAAATTGGACCGATCGTGTAGGCTACTGCATGGCCAGCCGAGGCAGCCATTATGAACCGGAAGGATTGTACTTTCAAATAAAAAAGAGAAATTTGAGAAAATATTCAGTAGTTTTTTTCTATAGCATTTCCAATAAAAAAATTTATTTGGCGGACCCTTTATTCTTTAATTATTATTATTTTTTTGTTTATCGTCTATGCAGAACTTTTGCTCGATTTTATTTTATTATTTATGTTTTTATTACAATTTTTGAGCACACTTTTCAGGAAAAAAATTCGTTTTGATTACCAGCACTCTAGAAACACATCCGTTCGCAATGACTACCTTCTTATATGATGGGCGTAACGGAACACATCGGGTTTTTATCTAGTAATGAAATAAAAGTATCGTCGAAATCAAACCTTTATTTGTATTTTATTTTAATTTACTTTTGAAATCGAAAAATTGATAACCCGTTCGACTTACTACACAATTTATGTAAAAATAAAGAAAATATTTTCGTTTCGGAAAAGAAATCTTCTTAAAAATTAATTTACAAGCTAAAGTGTATTTATTTAGAAAATCCCAAAAACCAACATAAAAGTTAACTGACTGCCAAGTCATACAAGCAAACAGAAAAAAAACAAAAATAAACGAAAAGTAAAGGTAAAGGTAAACACACTCTACCGAGTCTTACCAATTGGATCCATGACAAATTTATTTTGTAAAGACATCGAGAAACCAATAAATCCAAATACCGAAAACCATTTATAGTGAAAAGAAAAGCCACAAAAAGAGTGTAAAATAATGAAAATGAAAACGAATTACACATTTTTTAGTTACTGAGTCATTGAGATTAAATTAAACTTTTTAGCTGGCAAACATACTGTCCATAAGCTTATAAGAATTCCTCTCTCTCTCTCTCTCTCTACATGCTGCTTCTTTACATAAAAGTAAGCAAAGAAAAAAAAATGTGAAACGTTATACAAACACCTTAAATAAATATTGAATTTGAGCTGAAGAATAAAATCTTTACAAATGAAAAGCTTAAAAGCTGTAAAGCAAAAAAATAAATAAAAACTCATTGCCAGTACACACATATTCCCTTCATCTGGCTTCATCCATTGCCAACCAACCAGCCTTACACTCGTTTACTGTCAGTATTTGGTTAAGAGTGTGTCAGTGTTTACAGAACAACTAAATCTTCTTAAATGATTTGGCAAAACTTAGTTGTGTCTCGGTTATATGCGTTTATTTGTACGTTTGTTGCCACAATGATATTAGAACGTTGAAACGTCCGTTCATTGTTGCTACAAATGCTGTTGCAATGTGTGTCTGTGTGTGTGTGTGTGTGTGTGTGTGTGTGTGTGTATGAGGCAAAGAAGCAAATAATAATGACATGACACAAAATAATAATAATAATGGGTTTCTATTTTCTAAAACAAAGACCACAGAGCTAAGAACACAAACAAAACTATGGAAAACTATACCATAATAAATAGATTTATATTACTTTATATGCCACATTCTATCAGCCCCCTTCACCCCTCTCCGTCTCTGGAATACAATGACTTATACTTCTCTATAGAATAGGGGAGCACATCTATAAAGTTATAGTTTTTTGTGGCCCCAACAATATTTGTATCGAAGAAAAACGTATGGATGCCATAGGATAGATGAGTTACAAGAGTATCGTTGATAAAAGCACGAAAAAAGCAATAATGATTCTGATACAACTACAGAGTTCCCTACACTTAATACAGGCACCAAATACAGACACAGTACTGTAGTATACTGAAGTTTTTAACCATTTCCGAAAGTCTCTTGCAAATATCGGGTGTTTTTTTTTTGTAGGTAAACATGTTTAAATCATAATAAAACAAAGAAATACAATCAATCCCCGTGTGGCGGACGCGTCCTTCCGATTTTATTTCGTTTTTTTAGTTGTTACATCTGTTGTTGATATTCCCGCTAAATCTAACTCATAGCTTGACATTTGCAAAAGCTACGTAGCCAAGAGTGTTACTATTTTGACCGATTTTTTACAATTTTAACCGTATTGAGGTCGCAAAAAACATAATTTTGCGAGTCTGCAAAAGATCCCACATACATCGAGAGGATCATTACTGGAGACGACGACAAATGACGTTCACCAAATGAACCGTGACTAAAATACACGTTTTATGGATTACAACCGTGTAGTGCATCATGAATTTTCGCCAGAAGGCTAGACAGTAAACAAAGAGCATTATTTGGGCGTTATGAGACGTTTGCCTGAAGCAATTCGCCGAAAGAGACCAGAATTTTTGGCAGAAAACTCGTGGTATTTGCACCATGATATCGATCCCATCATAATTCGAAATTCTTGACGAAAAATGCAACGAATACCATCTAACAGCCACCAAATTCACCTGATTTGGCTCCCTGTTACTTCATTTTGTTCAATCGAATTAAAAAACAATTACAGGAAACGCTTTTTAGTAGCCGTTTTCTAAAACTGTAAAAAATCGCCAACACACATAGAGATAGATGTACTCTCAGCTACGTAGCTCTTGCAAATGTCAAGCTATGAAGCTAAGAATTAGTGGGAATATCAACAACAGATGTAACAACCTAACAAAAAAAACTCAAATCGAAACGATAAGACTGTTACACGGGCTTATTCAGAAAACTTTTTATATGTTTAATGTCACCAATAACTCTTCGTATGTTGATTTCCAGGTGTTCAACTTGATCCGTTTTATCGGCGTATATAAGTGACCTTATATTACCGCAGACAAAATAATCCAATGGGGTTAAATAACACAACCCCGGTTGCCAATAAATTGAACCATCACGTATAATTACTCTTTCATCAAAAGTTTCTTTAAGTTGAAACCATATGTCAGCAGGATTATTGCCGTCTAATTGAGGTACGAAGATGCGGTAAGAAGGAATTTCAATAGAGCCAAGCGCACAGGCGACTGGCAAACTTATAGTGCTAGCCTCACGGAGTACAATAGGGAAATTAGAAGGTCTAAAAGGAATACATGGAGGAAATATTGTCAAAAGTCCCTTTCAAAAGATCATTCAAACGGCATTGGATTCCTATGTACTGAAACAGGAACCTACATAAGATCTATATGGGAAACTTTGATCTCTTGTTGAGGACACATTTTCTTGACTCTTGAACGGTTGCATCTGACACAAGTATGGAGGTATTCTCGCCTATGTACGTATCACGAGAAGGGTCAAGAGTCTTGCGGATAGTATAATTGCCCCGGACAGAGTATTTAGGGCGATTGACTCCTTCAAATCTTATAAAGCTTTAGGTAGTGATAGAATATTTCCAGTTCTTTTGCAAAATCGATCTACATAACCCTATCAAAATTGTTAGTGGTTTTTAAGGCAAGCTTTGGTTTGGGTTATGTCCCACAACCGTGGTGTGCGACTGCGGTTATTTTTATACCAAAGGCCTAGTGATCTTTCCAGGTTGTATAGAACTATCAGTCTCTTATCCTTTCATTTAAAGACGATGGAAAGACTGATTGATGTCTATGTAAAGGTACCCTCTTTACCCGCATCAGTTCGTGTACGTGAAGAGTGGGTCCACTGAGGGTGACATTTTGTCTCTTCTAAGGCATTCTCTGAGAGGAAAGTGGCTTTTTGTGTCTTCTTGCATCTTCAGGGTGCCTTTGGCAATGCAGACGTTGAACGAAAAGCGGTGGATAAGTCATAGTTAGAAGCAGCATCATCAGCTCGTCTCTTGATAGGGTAGAATTCACTGTGATGGCATCAAAAAGGTGCTCTCAGGGTGGAGTATTTTCTCCATTGTTATGAGCAGTGGTAGTTGATGGCTTTCTCACCCTGTTGACACATATGGGTGTCAGTGTAATTGGTTACGCTAATGATCTCGTTATAACAGTGCGTAGAAAATGTGAGGATACGTTGTTGTACCTTTTACAATGAGATACAAGTTATAATGTGACAGTATTTTCTTTATGAATACCACTAACAAATTTTCTAAGAGTGTTAAGTATCTAGGTGTCATTCTAGATAAGAAACTTAGATGGAGCTCACACATTGGTGCAGTTCAGAATAAGGCAATAAGTGCTCTCGGAGCAAGTCACTCCTCCTATGGTAAGACATGAGGTCTTTCGCCAAGAATGACAACGTAGATATACTCGTATATCTATCGCTGTTATTCGACCCATTATAACTTATGCGACGATAGCTTGCTGGGAAAAGCCGAGGAGACTAGCACCATGAATAAACTAGGCAAGCTACACAGACTCGTCTGCCTCGATATAGCGGAGGCCTTGGAGGCCTTAATTGGTTTAACAGCGCTTCACATCCATTTGATGAACGTGGCAGCACGTTCGGTGACAAAATTTTTCGCCAAAGGGTCCCGAAATACGTCTAGCAGTCTGTCCATTCTAAGCAGAGTGGTCGGAGAACTATCTTCCGTGCTGAATGTTATGCTTTTGAATTTGTGCTTTGGCAGTAGATTCAGTGATGATTTTAAGTCTAGCCTGAGTGAGTTTGTCCTAACCTGGTACACCGATGTCTCAAAAATGAATAACTGTGTCGGTGCTGGTATTCAGGCATCCAACCGAGAGCAGTCGATCACACGGGAGAGTTCGCTAAGTGTTTCCCAGGCTGAGATCATGGCCATTTCTATTTGTGCTGAGATTAACACGGGATATCGGCTTAAGGATAAGACCATCACTGACAGCCAAGATGCCTTAAAAGCACTTGGCTCTAATCGTATGACATCTAGACTAGTAAAAAGCTGCTACGATAAGTTGCAAAAGCTTTCGTTTGGAAATAAGGTTCAGTTGTTTTGGGTACCTTAACACTGTGGGATAGATGATTACGAGACCTTACTGTGCAGCATAACTTTCTTTCTTTTTAATCAAGAATTAAGAAATTTCCAGATGCTTGGAAAACTAGAATGCTCCAAGCAGACTTCGCCACTCCACAGGCCGAGCTTAAAACTACTTACGGAGTTTCTTACGTGCCACTGTAGACTAAGAGCACATGTGAAGAAAATGGCTGTCAAAGATGTGAATGTTTGTAGACTGTGCTCACAGGCATCAGAGATAGAGGAACATATATTGAGTGAATTTGCGATTCTTGATAGGTTTAGAAGGAAATGTTTAAGGAGACATAGGCTCTAACTAGGTGACATCAGCCATTGGGTTTCAGATCTGCTGGTGTTCAACAGGGAGGCAGCATATCTGCTTAACAAACTATAGGTCCGAAAGGGCACAATAGGTCGCAGTGTCGTGCAATAGTGTCTGTTTCATATGATAATAATAACTGAGGTCCGAAAAAACTTCTAATCATGTCCTTATACCGTTCACCATTGACAATAACACTCTGACTATCATCGCTTTTGAAGACATATGAACCAATGACTCTGCCAGTCCATAAAGCGCATAAAATGCGACAATTCTGCTTATTTACGTTGACATTCAACAAAAAATGGGATTTTAATGGAATATCAATATCAGTTTGTACTTCAGCAATTTGCAAGCGTTGCTCTGGTGTAAGTCTATAAGCAAAAATCAATTATCAGCTGTTAAATCGGTTGTCAAATAAAGCAGTGTTGCCAACTTAAAGTTATGAACCCCTAAAAAACACCCAACAAACTGACATCCTGATGCTGGGCCTTACATTAAATCATTTTTATTTTATAGCGTTACCAATGCCATAACAAATTCAACATACCCCCTATCACCTACGGTTTACTCATTTTTAATTCCAAATAACTCATTAAACTGAAGACTGATTGTGGCAAATAAAAGAAACAAAGACAAGCGACCATTCAAAATATGTGGATGTGAAGCAGAAACTAAATAAGAAAACAGAGGGAAGAGCTTGCATATGCATGATGCAGTCACGATTAAATTTAACTCTGGGGAGTAACAACAGCAGACACGCTAATATTAGTGCACATCCAGACAATAATGCTTAAGAGTAGTTTATGAAAATATTTGTGCTGCAAGTAGATACTCGTAGACTATCAATTGCTGAAACATAAAAGATTTTAAATATGACAGTATCGATGAGCTTTTATTGTGGCCTTTTGTATGGCTTGTGTTTTTGTCTAGAGTTTTTGATAATTTTAGTCTGTGACGACAATTTATGAGGAAAATAATTGCTATGAATTAAGTTTCAAGAGAAATTTTAGTTTTTATAGAAAATTTTCTTAAGGAGTTTTTGTCGCTTTAAGAAGAAAGCTTGTTTTTGCCTTAATGATCTTAAAGAAGAACATCATTATTCAGAATTTAATACTTATCTTCCAAAATAATATTAAATTCGCACAAACATTTTGTTTAACATTTCAAAGAGGTGAGGGTCGTTTTTGGCAAAGAATTTGCTTATTTTTCGTGCAACATTTTTTATAGCGAATTTTTTTAAACATCACGTACTTTCAGACGTTGACAAAAAAAGCAAAAAAAAAAAAATGGAAAGCAACTAAAAGAAGTAAACGTGTTGCCATTGGATTTTACAACCGACACTGTGAAAATATTCAAAATAGGGAAAAACTGAAAAATTAGCTTCTAGTTGTATGTACACAGTGAGCGCAAAAAGTAGGGGTGCCAGTATCTTACAAGGTCAATTCTATGACTGCTTTCGTTTAGTTTTTATTAAAACCCAATGTGGAGAATAAATTCAAGTCCACTGGTTCAGTTACTAAACGCAAGATCTGCCAACAGCATCGCCACAGTCCGTGAAAGTATGCAGGAAAATCCAAAGCAGTTGGTTGAGCGTCGCTTACAAGAACACGATGGCTAACGTCATAGTAAATCATTGTGACAAACGCTGACAATGGTAAATCGTCGATGATGACAGACGGTGAATTTTCTTCGGTGTCATACATGACTTCTTAAAGTATTTGTTCAAATTTTCATAGATGACAGAAGTTGATTTTGTCTCGCTGGAGTCCGTGTATTAGCGAGTTCTAACAGACAATATCATCGAAACTGAATGGTGCTCTATTAGTTCATCATTCATAACAGACAATGAAGCTAAATTGCAGCTTTCTTTAGTATGGTGATATTAGAATGAAGTTGTCCTATATAACTCCCTTTGTTTGTGTCATAGTCATGAGGATTCATCAATGAACGATAATTTCATACAAATTTCGACTTGATACTGATATTGTGGCGATGATTCATCAATGAAAATATTAAAGTAACAATGTCGCTCTTATGCATACCAGAACTTGGCAGATTCTGTGCCGTGAATTAGAGCTGCATGAAGGTATGGTTCCTCCAGAAATGAAGATGACAATTTTTTGACGGATTCCCAGAGTATGCTTAGGTTATAAAGGAATCACTTCTTGCAGTTACTGAATGGTGGAAGCAGCAGTCTGGAGACAGCAGAAACAGAAACCGAAACCCCAATCGATGATAACTGAATTATTATACCACCACCTGATCGTAGTGAGGTACGAAAAGCTATATCGCGATTGAAGAACAACAAAGCTGGTGGCGGAGAGTTGGAAGAGCGCATGCACCAGCTGTTTTACAAGATATGGTCAGATAAATGCATGCTAGCTCCAGTTTATAAGAAGGGTTTTCCTGCCATCTGCACAAACTACCACGGGACTTGTCTGATTAATATCGTTTACCAGATCTTCTCAAAAGTATTTTGCAAGAGGCTGAAGCCCATCGTCAGCAAACTGATCGGGTCCTATCAGTGCGGCTTCAGGCCGGGTAAATCCAATATCGACCAGATTTTTACAATGGATCAAATCTTAGAGAAAACCGGTGAGAAGAACATCGACACACACCACCTATTCGACGACTTTAAAGCAGAGTTGGCAAAAACCAGAGCTTAAAAAACCCAGCCTATCGGGTTTTATTGGGTTTTTTGATGGGTTTATTTAGGTTTTATAACTGCTTCCAAATTTCGTTTAGTTCGATAATATTTTTTGTTTTGTTAGTATAATTACGTTGTTTTAATATTTGTAATGTAATTTTGCATTCTTAGTTCTATCAAGGCGGCAGTGTCTACTCTGAGCTGCTAAAACCGGATATGCGGAGCAGATTGCAATTACTGCGGTTGAACCATGCCAACCATTATGAGAAAAACGGCCAGAATATAAAGTCAGACAGACATATAAAGCTTTCCTTTCGCATGACAACGCTCAGTCTCTAATGGCAGAGTTGCCAAAAAATTTTTAGAAACGATCACATTCTCCAAACATAGCTCCTTCTGGCTATTGGCTGTTTCGATGGATGCAATATCTTTTAGTATGTCACCGAATAACTCCTTTTGAAGAAATTTTAAATCCGCTTCAAAGTGGATCGCCTCAAAAAACGAGAAGTTTTTCTGAGACGAGATTCGGATAATAGCTCAGAGATGAGGGAAAGAAAATTTTGTAATTCATTATCATTTTGGAGCTAAAAAAGTGACAGAATTAATTTGTACTCCTAATATGTAAATTATAATTTTTTTTTTTTGTAAATAAACAACAAAAACCTTTAAATAAAAAACCCACCTGGGTTTTTTAAATATAAAACCCAATAAAACCCTGCTGGGTTTAATTGGGTTACCTAGTGGCTTGTCAATCCTGCATTAAAGCCGCCTACGACAGCACAGATAGGAATTGCCTATACATATCTAAGCTAAGCTTATACGGCTATGCGGTATGACGTTGGACGCCATACTTCGTTAAAATTGGGAAGGACATGACCAAATCGTTTGGTACTAAACGATGTTTTAGAAAAGGCGATTCCCTGTCATGTGACTTTCTCAGCCTATTACTGGAGAAAATTATTTGTGCCGCCGGGATGAATCGCCAGGGCACTTTTTTCTAAAAGAGCATCACGCTGCTGGTATACGTGAACGACAACGACATTTTTAGCCTTAATACCCGCTTCATATCTTCTGCGTTCTCCCGTCTGGAGAGAGAAGAGTCTAAAGTGAGTCTCGTGATGAAAAAGATAAAACTAATTTCTTTTGTCAATAACTAAAGACGCGAGGACTGTCTTGGACCGATAGTCACTGTTTATTTATTATTATTATCACTGTTCCGCACACAAAACACAGAGTCTCGTAATACAGCACGGAACTCAGTACAAGTACATACAGAAATAAATATTAAAATGAGAAGCTAGGCTAGAATATACATAAGTTCATAAAAAAACTTAAGCGGATATAGTATTAAATTAAAATAATTATGAAATGCATAAGCAAATTTTCCAAATTAATCAATTAAAATTTATCAAATATCACAATTAACAAATCGTCAAATTCTTATATCAATTTATCCCAATTTGTGTCCTGAAAACTGTGCGGAATATCGTTCCAGAGACTGATCGCATTAACAGAGAAGTAGTACTTAGAAATCTAATATATTATCTAAAATTAAGTAATCTTCTGCCCCAACTTAGTGTTGAGAAGCTTAGTCGCGCATAAAGGTGTATGGGTAGAGACGTAACTTTAAATAGTCATCGAAACAAATACCATAAAGTCTACTCACATAAGACGAAATATGATCAGGAAGATGTGAACTGTCACAACTAGCAAAAAGTTCGCACCCGTAAAGTAAAACCGACATTAAATAGATTTTTGCAAGTAGTAGTCGAATTCTCATAGGAGTACAATGATGACTTTGCCAAAGATTTCTTAACATAGATAATGTGCGACCACACATCGAGGACGGATTGTCATTGAAGCAACCTAGCGCTAGATGGCAGCACAAACAAAAAAACTTTTTCTTTCTAAGAAATTACGATCTGTCAAACGTCAGCTGTTAAAATCTTAGTCAAATCCATCGATTAGTTTATTTGTTGTAGGCGTTTGAAGTAAGCAACTTTTGTTTTTCTGGGAAAATGGAAAAAAGTGAATTTCGTGTAGTGATTAACCACTGTTATTTGAAAGGCAAAACGGCGAAAGACACAAAAGAAAAGCTTGATAAACATTACGGCGCATCTGCTCCGCCAGATTATATGGTAAAATATTGGATTGCTGAATTTAAACGGGGCCGAACAAGCACTGCAACAATACCATCAACAGGAAGGCCAAAAGAGGTGGTTACTGAAGAAAATATCAAGAAAATCCTCGATTTCGTTATGAATGACCGCCGGGTCAAAATCCGTGAGATTGCTAAAATGGTAAACATATCATATGAACGTGTGTTCAATATTTTGCATGAACATATGCTAATGAAAAAGCTATCGGCAAGATGGGTGCCGCGTTTGCTCAGCGTTGAACAAAAACGAGTTTTGGGAAATCACTTCACAGCGGTGTTTGGACATAATAAAGCATAATCCTGCTGATTTTGGCGTAGATTAATAACTGCTGATGAAACGTGGGTCCACAACTACACACCTGAAACCAATAATCAATCGAAGCAATGGTTGGAAGCTGGTGGAAGTGCTCCGAAGAAGGCGAAGACAGCGAAATCGGCTGGCCAGGTTATGGCCACTGTATTTTGGGATGCACACGGAATATTGCTCATCAATTATCTGGAAAATGGATCCACAATCACAGGAGAGTAATATCGTGCATTATTGAATCAATTGTTTGATGCAATCAAGGAAAAACGACCACATTTCAACAAGAAAAAAGTGGTCTTTCTTCAAGACAACGCATCGGTTTTACACAGCATTAGATACGATGCTAAAACTACGAGAAATCCACTTCGAATTGGTTAATCATCCACCTTATAGGCCAGATTTAGCCCCTAGAGACTTTTTCCTGTTTCCAAACCTGAAAAAATGGCTTGCAGGGAAAAGATTCATCTCAAACGAAGAAGTAATTACCGAAACTACTGCGTATTTTGAGGAGTTCCCAAAATCGTATTATTCAGATGGTACAAAAAAAGTTGGCAAATTGTCTTACTAAGTGTATGGAGCTAAAAGGAGACTATCTTGAGAAATGAATGGTTTATGAAAAAAAAATAATTTTTCCTACTTAGGTAGCTTCAATATCAATCCGCCCTCGTATGACATAGTTTGAGCCGGTCAAGGTGTTATTAAAGTAAATGTCCAGATTTTCAACTACACTCACAATTTCTATGTTGCAGCCATCCAGAGTCAAGACGGGATTACAATCAAATTGCAGTAATTTTTTCTTAATGATCAAACATTTGGATTTTGCGGGATTAAATTTGAAGGTCTTTGCAGTAGCCCACCAATAGACACAATGTAACTCCTCATTCAAAGTTCTCATACATTAGACAATAGCCGCAACGTTACAACAAACTTAAATTTGTACCTCATCGGCATATATTCTAATTCTACAATACTGAAGTTTGCTCGGGAGGTCATTTACATATAACGAAAATAATAGGGGAGCCAGAATCGAACTTGAGGAACATCTTAACTGAGAGGAAGAGAGTGTGAGAAAATTTAAAAAAAGCATCTTAATTTATCGCATAAAATGTCATAATTAACGGTGTCAAAAGCCATCGAGTGATTAAGAAGCACTAGAATCATAGCTTTGCCACGATTAACTTGTTGTCTTATGTCCTCCGCAATATCTATGAGGGCGGTTGTACAGCTGTTATTTCTCCGAAAACCAGATTGAAAATTTATAAGAATTCATTTACTTCAAGATATTGAATCACTTGAATAAATCAGTCTCTCAAAAACCTTTGAGAGGTATGGTAAAATAGCCATCGGTTGAATATAGTTCAGAGTTAAATTTTTAAATTGGAATGATCCTCCTATTTTAGGAAGAAGTTATGGTACAAGAAGCTTAAGAAATCACGAATCTGTGCCATCAACCCCAATTGCATTAGTCTTTATCGACCACAATTTTGAAGTAGTAAAGGATTTTGTCTATCTTGATATCAGCATTAACACTGTGAATGACGTCAGGCTGGAGATCAAACAGAGAGTCACTCTTGCCAACGGATGCTGCTTTGGGCTCAGTAGACAACTGAAGAGCGGAGTACTCTGTCGATGGAACAAACCCACGTTCTACAAAACGTTCATCATACTGTCGAACACCGACGAAAATCTTTTAGGAGTATTCGAAAGGAATATACTTGGGGAGATCTTCGGTCTTTTACGATTAGGAGATGAGTAGCGCATACGAGTGTTACGAGCTATACAGGGACGTGGATATAGTGAAGCGCATTAAGATACAGCAGCTGCGGTGGCTTGGCCACATCTCTTGTGTGGATAAAGAAACTCCGGTAAAGCAGGTTTTTGATGCCATACCCCAAAATGGAAAGCTGGGAAGAGGACGACTTAATCTTCGTTGGGAAGACCAATAGTTGCAAAACCTGACGACCTTGGAAATCTCAAAATGGCGCCAGCTAGCTCCGGATAGATCAGATGGCGTGTTTTTTTTTTGGATTCGGCCAAAACCGACAGACGGTTGTAGCGCCACATAAGTAAGTAAGTAAGAAGGCTATCAGAAAAATAATATCACTTCCCAGGTTTTTTTGCTGTGGCACCTTGTAAGTAATAAATGTTTAAAAATTTTTAAATATTAAATTCCTCAGTAACCGTGTATTGCATAGAATTCAGGTACAACTAGAATATTCTTAAATTTTTATTATTTTTTATTTTTTATTTTTTATTTTTTTTTTTCTATTATTTAAGCGTCTATTGATTCCTTAACTTATTGTAAATGATTTAAATCTCAAATATGACACCCACTGTATATTAAAGTCTTCTTTGTTTATTTGCTCCCTATAAGTATATGTGTTTTTGGGTATGTGAATGTGTGTGTGTATGTGTTTGTGTAATAAAAAAATATAATAAATGTATATGCATTGCAACTTATGAATACGTTACCTCTCCTACTCAATAATTTTCAACTATAACTCCTTAAAGAACGCACACACATATAACCACATAGCAATACGAAATATTAGTATAGACAGACACTTTGCATATACACTTTTTTCTACGTTGGCATAAGTGTGTGTATGTGTGAGTATGTGTGTTTGAAATAATGGTTTAAGAGTATAAATGTCTCACAACTATAGCATAAGACAAGACAAAATGTAATTTATCATTTTTGGGATCATGAGTGTTTTATTGCAATTAATCATTGCACACACCGTTGAAACTCAATCTTAAACACGTTCTCTTACTCACTCACTCACACACTCACACACTCACACACTCACACACTCTCTATTTTGTTATTTTTATGTTGAGTCAAGGAAAAAGCATATCAAAGAAAAAGACACAGTCTATAGAAAATATTAAGTATAAATAGTGATGTACACTGGCGAGCAAAACCGAGTACAAAATCAGCATTTTTTGGTTAAATGTGCTATAAATTGATAACTAAAAGGACGATTTTTTGTAATTTAAAATAATCATTTTTTATTCATTGTATGATAGCAATATTTATGTAGAATAGTTATACGAGTAACACAACAAAATAAAAAAAAATCCAATATTAAAACATAAGGCCACTCCAAGTACTCAGTTTTGCACGTTTTCGATATGAATAATGAGAGTGGGGAATCACATACTGAAAATAGTAAATAATACGCAATACGTTGGTGGTGCGTTGGTGGTCTATTGTTATTTGTTAATTCCTATCATTGTTAATTTTTATCAATAATAGCGGCTTTATAGAGCAAAATAAAACCAAAATGAAGCAAATTAATATTGACGGCGAAAATACTATAGTATCTTTGACTGAAGGTAGATATTCATTTAGAGTAATTGCAAAAAAAGTTAATTTGGGTCAAGGTTCAGTGATTAAAGTTCAAAAAAGCGAAATGCGGCTCCTAACACGTGTGTTGGAGGTCGCCCTCGGTTACTAAAGGATTCAGACGCGCGCCAAATGGTCGGAGAAATGAAAAAAAATTCCATAAAAACACCCAAACAGGCTGCTATTTCCGTAAATAAAGACGTCAGTGAGTGGACAGCTCGTAGAGCACTTCACAGAATCGGTTTAGTAGCAAGTGTTACAAAGAAAAAGCCAGCTTTTTCAGATAAAAACATACAAGCACGTTTTGAATTCTGCAAACAAAATGAGCATTGGACCATTGATGATTGGAAGCGAGTTATTTTGTCTGACGAGACAAAAATCAATCGATTCCAATCTGATGGTAAAGAATATTTTTGGAGCAGACCTCATGAGTCCATTCAAAAGCATCATGTAAAACAAACTGTTAAACACGGCGGAGGTAGCTTGATGATTTGGGCCTGTTTCACATGGTGGCACTTGGGTCCAAGAGTAAGGATTAATGTTGTAATGAAGAAGGAAGACTACCTTCAAATTCTGAAAACCCATTTAACCGATTTCGTTGATCGCAGCGCCTATCCGGAGGACGAAGTCATTTTTCAGCAGGACGGAGACCTAAACACACGGCCAAAATTGTCCAAAAATGGTTGTCTGAGCAAAAATTTCAGTTAATTATATGGCCAGCGCAGAGCCCGGATCTTAAACCGATAGAAAATTTGTGGTCCATATTAAAAAGACGATTGGGAAAACATAACAGAGCGCCTACCAATATTGGGGAACTTTGGAACCGTGTGCAGTTAGAATGGGGAAATATTCCTAGTGAATTTAAAGAGAACTTGGTTGAAAGTATGCCGAGGCCCATTAGAAATGTTATTAAGAACAAAGGATTATGGATACCATACTAAAATTGCAATTTTATAATTGCACTAAAGAATCGTGCAAAACTGAGAACTTGGAGTGGCCTTATGTTTTTGTATTGAATTTTTTTTTTTTGATTTTGTTGTGTTATTACTATTCTATATGCGAGGGCGGATTGATATTGAAGCTACCTAAGTAGGAAAAAAACATTTTTTTTTTTTTTGCAAAAACCATTTATTTCTCAACATAGTCTCCTTTTAGCTCAATACCCTTATTAAGACGATTTTCCAACTTTTTTATACCATCCGAATAAGACGATTAAGGGAACTCCTCAAAATACGCATTAGTTTCGGTAATCACTTCTTCGTTTGAGATGAATCTTTTTCCTGCGAGCCATTTTTTCAAGCTTGGAAACAGGAAAAGTCACTAGGGGCTAAATCTGGACTATAAGGTGCATGATCAACCAATTCGTAGTGGATTTCTAGTAGTTTTAGCATTTTATCTGTTGCTGTGTGAACCGGTGCGTTGTCTTGAAGAAAGAGCACTTTTTTCTTGTTTAAATGTGGTCGTTTTTCCTTGATTGCATCAACCAATTGATCCAATAATGCACGATAATACTCTCCTGTGATTGTGGATCCCTTCTCAAGATAATTGATGAGCAATATTCTGTGTGCATCCCAAAATACCGTGGCCATAACCTTGCCAGCCGACTTCACTGCATTCGCCCTCTTCGGAGCACTTCCACCAACTTTCACCCATTGCTTCGACTGACTTTTGGTTTCAGGTGTGTAGTGGTGGACCCACGTTTCATCAGCAGTTTAATCTACGCCAAAAATTAGCAGGATTATGCTTTATCATGTCCAAACACCGCTGTGAAGTGATCTATCGAACTCGTTTTTGTTCAACACTGCGTAAACGCGGCACCCATCTTGCCGATAGCTTTTTCATATGCAAATGTTCATGCAGCAATCTCACGTATTTTGATCCGGCGATCAATTATAACGATATCGAGGATTTTCTTGATATTTTCATCAGTAACCACCTCTTTTGGCCTTCCTGTTGATGGTATTGTTGCAGTGCTTATTCAGCCCCGTTTAAATTCAGCAATCCAATATTTTACCATATAATCCGACGGAGCAGATTCGCCGTAATGTTTATCAAGCTTTTCTTTTGTCTCTTTCGCCGTTTTGCCTTTTAAATAATAGTGTTTAATCAGTACACCATTTTCCAAGAAACACAAAAGTTGCTTACTTCAAACGACTACAACAAATAAACTAATCTATGAATTTGGCTAAAATTTTAACAGCTGACGTTTGACAGATCTAATTTCTAAGAAAGAAAAAGTTTTTGTGTTTGTGCTGCCATGTATGTCAATCTGCCCTCGTAAATATTTTTATCCTACAATGAATAAAAAATCGTCCTTTTAGTTATTAATTTATAGCACATTTTGTACTCGGCTTTGCTCGCCAGTGTATATACAAGGTGTCCGCCGGGAAGGTATACTACTTTGTTTATTTATAATTTTTGATTATATAAAGGAGAATGGATCTTATATTTATAAATGTTTTATTTAATGTCGGCAATTTTGTATGGAATACATTATCAGATAAATGTCCGCCTCTGTTAGCTTCACAAATGCGAGCCCTTTTGAGCACATTTTTCATTACATTCTCCACATTTCACGAGGTTTTTCATTAATTTCATCACGAGCATTATGTTTGAGCTGCTCCAGCGTTTCTGGTTTGTTTGCATAAACCTTACTTTTCAGATATGCCCACAAAAAGAAGTCCGGAGCAGTCAAATCAGGTGACCGTGGAGGCCAATCAACGTCACCATTACTTGAAATAATTTGTTATGGAAAGTAGAGCTGCAGTAGAGCTGAGAATATCGATAGTTTTTTTTGCAAACTATGGAAACTATCGATAGTTTTTTTGCAAGCTATCGAAACTATCGATACTATCAGATTCTTTTAAGTACTACTAGTGGCAACAATATTAGAATTTAAGTGAAAGGGAAAGCATAAGAATAAATATACGGTGTAGAAACCAATAATAGGGATGTAATAAAATTTGATGTATTGAAGCCTTTTGTTGGAAGATTAATCCTGACATACAGCGAAAATTGCTCAGACCATGAAGTTCTCCACAACTAAAGTAATTAATAAGATCCAGTGAAAGAAAACTGCAGAGACTATGAAAAGAAAGCGTAAACAACGCTCAGTTTTGATAAGCTTTTCATTCGTACTTCAAAGATTAATCTATTCAAGTCATCAAAAAGCCTCAAAAATGAAGTTATTCTCCTGTTTCAAGTCGCGCAATAAGAAAGAAAAAAAACTAATGGAAGCTAGACTCCTCGAAATGTTTCATTTCTCAGCAAATGGAAGCAACACCTGCACCGTAATTATTAGAATAACGTTATATGGCCTGACGAAACGAGGATTAATTTGTTTGGGTCAAATGCACAATCGTATGTACGACCATATTTTAGTTACAATTCATACTTTATTTGAGTTTAATAAATAGAAATTCAAGAAACTGTTAAGCTGTGACTTTGACTACATATAGTGGCCTCCGTATTTACTCTTAGAATTTGACGATAGTATCGAATAGTGAAAAAAACTAACGATGGTCAGGCAAAAACAAAACTATCGATACTATCGATAGTACTATCGATTATTTTGCAGCTCTAGTGGAAAGAGGTCTCGCAGTAATTCCATTGTAATCCTGACTGTATGCGATGTGGCACCGTCTTGTTGAAACCACATGTTAGTCAAGCCCAAAGCATGCAGTTTTCAATCACGATATCGCTCCCCATTGACAGTTACCGTTACGCCGTTTTCAGTTTCAAAAAAGGAAGATTCAATGATTCCTCCTGACAAAATTGTACACCAGACTGTCACTTTTAATGGATGCAAAGGTGATGATGAATAATTTGACAGTTTTCCATTGCCCAGAACCGTCTATTCTGTTTATTCACATAGCCATTCAAAACAAAATGTGTCTCATCACTCATATTATGATTTTTTCATGAAAATCGATGATTGATTTTGATAAAATGTTTTAACGATTAAAACACGTTGGTTTACTGAATATTTTTCCGTAATAAATTTGCCACGTCTCTACTTCACGACTGCCAAATATGAACTGCAAGACTAATGTTTACCAAAATGGCGGCAAAACAAAGTAGTATACCTTCCCGGCGGACACCCTGTACATGTGTGTGTATATATAAACGTGTAAGAGAAATAACTTTAAGCTATTTCTTCTTCTTCTTCGTTTCTCCTTTAAACAATAAATGTTTGTAGATTTTTTGTTGTTGTAAAAATATTGCAGCAACAGAGCAAAAAAAAGGAAGGAAGAAAATTCATGAGAAAGAAAGAAAGAATGATTGTGTGATTGTTTTAGAGGGTAAATTGCCTTGATAACTCATCAAGGTGTCAGTATTAAATATTGCTGTGTATTTGTGTATGTCCATGGCAACTCTATCATCTTCATCATTTCTGTTACAGAGTGTGTATGTGTGTTTGTTTGTGTATAGTTGATGTCAGCAAAACTATTTATAGCCTTGGCGTGTTCTCATCAACCAATGATGAGATGATACTCGGTATCACATCGATAACTTTTACACAAATACAAATAAATTTTGATTTCGATACGTTTTTATTATCTTATTGGGTAGGTGGGCTAACACTACTGCACAGTGGTTAGGATTGTAGAAATTTAAGAAATTTCATAAGTTTTTTGGCGAATCTTAGAAAAATTTTGCAAGTCCATTGAGTTCATTAAAGACTATGCGAGACTCGGCAAGATCCTATTTAAGGACCACTATTGCAAGACTCTTTTTAAGAGGACTGCAAGGAAATCCTTGAATATTGTTATTGATAAACATTTTCCGGAAAATACTGCTGTCCATGGCAGAAGTGCTGGAAGTAGTGGGGGACAAAAGGAGTAACAAGTTGTTTTTCTGGGGCCTTTACTTTCGTTTGATAACATAGCTTACGCTATTAGCAGTTTTTCTCCTTTTAAGTCACCGGGTTTTGATGGCACAATGTCGGTAATGCCGCAGAATACAAAGAGGTCTTTGATACCTATCCTGCAGAATATCTTTTTCGCTTGTTGGAGGAAAACTGAGGTGGTATTCATTCCTAAAGCAGGTAGAACAGCAAACGTATTTGCTATGGATTTTAGGCCAATAAGGCTTACTTGATTTATTCTTAAGGGGCACTAATGAACCCGGGGACCAAGCTATCAGCGGCTTAACACGCCTATCTAAAGGGAAAGTCCTGAGGCAGACTGACACAGCATTACATAAGATAGTTGGTTCAGTGGAAAGGTCTTTGAAATTTAAGCAACTCACTCTATCTGCCTTGACATTGAGGGTGTTTTAAACAATGTTAGAACCGAGTTAATCATTAGTGCACTGTGTAGCATGGGAGTGGAAGGACACATCCACCTCTGGGTTGAGTCCTTACTAGAAAGATTAGAACAGTATTTTTGGTGGCTAGCACTAGTAGATTTGTGCATACAGGTACTCCTTAAGGTGGTGTTTTCTCGCCGGTTCTGTGGTTAGACTAACGGTGGTGTGGCGAAGGTGTGGCGAAGTGTGGACTTATACTAACGACTTGGTCCTTATGGTAACAGGATCTCTTTCCTCAGCAATGATCGAGATTTTGTAAGGTGCTTTGGCAAGGTTTGGTCGTTAGGCCGACAATTACGGTCTTATGGTTAATCGTGATAAGACCGAACTTCTGCTATTCACCTGAAAGTACAAACCATCTTCGTTTAGAATACCCACATTGTACAATCAATCTCTAAAACTTTCATCGAGGATCAAGTATGTATCTGGGTGTGATATTGAATTCAAAACTTCAATAGAAGCTGAATGTCGAGCAGCATGTAAAGAACGCCTATGTGGTTGTTTATTCCTGCAAATCTATATTTTGCTGAAAATGGGGACTCAAATCACAAATGGTACTCTTGATATTTTTATCCTGGTGATTCTGCCAATTCTCACATAGAGAACTGCGTTTTTGGGTGTCACTTGCGCTTGCAAGACATGTTCCAATGCTGCCATTAACGTCATTCTGCGCTTACTACTTATTGATCTCCACAGTCTATCGCTTTCGGCGCAGAATGCGATAAGGATAAAAGCACTTGGCTTCTAAAGGCAATCGCACAGTGACCACAGTAGCTATTTGGGTCTTTTTACTCCGTCTTTTAGGGAATTGGGGACAGACTCGGCTATCCGTAAGCTGGACTTCTATTGACACGCCAAGGCCTTCTTCCCTGCAAAAGATTGAAAAGAAAAGAGGTAGGATTTCTACAAGTTCTGGTATTACGGTCTTCACAGATACGAGAGCGGGTTGACTTGAAGCTACCTAGCGCTAGATGGCAGCACAAACATAAACACTTTTTCTTTCTTAGAAATTACGATCTGTCAAACGTCAGCTGTTAAAATTTTGGCCAAATTCATCGATTAGTTTATTTGTTGTAGTCGTTTGAAGTAAGCAACTTTTGTGTTTCTTGGAAAATGGAAAAAAGTGAATTTCGTGTAGTGATTAAACACTATTATTTGAAAAGCAAAACGGCGAAAGAGACAAAAGAAAAGCTTGATAAGCATTACGGCGAATCTGCTCCGTCAGATTATATGGTAAAATATTGGATTGCTGAATTTAAACGGGGCCGAACAACCACTGCAACAATACCATCAACAGGAAGGCAAAGAGGTGGTTACTGAAGAAAATATTAAGAAAATCCTCGATCCTGTTTAACATTTTGCATGAACATTTGCATATGAAAAAGCTATCGGCAAGATGGGTGCCGCGTTTGCTCAGTGTTGAACAAAAACGAATTCGACAGATCATTTCACAGCTGTGTTTGGACATGATAAAGCAAAATCCTGCTGATTTTTGGCATAGATTAATAACTGTTGATGAAACGTGAGTCCACCACTACACACCTGAAACCAAAAATCAATCAAGGCAATGGGTGGAATCTGGTGGAAGTGCTCCGAAGAAGAGAAATCGGCTGGCAAGGTTATGGCCACTGTATTTTGGGATGTACACGGAATATTGCTCATCGATTATCTTGAAAAGGGATCCACAATCACAGGAGAGTATTATCGTGCATTATTGGATCAATTGGTTGATGCAATCAAGGAAAAACGACCACATTTAAACAAGAAAAAGTGCTCTTTCTTCAAGAAAACGCACCGATTCACAGAGCATTAGATACGATGCTAAAACTACGAGAAATCACTTCGAATTGGTTGATCATCCACCTTATAGTCCAGATTTAGCCCCTAGTGACTTTTTTCTGTTTCCAAACTTGAAAAAATGGCTCGCAGGAAAATGATTCATCTCAAACGAAGAAGTGATTACCGAAACTAAGGCGTATTTTGAGGAGTTCCCTTAATCGTCTTATTCGGATGGTATAAAAAAGTTGGAAAATCGTCTTACTAAGTGTATTGAGCTAAAAGGAGACTATGTTGAGAAATGAATGGTTTTTGAAAAAAAAAAAAAAAATTCCTACTTAGGTAGCTTCAATATCAATCCGCCCTCGTAGATCCAAGATGGCATACGGTCTAGAGTCTGTTATGTTCTGTTGGCTTTTTATCACCTCCTACCCTGACATTTGCTGCCCTATGACATTAAGAAAGAGGAGTTTCTTTCGTGAGAGGGCACAGGGGGAGTTCCTCTTCCTCAACCAAGACAATCGTTCACTTACTCTATGAATGTACGGGCCTGGCGAACACACGACTGCGGTACTTTGGCGTGCCTTTTCTTAATGGTTTGCCGCAGTGTGCAAATCTAGATGCCCTTGACCTTCTTCATTTCATAAGCAGCTCCTACGGCCTTTCGTCATCCTGGTTCTTTGTCTTGTGCTGTTGTCTTGGCTTGGTGTTGAAACAGTACTTTTTTGCTTATAATAGTTGATCTCGTCTTAGCTTACTAGCCTACTTACCTAAGAATATTTTTCAGCATATTCTGCTGAGATTGCAGTGCTTGATACCGCCTTAGTAGGTCCTCAATTTAAAAATTATATTTTTTAATTTTTATAAATAGGCCTTCTGCCTAGAAAATTAATGTTTATAAATTTTTGTTTTTTGTTATGATTTTTTAAGTCATTTTGTAAAACATTTTTGATTTTATTACCTTTTCTATCCACTGTTTATAGTTTCTCTTAAATGATGACTATATTTCTAGCAAATAGTGTTTGTTGTATATGTAGGTGTGTTTGTGTGTGTAAGTGTGTGTGAGTGTGTGTGTATACAGAGAGAAAGTAAGAAATTGCCAGCTCATAAACTTCAATTAAATGATTTTAAGCATCTGCACGTGATAAAAGTTTATCTTAATCGACGACTAAGCATAGTAATACAGAAACACACACTTTCTTTTACTTTTGCTGTCTAAGTGTTGGTTCATTTTTCAGTTTGACGGTATGCCTCCATGTGTATGTGTGTGTGCCAACTGTAAGTTTGCATGGTCTGGTTGTGTTTGATTTTATACGCGTATTGTAGAGATTTTTCTTTATTTTTTTTATAATTTTTTTGTGTTGCTGTTGTAGTCCTTTCAAAACCTATTGTACTACATTTTTATTTTAACTGAATGACTGACGTTTTTGTGCCTCCACTTGCGTGTTAATTTTTATAAGCTTTCTTTTATCAGCATCAGTTTTTGGTTTTTTTTGTTTTTTTTTTTTTTTTTTTTTTTGTAGTTTTGTTTTATACTGTCATGTAGTAGTAAATCTTGATTATTTCGTTGAAGGATATAAAACAAAACAAATTGATGTTTATTTTCTTGGCATACGTTTAATTGTTAGTGTAGTTGTTGTTGTTGTTGTAGTTGTGGTAAAAATAACATATTGAATAATTTGTGTATGGAATTACAGTACAAATGAAAGACAGTATGTCCAGTTTGTAATTGAAAGAGATAAAATAGCGATAAAAGATTATAGGCCAAGGAAGTTAAAAACTCTTAATTTTTGTAAAAACTTCTTTTAGAAAAACAAGTTGTTTTTATTGAAAACCAATTTTTTTCTATTATTCCCCTTGGAAATATATGGGTTCCACGAGCATCTTTGCTTTGTTTCATTTTTCTTTTTTGTTGGAATCAGTTTTTGTTTTTCCAGATAAACCGCTGATTGGTCCAATGTCTAGGACGATAATCGTGCGGCCATCTGTCGATACCTACAACAACGCTCTTTGTGTATGTAGTGAGCAGGTGAATACATTCTGCTTATCCTAGCTCTTTATCGTTATCCTTTTTTCCAAGAGGTGGCGTTGTCTGACCTAACTTTGATGTTTATAGTTGTTGTTATCTTTACGAAAGGGCTTCTTTAAGTTTCTTAATTACACAAGTTTACAAAAATACTTTTTTTTGTTCACTGAATGAAACACAATTTTAAAAATGACTACCTATGGTGGCTAATTATCAATTTTTGTTTGTCCACTTAGACAATACGTCACAGTTTTATGACAGATACGTCTTTGTGAAGACCTTGGAGAAGGCAAACCTGTGCTTTGATGCTTATGCGGTCTATTTAAGAATTTTTCCGAGTCTAGGAATATTTGTAAGTAAGCCCTCAAAAGAAATTGAATAATTTAAAATTTAATTTAAGGCTCCTTAGCCGGTGATAAACGGGCTGCAAGGATCTTTTTAGAACTTGTTGTTCAAGAATTTTGTGGAAATTTAAAAAGCTGCCATTAGCCTTGGTTAAAGGAGATCGATCGGATAAATAGCTACCGCCTTAATCTGCAACAAACACATACATAGCCCCTAAACTCCATACACTTTTTCTCAAGCTCAGGACAAGATTATTCTTCGATTAGAAAGAAACGATCACCATCACGATAATGATGATAATATAACTTTATAAGGTTTCATTTAAATCGACTACAGCTGGAAACCTGAGAATAAGTGCTTAAAAGAGTTCATTAATCTTAAAATTGAATTAAATCCTTAGTTCTTGTGTTACACAAGTTAAAACATAATAAAACAAAGAAATATATCTTTAATGTCAATGAAACGGGCTTTGTTGGAAAGTAAATTTTATGGCATTAATGTTTAATGGGGGTGGCGTGGTGTAGTGGTTAGAGCGCACGCATGACAACACAAACGATCCAAGTTTGAGCTCCAGTAGAGGACATGACGAAAAAAAAATTTAGTTGTGGTTTCGAATGTTTAATAATAAAAAAAAAAGCTTCAACTTCTTCTCTCCAGACAACTCCATCTAAAAAATATAAAAATAAAAAATCCCACCTGACCCTTCTCGCATACCTATGGCGATGATAACAAACATCAGACAAATGATCAGGAAAAATACGCCTCCTACTGGCAAAAAATTACAATGCTACAGTAAAGATCACCACCAATTAGCAAGGATCTTCACCACTACACAAAAAAAAAATATATGGAGGAAGTTACAGCGGATTCATCATCTACTTAGCTGCAAATACCAAATTGATTAAAGAAACTGAAACAAAGCAATGGATGCTTTCTGGAAAGCCAATATGCTCCCTAGAGGAGTGACGGAGAAAAAAATGTTTAAATTAGATTTTGGCCATATGGCCGCCACAGCTGGTTCACAAAACTTTTTGCAAAATGAGCAGCCATATTTCGCCAATAACTCTTCGTAAGTTTGGTTTGATTGATCAGGTGTTCAATTGTCTCAGGCTTATCAACGTAGACAATGGGTTTTACATAACCCTAAAGAGAATAATCCAGTGGGATTAAAGCACGCTATCTTGGTGGCCAATTAATTAATCTATTACGTGAAATTACTTTTTCATCAAAATTTTCTTTAAGTAAATCAATTGTAGCATGCGCTGTGTGGCATGTGGTCCTATTGGAACCTAATCAAGGTTTGGGAAATTGCCAAATACCTGCAACATTGGAATCCTTAAAGGGGACTTCGTCACTCTACAGCGGCGATCAGTCTGCAATTTAGGCGTCTCTCTGAGGTTCTCAAATAGAGCAGCTAAGCTTGAAACTTTCTTACGGACCACTGTAGACTAAGAGCGCATCTGAAGAGAAGAGCGGTCACAGATGTGGATGTTTGTAGACTGTTATTCCCAGACATCAAAGGCAGCAGAACACATATTGTGTAAATGTGTTGTTCTTGATAGATTGAGGTGGAAATGTTTAGGTAGACAGAACGTCTCACTGGATGACATATCCACCATTATGGTTTCAGATCTTGTGGTGTTCAATAGGAAGGCTGCAAACAAACTACAGAAAGGAATGGTATTGTGCCTCTCATCCCAATGTCCTGCAAAAATGCCTTGTTGATAAGATGATAATGATGAATTGAGGTACGAAAAAATTACTAATCAAGTCTCAATACTGTTCACCATAGACAGTAACATTGTTATCATCATCGATTTTGAAGACATACATATTAACAATGACTTCGCCAGCCCACAAAGCTCACTAAACATTAATTTTCTACGTATTTAATGGTGTTTCGATAAAACCTTATGGACTATTCTCACTCTAAATGAGACAATTCTGCTATGTTCGTACTCAACCAAAAATAGGCTTCACCGGAGAATAAAACAAGACAAAAAAAATTTGGCGAACAATACCAATACACCGTGCGACAAAAAAGAACGAACTTAAAATACTTGGGATATCATACTACCTTTCTGATAGGCGCTCTCGAGTAGAACCAGGATCTGTTTTTGAAATTCACAAAACACTTCCGATTACGGGTAATAACCGGTTTTCCGCATCTTCACGCAATTTAAAGGTAATAACTTAGCTAAATATATATTAACCGATTTCAGAATTCTTTACGGATTTGGAATGAAGATAAACAAAACTTTAAAACGATATAAAGGGTCCGCCGAATTTTTTTTTTTTTTTTTGAAAATGCTTTAAGAGAAAAAACTACAGAATATTTTCTCAAATTTCTTTTTTATTTGAAAGTACAATCCTTCCAGTTAATAATGGAAAATAATTTCATTCAAATGGCTGCCTCGGCTGGCCATGCAGTAGCCTACACGATGCAGCTGTTGTCCTTTAAAGCGTCAATTGTCTCTGGCTTGTTGGCGTAACACTTATCATTGACAGCACCCCACAAATAATAGTCCAACGGCGTCAAATTGCAGCTCCGAGGTGGCCAAACGACATTAGCTCTGCGGCTGATAATGCAATCTTCAAAAACAGGACGCAAAATATCGAGTGTAGCTTCGGCTGTGTGGCACGTAGCGCCGCCTGTTGAAACCATTGACTGTAACGGCCACTCCTTGCTGATTTTCGAAGAAGAATGGCCCAATTATGACTCTGGACCCAAATCCGCACCAAAAAGTCAATGTATGCGTGCGGATTCTCTGTGCCCCAAATGCGACAATTTTGCTTATTTACATACCCGCCAAGATCAAAATGAGCTTCATCTGAAAAGATGATTTTTTTGGCAAAATCGGCATCTTCTCTAAGTTGATCGCAGGCCCAGATTCCCAGCGTTGTTCAAGCGTATACACAACCATATTCGTTCAGCGGAAGGATAAAACTAATTATCTGTCAAATCAGACATGAGCTAAGTGTTACCATTCACGAAATAAGCACTAGTTGAAAAAAAAACGTTAGATGGCGGACCCTTTATAAGCTGTGCTTCAAAATGATAAGGTCACCTTCATATTTGCTCAATTCAACCAAACTATAAAATGTTATGTATGGTCACCTTATTAAAAAGAAATTCTACGTTCAAATAAGATAATTATAACCCGGTTTTGCTCTTAGAGATCTACTATAATATAATGTTTATTTAAATTTATGTGAATAAGTGCAAAATTCAATACGTCAAAATGTTAAGGCCAGTGGTTAATAAGCAATTAATCTAATTAGAAGGTATCACAATTGTTATTTTTATATTATTTTTTTTTTTGTAATAAAATCTAATTTAAATAATATCTGAGCGGTACGGGTCGCAGTAAACCTTTGTTACCTTGTGAACAAGGACAAATTATGGCACTTCATGAGCAGGGATTTAGTATGCGTAGAATGGCGAAAAAACTGAGACGATCTTTGTGTTTCGTGCAAAATTTGTTCAAAAACAGAGAAAATTTTGGAAAATTAAAAAGCACGGGTTGTTCCAAGGTCCTGACTGCCACTGAAACTCAGCTCATTGCACGAAAGGCCCCGAATTCTATGTAAAGTTGTTACCACAGTTGAATTGAAATTACAAACTTCAAAAAGCTCAATCCGAAGAGCTATCAACGCCCAGCCAAACCTTATTCGAGCAAAATTAAAAAAATTCCCTATCTGACTAAGCAGCCTAAAATTAAGCGTAAGGATTTTGCGAAAAACAACATGGCAACTAATTGGCATCAGGTAAACATTTTTTTAAAAAGGTTGTAAGATATTCCTTATATTTTTGGGTTTGTAGGTCATTTGTTCTGATTAGAAAAAACTTAACTCGGATGGACCAGATGGTTTCAATTGCTATTGGCGAGATTTAAGGAAGGCGCCCTTGTTTTTTTCCAAACGGAATTTCGGCGGTGGCAGTTTGATGGTTTGGACTAGCTTTAGTTCACATGGTACCCTGGAACTGTGATCACCATCTTGGTCACCAGTCCGAAGTTGTGTGGGACTTACACTGGTAGTAGCATTTATGCTACGAGGCCTGACCGGAGGCTTAATTCTGGTGCCATTGGTGTCGGGAGCCCCAGGAATTTCGGTTCCTGCCAGACTATGGTGAGGCCTCCTTTGTGGGAGCAACGTGGTGGCTGTGGCTTAAACCCAAATCGCGGGGAGAGCTATGCGGGCTCGGTGTGGAGTTACATTTTTAACCGGGTGCCGTGACGCATAGATCAGTAGGAGTTTAGATAGTCTCCGGCACCTCACCAAGGTGTAAGGTCATGTCCAAATAACATGGCTTTAAATTGGTACTCATTGGTGATTCTAATCATAGGTGGGGTCGTTGGTGGACGCATTGTATTCACTCGTGCTTTGGCACCGTGAGGTAACGTCCTAGGGCAGGTACTCACGTTAAACCACTGACTTAATGTACCCTGGAACTCTATTTTCCTTCCACTCGAATGGATAGTTTAGAGTACTAGGGCATTCTGTCTGAACGTTTGCTGTCTTATTTGGCTCAAAATGCTGACAAAACTTTCATCATTCAGCAAGCTAACGCAGCAATTTATGTCATCAAGTCGACCAGACAATGGCTTGAGGAGCACTATATTAAAGTACTTGATTGGCCAGCTTGATCCCCCAACTTAAACTCCATGGAAAATTTGTGGGGACTACTTGTGCGTGATGTTTATGCAGACAACAAATAGTACCGAAAAAAAAATGAATTAAAAGCGTCAATCTGCCACAGCTGACGCAAAATCCGATCCAACGTGCTGGACAAAGTTTCCCCGCGACCCATACTGCGCAGATATTATTTAAATTATAAATTATTACAAAACAAAATAATAACAATTGTGATACCTTCTGATTAGATTATCATTTGGACGCATTGAATTTTGCACTTATTTTCATAAATTTAAAGAAACATAATATAACGGTACATCTCTAAGAGCAAAATCGGCTTATTATTCACTTATTTGAACGTAGAATTTTTTTAATAAGGTGACCATACATAACATTTTTTAGTTTGGATGATTGAAACGGCAAACCAAATTAAACTAAAAGCAACTATCAGCTGTTAAATCGATTGTAAAATAAAGCAGTGTTGCCAACACAAAGTTATGAACTTCCAAAACATTTCATTTCCCATTATATTTCCATAACTGTTTATAATTAATTCGCCATAACTGTTTAACAGACTTGCTTGCTTTCAAATTCTAGCTGCTTGCATATGTATATGTGTGTTCACTTACACATACCTGTGCATATGCCTTGCGTGTATGTTTTTCTCTTTATTTTGTTCTTCTTCTTCACCTAATTGAGCAACTTAAGGCAGTTGTAAGCGATAAATCATTTTTATTTATTACACCGCTAATTCCAGCACCAACAACAACAACAGCAACATTTTACTTAACGCAGCATAATAAAATGCAAACGATATCTTAATAAATGATACTGTAGTCTCTGAGAATTTTATCTTGATTGATAATAAACCAGCCAGCAAGCTGGATGTATTACAAGAAAATAATTTAATTGATTCAAAGCCATATAAATATGTAAGTAAGGAGATAATGAATCTGTGCAGGCTATAATGAGAGCAAGTAAAATTGCTTTTTATGTTTTATTTAATGCAGATTTCTGTTAGATGTTGTTTAACTAATGGTTTTATAGACTACAAATAGGCTTAATTATCAATTAATGGATCTAAGAATCATAGATCATAAGGAAAGGTGTAGTTTTTATAACGGTTCCTAACGTAAAGCAATTTATAATTAAAAAAAACAACAAAAATAAACAAATTTATGCAGCCTTGATGGCAGACAGTAAGAGCTTTTTTTCTTATTTCACTCAACTCGTAGGTATGAAAATATTGTATTTCTTTACCATTTTAAAAAAGTTCACAAAACCTTTAAGTGTCTGCTACTTTTTATTTTATTTTATTTTATTTTTTTATTATATTTATTCTCTCAACTGGACTGAATCTTTGTCATGCTAATTTTGCGCCACAGATGCCTTCCCTATCTTTAGCTTAAAAACAATGCACTTTTAAGCCATAAAAGCAAAAACAAAAAATCCATTTAATTGCTTAAAGTGAATTTTAAAACAAATGACGACAATTCGTTTTTCAATGACTAATTAATGCCAAGGAAAAGAGTTGAGTTGAGTTAAGTTGAGTGTATAGCATAGGAGCTCCTTTAACCAAAGCATGTAAAATAAAGAAGCGTCTCAAGATTACTCGCAATTATGCAATTTTTATTTTAAGCCTGACAAAATTTTAAAATATTCCACGCTTTCAGCTTATTTCCTTTAAATAAAATTAAAAAAAAAAAAAAACTGGCATAAAAGAACAAAAGAAAAAACCAGTGAAAGGCTTAAAAAAGCGAATAAAGAAATTTGAATTGAATTCAATAAAATTCGTATAAAATTAGCAGGCGCTTCAGCCGCAAAAAACGAATGTTCGAAAATCAACAAAAACAAATTGAATAGAAGAAGAAGGCAAACAATTGCCCGTCTTTATATTGAATTACAATGGAAAACTTTTTAGCAGAGTCAACCAACCACTGCTGTTAAGGATTTAGAAAGACAAGCCCCGCTGCCGCCAATCAGCCACAAAAATGTATTAAAAATTCAAGACAATCTCATGACATGAAAGAAAAAAACTTTAAAGAGAATTTTGATTTGTTATGACTTTGAAAATTATTTAGGATTTATTAAATAGGCCCCTAACAGAAGGTAGATCCTTAGGTATGTAAGTTGGCTTGTTAGCCAGGACAACATCAACTACAATCAACAATAAAATGCCGTTTTGAAACCAATCTAGATCACAGGTGAAGAAGCACCTAAAAGGATTATGAAAATAGCAACCTCGAGCTGCTTATGAAGAAAAGGAGATCAAGTGGATCCAAATTTGCACACTGCGTCAGCGCTTGAAGAAAGTTACGTCAAAGTATCGCAGTCGTCTGTTTGCCAGACCAGGCCATCCACTTAGAAAGTGAACAATTGTCTCCCTCTCAGAGCTAGTTTTACAGCTTCTGCAGTGAAGGTTGAAGGGAAAACCCATTTCATGTCATCCAATGACCGTGTACACAGCAGCGAGCTTGGATATAGAGGCCGAGAGATTTCAGTTGTTTCAGTGTCTTGCCACTGACTCGTGTACACCGCAATTAATGTGAAAATATAGTGGCAAGCCAAGGGAGTGGAGAGTAAACTCCACCTGTACTGTGTCTTTTCACGAAGGAAACCATATATTTCCCCTTTGGCTACATTCATAGGATAGCAGATGTCAGAGTAGAAAGTGATAGGTTCGACATCCATCGAGGCTCTCCTAGTAAGTTCATCATCATTACCAACCATGTCTCCGTTGCCAGGAACCCAAATCAAAGAAATGGTACATGTACCACCGAGAAGCGAGTTACTAAAAGGCGACAAGAAGGCCTTGATAGCAGGTTGACTATTAGGTAAAATTCTGATACCACAGACCCTCGATATTTCAGCATCCCACAAGCCTGCATAATCGTAAAAACCTCCGCGAGAGAAATTCTAAAGCGTAATACCAGAACTCGTCGAAGTCCAACATCTTTTCCATACGTTTCTCCCAAGGAAAATAAGCCTTGGCATGTCAACAGAAATCCAGTCTACGGATAACCAAGTCTGCACCCAATTCCCTTAGAGACAGAGTAAGAAGTCCCAAAATATTACCGTGGCCACTGAACGATTGCCTCCAGAAACCGTATGCCGTCATTCTTATCACACTCTAGGCCGAAAGCAATAAAATGTGATCAAGGTAGTAAGTGCAGAATTACGTTGAGGGCAGCACTAGCATTTGTCCTGCAAACACCAGTGACACCCGATCACGCAGACCTCTGAACTCTCTCCAATTTAGTAGTGATAAGGGCACCCCACCACGCCAGGCCGCCATATGTGAGAAGAAGGCAGAACCATTATGTTCGCTTATATATCCAGAGCACAAATTTTAGTTTGAGCCCCCATTTGCGGCATTTTATTTACAGGAATAAAAAGCCACACAGTCCTTCTTTACCCACTTCTCAACATGCAGCTTCCAGTGAAGTTTTGAGTCCAATATTACACCCAATGGTCAAGACCCTTGATGAATATTTTAGAGATTGCTTGTATAATCTAGGTATTCTAAAGAAAGATGGTATGACACGAAGGTGCTAAAGCACCTTCCAGAATCTCGCTCAATACTGAGGCGAAAAATCCTAACACCATAAGTACCAAGTCGCTAGCGTAAGCCACAACTGTTAATTTTTGATAAATCTCGTTCTCGACGACTAACCATAAAAGAGACGAAAGAACATTACCCTGAGGAGTACTTCTATGCAAAAATCTCGTAGTGCTAGTCCCCGACAGCACTGCATTAATCTCCCTATATCCTAGCAAAAGCTCAATCCAGAGGTAGATGTGTCTTTCCACCCACAAGCTGCACAGTACACTGATGATTGACTCAGTTCTAACATTGTTAAAAGCGTTCTCCATATCTATGAAGGCAGCTAGAGTGAATTCCTCTTGTAGCGTCATCTCAGTGGACTTTTCCTTCAGATAGGCGTGTTGAAAAAATGGGTTTCCACGCTCGACAATGTAAGAAAGAAGACCAAGCTAAGTCTGGCTATAGATTTTTAGGTATCTTAAGATTTCACTCACATCGATATCCTTGAGTAGTTTAACATGTCTTTGAAGTATTGAGAGAGCAAATGCCTTCAACTTTTCTGTGGATTTCAGTCAAATGCAGTTCTTGTCGGGTGCTCTTGTTGTTTACGCAATGTATGACCAAGCTAGTTCTACTTACATCTTAGGATTTTGTATTTATAAAACAAAGCTGATTTTACATTGGTGTTACAAATTGCGATCTTGGTCTGTGGTGAGTTCCGGACATGGTATAGTGTTTCATACGTGCGCAGAGCGCTATTCTGACGGTGAGCGATGTCAGCGCTTGATCCGTCTTTGCTGTCGATTATGCTGCCTAAATAGTAATAACCATTTACACCATTTATTGGATAGCTGTTAATAAAGGGGTATTAACGTTTGCCATTGAACGCATTCACTTCGTTTAATAGATGTTGAACTTAAGCCCGACTACTAGTGCAGCTTTCTTGAGCAGTTTGATTTTAAATACCGTCGTATCTAGTCCAAACATTTTTGTAGGTTAGGTTAGCATTGATTGGCAGCTGTCTACGGCACAGCTCACTTGGATCCAAAGAATTAGTCCCGTTATGTTACCATGTGTCCGCTATCGCCCCAAAATCTTAACTGACTTTTGGCCAATGTTCGACAGCCACCAATTCGATTTTATAATTCCATAACTACTTGAAGCCCCCACAATGTGTCCTGTGTTTGCACAGTTTCAGAAAATCATCACGTTCTTCCTAGATTTTCCTAGAGTCTGAACGGATGGGTGCATTTACCCAATGTTGATTAGCCCTGAGATGCAGTTCCTTTGATAATAGTTTTTTACCCTTTTCAGGAAGAAATCTCTTATCTTAACTTGATCTAAAGCGAAAACGCTTTCACACCTTTAATGTCGCCATATCCAGGAAGTTTAAGTTTATAGTTGTAATTACGCTATCTCATCCCTAGACAGCCGGCATTCATAATCAATTTTCGATGTGTTATGTACACTCTCTGGGTAGTAGTGTAGTGGTTATAGCGCGCGTATAAAAACACAAGCAGCCCATGTTCAAGCCCCAGCACGGGACATGACGAAGAAAAAAATGTTATTGTGGTTTCAAATGTTTAATAAAGAGTCTTAAACTTCCCTCCAGACAACCCCATCTAATAAATAAAGACGAAGCCGAAAAAAATTACAATGCTAAGCTAAGACCACCACCATCACTTAGCATGGATCTTCACCACTACACAATAATATGGAAGGGTGCTACAGTGGATTAATCATCTACTAAGCTTGAAAATCAACTAATTAATGAAATTCAAGCAATGGATGCTTTGCGGAAAGACAAGTGACCAGTGACGGAGAAAAATATTTACACTCTCAGAGGATCTTACGATCAACTTGCTATTCAAAAACTCCAGTATTTTTTCAACACTGAAGTTGGTCCCCACACAAAATTTTTTCAAATCTCTATAGAAAAAATCCAAATTTTCAGCTTCATTTTCTAAAAAGCGAACCTTTCCACTCTAAAAATTTTAATTTCAAATTTCCATCTCCATTTGTTTCTCCTCGTTGTCACTTTCTTTTAATCAATTATTTCCAATTATTTTTTTAAGCCATTAAATGCTTTTTTAATTACCTCGTTTTCAAATTTCAAAATGTTATTAAAATTTTTAATTGAATTTTTTCCCAAAAAAAAGAACTTCCTTCGCCTAATTCTCTGAAATTAATAAGTATTTCCCAACTGCTGCCATCTCTTTACAATCCCAAAAAAGAAAGAAATGAAACCCACAAATAAATAATAAAAAAGCCATAAATTTTAATGGAGAAACGTAAACAAGTTTTTATTGCCTTTCTTTCAGTACCACAAACATTTAGTACTTCATCATGTAAAACCAGTTAAAAACCCCTTTTCTTCCTGATTTTCAAAAACGTTTTTTGGTTTTAAAGCTTATATCCTCTGACAATTTAACGAGTTTAAAATGATGTCGACAAATCATTTATAATAGTATACCCACCTCACTCACTCAACCTAACAGTTGCTTCGACAATAAGTGGTTTTAGCACTCTATCAAATCAATTAAAATTTTAAATTTTCCAGGAAATATAACGCCCCACGCACTACACAAAGAAAAACATATTGAGAGTCTGTAACAGACTCTCGTAAATATGGTGGTCACATATACTAGTATGAAACAAAAAAAAAACAACAGCAGAAGGCTGCTAATTAGAATGGAAAATACGCAGAAAATATAAGAGAGCATTGAATACTTAGTATACAACTCATTGTAAAGATTCGTAAGTGCCACGCCCATAACTTCAGAAATTTTGAAATTCCTTTGCAGTTGAAGTTTATTTGATCATTCGAGTTTTTTTTAATATTTCATAGAGTGCAAAATTTGGGCGTGGCACTTTGCATTACATCCAAATGCTTTTCATAAATTGCATAAATTATCTTTAAAATACTGTCTTCAATATTTTTATTTTTAATTTTTAATTAATAACTAATATGCTTTCAAAAACAGGCTGAAAAACAAAAGTGGGCGTGGTATTAAAATACAAATGTGATGTATGAGCGAAATAAAATACGTTTTAAGTTAAAAAACATCAATTTCAAAGTTGATTTTCAATTAAAGATAATGCAATAATATAGTTTAAGTAATTAGTAGACGTTGTTGAAATTGTGGGCGTGGCTGTTGCAATAAAAAAATATTATTTAACAAATTAACTTGTATATGGTAAAAATTACAAACCGGTATGGAATAAGTCTGTTTTTAATAGCTAACGCAAATATTGCAGAGTTTAACAATGGGCGTGGCATCTTAAGAAAGGTGCATTATTTTTTACATACTATGACAATATATTACATACATACATATTTAACAGTAACACGTAAATTAAATTGCAAAGACGCAATATGTGTCAGCCTCTGTTGGGTCCCAGGAATTCGGAGAAATGAACAGATAGATGAGGTGGTCAGAAAGAGAATCACTAATAGTATTAAAAGCTTTTTGTAGAGTAAAAAGAGAAGGAGAATGAAATTGTGGGCGTGGCAGATTCAAATAATAAGCACACAATTGTTAATTTTGTGGAAAGCAAAAGTTGTGCAAATAAATTAAAATTTATTACTAAAACTAGCTAAAACCGAGCTTGCTTCTCTACCCGTATCTTAATTTTTATCTTAACTATTATCTTAGTTATCATTTGTACCCTTTTTCCTCATTTGTCCCCTTTTAGTTCAAACCCAAACATAAGATGTGCTTCAAACTGATAAGGTCATCTTAATATTTGCTCAAGTCATCCAAACTATAAAAAGTTACGTATGGTTACCTTATCCAAAAAAATTCTACGTTCAAATAAGTGAATAATAAGCCGGTTTTGCTCTTAGAGATGTACCGTTATATTATATTTATTTAAATAAATAAGTGCAAAATTCAAAGCGTCAAAATGATAAGGTCAGTGACTCATTTATCCAAACTTTTATTTAAACTAAGCATTAATCAATTCCTTTTATTCTATGCAGTTCCCATTTCCTTCGATTGTCTTAGAAATACGGGATGGCATCGCACTTACTAAATTGTCAAGAACGTTGCCAGCTGTTGCAGATTGCCACTTTTAATTCATCTTTTGTCCGATACTGTTTGTTGTCTGCATAAACATTACGCACAATCAGTCCCTACAAATTTGCCATGTGGTTTAAGTCGGGGGAACGTGCTGGACAATCAAGTACTTTAATATTGTGCTCCTCAAACCATTATCTGGTAGACTTACTGACACGAATTACTGCGTTATTTTGCTGAAAGGTGAAAGTTTTGTCAGCATTTTGAGCCAAATAAGGCAGCAAACGTTCAGACAGAATGCCCTGGTACCTTAGATAGAGAGCTTATAGTTCTCTCCAAGAAGACACTGTAGTATTTGCTTTTATCTATATACTGTCTTCAAATAAACACACATTCATTTTTATATAGATAGCTTTTACCCGGTGTACTTTATGGCAATACCCGCTTATCCAATCTTTTCCACTTTTCAGCTGATACGTTTGTAACGAAGCCCTAATTAATGTTCTTCACATATAAAAAATTCCATGCATAGTAAGAATGAAAGATGCCACGCCCATTTATGGAATTCCGCTAATTTTTTTACTAATGATTTGTCATGCAGACCAAATTTAAAAGCTTTAGCCTTAACCGTTGTCACGATATACAAAAATTAACAATTAGTTTGTATGGGAGGTACCATGCCTACTTATCCGATTCTGCCCACTTTTAGACTGATGATTTGTATTAACAATAAAGCTATTTTAACCAAATTCAGAGGCTTTTAATGTTGCTATTTTGAAGATAAAAATAAATACATTGGTGGAAGAAATAATAGGAACACACTAGCAAATTAATTTTCTTCTCGTCGGACCATGCAGGTGTTGCTTGGCATACTCCAAGCTTATATTCCTCTTGCAGAGAAGAGACACTTGTTTTAATGAACCATCAATAACATACTTCAAATTTTGTATAGCATATTATTGAAAAAAAATAAAGTGTATCTCTTATTTTTTCCACCACTGTATTAACTTTGTATGGGTGTAGCAATGCCACACATAATGAAAGATACTGTACAAATTTCAAGAAAATCGGTCTATAAACTTCAGAGAAACATAGTTACACACATTCATTCTTATAAACAAGATTTTGAATCAATAGGCTAGAGAGACCAATGTGGCTCTTTGGCGTAACGAAAGAGTGGGCGGTTTCTTCAAAATCTTATAAGAAAACCCAAATGAATATAAAACTAAAGATCTGCTAACATTGAGTAAGTCCGAGATTAGATGGGTGATAAGCATTTTGACGGAACGTTCTGGATTAAGAGCATTGCTATATAGTATAGGATGGGGTGTTTTGAATCTTCAGAACATTTCCTCTGTGCATGTCCAGAATTAAATGAATTTATGATAAACGATCACAAGACACTGATTTTTCGATAAATACACATACGCTCTTTTTGGTATAGGAGCGCACAATAAGCCTATTAGCTGAGGAGTAAGTCTTTTTAACTTGAGGCAGTGCGACTGAACTAAAATTAACAAAACAATAAAAAAAAAGTTCAAAAACATTGTGGGAGTGGCAGCTAATTATACCTTAAGTTTTTGGTGGTATGTTATTGTTACGCGAATAAAAACGCCTAAATTGTAGGATTTTGGTATATTTTATGTCACCCTGTCAATGTCATACTTATTTGTATATCTGGCAGCACTACCAATTAAATCACCTCTGGTTAACACAATCATACATGTTTAAAATTAACGGAAAGAGGATGTGAGATCACTTGAGACATTTCCGGAACTCTACAAACTGTAGGCAATTAAGTACATAAGGAGTTTAGTTATCATTTGGCTGTCATAAAGTAAAGTCTCTTTAAGCGGAAATAAAAGTATACGCTTGAACAACGCTGGAAATCTGGGCCTGCGATCGACTTACAGAAGTTGCCGATTTTGCCAAAAAAATCATCTTTTCAGATGAAGCTCATTTTGATCTTGGCGAGTATATAAACAAGCAAAATTGTCGCATTTGGGGCACAGAAAACCCGCACGCATACATTGAACAGCCGATACACCCGAGACAAGTCACTGTTTGGTGCGGATTTTGGTCCAGAGTCATAATTGGGCCATTTTTGTTCGAAAATAAGCAAGTAGTGGCCTCTACAGTCAATGGCGATCGTTATCGGGCCATGTTAAACGATTTTTTGTTCACAAAAATTGAAGAGGAGGATATTAGCAACATTTGGTTTCAACAGGACGGCGCTACGTGCCACACAGCCGAAGCTACACTCGAGGTTTTGCGCCCTGTTTTTGAAGATCGCATTATCAGCCGCAGAGCTAATGTCTTTTGGCCACCTCGGAGCTGCGATTTGACACTGTTGGACTATTATTTGTGGGGTGCCGACAAAGGTAAGTGCTACGCCACCAAGCCAGATACAATTGACGCTTTAAAGGACAATATTCGTGAAGCCATTGGTGAAATACAGCTGCACACAATCGATAATAAGCTTAAAAATTGGACCGAACATGTAGGCTACTGCATGGCCAGCCGCGGCAGCCATTTGAATGAAATTATATTCCATTATTAACCGGAAGGATTATACTTTCAAATAAAAAAAGAAATTTGAGAAAATATTCAGTAGTTTTTTTTATAGCATTTTCAAAAAAAAAAATTTATTTGGCGGACCCTTTAGTTGAAAAATTTGTCAAGTTTTTCTATAAGTATTGAAAAAAAATGGTTTAAATATTGAAATCTTTTCTAATTATTTTAATTTTCTTAAAAGATACTTCTCTATTATCATAGATATTTACCTAATTCCCTCAAATCTTTCTAATTAACGCACCTCAACTGTTTCTCTACCAACACCTCAATAATACATGGGAAATACAATATCGCACTACGACAATATGATGCTCCGTAAATGAGATACAATATTACCACTCGTTTTAAGCCATTATTCACTCATTCATTCACTTACAGCAACGGCAGCAGCAGCACCAACACCACCATCAGACTGCAGTCAATTATTCTAAAACGAAATAAAAAAGAAAAAAAAGTACCAACGATTTGAGGTCGCATTTAAAAGCTGCCAAGGCAATAAAACTAAAACAACAATAACAACAACAACAACTAAATGGTGACTTAAATTTTCAACCATTAAGTTTGGAAAATTCCTTTCTTCTCTTCTTTGTTTTTATTGATGCTTAACATTTCCTATAAAAAGGACTCACAAATTACTGCATGTTGCCATTATAAAAAAACAATGGGAAAAATGTGAAAAGGTGTACTACACTCGTACCTTATTGTGAGCACGACGAGTACTTTTGTGAATAAATTCATGAATGCTCTGGTATATTTTAGTTCGGTGTTTTGGTAATAGCATTAAGCAGCCGATAAGATGTACTAGAAATCTAAGTAAAGCGAAATAGAATATTTAAGCAGAACATTTTTAAATTATAAAACAATTGCTGTGCAACGAAAACTATATAAAATGAAATGCTGCAAACAGTGATTTTGAAGCACATAATACGGATGATAACACATTTTTTAAATAAAAGTACTTCTATAGAGGGCTTGAACCCAATAGTGCTAAAAATAGCTTTAATGAACAAAAAAAGTACCAAAATTCAGGTCGTTCAAAAGGACCGATACACCAGAAAAAGCCGATAATTTCAATTTAATGCTATTGGACGATCGAAAAATTAAAGTGTGAAAGTTGTCTGCATCTCAACCGAGCTTCATCTTCTTTTTGTTATATCCTTCGGCTTCCTGTGTGCATATGGCTCTAAAAAAATTTCGCCATTTACTTCGGTCCTTCGCTTTACTTTTCAGAAAAAATATCCTAATTGTTGTATGCTCTTCTCTATTGCGCGCTTCCATATGTGTTTTGGCCTACCTTGTGCTATTGTGCCTTGTGGGTTCCATTGGAGAGCTTGTCTGCAAATTTCGGTTGGTTGTTTCCATAGAGTGTGCTCAATCCAATTCCACCTTCTCTTTTTTATCTCCAGATGTATCGGAGATTGCTTACATTTGGCCCACAATTCCACGTTTGATATTGCGACCATATCTTGAGGATCTTTCTATGACTTCTGTTGCTAAAAGCTTGGAGTTTTTTTAACACATATAGTGTCTTTGTCTTCAGCCAAGTTTTATCAACCAAACAAGACCACCATATTTTGAATTAACATAAGTAGCCGCGCAGTAAATGCCATAATTTCCCACCAGGCGGCGCAGGTGATCCGTGATTACATCGCTGCTTGTGAGACGGTCATTTATCATGAACAATCAGACTGCTATTAAAGCACTCACTGGTCGTTGACTTAGTGAATCTTAATGGGGTTGTCTCGATGAATGAGAGCATGATCTCCGCTCGTCATATTGGGTACAATGCCCGGGTCTGAGGCGGACGACGCGACTAATGAGATCCTTTACCTTTAATAAGGAGTTTCGCCACAAATTTATTGGCTTTCTGATGAGCCACTACTTTTTTAAATATCACCTCTTCATTCTCAATGTGGGTCCTGATTTGGAGTGTCACCTCTGCAAGGTAGAAAAGGAGACGACGTAGCATATTCTCTGGCAAATATTCGGGGACGACCTTTTGTGGAGCCCTTTATTGGAGATATTGCTGTCTTCATAAGTAAAGTGGAATCTTCTGAAGACTATACCGATTAATGCTTCCGGACAGAGCGGACAGTCTCTACTACATCTCACGGCTACTGTGCTGGCGGGTCTGACCTTGGAGTGTTTGGCACAATAGATTTTTCGACTTCACTGTGTCATGGTCAGTTAGGCCTCTCCAACCCAAGTCAATAATAATAACAATAATAAGTTTTTCGTAGAGTGAAATGGTCATAGAGGGGCAAGGGGATTGTAGGGCCTCCAGTCTGCTAAAGACCACACTTGACTGCTTAAGGACGCAATGGGTCCTGAATCAGAGTAGGAAGCCTCTTGACACTTTGATAGGTGTTCTCACTAGGCACTGTGTTCTGAGGGTGGTGACTAAGTGGTGGGACGCAGCTAACCTTTTCTGTAGAGTACTTTTGCCATGCTCTTCAGTGTCGCAGACTCTGGTTTTTGGGACAGAGCTTTTTAGTGATTCAGTACGACTATAGCCTGGTGCAGTGACCAGATCTTAGTTGTGCTAGTACAACTCTGGCCTCTCTGGGAAGATCTTTTTTATTGTTCTCTATAAGGGTTGGGCGGAATCCAAGAACAGTATTCTCGTGAGAGACTCTCAGTACCCTTTTAACCCTATCACGACGAATGTTCCTGAGAAATGTCTTATATACGTCCAGATTGAATGGATTCCTGAGATATCACTGGATCTTTCCTTCATAGTTGCGAAGATATACCCTCATATTCCTAGGGGAAGCATTAAGGAGTGTAATCGGATGATGAAGATGCTCTCTCCAATGGCAAGCCAGTAGAAACTGCTTTGTGAGCAGGGTATTATGTTCCTTGACTGTCAGGATCTTTGATTAATCGTGACGGTGTTGTTCCGATATCTTCTGGACGCTTTTGGACATCTCTGTTGATTTCCCCACTGTGTTGAGCTCACTAGTTTACTACTGATCGGCCAATTGCTTTGTATTTAGCCAAAAAGTTTTCCTTATCAGTGCCCCAAGTACTGCCGACTAGTCACTTGAGGACCTTTCTTCTACTCCGCATCTTGTTGCCAATTGCAGTGGCAGGCGTCTAGGATCGGAAGTGGCTATCAAATGTGATTCGAAGGATTGTTATTCATTATAGAAATTCTCGTGTCAAACCTAACTTTTTTCGTCCATGTGCTAAATAGCGTAGTCAGGGATTTGAGCTTAGTGTTCTTGTTCTTGCCCATCGCCAGTATAGTGCAGTCGTAGGCATATGCGATCAATTCCACTCCTGCTTGGTTCAGGACCTGACTTATTTGCATGGCTAAGGCAGTAATCACTACGGTGTTTACGGAATCCATGCTGATGGGATGCCATTTGTAGGTGACTAATCAGGCTTCGGAATAGTAACGCCTCAAGGTTCTTAGCAACTGGAAATAGAAGCGTTATTGGGCGATATGATTCTCACAAGCTCGCTTCCCGCATTACTGTGGTGAAATATACCAATAAATAGTTCTCTAAAAGATTTAAAAGATTGTATAAAATATTTTACTGACGTAGTTTACTAGTCTTCAGATACCTAAATCAATAAACAGGCTCTGGTATTAAAATATAAAAATTTCATTTTAGTGAAAACCACTTAAAAGCTCATTTTAAAGTTGTTTTAATTTAAAATCTCATTTCAGTTTGACTATTACTCGTACCTAAGCACAGTTATTCACTTTAATAAAATAGAGACCAAGACCATAGGGAATATTGTCAGCAAAAGCCGTATGGCACTCTTATTAAAAAGTAATAGTAATAGAATAGAATGAAACGAGACGAAATGCATGTGAGCTGTAATGGTATAGGAGAACAGAAGTTTTTTTTTATTCAAAATGTAACCGGTATTAGCACCATTTACACAAATCACCGTGTGGCACTTAAACTTTCAACTCGAACTTAATAATTCACCAATAAACGTTCTTGTCGTTATAAAAGTTCTTGTTTCCATTGCTTGGCTAACGGAATTTACTGGCAACTACTTTAGTTAACCATTGCTTTTGTTGTTGTACTTGTTGTTGTCAACAGTTTCTTTTTTCACTCTTTTTTATTATACGAAATCATTGTCATACACTTCAATGTAAACGTCATAGTCATGTAATACGAAGCAAAGTACCACAGGCTATCACAACAACAGACTGGGTATGACGTCTAAAGTCAAGCACCTGCTTAACTCTATACATACAGACGTAATTGTGAGCTCCTCTTTTTTCTGTTCATTTTCCAAGATTTTCAAAAGGGAAGTACTTGTTATTACTGGCTGATAAATAGCAAAATATCGTTGAAATAACGTTGCAATAATATACGAGTACGAGTGGTATATGCGCGAAAACCAATTGATATTAAAACCACAATGGCCACAATTGAGGTTTCACTGGTGAAAACCAAATAAGACGAAAGGCGGCAGCGGCAACAGCAGCAGCAGTGTCGGCAACAACAAGTGTATGTCACTTGGAAAATTTTGCTTTGAGAGGTAACAATTAAGGAAAGTCCGTCTAACAGGTCGATGGTTGGTTTAAGCAACGTCTCTCTCTCTCTCTCTCTCTCTCTCTCTCTCTCTCTCTGTCTGTCAGCATTTAGAATCGTAATAGGAAAAAAATCAAGTGTGTCTACATGCTGCAGAAGAAGAATGCCTATAATTTATACAAATAGTAACGAATTGAATAAAAAATATACTTTTTCAATGCAATTATTCTGCAACTAAGAGATATTGCCTATGCACAGTGGTTAAGAAAGCCAATAAATTGTATAATATTTTTCAAAAACTTATCGGTTACAAAAAATTTTAAAAAATAAACAAAATTTGGTTAAAAGCAATGGCAATAATAATTCAAATAAATAGGCCCCTAACCAAAAGCTGATAAATATTTTTTTCATCCAATCAGCGCTTAGGTGTGGCTGCATACAAAACTTTTTCTTTGTAAAAAGATTAAGATTGAAAGATTTGATTGTTTTTACTTCGATAGACGATGGAAAGCTTCTATAATAAAATTATTTACACCCTGCCCCCCCAATCCCTTGCTCACAGATAGGCGTAGTCTTATGAGACTTAAACAGCGCACAACTAAGAACAACCTACTCCTGTCGATTAACATCTGTTTTACCCAAGAGGGGCGGCTAAATTGACACAATTGCCTCCGTGATGTAAAGTGGACTAACTCGTTTGCTTGTACAGTTTGGTCAGATTTCATTGATCTGTCTGCTCAGGAGTAAGAGTAATTCAAGCCTATAACTTTAAAGAGCATTATAATTTCGCGAAACCTGTTCCTGGACAGATACAGTGTTCAACATAATTGGGTTCCGGGGCAGCGCGGCCTAGCGGGGAATGAGAGGGCGCGTCAAAGAGTGCAGATTTGGCGGACTCGTCTGTGATACCACCGTGGAGTTACTTCGTTGATTTGGTGAACCTATATTTTCGCCATAGAGTGGAAGTATGGTCCCTAGGCTGTTATGGCCCAGGACATAAAATCTAAATCTGAGAATGGAGTGTTTCAGGACTTTGATGAGGACTAGAAACAGGTTATGAGACGCAGGCATCCCTGAATTCTGCAGAGTGTGTGACAATGAGGAGGAGCCTGAGACGGTGAAACACATCCTTTGCCTTTGCCCTGCATCTCAGAAACGAATGTTCAGGCTGTTCGGAGGTTGAAGGTATTGTGGAAGCCATAGGCACCTCGTAGACATATTATATGTCAGTTATTTCAATTTTAAATGATCACTTGGGTATAAACAAGTTTTCCGCAAGATGTGGGCCATATTTACTTAAAATTCACCCCAAATAATGTGAATAAATTCGCAAGAGTTCTTTACGTTTTTGCGCCGCATGGCAACCAAAACAAGGTATGACTTGATTTTTTTGGAATGCACGCAGTATAATCCACATTGACTACCTTCAAAAGGGTAAACCAATTTATTGAGTAGATATAATAAGGATTTAAAAAAGACGCCATATGCGGTCTTAAGAAAAAAGTGCCTTTTTATCGAAACAATACAAAAGCAAAAACCCATGAATTAAGCTAAGAATTGCTGCCTTAACCGTCCTATGCTTCTGATTAAGCCCCGAGTGGCTTTTTCTTGTTTCTAAACCTGAATAAATGGCTCGGCGGAAAGAAATTTGATGCCAACAATGAAATCATAATGCAAACAAATATCTACTTTGATGTTCTCAATGGAAGGGATGGAAGGGATAAAATGATTTGACCAATTTGAAAACTAAAATGATTTTTTATCCAAAAACTTATGTGTCATGGACTTATTGAACCACCCTCGTAGTTGTTTAGTTTTAAACTTTAAGTTTAGTTCCTCTTAATTAATTTTAACTGCCCAGAAAATGTGTTGACAACCACTGTTCACACATAAAGCACTAAATCTCTGGTTTCGACAAATTGAAATTCAATTGATTAAATTCCGGAATTTTCATTTTTCTTTTGCTCACCATATCGAACGAAAACAAATTAAAGAAATTAAATAAAAAAATTATATTCTTATCCAGAGGTAATGATAGCTTTCAGCAACATAAAAAATAATAAAATGAAATACAAAAAAAAAATTCTTCTTCAAATTGGATGTCTAAAGGATAAGCATAACAAAGGAAATAATTGACTAATACATGCGGTGTTCCTTTCCCATTAAAAAAAAAATCGGAGAAATAACTAAAGCTGTTATAACGTCGAATTTTTCATTTTAATTATAATTTTATTTTTGTAGTTTTTATTTCTTTTTTTATGTATTTTATTTATTATTTTTCGTTTTGCTTTTTTGCATTTATTAATGCAGCTTTGTTAGCTATAAAACTATTAATGTAATTAAAAAATAAGCAGAATAAACGCAATAGGCTTATATCTCTTTCTATTGTCTTAAAAGCTGATTTTTTTTTTTTTTTTTTTTTTTTTGTTCGTGTTCTAAGCCCCTACTCTGATTACGCCATATTTATCTTCATCTCCATCTTCATCTTCATCAACATCAGTTAAACCTTCAATTGCAGTGGAATTAAAACCGACAAAAAAACGAAAGAAATCCTTTAACAACTTCTTCTTAAGTAACAATCTATCACTAACACTACTTTACACGACACGATTCAATTTGAATTGCAAACACAAAAAAAGCACACAATCCAGACAAAGACAGTGGCAGTGGCAGTAGCACTCACTTTAGGTAATTCTTAAGCCACCAACCAACAACTCTTTTTTAAGTTACAACAATATGTTCAAAAAAAAGAGCAATAGAAGGTATTTGGGTATTGGAGATACTAAAAGGGGGAAATTTTAAACGCAAGAGGTACAATTGAAAAGCTAAAGCTTAAAAATAAAGAAACTTTGTTTAAATAGTGTTCATTGCTGCAACATAACTGCAACATGACTGACTTTCAAAAAGGTACTTTTATTTAAGTGGTACTTTTGCTCATTTTTTAGACAAAAAGCCTATTATTGTCTTTGAAAATTATACTTTTAGAGCCCATTGTCAGCTTCTATGAGTGTCCGATGTCCGAAAAACCTTACAACCACTCCATCAGGTTGAGATATCTGAGGATATCACGCGGAGATGTCGTGTGGAAATTACTCCTCGTATGGCGACGATGGCTTATAAGAACCCGATATTCATATAGGAAGTGCTCTCAGTCTCTTCCTCCTCTATCTCGCCAATGCTGCGACACTAGTCATTGTAGCGTAACCTCAACTTGCGTGCATGGTTTCCTTTCGGCCAATGTCCGATAAGCACAGCCACCAGTCTGGACGCAATCTTTCTACCACGACCGATGAGCGATCGATGACGCCGCGTATCATACGCAGGCCAAGTCAGCTTCCTACAGGACCCAATCCATGTAGAAGTGAATAGCTGTCTTCAGTGACCTTATGGGCGGTGCCACTGAGAACAGATCCGAATGCGATGACGATACCGCGCGAGCCCACTCGTCAACTTGCTCATTCCCATAGAAATCACTGTGGCACGAAATACAAGCCAGGGTCGTCTCAGGAGAAAGGTCGAAGGCGTTCAATAAGTCCCTACACTCTTTCTCCAACTGAAAGTTGGCAATGTGTGTTCTAAGGGAGGCATTGTGTGAACAGGTTCGTATCAGGAGAGAGGTCGAGGATGTTCAACGAGTCCCTACACTTTCTCACCAACTGAAAGTTGTCAATGTGTGAGCTGAGTCATCTCAGGAGTGAGGGCGAGGCTGTTCAACGAGTCCCTACACTTTCTCACCAACTGAAAGTTAGCAATGAGTGATCTAAGGACAGATGCAACCTCGCCTACTATCTCGAGATAGTAATGAGCATGCTTCCTTAATGGCCAATATCTCAGCCTTTTCATGCCCTTACTATATGAATATTTTTATAACGATTTACCGAGTTTTATAAGGTTTGTTTGGCGGGATATACAGCCAACACTTTTCTTCCTAAGACCATAGACGGTATCACTGTAATGCTTGTGCAAATTAAAAACAAGTCAATACAGATCATCTCCAACATTTTCCAAAATATACGTACCACAATTCTAGGTAAATAGACCCCTTGGTACTCTAAGCTCGCTCACTTATACAATCGTTGTAAACAGACTGTAAATATCGGCTAAAACTAGGCAATAGCAGCGGTCTTTCTGTACAACACCAGTGACAATTCCATTCAACTTCAGCCTTGTAAGTACTAAAAAGTACTTTTGAAAAATGTGCATTAAAGTTCTATGAAAGGCAAAGTACTTTTTTTAAATTAAGTTTTTTCACTTAATCCATTGAAAAAAAAACAAAACAAAAATACATTTTACATAAAGTACTTTTCTATCAAAATTTACTTTTAACTGTATTATATAGATATATACATGACCTATTGAACAAAGAAAACAAATTTCATTAGAAAAAGTTATTTCATTCAAAGTACTTTTTATCCGAAGTACTTTTTCTCAAAAGTAATTTTTAACAAACTCTAGCGTTATGTACTTATTGGGCATATATTAATTTTATTTTCAAAAAAGTACTTTCTTCAATGTACTAAAAGTACTTTTCACTGTAAACTTTTTAATTAAAATCTAATTTCATAAATAAACAGCATTTTGTCGGCAAAGAGTAGTAGAAGAGATTAGTTTAAGAATGCAATGGAGCCTAAAGTCGATATACCTGTAAAAAGTAACGAGTATTGAAGTGCAAGAATTCCTTTTTTTTTCTTGTTGAAACTAAATAAATAAAAAAAAATCAACAACACCGCGTGCCGTCATCGTAAAAGAAAATTATATAACAACAACAACAACAGCAGCACAAACAATATAAAATCTAAGAAGAAAAAATGGAAAAAGATTTAATTTAAAAAATCTTTCATTCTTAAAAAGCAATTACGATTAAGAAAGCCAGGCAGCATTAGCTAATAAAAGGAGGCTGTTGCTGTTGCCTAATGCAAAGGCTGTTGATGATGTTATTGGCCATGTTCTTGATGTTGCAACATTTTTTCTTTTCATTTTTCTCTTTTTTTGTTATTTTTTTCATTTTTATTTCGTCTACAATTAGTGGCATTGTACTCGTATTGTTTAGTTATATGGTAAGTGAGTCTAAATAAGGAAAGAAAAACAGAAAAAAACATTCTTCTGTAACTGATTTCTTATCTAAACGAAAAGGTAATTCACTCTGTTTGTCCGTCGTGGCCATCTATGCTTGTTATTAGTCCAGCTGTCTATCTAAATATCTGAACAACAAGCCTGCACTTAAAATGTGATTCAATTTGCTGCGAATAAATATTGCAACCAAAAGAACAAAACAACAATAAAAAAACAAAACAATTGATGCAACAAGAACAACTCAATTCGAAGAAAAAAACATTAAATAAATACAAGACCAGGTAAATAAAGACAGGAATTATCAATTGTAGAGAAAAAAAGGAAGAAAAAACCACCCCCAACTCTCCATCTTCTATGGTATTCAATGTATACATACATACATACATTAAAAATTGCTTCAATTGAAATTATGGGGAAATGCTTTTTAGCGGCAGAAAGAGATATTGCATGTATGGCCCTCTGTATTGATATATTTCGTTAATTTTAGGGAAATCCTTTAAATTAAAAGCGCAGATTCGTAAAGCTGTGTTCTCTTAATTAAACGATAAAAAAAAATGCAAAAACGCAAGGTGGCTGAAGCTCAAGGCTACTTACAGTGTGCGGGTATCAGAGAACTGCAATGAATACTGAAAACATAAGTATACTCGAATCATGACTCTTAAATTCTTATACTCATACGCATTCATAGTTATTGCAATGGCTACTCATAGGCATTCATACTCTAAAGCTTAAAGTACTCATCATACTCATACCTATCAACATTTATGACGTTATTGATTCATACTCATCTGAACTCATTGTACGTAGTCGTTATAACATGAGTACGATTTGAATATGAGGTTGTATACTTGCTGCGGTACTTTTTATTTTGTTATTTTTCTTTTGAATAATATTGTTTGCTTACTTGATGAGTACTATTCAAATGAGTTGAATGATTCGAATCTACTTATACTTACAAATGAACGTTATTATGAGTATGTGTAACTATGAATAGTTGAATTTGAATGATGTATACTCAATTATACTTATAAATTCATGAGTTAATATGAGTAGTAAAAAAGCGATTCATAACTGAACTCTGGCAGATATATTACATTCTGCATGAGTTTTTGGAAATGCAAATATTACAATTTCACGAATCATAAGAGCTGTACGATGTGAGTAATATGGTTAAACAAATCAAAGTACAACAATAACGCTAATTAGGACGTGTAAAGCGAAATGAAAGGAAGCGAAGAAATGTGGCAGAAGGAGCACACTAAAGGTGATCTCTCAAAACTTGGTCTTACAAACTTGAGCAGAAGTGCATGAAAAGTGTTTCAAACTGATCCGAGTTTTTACCGTTTGTTAATAGCCATCTAAGTAAGTAAAATTAAAGGTTTTTATGAGCTGTCTGTTGTCTCTCCTCGGACAGGGTCACTCCATATTAGATTTCGGGTCATAAAGGTCAAAAGAGCTGAATCTTTGACTAACAGATGAGGACAAGTAATTTTCCCAAAGCCTCAACTATTCTGTACAGTCCTTGTGAGATATCCCAGAGGTAAGATCAACTGAAGGGTTGACAGAGAGTTTGCTCGTCTAAAGGAAAATGCCTTTGGACTGAGGCAAGCAAAAAAATTTGCTTTCGCTATCACCCAATATATGCCGAAAGCTGTAATTGATTAACAAGATTAAACTTAGAGTACTAACGGGCCTATATACCGGATATTGTGGTCTTAGATATCATTAACTGGAAACTTACTTGGGAATTGCACCTTAAATCAGTGTTAAAAAGGGCCTGAGCGCCTACGAAACTACATATACGCTGTAGTATGGTGGAGAGAGACTAGACAAACAACGGTTATCTTAAAACCATGTAGAGCACAGAGACTTTCATGCATATTTATCACAGAGGCGATGAAATCTATGACAATGATTGGCATGGACGCTCTTCTGAACCTAACACCGTTCAATGTGCCTATACAAAAGAAGGCTGCTGCCAAGGCAAACTCCATTCAAAGGAAGACAAAAATTAAGGCAGGTAACCTTATTGGTCATTTTACGATCTTAGGTTCAAATCACCAGCAGACGACATGACAAAAATTATTTTAAAATTTCGAGTATCTAATTAAGAGATTTCATCCTCTTTCATCCTCTTCAGGCAAATCCATCCAAAGTCAACGAATGACAAAAAAAAACATGTGAATCACCACCACTACATAACCATATGGAGGAGAGATTTCGACTAATCATCTGCTTAGATTAATGAAATTGGAGCATGGTAATGAATGTTTTGTGGAAAGCCATATGCTCCTAAAATTAGTGACAGAAAAAAACAAGATTTTTGAGAGGATCTCAGGAGAGCTATCACATACATTATGTCCATAACATCGTCGTATATGGTCATCTTTCCAACAAAGGAGTGGGAGGTAGACCCAAGGTGGTTACAAGATGACTTACAAATGTGGTACACGGATAGAGCAGGAACATTAGTGCCCAGAGCACTCAGATCGATAAAAATCTACATGAAACTGTACGCAATATTGAAAACTCTGGAAATTCTATCCGAAAGATGATAGAGGAAATGGGAGTAAGGATCAAACACTCTTAGACAGTCCATCGATTCTAAAGACGCTTTACATTGTGTCGCTGGGGAGCAGGAGGTATATACAGGCTACACGTATATACGTTGAATGAGCGGGACTTGCTGACACTGTCATTGAAGGAGCTGGTCCGATTCCTTGATGTGTTGATCTTGTAAATAATAAGAGAAGGTGCAATGATAAATAAATCCAAAGGTGTTAAATCACACGAACTTGGCGGACACTTAATTAAACAATTACGTCAAATTACTCTCTCAGTGTGCCATTGTGGTATGGTAGGGAAGACACACGCTCACCAACCAAAAATTCCTCGGTCCAATACCAGTTTAGAACATCTGAAAAAGAAAAAGTTTTGCAACAGCAACATCACCTCATAATCATCAAAACTTCTCAAATGCATTTGCCGTTCGGAGCCGGCGTTAAACTGTAGGTCCCTTTCAATGAGTTTAAAAATATAATCGGGTGCAGCTCATTGACTGAGAGAAGTCCCCATATTCTTTAATGGAATGATATAGGAACTAATATAATATATACCCTTTCTTATCAAAAGTTTCCTTGAGTAAGTCAATATCTGAAAATGCATACAGAAGTGTGAACTTTACCATTTTGGAATAGTAACCGCTGCTTGCAGTTCAATAAAGTCTTGTGTCTTCTGACTGTGAGTAAAAACTTGATAATGCGGGAGATGGAACAGCATTCGCCGAAGATGAATGGTCAAGGGAACTCTGGATACCAGGCCTCATCCAGTTTTAATTAATTCGCCTTTCTGCAGGACGCCAGGTAATACTGCAGATGACTTTCTGACCCGAGCATAATAAATCCGTATGGTTTTAAGCAACAAAAATGGAGCGATACCTCTCATGAATTAATTAATAAAGAAGATAATATTGAGGTGGTGGAAGATCTGAATGTCATTACCCCTGTAACTAAACTATCAATGGGGGCCAAATTTTGGTACGTGGTACTTACCGAGGTAATGCCGCATCATCTCTAGTGAGCAACGATGAAACTGTGTGTGGCGATGAGTGTTCATCAGTCATCCCTACAATTCTATAATCTGGCTAATGAGAGGCACCATTAAAATGCTTCAGACAAACCTACATAAGGCTAAAGGTTTATCGGGTATATTTAGTTGTAGGTTTGCCAAGGATAACATCAGTCTAGGTTTCTTACAGGAACCCTAGGCTTTTGGTGGGTTGTGTAAGTTTATTTACGCACCTGGGGAAAGACCACGGGCAGTTATTGTGGTAAATGACAAGCTGGCCTTCTTTCCTATTACACAATTCATCACTAGGGACTTGGTGGCTGTCAGAGTATGGTTTGCCACAGATGAAGGTGTTAAGAAGGTAATGTGTGCCTCGGCTTACTTTCCAGGGAATGTGAAAGGTGTGCCACCCTTGGAAGCACATAACTTCAAAGAGTTCTATAGAGCCAACGACCACCACTACATTATGTGGCTGTAACGCGAATTTATATTTCTCACTTGGCAGCTTGTTGTCAACTTAAAGTTATGATTCTCTAAAAAAAATCGTTAAATGTTAAGAGAAGCCTTATTTGGGGCCCTTGAAAAACTTGATTATTAAAATAACATAAAAAACGTTAAAATATATTTAAGAAATTCTTAAACTGGCCTTGTTTTTTTTTAAATAAAAATCACTTGTTTAAGCTTCATTTTACTCGTATTCGAAGATAACATTTTTAAAAATTTTCTTAAAAATTTGCCTTGAATTTGTGAGCACCACTTTCAAGGTTTGTTTTGAAATATTTTCGTTTAAATTTGTGCTCTTTTTGAAATATTTTCAAATTAAATTGTTTGTGTTATTTGGTAATGGAAAATAATTTCTCAGCATAATTGCTGTTGAAATCCAAATTAGATGAGATTGGATGGGTGCTAAATGGGGTTTTATGAGTGCTATGCTATTTTAGTAAAAGAGCATTTCTATGCCAAGTTTGGCATTAAAATTGTGATTTTGTTATTGTTGCTTTCATATTCGGAAAAATATTTTGTATTGGTTTCACTTGTTTCATTGTTGCAATTAGTTTCTTCATTAGATACGAGAGCTATTCAAGTACACTTTTTTCAGTTTTTTTTTGTTTTTGTTTTTTTTTTGGTTATACACCAACCAGTGACTCCCACTATTGTTAAAGTGGAAAGGCAAAGAACCAGAGCAACTCTTGGTATTTGCTGGTTAGACAAGTTTGTAGCAGTAAAATTCTAAGAGAAACAGGGCTTAAATAGTGTTTTAGACAATGTTACGAATATTGTTGCTGTTGTTTTCAAATGTTTTTGATGTTATTTTTGTAGATTTAAAAGCAATTGTTCAATTGTTGGTGTGTTTGTGTGTGGGTGTTTGTATTTGAAAAAGTTTCATTTGCAGCTGTTGTTAACAATTTGCTTTCAACAACAATTTGCTAATATTTTGTTGTTTTTTTTCCTATTTTGAAAATCATTATAAAAGAACAACAATAACAAAAACAATAACAACAATACTTATTGTTTTTTCTCTGGTGCCATAAAACAACAACAAACAAACAAACAAACATTCATTTCTACACTTTTTGCATCAAGTCAGCTGCCGTAAAAAAAATGGAATTTCCTCTTAAAACTTCTTCGCAATTTGTTGTAGTCCTGCTGCAATTACAGTTGTTGTTGCTGTTGCTGCTGCTGTTGCATTTTAGTCCAGTTTAAGATTTTGCTGATGAGTAGTTGTACAAGGTATTCATAGACTCAATTAGTTACATTCCACAGATTTTTGTGGCATTTGTTTTCTTTCAAAAATTCGTTTCTTTTTTTTGGCTCTGAACTATTTTTTTCCAAAAATTTTACATTTTAATTTGCCTTGTTAAGGGAACTTTTTAATTGAGTCCAAGAAATAAGAAAAAATTAACAAAAAATAAATGCTTTTATTCTTGCTAAAGAATTTTTTTATATATTCAGTGGTAAAGAGTTGATTTATATATTATAGCTCTTTAAATAGGCTTTCAAACAAAAAATTATTTTTTTTTTTATTATTATTATATCGAGTCCGCCATCTATCGTTTTTTTTTTTTCAACCAGTGCTTATTTCGTGAATTGTAACACTTAGCTCATGTCTGATTTGACAGATAATTATTTCTATCCTTCCGCTGAACGAATATGGTTGTGTATACGCTGGGAAATATTGCCTGCGGTCGACTTACAAAAAATGCCGATTTTGACAAAAAAAATCATATTTTCAGATGAAGCTCATTTTGATCTTAGCGGATTTACATACCCAAGCAAAATTGTCGCATTTGGGGCACAGAAAATCCGCACGCATACATTGAAAAGCCGATATACCCAAGACGAGTCACTGTTTGGTGCGGATTTTGGTCCAGAGGCATAATTGGGCCATTTTTCTTCGAAAATGAGCAAGGAGTGGCCGTTACAGTCAATGGCGATCGTTATCGGGCCATGTTGAACGAATTTTTGTTCACAAAAATTGAAGAAGAGGATATTAGCAACATTTGGTTTTAACAGGATGGCGCCCTGTTTTTGAAGATCGCATTATCAGCCGCAGATCTGATGTCGTTTGGCCACCTCGGAGCTGCGATTTGACACCGTTGGACTATTATTTGTGGGTTGCCGTCAATGATAAGTGTTACGCCAACAAGCCAGAGGCAATTGACGCTTTAAAGAACAATATTCATGAAGCCATTGGTGGATAAAAATCACAGTCAAAAAATTGGATGGAATTGGTTAAGTGGGAGTGATAATTTTCATACGAAGTAAACAGCAATTTTTGTATATCTAGAGATATATCTATAATCTGAATATGGGCCAAATAACTTTGTAGACAATACACATCATCAGCCGAAATATGGGCGAAATTGAATAGGTGGGTGTGGCAACTCCTATGGAAAGTAAATTTTGATTTTCATATATCTAAAGACAGGCTAGAATGACAGTTTCTGAACTTGGTCCATATGACTTGGTAGTCAATACAAATCATTAATTTTGAGGAACACATTTTATAAGTATACAACACAAAAGCACCCAGCAACGTGGGAAGCGTTACTCTAGTAAAACTAAAAGTTTTTAGAGAATAATCTTAATAGAAGGATTTATGACAATTCTGTGCGAAACAAAATATCGGCCAATTGCACGCCACAGCTTCGAAGACATAACTCTATACGTCAGTCTATATTTTCAATAACTCTGAGACATAATTAAGTTACAATGTCGTTAATGTACCGAATTGTCTCATGCTTTAGCTCTTGAATTGTTCTTGGCTTATTGAAATCACATGATCATGGCGGCCAACTAACATCGCCACAGCATGAGATTATACGACCATTCAATTTCTCACGCAAAAGAGCCATTGTTTCGTTGGTTGTATGACTATCCTATTGGATCCACACATCGTCCAGGTCCATATCCTCAACTACTGGCCACAAGAAATCCGTTATCATCTCGCGATATCGAATACCATTCACGGTAACTGCTTGGCCGCCTTCATTTTCGAAGAAATATGGCCTGATGATGCCGCCAGCCCATAAACCGCTCCACACAGTCACTCTTTGTGGATGCATCGGCTTTTCAATAATCACTAGTGTATTCTCATTTCCCCAAATGAGGCAATTATGAGTTAAAAGTGTGTTTCTTTGTAAAATCACCATTCACTTTCTGCTCAACTAACTACTCGGTGTAACGACGACGCTTAAATGTTCAATAGGCTTTTGAGTCAATTGAACCTTGTTAGCGTGTAAATTCAAATCCTTTTTCAAAATTCGCATCAGTGATGTTCGTGAGATGTTCAATTGCTAAGCACTACGACGAGTCGAGGTTGATGGCTGGTCTGGCACACTATCGCGAACCACAGCAATGTTTTCCGCAGAACAAACTGGGCAAGCATGCTCAGGTTTTTTCTTCATTTTCTACAGACCCGGTTTGCTGAATTCTCCGGATTGTGACACATTTGGCCGATCTTGCTGACCAAAAAAAATCACGAAGTGCACGAAATGCATTTTGATTTTACCGCCGATTTTGTGTATCTCGCCATGATTGAATTTTTCAAACGCTGAAACAAAGAAATGTAAAATTAAATTGGGCAAAAAACTTGACGTTAAGTTGTGACTCACAATTAACATCGTCCATTATGATTGGACCACCCTATAGCTCGTCTCCATATGATTGTGTGTAGTAGTGAAGATTCTTGCTAACTGGTGATGTTGGTCGATCAATTTTAATGAAAAATTAAGCGTACGTTGGGAATGGTCTGTAGATGGCTTGTGTGAAGCTTACACGAAATCGACATAGTGGTTCCAAAGATATAGCATTTAGATTTTCCTATATACTCCCATACAAATATCAACAAAGTGCCCTCCATTTTCCATAGTATGACTTTTTTATTGTCAGTTGAAAAGTTACCAAGCCATGTATCGTTATTACTTATGTGTACAATCACATTCGCTAATATAGATTTTTGTATATGTTCTATATGATTTCTTAGATAATAAAAATCATCAGTTAAAAAGTAGGCGGAATTGGATAAGTGGGTATGGTAGCTCCATACAAAATCGATATTGATATTTGTATATCTTGAGAATATTTAGAGTTGATGTTTCTGAATAACTTGGCGGTCAATTCAAGCCATCGGTTTTAAGAAAATATGAAATTTTGCATGTGTGGAAAACGGTAATAGTCAAAACTTCGTTATCTATGCACATCAGTCAAAAAGCAAGTACAGGTAGGCTCCCAGCAGTGCGGGTGCAGTTACTCTAGTATTTTTATAATTGTAAGCGTAGTAATTGATAGCAACAAGCCAAATTCCCGAACGAGTTATAAAGTTATATATAGTTTTGCTAAAACAATTTTGCTTATTAAGAATTTTTGGTTTGATGCTTCTTTGTTACTTTGCAGAACATCTATAATAACATTTACGACATTTATTCCGGTGGCATCAGCATTTAAGCAATTGCGTATGTCATATAAGCATTTGTGATCGCACCTAATAGTTTGTATATTCTTCCAAAAACTGCTTAAGATCCTGATAAGCGGTAACAAACTTAATTAAAATATCGATGACACAATTAATTTTAATTGATTGACAATTTTGCCCAAATATGGTAGTTATGTCAATACGAAACGACTTGACCGACTTAATGCAAGTACAACCAAACTTTCAGGAACAATATTTCCTATTAATTATCTCAACACTAATTTTTTTTATTTTTCGGAGTATCGGACTTATTGACAATTTAGCTGCGACAAAAAAATGTCAATGTTAGGCACCTGCCTTTATGGGTTATTTTACTTTCAACCCAAACCTGCCTTTCATTAAAATGCTTTAAATGTAAAAGTTATATTCTAAGAATTTTTTTATAACTTTTTGAAGATGAAAGAAAAAAATTTCCATTAATTTTGCAAAAGAAAATTTTCGCTAATTTTGGTCAAAGTTAGGTACCTGCATTTAATTTTGAATAAAATCAGCAATAGCCAACCGATTTTCATGATTTACAGCCTATTTTATTCTCAATATTTTAAGTTTTAATTTAACTACTTAATATCTAAAAACTATTTTAAAAAATTTTGAAAAAAAAATTGCTCTAATTTTGCGCGAGAAATTCTTTTTTCGCAGCTAAGTTGTGCATAACTCCGAAACTGTCGAAAAAACAAAAAAATGCTGACTGTTAAATCATTTTTAAATTATAATGAAATATATTGACATAACTACCATATTTTGGGCAAAAAAATTGCCACGCCCATAAAAAAAATTTGAGCCGGATTGAAAAAAACTGAAAACGGATTTGAAATCAGCCCAACAAATTGCCCTAGGAAAGATATTTGATTGCTACAGTTCAAAAAATTTTTTCATTTTGTAGATCAGTGTACTTAAGAAATTAGATAAGAAATTATCAAAATGTCATAAACAATAAAAAAAACCAGTATACCCCAATTCAAATCACTTTAAAGAAATTTAATTCAAATAAATTTAATGTATGTTTGCACATACAAATGCACTGGAGCGTATACATATTATGAATTTAAATTTATGAAGCAGCACTCATACGCCCGGAGGCATGAAAAAAACCGAACATGTACTTCTCATATTTGAGTTGATAAGAGAGAAATGCATTTAAATTCCAAACAGTTTTTATGATGAATGACTTGTGTATGTGTGTGTATGTGTGTGTGTGTGTATTTGTTTTGTCAATATAGTTATTATTGTAGTTGTTGTTGTTGTAGATATTCGTTAAACGTGTTTATACGGAAAAGAGAAAGAACAACTTAAGCAGATTTTACTGCTGCTGCTGCTTAAATGAGGAAAGCATATGAAAGTTACAATAAAATGGTAACTTTAACTGCAACCATTACAAAATTTGCAAATGTATATAGAAAAGTTATTTAAAAGACCATTTTCCTCTATAGAGTATTCGAAAAAAAGTATTTTAATTATTTCCTACATACTCCAAAATAGCTCAACTATAAATTCGTTGCATTTTAACGAAAATTACAAAAAATCCCAAACACTGAAGGGAGAGAGCGAAAAAATATATTTTGTCAAATCAAAGACTGACAGCACGAAAATATAAAGAAAACGGCAACCAAAATAAGGCAAAAATACACAAAAATTCTGGAAAAAAATGAGAAAAAATTATGCTGCATACGTACGTGTTTTGTCTATTTGGTTGCTGGTTGGTTTTTATACCCAAAGCTCTACTTTATTTGTTTTATTTTTCTCGAATGATTTCTTTTAGTTTTCTTTCGAACAAATTTTTACCACAAAATAAATAACACTGTATGCACACACACACTTGTACATTAATATCTGTTGTTTTTTTGTTGTTTCTTTTTTGGGTACAAATAATATAATTGCGTTTAAATTGAAATTCCAACAAATTTTTTAACAAATATTTTTCTATACATTTCCTAACATATCTCTCTTGTTTTTTTAGTCATTTTTCTTTAAATATTTAGAAAAAAAAAAACAGTAAAAAAAGAAATATAACAAGTACCACAATTATTTTTGTACCATAACATCGTACCACTACACCATTTCTAATAATAAAAGTACGTAAGTACGTATATACGTACGTTACATGCTTTTTGCATTGCAGCGCCTCTCTCATCATTTGTACGTTCATCTTATTCCTTTAACATTTGATTTTTGTTGTTGTTTTTGTTGTTTTTTTTTTACAACATCCAACTATTTTCATTACGCTTAACAGCCATCGTAAGTGCAGACAGCCATCTAACAGGCTGACATCACAAAAGTCAGACATCATCTTGTACTTTTCCCATCTAGAGTAGGTTTTTTCTCTTTATTTTATTCTACTCTCTCTCTCCCTCTTTTTAAATTACAAAATACTAGTAACTACTTGTTGTTGTTGCTGTTGTATGGTAGATTTTACTAGAGAGGTTGAAGACACACACACTTATTCACTCAGCTATTACTCATGCCATCAACACAGTAGCAATGACTGCAACGAATGCATTTTTATTGAAGAAACAGTGGTTTCTCATGGAAAAAAATTGAATTAAAAAAAAATTGTTTTTAAAAAACATAAAAATCTATAAAATCAATATAAAAAAAATTTGCTCTAAGAAGAAAAGCTACAGTATTTATTTATTTCATAGCTTGGATAAAAATATTCAATCGATAGAGCTCTTTCTGCTCTACAAAACTGTAATGATCGCATTTTCTGAGTACTTTAATATTTTGTTACTTTGAAGTCTTATGGCTGCTTTCAAGGCTGCCGACCATCGACTACACGCTTACAAAAGACGCTGGCCACAAAAGCAGCCAAGCAACCAGCTACTTAATTATTTTAACGACTGCAGCTACAAAACGAATGTAAACAAATGGACATATGATTATTATTTTGCAGTGGTGCCACATATATTTTTTGTACGGACTACAACGGTAGTCGTGTAGTCACACTACAACGGTAGTCGTGTAGTCGGTAGCCAACTTAGGCTAATTTCTATTTTTCTTGGCGACAACAAACAGTTTAGTGCTGTCACTACAATAAGATGCATGAAATACGCGTTTTAAAAACGCAGTACGGACTACAACGGTAGTCGTGTAGACGCACTACAACGGTAGTCGTGTAGTCGGTAGCCAACTTAGGCTAATTTCTGTTTTTCTTGGCGACAACAAACAGTTTAGTGCTGTCACTACAATAAGATGCATGAAATACGCGTTTTAAAAACGCAGTACGGAGTACAACGGTAGTCGTGTAGCCGCACTACAACGGTAGTCGTGTAGTCGGTAGCCAACTTAGGCTAATTTCTATTTTTCTTGGCGACAACAAACAGTTTAGTGCTGTCACTACAATAAGATGCATGAAATACGCGTTTTAAAAACGCAGTACGGACTACAACGGTAGTCGTGTAGACGCACTACAACGGTAGTCGTGTAGTCGGTAGCCAACTTAGGCTAATTTCTGTTTTTCTTGGCGACAACAAACAGTTTAGTGCTGTCACTACAATAAGATGCATGAAATACACGTTTTAAAAACGCAGTACGGAGTACAACGGTAGTCGTGTAGTCAGGAGCCGCCTTGCTATTAAAATAATTATTCTCATATGCGCACATGCATTCTATGTATGACAGCTTGTTGTCTATGATCGGTAGCCTTGAATGTGTTTATAGCATTCGGAATATATTATCCAGGAGGAAAAAACAACATTTTCGACGATGATGATGGTGATAAATTTTCTTTGATGTCATAAATTAATTTTCAAATAAATTCTCCAAATATTTCATAAAGATTTTTCATAAGTTGATTTTAGCTTGCAGTAGCTATACATACGAGTAAATCCTTGGAAACAGGGTGATTGCTGTATGAGCTTTCCTAGACATGGAAGGGGCCTTTGATAACACTTCTCATGAAGTTATAGAGAAGGCGCTATAGGAAGGAGCATGGATCCTACTATATTCAGATGGATGGCAGAGGTACTTCGTACTAGATCAGCGGAAACTAGTGCAGAGAACGTGAATATAAGTGTCATCACTAATAGAGGTTGCCCACACGGACGGGTGCTATTACCCTTAATGTGTAGTCTAGTTGTTGGTAAACTTTCAAGGACACTATCTATGTCCAAGCAGACGACATTGTTCTAATAGCAAGAAGTATATTAGCGGATAGCTTGAGTGAACTCATACAGAGGGGACTTAGAATAGTAAATCGATGGTATCTCGCTAAGTGGAGGAATATTGAACTCCTTGTTGAGGAAAGACCAGCAAAACAGGAGTTTAAATACCTATAAATAATACTGGGTAAGTAAGCTGACGTGTAAAGCTCAAGTAGAGTCTGTCTCACGCATGCTTTAATGGTGTGTAGGAGCCTGGCAGCAAGATATTGGTGCTATAAGCCAAGTATACTATAACCCAAGTATACTATACTATACTTATACTATACCGATTGTGACATTTGTAGCCCTTGCATGGGCGCTAAGATTGAGTTTGAGAATAGCCCAGTCAGAGCTAAATAAGGTACAAAGATTAGCGTTCATAAGCATAACTGGGCCAATGAGAACTTGTCCCACAGCTGTACTTGAGGTTCTATTGGACCTAAGATGCATTCGGCAGTGAAAAATAGGGCCATACGAGGATAATGAGAGATGCGGAGGTCATGTTAATCCCTACTTGGCTGTGCTGTGGACAGGATCGTGAAATTGTATGGCTTTGGCAAAACTGGGTAATAGGAGTGAGTGAAGAAGTTTTGAGACTGCATACTTCTTTAGAGAAGAGCAGGCGGTTGGATCTTAGATGGGGAAAGTGTTACAGACGCGGAAGAGTTTTGGCTCTAGGAGGAAATATTCGAAACCTATGGAAAAACTCGCCTGTATATTCCAGGCGGAAGTATATGCAAATGAGAGATGTGCTCAATTTTACCTGGAGAGGAAATATAGAGGACAGAATAGCCATACTATCTGATAGTCAGATCGCCATTCGAGTACTTGGTAGTTATGAGCCTAGCTAATTTGAAATTGTCTGGGTAAACTGAACCAGCTGGGCAGGAGCAATAGGTCGGTCAGCTTATGCTGGCTCTCGGGTCATATGGTAATTCCGACGAATAAAAGAGCTGATAAACTGGCCAGAAAGGAAGCTTTCACTCCACTGGTGGCGCCAAAAATCTTTTGCGGAATGGAAAGGGAAGCTTGGAGGGGCATATTCAAGGAAAATGAGGATAATGGCCAAATGGATCGGAAACAATCTAAACTTTTGTTGGATAACCATGACAGGAGTAGATAACCTGAGCATACTGACCGGGCTTTTGACCAGTCATTGCAGGCTAAATAGACATCAAGTCTGATGTGCAGATTCTGTGCTGAGGAGATCGAGCACATACTGAGTACTGGATACTTGTGAGGCATTAGCGCACTTGCCTATCAAATACTAGATAGTTTCGCGGTTGGTACCAACCGAAATCCCAAATTTTTTCAGATCGAAAAGATTAGGGATACATTTTAGGGAAACCCTATATGGATGGAAAGCTGTACAATATATCGAGTGGTCGCAGTAATTCTATACCTCAATGATAATAGTATTCTGCAGGCGTCCCTGTATTAGTGTGTCCTAAAATCAATAACATTCATTAACGGAGGTGTAGCAGACAAAATCTTGCATCGTTCCGCAGGTAGTCGACTTATAACAGACGACGTCAATAAATTTCAGCACGTAGTCGACTTATAATAGACAATGTCGCTAAAATTCAGCTTTCGTTAGAAATTGTCATACTTAACTTCATTTGTTTGTCACGGGGATCCCTCAATTACATTTTTCATTTACGATAATTTCATACAAACTTCGACTTGATACCGATATTGTGGCAATGGTTAATCGATGAAAATATCATAGTGACAATGTCGGTGAAATATGCCACTGGGTTATTCAAACTATAATAAAAACAGCTTAGAATTTATTAAAATAATTATTGGGTTAGAGAATAAGTTAATTCGTTTTTTTTCTCGTTTTTTTTAAGCACGACGTTCGGCAAACAAATTGTGAATTGGCTGAAAACCTAAACAGCGATCATAAAAAGATTCTCAATTATCTTCATTCAATGGGATTTACCGAAAAAATTGGAGCCTCTATGCCTAACGAGCATTACGAAAACCACAAAGAAAATAGGTTTCAAATTGCTTTAACTTCTCGCCATCGTAGGAGTAACATGTGGTCATAAACTGTGCTCTTCGTATAGTAAATACATATTTTATTCCCAATAAAGTGAAAGTGCCTAGTTTCGAAAATAGAAAAATTTTTGTTGTAATTGTATATAATGGGTGTCGTATAAGCGATATTTTTTCAAAATTTATAAATCACCATACGCACCGTGGAATTATAGCAAAAAAAAATTTTTTTTTTCTAAACTGGTACTTTTACTTTGAGAATAAAATAAAGGGTCCGCCATCTAACGTTTTTTTTCCACTAATGCTTATTTCGTGAATGCTAACACTTAGCTCATGTCTGATTTGACAGATAATTAGTTTTATCCTTCAGCTGAACGGATATGGTTGTCTATACGCTTGAACAACGCTGGGAAATATTGCCTGCGATCGACTTACAGAAGATGCCGATTTTGCTAAAAAAAAAATCATCTTTTCAGATAAAGCTCATTTTGATCTTAGCGGGTATGTAAACAAGCAAAATTGTCGCATTTGGGGCACAGAAAACCCGCAAGCATACATTGAAAAGCCGATACACCCAAGACATAATTGGGCAGTTTTTCTTCGAAAATGAGCAAGGAGTGGCCGTTACAGTCAATGGCGATCGTTATCGGGCCATGTTGAACGAATTTTTGTTCACAAAAATTGAAGAGGAGGATATTAGCAACATTTGGTTTTAACAGGACTGCGCTACGTGCCATCGCATTATCAGCCGCAGAGCTGATGTCGTTTGGCTACCTCGGAACTGCGATTTGACACTGCTGGACTATTATTTCTGGGGTGCCGTCAAAGATAAGTGTTACGCCAACAAGCCAAAGACAATTGATGCTTTAAAGGACAATATTCGTGAAGCCATTGGTGAAATACAGCTGCACATAATCGATAATGTGCTTAAAAATTGGACCGATCGTGTAGACTACTGCATGGCCAACCGAGGCAGCCTTTTGAATGTGATTATTTTCCATTATTAATCGGAAGGATTGTACTTTCAAATAAAAAAAGAAATTTAAGATGATTACCTCTATAACGTAATTCATAGAGGTTTTTTAAACCAATTTCGCAATCTGCTTGCGGTGTACTCATATATTTAACTTAACATCGTCAGTACTCTTATTACAGTTCCACCAATAGTTTTTTGCAAAAGCCATAATAAATAATAAACAGTTAGAAATTACAACGTTAGACCTGGATATCAGTATCCTAAATCTTATTTGCATACAACAGATAAATCCTAGTTTTTTTCGAAGGCATTACAACGAAATATCTTTATTGATGGTTGTCAGCTAAACATCAGCCATATGTTGATTGCACAGTAGACCCTTTTTTATGGTAATTTACTGTCAAAATGACTAAAAAAAATTTTGTTTCTCTGCAAACCACTGTTATTCTTTATTTAAAGCAACATGAAAATAATAAAAATAAAACAAAATGCAATAATAACAACAACAAAATGGAATAGAATTAAAAATAAAAAATAAAAGACAGAAATGAATGAATGAAGACCAAGATGAGCATATAGTGAATGAATGAGTGAATGCAGGGCAGCATCCACTGTATTGTTAATGTCAGAATGTTGTTTTATACGAATTACTCTCATGGGATATTGTGTACAGATGGGATATTAAAGTAATAGAACATCACCATCATCATGTTTTTCTTTTTATTTTTTTATTATTGTTGTTGTTGTTATTTTAGTATTATTATTAGATTTTTTTGTTTGTGGAATATAATATTTTCGTTTTGGTCTCTTCAATTACTAGACAGACAATTTTTGGTATTTCTAAGAAACTTTGTTGTAAAAATGAAAAAGAAACAAAAAGATGCACAGAAAGCGTGCTTTAAAGCTGACATCTTAGGGAAGCGAAAGAAAAAACATAACGTTAAAGCTGAATTTTTGATGAATACATTGACAATAACAGCAGCCAACCAACTCACCAACCAACCACCACTACTGGCATGCAATGCAATGACAATGACAACTGTCACATGAATCGAAATAATAGGCAAATTGTTCAGCAAAGAAAGCAAAAAAAAAACACCCCAAGAACAGAATTTTACTATATTGTTTAAAAGAGGAAAAATAAATGAAATAGAAAAAAACTTCTCAGCTCATATACCTTTTGAAAGACTTTTTTTTTAATTTTCTACTCGCAAAAATCAATGTTTATTCTGCTATAGGCTTAATATTCAGCAACACAGCAACGCGCAAAGAAAAGACTTTTCCTCGTTTTTCATTTATTTTCTCTCTTTCGACTGTTTTTCTTGAAAAAGAAAACTTCTCTACCTACGCGTTGCTACAGTTTAATTTAAATAAAAAATAAAGAAAAAAATAAAAAATCCCTTTTGTTATGGGCATACAATAGGCATTCAAATTACTGAGAATTCAATTTGAGATTTCAAATAAATTCGGAAAATTTTCTTCTGCCGCCCCTATACCTTTTACCAATTGTCGTATAGCCATTAAGCCACCATGTATTGCCACAATTACAATGTGTAGACAAATATTTACAGTGGGTACACTAGATTATACCCTACACCAGAAGGGTATAATAAAAAAGCCAATTGTTTCGTGGGCTCACAATTAAATGAAGACCACCTAAGACCTTTAACGTTGCAATTCATTTGACAAAAATCAGGTTAAAATTGGTCCTCAATGTCATAAAATCCCGGAACAGTTCTCTGTTTCGTGCCAATGTCTTCGCTTCTCTCCAACTCTTGCCACAACCGTTGAACTCACCCTCCGATTGTCGTCTCTATGTAAGGGCTGAGCGTCCTCTTCTTCTGCTCTCCTGTGAATTCCAATTTTTGGCGATTCTACAAATATCATTCGAAATCCTTCTAAGAGAGCGACCAATTCACTGCCATTCGCGTCTCTTTATCTCAATCGATAATGGTTATAGTATGATTAGACGCAATTAAAGGCCAGAAAATTCCCAGGATCCTGCAAAGACAGCTCTTCTCGAAAACTTGTAATTTTTTCATATCGCGACTAGCAGGGTTTCATGTTTCGCAACCATACAAAAAGGTGAATTTTACTTTGACATTGAATACCGCAATATTCGTACGTAGCGATAATATGGATGATTTCCAAATTGATCTTAGACGTCCAAAAGTTTGCCGAATCCTTGCTCGAATCTTTGTTTGTAGCAGAATCAATGGACGTCCTTAATTTCTTCAGTGCCAATAACAAATAATTCCCGGGACATTGCGTTAATACGGAGAGCCTTAGCCTTCGCGATATTTGTTCTCAAGCCTGCCGCTTCCGCTGCCTGCGTTCGGAAAGCTGTGAGCCAGGAGACAGATATCATCCGCACAATCGATGTCGTTCAGCCGACTTTGCAATTCTTAAGTTATCCCTCTGCTGTCGAAGCAGTGGTGACAGGACACACCCTTGGCTAACTAAAATTCCCACTTCTATCGGTCCGCTTATCCTTCCTAAGTTTAAACGGAACTTCCTTGCAACCCAGCGCATGCTTCAGTCTGTCAAAGAATATTTCGAAATTTATAAAGCAAACATACAGTGGTTAATGCCACAGCACAGATTTTTCTGTTATGATACGAAGAGTATTGACAGGGTTGTGTTATTCTTTCGTATATTCTCTTGGAAATGATCAGCGTAATACCCCGCCAGTTGTTAGGGTTTATAAGGTTTCCCTTTTTCGGGATATTGATCACCATACCCTCAGCAAGTTCACCAGATAGATTGCCGTCCTCAAAAAATTATTAAGGGATCAGATCTTAATAGCTCTGCAGATACTCCATCTACACCTGAAGTTTTATTATTCTTGAGGCTGCTGATGAAACCCGCGATCTCGTCGAGAATTAGATAGACAAGCTGGATGAGCGGGTCCTCCCCATGTGACTTACATGCGCTTTCATACCGTACAGGTTGACTATTTACCGCCAGCAAAATAATCATACAAACCAAAGATTCAAATGAAATGTTATATGACTGCCTTATCAACTTAATCATTCACTACATCGAATCATTATTTCTTTGAGGTTGATCGAGTCTTTGCTACAGGAGCCAGTTTACACAATTTTTAACAAAAAAAAGCTTCATCAGCTTCCCATGTTGCCGAAACACATACTGTCGCTTAAGTGTTCTTTTAGATCAAAATAGCATCTATCAATAAATAATATTCTTCGTTTATTTGCAAGGTAATATTATTTGTTTTGGCGGAAAAACGTATGTAATTATTGTCAATACTTGCACTGTATCTCTATCAAGAATAACAGCATAATTATACAAATTGTTCGAAATGTTTGAATTAATTTGTTCGCAGTTTGAATTACTTATTCAAATTACCCCATTCACATGGCACCTTTGTAATTTGTTGTAGCAGAACTTCTCCTTTTTCTTGTTATTTGTATTAATTGCTTTGTTATTTGACGGGGAATTGTGTTTTAAAAATGGGAACAAAAGGTTAGGAAATTTAATAACCAAATTTAGTGTAAACAAATACTGGATAAAAATTTGAAATCACATTGATTTTTTTAGTAATCCACAGGGTAATTGAAATAAATAATTGAATAACTTACAATTTCGAAAACTCGTACTTAAAATTTTGTAAGTAAAATTATGTAATTCAGAGAGCAAATTAACATATTCGCGTGAACATGACATTAGAGTAAGAAAAATAACATACATTTTTACTGACTCCTTCTCTTGTTGAAAACACACCTGTGACATCTTCCAATATTCAAGCTGCAAGCTCGATATCATCGACGTAAACAAACAACATGTGTAGCATCGATCAGGGTAAGATAAACGTACCTTTTACTGTAGATGGCGTTAAGCATATTAAGAGTAGCTTTTCTAATCGCTCGTACATAGCAAATTATTAGATATCCCCTCCAAAGGCTAACTTTCTTATTGAATAGTTAAGTAGGATTCTTAGCAATCTTTAATGTGGACTTAATATTAGCTAGTATGTATATTGCCCAACGGCAGACACCTCGATCTAAAAGATCTCTTGTGTTATACTATTGTTCCTATGATTACTCTCACAAAATCATTAATGCGACCGAGGCCGCAGTTGATGCCCAATTAACCACAATCGACCACTGATACCATCCCACTTAATTGGGACAAATAGAAGGCCGTGTTCAATCAGCCACCTCTCCGCCTTCCGACTGATATCGAGTAAATCTCTGATAGGAACAGGTCTGGTCTCCCCCGCATCCAATTGACCCCGTTTGAAAACGTACAATCTTTTTGGTTTCATCCTCCTATAAACAAAGCCAGCACTCCATCTCATCCAAGAGACGTAACCTATTGAAATGATATCTCAATAGATAAAAAGCCTACTAATCTCTATCCTTCTTAAGCTATACAGCCCTTTTCTAGACGTTGAAGACCTCCACTAACAGTTTGACCTGTCGCAGTCCTCGAGCGCCTTCTTAATGTGCGACACTATTAGAGTGTTCATACCTGTCCACCCTCGACCTGGTTTTTGTACCAATAAAGACCACTACGGAACCTCCCCTCACTAGTCTGCTATTTCAGAATGACTCGGGACGCAGCAAATTACAACCTTGTTTGCCGCACTGACTCCTTTAAGTTAGTCAAAGCATTCTCCAACCAACTGAGACCTCAGTGAATAATTCGCCAGTGTCGCACTGCAGCCTGTTAACTCTGATACCCCTCTCTAGGTATATCACAGCGCATACTGAAATTGCGTAAATTTTAGTCTAAAAGACTCTTAGCTACTTGCAAATAGGTACAGAGATTTCCGTATTATGTCGGAAAATTCCAGCCTGAGCTTTTAAGCTTAACACAAGGCCCTGAATCTGATCTAACCCACTCTGTGACAGAACCGATAACAACTCGATCTAGAATGTTTCATAGAAACGTTATGTGAACAAAGTCTCCATGTTCTTGGCCAGACGCAAACTTCTCAATTCACACTTCTTATTTCACACTGCTTCACAAAGATGTGCAAGAAGATAGCCTCATTATGGCGGACGTTATTATTTCGTTATGGGACTACGATTGAGTTTTCTGTAGAATTTGTCTTAAGTATCTCAAATTCAAAGCTGAACTGATAGGTACTCATCATTTTTACAATGACTGGTTCAAGACTTTATTTTACATATATACACTACGCGTCATTAAGAAAATTCGATTGGAAATCGAATTGTAAAGCATGTTTTAACCCCGCCATTAATTCAGTTTTTGTGTTGTATTGTTTTCCAGATTCGTACACTTTCCTAGCCACCCATCTCCAGATGTTCTTGATTATATTTAGGTCGGGCGAGTAAGGTGGCGTCAAGGGAGTCAAATTTTTGGCTCTGAATCCACGAGTTCATGGAGCAGGCAGTTTAGATCTCCATATAAATTTTTCAAGTGAGGAATAGCCGTTTTCCAAATGCTTTTGTAGTTCTCCGGCATTCATACGCGATGTTAAAAATTGAAACTCACTGGTGCCATAGGTCCCCATCTTCTATTGCGTTGTAATTTCTTGTGGGAATCATTATGCGTGATCTCTCTCCCTCTTTTTCTCTCTCTCTCTCTCTCTCTCTTGCTCTCTCTCGCCCCATTATGGCGGAAATCATCGATGTCTTACTGAACTATCAATGAATAGTTCTAGAAAGCTCCCATTGAGTTTTCTGTAAAATTTGTTTGAAATCCAAAGCTGAACTGATAGGTACTAATTATTTTTACATCAATTGGTTTTCAAATTTAATATGATATATTGGAGAAGAGCATATACGCTAATAATATTATAATCCCATTCGCTATTGTTATGTTTTCTACATATGAAAAGGGTGAGGTATTGATCACTGCCATTTTACACAGAAATAAGTCCGACAATTTTAAAAAAGCCCTAAATAAAGTTTCAAGTTGATACCCCAACTGATTTAATTTCTGGCCATCGTTGGCATTAAAATAACCGAATGCTTGACCGGCTCTAGTTATGCGGTTGACACATCTTCGGTGGATGCTTCAGTCGTAAATAGTATGCCACCCAAGTTAGAGAAATGGGTTACGTGTTGTAATTCAAAATTTTAGATTTAGAGTGATCTAAGTATGGGTGTTTTTTATAGAGGTATAAAACTTTAACTTGCAATAAAACAACGATGGATTATTCGATTGACATGAATTTTATTTATCCGAAAGATAATCTTGTGGCATTACATTATAAATATGATTTCTGGCTTATGACCGCCACGGCTGGCAATCCAATCTGGACGTCCAATTTTCAATGACTTTTTCCAACATTTGTGGCCGCATATCGGCAATAACACGGTGAATGTGGTTTTACCGCATAGACCAGTGGGCCTTTACATAGCCACACATAAAGTAATCTAGCGGTGTTAAATCACAAGATATTGGAGGCCAATTCACAGGTCCAAAACGTAAAATTAGGCGGTCACCAAACTTGATGATCGTTTGGCTTCAATTCTTGCACGAGTTGGATTTTGTAAGCACGCAAACCAAGATCCTTCTGCAAAATCTTCCATAAAGTGGATGGACACAGATCCAATTCCTGTACTCGATGGCGGATGGACTCATTCGGGTCTTCCTCAATGCTACGCTCTACAGCAGCAATAGCTTCTTCTGTACGCACCGTACAGCTTCTCTGGGGATGCGAGTTATCAATAAGAGTAAACGTGGTGCGAAAACGTTCCATGGTGGACGATTTTGTCGACGATAAAATGGACGTAGTGCGCTATACGTTTTCCGCACAGAACCATTATTTTCGAAATAAAATTGCACTATTTGCAAGCATTGTTCAGGCGTGAGTCTATTCATGATGAATTGCCAAACCAAACTGTGAATAAATCACTTAACATCCGTTAAATCGGTCGCCATCTTGAAAAATAATGCCAACTTAAAGTTCTATACCTCTATAAAAAACACACTTTACTATTTATTACATTTATCCTCATCACCTTGATCTGGGCAATAGTTTGTTTATTCTTATATACACAGTCCCATCTACGTCTTTGTGTTGTTTTTACTTTCGTTGCTTTTACAGAAGAGAGAAGACCTGCTACAGCTATATTAACTACCATCTTAATAATAATTTCGTATAGGGTATCATATAGTCGTTTTTAACATACTGTAACTTCCATTTTTATTTATATTTTATTTAACAATGTTTAACAATTAATTCTACTCCATATTTATTTGATTACGAATTTAATTGTTCGTTTTTCAAGTTTTTTTTTTTTTTTTTAATCGAAATAATTTTTTTTTTCTTGTCGTTTTTTATTTCTTTTATGGCACTTTTGAATGCATTGAGTACTTTTATTTCAATGAAATATTTTAACAATTAAATAAAAAATAGCAAATACTTTTTCAATTTTTATTCTGATGAATTTGCTTCATAGACTCTCGAAAAAAAATTAATTTTATTTTTCCATATAAATTTGTAACCAAGAATTGTTTGTCGCAAATATTTAAATTAAACTGATAAGCGTGTTATTAAAAGCCTTTTATGTCATTGATTGATGAAGAATTTTAAGGGATCTGATTCACAATTAAAATCTGTTAAAATTTTTATTGATATTAAATCAAGAAATTATGTACGAGTATGTATTGAACTAATTTCAAATATTTTTTATTAAAATTTTAATATACAATTCTGATGAATTTACTTCGAAGACTCTGAACGATAAATTCATACGCATTTGGTAGAAATAAATGGTTTGCAAGTTTTATAAAAGGCCTTTTATATTAGAGATTGAAAGGACATTTTCTAAAATACGGTTTCAGATGAAAACCAGTCATAACGTTAATAAATATCGCGAATCATTATGAAGAAATCCATTGAATACAACAGCAGCTTATACCTTTTTTTTTGTTGACTTTGAACCCGCCTTCGATACCGTATTCAGACCAGCACTATGGGATGCGCTAAGCAGCAAGGTTATACCGCCTAAAATTATAAACCTACTGCGCGAAATTTATACGGAAGTAAAGAGCACAGGAGTGAAACATTGCTGTGCTCTGTCTACCACACTATGTCCACTGCTTTTGGACTGTGTGGTAGAGCTGCAAAGCAATCGATAGAACTATCGATAGTATCGATAGTTTTGTTTTTGGCTAACCATCGATAGTTTTTTTTCACTATTCGATAGTATCGTCAAATTCTATGAGTAAATACGGAGGCCAGTAAATGTAGTCAAAATCACATTTGAATTGTAACTTAAATATATTCGTACATACGACTTTGCATATGACCCAAACAAATTAATCTTCATTTCGTCAGACCATAGCATGTTGTTCCAACAATCAGGATGCAGATATTTGCCTCATTTTTGCATTATTTACTTTAGTTTTGAAGCACTTCAAGGTCTGAACAATTTTCGCTGTATATAAGGATTACTCTTCCATCAAAATACCTCAACACTGTTTCAACACTGAAAATTTTTTATTATTCTTTCTCTTTCACATTCTAATATTGTTGCCACAAGTAGCACTTAACAGAATCCGATAGTATCGATAGTTCTTTTGCAAACTATCGAAAATATTGAATATCCAGAAGACACCATTGTCATCAACTGGATTTTTTTTTTTACTTAAGTCCAACAGTCAAGCGATGATGCCTATTCATGCAGTGCATTGTGCTGGTACTAGGAAAATAGGATGTGGGAAGGAGGATAGAGGGAGTAGTGTTTATGGACGTTAGATTTGAACTTATCCATATCGTAAGTGGCAAGAAAAACTTTCCCGGGAAAATCGGTTCACAAACGAATGGTGCGGCTAAAGAACGAATTCTGTTTATAGTGCATTTTGCGGTTCATTGGACAATCAACTACAAAGAAATGTGCTCTACGAGAAAAACGTGTACTACGTGAAAATATATGATTATACGGAATCAATTCCCTTATTTTGTTAGAACACATTCCGTTATAGTACCGATAGAACAATTACACACACACCACATTGCAGCGATGCGCTAAGGAATCAATAGAGCTGGTTACCCTTCCGTCATTAATAAGCACCTTCGGCCTCTCCTGTACGTGATCGAGAAGCCCAAAAATAGATTTTGAAGCACCGGCCCTTACATGAGAGTTTTATTCCATTTTGGGTCGGATATAGGTCTTGTAAATATTGAAAAGGCCAGATGAAGTGAAGTATTACATTACCTAGAGTTACAGACGACACCATACCACCACGTCTGTGTGTCAGAAAACAAAACAGATCCCACTCGGAGATTTTCGCCAAGTCCCTCGTGAGTGTGCCGTTCATATTACGCCTTTTCGCCCTAATCTCCAAAAGGCACGTCCTAAGATCAGAAGAACATGAATGACAAATGTTGCTGTCGTCTGCGAAAGAATAAATAGGGTTTGGAAGTGAGAAGAAGAAAGTCATTAAGAACGTGAGAGAACTCCTGTATTATATAGACTACGCAGACAATATTTGCTTATTCGCTCATCAATTTGAGAATATTCAGAGGAAATTCCACATCCTATTCAAAAATGACAAAAAAAAAAAGTCGGGCTGAACATTAACGCACGAAAAACAAAATTAATGCGCATTAGCCACTAGCAACGCCTCACCACACACACTTAAGGTACAAACAATCCATGATGTAGGAGTTTTCTCATATCTTGGCAGCACAATAAGTAAAGACGGTGGTTATAATGAGAATATTGCGGTCTGAATAAACAAAGTCCAAAATGCATTTTAATCTCTGCATAGAATATGGCGTGCAAGCAACGTGTTGACTGATACAAAACTGATGATCTTGGATAGTAGCGTCAAATCAATACTTTTGTATGGTTGTACCACTTGGAGCTCTGCTCGAAATTCCCAAAGAAGTTTGCAATCGTTCCACAATAAGTGCTTGAAATAAAGTCTTCACATCTTTTGCTCGAATTGGATCACAAATAACCAATAACTGTGATTGGCTAACCGTAGGCCATTTGAATACAAAATTCGCAGGCGTAAATTGATATGGATTGGCCATATATTGAGAAGGCTATATAGCAATATTGCGAGACAAGCCTGGACACTGGATTCCGCAGAGCCATAGAAATTCTGGTAGTTCTCGTAATACATGGAAGCGAATGGTTAAAAAGGTATGCTCATCTAGTAACATGATATGGAACCAGGTAAAAATCTTAGCAAATGAACGACTTAAGTGGAGAGTATTCGTTGACTCCATTTGTTCAGAATGAACATTTAATCTTAATTTAGTTCTATTTAATTTAATGTTAAGTAAAATACAAAAGTACCGTTAATAAGACTAAGTCAAAAGTAAAATTTGCAGAAAAGTTTAATGTTTATCTTTAGTTTCTGAAAGAGATTCTAGTTTGTTGCCATAGTTTGGTGTTTTTTAGAGATTCATAACTTTGAGTTGGTAATATTGCTTTAATTGACAACCGATTTAACAGCTGATAGTTGCTTTTTGTTTACTTTGATTTGTCATTTCATTATGCATACACTCCCACCGTCGAAAATTCGAAGAATGGGTTGAAGCACAAGCTGATATTGAACTTCCATTCAAAATTTTGTTTTCCGATGAATGGAGGACATAATTAAGCAGCATTTTTGCATTTGGTGCGCTTTATGGGCTGGCGAAATTATTGTTCTATATGTCTTCAAAAACAATGATGGTCAGGGTGTTGCTGTCAATGGTGAACGGTATAGGTACATGATTAGAAATTTTTTCGTACCTCAATTAGCTGGCATGTGGCTCCATATGCTGCTAAAAGTTTGTGAAAATTAATGTTCCAGATAGAGTCTCGGCTTAGCACACATTTAAACGTTAATGTCATAAAATTTTCCATCCAACAAAGCCCATTTCATTGGCATTAAAAATATATTTCTTTGTTTTATTATTATTTAAACTTGTGTAACTATAAAAAAAACACCCGATATGACATAAAGGGTCCGCCATCTAACATTTTTTTTTTCAACTAGTGCTTATTTCGTGAATGGTAACACTTAGCTCATGTCTGATTTGACAGATAATTAGTTTTATCCTTCCGCTGAACGAATATGGCTGTGTATACACTCGAACTTCGCTTCGCTAAATGGGCCTTCGATCGACTTACAGAAGATACCGATTTTGCCAAAAAAATCATCTTTTCAGGTGAAGCTCATTTTGATCTTGGCGGGTATGTAAACAAGCAAGATTGTCGCATTTGGGGCACAGAAAACCCGCACGCATACATTGAAAAGCCGATACACCCAAGACGAGTCACTGTTTGGTACGGATTTTGGTCTAAGAGCATAATTGGGCCATTCTTCTTCCAAAATGAGCAAGGAGTGGCCGTTACAGTCGATGTTCACAAAAATTAAAGAGGAGGATATTAGCAACATTTGGTTTTAACAGGACGGCGCTACGTGCCACACAGCCGAAGCTACACTCGATGTTTTGTTTTTGTAGATCGCATTATCAGCCGCAGAGCTGATGTTGTTTGGCCACCTCGGAGCTGAGATTTGACACCGTTGGACTATTATTTGTGTGCCGTCAAAGATAAGTGTTACGCCAACAAGTCAAAGACAATTGACGCTTTAAAGGACAATATTCGTGAAGCCATTGGTGAAATACAGCTGCACACAATCGATAATCTGCTTAAAAATTGGACCGATCGTGTAGGCTACTGCACGGCCAGCCGAGGCAGCCATTTGAATGAAATTATTTTCCATTATTAACCGGAAGGATTGTACTTTCAAATAAAAAAAGAAATTTGAGAAAATATTCAGTAGGTTTTTTTTCATAGCATTTTCAAAAAAAAAACAATTATTTGGCGGACCCTTTAGAAAATATCATAATTTCTATAGTTAATTTAGATCGATTTATATATTGCATATAATCCATTAATGGATTCAGATGTCAATTGTATGTTCTTACACCGTTTTTATATCATTTTTGTAAAGGGTAAGCAAATTTGAGGTTATGAAGTACATTGACTTGAAAACACATTTTTTGGGCAAATTTAGTTCTATTTATATGAATATGAAATAGAAATATGGGAATTAATAACGGAATGTGATGTCGGGTAAATGTCCATCTCTAGCACGTTGGCTGACTTCCGTTTTTTTCACAAAATTTTGAGCCACATTTTTCAACAAAATCATCTTTTGTGATGAGGCCTATAACCACATATTGGCTTAAAAATGTGTTTTTCAGCCAATTTACTTCCTAACCTCAAATTTGCCCACCCTTTATTATTGAAGGAAAAATTCTACAAAATTTTTTACGATTAAAATTTTTGGAAATTTTGCATCAATAGAGAAATTCTCTTATAAAAATCTTTTAAAATTCTTAACAATATTAGCTGCCTTTAAAAAGAATTTGATTTTTTTTTTTTTTAGAAAATCTGTTAAATTTATTGGAAATATTTTAGCCTGACATTCATTTTTCGTTCTTATCGCAATTCAACTGCAAATGTAAAATATTTACACTTTTCTCCAATACAATATACAATAGCAACGAAGCAACGAGCAAAAAAAATAGGAAAAACGAATAATAACGTTTCAAAAGAAAATCTCTGCAATTTTAACTGCATCAATGGCAGTTTAACAGCAACATAAGAAAAACGATAAACGTTAATAATTTGCATATTTTAGATGCAAGTGTACATACATACTGCACAATGTGTATTACACATGCATGCATATCATACAATGCAATGTTAAATATTTTAAAAAGTAATACAACAATAACAACAACGAAAATAAAGAAAATTATAGTCGATCTAGCCATACTATATTATATCCTACACCACAATTATATTTCAGCAAACTATCACTAAGTCATTAGATCTGAAAAAAAAAATTATACAAAATATTTCCACTAAAAACTAGGCGCGAACCTAAATGACCTTTGGTCAAATCGAGTTTGATGGTAGATGAGATATACACTAGAGCCCCGACTTGCGTCGTCACGATTTGCGTCGTTTCGATTCGCGTCGCTTTTTTAAAACTGGAAAAATTCGATTTGCGTCGTTGCAATTTCAAGTTGCGTCGTTTCGAGTTGCGCCGTTTTGACCCCGACTTGCGTCGATTCTATTTGCATCGTTGTGATTTCGATTTGCGTCGCTAAAAACGGTTAAATTTTTACTGCAGCATTGTGCATTTTAGGCATTTGTAGTGTAGTATTTAGTATCTTTACATTTTTAGAACTTCTGGCAACACTGATCGTCACCTGTACGTTAAGAAGTTTTTAAATTGCGTGAAATAAGGAGAATTCCCTGTTCTTTGTTATATCAGTGGCGCTAACAACACTGTCTGGTTATGGTAAGAATTTAGTGTATGATTCGCCAAGATACCTTAAGGACGTAAAGAATGAGTCAAAGTAAAAGAAAAGTAATAAGTTTGGAATTAAAATTGGATGTAATAAAACGTTTTAAATCGGGAGAAAAGGCTGTTAATATAGGAAGAACTCTTGGACTAGCACCTACAACAGTAACGACAATTTGCAACGGAGACAGTGATAAAATAAATCAATTACCTGAAATTGTCACTCCACTCCAATCTAAACAAGATACTATAGCAAGAAATCCCTTATTGTTTAAGATGGAGCCCTGCTTTCAATTTGGATACATGATCAAAATAAGAGAAGCATGCCACTGAGCAAGGAAGTAATATTTACTCCGACCTTAAGAATAATACTGCATCTAGTAGTAACGGTAATTCTAGTGATTTCGAAGCCAGCAACGGTTGGTTTTAACCGCTTTAAAACACGGCCAAATTTACATAATGTGGCATTAAAAAGTCAGCCAGTGCAGATTCAGTAGCTTCAGAAAATTTTAAGCTTGACCTGAAAGCCATAATTGAAAAAAGAGGGTATTCTGCTAAGCGGATTTTGAATGTCGACGAAACAGGTCTTTTTTGGAAACGGCTACCATCAAGAACTTACTTTGCCCTGGATATAAAGCCAGAAAGGATCGACTAACACTTCTATTGGGCGGAAACGCAGAAGAAGATTTTAAATTTAAACCTTTTTTGATATACCAATGAGAACATCCAAGGGCAATGAAAGATATAAACAAAAGAGACCTCCTGGTACACTGGCGCTCTAATAAAAAGGCTTGGATGACCTCAACCCTGTTTAAAGATTGATTAGAAAATTGTGCCGTTCCTGAGTTTAAACGCTATTGTTCCTCTCAACAAATTGAATTCAAAATGCTTTTCTTAGTCGATAACGCACCAGGATATCCAATTTTTTCAGATGACTTATCGGAGCATGTAAAAGTTGTTTTTATGCCACCTAACACAACATCACTTATTCAACCTATGGACCAGGGCGTAATTTCAAATTTTAAAATGTACTACTTACGCCGAACTTTTCGACAACTTCTTGATTCAACAGACAAAAATTAATAAACTCTCCATGAAAGGCTTCTGGAAAAACTACAACATAATGAAAGCTATTGAAAATATAAATTTATTTTGGGAAGAAGTTAAGGCATCCTCCATGAAAGGGAGTTGGAAGCAATTAAGGCCTGAACTTATTAATGGAGTTGAAGATGCTGCTGATGTTATACCAAACGTTAGTAACGAGTTGGTTAATTTAGCTAGAGAAGCAGAATTTGACGGAATGGAGGAAGATGATATTAATGAATTTTTGGTGTCTCACGATGAGGCGCTTGATAATGAAAATTTATTAGACATTGATATTCAGCATGTTTCAGAAAAAGATGTCATAACAGGAGATGATACATTAGAAGAAAAAAAATTAACAGTCGCCAATATTTCCAATTAATTTCCCATGCAATGGATATATTTTCTGAAAACGATCCTGAAGAAAATCGTAGCACGGGCGTAGCAACATCCGTTGATCAAGCCAATATATCAACAAAAAAATCCTTAAAAATTCAACAAACTCTGGAGAGTTTTGTTAAAAAAAAAAAAAAGGAAAACCATCCAATCAAATGGATATAAGTGTGTAAGTGTTTCTGATTTAGATTTAGATTTATCATCTGAAGAGAGTTCAATGCATCGTTTTGCATCGTTTCGATTTGCGTCGCGTTTCTCCGGTCCCCACTAACGACGCAAGTCGGGGCTCTAGTGTACATACTTATGTACGAATATCGAAAGCCACCTTACTAGCGGGCTGGTGACCGATAAAATTTCCTTTAAGAGCCTGAGCTTGAGTCTCTAACATCCGTTTCAGGCGCTCTTTTCAATGCCATTAACCCTTCAGAAATCAGCGGTAGCAATGTCCCACAGCTTTATCCTTGTCTGCAGAAATTACTGGTCAATCAGATACCCTATTAAAATTCTAAGAGACTCTCTATCTAGATTCAAGACCAATTCCCTCTTCGAGCGGTCCACACTGCTCCTCCATGACCCATTAAATCTTTGACGAATCCGTAGGTCCATCAAAATAACTAAATTTTGATCTTACAGACCTATCGACCAAATCTATACATAACCCGCGAACTGAGACCCGACACAGTTTATCACTGTACCAATCAGCCTTGAGCTAACGTAACATCCTGTCATTAGTTTTATAGCAACCTGACTGTCCACATTGTATATAACCAGCTTCTCACCCGTCACGATATAATCACAGGAGTTACTTGTGCTAATTTCAGTTCAAATACAACGAACTTTCATTAGGAAGGCAATAGACCTGTTAAACAAACTGTAGACCGGAAGTAGCACAATAGCTTCTAAGAATTGCAGTGACCCGTCATAATGATATAGAATCGAGTACATCGATATGAGAAGAACGTAACGAAACATATTTTACTCAAAGTGTTAAAATGCATTTTAAATGGAAAATTGAAGAAAAAAATAACTTGTCATTGTGTAAAAAGAGAAGGAAGAAGAAGAAAAAACCCAATTTTATTCAATATTTTCATTTCCTTACATGCTATTTTATTTTATTTTATTTTTATTTTTTTCAATAACTTTTTAATTTAACGCATATTTATGCTGAATAACTGGAAATAAAATCAAACATTTACATGTCGATAGAGAACAAATGCTATTAGACAGACTAAAAACACTTTGGTCGGTATGTGGTTGTGTGCTTGTGTATCGTAATGTTGTTGTAAATTTAAACTCAAACGGAAATACGCGTACAGTATATAGAGTTTGTAACAACAACAAGCACAATTGCCATTTTAAAAAGAGCTTTTCGTGAATTGTCACGCAATATCAATAGTCATATTACATATACGCGTACATATCTGAAACCACTACCACTACTACTTTCACAAACATTCGTGCATTTATGCATATGTTTGTGTATATGTGCATATGTAGTGGTAGTAGTAGTATAATTCCTAAAGTATCACCATTTACAACTTGTTCGCAATGAAATACTAAACAAAAAAAATGAGGAAATTTTGAAATGCCCTTGTCATATTATGACTATCGACTATCCGTCCGTCTGTTTATGTGTTTGTCTTCTACTCCGTCTGCCTTCTTCTTTTTTTTAACCGCCAACAACAACAAAAAATTATCCGCATACGTTTATAAATGAAATTCCTGTTGAAAAACAATTTGCCCTTTGAACAAACAAAACATTCGATTCACGAAATATGGCGTTGAAATATACACTCGAAGAAAAGGTGTTAGTAATTTTAGTATTAATAATCAAATTGATTAAAATCTTTTAAAGAACATATTAGGCCTATAATTGAGAAATTAAGAAAAAAAAATTATTTTTCTAAAACTCAGCAGTCAAGGTTTAAAATATTGTCAATTTAAAAATTTTAAAACGATTACTGCATAGTATACCACAGTTGTGAAGGGATTTTCACCCCTAAAATATAAATAAACTAGGTTCTAGGCCGGCAAACAAGAAGTACGTTTCCTATCCTTTAGATAAAAGAATGTTTTTCTTTTTTTTGGCCAAATAACTTTTCGTTTCTCAACACAGTCTCTTTTAGGTTTATGACATTTAGTACAACGCTTTGCATTTTCATTTCCTTTAAATAATAAGATTTCGCAAGAACCACAAAATAGGCCTTTATGGAGTATACTAGATGTACATACACATGTAGAGTATACTAGAAGGCACTGAGTTATAAATTAAGCAGCGATAGTAAAAAGATGGCAGCCCATATTGGTATAAATTAAGCAGCGATAGTAGAAAGATGGAAGCCCGTTTTGTTATAAATTAAGCAGCGATGTTAGAAAGATGGGAGCCTCTATTGTAAACAGCGATAGTAAAAAGATGAGAGCCCATGTGATAAAAATTAAGCAGAGATAGTAGGAAAATGGGAGCCCGTTTTGTTATAAGTTAAACAGCGATAGTAGAAAAATGGGAGCCCGAGTTGTTATAAATTAAGCAGCGATAGTAGAGAGATGGGAGCCCGAGTTGTTATAAATTAAGCAGCGATAGTAGAAAGATGTCAGTAGAGTATACTAGATGGCACTGAGTTATAAATTAAGCAGCGATAGTAAAAAGATGGCAGCCCATATTGGTATAAATTAAGCAGCGATAGTAGAAAGATGTCAGCCCATATTGGTATAAATTAAGCAGCGATATAGAAAAGATGGGAGCCCATGTTGTTAAAAATGATGCGACAGTAGTAGAAAGATGAGAGTCCCGTGAAAAGAAAAGACTGGAGCCCATGTTGTTAAAAATGAAGTGGCGGTAGTAGAAAGATGAGAGTCCCGTGTTGGTAAAAATTAAGCAGCGATAGTATAGAAATAGGAACCCGTTTTGTTATAAATTAAGCAGCAATAGTATAGAGATGTCAGCCCATATTGGTATAAATTAAGCAGCGATATAGAAAATATGGGAGCCAATGTTGTTAAAAATGATGGGGCGGTAGTAGAAAGATGAGAGGCCCGTGTTGGTAAAAATTAAGCAGCGGTAGTAGAAAGATGAGAGGCCCGTGTTGGTATAAATTAAACAGCGATAGTAGAAAAATGGGAGCCCACGTTGGTATAAATTAAACATCGATAGTAGAAAAATGGGAGCCCACGTTGGTATAAATTAAGCAGCGATAGTAGAAAGATGGCAGCACATATTGGTATAAATTAAGCAGCGATAGTAAAAAGATGAGAGCTCGTGTTGGTATAAATTAAGCAGCGATAGTAGAAAGATGGGAGCACGTGTTGGTATAAATTAAGCGGCAGTAACAGAAATATGGTATAAATTAAGCGGCGATAGTAAAAAGATGGGAGCTCGTGTTGGTATAAATTAGGCAGCGATAGTAGGAAGATGGGAGCTTGTGTTGGTATAAATTAAGCGACGGTAGCAGAAAGATGGTATAATTTAAGCAGCGATAGTAGAAAGATGCGAGCCCGTGTTGGTATAAATTAAGCAGCGATAGTAAAAGGATGAGAGCCCGTGTTGCTATAAATTATGCCGAGTAGTAAAAGGATGGAAGCCTATGTTAGTATAAATTAAGCACCGATTGTAAAAGGATGGTTGTAAAATTAATTGGATGTTAGTAAAAATTAAGCAGCGATAGTAGAATAATGGACATTTCTAAGGCGCATGGTGTTGATACCGCTTTTAAAGGAATAAAAATTTCAATGATATCTCGCACACATTCTTGTTTAATGAGAGCAAGGGCTCAACGTTATGTATGATTTGTAATTAAATACTTGCAAAATTTCCTCGTGTGTATAACACTTTGGTATTCTTTTCTTCATGTAACAAAATTGAAATTGAACGCTGGCTGGTTATACACAAACAAAGTTACGAAACAGACTCATCCATAAGGTACCATTTAAATACACTGTTATTGGAGTTGTTGTGGTTCTGTTGTTGTAAAACCCATTCATATATTTTCATTTCATTTCAGTTTAGTTTTTTGCTCTCTCTCTCTCTCTCTCTCTCTCTCTCTCCCTTTCTCTCGCTACCAGATCTCTGCCAGTTGCAATAAAATGTTAAATTTACTCGTTTAACCCTTTTGCCCATTTTTTTGTCGGTGTTTTTTTTTCATATAATTTTTCTTAAAACTGACATCACAGTGCGTAAAATATGAAATTGATTTTATTTCGCTAAAACATTTCAACTTTTCTACGACTATTGGATGTAATGACGGAAAAAATCATCATCAACATCACATACGAAGTAGTCGTTGAAGTTTTTAGCGCGAAATATTTGAAAATATTTTCAAATACTGAATACTTTCGCATATAAAATTATATTTTTTTGTTATTACAACACAAGAAGAAGCTCTTTTTTGTCTATAAAATTTTAGTTTATTGTTATTGGACTTTGAGAAAGAATATAAAGACAAATACTTTTGAAATAAATTTCATAAGAAATGTTTTGTAATGAAATTTTTATGATTTGAAGAAATGTTGTATCTTTAAGGGTTCTAAAGAAAATGGTGATAATTTGCTAAAATGTCTAAAAAATTTTTTTATATTAAAGGGTGAGAGTTGTAAAAAATATATTAAATTTTAGGGGAAAATAAAGCAAACAATATACGAGTGAATAGGCCTTAAATCGATATTTGATAGAATTAAGAATTTATGTGAAATTAGATATTTAAATGTTGTTGCTTTTTATGGCAATAATTTTTGTTTCAGTTATTGATAATATACAAATAATATATTTTAAAAATTCTTTTAATATTTCTTAAATATGTATCAAGAACTCGGGAAATTGACATTCAATTCTATAAATATACGAGTATATAAGAACTTGTTTTAAATTATTTTTGAGCTTTACATGCAAGGACTATCCTAAGGCCTTCAGATTGAAAATATCTTTTGGAAAAGAATAAGGCATATCTAAGAGTCTCATAGACATAATTACTAGTCACTCCTTGATTAGGACAATGAAATGCAAATTTTTGCGGAATGTGTTAGGATGCAGAGAAGTTAGATTTCGGAGCTTGTAACCATTATATAGAATTTCAGCACAGAAGACTGATTGGGTTTAGGTGTCACACACAATAAACGGGCTGGAAGAGATCACCGGTAAAGGTTTGGTAACCAGATAGGGTTTGTAATGAGAATTCTTTGGCTTAGTGGCAATCCCTCTTTATTGTAATTTCCACTGATCCTTGATGTTTTCTTGATTAATTTTTTTCTTCTTTTATTCCTTTTGTCTACATTAGGAGACTCGCACTGCACTGATTTAAATTTAAATATTAAATAAAACAAAAACTGTTTGAAATTTTGCAAAATTTATTTTGTTGTTTTGAAGTACAGCTGTTCCGGTTGGAAATGAAATATTATATCATTTATATGGCTGCCGCAGGTGACCTCACAATACCCCATTCGTTCGAACCAATTTTCGAAAATTTTTTCATGTGTATAGGGTCGTATCTCGGCAATAGCATCATGAATGTTGGCCTTCAAATGCTCAATTGTCTCTGGCTTTTCGCCATTACACTTGTCTTTAACGGCGTCCCACAGAAAATAGTCCAACGGTGTCAAATCGCAGTTTCTTGGTGGCTAACTGACATCACCATTTCGGCTAATTAAACGGCCATCAAACGTTTGACGCAATAAATCGATTGTGGCATGAGATGAGAGGCAAGTTGCACCAACCTGTTGAAACCAAACATCATGAAGAGCGGGCACAAAAAAATCGGTTATCATAGTGTGATTTGTGTTTCCATTGACCGTATGAGCCAATGATCCTTCGCTTCACAAGCTGCACCAAACGGTCACTCGTAATGGGTGCATTGGCTTCCGTAAGTCCACGTTTGTGTTTTTTTAGCCCATAATATGGCAATTTTACTTATTAACGTACCCACCAAGATGAAAATGAGCTCAATCCGAAAAGATGATTTATTTTTTGTCAAAATCGAGGTCATCGTGCAGTTTCTCGTTGGCCCATCTAGCGAAGCGAAAATGAAGCGGATGGTCATGCGGCTTCAACTCTTGAACCAATTGAACTTTGTAAGCCGTCATAACGAGATCTTTTTGCAAAATTCAACGTAAACTGCTGCGGGAAAAGTTAAATTCTTGAGAGCGATGACGAGTTGATGTTGATGGATTCTCACTCACACTCTCAGCGACCGCTTCGAGATTTTCAGGTGTACTCACTGTACGAGCACGATGACGTCTTATCGCATGAACAATGAAACCAGTTTCACGAACTATAGCAACAAACTTGCGTATACCGGGCACTATTAGTCCTTCTCTGCGACCAAATTTTGTACGACATTTTCGTGCAATTTCCGACCAATTGTCTTTATTTTGGAAATAAATTTCCAATAAATTCCAACGTTGTTGAAAGGTAAATCGGTTCATTTCGCTTAGTAGAGATAATATACTGAATTTTATGACAGATAGAATTTCATAAGTATTGCCGCCGGTTCAAATTTAAACCAATAGATGGTCCGCCCGAATTTATTTTATTTCTTAACATATTCTAACATACTTTAAGCCCAAGGAATTCTCGAGAAACTCAAAATTTGTTTCCATAAAGACCTTTTCGCTTTATTCAAATCTCATATCTCCCATATGGGTATTTCCGGGAAAAATCTAACGTCATGCCAGATTGTTTTTGCTTATATCTTTAAAGGCTTTGAATCGATTGTCCTAATTTCTTAATTGAATATAGTAATTAAGCACTATATTCAGTAACAAATTAGAACAATCGAGCTTTGTAGATATAAGCAAACAAAATCTGGCGTGACGTTACATTTTTCCCGAAAATGCCATTATATTCCTACAAATTTGGAAACAGACAATAGGCAGAAGTGGCTTAATCTGAAGAGTACGCTAAATATGGCAGGGTACAAGTGGTATAAATAATGAGGCCACTTTACCTTTCGCAAATCAATATTGGATCTTTCATGATCCAATATTCAAATCCTCTGATTTAAAATTCGTTTATAATTTTGTTTGCCATTTGCAATTAAATCGATTAAAATAGTGCTCGTTGAACGCCTTTTTTTTCTCTGTCACTCTTCTAGGGAGCATATTGGCTTTCCACAAAGCATCTATTGCTTTGTTTCAGTTTCTTTAATCAATCTGATAGTTCAAGCTAAGTAGATGATTAATTCGCTGTAGCTTCCTCCATCTGATTTTTTTTTGTGTAGTGGTGAAGATCTTTGCTAATTGGTGGTGATCTTTACTGTAGCATTGTAATTTTTTCCCAGTAGGTGGCGTTTTTTTCCCGATCAATCGTCTGATGTTTGTCATCATCGCCAGAGGTATGCGAGAAGGGTCAGGGAGCAGTTTTCTTCATTTTTTTATGGAGTTGTCTGGAGGAAGAAGTTAAAGCCTTTTTTTATTATTAACCATTCGAACCCCAATTACAATTTTTCTTCGTGATGTCCTCTGCTGTGGCCCGAACCTGGGTCGTTTGTGTTGTTATGCGTGCGCTATAACCACTACACCACGCCACCCCCTGTTGAACGCCTAGACTTACCAAAATATTTATTAAAGTACGTTCTTTTCTATTGTGATAGCAGTTTGTGGCTTGGCTAATGGCTTTTTTAATAGAGACGGCACAAATAATGAGGACACTTTGGCTTCAAATCAGTATTGAATCTCTCGAGATGGGTCTGAAGAATATTCACCGCTAATTTAATCGTAGAAATTAATATCGCTTTAATAAACCAATAAATCTGTGTCATAACCTTATTGGCCGATAGACCCACCTAAGTATTCCTTGGGCCATTTCTAGTGTGTTGCGACAGATCTATATATCGTCTACAAATGCAAAACAAAAAGAGTCGTTCGGTTTGCACTGGAATGTGGCTAAAAATGTTTTGAAGTGGTCACACGGTTGCCCTTATAGTCGAGACTCAGTAATAATAGCACTCATATTACAGAGAGTTTTTCGCTCTATTTCCTGAATTTTCATTCTCCTATCATCCAAAATCATTCTATAGATTTTATTAAATACTTTTGGTGTAAGACCGCTTCTAGGACATACAAACTGCCATAGTATTTTGAGTTCGTATTACTTATGACAATTTCTTTTTAAATTAATGAGTTTTGTTAGCATTTCCATGCAGTCTGGGTATATTGAACCAACTGGCCAATAACAATACGGCCAATCTTTGCTGGGTTTCCTGTCTTAACGAAGATGAACTGTCCAGGAGGAAAGCTTTAATGCCACAATTTTTTCTATTTTGGTTGCATATAGAATTCCACTCCCAAATCGTATGACATGAAAGGTGTTTTTAACATGGAATGGCGGCTAAAATTGTTTGTATTCATGCATCTCATGAAAATACTACGATTTTTCGCCAACCGTGGTAAAGTTTCTTCTGAGTTCCACGTCATATGATCTTTGAAATTTTGAAGGCGTTATTGTTAGGGAGCTGCCTTAAGGGCACTTGACTTGAATCGTGTGACAGCTAGACTGGTCAAATACTGCTACGATACGTTGCAAAGGCTTTCGCTTAGAAATAAGGTCCAGCTGTTTTGGGTAACCAGACACTGTGAGATAGATTGTAATAAAAAAGCGCATGCATTAGCTATGAAAGGTTTTTGACACCCTATTTTGGTTCAGAACCTTACTGTGGGGCACCGATTACCAATATCCTCCATCCATTAAGGATTGGGAAATTGCCAGTTGCTTGGAACACAAGAATTCTCAAAGAGGAATTCGCCATACGATCAGTCCGCAATTTAGGCGTCGCTCTGAGGTTCTCAAGTATGGCAGGCCGGAATTGAAATACCTGACGGATTTTCTTACGACCAAGCTCATCTGAAAAGGATAGCGGTTAAGGATGTGTTTGCTTGTAGACTGTGTTCGTAGGCATCAGAGACGTCGGAACTGTGTGAATGTTGAGTTCTTGATAGGTTTTGATGGAGCTGTTTGGGGTGAGATAGGAACTAACATTGGCGGACACATCCATCATTAGGGTTTCAGATCTGCTTGTGCTTGTTAGGAAAGCAATAAATCTGCTAAGCAAACTGTAGACCGGAAGAGCACAGTAGATATTAAGGGTCATAGTGTCCTGCAAAAGTGTCTGGTCAGAATTATAATGATGTTACCGATCTGTATTCAGTTGAGACTTTTCTTCAGTTTTTGTAACTGTAGTTGTCCACTGATTAAAATAGCGTGTCGAGCTGTTGATTTACTTGCATGCACTTAAATGCTTAATTTTAGAGGTTGAGTGGACTGACAGAGTGCTTTGCCGTTAAAGCTGTGTAAGTACTTCTTTTGATATTTTTATTATAGGTTTCACGATTTTTTCGCTAATTCATTGCTACATAATAGCTTTACATGATTTTTTCGATTAATTTCATTTAAATTATCCACAAATTTAAGATTTTATATAGGCACGCATACCTTTTCCTTTTTTATTAACCAAAAACTACTCTATCACACACACACACACACACACACTCTGTAATTATATATTTTTCACTATAAATACTCTTTTGCCTTTTGACAAATATCTCACAAAAAAAGTCGGAAATCAAAGAAATATCAACAAACAAGAAAAGAATGTTGATATTTGCCGCATTTGACCCTGCTTCCCAAGAGTATGTTATATGAACAGCAAAGAGTCAGCAACAGTAGCAACATTGGCAACAGCAACAGCACGCTTAAGTAAATTAAAAACTGCATCCAACAATAGCACACAACATAACATACAAGTAAAACTCAACTAAAAATAACAAACTGAGTAAATAAAAAACAAACAAAAAGTGTATACGTCTCTCTCTCTCTCTCTCTCTTACTCTGTTGCTTTATATATTTACATATGTATGTATCAGCATGTGTGTATGTGCGTGTGTAAGAACTCACCAGTAGCAATAAGGACTACAATAACCATTAAAACACAAAGATAGAGTCAGACAGGTAAAGCAGACAAGCGTGAAAAGTGTGTGTTGGTTGTTGTTTACTCAAACAAAAACTAGTTGATGCTACACATAAGCAGATACTTATATACACACATACAGTATTGGACAAAACATATGCACGAGCCCGTAAAGGGTCCGTCAAATAATTTTTTTTTTTTTTTTTGAAAAAAACTACTGAATATTTTCTCAAATTTCTTTTTTTATTTGAAAGTACAATCCTTCCGGTTAATAATGGAAAATAATTTCATTCAAATAACTACCTCGGCTGGCCATGCAGTAGCCTACACGATCAGTCCAATTTTTAAGCACATTATCGATTGTGTGCAGCTGTATTTCACCAATGGCTTCACGAATATTGTTCTTTAAAGCGTCAATCGTCTCTGGCTTGTTGGCGTAACACTATCTTATTCAGAAATAATAGTCCAACGGTGTCAAATCGCAGCTCCAAGGTGGCCAAACGACAACAGCTCTGCGGCTGATATGCGATCTTCAAAAACAGGGCACAAAACATCGAGTGTAGCTTCAGCTGTGTGGCACGTGGCGCCGTCTTGTTGAAACCAAATGTTGCTAATATCCTCCTCTCCTTTTTGTGAACAAAAATTCGTTCAACATGGCCCGATAACGATCGCCATTTACTGTAACGGCCACTCCTTGCTCATTTTCGAAGAAAAATGGCCCAATTATGCCTCTGGATCAAAATCCGCACCAAACAATGACGGCTTTTTAATGTATGCGTGCGGGTTTTCTGTGCCCCAAATGCGACAATTTTGCTTGTTTACATACCCGCCAAGATCAAAATGAGCTTCATCTGAAAAGATGATTTTTTTGGCAAAATCGGCATCTTCTGTAAGTCTATCGCAAGACCACTTAGCGAAGCGTATACTCAACCATATTCGTTCAGCGGAAGGATAAAACTAATTATCTGTCAAATCAGCCATGAGCTAAGTATTACCATTTACGAAATAAGCACTAGTTGAAAAAAAACGTTAGATGGTGACCCTTTACTTACTACCATATATCTTCAAGAACTAATTTGAATTTTAATTCGATATATTAATTTATAACGATAATATCCTCCTTTTACTAATAAAAGACAAAAATAAAGAAAAACAAATTCGTTGCAGTAAAAATGTATGGCAAAGTTACAAAACCGCTACTTTGCATGCGTCAAAACAATAGCACGCAATTGTTAGATAGTTAAATCACCAAGGACTAAAATCGTTCAATAACAAAAACATTCATTGCAACTTAAGAGTAATAATCGTACCAAATCTACCAAGCTCTGTCCCTATCCAACAATATTTTGTAATATTCTACAAAAATGGCTAACAGTAATTAGCAATTAGAAGAAAAAATAATTAATGATTTTGGTGCAGGAGAATCAGTGACATCAATCGCAAATGAATTTGGAATTCAACACAGTATTACTGACCGTATTACAAGCCATTTCCGTTCATCAGGCTCATTGACAACCATACATGATACTCCGTTTGATAAAAAAATATGTGCTTAAGGCCTATTAAAAATCATTAAAAATTATGTATTTCGATTAGTAGACACCGGATTAGTATCATGTCGAAGTATAAAGACACAATTTGCTGCTGCTAAAAACAGCTTGATCGGAATTGTATATGCAAAACGGCAAGTAAACTTAGGTACACTTTTATCGAAAGACCGTATTATTTTTTTATAAATCTAAGTTTAATGCGAGACGTTCTTATGGACTTAGCATGTTAAGCTGAATAAGAAGAACAACGTATTAATCCTCGGTATACCAAAGACACAGTAAAACATAAAGAAATAAGTATTTTAAACTGGAAATGCATTTCTGACCATGGAATCGGGCCAATACACAAAATAAAGAGTATAATGGAACGATTCGTTTACAAGTAGACACTGGATTAGTATCATGTCGAAGTATGAAGACACAATTTGCTGCTGCTCAAAACAGCTTGATCGGAATTGTATATGCAAAAGGGCAAGTAAACTTAGGTACACTTTTATCGAAAGACCGTATTATTTTTTTATAAATCTAAGTTTAATGCGAGACGTTCTTATGGACTTAGCATGTTAAGCTGAATAAGAAGAACAACGTATTAATCCTCGGTGTACCAAAGACACGGTAAAACATAAAGAAATAAGTATTTTAATCTCGAAATGCATTTCTGACCATGGAATCGGGCCAATACACAAAATAAAGAGTGTAATGGAACGATTCGTTTACAAGGATATCCTGGAATACATACTGATACCGCATGCAGAGGAGAAAAAGCCACTTGATTGGAAATATCAACAGGACAACAATTCAAAATGCTCAGATAAATGAGTGAAAGAGTGCTTTGTAAGCAAACAAATCAATGTTTTAAAATGTCTAGCACATCGCCAGATTTCATTCCCCTAGAAAATCTGTGGAATATTTAAGATCTCAAAATGAACCGCGTTAATTGCAGAAAAAATATGACAAACTTTATTGACTAGTGAAAATTGTATTAAATGATATTTGTGGTGAAACATTATTGAATCTAACTGAGTCCATAACATGAATATGTAAAGAATTTTAAACAAAAAATATTGGCTATGCAAGTGACTTTGATAAAGACCTACTTATGTTTTGTCGCATTTAAAATACTACGTTCAACGTACAAAATAATTTTTTCCAAGTTAAATAGGAACATTCTTTGTTTGTTATTTTTAGTGAATTGAGATGATTAACTTTATAAATAAATAAAATAGTTTAACATCCAAAAGTGTTTGCTGCTCTTATGGAGACATTTTGTATTAAAATAAGTTCGTGCATATATTTTGTCCAATACTGTACATATACAACTTCCCATATACGAGGGCGGATTGACATTGGAGCTACCTAGCGCTAGATGGCAGCACAAACAAAAAACTTTTTCTTTCCTAGAAATTACGATCTGTCAAACGTCTGCTGTTAACATTTTGGCCAAATTTATCGATTAGTTCATTTGTTGTAGGCGTTTGAAGAAAGCAACTTTTGTGTTTCTTGGAAAATGGAAAAAAAATGAATTTCGTGTAGTGATTAAACACTATTATTTGAAAGGCAAAACGGCGAAAGAGACAAAAGAAAAGCTTGATAAGCATTACGGCGAATCTGCTCCGTCAGATTATATGGTAAAATATTGCATTGCTGAATTTAAACGGGGCCGAACAAGCACTGCAACGATACCATCAACAGGAAGGCCAAAAGAGGTGGTTACTGAAGAAAATATTAAGAAAATCCTCGATATCGTTATGAATGATCTACAGGTCAAAATATGTGAGATTGCTGAAAAGGTATACATATCATATGAACGTGTGTTCAACATTTTGCATGAACATTTGCATATGAAAAAGCTATCGGCAAGATAGGTGCCGCGTTTGCTCAGTGTTGAACAAAAACGAATTCGACATATCATTTCACAGCGGTGTTTGGATATGATAAAGCAAAATCCTGCTGATTTTTGGCGTAGATTAATAACTGTTGATGAAACGTGAGTCCACCACTACACACCTGAAACCAAAAATCAATCAAGGCAATGGGTGGAATCTGGTGGAAGTGCTCCGAAGAAGAGAAATCGGCTGGCAAGGTTATGGCCACCGTATTTTGGGATGCACTCGGAATATTGCTCATCGATTATCTTGAAAAGGGATCCACAATCACAGGAGAGTATTATCGTGCATTATTGGAGCAATTGGTTGATGCAATCAAGGAAAAACGACCACATTTAAACAAGAAAAAATGGCTCTTTCTTCAAGACAACACAACGGTTCACACAGCATTAGATACGATGCTAAAACTACGAGAAATCCATTTCGACTTGGTTGATCATCCACCTTATAGTCCGAATTTAGCCCCTAGTGATTTTTCCTGTTTCCAAACTCGAAAAAATGGCTCGCTGGAAAAAGATTCATCTCAAACGAAGAAGTGATTACCGAAACTAATGCGTATTTTGAGGAGTTCCCAAAATCGTATTATTCAGATGGTATAAAAAAGTTCGAAAATCGTCTTACTAAGTGTATTGAGCTAAAATGAATGGTTTTTGAAAAAAAAAATGTCTTTTTCCTACTTAGGTGCCTTCAATATCAATCCGCCCTCGTACATATATACAAACATACATTTTGCTTTTATGAAAAGCTGTCATATTTTATACATATGTGAGTATACGAGCATAGTATTATTGTTTTCTTCCTTCATAACCCACCATAACTTACATACACATACGAACATAATATCTCTTCCATTTTTTATTGTATTTGTCTCTCACATATTTTTTCTTCTTTTGTTTGTAAACAAAAACTTGACCACAGTTTATTTTGTTATTGTTTTGTAAATGCTTGTTATAATAATTATGTGTGTATGTGTGTATATGTATGCATGGTGTACTCTTGTTGCAATTTTAACCCAACGAACCGTAATTTTTTTTTAATTTTCAGTAAAAGAAGTTTTAGGTAAACTTTTTCAAATATTTTTTCAATTACTATGACCGTATGTAGGGTATTTCATCGTTATGTATCACATATTTTTGTTCTTTCCTTTCCTTTTTGTTCTTTTCTATTCAATTTATTTTCATTTTGTAAAGTGATATTTTTAAACAGTTTATAGTGAATTTTGTTTTCTATTTCTGCCACTATGTTACCTATGAAGCCAAACGCAATTGCAACAATTGTTTGCCATTTTACACCGTCAATATCAACATGATCGCAGGTTGTATTATAATATTATAAATTCATCGGTTTTTTCAGCTGTGCTTGAAACACAAATATAAAAATAAAAACAAAGTGGCTGATGGTCTACAGTAATACGAACATCATCAATTGCCGACCATATTGTAATTGAAGTCCTTTAAAATGGAGGTTTTATTTCGAATGGCGATATATATTGTATTTTAAGTGGAGTGTGTAAGAAATACAGAAAAAAAGGTTCTGTTAAAGGTTTTTATAAAAGAGAATAAAAATTAAATAAATTTATATTAAATTGGGTTTTGTTCAAGGATAAAAATAGGCAAATAGGAGACGTATACGAAAATTAAAAAATTGTAATAAAATTGTAAAATTTTTGGAAAATAAACAATATTTATTTAGTGCTTTTTCCTTGAGACCAGCACGTAGCAAATTACCCCTACTCATGCAGTGCATTATGCTGGTACTAATAAAATAGATGTTGGGAAGGAGGATAGAGAGAGTAGTGTCTATGGACGTTCGATGTGTATTTACTCATATGTAAGCGGCAGGGGATACTTTCGCTAGAAGATTGTAACACAAGCGAACAGTGCGATTGAAGAACGAATTCTCCCTATAATGAGTTGTGCGATTCAATGGACAATCAACCACAAAGTGAAGCACTCTACGGAATAGACGAATACTACGCAAGATTATATGTTTAATAGGAATTAATTCATTAATTTCGTCAGAACACATTCTGTTATACTACTGATAGAATAATGTATATATAGAGTTGGCTAACCTACCGTTATTAATGAGTACCTACGCCCTCTCCTGTATGCGGTCTAGAAGCTTCAAAATAGACTTTGACGTACCGGCCCGTAGGTCTTGTAAGTATTAAAGTTACCAAATGGAGTGAAGTATTTCTTGCACCATCTTTAAAAACTGAAGCACTTGAATGCTTCTTTCGATACTCGAAGGAAGCCCCCGTGTGGCGTTCCCATCGTTCCGGTTTGATTTTTTTTTTTTTAAGTTGGTACGGATAAATCTTCATAGCCTGACATTTGTAAAAGCTACGTAGCCAAGAGTACTATTATCTCTATGTGTGTTAGCGATTTCTTAAAATTTTAGAAATGGATTTAAATTTGCAACAACGAACTTGTCTTAAATTTTGCGTAAAAAACGGATTTAATGAGGCGCAAATTTTGGAAATTTTGTAAAACTGTTTCGGCAATGATCCTCTAAAGAAAACGGTCGTTTACCAGTGGCACGAGCGGTACAAAAGTAGTCGTGAGTCAATCGAAGATGATGAACGCAGTGGCAGACCATCGACATCGAAAACGGACGAAAACATCGATAAAGTAAAAAAAAACGTTAGTCAATAACCCTAAATTAACCATCAGAGAGATATCGGACGACTTGAACATTAACTATGGATCCATCTAAGACATTTTGGTTAATGATTTGTGTTTCCGTCGTGTGGTTGGTGCCAAAAGACCTCAATTTCATGCAAAAAAGATACCGTGTTGAGGTCGCAAAAGACATGACTTGCTAAGCTGAATCTGATCCTACATTCATCAAAAGGACTTTACTGGAGACGAAACGTGGGTTTATGAGAACGACACGCAATCCAGACATCAGGAAAGTGAATAGCGTTCACCAAATGAGCCGAGACCAATAAAACCAAGTCGTTTTCAGTCAAAAAAGAAGGCAATGCTCACGATTTTTCATGGCTTACAACGTCGTAGTGCATCATGAATTTTTGCCAGAAGGCCAGACAGTAAACAGAGAGTATTATTTGGGCGTTATGAAACGTTTGCCTGAAGCAATTCGCCGAAAGAGACCAGAATTGTGGACAGAAAACTCGTGTATTTTGCACTATGATAACGCACCCTCGCACAATGCCTTCATTAATCGAAATTTGTTGACGAAAAATACATCAAATACCATCTAAAAGCCACCGAATTCACCTAATTTCGCACCATGTGATTTCTTTATCTTCAATCGAGTTAAAAAACCATTACGGGAAACGCATATCAACAGCCGAGAGGAAATAATGGAAAAATCGCAAGAAGCATTGATGGACCGAATATAAAAAATGCTTCAGGGATTGGATCAAGCGCTGGCATAAGTGTGTTGCAGTCTATGGGAATTACTTTAAAAGAGACAATATAAATTAAGATGAACTAGTATTTTTAATTTTCTGAATAAGTTCCGGGAACTTTTAGATCAAGGTGGTATGTGATCGTTCCAACGAACGTCAGTGAATTTTCATGCTCAGAATATCAAAAGCATCTGATTTCTCAATCATCTGATTCCTCACCACACCACCATGTGTGTGTTTTAAAAAACAACATCGACCCTGTCGCTTTACCAGGTCGCTTGTGAGTATGCCCCAATCTCCAAGAGGCTCGGCCTATGATCAAAAGAATGTTAATGACAAATGTTGCTATCATCTGCGAAAGAGTAGAAAGCTTTGGAATTGAGAAGAAGAAAATCGCAGAAATATAAGAAATAAAGTAAGGAAATAGCAAAGCCTTGCGGTAACCCTGAATTTATCCTTAACTCGTCGTATAAGATCCAATCTATAACCACTCTTATAGAGCTATTTCTGAAAAAGTTCGATATAAACCGACACCAAAGCCAAAAAGTTGTGACACGAGCACCTTACGCCAAACTCCATCACAGGCCTTACAAATATTCATCGCCAAAACTATGAATGCACTTGTTCCACTTCTCCGAAACAACCGCAGCAAATCACCAGTAGAATGGCACATGCGAAAACCGTACTGACAATTGCTTATCAAATTGTTGGACTCCAAATAATTCACAATCATACTCCTCATAACTTTAGAAAATGTGGAACAATGTGGGCAGTAGTTCTCAGGGTTACAACCTTCCAGCAAGATGAAAAACTACCATCGCGATATGACGTACCGAAAATGTTAGCTAATGAACGTGCAAGTGTTGAAGAGCACTACTTCAGGATCAAGGCTGGAGTTCCATCCATAAAAATATATTCTTTAAATCTTTAACTTACAATCTCTTTTGTCTTTTACATCAACAGACATCTTTTAAACGAAAATAAATTCAATATCAACAAACTAATATGAGAAACAATAAAAACCACTGAGTCTACGGGGAAAATTATAAATGAATTTCATTAAACTGAACTCAATTTAAAACAAGAAAGAAACTATTAAACAAAACAAAAAACAAAGATCAAAATAGTAATAGTCGGTCAAGCAGATATAAAAGGTACTCTATAAAGTTACGAGTATATATGTAAAATAATTATTAAGAATAAAGCAAAAGCTCTTAATAGAATGCCCACGTTCACTATAGAATTTGCTCTTTTTGAATCTTCGATAAACGATTTTTTAGAGTTTGGCCTTCCAGAGAGTGATGTCGATCAGATTGTTAGGATTTCTTTTAATTTTGCAAAGAATAGAAAAAATTGTATTAATTGGTGTAATTATTAAAAAAAAAACCAAGACTACTCGGGCACTAAGCTTCTAAATCTTGCTTTAAATCGTGTTACAAATCTATCTGACATCTGTTCTAATGGCGCTTTGCATAGTATGCCAGGAAATTTCGACTTTCACCAAATAAATACTGGATGAATAGTTAGCTTGTGAAACAGCCGACGACTGGTATATACTTTTCGGATAATAAATTTCCGGGTATGGGAAACCGGCATAATGGTGTGGTGTAGTAAATAGAGCGCATGCATACAACACAAATGGCCGAGGTTCGAATCGCTAGCAGAGGACATGACCAAAAATGTAATTGCGGTTTCGGGTGAATAATAAAGAAACTTTAATCTCCCTCCAGACCTCCCAGCTTACCTCTGGCGATGATGTCAAACATCAGGCGAACGCTCAGAAGAAAACGTCACCTACTGGAAGTAAGAATCACCCCCATCACCACTTAGCAAGGATCTTCACCACTACACGCAATCATTTGGAGGCTAGCTAAAGTAGATTAATTATCTACTTAGCTTGAGAATCAACTTGATTACTGAAATTGAAAATCCTTTTCACTTACAATGGATTTCTGAAGAGCCTATATCTTAGTGTACTCACATCTCTTGCTTGAGTACTGTTAGAAGGCTGATTTCTGAATTTTGTTTTATTAAACACATTTGTGCTTGATTATATGGTCTCTCACTTTCAGCACAACAGAGGTGTTCTAATGATGGCCTTACGGTTTCTATAACAACGACTCCAATGCTGGTCAAAGCAAGCTTTCGTATAGATTGCCTGATCACTGTAGTGTGTTTCAGGCGAAGGTAATGGCCATACTGAAGGCTGTGTAACGCTTTTTTAGTGGCAGGATTTTCCCTGAAAATCTTTTGATTTACTCGGACAGCCAAACTAAAATCATGTCGATTAGGAGCGTAACCTTCACGTCTATTCTCATCCATGCTTGACGAAGGATTCTCATAGAAATCTTGGATTATTCGAGGGTAACTATCATAAATATCCAGATACAGGAATGATGAACTGGCTACGACTAGCACACAATTTTCGAAGTAGAACCGATCATAGGTGTTTCGATTGCCTTGGTTAGGATGAATATCCTTCGTTCGATGTATAAGTAGGCAGCATAAAAGCACGTGCAGTATCGTTGTGCTCTGGGATAAGATGACTACTTACTGTCTTCTTTCCTTAAATTGCTTTTGCTGTTCTCGGCATTCCCTGGCATGATTTCTGCAAGAGCTGTGTCACTGTAGAAAATTATTATGAAACTCCGAAGGTTGCTGGCCTCTCACTTCTTGTAATCTTTACCTGAACTCTCCAGAATAAGGGTAACCGCTTTAGCGAGATTTGTTTTGAACTCAAAAAGATTTTGAATAGAGTCTGTTTGATACTCAGGTTAGCTGTTACGCTTGTAGTATCACAATGGTCCCCACTTCTAACCTAAGTTGGATCTTTTCCTTCAAATAGGGACAAAGGAAGGGTGACTAAAAGCCAACTAGGTACTTAACCTGACCCAACCTAATCTAACCAAGTGTACAATTTTCTCCTCTCCTCCCCCTCATGAATAAATCCTCCTTTTAATAGTTGCTATGTAAGGGAAGCCGAATAAAACTGTATACGTAGTTTGATTTCGAAATTAAAAAGTTTCTAACTTGAGACATGAACAGAAAAAGTAGCTCCTATGGTTAGGATAATAGGAGATAAATCGAACCTCATTGACTGTCTATAACTTTGAAAAACGTTCTGTGATGAAACTGAGTAATAAAAGTGTAGTCTAAAGATTACATACTTCTTTAGGAGTCTGACCGTTATGTGATATATGGATGGTTCAAAGTTCTGAACTGGGACTGCCTGGGTAACTTCAACCAACTGGGTAGGAACAATAATGGGTTTCCAACAGTCAAAACTTTTGCTAGAAAACTATGATAGAAAAAGATTTGAGTCTTAAAGCCGGCTATTTCTAGATAGCCTGAATATAAGAGGAATAATAACCGGCATGTTGACCGGGCATTGCATACCCAATGAACATTTGAATAAAATTTGAGTAATTTTAAGTGCAATATACAGTTTCAGTGGGGAGAACTGAACCACCAAGTATATACTCTGGTGGTATTTGTGCAACATTGGTGCATTTTAGAAATAGGCATCTAGATGACTATCAAATAGTAGTAAGGGAGCCAACACCACTGGCACCAACTGTTATCCCGAAGTTGATCACTTGGACGAAATTGCGAGACATGTTATAGCGAAACCCTATACTAGTTGAAGGCTGTACAGTTGATCAATGAATCAAGTCCAGTACGTCAATAATAATAAAATATAAAAATTATATTCGACTTCAAAAGTGTTTTATAAACGAATAATGCAACTAAAGATGTTTTCAAGGGATGTTACCAACACTATCACAAACTTACTCTACCTCTTCCATCCATGGTCGCGTAGCGTTGAAAGAAGAAAAAAGCCAAAGAAGAGAAAACATGATAAATGAAACAACATTCATTATTAAAATATCGATGCAACAACCTTCGTTAAAAGTAGCTACAGCAGTGCTATCAACAGCGATTGCCATATGTCAACTGCAGCTGTTGCAACAATAACGTCAAGAACACGTAGAATGGAATCATTATAGCTTAACGGTAAATACCTTTAAACCGCATACCAAATTTACCTAAAGATGCTTCAGTCATTCATTCTTGCATTCATTCACTCATTCATTCATTCGCTCTCTCTCTCTCTCTCTCTCTCTCTGCCGTTCTTGTCATTCCACCACTTTAGTTAAAAGTTAACTTTAAGCATGGACAACATTAAGTGGCGTGTTGCATGCAGAATAATGAAAATATTGTTGCACGTTACTTAAGATTTAAGACAAGCCGTGTCTTGTTGTCTTTACAGTCGTTGTTCGTGTTGTTGTTTTTTATTGGCTATACCATAAATGCTGTGTTACTGGGTTTTAATAATTTGCTTGCAATAACAAGACATTAACAAGCAGCATAACATGACAATAAATTTATGATGATAATGTCAGCAGCGGACTAACCAACTAAACCATTTAGCCAACCAACCAGCCAACAGCTTATCGAGTAGAGATTTACAAAGTCAACGTTGATAATAACGATGTCACTACTGGCTAATGATCAAATACTTGTTCAGCTTTTTATTTTTGCATTTTTTTTTTTTTTTGTTTGTTGTTGTATAACCAGGCCAAGTTAGTGTTGTATTCTGTTATTATTTTCGAATATACAAGTGAATACTACTGACTTCAAGCAAAAGCCACAACAAGCATAATAACGATTATAAAATAAGGGAAGAAGAAGATTTTTAAATGTACACTTATCAATGTACACTTGAGGTTAAATATTAGTTGATTGGATACCTGGATAAATAGGCTCGAGCTTAAAAAATCTAATAACTAAGCAGTAATGGAAAGGAAACTTCCAATAGTCCTATAACATAGCATCCTTTTCTTTGAAGGCGATGGAAAGACTGATTTATATCTAAGTAAGTGCGACGGATTGTGTCTATTCTGGACTGTATTGAAAAGGTATTCTCTGATAGGAAAGTGGCTCTTTGTGCATTCTTGCTCACCATGTTGGCTCATAGGAGTATCAGTGTGATTGCCTCAGCTGGTTACCTCGTTATAACGGTCCGTAGGAAATATAAGAGTACTTTGTATGATCTCATGAGGACGGTTCTGGAGTGTCAAATTGGTTCACTCAGGAAGGGCTCTCGGTGAATCCATTAGAAACGGTTGAAGTCCATTTTACATAGATATACAAAATATCATGTGACAGTGTTTCTTTTATGAGGTAACACCATCAAATTTTCTAGGGAGGTTAAGTATCTAGATGTCATTCTGGATAGGAGGCCTAATTGGAACTCGCACATCGGTGTCGTTCAAAATAAGGCGATAAGAGCCCTCCGACCAAGTCGCTCCTCCTACGGCAAAACATTTGGTCTTTCGCTGAGTATATATACCGCCATTATTCGGTTCATTATCACTTATACGGTGAAAGCTTGATGGAGAAAGGCTGAGGAAGGTACCACCATGAATAAATTAGGCAGGATACATAGACACGCCTGACTCGGTATAACTGCGGCAATGAGAATGTGTATAACAGCGGGCTTGGAGACCTTGATTGATTTGATATCGCTTCACATCTATGTGATGAGCATGGCTGCATGTTTGGCGGCAAAGTTTTTCGTCAAAAAATCCCAAAATACATCGGGAAATCTGTCCGTATCACGTAGGGTGGTCGGAGAACCATCTTCGGTTCTACATGTTGTGCCTATGGATCTGTGCTTCGGCAGGAGATTCATGGTTGAATTCCCGAACCAGGACTGTTGACTTTATGAAGAGATAGCTGAGTATCTTCCAGGCTGATATCTTGCCATATGTGTAGGTATCTGCCTGGAGAGTGGCCTCTAGGATAAGACCATTAATATATTCTCTGACAGCCAAGCTGGCTTAAGGGCACTTGGCTCGACTCGTATGAAGTCTAGTCTGCTCAAATATTCCTATTATAGATCGAGAATAAGGTCCAGTTGTTTTGGGTACCTGGACACTGTAGGATAAATGGTAATGAAACAGCGGATGCATTAGCTAGGAAAGATTCCGTGACACCATATATTGGTCCGAAACCTTTCTGTGCAGCAAAACTTACTACCATCGTCAATCCAATCAAGGATTGCGAAATTTTCAAATGCTTGGGACACTGGAATTCTCAAATGGGACTTTGCCATTCTATGGCGGCGATCAGTCTGCAATTCAATCGTCTAACTGAGGTTCTCAAGTTGACAGGTGTTTCTCACGGGTCACTGTAGAATATAAGCGCATCCGAAGTGCATGGCGGTCACGAATGTGAATGTGACCGCTCACAGGCGTCAGAGACAGCGGAGTACATAATGTTGGATATGGGGTTCTTAATAGGTTTAGATGAAAATGTTTAGGTAGACATAAGGTCTCACTGTGCGACATAATTACCTTTATGATTTCAGATTTACTGGTGTTCATTAGAAAGGCAGCAGATCTGCTGAACAAACTATACACCGGAAGGGGCACAATAGATCTCATGGGTCGCTGTGTCCTGTAATGGTGCCTGGTCGGTATGATAATAATGATGATAACTTAGAAAATGCATAGGCCTGCAATGAAAAATTTAAATATAATTTGCAACTAAAATCGATGCCGAAACCGACAGGTAGGAATCAGTTTGCGAAATTATTGTGTGATGCCTCCGAATTCTATTAATGAGCTAAAGCAACCCTTACATCTAATGTTCTTTGATTTGGAGAAGGGTATGAACAAATAGATCCCGGAAAATTTGCACAAAATGATGCATTGAGTTATGATGCGTTTAGTATCTGCAATTAATCAAACAATATGAGTACAAGCCTTGTTGTTTTTAAATAAAATGTTTCTTATCAATAATTTTTTTAAGCTTCTTAAGTAACTATATAGGCCTTCAAATAATAAAATGAAGTTTTTATTGCATTTGGATTAAAAATCAACCTATAATTTTCGAGTGTATGAAAGGTTTTATTGAAGTTTTCTTGTCTTTCAAGCTCTTTATCGTGTCATGAATGTTTATTACTTAAGAAAAAAAAAACATTTTTTTTATTTTATAAAAACTGCAGCTTTGTAGTTTTATACCGGAAACAGGATAAAGAATTAAAGAAGTTTTATTGCTTTAAAATATAATAATTGGTTATTCATCTTCTTGTCATATAGAAACTGTCTGGTAATCTTTTTTTCTTGGCTAAAATAAATTGGTAAAATCCATTTAAGTATTCTTTGCGAGTAGTCGTAGAAAGAATCTATAACTAGTGGTTCAAAAGTTAAAAAGGTTACATATTACGAAGGGCGTCTTATAATTGAACTAATTTTTGTATTTTCAGTGCAGTAGCTTGTAATAGAACACTATTTCCAGTAGGTTAGGTTAGGCAAGAAAAGTAAATGCAATATAAACCCAAAAAATTGCTAACAAATTGCATTTCATTTTCATTTCACATTTGATTCATTTGAGGAAGGCTTTCCATTGTTTTCTAAGACTAATCCTAATATCATTACAGAAATCCTCCTTTCTTTTGCATCCCCACGATAAACTCAATCTTGTTACCCAGACCATAATAGGCTTCTATATAAGTCACTAAGTCTGTAGTGGTCTGTAGTGGCTCGCAAACAACACAAACGACCCAGGTTCGAGCCACAGCAGAGGACATGACGGAGAAAAAATTTAATTATGGTTTCGAACATTTAATAAAATGGCTTCAACTTCACTCCAGACAACTCCATTTAAAATATAAAAATGAAGCCCCTCCCCTGAGCTTCCCGCATACCTCTAGCAATGATGACAAACATCAGACGAATGATCAAGGAAACACGCCACCTACTCGTAAGAAATTACAATGCTAAAGTAAAGATCACCACCAATTAGCAAGGATCTTCACCACCACGTAAAAATCATATGGAGGAAGCTACAGCGAATTAATAATCAATTTAGCTTGAAAAGATCAAACAAAGCAATGGATGCTTTGTGGAAAGCCAATATGATCCATAGAGGAGTGACGGAGACAAAAAAAGTCTGTGGTGAAATCGGCTACCTAACCATCTAGAATTTTAGCTCTGTTTTCTTAGAAAGCGACAGATAATATTCTTAAATGTTTCAAGTCCACTTTTATCATCACACATCTTACAAATGTTCGGTGTACAGCTGTTCTAAGCGAAGGTTTCTGATCGTAAAAGATAATGTCATTTTATGATCCCTAACTTATCGGTGTTTCTAACAATTATTCAACAGGTAAGAACAGGTTTGTCTTGCTAGTTAATCTAATCTAGCATAACCTGACTTTGCTGCCAATAACTCTTGTCTATTACTGAATTATTGGGAAATTTTGAACAAGTTGCGTCTTTTTCTTCATCAAGCCAGCACTTCGAGGATGAGAGTGCATTATACTAATGAATAAAAAAATGCATTGAAGAAAAAATGAGGCAGAGATAGTCGTAAGCGAATATGAAAAACTTTCACACTTAAATTATTTCACCAACGAACTAAACGAATGAGATTCACTAAAAAATCTACTACAAACGGCTGTGTTCTACGGGAATTAAGAATAATGTATAAAAGCATGCGATTATTAAAAATTGTTCTTTCGCCAGAACATATTCCATGAAAGTATGATAGAACTTTAAAACACATGACAGATTGCGATAAAATATACATACATTAAAACGGACCTCCAGTTTAACACCGGTTCCAAACGGTACTCTAATAAATCAATAAAATTGAATACCTACCGCCCTCGAACGAGCGGCTGCATCACATTTTCAACAAAAGAATTCTCTCAAATAGTGCTGCTATTTCTCACACTCGACCCTAAGCGAGTATATAGCGATGTTAAGACGCAATCCGTTTTTGCTTCGGTAGAACATATACTAAAATTGGAACGATACAGAGAAGATTTACATGGTCCTGCGCAAACATTATACGCAAAATTGTGAACTGTTCCACATTTTTTATGGAAGGGGCGTTCAACAACGTGAATCTCTCTTCTATTCGCATTTCTCTCTGTAACGCGGCTATAACTTGACTTCTGATGAATTGGATTGATAAAATGCTCAGAGACAGGATCATCATTTCGAGCATCGTGGTGAGTTACATTAGAAGATCGGTCACTAGAGGCACCCCACAGGTGGGAGCTTAGTCGCCAATCTTGTGGCTTCTTGTGATTGGGGAGAGATAATTGGTGAATTTTATCAGATGGGCACCAAGGTAGTTGCCCATGCTGATGACGTGGTTCTGCTTGTGGGTGTTAAGTTTTTACCAACCTTCTCAGAATCAATGCAGATTGCTCTTGGCGTAAATCCAGCGAAGATGGAGCTTGTTCTATTCTCCAGAAAGCGTAAAATCTCACCATTCACGCTGCCAGTTCTGGAAGAGTTGGCATTAGAATTCTCCTTTAAGGAGTCATCTTTGACCGTAGTTTGGGCTGGAAAATGAACATAGGGGAGCATACAAAAAGGGATTTGATGGCACTATATTGCTGCAAGAACTCCATCGGGAAGAATTGGAGTTTGAAACCACGCACTGTTCACTACTGTACATCCCATTCTTACTTATGGTGGTCTTGTTTGGTAGCATGGGGTTGGCAGTAGATCGGTCGTATTGAAGCTAAGCAGTGTGCAGCGTTCCGCTTTGTTCCTTATCACGGGTACGTGTATGAGTACTCCAAAGGCGGCTTTAAATGTGATGCTTGACGTTCATCCTTTGGACTTTCAAATTCACCTTCAAGCGGAAAGGAGTGCCCTATGGCTTAGAGAACTAGGCTTTTGGAGGGATGCTGATTATGGACATGTGCGTGTTCTGCTCTGTCTGAATTTGAGTCTTGAAAGTCATTATGTCTTGCCGACCATGAGTTATGAGACTGTGCAGGTGGTGATACCGAGCAGGGATGACTGGCAAGGGTGTGACCCTCCTCTTGGAGGTCTGGCCCTTTTTACAGACGGATCTAAGATGAAGGAAGACACCGGTGCTGGCGTCTACTGCGAATAACTTGACCTTAGGTGTTCTTATAAGTTAAGCGTCGAGTGCAGTGTCTTCCAGGTAATAGTTTTGCGGTCATGAAGACAGTGATGTTGATCGATAATGTAATTGGGTGCATTGAGGACCTGGTGACTATTTTCGTGGATAGTCAGACTCTCAAGGCATTCAGTTCGTACTTGATCAGATATGAGGTCGCTCGGGACTGTAAATTAACGGAAGAACATTCAACTTCGCTGGGTACCGCGTCATTGTGGTATCGCTAGCAATAAAGAGGCTGAATAATTGGCTCGTTATGGCTCTGCGTCAACACCCCTTCGAACTGAGGACTCCGTCCTGCACCGTTGAGATGTTACATCAGTGTGCTGGAGAGATTCTTCGCTGGGAAGGCTGGTCAAATCTGGTTTATTTATTTTCAGTCGTAAGAAGTCTACTCTTCTTTCTATTAGTAAGGTAGAGCTGAGACTGACTACAGGCGTTACTACGGACCATTACGATATCCACTGACACTAGCTCTGCGAGGACGAGGAAGAGTTAGAGAGGAGCGCATACCTATTATGTCGACTTTCGGGCTGGAGAAATCGAATCTTTGTGAGTTTACGATCCTAACTCTAATCTCCCTGTGGTGCACCGACACTACCGTTATCCTTCGGTTTGCCAAGGGCCTCAGCAGGTTGTGGCATGAGGATTGATTGAATCCAGAAGAATAGGCAATAGTTTTTGCGGTTATGAAGACAGTGATGTTGATCGAGAATGTAATTGGGTGCATTGAGGACCTGGTGACTATTTTCGTCGATAGTCAGGCTCTCAAGGCATTCAGTTCGTACTTGATTAGATACGAGGTCGCTCGGAACTGCAAATTAACGGAAGAATATTCTACTTCGCTGGTACCGCGTCATTGTGGTATCGCTAGCAATAAAGAGGCTGATTAATTGGCTCGTTATGGCTCTGCGTCAACAGTCCTTCGAACTGAGGACTCCGTCCTGCCACCGTTGAGATGTTACATCAGAATGCTGGAGAGATTCTTCGCTGGGAAGGTTGGTCAAATCTGGTTTATTATTTTCAGTCGTAGGAAGTCTACTCTTCTTTCTATGAGTAAGGTGGAGCTGAGGCTGACTACAGGCGTTACTACGGATCATTACGATATCCACTGACACTAGCTCTGCGAGGACGAGGAAGAGTTAGAGAGGAGCGCATACCTATTATGTCGACTTTCGGGCTGGAGAAATCGAATCTTTGTGAGTTTACGATCCTAACTCTAATCTCCCTGTGGTGCACCGACACTACCGTTATCCTTCGGTTTGCCAAGGGCCTCAGCGGGTTGTGACATGAGGATTGATTGAATCCAGAAGAATGTAAGATCTTCTAGTTTCTTCCTTTAGATTTACTCTTTTAGATTGTTTTTCATTTTTCTTCTGCCTAATCCCTTTAATCTTGCTAGGACGATCACAATAGACCACTTGGTCTCCAAGTGTTTTTGCCCAAATCAAACCAAACCAAACCAAGATGCAATCCGACCAGTTTGTAACTGACCACACTAAAGATCAAAGAACAAAAAAGGTGGGTTTCTTTATCTGAATGTAGACCAAAGAAAATTAAGATGAGTTTATCGTCCAACTAGGTTATGATCCAACTTTTTTTTATGTAACACCATTACAACAGTTTAGATACAAAGAAACTAACAATTAACACAGTGGCTTTCCTCAGCTGAACGTAGACCAAAGAAAACTAAAATGGATATTTTGGCTAATTAGGTTATGGTACAGTTTTTTTTGAAATTCATATTACCATAGGTTTCATTTACATTTTTTGTCTTCAAAAGGGCGACGAATGTTATTTAGTATTGTTCTGAAGCAAGAAACGGTCATATCTTGCATAGAAAAAAGTGTGGTACCATCGAATGACTGTGCATTTGTGTATGTACTTGCTGTGACAAAAATATATGAATTGCGCAATGAACTGCTGCGCCATCTATCATATTTTTCAAATCTTGTAGCTCTTGACACTATTAATAGAGTTGCCACATTTTAAAAGTACCTTGGTAAGAGGAAATCCTATTATTTGGAGGAACAAAAGCTAGAAAAATGTTGAATTTAATAAAAGATACAATAGTAAGCAATAAACCACTTGTTTTACGAAATCTGCCCTCGTACAACTGATAGCATTAGAAGCTGATATGCAAATTTCTGTATTTTTTTCTTTATCAAACGCCGGTAAAACAAACGACTTGCTAAAGGAATGCAGTTATTTAACAACAACAACATATACAATAACATGATAATAAAATAAATGGCAGCAACAACAACTACTTTATAATATATTGTACCTATACTGCTGTACTAAAATCTGACATTTTAGTCTCTTTATATTCATATTTTTATGTTGTCACTTTTTTTTCTCAGAAATTTTCTTTTAGAAAAACTTGTCTAAAATAGAGGAAATTTTTATCATGACCAAAGCCAAAGTGTTGCAATTTTTTTTTTTGCTAAATATGACTACAACACATCGTTAATATGGAGATACTGATGACTATGCTGATGCTGATGGCGATGATTATGAAGCTAAGGATGATGGTTGGCCAGTCAACAATCCGGTAGGTACATGATATTTTTTTTTCAAAAATCCCTGCACTACATGTTCACATATAGCGTTAGAACAAAAACAACAATAATAATGAAATGACCACAACAAAGATGGCAGCATTAACAACCGCTTGTTATAAAAGTACGCAATACTTGTTAAAATATTACAAAAAGCCAAACACAAAAAATAGAAAAATATTTCCTTTGTTTCTTTATCCTCCTGCTAGTTCACCAGTAAAAAGGAAACGCACAAAACAATGGACACACACTAAACAGCGGTAACAGTGGCATCAGTTTGGCATCAGAAGCGAAAATACCAGAGCACATATGCCAAGTGTGTATGGCTCCCTAAAGGAATTTTAATAAAAGTTTTTATAACGGAAACTAAAAAAACAAAAAAATTTGGATGCAGTTTTAAGCGTATCAGTGCTTTAGAATTTTTTTATTTTTATTTTTTTTTTTAATTAGCTGTGATTTAAATAAAGCAAAATAAAAAAATTTATGTAAAATCTAGCTGAGAGGCAGCTATTTAATGAATTAAAAATTAATAAAACATAAGAAAACAGCTTCAATATATAAAATTAGCTTTCAACGCAATATAAATGCAGTGACTGAGGGAGGGCCTATTTTGGAATTAAAAGCACTTTGGATAAAAATCGCATCTTATAGAAAAGAGTGATTTTCTTCACAAAATCTTAAAAAATTAAAAAAAATTTCTTTTCTTTCAATACGAGGGCTGAATGTAAAGGAATAAAAATAGTTTATGTTCGAAAAAAATATATAAATATCTCGTAATGCCATTGCCGACGTACACTCGAAAAAGTTCTCGAAAATTAGTCCGATCGAATGGGGTACTAGTAGGGCCAGTCCCGGCAGCGATGTGATTGAAATAATATTTCATTTCTAACCGGAACAATTTTACTTCACAACAAAGAAATAAATTTTGCAAAATTTCAAACCGTTTTTATTTTATTGAATTTTTAAAATTAAACTTTAAGATGGCCCACCCGATAATATTAGACTATATATTGTATATTAACAACTGTAATTCACTACAAAGTGATGTTCATGTGTTGCTCAAAGGTCCAATTAGACATGACATAACATAATGTCATAGTCGTAAACATAGTCCAGACAATCAAAATCAAATTGATCGGTTATGACGTTAGGGTCACCACTAATTGAACACATTGTTGCCCATAAGGTTGATTGGTTGTATTGAAACTATTGCGTTATGTTAAGTTACGTCTAATTGAGCCCTAAACTTTACCTTTAACATAAAAAAACCATATATGGAGTCCAAGAGTAGCTTGATGAATAGTATGACAATGCAGTTTCATTGGTATCGTAGTAACAAAACAGACGTAAGATATTTACGTCATTCGAAAGAGATCTTCCTGCCAGAAAGAGTTGGTCAAATTTATGGCATGATATTAAAAGATCGGAGAATGAAAGAAAGGCAGTTAGCGAATGCATACACAAATATTCGAATATGAAAATATATAAATATCTCAGAAATATCAATAGTTAGCAATACTCGTATTGTCAGCAATACTCTTATTTATATATTGTAGGTGTCTTATGGGAGGAGGGTGTTTTTTATAGAAGTATAGAACTTTAAGTTACAATAAAACAACGATGGATTTTTCGATTGACATGAATTTTATTTATTCGAAAGATAATTTTGTGGTATTACATTTTAAATATGATTTTTGGCATATGACCGCCACGGCTAGCGCGGATGTAGTCCAATCTGGATGTCCAATTTTCGATGACTTTTTCCAACATTTGTGGCCGTATATCGGCAATAACACGGCGAATGTTGTCTTCCAAATAGTCAAGCGTTTGCGGCTTTGCCGCATAGACCAATGACTTTGCATAGCCCCACAGAAAGTAGTCTAGCGGTGTTAAATCACAAGATCTTCGAGGCCAATTCACAGGTCCAAAACGTGAATTTAGGCGGTCACCAAATGTGTCACGAGCTGTGTGACATGTTGCGCCGTCTTGTTAAAACCACATCTCCTGGACATCATGGTTATTCAAATCAGGAATGAAAAAGTTAGTAATCATGGCTCTATACCCATCACCATTGACTGTAACGTTCTGGCCACCATCGTTTTTGAAAAAGTACGGACCAATGATTCCACCAGTCCTTAAAGCGCACCAAACAGTCAGTTTTTCTGGATGTAACGGTATTTCCACATACACTTGAGGATTATCTTCACTCCAAATGCAGCAGTTTTGTTTGTTGACGTAGCCATTCAACCAGAAGTGCGCTTCATCGCTAAACAAAATTCGCTTATGAAAATTAATGAAAATTGCACTATTTGCAAGTGTTGTTCAGGCGTGAGTCTATTCATGATGAATTGCCAAACCAAATTGAGAATAAATCACTTGACAGCTGTTAAATCGGTCGCCATCTTGAAAAGTAATGCCAACTTAAAGTTCTATACCTCTATAAAAAATACGCTCTACCTATCCCATTGCCTGATGCGGAACTGAAGCATCAATTTCAGCATGAACATTTCAAAAGCTAAGTTATCGCAACATGCCTTTTTTCTTGCAAGCTTCTATAAAAGTCATTACTCGCTTGCTTAATGGTTTAACCAAGCAACGCTCAGTAAAGAGACTAACAAGAAGTGCCATATCACGCCAAGAGGGGCATAACTTTAGTCTTTTTCTCCTGTGTAAAGATCTCAAAAAAATTTAAAAACTTTAATAATAATTATAAATAATACTTCAGTCGGTTCTTCTTAAGAAAATCAAATTTCGTAGATATTTTCACGTTATTAAATACAGTGGCTCCAACCCAAACCCGGACACTATAACAAAATATTTTCGATCGCTTAAAAACAATACATTTAATAATTTTTTATAAAATTTGATTTATTTCTTACTTGTGTATATCTTATAATTTTCATATTTAAGGGAAACCCCTTTAGTTCAGTTTTCGAAAATTATACAGCACAAGCAAATCTGAAATCAAAAATATGGCTAGACAACGGGGGCAAACTAGTATCGAAGTAATAAAGCTTATTATTGAGCATGCAAGAAAAGGAATAAGTATTCGCGAAATTTCGAAAATTGTTGGCAGAAGTCATTCAACTGTGCGCGACATAATAGAACGCTTAAAGGTCAATAAAAGAAGAAGAACGTTTTTTTGATCAGTTATAGATAAAATAAAAGCAAATCGCTTCCTAAGTGCTCCAAAACTTGCTGCTATTGCTGAAAGTGTCCTTCAACAATAAGAAATTTGCTTTACAGAGTTGGTCTTAATAGTTGAAGAACTTGACAAAAACCTCATATTAGTAAGCGCAATCAAACCAAAAGACTTAAATTTGCAAAAGACTACCGAAACAGGGGTTTTTCTTTTTGGGAAAACGTTATGTTCACCGACGAAAGCAAATTTAATGTATTTGGGTCGGTTGGTAAACCAATAGTATGGAGGGCACAAAATCAGGAACTACGTTTGAATAGCTTGAAACCGACAGTAAAGCATGGGGCGGTTCAGTGCTAGTCTGGAGCTCATTTTCTGCATCAGGATCATTGCACTTTAATAACATTATCATGGATCAAAATGTTTATTTAAATATTTTAAAACAAAACTTGCCAAAAAAGTGTTGATAAGCTTGCTCTGGATAATGGTTGGCCCACAAAGTAAGATCTTAGCTACTATATAATGTATAACCACAAGTCATGGAAACACCACCCGGAGCCCCAACATAAATCCTATTGAAAATTTGTGAGATTATTTCAGTAAAAAAGTTCAGCATCAGTCGGTTTCCAGCAAATCTGAGCTAAGAAGGGTTTTATTAGAAGAATGGGAAAAAATACCAGCTGGTTACTGCCAAAAATTGGTCGAATCCATTACCAGGAGACTCCAAATGGTTATAAAAAACAAGGGTCTGCATACAAAATATTAATTTTATAACAATAAGTAATATTCTCAGACATTTATGTAGTCGTCCGAGTTTCGCTTGTGTAACTTTTTTTAAACAAATTGAAGTCTTTTTCGTTTATTTCTACTTACAACTACTGAATTTTAATTTTGTTTTCTACTCATAATCGCTTAATATATGTATACAAGTATATAATAAAAAATCAAACAAAAGCTTTCCTTAATTATTTCTTATTAATTTGATTTTTGTCTACAAAACCAGTTTATTATAGTACAGAGTTTGGCTTGTAGCCACTGTATGTACGGCACTGGGAGATTTGGAGGCAAAAGTTACCTAAGGCCAAGACCATGCTAATATCAACAACTTCTCACTGCAACAGCAGCATATTGAAGACGTCTAGCCATTGGAAAGCATTATTGCATGGAACGGAGGCACCGGAAAAGACATTGAAAACAGCATTAATAGGTCCCGATAAACCTACGCCCAACTATATCCAGTGTGGAATTTCCGACACATCTTGCGGCGTACCAAACTGAACATATTCAACAACTGTGTAAAGACTGTTGCTTTGCACGAATACGAATGGTAGAATACAAATCGTTGTGACCTCAAAACAATCCAGGTTTTTGTCAACCGTTGTCAGAAATGCATACAGTTGTCTGGCCAATCACCATTGACAATGCTCAAGTCTAGGTATAAACCGATCAGACCTCAATTGCGTCTAAAATACTAAGACGGAAATGGAGGTAGATTGGTTATGCTCTGCTTAGATTAGAGTCCGGCAGAACTGTCAGAGGGATAGAAAGCGGGGATAAACAAATCGTTGACCCTATGCTACGACGGTTTGTCGTCGCATCCTAGATAATCAGTAAAAGCACTACAATTATTTTTCTATATTTCGTGCAGTGTTCTTTGGAACCAAAGATAAATCCCAGAGGTTTTAGTTTCTTAGAATGGATTGTCCTCAGTCAGAATAGTTAGATAGTTTCCGAGATTTCCTCTTTATTTCTACTTTTACTTTTGCTATTCCTTTCTTCCTTTCATGTTCCACCAAATAGCTAATCTACCGAATTCTCTTCGCTCTACGAAAGCATTTTCTTCCTTGACGCTAGTTTCATGAGATGTCTCACAATTCCAAAAGGAATTATATATATAGTATTAATTTTTACAGAGCATCCTTTTCTGGCGGAACACCATAAAATGTAAAACTACTTTTGTAGTCTCCTTGCTCGCTTATATTCTTCTCTGGTTTATGGAAGGAAGAGTTCTTTTCTTGAAGTATTTTTTTATTTCAAAGAGAATTCTTACATGTTTTGGTTTCTGGTTTAGAAAAGATTTGTCACAGGTTGGAATACATCTGCAAAGCTTTGTTGCCATTGAAATGCTCCTAGCAACTAATTTTATTGTACTCGAGGTCTCAAATCTAGTTAATTCTCATTGCTTTAATAAAAAAAAGTTCTATCTTGATGAATGCAAATTCATATGCATACAGACTTACACACATATGTACATATGTGTGTATGTTGGTAAATCGGGAGCATCTCTTTTATCAAAGACCTATTAACAGAGATATGAGCAAACAGAATTCATATATTTCACCTTTTTTTCTGCTCACATTTAAATGATATTCTAATTACCATGTTTCGTTTTATTTCATGATTTCAATTTAGTTTTGGAATAAATTTTATTTTTATTTTTTAATATTTTACGTGCATTTTAAGATTTTTGCTTTAATAAAGCCATATGTGTAAAACATGTGTATCTTTTCCATGTTTTACCCTCAACTTATTACGCGATGACAGCTCATTGACTCCTGTATTCTGTCTGTTTTCGTCCGTCTCATTCAGTTTTCTCTGTTGGTTCTCGTATATGAACCCGTAGCATAGCTTTACGGAAAAACATTTCGTTTATTAAAGCGCATTACTTGGCATGTCAACATTTTGAAATTGAAAAATTACAATGACTCGCTAGAATATTAGAATATTCAAATAAAATGAAATGATGACAAATATGTACGAGTACATACATATGTATGTAATTGCATGTGAAATTTGTTCTTCTCATTTTTATGCATTCAAAATATTTAAAATTCGAAATATCGTAAATATCGTAACTTTGAAACACGCCGAAAAAAAAATTTTTTTTTTTCATAAAGTTTATTAAACAATCCGGTATTTATCTGTAAACCGAATTCGAATAATTTTGAAATTGAACGAAATTTCAAATTGATGTAATTTTCAAATTTAATAAGACTTCAATACTTTTTTATGAATTCGCTTAATTACCTCTAAAATAACTTCTATAATCATCAAAACTTTAAAATAATTGTTACATTTGAGTTGGTCTTTGAAAATGAATTCAATTTCAATTTCACTCGTTTTCGGTTTAAGGGTGTGATACATTGGCAAACATTTGTTTGCAAACGTCGCAAATAGCCAATCGCATTCAAGGAAAAGTAAGTTATCTATGTATGCGATTGGCTACTTGCGATGTTTGCAAACAAATGTTTGCCAATGTATCACCCCCTTTAAATATTTTATATGAAGTACATACATATGTATTTATGTATATGTAAAACCGCTGATACATTGGCAAACATTTGCTTGCAAATCTCGTGTATGTATGCGTGAAAAATAAAAATAGCCAATTGCATACATGGAGAACTTACACACAACGTATGCGTGTGGCTATTTTTTTTAGTTTTCACGCATACATACATGATGTTTGCCAATGTATTAGTGATTTGAGTAAACACGCACTACCAGTAAAGGGGGTGATACATTGGCAAACATGGCAAATAGCCAATCGCATTCATGGAGAAGTAAGTTATCCGTGTATGCGATTGGCTATTTGCGATGTTTGCAAAAAAAATGTTTGCCAATGTATCACCCCTTTAAGATAGAAATACTATACTTTGTTACTTTATTCTTTATCGTCCATAACTTCTCGATAACGTTAAGCCATAACCGCTTAGCTTCAGACCTGAAAAATCTAAGACCGGCCGGATATTCATATTTAAGTAAATATTAGAGAAAAGTAGGTCGACTCATCTTTTGTTGCATATAGAACCGCATTTGATGCTTTGATTCGCAGCAATCGTTTTAACGCCATATCTGAATTTTATATACCTAATAAACTGAATTGTCTTTGCAGAACGACGCTTACTGATATAAAATCTGTAATAAAAATTGGTAAGGATCTCACCGAACCGTTCGACAAGGTAACAGTATATCGTAATGGAGAGAATAATGGTTAAGGCTACAATAAAACCGACTGGGACGATTTTCAATAAAAGTCGAATGTTTTTTGCGTATGCTGATGACATTAATATTATTGGTACAAGTGTAGAGGAGATTACTGTAGCTAGGATAGAATGGGTTTAGCGGTAAACTAAGGAAAAACTAAGTTAACGGATACAAATACTAAACGTCTGTGACAATCCTTTAATGCTGACAACTATAACTTCGAAATAGTGAATGAATTTGTTTACTTTTGGTCCGCTATCAAAAAAAAAACAACCTAGAATTTAAAAGTAGAATAATATCGGCGCTTACTGAACAAGACTGACTAAAATAACCCCTGCTGTATAGGACATTAATTCCACCTATCCTAATGCACGCTGCAGAAAACTAAACTATTGCACAGTCAAACGAAACAGTTGTAGAAATTTTTGAGTGGAAGACTTTACGCAGAATATATGGACCTATTGTCGTAAAGGACGAGTACAAGCTATACCAGCGATATAGAGAAATCGGCCTGGTAAAACGTATATGGATAAAACGTTTGAGTTTGAAGGACACACGATACTGCGCGATCGAAACTTCGGTGTAAGGATCACGTGGAGGGGACATTGTTGAAACTTGGAGTTTCCGTGGGAAAATCAAAACACCTAAAACTCATACTAAGCGAGCAAAACTTTTTTTAATTGACAGATGTGGCAATGTAAAAGCAGGGTTTCAAAAATCTTGAGGACTGTATGTGATCAAGACTAAATCATTACCTGGACTTGGCAAGTATGAAATTATTTAGCTGACTACCAATTCGGAAATTCAAGAACGTTGTGCAGAATTCTGCCAGCTGATTATATGTGAGTTACTGAATACTAATGTACAAATTAGATGGGCTTTGTATTACTGTTTCAATGCCGATATAAATTATAAAGTAGCAAAAAGTAGAATAAACTCTCAAATATTTTTTTATTTTATCGATGTTTTGTGCAAAAACCAGGATCAATCATGCAAAGGTAAATTTGATTTACGGATATGTAGTAAAAGAAAACCGCATAGCAATTTTGTACGATTATCCCAGAGGTCGTTATACCAGCTATAGGCTAAGTGCTCACACTAAAGAATACAGATGATGTCTCATTCCGCAGCCTGAAAACTTTTGCGTGTAATGCTTAGGGAAGTGTTAAAAAGGTTTCGTGTAAGGGATGAATAACTGTTAGGATGGGGTATAGCAAACAACTTAATGGTCTCTTAGTCTACAGATTTTTGAGCAAACATTTGGCGAGTTTTCATCAAATTTGTCTTACGAGTATATCTTAAACTGTATGGAATACGTTTTTAAACAAAGTTTCACATAAGTAAAGCATTTTTCAATAGCTATAATGTTAAATACGTTAATAACAATGTAAGTTTGAATAGGAAATACCTAAACTTACAAAAGGTCTGGTGGTTCCATTAGACGCGACTTGACATAACGCCATAGCAGTAACCATTGGCGAAACAACAAAATTAAAGTTATCAGTTATGGAACATATGTCACCAGTAATCGAACACATTTTTGGGCCCAAGGTTGGTTGGTTGGTTGTGTTGCAACTATGGCGCTACGTTAAATCACGTCTAATTTGAGCTTTAAAAGCTTAAGTGTCTGTTCTTAGACTACAAAAAGTGTTGCTGTTCTTTATGTAGGAATGTTCCATAAAGAACACGTAGCCAAAAAATTTGCCTTTTAACTTAATAAAAAGTTCTTAAGTCTAACAGGTGATCAAAATTTCACTACAAAGCGTGCGGGAAGATCTTCATGATTTTTTGCTCTTTATCAGTTTTTAAATATATTTTTAACTATTCAGTAGCTTTTTAAGCCCTTTATGTGGAAAATAAGGTAATTAAATTATTTAAAATATTTTTCTTAACTTAATTATTGAAAAAATGACGATTTGAAATATTGGATGTTATTCTGCAAGGCTACATGTGACAAATACGATATTTTAATTGGAGCAATATATAGATCACCCAGCTATAACGACTCTGAATTCTGTGATGTATTTGAGCAAACAATTGAAGAAATCTGTGATAACAACTGTGATATTTTAATTGCCGGAGATTTTAATATTGACTGGAGAAAAACTCCTTATATAGAAATAGAATTAGAAGTATAATTATTAATGATAATGGCCTTAGACAATTAGTTAACGAATACACTCGTGTAACGAAAAATTCAAGCACTTTAATAGACTACGTGATAACTAATAATTATAAGATAACATCACAAAACTGTAAAGAAAACAAAATTTCTGACTATGAGTTAGGGAGAATGGGCAACGTGAACAACGAAACAAGGACTATAGAGGTATTTAAATACAATAAGGATAATGAAAAGTGCGATACAATTAGAAAACAGATCCATTCAAACAATAAAGTTAATAAATGGTATAGTCCAGAATTGCAAACAATGAAAAGAGAAAAAATAATAAAATACCTCAAAGCTAAAATTGAGAACTCTAGCCAAGCTTGGTATGATTATAAAGTAATTAGAAATCGATATAAAGTGCAGATTGAAAATAGTAAAAATGATTACATAAATAAGAAAATTGACTGTGCATGTACACAGAGACAAATTTGGAAACAAATTAAGAGCCTGGTTCTTAATAAAAAGGAAAATTTAACTAAGTCTGTGATATTTGACCAGATAGAATATTGTGATAACTGTCATATAGTAAATAAGTTTAATACATTTTTTATTGAAAGTATAAGTAGCATAAGACAGTCAATAGATAAAGTGCAAGTAGTCAAGTAACATGTGAGCCAAATAATTTATTTAAATTTCGTAGGTTAAACATTACTGGACTTCAGAGCATAGTGAAACAGATGAAGAATAAGCCTGACTATGAATGTGTTTCAAATAAAATTAAACTTGATAATTGGGATGTACAAGGCAATGCTTTGCTCAGAACCATTAATACAACATTGGAGACTGGTGTTTTTCCAGAAAATTGGAAAAGATCAATGATAACACCGATTGAAAAAGTGCCAGAGACAAAAAAATTTAAGGAATTTCGACCTATAAATACACTAAAAGCATGTGAAAAAATAATGGAAAAAGTCATTAAGGTACAGCTTGAGAGGTTTATTGAGTATAACGCTATATGAGCTGGACAACAATTAGGTTTCCGGAAGAGGCACTCATGTGTAACTACAGTTAATTATGTTATAAACGAATGCAAGGCCATAGAAAAAGAAGTGAGAATGAAGAAGTGGTGAAGAATAGATTTTAAAAGAGCTTTCGAGACTATATATTGCAAGACAGAGATATCATGATAAAGAAACTGTATATGTAAGGAATAAGAGGGATTGAGCTAGAATGGTTAAGGTCATACCTTAAATAGTACTGTGTCTGAGGAAGCGATTAATAATTTCGGTGTACCACAGGGGTCTATTGTTTATATTATATATAAATGACATGCCAACAATACTGGAAAGATGTAAGGTTGTATTGTACGCTGATGACACCCTCATATATACAGTTGCGAGCAGTGATGAAGAACGCCAAGAGAACATGAAATATGATGTTCAGAAAATAAATAAGTGGCTTAAAATGAATAAATTAAAATTGAATTAGAACATGAGTATTTAAAATAAATGATTCTTTATAGAGAAGGTAGAGTATATTAATTATTATTATATTTATAACTGACAAAAAATTAAACTTAAATGCACACATCGATTATATATGTAAAATAATTGGCAAGAAAATTGGTTTCCTGATAAGAATTAGAAAAAGGATTTCGAAATCTACAGCAGTAACCATATATAACAGCATAATAAAACCACACTTCGAATACGTTTCCACTATATTGTATACATGCTGCACCGAAAGTCAATTGACAAGAATGCAAAAACTTCAAAATACAGCAATAACAGTGATACTAAAGTGCGATCGGTGTACTCATATAAATACAATGCTTTACAATTTGAAATGAATGAACTTAAAAAAACGACAGTCGAATACTCTCGAAGGCTGATGTGCCGAAATACCTATGCGAGCAGATAAAATACGTCGGAGAGAGCCAACCAAATATGCTAAGAAATGCAGACGACTTTCGAATTCATAGAGTGAAGTCACCTCATATGCAGAAAACGTTGTTTTATACAGGTCTACAGCTATATAATTTATTACCTTCAAATATTAAAAATGAATTAAATGAAAATGTTTTTAAACGAAAATGTATTAATTTTGTATTATTTAATGATTTTTAGTTTTCAATTGTGATGTAAAATGTGGAAATTTAAAGTATTTTTAATACTTATAAATAAATAAATAAATACAAACTTTTTGTAATTAAATCAGCGGTTTTTATTTATGACTAACGGTCGTTTATTTTTAAAATTCCATACAATTGATGTGGCATCCCGCTGCTTTTTGCAGTATTACGTTCGCATATACGAGTATATATATACTTATCTCTTTCTCGCACCCACCATTTGCTTGTTTATTTTGATTTCAGTTTTGTCTTGCTTTTGACATTTTCTTAAATTCGTAAATCGATTGTGGTGGCGATTACCACATATTCGATAAGAAGTAGATATCCTTTTTATATACAATAGAAATAGTGAAAATTATTTGTTCCCGTAGAAAATGAAAGTATAAGCCGTAAAAGCAGTGAGTGTGTCAAGTGTTTACGTATATTTTTAATTCCCGTTAAAAAGACTAAAAGGCAATGGCAATGCTCACTCGATTAACTAGTAGCGGGGCAACAACTGCAGCCGTAGCCGCTCCTGGTTCACCCAAAGCATTACAACGTTTCCAGAACTGTGTAGCGTTCCTATGGCCAGCATTACAAAATGGCACAGGATCTAATAGTGTTCAAAGAAAATCTACTCAAGTTGATGCCATTGATTGTTTTACCAATGAACTGGTGGAACGTAAAAGTAAAAAGTGGGAGCAGATGCGTGATCAATTGGTAAAGGAGAATGAAGCCAAATCGTTGGCAACTAAACAAACAACAAAAACCTCTAAAACGTCTACTGCAATAAATAGTACAACATTTAGCCAAAGCATAGGTCTCATGTCCAAGGCGGTCATGAACGATATACAGGCTTTACGTTCGCCCGAGTTGGGTCTGGATATACGTTCTCTATCACAGGCTCAACTTGATAATTTGCTCATGTCTACGTTGGAAATAAAGAATAAAGTTGATTTCTTATATCTAATATGCCAGTGTATACGTTGGCAACAGCTTCCCTCCCATGAGACTTTAATAGCTTGTCTCAAGTATTTATCTAGTCTTTCGCATATTCAACAAATCGAATCGTTTGCAGAGATTTGTAAAAAACAAAGCCATCCATTATCGAAAATTTATGCTGACTTGGCGCCATTTAGGGCTATGGCCTTATGGCGGAGTGGCGGTGCCGATATTGCTTTAATGACCCTGCACAAAGGCTATGAGAGTGCTGCAGCCACCGAAGATGGCAAACGTATGATGAGAGCTGCTTTTCGCACCATCGCCGAAGAGACATTAGCCCAGAAGAGTGAAGCTGTCTTAGTTTCGCTTATGGAAGTGGCCCGCTCAATATATACTACCCACAAGGATATTTTCATTGTGGCCTGTGTGTGGAAACAATGTTTTGTAAGCGATTGGTTTTGTGATCAGAAATCGGCAGCAGATCTATTTGAACATTATAGCGAATTGCAGCAATTGGTGGGAAAACGGTAAGCAACTGTTTGGGTGCATTGATGGGTAAACAAGCTAATGTGCCTTTAAATTAGAACAAACTGTATGTCTTCTTTATGTCTTCATATATTTTTTTTTTCTAATTTTAGTTCCAGCTCGTTGTGTGCCTCTTTTCTGAGTCGCAATAATGTGGATGCTGTACATCGCTTAATTGAAGTATTCTTGCAATACAATCATCGTGAAGCCTGTGCAAATTGTCTCAGTCTATTGTTTAACTATCAATGTAATTATTTCTAATTTTTGGTCAAAAATCATCAGGTTTTTGTACATTTTCTTTTCTTTTTTTACACAGACAACCGCAAAGACTTACGAGCCTGTGCTGAAATAATCAAATCATGCAGTGAATTAGAAATGCCATTAAATGAAACACAAAATGAACAGTTCCTTAGCTTGTTTCTCAATCAAAATGATAACAAGGATACATCCAATGTTACAAGAAAATACGCTCAAAAATCCCAAAAAGAATTTCATTATAAATTTTAAGCATAGTCGTCCACAAATACCACCTGGAATGATCCCACAAATTCTTAGTTGTCTTTCTATTTCCTTATATTTCTATGCCGCACTTAAAATAATTTTATTTTAGATGAGTTTCGAAGAGCACTATTATTGTTGGTAATTAACTTTAAGGGGAAAATGATTTGTATGTGTATTTTGGTCTTTTAATTAAAAATTAAAAATGTATAATTAATTATATCTTAAGCCGGAGTTGCAGTACTGTTGAGTTAATTACTAGAAAGGTTTAAAATCATTGCGAAGTTTGAAGAAATACCTAAAACAATCATTTATATTATTGCATGCAAACACGATGATTCTGTTGTAAATTGTTAAGTTATCGCTTTATAGTAAGTAGTATGGTATTGACTTTTAAAAGCAATGTTCAAATCCATTTAAATACATAATAAAAATCAAATTATTTCATTTAAAACCTTGTTTTGTAGATCTCTTTAACGATTTTTTATGTAAATCTCACTTGCTTTTATTTTTTTAATTGATCAAAAGATATATTTCATGTTAGTTTTTGCGTTCTACACTATTTTAAGATTACAAACAATTACAAGAAAAGGAATTATCATTAGCCTAGAGATCTGCAGCTTCAACTTGCTGCTCATCCTCATCCATTTGTAAAGCTTCTTCTGCCTCATCCTTTTGTTGCTGTTCATCGTTTTTATCATCATCTTCTTGAGCTGAATGATCAACTTCATAGCCCGTGCACGATGCACAACGTGTTATCAAATGTCGCATACAATAGGCCTGTAAGCATTGTTGGCAACGCGTTTTGATTTTTGAACCATTACGACTTTTACAACCACGACAACGTCTACGTTTATCATTTTCACGTGAGTGCAAAACAATGCCTTCGCGTATTAGAGCTTTTTCTTTAGGTATTGAGCCCACTTTCGAATTTTCGTCAGCTTTTTTCGATGCGCCATTAAGCAAATGATCAACATTTTCACCTAAAATTTCAGCAATTTGTATTTTAAGCGGCAGAGGTAACTTTATATTTAAATGTACCCTCTGCTTAAGCTGTTGCTGTGTCAGATACAGACCCAACTGTCGTTGAAAATCTCGTTGCTCTATGCCAGCATCGCCATTCTCTGATAGGCGATATAAAATCCAAGCATTGAATGCCGCCACATCAAGCATAAACCAAAAATATTCCATACTCCAACGATTATATTTGCAACGCCCATAGTGTGAACCAAAGTTTTTTATTAGTTGATAAGCTTTACGATTGGTCAGGTGTATAGTCTCATATAGTTTTATGGAGTTTATGCGTGTAGAGAGACCATTGGTTACCAAATAACCAGTAGGGCTTACAACAGTATCTAAGCCTGATACTAAAGTGCAATCATTTTTAGCATACCACACATTAGGGGTTTGCAATGAACCTGTCAATTCGCTTGGTATCTCTTTAGCAGTTGCCGCTAGAGCACCTACGAGTTGTAGTTGACTCTGTTTTAATTTCTGCATTAATGGCATATTTGTAAAGCGTTCATTTAAACAAAGACAACGTCGTGTGCCTTTAATATCACTAACCAATTGATAAATTTCTTCATCGAGTGGCTCTATGTTATTAGCCACTAGCGAATTGCAAATATACATAGTTTTAGCATCACACATGGTTATTAATCGTAAGCCCATTAAGCCGGGCTCATTTTCCAAGGTATGGTTAAAAGGATTGTTTTCCACATGCGTTAGATCCAATATATGCTCATCTATCATACAGAAGCCACTTGGAGCATAGTAGGATCTACAGTTTATAACCAACTTTTCCCAGAAAGTGGCTACTTCATCTAAGGCAGAACCAGTGTTTGCAACAGTTTGATCTGCACAACGTATGCATTGTGTTAAAAACTCAAAACGCTTATAAGACATGGTTGCACGAAAAATAGCATTTCCCAATTCCAAAGTCCAAAGCTCTTCAACTGGTGCCGGTTGTATAGAATTACGCAAAACGCCACATAGGTAGTTTAAACCCAACCAGGCTCTTAATTCCGTGAGATCGGTGTATCTTTTCTGGTGCGGCTCTTTCTTTTTTGTAGCCTTAATAACTTCATTTGTACTTTTTACAACGATATTAAGCATAGTAACGTCCATTAGTAAGTGCCAGGCTTCTAACGGATTGGTTACCACCTTAGCCGGACCTTTACCCATAGCCAAGAATTCTGGTAGATCATCAGCTATGGGTGGTGTCAAAGGCACTTTACTCCATACCTGACCATTAGCTGCCCTTAGCTCTGACTCCAGTTTAGCCCTTTTATTCTTACTCACTTTAACATCCAACTCCTCTTCCGCATACATGTACGGCTTAAGGAAGTCATTTTCAGAGCAATGCCATTGAAATTCTTTTACTTCAATCTCTCTTTCGTCATCATCACCATCTTGCAGAGGATCTTCTATACGTTCTTCGTAGCTGACATTGGCGTCACTTATATTGCCACCACCAAAACCACCCATAACTTCCATAAATTCTTCACCGCCTATGCGACCCAAAGCGGCAGCAGCACCAACATCAGATGTGCCAGCCCCATCGTCATCACTTTCCTGTTGCGTTTTTATGTTCGCCAATATGGAATCATCGATGGTAAAACTCATTTTTCCAAAATAAATTTCGAGCCAATTGGTGGTACCTTTTATGATTCTCTACCGACGAGGGTTAAAAATGCCAATACACAAATATGCAACAGCTGTGTTGAACGGGTTAACACTATCAAATGTAAACAATTGATAAAAAATTAATGCAGAGTTGTATTTATATGTAGTCTTTACAGAGGTACTAAAAGAAGATTTAAGACTCTGGATCAGATTTTTCGACTATATCTATGAGCATCGAAATTTCTAATATTTCTAGAAAATTTTTTATAAACCTTGTAAGCAATTTTAACAATTTTTAAGCCCCATTGATATAGGTTGTAGTACCACTGTGGTATGCTGTATGTAAAACACCCGCCTACCAACCAAGGAGTTCTCGATTCAACATCGATAGCTAGTGACTGGTTACCATGACTACTGTGGAAAACTTCTCTAATGCATTAGGCATTCGGAACCGACGTTAGACTTTAGGTAGCCTTTAATGGGTCAAAAAATAGAAAAAAATTATATTTGAGGATACTTTAAATGGACTTTTCTGTTTGCATTGAAATCTAGGCGATTTTACTCAATTTTGTGATCTTCGAAACCTTATTAATTGATATACTGCCTCTTGGGCTGCTAAAGCATACATATGTAGTTATATTTAGCTTTTTTACTTATAACTCATTTGACCCAACGTGAGCCTCATTATTATTGTTAAGGATCTTTTCAAGTGTCTTGTTTATGGTGTATCTCGAATATTACAGAGCAATTAGCGCACTATATAAGACGTGTTCTATAACAGCCGTCTGTGGAATGAAAATATAGACATACTGCTATAATAAGATCTTGGTGTACACCAACAAAAACAATTGCAAATTACATTAATATTGTTTTAACAGAGCCTACAGACGGGCCGTTCATAATTCAGACTTAAATAGCGAACAGTTTCATACAGAAGCACACGTTAAAAATGCAACCATTTTTGAGGTATGTGGTTTAGGTGGTACTAATTTGAAGGCTGTACCCACTTGATCTGTCGATATTGGCAAACACAAACACCCGCTGATGGTCCCGTGCTTATCTTGTGACCTGTCTGGTTTTTCTCGCAGCTAACCAGTTTTCTGACCTTCAACATCAAATTTTTTGAGATAAAGGTGGATGGTGTTAACATCAAAATTAAAGCACCCACTACCTCCCTCAGCACCTTAAAAATCTATATTTTAAAGACAATCAAACGTTTTTTGTTCGTATCCAAGGATTTTATTTCTCTTTAAATTCTAATATTTATTTTCAATATTTGAAAAAAGGAAAAAAAATAAATGTATTTATACATTAATAATGAAACAAAACACGCCAATTAAAACACCGCGCTAAATAAAAAAGGATTGCTAAAAAATTATAATGAAGGAGAATTCTTAAAAATAGTAATACGATAAACAAGGTCTTCTTTCAGCTATAAGATATTTTGTTTAACATATGTAACTCATTATTATTATTATTTTTTTAATTTTTATAAAATTCTTATGGCTGAGAATTTAAGGCATTTATCAAATGAATTCAAGGTATGAATAGACATTTTTAACTCCAATATTTTTAAAAAATAAGTTGTAAAATAAAAAAATTCAAAAAATAATGAGCAAAATTTGTTGTTTAAAATTGTGATTAAAACGAAAATTCAAGTGAAAATTGTTAAACCTACTCAGTAGATAAAGCCTTTTCACAAACCACAATTCCAACCCAAAGTAGGATCATTTAATTGAGCCTGTATTTTTAAAATTAAACTATATATACGTAATGATGGTCCCAACTTAATGGGTAATTTCTTAACAACATCACTACGTTTAAGTAGCAATAGAGAACGTCCATCGATTTCTTCTTCCTTAAAGACATGAGCCTCTTTGGGAAAGTGTTTAAAGAAATAGTCATAAACCTGTTCAACAGTCCACTCCTTAACATCGGGTATATCGTCAAAATTATCATTCGGGCTATAGCAATGATTTGTTGAACTTGTTTTCAGAGGTGCTGAATCTACACTAACGGTATCCGAATATTGATTTGAATTTTTTGCACGTTTTTCTGGTGCTGTTGGCGAAACAGTACCAGTACCATTTTTATTATTGTTTTTTTCTTCGCCATTTTCAGCATTATCGGTTTCCTCTATGGGTCTCTTACGTATTTGTGACAAAGTAGTGGCATGTGTTAAGCCATTATTTGTATCTTCAGCAGTTGGCGAAGCTTTTTCGCTTACTTTATTATTATTACTGGTATTGCTTAAGGGTTCGCCACTTCCAATAATTTCACGTATTTTCTTTACTGGCAATGTAGTGCCATTGGTAATTTGATTATAAATTTGACACTTGTTGCATTTCCAACTGCGTATACTCTCCGTTTTGATAATCTTAGTGGGAAAACAATGAAGATGAAAAGATTTTGCACATTTCGAACAGGTGATTATATCATCTTCGCTATTATTGAAATTCGTTTTACAAATTCTGCAGTTACTGCATTGGTCACATACGTAATGGCTCTGCAAATGTTCAAAATCTTCAAATTCCACTTTCAAACATTGTTTGTGTATTCTTTTCTGGCATTCAGTACAGGAAATCAAAGGATTTCTATTTGCAAATGATGGACGCTTAGACTCTTTTTTCTTGCATACCATACAGGCGTCCTTGGCTTCTACGGGGGATATAGTCGAAGAGATAGATTTGGTGCTACTGGCTCTTCGTTCCAATAATGATGAAGCAGAATTGGAATAGTGTGGAGATAAATGGGTCACAGACGCAATGCGCTGTGAACGCGGTATATAATTGTCAGATGGATCAAAGACTGCCTTCGGCTTCTTAATACGTCCCGTAGTACGTACTGGCGGCTCGTTGTGTAAATGTTGAGATGGTGTATTAGCAATTTGATTGGTAGACATTTCCTCGCTCATATTATTCGGTGATATACGCATTCGTGCGACTTTTTTCATAGTTTTCCTTAACAGAATTAATATAGTTGTGGTTCTATAAAGAAATTCCATGAGATGAGAAATACGAACAAATATTCTTTTCTCAATAACCGCCGACTCTTTGGTTTTACCATAAACAAACTTACCTTTTCTCCTATTTAACAAAGTTTTGTAATTTTATTTGTTATAAACAATATTTGAAAGTATTATAAACTGGGGCAAACTTGTTAATTAATTTGACAAAATTAGTGTGGCAAAAGCACTAAGCAAATCGTATTTTCGTTTTTAATAAATAACTCTTAATTTATGACAATTAAAACATTTTGTAATAGTGTTGCCACATTAACAAAAATAATACGTATTAATGCTGGACGATTTATAAAAATGCTTAATATCGCGATATGGCATTACCATGTAGTTTATGTTCAGTACAGCTTTACATACCAAGCGAATTCATATTGTCTGAATTCGCTTTCATGTTTTTGTGGTGTACAACATAAACAAACGGAAAAAATGGCCGATACTCAAGTTATCAATTGGTACAGACAATTGTCAAGACAAAACATCTATAAATTAAAATTTATATTTTTAAATTGAATAGCTTAAAAATATTATGTTTCATTGCCAAAAATAAAAGAAAACAAGCTAAAGTTGATTTTCGCATAGTTTCATTGCTATATTTAAGTTTAATTTCAGTAAAATCTACAATTTTACTATAGCATGTGAATGAGATTTCAAATTGCCATATGTCTTGCATTGCGATCTCTAGAGAACCAATTACATATGCGATTTCAAACCTCATCGTCAATTTAAGGCGAAATACGATTGTCATAACTTTAGAAATTTAGTAAAAACAACTTGTAAAAGCTATTTAACTCTTCAAAATACGACAAAAATCTTCTATAAAAAACCACTGAAAGGTAAATGGAAGTTGGCCATGTCTTCTATATCACAACGTTTAATCCAACTAAATTTAACTTTATTCTTAAATAAGTTGCTTATGTATTTCAAATCATATTAGAATTCAGCTACAGTACGTAGTACTACATTAATAAAGTACCAAAAATCTTATATAACAATATGCCCAAATTTTGTATGTAAATGCCAATATTAATACAACTCTGTACGTTTAGAATTGTTTTGTGTGAGAGCTGGTGTGGCCCGCCATATGAAAGATATGATACAGGGAGAAAATTTAACGGGGATAAAATATGAGAAAATAGGGCATATAACACAAAAACTCATTTATACGTTAATGGCAAACGATACTTGCAGTTTTCATTTCTTACCACAAAAATAAAAACAACCACCTTAGTAGCCTTACCCAAAAACAAACTCACTCGCTTTTCCATGGTCATTGACCTTTAAAATAATTTTAACCTTGAGATAATCTCTCCTGTACCTTATAGCGCAATTAATAATGCAACATTTTCAGAATTATAATGACCAAACCCTCCTCTCCTCTTACACCTTTTTAAAACTGATGGTAATTGATAAACGTATTCGAGATTTTCTTAAATATATTTTTTCTTTTTGTCTTTCATTCGTTTTTTAGGCATCTTTTTTAAGTGGATGATTACAAGAGTCTATATTTAAAGTTCTTTGATTTTTTTGTTATAAGATTACAGTAGTATTTTAAATTCAGATTAATAAAATATCAAAGCATTTTTTTGTTTTTCGTTTATCATTTTCTCATACAAGCTGCCACTTTTTATAGAAAAAATTACAATATTGGATAATTAATAAAGTGAAAAATATTTGGAAAAAATAAGCAGTGGGAGAAACCAGATTTTTAAAATCTTTCTTTGTTAAAAAGTATAAAAATTGTGTGAAATGGGAAGGAAAATAAAAAAGAAAATAATATAAAGGTCGAAATTTTTTAATTTTTTTCCTTTTTTATTAAAGTATAAAATTTTATTATTGGCAATTTTTTTTAATCTTAGTTTTTCTTCTTTTTTTAGTTAAGTTTTTCTTTTTGTTCTTTATTTGTGATTCAATTTTTTCTTCTTGTTGTTGTTCTTGGGAGTACGATGTGTTTTGGTAAACATGCTCCCATTCTTTTCTTATAAATTTCATATTCTTTTCACTTGATTCAAAAAACCTTATTCTCCTAGGTGTTGATTTTTATTTTGCATTTAAATATTGTTGAGAATTCAAATTCTTTGTTTTATTTTTTCTTTTTTTAATTTTATTAAAATAAATTCTTTTACGAAGTATATTTTTTGCGTAGGATCAATTTATGTATTATAATTAATAAAAAAAATCAAAGTGAAACAATATATTGACGAGTACTACAACAAAAACTGTTATTATTATAATAATAGTTGGCTTGTTGAAGCTTGTTTGTGTGGTATTAGTTAAAGGGGAAAACTAAAGACAACTCCTTTTTTCTTTATATTACATATGATAATCATATTATATTATAAAGTTTTTTATGTTTTAATTTTATAAAAAACAGACTATTTTAAAAATATACTTCAATTTTTGTTTTTGTATTACATTTAAATGCAAAAGAAATTTGCAGCAACTAGAGTTTTTTCTTTTTCTTTATTATTATTAACAAGTCCTTTTTTCTATTTCTTCAATCTTCTAATTTGAATAACGTGTTGTTTTTTGTTGGTTGGTTGTTATTTTGGATAGCTGTTGTTGTATAGATGGTAAAAACATACAACACATATTTTATTATATTAAATTTGTTTTTGTAATTGTAAAAAAAAAGAACTTTATCTTAAGCCACACTAATAATAATACCACTCTACTTGTCAAGAGCAGTATTGGTCTTAGTAGCAATAACACATTCTTCGCCGCAAGACTTGAGGACTGTACACTATAAAAAGTAAAAAAATAAATTAGATTTTTTCATAAGTAAGGAAAAATTTTAAGACTTACCAAAAGTTCTTTGCCGTTGTCGAAATCATTTCTCAAAGAGACACCCAATTCACCTTCTGGCAATTTAAGATCTTCTCTGATGTCACCATTGTCAGACATCAAGGTCAAGTAACCGTCATCACTGATGTCGGTCAATTGGTAATCTTCTCTCTTAACATGGGGTACATCCATGTTGTGAGTAGATGGACAGATATCTTCATACCTATAAAAGTTATAAAGAAAAGAAAATAAAATAGTTATTGTAATATTGATGTTTTTATTTTTACACATAATCTACTCTACAATTTTTTAGAAAAGTGATAATGCGAAATATTTATTATAAGATATTAACACATACTTCATTAATGCGATTTTCACAAATTGCCAATTGAACAATTCGTCTAGTCGTTGCCCATGTTCTTACAAATTAAATTGGTTTGTTGGCAAACACTTTTTGAAAGCATTTTCAAGACTCTATTCTTCTTTTTTATCAAACCGCTTAAGCCAAATGTTGTAAATAATTAAAATAATTGAAACAACTTGATAGAAGCAGAAAATTGGTTGTTTTAGCGTTGTTTTAAAAATCTTGCAGGTAAATATATATATATATATATAGATAGATAGAATATATATATATATATATATATATATATATATATATATATATATATATAGATAGATAGAATATATATATATATATATATATATATATATATATATATATATATATATTCTATCTATCTATCTATCTATCTATCTATCTATATATATATATATATATATATATATATATATATATATATATATATATATATATATCTATATGTATCTATATATATATATATATATATATATATATATATATATATATATATATATTTTGCTGCTCTCACAACAATTAACGAATTTAGCTACAATTTAATGTTTCAGATATGACAAGAATTCAAAGTTCTTAATTTCAAATAAAATGCCGCTTTATGTACAGATATTTAAACTTTGTAAACCTTGATATTTAAACGGTGAAATCCTTTTTACATATGAAGAAAGAAGAATTGTAGTAGCAGTCATCTTTTGATAACTAAAGAATTGCCATTCATTTTGTCATTCATTTTTTGGATTAAGATTTAAACAAAATCAATATGTAGCATGTATGTACATTGTATCCCTGACTGCTGTTGTTTTTGCCAAAACAAAAAGCGTCTTTAAAAATGTGAGTCATCACTTGGTCAAGACTAGGCCAAATACGATATTTGAATGTATACTTTTTTTATTCATTTCTAATTATAAAATGTTATAATACAATAGATATAATTTACTGAGTCGTGTACTTACTTCTTATTTGAGAAAATATCGATGCCGACCATGTGAACTTTAGCGTGACCGTGCTTGCCAGTTTTGGAAGTTGACATTTCGACAATCTTACAGGGTCTACCCTTGAGCATAACAAAACCGTTTTTACGCAATGCAGAACATTGCATAGGATAAGTCTGTGAAGCACCAGAATCACCGGTCTCGAAATGATGGTCTTCAATTTCGGCCATTTTTTATAATTCTTTTTTTACAAAATTACTTTAACGATCAAGTTAAGACCCTGGATAAGGAATATATCTGGAAACAAAGAAGGAAACAAATATTATTTTTTGATTGTTTTTTGAATACAAATTTTAATAAATTTTATCTTAAGTGTTAACATAAACGTTTAGCTTTTTCTTCTCGTTAATTAAGAATGCCACGCCTCATTTATTACTTTTTAGTTGAAAATTTTCTAGTAGAACCTTTTTTCTGCGTGTTGTGTTCTTGTCTTTTTGTGATTTATAATTTTATATTTTATTTTCTTTATGCCACTTTCTTAATTCTTTTCATTTTTTACGACATATTTTTGGTTCTTTATAATCAACAAACACATCATCATAGCATTTATCATACAATGCCAACACCAACAATGCGAAATATTTTACACACACGCTATATACTTTGTTGTTGTTTTTCTTTAGCTGTTGTGTTTGTTGTCTCTGTACACTACGTTCGCATAGTATAGCAGCAGTGCAAATGTACTACCGTACACACAAATACTACTACAATAACAAATACAGATACAGAATTGTATTTAAAACTGACGAAAAAAAAGGAAAAACTCAGCCAGACCGACCGATCGACAACGTCATATTTTTTAATGCAAAAAAGAAAAAAAATTAAATGTTATTGAAATCCAGAAAAGAACTTCTCTTATTCATTGACATTTAACATTTAATTTTTTTACAAAAATAAAAAATATATATTAGCCATTTTTTCGCTGTCATTTCAATACATATTTTTTTCCTGTTCTGCTTTACCTTTTTCCTTTTGTTTAATATATGTCACCACAATCTACCAACCGAACAATGAATAACCTTTTACTAACAATTATAGAAAAGAAAAAAATTAATAAATATTTTCGTTTTCTTTTTTTGTCTGTAAATCTACGAGTCCTTTGCGTTGCCAACGTTAAAACAAAACTTTTTCAATGGGTAGGCACCACTACAGCTTTTTCTTAACGTTTTTTTTTTCTATAAAAAGAAAAAAGCGGTACTACAATCATTCACACCGAATACAACTGAATCATGCATGTTTGCAAAAAAAAAAAAAAAAACTTCGTTGTCTTCCCATTGCGGCTACAAAAAAAAAATTCTTGCGGTACACGCATTTTTGTTCTCTTGTTACACTGATTTTTCCGTTGCACTTTATCAGTTTTCACTATTTAACACTTAACATTAATGGCATTTCATTTATATTTTTCAATTCTTTTATTTTCACCTTTAAATATTTATTATTTTTTGTTAATTTTTTAAAAAAATTAGCTTAAAATACTCACATGTGATTTTAAGGTTGTCGTAACCAAAAAAGAGGCGAAACAAAAAGACCCTGCTATAAAAAAAATATATCCGTTTAAACATGTATCATAAACAAGCATACGTTTCAAGCACATGTTTGTTTAATGGTGCAGTGTTGCGTTTGTAAACAAAAAAAGAGTTGCCATTATTATAAGTTATGACAATAATATGGAAGCCCTCTTATGATCAGAGAAACGCCTAAAAAATTGAATATATATATATAAAATTATATCTTACTCAAAGGTATGAAGAAAGATTAAAGACGGAATTAATCTTTACGTTCCGTTACGTTCCAAAATAAGTAGTTCGGTTTTCTATTTCGTTCTGTTCTCTTATGAAGGAATTTGTTTAAAACAAACTTTTCTAAGTAACAGCATAAAAAAATGAATTTGAAAATATCATAAAATATTTGTTTGTTTAAAACAAACTTTTCTAAGTAACAGCATAAAAAAATGAATTTGAAAATTTCATAAAATATTTATTTGTTTAAAACAAACTTTTCTAAGTAACAGCATAAAAAAATGAATTTGAAAATTTCATAAAATATTTTATTTAGCACATAATTTTCTTTTTACAGAATTTTTTAAGGGAATTTCAACATGAGTTGAAAAGAAAAGAAAAATTATGTTTCTACACATATTGATTTCTTAACACGAACACGATGGTAATCGTCTATTAATTTTTCGATAAACCTATAATGCGAGATTTTTTGACGCGTTTACAAAGAGTTTATATTAGTTTTAGGGAAAGGCCCTGAGACAGTAGATTTTGCATGTATGAGCACAAAATAAATTCTTAAGTGAACTATAACAAGAATTTTTTATATGTATGTATTGTTAATTTTTTACACAATTTATTTAGAAACGTATCTATCACGTAAATAGAGAATTAGTTGTATTTTATTTATTTTTACTTTGTTTATCAAAAACAGCTAATTCATTGTCACAAAACAACTAACTACACTAAGTAAGTAACGAAACGGCACAGAACAGAACAGCTACAGAAAGTAAAGACTAATTAGGCCTTAAACCTGAAAAATAGCATATAATTCTATGAAAAGAGCTTTTATATATAAATTTTTTAAGCTTAATTAATTTTTGAGTGCAGTATTGGCATTAAAAAATCAAATTATTCTTAGAATTTTTAGCTTTTTATTGATATAAATATTTGTTTGAAGTAGTTTACATTAAATTTAAATAATAACATATGCTTCTATGTAAAGAGTTTTTTTAATATATTTTAAGCTTAATCAATTTATGGTAGAGTATTATTTAAGAAAACTCCTTAATTTTATTAAGGCAATTAAAAATCAAATTAATCTTAAGAATTTTTATGGAAATGAATTTATTGTCAAACTAGAGAATACAATATATTTGTTTGGACTAGTTTTTCGCTTCACACTGGAAACTTCCAGGTAAATTCAGAAATTTATACCTGGCAATAATAAAATATTCATTTATTAAAGATTGATCTAATTGATACAGTAAATATTTCTTCTGTGTGCTAGCTTATCACTCAAATAATAATATGAAATGATGTAATTTTACAGGAAAAGTTAAACTTTCTATGATCCGATTTTTTTATTAAAAATGTATTTCGATATTTTTACTATATTTTAAAATAACTAGCATTCGCTTACTGGCTAAAATTCGAACACAAATTAACAAATGTTTTGCTATTCAATTTTTTGATATTATATATATTTTATATATTTCCTTTTCTGTGTATTATTTTATGTCTGCATTTTGTTCTTTTGACTCTTTTTTAAAAGTTATTCAGCATTTCTACAATAGTAATTGGCAACTCAAAACGTAACCCTGCACAATATAATGTTGTCAAAACCTTACGATAAATTTTATCGTTGACATACACGTCACTAACTACTTATTGTCATTACTTCTCTGTAATCTCTATTGGCTCAAAGGTTTGTGATTTTTTTTACTCACACACTTCAGTTTAACTAAAAAAAAGTATTTGCAGTGGACGTCTCCAAGACAAAAGATGTTTTTAATAAGGGTGAAAAATTTTCAAGTTATTTAAGCGGCCAACGCGTATTATAAATACGTATCCAATTTTTAATTACCAGTTACGTGAAAACAAAGAAAAATAAAATTGAATAAAAATAATTCATAATAATTGAAAAAACCGTGCATGTGTCCAGCGACATTTCCACTCAAAATTTAAATAGGCAAATTGTTTACAAGAAAAAGAAGGTTATATATTGAAAGAAAGAAGAAAAAGGCAGTAAAAACGTAAAGGAAATTGTTGTACAATGGCTTTCATATCGATTATTGACACAGTCTGGATTTGCTTTGGTTTATTTATTGTATTTTTAATACTCTTGTCAGCCATCAACAAGTCAATCGGAGTACGACGCTTCTATGTACAGCTATTGTTAAGGATATTCGAGGTAAATAACAACAATTGGCGATAATGTTGCGACGGCATACATATGTATGCATGTGTATGTTTTGTGTACGTCAGTTTGTGCGTGTGCGATTACGTGCTCTCACACAATTTGTAACAACAAAAATCTCTCAAAATTAAAAAACCACATAAAAAACAATTGGTCTACATTTGGCTAAAAGAAAGTGTTGTTGTTCGTTATTGTTGTTATTGTTAATATTGTTTTGTTAATTTTTAAAGAACAAAAAATTAATTTTAACTGTGTTTTGTTTTTGCAAAAAGTATGGACGTGTCAGTATCGAGACGGCCAATAAGGAACGTCAAGGTTCTGTTAGACGAGACCAATTGGAAGAATTAAAACAGAGGCATTTAGCAGCTGCCGGAGATGCTAAAATACAGCCATGTGATACATCTAGTCCGACTAGTAGCGTAGATGCGCAAGAAGAAGAAGATAAAGAAAGTGAGGAAAAAGAAGAAGAAGTCGACAATGTCGTATCTGCCAATGGCAATACATTAATTGACAGGGATAATGTCTTGCTGCCCACCTCAAATGATACAAACTATAATAACGATAAACTAAAAGAAAACATTAAAGATGTAAGTATAACAAAATATAAGATATAAGAAAGTTATAGTTAAGACTAAAAGCAAAATTTTGGTTCGTCGATTTGCAAGCATGCGTCGAAGTCTGGGGCTATTATTTAAGATATAGCGAATCTTTCTTCTACATATCTACTATTCCAAAAATTACTTGCATTCATATTACTTCACTTAACCATTTACATGCAGGCTCCCTAAAATGTTTAATTAATACCTTGCCTTTACGACCTGTTGCTTTTCTCTTCGGGTGGTGATCTTATTTTTCTTGAAGAATATTTGATGAAACACAACAGGTGTTCTTTACAACTTCTGAAAGGGCGGTGTAGGAAAGACCATTTTTAAATAAAACTAAAACTTTTACAAACAAAATTATTTGTACATTTGTCTTAAGTTTTTATTTACTTTTCCAAACGGTGTCTAAATTCAAAGGTGTGTTTCTCAAGGTATATTGAAAGTTACGTCGGAGGAAAAATTTAATACTGATAAGGAATTTTTAAAATGATTAATAAATTTGATAAAGAAAATATGTCTAAGCTAATGCTCTAACAAATTAATTATCAGCAATTGCGATATGTTTAACAAACCTTTATAATTAAATTAAATTCAATGCAACATTTAGTTTTAGGTATATTATTTAGGTATTTCCTTTAAAAAATAAACATTTGCAGGTATGTTGACATAAACCTTTCACTTTAAGTTGACGCAAAAAAATTTATGGTCTTAAGTCAACGAGAGAGAATATAAAAATATTCAATACAATAGTTGATATATTCTACGGTTTGCATATTATTTAGCTAAATATTATTGAAGTCTAATGTTCAATATCATACTATTTCGGTAGAAAATAGTTACCACCTCCAGGTTGAAAATTTTTACCTTAGTTCTTTAACACCCTTTACATCGGTATTAATATACATTTGTTGTGTACCAATACGGCTTTTTTTGTGTTTAGATAAGACATATATACAGGTATGTGATGGAAATCGAAAACAAAAGAAAATCGATACAAAAGTGAAAAAAAGTTGTGATGGCAACTTAAGATTCGCTTTCAAATCGGTTTTGTTCTAAATCGGATTCGATTTAATTTTCCATTTCGTTCTATGAAAACTTCAACAAAAACAAGTGTGATAGAGAACGAAAGTCGAATTGTTTTTATGTTTCCAAATCGATGAGTGATGAAATGAAAACGATGCAATTTTTATGCAAGAAATTTCTTCAAAATGTTACTAAATCTTAAAAATATGAATAAAAATTTTAAGTAGTCATTACCCACTGAAAATTCTTTTCGTAAAAAATACAAATAATTGCCAAAACTATTTTTAATTTTCTTTTTCATTAAATAGATAAAATATTTGATTAATAGATAAATAGCATTGGAATACAATTTTTTCCTGATTCGCTACTATAGATTTTACAAATCCTGAATATGCTCTGCGTTCCTGCCCTGATGGTGTCTAAAAACACCTCATGGAAGAAATAGGTATATATAGGTGTTGTATTGAGAAATTAAACAAAAAAACAAAATAAAAGATACATAATTTTTTTGAATTGTATTTCCAAAAACTTAATTTTTAATTGAAAGCAGCGGCTACATATGACAGTCAGTCTAACAGAGGCACTGACGCCTTAAACTTTTAATGTTATGTCAGGCCGCTATACACTTGCCAAAACATATTCGGTGGTGGGAGAGACGTACACACCGTCCATCTTCGAATGGTTAACAGGGTCTCTTCAATAAATCCCATGTGATTTTTTTTCCCCAGCAGCTAAGGCGATTATAAAATGACAATTATTGAAAATCCAATCTGCAGACAATGTTCTTCTTGGCTGCCAGAACACTGTATGGCTTTTTTGGAATCCATTTCACCAACATGTCAGCCAATGACCAGCAAAATGTGATTCCATACTTCAGAAATTCAATAATAATAAATTTATATTTTTTGAAAAGTTAAATAACTTTTTTTTATCAAAGGTTTGTCGTATGTGTGTATGAAATTTAAAATAAATAAATATAAATTTGGTATTTTGTTATGAAACGCGTTGAAATAAAACAAATATGAAAAATGAAATCGTTGCGATTTATATCATACCTTCAGTTGATTCGTTCGTTTTAAACTTTCGATTTCATTTCAAAACGAATCGATTTCTACCACATACCTGATTCCACAGATATGTATATATCGTTACGCCATATAAATTTTTGGTTCTACTTTCAAATCCTCTGGATTTTTCAGTAAAATAAGGGGAACAATCGAGCCAAAGGATTTGAAGACATAAGCAAATGTTGATCCCGCAATACGTTACATTTTGGTGGAAATGCCCATATACTGTATATCGGTATTATCTTTTTTTTATTGGCAAGCTTTATTTAAACTGTTAAGAAAAACTATTGAAAACATTTTACAATAATTTAAAAGCAAAATAAACGTTTTATTTCCATAGTATTCCTAGATTTTGCTTTCCCTTTAGATACAAAATCTACACACGGCAATATTTTACAAAACTAGGAACTGTTTATATAGGCAGGACTAGGCTAAAAAGTGTGAGTACCATTTTTTGACATTAGACGACATACATTTGTAAATAATATTCAAATATTTATTTTTGCAAAAACAGCTGTCTTACTAAATTATGTTTAATTTGAATCCAAAATGTTTAATGGAGCACATACTGATTTTTTGCATAAGAGCATGTATTCTTTATAATTTTTATAATTGATAATATTAAACAAAAGATAGTTTTTGATATTTATTTAATATCTAATCTACGAAATTAGAAAAAAATATATATATGTAAAAAAATGAAAATGATTTTATCTTAAATTTTGTGCTTATAATATTTTCTTATTAAAACTTTTAACGTCTTACTTAGTTTAACTATTAAACAAAATAAATACTTTGCTAAACAAACAAGTCAATACAAAATCCAGTCAGTATAATAAAACCTGTAATGAACAAAAACAAATATTGACCTTAAACACCTATAACTGAAGTAATATTTGTTAAAAAAAACTACATACATATGTATGTGTATAAGCGTAATGACCTTTGATATGTCGATTTAAAATTGTAAAACAAAAATTTTAAAATCAAAGTTATTGTGGTCTCTTCTTTCTCCCTTTTAACAGCCAACATATGTAAATATATATTAATTTTTTTTAAAAATTTTCAATTTTAATTACTTTTGTTAGAATATACGTATGTAACTAAAACAATTACAAATATTTATTCATTTACTGCCTATGGACATATGCATGTATATCATGATGGGTTTAATTTTAGATAAGCAAACTCTGAGTCTAAAAAACATTTCTGCTGCTGCTGTTTCGTATATATTTAAGTAAACAAAAGCGCACTTAAGCCTTAATGGATGTCCAAAAAGGTAGTAAAAAGTAATCTTAAAAAAATATATTTAAAAAGCGTTTAAGCTTTTATGAGTAGTTTAACTATTAAAAAAATATGATGGCGCATAAGCCATGACTATTGCAACTTGTTATTTATATGTGTGTACATTTTTTACCATTTTGGTTTTGATATATTAACACTTAATTTTTTATTTATTTTTCTTATAATTCAATATTGCTTTAAGATAACACAGACACTCTTACATATAGCCCGGTAATAATATATGGATTACTGTGTTGTTCGTTTTAACTGTTAAAACACATAATTATATTTTGAACGTTGAAGGCTATTATAAATATATAAAAAAACGATCAAAAATGATTGGTAAAACAGTTTTTTGATTAAATATTAATAAACTGTTTATTTTGGAGAATTTTTCAATTTTTTTATATTTGTGTATTTTTTTCTTTTATTAGCTTAAGATAACACTGTTATTTTAAATGGTTTAAAAAAAAACGTAGAATGATTGTTTACCACAAAAAAATAAGATTCAGATTTGCTTTTATTACCATTAGCAACACGTTTTTTTGCATTATCTTTACGAAATATAGCCACTGAACGACAATGCAAATCAGTGAAATTATTATTATTATTTTTCTAAGATTTTGAAGCTTCTTGTCTCGCAAATGCATGTCATGATATAGATGGGGAAGAATATTTTCAATCCAGAAGGCATTCAGGACCTAAATGAAAGTGTATCAGTACTTTTGAGACCATGGTGTTAAAATACCGGTCATTTTGGCGCCTATACTTGAATATAGTTCCTAATTGGTCAATTATTCTAATCGGTTATATGAATTTCAATTTACCCGTGACAAAGACCCCTGTGAACCTGCCGTTTATCACAAATTAATAATAATTTCTGATAATGCATAATACAATAAAAATGTATTATTAATTCAATTAAATTAGATATGTGATATATTAGTTAACGAATGTAATAAATGGGTTATGATAAGATATACTTCGTGTTTCAGCAGTAGGTACAAATTCCTTTTTTTTTTGTATTTATTACCAAAATTGGTAGATATATTGAGTTTGTGCTAACATTTGCACACAATTTTAAAAATTAAATGAATGAATTTTGATTTTATTATTATTGTTATTATTTCTTTATTAGTATTAAAAATACTCTCTAAAAGCAATTGTGCCACAATTTTATCACACTTCAAAATTTTATCGAATATTACATATTTCACAAAAAAGGTAATTTCTATATACATTAAAATACCGTTCCATTTTTATGTTATTTGGTAGGGAGTTGAAAAGTTGTAAGCTCTTATAGAATAGAGACCGCTGTATTGTAGTTCATGGTACCCTTTCAGTTCTAAAATGCTCCTCGTTTTCCAAATGGTATGGTTGAGCGTCTCCTGTATACAATATTAGTATTAGAAACTAGTATTTTAGAATACTATCTGGATCATCTAAATTTAACTTCTCACTTAAACTACATCGTAGTGTTAGTCTTGAGTGCCTTATAGATGGGCTGTAATTTTCTTATTTTTGTAGTAATTTTTCATAAATTTTTTTCTATTTGTTTATTTTTTCTAGGAAAATATAAGTTTTCATTTCGAAGGATGTCTAGACTACATTAAGGCTGGTGTAGAGGCTATAATTGAAGACGAAGTAACATCACGTTTTGAGGCTGAAGAATTGAAAAGTTGGAATCTTTTAACGCGCACAAATCGTCAGTATGAATTTATTAATTGGAAGATAACCCTTATCTGGGTTGGGGGCTTTATAGTGCGCTATACAATACTTATGCCGTTGCGTGTACTCGTCTGTTTTATAGGTGTAAGTATAAAAGATCCTGTCTTTTAAATGCAGTTCTTTTACAATCTACAAACGCGAGGCAAACAAGCGTAAAACTTTTGAATTTAAATATTTTACTAAAAAAGCAATTTGAATTTTTTGCTTTAGGTAGCTTTTGCTGTATGCTCAAATAGTTTAGTGGCTTTGATACCGATTAAATTCGTACGCCACTTTTTTGCTGATTTTGTTTTTAAATTAACATTTCGTTTGATAGTCTGCTCTGTGTCAGCAGTTATAAATTTCCACAATACTCAGTACAAGCCAAATGCTACAGGTTTTTGTGTAGCCAATCATACATCGCCACTAGACGTGGCCATTTTATCAACGGATTGTACTTTTTCATTGGTGAGAATTCTTTTTTAATTTCCAGAAACAAAAAAGAAAGACAAAACCGAAATGTTTGCTTGTATGCAAAGTTAATTGTATTAATTCGAAAAATTCTCTCAAATGGGCTTATTACGAAAAGATGGTATTATGGTATGGTATCATCTCATTCATTCTAAAGAAAGTCAAAAAAGTTTTTTTACATCTATGGGATTTAAATATTTTACATGAATTTTTTTTCTATAATGTTGTTTTGTCTTGTTTGCTACACTATTGGATTTTAATGAATGTGTATTTCCATTCATTTTTTTATTTGTTTATTGTGTGTGTTTTATACGTCCATCATCTCTTATGTGAATCATTTTATTTTTGTTGTGTTTCCATTCCATGTCTCTCTCTCTTCTCCATCCCATCATTACGTTATTATATTAGGTAGTATGGCTTACTGTGTGCACGGCTGTGGTTGGCTATATGCCAGAGGGTGAACGTAAACGTCATGTGGTCAATAATATCCTTAGACATTGCTTCTCAGTACTGTCTAGTGCCATTTCGGCTGTTATCAATTATCATAATGAAGAGAATCGTCCCACGACGGGTATTTGTGTGGCAAATCACACCAGTCCCATTGATGTGCTGGTGCTGATGTGCGACACAACTTATTCACTGGTAAGTAAAATGCATGCATGCGGGTTCTTTTCATTAAAATTGGTTTTGTTTTTGTATTGTACGTTATGGAAATTATTGAAAATGATTTGATACTTTGTGGGTTAAATAAAAAGTACAGAATACTGATGTTTTATAAATATTTTCAATGAGTTAAAGAAAAGCAGCTCGAAATCTTGCGCATTTAAAAGCCAGAAAATTTAAAAGAAATGAAAAAAAAAATTAAAATTTATCAAATAAAATTGCAAATATAAATTTCATTGAAATATAAATATTAATAAAACATCGGTAAGACATAAAAATGCTTTAAAAGTGAATTTAAAAATTTATATGCTTTAATACCTTAATACATAGATTGGTCAACGTCATGGCGGTTTCCTAGGCATATTACAAAGAGCCTTAGCCAGGGCTTCACCGCATATTTGGTTTGAACGTGGCGAAGCAAAAGATAGACATGCAGTAGCTGAACGTTTAAAACAACACGTATCAGATCCAAATAATCCTCCTATTCTAATCTTCCCTGAGGGAACATGTATCAACAATACTTCCGTAATGCAATTCAAAAAAGGCAGTTTCGAAGTCGGTGGCGTTATTTATCCCGTAGCAATTAAGTGAGTTTTTTTTGTCGAAATGAAAAAGCTGCAAATACAATTGATGTTTTGTTTTTAATTTCAGATACGATCCCCGCTTTGGCGATGCTTTCTGGAACAGCTCAAAATATACTATGCTACAGTATCTGTACATGATGATGACCTCTTGGGCCATAGTTTGTGATGTTTGGTATTTACCTCCCATGTATAGGCAGCAAGGTGAATCGGCTATTGATTTTGCGAATCGTGTTAAAAGTGTCATTGCCAAACAAGGCGGCCTAGTCGATTTAGTGTGGGACGGCCAATTGAAACGAATGAAACCGAAAAAGGAATGGAAGGAAATGCAACAGGTCGAGTTTATAAAACGTCTGAAAGGAGACTAACTTTTTTGTAGAATATTTAATATAATTGTTTAGCATTTTTTTAATTCCATGGTGTAATTATGTTATACCAAACTAAAAAAATTCTTTGGAACAGAACATAACAAAACCAACCAATAATGTAATATTTGTAATTTATTTTAAAGTATATTTAAATAATTTTTTTCGGAGAAAACGTATATTAAATGAAACTAAAAAAAGAGAGAAAACATGAATTTTTAAATAAATCGAAAAGAATTAAATTTTTTTCCTAAACATTCTGCTAGAGGTTGGTGAAACGCAATTTTCGAATGGCATTTTTGTGTGCAATAGGAGGTAGCAGCAGCTTATTTATTTTCGTTGTGCGGGCTATTCGAGCGACATTCCAACGCTTCATATTAACATGCTGGTCAATGAAGGATATAATTATTTATACTTTAATAGCAGCTTGCGATCTAGTTCTCTTGTGTGTTTACTATCGTAGTAGTACGCGTTATTTTGAAATTTTCGCCTTATTCACTCTAACATTTTGATTTAAACAATGGCTGTTTGAACATTGTTAGTAATAACCTTATTTAATAAACATTTTATACAAAATGTTTTCAAAAAAAAATTTGCTGCACCTCTTTGTTGCCAAAACAAGAAAACTTCTTGTTAACTTGTTACATTCACTGAGAATTGATAGCAAAGGGATCTACGTCTATGGGTAGCACCGACATATGTCTAGGTTCATGCTTGGCATAACTTTTAGGCTAATGTGCTTTATTAACTCACAAGTTGTGAAAAATTTGTTGCAACTCGATAAATATTCTTTCTGTATATACATAAATCCCAAAATGTGTCCATATTTGTAATGTAAACCATACTTTAGTTATATTTTTATGTATTCTTAATCTTAAGGGTTAAGGAAACATACATTTAGCACATAAAAAGTGTTGCCAAATTCACGTATAATCTATGAAACGCTAGATGTCACTGCCATTCATAGTCGTACAACTATGTGCGTCATCAGTTCTCTGTGAGTGAATAAATTTAATAAGAAGCTAAGTATGCGTACAATTTTGTGTTGAGGAGAAAAAAAAAAGAAAAAATTATAATTTTTTTTATAATTTTCTTTTCAAAATTTATTTTGTACAAAAGAAATTATTTACATAGAACATAATAAATCTTATCCATAAGAATGTCGCATCAACCCACGTCAACAGATTTTGATAAGTTTACAACATACAAAATAACAACAGGACAAACTGTGAAACGAACATCCAATGAAAGCCACGATGATGACAGTAAAAAGCTGAAACTGGAAAAGAGTGGGAGTGTTCTTACAAACTCTGCTGGTGCTGTTAGTAATCCTGCGGCGACACAACAGCCAACACATCTTCTAGTTAGTAACAGTGTGATGGCTGCTGCAGACCTGAACAGTAAAAAAATTAAGTCACGAATGAAGGTAAATGATACAAGTGCATCGACTATAGCGACAACAACAGCATCGTCTTCAGTTTCAACTGGCTACTCATTAATAGTTGAAGACGCCACAGCTACGGGGACTGGAAGTGAAGAGAGCAGTGAGTCCAGTGGTAAAACGTTTTCAGCAACCGGTGGCGATGGTGAGTTGATGTTTATAAGAAAACATGTAACGGGTAATAAGAGTGACAGTGGCAGCGGTAGTGGTGGTGGTGGAAACCTAAGTAGTGATGGTTGTGTAGAGGAACGTATTATACATATTGAAGGTGATCCCAGTGGGAATACAGCAGCCTCGTATATAACAGCTATGAGTACCAAACCTCCCCCTAAGCGACTGCAAATAGGCATGGCAGAAGCAAAAAAATCACTGGGAGACAGTATAGACCTAAAACTTATTACCACAGGTGAGGGTCAAAGTGGGAACAAAATCTCTGTAATGAGTGCAGACAAAAAAACAGAACAGATACTTATATCGGCTTCTAATACCAGCTTAAATCCCCAAAATACCTTCACTTACAGTCGTGTTTGTTCTGTCAGCAATGTGTCCGGCCAACAGGGCGAATCGGTCAATCTTAAGACTCTCCAAGGAGCTGTTAAAAATCAATCTTTAATGGTCTCATCCAAGAAATTATTACCTGAGGTAACACAAACTACGGCCAAAGTGTCCATAGGCAATACAACCATATCAGTGCCTTTATTAAAGCCTTTAAGTTCAACTCAAATCATACAAACTGGCAGCGGTAGTTCTGGTCAAGCTGGCAATGTGGATGGTTCGAAAAGTGTTATACACACCTTACAAACCGGCGGTAATCAAGCGTCGCAAACTCAGTTGAGCAAAATATTAAATATAAAAAGGGGTCAAAAAGTAACCCAGCCCACATATGTATCATTTTCTCAACTGCAAATAAAACCGGTGTCATCGGCAAAGATAGTGCAAGCCAAAGTAGTGAGTAAAAAAATACCGCTGCAAATTCAAGCGGTACAAACTAACAAATCTACATTACTGCAACAAACATCAGGTGTTGTAACCATTACATCCACCAAAGCAGATCCCCATAATTTGCAGCAGTCACAGCAGCATCATCAACAACAGACGACTGTACAGGGACATATATTTCCATCGCCACAAAAGAAACAACAATTGAGTTTTGTTAAGGAAATACCTACAGGGGCTATAATAAAAACAACCTCTACTGCCAACATAGAAGACTCTAGTGCTGTTTCAGTTAACAACGCTATTACGGCAGGTGAACAGACTACAACAACAGCTAAAATAATGAATGATTCTTCGATAAAAATAATAGAAAAGTCATCACAATTGGTTAAAACAAACACTGTTGGGGATGCTACAACAGCTCCATCAATTATAGCCACTGAGTATTTACCGGCTAGTGTCAAGGTAGTGCACACCTCGTCTGCACAGCAGCATTTAAATGCCTCCAATCTACGTAGTACTCTGGCCACGCAAATTGAAAGTTTGGAGCAAAGCAACAACACTGGTGCTACGCAGCCGCAGCAACAACCACAGCAGCAAAGAATAAATATATGCCCAACAATAAGTATTGTAAGGCAAAATTCTCCACAATTGGTTACCACATCAGGAAATATTTCGACCGTTTCGTTAAGCATGGCTGATGCTGTCAGTGGGCAACAAAAACTTATTCTTACTAAATCACAATTTGCCAATGTAAGTGCAGCCAGTGTCTCTACATCAATGGGCGGTGGTAATACAGTAACGACAAATTTTCCACGTAATATCTCTCTAATGCTGGCCAAAAGTTCAGCCTCTCAACAGGTATTTACAACTTCAGGATCTAAAAATACTCTTTGTGTGACAACAGCAGCGGGTAATAACAAAATAACAGGCGGAACTCGACTTAATTTAAATATACAACCAAATGTGGTTAATACAGCAAGTGTAGTCGCTACGAATACTCAAAATGATGGTGATTCTTCTGCAGGAACAACAGCGGATGGTGGATCTATAGAATCTAGTAATACAACGGTACAGGTACAACAGCAGCAACATCAGTCACAGCCACAGCAGCATCAAACTGCTCATATAACTCAAAATCGTAAGATAATACAAGTATTGCCTGGCCTATATAGTAGTAGTGGTGGAAGTATTGTGCAGATAACGAAAACAAAGCCTCCTGTGCAGGAGGATGATGATAAGAAAAAATCTGAAATGCATGAACAGCAGCAACACCAAAAGCAGCAACAGCAGCAGACGCAAACACAGCAACAAGTGCAGCATTCACAAACCCAACAAATACACTTACAGATACAGCAACAACAGCAACATAGTATTCAGCAACAGCAGCAGCAACAGAATCATGGTCAACAACAACAAATTCATATGCAAATACAGCAGCAACAAAGTCAGCCACAACAACAACCGCAACTGCAACCGCAACCGCAGCAGCAACAGCAACAGATACACATACAACAAATACAAAATGTACGACAACAACAATTACATCATAGGCAGCAGTTATTACACAAACAACAAATGCAACAGTTACAAAAGCAGCAGCAACAACAGCAGCAACAACAACAGCATCAACAACATCTTTTAAATCAACAGCAACAACAGCAACATCAATCACAAGATTCCAGTAATAGTTCTACTCAAACAACTACATCTACGGAAAATCATCTTTCTGACACAAAAACGGGAATTCTACAACCATCCTCTACACCAAATGCAACAAAATTTTCACTTAATCAGATACAATCATCCCAATACACCAATCATCATGCATCCAACTCCAGTTCTTGCAATACTACTACACAAACAAATCCAAATACTGAACAACATCAACAACAACAACCACCACAACACCACCAACAGCAACAGCCGCCTTCAAAAGCTGAGGAAAGTAATAATGTTCTACTAAAGCAATTGTTGCAAAACTCCAACACTACACCTAACAATCAAAATTCAAATAACAGTTCACGTTGTAGCGTCTCGTCATCAACTTCATCATCCGCAACTTCTGCTGCTGCCACCGCCACTGCTGTTTTACCAGCACGTAAAGTCATTAATGTACGAGCTCCTAGCCTAGGATTAGTTAGTTCTTTGGAAGCTCAACTGGCGAGACCTGTTATACCACCAGTACCTGCTAGTGATTCATCATCAACACCAGTATCGGTTTCACAAACTCCGCCCACCAATACATCACAATCTTTAAAGTTGCTAAATGATAGTATGAAATCATTAAATCAACTGCAACAACAACAACTGCAACAACAACAGCAACAACAACAACAGCAACAACAACAACTGCAACAACAACAACAACAACAACTGCAACAACAAGGTGTCTCACCAGCTCCAACACCACCAGCAGCACAGTCCAATACAACAACCTCCACCATTAATAACAACAATAACACTAATATCAGTAGTCTTAGTGGTAGTAATACTCCTTCATCCTTAATAATAACAACATCATCAAAATCCAGTATAACTCAGCATATGGATAAACCATCAAAACCAACTTCGTCTCCTTTAATATCGAAAGAGACTTCGTTTGTTTCTAAACCATCGTTATTGCCACCACAAACGTCAAATAAGGAACAAATGCAGCAACAATCTGAACATAATCAACAAAATATTGAAATATTTTCTCTACAACAATCATTACAAAGCGGTGATATTTTTATGAAAAATGAGAAAGTTCAGCAGCAGCAACAGCAGCAGCAGCAGCAAAATGAAACCTTAACTACATCATCAGTAACGGGAACAGGACAAATAAATGTTGGTGGCAGTAGTGGCAGCGTTACTGTTGGCAATCAGCAATCTTTTAAACAATTTCTACAAACGAATACAACTCCAGGTTCTTTAACAACAAAAATAACAAAATATGTCCAAGATGTTAAAAAATCAGCTGCAGAACAACTACAACAGATTCAACAACAACAATTGCAACAAAAGCTTCAACAACAACAGCAGCAGCAGCAGCAACAGCAACAACAGCAGCAACAGCAGCAACAACAACAACAACAGCATCAACAGCAACATCAAAATCAACATATGACATCTCTCAACCGATCATTCAGCACAGGAGCTAACATAACAAATATATCAACTTTGACCAAGGACCTGTAAGTAAAATTTGTTTTTTTTTTCTTTGATTGTTAATTCTATGTACAGAATTCTTTGAGAAAATAAATATATTTTTCTTACAAATACTTTTATCTACTATTTAGGGTTAGTGGCAATGTCGTTCTAAATACTACTCTTGCAAATCAGCATACAGCGTCTGCATCATCTAATACATCAATGAATGTTAGTGTTAACGTAACTCAAGGCCAACAGCAGCAATTTGTGGGGACAATACAGCAAGGAAATTTAGCTGAAAGCAATCAGAATCAAACCAAAGTTATCGACAGTCAAACTACGGTGTCCCTGCAACATCAACAAACGCAACAAGAACAAAAAATTGTACATCAGCAGCAGCAGCAGATTCAACAACAGCAGCAAATAACGCAACAGCAACAGCAAATAACACAACAGCAACAGCAACAGCGAAATCAAATTCTTATGCAACACGTGCAACAGCAACAACAACAGCAAATAACACAACATCAACATCATCAGACACAACCAAATGATCCAACAAAACACGTCATTAAAATGGAAGTTGATGAAACGCCACATTTTCAACAAATACAGATCCAACAACAGCAACAACAGCAACATCAACATCAATTACAACAGAAACAACAAATACAAACGCAACAACAACAACAGCAAACATTTAAAACAACATCTTCGTTACAAAATACTTTAAACAGTTCCATTTCTACTACATCGTCTACAAATTCCGAGGGGTCCGCTGTTCAAACAAGCATGAGTAACAAACAACAACAGCAGTCACAAATGATACAACAGCAACAAATACATCAGGCTACACAACAACAGCAACAACATCATCATCTTCAACAACAGCAACAACAACAACAACAGCCGCAGCAGCAGCAGCAGCAACAGCAACAGCAACATCATCATCAACAACAATTGACACACACAAATCAAGCAATAACAACAGCATTAAATGCTGTTCCCACACCTGCCACTTCCGCAACAACTGCCCCCAATTCAGCTAACAAAGATGCTGAGCGCAAGAAACGTAAACGTGATCAACAAAAACAACGAAAGCAGCAAATAATCAGCACCACTAAAGATACTGCTGCCACAAATAGCTCACCATCTCTGGCAAGTACTTCGAATGCTGCAGCAAATGCCAAGAAACGTTCACGTAAATCACTCAAACTTGAAGAGGACTATGATGGCTTCATCGACAATCTGCTGTCGCATTTGCGTCAAATGCAACCTTTACAAGTTCTCGAACCTCAACTCAATGTTAATTATGGTGTTTGTAATATTTATGGTTGGCGTAATTCGAACTCTTCCTCGCCTGTTAAAGAAAGTCGTCAGAATGAACGTTTGAATTTATTCGAACAAGAACTGGAAGGTGAATTTGGTGCTGCGTATTTACCCAATAAAGTGCCTTTTTATGATTCAAATAATTTTATGGATCTTAAAACAAAAGACGATTCAAATACCACCACCACCACCACCATACAAAATAATTATTATGATCAGGAGTTTACTTCGTTCACATACAAAACGGAACCAGAAAAATTATCCAGCTGGGTGAAGGTGTATAGAGAAAGAGCTGTTGAACCGCCAGAAATAGTTAGTAATAAATTACTTATGCCAATAGATCCAGTAAAAACAATGCGTTTGAAGATGTTGCAACAGGAAACGTTTCCTGGTCTCATTTTAATGAGCAGTACTCAACAGAAATTGGGTCGCATGTCGCCTGTGATACCATTTGTAAATCCGATGGCTTTGATAACAAAACGTAAGAAATGTCCTCTCAAGCCTTTGGAAAATGACGCAGCAGCAGCAAATGGTTTATTCACGAAGGTGCATGAAGATGATCTATTAGACAATAAAGATGGGTAAGTATAAAACAAACGAGAATCTGCCTTTACAAATAATATAATTATTAATGTAAATACAATTTTTCCTTTCTACGTTCTGTTTAGCATTAAAAACAGTTTGAATAGCCAGAATGTGGTTTTGTCTTTACCCACATCGTCAGCCGAACGTTTACTGGATGTATTGAAACATTTGGCTAATCTACTGCAACTATCTGCACCCATACCGTATAAGATTGTAGAGAACAACAGTGATGTTGAGGCCGAAACGAACCAAAAATTACAAACTTCTTCCCTGACACCTGCCGATCGTGAAATCGCCTTAAAGTATGCATCCATGCAGAACATATTAAATGGTTCCAGCAAAGTGTGTAGACAATGTGGTAAGGCCATTACAGGCCGTTGTATAAAAAGCAATGATGACTCGACAAAAACACGTTTTCATGCTAGTTTGGTGCATCCTACTAAGCCAAGATATTTTTGCAATAAAATTTGTTACGTACAGTTCCGTTGGTCTATTGAGAAGAAATCCGTGTCAACGATAGATCTAAAATCAGTATTAGAATCTAAGAACAGCGAAACTGTTATGGAAGCATCAGCAATAGCAGCAGCTGGAGCTCTAGACACCGGCAGGCTAGATAAAGGTAGTAGTGATAAGAATAGTTTGAAATATCTACTTGACTCTGTACAACAAACGGAAGAACCAACAACAACAGCTTTTACCACCACATCATCAACAAACGCAGAAACAAAACAGGAAGAAACTTCATCTGCGGAAACAGCGGCGAAAGTGAAAAAGATACCATTTCGTTATTTCACTCCAAAATGTTTTCAGCCCACAACCCCGGTCAAGCGCATGTCCGATAAAGAAATACGTGATTTGTTATTTAAGATGGATATAACAATGTCGGTTACCACCCTCCACAGCAATATGGGTGAACCACCTGGTACGCACCATCCAATTGAAGATCGACGTCAATGTGTTTTATGTAGCCAACTGGGTGATGGTGTGGCGGATGGGCCTTCACGTTTGCTTAATTACGATGTGGACAAATGGGTCCATTTGAATTGTGCTCTATGGTCAACGGAAGTTTATGAAACTATAAGTGGCGGTTTGGTTAATTTTCAAACGGCCTTACAGAACGGTCTGAATCAGAGTTGCAATACTTGCCAACAGCTGGGTGCTACAGTTAAATGCTATAAGACGCGTTGTGGAGCTGTTTTTCACCTGCCCTGTGCCATTCGTGATCAATGCGTATTTTATCAAAACAAAACTATACACTGTCAAGCTCATGCCTCACGTAACGACAGGGACAAGGAGCTTATGACGCTGTCAGCGCCACGTAGAGTTTTTGTGGAGAGGGATGAAAATCGCCAGGTGGCTGCTATAATGCATCATTCGGAAATGATGAATTTAATGCGTGTAGGCAGTTTAATATTTTTAAATGTAGGTCAGCTGTTACCACATCAATTAGAAGCATTTCATACACCAAATTACATTTATCCGATTGGTTATAAAATTGTAAGTAAAGGTTTTGGTTTTTATTTGTTGTTAATTTGTAGCCACCACCCTCTTCTTTTCCCTCTCTGTCTCTCTTCATTTAAAGATACGTTTTTATTGGTCTATGCATCGTCCAAATAAACGTTGTCGGTATATATGTTCGATTGCTGAACTATCGGGTCGTCCCGAATTTCGAATTGTTGTACAAGAGCCTGGAAAAGCTGATGTAGAATTGCGTGATACCACTCCCAAAGCAGTATGGCAACGTGTTTTGCAGTCCGTGGCGGAAATGCGTAAAACACATAATCTGGTTAAATTATATCCAGAGTTTATAAATGGTGAAGATTTGTTTGGTTTAACTGAACCTGCCATTATACGAATTATTGAAAGTCTACCAGGAGTGGAGACACTAACAAACTATCGCTTTAAGTATGGACGTAATCCTCTATTAGATTTACCTTTAGCCTTAAATCCCTCCGGGGCAGCTCGTACAGAACCAAAGCTAAGACAACTTATGGGTTGGAAAAAACATCATCATCCGCAACGGACTTGCAGTAACGTTAATACAGTAGGTGGTGTCCATCAAGGTACGATCGCCACTGTAACAACAGCCGGTGAAGTTTCATGTCCATACAGTAAACAGTTTGTACACTCGAAAAGTTCGCAGTATAAGAAAATGAAACAGGAATGGCGTAATAATGTCTATTTGGCCAGGTAAGTATTAAAAAATTGAAATTGAGATTGGAATTTTAGAAATTAAAAATAAACGTAAAATTGCCATATAGATCGAAAATTCAAGGTTTAGGTTTATATGCTGCACGTGATATGGAACGTCATACCATGATAATTGAATATATTGGTGAGGTTATACGTTCAGAAGTTTCTGAAATACGTGAAAAACAATACGAAGCAAGGGTGAGTATGAATTTTGTATTGCTTATAAGATGAAAATAAATTTGAATTTGTATAATATTAAAGAATCGTGGTATATATATGTTTCGTTTGGATGAGGATCGTGTGGTTGACGCAACATTATCTGGTGGCTTAGCCCGTTATATAAATCATTCGTGCAATCCCAACTGTGTAACAGAGATCGTTGAAGTAGATCGTGAATTACGCATAATAATCTTTGCTAAGCGTCGAATTAATCGTGGTGAAGAGGTTAGTTTGTAAAAAGGCTTTAAATCATAAAACTAAATTAATAGTTTTTTTTCTTTGTACAGCTTTCTTATGACTATAAATTTGATTTCGAAGATGAGGGTAGTAAAATACCCTGCATGTGTGGTGCCCCTAATTGTCGTAAATGGATGAATTAAGATAAATTAATTCACTAGAAATTATTTCTTCTATTTTTTTTTTTTTAGTTAATATTTCTTAGTTAAGCTACAAAAGTATATAAATATATTTATATTTAAAAACAAAAAACACAATCATAGTAGTGTATAAAGTAAAAACCAATTTATATATAAATAAAAATATTTTGTTTAGTTAATGCACTACATTGTTATAACAATAATTTATATATTTTTAAATAGTTATTAAACTATATACACACACATATTACTATGTACAAAACAAGTTGTACATATATATTTAAAAAATATTTTAAGTAAAAAGATAGTTATAAAAAGTTAGGTTAAAAGTAGCCAGTGAATTCGTTTGTTTGAAAATATTTTCAATTTATTTTTATTTTTTTACTTTTCCTACAAAAGATTACATGCAATTATGTTTTAAAATTTTAATACACACACATATATATATATATACATATATATATACATATATATATATATATATATATATATATATATATATATATATATCTATATATATATATATATATATATATATATATACATAATCTATATATACATACAAATATAAAATAATATATATATTTAATAGTTATTTGTAATTTTGTAGCTATCTTCTTTATTATACTTTTCTTTATTTTTTATTTAATTATTATAACGTTCATTATGTTCACGTTAATTAAAAAATAATTTAACAAAAAATGCAAAAAACCTACGTATTTTTATACACATTTTGTTCTTTATCATTATTTTATTATAATTTTAGTCTTTATATTTTATGATATAAAAAATTAAGCCAATGATGTAGTGCATTCGAATTTGTTATAGATGATAATAATTATTACTAATTTAAATAATGTAAAAAAGAAAAATCGTCTATAAAAAATATTATTGTTAAAGATTTTTTCTCCATTGTGTATGTTAAGAGTAAATCAACAACATAATATATATAAATATGTATATGAAAATATTTAATTATATTTGATAAAGAAAAATAAAAAAATATATAAAAAATGTGGTTGAAATGTGGTTATAAAAAATCAAGCAAAAAATGGACAGAATGAAGTAAAGTTCGAATGTAAAAAAAAAACTGCCAGATACGTTAAAAGGTAACAATTTAAGTTTTTATCTTAAGATTTTTGTAAATTCAATTTTAATACATAAATTTCTTTTTTTCTTCATTAACCCAGCTCATACTCATACAGTTCATTGTGCTGATGATAGAAAAATAGGTTGATGAGGAAAACAAGAGTGTGATTGTTTATGGACATAAGAACAGCTTCGGTAAACAGCTAAGCAACAAAGTTTCTATGTAATGTCTTATACGTTTTATTAGCCAATCAAGCACAAAGATTGTGATATACAAGCAACGCGAATATAACGAACAAGTTTCTATATTTCGTCAGAGCACCTACCATTTAAGTTGAATAGACTACCATTATAATAGGGTACTTTTGTGTTCTTTACGCGTTCGTAAAGTAAGAACTTCGAAGAATCGGCCCATACATGAGAGTTATATTCCATTTTCAATCGAATAAATTTCTTATAAATTATAATAAGGTCAAATAGTGAGTTATTTTGTTAAAACAAAATCAGTTACATTAATGCTTCTTTCGACACTCGACAAATGTAATCGTTCCAGCAGACAACATAGTAGAGGTTGCCTTCCTAAACGTCTATATACAACATCAAAGCAGTATTTGAATCAAACAGTAATACTTTTCAATGCTGCAAATCAAATGTATTGTCATTTTAAACTTTGTAAAATATAAATTTTTCTTCTAATGCGTTGAGCATCAAGAGCTTTCGTTTCCTCAATATATTTATTATTATAAAAACAATAACAAAAAAGTCATAAAATAAACCATGTCAACATCATTATACGAAGGGCGAAGATATAAAAAATATTTTTATCAGTAATGCTTTACATAGCTATAATCGTAATGCGGAATACATACAGTCGAAAGAAACTGAACGAAAACGAAACGCAGAAAACCAAATTACGAAACGGAGAAAAATTCGATTCGAATCAAAATGCCGAATAATTATTAAAAAAAAAAAAAAAACATTTTTAATTCACAAATATTTGAAAACATTTATTTTTCATCATTGGGGTGGCGAGGTGTAGTGGTTAGAGCGCAGTCATACAACACAAACGGACTAGGTTCGAATCCCAGCAAATAACATGAAAAAAATTTAGATAACGAATGATCAGGAGAAAGCATCACATACTGGGGAAAAATTACAATGCTAAGTAAGGATCTCACCACCACTTAGCAAGGATCTTCACCACTACACGCAATCATATGGAGACGAGCTACTACAATAGATTAATCATCTATCTAATTAGCTTGAAAATCAACTTGATTACTGAAACTGAAATAAAGTAATGGATGCTTTGTGAAATAATATGTCCACTGGAGCAGTGATGGAGAAAAAAAATTATTCACCATACGAATATTGTTTAAAAAAAAAAAAACGTTTGTACCTGGGTTAATTACAGTCGATTTTATTTTATCTTAACCCACATCCCGAACATATGTTTACAGTTTCTCAGGTAAATTTAATGTTTCCGGCAACTTTTTCCAATTATTAAAAACAGTTTTTTTTCACAAGATCGTACTGTCATTGATCTTAAAGTTTTACACCGTTTTTAAAAAGCAATACGTGAAGACCTTGACAAGAGTGTAGTTTATTGCATAAATATTTGTTTATGTAAATTCCAATCTAGTGTACGGTACCAGATTAGTGTTTGCGCTGAAAACCGAAGTCATGAGCCATACACTAACAGACTAGCACACAATGTGGTAATTTTATGTATATAATGGAGACTAACTTTAGTGTACAGTGCAGTGTTTTTATTTGTGAAGCTTTGTGATTTTTAGCGATTAAATGATATAATGGCCCTTATAGTGAAAAAATATCATGTGAAATCTGTTCCTGTTTCACCAAATTCTGATCGTTAACTTAAAATTGTTTTTGCCTCTGTGTATTCAAATTTTGTTCGCCTTTTATTCACGAGAAGAATTTTTTATTTAGATTTTATACATATGTATATGTACTGAACTAAAGTGGACACATGAGAGAGGTCGTTTGGGACGTTTGGGACGTTTGGGACGTTTGGCAGATTTCAAAGCCAAAAAAGATAGACTTATCCCTTCTCCCAGACAAACAGCAGTATTAACGATCATTAAAGTTTCAACGTCTCATTGCATTTTTCGGTTAAATAGGGTTGCCGTGAAGAGTATTTGCTTTGTATTGTAAACGCATGAGTTTGCAGTATTACTTTACATACTATGTTTATGAAATCAGCCCGTATCCAACTTTATATTTTGTAAAACCAAATTATTTTTGTATTAAATTGTTTTTTATTTATTTTTTTTTAATATTTTTAAAACATAGTCTGTTGTTATAAATATATTAGATTTTAAAAACACACAATATTGTATCGTAGATCATAATATTTTTTTGTTTAACTAATATTAATTTAAAATTAAATTATTTTTAAAATAAATTAAAACTATTTTGTATATAACACACATACAAATTAATGGTTTATATATAACATTTTTGTAAACATTTACTAATACTTCTATTACTTATCTATTTCTAGGAAAGCTTTAGCATTTCAACGCTATTATTCGAATTTAACTTTTTTTAAGAAAAAAACATTTTGACATTGACATTCTAGTTAACCAATGTAACAGCAGTGTGGTGTAAAATTTGTCCAAGTAAAAAAGAAAAATTTAATTTAAACACTTATTTATCCATACATACAACGTAATACTTATGTGAAAGAATAATTGCATTCATATATACGAGTAAGTATCTTTACAGTTGTGCTTTTTTAAGTGTTAAGTTTTTCGCTTACATATATTTTTTATTTATACTCTGCTTATTTTTCTTGTTTTCTTTCTAATCCATATAGCGAATAGTAATGGTATACATAGTAGTTATACATACATATATTTCTTTATGATAATCATTACCCATTATACGTATAACTAAGGATAGAATAGAAATATCAAAAGAAGGTCGTTGCCAGCAAATAATTTACACTCCTCATATGGCTGCAGTCAATTATATAGCAAAAAAAATAAAAAAAAAAAAACTTACGGGTGAGTGTAAGTTTATATATATACTTTAGGATATTTATTAAAAACTTATACATCAACATCTAGAAATATAACTATAAATATTGTATTAAATGGTTATGTTGTCTGGCCAGGGAATAAACTAATCATTAGATAGACATACACTTATTTGTGTGTCAGTTTAATATATTAAACTTATTTCTAAAACACTAATAAAATTTATCTAAATTTTGTTTTTGTTTTGTTTTGTGGTTGCAATAATTGCCTTGGCTTTAATACGTTTTCACTTTTTCTGTTTGCTGCTTTTATAGATCGAACCTTGTTTGAGATTCTCTAGGAAAACAGGTTGCATATCGGCTGACCATGATATTTCTTCGCGTATTTTTACCGGGCCATCTTTGCATGTCAGCCAGTAAGTGCTCATTAAACCTTTGCCCTGAAAAGAAATAAAAAATTGTTTTATTTATAAAAATTTACGTGCCTTTTTTCATAAATTTTTTAATTCACAATCTTACCTTTACATCAATTAGACCACGGTGTTCTGTTTTAAAACCACCCACTTTCATTAGAGCCTGATTCATTTCTTCGGTAATGTGTATTTTATGAGCTTCACCTGTTGATTCCATACGTGATGCTGTATTAACAGTATCACCAAATAGACAATAACGTGGCATTTTTGTACCAACAATACCAGCAACAACAGGACCAGTATGGACACCACAACGTATCTGTAGTGTTTCTATGGAACGTGGTATTTTGAAAAACGATGAAGCATCAAGCAAATCAAGTGCCATTGTTGCAATCTCACTGATGTGTTTATTACCTAAGTAGAAGAAGAGAGGTAAAAGGGTTAAAAGAATGTTCACTGGAAATTTTTATTTTTCATTTATGTGGAAGAATACATTCGTATTTATAATCACACCACAATTAAGTGCACAAACTGGCGAAATAGGAAAAAATCTATATTAATTTAAGCCTAGAAAAACCTTTTAAATTTTGAATTATAGCAACAACACACAATAGTCAGCAACTGTGAATTGTATGGAGTATTCTGTAACTAAGAATTCCAGTATTGTCAGCATCGCGATTTTATTTTTATTTTTTAAAGGACTCAATAATTTGTTTTCACTCATTGGTGTTTTTAGGTATTTGCATTAGTGCAATAACTTACTTAAACTGTTTGTCTCAGAATCAATTTTGGATTCGAATAAGGCATGTCTGTCTATGCAGAGAGGCTGGAATAGATATCCTACCAGCTGTGTTCTACAAATCGCATATGGCAGGCGGAAAGAAAGCATGATCATAAAAATTCCTATAAGAGGCGATCAGAGAGAGGGTTCAAACTGACGGGGCATTGCACTATCCCTACGTGCTGGTATAATTTTAAACTCTTTGTTTTGTATAAAAACATTTTATGTAAAAGAGCAATTGCCGAAACTGACGAAAAGCTTGATAAATATTGAGCAAATATTTAGGCCGTCAAAAAAGGGTCCTCACGTCAGAAATTGACGATAAAATCTATTGAATCCACATTAAATTAACTTGAGGTGGTCGATTATTTGAATATGAACCGCCTTCGCGCAGTTGATATCATGATTGATCACACTCAATCAGTCAAGTGTATTTGCCAATTTTTTTTTTACTGTATAACAAACGTGGATCCATTACAACACATAACATAAAACAAAGAATATGCTTTAAAAAAGGCTAATATGGGTCTGTGCACCAACAAGATCGTGGTATAAGTTTCTTCGGGATATACGCGGTGTGATTCACTGCGGTTAGTTTGAAATGGGTAAAACGAAAGTTATCCAGAACTTTCGGATGGATTCTACAAAAACGACTTGATTTATCATTAAGGAAAATATCTATAAAATGAAATGCTTTGAACTGTTAGCCAGTATAACTTCCAGATTTAGCTCCTTAAGACTATTTCCTGCTTCAATTTAAGAGATTTAGATTAAACGTAGAGGTTATTGTTAAGACAAACGCCGAAAGGAATATACAAAAAACTACACAAACGCTGGACTTAATCAATTACACTTAATGGCGACTACGATTATGTTAAGAAATGAAACAATATTGCTAAAAAAGAATATATCTTTTATCATAAAAGTCACTTAGTTATAAGCACTACACTTTTTCCTTTCAAAGTTTTTTTCCCCCAAGTGTACAATTGAATAATAAAATTAAAATATTCTTAGAACTTACCATTCTTCACCGGTAAACCTGAAGCCACCATATAGGAATCACCAATAGTTTCGACTTTGTAAACATCATAACATTCGATGCGTTCATCGAATACACGATAAATCGAATTCAAAAATGTAACCACCTTTTCAATACGAAATTCATTCACATCCATAACATTGATTCATAGAACCAGTCATCCATTGATACGAGTGCACATTCATGCATCATTCACCAACCATCCAGCGAAAGGAAAATAGTACGCGAGGTTGCAAACATGTGTGTGTGGGTGGGTAAGTGTGTTCATGAATGCATGTACAAAAACAAAGCACGCACGCAAACATAGGAAAATAATTTGTTTTTATTAAAATTTGTTGTTACTTTTCTATTTATTTTACACTTTCCTCTCTATCTCTTTTCACTCTCTCTCTCTCTCTCTCTCTCTCTCTTACTTTATTTTCTATGTTTCTATTTTTTATTTTTTGCTCATCAACTTAATGTTAATTTCCGCTTTATGTTATTTATATGCATTGTAGATGAATGTGAGTGTATGTGTGTGTGTGTTTGTGTTTAAGAATTGCTTAGTGTTTTTGTTGATGGTTTCAGGAAGAGCAAGTAAGAAATCGTATATGTAAGTTATAGAAAGGTGTTGATAGTTTTCTAATGTATGATGGGTTTGTTGTATTTTTTTTTTTTATTACAAAAGTATTTTAACGAATAAGATAATAATGAAGATGATGATGACCTGCATACATACAAAAACAAAAAACACATACATACGCCTACACAGACCATTTGATTTATACACACCTCTAAAGGGGTACAACGAGCGGCTATTTCTGTGAAGCCCACAATATCACTAAAATATACGGTAACCGATTCATAAAGTTCAGCTGGCACCTGGGGAAAAAAAAGTACAATAAATTATTACAGGATAATATCTACTAATTATAAAAGTTTTAAGAGATGAGAGCAATCATTCATTTTGATATGAACATGTCAAAAAATTTTTTATATTTATTAGCAAAAGTAGCAAAAACAAATGAAAATGGGTTATTGACCCACCTGTTGTGTGTGTTTAAGTTGCATGGCTACACTGGGTGGTAACATTTGAAAGAGTAGAGAATCACTTTTACGTTTTTCACGTTTAAGTTCTTTAGCTTTTTGGGCTAAGTTTACAGCATACATCTTAAAAAAAAAAAAGAATTTAAATCTTGAAAATTTTGTATATTTTCGCCAAAAAAAAAAAAAATTAACCTGTATTGTAGCTGCGGCATTTTTAACCAAAATAATTATAATCGGTGAGACACATAATACCACCACCAATATACCAATTCCCACTGCCTCCTTTTTGGCAGCATCCCTTAATTGTTCATCGACATATTCCCTACAATATAAATTGGAATTTATTTCTTTTTATATTAATTTATGTATTTTTGAGGCGAAACTTACTTAATTTTACGCCGTAAATCTTTTTGTAAAATTCTTAAATCGTCTGTGTAATTGTGCATGGAATCGTAATATTCAATGGCGCTACGTTCATCAGATACATTTGGTTTATTTTTTAAAATAATAGAACTCCTAATAATTATTTTTTGTTAGGAAATCAATTTTCATTAAGATGTTTGCTTTTATTATTCCAAGGCTACTACAGTGAAGGGCAAAATATTAGAAGAATGATTACAGAATATGAATTGCTTTAAATATAACCTCTACTACAAGGTGAAATTAAATTGTAGTTGCGAATAAGGCATTTACAAAATATAATGAAATTATCTATTAACACAACCATCTCTCAGGAAAGTTATTTTTGCTTCGTGCAGGGAATGCCGGGACCTAGGAAATCCCCTGAGCTGCATCAGCTTAGGAAAGAATGTATGGCAAAAAGGAATCAGGATTGTGTGAGCTGGGAAATGTATCACTAAAGCTTTAACCAAAGCCAAAGAAGGAATAATGGAGTCGTTTTTGTGGAGAATTGCATATTGTCACGGAAGCGTCCCGTCTATACAAGGTACTATTCAAGGATCCGATTACGCCAGGATTCCTTGGTTGAGGCCAGATAGTAGTTTTACTGAAAGTAGTGATGAAACATGCATATTTACCGATTTGTAAGGGTTTGGAACCAGAGAATCCATTTAAGTGATAAAGTTTGTTCTATTGAAACAGGGAAGGGGGTTTGACAGACATTGGTATCTTTAAAACCCTGTAAATCACCGGGCCCAGATGACATTTTCCCAGCGCTTCTCCAGCAGTCGATATTGGTTATCATGCTATGGCCTATCAGGATTTCCACGTTTCTTTAAAGAATTGTAGGCCAATCAGTCTACCATCGTTTTACTGAAAACACTGTTAAGACTGATTATTGTTCATATGTTGAGTAATGTTCTCAATTTTTGCGTGGACTGTACACATACCTCAAGGAAAGGTTAGTGAAAAGAGTCCTGCATAATGTCGGCACCAATGAGGAAACACTTTACAAAAAGGAATATGTTATGGCATCAAACATAACTTGTATATTGAAGATGCTTTTAACAGCGTGAATTTATCCTCGTTAGTCGATGCTCCGCATGAATTGAGTGTTGACCTGATGATAGCGAACTGGACTGAGAATATGTTAAGTAGGTGTGACGAGGAAGGTTGTGAAAACTGTGGCGCGCCACAGGATGGCGTGTTTTCTCCTCTTCAAACGATAGGTGAGAGAGCTTATGGAATCATTGCTAGGCGTTCTCCTGTCTTGTGATAGGGACAAGACCGAATTGGTTGTCCTTACTAGGCAGTACAAATTTCTGGAGCTCAAGCCGCCAAAATTGGGGGCAACTAATCTGAGAATTTTGAAAGAAGTCAAATACTTAAGCGTGATGCTAGACTCGAAACTTTCGTGAAAGCGTAATGCTGAGTGTCGGATGAGGAAGGCTTTATGTGCTTTCTACTTGTGTAAGAGGGGTTTTGGAAGGAAATGAGTTCTTAAATCCTAAGTTTTACACTGGATGTACACAAGAGTTGGTTTCTTTAGCTCTTTTAATGAGCAAGTTCGTTGACTTGCAACAAAAAATATATATGTAAAATACACATACACACAAATGAATGCAATTTCTATTTAAAAGAGTTAAAGAATCCAATTCCAATGTACACCGTGGTCATGTATGTATGTCACTCTCGACTGGTTGAAGGTACTGGACGCCAGTCTGTACCTCACCATTCTGAATAAGATACAGAGGCTGGCGTATCTTGTTATTACTGGCACCCTGAGTTCGACTCCCCAGGTCAGTCTGGAGACGAAGATGGGTATAACACCCCTTTACATCTTTATCAAATGTGGGTCTGCGAAATCCTTTCTCAAACTTAGGAAATCAGGCGGACTGCTGGGTACAACAGGTTTTATCGACTATTTCAAATGTGACGACGTTTTTTTTTCTTTTTGGCGATCTGACAATTGGCATTACATTTGCTGGTATGATCGTAGCCCGCTTATTATTTTTTAAAAATTGACGTGGTTGTTTGCTTTTATGGCTGTCAAAAGCAAATTAATAGATTTGTTTGTTCGTTTGCTCGACAGTAGTATAATATTAGATAGCTGTTAAAGAGATCAGTGTTGCCCTCGTATAATGACACAACAATTTTCCTAGCAAGTAATTAATTAGATGCATGCCAATTCAAAAATGTAATGTTTTTTTATTTAAGGAGCATTAATAAATTAATTAAAAATAATTTTAAAGAACTTATTGAAATACACCTAAAAAACGAATTATTGTAAAAGGTTGCAAATTCTAATTGTTTAAATTTCTTTGTCTACTGACCTATTTGATCAGTTTCTGTGCTTACTATGACTCATATAAATTTTGCCTTCCACTGTATAATTTTTTAATGCAATAACCTTTTTTTAACTTACATTCTTTTCATTTTCTTATATTTTGCTGTTTTTGTAAGATTCTTGTACATTGATGTTAGTCTTGGTACATAATTTAGGGTCGAATTAATAAGTTCCCGAGCCAAAAACTCATAACGTATATAGGAGACAAAACCATCAGAACTTAAGTAGCCACGACCATAATATTTAATGCCAAACGAAGAGGCTATATTTTGGCATTCAATGCTTTTCAAAAGATTCTTAAAGCCCACCAAGTATCTGTTTATAAAAAAGTTAAAGACTTAAAAATTGTGTTAAATACATTTCATTTACAACTCACCTCCATACCCCACTATTGTCGGCCTCTTTGATTTGTTCCGATAAATGGTGTAGCAAGGCCTTATTAACTGATGTATACCAGTTCATTACATCTGTAATGGAATTATCCTCAGGTTCGGTACGTATTCTATCCCTTATTTTTTAATGGAAAAAAACAAAAAATTTGCATTTTAATTACATTTTATTTCCTAATTCTTCTTTCTTTTTTTAAAATGGATTTTCTTCTACATATACTTCCTCTGTCGCGTATATGTACTGTTAAATGTTAATGAGTTCGATTCAATGAAAGTTCATTAGATTTAAGCATATGGGTTAACATACATATGTGCGTTTTAGTTTTTGTTAAATAGGGATTTACCTAAATTCATTTAGACGACTTTGAAATTCTGTACGATTTAATAATACCTCGTAATCATCATCATCGGGTGATGTGGGTACACTGACCTCACTCCAGGTGGTCATATTATTTAATGCCTGATCAGTGACAGCAAAACGTTGCGTTAAATTTGAACTGTTGAAGGAGAAAGAAAAAATTAAATAAGAAAAATCGTTTGTAGTTATGTCTGATGTTGAAAAAAAAAAAAAAAATATAAAACTTAAAAAATTTCTTTTTTTTTTCCCAATAAAGGCCATATGCAGTCAAATATGTATGTTCACTATGTCAAATAGAGGCCCTGAACAAAGTCAGTTATCCAATTTGATGAAAAAGATACTTATACTACTCTTTTGGAGATACTTAATCTTTCCCCAGAAACATATTCCTGTCAGCCGAAATCGCGAGGCATTCACGCAGTACGGTGTCAGATGCCTCAACGTACATATATTGTGCAAAATCTGCACTGATCAGCCCCAATATTTTTTAAGACATGTTGATGGTTTCTAAGTCCACAATGACCGGTAAAATCGTACTCTAAGTTTGTTCTTATTGAGCAATTTTAGCTTTTGGACCTATTAGGAGTTAGGGAAGCAAATCTCTTTGCTTGTCTCAGTCCAGGGGCATTTTCCAATAGCCTAGGAATTGATCCTACTTATAGAGTATTCCACAGGTACACCAAAGAATGCTTCAAGCCTAATAAAAATTCGTCAAGCTTCTTAGTTTGGTTAGCCGTCTGACATTACATAAATACCCTTAAAATTTATTTAAAACAAGTCTTGTAGCTGGTGGCTGTGTTGGATCCTTGAGAACTCTTTATCTGGAGTATTTATGGTAGGACTGGATCAAAGGAACTTAGGTTTCTATATAGTGACTGGTATACCTTATAATTGTGGCTTTGAGTTGCTGCAAGTACAGTGAAAATATAAATAGTCCTTAACCCACGAGCAATTGTATTGTGAATGTTTCTTATTGCAAATCACTTGAAAGTCGTTGGCAAACGCATTGTCTACTTTCCACTGTTAGAGATTCTTTGTTTTTTTTTTCAGTTGTTAACGAGTTAGAGCTCTTTTTCATACATAAATAATTTCTACAATATTGATAATATTGGTAACCCATACGTTAGGCCAGTGTTCACCACTTACAAGAAGCCTTAACGAATTTTACATTCTAGACATTCCATAAGTGGTATTATTAGATCACCTGCGAGCTAATTCTCGCATTTGTATACGAACGAACTAGTTTCAGACTATTTTGAATTTTCTTATTCGATCATGAATAAAATAAATCGAAATTTCTAATGACACATTCGATAACGAAGATCTATTCCAACATAATAAAAAAAAAAAATCCAAAAAAAGAAAAAACGATTATTTTATTCTTCCTGAGGCTTGAAACTGTGCAGTTTGGCATTTGTTATTTTTTCAATTTTATTTGTTTATTTGTTGTCCACATTCAATTTCATAATTTTTTGAAAAAATTTTTTAATCCTTTTACAAGACTTAAGCTATAATTCTATTCGTTTCGCATCGAGTAACATTATTAGAAAATATTACAATATCGAAAAATTTTTTGATTCGAATTTCATTTTGATCAAGAATGCCATTTTAGGCCCCTAAGCCTCGTCCTCTCCCAAGCACATGCATTTTTCAAATTCAATGTCGTCGTAGTTTTTTTCTTAATAATTTTTGCGGCTCTATCGATGACATCGTGAAAACGGAGCAGTTGTCAGGCGGTATAATAAAGATCAAGAAGTAAAGCTTATCAGGGTAAAAACCGATCAGTGTAGTAAAATCTCTTTATGCAATTAAAATTAGCGAATTTTGCTATTTAAAATTCCAATTTAAATATTCTCCACCTCCATCCACAGTACAATATTGGGTACTTTTTTTGGACCTTTCTATTATTCTTGTTTAACATCTAAATTTCATTTGCCAAACTTACCGTTCTTTACTACCATTTGTAAATATATAAAATGCCACCTCGGAGCGCTCCAATTGTAGGCGAGTTACAACTTTACCTAAATCTGCCACCATAGCGACCTTAAAATAGAATTAAAATTTTAAATATTTTAATTTTCAATGAAGATTTATGGCATACAATACACGGTGATGTTATCTTTTTTTTTAATACAATTCTAATCATAAATTTCTAATTATAATTTAGGAGTGTGTTTGTAAGTATCAATGTCGTTATTGCCTGCTAATTTTATTATTATTATTACTGTTGTTGTTGTTATAGTTGTTACAGACCAACCTAAAAACGTTTACAAGGATTTAATTTGAATATATTGCCAGCGTAGCTGGTCATTTTATTTAACATAACAATAAAATTAAGATGAAAGGTAAACAAACACGTGACTAATTATGAATAATAATAAACTACGACTAACAACAATCACAGCTAATATATTTTTTGTTTGGCCTACAGTAGATTTCTATTTAGACCAAGACAATAGAATTTTCCATTTTGCCACATACCATGCACAACATTTAAATCGATTGTTAAAATAACAGCTGGACTGCTGTGGACAGACAGTCGAATTGTGGAAAAGATAAGAAAAGTAAAGATAAATGTTTTCTTATGTTATTCGCTGATTGCTGCGAGTACGACGGTAGTTTGATAATTACGTGAATTTTTGGTCAAAATATATTTTTTTATAGAAAAAAGAAAGCAGTAGCACAATCCATACATACATTTCGTTCAGCATTTTTCTAGACTCTCAGTTAAGGCCTTTGATTTACTAATGGCTTCTTTGTGTGATCCAAATCTTTTAGCACTTAGCTATTATTGTTTGTGAATTTTGAAACATTGATAAGATAGAAATGATTGTAATCTTACTTCACTATGTATTTCATACGAAAGGTGAGGTTGTTTTTGTTGCCAACTTATATTTAATCTGTTTTAAAGCTCTTAATACTCTTCGCAGGTAGTCGTATTACATTTGAATAATCGATATGAACGACCTTGTTATTGGCTCTAGCTTCCTCTTGTGTACGTGTTGCTGTGATTATTTTTTGGTCTCTAGTGTGTTGCATTGGAAGGGCCCAATTGTTTTTTATATTTAGAACAAAGTGTTGGAAAAAAAAATGTGGGGTCAAGTCGAAGATAACTCATTAGATTTACACAGCTGTGGTCTATCTTGACCTGCGGATGCCTTGTTTGGTGGGAATCGGATACGCTTGTATTATCATTACGGATGTGTTGCGTACTACACTTACAACGGTGGTAGAGGCGATCCTATATCTCTTTCCGTTGGATCTATATTGTAATGGCTCAGCTGCTAGCACCGATCAACGCCTATGGGTGACTGTATAATGGCATAGTTGAATGGATGGATGGTCACTCGAAAATTCTGACAAAATTGGGTTTTTTTTGATAAAAATTACTACACAACTACGCACCATTATGACTTTTCACTGAAGTTGGGGAAAACGATTTCGGATAGGTAGGAATGAATAGGTAGTATAGAGCACCTAGTTAACGACCCTGAGCAGATATTTGCTTATGGCTCCAAATTGGATGGAGCTGTGGGTGGAGGTCATTTTAGAGTCGGAGAATATAGCTATTTGTTAAGGCTACCAGAGTATTGTAGCGTCTTTTAGGCGGAAGTATCTGTCTAAAGAGTTGCTTTGATAATTATTGAAAAGGGCAGTGTCTCCAAGAGAGATATTAACATACTTTTGTATATCGAAGTAGCTTTGAAAGCTCCGGGCAACTGTAGGGCTGATAAATTGTACATGCGTGGCAAAACTACCGAAGTTACGGACACATCATACGCAATTCACTTTTTTCCATTTCCGTCCAAATTAGCGAGGCTGTCAAATGGCTTTCAAAAACACACCAACAGACGATTGAACTTTACTAAGCAAGATATAGTGGTGTGAATTATAAAACTGCCCTCGTATATAGTTGAATTAAATAAACTGTTACATCTTAGTTTTCTTTCGATTGAAAGTTCTATGATTTTCACATACACGCACACACTTCTGTAATTGGTATTAATTTTTTTTACTTCACACATTTTTTTACCTTAAAGGCCGTTTAATATATGATTATAAATATTTATTTGTTTGTTAAAACAATATTTGTTGTAATTTTTCTCACCAACACAAGCACTCACACACTTGTTCTCTTAAGCGCCCCCATACACAAAATCAAACTCTCTAAACACTTCTATAGAATACTACTTATAAGCATGCATGTATGTTTATCAGACACAATGTATGTTTTATACGAGCATATTATTGGTATTCTTACGGTTATAATTACACATACATACATATATTGCCTTAGTATTGTTGTTGTTTTTGTTTTGCTGTTTTTATTATTTTCTATGGTTAGTTGGTAATTAAAATTTACCGTAGCAATTCAATCATACAAACTACGTCTACTCTACGTCTTAGATGTCAATAAAAGAGAGAAAGTTCAATGTAATATGTTCTTTAAACACTCTTTGTTGTTTTTTATTCTCTTGCCTTGGTATTGTTGTTTCTATTACATACCTTAAGGCTCAGTATAAATTTCTATTTCACCTGAATTATTAGCCAGACTAGAGAACTGATGATACCTTCTTATAAAGTAAATATAAACAACGAGTGTGTTAAACTTTATAAAGTGTTTTTAAATATTTACAGAGGACTATTCAGACACCCACACACACACTTCTAAAAACTTTTCACACTCTTATTCCATGCCTTCCTTTCTCCATCAATCTCTCTCTCTCACTTTGTCTCTCTCTCTCTTCAAAGATAAATGCACAACTATGTTTGTAGAAATTTTTTAAAGCAGCTTTTAAGGGGCATAGTATAAGTAACAAAACTGGACAATTTTAACACGTTTATACCATAAAACACAGCTGGGCAGCAAGTGTTTAATATAATAGAAGGTGTTGTTGTATACGACAACTACAATAATAGCAACTAGAAGTACTATTAAAAAGAGCAACAAAAAAGAACAATAAAAATATAACATATAATGGACTGTTTGACAGCTCTTAATGAACTAGGCGTTCACCAAAGGGAAACGCTATGCTTGGTCCCGGGCTATGAGGGCCATTCTGACAACGAAAGAGCAAACAGAGGAGCTCGACGAGCTTTTATTGGGATTGAGCCATATTTTGGTGTCCCTGGGACATATTCAAGGGGAAGAACTACTTCTGGGTTAAACGAGAGTTCCTTCGGCATTACTAGAGTGCCTCCGCCGAAGAAGTCTCTTCCTTTTCCGGTAGGTCTAGAAGGCTTTTACTGCTCAACAGTAGCGAATTTAGTGTACTAACGGGTCTATTTAGCGGGCACTCTTAGACACCATCAGCATATTTTGTGAAATGTTATAGATAATATGTGTAGATTCTGCACGATGTATGTTGTAGAACATGTACTGAATGAACATGTACTTTGTAAGTCCCTGAGATTTTGGTTCCTGTAGATGTTATGGTAACTTCAAAGAAGGCATTTCATCTTCCTTCAAATAGGATGACTGGCTTTGTTCGTAACCTCAATTTGACGTGGTGAATATTTGGTGAAACGTATTGTAGCTAGAGACAATAAGTAGTAATCAGAAGAAGTAATATCTGGATCGTGCAACATATGACCAAGAATTATAGTAATGTCTGTATGTATGTTATTGCCATTTTTCATTTGATATATATATCTCCTGTGATTTATTTAATCTTAAACTACATTCATCTGATTCCACTTGATATTAAGACTTGATATTTCACTTGATATGAACAGTTTTCCCAGTTTTTTTTTTATACTCATACGTACTTCCCTGTGATATTACCTATGATATTTATGGTAGCTTGGTAGCTTGTAAAATCAAAATAAATGATTGATTTGGGAGCAATAAAGATCGGAAATTATCATTACGCTAGATTTTTAGCAAATTAAAATGATTAATTGCCTTCTGATTTCACCAAAAAATTAACATACAATTTTAGTTTTTTTGTGGCACTACATCCTAGGGTATTACTGTTTCGAATTTTTGAGTTGTCACAGTTGCTCTATTCAAACGAGATTCGTGGCTAATTCATCAGCCGTTATCTGAATGCACTTTACTATATCCACGTCCTATACAGCTCATGCAGTTCGCTGTTTCAACGTGTATGGAGCTCATCTCCTACTCATCTTCGTATTGGACTGAAGACCTTACGAAGTACTTTCCTCTCGAACGCTTCCAAAAAATGTTCATTGTTGGTTGTCAGTGTCCACGCGTCTGCGCCATTTAGTAGAGCAAGAATGATAAGTGGCTTGCAGAGCATGAGTTTGGTTTTTCGAAAGATTCTCCGTTTCATCGCCAGGGTGACGTCGTTCATGGAGTTAATGCCGGTACCAAGATAGACAAAGCCCTTCACTGCGAACGCCATCAGCTACCTTTTGTCCAAGGCGCAAAAATTCTTTGCCTGTTAAAAGAAGTTACTTAGTATTGACTTCTTTTATCATTAGAACTATGTTGCCCGCTTCTGTCGCTAGACTAGAGCACTCAAAATATATAGCATGGATGTTTAGGCAAACAATGTGGATATCGAGGGAGTATGCAGCAGTATGACACTCTTGTAGAAAATAGTATCTCGGCGATTCAACACGGCGGCACGGATAATATTGTGAGCTTGAAGAAGTCACATGACAGTGAATCGACTTGTCTGAAACCTCGTTTAGTACCAAACAACACGGAGGGGTCCTTCCTACTTTAGTGGCGTTCAACGTCACATTATCACACGTTTTCGTTAAAAACGATCGTACTAGTGTTGCCCGATATAGGACCCAATATATAAATTATAATCAAATTATAATAGTGAAAGTGATTTAAGATCATATGCTCGGTATATTGCAACAGATTTCCATCAGCTTCTTGGTTAGCAACCAAACTCACAACTCTAACATTGACAAATTAGCTCAGTAGTTTATTAAGGCAAACTTAACCTAAAATTTTCAAACTGAAATTCTTAAATTACCTGTGTTTCAATATCAGCAACCTCGGCTCTATAGTCAAGTATTTCTTGAAGTATTACGGATGTCTGGACGATTAAAGCCAATATTGGTATGAATGGTAATATAATCATCTATAAAGAATATAAAAAAATTAAGTAAAACTTTAATAGCCCTTAACCTTAGCCTATTTTATTAATTTATTTATTTTTTTAATTATAAAACTGTCTTCATCTTAACATGAAATAAACCTAATTAACAGTGCTAGATCAAGCTTTAATTGTGCATATTTGACAATCAATCTGAATGTACTTCGATATACTGTAATCAAAGTAAGATTTGGAATGTGGACTTGCTTTTCTATGGGTCAATTTAAGATTCCCCATATGTCGAAAGCAATTGATCAATGGCATTTGGTGTAACGGTTTGGATCAGTGGTCAGCAGACGTTGCCCCAGGGGGCATAAGTGTGTGTAAGTGCTCATAAGAAAACTAGAAAAGAGAACAAAAATCTCATTTTTATGTTACCTTTGTGCGGACCACTAGTTTGTAGAAAAATAATGGACTTGCTAGTTGTATGACAACGAAGAAAGCAGATTATTTTTAATTGATTGCTTGATACATAGATAAGTTTTTATCTCTTCATTTGATAAGTGACCTATTAAGTACACATACAGATTTATAAACATTCACACGACTTGTCATAATTACCTGCATTAATTGTATACGTCGTCCAGTTTTTATTGCTGGATTACGAGCGGCAGCACTACAACATTTGCCACCTACCGTGGTCGACATATCCTCCGAACTAATCGAATGGATTGACATTTTATCCAATTGACTTGAGTGTTGATTTTGTTGTTGCTGCTGTAGATGTTGTTGTTGCATTGAATGCGAATGATGATTTTGGTGATGTTGTGGTGGCGATGGCAATTGTACATGATGTTGCTGATGATGAAAATATTGTGGATGATGATGATAATGATTACGTGCCGATATTGTTGTTGGCTCTGTTAATGTTATTCCAGCTGTTGTTAACGTATTTAGTTCATTCGGCACAATGATATCTTTGCAATTATTCGTAATGGCAATTTTATTATTCGTTGTTGTCATATTGTTGCATTTATTCTGGCTTTCTTTCGATTTATTTGTCTTATTCGTTTTGTCTTTTTGTTTTGCCGTCGACAACGATGAAGTTGATGATAATGATGTTGGTGTTGTTTTTGTCATTATTAATTTCTGTATTAAAAAGGTGTTTATATGGGTATCAACTATCAAAACGTTTATGGTATTTGAAGTATCATTTAAAAAAGAACAAACTTTTGGATAATAAGTCGTTAAATATGTCCGAAACCAAAAAATGCAGGGTCTTAGATTAAATTTTCAATAAAAATCTATAGACTTTTCCATAAATTTGTTTTCTTCTGTACGTGCCTTGGGACTGCTTTGAGTTCTAAGTTTCTAAGGATCATTTAACTAAAATGTGCTAAATGTCTTGTTATAGTTGAGAAATTTACTGAGATCCCGTATCAACATGCAATATTGCTGGATTACGATGCATATCGGAGAATAACCCAGTATTTTGTGATCTGATCACGAATCACGTGATTAATATTGAACGTATAGCAAAAATTCAACAAATAAGATAAGTAATATTGTTGCTATTGCTTTTTGGCCACAGGGAAATCTTGTTTGCGATATATATGGTGAATGGCTGAACTTTTGCCTGCTATGTTCGTTTCCGTTCCGATTGTGACTGATTGATTGGTTTTATGAGGCATTGTTTCGATTCTTTTATAAGTGCGTCCCACTTGTGCGATATTGTTCGTAACGTTCTGGCCCTCCTTGAAATTTAATTGGACTATCGAAGTCGTGGAGTAGAAATTCATGGTTGTTTAGGTAATTTGTGATGTATGGATTTGGTGCTGATCATGCTAGGTACTCGAGACCACTTGCCAATGTTGCCATAAGATGTTTCTGGAGAGGGTCAAGTAAAATTTTGCTTGAAGCCTGAGGTCTTTTTATAATTTTGTCGCAGTAAAAATAAATCTTTTTCGTTTTCTACTGATATGTATTATGGTGATATATGGGGTGATTTTTTAGCAACTTTCTTTTTGATACCACTGTTTTTAGCAACTCAGCTTTTTTCATGTAACATGTTACTGACAAACATGTTCAGTTTGGTCTATAATTTAACCATGAATCGACTTACAAACGAACAACGCTTGCAGATTATTGAATTTTATAATTCAATTCATGCAAAATTGTCGTATTTGGTGTGGAGAGCAGTCAGAAGTATTACACGAACTGCCAATGAATCTCGAAAAATGCACTGTTTGGTGTAGATTATGTGCCGGTGGCATCATTGGTTCGTACTTTTTCAAAGACGATGAAGCGAAAAACGTTACTGTGAATGGCGAGCGCTACCGTGCGATGTTATAAATTTTTGTTTGTGAGGCAAATATTTTTTATGTGTGGCCGCGTGGCACAAATGTTTTATTTAAACAAATATATTTTGGCAAACATATTTTGCGCGTATTGTGGCCAGAAAATAAAATTTTTTTGTTCTGGAGAAATATAAGACAAACACTGGCAAACATATTTAGAACAAATATTTGCTCAATGTGACCGTACCTTAACAATAACAAACATGATTGTGTAAACCAAAAATATTTTTTTTCAATTATGACACTTATTACGGCTTAAGGCTAAAAAATGTTATTAAACTTCACCACTTTAGGCTTTTTTTTGCATTGAATAAAATAATAAATTATTGAATATATTTATTATTTAATTTAAGCTAAACAACTCTTTTTTTCAATTAATTTTTATTTTATTTATTTACATTTACAAACAATGTTTTATTAATCGAAAAAATAAAAATAAAATCAATTAAATGCTCGTAATCTTTGTGACATGAACTTAACGAGGTTTGTACGTTTTACATACGACTACAATGATTACTGCAACAACAAAATATATATACATATACATACATATACAACAAGTATGTAAATAATGTACGAAATGAGTTAAAAAAAAAAGAGTGACATATTGATTATGAGTATAAATGATCTCTATTTTTATATTTTCCCTACAAAGTATTAGTTTACTTTGAATTCGTGTATGTAGGATGTTTTACTTTAATGAAAGCCTAAATATGTAAGCATGAAAGTGTATATGTGTAGATAAAGAGTGTTTGCTATTGTAATGGGTTTATTGTATTTGTTCTTTAATCGTACGTACATAAACATATAAATAAAATAGTCATTCGTATTATAGTTCTGTGTTCAACAACTACTAATTCAGCAATAGGATACAACAACACAATAATAATAATAATAATGATTATTACGGCACATATGTATAATACATAAGTGTATGTATATAAGAGTATTTTTATCAGTTGAATAGAGCAAAAAAAAACTACACTGAGAATATTATTACCGCGAAATTAATTTTTATTGAGTTCATATATGTAATTATTAATAACATATTTAGATAATGTGGACTCATTAGAGTGTGTAGAGCAGACTAAAAAAGAATATAAGCAAATTAAATCCCACGTTCGTTTCTTCTTGGGTAGAATATGTATTAAATGGTTTCTTAATTTAGTAACCAGTAAATTCGACTTCAACTGAAATGTAAATAATTCCAGTTTAGTTTTTTTTTATACAATTGGCCATGGTATGTATTATAGATTTGTACTAGAAAATCTAAACAGTTCAATGACCTTATATAATCGAGTTAATAAAGCCTACATAGGACTTATGCTTGAAATCGTTAGTATTATGGCAATATTTGTATTTAGACTTACCCGAAAAACCAGTGATTTTGGTGGTATTTCGAAAATTCCAAAAACAAATCCTTGTTCTAATCGATAGCGCCTATCAGAAAAATAGTATCACTTGCTAGGTATTTTTTTTATCGTACCGTGTAATATAAAATGATCTGAAAATAAGATGGCTAAATCTGTTTAGTCAGAGAGGGTACATCACGTTTTTTATAAGTTCATATTTGCATATGAAACAGTGGTGAGTGCTAACGTAATACTCCTTTGAATGAACGGATCGTTTTGGAAATGTGTTTGAAAGACGTATAAGCCAAAGGCTTTTGACACTCTTAGTCACCACGCAATAAGAAATATACTTGAATTTAAAGGCGTACCGCTAAAAATTATTAAGCAAATACAATCCTTGTGTGAGAACGCAAAATGTCGACTCACATAGAACAATAGTTTCAATGTGATATCTGGTGTCCGAGACAGTTATATCGGGTGATTTTTTAAGAGCTTTTGCAATTGATTTAAGAAAGACACATAAATTTTAGAGAAATGTATGAAATCTTTATTTGAGTCGATAGAACGATCTATATCATTCAATGTTTAAAGATGATTTCATGTAAAGGTTGACCACGGCTACGCCTCAGATGGTTTACACTCTGTGCCAATTTTGGCATACTCTTTCCAACATATCGGCCTATATATCACGAATAAATTTTTCAATATTGGCTTCCAATTGGTCAACCGTTGTCGGCTTGTTCCTATAGACATGAATATGGCATTTTTATATTTTGGGCAAAAAAGAAAATTTAATAATCGCACGCTAGCGCTCTCTATTTACAGTAACGTTCCTGATTTCGGTGTTTTTGAAAAAGTACGGTCAATGATGCCACCGGCCCATAATCCACACCAAGCATTGAATTTTTATTGCAATGCTTCTGGCTAGCAAATTTCGATTGCAAAATGTTGACCTGGAAACATAACGAAAGCTGGCGGCTGTATCGATGATGTAATCTTCCGAATTTTGAAAGCTAACCAGTCGTTTGGTATCTTACGTCCCATATCGAAGTCCACTGCCAACTGGAGACGGACTAAGATCGGTATTTCTAAACGAGTGAAAAATCTTTAATCCTTTACGCCTGCGAATCCTATAGCTCATCATCACATGACATTAACGCTACCCAGGTGCTTACAAATTGACTAATACCATATCAGATGCGCAACTATGGGGATAAATGTACTAACGTCCAATCCGCATCGAATGGCGCTAAATTGGTCACAAAATTCGATGACTCTATGGCGACATAACAAAAGCTGCTATAGATTGGAATCCTCACGGTAACTCAGGTAGAGTTGCGCACAAGCAAACTAGACTCAAAATTTTTTCTAAGCCATTATGAACAACAGTACATAACAACAGTACATAAGTTACTGGGTGGGTAAGAGAAAATCAAATGTCTATTTTGAGGTTATATTAATATTATTTAGAGGATATAAAAAAATAAAAAACGCTAGGCTGAGCGTGAAAGAGACTCTGTTGAAAAATAAACGCTCTCTTTGTCTTCGTAATATTCCATTTAAGTTATTGCTTGCAGTTTGAATTAAATCAAACTTTATCTTGGCGCAATATACCAGCTAATAAACAAATATCAAACCTTGAAGCCAGGTATGGTTAGGAGTACAATTTTGTGATTGAAGGCCTATTAAGCAGTTTGTAAGAATGGGAAACAAGGTATCACTATACTCTTAAAAAGTGTCATTAACAATAATTTTTTTTTGTGTACCAGCGTCATATACAACATTTATATGATTATGGCGCGCGTTACATTGGTCAATGATGGGTGTGGAATTGTTTACGGTTTTTTCATTTCAATTTTTTTTTACATTCTGCTGTCCTTATTGATTAAAAATTAAATTGCGTTGACAAATTGTCGTCAAGTATGCGAAGTGAAAAAAAAATGAAATGAAATGAAGATGTACTCAGATATGTACATACATACATACTATGTATGTATATGTATGTATATAAGATTATTGTATTTTTTTGTTTTGTTTGTTTGTTTGAATGAAAACATATAATTTTAGCCCACCATCAAACATACATACTCGTATTTGCTATTACACGGAACATTGAATGACATCGTATGTCAGCAGAAAAAAGATAAAAGCGTTAAACCTAAAATTATGTCGATGAGCTAAATTAAAATAAATAATAAAAATAAAAAGTAGTAAGTTCCATTCAAAAACAATCAAAAATTGATTGAAATATTAGATTAAATATTATGACATTGTTGACGATGATGTTTAATTTCGCATAAATTAGTTTTTTGGAAATTAAAGGTTTTTTAGAAAAAATGCAGATTGTACGATTGTGTTCTTATCAGCGTAAATTATTATTGTTACATAAATTAGGCTACAGCCATCCTCTCCAGTTTAAGCCATTTTTTATCTTTAACACAAACGCCTGTTTTGAGAACAAAAAGAAAATCTAATATTTGTAGGGAAGGTTGGGCTAAATGTATCAAGCATAGGGCCTCAACGATTGAGTTTCAATCTCTTCTATCCGCTGCCGGTGGAATCAGCTCGTTTCACGTTTTGCTTATTTTCGCTGCCTTTATTTCAAGCTGTCGGTGAAAATGTAACTTGGGTATCCCCACCGATGGCTGCCCTGTGGATTTCTGTCGATTGCAGTGCTGATGTGTCAAGTGATGTGTCTTCGTATTTGGCCTCAATTGTGTCCAGAGCATGATAGTAAATTTCCTGGATTGGTCTCAGGCAACAAGTAATAAAAACTTAGACTGTTCTGTGCCGGATCTTCCACACAAAGTCGGTTTATAGTTGGTTCGAAACGTCCTCTCTGGCACCTCCGAGCAATGAAATAATGCTCTCCAGATAACAAAATGATTGGAAATTTTCAATTTGCTACTGTTATAATGTGAAGTTGTTGGTATTTGACGTGTTAATTCTCACGCCTCCACATCCCTCAGTTCGAATGCATATCATCTAAATAGTGCAACATCCTGAGACGTTCGCTTAAGCGCTAGATCTTGATGTTACTTTGAATGACCACGTTGAAAAGCAGAGACGATGATGGGCATCCATGACGAAATCCCACATTCACACTAATGGCACCGCTCTTTATATCTCCGTACACAATATGGCGGATTGTGTTCTATTATGATATATGACTCGCCCTGGTATTCCTTTGGAAGTTTTGAAAGTTTTCTCAAAGTGAACAAATATCAAATATAGTGGATATCGCCACTCTACCGTATGATCACGCGTATAATGTTGTGATCAATTCCAGATTTAACAGAATAAAATTCAGCCTGTTTATTGCGAACATCGTTGCAGCATCTGCCAGTCGTTTATTTAGTATATTTGCAATCACATTGTTTATCATACTAAGAAGAGTGAAGTCTCTCCTGTCTCTGCACTCAATTAGGTCGTCTTTCTTTGCAATCGCCCCTCCAGAAATTTATCGCCAAGATCACTAGCGAACAAATATTCTCCTATAATTAGTCGTATGAGTTGGATACTTATGGTAGGACCTGTTTTAAGCAGTTCCGGTAATATATTATCGATTCCAGAAGCGTTGTTATTTTGAGGCTCTTGTTCGCATTTTTGATATTAGACATAGTGAGGTTTTCGGTGATTATGTCCTGACTCTCTTGGCTGCGTCTGGAGATACACACAGCAAAAAAATCATTGTAGAATCAATTAAAACAATGTTGAATCAACATTTAATAATGATTTTGCTTCATTATCATTTCATGTTGATTCAACATGATTTTACAATAAAAAATAGATTTTTTTTATATTAAAATAACTAGAAATCATGTTAAATTAATATTAGAATTCCAGTTAAATCGAAGTAATAACCTCTTGGGACCCCGGGTACATATATGTATATGTACTTTAAATTATCGTTATTTATCACACGTAGCGACATTATTGAGTAGGTGCTGGAATTGTATTTCTCGGTGTAGACTCTAGAATGTCTAAAACTATCAACAGATGGCATTTCTACCAAAGTTATCGTTATTTATTTGTGGAATTGCAGAATTTTAATTTTTTTTCAATAAGCCCACGAGTATTTTAATAATGACCAAAAGGAAACGATATATAAAAAATAAACTGTTATCATAATCGCTTCATGTTCAGGTCTCAAAAGGATAATCATGTTGAAATAACGAGATCCTTATTGAATCAACATTGTGAGACCTAAAGTAATCAGAATTTCATGCTGAATTAGCTATGAAATAATGTTAAGTTAATATGTCGGTCATATTAAAATTTTTATTATCATTTTAATTATTTATACATTTGTTTATAAAACCATAAGTATATATCTTACACGTTCTTCAAATCTATGTTCGCTTGCCTATAAAGTGGTATTCCTAAACGATGAGAAAGTCTTTGAATAAGGTTGTGTAATGAAACGAATGGAGAATTTTAAATGCTGTATTGAAAGGCCTCAGAGCCTACCGTAACACTTTTAGAATATTTGTGGAGCAGTCGGCAGAATGACAATCTCTCCGCTACTTGATTTTTTACACTTCGATAAAGCCTTCAGGCAATTTCGAATGCTTTTGTTTGCAAGGGTTTTTACCGGAGATAATTATGCTTATTCTAGCTCTTTACAGTGATGCTAAATGTCGGATGATTGTAACTGGCGTTCGTCAGGAATATCCCCTCTATATCCCCCCTTCTCTTTAATATCGTCCTTGGTATTGTAGTACGTAATGGTACTCGGGCAAATCGAGAGCCTGCAATATGCGGATAATATTTGCTTTTTCTCGCCTAATCACCGCCATATGTCAGCTAAACTTAAAATCTTGGAATGCGAGGCTGCAAAAGCTGGTCTTAGAACAAATACACGTTCACATTCTCAATTTAAAATTTAAAATATATTGTGTTGAGCTGGAAGGGTCGAAATCATTCTACTATCTTGGTAGCATTTTGACGAATATGGTTGGTTGAAGTTATTCAAAATAAAGGTATAGTAAGCTTACCGAATTCAAGGGCTAACCAGTCTCTCTAGATTTTACTAACTGCATGGAAATCTCTTGCTATCTCGAAACGTGCTATGATCAGCATATTCAATTCTTCTGTCAAATCGGTTCTTCTGTACGCCTGCGGATCTAGGAATACGACACTACATGACATAAATGCCATCCAAGTATTGGTTAACCGCTGGCTAAGAAGCATTTTCATGATATTTTGGCAGAGCATCATATCCAATAGAAAACTTTGGCACTAAAGCGATCAAAAAGCAATTTATGTATATCGAGATACTTAACCATAAATGGGGCTGGATTGGTTACAGACTGCGCAGACCACAAAACAAAAGTGCCGCATGGAAAGAGTTCGTTGTGATTCTTTGTTCCTTGTAGAAGTCATAGGCCATAATATAATGGAACGCAAATTCAGTATGAACTCAATATTTTGTGAGAGTTTTTTTGACGCAACTTACTTTGATTAAAAAAATAAAGTTTAAGAATTTTATATGAAATAACATTATTTTTATTGTGGAAGAGGTTAAAATCATTATATACAATTTTATTTTAACATAAATAATTGTAAATCAATATTGATTTAATATGAAGTAAAGTTAAAATTTTTTCAGCATTTTTTCCAACTTAAAATCAAAATTTTTTTCACTACATTTTCGTGTAGTGTCCTATCCACAGGTCCAGTTGACCACTTTTTGACGTCACCAATCTTATGTTGCTCTTCCTGTTAAGTTGTTTTGTAGAAATCGCTGTTTCTGTGAAACCCTAAGACTGCCTGGGCTTCTGCAGCAAGACCCTTTACCCACCATCGTTTTTCATGTCTGGCGCAACGCTTAACCTCTCCATCTATGTGGCTGTATGCGTTCTGTGCACGTTTTCGACTTGTTTGTGTCCGCCTTACATTTCTTCGTTTCTAGTATTATGGATTTCCGTAGCCCATACTCCGGTATTCACAAACCTGGCCTTAATCACTGGCCAGTATACTATTGAGTTCCTGCGATGTGATTCTAAATTCAATTTTTAGATAAAACTTTGAGTTGAATAATTTATGTAGGAGTACATATATATTTGCTACGTAAGTGCGAGTCCTTTTTGTTTACGATTATTTTTCAAATATTGTTTTTTATGGAAATGTCTGATTTCCATGAAATATTTGAACAATAATTTAATTTAACTAATGTGTTGCAAATACATATGAAATAAAAGGATTTTTTCTTACTTTCTGTGTTATCCTTCTCTTAATATGAATAATTTCCAACAATAACAACAAACATTTATAATCATATTTTATTGTCAGTTGTCACCTGGTAATAAAGTGCTATAAAATGTTAAAGAACACATTTAACATTACAATTGCAATAAAATGCAAGTCAATATGGTCAAAGCAAATATATGAAATGGAAATTTTATTGCAATTTTTTTTTAAAAAGCCTTAATCGAAGGCATTGGAATAATTTTTAATAACTTATGAATTGTAAATATAATGCATATTTGAATTAATTACACTGTGCTAGTTGAAAAATCAGACAGGCGGGGCACCCAGCGAGTAAACCTAATTCGAGTACGCTGAATCTAGTGGTGTTATCCGTTATTTTAGGTTAGCTCTTGTTTTCGGGATATACGGTTATTTCAAAAATGGAGGACGTTGCAAAACATATTCGCCTAACTCAAAAGCGGTTTAATTTGTTGTATTATATAAAAACCGAAATTCCGCAATAAAATTACTTCTAAGTAAGCTAAAACTTTTCTAAATCTGCACAGTTGTCTTAGAAATATAAATTTTTTGGTAAAAGAACACATTACTACGTAAGTAGGAGTGATATTTTATTGGTAAAGTAGAAGAAAAACTTAGTCTCATTTCAGAAAGAAGTCATTAACTTTGAACGTTTTCTCCAGATTTTAGCGTGTCTGAGGTCTAATTTTGAAAATTGCACCCTATCGAAGTTTTGTTAGCTGATTTTATATACATATACATGTGTGCTCAAAATTTCAGCAACATCGAATTCGTCGCTTACTCGTGACTTTTAAACTCCCCCAGGTTAAATTTTGAAAAAAGCATACCCGGTAACGCTTTTGTCAGCTAGATCTATCTGTGTTCCGAATTTCATCAAAATCGAAATCAAAAATGAAAAATAATTGTTTTAGAAATAAAGAAAAAAAAAAATAAGAAAAGTATATCCAGATAAGCCCAACTGAATAATATTCTACAACTCTTTTAAATGATGGGCTTTTATTTAAATAATAGAGGCAATAATGGTTCGATTTAATTCGGTATGGAAGAATTATCGGTGAAGAAGAATTTATCGTTATTTTTTTAAATTTTTTCTATGGTAACAGCTGGACTAGAGGGACTAAAGAACAATCAGGTTAGAATAGGTTACGTTACGTGGGTCAACTAAGATCTACAAATAAGCTCGAAATCTCTAAGGCTCATTGTGCTACCCTTTAGAGTGCAGACCCATGAAAGGGACAGGAAACCCAGACATGGTAGAACCCCAAAGGTCCCCTAATAAGCCTGAAAATGCAATTCCCTCACGTGAATCAAATGGTACTCCTGATTAAGTTGATAAAATTCGACAGTGACAAATAATGGAAGTGATATGTCTGACACTCCAGGATCAGTCCACCCACTTTCTGTAGAACGGTGCTGTGTCCTATGCGAACGTGCCTCAGTTTGCATGAGTCACTGAGCCTAAGCCTTCGCAGAGACACATTTGGTGAAGTTATTCTGGGATGTTATGCTCAGCACATGCTCCAAACCGGAATAAGAAGCAGAACTCGTTGCACCGGTGATAACAAGACAGGCAAGACAGGCAGCTTTTGTATCCTATTCAGAATGGCCAATTGTGACTTTATATCCACTGTCTTCCACCAGACCAGAGCGATATAGGTAAGGATTGGTCTTATGACCGTGGTGTACATCCAATGCAAGATATAGATAACAATCAAACAAGTTTTTTCCGAAGTTTTTCTGTATCTAAATTCGAGGAAATGGTTTTGTGATAAGAGATTTGGATCAAACGAAGAAATTATTATTAAAACAAACGTGTATTTTGAGACCATTAAGTAAATTTTTTAAACGAATACGTATATTAAAAAAAGTTTAAAAGAGACTATATTAGCAAACACTTTTTTGCCGAAAATTTCGCATAGTAACGAATTTATCAAATAATGATTTTTTTTTAATAAATAAATAAATAAAAAAAAATAGAATAAAAAACTATTAAAATTATAACAATTTATTTTTATATTTACAAAAAGATGTCAGCTTTTATTAAAGAAATATATTTGGAAAAAAAAATTATTTGTGTTTGTTGATCTTGGCAATTCTGTGTTTTATTTCCGGTATTTTATTGGCATTTGAATTACTCATACATCCATTGCCATTTGAATAAAATTAAGTGTAGAAAAGTTTTTTAACGCAGTCTTATTTTCAAAATTATTTCAAACATTTAAGTTTTTATTATTTCATATTTGCACGAGAACACAGAACTGTCCAAAAATAATTACATATTTGTCTTACAACTCTTTCCGTGTTAAGTTAACAATAATTTTATATATTTTTTTTAATTTCTTCGGCTTAAAAATGAAATTTTTATCGTTTTAGTTACTTTTGCATTTACGTTTTATTTTATTTTTAAATTTTACAATTTTATTTTGTTCAAGATTAATGGTTTTCGATAAACTTTTTCAATAAGATTTTTATCTTCGATATGATTTTTAATCAATTTTCAAAATAATTCATTCATTCATTGTTATTCAAGGAGTGTACAATTTTTGTTTTATTATTTATTTTATTTGCACTTGAACTTGACACTTTAAGTTTAAGTAAACAACATTTAAAAATAAATAATTTTATTTTCTTTTTCTTGAAACAAATTTTGAACCGTTCACGTTTAGCGCTATCGAAGAACTGAGCCTGAACCTGTTGAGTTTCTAATGTTTATAGAAAGATAAAATGGCAAACAACCAAGAAATGGCAATAGAAAAACGAAAGGTATTCTCGCATACAAAAGGATACACAATACAAATGGCGATAGAAGAATCAGTACTTGTTTGTACACACACAGCTATACGCTCTTCGTTCGCTTATATACACAAATACATTTTCATATTATTTACACACACACAAACACTTTACATACTCTTCCCTAAGCCTTCAACTAAATGTAAACATTTATACGCATACATGTGTGCAACAACAACAATAGCAACAATATCTTTTAACAAAATAATAACAATAACAAACCAAACTCTCGTAATAACATTAGACAAATATTATAATGTTGAGCAGGATAACATCACGTTCAAATATGGACACACACACTCTCGCACACATAAAACTAAAATTACATATGCGAGTGTAATCACATACATATGCAGAGCACTAGAATGATATACATTCTCCGACATTTTGTTTGCATAAACATACTCTCTGTTACATACGTATACCATGGTATACATTCTCATTGTTATTAAATAATAGAGAGTAAGAGAGAAAGAGTTGTAATAGTAAAATGTATTGGATTTTGAATAAGAAATATCGTCAAACACTCACACACACATAATCAGTGAAATTTTGCTTACGTTAGTGATGACTTTTTCTAATTGTGATTTTTATACTCACCATAGGTGGTGATAAGGGTATGTTGTGTTTATGTTGATGTTTGTAATTTTTATCTTTCGAAAAATGTCCTAGAAACACACTTGAAAATTAACCGATCGATTTAGAATCTCTTATTTGATCAGTAGAATATAGCAGTAGCCTTGAAATTTTCACGTCAGCGGGTTAACTTTTATTGTTAGTCCATGATTTCGAAAACATTTCTTATAAACTTTTCGATTTTACACATTAAACGATACAATTTCTATTATAGATATAATGGATTAATTAAACAGATCTTGATGTAGATTAACTGGCACCCGAGGGTTTCTAAAAGGCTTCCAGACTATTGCAGTAGGCTTAGACTATGGTCACAAATATGACCACACGTTTTTTTCGGTATTACAGATGAAACTTTATGGACGAATTGATTAAGAGCATCGTTGGGAGAATAGGCTGCTGGTGACTCAGAAGTTTCACTGAATTGCTAAGGAACGGTGGAGAAATGAAACCAACGACCAGTAGGATCTGGCCTCATTTCATTGGCCAACTGTTGTGGCTACTTAAGACACACTTATAGGAGTTATTACTGACCATTGGCACGATTGAAAAAATGCGTGAAAGATGGAAATCCTGTATAATGATCTTTGAGTAGCCTACGGAACATCTTTGCCATTACCCAACATTTGACGATATGATGCTTTCTGTACTTGGTCTGAGCAAGGAGTGATGACAAGGAGTGCCTCGTAATTGGCGACGTGGGTAATTTATGACAGCCTGAAATATTGATTAGTTAGTCTGTGTTAAAGAACGAAGGCTAGGTCAGGTTTTATGTGGACGATAATCCGTTCTTTTATTGTCCTGCAAATAGCGTCTGAAATGTTGGTATGAATCTTGTTCATAGTTGTGGGTAATAATAACTTAAGCGTGATGAGAGACGCTTGCCGTAGGATAAGAAAGAATTGAATAAGCTGTATGGCATGTAACGCCATCTTGTTAAAATTAATGCTTGGGTTTATTGATGTTTTCATTAAGTTTTATTGGTTTATAGCAATTACCCTTTCGAATTTTTTAAACAAATGAGCCTAGGTTTTCTCTTTAACTATTACGTGTTGGTTTAGCTTTTTTAGCCAAAAATGGCTATAAAACGATCCACGATTAAATCAAAGCATAATTTAATATTTTAGAATTGCTTTAAATAACTGTAAAAAATTATTTGTTTCAAAGGGTTTTTAAAGAAATAAATAAAAATTAACTTTTAGTTTTTAATTGCTTTAAACAATTTAAACTTTTAAAAAATGTCCGTTTTTTAATAAGTCTTAAAATGTAGCAACAAATTCTTTATAAATTTGTTAACACTTAGCAAACTTATTGCATTAGAAAGTTCATTCTTTTAATATGACAATACTGTGAGTTCGTACACGAACCAAATGAGTAGCACTACTCTTCTAGGGCAATAACAAAATATAAATGTTTAAGTCTGGCAATAATTGCACTATTAAACAGCTGGTCATCAACTTGTTGCGGTCGTTTACAAATTTCTTCAATAGGAACAATTTTTTTTTATTAATAATAAATAGTATAATTAAGAAAAAATGCAAAAAATATTAGTTACCGGAGGCAGTGGCTTGGTAGGCAAAGCCTTGGAAGCTGTTATAAAAGAAGAGAATCCTTCGAATGAAGAATGGTTTTTTGCCAGCTCCAAGGATGCTGACTTGACGTAAGTTTTTCAGGAAAACTACAAATTGGAAAGAAACATTTTTTCATTACTTTTAGTGACCTGGAAGCCACTAAAGCTTTATTTGGTAAAGTCAAGCCCACTCGTGTTATACACTTGGCCGCTATGGTGGGTGGTTTGTTTCACAACATGAACAATAATTTGGATTTTTTGGTTAGTGAAGCTGTCTGTCGGCTTCCTCTCTCATGTTATAAAAAAGTTTTTTTTTTGTATTTTTAGCGCATTAATCTACAAATTAATGACAACGTCCTGCAAACTGCTCATGAGCATTCCTGTCAGAAGGTTGTCTCTTGCCTCAGTACTTGCATATTTCCCGATAAAACTACTTATCCCATAGATGAAACAATGGTACATAATGGTCCACCACATCCCTCCAATTATGGCTATTCATATGCCAAGCGTTTAATCGATGTCCAGAATCATGCCTACTACGATAAATATGCCGCTTTGTTTACGTCCGTTATACCCTGTAATATATTTGGTCCACATGATAATTATAAACCCGAAGTAAGTCATGTTATACCGGGCATGATTTATCGTATGCACAAAATTATCAATGAAAACAAGGATACTCCTGAAACCGAAAAAGTTTTTACTGTATATGGTTCCGGCAAACCTTTACGACAATTTGTCTATTCACTGGATTTGGCGAAATTAATGATATGGGTTTTACGCAATTACACGAGTGTAGAGCCAATAATTTTAAGTGTAGATGAGGCACAAGAAGTAACTATTTATGAAGTGGCGGAGGCCATAGCAAAAGCATTTGATTTTAAAGGCAAATTGGTATGTGATACAACGAAAGCGGATGGCCAGTACAAGAAAACGGCTTCAAATCAGAAGTTACGTTCTCTATTGCCCAATTTTGAATTTACCGATTTTAATAAAGCTATCAAGACTTCAGTGCAGTGGTATATCGATCACTATGATGAAGCTCGTAAATAAGCAACAGAAAAGGTATGGCATTGCAAGTTATTTTTTATAATTGTTTAGATATGAATATATTTATTACATTCCTCTTCAAGGAGAGATTTATATAAGCTATTATGGTACTTGAAATTACTTTAAAAATTTAATAAATTATTGTATTATTTTGAAATTTATTACAAATTGAAAACATTTGAATATTTTATTAAAAAAAAAAATGAATAACTAAAAAAATACGTGAAAAGGTATCGTATGGTATAAAGGTAATGCATTTGGAAAGCGTAGTGGTTTTAATAAATGAAGACTTTAAATGTAATTAAGTTGCTTCCATAAAAGCAATGCATGTCATTATCAATATTTTAAATCTTTTAATGTAAATTATCTGTTTAATTGTACTGTGATAGATAACATCGTTTCTGCTTTGAAATACCAATTGTCAACTAGATAGAAAACGATTGGTCGGTCAGTGGTTAATTAGGCGGTTTAAGTAAGGTTGTTTTCGCTTAGAGATACCTACTGGTAAAACATTCATAGCAGACAATTTACTGCCCTAAGGACTATCACAGGATGAGTGTAAATCACCTTTGAGCAACTCCTACATGAGTTAACGAAGGAACACAACCTCATTGATTTAGCAGTTCCTCCTGGGATGTCATCGGAGGAGTCGTCCTAACTTTAACATCACACAATTGGATGATCATCCGAGACATGTTATGAAATACATTTCGTGGAAACGATGAAAGAATACGCAGATACATATGTGCAGGATCCATTGGATCGCCCTTCTTATATATATGGCAGCCTTGAACAGTATTCACAGAGGGACAATGAACTGCGTGGTCGCAATATATTGCATGAATGTTGTACTGGTAGATCACTCAACGCCCATAGCAGATACTGAGAAATCTAGCCGCGGAAAACTTGAGCGACTCTGGCACAACTGAGATTAGTATGGTATAGCAGGCTTAATGTCTACTGGACCCGTATAGACCGTGCTGTACCTAACGTGTGTCTAGCTTGAGATCAGTGCTCTCATGATACTCAGCACATTTTCAACTGCGCAGCAAATCCCACTTCAGTTTGTCCAATGGATTTTGTCCTGTTGAAGTGGCACAATTTTTAGGCTTTGACATTGAAGCAGAAGTCCCGGATTAGAATTTTGTATAGTCTTAGCTGTTACAATAACAACAACATGAATTCTTGTGCCTAGAACACATACTATCATGTATTCAGTTTGTTTCGTCATAGCCTCGACGCCATAGTCCTCCTATCGAAAGAATTATTCGCAGCGAGGTGGATAAATTTGAGTCAGCTGGTATAGTAAACAAAGAACCAATACACGTACGACGACGAAACGCAAGATATGCCGAAAACGTCGCCGTTGTCCGTTAGAATGTGCAGGAAAATCTGAGGCATTCGATTTCTCGTCGTTCGCAGACCACAATTTGACAAATTTTGCGTTTTACTAGGACCTTTACCAATACAAAGTTCAATTGACCCAGAAGCTTCAGGTAAACGACTAAAGACAACGAGTTGTGTTCATTAAATGGGCCTTAAAATAGTTGGCCTGACCTCAATATTCATAAAAAAATTACCTTCAGTGATGAGGCTCATTTCTAGAGGAATGGATACCGATCGTTTACTTAGATAGGTTCTGTCATCTGGGCAGTATAATGGCAATGAATAGCGGTGCAGAAACGCATTCGGACCATGACGATCAGTTTGAAGAGGCTCACAAATATCCAGACAAATCATGCTTAACAAAGCATATTCAACGCATGTGCAAGTTCAACTCTATTGTACGAAAGTGGTCTGGCTAATATCGAACACCATTGCGCAAAAAATACTGCTTGTCACTAACAAGGATTATGAAGAATGTTCTGGCCTAATAACGCCAGAAACATGAATCTCTAGAATCGGACTAAGAGGAAATTCATATGTAGACAAATAAAACTTAGAAACTATAAGTGGAACAAATTTGAAGCTTTGTCTGTGCAAAATAGAAAATGGATTCTGAAAATATCGAAAAAGGGTCATAAAAAGGGTATTTGAGAAAAAAAAAGTAAAAAAGGGTATTTTAAAGCAAAATAGGAGAGCCTAAGACAGCGATATAGTATGTATTCAATCGTCTTTATTTCCTCCTCATTCTCACACACAAATCGGTGCCGCTATTCTTCCAGGGATGGACCTTGAAACTTTACATCTCCGCTTATTGTACCAGAACTGACCAAATCTCCTAGCCAAGAACCCTTTGAGTTTGCCAATTTAGAGACATAATGTCGGCAGTACAGACTCTTCGGTCCGCAGGCCCGTTGACTCCAAGCCATGTCGGGACAATTCATCAGCCATTTCGTTCCCCGCAATATCAAATACTCGATAATGTCTTATGACCTTGTACAATCTCTCTAAGGGCATTCTGCAGTCTAGGACGATCTTAGATTTGATCGAGCATAATATGAGCATCTGGCTATCTACGGATGTAGTCACTGACTCTCGAACACTTCCTATCATAGGCTGTTATTACAATGACAAGAATATATTAAAAAAATATTGTTTACCTTTTAACTTATCCTGTTGTTGTGAATTTATAAAAACGGTTTTTTTTAATTTATTTATTTTAAAATAATATTTATTTATTAAAAAAATTAATATTAAATTAGAAACTTAATTTAGAAAGTTTACTTTTTACAATGCTTTCAATAAGTCATAAATAATTATACAGTTTTTTTTAATTCTTTTTTATAAAAATTTATAAAAATTTTTTTTATGATTTTTCTTATGGGTGAGACAGAGATATTATGAAAAAATAGTGAATAATTAAATTAAAAACAAATTATAGAAGAAAAAAGAATATTGAAAAAATTACATATAAAAGATACCCTAAATTAAAAACAAACAATAATCTCAATTTACGTTTTTTTAAATTGTAAAAAAAGTCATTTATAATTTTTTTTACATAAATTTTAAACTATTTTTTTATATTTTAAAGATGTTTGTTTTGTAGTTTAAATCTTGTGTTTTTTTTAGTTAAATTGTTTAGGAGTTGTAGGAGAAAAACAAATGACGACCTTAACTTAAAATAACAATTAATTATTAAAACATTTTGTAACTAATTAGAAAAAATTAGAAAAAAATTAGATAAAAATAGAAAAAGTATTTGTAATTGCTTATTAGGAGGAAAGGAAACAAAGTTCTAAAAAAAGGGCAGGTCTATGTTTTAAATAGGTGATGTGGTTGGTGATGATGCTATTAAATATTTGAAATGGTGGGCGGGGTGGGGGTAGATAAATAGAAAAAGGCAGTTTATAGAGTTACAATATAAATAAGAAACGATTTATGGTTATTATGAAATCATAATAATTTAGCTGTGAGATTTTGTGTGTTGTATGGTGGAGGGTGGCAGAGGAGTTGGTGAATGAAAATAAATCAGGTTCGTTTAGCACTTAAAACTTGTTTTTTTTTCTTTTCAGACTGATTTTTGTTGTTTGATTTAGATTTACACTACAAAATACATTTACACTTTGAGAAGTAAAGGTTTACTTCTCTCCAAGAATTGTGCATTCACCCAGGCTACATCGGGCTTAATAAAGCGTACTGCCTGACCCTCACCGCAAGTATTTTCAACACTATAGATACCCTTGAGTAAGACACTGGAACCGGTACCGCAGGCCAAAGCACTGCCTGAATCGAATTCACAAGCATCAAAGTTGGTAGTGCTGCAAACACCGCTAGCATCAGCACCGCAATCGCTGCGTGACACGGGATTGGTAGTAGTGACATGCATTATGGCGCCTTCTTCATGAACTAGATTAGAAAAACAAACAAAAAAAAAAAAAAAAAATAAAAAAACATTCGGAATTTTTTTTTATAAATACCAAACTCACTAGCTAAAGCTTGTTTGCCCCAACCGGTGGTAATACAAGTTTCTGAAGCACTGGGATCTTTATCACTAATGCAAATGGGTTGTATGTGAGAGGCGAATTGTAAACGGTCGGTCAAGTGTAACACAGCCATATCGTTAGAGCCTGTACTGGCATCAAAGTTAGGGTGTACAGCTACACGTTTAACACCAACCAATTGGAAGTTTAATGGTTCATTGGTGCTGCCCAATTCCCATTCGCCAGCCTTGACACGTATATCATTAACAGCCACACTAAAGGTTAAAAAAATATGAATTTTAATTATTTTTTATTCAATTAACCCTAAAAATGGTAATCAAAACAAAGATAACGGTACCAACACTACACTTGCCTAAGTGTAAAGTTTGCTGATTTTGTTTAAACCTGTTTTTTGATGACCGTCTATTGATGGTCTTAGGTAATTAAAGGTTAATATTCAAACTTACTTTTGCACACAATTAGCTGTGGTTAAAACAACAGCATCACCTATTATGGCACCACCGCACAACAATGATTTTGAGGATTCTTTAAGAACCATAGCTTGCCATGGGATTTCAGCAAAGTTAGCATCAATGTCCTTAATACCTTGGGGTTTAGTATTCTGTCAAGAGTAATTTAAAGTTTTTTTTGTTTGATATTTTCATAAAAAATAAGTTTTCTTAGCAGTTTTTACCTTATTTCTGGTAGCACAGACACCAGCCAAATTTACTGGCCAGGGATCAACATAGTTGGCATCACGACAACATTTGCCAGGAGCTCCACTCTCTTCAATAATACAATCAGTTAAGGGAACACGGAAGGGTGTTATTTCTACAGGCGTTTCACTGATTACACCAATGGCACTGCAGTAGTTTTCAGCAGTACAAACCAAAGCGGAAGCACATTTAGCGGGAGCGAAAGGAGCAGCTGCTTGCTCTTGGAATTGAGGCTGCCTTGATGGGTAAATCTGTGGTGACAATTGATCTTCACCGCGTAAAGGTTTTTGCTGGTAGACTTCCTTTTGTTGATTCGAAGATTGTACTTCACGGTCGCCACTGTATTTAGGTTGAGTAGGTGCCACAGGAGGCAAGTATTGGAGTGGTGTAGTTGAAGGAATTCTACGTGGTGGTTGGGTGAATGTGGGTCTAGTAGGTTGAGGTTGTGGTTGTCTTACTGGAGCCTGAGGAGAGGGTTGTGGAGCAGATGGTGTGTATTGGGGTCTGGATGGTTGCTGTTGGGTAGGTTGTGGGGCAGGTGGTGTGTATTGAGGTCTGGCTGGCTGCTGTTGGGGGGTAGGTTGTGGGGCAGGTGGTATGTATTGAGGTCTGGCTGGTTGTTGTTGTGTAGGTTGAGGAGCAGCTGGTGTATATTGTGGTCTAGATGGTTGTTGTTGGGTAGGTTGTGGAGCAGGTGGTATGTATTGAGGTCTGGCTGGCTGCTGTTGGGTAGGTTGTGGGGCAGGTGAGCTATATTGAGGTCTTGAGGGTTGTGTGGGGGGTAAATATTGGGGACCAGCATTAGGTTGCTGAGGTACACGAACGGGGGCAGGAGCCGGAGCCGGAGCAGGAGCAGGCTGAGGTTTAGGAACTACTTCATTCGTATAAGTTGGAGCTTGTGGTCTGGGCTGTGGTTGAGGTCTAGGTTGAGGTTGTGGCTGTGGCTGTGGCTGTGGCTGAGGCAGTTGTGTTTGGGGTTGTGGTCTGCGAGCTGGCGCTACTGGTTTGGGTGGCAAATAGTCCTTGTTAATGGGTGTTGTTGGACTGTTAGGTTGAACCTGAGGATAGGCAAACGGACTAGGTGGTGTCTTCAAAACATAACCATCTTCAGTTAACATGGTTGAGGGTATACCACAGCATACACTAGGTTCATAGCATTTTTTAGTCTGCAAATACAAAAGAAGAAAAAAATAATCAATAAAATTAGCATTTGATTAATTATAATCAGTTTTTCTAAAACCTTTAATTAATTTTAAATCTTAGCTACTGAGAAAAACTTGTTTCACAATTTTTAATTTTTAATACCTACAAATTATGCAATTGTTTAAGTGTGAGTACGTAAATTTTTTAATAGTAGCAGCCAAGCCAGTACGTACTTAGAAACATTAGCATATGACTTTTTATTTATTTATTTAATTTTTCTTACATTAGAGCTCTTATGGCGTGTGACTAATTTAAGTCTATTAAGTAGTGACTACGTGGGCATATAATGATTAATTAACAAGAAATCAACATCAACTGCTTTTTAAGTGGAGGGGTGTGTACAGCCTTTTAATTAAAGGGGGTCATTGGGTTATGAAAATGAATTGATTCGTTGGTTAAATTTTCAATGGTTACGCTTTAAACTGTTGATATATTTTGATTAATTTCGATTCTTTTCGTCAATTTCGTGGTTTCAGATTTTGAAACAGAAAAAGATTTAAAGTTGGTTTCTCTAAAGATTTATAAACAAACTGATTAATTTCTGTTGGAAATATTAAAATTATATATAAATAATACATTTTGTTCTTTGTTCATTTGGGAAGAACTGCCTGTAATGCAAACGGATGGCATTAAATGTCGGTTAATTAATACATAAATAATAATAAGAATGGACAAATTCTTAACGTCTTGATAGTAAGATTTTTCGTAGGTCTATGCTAAAAAGCTACGATTATTTGAAAGGCCTTTCAATTGCATTTCTGTTCATTTATTTTTGGCACATCACCATGAACAGTATTACGTTCTAGAAACGCTTCAAAATTGTGAAAAATTTCTTAAATTTTTTATAGAATTTCGAGAATTTTAGTTTAAATATAGTAGCCGTCTTATTCACTTCTTGACATTAAAGCATCAACATGATAAAGAAATGTTCGTACTGAGGACATAAATACTTCTTTACAAGATTCTGATTATTCAAGAAGCCTAATAATCATCGATTACGTCGCACATTTGGTTGTTGGTCTCACAACAACTTTATTTAATGATGACTATTAAAATTCACCATTTCTTTTGGGTAGTAGTAGTAGGTGCTGTTACAATGAGTGAAGTTTTTATTTTCAAATACTTGTAGTATTAATAGGATGTTGCCACATACAAGTATCACAACGTAGGAAGGCAACTCTCACAACCTTTTGATACTGTGCGAGTTTTTAGACAAGGTAAGAGTGAGCATCGCAGTGACAAAGTTTTCTACAAAAGTGTCTAGCAACTTGCATACGACGAAGATATTGACATCTATGGTCATGCCAAGCAAGATGTCACTGCTGCCTTCAGTGCTATCACAAAATACTCGACCTAGATGGGTCTGGTAGTGAATGAGGTCAAGACGAAGTATATGCTGTAAGCAAGTAGTGAGAAGCGGCGTATTGGGTCCCAAGTTACTGTTAACAACTGTAAATACGATGTTATGAATGAGTTAGTCTTTCTTGATACTGACATTACCAGTGGCAACGATTTCAGCTTGGAGATCAAGCGTAGAATCACTCTTGCCAATAGGTGTTATTATGGGCAATTTCTCAGCCTCCCCGTTCTTCTTTATGGCACGGAAACATGCACCAATGTAGGTGGCTTGGGTGTGTTCGAGAGAAAACAATCTACGCTAGATCTGCGGTCCTTTGCTGTTTGGCATTGAATTTCGTAATATTCGAGCTATACAACGGTGACGGCATTGCTCAGCTAATTTACATTCAGCGGCTACATGTCGTTCGAATGAATGAAGGTGCTCTAACGAGAAATATAGTATTTATGCGGAAGTCAGTGGGTGTCCGGGTTCGCGTTAAAGAAATCAAGCCGAGGAAGTCCTGCCTGCGATGGGTGTAATCAATTGGCGTATTCAGTCACTGAGAAGAAGGCCGAAATCCAGTAATTATGTATGCATGTATTTCAAGATAGTGCGACTTGAGGGTTCTTGATAATCTCCTTTATTATCTGATTTTCTTTAACATTAAATTCATTTGTTATAGGACCCAACCAATAACTCTCCAGCAATTGTAGGTCAACATTAAACATATTTGGTTCTATAAAGAGTGTTTTTTTTGCCACTAGATACTGATATGCATCGAAATCGAACCATTTTTAAAGCGAATCCTTACGAAAGATAAAAAATGGATTAAATATATGAATATTAAACAAATAATGGTTAAGGGCCGGCGATACTCCGCAAACAATTCCAAAGCTTGGATTGAAGTGGAGCAAACTTATAATTTAAAGTGAGTTATTTATTATTTGCCAATTAAAGCTGGTGAAACCTTCAACTCCATCGAAGCAATTAAGAATAAGCGAACAGCATTGGCAAAGAGAAAAGGTGTTGTACACTATCACGATAATGCTAGGCCATACACGCGATCTGCTAATCTATAGTGTTAACCTTCATGAGACATACAAATTACCTTTAATTTTCGGATGCACTTTTTAAAAAAGATCCTTTGAAAAAGTGTCCTGCTATGTCATACCGAGGCCACCGCGTTCTCGAGATAGCACAAGTGGAGAGAGAACTGTTCTGTGCTCTCTCACGAAAAAACTATAGATTTTCCCCTTGACTACAGTCATAGGGCAGCAGATGTCAGAGTAGGAAGTGAAAGATTCCAAATCCATCGAGGCCTTCCCAGAAAGTTCATCAGCCTTTCCATTACCAATGACGGCCCTGTATCTAGGCACCCGAATCAAGGAAATGGTACTTGTACAACCGAGAAGCTTCATCTCCGCTTTACATTGGAGAACTAAAGTTGAGTTGCTACTAGGCGACGACACCAGGGTCCTGATAGCAGGCTGACTATCAGAAAAAGTTCTAATCCATCTCACAGATCTCTCAACATCCTACAAGTCTGCATAATAGCAAAAACGTGCGCCTGAAAAATGCTAGAGACCTCAGGTAGTCTAAAGTAAGCAGACTCGGAGAAAATACCTGTCACTATACTGGATGCCATCTTGGATCCATCTTGGATCCATCTGTGAAAATGGAAAAAGTACATCAACTACAAAAATATCATAGGAACTGTCATAGCCACTTCTTGGGACGAAAGAAAAAAAAAAACAAAAAGGTAAGAGTCCCCGATAAGCAAAGACTCCTCACCACTACACCAAATACCTAGAGGGCATTGTTTCTAGACAACAAAAGATGGCAGCATCCTAACGGTAAAGCGATCACCTGTTTAAAGTTGGAAGATAAATCATAATTGCTAGTGATTACAACGAAATTGAAGGTGAAACGTGCCTTGTGGAGCCATATTCTCCTCTCAGTGAGTTCTACAAATTTATTTATATATGACCACTGTGCATCTATCTATTACATATTAAATTCTTGTTTTTATTAATTACTTAAGGCATTAATTTATGGAAAAATATTTTAATGAAATTCTTCATTTTCATAAAAAACCACTTGCAAGTTGCTGATTTGCTTAATATTTTTTTTTTTTTTGAATCTTATAAAATTTTTTTTCTTGTAAATGTTCTTCTGTTGTAACCAAAAACGAAATTAAAGAAACAGAAACAGAAACAGAAATGTTAACAATGTTGCAAAGAAAACATATATTTGTCAGTTGATGAGGCTGTTGCATCTTTATTAGTAAGTGGCTGAAATGGCTGACTGTCTTATTGGCTTAAAGCTGTTGTTTGTCTGTCTGACAGTAGGTTACAAAAATAAGAACAAAAAACAAAAAAAGAAAACCATGTGTAAAGTGAGAAATAAGAGAAAAAGAGAGAAACTAACTTTTAAACTTTTAGTCAACGTTTTGTCACAACTGTCTGTTTAAAATGTCCGTTTGTTCTGTCTGTCTGTCTGTCCATTAAGACATTTGTCTGGGTTTTTTTTCAGTGCTACGACTGATTTTATGTAGAATAAATTTAACAATTTTGGTAAGAAAAAAACAAAAAAAACTGTCTGTCTTACTGTCTCTCAGTTTTTCTGTCCAAACGTCTTTTAACACAGTATTTAACGGCCTTGTGTTGTACGATTCGCACAATTTGTTATTTTTGTCATTTTGTTTTTGTTTTGCTAATTTTTGCTAAACAATACGACAACACAATAACAACAACGAAAAGTAAACAACACTTGATGCGGCCAATATAGTGTAGTTTTTATTAAGGGAAAAAATATATTTTTTTGTAAAAAAATAAAAAAAATAAAATAATAAATAAAAAATAAATATTTTAACGGCATTTTATTGTATATATTATGGTAATATTTGGCCTAAATGTTTGTGTATATGTGTCTGATTTTTCCGTGTTAATAACCAGGTTTATTAAAAAAAAAAAACTTTAATTTTTTTTTGCTTTATTTGAGGAGTAAATGATGCTACTGTTTGTTTGGTTTTTTTGGCTGAGCTAAACTGAACTGAACTGAGCTGAGCTGGCTGTCCGCTTGACTTGATGTTTAAAGACAATGGAAGATGTTGACAATGATATGTGGTGTTATGGTGTGGTGGTTGGTATTCATTGTTGTTGTGGCTTATGGTTTGTGGTTATATTATACTGCTACTACTGCTTGTTGTTGCTTTTTGAATGCTGTTTCTTGCATTTTTTGTTTTGTATTGTTAACGTGCACGTTGTTTTCACATTCTTCTCGTTGTTGTGTATTATTTAAAAGTCAATAATGGCAATTTAAATGTTTTAACGTGTGACAAATAAATCATAATTACATGCAAATATATCTCAACATTATAATACACAAACCGTAACGAAAGAAGGCGTAATAATATATATCTTTGTAGTATTTATTTTTTCGGGCTATTTATAAAGATGTAAAGGCTTAAATTTATAAAATACTCAGGGGATGGACTTTACTCCTGCAGGGGATTATGAGATAAGAGAGTAAGGCGGTAGTAGTGTTAATGAACATTAAATTTGAATGCATTTACATTGGCAGAGGCAGAAAGATCTCAATAAGAAAACTGTATTACATATAAATCGCTCACGAAAAAGTTAAGTATTACTAATAACAGTGAGGCTTATGGCAGCAAGTTTCCTTATTTCATTAGAAAACATGTCATTGTAGTTTCGATAGAAACAAACACATCTCGACTGTGCTTTAATGAATCCATAGAGTTGTTTGCTTTTTTGTTTTGTCATTAATAAGCATGTTTATCCGAGCCTGTACGCTTTTGCGAAGCTCTAAACTAGACTTTTAAACATCCTCTCAGACATAGGAATTGTATTCCATTTTGTATTAGGTATAGGCTGTGCCAGCCCTGGACATTCACAGGAAATTAAGTGACTGTCTCCCTCTCAGAAGTGTACCCACAGTTTCTGCAATAAGAAATAAAAGGCAAATAGAATGGCGGTTGATCTTCAAAAGTTTCTGTGTTCTGGCCCCCTTATATCTAGGCCACAGTGTCTTTGAAATAGCACAAGAGGAAATTGCATTTTTTCCCTTGACGACAGTCATAGGCCCTTCTAGCAAATTCAGCTCTTTCATTTCCAGCGATGTCCCTGTGTCAAGGGACCCAAATTAAGGAAATTGTCCAACACTGTTGAAGTATTTACTCCTTAGAAAGGAGTACTAAAGCCGAGTTGCTATCAGACAACACTAAGGCCTAGAATTAGCTTGTATATCAGCGAAAATCATTCGATTCCTATGCATCAATTGTATGGTGGCTCATGGCTAAACAAAAATTGTGCGATTATATATTATGCATTAAGCCTCACAGGAAAGCCTGTGTGGCGAGTATCTCCGACCTAGAACTGCTGCTTGGTAGAAGTGACGTCTGCACCGGAAGCTTAAGTTTCGGTCGCAATTTCAACGTTCTTGTACATGATCGTGAGGAGTAGGACACTTTGGTATAGTGTTTTCCCGGAGGAGACCCAGGATAATTCTATCTGTGCACGAATTATATAGAGCGTAGTATCAAAGTCGCTTTGATAAATATATATTCTGTTAGGTAAGCGGCACTGAGGGCCCTTTCTTTGGAGTATATAGACTCGAAATTGGTACATAAATGCTATATAAATATCTACACCCTGTTATTGGAGAACAGGGTGACACTTTGTTAGGTGCCTGGACACAGTGGTGTTATGGAAAATGAGATCGCTGACAAGCTGGCAAAGCGAGGCTCGTGGTATTAATCGGTCCACGGCCAGAGAAAAGATTGATGAGTGCGAGCATGTATTCCTCCCGTCATTTTGGATACAATGCACAGATCTGAGGCAGGCGAAGCGGCTGATAAGCTGATATCTATAAGAGTTAGCTGCACCACTTGGGCAAGGCAATTATGAGATAAATGTTGGTTTCCTGGTGAGGCCACTACTATCTTAAATATCACCTCTTCAACCTTAACATGTGCCTTTTGTACAGGGAGGAATAGAAGAAAACAGAGTATATTCCACGTGAATGTGTTGCTTTGGCAACTATTTGTTGGCGTACGTTTATGAAACCTTTTTTTGGCATGAACAGATTCGTCACCCACCTACCCAATGGGGATGTTGTAGTTGCAGTGTAGTGTGGTTCATTGCGTACGTTAGCGGTCGCAGTGCCACGGCAAGTTGCGCCTCTCCGAACCTGCTAATAACAATGATATGTGTAGCATTTAGCGTCAACCTATTATTGTTAAATTTAGTTCAAATGCAAATTTTTTTTATTGATTTTTAGTGTTTCTCTGACCTCACCGAGGTGGGGTAGAAAAAAATGTATATAATTTTACTTTTTATAATTCATTTTGTAATCAATCAAATGTAAACAAGATTTTGTTTTCGAATGATATTTTCACTTTGATAACTATTTCTATTTAAGTTTGTTTCTTAAGTCTTTTGCTTATAAACCAAACTGTTCACACACTTTTTAATACAAAAGAATGGAAAGGACTATTTATAAAACCGTTAATAAGAATTTAGGCCATAATCATGTTGTTGTATTTATTCAAGTGAAATCCTAAACCATTAATTTTCTAATAAATACGAATACATTTTAAAGTTGAAAAAGTATGACAGGTCATTTCATATACATTCCTTAAGTAATTCCATACACTTGATGAAATATGATTACATTAAAAGAAAAATTACAAAAGAATACAACAAAAACAAGCAACAAAAGCAGCAGTAGCAGCAATAGCAATAGCGATATAATGTTGCAATTAAATTTTTCAATAAAACAACAACAAAATTACATCAATGGACAGACATTATTTAATACAATTGGTTCGTTCTTCCTCAACTATAAACAAGAGTGAACAGAAATAGAAAAACAAAAAAAAAAAAAACAAAAAAATGAACAAAAACAGAAACAAGATCTATTAATCAACACACAATAAAAATCTCAATTGAAATACAAGAAGTCTAAGTAAATGGTGGGGGGGGGGGGGGTGGTGTGTGATGGCATTTTAAATACAAATCATGTTTTTTTATTTTTGGATTAATTTCGCAGAGTTTTGCCAACTCTATGGTTGAAAGATAAACAAAATGAATGAAAAAAATTAACGATAGAATTGTTACAAATAATGTACAATTGTATACACTAAAGACACACACACAGACAGACAAACAACACATGCATAAAGAAACAATTATTCGAATTTTTAAGTACAATTTAATGAGAATAATTTGACAAGAACAATGTGTCCTTCATTGACTATTTTCAAATAGTGAATCATAAATTCAACAAAGATATCTTATGACATCATGGTTTATGGCAAACATGCATACATACATACATACATATATTATATTCATAATAAATTAAAAAATTATAATGAAAGGAAATTCATTCATTCATTCATTCATAGTTGGTTATGAGAGCTAGACATGCAATTCACAGAAATATAAAATATATTTCATACACCAACCAAGCCATTTCGACAGAAAGAAGGAGAGAGAGACCTAGACCTTGTGATCTATGGCATATATTTATTAATATTAAATTAAGATTTAAAATTTGTACAACAGCAACAAAGTATATCACAAAAGATTAAAACATAATCATTAATAATATATATTTCTTTGTTTAAATTGCATGTCAAACTCGAGTTTCTATTCTGCTACACCACTACTACCTTTTGAAAACCTTAACTCTTAAAGCCAAAGTACTATAATAAACAAACAACCTTAATGACTTAACCATCTACTATATACAGCGCCTCCGCCAAATGTGCTTTATTTTAAATCAAAAGAAAAAACAAACCCTTTGGGGGGTTTTCTTTTGTCTTAAAAAAAATCCATTCAAAATAATCACTCGCTTGGTTGGTTGAACTGCTTTGCTGGGCATTTATAGTCAATAAATTTAATGTTGTTGGCCATATAAAAATCAGCACAAAGATGTTATTAAGTTTATAGTTTGTTTATTTAAGACCATAAATTGCTTTTGTAGAACAAGTGAAATTTAGCTTGAACTCTTCTTTTGTTATTTTCTTCAATGGTTTTTGGCAATAATGTTATTGATGCTTAGCAGAGCATAAAACGATCAAAATTATGCAAAATTTTTTTATCATATTTTTTGTTTTTTTTTGGCGCAAATAAAAAGGTGTGGTAGTAGGAGGAGTAGTAGTACTTTATTGTTAAGTCAAGTTGAAAGCATTATTAGAAAATTTATTGCATTAAATACACAAAAGGTTTAAGAAAGAAATTATGAAACGAAAGACTTAAGAAACAAACTTTGTTGAAAACTTCAATCATTTGCATTATCGCTGAAAAAAAAAACAAAAACAAAAAGAAATTATTTTCTATGGGTGTGGCTGATAAACAAAAGATTTTAAATGCATACCTGCTATCATAACTTTTTTTTCACAATTTTTTACGTAAAATTTGAAAAATTAACAAAAGGTTTTTTATTAAAAGCAACTTTTTTAGTCGCATACATATTTCTATAAATTGATTTGATGTTCGGAGAAATGGCGTAAAGTAGTAGTCTCTTAACCCCTTCGGTACATGTTTTTATTGTAAAAATTTTAAAAATATATTATATAAAACTAAACTTAAATAATACACTCCTACCTATTTATACGGCGTGGATAGGTTTTGGAATTTAGGTCATAAATCGCAATGCTACAAGCCTCCTGACCTTCCAGCTTACCTCTGGCAGTGATGGCAAATATTAGACGAATGATTAGGAAAAACACCACCTGCTGGGAAAGTGTTAAAATGCTAAAGTAAAGATCACCACCGCCAATTAGCAAGGATATTCACCACCACACAATTATATTGAGGGGGCTATAGTGGATTAATCATCTACTTAGCTTGAAAAATCAACTTGATAAATGAAACTGAAACAAAGCAATGGATGCTTTGTGGAAAGTCAATGTGCTCTCTAGAGGATTGACGGAATAAAAAAATCTACGATAAGCAATATCGCAGGTAGCGTGGTGTAGTGGTGCAGCCCAAGTTCAAATCTCAGTAAGGATAACAAAAATTTTCATCGTGATTTCGGATTTTCAAGAATTAAAAGGCTTCAGCACTGCTTCCAAAATCAGAAGGATCAGGAAACGCCTTCTCTTGAAGAAAAATAAAAGGAAAAAAGAAAAAGGTTATAGTCTATGGCGAGTAGACATCAGCTAGGCTTCGAATCACCACTACATTAAATATACAGAGAGCGTTGTTTCTAGCCAACGGCAGATGGCAGCACCAACATCTATCCTAGCTACAGTAGACCGATCACTTTCTTAGCTGGAGTACTATATGCATGATTAAAGATTATAAAGAGAGGTAAACTAGGTAAAGATGCTTTATGGAAGCCGTATGCTACCAAGTAGAATTACGGAAAAAAAACTATATTAAGAATCAATATATTCATTTTCTTAAATCTTGCAAAAGGATCGTAAATATTCAAGACAGCTATTAGAGGAGCAAGTGGCATGAGTGTCTGAAATACGGAATAATTTAGTGTATTTTTATAAAACTAAACATTTATTTATGTGCGCCCCTGTGGTGTGGTAGGTAAAACACCCGCTTACCAATCAAGAGGTTTTGGATTCAATCCCAGACCAGACCACCAACAATTTTCAACGACTATGAGTATTATGCTATGAAAAACTGCTTTAACAAATGCATCTGCCATTTCGGTGTTAAACTGCAGGTCCCTTTTAATGAGTCTAAAACCCGAATGAGTTGCAGCTCATTGGTTGACAGAAGTCTCCGTGCTTTAGTTGAGATATAGCGGGAATTATCTATGAATGTAGACATTTATTGGTATAGAATAAAACCGTTTCTATATATCAAATCACCGCCATATATAAAGAAATAGTATTCTCTCTTATTATTATAAATTTAGATCATACACATGTGCAGGACATTGCGACCCATGGAATCTGTTATATCTCTTCTATTGTTTTTTTTTTTGGCGGATCTAAAACTCTAGTGGTGGATAAAATCCTTGTAAGGATCCACATGTGTGACCGTCATCTTCTACAGATGAATGCTAGGCTAAGGCCTCTAATAAAGGGTCCGCCAAATACATTTTTTTTGAAAATGCTATAAAAAAAAATCTACTGAATATTTTCTCAAATTTCTTTTTTTATGTGAAAGAACAATCCTTCCGGTTAATAATGGAAAATAACTTCATTTAAATTGCTGCCTCGGCTGGCCATGCAGTAGCCTACACGATCGGTCCAATTTTTAAGCACATTATCGATTGTGTGCAGCTGTATTTCACCAATGGCTTCACGAATATTGTCCTTTAAAGCGTCAATTGTCTCTGGCTTGTTGGCGTAACACTTATCTTTGACGGCACACCACAAATAATAGTCCAACGGTGTCAAATCGCAGCTCCGAGGTGGCCAAACGACATCAGCTCTGCGGCTGATAATTCGATCTTCAAAAACAGGGCGCAAAACATCGAGTGTATCTACGGCTGTGTGGCACGTAGCGCCGTCCTGTTGAAACCAAATGTTGCTAATATCCTCCTCTTCAATTTTTGTGAACAAAAATTCGTTCAACATGGCCCGATAACGATCTCCATTGACTGTAACGGCCACTCCTTGCTCATTTTCGAAGAAAAATGGCCCATTAAGCCTCTGGACCAAAATCCGCACCAAACAGTGACTCGTCTTGGGTGTATCGGCTTTTCAATGTATGCGTGCGCGTTTTCTGTGCCCGAAATGCGACAATTTTGCTTGTTTACGTACCCGCCAAGATCAAAATGAGCTTCATCTGAAAAGATGATTTTTTTTTGGCAAAATCGGCATCTTCTGTAAGTCGATCGCAGACCCACTTAGCGAAGCGAAAAAAGCGTATACACAACCATACTCGTTCAGCGGAATGATAAAACTAATTATCTGTCAAATCAGACATGAGCTAAGTGTTACCATTCACGAAATAAGCACTAGTTGAAAAAAAAAAACGTTAGATGGCGGACCCTTTATTAAAAGGAGAATTATATAGCAGCTTAAAGTAAATATTTTACATATCTTGCATATAAGAAAATATATATTTTTAAATATTTCATTTTAGCGGAATTTCCCAAAACCATTTAAATAAATAAATTCATTACGAATTGTCTCAATTTTTTTTTGCTGGCCTTAAAATCAAATATTGTAATCAATACAAGCAAGTTGGTCAGCAGAAAAATATGCGTAAATATTTTATTTTTTGATTTTATTTAGTTATGCATAATTATTCAACGAATTTAAAATGCTAATCTCATTTCAAAAATGAATTCCTTTTTATTTTTTATTTTATATTTTAATGCTGTTGTTTTCAACTACAAATTTGTATAAAAATGTAATCATTTTACATTCCTCCTTACCATTAAATTGTCTACCACACATACATACATACATACGTAGAGAAAAAGAAAAACGCATATAAAAAATTATTTAATTTTCAACCTGTAACCCTTTTTATACAACACACTACGCGAATAAGAAATATTGCATAATATTGCTTACAACAGAGTAAGTAAGACAAACTGCATTTTTGCTTTATAACTAGTGCTGCTGATATGTTTTGTTGTGTTGTGTTGCTATTGATGTTGTTGATGATGTTTTTGCTGCTGCTGCTGCTGCTGCCTTGATATGATAAAATATATTGACAATAAAGCAAACGTATCATAAACATGTTAACCCAGTGGCTCATACCATTGCTTGGCTGGTTGACTAGTAGTTCCTTGTTGCTTGATTAGTTGCGCCAAATTTATGGCTCAACTGAAATGTTAATGCTAAACGGGAACCAAAAAAAAAAACAAAACACACATACACAAATGACACCCAATAAAAATGAGCAAAAACTGTTTTACCAACTTGTAAAGAAAAGAAACATTTTTTTGTTTTTTTTTTTTGATTCGAAAACATTTTCATTTAAATGTAACAACTTATTGCTGAGATCTCTTATTTTGCCCCTAAAACATACAACAACAGCAACAACAATAATAATATAATTTATATGTTTTCCAATTTACAGACGAAAAATGAGACAATTAACTTGTTAAGTTATGCCGCGTTTGACGCCATATAATAAACTTCGTTGACAGTCATACAATTAAAAAAAAAAAAAAAAATATAGTTGAGATTCTCAAATCAATAAGAAAAACTCCTTTTTAGAGAAGGCAAACATGTAGGATAGGATAGGAGGGAGTGGTAGCCTCGCTGAATCAGCGCACACTTGAGCATACATAGCGGACTGTTGTGATATCAAATGATATGATGACTTACAGCTGGTCTCTAAATCCAGAATAAAACTGATTTTGACAATCATCACAGAGGCCCCGTCTAGAAGCCCATTTCTCTAAATTAAGTCGGAAACTATGTCGGCAGCCAAATAAACTTGGCTCTTTACCTAATGTCAAGGGTCAATAGCACCGATACTATTGAAAAAGTACGAGTCAAATGAGAGAAGTCTACGCCGAGCAAGAGATGGACATTGGCCAATGAAATGGGTCACGCTCTACTCTTCCTCAATCGCAGCCTAAGGCAAAAACATCGTATCTCTCTTTCCAAAAAAAGTTTTTCACTTTTTGCTTTGCTGTGAAACCGATTATTTTTTTTAGTGAATGACCCATTTTTCTTTGAAGAAGAAAAGCTATAACTATATAAAGAAACATCGCGACATGTTAATATTCGAATCAATAAAGCACAACTGAAAAACTTTCTAACACAAAACGATTTGTTTAACTAAGATTGCTGTTAACAAGTTTTGGTGCAACAATATAAAAAGTATTCGTGACATGTCATCTAACAGATTTTAGAATACAAAAAGTTATTAAGAGCAGAAGAAAATTAAAAGTAGTGCTGACTTCAAATGCAGTTGTAAACAGGGACTGTTGTTAAAAACAGATATCTTTATAAAACAAATTCGCGACATGCCATGTCTTCAAATTAATTTTAAAACAAAAATGGTTGTCAATAGTTAATAGCGTTTAACTGAATCTCTTTGCAAATATAGTTGTTAACATAAATAAAAAAATATTCGTTACATGTCACATCATTTTAAGAAATATACTGGTATTAATAATTGATAGAAATACAAGAAATCTGCTGTAATCTATAGTTTGGTAAATAAAGAATAGACATATTTCTGCATTGACTTATATCTTATAATAAAAACAGAACTTCGTGACTTGTTATTTCATAAACAGCAATTTCTCGTTTGTCATCATCTGTAACAAAAATTATTTTGAAAATTTGTTTGTGTAACAAAATACTTCGTGACATGTTAGAAAATATTACATAATACTTAAAACAGTGAATTTAACACTTTATACGTTATATGTATCTTAAAAGAAAACATTTTACACAGTTTGTAGTAAATAAAAAATAATTCGTGACATGTTATATACAGTATACATAAACATGTGTAGGTATATATAATATAAATACAGCGCTGTTCGAAACCTATGCAACTTTTCTTGTGAACGTATTTAATTATCATTAGCTGATAACTATTCCATTGTCAATTTTGATAAGTGTTGTGGGTCGCTGCCTTACTGAAACACTCATAGCATTTCCCATTCGGCGTATTTAAGCATGTTGTTAGATAAAGTGTCCCTATAAACAAAACGATCCATTTTTGTTTGTATTTCTACAAAACTCAACTAGATAAGGAGCAGGTACAGACAATTACATATCCGCCTTCTTGCTCTATTGTGTCTTTACAATAATGCGAATGTAGTCGTTTTTCTTTGGTCTTCTAACGTGGCTTATTCAATCTGTATTAAAAAAGGGGGGTTGGGTGGGTTAGAGCGCACATATAACAACACAAGCGACCAAGGAGAGGACAAGCAGGAAGGTCGAGCCCCAGATATTCCAGCTTACCTCTCGCGATGATGACAAAAGTCAGACGAATGATCAGGAGAAAACGCCACTTACTGGGTAAAAAATTATAATGCTGAAGTAAAGATCACCACCACCTCTTAGCAAAGATATTCACCATTACTATGGAAGAGGCTATAGTGGATTAATCATCTACCATAAGCAATATCGCATGTGACGTGGTGTAGTGGTGCTTGCATACAACACAAGCAGCTTAAGTTCAAATCTCAGTGAGGATAACAAAACTTTTCAACATGAGTTCGGATTTTCAAGAATTAAAAGGCTTCAGCAACCCTTCCATAATCAGAAGGATCAGAAAACGGCACCTCTTGAAGGAAAAAAGAAAAAGGTTAAAGTGTATGGTGAGCAGCATCAGCTAGGCTCCGAATCACCAGTGCATTAAATATACAGAGGACGTTGTTTCTGGGAAACAACAGATGTCAGCACCAGCAACTATCCTAGACCTACTGGGACAAAATTACAATGCTAAATTAAAGATCACCACCAATTAGCCAGGATATTCACCACTACAGAATCATATAGCGGTGGCTACAGTGAATTAATCATCTGCTTAGCTTGAGAAATCAAATTGATTAATGAAACTGAAACAAAGCAATGGATGCTTTGCAGATAACCAATATGCTCTCTAGAGGAGTGACGGAGAAAAAAAAACAACGTTGATAGGAGAACCCTATGGAAATACGTTGTAGAGACTGAGTTCCTTAATGATGAATGATGATGAGTCACTGTTTTCTTGTTGTTTTCTTATTATCAACCTAGCTTTACTTAATATCATAAATTCCCCATTATGTTGGGATTATACAAATTGTAATGAAATTTTAATGATAATGTGTGCATTACACAAAATTATTTCGTAATAAAACTATAAACTATAATAGTACTATAAACAAAATACCTTTTAATTTATACTTTCAAGATCATATACTACCTTCAGAAGAGAAATATCTCAACCAGCTAGCCAAGCAGCCAGCCAGCCACCAGCCACCTACTTTAAAAACAACAGCATTTTTTTGTATCTTTTTTTATTATACAAGAAAACTTATTTATATTAAACCAAATAAACATTAAATGCCACAATGGAAATCCACATGCCACAACTGAAATTATTTTGATACGACGCACAAACAAATAAACCAAAAAAAAAAGTAAAGTAGTAAACAGAAAACAACACCAACAACAGTAATAATTTTAATGTAAAAATTCCTTAATTTGCCAGAGTGCGAAGAGGAAAATACCTTAATTTCAGTTAAGTTATGTATAAATGTCAGTAGGTTTATTTGGCTGGCTGTTTGACTCTAGCTGGTTAACTTGGCCGGTTTGTTGGTGGCTAGATTTGTTTGTTCAATCAGTTGTTGCTGTTATTGTTGTTGTTATTGGTCGTTTAGTTACCACATACCACACGAGTACATTTTATATAGGGATTTGTATTTTATATACCATACAACAACGTATAAAAATATATTTTGAGCTTATAAGAGCATTGCCCATGAATTATGCGAAAAATGCACGACAAGGTCGTTGAAGGCTGAGACTGGCACCAGGCTTATGATTCGGTTTTGCCTATAACACACATAACAAACCGGCATTTAAAGGCATTAACAACAACAACAACAATCAAAATACACACAAATATTGCAAAAAACCAAAAAAAGAGGGCCTACTCCACTAACTTACTAAATCGACTGTGTGCCTTGTTGCCTTCTGCATGCGCATGGCATGCCAGCCTACCTGCTTGTTGTTTGATTGCAACTGGGCATTAACTCCTCTGGCTCTCTGTAATCATATAATCATATAGAAAGAAAAAAACAAAAAAACAAAAAAATGAATTAAAATTATTTCTACAAACGTGTTACAAGTTGCAACAACGCTTTCCCCCTTTTTTCATATTTTTTTTTCATTGCTGTGCCACAACATACAATATATGTGCCAGACATAGCTAAGGTGTTAGAGATAACAAAACAGTGTGTTGATGCCTTTATTCTTCTCTTTGTTCATGGCATAATTATAGTTTTTTGCTTAGAGTTCTTTTTCTTTTTATCTGATCCTAAAGGTGAACTTTAATATTTTAATAATTAACGAAATAAAAAAGAAAAATAATAACAAAAATAAAAACATAAAGCTTTTGAGGCCCTTTAAGAGAAATTTATTCTAGATTTTATAGGAATCTTAATGCTTCTTAACATCTACATAAACAATATTATGTATAGAGCTTTGCCATTTTAGTTGTTCTACATTCCGTTACTAGGAAATCAGACAAAGGAATACGATGATGTTTAACTATTTTAAGCACTGCTTCAAGGACATTGCAGCTTCTTTGTCCTTTTTATATTTTTAAAACTTCTAGAATAATCTGCTTGAGAATTTTATTTTTAAAAGTATTTTTTTTTGTTTTCTCATTTTGTGGTCACTGTTATTTACTACAAAAGTTAACCACAACAAAATGATTAAAAACCTATAATTAAAATTGACTGAATTGAATTGAAGCAAAGGATAGCATGTTTGATATAGAACACTACTGTTAACTTTGAATTTTTGACATTTAAGAGTGATGTTATTAATAGTGTTTTGTCATCTGTATTTATAGGTAAACAATATTTTAAGAAGCCAGTTGTTCTTGATTTTCTTGGGCATAAGAATTTACAGTGACGTACGCTGGAATTTACATTTTTTGAGTGAGGAAAGTATAATTCAAGTTTCAAATTCTTGCTTGGCCTTCTTGATATTAATAAGATATACATTCCAGTTCTAGAAGATGAGACAAAGGAATACGATGATGTTTAACTATTTTAAGCACTACTTCAAGGACTTTGCGGGTTTTTTTTCATGTTCTTAAGAATTTTAGCACAGCTTCAACGATATTGCAGTTTTGTTCTTTTTAAAGATTTTTATATTTTTTTAATTTCTAGAATAGTCTACTTGATAATTTTATTTTTAAAAGTATTTTTTTGTTCTTCTTGCGGTCACTCTTATGTACTACAAAAAAAAAAAAACCATAACAAAATGATTAAAACATATAAGTAAATTTTATCTAGAACATTACTATTAACCTTGAATATTTAACATCTAAGAGTGATGTTAATAATAGTGTTTTGTCATCTGTATTTATAGGTAAACAATATTTTAAGAAGCCAGTTGTACTTGATTTTCTTGGGCATAAGAATTTACAGTGACGTACGATGGACGAAAGTGGAGTTCATGTTTTATATTTCTTCCATGTGGCTTTTATGATATTAATAAAACCTACATTCCATTTCTAGGAAATGAGACAAAGGAATACGGTGACGTATAACTATATTAAGCACTGCTTCAAGGACATTGCCGGTTTTTTTTCTTTTTAAAGATTTTTATGTTTCTAAAAAGTCTAGAGTCATCTTCTTAAGAGTTTTAGCACTGTTTGTGGTTTTTTCCTTTAGAGATTTTAATATTTTTAAAACTTCTAGAATAATCTTTTTGAGGATTTTATTTTTAAAAGTAGTTTTTTGTTCTTTTTGCGGTCACTGTTATTTACTTCAAAAAAACCATAACAAAATGATTAAAAAAAATGTAAAATTAAAATTGAATGAATTGAATTGAATCAAAGGATAGAGTGTTTGATCTAGAACTTTATCGTTAACCTTGAATTTTTGACATTTAAGAGTGATGATAATAATGGTGTTTTGTTATATAGTTAGTGGTGTTTTTTTTATAGGTAAACAAAATATTAAGTAGGCAGTTGTTCTTGATTCCCTTGGGCATAGGAATTTACAGTGACGTCTGCTGGAATTATTACAATTTTTGAGTAACGAACGTATATTAAAATTTCTTCCATCTGGCCTTCTTGATGTGAACAGGATCTTTTTTAATACGACTGAAAAGTGAAATGCAACACTCAAGTATGTGTCGTTGTTCCAAAGTCCCGAAGTCTATTGATTTATTAGGGCATCGATATGTATTTCACTGTTCTATTCATACTATAACGGAATGCGTTTTGGTAAAATAAAGAAATTGGGTCATAATATTTCTATATTTTTACGTTATACTCGTGTTTTCCGCCCATTCATTTCTGGCTAATCGAGAGCATTTTTAACCCACATTGTTTGTGTGTAGAGCAATTTTATCGAGAAGATATTTCCTTTCCCACAACTTATTCTCCTAGCTAGTTATCCCCTGAGATGAAGTAATAAATTTTTTGTTTTTTGCAAACGAAGATGCGACTGTTTTGTAGATTTTAAACTAGCGAATTTTGCTTCAGAGCCAAAGCCAGATCTTGGATAAGATATATCATCATAAATCATCGTTTAGAAATAAAGTGGTTTTTACTGTCAATTCTACTACTATTGGCTCTAAAGTGTAATATCTCTGGTAATATTAATTACATCAGGCAATACTGTAGTATATGTAGCTTGTTTGAAAGGTGACATAAATGAGTGAAAATTCATTATTATTGTCATATTTTGCTTTTCCATTATAGAAAAGGTACAATGCATTGCAGGCTGCTAAAAATATTTGCAAAGTTTGCAGAGTCGATGCTGTAACTAGAACAATGATAACTGTAACTAGCGCAACGGTTTGCTCATTTTCGATCCAATAAATTTGATAATAAAGATGCACTTCGTTAGATAAGCAGCATGGTCGTTGCCAGAGAACTAGGCATTCATCACCAAACATCATCACAACCATTTGAAGAAAGCTGGATACGTAGAGAAGCTCGATATTTGGGTGTCACATGAATTAACAGTGAAAAATTTAATAAACCGAACTTTGATTTGTGATTCACTGATCGGGCGCTGAAAAATGTGCCAAAAAGATTATGAACGAAGCAAGGTGTAGCTTGGCAGACGGTGGCAAAGCCAGAATTGATACTAAAAAAGGTAATACTGTTTGTTTGTTGGGATTGGAACGAAATTGTTCATTATAAACTTCTACAAACTGGTCAAATGATTGATTATGATTTATAGTTCTTTCCCACTATCTTAAATATAACCTCTTTAATCTCAATGTGGAAGCTGAATCGGAGTGTCGCCTGTGTAGGGAGGAATGGAAGATGACGGAGCATATTCTCTGTGAATGTATTGCTTTGGCAAACATTCGAAGACGAATGTTTATGGAGCCATTAATTGGTCCTGAATAGATTCGTCGACTAACCATAGGGGATATTGCAGTCTTTATAAGTAAAGTAGAGGTATTCCTCTAGAGACAGTTTCGATTGGTGCTTCAGGACCGGTCGGACTGTCGTTCGCCCAGAGTTATCGACTCAATGGGATTTTTACTGCCTTTTGAAGAGTGTTTGGCACACTCTCTTTCTAGCTAGCCATAGCCATTTGGGTCTCCGACCCAATTAAATAACAATAATTAGTAGTAAACAATGTGTGTGCTAGCGTTCTGAATTCTCTACCACAATAGACGTACAAGTTGCATATTAGGACTACACTATCTGGTTGTAGTACTCTTTCTTGCTTAGAGGTAGTGGACTAACAAAACCAATGCTATATCATTTACAACTTCACGTCTATTTTTCTACCTATTAATGCACCATCTATTAGGCAAAACCTACTGGCTCTGTGTGGTAAGCTGTGGAACTTATCTTTTTTTTTTAAATAAATAATGAATCTGTTTTTACTTTGTTTTCAATTTTTTCGTAAAAATATTATTAATTTTTTTTTCTATAAAATTGTTTATACCAACCTACCTATTCGTGTGGTTTGTAATGAGACTAAAAAAAAACTTGTGCACAGTGTAATTTTATATAGTGTAATTGATTTCTTTTTTCGTTGCGTTAACCTATATATTACCTCATACAAATGAAGCCTTTTTAGTTTTGTTTTTATGGTTTTTACTCATTAAGTGTAAGCGTTTGTGCGTTTTTTAAAAAAATTGTAAAGTTCGTGTCTTAAATCTTTTGTTTTTAATCTTTTACACTCCATTTATATATGAAAATTATTTTGCTTGCTTGAGTGTGTTTGTGTGTGTAAGTTAGTAAGTGAGCATATCAATATTGATTTTGTTATGTGACACTATTTTTTTTAAATATTGTTGTTGTTGTTTTTTTATGTAACTTAAGAATTAACAACAAGTACAACAAATTACGAAAAGAAATACTTGCAATATGTCTTGCTTACCATGTACATATGAATTATATTATGTGAGAATTAAATATTATCTTTTTTTTGTATTATTTATATAAGTATTAGTGTATATTGATTACCTATGTATGTATGTTTATACATGCAAAAACACTAACACACTTTATGATGATTAATTTACACAATAATTTACATATTCTTTGCACATACATATATATGTATGCGAATAATTATAATGAAAAGAGATACAAAAAAAAGAAACGTATATGTAAACTTGCAACTTACCTCTAAATTAACAACAGCATTGCTAAGGATTTCACCATTACGACAATCACGGGCAGCTACACAGGCCATATTGGTAGAACATGTTATGGAAGATATTTCTGTTGTGGGAGCTGGTGTTGCTGGGGGATTATATGTACAACAAACGTTGTCTTCAGGTTCACATTTCTAAAAAATTTTAAAAGAACAAACGCAAAAAATAAATATTTTGGAAAAAAATAAAATAATAAAAATATCATTACAAAAGTTACAATTCATTTTGTTAAGATGTTGCAATTAAAAATAAACCCCTCCCCCTAAAAAATAAATATAATTATTAAATAATTGGTAAACCAACATTATAAGATAACGTAATTATTGATGACTTTTTGATTAAAATAAAAACGAAAAAACCGAAGAAAAAAATGCTACTCGCCTTAATCAAAACATCATCAATCATAAACATAATTTAAGCATTTCAAACTGATTAAATTTAATTTAATGACAATTTGCTTTTTAATTTTATGACATTTTAAAAGATAACCATTTTGGTTTTTTTTATTGTGATCATTTCAAAAAAAGGATTTAATATTTTTAATGAAATATACGAGTTCAGTTTGATAATTATGTTAAATTTTGTATATTTGTAGCAGAAATTTCTAAGGCATCATTCTCCTGCTATATTTTTAAATCATAACTTGACTGCTGTCAAGGAAATGGCCTTTGTGCTTGGCAAACAAGCGGACCTTGGAAAAAAGTCAATTTCCCACTGAAAAAACCATCATTGAAACCAAAGAAAGACTTAATTATATTATGCCATTATACACGCCATCGTCTTTAATGGAGGAAAAGTGGTTTACCAGCACAATAGGCTTAAGTTGCTCAAAAAATATCGCCACTTCAAAAATATTTGTTAAAATACATGGAATAATATTAAACGATCAAACAATAAAAACAAGTGAAGTGGCTAAGGCCGAACTGACAAGACGGGGCTTGTCCACTAGACTTGTGCGACAGGAAACGTACTGTTTTATTAACTGATTTACGGCCAGAAGAAGGATCAATAAATGGGAACTTGATTTCTACTCGTCATTTTGGTCCAATGACCGGGTCTGGAGCAGGTGCAGCGTCTGATGAGACTCTTTAACTATAATAGAAAGCTGCGCTACATTGACTTCTTCACGGGCCGCTACTATCTTAAATATCAACTTTTAAATCTCAATGTGGCATGAGTGGGAACATGGAGTGGGAAATTGAAATCCGCTCGTCATTTGGGTACAATGACCGGGTCTGAGTTAGGCGAGGCGGCTGATAATAGGGAGCTGCATTACTTGGGCAAGGCAGGTATGAGGAAACTTATTGGTTTCATGAAGAGGCCACTACTAACTTAAAAATCACTTTTTTCAACCTCGACATGTTACCTAGCACTGAGTGCCATCTGTGTAGGGAGGAGCAAGAGACTACAGGGTATATTACTTGTGAATGTGAAGCGTTTATGTAGCCTTCTATTGGACTTGAACAGGTTTATTGGCTACCCATTGGAGATATTGTCTTCATCCGGAAAGACGAGGGTATTCTTCTGCCGGTTGATGTTTCCGGAACAAACGAACAGTAATCCGTCTATGAATATTTACTCTCTATGGAAGATTGAATAAGCCTTTTTCTGGGTCTTTACCACCCCTTGCAGCTTATGCATTAGCGGCTTTGTTTGGTACAATAGATCTTTTTAAATCACCGTTTCATGGCCAGATTGGTATCTCTGACCCTAATAATGAATGAATGAATCGCAACGTACCAGAGACCAAATAATAGTCAAAATAATTGTTTTCCTTGGTTAAAGGTGCATCGCAGAAGGCCAAAGCAAGTTTGTTGGTCAGCACGATTGATTTCGATTCCCCAAACATTGCAAAAGAGCTTTTAAAACAGATTCAGTAGGCATTTGGACAAAAATTACTTTTACTTGCAAATTAGAGGTATTTCATCTGGGTAATACATGGGAGGCGTGTAGTCACCAAGTCAAAAATCTGTAAGCAGAGTTACGAAATTGCTACAAATTTGAACTGAGTGGTAAGAAATTTGGATGAAATCAAAGGATTTTGACCAATAAAACTCTTGAAATCAAGAAAAAAATATAACTTTTGACCAAAATGTCATGAAATTTACAAGCTGTCCTCGTCAAATGAAATAATTTTTATTTTTATTTCTTTAAATATTTTTTTCATTGTTTTTGGTTTTAGGTTTCTTCTGTTCGTGCAACAATTAATAACCACTTAATATTGTTATTACTGCTGGTGTTTACTTTGTAACTCTTCATTTTTATTTCGTTGTTGTTGTTGCTATTGTTGTTATTGTTTTTGTTCTCTATTTATTTATTAAATTTAAGCTAATGTTCACAAATACTTGTAAGTTAATTAAAAACAGGTTAAAAAGGTTAACTTTAAATCATGCATATTATAGAGAGACAGATAGTCAGTAAAGTCAGTCAGGCTATTTAGAAGTATAACCATTGCATTACATTATTATAGTCAAACGTGGATAATTCATAAAAATTTTAATTTTTTGTTTTTAATTATTAATGTGTGTAACTGATTGTGTTGCATAGGCCAGCAATGCCAGCCAGCAGCTACATTTTTCTTAATAAATGATCTGTCATTAGTTATTTGAGTACTTTAGTTGTTAATACTTAAAGACTCGTTTATAACACCTTCATTTTCATTTTCATATAAATTTTCGTACTCATCTTCTACTTCGATCTTTGCTTTTAGCCATGATTATAACTCTTCTAGCACATTTAATAAGCATAGAAAATGGTCAAAAACTAACAGTTAACCAAACACCACTACTGTCTCATTTGTTAAAAAGAAAAAAAAATAAAAATAAATAAATAAGTAAAAGAAATATCAAAAAATCTTAGATCTTTTTGACCTCTCTGTCTTAGAACAGAACAACATATGCCACCAATTGCATGGAAAAGAATAGAATCGCAGCCAAAAACGTACAATCAATTTATTAAATGAGCAACACCCATTTGAAATGTTATTTTTTATATTTTATTTTTTTGTATTTTGTATTTTGTACATATGCCACACTAATGTTAGCCATTTTGGCAACGATAAATGTTTAAATGACTTTAACTTTGGCATATGTCACTGTATCATAGAAAAAACATCATTCTTAACAGTATAAATGATCATTTGATAGAATGAAAACGAACAAAAAAAGTACGCCGCACACAAAAGATGAACGAACAGAAATGGAAATAGACTTTAAATCATCTTGGAATATACGAGAAAACATAAAAAGAGGAGATGGGACACAGAATAAAATTTTTGGAATAAAACTAAAAATCTAAACCTAAGTAAAAGGAGATTTTGAAAAGTATGTGTGCTTTTTAGTCTATACTGTGTGCCAGTGTGGTATGGTAGGTAAGACACCCGCCTACCAACCAGAAGGTCATCCATCGGTTCAATACCTGGCCAGATCATCTGAAAAAAGAAAAAGTTTTTCAACTGTAGTAACTGGTTATGAGTATTATTACTATTGAAAACTTCTCTAATGCATTTGCCGCTCGGAGCCGGCGTTAAACTGTAGGTCCCTTTCAATGAGTCGAAAAATAGAATCGGGTGCAGCTCATTGACTGAGAGAACTCCCCATGTTCCTTCATGGAATGTTATGAAATATTTGCAATTTTTGTTTAGTTCTGCCAGGAATTCTTAATCAAAAGCCTGTGGGAATTATGGAAGTATGGATTTGCCACACACTATGTAAGGACATCTCGAACATAGCAAAAGCTAACTTAAGATGAAGTTACTTAACACATGAGGGCTGTTTAGCGCATTTGGTCCTTTGAGAGCTTCAACGCTTTATGGACGACAAGTTATACAACACGCTTTAGAGACGACACTTGCTTAATTTTAAAACCATTTAACCATTTAACACATCACAAAAACTCAAGTCAGCTGTTCAACTGTCAACACCTTAAAAGTTGAAAGTTGACCAACTTTTTCGCGTTAGAGACGTTGCCCACTATGCATGTAACCTGCTTTATGGAAATAAACTATTTCAACATTTTTGACAGAAGCCTGCAACTTACAACGTTCATAACGCGTGTTATGTACTTCCACCTTTAGTTTGCAATACTCAAGAGAGACGAAATGTTGAATACATGGGTTTTGTGACCACTTGTTATTAAAGGCTGAAACTTATGGGCTTGGCACTAATCATTATTTTCGTTTTTTTATTTCCTTTAAATATCAAAACTTTATCAGCAGGGCATTAAAGATTAACACGCCTACGAGTGCTTGAATAATGCCCTCATTCGATTTTATTGAAGGGGCTAGAAATTTGTGTTGCCCAATGAACCGGTTGAGTGTGTTCTTATATACCAAAAACTAATGTGGTATCACCCTGCTCTGTGTAATTAATAAAGTTATTGTCAAAAGGGTCTCCGATAGAAGAAAGAGGCTCTGAGGCAAGAACTACTCAATAAGTCCAAAATTGATCGCATAAACAGCTTACAGTTATGGAGTAGCGTTCTTCACTGTATTTTTTTCATAGAGCTCACAATGTAATTTAGAGGTCTCTGTCTTGTAGGAAGATCCCTCGAAAATTCGTTCGCCTTATTGAGAGTTTAGATCGTATTGCATCTTGTGGGATCAATCATGGCAAATTGTTGATTAGAGTTGATAAAGTCGAAACTTTTGTTTGATTGGGTTGTGTTTTGTCACCACTATTATTTAATATAGTTTTGAACACGATGATTGAAAAAGCCCTTTATAACAGCAGGTTGCTAATGAGGGTTTTGAAATGCTGCTGAAAAGATCTTTATTACACAGGCGATATCTGTCTTTTGGTGATAAGTGATAAGACCTTAGGAGATTTTTAGCCTTCTTTGGTAAAAGTTCACCGGTAAAAACATTTTGTTTTGTTTGTTATTTGATCTTGTATTGTGATTACATATTGTGATTTATCCATGTTTAGTTTACAGTTATCAAATCATAAAAAAAACTACTTCGTAGAGCGCCTGAACGTCAGCTTTAAAATTGTTACGCGGTTTGCGCTTCTATCGAGTGTAAGTGATTACATTGCACACTGCGCTTACAGCTTTTTCTGACTCAGGTATTCATGTAAAATGTAACGAACACGACCGGTTGACATGGCTACCATCTTAGCCAACTCTAGTGCATTAATTTTTCTATTATACATCATCGTCTTATAAGCTTTATGGACTATTTTTGGTTTGACTACTTAACCACTTTTTAACCATTGAAAATGATTCTATAGAGTTCTCATAGTAATTTTTTATTAAGTCCTTTTTTAAGTCCTGAAGCTTAAGCAAGTGACTAAATGGCTTTTACTGACTAAAAAGTTGTAGCCTGCTCATAAGTTCGCAGTGGTACATTAATAGATAAGAGTTAAAGGGATCAATATTGAATTGAAAGGTACTGCAATGGAAAAAGTCATGAAATTATCAAACTTTCCTGTTGAGAGTATCAAACTGCCTTGTATGTTGACTTATAATTTGAGGTTTGCTTAAAATTTATGTGTATGTGTGTTAGTGCTATAGGCTAGTAATTAAGTTTGAAACAAGCTTCTGTCTTAAGTCTTTCGTTTTATATGTAACTGTTTTTACTGCTTTGTAATTTAGTAAAAACGAAACAATTTCTTTTACTAAGAAATAGAAAAACATTTACAAAAATTTAGTTTTAGAAAAAACGAATTTTTCCTCGTGTTCATACTTTATTTTTTGTTGCATTTTGTAAGCAATTTGTTAACATGCTTAGCCAAAGAAACAAAAAGTTACATTAATAAAAAAAGAAAATAATATAAAAATATCCAACAAAATAAACAAAACAGCAAGTAGAGTTAACAATAAAATAAACAATTTACCTTCAAATTTTTAATTTTCCTATAAAACATCCAAGCTTATGGAGCTTCAGTATAGAAAAAAAAATATTCAAAAATTACAGAGAAAAAGCAAATTAAACAAATGGAAATAAAACTAAAAAAATACCAAACCAAACAAATCATGGTTAAACCACAAAGCTAGAGTTCAATTATTTACACCTTAATATAGAAAAAAATGCCAATATGACGAATGCAGAAAAAAACCAATACTATGGCTCATTAAACAATGTTCTATGGCGATTCCACTCAAATTAGTAATAAGTGAGGAAAACGAAAAAAAAAATTGATTTTTATTTTTATAATAAATTAAAACATTATGATTGAACCGCGCCGTTAGACATGTTTTAGATTTTATCAATTTTTTTGTATTTGTATTTTTTTTTGTTGCAAATTTTTAGTTACACTTAAAAATTATCATTTTTCAAGAAATGGTTTGTCATTGATTAATAAAGTAATTTATTTATCGACAGAGTGGCTATTTATTATAAATGATTTTGGCAAATCTTTTATAAAAACGGAAATTTTTTACGAAATTATGGCTGTAATTTTATTTGGTTGAAAATTATAAATTAAATTTTTATGTTTGAAGTCTTTTGTGGCATAGAGAAGATTGTTTGAATAGGAAATTTTAAAATATCTAATAGAGTATGTGTCTTAAGTCTTTTGTTTTTATGATTATTTTTTAATAGCTATTACAAATTCGTTAAAATACCGTGTAAGATTTGATAATTTTTTTTTTATTGAAATATTGATTCATTGTGGATTTAATTGTGCAATGTTTGCAATTTTATTAAACATTAATTTCAGATAAATTTAAAAATTGTGTCTTCAGCTTTTTGGTTTTATAGGGGGTTAATATTAGAAAATTTGGTGTTATGTCCAAAAACAGTTTGATGTACAAAAACAGTATTCTAAAGTCCTTTGTTGAGTAGTTGATAATTTGCTACCATAAGGCAGAAATATAACTTTGTACACCAACTCTCATTTATGAGCCTGCATTAGAGCTTTTCGACCGCGTATAGGTGAAGGTGTTCATTAATGTTGATAGAGTATTCAACTTTATGAATCACGCAGTATAGCGCACATCTCTTTGTAGTTGATTGTCAAATGAATCGTATAGTGCATTACAGAAAGAATGCGTTCTTTAGTGGCATCGTTCATTTATGGCAAAATCTTCTTATAAAGGTTTTCACTGTTACTCACGATATAAATGAAATGTTCATTTTCTATTTCCTACTCTACTAGTGTCAGGATATTCCACTGGATGGATAGGGCTCATTCCCTCACCGCTGGCCTCAAGTAAAAAAAAAATAACTGTACAACGAAATAAAATTTACTATATGACAGTGAAGTTTACCCTCAGTTACTTAATCAATTAGAAATAGCTTCAAAACTGATAGAGGATTGGGGCGCACATTTAAAGAAAACTGGCATCGTATTGTCTGCAAAGAACAATTACTATACAGAACGACATAAAACATGATTAAAAACAATATTCGTCATTAAAAACCTACTACAGAAGAAGTGTTGAGGCTATAGAATACAAAGTTAGTCTAAGAAAACTTGAAGAAGAACACTATGAAGAGAATCGAACAAATTTAAACGGGAAATACTGATGCTGATCACATTTTCGAGTGTTCATAGAAGTACCAAGTTTTTTAAATCGGTTCAGGAAATAGTATCTTTAACCAAATGAAGTTGGAATAGAATTTTCTGGCATGGGATAGTGCTCTAAAGTCTATCTAAGAGTCCAGGAAAGGGTAAAAGTATTTGTTAAAGACTGACGTATCTTGAAGAAAAAAAAAATTGAAAAAGGCTGGCTACTCAAAGAAGCTAAATTAAGCGAAAAATTTTTTATGACCGAATTATCAACAGTGAAACGAAATCATAGCAATTTCTAAGGTAGATCATTATGAGACATGAACAAAGGCTTAAATACGATCAAAGGTAAGTGATTTCCACAAACGATTGGAAAGAATTTTACAGCAAATAAAGTTATGTTGAGTGCTTAATAGGATTGAAAGGCTTTTGTTTTTTTTTCAGCGAACCATTTAGTTCTGATCTCTACTGCTCACAGCTCGACTGAAGTTTGAATAAAGCAATCAAGAAAGAACGATCAGAATTCGCCAAGAGAAAAGGTGTTAAGTTACATTATCACGACAATTAAGGATGTCATATTCTGGAGATGCAAAAAGAGTACACTCAGAAGAAAAAAAGGGTACAAATGCTGAAAAAAGAGTACATATTTAGGTATTTTTAATTTCTTCCATATCAGAATCCAACAAAATTTCATAATCGATTAGTACTTTATTGTAAACATCTGAACAAATAGCTTCAAATTAATTTTACATCCCGTTAAAGATATTAATCATTATATAAATATCTGTATGTAAAAAAGAGTACTTTTGAGATTTCTTTAAAATTTTTGGAGAGCATTTTGTAAAAAAGAGTACGTCTGGCATCCATAATGACAATATCATGGCTACACAAATACACACACACACACACATCTTTGTTGATTCCCGATAATTTTTCGACACTTGACTGGAAAATGTTTATGTACCGCACCATACTGTCCGAATTTTACAACGTATGACTGACATTTCTTTGGGTATCCACAAAAAATTGGCCATATTTCACTTCTACAATACAAAGTAGTTTTACACCGTTGGGAAAATTTTAGTTCAACAATTTATTAAAAAGCGACGATACTTTTTTATAACTTAATATTTTAGCATTCAAATTTGAAAAGAAGTAAAAATGGTTAAAAAACGTGGCATATGCAGTTAGTAAAAGTAAATTTTCTCAAAAAAAAAAAAAAATTTTTTTTAAATTATGGTTTGGCAGGATGCCCCAGCAGGCTAGTGGAAAGAGTACTATCAGCGCGTGGGTCGTGGATCCAATTTCTATCAGAGACTCTGGTATGTAATCATACTACACCGGGCATATGGTCTTATGCCACGTTTACAAGATAACGTTTTTTCGTAATTCGTTCTCTCATTCATAATTCAACACTCAATTATGATCCGAATTACATGATTTCCATACAAAAATTTTAAGAGAAAAACACCCAAATTGGAAGTAATTCCATTTCAATTCTTTTGTGGGCTACGACAAAATCAATACGATCTCTAATTTTTACCGAATCTTTGGCTACACTAAATATTTTTAATTTCCTAACCTTTCTTCTCCACGCTGAAAGTGTTTTTAATTTCCTAAACTTTTTCTCCATTTTTAAAACACTATTTAATGACAAATAAAAAAATAATAAAGAGTTGTTGTAAGAAAACAATTATAAAGATGCCGTGTGAATGGGGTAATTCGTATAAATAATTCAAACAGCGAACAGAGAATATAATTTGAAATCTGGTGAGAGACTGCTATTAGTTATTCCGATCATGAAAATAAAAATATTATATACAATTGTATTCTAATATATACAAAATATTGCCTTTTTAAATATAAAACTCTACGCTAAAATCTATCCCCCATATTCATAAAAAATAAAATGTATTTAAATTCTATTTTAAGAAAATTTTGTATGTGAAATTTGAAACAATACATTCACTCTTTTTTTAAATTTTATGAATATGAGGGTATATTTTGAAAATTTTCTTTTATAATTTTTTTTAAATACTTGTTTTTCTTTATGATTTTTGTTTGTTTGTTTGTTTGTTAAATTGAGGTCTCTAAATCAAGTTTATCTCGCTAAGATTGTATATTTGGTTATGGAGCCATGTAAATGTCCATTAAATAGTATATTAACAGCACATACACATACATACATATGTACAGTTACAGTTATTAAATAAAAATAAAATATTTCCGCTTTTTTTCTTTAATGTTTTTCTTTTTCCGCTACGTACAAAATATTTTTTCGGTGGGTTTTTAACATAAATTTGTAATAAAAAATCGGTTTTTAAGAGCATTTAATTGTGTCAATAGACTCGTAAATTTTATTTCAAAATCAATATGTTTTAAAACGATATGACATAAGTTGAGGTTTTTTGTTTTTATATTCTAACTATGTGTGCAGACGTATGTATGTATGTATGTATGTGTTTGTGCATGTATATTTGTCTATCTGTTAAACTATTAGCACTTTGGCCCACTAATCATTGAATGAATTCTCTAAAACCAAAACAAAAAACGTGGGAGTTTTTTTAGTTTCTGTTTTAGTTGAGAAACGCCTCTACAAATATTTGCTTAAAAAAATACACACACAAAACTATTGACAGTTTCATTTAAAGAAATAATTTGTGTATGAGTGTTTTTATAAAAAATAATAATAAAAAAAATTATTCATCACTACCGCCAAAAATGGTAGCAGAGCATTATATGAATAAATATCTGCTAACCAACGAGTATATATGGTGGTTGCAAAAATAAAAATAAAAAAATTAAAAAAGTCTTATAGAGCACGTACACTCCTCATACATTTGTGTTTTTAATATTTATAATCATACCACAATGTTGATATAAACTTGACTTTGACACAGTGAGCTTTAAAATAGTAATAAAAAAGGAAAAAAAGTTATAATTTTCTATCTGTGTCTCAATCAGTCTGGGGAAAGATAAAGAAAGAAGAAAGACTTGTTCAATTGCTTGTATGCAGCTGTGTTTTTGTGGGAACATTTTGTTTTAATAAAACAGCAGTACATATTGTTTCTTTTATTATTATTATTATTTTTTAAATTGATGTGTCTATTAAATAAAATAATAATTTGTATGATTTTTTTTAATATATTAAATCAGCTGATATTATTTTTAATCTATTAAACCAGTATGCCAAAATTTATTTTAAGAAAATGATCTTAAAATCTTTTCCTGGCCATTGAATGAGTTCTTTTACTTAAATACTGAGCAAATACTAATTAGATCGTTTGACACTATTTCTCATTTAATTGATTGTTAAAGATTTGTAGATTCTCCCTATCAATAGTGGTTTTATTTTTGTCAAAATGTCACATTAAGATTAATATTTCATTTTATGTAAATCATAAAACATGAATTAAAATTCTCTTATTATTTTTGTTACAAAAAATCGTATCCAATGTCAATCAAACAAAATAAAAAAAATTAATTAAATTCTTTCACAAACATACATACATATTTAATTTTATAATTTATACACTCTTGTGTTTGTTTTCTCAGGCTTTTGATTTGAATGGCTGTTTTCAAAATTTTCAAAATCAAGTTTGTTTTCTATATGTAAGTTATTAAAGTTCTGGTTTTCTGGGTTTATTAAGATTCTTTTAAAAAACAAAAAACTTTATTTAAATTCATGTTTGTGCCTTAAATCTTTTGTATATGAAATTATTGTGAAAAAAATTTTAACATTTTTTACAAATGTTTTGTTTGTTTTTAATTAAATGTAATCCATTAAAATTTTGTTTTTTCCCTTAAATTGCTTATATATTTTTTGTTAGCCCTTTCCCATTTTAATCATTGAGAATGAAGAAGCAACACTGTTTGTGGAAAAGGCACTAAGAATTCTTTACACCACTAAGAGCATTGATGTTACTTGTAAAGTTACAAGGAAAACGTAAGACATATGATCTACGCCTTCTCTATGGTGGCGAGAGGCGGCTGAGCTACATACAAAGATATGCAGAAAATTCAAGTCTTCATAAATCAATATCTTTGGAGAATTTGCGTATCTCCTGCTTAAAGGTTATATTTAATAGAAAGTTATAGCGACACTAATAGCATCATTTGCGCCCCTTGAAAATCACATAATGACATTGTAAGAAATCCAATAGAACAAAACCCACAGGGCAACCGTAGAAAGGGAAATTGAGTTCATATGTAGTAATAGCCATTATGAGTAAAAGCTGTAGCGAAGTTAATACGACGGCACTGTTTATAAATATTTTCAATCAATTTATTGAGGAGGTACAGTAGGCAAGGTGGATAAAACAAAGGACATCAGCATCAGGTCAAACAATTCCATAAATTTTTGCTTTAAAACAGCTCCATTGAATCTGTGGGTTCTTTTAAATACCTAAGCAGTGTTATAACATCGGTTGGTAATGCGGGGACTGATGTGGATGGTAGACTAAATAAGGCTACAAAGGCTTTTCCATAACTTGGGAAAATTTGACCCAAGAAAACTGCACCATAAGGCCTACAAAATAATACTCGACGAGAATCCAAAGGTTTCTAGAGGGAAAAAAGGACGGGGAAACGTGGCACAGGACAACTGACAAGTGAAACAATCTCGAAACTTTTCAAATGAAATGAAGTAGTTGCCGTATACGATTTGGATGTTTTTCAGAAGCATTATACTCCTCATTGAGAAATAAATGATAGTGATAATGTTTGTAAATTAAATAATACGGACTTTTGCCTACGAGATCCAAGTAAATATTTCAGAACAAATAGTAGCCAATTTCCTAAGAAAGACTGGTCTGGCTGCCAGTAGTTTTCGAAGAAAACCTACACGAAAAAGCTATAAAACAGAGTGTGATGCACGCGACCATATAAAGGGTCCGCCAAATAATTTTTTCTTTTTTGAAAACAGGGCGCAAAACATCGAGTGTAGCTTCGGCTGTGCGGCACGTAACGCCGTTCTGTTGAAACCAAATGTTGCTAATATCCACCTCTTCAATTTTTGTGAACAAAAATTCGTTCAACATGGCCCGATAACGATCGCCATTGACTGTAACGGCCACTCCTTGCTCATTTTCAAAGAAAAATGGCCCAATTATGACTCTGGACCAAAATCCGCACCAAACAGTGACTCGTCTTGGGTGTATCGGTTTTTCAATGTATGCGTGCGGGTTTTCTGTGCCCCAAATGCGACAATTTTGCTTGTTTACATACTCGCCAAGATCAAAATGACCTTCATCTGAAAAGATGATTTTTTTTTGGCAAAATCGGCATCTTCTGGAAGTCGATCGCAGACCCACTTAGCGAAGCGTTGTTCAAGCGTATACACAACCATATTCGTTCAGCAGAAGGATAAAACTAATTATCTGTCAAATCAGACATGAGCTAAGTGTTACCATTCACGAAATAAGCACTAGTTGAAAAAAAAACGTTAGATGGTGGACCCGTTACAAAAGAAAACCTGTATAAGTGGCACTTATACAGAGTAAATATTGATTTGTATATGACTTGAGAACGGTAATACATAGTGGAATCTCTAAACTTCAACCAAATAATTTTGTTATACATACATCCATATACATACATCGTCAACCAAAGAGTAGGTGCAATTGTATAAATGGAAATGGCATCTCCCATACATGATAGATATTGGTTTCAGAATATCAGGAAAACGGTAATAGTAAAATCTCTTAAATTTGTCCAAATAACTTTCTGGTCAATACAAATCATAGATTAACAAATGGGCGAAATTGGTTAAATGGGCGTGGCACCACTCGTACATAGTTAATATTGATTTTTATATATCTTGGGAATGACTTTTTATATGGATTTTGGCTATTTTTTCATATTTTTGTTTAGACATAAGAAAGGTTCCTGAAGTATACGAAATAGAAAACTGCGAGATCTCAATAACGTTGGATAGATTGAAGTTTGTAGTGAAATATAAAAAAAACTGATTTACTTAAATACATCCTAAAATATATAATTATTTTAACGAATATTTCGGTGAATTAGCATATTTAGAACATCAGAAGCATTGACATTTGTATTATTTTATTATCGCCATGCGATAGAGTAGAACTAAACCATTATGACTTGAAATGAAATCTTCCATGCTTGCAAGATTCATCAAGGTTTCAGTGAATTGGCATGCCTGTTTGTAAGACTCAACTTCTATTTTGTTAACAGGTCATGTGATTGATGTTACGCCTACTTGTCTCTAATATCCTTAATTTAAAGTCTTAGTTATTGCTTGTAAATTTGTTTAAGATAGTTTTTACTATTTTTTCATGGTGACAGTTTGGTTTTATGCTAAATTTGTTGAGGTTTTTTTTAACAAAATTAATTTAATTTTTTTGTGGAACATCAACATTTTTTTTATATATTGGATACAATTTATTCATTTTTAAATTATAATTAAATTACAAATTTTGCCATTTTTTTTGCTTAATTTTAAAACAAGTTTATTTCTTAAATCTTTTGCTTAACTTTTTTTAATATCTAATATAAAATATGTACAAGAATTTATTTAAAAAAAAACTCCTTTCTATTTTATGTTTTTTCCAGTTTTCAGAGAATAATTCTTTAATGCATCTTCCAAAGCAAGTTTGCCTCTTAAGTCTTTTGTGTTCTGTTTTTTATTAATAAAACTAAAATTCTAGAATCAAGTCTTTTGCTGTATAATTTTTTTAAATACATTCAGAATTTTAATATTTTTTAAATAAAATCAAGTTTGTTGCATAAGTCTTTAGTTTTTGTTTACGATATTTTAAATAATTCAGTCCTTTTGTATTTTTTATTATTTTTTTAAACTATTTCTAAGAGGAAATGTTTTAGTTTATTTTTATTATTTTCTTTAATTGACTATTTAAGAGCAGGTATATATTGCTGCTTTAAGCTTGGAAAGATTTTTTTTTTTTTTTGGAAACTTTTCTAAAGACTAAAACTAAGTGACTTCTCAAACTTAAATATTTAATTATTATTGTGTACAAAATTAAAACAAATGATTCAAGTCTTAGCAAATTTCCCCGTTAAATCAAAAAGCAAATCAATGATTAATAAACAAATGTATTGCAAATATTAAAAATCATTTTACAAAAATAAACAGACAAAAACAAAAGGTAGCAACTGTTAAAATACATGTTAATATGAGTTGTTAACTGTATGTTTACATATGTATATGCAACGAAGTATAAGCATCATGATATTCAACGTTATTAATTACTTGGCTGTTAACGTCATAATAATAATAATATTGATAGACTGTCATACAAATTATAAGCTTTAAGGAATTTAAATATTTTAATAGTTTACAGGCAAAAGTTAAGCTATAAAGCATATTATATTATTAGCATAATATAACATATTTTTTATTTATTTAATAATTAGTTTTATTTTATTTCAAACTAAAATGAAAATAATACAGAAATTCACTTGTTTTATGTTGATAGTTATACTTATTATCTGATGCTGTGTGGCGATTGGAATTTTGTAAAATTCACACATTTTAATTATGTGATAATAATTATTCATATTAATTTTTTGTTTTGTTTTTAATTTTTAAACATAATTAACATTTCTTTGTGAATTTATTTAAAGCTTAACTAAATTTCACAATAAAATTACAAAAATGTGTGTTTTTTTCTTTGAAAAAACATGACTTAAAACAATCATTGATATAATTTTGTATTTTTCTTTTTTTTTTAACAATAATGCTGCCTCATCATTGGTAGCAAAACATATATATTGCTTTTGTTTTTGTTTTTTGGCAATGTTATTAAGCTGCAACATTGTATTATAAAAAGAGAAACCTTAAAATCGTGGGATATTAATAAATGTAAAACGAATTGTTAAAGAATATTTATGCAATTTGTTTTATTAGTAGGGGGTATGCGCTCCAACAACTGCTAGTCATATATAATTTACGAGTACTTTGGCTAGCTAGGAAGCTACTGAAATTAATTAGCAGCTTAAGATAAATATTGTTTTTAAAACTAATTTGTTAAATACGTTAATATGTTATTAAAAGTGGGTCAGTGTATTTGGCAAAATGTATCCGTAAACAGATGATATTTTTCTCCTCTCACATAAACGGCCTGACATGTAAGATTTCAATTGACAATCATTGGATAGAATATACAGTCAGCTTCTGTTATCTAGAAAGCATAGTATCGCTGAACGTTCGAATTGATGAACACGTGACGAATAGGATTACAGCGTGTTCACACGAGACTTCGAATTATTTTATAGTGCGAAAAACACGAAGTACGAGATATATTTAAATCCACATTTTAAATGCATATATTAAAATCCATCCTTTTATGTGGAATATTCTAGCTCAACGAAAAGCCCACACACATACTACCTCAATCCAAAAGTTTCCGAAATAAATCCCATGCGGCTGTCCCATCATTCCGATTTTGGTTTTTTTTTTCTTTTGTTAAGTTGGTACATCTGTTGTTGATATTTACGCTAAATATTAGCGTTATAGCTTGATATTTGCAAAAGTGATGATTTTTACAATTTTGCCGTGTTGAGGTCGCAAAAGGCATGATTTGCGAGTCTGAATACGATGCCGAGGGTTTAGGAGCACGACATGCAATCCAGACATCAGGCAAGTGAATGGCGTTCAGCAAATGAGACGAGACCAAAAAAAACGTCGTTTTCAGTCAATAAAGAAGGCAATGCTTACGGTTTTCACGGATTGTGACAGTGTAGTGCATCATAAATTTTTGCCAGAAGGCCAGACAGATAACGAAGAGTATTATTTGGGCATTAAGAGACGCCACAATTGTGGGCAGAAAACTCGTGGATTTTGCATCACTATAACACACTGTAGCACAGTGCCATCATTATTTGAAATTTTTTGACGAAAAATGTAACAAATACCATCCAACAGCCACCGAATTCACCTGAGTCGGCTCTCAGTAACTTCTTTCTGTTCAACCGAGTTAAAAAACCATTTAGGGAACGCGTTTTAGCGAGAGGAATAATGGAAAAATCGCAGGAAGCACTGATGGACATACAAATGTCAAGCTATGACGCTAAGATTTAGTGTGTACCAACTTAACAAACAAAAAAAAAAAAAAAAAAAATAAATAAATAAATAAATTAAAATCGGAACGATGGGATAGGCACATGAGGATTATTCCGGAAACTTTTTGATCAAGGTAGTACAAATAAAGCGCAGGAAGTGAAAATGGTTCCAAATAGTACAATAAGCTGTAAATATATTGTTGAAACCCTATGTGTCTTCGAGAAAAAACTTAGTTATTTTAGAAATCAATTATTATTTTTTCAAAATATGCTATAATCTTCGAACAGGAAAACAATTTGCGCAATTAAAATGAAAATATTGCAGCCTCAGATAAATGTAGTATCTCGTTGGTCGAGTTAGAATTATAAATTAATAAAATTTTAATGAAAGAAATATTTTTAAAAGTTCGCAAGTGCTAGGTGGTTTCCTGGCTAGTTAGAGCGCACGCATAACAACACAAGTGACCCATGTTCGAGGCCGATCTAATTGTGGTTTTAAGTGTTTAATAAAAGACAACTCCATCTAAAAAATAAAGATGAAACCCCTTGATCTTCCAGCTTACCGGGGATAATGACAAATATCAGATGAATGATTAGAATAAACGCCACCTACTGGGAAAAATTACAATGCTAAAGTAAAGATCACCACCACCAATTAGCAGGGATATTCACCACTACACAATTATACAGAGGGGGCTACAGTGTATTAATCATCTATTTAGCTTGAAAAATGGTTGCTTTGTGTAAAGTCAACATACTAACTAGAGAAGTGAGAGAGTAAAAAAATCTATTAAAGATTAAGAGGACATAAATGGAGAAACTGTTTCCAAACTGAATCAATTGTGCTTATGCTAGTACAATATTGAATATCCCAGACCATAGAAGTGTTTTTTTGACTGGGTGTGACCAGAGAATAGGATAACTGCTTTAAAACAGGGATCAGAATCGAATAAATTGTGATACTTTTTTTTGCTTTATATAGAGTTTAAGAAATTTGTGGATTAAAAGTTAGTTTTGCATTAAACAAAATAGCAGGATCAAATGTGTTATTAAATTTTTCAAGGCAATATGTATCAAATTTATAACCTAAGACAACAGGACTTGAACGGCTTGTATTTACAAGGGTACTTATATTGAAAATACCATGATATTTTGTATTTAGAGCTTAGTAGCTTCTAATTTAACACTGATCCAGTTACCTATTAAATGTTACAACACTACTGTCGAATTTTCGTTAAGCTGAGCCTTACAACTAACACTTTAAATTACATCATGTGTCACCTAGACCTTGTGTGTTTAAGTGAAATTGGCCAACATGTTTAGAATTCATTTTTATATTATTGAGAAAAGAATCACGTCTTTATTGTACTTTTAAAAAATAATAAATCAATTACTTGCAACATATCAATTAAATTGCATGCAATTTGTATGCAAGAGCAGTTTTGTTAAAAAAAAGTTCAAAAAAGTAAAATTATAACAAGAAATTATTTTAACTTTTATGGCTTTTTTTACAATGAAAAGAAGGACTTAATTAGCATATATGTTATGAGTATTATATAAAAAACAAACAAAGCTCATTTGTTTTGTTTTATTAAAGAAACAAACTAAAGTCAATAACAATTGCTTTAAATTATTAAATTTGCTGGTTCATAATGATTAAAAAATTGTGCTAAAAAATATTGTAAAAAAATTACTATTACCAACCATGATTGCCATAATTAATCTTAATTATCACACATTTTTTTGTGGCAAAAGCATAATCTCGATTTCAAAAACATTTTTGGTAATTTCCTGTTTGTTACTTAAGCAAAAAGCAAGCAAATTTTTGTTTTTTGGTTAAAGAAAAACTAAAATATGAATATGTAGTAGACTAAATCAATAACAATTATAACTTATGGCAATATAATTAAAAAAATGGCATTGTGTTTAAGCCTTAGATAAAATTTACAAAACATTTTAAAGTTAACCATCTTAAAAGTGAAATACATAAGTTTGTCTTAAATAAATTTTCAAATGACAGAGTATTTTTACAAGAAATAAACATCAAATTGTTTTTGTTTAAACACTTTTTTTGGTAAATCAACAAGATTGGGGTTATTAGCATCACTTTGCAAAATAAAAAAAAAAATTAAATAAAAAGACTGGTGCCTGCAGTCTTTAAGAAGCTTAAATTTCCAAAGTATTAAATATTGACAATTGCATTGAAAGTTTTTAGAGAATATACAAAAGTAAGTACATAAAACATGATTTTTTTTAGTTAAGTATTCTAAAATATGCGGGTTATTGTGATCTGTATTGTGGGCAAAATTCTTTGTAATTCGTACAACATTAGGAGCACAGGAACAAAATGTTTATTCCTACGTCAATGCTAAATAATAGGATAAGTTTTGTTTGTTAAGTTATGACACTATTAAAGTAAATGAGCGATTGTACATATATTTTTTTAAATTAAATTTTGTTAGTAAAGTATTTGAGTTTTAATACCTTGTATATAACGTGTTTTTTATTTTTTCAAGATGGCGACCGATTTAACAGCTGTTAAGTGATTTATTCTCAGTTTGGTTTGGCAATTCATCACGAATAGGATCACGCCTGAACAACGCTTGCAAATAGTGCCGAATAGTTCCCGATTTTCATAAGCGAATTTTGTTTAGCGATGAAGCACACTTCTGGTTGAATGGCTACGTCAACAAACAAAACTGCCGCATTTGGAGTGAAAGTAATCCTCAAGTGTATGTGGAAACACCGTTACATCCAGAAAGAAAGGGTTTTTGCAAATCTCAACGTTAATAAGTCTTCTGGGCCGGATGGCATACCAGCACTGGTCCTGAAGCAGTGCTCTTCGACGCTTGCGCGTTCATTAGCTCACCTTTTCAGTGCGTCATATCGCGCCGGTATTTTTCCATCTTGCTGGAAGGTTGCTAATGTAACGTCAATCCCCAAAAAGGGCGAGGCTAGTAACCCTGAGAACTACCGTCCAATAGCAGTTTGTTCCACACTCTCCAAGGTTATGGAGAGTATGATTAATCACCGCCTTGTGGGTTATCTGGAGTCCAACGATTTACTTAGCGATCGTCAGTACGGTTTCCGAAAGGGCCGTTCTACCTGCTGGCGTTGCTCTCGGAGAAGTGGAACAAGTCCATTCATGGTTTTGGCGAGAGTAAGGTTGTGGCTCTGGATATATCAAAGGCGTTTGATAGAGTTTGGCACGAGGCTCTCATTTCGAAACTTAATGCTTTTGGTGTCGGTAGTCACTTCTCTCGATTTATATCGAGTTTTCTCAGAGATCGCTCTATAAGAGTGGTTATAGATGGGGTCTCATCCGACGAGTTCAGGGTAAACTCAGGGGTACCGCAAGGCTCTGTTCTTTCTCCTACTCTTTTTCTAATATTTCTTAACGATTTTCTTCTTCTCACTTCTAATCCTATCTACTCTTTTGCGGATGACAGCAACATTTGTCACTCATATTCCTTTGATCGTAGACCGAGCCTTTTGGAGGTTATGGTAAGAAGGATGAATATGAACGTCACACTCACAAGTGACCTGATGAAGGTCTCTGAGTGGGGTCGTGCGAACAGGGTCGATTTTAATGCACGTAAGACTCAATGTTGTTTTTTAACACACAGGCGTGGTGGTGTGCTGTCATCTGTGCCAATGGGTAATGTGGATATTGAGGAATCAGATGCTCTTGATGTTCTGGGCATGAGAATTCACTGTGACGTTCGTTGGAATGATCACATATTTCAAGTGTCGAAAGAAGCATTCAAGTGCATTGGTTTTTTGAGACGGTGCAAGAAATATTTCACCCCATCTGATCTCCTTAATATTTACAAGACCTATATCCGTCCCAACTCTCATGTATCGGCCGGTGCTTCAAAGTCTATTTTGGAGCTTCTCGACCGCGTACAGGAGAGGGCGAAGATGCTCATCAATGACGGTAGGGTAGCCAACTCTATCGATTCATTGGAGCACCGTCGCAATGTGGCGTGTGTCATTGTTCTATCGGTACTATAACGGAATGTGTTCTAACGAAATTAAGGAATTAATTCCCGAAAATCATATATTTTTACGTAGTACTCGTATTTCTCGTAGAGCGCATCACTTTGCAGTTGATTGTCCAGTAAATCGCACAACGCATTATAGAGAAAATTTGTTCTTTGGTCGCACTGTTCGGTGTGGAATAATCTTCCAGCGAAAGTATTTCCTGCCACCTACGACATGAGTAAATTTAAATCTAACGTCCATAAACACTACTACCTCTGTCCTCCTTCCAATAACCTATTTTCCTAGTACCAGCCAGCTATTTTCCTAGGGCCATCCCCTGGATGCTGGTCTTGTATAAAAAAAAAACTGACTGTTTGGTGCGCTTTATGGGCTGGTGGAATTATTGGTGCGTATTTATTCAAAAACGATGGTGGCCAGAACGTTACAGTCAATGGTGATCGGTATAGAGCCATGATTACTAACCTTTTCATTCCTGAATTGAATAACCATGATGTCCAGGAGATGTGGTTTCAACAAGACGGCGCAACATGTCACATAGCTCGTGCCACAATAGATTTATTGAAAGACACGTTTGAAGACCGCCTAATTTAATGTTTTGGACCTGCGAATTGGCCTCCAAGATCTTGTGATTTAACAACTCTAGACTAGATTTTTGTGGGGCTATGTAAAGTCATTGGTCTATGCGCTAAAGACACAAACGCTTGACCATTTGGAAGACAACATTCGCTGTGTTATTGCCGATATATGGCCACAAATGTTGGAAAAAGTCATCGAAAATTGGACGTCCAGATTGGACTACATCCGCGCCAGCCGTGGCAGTCATATGCCAGAAATCATATTTAAAATGTAATGCCACAAGATTATCTTTCGGATAAATAAAATTCATGTTAATCGACTAATCCATCGTTTTTTTATTGCAACTTAAAGTTCTATATCTCTATAAAAAACACCCTTTATAACATCTAAAAGTATGCAATTTCATAAAAAATGCTAGCCAACAAGGCGAGCAATTATTATCTTAGGTAAAGGCAAAAATGAAGAGGAAAAAGAAAAAAAAAACAAATAAAATATTTTAGTAAAGTCATGCCCGGATAATTACCTCGACTAAAATTCTAAATTCTGGGTAATTAAATATATGCGATTTTGTAAAATATCAGTTTGTCAGCTTTTATTACTTGCAGGCCAATGTTGCCATATGTATTGTAAAAAGTAATTGTAACGAATAAGTGGTCAATTTCGAAAAGAATGTTAAAACACAATTATATTCCCATTCTATTAAATAAGAATTAGTGTTTTCCGCAGAATTACAGTCCATTCAGCTAATCAATTTCTAACCCTAACCCTATCTCAAAATCCCAAACACCAATCTTGTTTAAAGGGAATTATACGAACTTATGTATGCAATTGTAGAAAATAAGTTATTGCATGGGTCGCAGGGTTGCAGGGTCTATACATAGCTACAGTTTCTTTCTACCTACCTACCTACCTACCTACTTCGAATTAGTTGAAGGTTTGTGGTTAAAAAGTACTTTATGGTAATTAAACGAAGGAAATTTAGAGGAAATATCGGTTTTGAGCTAAAATATTATTAAAAATTTATTTTTATCGTTCTTCTCTTTTTTGAATAATTCTTATAAACTTTATTCTTTCTTTTTTATTGTTTTCGTAAATTAAAAACAAAATTGTTGTTGAATTCTTTTATGCAATTTTACTTGACTTCTAATGCTTTGATTTAAATTTGTGTGTTAATTATTAGGTTTTATATAACGTAAGTGGACCGTTTTATGCGATTTCGGTTTATGCGGATTTTCGTGGAACGAATTGATTGCATAAAACGATGTCTGAGTGTATATATAGCGATGGATTGATCTGAATAAAAGAAGTTTGTCGAAACCCAACAATACTTCGACGAGATTTGTCAACAAACAATTGTAGATCATTGGTATTTGAAGGACTGAAATGCTATGCATTAAGATGTACTTGTAAGATCCCTAATATTTTCATGCTTATCAATCTTTTATGTTTGTGGAAGACTTTCGTTAACTTTTACTTTTATTTAAAAGGAAAATGAAATTGATTGAATATCTTGTCAGTTTTTGGGACACTTGTAATACTAAGACAGCTGTCTTAAATAACACACAGAAGCTTAAAAAGAAAGTAATTGACAGTTTTGTTTTTAAATTCGTGCATGTAAAATCCTGTTTTACAAACAAAGGAAAACAATATTGGTGTTTTCATACCTTTAAAGGGTTAAAAACGGTATTTATTTCGATTGATTTTTATTTTCCCAAAAGGAAAAGGAAAAAAAAAAACAAAAAATTTGCATAAATGACTGATTTTTTTATTGGCTGTCTAGTGGAACCTGTTTTGCAATTAAACATGAACTTTATTTCGTGGTGTAGGCTTAAGACAAATAAAGCAGAAGAAGAAGAAAAAAATAATATATAAGAGATCGACACACTTTTCCAGCCAACTAAACTGGCAAAAACAGGCGTACCAAAAACGGCCAACGATTACAGAGCTACTATGAAGACGGACTTTGGGTATTGTTTGATATTTTTTTCTTTTTCAGGCAAGCGCGTTATTAATAGTTATAAGGGTATTTAATATTATGAAATTTTTTATATTAAAAAAAAAAACAAAAAACATTAAAATGAAAACAAAATAAAAATTGGTTTTAATGCTTTTATTTTGATTGGCTGTAATAAATGTCAAAAAAAAATCAAAAGTTACCATATATAATAGGGGTTAAACCGGAAATTAACGGTTTTATAAAAGAAAAGAAAAAATATGTAAAACTCGATCATTATATTGAAGCCGGCTGGCTGGCTGGCTGGCTTATCTGCATATGGATACTTTTTTCTTTTTAAAATTTTTTGCATATCAAGCTTAAAAATAATTTTTTTGCTTTAATCTTCTTTTTTATTGAATTGATAAACGTTTAAAAGACAATAATTTTTTTATTGTTAATGTTATTGTTATTGTTATTGTTTATTTGTGTTATTGTTGCCGCAATGGGTAAAACCAAAAAATCGCAAATTCAATTCTGATTATGTAATTAAAAAAAAAAAACTCGCCAAGTATATACAGTGAAGTAAGTATGTGTGTGTGTTAACCACTACTACCAACTTAATCATTTAATTTATTTTCAATTAATCATTTGATTGATAAATAAATAAGCAAAATTTGAAAACAAAACTCGTTTTGATTTCTAAACAAATCAAATTATTTTTAATTTTTCTTCTTCTTCTTTTTCTCTTTAGCTTACGTATTAAGCACAAAAAACAAAACAAAAATTCTTAACTCACCTGTACTTTCGGCAATTGTTGTGTAAAATAGCCGTTTACGCATATATCCTTAGGCACACACTGTTGACCACGTCCCCGGCATTCCAACAAAGTAGGCAAATATTGTTGACCCACAAACGGTGAGGCTCGTTTACTAATTAGCGATAAAAAGGCCGCCGTCGGACTTTGTCTAAATTGCGTATTATCCTTATGGTTTTGCAAACCATTTTGATATTCACCATTGAGGAACATATTGGAGGAATATTGTGCACAATTTACAACAGTAGCGGTAAAAAGTAATGTGGCCAAAAGGCCATATGCTAATGATGACGTACAACGTGACATAATGCTCATGTGATTATGAAAGTTGTTTTAAGGGGGTGTTGGTTGATTGTTTGTTTAAATTTAAATCCTTGTTTATTCAAAAATTGCTTAATATTGAACTAAAAGTAAACTGTAAAGTAAAGAATGAAAAAAAAAACAGAAAATACAGAAAATAAATAAAGTTAGTAAATTAAATGATTTTATTATAGAGTTTTTACAAATTTAAGCATAAGTCTTGAGAACAAAAGACTTAAAACACATACTTTATGTGCGTTTTTTGCACTTTATTATTCGTAGAGAAACTCATTCAAGTGTTTTAAATGTTTACCGACACTTTTTCTGTTATATTTGTTGTTGTTGTTGTTGTTGTTGTGTGTTTTGTTTTCATTGTCATTTTTATATAAATATATATTTTTCTTAATAAAAATGTTTTATTTTTTATTTAATTATGACTTTGTGTGTGCTTTTTTAAACATGATTTACTTTTATTTTGAAAAAAATGTTTAGCTGGAAAGCGTTTTTCAAACGAAGAAGGTCACAGTTTTATGTAGAATTCTAAAAATGATTTCAACCCAATTTTGACCTTTTAAATAATATTTAATAACTCATTTAAAATAGATGCAGATAGTTTTCATGTATAAATATCATAAACAATGGGTCGTTTCAAAAAATTGGTGTCTTAAGTTTTGAAAATTATGCAGAAAAGCACAAACAAACTTAGCTCTACAAACGTTGCTGACTTCCTTTTTAACAAGTCTTAAAAAATGTTAAAAAGAACTATAAAAATAACTCTATTTGGGTGTGTGAACCTTTGGTAACATGTCATCTCTTTGTATTGGTAATATTAATATTAATATTAATGAGTCAGAAATTCCAGATGTTTTGGGTGCAATTCTTGGTAAAAGTATATGGGACAAATATCGAAGGTAGCATACAAAGGCGTTACAGCGTCTTCTTTTCTGCAAAAATGTAGCCTTTGTGTGTTCTTTGGCCCCAAGTTTTTGTCCGTGTTCTTTTATAAAAAATGTAATAGTAAGAAAATTCTATTACAAAAATGTTACCCTTTTTGCCCTCACATTAATCAATCACATGACGAAAATGTTGCCCTGGAAAACAATTTTCAACGATAAGTTTTTAATATTTTTTGCGTATTTTTATCAGTGTAAAAAAGATTTTGTAGAAAATGCTATTTTTATTTGCTGTTTACTTCTTCCTCCAACCTTTTGACCAATTTATAGACGAACTTACGCCAAAAATTGCCTTGTCTGGTTTCAAAGATGTTTATAAGGTCCTTTTGATTGTCGAAAGCAACGCCTCTCACATGGATGAAAATAAAGCGAGGTCTGAATAGTACAGCGGATGCTAAATGGCCTCTTATTCGAGCTCTTGAAGTACGGATTTAGGTACTTGTACTGCAAATATATTATCGTTGTCACGTAGATGTACGGTTTGACTTTGTCCTTGGTGTTCTTTCAGTCGAATAGCTTCTTTCACGAACTGTAGCTGGGCTTGTTAGCATTTCACAGTACACCGTGCCAGTTCCACCAAACGCAGATCATGGTCTTCTTTGGTTGGGTGTCAGGATTGACTCTCGATTTTGGCTTACCTCCTACAGACATCTATGTCTTTATGTGGTTCATATTTATACTACATATACTCAACATTTTTCATCCCATTATTCAAAAAGCGTTGCCTATGACCGCATGTTGGTCAATTATGGACGAGATGTTTAGAAGCAATTTAAAGGCGATTTCTTTGCTGTTTCCATTGGGATCGTAAGCAACCAGGCTCCCACTTTTTGATAAATCCCATTGAATGAAGAATCGTTTTATGATCGCAGTTAATTTTTTCGAAGAATTCACGACTTGTTTGTCAACTATCCTCCTTCAAAAGTATTTTAAGAGAGCTACGAACTTATTAACCAACCTAAGAGGCTTCATTGCGTGGTGTAATGGTTTGAGCGCACGTATAACAACACAAGCAGCCCAGGTACGAGCCACAGCCAGAGAATACGACGAGAAAATTTAATTGTGGTTTCGAATGTTTAATAAAGAGACTTATACTTGCCGCCAAACAACTGCATCTAGAAAATAAAGAAGTCCAGCTTACCTCTGACGATGACAACAAACATCAGATGAATGATCAGCAGTAAACGTCACCCACTGGGAAAAAAATGACAATGCTAAGTAAGGATTACCACCACCACTTAGCAAGGATCTTCAACACTACACAATCATATGGAGACGAGCTACAATGGATTAATCATCTACTTTGCTTGAAAAATCAACTTGAATAGTGAAACTGAAACAAAGTAATGGATGCTTTGTGGAAAGCCAATATTTTAATGCTCCCTAGAGGAGTGACTGAGAGAAAAAACAAGGCTTTATTGTGCGCTTTTTCAATAAAGAAGGGACATTTATGATAAGTTCAAGCGGTGAATATTCTTTAATATTAAAAATAAACTTTCAACATATGCATTCATTTTTAGAGGACAAAATTTCAAGATTTAGGGCTTTACTACATTTTTAATATACAAGACATTTATTACAATATTTATTGAATGTTTAGCATACTATATTGTTAAATCGCGATCTATATCATAGTATAACTCAATATTTTGTGATGTATATCTCGTGACAAATATAGAACGTGTAGCAGAGGCTTCTAATCGATAAAAATTGCGTAAGCGAATGCTATATGTGAAATTTAATACTTAAAGATTTTCTTTGTCGACGAACAACTTGCTAAATAGGCCTTCAACTGTAAAAATAAAAGAATATATCATGGCATTTAATGAAAATGAATGCTAACGTTACAGTTATGCTATTTATTGATAGTTTTGCTAATTGTTTTTTGTAGTACAAACAGCTAAGTAGGCCTTTAACCCGAAATAACCCATAATTACCATATGGTAACGCAATATGCGCAATTACATTTACACGATTAAAACCAAGACTACATAACAAAATTAGAAAAGTAAAACGTTATTTGAAGTTTTTGCCATTCTTAGTTCAATTAGCGAAGTTATCGCATGCCAACTTGAGGTGATGAAACAACGTTAACATTTCTAGGTTTTTCATATAGCACATCAGTAAATGTGCGCAGTTGAAAGTACTTTTTCAATCATTTCCAATAATAATTACACTAATTGGTAGTTTATGAAATAAGTTTTGAAATGGTTATATATTTAAAAAAAAAAAAACATGTTGAAAAATATTATCGATTTCATAAAAAATGTTTTCTAAGCGACGCATGCTATAATACGGGATCGCTAATTTTTTTTTCCAATTTTCACAAAAGTGTAACAATGTATCAGAAGGACGAAATGTATAAGTATACATCTCTTCAAAAAAAAAAAAAAAAAAAAAAAAAAAAATGACAAAAAATTCTCAGCATTACCGGGTTAATATGGTTTTTACAAGCATATTATCGCAAAGAAAAAACTCTGCTAACAACTTAAGTAGCTTCTGCTATTTTATCAAACACTTTTGATCTGATCGTAATCCAAAGCAAACCAACTAACACTAATCATTTCAAACACTAGTTTGCATAATAAATAGCAGCAGCTTAACACAGAAGTATGTATGTATGTATCTATGTAAGTATGTATGTATATGGTGCTAAAATTATTTGAACGACAAAATATCTATATTTTTATTACGTAAAATACTTCAATTCATTTTTTTAGAATTTAATTTTTAGTTGTTTTTTTTTTGTTTAGAAAAAAACTCCATGCAAATACTTAAAAAAAAACAAAAAAGTATATAATGATTAATAATATTGCATATATATTTGTGATGTGTTGCAGTGGTATGCAATGGTGTAAAAAATGTTGTCATAATATATTTACAATATTCTGTTATAAGTTTGCACATATTAAGAGGCATATGCTTTAGTTATGTTCAAAGAAATATGTATTTGTACTTGTTGCAGCAATGACAACCGACAACAGCAGCACTACCACCACCAACAACAGCAACAGCAACAGCAGCAGTATTTAATGTGATTAAGTTGATAATGTCATAATTGCTGCAAGGTGACAGGTAATATACGACTACGAATGAGAACTCTTACATATACACACACAAAGTCATACTAGTAAGTAGTAGTACATCCGTACATTTTAAGTGCAGTGAACATTTTAAGTTGTGTAATGCAATCGTATTGCTAATGTTTTTTTTTTGAGCATTTTAAGCACTTCAGCACAAAAAACAAAATAAAAACTAAATAAATAAATGAAAAATATTGCAGTTGAAGTATTTTTTACGTTGAACAAAATAATTTATTTCCAGCAATTTGTAATTATGGCAAATTAAAATGTTGGAAAAAAGGCGTTTTTTGAAAACTGTTTATTAAAGAGGTGTTAGGAAGTTCATTAAATTATCTATGTATGCTTATTGATTTATCTTATAGTGTAGTGTTCGCTTATAGTTTAATATTTATGCTAGGGAAAGGGTAAGATATCATAACTATTATGAAGTTATTATGAAACAAAGTAATATATGAAAATGGTGTGGGGTTAGCTGTTTGAATTACTTATATGAATTACACTGTTCACACGGCACCTCTATAATTGGTTTTCTTTTTCTTTCTTCTATTTTGGTTTACTAGTAAATTGTGTAAATTAAGTGTTTTCAATGCCAGGAAAAAAAATTATTTCAAGGAAATATATAAAATATTTTTTTTTGTCAGCAAATAGAAGAGAAGAAAGCACATACAATAGCAAATGTTATTAATGCAGCCAGCGAGCATTGTTTTGTCTGTTTACTTTCCTTTGCTTATATTAAAAGTGTTTATTAATTCAAAAAATTTGCAACGAGAGAGCATCAGAAGAGAGTAATAAATTGAGACACAAAAAATTTTTACTTGCAAGTATTATTTAAACAGCTGTTTTGTGTTTATGGCTTACAAATAAAGTTAAAAAAATTGCAAATTTAAAAAAATTTTGCGAAATTTAAGAAATTGTAAGTAAAAAAGTTTTTTATTCTCTCGCTGCAAGTTTCTGCAAGTAAAGTTATTGAACACACCTATTATTTGTTGTTTGTTTTTGATGCTTGACAGCTGGTGTCGACAAAAAACAAATAGTGACCACATTGATCATTTAAAAATTTACAGGATAATTGAAAATGAATTACTAACAGATTGGATAATTCGCTTTTAAAATTTGGTTAAGGAATTATCTAATTCGACAGGGCGAATTACGAAAAAACGTTATCGTGTGAACATAGTATTAGACGACTGAATTGTTTTTGGTTTATTTCTACATTGAACTTGCTCTTACTCATGCAATCTAATATGCTGATGATAAAAATAAAAGTTAAGGAAAGAAGAAAAGAGGTTTAGTGTGACAAGAAATATTTTTGCGCAGACGAACGGTGCAACTTAAGAATGCGTTGTGTGATTCACTGGACAGCTGACGGGATATTCAGAAAACCTTTATTTTATTCCATTGTAATTTCGATAGAATAGTGAAACGTATGATTAGGCTTTAAAAAATTTATAAAGTACAAGGTCTAGAAGCTTAAATAGATATATCAAGAACTGTCTCATGAGAATCGAGTTCTGCGTAGAATGGACTTTAATTTTTAAGAGCACTTCCCACCTCAATAACGGGTTTTGAAAATTGAAAAAAAACAGAAAATTTGCAAAAGTGAATTAAACATTAATTCGTGGCGATTATTAAGAGCACCAAGGTATGCCAAACCTTTCCCAGATATTTTTTCGGCCACTGTGATACCTAAGACAGCTGTAATGTTGACTTCCAGGCTTGTTACTGATTAAAGGTATCAATAGCTTCAAGGTATCGCTCGCCGTATGGCATATGGCATCTTCTAGTTAAAGTCACATGTTAATCAAGACCAATTCTTTCATTTCGACCAAAAATAAAGTCGGTAATCATGGCACGATATCTTACTCCATTGACTGTAACATTGTAATTTTCATCGGCTTTGGAAAAGTACAGTTTAATGATGCCGCCGGTTCACAAGCCGAGTCAAACAGTGCCTCTCTCAGGGTGCATTGGCGGCTCTTCAACTGCCATACCAAATTTGACATTTCTGCTTGCTGCTAGAAATAAGCTTCGACCAATTAATGGACGTAATTTACGAGGCCCATTTCTCACACAGCACGAGTTTTGATAATAAAATTCAATGATTTGCAAGCGTTGTTCGTTTCTTTTTTTTCTGCATTAAAGTTTGTTAACGTAATTGGGTTCTGCATATTTCATTCACCAATCTGGTAAATCAATGCTTAGAAACGCTGGCAGACAGTTGATGCTAGTTGACAGACTCTTGCGGTTACTGCAACCGCTCAGAAAATTATTGGACTCTAAGCATTTTACAAGTATTCCATCCATGGAGAATAACAAATAGACTGATTTAAGATGACAGTTTTCATCTTTTTTACTAATGGGGAGTTCAGTTAGCAAGATTCTAGCATGATGGCAAAAATAACGGTACTATGCGAAGCATTGAAAATAAATAAAGAGCTTTGTTAAGTACCAGTGTTGGCATACCATTCCTCATGTTGAGGTCAGCAAGTAGCATTGTAAATCGAAGATGTTTAATATTAGACCACATAACTCCCGATACACGCCAAGTAGAACAAACTTCTCTCTATTTATAGACTCACTGAAAGGGACCAACCGTTTAACGCCGGCTTCGTATGGCAGATGCATTAGTTAGATAAGTTTTTCATAGCGTATATACTCATAACCAGTCGCTATCACTGTTGAAAATTGTCGGATGTTCTGGCCTGGGATTAAACCGAGGACTTCATGGTTGTTAGGTGGGTGTCTTACCTACACGGTACACAATTAATATCAAACCACTTATACTTTTAAAGGCATTTAAACATTATGTGCATACATATATATGCACATATATAAATTATTAATCTACAACCAAACATAATGACAAATTGTTGAGCAACTCCATTAGTTGTTAGTATGTATGTTTGTGATTTTTTTTAATTTTTAACACTTTTTCTTCATATTTCTTAGAGCCAGTTTACTCAAACGCTGAGTGTTATCCGTATAAATTTTATTTTTGGGTGTTTGTAGTTTGTCAAACGTAGAAGGAAGTAAATTTTTGAAATTTTCTTTTATTTTTTTTTTCTTTTTAATTTCTGAGTTTAATTTTCGTCACAAACAAACAAGTTATGACAAGAATTTTTTTTAAAAACATTATGCTGTCTAAGCATCAATAAACAAAATGATGAGTTTTTGGCTGTTTCAATAAAGCCAAGCTTTTAAAGGCTTGAAAAAAAATAAAGAAAAAAAAAATCCGGCTTTTTTTTTAAATTGTTCTTCTATATGTTGAACAAAATTATTACAATGATATTGCTTAAGTAAAAAAAAAAAATTGTTTCTTTTTAATTTTGGTCAGTATACTGGTATTGGAAGTAAAAAGCCTTTACGAAATTTGTTTAAAAATGTGCTGGATTTTTTTGCTGTGTTTTGTTTACTTAAGAAAACTTCTTTCAGCTGTTTTTGATTGTATTTTGGTGTTTAGAAAAAAAGAGTTGTGGCTCTTCTCTACCGGCTGTTGTACAATTTGTATACAAACTTTGTCTGCCGTTAGTCTAACCAAATGTCTATCCTTTCTTATACACTCATACCTTTTTATACAGCTTTCGTTTTTACGGCATTTCGCTATAACGGCCTGTCGGAGTTATGGAACACCTTCTCTCTAGGGCACAAATTACCTCGGTGGTTCACAATTCTATAAGAGAAATTGTAGGGAGTTTCGTTTTACGGCCTATATTTTCAGAACCTATCTAGGCCGTATAATGAGGTATGAGTGTATTGTATTTCTTCTTAGGGGGGTCAGTCATTGTTGCAAGAAGTTTAAGAAAAACAAAATATTTTGCAATTTCCATTTTTGGTGGGGGATAAAACAAAATTAAAAAAACGAATGATCTTCGTCGTGCTTTACATTGGCTAAGATTTAAAGAAATACACATTGACGTTTACTTGCTTAAATAAAAAGCAAAGAAACTCTTTATATTGCAAATGGATGATGTCTGTCTGTATATTCTCGCTTTAATATTTTAAATATTTTTTTAAAGAAGGCATGTTGTATGACTTGTTTTCTGGTGCGTTTATCAAAATAAAATGCTTATTAAATGAAATAAATTTTTATAACATATATGTATACCATATACATATATATCTTGTATATATATATATATATTTAACGATTTATGTTTTTTTTTTGAATTTTTGTTGGTTATGACACGCGACCATTTAACAATGATTGTGATGTTATAACCAAAAAAGAAAAAAATTTATGTTTTTTATATAAACTCTCTATATGACTATATTCTTGATATTTATTGATGTTTTAATACGATAATTATATATAACGATTAGTATGATCATTAAAGTAACATGATTATTTTTTTTACAATATAATATAATCTAGTTTGCCCACTAATTTTTTTGTAATGAAATTTTATTAATTAAATTCTAAATGCAAATTAGACAAATTTTTTAGGATTAGATTTTCGGTGTTTCATTAAAATGTTAAGATAGATACGAGTATATGTTATGTTATGAATGACCAAACATTCACTAATGTTATTGGGAAGCTAAACTTTTGACGGAATTATTTACAAGTTACCAAGCATATGAGTATTGGTAACTACGATTTACCAACCCTTGTTGTAAAAAGGATTTTTGCGTATCTCAAGTTACACAAGTCCTTAAGATCCGATGGTATACCAACATTGCTCCTTAAGCAGTACTTTTCGACGTTGGTACATACATTAGCTAACTTTTGCAGCTCTAATCTCTTAGACGGACGAGGTAAGCAACCCTGAAAACTATCGCCCAATAACTGATTGTAGTTACTCAACAAATTTATGTAATGCGTGATTAATTACAACCTTGTAAAATATTAAGTGATGATTACGGGTTCAATTCACAACCAAAGATTCTATTCTGTTACAGGACGTGTGTACTTATAATTATAACATAATATTTTTTCTTCTTTTCTAGCCTATCAGCGCCGAAGTTATGGGTTCAATTCACAACCAAAGATTCTATTCTGTTACAGGACGTATGTACTTATAATTATAACATAATATTTTTCTTCGTAGCTCTTCGTGGAAGCTTCCAAGAGTCATCTTTGCCTTTTGTATTGTTCATTTAATGATCGAAGCTTATTTTTGGCTCCGTGGGTACGTCAATAAACAGAATTGCAGAATCTGGTGTGATGAGTAGCCAGAGGCAGTGCAACAGCTGCAAGTGAGGCTGGTAGCAAGTGATCTTTGCCTTCTTTCATTTATTTAATGGTCGAAGCTTATTTTTAGCTTAGTGGGTACGTCAACAAATAAAATTGCCGAATTTGATGTGAAGAGCAGCCAGAGGTAATGCAAATCTGTCAATGCACCCTGAAAGTTGCACTGTTTCATGCGGCTAGTATTTCGGTGTATTGGACCATGCTTCTATAAGAATGATGAAAATCTCAATGATTACCCACTTTTTCTTGCTCAAAATGTAAAAATTAGACTTGGTTGGTATGTGGTTTCAACAAGACAATGGATGAAACATGCCACACTATTGAGAGACGAATTTGGTAAGCAATTAATCTCACGTTTCGAGGCACTCCGTTGGTCGCCAAATTTATGCTATTTTACCACACTGAACTATTATAAGTAAAGCTTCTCGTTAAGAGGGACAAGCTGATCATAACAACAGCCCTGGAAAACAACATTGAAGCTGTTGAACTGTTGAAATATCGGCTGAAATGCTAGAAAAAGTATACCAAATTTGAAGTTCAAGGATGGATCACCTACGGCGTATCCGCGGCCAACATTTACATGAAACTATTAAAAAAAATTAAATGGCAGGCATTCACTTATGGCCCCAAATAAATATTTCATTTACTTTTGTACATTTTCTATATATATTTTGTTAAATTTTCAGAACCAAAACCGTAAAAAAATCATCCGTTAATTATTTTTGTCTTCCAGCTAAGCAGGTAATTGCTCCACTGCAACAGGTGCTAACATCTATCTGCTCATTTGCTCATCATAGACTCCTACCTTTTACTTTTTTCATTTTCTACTCAAGAGTTGGCGCTGCCTGACCCTCTCGATGATGTTTTGTAGTTGATATTTATTTTCTTTGCCCATTGAAGAAAGGAGGAGAATTCTAGAAATGGATCATCTGAAGCTTTCTGAATAATTATGTTATCAAGTCGCTTTGAAAATTTTTCTTTTCTTTTTAATGAGAATTGATTCCGCATGAAAATATTTTACCCCTACAGCACAGATCCTCATAGGCATTATATTAAATTGAATCATAGAAAATAGAATATAGCATATCCGTGGATGTAAGGCTTCGAAAGAATTCATTACATTTAAGAGAAAAAGCAAAAAAATCTAGGCCACTAAAAAGCGTTCTTGTACATTAGAGGGTTAATACAATATTAAAATTTCAATAATTTGTTTGGCGGTCGGCGCTATGGTTTTAACAGGATCTTAAAAGTGAAATCACATTATTCATTGGTTTGATAAAGCCTTGATTGCGGTTTCGGATTTCTTAACGGCGCATCTATTGAATTTCATAGAAATTGTACCATAAGAATTATTATATCGAGAGTTCAGAATAAATTAATTATTTTTAATATTTTTTAAAAAACTACTCTTTCTAGTCTTATCTGCTAGCACAGAGATGACAGCAATATGTGTCCATCATATTTGTATGATCGTTGGCCAAATCTCTTAATGAATGGGTCCAAAAGGCTATAGATGAAAAAGATCGAGTGATCGAGTAATAAAAGCCTCCAAGTGTGGTTGTGTGAAACAGTAGAGATTGTAATGTGGTCAAATGGTGTTTTTTAACATATAGGCGTGGTGATGATAATAGTGTCGTATCAGCTGTAATTGTTAAGGATCTGTGCTCCTATTGTTATGGTCATAAGAATCTACTGTGATGTGAAGATGCTGTTCAAAAGCAATGGGTTTTTGAAATGTCTAATGACCTTTTTCCAATTAAAAATGGAACACAACTCTCATGCACATATGAGCAGGTGTTTTGAATTTTTTCTTTAAACGCATACAAGAAAAGGCGAAGGTGCTTATTAATGACAATAAGATATCCAACTCTATTAATTGATAGTACTGATCAATACAATAGAATAGAATAGATCCTGATGAAATAACCATATATTTTTACATTAATTACCATAGAGAGTATATTCGTTAATGGTGGTTGACTGTCCTGTGAGCCTCACAAAGCCTTATAGAAAAAATTTGTTTTTCAATCGCACTGTTTTATTGTGGAATAATCACTTGGATAAGGTATTTAATAGGAAATTATCATAAATAGAAATTTAATTGCAAAACAGCACTTGGCAGACCGGTATGAAAATTCCCTTTTGCAAAGAAATTATTATTGTTTTTTTTTGTATTCCTTATAAAACTTTTATTACATAAAGTTTTTAATTATAATTTTACAATATTTTTTTTTTCTATTTTAAAAAAGTGTGCCGCAACCGAGTAGTTTATGGGTTTTTTAGTGTTTTTTTTTTTGTATAAAAACCAGCTGTTAAATTTAATTAAGACACGAATTTGAAATCTCTCTGTAATAGAAATCATGAGTCACAATAAAAAATAGTTTTTTTTTCGATAACGGATTTCAATAGCTAAATATTTTTGGTAAAAAAAAATTAGGTCAAACACAGAAAAACAATATTATTAATTTACAGCAGCCCACTTATGAAACGAAATATGTTTTTATCAGCAAAAACGGCAAAAAACCTATTAATTAAGATTTTTATAGAAAATATTCATATATTTAGCAAAATTAAGCGTATATAAGAAAATAATACTTAATACTTTCTATTTCTATTAGATGCTACTGCTTTCTTTGTTTTTGAATTGCTGTAGAAACAACAATAGTTTCTTATTCAAAATTTTAAAGACAAGATATGCAAAAACAAGTTTTTTTTTGTTTTCATCTTAATTTCAAAAGATTCTTGTTTTTTATAATTTATTATCAATTTAAAATGAACATTTTTGTTTTTTCTAAGAACCTTTGAAAACATATTTTATTGCTGGTATTTATTTAAATGGCCACAAGCATTAATTTCATATTAAAATCTATTCTTTTTTTTGCATTGTTATAAGTGATTTGGAATTTCTTGTCTAGGTTTTATTAATAGATTTGATTAAACTGCCAAAATATTCGAAGAATTATTTTAAAATTATTATTTCGTATAGAAACATAAGCTGTTGAAACAAACAAAATTTAAACGTTTTTATTTTTGTTTTTATTTTTAAGTAAAAATGTTACATGTGTAAGAATAATTTTCAAAAGGGAATACAAACAAACAATACATTTAAAATGTTCTTAAGCCTTTAAAGGGTGTTTTTTGATGTGTCGTATCTTACAGTTGACACACTAGTATGTGTTCGAGAAAATTCGGTTACAAATTGTTGATATATGGACCTAAAAGTGTTATATCTCTGGTAATTTAAATTGTATCAGGCAACACTGTGGCATGTTTGAAAAGTGGCATTTTTAGCTTCACTTTGTCAAAGGACATTATCAAAATTGTATTATTCTGTGAAAAGTTGTCTACGTTTAAATATATATGAATGAAAATTCAGAACCTTACTGTCATATTTTACTTTTCTATCACCAGGTGTACCGGTATGAAGTGGGCGTCTAGATACAAATGCCTCTATAGAGAGGCCTTAATTTTGTTTGTGCTGGCAATGACATCTGTCAAACATATTCAGTATACATGAAATCAGTGAACAAAAAACCTTATATTGTTACATCCTGTAAAAGATGGTGAATTTTGTACCAGAAAATGATGATTTGCGAAAAGTATTACTTGTTATTTTCATTTGAAGGGAAGTGCTGCAGAGTGCATCGTATGCTTGTCGAGGCGTATGGTGATCATGCTCTAAATGGAAAAAATCATGAGTTAAGACGAGGCCACCATCAATGGATTCGGCAGGAAGACAATGTTTTGTGTATGGTATGGCTAACATCATTAATCCAGTTCGCTACCGACAACAAATGATCAATTTGAACCAAGCGTTGATCAAAAAACGATCAGAATGGGCCATAAGACACCGCAAGGTACCTGCAAACAAAGCAAAACCAGTCAGGGTTCAGGAATGTATTAAGCTGGGAGCTGCTAACCCACCCGCCGTATTCACCAGACTTGGCTCCTTGCGTCTACTATTTGTTTTCATTGATGGGATACACATTGGCTTTCCACGAAGAAGCCGAAAATTGGGTGACTAATTGGTTTGCTTCCCTGAAAGATGGGAAAAATTTGTAGCCAGCAATGGCCAATACTTTGAATAAAATCTTTTTTATTTTTCCATTAAACCTGGTATACAATAGAAGAGGTAAGAATGCATCGCAGGTTGCTGAAAATATTTTTGAAGTTTGCGGAATGCTGTAACTAGATAATTAGCGGTAAAATGGTAATGATAATTTTAATGTAAAGATCATTAGAAAATCACCAATCACTAGACAGATCGATGAAATCATGGAAAAAGCTTAGAAAGTCTGGCACATAAGAAACGTGGATTTTGCTAGGGAACTAGGCATTCATCATCAAGCAGTTATCAACCATTTAAAGAAAGCTGTATTACAGAATGATTATTGACGATGAAAAGTTGTTCATATACGTTAATAATGTGTGAAAAAGATCTTGGGCGACACAAGTTGAAACATCATTGCAGACGGTAGAGAAGTCATGGTTGGCATCAAGAAAGGGAATTGTTTATAATAAGCTGTTCAAAGAAATGATTCTGATCTCAACTGTCAACAATTAAAGAGATTAGATCAGTGCAAGCAATTCAATTAAAATAAGCAGAATTGGTCAACAGAAAAGGTATCTCTAAAAGTAGAGGATTTAAAGATATTGGCAGACGATTTTCGACCAAGCACTGAAAATGTTGATGAAAACCGGCCACATAAGCAACGTGAATGTTGCTAGGAAACTAAGCATTCACAACCAAACAGTTATTAACCATTTGAAGAAAGCTGCTCAATGCTTGGCTGCCACATGAATTAACAGTGAAAAATTTAATAGACCGAATTTCCAATTGCGATGCACTGCTAAAATGTACTGAAATCGAATCATTTCTGTAGCATATGATTACGGGTAATGAAAAGTAGTTTACGTAAGAAAATAATATGCAAAAAAGATCAGTGTTAAAGCCGGGATTGACATCAAGAAAAGTAAAAATGCGTGTCTGGTGGGACTGAAAATGAATTGTTCATTACGAGCTTCTACAACCTGGTCAAACGATACATTTTAATCTCTACTATAAACACTTAATGAGATTGAAGGCGACAGAAAAGGTGTTGCGTTTCATCATAACAACGCCAGACCAAGAACACATCTTTAAAAAGCTGGCAGAAACTGAAAGAGCTTGGCTGCGAAATTTTAATGCATGCATCATATAGCCCGGACCTTGCACCTTCAGAAAACCATTCGTTTTGATCTCTTCAATTGAAACAGTTTTTCGTTCAGGAAACCTAGAAATTCTACACTGATGTATAATAATGGTTTTATCCCAAAAATGGCAAAAAGTTGTTGATCATAGCAGCACTAATATGAGTAAAAGGTGTTTCTTTATTGATGAAATTTGCAATTATTTAAATTTAAAATTAAAAATTCCGTTATTTTCCGCAACTTAAATTTGTAGTATTTGTGGGTTTGAAGAATGGTAATGAAAAAAATCCAAATTTTTTATTTTTTTTATTTAAAAGCCAACTAAGCAACGAAAGTCAATTCATTAGGAAATTAAGAAAGTGAATTTATTAATGTGACCTATTTGATATAATTTTATTTGGCCAAAAATTTCTTTAACATATCCATGCGGTCTTATGTTGAGCAGAAAATTTGCAATTCAATTTATAATTTTTTTGCTGCTTAATTTTTATAAAATTTGTGTTTAGTTTTTGAGAAACATTGCTATTTTTTTAAAGAACAAAGAAAGATAGATGAGAAAGCAAAACTTAAACATATTCAAGTTGTTTTAACATAAAATTTGCAATAAATAAAGAAGATTTTTTATTTTTATTTTAGCCATATCTCTAGACGAACCGAAAGACTTAAGCAACAAACTTGTTTGTCATTTTAAAACAGACTCTTAAGAGGAGACTTTCATATATAATTTTTAGGAATTTATAATTGCTTTCCAAATGAAATTTGAATTCAGTTTTAAAGATTTTAACCAGAATATCTACTACGAGAACCAATTACAGTCAAAGCAGAGTCCCTGCAACTCTATTTGGCTGTTTGTTCCTGGTAAACTACCATGATAACCAAGCCACAAGTTTATTTTACAAAAACGGTTAAGTATTTGTATTTTAAAAAATAAACTTTTGTAGAATAATAGGTATTGTTATGAATTTCACACAATTTTGAAAATGCTTAAAGAGTAATTTAATAATCTTTTGATTAAAGAAAGAAAATTGAAGTAAATCATTGTGGGTTTTGAAAACAATTTTCTTTTATTTTGTATTTCCAAGTCAAATCTCCTTTTTTATTGCGATTTCGAAAAGTTGATTAAGCCAAATGGCACATAATGGCCCATATTTCTATAAGCCAAAAAATTATATGGTTTAGAAAACAAATAGAAACAAATATTTTTAATGCATCTCTTCAAAATCATAAAGATTTTCATTTTCATCATGGCGCTGACGATGATCTTCTTTTATTTTCAGAAAATCTAAAGCCACCGACCTTTAAACTTTTCGTTTTAACAATTGCGGAAATAATGCGGTTTTCTTTTTCACCAGCATTTCAATTTATGTGTCAACACGAAACAAAAGACTTAAGACACAAGCTTTCTTGCAAATATAACACATACTTTAGAATGCAACAGTACAGGAATTCTTTTGTTGTTTTTTTTTTCTTTCAAAATAAATCTAAAGCATCATCGTAATTTAAAACACATGCATTGTTTCTTAAATTAGAAATTTGCAAAAAGTCGTAAATTTCTAATAACGTTGTCAACGTTTACGAAAACGCAAACAATATATTGAAAATAAAAAACACAATTTATTTGCAATATAATCAAATGAATCAGGCAAATAAAATAAATAAGAAAAAGAAGCAAAATAATAGATAGTAAAATAAAATATTTTATCCATTAGACAGAAATCTGTGAATAGCTTTTTTATTTTTGTAATATTTGATGTCAGCAACAGATGTCATTATTTGGTAATATATTTTGCAACGGGTAAAAATAGTAATGCAAAAAAAAAACACTAAAATTTTATTGTAATAATTTTTATTTAATTTTTAACACACACTTTATATTCTTTAGTCCTTTAAAGTTCAAATTTAATTTTTCAATTATATTTTCATATAAATTTTTTAAACACTTTTAACGCTTTTAAAACACTTGTTGGTTTCTTTTTTGTCTAGTTTTACAAACAGTTCTTTTTTATTGTTTTTCTTTTATTTGTTTAAAAAATATTGTTCATTGTTTCTTATTTATGTTTAAACATTTTAATATAAATTTACTTTTAATTTCTTTAAATTTAAATATTTTCTTTACCTATTTCTTTGAATTTTTTTCTTTTTTTGAAAATTTTAAAACAAAATAAACGCTCAAGTCAACGTCCGCGCGCACTGATTGTTTACGATTGTGTTTATTTGCGCAAAGATTGTGGCTTTTATATGCAGCCGCATTTTGGTGGGTGAAGCTTTCGTTAACGCTTATACAATAGCGTCACATCTCTTTACAGTTTTGGCAGAATGTATCCCCAGCTAAACTGTGATATAAACACACACACACACACACACACATGCACATTTGTCTCTTCTCTTTTTATATTTCTTTAAACTTCTTCCTCTTCTTCTGTTTTTTCTTACCATAATTTTTATTTTGATCTTTTCTTTATTACCAAAAATTAAGCTAAAAAAAGAAAATAAACAAATTGTTATATTTTTGTTGTTGTGTTTATTGTGGCTTCTTAACCATAGTGGGCTATTTTGCAAAGGCAACTCAGAGCAATGCATAAGCATCCCAAACCATGTTATCACATCAGCTGCTTTGTATGTGGCCGCGTGTATGTGTGTGTGCGTTTGGCTGTGGCAAAACAAGTGTTTTCTTTAATGCTGTGCTTGTGTTACTCTTCATTTGTGGTCTTCTTTATGCTTCGCTGTCGACTGCGACTACGACGTTTATGTCTCTGCCGAAAACTTTAAAAAATACTGTATACTTATTAAGTTAACGCTCTGCAGCCGGCTCTGTTAACTTCGCTGTTCTTTAGTTGGAATTTAAGAAAACAATGCTCTTTACAACACTTTGTATTTGTACTCTGTGTACTTAGTCTCTTTTGTTCAATTTGAACTCTCTTGAAATGTTTGCGTATGACAAATTATTTAGAAAAATCCCATAATCATGGTTTGTTTTGCTAATTTCAAAAATTTATTCATTTACTTTTAGTCATTCATTGAATAGCAAACAAATCTGTAAATAAATAAAATATTTTTTTGTTAAAATTGTTGACATTTATCAAATCAAGAAGCCTTAAGGATATTTTTTGGAAAATTGAAAACATTTTTTAAAATAATTTGTTTGTTTGCAAACATTGTTAATAACTGAAACAACAAATGAATTGATGTCTTATTTTTTTTAACTAAAATTATCGAGTGATGTTTTCCCCGAAGTGAAGTGAATGAAATATTTATTTAAGGCGATAAATGAATACCTGCCATTAACTTTTTAATAATTCTTTCATGTTCATCCGAGAGCTTTTATTTTGGCATACGCTTTCCAACATTTCGGCCAGTATTTCACCAATGGCAGCTGTAATGTTGTCTTCCAGGGCTGAAACTGTGATTACCTTGTCCTTGTACACGAGAGACCTGACGCATCCTCACAAAAAGTAGTCTAACTCGCCTTCCAATATGTTCATCATGGTATAGTTTGTGGCACTGTCTCATAGAAACCACATGTCAACCAAATCCAATTCTTCTTCAATTTTTGGCAAAAAATCTTTAATCATCGCTCGGTACTTCGTCCATTGATTGTGACGTTGCGATTTTCATCGTTCTGGAAGAAGTACGGTCCGCACTATTCAGTGCATGTTTTAGGGTTCATTAGCAGCTCTTGAACTTTCTCAGACTGTTCTTCACACCAAATTCTGTTTGTTAACATACCCATTGAGCTAAAAATGACATTCTTCGCTGCATACAAAAATACTAATAAATATATGGTATTTCTGACACAGCACGAATTTTGAAGATAAAATTGAATGATTTGCTAGCTTTGTCCGCTTAGTAGTCTAAACATAGTGAAGTGGCAGCCTTACTAAGAATTTTTGGCATTACCACACGTTAGGAATCTTTTTTTACACAGAAAAAAATTACACTGAAAAACCAAATAGCAAAAAATCACTCTTTACTAGAGCAGTTTGATAATTCCATGACTTTTTGCATTTTCAGTAACTTCCAATGCAACAGTGCTAACGTTAGCTGCTAGCTACCAGCACTGCAATGGTGAATTTTGCTTAAGCTGGGTGTATTAGTTCATGTTCAGAAGGCAAAGAAATTCTTGTTAATTATTTTAAGAAAAGCCCGTTAAATTGTTTGAGGACTTAAATAGTAAAAATGTATCCTTTTATGGTACGTACCATCACAAATTAATTCAAGCGTTTAGGTCCTTCAAAGAAAGATATCACTTTTAAAATAGTCGCTTTAATCCATAGAATGATATTTGACAATCCAAGAATTAAAGTATTTGAGGTGATTAAGGCTGCAAGCATATCAACGGAATGTGTACATCACATATGGATACAAGAACACAACCAGACAAAACTAATGCTATACAAAAAGCGAATCTTACCCATGTTTCGCTTTCATAAGCGAATGAAGCGTTTGAGAGAAAAATTCTTCGTAAGATTTATGAATCAATTTGCATTAGCGGAGAGCATCGAAGTCGTATGATTCATGAGCATTACAAGTTGTATGTACGCTGACAATAATGTAGGAAAGCGCATTTAAATACATCGACTACGATGGATGACAATGATCCAATGGAAAAAAATTTTATCACGCTATCGAGAACGTCCCAGAACATGGTGTGCGTCAGAGAACTCTAAAAACTAAAGAAATAGAGCCAAAGACTGTAACGCATATAAATCTATTTTATATTCCGCTTTTAGTATAAATATTGCAATCAATGTGGTTTATTCGTGTTCCAAGAAGTTCGCTTACAAATTTGACTAAAAATGGAACATATTTTTCGTATAATTTTTTTTTTCAGTGTAGAAATCCTAAATTCTCTGAGCGAGTTTTGTAGGCCTCTGCGAAATTTTAATTTACACCATTAAGGGAAAATTGCAGAGATTAAAACAATTGACAAACTGAGGGTGTAAGATCCGGGCTATATAGTGAATGTATCAAAACTCCCCGGTCAAACTCTCTCAGTTTGTGTCGAGATATCAAAGTGATGAAACAACACCTTTTTTGTTAATCAATTAAGGACATTTTAATTGAGTTGCTCGTTTATCGTTAACAGTAGAGATCATAAACAGTCATTTAACCAAGTTGTAGAAGCTCACAATGAACGAATCCCTTCCAATCTCACTAAACACACAGCATTACCTTTTTTAATGTAAATTTTTGCTTTTCCGCCGCCTACAAAGCTTCACCTTGCTTTGTCTATGATCTTTTTCGTACATTTTGCTTGTACGTAATCCAATATACATTGACAGTAATCTTTTGCTTTAAAAATGATTCGATTTCATTCCGTTTTAACAGTGAATCGCAACTGCAAATTCGGTCTATTCAATTTTTCACTGTTAATTCATGTGACAGTCAAACAACGAGCTTCTTTGTGGATCCAGCGTTTTTCAAATGGTTGATAACTGTTTGCTGATGAATGCGTAGTTCCCCAGAAATATTATTGTTGCTTCTGATCCGATCAACCGCAGAGCGATGTGTATCTTTAACATCAAAATTATTGGATCGAAACGGACAAATCAGTAAGTTCACTGCTATTTTTCTAATAACAGCATCGTTTTCCTAAACTACAAAAATTTTCGTTTATAATATAAATATGAAATATGATGATAAAGTTACGAATTTTCACTTATTTTTAAACGTAGACAACTTTTCACAAAATAATGTGATTTGATAACGTTTTCTAATAAAATTAAGCTGAAAATGTCGCCTTTCAAATGAGCTACAGTTTTCCCCGAGAAAGTCATTTATCTTCTCAACGGCTTTTTCGTAGCCTCAACTAGATAGATACGTTGAACATATAGGGGAGTAGAAAAATGCATATGACTCGTAGTGCGTTTGGCCTCGTTCAATCAATCATTTAAAGCAAATATTTACTATATTCCTTTCTGTAATTATTTTTAATTTAAAAATATTTAAAAAAATTTAAACTTTTATTACTTAGCGCTATAAGTAAACGGCTTTAGCATATTCTTTTATTTTTAAATCTTATTAAATTTCTTTTTTACGATATAACCCAACTGGTTTTTTTTAATATTTAAAAAAATTTTTTTTCTTTTACTTTCGTCATTAAAGCTATCGTCATTATATGTTATATCATTTGTAAATCGTTAGTGTCTGACTGTTGTTACAAGTGCTTGTCATGATGATTTGAAAACGAAATGTTTTTATGGCATTTTAAGTCCAAAGTTCTAAACAATTTCTTTTTATTTATAATTAACAAACAATAATTTAAATTTTTTGGGAAAACCCTTTTTAAAAAGTGATGTCAAAAATTATAAAAAATTGATCTTTAAATGTCATGATTTTCTTAATCTGCAAAAAAGAACATTTGCGAGGTATTAAGTTTAGTTCCGTTTGTATTTAATCATCTTTTTTTCGTCAAATAAAGTGACATAAACAAATTATTGTTTATGTTTGTGTCTTGTGTTTGAAAGAATGAAATGTGTATATTCTAGAATAAAAGAAAAAACAAATTAAAGAATAATAAAAAAAAACAAAACAAATTATTTTAAGTCATAAACAACATGTCGTCATTAACAAAAGTTTTCCCTTTTAAATGCTTTACGAGGTTAGTACGAAAAATGATATCATTGTTTTAATATTAAATGCATTAGGATACTAAAACTTTACTTTGATTGGGATTTCTTGATCGATATACTGGATAGATCAGAATATGAAAATAATCTTATTCTCCCGGAAGAGGATTATGGATCGAAGAGACATGGGAATGTTAAATTGTGTCTAGTTTATCAACGTAATCAAGTGACTTTACAAAAAACCAAAGGCACTAATCTAATGCGATCAAATCACACGATCTTGGTGGCCAATTTTGTTTAAAGTTTGTTTGAGTATATCAATTATAGGGCGCGCTGTGTGGCATGCAGCTCCGTCCTGTTGGATCCACATTTCAGCAATAATAATGCCAGCTAATTGAGTTACGAACAAATTAATAATCATGTCCCTATACCGTTCACCATTGACAGTAAATTTCTGACCATCATTATATTTTTAGAAACATACATATGGACAAATGACTCGGCCAGCCCATTAAGCGTACCAAACAGAGTGTTTCTGTGGATGTAATGATGTTTTGATAAAAGCTTGTAGATTATCCTTATTTCAAAGGTGTCAGTTCTGCTTATTTACGTACTAAGGAGATCGAACGGTTATTATTCGACTGGTTTTAACCGTTTTTTTTGTTTTGTCGAATACGGTTTTTTTAAAATGTACATTTTTCGAATATCGAATAAACCGGTTATTTTAACACGAATAACCGGTTAATTTAAATATGTATAATTTTTATATGTTTTTATATTTTTTGGGTGCAAATATACTTTTTGTTGAAGTCGCACAAATGACGTGAAAACCATGGTAGATCAAGAAAGATAGGCGCACTTGAACAACAATAACTTTTTCTCATTTTCTGAAAATAAATATTAATTTTTTATATATGGAAAATGCTGATCAACTAGACTCATTGAAAGGGATCAACAAACGCCAGCTTCGAACGGTAGATGTTATAGTTAGGAAAGGTCTTCAAACATAAAGAGTCAAAATCAGCCGCTAGAAATGTTGTGAAGTGGTACCGCTGTTGAAAATCTCCAGATGATGTGGCCTATAATTGAACTAAGAACTTCCGGATTGATAGGCTTGTGTCTTACCTAAGATACTACAGTGGCACACACTATTAAATACATTATGCATGCATTTATGTTTCTGCTTATGTCCTCTGAAGTGTGAAAACATTTGGAAATGGAAATGAAAAAATGGTGACAAAAAAGTGTATGACTTTTATAGATTGTGCGAAAAAAATGACTATGAACACTTAACATCATGGTTCCTACGACAAATTTTGCGGAAAAAATCGAAAGAAAAAAATTATTTTCCACCCATACATGTATGATCAGCTAAAGTGACAAAACTGACTGAGAACCCCTAGCAATGCGTTTATTCAGCTAAATATACAGAGAAAATCCATAAAAACATCATCTTATAAGAGAGTTGGGTATTTTAGAAAATTGGTTGATTTGGGGTGTGGCTTGGGTACATTGACGAAATAGACATAAAAAAATGGTGACAAAAAAGTGTATGACTTTTATACATTTTTCGATAGATGGACGGAAAGGATAAGTCTAGATACATTGATTGTCCTTAAATACTAAGCTGCAAAAGCTCTTCGATACCAGAAATTATTAACCACAGTGTCGCTATTGTGCAGCAAGGAAAACTTGATTCTATACCAAGTAGTCTGTAGGCGCTGGCAAGTAGAACTCTTACAAAACACGCTGTCAAAAATGAATCACTGGATGAAATAGGATGTTGGGATGTCGTGGAAGAAATGTCCGTTAAGGCCCTAAAAAAGCCGAACGCTGTTCTAGCATCCTTACAACATGGGACAAAAATTTATCAATTTAATTGTTAATGTAACTTGAATTGAGCAAAATCTTATTTAAATAACAGAACCGGTTAACCGGTTATTTGATAAATTTATAACCGAAAATTGGTTTTTTTAAATTGAAATTTTTTTCGAATTATTCGAAAACCGGTTTTTTAAAAGAGTCGAATAATCGATCTTCCTATTACGTACCCATTCAACCAAAAATGGGCTTGAATGAAATTCCAATATCAATATCAATTTATCGAATTGGCGTCGGTGTAAGCCTGTCCATAACGCAATGTCAAACTAAACTAAACAAAAAGCACTCATCAGCTGTTAAATCGATTGTCAAATAAAGCAGTGCTGCCAGCTCAAAGTTATCTGTCTCTAAAAAAACACGCGATACATGCCGAAATTGTTACTGAAAAAAACCCTTTACTGGCTTAAGTGGTAACATGCATATCTACATTTCATTATCGTTTATGATATTGGATGCCCGGTTAAATTCGGTTACAAGTTGTCGGTAGATAGCTCTAAAACAAAATATCTCTGTTAATATTAATTGTATCCGGTATCATATAGATATACCTTGTCTGGATGGTGAGATTTTTAAAATCGCTTTATTCTGTGAGAAGTTGAAAAGGTAAGAATGCGTCGCAGGCTGCTGAAAAAATTTTTGGTTTTTATGGAGAAGATGCTGTAACTAGAAAAACAGCAGCGAGATGGTTTGCTCGTTTTCGATCTGATAATTTTAATGGTAATAATGCACCCCACTCTATTCGACCAATCACTAAAAAAAGAAAAATGGGAAAATTGAGAAAGACCGGCACATAAGCGGAATAAACATTGCTAGTTATCAACCATTTGAAACAAGCTGGCTACACAAAGAAGCTAGAAGTCTGTGTGTCACATGAATTAACAGAGATAAATTAAATGGACCGAATTTCCATTTGTTCTTCACTGCTAAAACGGAACGAAATAGAACCATGGGTGAAGCAAGATGAAGCTTTGCAGGCAAATGCAGGATTGACACAACGAGAGGTAAAGGTGCGTTTATGTTATGAGCTTCATTATGAGCTTCTACAACCTGGTTAAACGTTTGTTTTTTATTTCTACTGTGAAGAATTAACCAAATTGAAGTAAGCAGAAAAGTATTTTGTTACGTCATGACAAAGCCAGATCACACACGTCTTTGATGATCCTGCAGAGCTTTTTTAATGGTGTAAGTTTAAGTAGAGGCCTGCAGAAGGCTATTGGATCAGTTTGTTACTCAGAAAACCCAATAGTTCTACACTGGTGGAATAATAGCTTTAACCCAAAAATGGCAAAGGTTATCGATAAAAACGGCACATATTTGGGGAAAAAGGGGTTTCATTTTTAGCTAATTTTTTAACCGAACTTAATCGAGCACTAAATATTATTGTAATTTAAGTTTTAGTTGCCTAAGTTATACTATTAACTGTAATACAAAACTCTTCTCGACTTCTTGCTGTATGTGAAAGGTCACCTATTGTCTTAAGTTCCGCCGAATTTCGTTTATTACGCTAGCATGGCATATGGTTTCTGAACTTTTCTCTTCGTCCTTTAATACGGCCTTCTCTTATTAATTTCGTTTATTACGCGAGCATGGCATATGGTTTCTGACCTTTTCTCTTCGTCCTTTAATACGGCCTTCTCTTATTAATTGTTGGGGCTTATATTTCTCTCCACTTACAATGTGTCTTAAATAGTAAGTTTTACGTCTTTTTTAGATTTCAGTAGCTCACGCTGAGTACTGAAAATGTTAATATTTTTCCGTAGCTTCTATTGAAAGCATATTTCTCTCAGAAGGCATCTTAAGTCTTGTTTCAGTTTTATTGTAATCTTTTGTAGCAGGTGTTTTGGATAGATGTTTTCGTTGCCTAGAAATAACGCACTCTATATATTTAATAGTGTTGGGGCTTCAGACCTTTGCTCCTGCTGTAAGTAAAAAGTGTGTATAACGCGGATTAGCGAGGCATTCGGCGTTTACCCTAAAATAGGTTCCTGGGCAAGGGTACATTAAAAGTGACTGCATGGCGAAAAACCTGCACTGGCAGGTACTATTTTGGTTCTTTATAACTCGATTTCAAAAGCAGTAGTAGAGCTGCAAAACAATCGATAGTATCGATAGTTTTATTTTTGGCTGACCATCGATAGTTTTTTTTCACTATCGATACTATCGTCAAATTCTAAGAGTAAATATGGAGGTCACTAAATGAACATAGTCAAAGACACATTTGTAAAAATTGGTTCGACGCAGGTTGTTAGACGTCTGTAACGTTTTATAGTTACATAGGGACACAGTTTAATAGTTTCTTAAATTTCTATATATTAAACTCAAAGTATGAATTGTAACTAAAATATGTTCGGACATACGATTTTTCATTTGTTCCAAAGAAATTAATCTTCATTTCGTCAGACCATAGCATGTTGTTATGACTATTACGTGGCAGGTGTTGCTTCCGTTTCGAGGACTTTTACCCGTAAGTCTAGTTTCCATAATTTTTGTTTTCTTATTGTGCCTTTTAATGACTTGAAGGGATTAATCTTTGAAGTACGAATTAAAAGCTTATCAAAACATACAGTTGTTCTACGCTTTCTTTTCATAGTCTCTGCGGTTTTCTTTTACTGGATCTTATTAATTACTTTAGTTTTGGAGCACTTTATGATGTAAACATTTCCCTTAAATTTTAATATTGTTGCCACAAGTAGCACTCAAAAGAATCCGATAGTATCTATAGTATCGATAGTTGTTTTGCAAACTATCGATAGTATCGATAGTTGTTTTGCAAACTATAGAAACTATCGAGTTGTTTTGCAAACTATCGAAACTATCGAGTGGGCCGACTAACGATAGTTTTGTAGCTCTAAGCAGTAGACAACTAGCGTAGCAGGAACTGCATCTTATGGCGAACGAACAAGACAAGGGAAATCTGGTCACAAATGGATGCTGGAAGAACGAGACAAGTCTTGAAACTGCCCAGACTATATGCAAAGATTCTTATAGAGGCTATAAATGGCTACTGGTATACTATATACGGTCAAAAAGGCTGAAAATCTTTTATAATGATTTCTATTAAAACTGAAATCCACGTCTTTTTTTAAATGACCGGGTAGCTGACAGAAGATGGCCGGTAGTTGTAAGGACTTTGGCGCGATAGTGAACACATATGTAGTAGTACAATGGCAACTATTCGTTGGACCCAAATAGGCAGTGCCGTGAACAACTGTTAGTTGAATTTAATGAGTACTGTAAGCATATGCCAACATAAGGTAAAAGAGAATTCCAAAAAGTTGGCTTATTTTGTAAACAAGCCTCGTAGACAGTTATTGTTGCAATAATAAATTAGATTTGAGTTTGTATTTGTGATGACATATGCAAATGTTCTTTTTCTTCTTCTAGTTTTGTTTCACCCGTATCTGTCAAGTTAATTTTTTGAAAAATCTAAAGTATGATTCAACTTGAAGTAGATTCAAAAAAAAAAAAAATTAATATTTTTTTTATTTTATTATTGTTTTATATCCCACTATCATCATTACTTAATTTACGTTCTTTTCTTATGTTTGTTGTTGTTGTTGCTTTTTAATGATCTTTTTTTCAATTTGTGAACAAAAAAAAAAAAAAAAAAACGCGTAGAATTTTTATTTTTAGATTTAAATTTCTGTTGACGTAGTAGCAGCAGTATCTGTGTAATATTTGTCGTTAATTAAATACGAAATATTGTTGTAGAAAATAATTTTTTAATTGCTTATTGTTGTTGTTGTTGTATATTTTTCAAAAATTCAGATTTTTTCTGTTCATATCACTGGGAATTTTTTTGACAGCCTATGGAAGTAAAGTTACGTTTATGCAAATATTTTCTATAATAATTATTATTATTATTGTTTGTTAATAATATTGTTAATATTGGTATTAAATATTGTAATAATCATAATAATCATTATTATTATTTATTTTTTAATTTGTTCAATAAAGTTATAATCGTTAATATAATAATTTATTTTTATAATCTGATATTGTAATGAGTAAGTCAGTCAGTCATAATTTTGTTATAGAATTCAAATATGATCAGATGTTTCAGTTGAAATCAATTATACGAAACAAGTACATCCGGAATATATTTTGTGGGAAAAAATAAAACAAATAAATTATATAGTGGGCTAAAAACAAATGGAATATATTAAATTTAATACAGTGAAACTTCGATATAATGAACTTTTACAGTGCACTCGTGATAACGTAAACTAATTAAAATCGCGGGTGTTGACGTTTATCAGATTGTTAACGCTTATGAATGTAGAAATTTAATATAAAAAACATATTGAAAGTGTAGTTTGAAGCGTTGTGATTGATTTTCGCTGAAACTCGCAAAGATATTTTGTTCCGTTAACGCTTAAGCGAAAGGTGAAGTCAACACCAAGGTTTTTCTGTATATGCGGTTTTTGTATGTCCATTGGTTCGAGCTATTGACGTTAGAGTGAACTCTATTATATTGCATAAGATTCACTTGAAAATGAAATTCGTTACAGCATTAAACTTGGTGTGAGTTAGAAAATATTTTTAAAACTGCGTAAATAAAAAGCATATGTAGAAAGCTTTTCATTTGGTGTATGCCTTCACTATTGTTCAACCCGGCGTTGCCACGCCCATAAAAAATTTGTATTTATATGTCTATATCTTTAAAACTGTAATAGTAAGAGTCTCACAAATTTGGCCCAAATAGCTTTGTGGTCAAATCATCAAATTATCAGTCAAAAATTAGGCCGAATTGGATAAGTGGTAGTAACAGCTCCCATGTTATGTTAATTCTCATAACATTCCATTAAGAAACATGGGGACTTCTCTCTCAGTCAATGAGCTCTGCACCCGATTTTATTTTTTAAATTAATTGAAAGGGACCTACAACGCCGGCTCTGAACGGAAAATGCATTAGAGAAGTTTTCAATAGTAGCAATACTCATAACCATTTACTAGCTAATGCTATGAGGTGATACCGCTGTTGAAAACTTTTTCCTTTTTTCAGATGGTCTGGGCCTGATATTGAACCGAGGACTTTCTAGTTGGTAGGCGGGTATCTTACCTACCATACCACAGCGGCAGCTCCCATACAAAGTAAATATTAATTTTGTATATCTTTGGAACGGTGACAGTGGAATTCTGAATTTGGTCTAAATGACTTAGTAGTTAATATATACAAATTAAATATTGTTTTTTATATATCTAGAGAGCGAATAAAATGAAAGTTTCTGAATTTGGTCTAAATGACTTCTTAGATAGTACAAACCATCAGTTAAAAAGTGGGCGGAATCTGATAAATGAGCATGGGTCCTCCCATACAAATTAAATAATGATTTTTCTATATACTGAGAATGGTTAGATTTGAAGTTTTTTAAATTGGTTTAAGTAACTTGGCAGTCTATACAAACCATAATTAAAAAAAATTGCGTGTGTAGAGAACCGTAACAGTTAGAGCTTTCCTTATCTACCCACAACAGACACAGGCTCGCAGCAACGCGGGAGGGATTACTTTAGTTGTTTATAAGCCAAAACCAAACAAAAAAAAAAAAAAAAAATCCCAAGAAACCAAACCGGCTTCCAACGAGAACAAAAAATCAACAGAACAAAGGAGGACAATACATATGTAACTTCATTTCTATAATAGTTATTAGTTCCAAATTCGGAACTAATTTCGTAAAATAAATCTGTGTATGTATATACTGTGAGCGTCAAAATAAAGTGTACAGTCTTATTCTCTAGAATTAAGCTTAGTTAGATGTTAAGCGATTTTAAAAATCTTGGAGTATTTTAATAGAAGAGACACATATCTACTTAAGTAAACTTAAGGAATCTGTTCTGTCTTGAGTTACAGGTACAAAACCGGTTTTTCGTACCTTCATGCACTTATAAGCTAATAACTTAGTTAAATGTTAACCGATTTAAACAATCTTGGAGGATTTTAATGGAAGAGAAACATATCTACTTAAGTAAACTTAAGGAATCTGTGTATATTTCTCCAGACAACTAACACATTTTTTGTTCAACTAATTCTAAATTTAGAGACGTTTCCACATGCTATATTATACAGGAACCGTACTATTTTTTTAAAGTATGTTTACTTAGGAATAAAACGATACTCCATTTTTGAAAATCGAATGGGAATTGACTGAGTGAGTTATAGCAACTTTTGTATAAAGCCTATATGGTAAAGGCAAGAAAAAAACCTCTAAATTCCAGACAATAAGGTTGTACACTTTATTTTGACGCTCACAGTATATTTTTCTGAAAAAAGTTTTTGGGAAGTGTTTATGTATTTTGTAAGAATCTGACCACCTCTCAACTTTTGCTACTTCAAAAGTAGAAAACCGTGTGGGCAAAACCCTCAGACTCTGAAAAGAGACCTTACTAGAAAACAAGAGACTAGCAGCTCCAAGATTTTGGTACCTCTCCAGTGACTGGATGGGGTACATAGAGAGGTAATTTTGGACTCTATGTGGTGTTGAACTCCTTTTAACCCTTAAGCTAAAAGGAGGTAACCTAAATTAGAAATTGGGAAATAATGTGCGGAATAATGATTAGCTTTATCAAAATGCGACTGACTAAATAATTTTATTTTCTTCTATTCTCAAATAATTAGCGTCTTTATAACCTTTTCTAAGCTTTTTAATAAAAATATTTAAACATTTTTAAGTTTTTGTTTTTTTGCCCACTGTTTGTTAAACATGATTTTTTTATGCAATGAAAAAAAATATTTAAATTGCCGTTACATTTTGGTACCTGAAGTCGATAAAAATTTTAAAATGGCAATCAATTAATTGATAAGGGATTAATGAATATTAAAGATTTTTATTGAGACTGGTTGGTATTTTGGAAACTTTTAATACAGCCAACATTTAATGACTAAATTTTAAACTGAAAGAATTAAAGAAATCGAACGTATAAAAAATAAAACAGGTACTATAAAATTCACACCTTTTCTCCTCCTCTTTTTATGAAGACCTAGCTTGTGGAGACTAATCAATAAACAAATAATAAAAATTAAGTTAAGACAGTCTACGTGTAAAGATATCGTCAGTCGGACTGGATAGACTATGAAAACCTTCTTGTTTAGAAATAATATTAAGTAATATTCCTAGTTTTGGTGCAATTATTTTTATTGTTTTGTTTTAGATAAGATAACCAAAACAAAAGACTTAAATAACAAACTTTCCTAAAAAATGCGAGTTTTGCTGTTACAATAAAGCGAAAAAAAAACTTTCTTGATGGCCTTCTCTTTTTCAAATTTTAATTAAATACAAGCTCCACTATTTCATTACAAAAAAAGTGAGAAATTATGCCAAAGGCGAATAAATTTATTTTTTTGTATGAAAGACTAAAATAACCCCTTTGTGTTGTACTGTACTTTAACTGTTATCGCACACATGCAAAATGCCATATTTTTTATAAAAATGATGGTTTGTATTGTATTGATTGGCAAGTTCAACTCTAACCATTAGGTACCACTCCCACTTATCCAATTTAGCTCATTTTTTGACTGATGATTTGCATTGACCACAAAGTTATCTGGTTCAAATTTAGAGACTCCTACTATTACCGTTTTAAAGATATAGACATATAAATAAAAATTTTATATGGGCGTGGCACCGCCCAGTTGAATAAAAACCATCAGTGAAATGTATAAGTCGATTTAGTGGTTCTCAAGTTATAAAATTACGAACATAGGACAACTTATTTTTATATACGACAATTTATTTATATACAGTTGTAGAGTAATCACTCCCGCGTTGCTGGGAGCCTTTGTGTTGTACCTGCTTTTTGACTAATGTGGACAGATAATGAAAGCTTTAACCGTTACCTTTCTCTACACATGAAAAATTTATTTTTTCTTTAATGATGGTTTGTATTAACTGCCAAGTTATTTAAATCAAATTTAAAAACTTTAACTCTAACCATTCTCACGATATACAAAAATCATTCTTACCATGCCCACTTATCCGATTCCGCTCACTTTTTAACTGATGGTTTGTACTATCTAAGAAGTCATTTAGACCAAATCGTTCTCTAGATATACAAAAATCAATATCTAATTTGTGAGATGCCACACCCACTTATTAAATTTCGTCCATATTTCGACCGATGATGTGTATTAACTACTAAGTTATTTAGATCAAATTCCGAACCTGTCACTATTACCATTCCAGAAATATACAAAAATCAATATTTACGTTGTATGGAGGGTGATACTTCCACTTATTCAATTCGGCCCAATATTTGACCAATGATTTGCATTGACCACAAAGTTATTTGAGTCAAATTTAGAGACTCTTACTATTACCTTTTTAAAGATATAGACATATAAATAAAAATTTTCTATGGGCGTGGCACCGCCCAGTTGAACAATATTGAAGCCATACACCAAATGAAAGCTTCCCACATATGTTTTTTATATGCACAAATATTTTCTAACTCACACAGAGTTTAAATGCTGTAACACATTTTTTATTTTCAAGTAAAACATATGCAATACAAAGTGGTTCACTCTAACGTCAATATCTCGCGAACCAATAGATCTACAAAAACCGGTTGGCGCATTTCAGAGAACATCAATTACAACGCATTTTATAGCCCTCTTTTATATATATACTCGTAGATGTATGTAGATTAAATTTAAAATAAAAGTCAAATTAGAACAAGCTTCTAGGTTATCTAATTGGTGTACCCAAAAACTTTACGTCTCGGAAAATACGTCTTCTATAGGGGAGAAATAATACGAGACCAAATGGATAGTAAAGTAACTTTTTTATGCGATTTAGAAATAATTTTGATTTATTACAATGGCGGCAAGAAGAATTCAGAGGCTCTTGTCATCGCCCACAATTAGTTTTATTTTAAGAAGAATTCAGAAGCTCATACACTCGGAAAAAGTAAAACCACTACATCGACGGCAAGATGAATTCAGTTACTCTTGTCATCAGCTATGATTAGAACGAAGTAAGTAGGATTCAGGAGCTCTTTCAGTTCGGCGAACTGTCATTTACTTTCTACAATATTTGTCGATATTGTTAAGAAGCAGATATGTGGCTATAAATGGTCATCATTATAAAAACATTAACATTAACTCGTTGAGAATTACAACATTTTGTGTTAATTGCAAAGATATCTTGCTAAATGTGTCTGCCTTTTTTTCTCTATGCTATAACCTTCTGTTAAACTGATTCATAGCGGTTAACACGATTCTTACTCAGCTTGATTCCTCCAGTGATAGAGTCGTCGCTTATGCGGATGATATAGCCGTTGCAGTGTCTGGCATTTGCCAACAGATACCGTCGAACAAGCCAAGTTTTGCCCTAAGTCTTGTATATGTATTGTGCAGCAAGTTTGGACTTAGTGTAAGCTATTGTAAAAATTATACAATGCTCTTCACTAGAAGGTATAATATATCTCGCTTCACGCTGCCAAGTGCGGATGGGACCGAGCCTAGTTTGAGTTCCACTGTCAAATATCTGTGCCTTATTCTCGCCCCCAAGCTAAAATGGAAGAAAGGCTAACTTGGCTTAGATAGTGCGCAAGACGCCTTGTGCCACCTACTACTGTAGGAGAATAGTGTTGAAGGTTATTGAACCTAATATTTTCTATGAAGTGGTCTTTTGGTGAACTGCCCCCGATAAACATTGCAACATTGCCCTGTGCTCTATTCTATCTGAGAAACCCCGCGTCCTGGATGATATTGAGTACGTCCCATTCGGATGGGTGCTGAATAGGGGATTCCCTTTCGTGATCCCACGTAGAGACGACTGAGCATCTGGCTCGGTCATGTTCTGTGATTCGGTGGAGGTCTATACTGACGGCTCTAAATTAGGAAACAGGGCACTGAAATTTTTTCCGAAATGCTCAACCTCAGCGTGTCTCTTCGTCTTCCGGACTACTTTAGTGTGTTTTAGGCCGAAGTAATGACTATTTACCGTTAAGCTGTCTATTAGGCAGAAGTATTTATTGGACGCTGACAGATCCTGAGCAAAGGGGAATCTTGCTTCAATGCTAGATTCACCTGGCCTAGATTGGATAGTAGGCATACCAGTCAATTGTTAAAATTTAATCGGGGGACTCCTCTTCTATGTCTATCCTTGAGAAAAGGCTGCGCTTAACAGCGAAAGATTTCTGTCGAGCGAATGATTTTTGCCTGTTGTAGATCCATTGAGGACGAAGAGAGTATAACCAACTTCATTTGCCAATGTCTGTCTCTAGTTCGACGTAGATTGCTGCCACTTGGCTCTTTCTTTCTCGATAGCTTATCGGAGCTATCAACTATTGATATCAGGTTAACATCCAGTTACATTAGACTGTCAAGCAGGTTACCGACTTGATTTGAGGAATGTTCTTCTATGTGAGTCCTCTGTTTGATTGTCAAGACTGGTTAATTTGGACTTGGTGACTGGCACTGGGACATCGCCCTATGTGTGGTATCACAAAAGGCCGCTATGTGTATTCAAGTGTGACTTGGTTTGACGAGACTGCCACTCCCTCCTAACCTCATCTAACTGTTTCATAAGCATAAAGAGTATAATGTTCTGTGTTGTATCGGATGGGGCATCTATCGGTTTAAATTTGAACGAGTAGTTATTTCGAATCTGGCAACATTTATGCCACTCTGTTCTATCACAAAATTCAGTATATTATCTCCACTGAACGAAATAACTCGATTTACGCTTGAGCAACGTTGAGATTTATTGGAAATTTATTTCCAAAACAAAGAAAATTGGGCAGAAATTGCAAAAATATCAAAACAAATTGCAAAAATCATCTTTCCGGATGAAGTTCATTTTCACCCTAGTGGGTACGTTAATAAGCAAAATTTGCCGTGTTTGGGGCACAGAAGACCCAAACATGGTCTTACAGAAGCCAATGCACCCACTACGAGTGTCTGTTTGGTGCACCTTGTGGATCGGAAGCATCATTGGCCAATATTTATTTGAAAATAAGGACAGCGCAACCATTACGGTCAATAGAGATAACTCTCAAGGTCCGATTTTTTTGTGCTCGCTCTTCATGGTATTGATATGAACGATGTTTGGATTCAACAGGATGCTGAAACTTGCCAAACATCTCATGCCACAATCTATTTATTGCGTCAAACTTTTGCTGGCCATTTAATTAGCCACCAAGAAACTGCGATTTTACACCGTTGGACTATTGTCTGTGTGGCGCCGTTGAAGACAGTTGTTATGCCGACAAACCAGAGACAATTGAGCATTTGAAGGCGCATATTCGTGATGCCATTGCCAAGATACTACCTTATACACTCGAAAAAGTTCTCTGAGGCCAGCTGCGGCAGCCATATGAATGAAATAATATATCATTTCTAACCGGAACAATTGTACTTCACATCAAAAAATAAATTTTGCGAAATTTCAAACCGTTTATGTTTTATTGTATTTTTAAATTTACACTTTTAAATTGCTCACCCTATACTTGTATGTTTATAGTGCGATGGGGTTGGATAATGTTCGTAAAAGTTTTTCTTTTATTCCGTTTTGCAACGATTGCCATTGTTTGCTGTTATTCATTGGATAGAGCGCTTTTTGCTCTATAACACTGTGCTAATTGTTGTTTAAGTAATTTAAGTTTGTGTTACTTTTGAGGCTTAAAAATAGATTATGCAGTAGGTTAAAAACATTATTTTCGTCGCCTGCTTCTTTTTCACTTTTAATCGTGGCCAAAATGTTGCTGGAACATTTGCAATGTATGTGGAAAAGATGTCATAGAAGAAATAGTCTATAGTATGGAAAAATTTTAAAAAGTTTAAAAATTGCGATTGAATTCGACGAAGAGCGTCTTAAATCACTTTTGAAGGAAGGCGTTATCCAAAAAAGTCCTGAGTTGGCAGAAAAATTAAATGCCTTCATTAAACGATTTTCAATCATTTTCATGCAATGGGATTTACGGAAAAAATTATACTCCTTCACGACAATGTTAGGCTTCATGTTGCACAAGCCGTCAAAGCCGCACTCTGAGAGGTTCTTCAGCATCTGCCGTATTTTACCAACTTTTTCGCTCTTCGTCAAACCATATGAGGGGCATTACCTTCCCCAAAAAAGAGTGCCTTAGCTTAACAACTTCTTTTGATAGGATGTTGTAAATAGCAACGGTGAATACAGAATTGATTAATTCATTGTTGTAATTATAGATTTTTGTTTAAATTAAAGTCTTCGATAAAAAAACTACGAATTTATTAAACAAACCAATATTAAGGCTATTAATGCAATGTCATGTTGCAAGCCAATGTGCGTAATTAAAAGTTGGTGTTGGTTTACAAGTTACAAGCATCAACACAAGATTAACCACCAAACGTACTGTAGGGTAAACAAAAACCAAATCAAATGGAAAAAAATGAATCTTAAAAACCTCAAATAATAGTGAGGTGGGGTATGGCTATTGATTGAAGCCTGAATTTGTGTAAATAATTTAAATTATTTTTAAAAATCTAAAAAATAGAAAAAAAAAAACAAAATAAAAACAAAAGTTAAATTAAATAAAAAAATATTTTATATATTCAAGCTTAAATCATTAAATGCGTCGTTTTTTGTATTTGGCTACTATTGAAACGATTTAATTTTGTGGTTATTGTTATTGTTATTGTTATTGTTATTGTTATTGTTTTATTTTCTTTTCTTTTATTTTATTTTATTTTCATTATGTACTTCCCATACAACATTTATTTTATTTTTATTTTTTTGTATTATTGCTGACCAAAAGTCTTAATCGTGACCAGCATCATGTTATGGTATGTTGAGGTTTTATTAAAAGCAATGATAAAAGGAGCAAAAAAACTTCACAAACAAAATCAAAAATTATTCCATTTCATAGAAAGAAATAAAATGCCATGAAGTATACAAAAAAAAAAAAAAAAAATGATCAAAGAAACTTACCATTGTATCCGGCAATTTAGATTTTTTTCAAAACGTTTTGGCTTTAGGAGACATTGTTGTCTTGAAATGTTGCAATATCCTTAGCATTGAATTATAATTGCACATCGTAATTAATACGAATAACAATAATTAACGTTTGATACACATTTGATAAGATTATGATCATAATTGTTGCTGGTGCGTGCATTGTATTAATTAACACTTAACGAAATATGAACGCTTTGAATGACTTGAAATGCATTTGATTGGTATGACACCTTTAAGCTATTTTTAAAATATTATTTTATTTAATATGTTTCATGTTTTCTGTTTTTTTTTTTGGGTGATTTTTCAAATTAAACTCTACACCTAATTAGAGTTATACCTCCATCGTTGCTGAATTATGATAAATTTAGAAAAAATAATAATAATGCATAGTCATTGAAATTATTAAAGGTTTTTGGTTAAAAAATTGACTCGATCGATGATGGGATTTTAATGTTTTCCAAAATCACCAGCATTTTATATTATTTGTTAAAAGTGGAGCGGTTGCGAAAATACTTGATGGACAAAAAATATTGAAAAATGTTTTTAGACAAGTGTATAGACTTGTATGATCTTAAAAAAAGATTCTTTTCCTATATAAAGGGTCCGCCATCTAACGTTTTTTTTTCAAACTAGTGCTTATTTCGTGAATGCTAACACTTAGCTCATGTCTGATTTGACAGATAATTAGTTTTATCCTTCCGCTGAACGAATATGGTTGTGTATACGTTTGAACAATGCTGGGAAATATTGCGACATTACTTTGAAAATCATGGTAATATTGCAGAATGAAAAAAAGAAAAAAAATCATCTTTTCAGATGAAGCTCATTTTGATTTTGGCGGGTATGTAAACAAGCAAAATTGTCGCATTTGGGGCACAGAAAACCTACACGCATACATTGAAAAGCCGATACACCCAAGACGAGTCACTGCTTGGTACGGATTTTGGTTCAGAGGCATAATTGGGCTATTTCTTCGAAAATGAGCAAGGAGTGGCCGTTACAGTCAATGGCGATCGTTATCGGGTCATGTTGAACAAATTTTGTTCCCAAAAATTGAAGAGGAGGATATTAGCAACATTTGGTTTCAACAGGACGGCGCTACGTGCCACACAGCCGAAGCTACACTCAATGTTTTGCGCCCTGTTTTTGAAGATCGCTTTATCAACCGCAGAGTTGATGTCTTTTGGCCACCTCGGAGCTACGATTTGACACCGTTGAACTATTATTTGTGGGGTGCCGTGAAAGATAAGTGTTACGCCAACAAGCTAGAGACAATTGACAATATTCGTCAAGCTATTGTTGAAATACAGCTGTACACAATCGATAATGCGCTTAAAAATTGGACCGATCGTGTAGGCTACTACATGGCGAGCCGAGGCAGCCATTTGAATGAAATTATTTTCCATTATTAACCGGAAGGATTCTACTTTCAAATAAAAAAAGAAATTTGAGAAAATATTCAGTAGTTTTTTTTATAGCATTTAAAAAAAAAAAAAAAAAAATTATTTGGCGGACCCTTTATATGTATAAATATTCCGAATTATCAATCATTTTAAACGCAGATAACTTTTCGCAGAAGAATGCGATTTTAGTAGTCTTTTAAAAAAAGCTATAGTATTGCCTGATGCAATTAAAATTACCAGAAATATTACGAGTACATTTTAGAATCATCTGCTCCTAATTTTTAAATGAACTCTTTCACGCACCCAATAGCAAGACATACCAGCCTCTGTACCCAGTTCATAATTGTGGGGTACGACCTGCTGCTCACCGCCTTCCGCCAAACGTGTGGGCTATAGGTAAGGATAGACTTTATGACTACGCTGTACATTCCGCACGATAGTACCACAACTATTTGTAGTCCAGCTAAAACAATTTAATTTTACAGCTTTACAGAGCATTTTTTATTTTTTATTTTTTTTATATTTTTTTAACTAAAAAAAAAAATTAAATATTTTCCTGAATTAGCGTATGTGTTTAAACACATTAATTTTACAGTTTTGTAGTAAATTTTTTTTTTCATATTTTAAAGAAATAAAAAATTTTAATTATAATTTTTAGTTTTTCTAATAAAAATATTAAATATTTTCTTTAATTAGTTAAGATGACTAATGGAGTCAATTTAAAATGATGATTAATACCCGCTTAATGGTTTCTTTGACACAAACAATGCAGTTTTAGATTTAAATTTATATGCGTATATGAGAGTATATTGGATTACCAAAAACTCTACTTTGATTTTGGTTGAAATTCTAGTGAAAACGAAAAACAATTTTGTTTATTCCTACACTCATCTCTCATCGCAAAATGAAGCAAAAAAAAAAAAAAATTAAATACCTTTTAAAGAGTTCATAAAAGCCAAATTGATGCATTAACAGTGATTTAATAAAATTATTTATTTTTAGAAATTATCCAAGCAGTTGGCATATGCTGGCTAACTTTTTTCTTATATTTGCTCACATCTTGTTTATCCTAACAAAAGTAAAAATTCCTCTAATAAAAAAATAAAATAATTAATTTATAACAAGAAGTTATAAAAAATAATAATAATTAGATAAACACCCGTAAAAATAAAAAAATATAATTAATTTGCTAACTAGTCTTCAAACCCGTATTTAAGCTTAAAAAGGAATAACGACTAAATTAACCAACACTTAAAGCCATTAAAAATGAAAGTTTTTTTTTTACAAATTTTTGTTTTTTTTTTGTTTTTGTTTAGTTATGTAAAATTATTAATTGTTATTAATAAGACCTTTTATCTTACCCTTGTTTTAAAATTTTTTTTAACAATTTTTTATAATATTTTTTGTTCACATATCTTCAAACCCATTAAAAGTGATAGTTCCTTTAATAATGAAAAAAATTATTAATTAGATAAACGCCTGTAAGATTTAAATAAAAAATAATTAATTTGCTAACACGTCTTAAAACCCCTATAATAAGTTCATTAATCAACATTTAAAGAGTTTAAAAACGAAAGTATTTTAATTTTGTTTTTTCATTATGTAAAATTATTGATTGTTAAAAGGCCTTTACCTTAGCCTTTTAAAACAAAATTGCCCCAATTTGTTTTTTTTTTTTTTTGTAACACACCTAAGAAAATCGTTACGGATTTTGGCAAAAATATATTTCAAATATATTTCTCTTTGTTCTGTGTATTAAGCAAGCCCTGGTTTGAAAGAAAATACAATAAATTCCCTTTCAAATAAAAAATTAACAAAAAAAAAAAAATATTTTTAAGAGGGATTTTTCTATTCAACACATTGAGATCTCATGCCTCATCATGTGTGTTCGCTTGAAATTTGCTTAAGTTTCTTTGTATTTCTCCTTTACTGTAGCCATCAAACAAACATCCCCACCCTTTATAAAAATAAAAGCTTTTCAGTTTAAAATTCAAATCAAAAGCAAGTCATATTCATTGCTCAACCTTGACTAACCCATTGTTTCCCCTTTAAATCCTCTGTTCAACTGACCACTGTTAGCTTCGCTATTGTTCAATTTAAATTTGCAAAAAAAAAAAAAAATTTCTTAAACATCATTAGTTTCATTTTAGGGGTTTTGAAAAAAAAATAACAGAATTCAAAAGAGTAGTTGGTACAAGTCTTGTTAATAATTTTATCTGAAATTTCGGTTCATTTAACAATTGCACAGCCCCAACTGGCTAATTAAAATCTTGCAATCCATGTTCAATGATAGTTAAGCTTTTGTTTTGTTAAAAAAGAACAATTTTCGATTTATTCGAAGTCTATACAATTGAAAATGATGTTCTTTTTAAATTAATTAAGTTGAAGAGATAATTAATTGATCATCGAGTGATTTATACAACATATACTCGTATGCATGTGTAAAAATATAGCACAATGATGAGCAACAAACCACATATGCGAGAACAGCAGATGGAGAAGCTCTTTGTCGTATGTCAGAAATAGAAGAGAAGTTGAAATCTGCGAAATCAAGATCAAAATGAAATGACAGAAAAGAAATATCAGCAACTGCAGAACAATGCGACTAGACACGCATTTACCATGGCAATTCCTAAACAGCTAACAACCAACTTCACTCATGGAAAGTTATCACAGCAACATACAATTAAGTCACTAACACAACCACACAGGAAATTTTGGATATTAGATGGCACCTAGAACCTGATTTCTCAAAGAAGGGAACTAAAACTGCTGCTAAAAAAAAACAATAATATGAGGCCGCAATACCAACAGTTGGCGATACAAGTAAAAAACACTGCAAGAAAAGACAAGAAAAAGCTCGAAACAACAGAAATATCAACTGGCCAAAATAATATAAGAAAACTATACTAGACATTGGACTAAACTACATATAAATGATGATGCACAGACACAGAAATTGGGAGAACATTTCAATGACTTTAACAATATCATTAAAGCTACTGAGGACCAATCAAGCAGATCTCTTAGCGATAATCTTTTACTTAACAAAATATTCGGCATCGGTTGAGATGTGCACAGTTACAGCTTCATAATTGCCACTGAGGACAGCGAAATGGATCAAGACAGTTTTACAGAAAATAACTTAAGAAAACCGTGAAACTCTCCGAATATGAATTAGATAAAAGATGCTGTTGGTAAATCGCAAAATAATAAGGCGGCAGGTAAAAATGGATTACCGGCGGAAATTCCATGGGTTAACATCAAAATCATGGCTGAATTTTTACGGTCACGGTTAAACTTCTAAAGCCATTATTGCATAGTTACCAAAAAGTGGTGATTTGAAAGACTACATCGACTGGACAGTTCTTACTCCGCTTAACACCATATACAAGATACTGGGTATGATTCAAAGCTAAATAGACACCATATTGTGAGACGAACAAGCAGGCTAAATAGAAGCTGCGTAGATCAGGACAACACTCATAGAACAATCTATAGAATGGTATACCCTCTGTATCTACTGTTCATCGACTTTAAGAAAGCATTTGATACCATCAGACGGACGTCCAAGCAAATAATTTGAATACTACGAGCAATGTACGAGGACGCAACGGCAACATCAGACATCCATTCCACACCAATGCTATACTAAGACAAGGATGCCCACTATCACCTCAGCTATTCAGGAAAGTCTGTTCAAAGAGCAGAAAGTCTGTTCACGCCTAGGACTTGGAAAGTCCTAGAAAATTGTTCGTTGTCAGGTTTTGCTGCACATCATTTTCCTTACTTCAGTCCAAAATTTCTCTATCGCGTTTCAGTCTGTCAATTGTTTAGGCATCCATGACTTTAATACTTTTGCCAATGAACCATTGACGGGTTGAGTTGTTGTCTTATTGAAAAACCCAAAACAACCCCATTTCTTCTTCTGTTTAAGGACGCGTTAAGCATTAAACACATAGGCGACAGCAAGTATAACTATTTAAACAACAGTACAGTAACAAGCCTAGACAACACCCTTTTTAACTGCCAAACTTAGGCCAATCTTAGGCTTATGCACAAACCTCACACGTTTGTTCACATTTTTTACCGGCAATACTGAAAAATTTCTTGGGCAACCGGCTTTTAAATTGCTTTCTATAGCTCCTTTTTGAGCTCTGTGGTTGTGTATCATTTTAGTGGAGAAATAGAGCAACTGCTCTCTTTCAGCATACGTTTTGCCATCTGAAATCATTCATTTACTAATTTTTCCTCCCTTCGACGCCTCACAACTGTAGATTATTATTATTTTTTTTTAAATTTTGTCATCTTAATTAATGTAAGAAATACAAAAACAGTGTATGTTGGTGCTACTTGTTTAATCTTAGGTTTTACACTTCAGTATGAAAAGAAGCGGTTACAATATGAGAGTCCGAACAGTTTACATAGCGAGAATAAATAGAGATGACATTGCAATGAAAAAGAAATAACACAAATTTTAACACTGCTATTTTTTTTGCCGTCACTGTGCATAGAATATGAAATTTAATTAAGTTTGAATATGTTATACATGCAAGTTTCTCAAGCATATTTTTAAAAAAGAATTTAATTATATATGTATGTACGCACATATGAATTGGCATATATCCTATTTTGTTCACATACATATTTCAGTCTCTAACAAAATAGCACATGTCCATATTTGAGTATTCAAATAGAATTAAAAATATAAAAAGAAAACAATCTTAAAAATATGTTAAAGAACCAAACCTAAAAACTGTTGCACCATAGCCAAAAATTTTGTTTTTAATTTTTCCCAAGGTCGTTATTAACCACAAAAAAATAAGAAACAGAAAGAAAGCAGGAAGAGATTTTTGAAAACCAAAACCACACATATTTTACCACAACTTTACCAAGTTTTTTTTATGATGTCAATTGTCTCTGTAAGTTATTTTATTTTTTTTTATATTTTTTCTGATGCTAAATTGTGGCTTTTGGCTTTAATTACAACAGCAAGTTTAGCTCTTTTAACCGCAAGAAGTGCAACAACAAAGACCCAAACGATACAATGCGATTATTATGATATTGTAACGTAATATGACTCATGGTAACGTACGAGTATATAATGCTCCTAATTATTATTACGATACTATTTAATGATAGTTTACAAAAATTTTTATTGATATTATTTAAAAAACTAAAAATAAATGAAACTACGATATAACGTATCTGAAGGAGGTAAAAAAAGGCTTTATTATAGCTATACATTCTTTATATGTACGTATGTATCAGCGGCGTATGTATAGGAGCTATACATAAATCCTTGGAGGACAAAGAGATTGCTATATTGCTATTGCTTTCCTAGATATAGAAGGGGCTTTTGATAACACTTCTCACGAAGTTATAGAGAAGGCGCTAGTAGGAAGGGGAGTGGACCCTACGATATCTGCGGAAGCTAGTGTAGGAAATGTTAATATAAGTGTCAGCACTAGGGAGATCGATAATTCGACTTTTTTCAAAAATCGGTTTTCGAATAATTCGAAAAGTAGAAATTAAAAAAAAGGTTTTCGGTTAATAAAAATACAATAAACCGGTTAACCGGTTGTTTTATTTAAATAAAATTGTTCTTAATTCTTAAAGCACAAAACTGGATCACGTCGTTTTAAAAATAAGCAGAAGGCGACGCAGAGCTTAAAATAAAGTGGCAATCAATACTAACAATAATTCTAACAAATCTCATTAAAATTATGCCAAAATTATGTGCGGAGGCCACAAGGAACAAAGGTTATTACACAAAGTACTGAAAGTTGTTAAAGTTTCGAACAGCTACTCAAGGAGCTAATTTCGTTTTTTGTTACTGTATTACTTGGTAGAGAAGGGAATTTAAAGGTTTGTTATTATAGTCATAATTTAATTGCCTTTGAATAAATCTATTAGTAATATACGAGTCCTTAATTGCCTCAACAAGAAAAGTTGCTTAGGTTTCGAAAAGCCCTATGTGTAAATTCATGCACCACGTATTTAATAGTGTAAGTAAGTAAGGCTACACCATCTGACAATTTTCAATAGCAATATCACCTCACAACATTACTAGCGTCTGGATATGTGTATTTACGCTGTGAAAACTCTCACTAACTAATATATCTGTCGTTCGGAGACGGCCTTTGTGCGTTACTTTCAATACGTCTATTATGCTCAATTGTGCATATCTTTTTCGATATTGGCAATAAAAAAAACATATACACGTATAAAAATTATACTTATTTAAATTAACCGGTTATTCGTGTTAAGTCAACCGGTTTATTCGGTATTCGAAAAATTAAGATTTTGAAAAAACCGTATTCGACAAAACCAAAAAAACCGGTTAAACCGGTCGAATAATAACCGTCCGATCTCCCTAGTCAGCACAACTAGAGGTTGCCCACTAGAAGGGGTCCTATCGCCCTTAATGTGGAGTCAAGTTTGTGATGAACTTTTAAGAACACTATCTATGGCGAGCATTGACTGCCAGGGCTATGTAGACGACATTGTTCTATTAGCAAGGTGTAAGCTTGAAGATACCTTGTGTAAAATCATTTAGAGGAGACTTAGAATAGTGAAAAGATGGTATGGGGCGACGGTTTCAAACCATGATAATACCATTCACTAGGAAAAGAAAACTTGAATATTCAACTCCTGGACGAGGAAATACCACCAAAGAAAGAGGTTAAATGTCTAGGAAAAATACTGGATAGTAATGACTTGGAAAAGCCATGCATGCGCTTGTGGTGTGCAGAAGGCTTGCAGGGAGATCTTGGGGCTGTAAGCTAAGAATATTATACTGGATGTATACCATGTTGGTCAGACCGATTGAGACATATGAGGCCGTTGCATGGGAACAACCCAGTCAGAGCTAAATAAAATACAGAGATTAGCGTGTGTAAGCATAACTGAGGCAATGAGAACTTGGCCCACAGCTGCATTCGAGGTTCTGTTGGACCTTAGTCCCCTGCACTTGGCAGTGAGAAATAGAGCCATAGAGACCATAACAAAGATAATGGGAGACGAGTTGGGTACGAGGTTATGCAGGGGTCATGTTAACTGGGTTAGCCGAGTGGTCGATTACTCTCGACTTGGCTGTCCTGTAGACAGGATCGGGGAAGCTCTATGGCTTTGGGAAATGCATCAGGGCAATACTGAGTAATAGGAGTGCGTGGAAGGGTTTGCAGGCTACATACTCCTTTAGAGAAGGTACAATGCTCTGGAACACGGATGGGTCAAGGACATAAAGTGCTACAAACGCGGGATTGATTAGTCCTAGAAGGGAATGTTCGGAACCTATGGTAAAACTAGCAAGCATATTCCAGATGAAAGTTTATGCAATTGAGAGATATGCTTAATTTAACCTGAAGAGGAAATATAAAGGACAGGTCATAGCCATATAATTTGATAGTCAGGCCGCCATTCGAGCACTTGGCTCAGGACCAGTTTGGGAATGTCTTGGTAAACTAAACCAGCTGGGCAAGGACAATAAGGTCAACTAATGCTGGATCCCGGACAATTGGGAATTCCGGGTAATGAAAGGGCCGATGAACTGGCCAGAAAGAGAGCTTCCACTCTACTTGTGGGGCGAGAATATTTGTGTGTATTTAAGCATAGTTTTTTGAAGTCTATGTATGTATGTATATACATCTTTGTTTGAATTTTTAGAGTGTCTTTCTAGAAGGAAGCATAGGCTATATTAAATGTTTGAACTTGGAATATAAGGGGATAAAATAGGTGATAAGGCTATTACAGCTATAAAAATAAATAAGTGTTATTTGTATCATTATTTTATCTAATTAACTGCATAAGTATTTATTTCTACTGGTGCTATGAAGAGAATATTTCCAGAACATTATTAAACATGTTTTCTTAAGAAAGTATATTTATACCCCCATATTCATAAAATTTTAAATGAGCCCGAATTACATTTAATTTCAAATTTTTCATAGAAATTTTTCATAAAATAGATTTTGAAGACATTTTATTTTTTATTTTTAATAAAAATAATCATTAAAATGTATTTCTTAAATTTATACAATTTTAATATTCCTTATGAAATTTCTTTATAACAAATATTTTCAAGACAGTTTCTATTCTCCTAACTTTTTCGTACGTGCAATTTTAAATTGCTAAGTATTTTTTACATAATAAAATATTTAAAAAAAGTTTTTTTCTTATTTTATTATTTTTTCTTTTATTTTACTAATAAATGTCTATCTATTTTATTAAAAAATATAAAGTTTTTTCACAATGTTTTAGTGAATCTTTTAATAAACCGTATGCGACAACAATTTGTTTTGCCATACAAACTATATACCATTTCATTGCTTAAAAAAAACCTGCTACCAATTATGGAAATAATATTTTCCCGATACCAATATGCTCGCATTAGCTTGGCTCCATATAGAGCCATATCATATCATTATTATTATTAAATAATTTTTTTTTTTGAACAACCTACGAAAAAGATTAATTTGTGAGAAGAGTCTGCTCCCATGAGACAAATTAAGGGCCTTTTTTAATAATATGCTTATATTAGTTATGGTTACAAATTTATGCCAAAACACGTCTGATTATTATACTTATTTGGTACTTAATTTTGTTGTTTTTGTTTTTATTATTATTGTTTTTTTTAATAACTTTATTTTAATTAAAAATCAAAAGATAAAACGATGAAAAAAAACAAAAAAATAATTTTTAACGAAGACACGTTTCTGCCAAATTATCATTTTTATTTATTTTTTATTGGATTGGTTTCATTAATGGACCGCCGTTTTTGTTTGTCTCGTAAGGAATGTAGGTTTTACGAGCAGAACTTTTTCTTGTAGTTGTTTTTGTATTAAAAAAATAAAAATACATTTTTTTTATTATGTAAAGAACTAAACTAAACTAGAGTTCTAAATTAATTTTTTTTATTTATTTATTTTTAATAATTGTAAATTAATTTTGTATCTAAAATTAAACTGATTTAATTTTTTATATTTACGTATATTCAGCTTTTATACGAGGTCAGTTTTAGAATTCTATAACTTTTTGTATTTCTAGCACAGTAACTTTCAATAGCTTTCATTTATACTGGACTACTGTTGAGCAAATTTCCAATATACATATCATATGTATTAGTTAGTTAGCAGATAGCTTATTAACTAAGCGGATACCACAGATATGGCATAAATAGTTGTACATGAAAAAACTGTCCACGTGACAGGTTACACTTGACCATATACGTAACATTACGACCACTCCAAAGGGGCATGGGGCGTGATAATTTCACCGTTCTCTAACATGACAATATTTAAGAATAATCAAAGCAGTAGGTTTTTTCGTTCAAACGCTTACCAAAGAAGTCTAAGGTGAATCTGTCGGTCAGCAAGGTAATGGGTACAGTTTTTTGGTTTCCTAAATGTCATCGGCACCGAGTACCTTTAAAAAGGTAAGAAGATTAATGACGATCTTTTTCAATCTTTCATTGGAATAGTGGGAAGGTAGTAAATATAGGTACAATGCATGGAATCAATTTCAATCTCAATTTCTCTGGAATCTTGTAGTTAATAAGCTTCTTGCCCAGGTTAAGTTAAGTTGTTGCTAATGCCGATGAAATCACCACTGCAGCGTCTGATTTGTGCCAACAGACATTATCTCACAAGCTCACAAGCTCTTAGCTATTGTATCTATACCAGTGGTGCGCACAAAGAGCCAAACACTTAAAAATAAATAGATATTCATACAAAGTATAAACATGCATACACTTCTCCGAGTAGCAAGCAAAATATAAACTCTCTTCAAAATCTCTTTCAAATTAAAAAAAATGCAAAAACATGCGCTACACCCTTTCTTCATTTACAGCTAACAAGCTGTTGAATAATTTTTTTTTTTTTTAGCAACCGTGGTATAATATTCACGAAGAGAATAAATAAACAGCCGAAAAGCTTCGTAACCTGAACGATATAAACGAGCATCGCTGATGTAGATGTACAAAAAATTTGGACTTGGTGTTAACCTTTGATACAATACTATTTACGAGGAAGTATTAAATATCTTCACATTACGCAGCATAAATTGATTTAGACTCAGTTTGAGTTCCGAAGTTAAATTTCAAGGCCTAATTTTTAATCGCAAGCTAAGCTGAAAGGCAACTTCAGTGGCTAACTAACCTTCTTTATGGAGTGGTCTTCTAGTGGATTGCTATAGATAAAGTTTGGCATTTTAGACGCCCTGATAAATCGTTACTGATTACAGATGCGATGCATACCACGAAAGCATTGTTGTAATGCTGGCTACCATCTAAATTACTTGCCAGACAACGGACAAGCTGGCTGGAACTAAATCCCTCAAGATACACCTCTATCCTGCATGGATCCCGTCGATTATATCTCATTTAGACAGAGCTGGTAGGTGATTATTATCTCAAGTAGGAATGGCTGGACCTCTGACATGGTCATGGTCTATACTGACGGTACTAGACTTGGGTTGGCAGTGAAATTTTTTTCGAAAAGCTTAAGCTCAATGTTCCTCTCCGACTTCCAGATCATAGCACCGCGTTTTTGGCCAAAGTAATGACTACATATAAATCGTGTTGCGGGACGAACAGCTTTACCCTCTCTGATAGCGTTTCGAGTGTAAATGTTAGCTTGAAACTAATTAGAGACTATTGCGTTTTTTTATGTAAAGGATCCTGGGTTGAGGACGAATTTTGTTTCACTGCTAGATTCTTCTAGACTAAATGGACATTTCTAATCCTTTGTCTATTCTTACAGGTCTTTGTGTAATGGCAGGTCATTGCGTAATGTCGAGTTTTTAGATCGATTAAGAATGAAGAGAGTGTGTTCTAACTTCATATGCTAATGAACGTAGACTTATATCATTTGGCTCCACCTTTATCTGTAGTTTAACGAAGCTAGCGTTCCGTAGCATGAAGAATATTGTCAGACTTATAAAGTTTTCGGACAGATTTTCAGGATAACTCAGGGGTGGTGTGCTTTTAAGCGAGGCCTCTAACTAATTGTCAAGACCAGTCTTGCTGGCAGATCTGAGGTATCGCAAAATGTAGCCACTATGCGTGTTCATTGTGTCCATATTATTTTAACGTAAATGATCGTAGTTTTGAAGGAAATATTTAGAGTTGATTTGTCTAGAAATCGACTCTTAACAAATAAGACGGGTACCAGGGGCGACTCTCTTGGCGTCTTTATAGTTTATTTATTTACTAACATCCAATTATAAGGTCTCCCGAATTTATCCTATTTTTGGACTTAAGTAGGACTGGTAGTAAGGTCTTCCGCATACCCCCTATTATAAGGTCCTCCACATTTATCCCATAATTGGGCTATAAGTAGCTGCAGTAGTATTTACCTAATCAGATACTTAAAACCTCACCAGACAAAAGATAGACGACCGTTTGTGTGATCCTGCCGTACTTACCTCCGGCGACCGTTTCTGTGGTCCTTCCAGATTAACCGCCCGACGACCGTTCCTGTGGTGCTTCCAGATTTACCACTGGCGATCAGATTGACCACCGACAACTGTTCCTGTAATCCAGCCAGATTAATTGGCGATAACCATTCTTGTGATCCTGCCAGATTAACCACCAGAAGACGATCCGTTTCCGGACTTCCTCACCGACGACGATAAATCAAACCCCCCGAGCCGAATCTGTCGTAGTTTAAGCTAAATATTAAGCGTAGAAATTAAGGGTTCAAAATAAAGTTTTGCTTATATTTTAAATACGATACGAAGATAGTGGTATTTTATTCACAAAGGACGCAGACCTTTGTTCCGGTCCCAGACGGACTGGAAAAAGAAACTGCGCTACTTATCGGCAAGAGTGCATACTTTCATTGTGACTACGTTGTAGTAAATGGTTTATTTCAGTCTTCAATCGCAACTCGAGTGTGTAGAACGCCTTCTTTAACTGGCATATCGATTTTATAGTTCACGTTATCTCATCAAGCATAGTCAACAGACTTAGCCTCTTTTAATAAATTTGGAGAAATATTTGAGCGGTAAAGGATTCTGATCAAACGAACATGGAACTCAATTTAAGAGTTTTAAAGAAGACTTGGTATTAGAAACTACCCCTCGTATTGAGCATATTATAATATTTATAGTCTAAATTATAATATTTATAAACCAAATCCAATTCAAAATGTTATATTTGTCAATTTGGTGTTATTTTTTAGAACCATAGCCAATTATTTAATCTTTTAATTCAATTTTAATTTATTTTCTTTTGCTTTACTTTTGTATATAATTAAACAAAATCCATATATTATTTTTGTTTCGGTTGTATGGTGTTATTATTGTGATTATATGTAAATGAATTAGAAAAAAAGACAAAATTTATAAAAAATAAAATAAAAAACTTGTTTTAAAATTCACTGAAGAATTTTGTTTCATTAAATTATAAGTTCTTAGTGCCGCTGTGGTATGGTAGGTAAGACACCCGCCTACCAATCAGAAGAAAAAGGAAAAAGGTTTTCGACAGCGGTGTCACCTCATAACATTAGCTAGTAACTGGTTATGAGTATTACTACTATTGAAAACTTCTCTAATGCATTTGCCGTTCGGAGCGGGCGTTAACCTGTAGGTCCCTTTTAATGAGTTTAAAAATAGAATCGGGTGTTTTATTATCGGATTATTTTTTTTACACAAATTCACATTTAATAATAATTATTTTACTAAAAATATACCACAGATAGGAATAAATTTAATATTTAAATAAAAAACTGAATTACAAATATTTTAAAAATAACTATAAAATCTAGTTATGACTTTAAGAAAAAATATTAATTTCTACGTTAAAAACTTAAAAATAAATTAAAATTATCAAAATGTTTAACATTCGTTTCGTTTGTAAGAAATTGCATTGAAAGTAAACCAATGAATGCATTCTTTTAAAGCCTTACCTTCCTCCTATGTTGTTCTTTAGAAATTAAATAAACAGAAAAACTCGAATATTTTTATTTTAAAAACTAAGCAACACTTAAAAATTAGAGTGTAAAACTGAATTATATCTTCAAGACGAAAAACTTTAAAAAAAAGAGGCGCACAAGTCTGACGATGATAATGATGATGATAATGATGACGATGATGATGATGATGACGTTGAAGTGACGACCATCGACAAGGTCGTCTCTATATGATTATTATAGACACAACAGCAGAGGCAGAAGTTTTTAAGCAGAAAACAAAAAAAACAAAAAATTCCACAAATTTTTCGGTGTCTTAATCGTCTCAAGGGGCTTTTTCTTCTATTCTTTGAAATATTTTCATCATCATTATCATCATCATCATCATCATTGTCTTCTTTATAGCCTTTTGTCTTCTGCCTCAGGGTATATCCACTGTTTCGCTACAGTTACTCATGCGTATTAGAATTTTTACATGCTAATCCACAAAGATTCGCCAATTAAAGAAATATTTATTTATTTGCTAATATCACCCTACATTACTCGTTGGTGATTTGAGATTTACGGGGTTTTCGTATACTCGTAGAGATAGCTTTCACATGGTATGCTTTGTGCAATCCCGCTTTCTACCTGCTGTAGATAGATAACGAAGGTGTTACTGTTATCGTTCTTCACATATACAAAATTCCATATTTAGTTTGGATGGGAGGTGCCACGCCCAGTTATTTAATCTCGTTTAGTTATTAACAGATGATGTGTATTGTCCACGAGGTTGTTTGAACCAAATTTAGGAACTTCTGTTATTACTGTTCTTAAGGCATACAAAAATTATTATTTACTAAGTATGTTCAGGAGATGCCACGCCCACTTATTAAGCTATTTGGACAAAATTTAGGAACTCTTGCTGTTACTATTATGAAGATATAGCAAAAAAGTATTTACTTCTGTGGGCTTATTTGTATGGCTTATGGTTCTTTCCAGACATACAGAGAGATCTGTTAAAATATAAAAAAACAATCGGTTCACATTTTAATTTTTGTATATAAGATGAGTCGAAGTATACCTCGTAATAAAACTATGAGCATTTTAAGTAAGTGTATGTAGTGAAGAAAATTTGTTCAAAATCGTTATATTATCTTGGTAAGTAGGTAAAGACGGCGTGGCTTGCACCTTATGCAGAGGCCAGAAAGAGGCCCATTGTGGAAACCTATTAGAAAAAATGGAAAAGTGTACAACGAATGTAAAAATAATAGAAAGAGGATAGAAACTTAGAGAGAAAAAGAAAGGAAGAGACAGTAGGAAAATATGAAAATAGTAAAATCGATGCTCACCAGCCAGCTTATGCTTGATATAAATCCCTACAGGTCACATGTCTTGGCAGACGCAACTCACTTAGGTCACTACAAAAGCGCTGACCCAGCAACCTGAGCCTATGTGTCTGGAGTACACAGCAAGAACTCGGGAGTTGTCCACTGTTTTAGGCTTCCCTCATTGCCACACACAAGGGACACATTCGTTCCACAACCTAGTCAATGCCCAGTCAGTCTCTATTTAGATTCAAGACCCATTCCGTCCGTGAGTGGTCAAGTCCGGGCCATACTAGCCTGAAGACCTTACAATCCGTCTGCTCCTTAATGACCTGCGACGAATCCACAGGACCCCACCAAGCAAACGAAGAATATCAACAAGGATCTTACAGACCCATCCGCAAAATCCGCAGTCTTCGTCGCACCGTCTGCGCCAGCTCTTCAGCAGTCTCGTTCACCGCTATGTACACTCTGACACTGTAACTGTGGAAAAGTGATGTAAAGGCCTTCCTGCTTAATGCAACCAGCCTTGAGCTGAAGTAGTGCCCAGTTAGCGCTCTAATAAAAGACTGACTGCCAACATAAATGACAGTCAATAAAATGACATATTTTCAACAGCAGTGATATAATCACGACGTCCTATGGATAGCAAAGAACTTAGCCTGGAAGACGCTCTACTTCCGATACGATAGCTTAAAGCCGCTATCCAGAAAATAGACCATCCTCTGAAAATCACGTGGCCATCCATCAATCTATCAGCATCTAGTCATCTCTTCTTATCTGGAAACTCCACCGAGGCCCTTTCGTTGAAGTCCCGTGTACGCACCCATCTAGCTCCCTCATAATGGTAGCATTCTCCTTAAAGATTCTCAAAAAGCTCCTAGCCGCCAGCTCGTTCACTGCCACCTCCAAAGGAGTTAGGCCTAGAATAGTGCCCAGCTCCTGAAGGCACCTAATACATACAGAGAGGTATATCTGTGCACCTTACATTTTCTACTGAACAACTGCTTGACGTGCTGTAGTCTTAAGACAAATTACTTGTTTCTAAAAACAACCTTCAATACCTATTTTTTAAACCATAGATATTTAGAACCAACTACCATATAATCCGTTTGTAAAAAGTTTACCTCTGCCAGATTGCTTAAGTAATACGAACAATGTTACTATCAATTAATGGTGTAGGGTATTAAGTATGTACGAGTAAATATGTACGAGCTTGTTCGACCATTATATCATTCATTACTTGTTGTATTTGATATTTTATGTTTTACCTGTTTTTCTAAAGAATTTGCCAAGATTTGAAAAAAATAAAAGCACTTCAGGTGTTTTATCTTAAACTTCCGTGTTGTGTAAAAAATAAAAAATTAAAAAAAAACAAAATCAGAAAGAAAAAATGAACAAAATGTAACACTTTTAAGAAATGCCTATTTAAGTAATTTGTTTTGTAAATTGCCTTAAATGCTATCGGCATTTGCAAGAAATCGTTTATTCTTTTGCGGCAAAAAGCGTTGTAACAAGTTGTTGGCAAAATCCAGCAAATGATCACACTCTCAAATATAATCGTGTTAATTACTTTATTTGTATAAATAATCATTATAATTAACATACTAATTATTTCGATTTTATCACAAACAATTAAAGAGCTACTGGGAAATAAAAACGAGATTTTATAGAATAAAAATTTAAATGTCTGAACTAAGTTAACATAATTTTCAGCCCTTTTCGATGTTTTGATTATTCTCAGGTCTGTGGTGTATTGTTACAAAAATGACATAAAAACTCGTTCGGCTTTCTCTGAATATCGTCTAACACTCTTTTAAAGTTGTTCCGCAATGGCGGCTAACACCGCTCTTTTTATAACTAAGTATTCATGCAAAATATAAGCAGTCACTTGGTTGAGTCTCAGCCATCATATGCACTTTGATTCTACTATGCCGGTATCAAAAAAAAAAACGTCCTGATATATGTATATGGTAGACGGCGGCAGTAGTTTGAAAAAAATAATTACCTTGATGAATGGTGGCGACCTTATAAAACATTTGTTTAAGTTTTAAGGCGCCACGTAACTTTGTCGTTTAAGTTGGAATCATAAAAAATAAACGATCTCAGTAAATTAGAATGTCTTAGTCCAAATAATATTAAACTTAAGCTAGCTTATACTCTGGGGGAGTCTGTACCTTCGCCTAAGACTATAAAATATTAGTTGGCAGAGTTTAAAGGAGCCGTGCGAGCTGCAAAGATGATCATAGAACAGACGTAGGTGATCGACCACGTCAGAAATGGTTAAAAAAATTCAAAAAATAGTATTGAATAATCATCGACTGAAGTTACGTTATCTGCTTGAAATGATAGGAATTGTACAAAGTGAAACGAAAACTTGGAAATTAAAAATCTGTGTCATGGTCATTGCGCCTATTTTTTTAGGTGCTCGTAGAGTAATTTTTATTCAATGAAGAAAAACATCAATCAATGGCGAGTATTATGCTTACTAGTTACAGCGTTTAAATGATGAAAATAATTTGCCAGATTTTGCGTCTCTCGGATTATTTTCTATATCCAAACTGGCTCAATTTATCTTTTGCCTCAAAACAGACCTTAGTTTTAGTGATAACCTTTTTTGAGGTCTTTGAACAGCCAGTAATCGCTGGGAATCAAATCTGGCGAATACGGTTCTGGTTTGTTACGTTGAAATATGGCCAAAAACAGCTCAGTCAACAGTGAGTAAACATGGCACCCACTTTGATCACAGCTTTCTCATAGTCAAACGATCAAGCGATATAAAGCCAACACTTTGTTTAGATATCTTTACGATGCCAGATAACTCACCAAACTTCACTTTTCTATCATTCAAAACAATTTTATGGATTTTTTTGGATGTTTTCTGATCTTACCGCCTAATTTGGATGCCCACTGCGTGCTTACGACCACGTTTGAAGTCAGCAAAATCAACGTTTTATAATTATTTCTGATGAAGCTGAGTCCTCATAACACTTTTCAAGGCGCTCTCGTACAGTCACTCAATATTATTCCCTAGTTACTGCGAGACGATGTTGTTTGAATCTATCTTATATCTGGCGCACCGTCTACTTTTATGGCAGTTTCTCGACGAACGTCTCCAATTTCAATTCCTTTTCTGCATTTCAACCATTAACGGCTTTACAATTACAATCAATGTCTTTGTAGGATATTACGCGTATTCAGGTCTAGAGTGAACTTTTTATAGGATCAATGGGAACATATATACAGGATTATCTATTTTTCGGTATTAAAAACAGTATTTTACACTATAAACACACATAAAAGTATGATTTCGATGAAACTTTTATTTCATTGTACGAAATATCATGTCATATAAAGAACCGCCTCTGGATTGATTACAGCAAATGATCCTTTTGAAGTAGTTCTCGACCACTTTTTCACACATTTCGGTCGGTATTTCGGCGATAACTAGACGAATGTTGGTTTACAAATGCTCCAACGTCAGTAGAGCAACCGCGTAGACATGATCTTTGACGTAGCCCCACAAAAAAGTCTAATGGCGTCTACTCGCATGAAATTAACATACAGTTGACGTCGCCAAATCTAGAAATTACGCGACCGGGAAATTTCTCACGCAATAAAGCCGAAATCGGTCGTGTTGTGTGGCTCGTGGCACCGACTTGTTGAAACCACTTAGTGTCCAGTTCATAATCTTAAATTGCAGGCAAAAAAAAATCGGTTATCATACAGCTATTGCGCTCTGAATTGACGATAACGGTTCTTCCAGCGTCATTTTCGCAAAAATACGGTCCAGTGATATCTACAGAGCATAATGTGCACCAAACAATGACTTTTCATAACCACTTCTGAGTTTTCCAAGCTCCATGTGCGACAATTTTACGTGTTGGCGTAACCACCGAATGAGAAATGAGCTTCTTTGCTGAAAAAAGTTTTGTTCGAAAGTTCGGCCCCATTTGAATCAGCACTTTTGTAGTTTTAACTATTTTTACGCGTTATTCGGTTGTTAAACGTTTCATGTTCGTAAATGGCAAACCCTTCACTAAATAAAGGACACTTCAGATGACAAATATTTAACAGCTGACAGCTGACAGCCTTGCCAGACTGGCGGTTTTAAAACCACTAAATGGATAACCCAATAATAGCTCAAATTAGACATTGGCAACTGCAGCTTTTGCCTTTTTTATACGTTGAGAAATGTCACTCCGGGTACCATCAGTCGATGAAATGTTGCTGCTTAAATAGTCGAATTTGTTAGCAACTTGGTCTTGATTACTTTTTTCGAGCAGTAACGGTCAGCTGTTCTGGCTATATCCAGTATTTTCCTATGTATGGCGTAATGTCGTTTGCAATTTTAGCAAAACATTATAGTCTGCGCACACAAGGTCATTAAGGTTCCATTCTCTGGGATTCAGAAAGTTAAATTTTATCGATGCCGAATACAAACTTGCCTAACGCCTATTTGAATAAAGAACAGGAAATACAGAGATTGTCATGCCTTACTTTTCTTTCAAACATAATTATTTACATAAAAACGAATGTAATGCGTGTTCTTAAGTTTTTTTTCTGTCGAACACTTTCGATGTCAATGATAGTTAGTTAGTGATGACGGGTAGCCAGACACGTGGCCAGCCCACCTTGGTCAAATATTGATACCACTGTGATACCCATCAGTAATCCAGAAAATGGACAACCTATATGTCCGCGTCCCGGTGCGGTCCGAACCAACCAGACGCATGTACAAAAGAAGAGATCCTGCCGATATTCATGCCGGCCAGATCCGACAAGCCATCCAGAAACAGACTGCCAAGAAAAGCAGTCCTAATGTTCGAAAGCCTCTAGCACTGGCATAGGAAGTGTTCGACAGTCTCTTCTTCCTGCTCATCCTGTAGGGGTTGTCCTACAATAGTCATTGAACGATATACCCAATCTCCTAGTGTGCGCACTAGCCACCCAGTGCCCAGTTATCACAGCCTAAGTCGCGGCACCTCTATAATAGACTCCGAGCGAGCCCGATCATATAGGGGCCAGATTTGCCTCGATACAGAGCACGTGGGTTCATCATCCCACCGTAGCTGCGCCCTACACAACATGTACCGCATGACCATAAATCTGCAAGAGGAGAGTGGCATCCCAACTGAGTGGTCAATCTCCTCATTTCTGAGGAGAAAGCCAGCCCTCTAAAGTCCGTCCGCCACACAGTTCCCGAGGAATGTCAATGATAACCAGATACAAAGATTTTTGTGTTTTGATAGCAAAGTGTTAAATATTATGTATTAATTATTAATATATTAAGAAATATGTATCAGTAGCTTTTAAATGTTATTTTAATTTATGAAATTTTAAATTTGAAAATTCTTGCTATCCAACACAAAATGAAAACTATTTAAATAATCGCCATAATAATCTTTCAATAAAAACTTTAAAAAATGTAATAAATTTTAAAATATATTTTTATATGATAAACGGCAACAAAATGTTAATTTTTCTTTTTTATTTAACAAATTTAGTTGCAAATACGCCATAACATCTGTATAAACATTTCAATGTGAATTGCCATATAAATTTACAATTTTCAAATTGATATTAAAAAAAAAAATAGAAAAAAATAATGAAAGAAAAAATACGATTATAAATATAAAAACTTGAATAAATTTTATGAAGCACCATGGTGGTGTTGGATGTAGCACATACAACAATTAAGTTGTACGAGTACTCGTAATATGTGTCACAAGTAGTAGTTAAAGTTGTAACCAGCACTTTGAACATGAAGTTTTAATTTATTTCTACAACATTCTATACAGCATTTGCAAATAAATTAAAGCGCCAAAAAAGTATTTATAGGGTCCGCCAAATAATTTTTTTTTTTTTGAAAATGCTAAATATAAAAAAAACTACTGAATATTTTCTCAAATTTCTTTTTTTATTTGAAAGTACAATCCCTCCGGCTAATAATGGAAAATAACTTCATGCAAATGGCTGCCTCGACTGGCCATGCAGTAGCCTACACGATCGGTCCAATTTTTAAGCACATTATTGAATGTGTGCAGCTGTATTTCACCAATGACTACGAATTTTGCCCTTTAAAGCGTCAATTGTCTCTGGCTTGTTGGCGTAACACTTATCTTTGACGGCACCCCACAAATAATAGTCCAACGATGTCAAATCGCAGTTCTGAGGTGGCCAAACGACATCAGCTCTGCGGCTGATAATGCGATCTTCAAAAACAGGGTGCAAAATATCGAGTGTAGCTTCGGCTGTGTGTGGCTCGTAGCGCCGTCCTGTTGAAACCAAATGTTACTAATATCCTCCTCTTCAATTTTTGTGAACAAAAATTCGTTCAACATGGCCCGATAACAATCGCCATTGACTGTAACGGCCACTGCTTGCTCATTTTCGAAGAAAAATGGCCCAATTATGCCTCTGGACCAAAATTCGCACCAAACAGTGACTCGTCTTGGGTGTATCGGCTTTTCAATAAATGTGTGCGGGTTTTCTGTGCCTCAAATGCGACAATTTTGCTTATTTACATACACGCCAAGATCAAAATGAGCTTCATCTTCTGTAAGTCGATCGCAGGCCCAGATTCCTAGCGTTGTTCAAGTGTATACACAACCGTATTCGTTCAGCGGAAGGATAAAACTAATTATCTGTCAAATCAGACATGAGCTAAGTGTTACCATTCACGAAATAAGCACCAGTTGAAAAAAAACGTTAGATGGCGGACCCTTTACTTGGTTGTAAAGGAACAACAAACAAAATGGAAATGGAAATAATAAATATATAAATAATAATGAAAATAAATAGTAAACATTAATAGATAAATGATGAGAATCAGTGTTGTTGCCAGCATTATAAGGAATTAGTAAAGAAAAAATATCTATTTATGAATTAAGATCCTCAGGTACAAAGGTTCTTTTAAACCATTGTAAAAGAACTTTGTCGTGGACCAACTATGTAAAGTTCAAAGATCGAATACCGCTCTGGGAAGTAGTTTTTTAGAGGCACTGAACGCTATACTCCACTTTGTTTCAACTAAACTTCATATAATGCTCATCTCTGTGTACAGTGAAACTCAATGCATCTGAGTGTTAGAGGTCAAGATCATATGCGAGTATTTTTAGCCTACTTCCTTCGATCTGGAACCAATCATGGGACTATATATTACTTCTTATACGAACTTTGATAGAGTGTTCAAATAATGATCATCACTAGGATATATACGACTAGGGTTGCCAGATTCAACGTTACAAAATTCTTGACAATTACAGAAAATATCTCGATTTTGAAAAGGATCTCAAAAATATTGGTAATCAAAAACCTTCGATTACAAATTGTCTATAGACAGTTCTTAAATACAACATCTCTGCTAATATCAGTTGCATTAGGCAACACTGTAAAAGATCATGGGCGAATCAAGGCGAAGCTTTGCAGACGGTGGTACCAAGAAAGGTCTGGTGAGATTGGAGGGAAATTATTGATTATTATGAGCTGCCAAAATCTGTTCAAATGTTTGATTCTGATCTCTACGGTCAAAATTAAAAGAGCAAGCAATTTTATTGAAACGACCAGAATTGTTCAAAAAAAAGGTGTAGTGTTTCATTATGACAACGACAGACTACATACATCTTTGGTGACCCAGCAGAAGCTGAGACGGCTTGGAAGTTTTGATGCGTTCACGATACAACCTGGAACTTGTACCTTCAGATTATCATTTGTTTCGATCTCTGCAGAAATTTGAATTCCGTAGATGACTGCAACTCAGAAATTCAACAATGGCTTTACCCCAAAAATGGCAAAAAATTCTCAATCAAAAGATTTTTACAAAACATTGTGTTAAAGCATCTTAACGAACCATATTTTTTCTTTATTCTTGACAAGTTGTAGAAATTCTTAATCAAGCGAAAACAAGACCATCTGGCAAACCTATATACGTCTGACTCAGAAATTAACTGCACTGTTGGATCTGGTGTTTTTTGCAACGGACTTGTGATAGGTATCTCCATCCGACTTCCGGATAACCGTAGTGTTTTTCAGGCAGCGATATTCGCGGTAATTGTCCTGTGGAGTACTATATGACCGCAATACACGTGGCAATATTGAATTTTTTGTTGATTGCCAAGCGGTATTTCTCTCGATTGGTCAGACATTGTAAAAATAATCTGGAAGCTGGGTCGTCTGTCGAACATTACCTCAGGAATCTGGGTTCCTGCCCGACTATGGTGAGGCCCTCTTGTGGGAGCAACGTGGTGTCAGTAGTTTATACTTAAATCACGGGGAGAGCGCTAGCTCGGTGTGTAGTTACATTCGTTACCAGGTACCTCCGATAATTTAAAGAGGTGGAAGTCATGTCCGAATAACATGGCTTCGAATTTGTTACTTAAACGCATTGTATTCACTTGTACCTTGGGCATCGTGGGGCATGTCAACGTGGCGATTCTCACGTTAAACTTGTGACTTACTTGTCGAACATTACTTGCGGATAGGGACCACTATGATAATGAACGGGCAGACAAGTTAGCCATAATCGAATCTCCAACGTAGTTTCAGTCACAATTCCGCTGAGGTTTATCAAGAAGAGTATTTTGAGAATCTTTTTTCAGAAGCTGAAAATAGGTGGCTCAATTTGTATGTATTCAACATCATTGGGTATATAACCCATAGCTAATTATTTGGTCTAAGACGAATTCTGAGGAAAAGAGTAAATCAGAAGTTACGCAAAATGTTGTAATTTTTTACTCTGCCATTCTTTACGTATAGCACTTGGCGATTTTAGTTTCTCAACACCCGATAACTGAAGGTTACTTTAATGTTAGCATGCCATCATAGCAGTGCATTGATCTTATGCTGTACCTATATTTCATCAAGTTAGTGTGCGCAGCTTGTGGCCAATCCAGCGCCATTTGCGGTTATGTTACTCGACATAAATTGGTCGTTGATCAGTTGTCAACAATATTAAAGGCACCTTGAATATCCAAGAAGGCTGCTAGGGTAAAAATCCCATAATGCAGACCTCTTTCAATGTGCCCGAAAGAAATACGAATCAGAAATGGCATAAACCATTCTACAAAAAACTATAGGTTGGCGATAAGGCCCAACAATGTTTTCGAAAATAGGAACATTTCAAATGCGACTATAGATTTTTAAGTTTATGCATAAAATATAAAATTTGCCTAATGGATATGATGCTTCATAGGCAGCTGCTAACGAATACTTGGTTGGCATCTATATCGTGTGAATATACTTATAAATATACTGATCTTAGTACGTTTCGTGCATAACCCGACTTTTAGCATCAATGTAGAGCTCAAATAAGTATAATGATCTCCGATGGAACACTTTTGCCAGTAAGTGAGCTTCAAATTTAAATTGCAAGATTTTCGACTATAAAAGTCAGGAGAGAGGAAACTGGCATTCTGTTGACTGTAATTATCTCTGTAATTATTTGGAGAGTATTAATATGGTCGATTCAAGACTTCTGAGAACGGAAGTCTACAGTAAAAAAAAACTGGTACAATTTTGCTTCCATAAATACCCCTGCACTTATGTAATATTTAAGAGACTTTTTTTTAAAGAAATTATTTAAGACGTAGTTCATTGGCCCTGTTTTAACAAAACAAAAAAAAAAAAAACAAAAAAAAAACAACAACAGATTATCAACGTAATTAAAATCTAGTCTAGTTTTTCTTTTTCTTTTAGAGAGATCTCTAGCAACATGTGAATAGATTATTAACAATTTGGTTAATTTATTTTATTATTATGCCATTTACTTTTCAACATTATGTCTAATTTATTACCCGGTCATTATCATCCCAATTAATGTGCTCAACACAATTTGTTGGCTATTGGCATGACATGAAAAGGTAAAAAATCTGATTTTGAACTTGAAATATATAAAACTGTAATAAAAACTTTTAAAAATACCATATATACATACATACATACATACACACTTGTACCACTTTATATCATGTTCAACATAAATTGTTAATAAAAAAAAAAAATTATGTTACAGAAAAACAACATTAAAAATTAACGAGAGTTTGACGAAGATTTCATCTTCAGTTCATCAGTACGATATTCAAACAAAAAATAGTTAACCATTAATTTATGGACTGACTGACAACAGTATGTATATTTTCTATAATTTTGTTTATAACCTTCAAGCAGCAAGTAAAAGTAATAGTTATATGCCTCATTTACACCATATAACAAAGTCGTCAAAAAAAAGAAGAAGAAGAAGAAGAAAAACCGTAAAAAATGTTTAAAATATTTTTTATTACCTAAACTTAAGTGTTAAATTATGGTAAAATTAGAATTATTATTCATAGTTATGAGTTGTATTAATTGTTTACATAATTTGTATATACATACATATGTAATTTATGTAAATTTACTCTTTAAAAATAATTTTGTGAAAATTAATCAAAATCTTTTATAAAACAGCTATTGGTTACCGGTTACAAAATAATCTATTATCTTGAATACAATGTGATTGATTTGCATAGAGCTTTTCCTGAATTCCAAAGCAGGTTTATATTCTTTAAAATTCTTTTCTTATCAAACTAGGAATTTTAAAAATATTAACTATTTCAAGGGCAAATTCCTTTTGTTTTCTTTTCTTATTAACTGTTAATACAGAGCAGTAGCGTTATGGTAAAATTAGAAAAAATAATGATTCACATTATAGTACCAGTATGGCTAGTGCATAGTGTGCTAGTCTGCCAGCTCGCGGGTCGTGGGTTTGATTGCCACCAGTGAAACTGGTCACCACGACGAATATTATTATCTTAGTAACCCTGTTCGTAATGACCGTTATTTGCAGTTGTATTATAAGTTAAAAATAAATAAATAATTAAAAGCGAAGAGAACGGTATTGTTACGTTTTGACCATTTTCAAACATTTAAGATCTTTTGAAATGCGTTACATTAAATAAATAACACGTATGTTGTTGTTTTACTTCATGCACTTATTTATTTAACTTTCACTTATGCAATCCTAACTATTCAGCTTATTTAGCTCGCACTTAATACTCAACACTTTGATTTACGCCTTTAGCACGACTTTACTTTAAGACTGCAAAACTATAACTAAACTAATTAATGCATAAGAAGCCGCCTTTTATAAAAATCACATTACTTCCGAATGCTGTTGTATATACCACAGCATTCTATTTCCGTTAATTCCAATGTAACAACCAAAACCGGTACGGTAGCACCGTTCTTAATACCATAAATTAGATGGCTTTGACACAAACCAATAGAATAAATTCCACAATAAGGTTTATAGCTAAGACTACTACTGTACTAATTAAGTGTATCTTCTTCTTGCTTATTTTCGTATCACGAAGGCTCTTCAGCTAGTACCATCTATGTTGTTTTCTGGCATCCGTTGTTCCGTTCTCGTTGATAATTTCACTATGATCTGGCGCTTTTCTTCGTTACTCCTCTTGGGATCTTATGGCTTCAACAAAGCGTTTTTGCGTTGTTTTAGTTTCTTTGTAACTACTTTTTTAGCTAAACGGCATGGATGATGGCACTGTTATCTGTCGTTGCGTGGAACAACGCCTTCTGTTTTTATAGATTCCTAGCTCTTGTCTTTTTCATTTTTCCACAAAGCTGGTGTTACCTGAACTTCGTATAACATTTTGTAGTTGATGTTGTCCTATTTGCTTATAATGGGAATTATATCGCTTCTTCGATAGATTATCTGGAGAAGTTTGAAGCTACATAATTATTTAAAATTCCACATTTTGAAAATTTCTCTTGTCATCGCTGCGATTCGAACCTGAGCTACTTTGTTTTGTAAGCAAGCATTTTAACCACTAGCTCACGCCACCTCTAAGGCTTGTTATGGCATATTGGAGGAAGCATATTGGCTTTCCACTAAGCATTCATTGTTTCCATCCAGTTTCTTTAATCCATTTAACCTTTCAAGTAGTGGTGAAGATCCTTTCTAGTTGGTGATGATATTTGCTTTAGCATTGTAATCATTTCCCAGTAGGTGGCATGTTCATCGCCAGTGGTATTTATTTTCTTTTGACGCAATTAAAAAGAACTCAAACGTTTTAAAAATATTAAAACGTAATAAAGAAATATATTGTTTTGTAACCGTAAAATAAACACCCGATTTGAATTAAATAGATCAACTCAGAAAATATTTTAAAATCATGGATGGTTGTTGGTATAGGCGCGAATATATCGAATCAACGCTATCTACGGTGTTGCATGATATAGAAATCTTTATAAAAAACTAAATTTTTTAAATTTTATTTTTTTTTTATTTCAAAACTTTGCAAGCATCGGGGCTATTGTTTTATTATTTTTTATTTGTAAAAATCAATGTTAAAGAATTAATAAGAAATAAATTTAATAGAAAATCAATATAATACAGGATGCATTTTTTTGTATTTTCTTAAGCATTTATTTGCAGATTAAAAAGTTATTAAAATTAAAAAATAAACAACAACAAATATGATACAAACAAATAAATAATTTTAAATATGATGATCAAACTATTGGAGAATTTATTTAATAAACAAAAGTTAATTATGTATAATAATCGTACAATCATAATAATGAAAGAAAGAAAAATTAAAAAAAAACTGCTTTTATTGTATATAATATATATGCACATATTATATATGTATGTATGTATGTTTATGTATTATTAGTTCCAAATTTATAAATTAAAAAAATATATATTTTTTTAAATAAATGCACAACCTTACAAACATTCACAAATGCATTTCGTCTTTAATTAATTATTTTCAACAACAACAACATTATTTATTATGTTGTCTTTATAATACGAGACGACATACATAAATAAAAATAATAAATAAATAATCAAATAAAACCTTTTTAAGAAAACTTCAATAGAAAAACGCTTTAAATTTAAATTTATAAAAATCTCTATACAAAATATCAATAAACTTTGACAATTTCTTCTTGCAAAGTAAGTTTTGTTTTTAAAATAAAATTAATCACTGGCACCTTCGCTTAATCAAATAGTTAGTTAATCTTTCGTATCTCTTTGCTTTAATTTGCATTTAAAATCATTTTTTTTCTTCTTACATACTAAACATCTGAGAATTACCTTCTTAAGTGTGATCTAGTATCTATTAATGGATTACTATCGAATATTGAGCAAGCAGCGTCTATTTATTTCTGTAACCTAATAGCCATAGAGAAAAGTTAAACTCGTTTATTTGAATGAATATGCAAAAAACTGAATTTCTCATCAACAACATCGAAGCCAACTAAAGACTTGAGACATACTCCTAAAATTTTCCATCTATTGCATTGGTTAAGAAATGATTAATTGAGTGATATTGGCATATGTATTGGAGAATAAAAGTGCGTACAGAAGCTGAGGCTGTAAGCATCTCAACCGAGAGATACATAATGTTTTGCATGATGGTTTTTGATATAAAAACATGATGGCTACAGCTGTTGCTCACGTTAGATCATAAGAGCAACCATATATCGCATGGGTCACTTTTTCTCCGTCACTCCTCTAGGGAGCATATTGCCTTTCCACAAAGCATCCATTGGATGGAAGTGGAAGTCGTTTTATTAAACACTCGCTTGTGTTGTTAGGCACCAGTGCATTACACCACCCCCCACCGCTTTGAGGATATAGATAAATAAATATTTGTATGGGCGTGGCACCGCCTGTTTAAAAAAAAAACAATTAGTGAAAGTAGACCTTCCCAAAGCATGCATTGGTTTGCAAATCGGTTAAGTAAGTGGTTATCGATTTATTAAATGATGAACACAGGTATGGTATGTTTTAGGGAGATCGGACGGTTATTGTTCGACCGGTTTTAAACGGTTTTTTGGGTTTTGTCGAATACGGTTTTTTTTTAAATCTTCATTTTTCGAATACCGAATAAACCGGTTGATTTAACACGAATAACCGGTTAATTTAAATAAGTATAAATTTTAAATAAGTATACATTTATTTGTATAAATTTAGTTATTATTTTTGTATATATGACAACGTTGAACGTTTCATAAAGAACGCAAAAACCAAGGTGGATCGAACAGGCTATGCACACTTGAGCAACAATAACTTTCTCTCATCTTCTGTAAAAAAATATTGATTTTTATATATGGAGAATAATCAACTAGACTCAATGAAAGCGACCCACAAACGCCGGCTCCGAACGGCAAATATATTAGTTAGTGAAGTTTTTCACAGCGTAAATACACATAATCAGCCGCTAGTAATTTCAAATGGTATTGCCGGAGATTGAGCCGACGACTTCTTGGTTGGAAGTTGGGTATCTTACCTAACATACCATACCAGAGTGTCACACACACTATTGAATACGCAGTGCATGTATTTACATACAGTGCTGTTCAAAAGCTAAGCAACTTTTTTTGTCGAGGCAATTAAGGACTCGTATATTACTAATAGATTTATTTAAAGTAAAACATTTAATTATTCTTATCTTAGGCACCTAAATTATAACTAAAAAACAAATCCTTAATTCCATTCTCTATCAAGTACTACAACAACAAAAACGAAATTAGCTCCTTGAGCAACTTTTAGTACTTTGCGTAATAAACTTTGTTTTTTATGACCTCCGCACACCGTTTTGGCATAGTTTTAATAAGATTTTTAGAATTATCGTTAGTATTGATTGCCACTTTAATTTTAATCTTTCCGTCAGAAATCACTTATTTTTAAAACGACGTGGTCCAGCTCTGTGCCTCAAGAATTAAGAACAATTTTATTTAAAAAAGAACCGGTTAACCGGTTATTTGAATAATTATTAACCGAAAACCAATTTTTTTTAAATTGCTACTTTTCGATTTATTTGAAAACCGGTTATTGAAAAGAGTCGGATAATCGATCTCCTAGTATGTATCGGGTCCGCCATCTAACGTTTTTTTTTTTCAACTAGTGCTTATTTCGTGAATGGTAACACTTAGCTCATGACTGATTTGACAGATAATTAGTTTTATCCTTCCGCTGAACGAATATGGTTGTGTATACGCTTGAACAACTCTGGAAAATAACACAACAAGCAAAATTGTCGCATTTGGGGCACAGAAAACCCGCACGCATACATTGAAAAGCCGATACACCCAAGACGAGTCACTGTTTGGTGCGGATTTTGGTCCAGAGGCATAATTGGGCCATTTTTCTTCGAAAATGAGCAAGGAGTGGCCGTTACAGTCAATGGCGATCGTTATCGGGCCATGTTGAACGAATTTGTGTTCACAAAAATTGAAGAGGAGAATATTAGCAACATTTGGTTTCAACAGGACGGCGCTACGTGCTACACAACCAAAGCTACACTCGATGTTTTGCGCCCTGTTTTTGAAGATCGCATTATCAGCCGCAGAGCTGATGTCGTTTGGCCACCTCGGAGCTGCGATTTGACACCGTTGGACTATTATTTGTGGGGTGCCGTCAAAGATAAGTGTTACGCCAACAGAGACAATTGACGCTTTAAAGGACAATATTCGTGAAGCCATTGGTGAAATACAGCTGCACACAATCGATAATGTGCTTAAAAATTGGACCGATCGTGTAGGCTACTGCATGGCCAGCCGAGGCAGCCATTTGAATGAAATTATTTTCCATTATTAACCGGAAGGATTGTACTTTCAAATAAAAAAAGATATTTGAGAAAAAATTCAGTAGTTTTTTTTTATTAGCATTTAAAAAAAAAAAATTATTTGGCGGACCCTTTAGATGTGACGTCTGTTTTACTATATGGCAGCGAAACCTGCCTGATGACTGGAAGCTTGGCAAAAATCTGCAAGTATTTACTTATTTATGTATTTGGCTAAGATTAATACTAAGAATATTGTGACCAAGGTTTGTCTCGAATTCAGAGCTTCTGCTCAGGTGCGTTGGGAAGTTAGTGTCTAACCAAATTCGCCGTTGCAAGTGGAATTGGGTCACGCTCTGGATTAGAATTCATAGCGTACCAGAAGAAGAAAAGAAAAAGTTTGTGAAGACTCTTTGCTTCAACTAAGAGCTTAATTTATGTGCAGAGACAGATTGTGCAAACTCTGCGAAAATCCGATGACGACACAATGAAAGTAGCAGTAGAAGGGAATCTAGATGGAAGCCGAAGAATAGAAAGGCCAGACCATACTTAGAGAAGATAGGTAGAGAAAGATGCTGCTTTCCAAAGGATTACTTGAAGTCAAACAAAAATATTCAGACTTATTACCATTCTCGAAGTCGTAGTTGAATTTGACAGTTTTGTAATAGATTAAAGACAACAAACAAATTTTTTCTTTAATCTCTTACATAGCTCTCGATTTCGACTACGTCTTCGTGAATCGCAATAAGGCTGATTAGCTTTAGATGGGCACAGCTGGAAGGAACTTGTTATCGCGCTATGTGGATCGACTGCTTTGAGAAAATGTTTAGAAATGCCATTTTGTAATTGTAAGAAATCAAAGTGAATTACATGGAGTGCTTTAAATAAAACCAGCTTATGGCAATATTTTACATCTGTTACCTCTCCGGTAACATTCGGGGCTATTGGACTGATTATGTACTGATTTCAAAGAGAAAAAAGTGCTACTTCATATAAACAATGCACGTGGAGTACACATACATACATCTAGTCACTATAACAGTGGTGTCCAAAAGTAAAAATATAGTTGTATTAGTGAGAACATGAAGATTGTTGTCTGAGAATTAAGTTGATTTGATAAATAGTATTATTGGTAACTGAATGAGTATATTTTTATTAAAAATTTAAAAAGCATAACATTTTGTGAAAAGTTATCGTATTATCGAAAAAAAAAGTAATAGAGTTAAAACAAAAAACAAACATCACCCGTACACATGTTCACTCGTCCCTGTTTCATTGACGACTAAACGCAAGAGCGTAAGAATACGTCTAAATTGAGCGTGAAGAAAGGTTCTATGAAATGTGCATGACTGCACTATAACATGGGCTGCAAACTCCTTCCCCCAAACAGCATACTCTGCATATGAATTGTCTTTTCACATTAAATGCTTACATAAGTCAACCTCTTTGATTGTTCAAACTCTAGAAATTCAAATTGACTCTTAAAAAACATTTTTATTTATTTCGTTGTACACTGTGAAGTTTTCATCGTTTGTCTTATTTAAAAAAAAAACCTTTTTATCATTTCTTGCTTAATTACTTTCTACAAATTACAAAAATAAATAATAAATAGATAAGAATTTATTTGTTTTTAATTGTTGCTTCTGCTAATGCTGTTTTTAGCTGGCTAGTGCTGATGTTGCTGATAAAGGTGTTCTAAAAGTAATTTATTATTTGGTTTGACTAAAAATTAAAGAACAAAAAAGTTAACGAAAAAGTGTGTTTAAAGAGGAATTAACCATAAATTTATTTTATTTTTTTTATTTATTTTTTTTGGTGAAGAATCAAACACAACTTGTTTTATTTGGTATTCCCAATTGGAAGACACTAGTTGCTGTTGCTACCAAACCTAAACAAAACCCAAAAAAAAACTTTAAATGAACAATTAATTAAATTCTTTTATAACTACATACAGTATTTCTTCTATAATAAATAAAAATTAAAAAGCTTTCTGTCAATTCTTATTTCGAAGATATGTTTTATTGAGCACCGTAAATTATACGAGTGCGATTGCACGATAGAAGCCAAAATGAAATGTTTAATTATACTCTACCCTGTGATAGTGGTATATCGTCTTTGCACTGATATTTGTAATATCGTATCTTAGATACCAACAGTATAATTTGGGAAATGTTAAGGATAATCGTTATAGATTCTGCTCGACTTATGTCGAAACATCTGAGCACGTATTTAGTGAGTGCCCAAAGGATTAGGTTTCTGAGGCATTCTGTGGTGGCCTCAAAAAAGGTATTTGTTCTCTCAACAAATTGGATTATTGGCTTTACTCGCAGCGTTAATCTGATGTGGTGAACTAATTAGGCTGCACAAACGAACCTTCGTGTCGTGGTGCGTTTTGACTCGACTAACATAACATAACATCGTAAAAAACTTAGAGCGATCAACTTAGCATTACTTTCTGATGACTTAGACTTGCTGCGTGGTTATATGACATATTAGCTTTGATAGACCGGAGCAGATAAGGGCTTCACAACCCTGCATAGTCTGGTATCCGTAAAGAGAGTAAATGTTCTTAAAAGTCTGATAGAATACTGGTACTATAGGCACTGGAGCCCCGGAAACTCCAATTTCCATACAGTGGTTGGGTACGTCTATTCGGGAAGAGAACGTAGGCTAAATATGCGGAAAATTTTTTTCTCCGTCACTACTCTAGGGAGCATATTGGCTTTCCACAAAGCATCCATTACTTTGTTTCAGTAATCAAGTTGATTTACAAGCTAAGTAGATGATAATCTATTGTAGCTTTGCTCCTTATGATTGTGTGTAGTGGTGAAGATCCTTGCTAAGTTGTGTGGTGGTGATCCTTACTTAGCATTGTAATTTTGTCTTAGTAGGTGCCTTTTTCTTTTTCCTTTTTTTTTGATCATTTGTCGGATGTTTGTCTTCATCGCCAGATATTTCATTAGATGGATTTTTTTGGTTTGAATTTAAAGTGTTTTTATTCAATACTCCAACCCAATTTAATTTTTTTTCGTCATGTCCTCTGCTAGGATTTGAACCTGTGCCGTTTGCGTTGTATGCCTACGCTCTAACCACTACACCACGCAACCTCCACTGGTTATGAAGCTAAATTGTAACAAATACTGCCAAAAGTGCTGGTGAAGCTCTCAGAAAGTGGGGAGCTCTACACGCAGGCAATGCAGTACAGGCTTTAGTAAAGAGGAATTTTTTCTCAACTTTCAGGGTTCATTGGCAGCACTTAAACTGCCTCTATCTGCTCTATATATGTACATACCAAATTATTTTTATTGACGTACCCATTGAGTCAAAAATAAGCTTCGTCGTTAAAGATATTTTTTCAATAGAAACTTACGAAACGCATTTCTAACACAACACGAATTTTGATAACAAATCGCGTGTCACACGGTAAGTGATACTAAAACCTATTGATGGGAAAGTTTGGTGAGCAATGAATCTCAGTTTTGGAGCAGTCCATTAACCGCCAAAAACATGCGAATTGATTAAATTGGCTATTTTACATTTTCAAAATCCAACGGTTAAAAAATCAACCGTTATGTTGTAGTAGGAGCCCCACTACTCCGAATCAACTCTGCTGCATGATAAATAGCTATTACTTAGGCCTGAATCACGAACGTACTACATAGAGTAATCTGGGAGGTTAAACCTTTCGTAAAATATTCCACTACCCACTCTGTTCTCAATTTTAGAGTCATCAGTATAAACATCCATCGAATTACCTGGGACTACGTCTGGACCAAGTCAAAGGCCCAGTCATCCCTACTAGGAATCTCGAAGTGGAATCCCGTATACAGCTCTGGTCCAGATGAGATATAGTCAATATAATTTAGAACCCGGTTTTACTCAGATAGGATAGAGGAGTGGTAGTAGGGAACAATGTGCTAGCGTGGCTGGACATTTAAAAGGAGCATATCAAAAGGAGCTTTTGTAGGGGTGGTATGCAATGCACCAGTAATTTTCAACGCAGCAGAGCTGCCCTTATCAAGAGTGGTCCGGTAGAAACCACTCTATAGAAAGATTGTGTTCGATAAAAGAACACAACACCAGTTCCTTAGCGTTGCATTTTTTTTAGATGAGAACACAAAAAGGGCAAAAAATGCTACGAAGACGTTGTAACCCTGTGATTTGTTTCAAGGAAAACAAGCCCAATATTTGTGCACTTTTTAAGGGTAAAAATTACAACATTTTTCCACTTTATGAATGCAACCTTTTTAGAAGATTATTTTTAAATGAACACAAAAAACCAATTAAGGGCAAAAGGCAAAAAATTGCTATATTTTTACCAACAAAAAAAAGACGCAAAAAACTCATAGTGCTGTAGAGTGTCTTATGGTCATGGTGGCTCTAATTTTTTTATTTATTTAAATCGAAATTATTTAAATTCAAGCCAAATAAAAATAAAAAAAAAAATTGTTTAAAGAATATTTTTTTTGTTTAATCCCATTAAACACGATATATCGCCCGCTACTGATCTAATTTATTTGATTTATAGAGTCAAGTAACAGTAACTTTTAAATTCAAAGATGAAATTAAAAAGAAATCTTTTTTATAAAATAAATTAAAAACTTGAAAATAATTATAAAATTTTTATTTCTTAATATTTTATAAAATAACAGTTATTAGGCTTAAATGTAAAATCAATTTTTGTTTATTTTTTATATTTTTTTAGCAACAAAACCATCATTTTCGTTAAAAAAGAAAATTTCTGATTTTGAGCAACATCAACGGCAACCCATAGTGAACTTTAGCTGTTAAACTATCACGTCTTAAAATCATAAAAAAAGCAACACCAACAAAATCAAAAAAGTGTTAGAAAGACTTTTTTTGTAACAAGTTTGTGCCACTTTTTGTGTTTGTGTAAAGGAAGAAAATAGAAAAAAATAGAAAAAAACCTGTAAGAGATATGGTAACAGTTACACTTGACATTTCTCTGCATACGAGTGAGTATTCATATATAACCAGCCATGCCACAACCCACAATATGATTTCAGAGCTGATGAAAATCAAGTTATATTAGATTTCCAAATGGTCTCTGTGTTAAAGCAAAAAATAATGCAACATATTTTATATATGCATTTACTCATAGGCAAACTGACCATGCAACTATAAGCTTGACTAGTTGATGACTACGAATATGCATCATAAATTTATTTAATTGAATATAATTTAATTTTTTTGTTTTTGTTTTTGTTTTTGTTGTTTTCATTGCTATCATACAAAATATGTATGTATGTTTCTGTCCAAATATTATTGCAGAAATTGAAATGCTGGTAACTGTCATTTATTTAATGAATTTGTCTATTTCGCATAAATTTCAGCGAATCTTCAGAAAACAAAACGAGATACCGCCGCCTTCCACTGCCAGAGATGCGTTTGTTCACTCTCATCTTTATTACCTTTAGCAGCTCTGGTTGTAGCCTTAAATGATTTTTTAATCACAATGTCGGCTTGTAGTTATAGATTTAACATGTCATATGATCAAGGCGGTAATAATAAGTAATTGATAATAAATTTACATTAATTTACTACATTTTTTTTTAATTTTTATAAAAACATATAAGATTTTTTTTTTAAATTTATTAACGCATTGGTAGCTGAAATAAAAAATTAACTTCTTTAGAAATTAAATAAAAAATAAAATAAAAGAAGAAGAATTGAGAACACAAATGTAATTACGAAAATCTAGATATTGTTTTATGAAGATTGATTCATAACTTGGAGACTTATTCTTCATGATAATAAAGCGTTTTATTTATTAAAAAGAAGTCTAATTTGTTTCCACCTCTCTCAACTTGTGAAAAGATCTCTTATGATCTCCCATATTTTTGAAAATAGTATTCATAGTGATAGGGCATAGTGACATATTTCCTCCGGTGGTTTGCGCAATGTGTGTCCAATACATCCAAATTTCAACGTTCACATTCCCTACAACAGTTTTCGCCTACAGTTGTAGACCTGAGCCGAAAAATTTATTTTAAATTAAAGGAGTCGTTTTTCTAAGTTTGTTTCGAACCACTTCAGTCACAAACCATGTTTCGCATCCATAGAAAAGTATGGATAGGATACACGCTTTAAAAATGTGTTTTTTCGTTTTCCATCTTTATGTACATATGTATGTATGTGTGTATGATCTACTGAGATATTTCGCTGATGGATCTAATACCATAGTGGTATACATAACGATGTAAATGACAAGACATCTGACAAGTGGTGTGGTTTTGTCAAAAAGGAGATCTTTCGATTCTACTTGACTGATTGCAAGCCGTGAACTACCAACCAAACTGTCTTTAATTTTACGTATTGTAATAAATCGTAGATAAATAAAGGCCTCTAGTAGGCTGAAATTTGGCAATATTGATAAATGTTAATTCCAAAATTCATTTAAATTTCTTTAGAAGATTATCTGTATAAGAGCGATTACAGCAAGTCTTAGCACTCCAAAAATGCATCAGCTATTATAAAAATATGTTATTGAGAGTATTCTAAACATGGCCTAAAGCACCTAAAGAATACTTGTTGTTACCTTTCTAATAATTTTGAATATGCCACGTATGTATTCTAATTACAGATTTTATCAATTGTGTAAATGCTTCTATCGATTTTCTTATTTTATTCTCCAAGCATTTGGGGTGTAGGGAGAGGATGCGATTATATAACCTCGCTTATATAGGGTGAGCAATTTAAAAGTTTAAATATGAACCAGCGGTTATTTCTAATCTGGCAATAATTACTCGTATGCCATTCTATTCTGTCATAAAATTCAGTATATTATCTCCACTGAACGAAATGAATCGATTTACGCTTGAGCAAATTTGGGACTTCTTGGAAATTTATCATCATTTAAAATTATCTCTTTTGGTGAAGCACATTTTCATCTTGGTGGGTATGTTAATAAGCAAAATTGCCATATTTGGCACTCAGAAAACCCAAACGTGGTTTTACAGAAACTAATACACCCATTACGAGCGACTATTTGGTGCGGCTTCGGGAGCGAAGGCATCATTGGCCCATATTTAATTTTTCACAACCATTACGATCAATAGAGACACCTATCGCACCATGATATCCGATTTTTTTTGTGCCCGCTCTTTATCGTATTAATGTGAACGATGTTTGGGTTCAACAGAATGGTGCAAATTGCCACACATCTCATGCCACAATCGATTTATTGCGTCAAACGTTTGATGGTCGTTTAATAAGCCGAAATGCTGATATCAATTGGAAGCCAAGAAGCTGCAATTTGACACCGTTGGACTATTTAGTGTGTGGCGCCGTTAGAGACAACTGTTTTGCCGACAAACCATTTGAATGTTTTTTATGTAATCACTTTATCCACTACGCTCTCTCTCGGTGAGATCGTTTTATTTTATTTTTTGCTTGAAATCAATATTTAATCGGTCCAAAAGCTATTATTCTGAGCTTTTCTTTGGTAATCGTTTTAGCGTTTTCGTTATATATGACATTGTGCGCATTAACTTATTTAAGTAACTTTATAGTTAACAATCTATTGACCTTTAGTCTGAATTTGAATCGAATTTCAAGCGCTATGATCACATGCATTGTTTCTCTAGTTGCTAACATCGAATATGTGATCTTGATCTTTAATCTTTAATTTAATCTTAGCATGGGAGTTTCATGTGCCCTCTTTTGCATCTCTTCTCGGTTACATACTCGAAAAATCTTTTCGCTGGAGCATATTCTTTTACATGCAAGCATTGTACTTTGATGCTTCTAACTACATCAATGTTGGTATAGGATTGGTTAATTCGATGACTCGTCTTTAACGCAGCGTTTTCTCTCGAAAACACCATTTTGTCTTATGTTGATCAGCGCACCGAGATTTGAATGATCTGTTGAACAGCCCCATATGCTTACCGCATCAAATTAAGGCTACGAATAAAGCCAGTTGTCTTATTTGTTGGGAGAAGAAATATCCCTTTTGAAGTCAATATAGCATTTCCTACGAAACTTTTTCTTTGGGCCGAAATGGCAGGCCACTCGCAAAGTAAAAATCGTGCAAAATATATACAAAACATCCTGAAATGTGCTGATGGTATCTAAGACTACAATGCCCAGTAAATATACCCTTTAGTTCTCTAAGATCACTCCTGTTGGGAAGTAAAAGCTTCCTGGATCCACCGAGGGAAACAGAAACCATCTTTTTCATGTATATACTGTTTGGCTCAATAATCTATTGCCATTTTTGTGGTAAAAACCATTATTCCATTAGTATAGAACTTCTGGAAATTTTGAGCAAATAACTGATCAAATTGTGTTTTACAGGCCTCTACTGAATTTCAATCTACAACTTTAAGATAATTCGGCAGAGTTTGAAGCAATCGAAATATTAATCTGAAGGCGCAACGCTCCGGCTGTATGGTGGATGCAGCAGTACTTCCCAGCCAAGCTCTTTCAGTTTGTGCCAGGTCTTCAAAAACTTAAGTTGCCTGCTTTGTCATAATGAAACACAGCACCTTATCTTTTAAGCAATTCTAGCCGTTTAAATTGAATTTCTTGCTTCAATTTCGTTAATTGTTAACAGTAGAGATCAGAATCAATCGTTTGACCGGGTTGTAGAGGTTCACAATGAACAATTCCCTTCCAATCCCATTACGCACACAGCATTGCCTCTTTTAGTGTCAATCTTGGCTTTGTTGCCATTTGCGAAGATTCACCTTATTTCGTCCATGATTTCTTTCGCACATTGTTGTTCTACATAATCCACTTTCATCGCCCGTAACTTTACGCTTCAGAAATGTTTCGAAACGCGAATTGAAATTCGGTTCATTAAGTTTTTCAGGATTTCACTGTTTCTTTGCGAATATAGCTTTCTTTGAATGGTTGATAAACATAAGATTCACAATGTATGCACTATGTTAATAACTGTTTGGTGATAAGCACTTAGTTTCCTATCAAAGTTCACGCTGCTCATGTGTCGGACTTTCTTAAGCTTTTCCATGATTTAATCAATTTTTCAAGTGATTGGTCGAAGAGAGCGAGCTGCATCTTTACATCAATAGTATCAGATCGAGAACAAAAACCATTTTGCTGCTGTTTTTCTACGTACAGCGTCGTCTACGTAAACTTCACAATTTTTTTCGGCAACCTGCGTCGCATTCCTACCTTTTCTATTATATACTAGAGAAGTAAAATATAACGGTAATGTTCGAAATTTGCACTCATATTTAAACGTAAATAACTTTTCACAGAGGAATGTGATTTGAATAATGTCTTCTAACAAAGTGAAGCTTAAGGTGTGAACTTTCAAACAATAGTAATAGTATTGCCTGAAGCAATTAATATTACCAGAGATATTACAAGAGCTATCTACCGACAATTTGTAACCGAACTTATTTATCTTCATTTAATTAAAAAAGAAAATTATTCTCCTGTTTAAAGGCTATTTTCCATCATTCGTCTGGGGAGCATATTGGCTTTTCATTGCTTTTTTTCAGTTTCGTTAATCAAGTTGATTTTCAAGCTAAGTAGATGATTAATCTACTGTAGCTCGCCTCCTTATGACTGTGTGTAGTGGTGAAAATCCTTGCTAAATGGTGGTGGCGATCCTTACTTAGCATTGTAATTTTTTCTAGTAGGTGGCGTTATTTCTGATCATTCGTCTGATGTTTTTTACTGTCGCCAGAGGTAAGCGGGAAAGTCAAGGGGACTTCTTTAGATGGATTTATCTGAACGAAGGTTGACGTTTCTTTTATTAAACGCTCTAAAACCGCATTTAAATTTTCTTTTAGTCATATTATCTACTGCGTTTCGAACCTAGGCTACTTGTATTACATGCGTGTACTCGGACCACTACACCACGCCGTTTAAAGGCCTTGCTATTTACTTTTCTCTTTCTCTAAAAGATTTATTTCAAGAAAAAAATCGAAAGTTTTATTAATAAAAAGAAGGCTCACCCATTTGACCCTGAAATACAATTTACGAATATATTCAAAACTGAAGCAGCATAAAATTTCTTTTGGTGTATGATAATGAACTTGTAACAAATTCTTATGAAATAATAAATTGTGTTCGTTTTTAATTTACATATAAAAATTGTTGTTGTTGTTTATGGTTTTATAACAAAAAAGCCTATTTAATGCATCTTTATTTTTATTTTTTTTTATTTTTTTCATAAAAATGCATTTATTTTTAAGCCACTGATGGCACGTGGTTGGTTAGTTATTTCCCTCCGAAATAAAAAATTGAAATGATTTACTAAACAACAACAAACACATACGGGTATTAAGCAATACTTGTGATATTTGTGTTGTTGTTGTTAATTTTGTGGATTTTATGCTGCATTTGTGCATCCAAAAAGTAATCTGTCTTTACACAATGGAGGAGCCGCCGCCGCCATTCACCTCTTCTTTCTGGTTAAGATTTTATGTTTTGATTGTTGGATTTTTGGATTTTATGCTGGATGAGCGAGCACACGGTCAACTGTCAACGAAATGATAAAAACAAATCGAATTGAATTGAATTGAAATGAAATGAAATCCAATCCAATAACTTGATTTTTGGTATTTCACTGCGTTTTTTCGATTTTTTTTCATTTTATTTTCTTACATTTTGTTTATTATGATGATGATTTTTTCTTTTTAATTTTATTTAAGTTTAATTTGTTGTATTGATTGTTGTGTCTCATTTCAATTATTGTGGCAATTGATTACAAAAGCAAATTGAGTGCTAAAAACGATACAAAACAGCAGAAAACAATCATTAATATGCCAACTAAATTTGATTATTGTGCCTTTAATTGCCATTGATTGTTAAGAGAAGAAAACCAACAATATTTTTATTCAGGGTTACAATAAGTTTCTTAAGGCTCTTTTTTCTTCTTCTTATTTTTCTTTTTAATTTAATTTAAAATACCCCCCGAAAATGCAGAAACAAGAACTGAAATCATTAACTATCTATCCTATAAATATTGTTTAAGTACATGAACAAACTAAATAAGTTAAATACAATAAAAAATTTAAAAAAAATACCATAAATTATTGACAACAAGTAAGAAAGTTGTGAGTGGTTAAATACGAATTTATGATATGCTATACTAAAAATGTAGCGAAGAACGCGGCATGGCATACAAGTCAACCCGACCATTCAGTCAGTAGCAACGCACCAAGTAAGACAGAGGTATAGAGAAAAGGGGAGAGAAGAAACATCTGTTCCGCAGGAAGAAGAGATAAAGAGAAAAGCGTCACAATGAAGCCCGAAAATTTTACCAAGGAGAAAAGCATCAGACTGTTGGTTTTCGTAAAGGCACTTCCTCCTGCAAAAATGAAGAAGGTAATGTAGTGACAGATACATCTAAGGTGCTGAGGATATGGTACCAATTCTAGATGATGGTATTGACTGTATACCGTCTAGTCAAAAGGGAGTCAAAATGGCAGTAACTCGGCTGAAGAATAACAAGGCAGCGCGTTGATAGTGCGTATGCGTCAGCTTGTTTGCTCAGTCTGGCTAACAAAACGAATACCCTACGACTGGAACATTAGCATATTTTTTCCTGTGCATAAAAAAAAGACAAGCCAACTACAGATGATTAAGTCTCCTTCCCATCGCATATAAAATTCTATCGAACATAGTCTGTAAAAGATTACAAACTAAAGTCAACAAGATAATTGGGCCATATCAGTAAGGCTTTAGAACTGGAAAATCTACAAATCCAAATTCAAGTTACGCCAAAGCCTTGAAAAGACCGAATAAAAACAGATCGACACATACCATATATCAAGCCATGTCGGACTTTAACTGATACGCAGTTAAAATAGGAAAGAACATCTCCGAGCCGAACGTAAGATCTTTTTAACATTTTGCTGGGAAATGTTATACGAGACGCAGGTGTGAATATTGCTGGCACAGCAATATACATCAGACAACATATGCTATTTGCTTATGCCGACAACATCGACAACATGGATCGAACATTGCGAGCAGTTATTAGCACCTTTAAAAAAGTCGAGGAATAATCTACTAAAGTGGGTCTGACAGTAAACAGAGATAAAATGAAAATGTGCGTTGTTATCAACGCACAGAACGTCCAGTACACTCGAGTAGACAATGGAAGTTGGAAACTAAAATTTTGAAATAGTCAGTGATTTCATCTACTTCGGCTCCGCCATAAACAAAACAAACAACATCAGTTTTGAAATAATACCGGAAAATAGATGCTATTTTTGATTAAACAAACAGTTTAAGAACAAATTCACCTCTCGACAAACGAAGATTATTCTACACATGGTTCTGAAGCATGGGTGGTTGCAAAAGCAGACAAGAGAAAAATTCATCTTAGAATATATGGACCCATCTGCGTGGGCGGAGAACATCGGTTAAACATGCTGCAGCTAAGAAGTCATTTGAAAACGAGCCTGGTAACGGAAGGATCAAGTAGAGGAAGACATCTAGAAACTTGTTGCCAGAAATTGGAGAAGTAGTACAGAAGATGGTAGCACGTGGAGAACTCTTATATGTCGTCTGTGGCGGCAACCTAAGTAAGTATATTAAAGAGGATCATTTGAAATGAAAAGAAAAGATAACAATTAAGACGGCTTAGTAAAAGGGTATGAATATATTTCAACATCGTTCCTGATAGTTCTACAAGCGGTCAATTTAATTAATAATGATTTAGATCAATAACTGCGATCTTATGCTCCTCCAAAGCAGTTGAAGTTACGTCAGAAAATGCGTGTGCTCTACTGGGTAGGGATAGGCCCTATAAGCCCTATTTGTATTCCATCAATGGGTGCGGAAAAGACCTATCCCACACTTGCCATTTGAGCCGTTCTGCAATACCTCCATTACACATGTCGATGATGGAGAATGGAGGCATGCCCTTGCATGGCCTGTTTTCTCCGGTTTTAGGGCTGGGGACATTGTGGCACACATGAGTAAATAAAGGCCATCTTCTTCTTAACATAAATGGTTATATGTCGCTCACTTTGATTATGGGCTGGAATTTACAAACGAAAGGAATATATGGTTGAATAAATCGTGGTTGCGTAATTTCACGGACTAGGTTTGGTTCATCAATGAAGCCTGTGTAGTTGATTCCAATTCCTAATGGCTTTGCCTATAGTCAAACACTCTTCGATTATCCAGGCGGAAGTTTAATCTAATTTCACTTGCATTAGGGAATGTCAGAAGAAAATTGAAGGATTTGAGTTTTTATGTGATGTCAGATAGTAAAGCGGCTTGGGGAGCCTTGTCATCCTGTCAGATAAGGTCAAAGGTTGATATGGCCTGCAAGGTACCTCTCAAAGAACTTGGCTTTCAAAACAGGGTTACTCTATGTTGGGTCCCTGATCGTAAGAGCCATCCTGTGTTCAAAAGGGCTAAATATTTAGCGAACAGTGTGCCGCTGTGGTATGATACCGACCAAGGGTCCTCGGTTCAATGCCAGGTCAACCCAATAAAAAAATAAAAAGTTTTTCAACAGCGGTATTACCTCATAATATTAGCTAGTAACTGGGTACGAACTTTGCCCTTCGGAGCCAGCGTTAAACTGTAAGCCCCTGTCAATGAGTTTAAAAATAGAAACGGGTGCAGCTCATTGACTAAAAGAAATCCCCTTGTTCCTTCATAGAATGTTATGGGAATTAATATCTATAAATATTTAGCGAACAGAAAAGCCCACTAGGTTTATATTGGCTTCGAATAATATTTCGGTGTCCCTGTGGGATACATAAGGGGGAGGATTGACTTATTTTTAAATAAGACCAGCACCCAGGGGTAAAAAAACACTTTAGAAATCTACAGTGAAACCACTTTACCTTTCCAAACCACTGTCTTACGAAGAATTTATTGAATTTGATCACTTTTCATTATGAATACATTTTGGTTGCTACGCTTTTTCATTTTAAAACGTTGCAAACATCAACACAAACGTAATATATGATGTTGTAGAGAACATTTATACAAACAGAAGTTGAAAACTAAACTTGCCGCCTTAAAAAACTCATGCTAATCAATATCCTTGACTAGGCATTTAAATTTATTTTTTTTTTTTTCGTTAATATAACGTTCATGATGATGATTGCTTTTCAATAAATCTTTTGATGAAATATTTATTTTGGTGACTACTGGCATAAATACACAAAAACAATTAAAATGAAATAAATGACATGAGTTGATGCAATAACTCCTTGGGAATTATTTGACTAACTCAACCAGTCCATATTATCACTATAACACATTTGATTGATTACCACCTCATTTGCATGGGACTTTATTATTATTTTTAATTGTTAAACAATTAATAATAGTTCATATGGTAAATAATTATCAATGATGGTTGTGGATAAAAATCAATGACGTACTTAGATTTACATATAAAGCGTTGGTCAAAATAATTTTCGGTTCCATATGTCACGATGATAATAGGTAATACATTTTGTTTTAGTTTATGTATCAAGCCTTCACGCCATATTTTATTAAATGCCTGTGAAACGTCGATAAAGAGAGCGGGGGAATATTTTTGTCCTCAGAAGCCCTTCTTATATCACTCACCAGTCTACGTGTCTATTCGGTTGTGCTGTGCTTGCTTTACTTTCTCGCCTTTACTCAGTACTGGGTTCAACTTTTTAATTAGACAACAGGTTTATTAGCCTATATGACTCCATCTTTTTTCCTAACGGAGCATCGCCGTAATCATATTATTGATGATTTTATTAAGTCTGGGTGTCTTATTAAGGTTGCACTAAAAATGGCAGTTCTACAACGTCGTCTGCAATATTCGGTTTCAAAAATAAATTACCCCTTTTTAAGGTCATCTGTCGTCTTGTAATGTCGAAAGAATATGTTTCGTAGATTACTCTTCTTGCAGCTTCTACGGAAATAATTATATGGTACTTTCATTGCCGGTTATAAATCTTATAAGGTCACTTATATGTACCATGGACAGTTTTCTTATGGCACCGTTTTTCGGTTATCCAGATTTTATTTTTCTCGAGTTAGATAGATAATTTACCCAACGTTCATTATCCATAAGGCTCAGTTCTCGTGTATCAATTGTTAACCCTTTTCAAGAGAAATACCAATATCCTCAATTGTTTCAAAAGATCAAAGATATGAATGTCTATATTTCATTTAAACTCATTTAATTCCACTGTATACTCTCATTTTAAGTGCGTTTCTCTTTGTGAACACCACTGATTTAATGGCTCACAGGATAACAGTTAGATTTCTCGCTTCACCATAGAAACTTGGAATTCATAAACAATTTGATTTGACCATTTTTGTAAATATTAATAAATATTAAATGTTAAATGTGCCGTAATACTGAATATATCGCGCGACAATATTAATGACCATTATTTCAGGTCTACTTGATAGAATAAAATCTGTCATATATCTGCCATTTAATAATTTAATTTAAAGCTGCCGCGGCTGGCCTCACAGTACCCGTTTCGATCGGACCAATTTTCGAGAACTTTTTCGAGTGTACGGGGTCGTATCTCGGCAATGGCATCACAAAAGTTAACCCTCAAATGCTCAATTGTCTCTGGCTTGCTCAATTGTCACTTGTTTTTAACGGCGCCCCACAAAAAATAGTCCAACGGTTTTAAATCGCCGCTTCTTGGCGGCCAACTGAAATCAGCAATCTTTGAAACGGCAATAATGAAAGGTTCTAAATTTGGTCTAAATAAATTGTTAGGCAATAAACATCATGAGTAGAAATATGAGCGAAATTAAATAAGTGGGTGTGACATATCCCATACGAAAAAAATATTGATTTTTATACATCTAGAGATCGGTTATAATGGCAGTTTCTGAACTTGGTCCTTTAAATTTTTCTTATGAGGATTACATTTCATAGGTATACAACAAAAATGCACCCAGTAATGTGGGAATGATTAATCGAGTATTATATAGAACGCAAGTGTGTTTGATCTGTTATACCGATAGCTTCAAAATGAATGATTGCGTTGGTGCTACTGTTCGTGGACCAAGAATAGTCGATCCCAACCGAGACAAGTCGATCCCACTGGTATAATCGCTGAGTGTCTTCCGTCTGAGATAGGGTAAGACTATAGAGTATATAGTATACTCTGAGAGCCAAGCTACCTTAAGTATTCTTATTTCGAATCATATGACATCTAGACTTGCCAAATATTGCTACGATACGGTGCAAATTCTTTCGCTTATGAATAACGTCTAGTTGTTTTGGTTACCTGGACGCTGTTGGATAGTTGGTAAGCAAACAGCAGATGCATTGGCTAGGAAATGTAACAGCTTATATTGGTCTGGAACCTTACTGTGTGGCTCCACTTACTACAATCCTCAATCCAATCAATGATTGGGAAATTGGCAGATACTTGAAACACTGGAATACTTAGAGGACTTTGCCACTCTGGCCGGTGATTAGTTCACAATTTTGGCATCACTCTAAGGTTCTCAAGTGTGGAAGGCCGACGGATTTCCTTACGGGCCATTGTAGACTGAGAGCGCATTTGAAAAAGAATGCGATTACGGATGTGCATATTTGTAGACTGTATTCACAAGCAGCAGATAAATCGGAATACATGTTGTGTAAATGTGAAGTTGTTTGGGAAGACATATGATCTCATTGGCAGACATATCCACCATTAGAGTTTCAGATCTTCTGGTGTTCATTAGGAAATCGACAAAGCTACTAAACAAACCATACAGCGCAAAGGGAACATAGATACCAAGGGTCATACAGTCCTGCAAGAATGCCTGGTCCGAATGATAATGATATAGAGCGCAAAATACATTTTTTTCATTGTCCAACTCATAATCATTTTATAAAAAAAATTAAATATTTTTCTTAACATCTTTTAATCGGATAAATTTTTACAAATATTTTCGAGTAATTTGGGTGAATTATTACACTTTGTCACACAATCACGACAAACACATACATTTTTTATTAAAATTTTTTGAAAATTATCAATTACCAATGATTTGCCAAAAATCTTACTCTTAAGCATACAAATCCAAAAAAAAATTAATTCTCAATTGCCTTGAGTTCAGGAAAATTGCGAAATTTTTAAGCGGATTAAAGACATCATAATCAACACAATTTTTATATGAAAAAATAATCTTTTCAATTTAAAGTTTATATTTCTTTTCATTTTGGTATTTCAAGTGCAGTTAGAAACTTTTGATATTTTTAATGCATAAAGGTGCCAAGATTAGACAAAAAAAAAAAAAAAATGGAAAAAAACGTTTGTATTTTTTTTTTAAATTTAAATTTGTCATCTTTTTGATTAGAATATACTCACAAAAGTGGTAAAACGCATGTGAACTTCACAGATTTTTATTAAAACAAACATGATTTCAAATTCATTAACATTTTAATTTATTCGGTTCGTGTTTAGAGTAGATATTTCATATTTTTTGTTTTTGCAATTTATTTTATATTTCTTTTTTTAAATTAACAGTATTTTTAAATTTGAATGTGTTTTTCTAATTTTTTATTCTAAATTTCTAGTATAGTAAGATGTTTCTATGTAGTATATAATATGAGAAGAAGAAAAAAGCCAACATCTGTATATTCGGCTTAATCAGTCGCAATCATTATTATAATTATCGTTTGGTTGCTGGCAAAATGTCTTCATAAAATATCTGAGTTTATTAAGGCATTCCATACTCATACAGTTAACCAGTAATCGTATAGATGAAATAATCAATTTCATAATGATTTCATAAGATTAAAAAGCAATAAAATATTTTTTGAAAATTATTAAAAATTTAAGAAAAAAATTAAAAATTATTGCTTTTATTTAAATAATATTGAATAAATTAATATAAATTTTGTAAAAGTATATTAAAAAAAAGTTAGTAGGAGTCAAGGAACCCCGGTCGACCAAGAAACACCTGACGACGCAAAATTTTCTAAGAACTAAGGCAAAACAATCTTGCGTGAGAAGAGGCAAATACAACGGTAGCAAATCGTATAAGATAGAAATGCTTTGTGAAAGCCCTATGCTTCTTAGAGGATTAAGAGAAAAAAAAATATTTCCAGTACTAATGGCAACTCGATTGTACTATAGAATAAAAATGCATGAAGTTGTTCTAAGCATTTTCGAGTACAACAAAAATCTTTTTCTGACGTAAGATGTGCTTCAAAATGATAAGGTCACCTTAATATATGCTCAATTTATCCAAACTATAAAATGTTATGTATGGTCACCTTTTTCAAAAAAAATCTACGTTCAAATAAGTGAATACTAAGCCAGTTTGGCTCTTAGAGATGTACCGTTGTATTACGTTTATTTAAATTTATGTAAATAAGTGCAAAATTCATTGCGTCAAAATGATAAGATCGGTGATTATTCAAAACACCTAAAAACTATAAGTTATGGGTAAAGGACCGGTTTTTCTTATCTACTTACCGATTTTAAGTTTCTAATATTGAAAACTGAACAACAGAAATATAGGCTCACGGTCTGTGCGATATTACGGAATTTTCAAAAGATCTCTTATTTTCATAACATGTTAGAAATTGTTCATGAATCAGGGCTGTATCTGGATGATCTAGCGAGACATTCGGCGGTTAGTCTTAATTGGGTTCATGGACGTGAGGACATTGTAGTAACTGTATGGCGGATGTATTTGAGCTGGTAGATACCACTTTGGATCCAAACGAATCGATTGGGAATTTTGGTGCTTCTCTTAGGCAGAATAGACGGCTGGCGTTACGAAATTTCCACCAATTGCCAACCACTGCTATGAAGAATCTGGTCATATTTGAGTTGTCGGTGAATGGCAGTTGAGGCTGCCTATCCAGTCTGAGATCATGGTCATTGACATATGTGCTGATATCAATCTCTGACAACCAAGCTGCCTTAAGGGCATTTGTCTCGAATCGTATAACATCTAAACTAGTCAAATATAGCTACGATACGTTGCAAAGGCTTTCGCTTAGGAATAAGACCCAGTTATTTTGGGTACCTGACAACTGTGGGACAGATGGTAATTAGACAGCGGATGCATTGTCTAGAAAAGGGTGACACCCTATATCGGTCCGGAACCGTACCGCACAGCACCACTTACTACCATCCTTAATCTAATCAAGGATTGGGAATTTGACAGATGCTTGGAACCTTGGAATGCTTGAAGGGAACTTCGTCACTCTTTGGTGGCTATGAGTACGCAATTTGGGTGTCGCTCTGAGGTTCTCAAGTATGGCAGACCAGACTTGAAACTCCTAACGGTATTTCTTACCGAACATTGTGGACTGAGAGCGCACTTAAAGAAGATGTCGGTCACACATGTGCATGTTTATAAACTATGCTGACAGACATCACAGGCAGCGGTACACATATTCTTGAATGTGGGCTTTCCATTATGGTTTCAGATATGCTGATGTTCATTTAGAAGGCAGCAGATCTACTGAACAAACTATAGACCGGCAGAGGCACTATAAGTCGCGGTGTCCTGCAATAGCACCTGGTCGGAATAATGTTAATGACAATAATAATTAATTTATTTTTAAATTGTTTTTTAATCTTAACCGAAACTCTTACTGTACAAGTTGGTTTTTTGGTAACTGTATGAACATTCTAAGCCTTGTAAAAATAAATTAATTTTATTACTTTTCTTTTATACAATATACGTACATAATATGCTTAAATATTCAAATTTCCTTTTCTCAATCATATTTACATAAAAAATTATAGTAATTAATTAACTATTGTCTACCAAAAAAATAAAAAAATAAAAAAACATTATAATTTTAAAGAAATGCAAACAAATTAAAGCATAAAAAATCGCCCACTTAACTATCATAAGCAAAACAAAGAAGCACTTTAAACAACATTTAATTTTATGTTTTTTTCTTTTTTTTTCTACAAGTAGTTGGCAAGATTTAAAGTTTTGTAAAAAAAACTTAAAAATAATTAAATAAATTCCAAAGATATTATAACAGAGCCATCGAACAGGTTATTTTTGAAATTGTTTATCATTTTTTCGCCAAAACACACATAACTTTAGTTATCAGTAGTGTTTCATCTTTTGATTTGTCTGTCCACGAAATCAGTTATGGATAAAAACAAGTAAGAAAGTTGTGAGCAGGTAAATATGGTCTTTTGATACTTTACACCTTTAGGGTCAGTAAGGCACCTATTAGATAGATTTTGATAAATGTAAGTTATAGGCCGATTTTGTCTTAGTTAGTCAGTTAGTTAGTTACGACGGGTAGCCAGACAAGTCCAGCCCACCTGGGTTCAGCATTGATCCCACTGTGATATCCATCAGTAATCCAGAAATTGGACAACCTATATATCCGCGTCCCTTGCGATCGGAACCAACCAGACGCATGTACAAAAGAAGAAATCTTGCCGACATTCACACCGGCCAGATCCGAGCAGCCATCCAGAAACGGACTGCCAAGGAAAGCAGTGCTAATGGCCGAAAGACTCGGACACTGGTGCTCGACAGTCTCCTCTTCCTCCTCATCCTGACAACCCCTACAATAGTCATTGAACGGCAGACCCAATCTCCGAGCGTGCGCACCAGCCATCACAGCCACAAGAGTTTGCAGACTAAGCCCGATCATATAGGGGCCAGATTTGCCTCGATACAGAGCACGTGGGTTCATCATCGCACCGTAGCTGTGCCCTACCCAACATGTACCGCATGACCATAAGTCTGCAAGAGGAGAGTGGCATCCCAACTGAGCGGTCAATCTCCTCATTTTTGAAGAGAGAGCCAGCCCTCGCAAGTCCGTCCGCCACACAGTTCCCCCGGGTGTCCGAGTGACGCCTTACCCAGATAATGTCTAGGTCAGAATGTCTCGCCATCTCGTTGAGAGATGCCCGGCATTCACACACTAGTTGCGATGTCGAGTAGACACCGGAGAGCGCCCTGAACGCAGCCTGACTGTCCGTACAGATCCGGATATTACTGTCGTATACCCCGAAGTACATCAACCAGTCCGCTGCCCTCTTTATCGCCGAGACCTCCGCCTGTAAGACACTGCAGTGGTCCTTCAGTTTAAAGGATTCCCTCACCCCGTATATAGGAATAAAGATGCCAACCCCAACCCGAATATTTTGATCCATCCGTGTAAATCTCAATAGTACTGTGTCTAATTACCGGTTCTGGTGAGATGCACACGGAGAACATTCTATCTAGGAATGTGGACCCTGTCCGGCCATGCCCCTGGCATCCTCAACCTTATCGCAGACATGTCCGCCTTCTGCCTAGCCATCAGGTCCGCTGAAAGCCAGTTCAGCAGTACAAACAAGGCCCTCGAAGGAGTGGACCTGAGCGCACCTGTAATCATCAGTGCTGACACGGCAGAACCCTATCAAAGAGGATATGCAATATGTGGATTTCTCTTGAGACCTCCACCATACAACCGCACCATACATAAGAATAGGCTTAACCACCGTGTTGAATATCCAATTGGAACTCCTACGGCCCTACGACAGGCGTGTAAAGCGCAACATTCGCCCTCGCCGCCCTCGCACGTGTATTTTGGAGCCAGGATAGCTTGGAATCCAGGATTATCTCCATATACTTCGCGCCATCCGACAGCCCCAGCTCAACGCCGTACAGACGCGTTACGGAAAACGACGGAACTTTGCGTACCTGCGTGTGAATAGTACTAATTCCGCCTTTTTTGTCTTACAGTGTATGTTTTTGATATCCACGCCAAGATTTATAGACTAAGGACTTAAGACAAGACTGAAAAACCCCGACTACGCCGACAAAGTCTGTGTCCTAGCCGGAGTAATGGGGCTCCGACATACATATCTTTTCTGAGAGCCAGGCGGCCATCAGATCTCTTTCGGGTGTAATCTTTGGCTCTAGGCTGGTGTGAGACTGTCGTTTCCTTTGGATACGTTTTGTGTCCACGATTCTGGACAACTGTGCTGCTGATGAACTGGCGAGGGCGGGCACACTTCTTCCTAACAGCCATTTGAATGTGAGGGTGGGTGTACCCCTTACCGTCGCTAAGCTGTCTATTAGGCAGAAATATTTGTTGGATGCTGAAAGAGCTTGGACGGAGGTTGACTCTTGCTTTATTGCGAGACTCACCTGGCTCAGGTTGAAAAAGGAAGCATACCAATCAACTCTTTAAACTGTACCGTCTCCGGAGCATCTTCTCTGCTATGTCTATTCTTACATGGGTAGACACGCACAAAAGCTGCGCTTACCTGTGAATGATTTGTGTCGAGGCTGTAGATCGGTTGAAGAGAAGGAGAGCATGGCCAATCTTATCTGCCAGTGTCCATCTCTTGCTCGACGGAGACTTCTTATACTGAACTCTCGTTTTCACGATGGCTTATCGGAGTTATCGATCCTTGACATCAGGTTAATAGACAGGTTTTTTGGGCTGGCGGTCTGGTTTCCGACTTAATTTAGAGACTTGTGCTTCTGTGCGGTGTCTCTGGTTAATCATTGGGACTAACACAGGGGCAGCAAATCATGTGGTAACACAACGGGCAGCTATGCGCGCTCAAAGATGCCTTGATTTAACGAGTCTGCCACTCCCTCCTACCTACCTACCTACCTACCTAATGTTTCTGAATGGTTGCTACTAAATAAAGTAACTTCTTTAAGCTCGCTCTTGTTGAGTAATGGTAACCTCCTCGATCGATATTAAAACAAAACTCATCGCTTGTTTCAGTACAAAGGCATTCTTGCATAGCTGAACAAATTTTCTCTCTCAACCCAGTAGTTTTGATTTTGACCCTGGTACATGTCCAACGAAAACCCATCAAGCTCTTCTATTTGCCAAGCATTCAGCTCTTTGTTTTTGTGGCTGTCCCTTTACCAAATTTGAAATATGTTAGACAGCAGAAAATGTAACTTTAGAGTGCGGCAAATTCATTGAAGAACATAGTGAACCAGAGGAGGGTTTGGCTGCACACCAACCATTGAAAATTTGATTGGCGAGATGTGTTTATAGAGTACGCAGTAGAATATCATTCAAGGGTCATTGCTGCAACAACAAAAGCTACGGCGGATGTTACGAAGAAGTGACAATCGTTCATAGGTAAATGAACTGTAACGAACGTGACGTTTGAGTTTCGCGCTCTGGACGACCTTTTGGCTCAATGCCTAGTCGAAGAGAATCCTCCGTCGAACACGAGGATGATATTAGTGGGCGGAGGTTCCACACTGACTAAGGCGAAATGTTAGACAGTTTATACCAATTTTTGACTTCACCTTACAAGATGAGCGCTTCTGCATGGTCCCAATCCAATTTTTCATCGAACAACTAACCCCTACTTAAAGCAGACAAATAGAGCAAAGAAGCTGCTTGCCCTAGGACGCAACACTGTTATCGCAAACACTGTTAATTGACATGATTAAATGGCACATAGTACACTCCAAAACTTATGCTGGTGTAGGGTATCTCTACCTTTAAGACGAGTGTGTGTATACATATTTTTCAAAATATATGTATATTTACGAGTGTGTATCCCCAGTATGCGTAAATATGTGTTGAAATCTTTCGCACATTAATTATATGATTTTATGTTTGTTTTCAATCAAATCAATATCGAATATACCTTGTTTTATGCAAAAATTTCGTTAAAAAAAATTATAATTAATTAATATGCAATTTGTTTTGTTTTTTTTACATTTTTTTTTTTTTTTTTTTTTTGGGACCAGTGATACCGATCATTTTATTTGTTCAGCTTAAGAGGATTTAATTGAGGAAACCGACACCTTGTTTTTCTATACGATCGTTTTAGTTAATCAGCATTTTTATTATAATTTTATTTAAATCTTAAAAAAACATATGGAAAGTATTTAAAAATATTAATTTCTTACAAACATAATTAATGAGGGATATTAGCGAAAATTATTAAATATATATTTTTTAAAATTATTAATTTGCAAAACACACATATGCAGTACTTTTATTTATTTATTTTATTTATTATCTTTTTATATTTCTAAATTGTTACTATTAAAAATGTACAGTAAATAAAATTCATTTTGATGGACATATTATATGATCAATTATATGATATCATATACTAAGCATTTTAATATGATAAGGTTCCAAAACCATTGAAAGACTTTTCCAAGAATGGCGTACACCCCTATATCTATTATTCGTAAATTTTAAGAAGTCTTTTCATAACATCAGACCATATAGAAAGCATTAAGAAGAAAAGAAAAAAAAATTAGAAGCTCTGTTGGATAATGCAGAACTCGCAGTTCAACGCAATGGAAGTATCAATCAATAATTTCATATCAACGTTGGAATAAAGCAAGAATGCCCTCTAATACCCCAACTAGTCACCATCGTACTAGATGATATTGTGAGGAAATCTGTTCAGAGAAAAAGGGATTTACATAGAGTCTCTCAAGCAAACTCGAGGATTTGAATTTAGAGCAGCAAAACTATCGATAGTCGGCCCATTCGATAGTTTCGATAGTTTGCAAAAAAACTATAGTATAGTTTATCGAAACTATCGATACTATCGAATGCTTTTAAAGGCTAAGTTAGTGAAAACAACGTACAACGTAAGACTTTGTTCTATTGTCAAACTTTAGATGTTAGTTAGTAGTTAACGTATCGCAGCAGCCAGTTGAGTCAGCCATTTATTGTTAAAGTAATGCCAAAGTTGACATTTGCAATGTAAAAATCAAAATTCTGTAGACTTTCTACGTGACAATGAAAACGTAAGCAGCAACGTGCTTTGTTTATGTAGAGAATTTCACAGCTGATCCCTAAGTACACGATACGTTTTCACTAACTCAGCCTTAAGTGTTACTTGTCCGATTTTGCCGATTTTGCCAAAAAAAATCATCTTTTCAGATGAAGCTCATTTTGATCTTGGCTGGTATGTAAACAAGCAAAATTGTCGCAATTTGGGGCACAGAAAACCCGCACGCATACATTGAAAAGCCGATACACCCAAGACGAGTCACTGTTTGGTGCGGGTTTTGGTCCAGAGGCATAATTGGGCCATTTTTCTTCGAAAATGAGCAAGGAGTAGCCGTTACAGTCAATGGCGATCGTTATCGGGCCATGTTGAACGAATTTTTGTCCACAAAAATTGAAGAGGAGGATATTAGCCACATTTGGTTTCAACAGGACGGCGCTACGTGCCACACAGCCGAAGCTACACTCGATGTTTTGCGCCCTGTTTTTGAAGATCGCATTATCAGCCGCAGAGCTGATGTCGTTTGGCCACCTCGGAGCTGCGATTTGACACCGTTGGACTATTATTTGTGGGGTGCCGTCAAAGATAAGTGTTACGCCAACAAGCCAGAGACAATTGACGCCTTAAAGGACAATATTCGTGAAGCCATTGGTAAAATACAGCTGCACACAATCAATAATGTGCTTAAAAATTGGACCGATCGTGTAGGCTACTGCATGGCCAGCCGAGGCAGCCATTTGAATGAAATTATTATCCATTATTAACCGGAAGGATCGTACTTTTAAATAAAAAAAGATATGTGAGAAAATATTCAGTAGTTTTTTTTTATAGCATTTTCAAAAAAAAAAAAAAAATTATTTGGCGGATCCTTTAGAACAACATGCTATGGTCTGACGAAATGAAGATTAATTTGTTTGGGTTGAATGCAAAATGTACGAACATATTTTAGGTACAATTCATATTTTATTTCAGTTTAATAAATAAAAATTTAAGTGACTGTTAAACTGTGTCCATATGTAACTATACGGCTGACAACCTGCGTCGAACAAATTTATGCAAATGTGACTTTGACTGCATTTAGTGACCTCCGTATTTACTCATAGAATTTGACGATAGTATCGATAGTGAAAAAGAAACTAACGATGGTCAGCCAAAAACAAAACTATCGATACTATCGATAGTACTATCGATTGTTTTGCAGGTCTATTTGAATTGTGCAGATGATATTTATCTAATTTCGCACAAGATCTCTAACATTCAAGCTTAATTAGTAGACCTGGACAAATAAGCAAAAGAAAAAACTTTAAGAACGTCAGTAGAGAAAACATCATGTTGCAAGGCAACCGGTCGAATATGTAGATAGTTTCTGCTATTTAGGAATTATAGTACCAACAAATGGCGGCACAGAAACAGACATAAAGCTGCAGGCCCAATAAAGCGAGTGTAGCATTCCACGAAGCTCACAAATATTCAAACGAACTAAGCTTTTCATATTCAACCCGTCCTTAAAGCTAACTCTTATGCATGGAAGCGAAACCTGGCTGGTGTCGAATACTATTACGCTAAAGCTGCAGGCTATTCTGGCCTAAGAACATCAGAAACACGAATTTCTGCAATCTGGTTAACGAGAAATCCATACTTAAACAAATAAAACGTAGAAAATGGAGGTGGATCGAATGTATCAACCGAAATAAACGGGAGAACTTCGTAATGATGGCACCAGAGTTGAATTCTCACGACTCAATATGCCAAAGTTGATCAAAAAAACACTCAGACAAGCACTATATTCCAAGACCTGAAAACCGAATGACATCACAAAGATGGCACAATAGTGCAATTCTTACTGTTCAAGATGCCTCAGTTGACTAAAAAATGCATGGTACTCCAGGGTGCAATGTGATTAGGGCAGACGTGAAAATAACAGCTACAAGCCGAGTAAGGTGCAGATGTTTTTTGATATACTTCCAAGAGGGGTAATGGAAAAAAAATTAAAGACTTTAAGTTGACTTATGTATATCATATACCATAGAGAGTATTTTAATAATTCCTCGAATATATAAAAATGTACTTTAGCAAAAAAAAAAACTAAAATTTCTCCACATAGCCTCTTATAGGTTAAGTACATTGAGTCCAGCTTCTTTTATTGCTTTAAGAAACAAACTTAAATCTTTTAAATTGGCTTGTCTTTCACTGAAGACCGACCAGGTCATATTGCAGAACACTACGACCCATGGGATCTCTTATGCCCCTTCCAGTCTATAGTTTGTTCAGCAGATCTGCTGCCTTTCTAAAGAACACCTGCAAAACTTAAATTATAATGTTGGATATGTCACCTAGCGAGACGCTATGTCTACCTAAACATTTCTATTAAATCCTACCAATAACCCCTCATTCACACAATATGTATTCCACAACAAACATTCACATCTGCGACCGCCATTCTCTTCAAGTGCACTCTCAGTCCACAATGGCTGGTAAGAAATTCCGTTTGGAGTTTCAAGTCCGGCCTGCCATACTTGAGAGTCTAAGAGGGCCGCCCAAATCGCGGACATATCGCCGACCTAGAATGGCGACGTCCGCTTCGAGTTTTCTAGTGTTACAAGCATCTGGCAATTTCCCAATCCTGGATAAGATTGAAGATGGTAGTAAGTGTTGCTGCACAGTAAGGTCCCTGACCGATTTAGGGTGTCACGTAACCTTCCGTAGCCAATGTATCCACTGCTTCATTATCATGAGAATATGCCAGAGAATATGTTAATAGTCTTACCCTTGAGCCAACTGTTTAGGTTAATCTCCGCAACTATGGCAGTGGCCATTATCTGAGCCTGGAACACACTTAGCAATTTTCCCACTGTAATCTACAAGTCACGGTTGGTTCCATTAATATCAGCACCGCCACAGCCATTCATTTTGAAGCCATCAGTATACCATTTAATATTAAATTAACTCCGAACTAAGGCCTCATTAGACCAACAACCCATGTCCGGGAAATCCCGGTCCCTGAATTTCCGCCATAACATCCATGACCGACAATGGTTTTCCGACTACCCTGTGTAGATTAACAGGGCTTGGCGAAAAACTTTGCCGACAAACATGCCGCCACATTAATTACGTAGAAATGAAGCGGTATCAAGCCAATCACGGCCTCCGTAGCCGTTGTTGATCATGCCTCAGTTATACCGAGACAGGCAAACCTCTGTAGCCTGCCTAATGCATTTATGGTGGCAGCTTCTTCACTTAGCTATCGTTGCATAAGTAATAATTGGTCGAATTATAGCGGTATATATCCAAAGCGTCATTGTCGCCGAAAGACCCCATGTCTTACCATAAGAAGAGCGACTGGCCCAGAGGTCCCTTATCACCTTATTCTGGAGGTTACCAATGGGTGAGTTCCAAGCAAGCCTCCTATTCAGAATGACACAAGAACAACATCAACATAGGAAAAGCAGTTCAGAACCCAAGAATTTTTTCTTCGATTGATAAGATCATTTATTCTGCCAATCCATCTTCAATTATCTAAACTGAATTTTCGCAATAGAAATCTGTAAGCCACTGAAAATCCATTGATATACATAAAATTCCCATAGTATTTATTAAACCTTTCTTAAGTTCCAGTAGACTCGGTTTTACTAAAATCGAATATTAGCCCATTAATATGAGTATTAGCAGTTAATTAGAACAGTATTTTTATAAAGTTGCTACGCAGTAAATACAAAAGGATCATCAAACTGGTGTTCTATTTTTCTGTACTTGAACGTATAAAAATCAAACTGAATAATAATGAAATTGATGAATGACATGTGGTTAGAGTGACGTTTTATTTTTATTTATTTTATTTTTTTGAATATAAAACATGTTAAATTTTGTCACCAACGCATTAGTCTCATTTACAAAATTCCTATGTTTTTTTTTTAATTTTTTTTTTATAATTTTTTAATTAATTTTTTTTTTTATAAATTTAGAGGTTTTTATTGTTATCAGTAGTAAGAGAATATTTAAATTTTTTTATTAATATTCTAGAAATATATTTTAAAAAAAGTTAGATTTTCATTATTGTTATGCTAACGTCATCAATATCCATAATATTTTTGTACCCTACAACGTCACAGCTGATGGTGGCATATTGTGTTTTTGCTGTGTTGTATTTACTTATGCTGATTAATGCAGAAAGTGAATGATTAACTTTCGGACATAGGATTAACGCTATTGTTGTTGATAAAAATCAGCCTATAATTTGTATAACCTTATATACAAAAGAAGAATTTATAAAAAACGCTTTTGACGTCATTACTTGCTTTTACAACATTTAAATCAAATTTTTTAATAAGAGCAATACGCTTCAATAATTCAAATTCACTAAGCCCAGTGTTTATTTAAGAAATATATTTCGACTATGGTGTAGGGTATCTTATAGTCGTACCGAAACGTTTATAACTTTCAAAGTTGTTCTAAATATAATCATTTGTTTTTATTCATTTTAATTTACGTGCAGTTGATTACTGAAAGGCTAAAGTGACATAACTGGCGACGAATGAGTAAGTGAGTGACCATCTACATGATTGACTGGGTTGAGTTACTTTTTTATTTTATGAATCTTAGAATTGTCTTTATTTAAAAAATGATTAATTCTAATCGAGAGTCTAATTTTTGGTTGTTCATACAACTTAAAAAAAAAATGTAACCCGCTTAGTTGGACACCTGCAGCCATAGCTAATCATGAATTTTATTTTCTTTAACTATAGTGACGACCCTTTTGGTTCGACCTAAGCGTTTAGAGTCAATAGTGAAAGTAATTGCCTTGGAAATACGAAAAATCACAGAATTAACACTCTGTCCGCGTATTTACAAAAATTTTTTTTATTGCATTCAAGTATAAGATTCAATAAAATATTATTAAAAAAACGTGTAAATTTTTAAGTTGTGAAATGAAATCCATCAATTAATATAAAACTACAGTTTGTATGCCAGGCTTTAAAAGGCCCTTTAATAATGGAACACTTGGTACTAATATGTACTCGTATGTATGCATCACATATTTTTCGTTTAAAATAAATCAAAATAATTTCCCAGCATAATGAAATAGATACAAACGGTCAATGACATCCAATGTCACCCACTCTCTGTATAAAATGCTAACAAAAGATTTCAAATTTAAATCAAATTTGAAACATTGAAGGCCATTTATTCTTTAAAACAATAGCCATTTAAAATGTATTATTAATTCTTCTGTTTCTTTACCACCATCGGCGAACTATAAATATTTTCGAATTGAATCATTCATGTCTTTCGCTATATAAACGTTTCATTTAAAATTAGATGATACATTTATCCATAAATCAAGTTCCTTTAGTGACTCATACGTAAATATAAATATAGTATATATAAATATATAATAAATGAGATATAATATTAAAATTTTATACACAAGAGAAATTGAAAAATTACAATATAAGCGTTTGAATATATCGTTTAAGTTGAAAAAAGCCTATTCATCCAAAAAATAAAACTCGTAAGAAATTTGCCTAGAAGTTTGTAAGACTGATTGCTTACAGCCCGAACACCAATTTACAGCTTATTTACTGAATTGCAAACATTTAAAAGTAAGTAGCTAAAACCCGGTGTGCTTCGCTACCCCATCTTTAATGCTATCTTAATTACATATATTACCCATTTTCCCCATTTTGTCTTCCTCCAGTCGAAACCCAATCATTTGTTCCATCCAGAAAGACACAGTAGGTTCTGCTTTTTTGATGTATATAGTCTTGAAACAAACACACATTCATTTTTATATAGCACTCGAGTAAACCTTCCCACGTTGCGTTAAAGGAATGCATTTAAATTAATGATTTGATTTTATATAGACCGATTTCAGAAACTGCCATTCTAACCGTTCTCTAGATATACAAAACTTAATCTTTACTTTGCGTAGGAGGTGCCACACCAACTTTTTCAATTTCGCCTATATTTCAACAGATTATGTGTATTGACTACGAAGTTGTTTAGACCAAATTTAGAAACTTTCACTATTACCGTTCCGAAGATATACAAAAATAAATATTCACTTTGTATGGGAAGTGACACTCCCTCTTATCCAATTCCGAACACTTTTTGAGTGATGATTTATATTGACCACAAAGTTATTTGGATCAAACTTAGAAACTTTCGCTATTACCGTTCTCTAGGTATACAAAAATCAATGTTTACTTTGTATTTGTGGTGCCGCACCCACTCATTCAATTTCGCACATATTTTGACTAATGATGTGGATTGATTAAGAAGTTGTTTAGACCACATTCATAATCCTCCACTATTATCGTTCCAAAGATATACAATAATAGATATTTACTTTCTATGGGAAGTGATACTCCCTCTTATCCAATTCCGAACACTTTTTGAGTGATGATTTATATTGACCACAAAGTTATTTGGACCAAACTTAGAAACTCTTACTATTACCGTTTTAAAGATATAAATATATCAATAAAAAAATGCATTTGGGCGTGGCACCGCCCAGTTAACGCTAAACCATCTGTGAAACTATACCTTTTCAGCGCATGTATTGGTTTGTAAATCGGTTTAGTGGTTCTCGAGTTATAATATGACGAACATAGGACAACTTATTTGTGTACACATAGATTACTAATTAAACATATCATTCACTCAATTCTAAAAGACTAACAATAATTGACAGTTTTCTTCCTTTTTTATAACAGGCCACAGACACCTAGCCAGTCCTTCCATAAATACATAATGAAGTATATAATTCTCCAAAGTTACTCATTACAAATTCTCGCCCATTAAGATAATTACATTTATGCTTGAAATTTTACAACTCAATCGATCACAACATATTAAAACTTGCTATCAAGCCAAGTTAACATTTTTTATGTATCTTTACAAGGTTCTGCGAAGTGAGGCACTGATGATTACAGGTACGGTCTGGTTCACCTCTCCAAAAGCCTTAACTGGCTTTGGATGGACCTGATAGTTAAGCAGATGGCGATTATGTCTGCGATAGGGCATGGTCTGACAAGAGTCATGGGAATGCAGACATCTTGAGGTATTTGGTTACGATCCCTGGTAGGGTGGATTACTGTTCATCCAATCCTTTCCTAGACAAAATGCTCTCTGTGAACATCTCACCAGATATCGCGCATTAGGCGCGTGTCTGTCGTGGTGTATACGGACGGGTTGAAATACTCGAAAGGGTTAGGGGCGGTGTCTTTAATCCCGCACATGGATTAAGGGTGTCCTTTAGACTTCCGGAGGTCTCGGCATTAAAGAGGGCAATGGACTAGTTTATGTACTACAGGGTATTCGATGTTGATATAAGGATCTGTACGAACAGTCAGGCTGCGATCAGGGCGCTCTCCGGTAGACACCGGGTAGACCCGAAAACGCGGCTGGTATATAAATGCTGGGCATCTCTTAACGAAATGGCGAGACATTGAAACCTATAGCTTATTTGTGTGGGAGATTACTCTGAAACGCTCTAGGGAAGCTCTCCACCTAAAAACGAGGAGATTGACCACCTGGTTGAGATGCCACTTTCCTTTTGCAGACTTCTAGTTCTGCGATACTTGTTGAGCAGGACACAGCAAAGGTAGGAGAATAAATCCACCTGCTCTGTAACGAGACAAATCTGGCTTCAATACGATCGAGCTCGTTCGGAGTCTATCACGGGGATGCCACTTCATAGGCTACGAATCCTGCTGGCTGTTATTACAGAGCACTAAGTAGATGGTGCGCACATTAGGAGACTGTAGGAATTGTTAGGATGAGAAAGAGAAAAAGACTGCCAAACATTCATGTTATGTTATGTCAATGTTCTAATCTTTCAGATATTAAGACTGTTTTCCTTAGCAGTCCGTTTTTGCACGGTTGATATAAACGTCAGGCTATCTTTCTTTGTGCATGCGTCAGGTTAGTTCGTTTCGGGTCGGGGTGCAGACATGTAGATCCACCTGAATGCTGCTTTCTATGGGTATCACAGTGGGATCAGTATTGGATCCAAGTGACTCGTGTCTTGCCACCCGTTGTAACTGACTAACTAACTAATATGAAAAATAATTTTACTTTAACATACTTTTTTTTTACTTTAACATACTAATACTCTCCACTTTTTTAAATAAACATGTCTTGCAACTTAAATAAATTTATGTAACAAAGAAATGCTTCGTCCAAATATAGGCCAATTTTAAACAAAATCAAAATACAGTATGTAATTTATCAAATGTTAGCCATATTTTTACCAAGAGGAGGGGTCGGTGAATCAACGTTATGGGAGACCAATCATATAACTATGTTTCCGATTACAACGTGAGTGGAGGGATCAAATTTGGATGTAGCCGGTAGAATAAAAAAAAAACAAAAGCATCCTTTGGTACACTGGCTCCAATAGAGCAACAATGTCAGTCTACACATTAGGCTGTGCATTATTGAAGCAAATGTTAGATCTGCACTCCTTTATGGATAAACAATCTGGAAAGACACCAGTACCACCACCCAACAGTTTCAAACTTTTGTCAACCAATACTTCAGAAGAATACTTTGAATTTTCTGACCTTTTCTAATAACATAAGCCGGAAATTCGTGAAAAAAACGGCAAGAGATTGACCATACTTTTCGACAAAACGATAACAACTTAGCCAAGCCAGCTCTTCGATGGAACTCTTCTCACCAATCTAGACAAAGAGCTGGTAGATCTCGTATAACACGGTGTCCCTCAACTGAAAATGGAATGAAAAAAATCGGCGTACCTTGGAATGAACTAAGATTAATCGCACAAATTCGTGCCAAATGACGGTCGGCTGCTGTTGGCGCAAGGTCTCTCATATGGAATGACAGGGAGCAGAAAAAATGGCAATTCGTCGGTGCAATGTCCGAAAAAATACGGCGGGAATTGAAGTATCTACCATTCGAGCTCTTAGGGTCTTTTCAGTCGAATAGCTTTTTTTCACGGGATGTATCTAAGCTATGCAGAACTTCTTGTTGACCATGGCATTCGTTTCGAGCATTTCCCACTGCACTATGATAGCTTAGGGTAAACGAGCACCAAAAGCACATAATGCTCTTTTCTGGATACAGATCAGACCATACTCTAAGCTTTGGTGGGGCTCCTGGAGCCACCCAATCCTTCAAGCGATTTTCTTTTTTTACCTTTGTAAAGCTCGTAAGGCGGGAGTGGCGTGGTGTAGTGGTTAGAACGCACGCATATAACACGAGAGGCCCAGTCTTGAATTCCTAGAAGAGGACATGACGAAAAAATGTAATTGCGTTTTCCATCTAAAAGAAACCCACTGACCTTCCAGCATACCTCTGGAGATTATGGCAAACATCAGGATGATCAGAAGAAAAAAATTAAAATGATAAGTAAGGATCACCACCAACACTTAGCAAGGTTCTTCACCACTAGCGGCGCACTAGAGTAGATTAATCATCTATTTAACTTGAAAAATCAATTTGATTTATGAAACTGAAACAAAGCAATGGATGCTATGTGGAAAGCTAATATGCTCCCTAGAGGAGTGACGGAAAAAAATCTCCCATAGACCGATCATAATTAGATACGAAACACTTGTAAATAAGATCACATAAGCCATTTACAACGCAAAAAAGAACTTACGAGTATATAGCTTTTAGGTTCAAATATTGCCCGATCTTAAATAAATTGAATTCAGTGCCAGCTGTACTTGGGCAAAATTTTATTTCTAAAGTTAATTTATCTGTCACTTTAACTTATTTATTTTGCACCACTAACAAGCAAATCGAATCGAAGCTATGACTGCCACCATCTGCTTTAGTGGTGACCAAAAAAAAAACTGACATTTACGTTTAGAAGACAACTCGTGGCTAGTAAAGTGACTAGTCACGAATTCAATTATCAGTAAACAGCAGACAACCTCTTGGAAATTGGCGGGAACTAATAAAAATTGCAACAATATTGTTGAACAAAAACAGCAACCACTCTATACTACTACTGATTTCTACTAGTAAAGCATAGTGCGTTTGTCATTTTACAGCACGTTGCAAGAAACAAATATTTACTTTTTGTGTAAAAGACTGACTTGACGCGTGCTTCTTTTATGAACGATAGTTGAAGATTTTTTAAATACAAATATAGACAAACACTTGAATAGAAAGATGGATGGATGGATGAATGGATGGTTGGTTGGTTGGTTGGTTGGATGAGAGTGTTTCGTTTTGCTTGAACGGACACACACATTGATTTATTGAAATAGACACTCGTGGACAAGTCAATACGCATGTTTTACTTTTTAAAACAACCCATCAACAACAGTTTCAATAGAGCTTGACATACAGACGGACAGATGCTGAAACGCACTTGATCATAGAAATTTTATAAAAGAAAAAAATGAAAACTGAAAACTTTTAATCTTCACTTACTCGTATTATAAGTGTAGTGTTGGAATTATTGAGTGGATACCAGAATAGATTTTTTTACTGCATTTAAGACGATCAACACCTCAAGCTGCGTGTGCTAAGGTGGCAGTGCTATCAAAGATTGAATTTTTGATATTTTCTTATAATAATGGAAACATAACCATTATCGCTAAAATGGCTTTAAGAAAAAAAAAAAACCCAGGTCTGGTAATGTGGTGAATGGTCATTAACCTCTGCGTCCCTTAAAGACAGTGAAATAACAATTATAATCTAATGCATTTTTATCGGACAAAAAGTGATAAATGTTGTTTTATAGCTTGGAATTATCAACAAAATAGCAACATATGAGTCTTTCACTTTTGTTTGAAAGTGTCTTATGTCATTATGTCTTAAATATGACATAGTGACAAGGAAAATGTTCATCAGCATTTTTAATTTTAAATAATTACAAAACTTTGATCGCTTCCAGATAATGCATCTAAGAAGCCTCTCAACCCCGGTAAGGAAGAAAGGACAATATCAACTACAAAATATCATTTTTCTTCTTCCACTAAACCAAATACACAGAGAGTATTGTTTCTAGCCGGCGAAAAATAGCTGCACCATCATTCATACTTCATCATTGTTGGAAGAGATCGAACGTTATCTGAAGGACTCGTTTGATCTCACAGGAAACTTAGCGTTATACGGTCGAAAAAATACTAAGAAAACCTCCCAAGAATATCATTCTTTGGGGCCGTTCATCGCCGTGGCAAACAACGAGAGAGATCTTCCCAGAGAAAACAGAGTAGTCCTAGCTCAACTAAGATCGGGTCACAGCGCAAAATTATATCCATACTAAGCCTACATTAATAGTTTCCCTAGATCACTCTGGACGAACCAAGGGAAGTCATCCATTTCCTGGACCTTAAAATTGGAGAGAACAACGACATACAAGATAAGGAAGATAAATGAAGATGAGAAAGCCATGTGTTCCAAAGAGGAGTAACAGAGAAAACAAATTACATCGTGCAAATGTCCGCCTTGTCTTCGCCAGCTATCCCATCTCCACAACATACAGTTTTCCATGACTCTGACATATAAATCAGGCTGAATTTGGCCTATGAAATAAGTTATACTAGCTTTCAAGGTCGCTGTGGTCGCATAGACCTACAAAAAAGCTCAACAAGAAAAAGTCTAACGGGGTCAAATCGGTGGCCAATTTAAATCACCTCCACTTGAGATGATCATGCCCTCAAATCGCTAGCGCAGAATATCAAATGAACCATAAGTTGTTGTTCCATATTATACAATGCAGGCTAAAAGAAGTTGGTAATCATCGACCTACAGCGCTTGCGTTGGTGATAGACTGGCTAACACTGTTCTTTATGTTATATGGGCGAATGATGATGTGAATTATTATTATCCCTGAGCAGGCATTACAGCGGACACTGCAACCCATAGTGCTCATTCTGATCAGTAGTTTGTCTAGCAGATCTGATGCTTTCCTAATGAACATCAACAGATCATAGTGCTGGATATGTCACCCAGTGAGACCCTATGTCCACCTAAACATCTCCACCTAAATGCATGTGAATTGGGAACTGTTTAAATTCAACAATTTTGCTAGAAATTGCATTCATCACTAAGCGCGCGAAATATTGACCAACATATGTAAATTTCACAACTCGGAAGACAGTCATTATCACTTTAAAACTGGTAGAACATTAAAAAATCAGAAAAATGTTGGAAGACTTTAAAAAACTAAGCTTTTCTAACTTAGCCTGTTGTAATATAATGACAATTGGACCCAAGAGGGCCTTTCGTACTGTAACCACCTTTGATTTATTGTGCCTCTTTTTTTCCTTCGTCTTTCACCAGCTTCTTCAATGGAATATCGAGTCCTGTTCACCCAGCGTGTATGCGTGTAGTAACGTGTACCTCCTGTGACACACAGTTAGTGATCAAGTACTCTTTTGACTCTTTCTGCTCAGAAATCCTTTGGTATGTTTCAGGCTACTTATGTCATTCCAATGTTCTCTTACAATAGCTGCTAACCATTTTCTTATATCTCCTTTCAGGAGACTCCTGTTGAAAAGAAAGGATAAAGTAGGTGTAGTAAAAAACCCCTCAAGCCTCGTTTTGGCATAGATGTCCACCACCTAATTTCCCTGGGTAACTTGATTCTGAGTAGCCAGGTTGTTAAGCAAGTTGTATCATTCCAGTGCTGCTGTGGACGTAAATGCACGGCTGCTAAGGGCCTTTAGGACCGATTGACTATCCGAGAGTATTTTGATTCTTACTTTTATGTGTCCGCTACTGCAAAGTATTTCCACAGTTTCCAATGTTGCTTAAGGTTTCGTATGGAAAGTGTTCTTTCTGAAAGTTATCAATCTGCTTGTCCTGGGCCCCAATATTCCTGCTTCAACTTAGTGGAGAGTTTTGGATTCATCCACTTTTTTTAGTCATTTTTTTCTGATGAAGATTTGCAGGATCCATGTGATCCCTCATTATGATTGCATTTCTTAAAATCCCTGTCAAGTTGTTACCTACACCTAAAGACATATTTAAACGTACAACGTTCTCACATTTAAATTTAATTTTCGTTTTATGTTGTTTTATCTGTTGCTGCTGCCTAGACACTTACAAGAAGTTGTCTTTTTTTAGGCAAAAAGATGAAAAAAATTAAAACAAAAATTGAATAAAACATGCACAAAATATTTGTTTCTGTCCATATTACAAGCATTAGAAACAAACTTAGAGATACAAAAAGAAACAAAACAAAAAAACAGGCAACAGCAACAAATCTAACTCAGCACGCAATCTTGTTGCTGATAGTAATCTTGTTGATTGCTGTTGTTGTGTGTTCTTTTAACTTTTTTTTAAATTGTGATAAAACGCCAATTCATCTGCCATGTATTTTCATCAAATTGTTAAAAACTTTTGGGCGCTACTGTAATAGCATTGGGTATGTCGTACTCGTATGAGAAAAAACTCTTGAAACAATTTTATTTAGTTTCTGTTTTTGTATTTATTTTTTGTTTTTGTCTATTACTTGCCTCTACTGTTGCTTACGATTTGTGATTTATTACTCTGTTTACCAATTGGCGCAATCACGCGTATCTGGTGGTTTGTATTTATGACACTTGTGAGTTCGTGTTGTTTTGCCGGTGATGGGGTGTTTAATAAAAATTTTACTAAAATATAAACTTTTTAATTTGTTTTCGTTTTAGTTTTTTTTTTAAGCGCATTTATTAACGTTAGTAATATTGTGTAATTTCATTTACATAAAAACAATTAAACAATAACAAAACAGATTTGGAACAGATTTGGAACACCGACACCTACATGAAAGTTGTATTCCATTTTCGGTCAGATATAGGTCTTGTAAATATTAACGAGATCTTGAACAGTCCTAAAAAACCAAGTCACTTGGCACTCTCCCTTGATTAAAAAGTTTGCAGTCCCATCGTTTCGATATGAGTTTTTTTGTCTTTGTTAGGTTGGTACATCTGTTGTTAATATTCCCGCTAAATCTTATCGTCATAGCTTGACATTTGCAAAAGCTACGTAGCTAAGAGTACATCTATCTCTATGTGTGTTGGCGATTTTTAACAATTTTACTCGTAGAAACGGCTACTGAAACGCGTTCCCCGTAATGGCTTTTTAACACGATTGAACAGAAAGAAGACACAGTGATCCAAATCAAGTGAATTCGGTGGCTGTTAGATGGTATTTGTTGCCTTTTTCGCCAAAATATTTTTAATATTGTTAGCACTGTACGCCGGTGCGTTATCATGGTGCAAATTCCATGAGTTTTCTGTCCACAATGCTGGTCTCTTTTGGCGAATCGCTTCACGCAAACGTCTCATAACGCCTAAATAATACCCTTTGATTACTTTCTGGTAAAACTTCATGATGCACTGCACCGTTGTAATCCATCAAAACCGTGAGCATTACCTTCTTTTTTGACTGATAACGAAGTTTCTTTGATCGCGGCTCATTTGGTGAACGCCATTCCCTTGCTTAATGTCTGGATTGCGTGTCGTACTCATAAACCCACGTCTCGTCTTCAGTAATGATCCTTTTGATGAATGTGGGATCGAATTCAGCCTCTCATGTCTTTTGCGACCTCAACACGATCAAAGTTGTTATTCCGGAAACTTTTCGATCAAGGTAGTATGCGATCGTTGCAACGAACGTTACAGATAATTCTCTTGACCAGAACATCAAGATCTCAGCATCTACATTACCCATGATCATAGATGACACCACACCATCACGTCTGTGCGTCAGAAAACAACATTGAATCTTTCGAGCATAAAATTCGACCCTGTTCTTACGGCCCTACTCAAAGATTCACGCCAGGTCCGTTGTGAGTATGTCGTTTATATCCGCCTTTCGCCTCGATCTCCAAGAGGCTCGGCCTACGATCAAAATACTATGAATGACAAATGTTGCTGCCATCTGTGAAAAAGTAAACAGGATTGGAAGTGAGAAAAAAAGTCGTTATTAGAAATAAAGTGCACTACCTCTGAATTTATCCTGAACCCTTCGGATGAGATTCCATCTATAACCACTCTCATAGAGCGATCTCTGATGTATGAAAAAAATTTTAAAAACAAGTCCATATACTGTTTACCATTGATAGTAACATTCTGACCATCATCGTTTTTGAAGACATATGGACCAATGAGACCGCCAGCCCATAAAGCGCACCAAAAAGTAATTTTCTGTGGATGTATTGGTTTTTCGACAATAGCTTGTGAATTATCCTCACTCCGAAGGCGACAATTCTGCTTATTTACGTGGCCATTCAACCAAAAATGGGCTTCATTGGTGAACAAAAGTTTGAATGGAAATTCAATATCAATATCAATTTGTGCTTCAGCCCATTCGCAACAATTTTTAAGCGTTGCTCTGGTGTTAGTCTATCCATAAAAGCAACTATCAGCTGTTAAGATGGTTGTCAAATAAAACAGTGTTGCCAACTCAAAGTTATGAACCTCTAAAACACCCGATACTTAGTCTGTGCTGCTCATATCGGTCGGTCTAAGAGCCACATGGAAGAAAACCAAATCTCGGATGGATAGAAAATAAGGCAGACATTTTTTGGCACTTTAATGCCATCTACCTTGGACTTAACTTAACAGCTTCGAGTTCGATTTGTCGTCTCTGTTTATGAAGGACACTACATCAACTTTACTGAAGATTGCAATATCAATCTGAGGGCTTTCCAGAAGTATAACCCACCCATCTTCATTTTCGTTTACCAATTTGGATGTCAAGTGGCCGTTGCCCTCTAAAGCCCATGACTGATTATCCTACAAAGTCGTGCGTTTATGAAAAATAAAAATCCGATATATGTATTTCTGTCCTACATAAGAAAATCGAAACAAAATATGTGATTGGAAAAGCAAAAGCAACTCTGATCGCACAGAAAATACTATTTTTTGAAAATTTTTAAAAGATTATCAAATCGAACACACTTGTCAAAAAATCTGTCACACAAATGCACTTTTTGTCCACACCATCATACTTTCTGAACTCATATAAAATTTTAGACATATCGAACTACCAAATCTGATAGTCAGTCATGGCCTTAAAAGACCACAAATGGTTGTTTGTTTAAGTTCTAAGTCAATAAGTGTTCATGATTTGGCGCAGACAATTGCTCGTGAATATCTGCTTGTATGGGATGTCGCATGTTGACGCATTATGCATTCATGTCGTTATAGATGCTTAAAAGGCCTTATAAGACTCATATGAAATATTTTCACATGTTTCCTCTTTAAAAAATTGTTATTGATTCTAAAGCAAATAATCATAAAAAGGGGTCAAGTATAAAATGAAATCATGCATATTCTAAATAGCAACACATTAAAATAAAAATATTAACCATTAAAATTAAGCTTTATTTAGAGGAACTCTAATCATCATAAAATATCTAAATGTTGCAATAAATAAATTATATTTCATATATAAAAGCCAAAGTTATTAAAATGTTTATTTGTTTCTCTCTCTCTCTCTCTCTCTCTCTCTGCCTCTCTTTCTCGCCCTCTTCAATGTACCATTTTTATGATTTGTAATACGGAGTTTAATTAAAACTTATAACTAAAAAAGAAAAATAATAAAAGAAATATAATTTTTTTAATTTAACAACAAGTAGCAAAATAGTGTTTACATATGTACTCTACACTCTTATTTTTTTGTTAAAAAAAATTAAATTGTTAATGGCACGCTATTCCAAGCACATCAGCCAAAAAAAAAAAAAACACCATCACATCTTTTGGGAAATGACCTTGAAAAACATTAATTTTATTTTCCGTTTCTTAAGCACAAGATTTAAAGAGAAAAAAATGTAAAACAAAATTTAAATTATTTGTTCGCCTGTCATTCTATACAAGCGTAAACAAAAACCAAAAAACACACTTGAATGAATATACTCACTCACTTGTAAATCTAAAGCGTGCAGTGAGTGAATAAGTGTCCATAAGTACAGATACTTTGTTTCATCTACAACAACGTCATCATTAACATGCACTTCCGTGCAAGCTCTTGAAAAATAAGAAAAAGAAAAAAAAAAAACAATTTTTTTTGTTTTTCAGCCAATATTTATCACCAACTGCAAATCAGCGAGAGCAACATGTCAACGCACTTGTCACCTTTAGCAATCGCATCGAGAAAAATGTTGTTGAGACCATAGCAGTGTACCTCTGCTACGAGTATTTGTTCCTGCGTGTTAAAAACACATAAAGCGAAGAACAAAAATGCAATTCAATAAAAGAGTAACAACAATTTGAAAATATAAAATAAAATAATTTAAATTAAGAAATAAATATAGAAGGTCATGTAAGACTCTGTTATACCCTATATTATATATGCAGATAAGTATATCAGGTGTTTATTTAGAGGTTCATAATTTTGAGTTGGCAACACTACTTTATTTGACAACCGACTTAGCAGCTAATAGTTCTATTTGTTCATTTTGAATAGACTTAAGGTAGGATTACACGATTGTCGTAATGCACCAATAATTAGTCTATTTTATATTCCAATCGTGTGATTATACAATTTATTGGCTCATACGTCAACTCACTATATTATTGTGCTTATTTATCCAAATCAAATGCAACCCTGCTGGGACAATCGTGTGAAAGCTTTAAAGACAATCATTCACCAATGTAAACGCCAAAAATACACCAATATTTGTAGTATTCTTGTGCGGCAATTGAAGCAGACAATACTCACCAATTTTAATTTTTAATTGATTTCTTTCTGAAAAAACACGTGTTTGTACGGTATTTACCTATAATTGTCATCCCTTAAAATGTCAATTTTTTAAATTATTTATATATAAATTGCATCACAAACTTTACCATATCTTTTTTCATTATTTTTACATCTTTTTATCAAACGAACATACGATAATCGATACGATAATACTTAATTGATAATAATTAAGTGAAATATTTTCACTTATGCGCCTTCAATGGCCCTTCTTGTGAGTTAATCTCTGACCCTCACACTTACTCTTTTCTTTTTTGTATTTTGTTTATTTATTTGTTCACTATATGATATCAATATAAATAAAGAGAAACGAACCATTTTGATCACCAAACAAAAAAAAAAAAAAATTTAATTTACCACAACAGCTGATTCACACAGTTGCCGTAAACTAGAACAATCGTGTGACACCGCTAGGACAATTATTGTCAATACATCGTTTCGCGCCATCTTGTGACAATAAATTTTGTATAAAATAAGCCAATCGTGAAAATACAGAATTTTTAATTGGGACAATTTTATTATTGTGCGCTAAATTGCCACAATAAAAATTGTATCAGATTGGTGTATTTGAAAAATCGAGTAATCCCAACTTTACACCAGAGTAATTCTGGCAAATTTTAAATTTTTTTATCCAAACAATGGTTCAAAATTTCGTTCTTCGATGAAACCCATTTTTGGTCGAATGGGTACGTAAATGAGCAGAATCGTCGCATTTTGAGTGTGATTAATCCACAAGTTTTTGCCGAAATATCATTGTATCTACCGAAAATTACTGTTTGGTAAGCTTTATGAGCTGGCAGAGTGTCTTCAAAATCGATGATGGTCAGAATGTTAACGTAAATTGTGAAACCTTATTCGTAAAAAGTCTCTTGTCTACGTCGATTAACCAGAGACAATTGAACACCTAGAAATCAGCATTCAAAGAGTTATTGGAGAAATTCTGTCACATATGCTACGAAAAGTTTGTGAAAATTGGTGTTCCGATTGCGTCTTGTACGCACCAGCCGTAGGGATGCCGTGGTGAAATGGTTTTAGCGTAAGCATAACAACACAAGCAGCCCAGGCTCGAGCTTCAGCAAAGAACATGACGAAAGAAATTTAATTGTGGTTTCGAGGCTTCGACTTCCCTCAAGACAACTCCATTCAAAAAATAAAGAAGAACTCCCACTGATACTCCAGCTTACCTCTGGCAATGATGACAAATATCAGCAGAATAATCAGGAGAAAACGCCACTTACTGGGAAGAAAATTACAATGCTAAGTAAAGATCATCACCACTACTTAGCAAGGATTTTCATCACTACACAATAAAATGGAGAGGAGCTACACAGTGGTTTAATCATCTACTTAGCTTGAAAAAAATCAACTTGGTTAATGAAACTGAAACAAAGCAATGGATGCTTTGTGGAAAGTCGATATGCTCCTTAGAGAAGTGACGCAGAAAAAGAAAAAAACGCGTGGCGGCCACATAGGCGAAATCATATTTAAAAATTAATGTCATAAAATTTTCTATTCAACAAAGCCCGTTTCATTGATATTAAAAATATATTTTTTGTTTTATTATGATTTAAATTTGTGTAACTGTAAAAAAAACACCCGACACAATTTTCCGCTTAATTCATTGTTAGCACTTAGTTTTTGAAGCTGGCAGCTTGAAATTCAAACATCGTTCTCTACAAATAATAAATTCCCTTCACTTCTAGAAGCCATATTGATCATAGATTGTCATTGTTCTTTGGCGGCTGTGTCTTCTCTCGTTGCGGTGTCACGAAGCGGAAACTGATGAGTCCTCTATGAGAAGGTATGTGTTTATTGCTGGAATGTTCTTTGTAGTTCGGTTTGTATTTTAGGCATTTTTGTTTCTCACCGGTCTCGATCGATTTGGAGTTTTACTGTTAACATAAAAACAAACATGGGCAATGGAAGTCTCAGTTTTTGAACTACGAAGTGCACACTTTGTGGTTATGGTTTTAATCTAAATTGCAAAAACTCTTCTTGTAGAGTCTTCGGAGTCACTGACAGATTCTTTGTGTACTGTCAAGGGCTATGAGCACCACAAATTAGATGGCTAGCACATTAATCTAATACTTCCATGATCTTTTTTTCAGAGGCAGACAGGTTGCAATGGAAACTTGTTCCACTGCAGTCATGGAAACTTTTATTGCACTTATTCCACTGCATATTTTTGTCATGAAAACTACATACTTAAAGGCTCTTAAATTGCTGGCTCGGGCCAAACACAACTCAGTGGATTAAAGCGGTCACATATGGAAAACATCCTCGATCTTGAACTACTGTTGGGCAGAAGTGGCCATGGGAACTCATGGCTATGAGGCCCGGTATTTACCAGGCAGAGATCCAGGCTATTTTCGCGCACGCGGATAAGTTTTTTAAGTTGGTATATCTGTTGTTGATATTCTCGCTAAATCTTAGCGTCATAGCTTGACGTTTACAAAAGCTAAATAGCCAAGAGTACATCATGTGCGAGGCTGAATCCGATTTAACATTGATCAAAAGGATCATTACTGGAGATGAGACGTGGGCTTATGAGTACCACACCCAATCCAGACATCGGGCAAGTGAATGACGTTCACCAAATGAGCCGAGATCATCATGAATTTTTGCCAGAAGGCCAGACAGTAAACAAAGAGTATTACAACAGAACAGAAGTACCAACTTAACAAAAAAAAGATTCAAATCGGAACGATAGGAGCGCCACACGAGGGTTATTCCAGCAACTTTTTGATCAAGGTAGATAGTCAGGCGGACCGAGGGCTCCTCTTTTAGAGTATATAGTCTTGAAAATGGTATACGAATGCAATACCAATATCTGACACAGAGGTGTTATAAAAAATGAAATCGCTGACGATCTGGCAACGCAAGCTCTGCCACTTGACTTGTGGGACCAGAACCGTAGACCACAGGTCAAGGGAAGGATCGATGAAAGGGAAAACTAACACAGCTAATCATTTTTATCATAATACACGGAGTGCCACGTGAGTAGGGAGAAGGAAACAACAGAGCATATTTTCTGTGAATATACATATTTCTTTGCAAACAGTCGTAGGCGAATATTGATGGCACTTTATTTGGCTGCCCATTAGAATATTGTGGTCTTTATACGAAAAGTTGAGGCTAAACCTCTGAAGACTGTTCCAGGTGGTGTTTGGATATTAACTCTATGTATGACTGAATAGAGTATTTGGTACAATAGATCTTTTAGGTTGCGGTGCCATGAACAGTTGGTCCTCTCTGTCCTTTTCAATAAATTTGCATGATCTAGCAAGAATTATCATATTCTAGGACTTTTTCAATCATTAACAAATGACAGAAATTTCATTGCATTAAGGAATTAACGACGATGATAGTCCAGTGACTAACTTTAAAGAGGCCATACATAATGCATCTAATCAATGTTACAAATTTAAACTCAAACTTATAATATTTTTTTACATATAAAAACATACATATATTTTACTCAAAACAACATATTTTTTTGACTTTTTTTAATTTTAACCCACACATTCCTTAAAATCACTTTAACTTCCTTCTCTCCAACCATATCGTTCATCATCATCATCATTATCTTGACATTGTTACACGCATACCTGAGCGCCATTAACTCTTGGGTACTTACTTTTAAGCATTTTTATTAAATAGCAGCTATTTCAGCCGCCTTAATAAGTTGCCTTCTAAATAGAAGCCATTAAAGTTTTCTAACCACTTTTGGCAAATGTTTTGATGACTTTTTGGTTTAATTTTTTTACTGCCTCTAAGAGTTTTTTTTTCTTTTTTTGATGAAGTTTTAAGTATTCCTTAATTATAAATTATGTTAAATAAAATATAAATTTAAATTATTTATAAAGACTTTTATGGTCATCATAGGAAAGCTCATGTGATGTTGCAGTTGAAACAAAAGCATTACGATTTTAAGACAAAGTAGTTTATTTCGTTGATTAATGTGTTGAAAATGTAATTTAAAAATGTGTTTCGGGTAATTACTTGTAGGAAATTCTGCAAATGTTTTTAACAAACGTCTTTGGCTCTATTAATTTAGATTCTTGATGAGTTTGAGGAAGAACATTAAAGGTTGAGTTGTCATAATAAGAAATAAATTAAAAAAATACCCGGTGGCGGCCGTGTTAATGTGAGACGGTTACAGTGTTAAATTATCGATGACAGTTGATGTCATATGTGACTCTTTAAAGTAACTGTATAAACTTTCAATAAATTTTTCGCTAACGGAGACATGTAACACAAAATTCTGCAGTGTTCAGCATAGAATCGACTTATAACAGACCATGTCACTAAATTTCAGATTTCTCTCTCATTGTTTGCATGATTTTCATGACGATTCATCAATGAAATATTAATTTACGATAATATCACGTAAATTGCGACCTGATACAGATTCTGTAACTTTGATTCATTGATGAAAATGTCATAGTAATGAAGTCACTCAAAAACGCCACTGGGTTAATATAATAATTCTAAGCAAACATTTTGTTTTTAAAATAAATTTATTATAAAGGGTCCGCCAAATAAATTTTTTGTTTTGAAAATGCTATAAAAAAAACTACTGAATATTTTCTCAAATTTCTTTTTTTTTTTTGAAAGTACAATCCTTTCGGTTAATAATGGAAAATAATTTCATTCAAATGGCTGCATTGGCTGGCCATGCAGTAGCCTACACGATGCAGCTGTTGTCCTTTAAAACGTCAATTGTCTCTGGCTTGTTGGCGTAACACTTATCATTGACGGCACCCCACAAATAATAGTCCAACGGTGTCAAATCGCAGCTCCGAGGTGGTCAAACGACATCAGATCTGCGGCTGATAATGCGATTTTCAAAAACAGGGCGCAAAACGTCGAGTGTAGCTTCGGCTGTGTGGCACGTAGCGCCGTCCTGTTGAAACCAAATGTTGCTAATATCCTCCTCTTCAATTTTTGTGAACAAAAATTCGTTCAACATGACCCGATAACGATCGCCATTGACTGTAACGGCCACTCCTTGCTCATTTTCGAATTATGCCTCTTGACCAAAATCCGCACCAAACAGTGACTCTTGGGTGTATCGGCTTTTCAATGTATGCGTGCGGGTTTTCTGTGCCCCAAATGCGACAATTTTGCTTGTTTACATACCCGCCAAGATCAAAATGAGCTTCATCTGGAAAGATGATTTTTTTTTTGGCAAAATCGGCATCTTCTGTAAGTCGATCGCAGGCCCAGATTCCCAGCGTTGTTCAAGCGTTTACACAATCATATTCGTTCAGAGGAAGGATAAAACTAATTATCTGTCAAATCAGACATGAGCTAAGTGTTACCATTCACGAAATAAGCACTAGTTGAAAAAAAAACGTTAGATGGCGGACCCTTTATATTATTTTGAATTACAATTCAATTACAAATTAGGGGTGTTTAACAGACCAGAGTCTTTGGTGGGAATCGAAACTATGGGGTCACTGACAGACTAGAACACAATTTTTTGTTTAATTTCATATACAACAACGACAAAGTGAAATCGAATGTCAACTAGTAGTACATTGGAGAAGGAGCTTATAAAGTTACAGTTAAAAATATATATATATATCTTAAGAGCCAACTAATATGCGCCTCTAAGTGTTGATGTAACCAGTTTATAGCACAGACCTTGCAATGTCTGACTACTAATTGTTTCAGTGTCTGCAAAACTCTCTTGTTTATAAAAAGTCACTTGACCAACTGAAAAGCTGCTGAGAATTAATTACCGAAGTTTTTTGCCGTTAAACCAGAGAAATTCTGCATAAAAGGAATTATGAAGCTTCCCGAAAAAGGGTAACTGATCATAGATAATAATAAAAAAAAAAGTTTTGTTTGATTAAATTGATTTTCTATAAAGAAAATTCAAGATATTCAATTCAGATATTAACACTACGTCAAATCCTGTGAAAAGACTCAAAAAGTCAAGTAGATGCTTACCATCTTTTTGTCGACTAAAAGGCAGCTTTCGATAGCCCGATAAGGGAAAGCGTGTATGCCGCAATATTTGGGCTTGGTATACATGAAAACCTGATAGGACTATGCAGCATGAATTTGAGCAACTACTGCAGCTCCGTCAAATAAAAAGGGAACTCTCAGAACGTTTGATACTGTGCAAGGATTCAAAGATTTCAAGGCGATCCCTTATCATGCAAACTCTCAAATTTCGTCATGGAAAGTGGTGTACGTGAAAGAAAAGTGTCTATGTCACTTTGCATACGCCAATGACATAGACATCATTAGGCGTTCCTAGAGTCTGCCAAGATTTGTCTAGCGATAACATAGACTCAGATGAAGTACATACCTATATGCTGTCGACAAGTCCTAGGTTATGGTTCACAACTATATATTCGATGCTGTTGGCACTGTTAATAAGAGCGGCAATGATCAAGCGTAGAGTCACTTTTGCCAACAGGTGTTATTATGATTTCAATGGGTAATTGAGTAGTAAGGACCTCTCTCCCGTGACGAAATTGCTACTTTACAAGGCACTCCCCTTTCTTTTATGTGGCGCGAAAACATAGACGTTGTCAAACTCCGATGTAGCTGCCTTGGTCCTTTGATGAATTTCGTATGCAACCCAACAAAGAGCTGTACGAGCTATACAACGACATGAATGCTATTCAGCAAATTAACATCTAGTGGCTACGCAGGCTCGAAAATGTCGTTCGAATAAATGAATGTTCTTCAGTGAGAAGAGTTTTTGGTGTGGAAAACAGTGAGCGACGGCCTTTTCTTCGTTTTAAAGATCAAGCCGAGAAACCTCTGTCTGCAATGTATGTGACTATTAGGCGCATACTAAGCAGAGATGTGTGGAAGAAGGTTCCGCAGCAGACCGAATTCTAATAATCGTTTTATGAAGGCCAATTAAGTTATTAAGTCATAAACTTGCACGTCAGGTACCACTTTGAACCTTTATAATCTTTACAATTAGATCGAATCTCTTCTTAAGAGGAATATACAATATTTGTCACAGAAACTACATCTCACGGCAAAAGTACGATGAGTGTAGTTGCCCACTCAGACCTCTAAAGAGAGCAGGAATTACCCACAATTAAATAGCCGAAGAACGTGACAAGATTACATGTACTTACTTTCTTACTTAGGTGACCGTCACAGAGAGATTATTCCAGTGACCGAACATAGAATAGATCTCCAAGCGCTACTATCTTCTGTACTACTTCTACAACTTCGCGGGATCTTCCTGCTTCTATCGAAGTTTCGTTCTTCTCCTACTGCGTGAACTATTCAAATGACTTCTTAGATGGAGTCTGTTCGTACTTTCTCACAACATGACCTAACCAATGTAATCATTGTGATATAATACTTTACATACATTTACATACATCTCATGTTTCATACGACATCGATGTTCTTCGCCAACGCAGATGGGTCCATAAATTTTAAAAAGAATTTTTCTCTCGAATACTCCAAGCACTGGCTTGTTTTCTTCAAAACCATATAACGCGACAGCGACGTAGAACATGTTGGATACTAAGTAACGGTTCTGACTGGCTTTGACATGGCAAAACCCAGGCCAATATTGGCCTCTCTTCGTCCTAATTGTGGACACTATCATTTAGATCCATTAAAGCTAGTGAGCTAATATGTGCCGCAAATTCACCCATAAGAACGATAAAAAAATGAGTTAAGGCCCTTGTTAAAACCCGCCTACCATGAAAAAACGTAGAGGATTACATATAAGAAACTTTATAATCGTTCATTGAGCCTAAAGTGTGAAAATCTTATATAATGATTTTTACAGAACGGCAATGATGATGAAGAGAACATATTTTTTGCTATTGCACGGCATTTGATGATTCAAAACTATCTTACATTCGTGGAAGAAGATTTTACAAGAACAGTCTTGCAACTTCATTACAGCGTCTAAGTGGCTGAAGAAAGTTAGTCAGAAGTTATGAGGAGAATGGCATGGTAGCACAATGGAATCTACTCTTTGGATCCAAGTGAGTTGTGGCTTGGACAACTGCCAATTGAGCTTAACCTTGTCTTGTTGGGTTGGATTTGTTGGGTAATACCAAGTGGGGCTCAAATAAAGAGGTCATCATTGAAACAAAAATCTTTTTTCAAAGGCTTTGAGGAAAACTAGATACATACTTGATTCTATTGCCATCCAATAACACCCACAATCCACAACTGGTTGTTGTTTTTTCGCTTACGAATATTTAACATTAAAAATGTGTGTCATTTATTGAATTTTTTTTTTTTTTAAAGCATTTGTGTACTTGACTGGATTTGTTTGAATCATTAATAAAATCTTAAGAATCTTCTGTTCTTTAAAACTTAATTTTATTGATTTTTGTTTTTGTTTTCTTTTTTGTTTTTGCTTTTTATTGGAAAATAAATTTTAAAGGCCGACAATGTAAAGACGTTGAGAAGACAGGATTGAAGAAAAAAAACTACAATTTGGACATGAAGTACAAGATAAATTAATAAAATTACAATTAAACAACAACAACAACAGCAATATACGTATTAAATAACATCTAAATTTAACTCATTTTTAATACATTCATTTACTGTTTTTTTCTTTGTGTTTTTTTTCTCTAAATTTTATTAACGTTTTTCTTAAATGTTGACTTATAGCCAATTTTGTAACTTTTTTTAAGTTTTTCGTATGTATTTCGATAATACAATGTTTTTGTTGTAGTTTTAGTTTTAAATAATTAATGTATAATAAAAATTTAACATTTTATGATGAGGTTAAAATGAAAACAACAAAAATTTCAAAACTGCAGGTGGTGGCAGTTTGCGGTCAAATATAGTTGAGACCTGCCAAAAACTATTCATAGACATTTTATTGAATTCGTCTCCGATTATTAAATCAAATTGGCGTCACAAAGATCAATTATTGCATGTTATTTTTGCTGTTTTTTCCCACTTCACAAATTAATGTAAACAAATTTTAACACAAATTTGTATAATATTAGAGGTTGAAAAAATGATAAATGACGCACAGTTTTACTTATTATAGGGGACATATTTTGCTGCAGAATCATAATAAGAAACAGAATCTTTCTGAAACTGGACAAAAATATTGAAAACAAAATCATAAAATTTTTATTGCGTTATTGAGCTAATCGATAAGTATGGTTCTTATCGTAAATACTAAAGTAATAGTCCCGGGCTTAACAAAGTAAACACTTTTTTGTTCAGAATTAGCCTTATTTATCAAGAGCAATGCAATCATTCCAGCGCCGCTCTAAAATTTTAATATCACTTTTGTAGAACGATTTACCTTTGGCCTCGGTTCCAGCAATAACCTCTTCGTTCGTGCTAAATTTCTTACCGGCTACTATTTTTTTGAGGTCTGCGAGCAGCTAGTAGTTGCTAGGAGTCAAATCTAGCTACGATGGATGTGGGAGCAATTCGTAGTTCAATTCAAGTAGTTTTTCCATTGTTTTGAATCATCCACACGTTCTTGTTTTTGGACAATAGTGAGCAAACACGCCAGTTACTTTGAGCAGAGCTCTCCCATAGTCAAATGTTCGTGCAATATAAAACCAACACGTTGTTTTGCTATCTTTACGATGTCAGCTAACTCACACAACTTCACTTTACGATCATTCCAAACGAATTTTGTTGATTTTTTTAATCTTTTCTGGTGTTACCGCCTCATTTGGACGTCCACTGCGTTCTGCATCATCGGTGTCTCTATGACTACGTTCGAAATCAGCAAACCAATGTTTTATTGCTGTTTCTGATAGAGTGAAGTCCCCATAACACTTTTTAAGCCATTGCTTCGCTTGAACGGTATTTTTTCCCATCAATAAGCAGTGTCGACTTAAAACAGGAAATTGTTTTTGATCCATTGTTCTGAAAATAACAAAAGTAGCGTCACTCTTAGCACAATAACTCACAAACTAATTAATAGAATAACATGAAATTTTAGCAGCTGTCTTTTGAAAGTCAGCACTAAATGAAAAAAGGTGAATGTAATAAAACTAGCGACATCTATGTGTTAGAGTCAAAAAAATCCTGGAAAAAGTATCGGCCGATTAGAGAATTAAAGCACCTGAAGTTATAAAGCTTTTCATGGGACTTTTGTCCCCTATCAACTCACACCTATTCTTACGCTCTTGCTGTAGTCGTCAAAGAGACAGCGACAATTGCACATGTATGGTAAATGTACCCAAATTTTTTTAATAAGATTCTTTCGCTTTTGCTTTTCGTTATCACTGAAACAGGGACAAGTGCACATGTGCAGCGGATTTATGTTGATTTTTTTTAATTTTTTTTTTAACATCAACTTTACTCTCTCTAAGAGAGTAATTTCCATGTTCTCACTAACACAATTACATTTTTACTTTTGCACAGCACTGTTTAGAGGATATACACGAGCCTTTCGTACAATTTCTCACTATCAACCATAACCATAATAAGCTTTGGTTTTGTCACAACACACCAGAAAACGGAAACCAAAAAACACTCATAAGAACGGTTGTTTTTCGGCTGAGCGTTTACCAAAGAGAGCAAAAGTGGTTCTTTCGGCCAACAAGGTCATGTCTCAGTTTTGCTTCATATGCGCGAGTTGCTGCTCACATAAATTACCTTAAAAAGGCTATCATTATCCTTAATTTTTATAGAATGTTCATACAAGGCTTTGAATTATTTTGTTCTCTGTTTGAATTACTTATGTTTGTTCGTATAGCACCTTTGTAATTCGTTTTGATGGTTATTCTTCTTTTTCATGTTATTTTTATTTATTGTCTTGTTATTTGCAAGTAGTTTGTGTTTTAAAAAAGAGAAAACGTTAGAAAATTAAATAAATAAATTTAGCATAGACAAACACCTGATGAAAATTATAGAACGCATTGATTTTTTTAGTAATCTCTTCTGTAATTTTAGGACACAATAAAACCCATTAGCCGCAGGGTTCTGCAATAGTGTCTAATCAGTATGATGATGATGATTATTGTAGTTGAAACTGAATTACTTGAAATTGGGGTGATTCGCTCATCATCCGCTCATCCAGTTGTTAAATTATGAATGAGAAATACGAAAAAACGTTGTTGTGTGAACATGACGTAAAATGCTTCTACATTGGTTTATAAGAAAAGCTAGCTAACCCAGCAAAGAGAAATGTGCAATATCTTTAAGGCAATGGCTTGAGTCCAAAGAGTATGTACTATGTGTCTACTATCATACTACTCCTGGTCAGCTTCCGTCAACAAGACAGTCGTTATAATGCAGTAATGTTCTTGTTATAGAATTTTTTACAATCAAGAAAAGACAGCCTCATGTAGTCAAATGACGGGCAAGTGCAAAGAAGATGTTCATCATTAGCTTCAGCAGAAATATTTTGTGCGATTTTAAGCCTACAGACAAGATTCCAATCAATGTACGGTAATAGTAATATTTATTTCATATAGTTTAAGTAGTTACAGCACCTGTTCAGTACATCAGCCATACAAATTATGACAGATTTTCTGACCTTGCAGCAAAAGGTTTAAAAATTTAAAGAAAATTCTAGATGGTAACAGACTTGTATCAAACGAAGAAACAAACGCTTATTCTGAAAAACTAGAGGGATCTTATTATTGGGTTTGGAAATAAGCTCATAGTAAGTAAGTCGTGAATTTAACGAAAATATGAACCGCTATCGGAAAACAAAGTCAATCGTCTTCATTCAATGGGATTTGTTAAAAAATCCCGAGCTAGAGTGCCTCGTCCGACATCGAGGAACACTCGGTCAGAAACAGTGCTTTTTGAGAAATGGTGTCTATACATAAATATGAACAAAAAAAAGAATGAGGGCCTCCAGGACATACACCAAGGCCGAGAGTCAAGTGTGGTCTTTATCCAAAGAAGACTTTAATCTGCGTTTGGTGGGACTCGAAGAATATGGTGAACTGGGAAATGCTCGAAAGCAATGCCACGGTCCAAACCAAGTGAAAGAGACTTTTCGTTAAAAAAAACCTCAACAAACAAGGCCAAACCATTCATACTCCCTAACGACAAAACTAGGACCCATGTTGCATAAAACGTCAAAGTCGTACCGGCTTAGTTTCCTGACCTTGCACCGACGGATTAAAAACGAAAAGATTAAGTTCCACTAGTAAAAACTTATGTGATATTTTTCGTTTGAGTAGTTAATTTGCTGGAACAGAAAAATAGGTGTAAAGTACATAAAGTTGCGAAAATACGCTTTTGGTGGGAAAAATTAAGTTAGTAAATATAACGAAATTATTTGGAAATAAAGTGCAACATTTAATTTAATTATAAACAATTGACGGTAAGTCGTGGTCATGATTTCAATGAAGACATAAGACTTACATCTTCATCTACTACATGGACATCAGGAGTATGGAAAACTGTTGTTAAACTGTTACAAATATACGAATGTATATTCACATACGTATTTAAATTATTACGGAAGGAGAGACTATGACCATATGCGTAGCGTAGCAGACCAGTTTCCCTAATGAGAATTTAATTTAACTTTAGACGCGAAATCTGTTAGATTTGCACATAATCCACTGACAATAATATTTTCTTAATTTTTTATTGTCATATTAATTATTATTAATTAAGTGAAACCTGAGATATTGATCTTCTTATTTTGCAAAAAAGAAACAAAAATTACCAAAACACTGGTAAAGGAGGAGAAAGAAGCCATCATTGTGTGAAGCGGATATTAGTTTGGGTTTTTACCACCTCCGAAAAAATAAAAATAAATAAATAAATAAAAATCAACAACAATGAAATAGAATTTTAGTTTTTATTTTGTGGTTTTATTGTAGCAAATTTGGATTTTTTCTTAAGAGTGATTTTGTATGAAATTTATAATTACACAATGCAACAAAAAAAAAAAAAAAAAAATACCTGACGACTGATACTATTTTTCTGATAGGCGCTATTGAGTAGAACACGAATCTGTTTTTGGAATTTTCAAAACTTCTGCAAAATTTTAAGTTACGAGTAAAAAATCGATTTGTCGGACCTTCACGTATTTATAAGCTAATAACTTAGTTGAATATAACCTTTTAATAATATATAGTATATCTTGTTCGGGTACCCTGAAGAATTTGATCGTATTTCTTAAGCAAACGCATTTTTCATCCAATTATTTCCATATTTCTCAAGTTTCGAGATGGCATGGTATTTCCCATACAAACTAAGTATTAATTTCATTGTATCTTGAGAACGGTTAAAGCTTAAATTTCAATATTTGGTCTGAATAACTCAATACAAAACATTAATTAAAAAGACATAATTGGACAAGTAGACATAGTACCTACCATACAAAGTAAATATTACGAGGGCCGATTGACATTGAAGCTACCTAGCGCTAGATGGCAGCACAAATACAAAAACTTTTTCTTTCTTAGAAATTACGAACTGTCGAACGTCAGCTGTTAAAATTTTAGCCAAATTCATCGATTGGTTTCTTTGTTGTAGTCGTTTGAATTAAGCAACTTTTGTGTTTCTTGGAAAATGGAAAAAAGTGAATTTCGTGTAGTGATTAAACACTATTATTTGAAAGGCAAAACGGCGAAAGAGACAAAAGAAAAGCTTGATGAATATTACGGCTAATCTGCTCCGTCAGATTATATGGTAAAATATTGGATTGCTGAATTTAAACGGGAAGGCCAAAAGAGGTGGTTACTGAAGAAAATATCAAGAAAATCCTCGATATCGTTATGACTGACCGCCGGGTCAAAATACGTAAGATTGCTGAAATGGTAAACATATCATATGAACGTGTGTTCAACATTTTGCATGAACATTTGCATATGAAAATGCTATCGGCAAGATGGGTGCCGCGTTTGCTCAGTGTTGAACAAAAACGAGTTCAACAGATCACTTCACAGCGGTGTTTGTACATGATAAAGCATAATCCTGCTGATTTTTGGCGTAGATTAATAACTGTTGATGAAACGTGGGTCCACCACTACACACCTGAAACCAAAAATCAATCGAAACAATGGGCGGAAGCTGGTGGAAGTGCTCCGAAGATGAAAACTGAAAAAGATGATGACTGAAAAAGCAGAACCGAAATTTATACAGTGTCTTTGGAAGTAACTACAGGCTACCTTAAATGTTTCAACTTGAAACGCATGAGGTAAAATTTCCTATTTTAAGGGTTAAAAATTATACCTAACTAAGATAAGGGTAGCGAAGCACGCTAGGTTTAAGCTAGTAAAAATATAAAGAAACATCAGATGAATGATCAGGAAAAAAAACGCCACCTACCGGAAAAAGTTATAACACTAAAGTAAAGATATTCACCACTACACAATCATATAGTGGGGGCTACAGTGGATTAATCATCTACTTAGATTGAAAAATCAATTGAATTAATGTAATTCTCACTAAAAGATGTTGCTGCAATTGTAATTTAATTTTCAATTATCAAAACCTCAATTTTTTCCGATCAGCTGTTTATTATGATGTCGTTTCCAATATATTTAAGTAGCTGACAATGACCGTTAGAGGCATTTGTAGTCATGTAGTCGTGCAGACTGCTGTCGGCTAAGTGTTTATAGCATAAGTTGCCTACAACAGCAAAAGTAGTCGTGTAGCTGTGTTGCTATCAAAATAATTGTATTCATATAAACATGTGTCTGTTATTTTTTGTAGTATGTAATTAGTAGCCTGTCGTCGTCTACGTGTCTAAAGCGTAATAAAAAAATCATCAGTTTGCTAACAATTGTAGGACTTTTTCCGTGAGTTGCTTTACTAAAAAGCTTAATAAGTCTATCAATTTTCAACGGATTAAACTTAATATAATTCCTTATTTAATCCTTAATTAATTCATACATTGTGCGATTCATACAAAAATAGGGCAGAAAAATGCTTTCAAACTTAAAAAATGTAAAAACCTTGGGTGAAATATTACACCCATATACTTCAAGGTTATTTAAACGACACGTATATCATTCAAAACCTCTATTTTATTATTAAATCCGAAAAGAGACTTAAAATCGGTTAATAATTGGCTAAGTTATTAGCTTATAAGTGCATGGAGGTCCGAAAAATAGTATTTTTTTTTTTTGCTTGTAACTTGAAATTTTGGAATTGTTTCGAAAATTCCAAAAACAGATCCCTGTTGTACTCGATAACTTGTGTCCGAAAAGTAGTATCATTTCCCACAACTTCTTTCTTTTTTGTCACATCACACTAAATTGGATGAGTAACATCATTACAGGCTTATGTTTTGTAACGTCTATGATTTATGTAAATATTTTTTATACTAAAGTGGTGATAATGATAAATTAAATAAATATTTTCTGGCAATAACACCTAAAAGAGTAGCAAAATATTGAAAATAAAAATATTAAAACTTTGGATTTAAAAATCTTAAGACTGAATGAAGTCTTACGCTAAGCTTAAAATTTAGTATTATAGTGTGTTTACTGTTCGTTTAAGTATTTTCTAGCACTTTTACTTTTTTCTATTCCCATTTGACCCTAATTCTCTATTTTTTTCTTTTTCGTAAATTTTGTTTTCGCTGAACAAGTCAGAGCATAAACTCACTCTTGTCAATCTTTCAAATGTAACAACAGCAACATATGTTTTTAAATAAAAAAAGTGCGGATTTTCAATGATAATTAATTAAAGAGAAATTTTGTTTCTTTTGGGAGAGTATTTACTTAAATAAATTATGGGGTTTAAAAGAGGAATATTTACAAATTGAGGGAATTTCTAAGCAAATGTTAAATGTCGTTCCAACAGATTAAGTTTCTATTGACTTATTTTTTATTGGAAATAATTTTCACTTTAAATGGCTTGAGGCGAGAAGCAAAGTTTTGGGTTTTTTGCTTTTGTTTTTTTCTTCAAAAAATATTATAACCTACTGACTCAAATGTGAAGACTTTAAAACGTTGAAAATTTGTTTACGCATGTAAGTAAAGCTAGTTTCTACGAGGGCTATCTAACGTATAAAACATATGGTTTAAGTTTTAAGACGCCTCGCTTGGCACCATTAAAAATAAACGATCTCAGTGAAATTGTAACATGGAAACATTGCTCACCGTCTAATTCTTTATTTGGGGTTTAAAACATTGGGTGGCTAGGTTTTATCGTGGCCGTACGAGCTACCAATCCCAAACACGGTACTGATCGACCAATTGGAGTGTCCACGTCAGAAGCGTTTAGGTAAATTCTCAAATTGATACTGCATAATCGTCAGCTGGAGTTTCGTAAGCTAGTTGATATGATAGTCACTTTAAATTTCCAAAAAATTGTAAATGGGGAACCTGTGCGCTAGGTGGGTGCAGCCTTAGCTTACAATAGATCAAAAATAGTAACGTGAAGATGTTTCAGTATGGTGTTTGACTATGTTTCACTGCAATAAAGCCAAGCTTTCATTCAATTCGTAACCAGGGACAAGATACTTCACAACAAGGTAGAGGGAGTTGCATCTTCAGGCAATATCATGGTGTCTGCTTTTATTATGATTGTTACTGATTATAAAAAAAAAAAAATCAACGGTGAATAGTGGAGATGTGATTATTCTTTTAATGCAATAGTTTACTGCTCAATTGATCTTTTGCATATTTACCTAAAAAGATTCTGGTTTGGCATTACCCAGGTTTTTTTCTTCAAATAAAGTGTCGAACATACATATGTATGACAGCAAAAGAAGGATGAACCAAAACGAAACATGAATGCAAAATAAATGTGAACGAAAATAAAAACGAACTACGGAGCTAAAAGAGCTTCTTGTTTCTGCAGATCATACACATTTCGACCACACTGCACGTTATTTGCAGGGTAACAGTATTAACTATTTTTTTCAAATGGTGTTTCAATCATATGAACGAAAAACAAACATAAACGAAGGATAAACATGAACTACGGAGCTAAAAAAAAAAAATCTCATTGTTATAGTTCATTTGAACTAGGCCGTTCACAAGTTGCCCAACTCTAGCGAGTAGTATGCTAACTTTTTGTAGCATTAAAACGGTCAAATTAAGGCAAACAACCTGCAAGTTGACGAAGAATAAACATAAACTAACAGAAATATGAACTATGAGCTTATACTGTTTCTGCAGATCTTACACTTTTCGGCCAAACTGATTTTACATGTTATTTGCAAGGTAGCACTACTACTTTGTTTTCAAATAGTGTGTCAATTTTATGAACGAAGAAGAAACATGAACTACGGAGCTAAAAAAACTGTTTGTTATAATCGGCTGCCTTAGTTCACTTATTTGAATAGTTCACTTAAACTAGGTCCTTCACAAACTAACCAACTACCCAAACAAGGGAGTTAAATGAGCTCATTGTTTCTGCAGATCTTATATAGTCAGGCCAGACTGCTTGTACACGTTATTTGAAGGGTAGCACTATCTACGTTTTATGTTTTCAAATGGTGTGTCAGTCATATAAACGAATAACAAACATGAACGAAGAAAAATCATAAACTACGGAGCTAAAAAAACTCATTGTTATAATCGGCTGTCACAATTCACTTGTTTGAAGAGTTCCTTTGAACTAGATCGTTCAAAAATCACCCAACTGTAACGAAAAGCATTTAAACGGCCAACTTAAGGTAAAAAGCCTAAATTTGGCAAAAATCTGTTCCATCAATACAATGCATCAGTTCACACATTCACTATTACGATGAGCAAAATCAATGAATCAAAGGGGCAAATTTAGCTTCATTAAAATATGTTCTATTTAAAAACTTGAAAAAGTGGCTCGGTGGTTAAAGATTTACCGACAATGAAGACAGAGAGCCTGAGGTTGATGGCTGTTTTAAGAAGTTAGATGGTTCTTACTATAGACTATTGAATATCGCTGGGTAAAGTATATTGAGCTGAAAGGAGGAGTTGGGAAATTTTAACAAATTTTGTTATGTTAACTTTATTAAGTTGTCTAATTTCTATACCGCCATTGTATTATGCAAAACAATTGCCTTAAAAAAATGATGAAAATCTCATTATTATGAAGACTTCATATTCATGCCATCTTTAACTAAAAACCTTAATTATAAGTTTTAGGAAAATTTTTATTTAAGTGACCGATTTACTCTATTATTTGAAATTTTTTCAACAATTTCACCATCGCGTAAAGTAGGACGTTTTGGAATTTTGAATAAATCACACACATTTACATACAAATTTTATGTTCAAATTATGCCTTTTTTGATAACTTTTTTATAGATTATTGCGTTATTGTTTTATAATTTGCGCTTTTTTTTTCTTTTGTTGTAATTCCATAACCAGACTTAAAATATAATAAAAAGAGGCGTCTAATGGCTATGCAATGTTTTAATTTTACATGTTTTTTTTGGTTTTTATTTTTAATAAAGAGTCCGCCATCTAACGTATTTTTTTTCAACCAGTGCTTATTTCGTGAATGGTAAGTAATACTTAGCTCATGTCTGATTTGACAGATAATTAGTTTTATCCTTTCGCTGAACGAATATGGTTGTGTATACGCTTGAACAACGCTGGGAAATATTGCGGCATTACTTTGAAAATCAGGGTAATGTTGCAGAATGAAAAAAAGAAAAAATCATCTTTTCAGATGAAGCTCATTTTGATCTTGGCGGGTATGTAAACAAGCAAAATCCGCACGCATACATTGATAAACCGATGCACCCAAGACGAGTCACTGCTTGGTGTGGATTTTGGTCATTTTTCTTTAAAAATGAGCAAGGAGTGGCCGTTACAGTCAATGGCGATCGTTATCGGGCCATGTTGAACGAATTTTTGTTCACAAAAATTGAAGAGGAGGATATTAGCAACATTTGGTTTCAACAGGACGGCGCTACGTGCCACACAGCCGAAGCTACACTCGATGTTTTGTGCACTGTTTTTGAAGATCGCATTATCAGCCGCAGAGCAGATGTCGTTTGGCCACCTCAGAGCTGCGATTTGACACCGTTGGACTATTATTTGTGGGGTGCCGTCAAAGACAATTGACGCTTTAAAGCACAATATTCGTGAAGCCATTGGTTAAATACAGCTGCACACAATCGATAATGTGCTTAAAAATTGGAACGATCGTGTAGGCTACTGCATGGCCAGACGAAGCAGCCATTTGAATGAAATTATTTTCCATTATTAACCGGAAGGATTGTACTTTCAAATAAAAAAAGAAATTTGAGAAAATATTCAGTAGTTTTTTTATAGCATTTTCAAAAAAAAAAATTATTTGGCGGACCCTTTATAAAAAAAACTATTTTTTAACATGACTGTTGTTTTTTTTTCTTTTTGTAATAGTTTTAAAAATTTAATATTTTTTTTATAATTTTTTTATTCAAATTTTCATTAAAATGTCTAACATTTAAATCAATTTCAACTAAACTGGTCAAATGTCCGCCCAACGGTTCTTAGGCAATGCTTTAGGCCATCACTTGTCATTTTCATAATTACAAATATTTTATACAATTTTATGCGATTTAAATGACGATCTTTTTATCTTTATTTAAGACAAATATTTATTTTATTATTGTTATTGTATAAAATAAAAATAAATAAATGACGCTAAAAAGTCATGTATGTATGTAATCACCAGTGCCGCGTCTTAAGCAAATGTATGTAAAGATGGTTAAAATGCAAAAATTTTCTTATTTTTTTAATTATTTTTATTGAAAAATGTTTGTTTAAATAAATTTGAATTAAGAAATCAAAAGTAATTTATATTTTTAAAAAACATATATGTTATATCTAAGGAGATGTCTATTAACCCTTAAGTGTCTGACAAACAGAAATACACATTTTGACTTACAAGTTACCTTTATACATATCTCATAGAAAATAAATATTTTTGGATAAAAAATAAAAAAAAAAATTAAAATTTAAAATAACAAAATTACACATTAAAAAACATAGCAGCTAAAAGCCATATAACGGGTCAATCAATAAGTCCGTAAGATAAGTAAGAAAAAGACAAAATTTTGACAAAACTCGATTTTATTATTCAACATACATAGTTGCCTTCGAGGGCGATGCAATAACTATAGCGATTTTCCAACTTTTCGCTACCACTTTTATATTACGATTTCTCTTTCTTATCAAAATAGGTCGCAGTTTCAACGATTATTTCACCATTGGACTTATATTTCTTTCCAGTAAGCATTCTCTTGAGATCTGAAAAGAGGAAAAAGTCGCTGTGGGCTAAATCTGGCAAATACGGTGGGTGCGTAAGTAATTCGAAGCTCAATTCATTCAATTCTGACATCGATTTGTGGCACGATTTGTGAGCTCACGCGGCATACTCAAATGTTCGTTTAAAATGGTAAAAACACTACCAGTGTCAGCTAACTCGTTCACCTTCAATTTTCGACCGTTCATAATCAATTTGTGGAATTTTTTATGTTTTCTGGAATAACAGCCTCATTTGAACGTACACTGCGCTCTGATAATGTTTATCAATCCATTGTTTGGTTATCAATGTATTTTTTTTTTTTTTTTTTTCATCAAAAACAAAGCTTTATCAAAACTTGGAAATTACTTTTTTCCATTTTGTTTTTAATAACAAAAATTCCTTTACACAAAAAGGTATAAAACACGAATCAATAATCAGATTGCTGTCAAATATATGCACTTATCGTTAGCAGGTTAGTACTAAGTAAAAATCATATCATTTAGTAACGCCATCTATGTGTCATTCTACGAACTTATTGAGTGACCTGATATATAAGACTATCGGAGCAGATGAACTAAATTCAAGTTTTGGTGTTCATAGAGATGCAAATAGAGAGCATTTATCTGAGTTGTGAATGCTCATTAATTTGCCATTAATTGTGGCTTTCAATTCGATCATTATAAAACTCGTTCATCACATGCTAAGTCCGCTAGAACTGCAGCATTTCGTAATATTTGGTTTAAATGTTAATTTACATGTAGACTATAGATGAGCAATTATACGGATACCATGTTGGTGCTAGTTTCACACAGTATATGTCGTCAAAGCCTGAAAAGGACGTTATAAAAGTATTCTGGACTTGCGGTTCTTTCAATTCCTACCTCTTGCATAGCCATAGAAAAACAATAAAAAGAAAACATCAGGCAAATATAGGAGAAAGAATGGTTTTGTATCATTTTGGTTCCTAAAGAAACTCAGGAAGAAGTATTACAACCGATAATTTTTTTTTTTTTTTACATCACTCTTGAACTGTAGAAAAAATAAGTTCCTAGAATCTAAATAGTTCGAAAAAACAAACGTATCGACCGTTTATTAATTACTTTATATTATTCTATTATTCTATTATTCTATTATTTTGTTTTAATATATATTTTCATAATTCTTTATATATATTCTTTTATTTTTAATTTTAACTAATGACACTTGTTTGTTTAGAATTATTTTGTTCAAATTATTATTATTAAAATTATTTAGTTATTACTCGACTTAGATAATTTCCTACCATTTAAGGGTTAAGGAGTTACTTTTAATTACAACTCTGAGTTATCTACTTTTGTGAAAAGTGGTAAAGAGAAAGAAGAAAATAAGAACCTTTTTTATTAGATTTTGTTAACGAACATTCATTCGCTGATCAACAGACAATAAATAAAGACTTATAAAAAATTAAAACAACTATTTTACTTTATAATAAAATAATAAAAAAAAGAACTTGAAACGTAAGCAGACTTAATAGGCTCTTGTGAATCAGTTTCTACATATAACAATAAATATAAAAAATTGTGGACACATTTAGGCAGTATTGGCTGCTGTTGTCCGTTTTTTCAAATAACACGAAATATCAATAATAAAGGAAATTATTTGATAAAATTATTGAGAAATCACCCAGCTGGGTAACTTCTCCCTACAACGTATATTTCAGGCAATTACTTTTTACCATCCATTCCCATTGCACTAGATTTTACAGCACAAAAACTTCCCAAGATCTTACTATAACTTACACAACGAAAGCTAAATTTCGTTTCAATAGGTACTAAACAGAAATTCTCATATACATTGCGGCCCGGTTGAGGTATATTTGTGTTCAAAAAATTGTAGTTTTAATCATTATCAACATTAACATCAGGAGAAGGAGTAACGCTCTGTCCAATTCTAATTTTTCGAATTTCCCTCCATTTCGACTTGCTAGCAATTGCAGAGCAAAATTATCTACAATTATCTTTAAAAATTATCTAAAAAATTGAAATTCTTTATACAGTTCAACAGTCCTAAGCCTTTTCCCTATAGAGTATGCAACATTATTAATCTTAATCAATTTCTTAATACTATAGCTAAGCCTCGGTTCACTGTTCCGCCTAGTTCTCAAGGGTACATACAATTCATAGAAATCATTCACATTATTTTGCAAAAAACTCATTTGATCATTCATGTCCTCCAGATAATAAACCTGATGCCAATCAATGCAAAATTTGTTGGCCAAGCACTTTAGGTAACACAGAACTATGGAAAATGACCAGTGAGGAAACCATACTGAGCCAAAAAAAGTAGGAAATGGAGGTGGATCTGTCACACCATCCAAAATAAAATTCAAGAATGATGCTCGAGTATAACCAACAGCCAAGCCTCACGCATTTTCCATTTCTACGATCATCCATTAACATTCCATAGATTTCACTGTCTATTTTTTACTAGCTGATCTCTTTTGAGCTATTTAAACGGAATATGCCCTTTTATCCATTTTTTTGCACCTATTGCTTGTTAAAATTTACTGGGTTTAACGGAGTCTGCACTCAACTTGAATTCAAACTTTGTCAAGAAAACAATATCAAATTTTTCATACGAATTATTATCATCCGTTTTACATGAGAGTATTAAAAATTGAAGGGAACAACTTGAACGTTTCACCCTTTGGTAAGCTATAAACACAAGTGAGACTTAAGTTATATATCACCTTGATCAAAAAGTTCCTGGAATAACCCCCGTGTTACGGTCTCATCGTTCCAATTTGAGTTTTTTTTTTTTGTTATTAAATTGGTACATCTGTTGTTGATATTCCCGTCATATTCTTAGCGTCATAGCTTGACATTTGCAAAAGCTGCGTAGCCAAGCGTACATCTATCTCTATGTGTGTTAGCGATTTTCTACAATTTAAGAAATGGATTTAAATTTGCAACAACGAACTTGTATTCAATTTTATGTAACAAACGAATTTAATGGTGCGCGAACGTTGGAAATGTTGAAAAATTGTTCGGCAACGATTCTCTAAAGAAAACGGTCGTGTCAAGAGCGGGTCAAAAGTGGACGTGAGTCAACCAAAGATGATGAACCGACAAAAACATTGATAAAGTAAAAGAAACGTCGGTCAATAACTTTAAATTAACATTCAGAGAGTTAGCGGAGGTCCTATGGATCCGTCCAATTCATTTTGGTTAATGACTTCGGTTTCCGTCGTGTAGCAGCAAATTTTGTGCCAAAATACCTAAATATCATACAAAAAAGAGACCGTGTTAAGGTAGCAAAAGACATGATTTGCGAGGCTGAAATCGATCTGACATTCATCAAAAGGATCATTACTGGAGACGAGATGTGGGTTTATGAGTACGACACGCAATCCAGACATCAGGCAAGTGAATGGCGTTCACCAAATGACCACGTGGTTTTCAGTCAATAAAGAAGGCAATGCTCACAACGGTGTAGTGCATCATGAATTTTTGCCGGAAGGCCAGACAGTAAGCAGAGTGTATTGTTTGGGCGTTATGAGACGTTTGCGTGAAGCAATTCGCCGAAAGAAACCAGAATTGTGGGCAGAAAATTCATGTATTTTGTATCATGAAAACAGTGCCATTATTATTCGAAATTTTTTGACGAAAAATGCAACAAATACCTGTGACTTCTTTCTGTTCAATCGAGCTTAAAAACCATTACGGGGAACGCGTTTCAGCAGCCGAGAAGAAATAATGAAAAAATCGCAGGAAGCACTGATGGACATATCGAAAACCGAGAATAAGAAATGCTTCGAGAATTGGATTAAGCGCTGCATAAGTATGTTGCAGTCGATGGGGATTACTTTTAAGGGGTCAATGCAATATGAATAAGCTTGTATTTTTTTTAACTTTCTGAATAACCTCCAGGAACTTTTTGATCAAGGTGGTAAGCATAGTTTACACAAGCGATTTTATTTTTGTAAATAGGAAAAACTTGAAAGGGGCACCACTGAAATATATGAATGTTTCTCCAACAAACAGCTGTTAATCAATTTCAATTGTTCGAATTACAATTTCACTATCAACTGTTTTTATTGCTATTGTCGTTTTCAAAATAATTATGTAGCCGACTACACGGCGGCAATTGATATAGAAATACAATAGATATAGAAATACTGTCGTGTAGTCTGGCGTGTTTTATATGTTTAATGCTTTAATTAATCACTTTTTAATTATTTCAACTGTTGATACGGAGTCTCCTTAGTGTTTATCAAACGTTTTTTTTTTTGGATTAACTTTAAATTACGTTCAAAAGTATAAATTAGTGGACTTGAAGTTCCTCTTTTTCAATCAATTACTGCATAAAATGAAATTTCACACGCTATAGATTTTAGCGCAGTTTGATTTTTGTTGAATTTTATTTTATTTCTTTTTTTTTTTCTTTTGTGTGAAGCAATAAAATATTAATTTTTAATAAATACATTCAAAAGAGAACTATTTAATAGATTTTCTTTTCTTATGAAAACAATAAGTTCACATCACTTGTAATCAACGTAAATCTGTACTTTAAAAATCAAGATAAAAATAAATCAGAAAAACATATGAAATTAATTGATTTAAATATTAGAACATTTGTATGCTTAATCTTCCGGTAACTCTTTAAATAAGCCCCTATATTACTCCATATGCATGAAAACAATAAAATATAGAAAAACAAAAGTTTGAAAATTTATGATTGAATGATGAATAAATTTAGATGTTTTTGTACGTTTTGTTCTATTTAACAAAGAAATATTATTTATTATAGTTTTTATATAATTAATTAGGAGCTTTTTGCGCAAATTCTTGTTTGTTTTTTCTTGAACACAATAAAATTTATATTTTTTTAAATAAACCATAGAATTAGTCGTTATTATACGTACACATATTAATTATAAAAATTTATTAAGTTCAAAATTTGAAGGTTTCTATAGCCGTTTTTATTTTTTTAATTTTAAAGTCAACTGCATTGGCTTACCGTACCTGTTAAGAGACGGTTATGTATGGATTTTTAAACATTTCAAATCGCTAAAACAAAAATAAATTCTGTATTAGGTCTTAAATAACAGATGTTTTTATTTTTAAGATTTCAAATTTAACGATTTCCTATATTAAATTCAATTTTATCTTTTGGATTTTTATCTATTTTATCAATTAAGTAAATAAGGAGTATAATAATAAAAATTTTTAAATTTAACAAAATACAATAAATAACAACCACCTTACCTTTAGTGAATATGAACTACAGTACCAAATCACCGTTAAAGTTTAATGTTTGTTTTTTTTTAGATTTTTATATAACACTTACACGACATATTTAATTTGTGCATGATTTTCATTTAGTATACCACTTAATATGCATCTCAGAGAGAGAGAGAGAGAGAGAGAGAAACAAACATTGCTGCTCCTAGTTTGCTTACAAAACAACAACAAAAAACGTTCTTATGCATGAAGCAATAAACAAAGATGACTTCGACAGGTTTTCAAAATAATTTTCCGTTGCGCATGTACATACGTCATAATAGAATAAAATTGCCTGTATTATATGAAATTTTGATGAAAATAAAAAAAGAATATTCAGGGGTGTCATAGAATCCAATAAAAAATTTATATTTTTTAAATAAACCATAGAATTAGTCGTTATTATACGTACACATATTAATTATAAAAATTTATTAAGTTCAAAATTTGAAGGTTTCTATAGCCGTTTTTATTTTTTTAATTTTAAAGTCAACTGCATTGGCTTACCGTACCTGTTAAGAGACGGTTATGTATGGATTTTTAAACATTTCAAATCGCTAAAACAAAAATAAATTCAGTATTAGGTCTTAAATAACAGATGTTTTTATTTTTAAGATTTAAAATTTAACGATTTCCTATATTAAATTCAATTTTATCTTTTGGATTTTTATCTATTTTATCAATTAAATAAATAAGGAGTATAATAACAACATTTTTTAAATTTAACAAAATACAATAAATAACAACCACCTTACCAGTAGTAAATGTGAACTACATTACCAAATCACCGTTAAAGTTTAATGTTTGTTTTTTTTTAGATTTTTATATAACACTTACACTTACATATTTAATTTGTGCATGATTTTCATTTAGTATACCACTTAATATGCATCTCAGAGAGAGAGAGAGAGAGAGAGAAACAAACATTGCTGCTCCTAGTTTGCTTACAAAACAACAACAAAAAACGTTCTTATGCATGAAGCAATAAACAAAGATGACTTCGACAGGTTTTCAAAATAATTTTCCGTTGCGCATGTACATACGTCATAATAGAATAAAATTGCCTGTATTATATGAAATTTTGATGAAAATAAAAAAAGAATATTCAGGGGTGTCATAGAATCCAATAATGTCGGAATTGGATTTGAAAACGACGCAAAAATTAAGATTATCGGTTTTGTTTTCGAACTGGAATAAGTATCGGTTTTAGGTGTCACAGAATGTCTTGTTATTGGTTTTGATATTGGAAATAAATCAAGCAGCTAAAGGCTATCGGTTTTCACATTTACGTATATTTGTATTATAAAGGGTGTTTTTTATAGAGGTATAAAACTTTAAGTTGCAATAAAACAGCGATGGATTATTCGATTGACATGAATTTTATTTATCCGAAAGATAATATTGTGGCATTACATTTTAAATATGATTTCTGGCATATGAGCGACACGGCTGGCGCAGATGTAGTCCAATCTGGATTTCAAATTTTCGATGACTTTTTCAACATTTGTGGCCGTATATCGACAATAACACGGCGATGTCTTGCGCCCTGTTTTTGAAGATTGCATTATCAGCCGCAGAGCTGATGTCGTTTGGCCACCTCGGAGCTGAACTGTTATTTGTGGAGTGCCGTCAAAGATAAGTGTTACGCCAACAAGCCAGAGACGATTGACGCTTTAAAGGACAATATTCGTGAAGTCATTGGTGAAATACAGCTGCACACAATCGATAATGTGCTTAAAAATTGGACTGATCGTGTAGGTTACTGCATGGTCAGCCGAGGCAGCCATTTGAATGAAATTATTTTCCATTATTAACCAGAAGGATTGTACTTTCAAATAAAAAAAGAAATTTGAGAAAATATACAGTAGTTTTTTTTATAGCATTTTCAAAAAAAAAAATTATTTGGCGGACCCTTTATAATGGAGGATGCGTCACCCAGTGATACCCTATCTCTACGTAAATAATTTCGCGTAGGCCTATCTGATGGCTATGAGCACATCTGCGACCGCCATCCTCTTCAGATGCGCTCTTAGTCTACAGTGGTACTTCTAATTCTAACGCCAATAAGAAAATGCCTTAATAGTATAAAAATCAACAATCTGGCATCATTATTACTATCAAGGATAGTAAAGCGTTAGTACTTATTAGGCGTTAAGTTAGTTGAGTTTGCCAAGATGTTTCTGCTTCAATTAGTTTTTGTTTTAATTAAAAAAAAATAAATTAAAGAATATTGTGCGTGTTTTGCCTTAAAAATTAGAAGAAATTGTAATTTAAGTAAAAAGTGTAGTTCTTGTGTAAAAATTTTTAATATCAATTAATAATTTTATAAAAAAATTGTCTCGAGTTCTAGCAAAGTACAAGAGAACCATGAATCAAATAATAAGAGATTACGCTTTGCGCAGGTCCGTTAGTTTTTCTCTCTCTCGATGAGAGTGTGCGTGACGTAAGCATATATTTTTTTGTTTTGTTTTTAAAGAAAAAGATTATATTTTACACTAAAATATTAAATAAAATGATCAATAATTAATTATAAATAAAAATTCAATAAAAATAATATTTTTTTATTAACTTATTAAGGTACAGCATTGCATATACGCAACGTTTACTTTAACTGCGTTTCAGGCTTCTTTAAAAATGCTTTAAAAAATTAATTTTTCTTACTTAACGAGGACTTTAGCAAATAATTAAAAAATATATATATATAAAGTTTTAATGGAATTGCTTATCCAATAGTGAAGTCTAGACATAATAATGTGTGGGTGTATGGGGATAGATGGAGTAGGCAAATGCGTTAAGTTTTCGGAACGAGTGGAATTCAATATAGTACACGTCGATATTTTGCATTAAGGTTTCTATGAAAATTTAGTAATTTGGCCCATTGTTATCTGATTTCTGCGCCTTTTCAGTGTGTTCCTATTAAAAATAGATACGAGGTTTTGACGAGGTTGATAGTTATTCACTTTTAGCACCTGCATCTTTAATTAATTGATTTTTAGTTGCCAGCTACCATACGTAGTAAAATTTTCGGTAGCTAGCAAAGCGACTGAAGTTCAGTTGCCATTCACAATCGAGCCATTATGGCGTATTCTTTCCCGAAAAAAAAATTATGTTTGATGACCTTACTTTTTTTGCGTAACTTTTCTAAAAAATTTAATACAAGAAAAGGGTGCAATGCCTATCTCTAACTATGATGTCTTTAAAAATTTTTGATATTTCTTAATTTTTAACTACTTTTTTTTAATTTTTGACGATATATTATGGCAAAGAACAAACGAAGTGCAACATTATCAGATAAAAAACGCCATTAGATATGATTTCATTTATCTAGAACGCACTACAATTCAACAACAAAATACAATTTTATATCTGATATACGTTTTGTTTCTTTATACATTCACACACATTCTTATGAGGATTGTTTCGTAATTTGGATATTATCCATAATATCGCTTTTTCATGTTTACTTATACAAATTCATATATTAATTAATATAATTATCCTTTATTCTAAAGCGTGTAGAGGTATAGCACTTTAAGTTGGCATCACTTTTCAAGATGGCGACCGATTTAACAGCTGTCCTATTGAAACCAAATGTTACTAATATCCTCCTCTTCAATTTTTGTGAACAAAAATTCGTTCAACATGGCCCGATAATGATCGCCATTGACTGTAACGTCGACTTCTTGCTCATTTTCGAAGAAAAATGACCCAATTATGCCTCTGGATCAAAATCCGCACCAAACAGTGACTCGTCTTGGGTGTATCGGCTTTTCAATGTATGCGTGCGGGTTTTCTGTGCCCCAAATGCGACAATTGTGCTTGTTTACATACCCGCCAAGATCAAAATGAGCTTCATCTGAAAAGATGATTTTTTTTGGCAAAATTGGCGTCTTCTGTAAGTCGATCGCAGGCCCAGATTCCCAGCGTTGGTCAAGCATATACACAACCGTATTCGTTCAGCGGAAGAATAAAACTAATTATCTATCAAATCAGACATGACCTAAGTGTTACCATTCACGGACCCTTTAGTTTCACATCTGCTGGTGTGCATTAGAAACGCAGCAGATCTGTTGAGCAAAATATAGACCGGAAGGCACAATAGATCCTATGGGCCACACTGTCTTGCAATAGTGGCTGGTCAATATGACAACAGTAATTAATCTTTAACCATTAACCTATGAACTTTAATCAGTTTTTTTTTTAATTTATTTTGCTAAATTGTGGCTACTGCACTTGATTAGTAAATTTTGTGCAAGTTTCGTTAAATAAATTAAAAATTTTGTTCAAGAAATACATAAAATTTTTAAAAACTGAATTCTGATATATTTTTTTTTAAATTGAGATTATTTGTATGCAAAAAAAAATAAAAGTTAAACAGACTGACGTAAATTCAATCATAGATTTTAAACAAATTAATATCATCGTCTTTGTTTTATTTTCATATAAAAATTATTTTATTTATTTTTATTTATTTTATTAAAAATATAATCAAAAAATGCAAATTTTTGGTTAAATTGCGAAACAACGTCAGTTTTTATAGGAAATAAATAAGATTAAGAATAATTTTGTATCAATAAAAATTCTTTTTTAATTGTTTACTTAAGCATTTTTGGTTAAAAACATTTAGAAGGTGATTTAAATTAATTTAGAACACCATAGAAGAGTTGCTATGAACGCCAATTAAGTTTTAAGAAGATTTTTTTGTTTGTCATCATTAAAAAGCCATCCTTTTTTGTTTAAATTTTATAGGTTTTTATTTCTTTTTTGGATTCTTTGGAATTTAAAAAATTTTAACCAATTTGGACAATCCAAACTAATTTATCTTAATTTATTATTGTTTTAGTAAGAGATGTTCGTAAAATGACTGAACGTACGGGCAATTTGTTTTCTTTTTTATGATTTTGACTACTAGTCTTGAGATTTCTTTGTAATAAGGCGCAACATCACTATATATGGTGGGATAAGGTGAGTTTATGCTGGTATTTGTAATACATACACACATAGTGGCAATTACTTTTAACGGATTAAGTTACAATTACTTTTTGAAACTTTAAAATTTTACTTTGACGCTTCTGGAATTAAAATTTTGTTGCGATTGGAATCAGAAGATTGGGTAGCTAAAGCCACAATGGTCATAGAGGAAAATAAAGTACTGAAGTGTATAAGCAAAATTAAGAAGACAGTGATTGGAATGAGCGCCGGTTGTTAAAAGACAAAAGGAAAACAAAGAAATCCAAATCACAGTTAGAAGAATGAAGAAAAACTGCCGTTTGCCCTAAGAAATATTTCTATAACCCCCAGTTTCTTGAATGCCATTGACGTGTTCTTCGCCCAGCAAGCGAGACGGTACCCGTTCAATGACACAATAAGGTAGTTGCTCTCTGCATAATTTATAAACCTGCACCAGATCAAAGTAGCCTCGTCTTGGGAAATACCATAAGTTTTATGGGAAGCCAGAAAATCCTCGTTAATTCGCCAAGACACTTAGTATTTCACCTTCATAAGACCTCTACCCAAACTCCAGCTTAATGCAATATGTAGCCCAAAAATACTTCATTCTTCTTAAAATTGTTCACAATAACTTTCTTTACTTATCGAGCCATAACCGCAAAAAAAAAAACGTAAACGACAAAAAACAAATTTTACAGGAGAAGATTTTTTTAAGTATTTTTTGTTTTAGTGTGGTACATAAGACTTTATTGTTTTTGCTGTAAAATCATAAAGATACATTTTACAGCTATAAAATTTTGTGTGTTGGTGAGAATGATCGGGTACTATCGATTTTTATCAAAAAACCAATAGTCATGACGCTACCATCTTTTTGGCAGTCATGGCTCGTCTTATTAGGGTAACACTCAGACGACCTTACTATTTGTTAATATTCAAATATTCGTACCAAGTATCCGATTAAACCTTAGCCAGTTTGCCAGCCATATAATGAATGTTACTTAAGTCATTGTAGCCACGCCCCGTTGGGCCACAAAAACGATAAAAAAAAATGTATGATCCTAATAGCGAGTTCTCTGTCATGCTACAAACAAACAAAAACTAATAATAATCAGAATTTAGGATAGATCTACATAGAACCAAAAATTTTCGTAAATACTATAAAAAATTATAATGGGTCCACCATCTAACGTTTTTTTTCAACTAGTGCTTATTTCGTGAATGGTAACACTTAGCTCATGTCTGATTTGACAGATAATTAGTTTTATCCTTCCGCTGAATGAATATGGTTGAATAACTCTGGAAATCTGGGCCTACGATCGACTTACAGAAGATGCCGATTTTGCCAAAACAATCAACTTTTCAGATGAAGCTCATTTTGATCTTGGCGGGTATATAAACAAGCAAAATTGTCGCATTTGGGGCACAGAAAACCCGCACGCATACATTGAAAAGCCGATACACCCAAGACGAGTCACTGTTTGGTGCGGATTTTGGTCCAGAGGCATAATTGGGCCATTTTCTTCAATGGCGATCGTTATCGGGCCATGTTGAATGAATTTTTGTTCACAAAAATTGTAGAGGAGGATATTAGCAACATTTGGTTTCAACAGGACGGTGCTACGTGCTACACAGCCGAAGCTACACTCGATGTTTTGCGCGTGTTTTTGAAGATCGCATTATCAGCCGCAGAACTGATGTCGTTTGGCCACCTCACACAAGCTGCACAATCGATAATGTGCTTAAAAATTAGACCGATCGTGGAGGCTACTGCATGGCCAGCCGAAGCAGCCATTTGAACCGGAAGTTATTAACCGGAAATTTTGTACTTTCAAATAAAAAAAGAAATTTGAGAAAATATTCAGTAGATTTTTTTATAGCATTTTCAAAAAAAAAAATTAATTTGGCGCACCCTATATATCAGCTAACCAAAATGTCTAATCATATCTACAGTAGAAAATCAACTTAATTAATAAAACTGAAACAAAGCACTGGATGCTTTGTGGAAAGCCAATACGCTCCCTAAAGGAGTGACGGAGAAAAATAATTGAAAAAAAGAAGATTATCTGCCATCTTTATGTGAAATTTGTGATCGAGATTGGCTTAAATTAGTCTATATTGAGAACGTCGTATATAAACTGTTGGTAAAATTTGGTAAAAATTATATTTTGATGCTATAGATTAGGTTAAGTTACGTGGGTTGTCCGCGAGCTCACTTGGCGGCTCCATGGCCTATTATGCTACCCTTTAGAGACATATAGAAGAGGCTGAAAAACCAGACTTGGGAGAGTGCCAAGATGTTCACCTTAACCTGAATATTTAGTTCATGAACCACTTACGTGAGCCAAACGAGCCCTTTACGAGGTTTATCCAATTCGACAGTGGCACATTTCTGAAACAGTCCAGGTAATAAAAGTGATATGCAACCAGGTACCTTATTCTGAGCTAACATAGAGTGGGGTAGACTCAGAGAAAGTGTTATATCGATTTCTTTTCCTCCTCATCCAGACAGTTTTCTTAATGCTCTCCAACATGCACCGAATCATACAGTGCCCGTTAATAAGGGCCATAAAAAGCCCGATCGATGTTCTTCCAAGCCTAAGAAGAGATATAGTCCTATACAAAAACAGACGAAGCCAAAGCATTTTGACTCTTCTACAAGAGGCGATAATAATAAGTTTGTGTTCCATTATGCAGAGCCCCCATCTGTCAATTTGTCTAACTGTGTGTCCCCATATGTATCACACCCAGGAAGACAACCCTTGTAGCGCGCTCATTAGCAATATAATGCCCTCGGTTGCTCATATCATTCTAATTGGCATAGTTAAGGTATATAACTGGATTGATTGCCGCAAGATTGTCGTAGATTGCGACCCTATCTATGGTATAAGCCTCCGCCTGAAAAATACCGCAATCACTGATCAGTCTCTGAGATCGGTATAGACCGAGACTGTCTGCTCTCCAAGGACAGACGCCGCAGTTCTTTCATCCCTTAGAGAATACTACAAATGTGTAGAGATTTATAAAAACCAGATTAAGAACTTATATACTGTTACGAAATCAAGTTTGAGAACCACTGTTGTTTGTTACATTGCTAAAAAAAAATAAACAAAAGCCACAAAAAGACTACGTACTTGTTTAAAGAAAAGAAATGGAATCTACCTGAAATATCGAGAGGTTAAAGAGCTTTCGATGTATTCTTTACTCAGCCATATAAAGAGCACATCGATGCGGACAGCAGTCACTTTTTTGGTGTAAACTCAGCGAGTAGAGCTTATTGCATATAAGCTTAGTGTAAAAAGAGTTTCTTAGGTGTAAAATCAGCGAGTGGAGTTTATTGGTGTAAACTCACTGTTAAGAGAGTTAAGTATAGATAAACTCTGGTTGAAAAGATCGTGACAGAACCTCAGTTGTGACAACGATGGTGTTGGAAGATCTTTAGGTAGAAAAATCTGTGTAATAGTTGTTGTTATTTTACACAAAGGTTGTAAAGAAAAAGTAATTAAGAGAATTTGTTATTGTTTGTAAAAAAGTTATGAGCAGTAAAGCACAAAAGTATGTTAATAAAGAAATATTTAATTGTAAACCAAACAGAAATTTATTTTCACTGCAATATACGAACTCATAAATAAGCGTTTTTAATAAAGGTAAAAACGTAACAATATTTTATCTACCTTTCGGCTTATCTTTCTTCATAGTCCCATAGTCGAAGTATTAGTAAGTTATGTATTATTATGATCGAACTAAAAAATGTATAATTTTTTTGCTACCAACGAATTGTATTTTAAAAAAAATCAGCGTATATTTCTTTTTGGTCCCATATAGGAGCCATTAGTAATACGTGGTAAAAATACGCCTGGATGTTAGTAGTGAGTACAGATTTGTTTAAAAGATTAAATTATATCCACCATCGAACTGAATTTGGTAAAGATCAGCACATATTTATTTATGACCCCCATTGTAGGACTTATTGGTAAATATATAACTCCCTCAATATTCTATGTGAAACAATGTGGACTTATCTCAATCAATGAGCTGCACCTGTTTCTATTTTTAGACCCATTAAAAAGTAGCTACAGTTTAATGCCGGCTACGAGCGGAAGTGTATTGGTTAGAATAGTTTTTCATAACATAATACTCATAACTACTCATTGGCAATGTTATGAGATGATAACGCTGTTGAAAAGTGTCAAGCGGTAATATGTGTTAAAAATACGTTTTGACGTTCTTGATAATTAGATAGCCCCTTACATCATTTAAAGCGAATTTGTTTATAGTCCAACCGTGTTTGTTTTTTTTTAATTTAAAAACTACTCTTTATTGTGGTGTAGGGTATCCTTATTATGTATGTAAATCAACCGTACGGCTCTTTATAACAATAACAGACAGAAAGGTGGTTGACACTAAAATGAATTTAATCATATGGGCAATTGCTATTGTTTTAATTTATAAAAAAAAAATTGTTAAGGCCAGTCAGTAATGGTCATTATCAATGATATTGAGTTAATTAACACTAAACATTTTACAATGCCAAACATTTATTATTTATATTTAATTTAATAATTGTTTTTAATCCAAATTTGGCAACATTTGAATTAAATTTCTAACTACTCGTATGTACATAGGGTGTTAAACTTTATTTAACTACTTTTTTGTTCCTTCAAATTTGATTATTTCTTTATACAATTTGACTACCAATTCTATAACAATACGAGTTTATCTATAATGATTAATTTATTATTCATTTATTATTTTTATTTAAATATTTTCTTTGTCATTTGAAGATTAATCGTAAAAGACCTTAACAATCATGTAAAGGCTACTCAACTTCGGCAGCAACAGCAGCAGCAGCACCAGCACCAGCATCATCATCAGCAACACCAATTCTCGAGTATTTACGAGTACTTAAAACATACTTCAAAATATTTTTTTTATTTTTATTTTGAAAGTATCTCTAATTGTTTATTCACAAAATTAGACACAATGATAAATTATTAAATGAATTTGAAGTCCATATGTACATTATAGACTTGTGTTGTTTTCAATTATTTCGGTCATAAAGGTCATTTATGTTAATAATTCTCAACTAGTTAACGTTTGAAAAGTTAAAAAGTGGAAAATACAAAACAAATTAAAACGATTCTAGAAGTACACTTTTAATATTCACCTGATTATTGTTTAAGCGTTTTAATTGAGTTATGTTGGGATTGTTTGAAATTTGAAACACATTTAATAAAAAGTCAATGTCGATTGCTTTTTTTTACAACAACAATTTTTTGACAGCTAAAGTGTGGGTCTAGACAAAAAATCACCATCGATTAAGGTTTTGCAACAAAAAAATTTTTAATATTTTAAACTGTCATTTGAAAAACAAAATTAAAAACATTTTATTCATAAAAATCACGATTTCGTGAAATACTTAAAAATACTTTTTCCGGAAATACACAAAAAAAAACTAGACCGGATTATAACATTTGATTAAACCAGTACCAGTAGTAGAAATACTACTTATATTTCATTACTTTTTTTAATTAAAAATCAAAAAGAATTCATTTTAACTATTAGCACACTTTTATTTTAATTTTAATAATTTAGACAAATATTAAAACTATTTAGAGCAAAAAATTGCAAACATTTTTAACTCAATAACTACTTGAATCGAAACTTAAAATCTCAAGTTATCTTTCCATTATTTCTGGTACCTTCCGTTCATATGTACATTTAAAAGGTCTTTTAACATCATAATTCACACATAAATCGTATTTAAGGAAGACACTGACTGCGTAAAAATATTCATTAATTGGCAACAGATCACTTTATTTTGTTCGAACTAATTTCCTTGTAGTATCGATGGTCCAATTAATACTTGCCCTCACAAGAACATTAGTGCACTTTTCTGCATATTTTCAATAAGTTGCACAATAAAATCTCAAGCACCTATTCCTACGGTTTCATAAATATACTGTATTAAGTTATTGAAACACTTCAGTACTTATGCTCAGAACATTTAAAACCTTCAGGCTTCTTAATATATGTACAAAAAGCTTAAATATGTATGTACAAAAGCAGCGTAAGGTTGCTGCAAGGCAGGATATTGCGAAGATGTCGCGTAGGTAGAACTCGGCGAAGGCCTTAGAGCGAGTGTTCGTAAGAATCCGACGTCCACATAGAAAGTGCTCAAAGGTCTCTTCTTCCTCCACCTCGCCACAGCTTCGAAAGTGGTCGTTGTGCAGTGAGTCCCTTTTGCGGGCATGATTTCGAATCTATCAATGCCCAGTAAGCACAGGCACCAGCCTGGATACCTCCCATCTACCATGACCAATGAGCGATGGAGTGCAACTCACATCATACTCAAACCAAGTCAGCTTTGTAAGCTTTCAAATAGCTATTCACCTGCGTCCTCCTCAGGTAGAAGTCGAAAATAGCTCTCTTCGGAAACTGTGGACGATGCCACTAGATGCCACGTGCTTATTCCCAAAGAAGTCACGATGACCCGGAATCCAAACCAAGCTCGTTTCAGAAAAGAGACTGAGAGTGTTCAACAAGTCTTGCACTCCATCACTAACCGCGTGGTAAGGGCAAGGATGGCTCTCTACACAAATACAGACGCGCCATCGCATAGTAATGAGCATGCTCCCCTATTGGCCAATATTTCAGCCTGAGAAACACTTAAGTCAATAGAAAAACTGAAGTTGCTGATTTAGGTTACTCCGGATTCAACACCACACCACATCCTTGAAACATTAGCGTAAGCTCTGAGGTCGAAGCCATTGAGTGGACCGCCCCGGTTTTTGAATGCAAAACAGAAAGGAATTCTCATCTCATACTCAGGAGTGTAGTAGACGAAGTTAGAATGCAGTCCAACCGGGAGTTAATCTAGAATCCTAGCATCCAGCCATTCACACTCCAAAGAATGATAACACCGCGCTATAGCTGGTCACAGTCATAATACACAAACACGTCAAGAGCCGCAGAAAGGCAGGTACATATCGCTCCAGTGACAGAAATACAGGCCGATCTTTGCACATTTCTCAGCCCTTTGATGGCCGCTGCCATCCCCATCGCAGGCCGCCATATCACCGCGCCGTAAGTAAGTATAGGTCTAATTATGGATCTATACATCCAGGGTACAACGGCAACTGAACACTTTGCGGCAAGTAAAACAGGCTTTCTAAAGCCTGGGCTCCATGTTTCGCTTTCAGGTCAACCTTGTGTTCATAATAACGGCCACATACCTAATATGATCACATTAGCTACCGTATTCCTTACCTTCATGCACCCATAAGGTAATAACAATAATTCCTTTAACATTCCATGAAGGAACATGGTCTGGACTTCACTCAGTCAATGAGCTGCACCCGATTCTATTTTTAGACTCATTGAAAGAAACCCACGGCTCCAAACGGCAAATGCATTAGAGAAGTTTTCAATACTAAGTAATGCTCATAACCAGTTTACTAGCAAATGTTATGAGGTGATACCGCTGTTGAAAAACTTTTCCGAGGACCTTCCGGTTGGTAGACGGATGTCTTACTTACCATACCATAGCGACACACATAAGGCTAAATATTAGATAAATATTAAGCGATTTCTGATTTCGTAGCGGATTTTGAAAGAAGAAAAACAGACTTTTTAAAACGCATATAATTTACTTAAGTATACTTAAGAAATCTGTGTATGAAAGCTTTCAAGCAAGTACCGTTGTCTTCCAATTCATTCCAAATTTCCTAAGCTTAGAGATGTTTTTGCACGCTATTTTGTATAGGAAACGTACTATTTTTGGATTTATTAAAGAAGTATGTTTAGTTATAAATGATTCATTTTTTAAAATCCCATGGGAATTGACTTAGTTAAACACCTATTTGGTAAAGCACTTCAATAAGGATGTATACTATTTTTTGGCTCCAACTGTATGGTACATGTCCACCAAAAGTAATTATCTTTCTAAAAGATATATTACAGTGTAGCGTATCATTAAGTCGGTCTTAAACGTTCTTAACTTTCTAAATTGTTTTGTAAATGCTTATTGTTAATTCGATTAATTGATCCTTTAAATTTGAGGTTTTTTTATTTGTTAAGTGAAATACAATAAAAATATAAAAAGAAATACCATATTATCTCGATAAATTAAAAATTTTTCTCTTTTAATAGGCATATCGTGTTAAAATTATAATTTAAATAAAACAAATCGTTTTAATAAATTTAAAATGCCTACACAGAAACACACGCTTTGTTGTAAGAAGAGGCAGGGCCTATAAATAGAAAAACAAACCTCTTTGGCTATTCACATACGCGAAGCCTCCTGTTCGACTTCATTCCAAGAAAATATTTTTTCTTTTCTGTTTGAAATCTAATTACAACATACAAGTCATCAAATTGGTTGTTACATCATAAATATTACTTCAACACATACGAGTACATATACTTTGTTCAACTCGCATACAAGCAGGTTCATTGACCAAATATTTTACAATCGAAATTACAATACCAAACGATTTAATCGAAACTTTATTTTTCTTTTAAACAAATTAGGTCTACCCCCACTAGATATTTTTTATAGATGATGATAAGTAGTAATGACGTACGAGGAGTGTTTTCTATTACAATATATTTCGGTATTTTTTTTTTTTGATTTCAGCAAATTTGTCTTCACAGCATTGTTTAAAGTATTTATTATGTGTTTTTTTATTTTGTTTTTTAATTTTTTATACAAATACCGCTTAAATTGTTTTATTTATTTTTTTTTTATTTTGAATTTTAAATTAATATCAACTTATTAATTAGTGTAGCAGCTAAACGTCTAAAATCAAAAACAAAAACATAAAAATAAAAATCCCAAAAAAATCAAACGTAACAGACAAATTAAACTGTTAAGTAAAACTAAAAAATAGGGAATAAAAAGGGGCATAATTGGTTTAAGTAGATTTTAGATGTACCCTACACTTAAAATTACCACGAAATATATAGTATATGTGTATATTTTTGTTTGGTAAAAAGCATTTTACATATTTCTCAACATAGTTCCTCCCTAATAAAATTTTTCTCAAGGACCTCAAAAAATTCGTTTGATTCAGTGATGATCTGTTCGTTTTATCTAAAACAATTACCATCCAGTCATTTCTTTAAATTTGTACTCGTACATAGGAAATAGTCTTCTTCGCCTTCTGTAATGCACATTCGCCCAAAGAAAAACAATGTTTTTTTTGTAGTTCTTAAGTCTCAAGAGGTGGCGTGGTGTTGTTGTTAAAGTGCTGCAAACAAAAACTAGCAGCCGAGGTTCGAATCCCGGCGATGACAAGACAAATTTTCATTATGGTTTAAAATTTTTAATAATTAAAAACCTTTGCTTCCTTCTAGATGGGCCATCCAAAAAGCTCCCTGCCCCAAACTCTCCTTAAGAAAAAACGAACAACACTAATTGCAATATATCACAGTAAGATCAGGCAACATCACTTCTCTAGAGAAAAGGAAAAAGAAAAAAGATCTCTGATAAGCAGTAAACAATCCTCAACACTACACATCTAAGACCTACTTCAGTAAACCGATTACAAGCTTAGGGTAGGAGGAAGTGGTAGCCTCGTCATCTCGAAGCTCACTTGACCATACATAGCGGCCCGTTATGATACTCCCTGCAGTGAAACTCCGGGGCTTGTTACCAGGTTCATTTTAAGTGGTCCTAACAATCAGTACTGGACAATCGCCCAAACGCAAAACTACTCCAAAATGAAGCTGAAAAGCAGCCTAAAAGCCTACTAAATCTGACAATTAGCCCGATATCAAGGGTCGATAGCTTTCTGTTAAACTATTAGAAAAGGAAGTGTACCCACTCCAGCAAGTCCACCGGGTACACAATTACCCGGAATGTCCCTGTGATCAGGAACCACTGAACTGCCGCGAAAGTGTCCCAAGAAAAACTCGAAAGTGCCTCAGCAGTTTAGTGATTGCCGCTTGGCCGTCAGAAAACATAAAGATATTAGAGGTAAGAGCACCATCATCCGGAATAAACTCGCAGCGTAGCAAATAGTCATCACCTTTGCCTACAATAGTTCGGAAGGCGGAAAAAGATTAAGCTTGTCGGAATAATTTCCTCTGTCCACCCCATTTTAAGTTTGGAGCCGTCAGTATAAACCTCCACCAAATTTCGACGATGATCGCACCAGAGGCCTTATTCTTCCTGCCTGGGATTCTAATGTGGGACACTCTATACAGTTCCGATTCGGATGAGATGTAGTCGATGTTATCGAGAGCCCGAGAAGCCGATGTGACAAGTAAGTCACAATTTAGCGTAAGTATAGCCACGCTGGCATAATCCACGGCGCTTAAAGTACGAGTGAATACAATGCGTCCACCAACGCTCCCACACATTATAAAACAAAAACCACATGAGTAGTGGCTACCAAATTTGAAGGCATTTTTTTGGACATGACTTCTACCTTATCGATTATTGGTCACGTCAACCGGTTAAGAATGTAACACCACACCGAGCTAATGCTCTCTCCACAATTTGGGTATAAATTAGAGCCACCACGTTGCTCGCACAAGGTGGCCTCACCAGGTACCTATATATCTGGAACTTTCGACGCCCGGGGTACCAGAATAAAGGCCTCGGTGAGTGTTCGAGCATAAATTCTACTACCAGTGTAAGCCCTAAATGACTTCGGACTGGTGGCCAATAGCCAATGTGACAGTGATCATCCGTTTAGCTGGTAGATAAGTTACATGACAAATGGCTTAGAAAAAAGCTGACCTAATGCATTGTGGAAGCCATATGCTTCCGAGAGGAATAACGAAAAAAAAGTTTCAAAAGTATTGTGAAGAATTCACAATTACGAAATGGTACATAAACTCTTTAAAGTGATCATGGAGTTTAACTGATAATTGAAAGTGAGTAAAATTGAAACCCATTGCGGTGATAGCTTTTTTATATCCAAACATTTATGCAAAATTTAATATACTCGCTCGGTTGAGATGTCTCCAGCCCAGTTACCTCACGCACTTTTATTATACCATAGACTTATAAGATTAATAGCAAGTTTCCACGAAGGCAACGGGAACAGCATTCTATCATTCGTAATTCATACCACAAATACGAGTGAAACAATGTGGAAAACTTCATTTTAAGTTGTTTCAGTTTGAATTACCTTCCGAAATAGGAAGAATTCACTGTTTTTTCTATTTTTATGCTTAACCATATAGGTTTTAGCCAATTCGATTTAAAAAAATGAAGTATCGCTTTATGCATAACTAAATATAATACTTTAATAAATGCAAAAATAACACGGATCCTATATAAAATGCCTTGTAAAAACATCTCTAAACTTGTAAAATTGTAAATGAGTTGAACAAAAAATGTGTCTGCTTTGTAAAATATAAACGGATTCCTTAAGTTAACTTAAGTAGATCTCTTCCTCTTCTTTCAAAATCTTCAAAAATTTTAAAATCGGTTAACATTTTGCTAAATTATTAGCTTATAAGTGCATAAAGGTACAAAAAAACAGTTTTTTACCTGCAATTCAAAACTCAAGAACAGCTTCAAAGTTCCGAAAATTTTAAAATATGATTTTGTTGTACTTGACAGCACCTATAAAAAATATATTATTACTTCCCATTTCATTCTTTTTTGTGGCATAGTTTTTTCTCACACACTTTTTTTGACGCTTAAAAATAGAGTAAATTTCGTTTTTGTTGTACAACTTTAGCTGCTTTAAGAATTTTGTTGTTGTTTTTTATGGATTTTGTAAAGCTTTATATACATTTTAAAAAAAATATAAAATGTTTAAATTCACCGTATTTTAAAGGGCTGAAATAAAGACTTAAATCTAGAGAATAAGGTTGTACAGTTTCTTTTGACGCTCACAGTATATGTATGAGTATATGTTAACAGTATTATCAAATCACAAACATGGTGGTGTGTTGTCATTTGTATCTATGGGTAATGTAGATATTGAGGAATCAGAGGCTCTTGATGTTCTGGGCATGAGAATTCATTGTGATGTTCGTTGGAATGAGCACATATTTCGAATATCGAAAGAAGCATTCAAGTGTAAGAATTACTTCACTCTATCTGATCTCCTTAATATTTACACGACCTATATCCGACCCAAATTGGAATACAACTCTCATGTATGTGCCGGTGCTTCAAAGTCTAGTTTGCAGCTTCTCTACCGCGTACAGGAGAAGGCGAAGGTTCTTATTAATGACGGTAGGGTAGCCAATTTTATCGATTCATTAGAGCATCGTCGTAATGTGGCGTAACGGAATGTGTTCTGACGAAATTCAGGAACTAATTCCTAGTAATCATATATTTTTACATAGTACTCGTATTTCTCGTAAAGCTCATCCCCTTGTAGTTGATTGTCCAGTATAACGAACAACGCATTATAGGGAGAATTCGTTCTTTGGTCGCACTATTCGTTTGTGGAACGATCTTTCTGCGAATGTTTTTCCTGCCACTTACGACATGAGCAAATTTAAATCGAATGTCCACCGACACTACTCTATCTATCCTCCTTCCCAAAACCTATTTTCCTAGTACCAGCACAATGCACTGCATGAGTAGGGGTTATCCCCTAAGTGCTGGTCTTATTGAAAAAAAATCAAATTTTGTATGTGTCGTGTAAGCACAATGATTCGTCGTGAAAACATGATAGACGTGGACACAGTAAAATACTTCCAAATCATTTTTACAGAAAATTTCCCTACTCAATTTTCGTTAGTAGCCCAGTAATAGATAACAGTTAACGGAAGCAATGTTGCGCTGAAAATAATACAAAGAGTTAAGCTCTGCTTAGACAATTGTCAGATCTAACAATATTGTCAGAAAAATGTGTGAACTCGTAATTTTTGTCTGTCAACAGTGTAAGAGAAAGAATTGTCAGACCATTGCCGAATTTTCAACATCTAACAACGGCACTATGCAGTCAGAAAACTCCCAAAATAAAGGGATTGCCAGATTTGTTGACAAATGTCTTACAACCGTGTGAGCTGACAATATACATTGTGATGGCAATTTTCCATTATCTGTAAAGAGGTTTAAAAAATTATCTGGCTGACCAGGTATTCCACAAATTTTTACAATAAATGTATATGATAGCTATGCACCTTTTATGTGTTTTTTTTTTTTTGTTTTTTATTAGAACTGGAGAATCCGAGTTCGAATCCTAAATGATCGCTAAATTTTAACAATTAAAATTTTGTTTTTAAATTTTTCGCTTTTGAGATCTAATTTTTTGAGCTAATTCTTATTCTAAGTGAATAGAAAATTGTTCTTTCCAATGATTTATGATCTCAAAAGGGAAAAATTTAAAAACAAAATTTCAATTTTTTTTTTTTTTTTTTTTTTGTTCCAAAGTCGTTATAAGTCGAAATCTAATTGGGTTTTCTCTAATAGCCAATTGTAAGCCCTTGAAGTTGAGTCTACTCATTTTTTTCTTTATAAGCTGCATACTATACCAATGAAAATCACTCTTCATACTCTAAATCTCTATGTTTAAGTCAAAGAAGTCTTTTCCATATTAGATCAAATATACCGATCGTACTAGTCATGTTAACCAAAAAACAAGCAAAATAAATTTAAAACAAATAATCAAGCGTTTGTTTTTATTTTTTCTTTAAATATTATGATTTAGCTGATAAGATATATGTTTCTATTACAAATACGTGCATATTAATTAATAAAATTAATAAATTAGCGAAACTATTGCATTATTACGAGAGTATTTTATATAATGAAATATTTTCTTTTCTTTTTTTCACAATTTATTTGACAAAGTGGGTGCAACCTCCCATGAAATATAATATAACAAATCAATTAATGTCTTCTACGATAGAGATCTTAACAGTCAATAAAATAATAAGATGTTTAGATAGCAACGACGCCAAAAAAAAAAAAAAAAAAAAAAAAAAAAAAAAAAAAAAAAAAACTTACAAAATTTATGACTATTTAGACAGAAGATATACAAGATACATTTTATCCGAGCATACATACATACGAGTACATATATGTATTTCAAAGTAAACCCAATTTTACACTTGTACGAATATACATATACAAGTGAGTAATAGGATATGGAAAAAAAATTTGTTCGAAATTAATCTTCTCGTATTTTTATAGTGAAATTTTAATTACAAAATTAAACGACGAGCTTTAAAGTTATAGTCTGTCTAGTCTGAATATATGTTAACCTACATTAAAATATACTTTTGTCAGATTTGGGTAAAAATTTCTATGAGCGCAAATACAAATAACAGGATGAAACAAAAGAAAATATGTACTTGGAAAGTGGTACTATTTTTCTGATATGGACTATCGGCTACAACAAGTAAAGGGTCCGCCATCCAACGTTTTTTTTTCAACTAGTGCTTATTTCGTGAATGATAACACTTAGCTCATGTCTGATTTGACAAATAATTAGTTTTATCCTTTCGCTGAACGAATATGGTTGTGTATACGAGGGTGCCGATTTTGCCAAAAAGGTATAATTGGCCAGAGGTATAATTGGGCCATTTTTCTTCGTAAATGAGCAAGGAGTGGCCGTTACAGTCAATGGCGATCGTTATCGGGCTATGTTGAACGAATTTTTGTTAACAAAACTTAAAGAGGAGGATATTAGCAACATTTGGTTTCAACAGGACGACGCTACGTGCCACACAGCCGTAGCTACACTCGATGTTTTGCGCCCTGTTTTTGTAGATCGCATTATCAGCCGCAGAGCTGATGTCGTTTGGCCACCTCGAAGCTGCGATTTGACACCGTTGGACTATTATTTGTGGGGTGCCGTTAAAGATACGTGTTACGCCAACAAGCCAGAGACAATTGACGCTTTAAAGGACAATATTCGTGAAGCCATTGGTGAAATACAACTGCACACAATCGTTAATGTGCTTAAAAATTGGACCGATCGTGTAGGCTACTGCATGGCCAGCCGAGGCAGCCATTTGAATGAAATTATTTTCCATTATTAACCGGAAGGATTGTACTTTCAAATAAAAAAAGAAATTTGAGAAAATATTCAGTAGTTTTTTTTTATAGCATTTTCAAAAAAAAAAATTATTTGGCGGACCCTTTATCTGTTTTTAAAACTTTCGGAACACTGGGTAAACAACCGGTTTAAACTAATAACTTAGCTCATGAAAAAGTCATGCACTTATTAGCACATCTCTTCTAACTGCGAAAATGTTTGGTGATATAAGAAGTGTTTCTGGAGAAGAGATTCGAGCTGAATCTTCATCAGATTTGTGATCGAATCACTCCCTTACTATTGTCATCGTACTGAGCTCTTAGCAAATTATTTTCCCAACTAGTTGCTCTGCACAGACAAGCACGTGGATTAATTGGTTGAAATTTAGAAAATACCTTAGCACGCACTGCTCCGAAAACCTACCACTTAGAACTCCTATAGATATTGATCAATCTATAGAGAAGCTCGAAGAAAATATCAAGATGGCTGCCTAGCACACTACTTTGCCTGTCCGCCTGATTAGAGTTAATAGAATATACTCTGCAGATCTGGAACAGTCGTTAGCTGAGAAAAGAAGAATACGACGAGTGTGAGCACAACATCGTTCTTCCCGACTTAAGAACGAACTAAAGGAGTATACAAAAAGATCTAAAAATCTGCTTTTGTATTGAAGTATGCGTTACGTGACATTGAAAGCGTTATGAGCAATCTAAACCTCAAGAAGGCACCCGGTTTTGAAAAAATTAGCAATTAAATGATCACGGAGATCCGCTGTTTGACGAAAGAGTTAACTCTTTTCATATTCAATGCGCCTAGAATATTATTCACGAACAATTTTGAAAATTTTTGCTCAGACTATAGTGGCCCGACTATTCCAAAGAAGTATCTTGAGATCTATGTTATATCTCATATATAGAGAGTGATATTTTTGCTATTTGGTTTTTCAGTGTTTAAAACAGATTCGTGGCATGTGGCAATGCCAAAAATTTTCAGTGGAGTTTGCCATTTCACCACAAATTATTGAATTTTATTATCAAGTCTTCGTGCTGTGGGAAAATTTGAAATGAGGCTTGACTATCAAGAGGAGTCCTGAAGTCTAACTGCAGCTGAGAATTCCGAAGGAACACAGCTTTGATTAGGTTAAGTAACTCTATAAAGTTTTAGTTTTTATAAAACCTGTGCTCTGAGTTGAAAACCAAGAAGATCAACGTGTTATTCATTGCTTAAGAAACAGACTTTAGAAACTGACCTGCATGGAGGTGTGAATGCGGCCAGGCTTGGCTTGAGTCTTACTGTTAAATATTTGGGCCTTATTCTTGTCCCCAAGTTAAGTTGGATAGTCAACTTGGCTGAGAGAGCTCCCAAGGCGGCTAGTGCCACCCACTGCTGCAGAAGAGCAGTGAGTGCGAAATGGGTCTCACTCCTAGCGTTATTCGCTGGATTCATTCAGCAGTTATTGAACTGAATATTTTCTATGAAGTGGTTTTCTGGTGGACTGCTCTCGATAAGGATTGCAATGTCAGACTCTTTGATAAGGTCAGGAGATCTTCTGCAATCCAGATCACAGTTGTGTTACGTACCACCCCTGCTTTTTTTGTAATGCATAGCTGACTCTCTTCGGGGATACTTGTCAAGCAACGGGTCATACTTGTAGCGGTGAGACTGAACGACACCCTATCACGCTGGCATATTATCCCATCGGGGCACTTCTCTTTATTCTTCCTGAGGAACACTTTATAGTTTATGATATCGGCTATGCCTTATCTGGACCTAAACTATATAAGAGATTTATTTAGCGATTTAGTGGATATCTATAAGGAGGGACAGAACAGGATGGAACTCTCTTCGCCTTCCGGACTACTGCAGTATGATTCAGGACGAAGTGATGTCCACTTTTCATGCAACGTAATGGATCTTTAGTAATAGCGCTCCTACCGACGATATATATATCTGCATATATATCTGAGATATATATCTGTTCTGATAGCCAGGTGGCGATCTTTTGGGTGTAACCTCAACATTAAGCTTGTCAGGGACTGCCGTGATTCCCTTGCGGCATAATCACAACAGTTTTGTGGATACCTGATCTGGGTTTCTGGTTACAGGGACATCCTGGTAACTGTGTTACTGATGAGATCGCTAAGGCAGGTACACGGGCCATTGCATCATGGGTAAACTCCCACAAAGGCTGCGGTTACCTATAAATGATCATGGTCCACTTCAATTGCCAGTGTCCGTTTCTCGCAATACGGTGACTTCTCACACTGTGCGGCTCTGCCTTTCTCGATGACTTATCGGAACTAACGATCCTTAACATCGGGCTGGTCTCCGATCTAATCTAGGGAAGTGCTTCTGTGCGTTGCCTCTGTTTGATCACCAGAACTCTGGTAAATAGAACGGGGACAACGCCTTATGTGATATCACAACGGGCTGCTATGAGTGCTCAAGCGGGGCTACTACTCCCTCCTATCCCATCTTAATCTATCAAGGAATATGCCAAGCCAACGAAAAGTCATAATGAAGACCACACATAATTATGAGTCAGAGCAAAAGGTTATGCTTTGTTAGATTTAATATATGTAAAAATATTTATCTATGTAAATAGCAACCCTCGCATTAAAATTACCTAATTTTGCAACACATTTTTTTATATTTTATATATAAATAAATTAAATATTAATAACACGATACCATAATCTGATTATTTTTGTAAATAAAATATTTAAATAGAAAAAAGATGAAAGCCATCCCGACAATATTGGCAAATTAATAAATTTTATTTTTATTTTTCTTTCATTTTCTGCTTTGTTATGGTAGACTTTATAGTTTTATTAACACTTAGAGTTTATTAGGTTACACCAACTAGTCTTTTATACAAGTCTACAGACATATTTGTTAATAATTCCCCTTTTACATATATTTATGGCAACAATTTAGAAAAAAAAACAGAGCGCTCATACGATCAAAGTAAAAAATAAAATTTGTATTTATAAAACGAACACAAAAAAAAAATTAATTTTTCCTTAAAAACAAAAAAAAAACAATGTTTATCAAATAACAAAAATTTATTAATAGATTTGGATGCATTATTATTAATATAATTATTATAAGCTGTCGATAGACTAAATTAGTTGATGAATTTATGTTAATTTATTACCGGAATTTAAAGAAATACAATATAAGTATTAATTTATTTATTGCATTAATATGCAATCAATAACAAACATTTTAATTGGATAATTCATACGATTTTGTTTGTTTAAAAACAAAATTACTAATTAATTACTAATTAATTGCATATTAAAAACAAAATAAATAAATAAAAATATAAGACTTTTCTATTTTTATTTTACTGCAACTCTTTTTATAATTTTGAAAAAAACAGTTTGAAAAAATTAACAAAACGGCAGCTTTTTATCTTAAATTCTCATACAATACAACCGTATTCTATATAAAATGTTTATGCCCAAAAGTATGCTTTTATTTGTTGAATAGCGACGTCTTACATTTGTTATTAGTATTGCCATACTATAGAGCTCAGTACTGCCACATACAAAAGAAACACTATGAAATATTTATCGTTCTTTTTGAAAACAAAAAGTGCTCTAATTTTCTAGTTATACAAAGGCTTTTTGTAAATTTTGTGAATTCAGGTATTTGCAACGCTAATAAAAAAAATTGTTGTCAAAAATAAATCATATTGTAAAAACTGGCTGAAAAACGTATTCCTTAACAATTAAACCAAATATGAGGAGATGCACTATACAGTAGGGAGCATAAATTAGTATATGTTTGTACTTAGTACGCCTGCTATTTCATATGGTTAGAAATAAAAACAGTGGCTCTGCTTCAATCATCACAATAACACCATGTGAGTATGAAAAATTAAAAAAAAAGGAAAATACTGAACAGTCTTTCCGGAAAATCAATATGAGCGTACATTTTTACATATTTTAATTCTTGTAGAGTAGCCAGAGATATTTTACTCATTTTTTCATTTCGATACTCGTACAACTCAACCATAATATTATTAATTTTAACAAACAAAATCACCCATGGAGTGTTCATAAGAATGCGAAAAAGTAAAGTTGTTATTCGTAAAGCATCAGTCTGAGGTCATAAGAAACTACTTCTAATAATAGAGTCTGTTAGGTTAGGCTAGGAGAGGTTAAGTCAGAGAATGTGCCACTATCTGAAAAACAATTCCTCCCTCCACAACAAAACCAAAAACCTGCATTGTTGGTAAAAAATATTAAGGTTCGATTAAAAACATATAAATTTAGCAGCAAGCAGATAACTGAAAACGTGTAGCATAGTCATTCGAATCAAAATTTAGTTCGACAGCAAACAATATTGCTAATACCGATCCTGGAAGACCGTTTAAAGGTGCCAACTGTAAACAATATTGCTAAGTATCATGTTAAATAGGGGGTGGCTAGATGTAGTGGTTAGAGTGCAGGTATACAACAGAAACGGCCCGGGATCGAATCCCAGCAGAGGATATGACGAAAAAAATTTAATTGCAGCTTCGAGTAAAAGGAGTGACGGAGAAAAAAAATATGTTAAAGAAATTGTCAGGCACGGTGGTATTACGTGACTTTACGTGGTAGCGATCGATGAAATAATGAGCAGAGGACTATCTTCACATTCTGCAGGCTCATCTTCCCGATCTTGTTGATAAGAGTGCCAATCCTGAGAAAGAATTTTATTAAATTGTCCTCCCTAAAGTATGTTGTAAATCACAAAAAATAAAACAAACAAAACAATGCATTGATTCCATTTGCTAGCAGCTAAAAAAGTGCCGTGCAAACTTGATAATCCAAAACCAAATAAGTAATACAAACAGAGAGCAAAGTAATCCGTAGACTCGTGCATAACATTTTTCTGTGAAAAGATTCTGTGACTAAAAAACAGCAGCGAAATGGTTTATCCGTATTTTATCTTATAATTTTGACTGGTCAATTAAGCACTAAAAAGTCGATCAAATCATAGAAAAAATCGCGAAAGTGCATCACCAAACAGTTATAAACCATTTAAAGAAAACTGGATACACAAAAGAACTTAATGTTTGGCTGCTACATGTTTGTTTTTCACTGCTAAAATGAAACAAAATCGAAGCATATATGAAGCGAATGCTTGATTACTGGTAACAAAAAATGGATCAGGTATGACAATAATGTGCAAAAAAGATCATGGACGAAGTAAGGTGAAACTTCGCAGACGGTGACAAAATTAGGACTTACACCAACATATGTAATGCTGTGTGTCTAATGGGATAGAAAGGGAATTGTTCATTGAGCTTTTGCAATCTGGTCAAACGATTGATTTTGATCTCTGCTGTCCACAATTAACGAGATGTAAGTAAGCAATGCAATTTAAGTGGTCAAAGGGGATCAACAGAAAAGGTGTGGTGTTTACACATCTTTGATGACCATCTTTTTCGATCTCTGCAGAACTCAATGGTCTATATTTAAATTAAGCTACAGCCGCAAAACACAATTGGATCAGTTTTTTGTTCAGAAAACGCAGAAATTCTACACTGATATAATAATGGCTTTACCACAAAAATGGCACATATTTAGTTTAATAAAAATCATTTTAAATATTAGGAAAATTTGTTTTTTTTTTCAAACTTATTACCGAACTCATTCGAACACTCAATATAACTTACCAGACGTTCTTTTAAATCACCATTCGTGGAAAAACAAATTCATTTTTTTAAGATTTTAACAAAACATAAAACCTTTATTTTTAAATAAAAACAAAAAACAATTAAATTACGACGTTAAAAAATATAACAAATATTACACACAAGATGAAGGAAACACGCAAGGAAACAATTGATTTTTTTTAATGACAATACAAAATAATTTAAAATGCTAATTGATATGTTAGTAAAGAAGTAGTAAATGAGCATAAATTTAAGTTTTAAGCGCAAAGAAATGATTTTAAGGAATTTAAATTTAAGAACTTAAAATTGTAAAAAAACGAATGAAAACATTTAAGATTTATTAAATCCTTTTTAAATTTTCTTTTTTATATTATACATACAAAGCTAGGTTTATAAAAATAACTTATAAATACAAATTAAGTAGTGGCAAATAAATAAAGTAGAATACATTTTTATATCCTACTAAACTAAATTGAACATTGAACGGTTTAAGTTTTTTCTTTTTAATAAATTAAAAAAGTATTTATAAATATTTGTTGAATATTTAAACTAAAGCGCCTTTTATTTTATTTTTATATTTATTTTAAGGAGGAATTCATTTTTATTTACAAAATATTTATCTTTTTTTGAGTAACATTTTGTTAAGGCACACTTTAGATAAAGTAGTTTTCTGTTAGTTTTTTTGTAGTTATTTTCGAAAATAATTTTATATTACTATTTACATATATTTATTTATATAAAAATTAAATAGGTTTTAGTACAATTTAAAAAAGAATTACGCTTCTTTTTCTTTCTATATATAAAAAAGGACTTAATTAACTAACTATTTAGGTTCATAAATTATGGCTAAGTTACTTTGATGTTCATATAATCTACTAATGCTACGGGTGAGAGAGCATTTGTTTTAAAATAGATTGGCTATTATACTGCCGGTGGTTTACCATGCACCCGAAAACGATATAAGCAGGTGTAGAGCGAATGTCCATGATTGGATTCTATGCGTAATTCGACTATTTCATATGGCCTGTTGATGTTTTTATTCTGCACTGGGAAATACTGCAACGAAGCATCATTATCTGTATATTCATACTCACCGAATAGTATTGGTTCCTGATCTTTTTCATGTTCAAGTCCCTGAAAGTTATTCAATTATATTAAAAAAGCTTTAAGTTTGAATTTTGCTATGACATGCCACCTAAAACGCAACACATTATACATTTTTTAATTATTTTTTGAACACAAAACAGATTAGCCTTATTACGATTGTCGCACTTGTTACTTTCGTATTTTAATATATTTGTAATAGATTAAAGAAAAATTTGGACTAATATCTTTCATTGAGAACAGTCAACCTTATAATGGTTGGATTATTTCGACATTTTTGTCTGAGATTAAAGAAAACGATAAGGCTCAATAATTTTAATATAATGGCGAATGTGTTCGCATACAGTAACTTGTACTTCATTTGCAGTTAAGCATTCGAAATAAGAAAACGACCGACAATAAAATAAAAGGTATAATATTTTCTTGTTATCAACATTAAAGCTTTTCTTGAGCTTTATTAGTTGGAAAGATAGAAAAACTTCAAAATGTGCAAACACTATTTTTTATAAAAGGAAAGTATTCAATTTTAACGATTGTGTATGTCATGACTGCGGTTAGAAGTGCTATTAGTAAAAGATGGGGTCTTCGCACGTGGATGGTGAAGTGGATCTATGACTTCATAATCATACCTGTACTTACTGATGGTGTATCGTATGGTTGAGAGCTCTGGAGAATGCCAGACTGCGGAGGCTTCTTGATAAGGTGCATAGGTGTGTTGCTCTGGGCATCTTGCTAAAGCTCTGGACTATGAGCGTTCTGCCATCTTGGAGAGGGGCTAGATTGTGGTGCACATATGGTGACTAGTCGTGGTTTTACGTATTATGGGTCAAGGAATGCGACTTCAGCAGGAGACCTTCGGCAGTCTTTCTTGATAGTCTTGACAAGGTGGTTGATAGGCTGTTGAATGGCCAAGCTATCTTCAAGGATAGCTCTAAAACCGAAGAGGGCATGGGTGCTGGGGTATACCTAGTGGTCAGTGATATCAGACTGTCCTATACGAGCGCAGTGTCTTCCAGGCTGAGATCTTTGCTGTCCTTAGAACAGCCAAGCTAATTCGTGTCTTAGACGCTGATGGGAATGGTGTGTTCATCTATATAGACAGTCAACCGGCTATCAATGCGATGACTTGACGCTATGCTAGCTCAAAGCTAGTTTCACTGTGCAGGAGAACCCTTATATCACTTCAGGATGTGTGCAGCGATATGCTGTGCTAGGTTCCTGGACATATTAGCGTCGAGTGGAACGAGATCGCTTATGAACTGGAGAGAGCGGTCGCGACTAAGATTATTGAACTAGCGGATTCGTCTGTAAGACCATCGCTTTGGTTCTTTGTGAGCTTCAATAGATAGCTGGACCCGTCGCAGAATGGAAGAGTTATGGAGGTACAGAGGAGGGTAGTCTACAGGCTGCTTTGGCCTAAACTCAACCGCTCCAGAACGAAATGGGTCCTCAATCTGGGAAAGCAATCCCTTAGAACTCTGATAGGTTTTTTGACTGGGCATTGCGCTATAAGAGTAAGGACTGGGCTATAGAAAGCAGGCACCCCTAATTTTTACCGAGTTTACGGCGATGTGTGGGAGTCAGAGACTGTGGAACATATTCTCTATCATTACCCGGCTCTTTTTAGGCGCAGGCTTAAGTTGCTGGGCCAAGGCTCTTTCAATGGTCTAGGTGAGGTTGCGTCAGCCAAGGTCTGTGACATGGAAGGATATATATCAGGTATAGGCTCTACGCGCGGTTCTATTTGGATGTCCTTCCTTTTTTTCTTTTCTTCTTTCTTTCCTTTCTTTTCTAATTTTTACTCTATTTATCTTTATTTTCATTACTTTTATTCTTTATAAAGGTTTCCACAATGGAACCTCTACAGTCTCTGGCCTTTTCCATGTTTGTCTTGTGTCTTATATAGGCTGAACAGCCAGCAATTAAAGTTTTTCTCACACCAGAGCAGCAGTCAATAACTACAATAATATATAACTGCCTTAACAATAAGAAAAGTTTGTCATGCCTATTATCGTGATCGCCGAACGAAATTATAAAGAAAACATCATTAATGTCAAGTTCTCTATATGCCATATAACCAACACAATGCTCAATTTCACTAATTGGCTACCACGATCTTGCAACTTGACGTTCCCTTGGGTTTTTTTTTTAGAAATACATTTACGCTTATTATGATTGGCGATTGTTGGATCATATTGATAATAAAACTACTCTCAATGAACTCTAGGCCAATATTTATGAAATATTTGATCGATCGTTTAAAACACTAAATAAAGTAGGAATCAATTTGAAGGCCTTATGGTGTTTGATATACGCTTTGTCGTATTTAAAATTTTTGTAGGAGATTAAAGAAAAATTTTATTTTGCAAACAATTTGTCGTTATGCTTGTGCAAATCTCCTTCATACTTAGAGCGGATGGAGTTTTCTATGACAAATTTAAAAACAACAAAATATGTACAATAAAAAAACTTACCCAAACTGTAAAATTTCTTGGTGCCGAATCAATGCGTCCATTTGGTGCTAAACTTTTTGGTATATGTTCCAATGTAAAACCGGTAACATAAACCATAGAATTCAATTTCAAAACTATTTGAAAAATAGTCAGTTTTTATTAAAACCACCGGTTTCAAACAAAAAACAGTCAAAACTTACCTAAAAATCCGGGAAAACCTTGAAAAGCCCAACATTCACCTGGTTGAACATTAGGTGAAATAGCTACTCTAGGCGTGTTAGTAGGATACCATAAAGGTATGCCAAATACTGATAGTTGAGCCGTTTTCGTTTGATAGTTTTCCGTGCAACGTGTCGAAAGTATTTGACCGCCAGCCGATTCTAAAGCAAAATCCACGAGACCAGTCTTATCGGCATCGTAAATAGCTAAAACAGATTTTACGATATTACGCACTTCTTCTTCCGATAATGCATCACGTATTTGTCCTTTCAAAACAGCTTGTGATTCTCTTTGTTTGCTTTCCACACTAACAATAATTTCCTGTTTCAGACGTTCACTTATGTCACGCATTAAAAACATGCCGGATTTATCAATTTCTTGGCGGATTTTATCATTTGTACGATTATTCAATTCCGCTAATCGTAATTCTAAATAATCTTTGGCCACAAACATATTACGTACCCAATTTTGTAAATCTAATTCCGACAATTGAGCACCACTGCCTTCTTTGGTTGTATCTCTAAAACCTAAAATTTCGATTAAAGATAATTTCACTTGTTGATTAAGCAATTTAAACTGATCATCCTTAAGTGTACTGAGTTTTAAAGTGATTTCCTGTAAGAGTTGGCTAAATCTTAGATCTGTTGATAGTTCCAACTCTTTTAAACGTTCCCACAGAGCATCTTGTGTTTGTTGCAATTGTTTAATGGAATAATGAAGATCTTGATTCTCGGCAAGTTTATCATTAAGTGAAAGTTTTATAAATGCAATATCATCATTTAAATGGTCGATAATTTGTTTTTGTTGTTCCAAAGTCAATTTAAAGTGGTCACTACCATCGCCGGAACCATGGGTTTGTGGTAAATTTAAAAAGAGTTTTTCCTTTAGTTTATCATTGAGTTGTAAGGAAATTTCTTCCCTCACATATCCGGAGAATAAAGGAGCCTTTAAAAGTTTGGCGATTAAAGCATCTAAATCCAATTTCTCCACTAGTAAATTATAATGACTATAGTCGTTTATTTCTAGGGTTTGTGTTATCAGTTGCTTTATTTCTTCTATGTTGGAGGGTGTAAGCCTTAACGGTCTTTCGCTGATCAAATGGGAATCCTCCAGCTTTAATAGAACCTTTTGTATAATCATGTTTAAATCATTGTCTGTTAAAGAAAAGCTGCTGCTTTCCGTAAAACGTTTTTGTCTTGCCAAAGCCTCCATATTTTCTTTGATTATTTGTACTATAAGTTGAGTTTGTTTGGTATTAAGTTCAGCGGATTTTTCCAGGTTCCTGCTTTGCTGTTCTTGTAGCTTTATTTCAACCAAGTTTTGTATATATGTATTGATATGATTTAAAATATTTTCATATTCTTCTGGTTGCAAAGATTTTGCTAAAGATAATTTTAAATTTTCCATATTTTGACTAGAACTTGGTATGGTGGTACTGGTGGTTGTGGCAGCAAATAAAGGCAGAAAGCTTTTAAGTGCATGGATATTAGTGTACAAAGATGTTCTTAAAGTGGCCACAAGTGAGAGAGGTACCAATGAATGCCATTTTTGGGCATATACAATACGATCTTGTTCATCCAGAAGCCACCAAGCTAAGGGCCACAAAATTAAAAAAAAGGAAAGGTGGTTAAGAAAAATACTCTAAATTAGCAAAAAACTTCTTCATTTGTTAAAAGCAAGGCAAAAGGAAAAACATCATAAACAAATTAATTTGGTTTTCATATAAAAAGCTTTCAGTTTATAATGAAAAATCAAAAGGGTTTGGAATTTTTTTTTTTATAATTATTTTCTGAAATAAAGGCTCTTAACAAACAAATGAAGAAGGATAGAGTATTTGTTTTCTTATTAATGAAAAAACAATTGTTTTCTTAACCATTTCCTTTTTGTTAATTTAAAATTGAGTGTTACCTGTAGTAAAGCTTGTTTACTCACCTTTCTTTCTTGTAATCTTCTTAACTAACTTTTGAAAATAAAAACTCTCTTTAATTTTTTTGTGTGTTTTTGTGTAAGTGTGTGGTTATCAAAACAATTTTTTTTTTATTTATTTATTTTTTTTTTTTTGTGATTTTTTTAAGTATAAACAGTAAGAGAAAAATAAAGGAAGTTTTAATACAAAGTAAAACATTGAAATGAATTAGTTTTTCTTTTTTAGTTGTTTAACAACTTTTTCTAAATCAAAAGACACACATTTATTAGGTAGAAAATAATATATTTTTTGCTTTTATATATAAAAAAAAACTAAATTGTTTTTACAACTAAATTTGTATTTTAAATATTTGTAATGCAGCGCTTTTTAATTACACACTCTATCCTTCTCCAATTTGTTGTTGTTTTTGTTTAAATTTGGTTTGGCGAAATTTGCTTCCTTTAAAATTTGTTTTTTAGGAATATAAAGGTTAGCAGGGAAGGAAATTAAAGGTATAAAGAGAATTCAACTAAAATCGACAATAACCAAATAATTTATTTTAAAAAAAACGAAAATGCTTTAAATTTGTACGTTTAAGTGACTTTAAAAGTAATAACTAATAAAGAAAAATAATTACTCTTACCATGTTTGGCTTAGTCGTGGCCATATTTTGACATTTTTGTAATCTAAAACATATTTAAGACAAAAATGTTAATATGCGACTACGTGTACTCTAAACATGACAAGGGCAATGGGTTAATTGTTAACGAGTTAATTTTTTTTTTATATTTTAAATGTTTTTCAATTACAGTAGAGTTAACGAAAAGACTTATTACATAGAAATAAACTTTAAACTAAATAGTAAACATGGTCATGTTCTGTTAAACGCAATCGTATGTAAATTGAAGATTCGCGTTTGGCAAAACCATTATTGTACTTCCAAAATAGTACAACAATTACGCCACACCGTTAATTATTATGATTTCGGAAGAAATGGTCATTTAATTTTAATTCAAAACTTGCTCAATATAAATTTAATTTGATTTTGATTTACAGAGCATTAATATTAATTATATTTACTTGTATTTGAAAACAGGTAATTTAAATTACCGTAGAGACATAACGAAAAGACTTACAAATAAAAAAATATACTATAAACTAAATACTTCACCACATAGTCATGTGCTACTTAAATAAGATTCGTATTTAGCAAAGTTATTGTCGTAATTCGAAATTTTGTCCTAGATCTATTACAAAAACCTCAAATCTACTAAATACTATATATAAGGTCGTGCTCTTTTAAATGAAATCATATAAAAATAAATTATGATTTCAAAATAAATTCTGTTTGCGTGGTGATACTTGAAATTCCTAAAGATAACAAGCAAAGTTGTTATTTAATCTATTACAAAACTTTTAAAATACGACTTCACCACACCGTTAATTATTACAATTAAAAAACAAAATTGGGATACGGGTTAGAATCAACGAGTTTTGAATTAAATTTTAAACGATTTCAAATTACAGAACATAAAAATTAAATTAAATTAAATTAAATTAAGAGGCAACAAAAAAATTGCTTAAAAAAATTAAATATTAAAAAAAATTGATTTAAGCAGACAGCAGCACCTGTTTACAAATTGTGCCAGTTTTTAAAAAAAAAAATTGAAATCCTTTCTTTAATTTTCCACATGAAACTTAAAAATCCTATTTTTTTGATAAGACATTTTACATTTCGTTCAAATCAAATGGTTTTTACATCTTTGGCGAGAACCAAAGCATATTCATTCACCCTCATCATAGTTATCGAGCAGTAGTCGTTTTTGAGATTTTTGTAATAGATAAAAGAACAATTTTGCTTAATTTCTTTCTAGGACAAAAAAGTCAAAATACGATAACAAACACGCCAACCATAATAAGAACTATTTAAGCAAACATTCACACATTTCGTAATTTGCGAGTTGTGGTTTTTTTCGAACTTTTTTGTATAGAACAATTTATCAAGAACAAAAAAAAAACAGAATGCCATGCATAATTTTGATTTGTTTGGTGTATATTTTCTACAAATCATTTTCAAAGAATGAGAAAAACTTGAAGTTAATTTTTAAAGGAACTGCTTACATCATATTCACTATTAAAATTTTTCCATATGTACATACGTACATATTTCGCGACTTTCGAGTTAATTGCCCTATATTTCTTCCAATATTACTAGTGATGAAACCTAATGGTTCACTTTTTACATATTTTCTCCTAAGAACTACAATGTCAATAGTTTTAAAGTCACTAGTGGACTCTCAATAACTAGTTCATACTGAATACTTATAGAACTAAGCATATTATTTGCTAGAATTTGTGTGCAGTACTGGTAACAAAGTCGATATGGTTTTATAAATGACACTTCAAGAAAGTTTTAAAATATAGTACAAATCTAAAAGCAAAGGTAACCAAAAATAAATAAAATATAAAAAGTTTAGTGTCTCACACGATATCTTAGATATTTTGTTAGCAAGACTTTTTTTAATAACCAACAACTTATTTTTTAATTACCGTGCTTTAAGCCATTTACAACAAAACAGACTATTATTCAGTTGATCATAACATTTTCCTCTCTGATATCAGTATAGACAATGTAAAATTGGAAAAATATTTTAATATTTTTCAGCTTCGAAATACGCAAGAGGAAAGAAGAATTTTTACATTTTGAACCTAACACGCTATAAAGTTTCATGTGAAAATTTTAAAGAAAAAAAAAACTAATTTGTTTTTGGTAGTTGATGGCTTGCTTTAGAAACAACAAAAATAAATAAATAAAAAGTAAAATAAACTCAATAAACGAAAAAAAAAACAATGAAAATATATAAAAAAAAACAAAATATACATTAAAACTAAAACAAAATAATACAAAAGAAAAAAATAATACAAGAAATAACTTTGTATTTCAAACTAAAACAATAAAATTCTTTACTTAGAAAAAAAATAATAATTTTCTAGCCTAAGAAACGTGTTGAACAAACAATTTTGTAATAGATTAAAGACAGATTTTAAAATTCAGATTTTACCTTTTACAAATTGTTGTTTTTCTTGTTTCAAAAAGAAAATTTTAAATTAAATTTATACAAACAACAAATAAATCGCTTGTTTTTTCTACTCTATAGTCATAATATACGCGTATGCTAACTGAAATTTATTTTCTTAAAAAAAGACAAATAAATCTTAAATAAAAACTATTCCTATATCAAAAAATTATATATATTTTTAACATATTAAATGAAATCAAATGTTTTTTTTTTTAAATACGTTCATAATATTCCTCATCACGTTGGAACAATTTACGTCCCTCATCGACTAAATTCTGTGTGACAGTTTTCAAATACAAGAAATAATCATGAGACCAATCTTGTAAATCATCGAACCGATTTAAGGCCTGAGTTTTAAATTCATTATATTTAGCTTGATTAAAATATTCGGTCATGTCGATTTTAGGTAATTCAGGTAAATTAATGGTGTATTCGGAAAATGATTTGGGAGGGAAAGGTTCATTGGGATGCAGATAATAATAAAGGCCTACAAAAATTCAAGGTGGTAACATAAGAAGAAAAAAAAAAAGAGAAAAATAAAAAAAGCAAATGTATAATATTTCGCATAATTCGTTAATAAATTTTTTTAAATAAATAATATGGTATATAAAAACAAAGGCTAGGGGATCAATAAACTCGGTGAATCTTTTAAAAACATTTACGATAATGAACAATTTGTCCCAGTGATATGTTTTTAAATATGTATATAAAGATTTTCTTTTCTATTTACAATTTCAAATATCGAAAGGCTGGCCTTGATATTAAATTAAGAGCACGAATTTCATTCACTGAGTTTACATTTTACGAAAATAAAACAATTTTTATAGAAAACTTACCGGCCAATAACAACAATGGCAGCAGCATTAAGAGAAATAATAAAAATCTCTTTTTGTTTTTACTATCAGCATGGGAAGACTGCAATAGCCAAGTATCCAAACATAAAACCGAAGATATAAACAAATAAAGATTTCGGGTAATAAATAAAAAGGCTGATGAAATACCATGTAACAGAGATCCGAAAAATCCTAAAACATAAAATAGGAACTCTAATGTAAAATCATACATTCGAATATGTATGTTTACTATGACCTATTTACCTCTTTCTTCCTCTGCCAATTTAGTGCGATACATTGCACTACTACTGTAGTAAGTGTAGGCTCCCAAACCGGCGTTGTTAGCATTGCTACCCGTTATTGTAGACCATGTAGAGCTGACAGTGGTAACGATTGTCGTTATAAAACGCATAAGCCATGATTCATCTTGTTTGCTGTATTGGTTATACGCATTTCTAGTATTGCGATATGATTGATATTGTGCATAATCGACTTCATCACCCGAATCGTAAGCTAATCTTTCAGCTGCTTTGCGGTTTCGTGTATATCTGGAGGATTCATAACGACGTCTTATCTGTTCTTCTTGGGCGGGATCACGTTGTATCATATAATTGATGCGCTCATGATGTTTATCTAATGATTGGCGTGACATATTGGGCATAGCTACTATGCCGGGAGCCAATTCACGTCGATGAGGTGATAATTCGGAATATGTATAATCTGTTTTAGGAGTTGTTCTACAAAAAAAGAAATTTCTGTAAAATATTACTCTATTTCAGTAAATCATTATCTTACTTCCAATATTCGCCTGCCTTTTTATATTCCATATAGGCTATATGATCACTGGCATCGAAATTTAGACTTTTGTCACCGAATGAATGGCCCAGAAAGCCACTTAGCGATTTGATTTTTTGTGTGGCGCTCAATTCTTTTTCAGCATTTAAGACATTTTGTGTATGTTCCTTATGTGTAGTACGTTGTTGTTCAAAACTGGTGGTGGTGGTGGCTGCTGTTGCTTCAGTACCAGCAGCCCGAGCACCCGAGCCCGAGACGAATTGTGAAGCAAAACTGGTAACAAAGTTACTGGCTTTTGGTGTTGAAGTTGCTACAATACTACTATTTCCGCTGCCACCCACTTTTTTTGATTTTGTTATAACCGTAGATGTTGTTGTTGATGTATGACTTTCTGTTAAAAATTGTTTTTGCTGCTGTTGTGTTGTAGCCGCTGCTGAAGTACGTGAAAAAATTTTTGTTTTATTCTCAGGACTTTCTTCACTTGAATAGTCTGATGTTTTGATTTTTGTATTAAACATTTTTGCGGGACTATTTTTGCCTGTTGACGAAGTAATTTCTACAGTTTCTTCAACAATAGTTCTGTAACATAGAAAAATATATAAAATAGTTACAAAATAACCGTTTTTCTCTACAAATACTGTTACCAGCTTTATAAGTAAATAAAAAAATAAAAAATAAGTTGGCCTTTATCCAATGTGACATTTTCAATGTTAGCGTGTTACAATTGAATACACTTTTCCATGAAATTTATCTCCAAATCAAATAAAATAACGTCATCATTTGGTAATTTATTTTATTAACTGTTGTTTAATTTTTGTTTTCGAAAAAAAAATCTATTTCCGAAACATTACATTACATTGTTATGATTTCAGACGCGCTTAAAACTGTTTAAATAAATATATACTTAAACAAATTATTTACTTAAATATAAAAGTGGATTCATATACGTCAGTTTATACGCTACAAATAATCTCGGAGGCAAAAATATAAAGTGAACAAAGACGTGACCTCAATATCATTGGGGAGAAGTTACAACAATGGCAAAACTTCTTTGGATCCTCAGTGACCAACGATTCCGCCATAGAATTTAATGCGGAAAACTGTCTCGAATTCGAGGAAAAACACAAAACGAATGCATTTAGACAAAAATGCCAGAAAAATCAAACTCAGAATAAATATTAGGAAAACGAAACTGATGAGCATTGGCACTAACAACTCAAACCCCCTTTTCTTGCACGGGGAACGAATCGAAGATGTTGACACATTCTGTTATCTATTCAGCCGTATTAAAATTGATGGTGGATTCTGGCTTGTCTGATAAATAGAGCATAAAACCGTCAAATATTAAGAAACAATAACAAAAATCTGAACAAATCTGACAATCAATGGCTGCTGACAAATTATGGTATCGGATTCAATGGGGTCGAACAAAGTCGGAACTCTGGGTTTTAAAAGAGAAACAATGAATAAGATGGATTATTTGAAGATACTAAAAGACTATTTAAAACAATCAGCTGCAAAGTTAAATATAAATGGGGATTATTTCCCGTTCCAGGATAATGACCCGAAGCATTCTTCTTTAAAAGTGAGTGTCGGCTTCTACATAACCTAAAAAAGTGCTGACCCATCTTCCACAAAGGCCAGACCTTAATCCTATAAAGTATTTGTGGTTGCATATGAAAACCAAATTACCTGGGCGGCAATTTAAAAGAAAAATTATTTTAAGCTGATGTGACGCTAAAGAAGGCAAAAATAGGTACCCATTTTATTTAGGGGCTTTTTAAAAAATTTCTTTGGAAGAAAACTTTGAAAATTTTAAATTATTAAAATGAATTGCTTTTAATCTTAATTTAAAAGCTTTAGGATTAACAAGTTGTTTTTGCTGCTTGTATGTAAATAATGCAATACAGTAATCCCCGAAGAATTACATCGACAAAAATTCCAAGATTTTTGAGTAATTATGCGAACAAGGCATTCAATCGTCTGAACGTATGCAATTATATTGTAGTAAAGAACTTATAGCAGAGGTTACAATTAGTTTATAAGTAAGGATAGCCTTAAGTCGACTTAAGCTACTCTTCCATATCGACACAGATATATGGATTTGTACGGTTTTGGCCATAATTTTGTTTAAAGGAAAAAACATATTTTTAATTAACGCGTAAATTATTGATTTTTCTGACTTTCAAAATCAAAGTAACAGACGCAAATTGCTTGAATTTCTAAAAAAGGCCTACACTAAATAACAGGAAGCAGTGAAAGTTAGTACTTAGGAAACGCCAAAATTCAAAGAATTAACAAACTGCTCTTAACTTTTTTTAGACTCTTATTATAGTTTTATAAACTCTTCTTTGGAAAACTTAAAAATGAAACAGTACTTATAAATAGCATTTAATTTGAATCTTAACTGATATTAACAATGATTAAGCATGATTTATTTTTGGATCTTATCAATAAAATGAATGAATGAATTTAAGGCGTCGTAAATAATACTAAAAAAACATTCGATAATAATTATCATATACATACAATTTTATTAAAAAAAAATATGCAATATTTTTGAGATCATTTTTAATGAAAATGACTGAGAATTTTAAAGTTTTTAAAACAAAGCTAAAATCATTATTAAGATCTTGAAAATTTGGGTTATGTATGAAAATATTAAAAATATATTTAAAAAAATTAAATCATTAATTCATAATCACCCTGAATTAAATTATTTTCTGTTTTAATTTATTGTTGACATTTCATTAATAAAATCTTAAAAATGAAATTATTTTTCGGACATAAAAATTTAAAAATTTTTTTCTAAAAGAAATATATATAAAAATATAAAATAAGTAAAAATAATTTAAAATATTTGTAAATACATAAATTATGAAAACAACAACAACTATTCCTACAACAATTTTTTTACGTGTTGTGTGACCTTGAATTTTTGTTTTGTGTATGTTTTTAAACAACAAACTTATATTCGATTCAATACAACACAACACAACATCCTATAGCAAAAAAGTGCGTCGCCTATTATGATGAGGTCTGATCTGATGTGGTTGTTAAATTAACAACCAATGACGGCCAAAATAAATTGAAAAAATTTGTTATAACGCAAATAAATACGTTGTTGTGTCGTATAACGTCATCAATTGAAATGTGAAGGTAGAACAGAAAAAAAAAGCATGAAATGTATAGGACTAGGTAAAGAATGAATAACAAAAACGCGATGATAATGCCTAACTTTATATACAAATATTACAATTTAAACACGTTTTTTGTTTAGATACAAAAGAAATACAAAAAAATATAACTAAAAATAAACAAAAACAAATTAACGCGCCAAATGTTTCAATAAAAAAAATCGTTCTAACAAATACAAACAAACGCAAAGGTATTAATTCGTTACGAAGTATGGGAGACAACACCATTTCCACACTTTAAAAATAATTTTAAAAAAATATTTTCGTTTACATTTTGTTAAATTTAATTTTATCATATCAGAGTTAATAATAAATCCGACTACCCTCGCAACATTCGTCTCAATAAAAACTTTCTTCATTTCCAAATTATATTTTTTTTATTTTAGGAAATTATTAAATAATTTTTTTGTAACTTACTTAACATTTGGTGCCACCGATTTTTTCTTATGATGATAAACATGTGGTTCATCACCACCAGCATGTTCACAATTTTCATGATCACAACTGGAGCGTAAAAATGGTGTTTTCGACCTAGATCGACGCCTGGTCTCTATAGTATATTCACTCATTTTTTTTTTTAACAAAAAAAATCACACTCTGGAAACTCTTTGAGGCTGTAAAAGAAAAAAAGCAAAGCAAAAAATGAAACTTGTGTGTTAAAATTGTTGTTATAAAAACGAAAAAACCAAATAAAATATGTCTAAACATTCAGGTTCACTTTTATTTATTCTTCTTCTCTTAACTCAAACAGAAAGAATATTTAACCACATAGAGACTGAATAATAGAAGTACAGACCTAACAAAATTCACATATGCGAACATATCGATCTAGTATATAAGAGTATGTATGTACATATGTACCTTTCAATGAATGATTAGAAACTACAATAAACCGCCAACCAGTAGGCAGAAAGAAGTATTGGTGGGGTAAACATAGAAACAGCATAGAAGTGTCTTGTTTACTCTTTAATATACGAGTTTAATTTCGAAAGTGAATAAGCATATTTGAAGTTCAATTTTTGATGAAGTTAAAGTTAAGCAATATGGTTTTAGATAGAAATTAACCCTTAAAGAGATATTATGTAGTATTGAAGTGGGTGTGCCACATAAATCGACTTAGCATAAAAGGGAATGTTTTTTGTGTAGTTAACGTATTTGGCATTTTTTAAAGGTTCATAACATTGAGTTGGTATCACTACTTTATTTGACAACCGATTTTACAGCTGATAGTTTTTTGTACAGTTTGTTTTTAAATTACATTTTAGCACAGCCGCCAATTCGGCGAATGGGCTGAAGCATAAATAGATATTGATATTGAATTTCCATGCGAAGTTACGTTTTCCGATGAAGCCCATTTTTGGTTGAATGAATAAGTAAAATAAGCAGAATTGTCGCATTTGGGGTGAGGAAAATCCATTACATCCACAGAAATTTGTTGTTTGCTGTGCTTTATGAGCTAGCACAGTCATTTTTCCATATGTCTCCAAAAACGACGATGGTCGAATGAATGGTGAACGATATAGGGACATGATTAGGAATTTTTTCGTACCTCAATTAGCACTGTATGTGCTTTATGCTGATGTCAACGTCGGTCGTAAGACGTATGAAACTACAACGTTTACGTTGGTTTGCACGTGTCGAGCGTACGAGTGAATTCCAACGAAAAGATCTTTCGAGTTTGTACCCGAGCGAAGGTGTAGAAGAGGGCATCCGAAACTCCGATAAAAAATCAGACGATCTTTCGCAAAACTTAGTGCGAGAAATTAAAGGAAAAAGTGCATACGATCGAAGCGCTTTGAGGCCAAAGTCCTTAGGATTGTAATATAGCTACTAAAGAAGAAGAAAAACGACCTATCTAGCACAAACAAGGAAGCTCGATAGTGTGCACTGTTTCGCTTCAATTATCATTACAGGGGCGTGTAGGAGTACTCCGCAGACGGCTCTGAATGTGATGTTTTATGTTCGTCCTCTGGACCTTCAAATTCATCTTCAGGCGGCAATAAGTGCTCTACGCTCACGGAGCTGGGCCGTTGGCGGGATGCTGATTATAGACATGTGCGTGTTTTGCAGTGTCTTAGATAGAGTCTCGCAACGGGTAAATAGCTATGAGTTTTGAGGCTGTGGAGTTGGTGATACTGATTACAGATGAATGGCGGGGATGCAAGCCACCTCTTAGTAGTTTGACCTTTTTTACGGACGGATCCAAAACGGTGAAAAGCACTGGTGCTGGCGTCTACTGCGAGCAACAAGACTTTAGGTATTTTTATATTGTAGGTTGAAAGACGAGTGCAGTGTCTTCCAGGCAGATGTTTTTTAAATAAGGAAGGCCGTGGAGGTAATCGAGAATGAGGTCGAAAGCGTTGAGGATCTTGTGGACTATTTACTATTTTTGTGGATAGTCAGGCGGCTCTGATGACACTTAAATCGTGCTAGATCAGGTGCTAAGTCGCCCTGAACTGCAAACTTGCCTTGGTCAGACTACGAAAGGTCATTAAACTTTGCTGGGTACCGGGTCATTATAGTATCGCTGGTAGTGTGGACTAAAAACTCCGTTCCGCTGCCGTTGAGTCATTGCACTGGTAAACTCGGAGGTACTTCGTTGGGAAGGCTGGTCAAAACTGGTATAACGAACTAGTTTGTAGGGTCTCTAGGGACATATGGCCGGTTATGTCTAGTAAGGCGGAATTTAGGCTGACTACAGGTATTATTACGGACCACTGCGGTATGCGTTCGATGACTTGTAGATGGCCAAATACTGATATCGATTACTATAGGCTGAACGAAGACGAGGAAGAGCTGGTGACGATCGAACACCTACTGTCTCATTGTCCAAGGTTTTCGAGAAGAAGGCCATCGACTCTTAGGTAAATACACTGTTCAAACTCTAATCTCCCCCTCGTGTGCTCATAATATCCTTCGGTTTGCCAAGGGCCTTAGCTAGTAGTGCAGTGATTGGATCCCAATGAGTTTAGGCCCTCGGAGTTTTTATTTTTGTTTTATTAGTCTGTGTTGTTTGGTTCTTGCTAGTTTCCTTGTTTTCTTCTCTCTCTTCTACATCGATTACTTTTCTTTTTCACCTTCTCTTAACATTTTTTGTGACCTGATGATTGCTTGTCCTCTAACCTATCCTAAGACAGTTCTCTTCCATTAAAAAGTCCAAAGGTGCATACGCATAGCATATAGCAACAGATCCCAGTATTGAAAGCCAAAATTTAAGCGCAAAATCAATGAACTTTAGATGAGTTTCGTTAAGCTTACAACTAGCCCGTTAGCCTAATAAGGTTTAAATTTTAACCATACGAGTAACAATTAACACAATACAATTGTACGCGAGAAAAAAATGCCAATTATGTTAAACAAATGCATAGAATAATGAACAACAGACCACAATTGATATAAAATTACAAAAAAGTCTATTTAAATTGCCACATGGCTAGAAAAAAGAGAAACAAATCAACAAATCTAAGCCCCTTTAACAAAACGAAAAAAGAAAACTACATAAATATGTAAAATATTTAATGAAAATATTTGTAATCGAGGGGAGGAAGAAGATCATTCAAAAGAACTTTGTAATTAATTAAAATTACTCGGCAATTATTGTTATAGAATAAATTACTAAAAACTCGACAGATTCTCAACTATACAGCGGTAGGAATGTGTATTAAAAAAATAATACAAAATAACTTAAAGTGAATATTAATTAGATTTTATTGCTTAAAATAATAGTAAAAATGAAAAAAGTTCTTTATAAATGATATGAATTAAAACGCTGGGTACGTAGACCGAAAGAATTTCATTTGTATTATCTTAAGAAGTATTGGCGCAAAGATTTTTCCGTTTTATATTCAAATTTATTTCATATATGTACTACAACGACAACAACAGTAAGTAAGTAAGCAACATGTGAAAATAAATTTTGCCGGTTAAAAATTAAATTGATAACAATGACTTCGGGATTTGAAAAGCAAAAATATAAAAGAGAAACTGAATAACGTATTCCGTTCTTATGTAAAAATAAAAATCATTATTAAATGAATCACTATCACAACCACAAAGCGTAGTTGCAAAATTAAATGTGGGGACCTTTAAAGATATGTTTCGTTTTGAGCTGTTCATTTATTTATTTTTTTTTTATAAATCCATGTTATGATGTCATTTCTTTTTCAAGCAAATATTTATTCTTTACAATTTTGTTTGCGCGCGAAACGTAGTTGTTGTATGTATTACACTTTTCTTTAAAGTAAAAAATAACGAAATTTATTCGAGATATAAATAATATAGCAGATGGAAAGTTGCTTGGTGGAAATGGAACAAAATCTGCATTATTATGTCCACAATTTACAAATGAAATGCAAGGACGGCAAGGACACCGACTGGAGTGTACGTTTGCCTCTGGGAAGACCTGGGGAGTTCATTGGCTGGTAGAGAGCACTAGAAAATGCAGCTAATAGATAGCGGTATGGAGTGTTTTTGTCTCATAAGGGCAGAACATCTGCTCGACAACTCAACCATCTGCTACTATTCGTGAAAAAATATTTTCCACTCGCCAGACACCATCATGGATTTGAATATGATAACCACTCGATTGTGTCAACACACAAATGTGGCATTTGATACGGTCGCCCGCTCTCAGCTGATAGATAATACCTCAAACTTTACTCTATCTAACGACTTGACTTTTATGACTTTTTATGCGAAAGACAGCGCTTTTAAAAGAATGGAGGATAGTTTAAGAATAGCCCACAAATGTTTTGTCAGGCGGAGAATAAAAGTTAACGATAGTAAGACTCAAGCTATAATATTTACCCATAATAGATCTCCGAAACGTATTCCAGACATATTTATTCTAGAAGAGTTCTGGTCCCACTAAGTGATGAGGTTGAATATTGAATTGAAAATTACATATAATACAGAATACAAATTTTAAGATAATATATGGTCTAAATCTACTGATTTGGTGCACAGCAACTTTAATCACTAAATGATTGAATTATTCACAAGATCCAGTTCCCTGTCATTTAGTGAAAAGTGCAGATAGTCTACATATGATATAATAATGAATTTGATAAATAGTCACGTCTCTTTTTTTTCTAAAAGAGTCAATTAGTGGGTATTTTAAAAATTTCTTATGATACTTTAAGTTTATACAAGGCTTTTAAACACATTTCCTTAATTCTCTGATTTTTAGTAGTTTTTTTATTGTTGCAATATTTTAAGTAAAGTCTCATAACAATCTACAATAGAAGAGATTTTAATAAAGATATAATAATAATAATAATAATAAAATCAAAACCTAATCGATCAAAGCATAGTATGAATACTATAATATAATAATATAATATATAATCCAGAATAGTCAGTAAGCGCCTTGGAATTGATTACTTCCGACTCTATGGAGTTTCATATTTTTGATAATACTACCACCAGCTGAACTAGCCAATTGCTTCTAAAGATGTTTCATTAAATTAAGTTCTGGGCTCTGCGCGGGTGTTTCTGTTATGGTCAAATACGTATCAACCAAAACTTTTGTTTTAGTAAAATGGGAAATTGCTTGCAATACCTCCATGCTCTGCAATTGACTTCATATTTTTGGAATGTTTATGATTAAATTCAGTTTGATTTGCAAATTAGGAAATTTCGTGTGTAAAATTTCATATGGCAAAGATTTAAAATATAGCGATTAAAGAAAACTGTAGAACAAAAAACAAAAACTAATCACAAATTACACATGAAACTAATTACACATGCACTGCACACATGATGAAATATTTCACACAATATGTGTAATTATACACAAGGTGGCAACACTGCATCGCATGGATAGATTAAGAACAGGGCAACGTTTTGGTTCTCACAGAGAGCGAGTGCACTGTGGATTTAAAATCAATGTCAAGAGAATAAGTCTACCTTTTAACGACTATTGTCGACTAGTTGTCGTTTTATTTGGGAGGAGGGGACGTTCGTCTACTTTTTGTGACACTGTTACGCATTGAAATAATATAGTCTCAGGGTTCCGTTATTTTCAAAGCTCTCGGTCAAAAAATTAAAAGACAAATGTTTCTTTATTAGAACAGCGGCTTATTCTTACAGCCCGCCTTATTGCGGGCTATGGCTTTTTTGAAAGAAAAAAGCCACAGGAAACTAAGAAAATGTTATCCATTTATTCTCAGACGACTTCATGCAGAGTTAAGAATTTAAATGCAACGATATTATAACCAAGCGTGGCTAGACAGAAATATTTATTCTTAGTTCGTTCAACCAAATTAATGAGTTTTAACGATTTTTTTTTCTCAACAATTAATTTCAATTTTGATATTACGAAACTTTTTATAGCCACAAACTTGGCGCACTAATTATTATGCAATATCGTGCAATGCAAAATATAAAAAAAAAAAACAGTGATGAGCACCAGAAAAATAAAATTCTTTTGAGCTAAAATAAAATCACATTCAGATAAACTCATAGGGAGGCATTTTTCAAAAATAGCAACTAAGATTGGGATCATGGGAATGAGTACAAATTGGGCTCTTGCTTAGCACACAAATAAATTTAAGTTTCCTGATGAGTAATATTTGAAATAAACAGTGAAATCTTGTAATGATGGAACTATTTATCAGTAAGAGTTGAGTTTTTTTTTTTTTAAATCAAGTTACTACTACAAAAGCAATGTAATTAATATTTGTTTTTGTCGGCTAAAAGACAAAAGGTTTAAATCTTATTACTTGTAATTGAATAAATATTCATCAATATTAGAAGAACAATATACATATGTAAATAAATTTTAATTTTATATTTTCATCGTATGTATTTGAAACTGTAATTTTAAATAAAAATCAGCAATTTCGTTAATATTCGAAAAGTAAGGTCTTATAATAGATTTTATTGTTTAAGAACAAAATAATATGTGAGTGAAGGTATGTACATACATAAATGTATGTACATACATAAATGTATGTACATACATAAATGTATGTACATACATAAATGTATGTACATATGTATTTACCATCTATATTTAGAAAGTATTTCGTTCGTTTCATTTCAAAATAAGAGAAATTTTCAAAACAGAAAAAAAATGCTCGCGACTTTTTATTTCATTTAAATTAGTCAGCCAAATGAGCATAAGCATTTTCTTTAAATGGCACAGCCAGTACTTCTAAGAGAAATCATTTTGAAAAACATAAAAAATAAACAAATCAGGTGTAAACAAGTGAAGAAAAGTTATGGACCATCAAGTACGACTATGATGATACCTTACGATATTAATCGTAAAATTGGAGACTTCTTTTAAAAGGTTGTTGTTGGTGTAGTAGTAGCTCGTAGCTGTATTGTTCACGTTCAATCCGGCGCGGCCTTTATATCGGGTCCTAGGAAGAAAGCCGCCTGAATAGGCTGCGTCCAACCCCTCCGATGTAAACTGGGTGAGATTAGCAGGGCAGTTGAAGAGATACAGCGTGTCATGCGGTCTTATACTGAATGCTGAACAGGTGTTCTGAACCGTATTTTCGATCCGAACCCGGTATGATCTTAGTTGCGCCAAGACAACTCTGGTCTTTCTGGGTAGGTTACGTTATCTTGCTGATACGCTGTGTGCCCAATGGCCTCTGCAACTGTATCAGTGTGATAACTATTCAACTCTGCCTAATATGCCTGTTGGTTTAGGTTCTTTTTTTGTAACGTTAAGCTTCTCTCTGTAGGTCTTGAAGGTCTCTTCTGACATGCCTGCGACATGCAGGAGACATGCAGAGGTACCTTGTAACAGTCCTTAGAGCAGCATTCAGGCAGGATTGAATATTTTTCCTTTGCGTATCAGTGACGTGTACAAACCACACTGGAGCCGCATAGCTAACCACAGACAGGCCTATCGTGTTGTAGGTGATCAACAAGCTTTCCTTATCCGACCTAAGGACATATTTCCAATCTTATCGCAGATAGCTATTGCGTACGCCAACGACTTGTATAGGCTGTCGAACATAACCCCGAGTTCGTGGAAGGAAGGTAGTTGGCGGAAGGTACTGGTAGTTCATCGATCAGCGCTTTCAATGGTTAACTCAACTACGCTGCAGATGTAGTGAACAGTGTAGCTGTAGATTTAGGTAGGGGAAATTCGCATATTCCTCGCGTAGAAACAGGCCACAAGATAATTGACACAAGCATTCAATCGGACAATCTCAATGCTATCTGGTGCGCCTCAAACATCAGATAAGTAGGGATTAAACAGTTCTGAAGATATCACACTTCCCTGTAGAACTTCCTGCTAAGAGGTCCGAACATTCAATTTCTAAATTCAACGTTGTCAGGCGTCTACACATGTAGTTAATTAACCAACGCCTGAGACCGGTCAGGAAAGTGGTCTTCTCTACGCCCTCGAACAGCGCGTCATGGCTTATAGCATCGAATGCAATAGACTAATCAAGTGCCACCAATACTGTCCTAGTTAATTCCTCTGCTATTATGTGTGAAGATGGAATGTAAAGCTGTTGTTACGCAGCGCTGTTTGAGGAATCCGTGTTAATATTAACATGCTCTAATGCTGGGGAGAAGTAATGTTTTAACAGTCTTTGTTCTAGCGATAACAATGGAATCAGCCTGTACGAATCTACTTTGCTTTCGTCTTTGCTTGCTATAGTTTTGACCACCAGTGTACGTATTTTGATAACAAGATTTAAATGGAAAGATTGCACTCCGCTTTCGGCACAATATTAGCACAAACACAGTATACGTACCTTCACCACCAATAATAGTGTAGGGTATTATTAATAATATCACCTTCGCAAACTAGCTAAGTGTAGTGTGCAAAATAGTGGGCCTAAGCGACGACTGTACTTGAAATTTTAATTAGATTTACAACAACAAGTATGTATTAGAAGATTGTAAATAAAATAAAATTAAAAACTTGTTCGAAATGAAAAAACTATAAAATTTTATTATTTTTAAAATCTATTTTAAAAACAAAACAATTTTTATTCTCTTACACACCCACCAACCCTCATTTATAGGAAACATTTATTACGTTTATCAAACAAAACACACAAACAAATAATACTGGTGACACATTCCAAAAACACACATGTTGGAAACTCTCTTTAAAGAAAATACGGCAAAAAACGAACAGCTACAAAAACACAAATATGCTGGGGGAAAAAGGAAAGGGAAAGGAAAAGAAAACAACAATAAGAATCAAGGTAAAAAGCTATAAAAACATTTGCTTGGATTTTTCACACAAAGAAAAATAGCAAAAAAAAATAAAAATAAAGGATATTAAGAAAGGCAAAGGAAGTCTAAGAGAGGGAGGAATAAAATAAACTTGTTTTCCCCACTATTTATAATAAAAAAAATATTCGTTAATGCTTTTCAAATATACAATCATTTCTAACAAGAGACGCGGTGGCCTCTGGCTGGCTATAAGACTTTAGCAAAGCCAACAACACAGTTGCACACACACATTTATACATATATATACTTAACGTCAAACATTCATTTTTTTAATATATTTTGTCTATATTATTAATTACAACAACAACGGGCACACATAAATGAATAGACTGAAGCATGTGAAGCTCTAAAAATGCGGTCATCGCTGTTTTTGGACGCACTTTTTTAAGATTTTAATCATTGTTGATAATTAAAGTTATTCGAAAAAAAACTCTTAAATCCACTCACTTTTTATTTAACACTCGTTGAAAAGTTGTTTGAAATTATTAGCAAATTAAATTATTTTTTCTGTTTTCTTTTATTAATTTTCTTTTAATTTAAAATTTTTTTTTAGTTTTGCACATTTGATTATAGTATGTACTATTATGCGGTGTTTATCCGTTTTCACTTTAAAGTATTTTAATTTCCTTCTTCTTATGTACGCACTACTATTATAATTCTTATATGTTTCTATTAGTCATTCATTTAATTTATAGTTTTTTTTCTCAAGTAGTATTTGTTTTGCATTATTTATTCAAAAATAATTTTCTTCACTAATCAAACACTCGCGTTATGCTGTGCGAACCGACCGTTCACTACAATTTGAAATATGCGAATGACGCAAAAGCAGAAAGAACGCTAATAGTGTTGCCATTGCACAAATGGCAGAGTTGTATATAAGAGTAGTTAGCATATAGAATTTAGATGACATTGTGTTTGCATGATTTTACACAGCCGCTGCTAAAAATTTGTTCAAATGCTAACAAATTTTTAATTTACAAATAAAAGACAAAAGACTATTTTTGTTTGTAAGCAAACACAACTTATACGAAATTAACGGTTTTTTGTGGACTATAAATTTAAAAAATGTATTTTGTTTATGGTTATGGTTAGGCTGGTTATGAATTTTGTCTTTTTCTTGCACATATAATGAAATTAATTAAAAACTGATTTGAAAGACTATAACGAGTTTGATCTGAAATTGCGCTAGCGCTCCTTTGACCTCCTAAATACTGTTTGCAATGCGTCACATATTTCTAGGAGAACAAATCTATGAATTTTAAAACCCAACTTGTTTATAGGGATGTGTGACATAGAATGCGGCAGCCCGAGATGTAAAGGCACACCAGGTATTTTTAATCGCTGTCTAAAAAGAATAATGGGAACATTCTAGCCGAGTACGATATCCAACACCGACCTGTGAGTAGCGACGATCGAGATAAAAAGATGTAAATAGAAATGGTTGGGCCACAATTTGCTCAAGCCAGCGGATATCTGACTCGTACAGCTATTGAATGGAATCAACAAGGCGTAGATGGAGAGGAAGACCCGTCCACACATGGAGAAGACTGCCTAAAAACGACGTTGCGAAGACGAGGATGACTTGAAATGAAATTTAGAAAATGGCATGTAACAGATCAAAATGGGATTCATTTGTAAAGGCCTTGGCTCCACATTGGAACAAGTAGAATAAATATTATAATGAATCTGATGAAAATCAAAATTCAAACCAAAATTGAAACAAAAAACTTTATCTGATCCTAGAAGGATATTTTCTTTGAGTTAATGTCAAATTCACAAAAGTTTTTATATGAGAGATCTATTCCTCTTTTTCTTGACTGTCTACAATGATAAGATTTGGGATCAGAAAGATTTTTTTAGGATCCGAAACAAATGTAGCATTGCTACGGCATGATTTTATCGGATATACTTCAATTGTATATCTAAGAAAAACAATTTTAAAAGCTCTTTTGGATGTAATTATCACACTAGAACTGATACAGAAACATCGGGAAACAATAAAAACGATCACATAATGTTTTTTTTGGATTCGAGACACATAACATTTCTAAGGCAAAATTTTATCAGTTATATACGAAATGTAGCACAGAAAAATAGCGTAAAGGCTCTACCGCTTGCGTTCATCTGAGCAATGCTGAAACAGAAATATTGTGAATCCCAGATGATTATGACCTTTCTCTTTTGCCATAATGGAATCACATATCTTAGGCGGATACTGAATTTGCCAGAGCGAAATTAAGGATCCTAAGGCATTGCAGGAATAAGAGCACGATTACTGCTTGTGGAATGGACACAAGATTATATATGATTTTAAATCCATGCTGAAAAAATTGGTCTACTCTATAAATAATATTGCGGTAACAGCGGGAAAGCAGAAGAGGAGGATTAAGCCACTAACGGCATTATCCTGCATTAAAGTAACGGCTTTTTATCTTTAAAAAGAAGTCAACTTCAGACCTTCTTATAAAGAGACTGAAATACATAAACTGATTTCTTAAGAACAACTGTGCTTTACTGACCCTTTTCTGATTTATCCTTTTTTTTCTAGTATCACAGGGGGAGTCTTAGCCTGATTACTCTATCTCCATAATAAAGTAACTGACCTTGTAAACAGTAATATCTATCAAGCAAAAATGGCTATTCGGAATGCTTAAAAATCTATACGATTAAATAGGAACTGGAGATCATATACCACTGCATATAATCCCCTGTTCACACGACAATGTTTGTTCGTAATTCGTTCTCTCATTCATAATTCAACCTTTAATCATGAGCCTGATTTCATTTACAATTTTTAAAGCCAATTACCCAAATTGTAAGTACATACATAATTTAATTTCAATTACCCTATGGAATACTTAAAAATCAATATCTTTAATTTTTATTGGGTGTCTTACCACGCTAAATCTATTTATTTCTTTAACATTCTTTGTCTTCAAAACGAATTACAAAGATACCATGTGAATAGGGTAATCCCTGTAAGTATCGCAAACAGCGAATAAACCAATTCGAAGTCTCGTGTGAACGTGCTATAAGGGACTCCGCATCTTATAGCAAATATAAGAAAATACTGCATCTATGTATGTATCTATAGACTGATGCTCGGGTAAGTCTTCACCATAAATAAAAACACTATAAGCCTTTTTTAAATATATTTAATTGCATTTTATTTATTCCTTTAATTTCTTTTTTTAAACTGTAGTTTGTCTCTTATTAATTATTATACATTACGATACTTTTACTACAAATAACTTTTATCTGGATTATCAAACCTCTCTCACATACTAAACTTAACTTTGGATAAATATTAAAATTATTTCCTTTGTAATACGCATACACACAATAGTCAAAGTCGTAAATTAATAAAAAAAAAATAACAAAACAAACAAAATAAATTAAAAGACGAACAGAAATAAATAGAAATTAAAAACTTTAAAAAAGCAGAGTAAATACACACCAACTGTCTGTGTGAAGAATTAAGTTTCAAACTACAGCAAATTGAAAAATAAAATATGGTTTAAAGGAAACTTTTAATGCCTAAGCAAAAAACTATATCATTATTATACTTTTGTTGAATTGTTGTTGCTGGAAACTTTATAAGTACAAAGAGAATTTTATAGGAAAAGCTGAAAAAAAACTGTTTTAAACAAGGCAAATATTCTTTTCTTTTAACTTCCGCGAGTCTACTTGTGTAAAGCAGCAGTATCTAATTTAGGTTCTGGCTTCTTGGCCATACCCGACAATAGTTTTTTAATTTCAGCAATAGCACGACCAGGATTCAAACCCTTAGGGCAGGTGCGAGTGCAATTCATAATGGTGTGACATCTGTACACACTGAAGGGATCCTTCAATTTATCCAAACGTTCAGCGGTATTTTCGTCACGTGAATCAATGATCCAGCGATAGGCTTGCATGAGTACAGCAGGTCCCAAATATTTATCAGCATTCCACCAGTACGAGGGACATGAGGTAGAGCAGCAAGCACACAAGATGCATTCATACAAACCGTCCAATTTAGAACGATCTTCAAGAGATTGTAAGTATTGGGCTTTACCCTTCTTCTCAACAGCTTCGTTCCTAAGAGAATTTGGAAACAAAATTTAAAATTTTAATATTTTTTAAAATCATTATTATTTTTTAAAACCTACTTGCGTTGCAACCAAGGCTGTATGGCTCTATACTGTTCATAGAAGTTATTCATATCGGGTACCAAATCACGTACAACATACATGTGTGGCAAAGGATAAACTTTCAAAGGCTTCGAAGTGTTGGTATCAATTTTGCTAAAAATAAGAACAAAATTTTGTTTTATACAAAAAATTGTTATCAATTTGTGTAGCAAACATTTCTTATCTTTAGAAATTTTATATTTTAATATGAGACATAAAGGTTAGGGCCAGATAAGAACAAAAATATAAATTTGCAATAATAAAACACTAGCGTTGGTGAGATGATATCAAATTGCTTGGGATTGTATGCTAAAGGCTCGTTTATGTCATTGTCTGCCAACAATTTTCCAGCACTATCGCCATTGAATGTTGATCTCTAACACGTTCAAAACAATTGGCTTATAAGCGTAAATTGTGATATTGAATTGTCTCTTGTCGTTGTAACAGTTAATTTCATACAATACTCCTGTCCGGAGGTTCTGTCTCAATGTACAGTCCTATAAATTGTGCCACTTAAACAGGACTCGTTCATAAATTTATAACACGAAGTGAAGTGAGATTTGCTGGGCAGTTGAAATGTTGTGTGGACCAAAGCTGAGCACACAATAGGTACGGCACGGTTCATGCAAAACTAGTAGGCATTAAGTGTGCTTGCAACATCGCGATCTAAGTTGAACCAGAGTTGCGGCAAGATTTTCTCTGTGTCAGCTATAAGCGGTGAGCAATTTTCCAGTACAACATTCATGATGTAACCTGCAATCGCTGTGTTGATTACGTTTCTGTGATTGTCGTTCAAGGTTCACATAAACGAGGGATGATCCAACGAATCCTGCTAGTATCGTCTTTTAAGTCTTTTCCTGACCTGCCTAGGGGGAGTATCCAATTGTGTGATGTTAAAGTTGTGTTAATTTCTCTGATGACATCCCAGGAGTAGTTGCTTTATCAACATGACGTTGCATTTCTTGACTGGGAGAACCTTCGTTTCCTCGTGTAGGTGGTGCTCAGAGGTGATTTGCACAAAGTGCTCCTGGATAGAGATGTGAGGACAGTTTCTTCATTACGATTTCTGCGTAATTGTAGTAGAATGAGCTAAGAAAGTCAAAGGTGACCCACAGGAGGCTTTTGTTAACCATTACAGGACAATAACCAATCAATATGACAATTTACCGATGCAAATAAAAGCGGATATACCACGTATTAGGAAAAGCACTCGAAGATATTAGTTGATCAGAAGAGTTACAAGAGATTACACGCGGCTTCAGCAAATATGTAGAAAATGAACAGAAATTAAATATATAGCAAAGGATAGATTTGAAGGGAAGATGTTTGCCGACATTTTGCCATCAAAAGGACTCACCTAATACAAGCCAACGTATTGGTACCGGCAATATTCATGGCACAGGAACCGCAAATACCCTCACGACATGAACGACGGAAAGTTAAAGTGGGATCCATTTCGTTTTTGATCTTAATCAAAGCATCCAAGACCATGGGACCACACTCACGTAAATTGATCTCATAGGTCTGCATGTAAGGTTTCTCACCGGCATTATCTGGATTCCAACGATAGATTTGGAAAGTTTTGATTTGTGGTGCAGGTGCCTGTTCTTGGGCCTGAGCCTGTTGGTTTTGTTGGCTGCCAGAACTTACAGAGCGCAACTGAATAGAGTAAAAAAAATAAATAAAAATTTATGGTGAAATAAGAAGCAGAAGCCACCCCCTCATACCTTTTGTTATAAGCATTTAATAAACTTAATTTGCACATGATACCTCTTCTCCCTCTCACGGTGAGAATATCACGGGCAACGAATTAGCTGGTTTACATAACCACCTATTTATTACTGCAATTTTTCTTAAATTCTACTCAATAAGATTTCTAATCATCTGCCTGTATATACCATGACTTGAAACATCTAAATTGATTTACTTTTATTAAATGCTTATGTAAGAGGTAGAAGAGCGGCAGCATTACTCTGTGGGAATATTATAATTTTCCCTTACCTGCTGACGTGCGGCCACAGCACCAGCACGGCTCATTAACAAACGGGCTTCGCTAACCAACATTTTCTTCAATGTGTTCTTTTTTCAATTGATTTTATCAAAACTTGTTTTATAAATTGAAACGACACTGCGTTTGCAATTTACGTTTATATTGTAGAGTAAAAGCAGAAAAGAAATATCGTGAAAATTTAATGTCTTCCCGTGGAAAACTTTTTGTCTTGTTTATTGAAAAACTCTCACAGCAGACTGTGCTGGTATGGGTTAAAGCAAAAATGACAAATTTTACTCTCAATTATTGTGTTGTTGTTTTGACATTTTTCTTGTAGTTGTCAAATTATTAAAGGCAGAGTTGTATTTTCGAACAGTATAATGAGACGGGGTTGCATTTGTGTTGCTAAAAAGGTTGTTGAACAGAATGGTGTGTAAAATAGCGAAATAAAATACTACGTGTGAAAATTGGATAACATGAGAGGGTTTTTGAAAATAGTATTACTCTATTCAACACAATCTTATTATATATAAAAATGAATATACGTTTGTATGTTTGTTTGTTTGAAGTCTATAGGCAGCTAAACGCCGAACTGAAGTTTTTGAAATTTTTGCAGTACTCTCTGTATGTCTGTAAGGAACTATAGGCTATACAAGTTTCAAAAATTCCAATTGGGCGGTGCCACGGTCAAAGCGAACATTTATTTTTCAATTGAATGAAATTTCAAATTGCTATACTTTACAAATAAGACAAGATTTTGATATATATTGCTATTAATTCACTTAATTATCTTAAAAATAACTTCCTTGATTATCTTTCAAAATTTAGTCGATTTAAATTCCACTCGTTTTCAGTTTACAAAACATACCCGTACCATAGGCTATCTCAGATGTTTAGATTGATTTGGACCGGAAAGGGACTAAAAGTCGAAAAAAGTTAAACTAAAATAACTTTTAGGATAATAATTAAGAAGGGGGTAGCGTAGCACAATGGATTTTTGCTAGTTCTTCATAATTTTGAATAAATGTCTTATAAATTTCCAAACTGGAGTTTTTCCGGGAGTAATTTATACCATTTCGCGTTGGTATTTGTATGAACTATGAGACAAATGGTTATAACACAAGCACGCAAAAAACTATTACATTTGAAATGTTTCTATTTTCGAAAAGTTTGTTGGGCTATATCTTCTGTTAGTTTTTTCGGGTTCGTATTTGTATGGCCTATCGATCCCTATTACCAGGCTATAGAGTAATAAATATATGCAAAAAACCGTTGAAAGATATGAATTGTTTTACTTTTGTATCTCCTAAACTTCTACACCCTTTTTCCTTCCTTTTCTTGTTTATCCTTCCTTCCTTCCATTTTCTTTTTCTTTTCTTTTTTCTGTTGCAGGAAAGGTCTTCCACAATAGGCCTCTGTGGTCTCTGTGTGGGGTACCGTTTGGTACCGCTTTTCATACCTACCTACCTATCTCCTGAGCTATAATTTCTTCAGATATGATTTGTATCATTTCTGATTCGTATTTAAGTGGCCTCACGATTCCTGTAAGGAAATTTTCGCATTTTTTACCTCAGCTTCGAAGAGCCGTAACTTTCCTATTTCAAAAAATCTTTTTATGACTTATGCATTTATAATATATTTAATTTTTTGTTGTTGTAGCATTTTAAAGAAATTGTTAAAAATAATAAAAAATAATTTTTTTCTTAAAATAGCTGTAATGTGGTATATAGATATTAAAAAATGTTGATTTCTTCTCACCGTTTATTATTTTTTTATTTACTCATTTAAATATTTAAATTCCTTTCTGGATTCCCCCAAACCTTTTAGCGTAATAGTGCAACCAGGTGGAATTAATACCTGTTTTCGTTGTCATTTCTTTTTGCTCTATTTTTGTTTTCAAATTTGTATTTATTTACGTTGATTTTGTTTATTTTACAGATGGGGATTGTGCAGTATTTTCCCTCTACTTGAATTGACGTAAATCCTTGTTTCTTTCCTTTATCATTAAAGTCAGCAATATTTCTTGTATCTGTCCCTTATAAAAAGCGTTATATTATTTATTTGAAACACAAAGTCAAAAAGTAAACAATTTTTTTGAACTTTTTGTAGATAGTAAAGTCAAAACTGCGTGTTGGCGCTAAACTATATTATATTCAAAAAATATTTTTTATCGTAAGTTTTAACACTACACTACTAAATGGTAAAAATATTTGTAATTTTTATACCATTTTATTATAACATTTTAAATTATATTTTGATTTTTCTCAATTTATGTTTTAGGAGTTAATTGCTTTGGCATTTGAGGCATTTAACTAAAGGCCTATCAAGGCGAATTCAAACCAGGTGACCTTGGCTTGCTACGTAAGCAACAGCTGATAAGTGACTATATGTCAAAACGATTCGCCATTACTATTTACTTACAACAAATATATGTGACACACAGTTAATTTGCTTACTACAGTGTTGCATTATTTTGACACAACGTTAAAGTCTGTTTAAAGTGTTGTATTGGTTTTTAAAATGAGACCACCTTGTAAAATTCGCCTTGAGGCCTATATTGGGCTTAAAAAAGCAAAAATAAAATATCGTTTTTCTTTTAAATTATTATTTTTCTGAGTATTCCCTCTGAAGTTATAAAGTTTAAAAAAATTTAAATAAAAAACGCTTTGATTAAAAAAAAGGTATCTTGGCCCATTTTATTTTTCAACACTGCAAATATTTTAATCCCAATTATGCGGGTGTGTGTGTTTATTTGTTTATTTCTAATTTAAATACAGCCATTTTAATTTCTTTAAGTGTTAGTGCCTGTCTGTGACTTCTGTTTACTTTGGTTAATTTATTGTTTATGTTACTTTTTCGTTGCTGTACAAATCTTTAAATAGAGTTTTTGTTGTTCAGTCACTCTCTCCACTAGCGTTGCCACCAACAGCATTATGGCTTGCACACAACCGGAATTGAAATTACACTTATGATGAAAATTACACACATAATTCCAATCATTGTATGTATACATTTTCTAGCATTTTATACCGGCCGAACTGCTGGAACTAATGGCAGCTGTAACTGTTGCCGACCTCTCCTTGTATAAGGAAGATTTCATGTATCCACACTAAAAATTTGCCTATCGGAAGGTCCATGGTATTGCGTACCATGTGGCATCATTTTGTTGAAACCACATGTCAACCAATTCCAATTGTTCCATTTTGCTAATCATCTCACAATACCTTATTCCATTAGCTCCAAAATTGCAATACATCTTTTAGGGTACATTGCCACCTGGTGAACTGCCTCTGGCTGTTCTTCCAAATTCGGAAATTCTTTTCGTTGACTTACCTATTGAGCCAAAATGATAATTTGAACATTTCTCATACAGCATGAATTTTGATAATAAAATTCATTGATTAGCAAACGTTGTTCGCTTATTAGTCTATACATATTTATGGTGTAATTCAAACCTTACTGAACATTTTTGGATTGTCACACTACTTGAATCTTTTCTGACACTGAAAAATTTCACCCTGAAATTGTGTTGAATTGTAAAAAACTACCCTTTTTAGTGCTGCACAATTACAAAGAATATCCTCTAGCAAATAAGAACCCATAAAGGATACAAATTTTCTTAACCGAACATATGATCCAACGCCGAATTGTAAATATGAGCTAACCAAGTCTTGATCGATAGCAAAACCCTAAGGAGAAAATGGGAGGAAAGTCTATAAGATAACATTACAAGTAGTGCCATTAATTGGAATAAGAGAAACAACGGCTTATACATGGAGAAAATAGCTTGAAGCTGAATTTTCAAGAAACAGAACAAGTGGGAAAAAATAAAAGTACTGAATTAAAAAGTACCGATTGGAAAACGTTCAAAACTGACCCCAACCCAATTGATCAAAATATATATGGCGATTAAAGAAAACAGTAGAACAAAGTGTAAAATTAAACACAAATTACATACAGGCTATACACACTGTTAAAAATTACATACAATATGTGTAATTATACATAAGGTGGCAACACTGCTTTACACTTTGTGCTCTTCTCTTTGGTGCCATAAAAGCTAAGAACTAAACAAGGTGATTAATAAGTACACACCCACAAACACAAATGCATTTAAAAAACAGAAAGGAAGCCTAACGGTATAATTGAAAAATGAGTAAAATGTAAAATAAGTAGAGTAAGAAAAGGGAATAAGAAAACAAGTCAACTCTGATATTTACAGATAAACACCAAGTTTTTATGTAAAGACGTTTAAAATAATATTTTACAAAACAATTAAGGCTTAGTGTTGAGAAAGAGGGCTTAAATAAGAGCGAGAGAAAAATAATTTAAGAAAACAGTTAATTGCTGCAGGGATTAGAAAAATAAAATTTAGAAAATAAAAAGTTTAGTTTAGTTTTTTATTAAATTCCAAGCAAATTTTTTTGTTTCGTTAAGTATTTTGTATTTTGTTAAAATTTTTATTTAAATTCAACATATCCAAATTATTATTAACGCTCAATATTATTTCACTCAATATATCAGAATGTAAATTAATTGAAGCATAAAATACATACACACATATGTAGATGTTTAACTATAGCGGCTTATTTTTTGCTGTTGTTTTTTTATAATCATTTCGCTGTATGATTAGATTACAACAAAAAGAAACAATACCTGCGTAAGTTCATTAACAGCTGAAATCTTTTCAGATTTTCCCCACACTAAATAAATGAATATAGTGCTGCTTTTCTGACATAGGAAAAGAGAGAAAAGAGAGAGAGAGAGAAACATTGAAATTTAAATAACAACAAAACAATCGTACATTTTATTTTTAGTAAATAAACTTATATACACATATCCACACACAAGCACATTTTTCTATGTTGTCACAAATTTTAATGCCGCTGTTGTGTACGCAACTATTTGTTGGTGATTTTTCTTCCATTTTTTTGCGTTGCAATACAAAAAACAACAAAACCACAAAGTACATAAATGTTGTACATTTTCTAACAAACCAAAACTATATGTACATAATAGAGGTTTTTTTAATGTAAAGTTTGTTTAGTGGCCAGGACCTAAAGTACAAAATCACATAGAACAAACACACAGATTCATACATACATACATATGTAAATTTACTAATTTGCACATTAAAATACAAATAAGAACCTGTAAGAAAATTATAGTTGAACAAATAGGATTGTAATACACATCCTAAAAACACCAACTGGGGACACCAAGCTATCAGCTGGCATTTTTATGCAAATATAAGATCGACAAACGGACATGCTCTATTCGATAGGCGAGGTAATGGCGCCTCTTCCTAGAGTGCATCAATGTTGCATATATACTTAGTATGTATTCTGGTGACTGAATCTGTCCACCGGACTTAAAATTATTACCATTTTATTCTAATGTCCAATGAGTCTGCAATAACCAGAGAACTTATCTCTCCTTTTGTTTTATTTGCCAAACAAAGGTGTTTTCTGCTGAGGATGACCTTTCAGTCCCCTTCTCAGTCCTCAGAAGGATTCTGGTTACATCAGTGGAATGAAAGCTCCCTTCCTAGCAAGTCCATCTGCTTTTTCATTTCCCGTAGTTTCATGTGACCCTGGATCAAGCACAAGCTGACTCTATTGTCTTGGCCTAACTACTTCTATTTACCCAAACAGTTCTACACTAGCCTTGAATCAATTTTATAGGAGTCAAGTGCTCGGATGGCGGATTGACTGTTAGATATTATCCCTATGTAATGTTGTTTGTATTGGCTGTCAAGTTTAATTAAGCACATTTTTCAATTATATGAACTTTGGCTTGGAAAACTCTTGCAAAGTTTTCCATAGGTTCTGAATATTACGTCCTAGGGCCAAACACTGCCGCTGCTGTATCACTTTCAGTCTTTGATCCATTCGTGTACCAAATAATAGTCCTTTAATCAAAGCATTTACGAAAATTATAGAGTTTCATTATTCTCTCCACCAGAGGAACTTATCAACCACTCGACTAGCTAGGTTGTTATAACTCCCGCACAGCCTGATATTTGACCCATCCTTATAATCTTTGCCTTGTTTCTCACTGCCATGAGCAACGGACATTAGTCTAATAGAACCTCCAGTACAGCTGTGGGACAAATTCTTAGGTTATCCTCAAACTTGTTTTTTCCACCCATCAAAGGTCCCTTAGGTCACAATTTGTCTAATTTTACGCTTTAGGGCCTGTTCGTAAATGCATCACTCTACTGCAACAAGACATTTAGCGCTTTGAAGTACCTTAAATTGACAATTTTATTCTAAAATTTGTTTATGCAAATAAAAGACAGTACTGCCGCAAATTTATGTATATGCATTATTAGTGCATCATTTTATTTTCTGTGGTAAAAGTTTGCCGTAGTGATGTAGTGCAGTGATGCATTTACGAACAAGCCCTTACTTCCATGCCGTTGAGTTTAAAATCATGTTCACAATCATATGCAGGCAATAAGAAAATATTTCCCGTTAATTTTTTGTTCTGTACTGCACATTTATTTGCATACAAAAACAACTAATTCTCTTAATTAAGTACTTACATAAATAACTCTTTCTATACTTCTTACACATCATCTCTCACACATACAAACTCAACATTATTCAATGCTAAAGAAAGTGTTGTTGTTGCTGATTTGTTTGTTTTGTATTTTGTGTAAATATTTATCAAAATAATTAAAATTGTGTGTGTAAGTGAAAGTACGTTTTTATTTATTTGGTAAATATTGTAGCCTTTTTTTAAGTAAACAAACGTACTGGTGAAGTAAATAAAAGAGTTCCAGTAACAAGAAATTTATTATTATAATACGATACACAAGTAAAAGAATAAAATTTTTTTATTTTCCTTACATTTAAAATTTAAATATTCTTGCAACTTTCTTTATATTCACTAACAAAACAATTTTTTTGCACTCCCTTTTGGTTTTACCATCCGTTTCGTTAAATAAAGATGCAAGTGAATCGTTGGTCCCGTTTATTTCAATTGTTTACTAAAAACGGAGCATTTGTGATGGCATAATCAGTGCTGGCATAATTTTTTCCAGAAATACTAATAATTTAGAAGAAAACAACTATTTTCAAGTGAAAAAACTGCACATACTTAAAAAAGTATAAAAATATATATGTACCCGTCGTACTGTTAACGATTTTAATTTTACTCCATTTCGATTTTCAGAACATACCCTAATTTATTTCATAGTGTCCTTTTTTACAACAAATTAAATGTGATATGCATATATTATTTGGTATAATGGCATGTGCTCGAATTTTACACTTTTTTCCGACATGCGTGGCACCTAGCGGGTAAAGTGGATCCGAATACGCTGAATTCAGTGGTGCTATCCTTTTTCTTAGATTAGCTCTTTTCTTCGTGATATACCGTTATTTCAAAATAAGCGAGGTTGCACAACATACATATATTCAGGTACGTTAAAAACGGTTTAGTTTATTGAATAAATTATAAAGAACCGAAATTCTGCTACAAAATTACCTGCAGGTAAGGCTTAAACTTTTTTAATCTGCGCAGTCGTTTTATAAATTAATTTTTTATTTGTAAAAGAAGTATGAGTGATATTTCATTAGTGAAGCAAATGTATCACACATACGTACGAGTATGTACTTATGTAGTATGTAACGTGATCCCATCGTTCTTTTGCCAAAAAAATTTGTTTCAAAAACGACTGCGCAAAAAACGCAACTTTCTTAGACTTAAATGTGAGTAACACACACTGTGCTTATTCGTTCTCTCTTTGTGATCAGTGATCAAAAAAAGGAATAATTAAAATAGCAAATGGTATGAAATGCTTACTTCAGAAATTGTAGTTAAAATAACAAATCTTAAAAGAAAAAAACTATAATGTTAACAACTGCAAAATCTGCACAATTTGCAGAAAAACTTATTTTTAAACAAAACAACTTCAAAATTGCTTACTCGTAATGCTTAAAAAACTGCAAAATACAGATAAATCTGCACAATTGATAACGCTGACATGAACTCATGCTGTTGTTACTAAAATGTCGGTTTTATATCTATCTGTCGCTGTTTAATATTGTAGCTCACTGTCGCTACCTTGAATGTGAGTGCATTTGTAGTTGTTAAGTTGTGTGTTCTAAAGGATCCGCCAAATAAATTTGTTTTTTTTTGAAAATGCTATAAAAAAAAAACTACTTCTACTACTACTACTATTTTCTCAAATTTCTTTTTTTATTTGAAAGTACAATCCTTCCGGTTAATAATTTAATAATGGAAAAAGTTTCATTCAAATGGCTGCCTCGGCTGGCCATGCAGTAGCCTACACCATCGTTCCAATTTTTAAGCACATTATCGATTGTGTGCGGCTGTATTTCACCAATGGCTTTACGAATATTGTTCTTTAAAGCGTCAATTGTCTCTGGCTTGTTGGCGTAACACTTATTTTTGACGGCACACCACAAATAATAGTCCAACGGTGTCAAATCGCAGCTCCGAGGTGGCCAAACGACATCAGCTCTGCGGCTGATAATGCGATCTTCAAAAACAGGGCGCAAAACATCGAGTGTAGCTTCGACTGTGTGGCACGTAGCTCCGTCCTGTTGAAACTAAATGTTACTAATATGCTCCTCTTCAATTTTTTGTGAACAAAAATTCGTTCAACATGGCCCGATAACGATCGACATTGACTGTAACGGCCACTTCTTTTCGAAGAAAAATGGCCCAATTATGCCTCTGGGTGTATCGGCCTTTCAATGTATGCGTGCGAACTTTCTGTGCCCCAATGCGACAATTTTGCTTGCTTACATACTCGCCAAGATCAAAATGAGCTTCATCTGAAAAGATGATTTTTTGGCAAAATCGGCATCTTCTGTAAGTCGATCGCAGGCCCACTTAGCGAAGCGAAAACGCATTGGACACAACCATATTCGTTCAGCCGAAGGATAAAACTATTTATCTGTCAAATCAGACATGAGCTAAGTGTTACCATTCACGAAATAAGCTTTAGTTGAAAAAAAAACGTTAGATGGCAGACCCTTTATTTTTCTTTAAAGGGATGATACATTGGCAAACATTTGCTTGCAAACCTCGTATATGTATGCGTGAAATGTGAAATGGAAGACATGTACATATGTATGTGAGTTAAATCGTATATCGTCAAAATATGCGTAAATAAATTATCGGTCTTAGTATTGCTTGAAGTGAGCTGCAATTTTGGTATACTTTTTTAAGTATTTCGGCCGGTATTTCCCCAATGCTTCTCCCTCACGAGAGACTTCATGTACATATGTAGTCAAATGGCATGATTTTGACTACCCAGACGTGAGATTAATTGCTTACAAACTTGCCTCTCAACAGGTTCATGCAATTGCCATGCGGTATATGGCACCTTCTTGCTGAAAGCACTTACGAGTGTTAACCAAGTTCAATTCTTTCATTTCGGAAAATAAAAAAATCGGCAATCATCGCACGATGTGCCACTGTGGTAAGACATCCGCCTACAAACCAAATGGTTCCCAGTTCATTGCGGGTCTAAACCACCTGACAATTTTCAACAGCGGAACTGGCGATTGGTTATGAGAATTACGCTATACAAAATGCATCTGCCGTTCGGAGCCGCTGTTAAAATGTAGGAGGTCCCTTTCAATGAGTCTAAAAATAAAATCGGGTGCAGCTCGTTGATTTGTAAGAAGTTCCTCTTGTTCCGGTTGGGTTGTATGTAGTCATTGAACGGTAGCTTGTTCCATGGAGTATAACGTTGCAAAGAAGTGCCAACCAATGAGTCGGCTGGCCCACAAAAGTCACCAAGCAGTGCATCTTTCAGTGTTCATTGGCAGATTTTGAACTGCGTCTGGCTGCTATTTGTAATAAATACAGCAATTCTGTTTGTTGACGTATCCATTGAGCAAAAATGAGCGTCGTCGGTGAAGATAATAATCATTCTTAAGTTCCATTCATCAAACAAATCACATCTTTTGACTCATGTCTTTTTTCATCCAAGCTTTTCTTCAATAGTGTAAACAGAAAACCCATGAATTGTTTTGATAAAACAGTACTCTTCGCATGTCTAATAATGTTTTTGCTTTATGTTACTATTGAATCCACAAAAGAGTTGCGTAATACTTACAGTTTTACGCTTTTCAAGATTATCGATATAATTGATTAATTGATACTCTTCGAATACGGGTTTGTAGATTAATGTCCAATAAAATGGAAATGGTGGAACATTTGGTCACAACAGTTTCCATTCCATTTGAATTTAGGAAACGCATTTCGCCCACAGGACGAATTTTGATAATAAAATTCAATGATTTGAAAACGTTGTTCGTTTGTTCATGGTGAAGTGGCGAATCTTAATGAGCATTTGTGGCATTACCATGTCGGTAACGAACCAAATAGTAAAACTTCTATTAAGTCCAAGAAGTAACTAAAATATTTTTTATTGAGCGATAAATCAAATATTTTTATTTTAATAAAAAATCACTGCACTGCACTGTGGAACCCCTTGCACAATTGGCTTGTGCAAACATAAAAAAAATGTTAATTTCTTTGACATGACATTTACGTAAACTATTTAGCCTTGAAGCAGTATAGAAGAGTAAAAATCTCATGTTCCACTCAAATTTCTGGAATTTTCCCCAAATTTCAGGAATTGTGGTCTTATTTATTACATTTTATAAAAAAAAATTTCTTTTCCCTTTCACTTCATGTGAAAACAAAAAATCAAAACTAAATTAAATAAAGTTCATCTCACATCTCACTTCCCATTTCTGGATATACTTGTTTATGTCATAGAACACGTAATTCTGTGGCTTTATCTCATAAATCAACTAGTGAAATAGCATATAAACATTTTATTTAATCTATTTATATACTTATGTAAATAAATCTATTTAGTTTTCAATTATCCCCATATTTCAGTTAAAATCATCATTAAAACTCATTTCAGTGTCTGCTTAAGTGCCCTTTTAAATGTTGTTTGCAAAAATTAGATTATCGTAACCGCACAATGACATGTGTGGGTTTGGCTTGGTTGGTTGGTTGTGTTCGGCTGGCACTAAATTTATGCCACCGACTTTCTCTCTTTTTATATGTTTTGCCACAGTTGTCCTCATTAAAAAAAAAAACTTTTGATATTGATGCTGGTAATTAAACGCAAGCTTAAAACCGAAGAGTTTTATATGTAAAATAAATTAGAGGAAATTGTTTTTGTTTTTGTATTTAAGAAGAGATATTAAAAGAAAGATTGAAGTTATAAATTGATTTAAGTTAAAGTTGATTTATTTAAATACAACAACCGATGGGGAAGAGCTTGAGGCAATTATTTGAGACGTTTTCGCAACACAAAGTGCATAAAACAATGCTATGTAGGCTTGTCAGATATCATTGATTTCAATTGATTTACAAGCGTTTTTACAGCTTGTTAAGAATCAAAAATAATTATGGTACAGTGACAAAACTGACTGAGAAATCCTGACAATGTGCTTATTCAGTCAAATACAAAAAAAATGCAAAAAGACAACATATGAGTTCGATATACGGAAAAAATTCAAAAGAAAAGCATATTAATGCTATAAATATATGAATAGTATTTAAAAAAAAAACTAGCTGATACCGTGCTTTTAAAGCCAAATACACGGAAAAAACTGTGAAATTTTTTTTTTTTTATTCCATACATTTATGATCAGGTACAGTGACAAAACTGGCTGAGAACTCCTGATAATTTGCTTATTCAGGCAAACACAGAAAAAATGCAAAAAGACAACATTATAGTGCGATACACAGAAAAAAATTCAAAAGAAAAACATATTAGTTCTATACATTTATGAATAGTACTTAAAAAAACTTGCTGGGAACCGCTGACACCGTGCTTTTTAAGCCAAATATATGGAAAAAAAATTGAAATTTTCTTTTTTCTATTTCATATATTTATGATCAGGTATAGTGACAAAACTGGCTGAAAACCCTTGAGAATGCGTTTATTTAGTCAAATACAAAAAAAAAAAATCCATACATTTATCATCAGGTATAGTGACAAAACTCGCTGAGAACCCCTGATAGTATGCTTATTCAGTCAAATGCACTGAAAAAATACAATAAGATAACATATTAGTACAATACACGGCAAAAAATTAAAAAAAAAACAAAACAAATTAGTTCTATTCATTTATAAATAGTACTTCAACAAAACTGGCTGGGAACCGCTGAGACCGTGCTTCTTAAGTATGGAAAAAAATTTTGTTATTTCATACATTTATGGTTAGGTACTGTGACAAAACTGACTGAGAACCCCTGACAATGTGTTTATGCAGTAGTACAAACAAAAATTTTCCATATATTTATGATCAGGTATAGTGACAAAACTGGCTGTGAACCCCTGACAATGTGCTTGTTCAGTCAAACACAGAAAAACGCAGAAATTCAAAAAATTCAAAAGAATAACATATTAGTTCTATACATTTATGAATAGTATTTCAAAAAACTAGCTGGGAACCACATTTTTCCATACATTTATGATCAGGTACAGTAACAAAACTGGCTAAGAACTCCTGACAATGTGATTATTCAGTCAAATAAACCGAAAAAATACAAAAGGCAACATGTTAGTTCGATACACAAAAAAAAAAAAAAAATTCCAAAGGAAAACACATTAGGTCTACACTGCTTGTTTTAATCTTTCTACTATGGCTGCTTATGGTTGCTTAATTTATACTAAAATAGATTCCCATTTTTCTACTATGGCTGCTTATGAGACAATTTTCAAAAAGAGCCCGTATGAAAAACAACGCTTTTCGAGCGCCCATGGCTCGTCTGAAACCAAATTGTTTTCGTTCGATATGTTCTTCTTATTTCTTACACAATTTTTGTTGTATAACTCTTAAGAATATTTAAAAATGTGATTCTTTAGACATTGTAGTCTGTAGTTCTCTCACACTTTTTGGCAAATTTAATAATTTTTAAAATTTAAAGCGAATTCTATTCTTAATATTTTCTACCAGTAGAAATCCTTAATCCTGTTCAATTGTCCAAATTTTAACCAGAAGAACTCTTAACAATTTTTTCAACTGTTTCGTGCAGCTTTAAAACACACACCCAAAGAAAAACGTGTTGATTGTGGTTAATGCCACACACAGCATTATTACTTTTCTTGGAGTTAATACCGGTTTAGTCACCATTCTTACTTCGTCCATTTCCTTTTTCGCACATTGTTGTCGTAGCTGATTCACTTCTCATCGCCCATAATAATTCGGGCTTATAAAACGAGCTATAATGTTGAATGATGCAATTAATATTACCGGAGATATTAAATTTTAGAGTAACTCACTCAATATTTGTGACTGCCAAGATTGAAGAAAACAAGATTTTTTTGTATAAATGTCAAGAATTTTATAATATTCAATATAGTAACCCTAAGCCCATACCACATTAACCAAACTTACTCTACTTCATATACGACCCGCAAGGTATGCTTTAAATTTTAGTTTATTTTGGCCAAGGTATGTGTATAATTTCATCAATTTTTTTAGTGTACTCGGATGTTGTATTTAATTTTCAACTTTTTTTTTGTATAATATCTTATATGTTTTCTTTTTATAACTAATTTCTTTACGGTTATTAAAGGACATCAGAAATTTAATTAAAAAAAAACTTAAAATGTAAACAGTGATAGACACATAAAGGTATGTACATGTACATATGCATGTGTGTAGTTAAAAAGTATGTAACTTTGTTTATGTTTTTGTGCACACATATCTACACTAACATATACATTAAATGACAAATGCAATTACAATTTTATTACAGTCTCTTAACCATTAGCTCTTTATCGTTCTCTTTTTCTCCTACTACTCGACAGTAATATTTTCTAAACCTAAGTATGCACTAATAAAAATCATAAAGGGGGTGATACATTGGCAAACATTTGTTTGCAAACATCGCAAATAGCCAATCGCATACATGGATAGCTCTTAAAGGGTCCGCCAAATAATTTTTTTTTGAAAATGCTATAAAAAAACTACTGAATATTTTCTCAAATTTCTTTTTTTATTTGAAAGTACAATCCTTCCGGTTAATAATGGAAAATAATTTCATTAAATGGCTGCCTCGGCTGGCCATGCAGTAGCCTACACGATCGGTCTAATTTTTAAGCACATTATCGATTGTGTGCAGCTGTATTTCACCAATGGCTTCACGAATATTGCCCTTTAAAGCGTCAATTGTCTCTGGCTTATTGGCGTAATACTTATCTTTGACGGCACCCCACAAAAAATAGTCCAACGGTGTGAAATCGCAGCTCCGAGGTGGCCAAACGATAATGTGATCTTCAAAAACAGGGCGCACAGCATCGAGTGTAGCTTCGGCTGTCCTGTTGAAACCAAATGTTGCTAATATCCTCCTCTTCAATTTTTGTGAACAAAATTTGTTCAACATGGCTCGATAACGATCGCCATTGACTGTAACGGCCACTTGCTCATTTTCGAATTATGCCTCTGGACCCAAATCCGCACCAAACAGTGACTCGTCTTGGTTGTATCGGCTTTTCAATGCATGCGTGCGGGTTTTCTATGTCCCAAATGCGACAAGTTTGCTTGTTTAAATACTCGCCAAGATCCAAATGAGCTTCATCTGAAAAGATGATTATTTTTTTGGCAAAATCGGCAACTTCTGTAAGTCGATCGCAGGCCCACTTAGCGAAGCGAAAATGCATTAGACACAACCTTATTCGTTCTGCGGAAGGATAAAACTAATTATCTGTCAAATCAGACATGAGCTAAGTGTTACCATTCACTAGTTGATGGTTGGATGGCGGACCCATTACTTTTCCTTGAATGCGATTGGTTATTTGCGATGTTTGAAAACAAATGTTTGCCAATGTATCATCCCTTTAAGATACCTATAAAACTTTCAAATACCTGGCTGCTTGTGCAAGAGAGAAAGAGACGGAGAATAAATAGTAAGCTGTCTTATTTATTTGTTTACAATTTATACTATGTTATGGGTATGTGTGTATGTGTGCGTTTAAATAGAAAACGGTAAAGCTTAAAACAATAAAAGTATACAAGAATGTGAATGATTGTTTACATTTTAATATGCAATAGTATTAAAAGGGTTCCCAGCGGCATAAAAAAGTGTGGTGGTAAAAATATGATGTCGAATAGAATTAAAAAATATATTAAATTAAGAATAAAATAATTTTATATACTCATTAATATTTATATATTAACAGTAATATTTACACAAAGAAGATTTTATTGAAATTGATGTTTTTATTCAAAATTACATATATTTTTATAAAAAATTATTTATTTTATTTGTATGGCATTCTTTGTTTTGTGCTTTGTTTTCTATTTAACAAACTGCCTTGCATTGCATACACTTATGAATTTAAGTGTATACTGTATTTAAAATATTTTTCATTTATTTTTTTCTGTATCGGTATCATGAAATGCCATAAACTGTCAAGGATGACAGTATCATCAGAATGTTTAAGGATAATGCTTAACAAAAATAAAAGTAAAAAATAAAATAAAAATAAACAAGAAAACAAAACAGTAGAACAAAAAAGCATTTCGTGTATGACAGCTTTGCTGTGTCTTAAACCAACAGCAATAACAAAAAGCTGTTGTCTAAGCAAAACAAGTATAACCATTCTAAACTAAACAAAAACACTTACGTACATCAACACATGAACATACAGGTTATACAAATAGTAATGTCAACAGTGTTTAACGTGCTTACTTTTATCACACACAAACCTACTCACACATTCATAGAAAAAAAAAAAAAAAATAAAATAGAAACGTTTTTTAAAACAAATGTCGCAACTTACTTAAATGCACTCTTTTAATTCTATTATATTTCCTTGAATTAGAACTGAAACGAATAACGTACAGCGAATAAAGGATAAAATCGTAGAAAGAAAGGTGAATGTTTAAAAATTAAAAAAAATAAAAATAAAATCATTATTATGTTAAAAATAAAATATTTACATATAATTTTTATTATTTATTGGTTAAAAGATTATGTACTCGTACATACGAACTTAAACAATCGAACTTAAAGTTTGTTATTTTGTAAAAATCGTGTTTTTTATAGAGGTATAGAACTTTAGGTTGGCACTACTTTTCAAGATGGTGACCGATTTAACAGCTGTTAAGTGATTTATTCTCAGTTTGGTTTGGCAATTCATCATGTATAGACTCACGCCTGAACAACGCTTGTGAATAGCGAAATTTTATTTCGAAAATAATGGTTCTGTACGGAAAACGTATCGCGCACTACGTTCATTTTATAGTCGACAAGATCGTCCATCAGAGCAGTTAATTCGATTAACCATGGAACGTTTTCGCACCACGTTTTGATAACTCGCAGAGACACTGTACGGTGCGTACAGAAGAAGCTATTGCTGCTGTAGAGCGTAGCATTGAGGAAGACCCGAATGAGTCCATCCGCCATCGAGCACAGGAATTGGATCTGTGTCCATCCACTTTATGGAAGATTTTGCGGAAGGATCTTGGTTTGCGTGCTTACAAAATCCAACTCGTGCAAGAATTGAAGCCAAACGATCATCAAGTAAGGCGTAGATTCGTCGAATAGGCCCAAAACGAGATTACCGTTATTCCCGATTTTCATAAGCGAATTTTGTTTAGCGATGAAGCGCACTTCTAGTTGAATGGCTACGTCAACAAACAAAACTGCCGCATTTGGAGTGAAGGTAATCATTCGTTTGGCTGCATGGAATATTAAAAAAATGATAATAAGATATTGGGATCTGTGGTGTGTCTTATAGAAGCACATCGCAGAGTGGTGCTCAACGTATTACTTGTGAAATTGCACGTTATAAGTATTTAAAAGGCAGTATAATTACTTACAATAAGTAGCCAGACACTGGTCCGGCTAACCTGGGTTTAATACTGATTCTACTGTGATACCCATAGAAGGTAGCACTAAAGAGTACCTACATGTCCTTGCCTCGGCTCGAAACGAACCAACCAGAAGCATGCACAAAGAAAGAAAGCCTGATAACATTTACATCAGCTAGATTCGATATGGCATGCAGAAACGGACTGATAAGGCACACAGTCCTAATATCCGAAAGACTTGGAAACTGGCATAGGAAATGTGCGATAGTCTCCTCCTCTTCCTCATTTGCGTGCTTACTAAATCCAACTCGTGCAAGAATTGAAGCCAAACGATCATCAAGTAAGGCGTAGATTCGTCGAATAGGCCCAAAACGAGATTACCGTTATTCCCGATTTTCATAAGCGAATTTTGTTTAGCGATGAGGCGCACTTCTGGTTGAATGGCTACGTCAACAAACAAAACTGCCGCATTTGGAGTGAAGGTAATCCTCAAGTGTTTGTGGAAACACCGTTACATCCAGAAAAACTGCCTGTTTGGTGCGCTTTATGAGCTGGTGGAATCATTGGTCTGTACTTTTTTAAAAACGATGGTGGCCAGAACGTTACAGTCAACGGTGATCGGTATAGAGCCATGATTACTAAGTTTTTCATTCCTGAATTGAATAACCATGATGTCCAGGAGATGTGGTTTCAACAAGACGACGCAAATTGTCACACAGCCCGTGCCACAATAGATTTATTGAAAGACTCGTTTGGTGACCACCTAATTTCACGTTTTGGACCTGTGAATTGGCCTCCAAGATCTTGTGATTTAACACCGCTAGACTACTTTCTGTGGGGCTATGTAAAGTCATTGGTTTATGCGGTAAAGCCACAAACGCTTGACCATTTGGAAGACAACATTCGCCGTGTTATTGCCGATATACGGCCACAAATGTTGGAAAAAGTCATCGAAAAAGTCATCACCGCCAGCCGTGGCGGTCATATGCCAGAAATCATATATAAAATGTAATGCCACAAGATTATCTTTCGGATAAAGAAAATTCATATCAATCGAATAATCCATCGTTGTTTTATTGCAACTTAAAGTTCTTTAATCTATAAAAAACACCCTACAAACGCTTTAACACACACTTGTGTGATAGGGGTCTGATGAGGCTTAAATAAGCAGAAATTTAATGCGTATATGTACGTAATAATATTGATAACTGTGTAGATCCTACGTTTAGCTATAACAAGAATACAAAAATTAATATGTATTACAAATCATCGCATGACATTCTGACAGCTGATTATTACACAAATTTGTTTCTTTCTTTTTATAAAAGCCAAATATTCGAAAGTTTAGTTTAAGTTTCGTAAAAGTTCAGCGTATCTAGAAAGCTTTTTGCTTTAATTTTATCAATTGAAACATTGGGTTTATACGGCTATCAGCTGTTAAATATTTGTCCTCTGAAGTGTCATTTATTTAGTGAAAGATTTGCCATTCACGAATATGGATCGTTTAACCGAAGAAAATAGATAAAAAAAACTACAAAAGTGTTGATTCAAACGTGACCACTGTTATTTGATTTTTCGAACAAAATATTCTTCAGGGATAAAGATTATTCCACACTCTTTGGTTTCGTCAAGAAGCAAAATTGTCGTGTGTGGTTGTCATGAGTGGTTGCGGAAAAACCATTACATACCTACAAAGTGACTGCTTGGTGTGCATTATGGTCTGAAGGTGTCATTGAGCTATATTTTTTCGAAAATTATGCTAGAAGAACCGCTACAGTATATTAAGAGCACCAGGGTTGTATGATGCCCGACCTTCTCTTATTCTGCAATTGAAGATTATGAACTGAACGATATGTGCTTTCAACAAAATGGTGTTATTGCATGAGAAATTCCCCGGTAGCGTATTTTTTTTTTGAAATTTAAATTTGTCACCAATATCATGCGTTTTGACGTTGTTGAACTTTTTTGGTGGGGCTACATAAGAGACCATGTCTACGCGGATAGTCCTTTAATGTTGGAGCATTTGAAAACCGAAATTCCTTAAGTTATAGTCTAAAAAGTGGTCGAAAACTACCTCAAAAGGATCGTAAGAGCAACCAATCTAAAGGCGATCATTTAAATGACAATCTATTTTGTACACAATGATAAGGTTCTAACATGATCCAATGAAATAAAAGTTTCATCTTAATAATGCTTCTGATCCTGTCACTATAAAATCTGCATAGTTAAAACATGATCCATCTTTACTCCCACACTGGTGGAGCATATAGGCGCCTCATCACGTTCAAATCTGAGCAGGTAATTTCTGAAGCATTCGCGATTTGACAATAATTGCAGCATGTAATAGCATGTACTAGCATAGCGTTTTTGTAACCAATCTTGAATGTTTAGCATGAGTACCAACCACCTCATCGCGCTTGTCACAATGCCATAGAAGTTGCTCTATGGCATTTACTACTTTTTGCAATTATGCCGGATTGTAGGATTGTAAAAGATCGGGGGTCTTTGGGAAGGATCAGTATTTTCTCTGATAATCAGCCGCTATTGTAGGATTGTAAAAGATCGGGGGTCTTTGGGAAGGATCAGTATTTTCTCTGATAATCAGCCGCTATCAGGGATCATTTGTAATAAAACAACTGATGAACTTGCTATGAGGATCTTGATGGATGTGGAATCCAACACCTCCTACTCTGACATCTGCTGTTCTATGACTGCAGTCAAAGGTGAAATCTATATTTTTTTTCTGTGATATCTGAAGGACGTTGTGGCCTCGGTATGACACGGTTCATTGGATGATCGGAATGCACGCGGAGAAAATGGGCTTACCCTTTATCCTTCACTGCAAAAGCACCTCTAAGAGGCAATCGTTCACTTTCTCTGTGAATTTCCGGGTCTGGCGAGCAGACGACTGGAGTACTTTGGCATACCTTTCTTCAATGGTTGGGATCTCTTTGATCTTCTCCACTTCATAAGCAGCTCAAGGTACCTATAATCTCCTTTTTCTTTTCTTTATCCTATTAGTTTGCTAATTGTAGTTGATCTCATTTTGGTTAACTAGCCAACTTAACTAACTACCGTCTTTAAAGTAAAACTTTAATATTCAGGCTGACTGACCTCAATAATATCGATAGTCCTCACTCTTCGTGAGTAGTGATGAGAGTACTCGCACACAACACAAGCGGTCCAGGTCTAGAAAGAGAAAATGGCGAAAACATTTTTTTGTGGTTTCGATTGTTTAATTAATTAAGAGACTTCAGACCTCTCCAGACAAATCCATTTAAAAGATTAAACATTCACACAAATGATCAGGAGATTTTTTGCCACCTACTGGGAAAAAACGTTAGTGCTAAGTGAGGAACGCCACCACCACCACTTAGCAAGGATCTTTACTGCTACAATAGACTCTAATCATCTTGAAATCAAATGATAAATCAAACTGAAGTAAGACAGTAGATGCTTTGTGGGCAGCCGTATGCTTACAAGATGATTAAACAAAGAAAAACAAAAATTTCTTTCAGTTCATTGACTAATACTTATATATTTGTCGATGTATATGATACCCGCAATTGCCCTGGATGTTAAAACATGGGTTGAAAAGTCCCGGGTCTAGCTTTATTGCATTCAACTCTTTTTCTGTTAAGGTTAACCTTCAAAAGGCAGATGTCAAAATTTCATGATATTTTAGTTTCTGAGTTATTGTGCTAAGAGTGACGCTACTCCTGTTTTTTTATTTTAATTTAAGACCAGCACTCAGGGGATGACCCCTATTTGGAAATAGGTTATGAGAAGGAGGATAGAGGGAGTAGTCTTTATGTATGTTTGATTTGAAATTATTCATATTGTAAGTGACAGGAAAAACTTTCACTGGGAGACCACAAACGACCAAAGAATGAATTCTCTCTATAATGCTTTGTACGATTCGTCGGATAATGAACTACAAAGGGATGAGCCCTACGGAAAAAACGAATTTACGTGAAAATATGTGATTATTAGGAATTAAATCATTTATTTCGTCAGCCACACGCCACATTGCGATGATGGTCTAACAAATTGATAGAGTTGGCCACCCTACCTAACTAATAAGCACCTTCGCCCATTGGTTTGAAAAGTGTGATTGATACGCCGCTTCATCATAAACAACAATAAAATGTTGGCTTGCTGACTTTAAACGTGTTTGTAGAGGCAGCGATGATGCTGAACGCCGAATGAGGAAAAATTGCGCACGAATGAAGAGGTTATCGTTGAAACTGAGGTCTATTTGGAGACAAAATAAAAATTATTCTACAAAAGTGGTATTGAAATATTAGAGCTGCGTTGAAATGATTGCATTGCTAATAAAAAGCTAATTTTAAACAAGAAATAGTGTTTTCTTTGTTAGGCCCGGGACTTTTCAGCCCATGTGTTAATGTCAATATTATTCGGAAATCACTGATTATGTATCTAGTCATAGGTGTAGCCCGTACTTAATCACTGTAACGAACTTAGTACTTTCATATTTGTCCCAGCTCTTATACGAAAAACTCTATTTACTCAAGAAGTACTAAGTGCTGTACAGTATTTCGCTTGTTTACAATTTTATTCGCCTTAAAGTAATACCCTTTATAAAAATGTAATACTTTGCCTTCAGTTGAAAAACAGGCAACAAAATGGTTTTGTTTCCAAGATTACTGTCATTATTTGTAATTTTACTTCAAGTGACATTTTCTGGCCCTCGGAAGGATAAGTGTTCCACTAAGCCATAAGCTATTAAAATTTAAAGACCAATCTTGCTTTCAAATATTAGTTTTATTGTTGCCACTTAAAGTTGCATGTAAAAGTGTTCGTAAAAGAAAAAGTTTTTCTCTAAAAACTTTAGAACTAAAATAATAATAAGTTTTTTTATTATACCAAAGCTTAGCAAACATTAATAAAAAAAGTTTCAGAAAAGAGTACATTTAAAAATAATCCATGATTCTATTGCCACTGTTTTGTGGAAAGTTGCAGCTTTAAAATAAATTTCGAATTTAAGAAACAAACAGGAAACAAATGAGGAAGGATCCTCAAAACTATTAATAAAAATAGTTAAAGTTCAACTATGTTTTAAGTTTTTAAGTATTTGGAAATTCTTAGTTGTATTTTATTATATTTTCTTATATTGCGTTTATAGTGCGTGCCTGAAAAAAAAGAATTAATTCAACCTTGAAATACTAAAACAAAAAATCTAAAACAAAATCATTTTCTCTAAAAAGCCAACATTTTTAAATATAAAAGAAAACCGTTAGAGAAAACCACTTGTATTCATGTGGCAGGCATGAAAAACACTTTGTAACTCTGTGTGGCAGTAGTGTTGACACTGACATTCCTCTTTTTTCTTTTTTTGGAGGATAAACGTGTGTTGCATGTTTGTTACGAAGACCAAAGGATACACAGACACATAAGTAAGTGTGTGGTTTGCTGTAGCTGAAGAGCTTTTTACACATATCACGATACGGTCACGCTCAGCCACTATATACGTTGCACTTACATGTCCAAATGTGGCAGATAGTATGTGTTGTCTTGTTGCATTATAAACATGTAATATGTTGTTCAACAGCTACAAATTGTGAAATTAAAAGACAATTTTATAGAGGGCTTTTTTGGCTTAGCCAAGTTTCATTCCTAGGCACTCTCACAGAGGTAGAAGGATACGATGTTTTCTTCCTATCAAATTATAGATTATCTTCTCATAGGAAAAAATGTTTCTAGCAGTGAAGTGGTTAAAGTGCTTGCATACAATACCAAGCAGCCTAGGTTCGAATCGCAACAAGGATAATAAAATTTTCATTAAGTTTCAACCACCTCCAAACTATACATCCAAGAAATTCCATTTCTCCTCCAATCATCATAGGAAGAGTCAGGTAAAAAAGAAAAGAAAACCAACAGCAAGGCTCCGCACCTCTACACCAAATACACAGAGGTAGCCTTATCACCATAGTTGGCTAATTAGCTGATTATTTGGAAGAAACGGGGTTAAAGTAACTGAAGCAAGATATACTTTGTGAAAGCCATAGGCTTCCCATAAGGTTTCAAAGATATTTGGATAAGATTTTTTTTTTTTTGATGTAGTGTTTCTTAAGCGCAATATCTTCAAAGTTGAATATATTTAACACTCTGATCCTATTCAAATAATAAAATTTCTCCTCAAAATATGCATTTATTTCAGTCATGATCTCTTTGCCTTAAACCAAATCTCATAACATATTGTTACGTTTTAACCTTTTTAAAACGTTTGACTTCGTTTATATTGCGCTAAAATAAAATAAAACACTACTTTGTGTTGTTTTACGGTTTGTCTCTTTTTGTAGCTACTGCACTATAACTTTTCTACACTTTGTTTTAATACAGCAAATTCGCTATTACAACACTTTTTATTTACGCCTAAACAGACTTTACTTTGTGACAGCCAAATGAAAACTGAACTAACTAACCGCATTGCGTCATCTTTTTATAGACTTTTCATTATTATTATCGAATGTTCTTGTAGTTGCTACAAATTTCAATTGGTGTAAAACCAAAATACCCCAAAAAGAATCGAACTGGCAACACCGTTACGCATGCAGGCCGCAGTGCTCTTGCATTAGTAAAGGTAATTATGGCAGCAATGGCAAGCCCCGACACAAGTCAATAAAGTCCATAGCTAAAATCCCACAATAAGCACCTGATGTGGTGAATTTTCTCCTCAGCATTTTCATTATTTCTTTACATTCCAAAATAAGACTCAATCTGAAAAGTATGCTACATGGGGCAGCAATTCATAGCAAAAAACTTTAGGTTTTTTAATAAGTTGTACAGCGAGTGCAGTATTTTCTAGACGGATGGTTTTGTAATTAGGAAGGCGGTGGAGGTAATCAAAAATGAGATTGTTAGCCAGGCGGCTCTCAAGGCACATATATCGTGCTTGATCAAATCCGAACTCGTTCTGTACTGTAAACTAGCCTTGAGTAGGCTGCGAAAAAACCTTAAACTTTGCTGGATACCGAGCCATTGTAGTATCGCTGGTAATGAGATGGCTCATGAATTGTTTTTTCATGGCTCTGAATAAGAAATTCTGTAGACTGAAGACTCCATTCTACCGCCGTTGAGTCATTACATCGATGAACTCAAGAGGTTCTTCGTTGGAAAGTTTGTCCAATCTGCTATAAAGAATTAGGTTGCAGGGTTTTTAGATCCATATGGCCGGTTATTTTCAAACGTAGGTTGTCTTTTCTTCTCTCAAGGTGTGTAAGTAAGGTGTAGCTGAGGCTAACTAGGGGCATTATTACGGGTCATTGCGGTATCTGTTCTATGATACTTTGATAGGCAAATGCTGATATCGATTACTGTAGACTGTGCGAAGACGACGAAGAGTTAGAAGCGATCGAACACCTACTGTGTCATTGTCCTAGGCTTTCGAATAGGAGTCATCGAGTCTTAGGTGAACTTACGATCCAAACTCTTATTTCCCTGTAGTGTAATGACTTTACTTATCCTCCGATTTGCTAAGGACCTCAGCTTATTGTGGCATGAGGATTGATTGGATCCCAATGAGTTTAGGACATTAAAGTTTATTATCAAGGCTGCCTGTCCTCAAACCAAACTCAACCCTTTCATGTGCTTTGAGGGATTTTTGCTAGGTGAGATCTCTCTTACTTTATATATAATGTAATATGTAAATGACATTGTGCGTATCCCAAAAAAACTCTGACCAGTTGATTGATTTATGACTTTGCAACAAAATTTCGAACATGAAATTTCGCCTTTCAACATCTCTCTGCCTTAATTCGTGAGGTACTCAACTCCATTGCGTTTTGGTTAATCCTGCTGTTTCCAAACATTTTGCTGGAGTAACTTTTTCGTAGAGTGATGCCTTCAATTCATCATCACCGAATATTTTTGCCTGATCTGACAGTCTTCGTTTAATAATAATCTCCCGCACGTTGAAGCCGGTGGAACATATTCAGGATAAGATTTGGTAAGCAATCAAAGCAATGGATGAGTCAGAAGAAATGTCAGACATATTTCAGATTAACACTATTGTTTCGTTCGGGTATTTAGCGATTCATTAAGATATCTGTTAGTAAAGGCTATTAAGCTAAAATTATTCACAAATAAGTTTTAAAATCTCATCATGCTATGTTTTTAATACATAGTTAAAATGTTCAGCGCAAATATGCCTCATCAATTATTGTGTCAAGTGTTTTTTTATATTCAGTCAATACTGCTATAAAATCCATATATAAAATGATATTTTAATCTTAATAGGATTTCAATTTAGATTATTTTTAGTTTACTTTCGTATTGAAATTTGGTTACCAAAAAATTAGAAGTTGTGGCAACACTGGTTCTCATCCATCTCTTCCTCTTTAATTTTGCCATAACTATAACAGTGGTCGTTACACGACAACTCTATCCGGCTGATATAGTTTCAAATCGGCCAGTGCCCGGTGAGCACAACTATTAGCTTGCAGACATCGCTCCTGCCGGGTCCAATGAACGACCGGGTGATCTTCACTTCATACTCAGAACAAATCGGCTTCGTGATGCTGTAGGGCCTGACAGCCTTCGACCTGTAGTCCCCCAATCCAGATAAGACTCAGGAAGAATCTATGGGTGATGACATTAAGACCCGCCTTCGTCTTCTCGAGGTCGACATTGTTTATTGCCACAGATGAGTCCTAATATTATTTATTAAGTCTTTATTTGCTTTCTGTCTTGTCTTTTTTCGGAAAAAGAAATTTAATTAAAGAGACTTCAACCTTCCTTTAAACAAATCCATCTATAGAAGACCACCTGAATTTCCAGCTTAGCTCTGGCGATGACGACAAGCATCAGATGAATCATCAGGAGAAAACGCCACCTACTATGAAAAAATTATAATGCCAAATAAGGATCACCACCATTATTTAGCAAGAATCTTCACCACAACACTCAATAATGTGGAGATGAGCTAGAATAGATTAATCGTCTCAACTCGATTAATGAAACTGAAACAAAGTAATGGATGCTCTGTAGAAAGCCAATATGCACCCAAAAGGTATGACGGAAAAACGAGGTTGTCTGCTTGTAATGCCACAGATGTACGTATACAATAGCCCAATTACTGAGAGCATCCGATTAACACAGATGTACATACATAAACACTCTAACAAAAGAGCTTTTAAATTTACACACACATACATATCGCACTTGTACCGCTAAGCTGATTCAACTCAAAATTTGTCAAATTTCACTTTTTGCAAGAAACAATACACAGTGGACGTATCTACCAACTGTGAAAATCTAACATAATTTTCTCTATTATTTCGCTAAAAAAATACACTTGTCACCCCTTGCGATATGTTCTTTAATATTTATTGATTTTTATTTATTTTTCAAAAATTTTTTATAACAAATGGAGCAAAAAAAAAGAAAAAAAAAAATTATAAAAAAGTATTCTAATATTCAATGAATTTATTTTATTCAACTTTCGTTATTATTGTTGTTACAGATGTTGTATTTCTGTTTATAATCTTTTTTTTCTGAATATTGTTACTGTCGTTGTTGTTGTATTCATCTGTAACAACATCCATTGAAAATGGTAATTTACATGTTAACACCTCAATAATGTTTTGCTTTTATCTGTTTTTGCATTTTCTTTTCAAAGCCACACGATACACCATAGGTGGTAGTCAGAAGTCAGTCGTCGACAGTCGCCTCTCTCTGTAACAATCAGCGTTGCCGTCTTGGTTATTTTTTCTTTGATGTGTAGATGTATACCTTTTTCCCATTTTGGCTACTTTTTTTTTCGAAGTAAAAAAATGAAGACAATAATTTCTTTTAACGTTTATTATCCTGGTTCTTCTTCTTTTTTGGCAAACTCCTTCTGGTGACATATAGATTTCGTGCCAAAAGCTGCATATTTTTTGAAGCCAAGAATGAACAGAACAAATTCCTTATATTCTGTTCTAAAGTTAAAGGTACTCCGATCGAAACAAATGTTAGTGTGACGGGAAATGTCTGGATTATAAGGCGGTTGAAACAATTTTCTAAATAACGGGTCCACCATCTAACGTTTGTTTTTCAACTAGTGCTTATTTCGTGAATGGTAACACTTAGCTCATGTCTGATTTGACAGATAATTAGTTTTATACTTCCGCTGAACGAATATGGCTGTTTATACGCTTTTTTCGCTTCGCTAAGTGGGCCTGCGATCGACTTACAGAAGATGCCGATTTTGCCAAAAAAATCATCTTTTCAGATGAAGCTCATTTTGACCTTGGCGGGTAGGTAAACAAGCAAAATTGTCGTATTTGGGGCACAGAAAACCCGCACGCATACATTGAACAGTTGATACACCCAAGACGAGTCACTTTTTGGTGCGGATTTTGGTCCAGAGCCATTGGTGAATTACAGCTGCGCACAATCGATAACATAATTAAAAATTGGACCGATCGTGTAGGCTACTGCATGGCTAGCCGAGGCAGCCATTTGAATGAAATTATTTTCCATTATTAACCGGAAGGATTGTAGTTTCAAATAAAAACAGCAATTTTAGAAAATATTCAGTAGTTTTTTTTATAGCATTTTCAAAAAAAAAAAAAAAACAAATTTATTTGGCGGACCCTTTATAGAACGATATTTTAATGTTTTTTGTATTAAAATTGTGATTTAAAATTTTGGTTATTTTGTGGTAAATTTTTTATTGAAATTTGGTTACAAAAAATCGAAGTTGTGGCAACGCTGGTAACAAAAACAACTACAACGAACAACAATAAGAAAAAATAAACAAAAATATTTAAATCCAATTTTATTTGATATAAAAAATACAACTCCAACACCTCAAGGTAGAGGCAACCATTATTTTTTGTTATTTTTTATTTTTATTTTAATTTTAGTTTCTATTGAATAAAATTTATTTTTTGGGGATTTATCCAGTTGTGTATGGGACAAATGATTTTATTTTAAATTTTTAAATAAGAATATATTTTTGGAAAAAAAAAATAAATAAAAAAACTTTAAAATTGTAAACAATCATGAAATTGAAGTTGATATTATACATACGATGTGATGCATTTTCTGCTCCCAGTTAAGGTAATACTTGTTATCTCCAAGTTCAAGTCGAAGCCTTACTTTTTCCAATGAATAGAAAACAAGAGCATTTGTGTTAACTATATGGAAAAACCTCTTCTTTAATGACATACGAGGGCAGTTCGAAATGTTCTTAGCCTAACAATGAAGAACAGGAACTAAATTATTAAAATTATTTTATTTTTTAATATAATTTTCTGTAACTTCAATACACTTAATCCAACCCTTGATTAAAATAATTTTCCTGAAGCTTTTGAAAATAATCGTTTACAGCCGCCATTTTGGATTTGGGAACAGTTAGAAATCAGAGGGAGCTAACTTCGATTCGTTGAGTTTTGCCATTGTTAGAACACTCTTGGATGACATTTTTTTATGCTGAAAACCAGGTAGTTTTTCTCGAATTATCGAATTTAATTGATCCAAAAGGTTACAATAATATTCTGAATTTATTGTCATACCTTTTTGAAGATAATCCATCAATAAAATACCTTTGTAATGCCAGAAAACCGTGGCTGTGACCTTACCAGCCTATGGAACTGTTTTTGCCTTCTTTGGTGCACTTCTACCAACTTCCGTCCTTGGTTAGGATTGTTTTTTTTTCTGTCTCTTATGTATAGTGATGGATCCATGTTTCATCAACAGTTATGAAACGAAGCTTAAAATCCATTTTATTTCGCTTAAATCGATCGCAATAAGCAATTTTACTTCGAATGCATTTTTGGTCAACTGTTAACAAATGCGGCAGAAAGTTTTCCTCTGTAATTCATAAGGCAAAATTAAATGCACTCGATCATTTAAGATACCTATGGCATTACTTATTTCACACACTTTCACTCGGTCGATCTTCTAATACCATATCATATACTATAGCTATGATTTCTGGTTCATCTTCAATGCTTGTACCACAACGTTTAAATTCAGCAACTTAAACCCTGTTGCATATGAAGGACAACTTTCACCCAATACATTCACTAAATCATTAAGAATTTCTTGTCCCGATAAACCTTTATTATGTAAATATTTAATCACACCATGAATTTCAATTTTTTCCAATACAAAAAATCACTGAAGCCCCCTTTTTTAACAGCTGTTACTATACGAAGGAGTTGACAGGACTAAATGAAATTTAACATGTGTTCATATGATGGATGGAAGTTTTTATTTTTGCTATTCACTATGTCAGGCCATTACTATGTCAGGCTAAGAACAATTCGTACAGCCATTGTAAATTTACTTTTACGTTTTACGTAAGCTAGTTTCCGGTAGCCCGGATAGAATCATGTTGACCTATCAGATTTATATAACTTTCAGGCAGAGAAGAATGTTCGGCGTTTGACCAACATTAAAATGCTGATACCAAGAACACTGGAAGCTTTATGGAACTCTTTTTCTGCTTAGTTTTGGTGTGCGGTCCTTCAATTTATTTTAATAGCAAAAAAAGACTATTTGGTCAAGTGTGGAGCTGAGTTGCAGTTAATGTTTCCAATAGTGTAGTGGAGGTTTAGATAACTCTCAACTTCTAAGCAAGAAACTGTTGCTACACTCAAGTAGTATAGAGTTTATTTGCATCAGGAGTTTTCCTTATAAAAACCTCAGTCAGTGTGGAATCTCTAGCCTCTAACATCACTCCGGTGTTCGTCCTACTGTTTTATTGTCTTTCTGCCTATGGTTGGATTGAGCCATCCACTCCTAATTATTGACAAAGTTTTCTTTTAAAAAAATTTTTATTTTTTCTGTTATTACAAATCCTCTTAATAGATGTTATCGATTATTTGTTTTGTTGTATGTTTATGTTTTTTTTTAGAGATTTTTTTAATGTCTCGCCGGCAGTAATAAAATAATCCTACCACCCTCCCTGTTAATATATCTACGCAATTGAGGTGTTAAAGGTAATACAACGTAATGAAATGTATACTTGGAAAAATAAAATAACATTAACAACAGCAACAACAACAACAGCAACTGTAAGAGTATATAGACTATCAGCTATAACGATTTCACCAACAACTACTTGAACTTTTTATGCTACCGAAGTGTTAATGATTGTGTGGATGAATATCAACAAGAAGTGTTTCTCGCTTTCAAAGCATTTCTACAGTTTGTTATCCTCTTGTTTGCGTTGTTTTGCTAAAATTATACACCTGGCTATTGATAATCGGCCATAAAAACTTACGACCATGAAAGCCTTGAAGACCATGAAGCCATAACATTTCTAAAAACAACCAACAGTTGCGCTTTGTACAGTGATGATGGTAACGCTTATTTGAAATTGCCAACTTTAAGTGTAATTTGCTTAAACGCATTAAGGTGAATTAATATTTTCACAAAGCATACTCTAGAGTTTAGTAAAACTAAATGAAGGCATATTAAGATGTCATACGCTCGATCATCTATCGGGTCCGCCATCTAACGTTTTTTTTTTCAACTAGTGCTTATTTCTTGAATGGTAACACTTAGCTCATGTCTGATTTGACAGATAATTAGTTTTATCCTTCCGCTGAACGAATATGGCTGTGTATACGCTTGAACAACGCTGGGAAATATTGTGACATTACTTTGATCGATCGACTTACAGAAGATGCCGATTTTGCCAAAAAAATCATCTTTTCAGATGAAGCTCATTTTGATCTTGGCGGGTATGTAAACAAGCAAAATTGTCGCATTTGGGGCACAGAAAACCCGCACGCATACATTGAAAAGCCGATACACACAAGACGAGTCACTGTTTGGTGCGGATTTTGGATTTTGATTCGAAAATGAGCAAGGAGTGGCCGTTACAGCCAATGACGATCGTTATCGAGCCATGTTGAACGAATTTTTGTTCACAGAAATTGAAGAGGAGGATATTAGCAACATTTGGTTTCAACAGGACGACGCTACGTGCCAGACAGCCGAAGCTACACTGGATGTTTTGCGCCCTGTTTTTGAAGATCGCATTGTCAGTCGTTTGGCCACCTCGGAGCTGTGATTTGACACCGTTGGACTATTATTTGTGGGGTGCCGTCAAAGATAAGTGTTACGCCAACAAGCCAGAGACAATTGACGCGTTAAAGAACAATATTCGTGAAGCCATTGGTGAAATACAGCTGCACACGATCGATAATGTGCTTAAAAATTGGACCGATCGTGTAGGCTACTGCATGGCCAGCCGAGGTAGCCATTTGAATGAAATTATTTTCCATTATTAACCGGAAGGATTGTACTTTCAAATAAAAAAATAAATTTGAGAAAATATTCAGTAGTTTTTCTTTATAGCATTTTCAAAAAAAAAAAAAAAATTATTTGGCGGACCCTTTATTTATTATCTATAACTCACAAAAAACAATCTAGCACTTCTAAAAAAAACCTTTTACTGCTAGACAGACGCATGCAATGTGCTGCAGCTTCTCCTTTTCTACCTTATATGGACGTTGTTGTCTGGTATTAGTTTGGGACCGTTTATCCTGAAAAGGGGAAAGTGTCATGTGTTTTATGTGTTTACCTGCCTCAATTGGCTTGGTGTAAGGCGCGTAGCTACAAAATGTGCTTATATTCTACTCTTATTTGTCATTTTCTATAGAAGTTGTTACCTGGGAGTAATTTGGGGCCAGTTATCCTGGAAATGGTACTGTGTCATGTGTTTTATGTTCTTACCTGGCTTAATGGTCCTGGAATTTTTTTTCTCCGTCACTGGCTTTCCACAAAGCATCCGTTGCTTTGTTTCAGTTTTATTTAACTTCATTTCAAATTAAGTAGATGATTAATCCACTGTAGCCCCTTCCATATGATTGTGTAGTGGTGAATATCCTTGCTAATTGTTGGTGATCTTTACTTTAGTATTGTAATATTTTTCTCAGTAGATGGCGTGTTTTCTGAAAATACGTTTGATGTTAGTCAGCATCGCCAGAGGTAAGCTGGAAGGTCAAGGGGGCTTTTCTTTTTTTTGGGTTAAATTGTTTGGAGGGAAGTTGAATCCTCTTTATTAAAAACTCGTAACCAAAATTAAATTTTTTTGTCATATTTTTTGCTGGGTCTCGCACCCGGGTCGCTTGTGTTGTTATGCATGGGCTATAACCACTTCACCACGCCACCACCTATGGGAATACAGGATTCTTAATGCCACAGAATTATAAAGTGCGTCTTACAATATGGCCAAGGCTATTACTCTAACAGTACAAAGACTAACGCAATGAGCCTTTTTCTTCTGTTTAGGCTATCCACTATGTAGAGAATACTTTGGTTTGGTTTTTGTCGTAGTGCGTTACTCGCAAACATTACAAAAGTACTCCATTTTAACAAGACCACACTGCTCACCACATGTACTGTAATGTATAATGTGGTGATCCTTACTTAGCATGGTAGTTTTTTCACCAGTAGGTGGCGGATCATTTGTCTGATTGCTTGCCCGCGATAAGAGGAAGAGAGAGTGGACCTCTTAAGATAAATTTGTCTGGAGGGAGCTTGGAGCCTCTTTATTTAATACTTGAAACCGCAATTAAATTTTTTTGGTGTATCGCCTGCTGTTGATTCGAAACTTGGTCGCTTGTGTTGTTATGTGCGCTCTCTAATCCCTACACCGAAACACCCACCTTTACTATAAGTCCTACCTTTATTTAAAAAGGAATTCAAGCGGTTAATTGCAGATATTCAAAATCTCACTCTTCAGACATCGACAGAAACTTGAGAGGCTGCAAGTGCATGGCATGAAGGTCGAGTTCAAACATCTAAAATACCAAGTCGCTAAGAACAGTCACGACAATCATGAAGAGCATCATAAGAAGTGGCACATAGAGATGTAACGAACAGGATAAGCACGTTGAGCAAAGTCTGAAATTTTTCGCTCCCATCCGGCACCGGCATAAATAAACTTCATCAATTCCAGTGTGAAATCGATTCTTCTTTCAAGATGTGCAACGTACTAGGTAAGAGTGTCCATGTCATCGAAATTACAAGTCCCCATCGATCACAAAATCGTTAAAAATGGACTTGGATTGAGCACACATTGCGTAAGAGCATATTGCTTACCAGTGCGCAATGGAATTCTCAACAAAGAAAGAATGCTGGGCGCAAGAGGACAATATAGAGAAGATCAGTAGAGGAAGATCATATCGTCAAACGGCATAAGATGAAAACCTTGCAAAACCTCTGTAAGCTAAATAAAGAAATCTCCACAGTGTGCATGTATTAACTCTGCAGTTGTACCTGCAGGTATCAGATATCAGCCCGAAGAATTGTACCTAAACCTGCAAGCTTGATAGACTGGGTCTATGTGTGTGTTTCTCTACGAGCCGTTGATAAAGATCCTAATGGTGCAAATCTTGCATTCCAATTTTTCTTGGACGGTAAGAATTTATCAAATCGCTTCAAAACATTGTCTTAGAAGGAGTGCTGAAATTGGTTACATTTGTAGCCGTTCGATTGAACTTATGACATAACTATATAGTTTGAGTCTGGCGGCTATTTTATTAACAAATTTATTGAAGAAAATCAAACCTAGAATGGCCTTCAGATTAGTCTGCTGTGTAGATCAAATATATTTCGTTATAGTGATGTAAGCCAGTTTGTAAATGGCTTTCTATGTCTTCAACTCTATTGTGGCCATATCATATTAAAGAATATACATATACGCGGCCTGCAAAATATTTGAATTAAGTTTTATTAATGGGGGGCATTATGAGAAAATGTACTGTAGAAAATGTAATAAACTGGCGCTAAAATCAGTTATATTTGCCATTAAACGAAAAAAAAATTGTTTTCGTTCTTTTTTTTATTTTTGTAAATGAGGGTTTTCATGGCATAGAATTTTCGTAGGATTTTCTTTTCTTAATATCCACCCTTCTCATATTTATTTTGTTTTAAATCATTTCCATTTGATACACTCCGCACGTTTCCTCTTCAACTATATTTAATTTTAGTTCTCCTCTTCCAACAGCAGTTGCTGCTTTGGAAGGTGGAATGAAAGAAAAAAAAAAAAAAAAATATTTAAATCCTCTTTTATTTTTTCTAGAATCGGAATATTGTTGGGCTTTATTGTCATACAGACGATATATTTTATGTTTTTTTTTGTTTATTTTGTTTAGTTTTATATTTTTACTTCCGTTTTGTTATGTTTCCTTTTGTATATCTGTTCTCTTCTCTTTCTCTCTCCTTTTTTTATGATTATTTCTTAATTACATTGTACGCGTGTTTTTGCTATATTTTTAGTTTTTTTTTTTTTGGGGGGGGGGGGGGGGTTTGGTTTTACTAAAAAATAAAGTCCCTTGTACAATGAAGAACAAAAGTAATATTTTAGATAAAATATCGGGTCCGCCATCTAACGTTATTTTTTTCAACTAGGGCTCATTTCGTGAATGGTAACACTTAGCTTATGTCTGATTTGACAGATAATTAGTTTTATTCTTCCGCTGAACGAATATGGTTGTGTATACGCTTGAACAACGCTGGGAATCTGGGTCTGCGATCGACTTACAGAAGATGCCGATTTTACCAAAACAAAAAAAATCATCTTTTCAGATGAAGCTCATTTTGATCTTGGCGGGTATGTAAACAAGCAAAATTGTCGCATTTGGGGCACAGAAAACCCGCACGCATACATTGAAAAACCGATACACCCAAAACGAGTCACTGTTTGGTGCGTATTTTGGTCCAGAGGCATAATTGGGCCATTTTTCTTCGAAAATGAGCAAGGAGTGGCCGTTACAGTCAATGGCGATCGTTATCGGGCCATGTTGAACGAATTTTTGTTCACAAAAACTGAAGAGGAGGATATTAGCAACATTTGGTTTCAACAGAACAGCGCTACGTGCCACACAGCCGAAGCTACACTCGATGTTTTGCGCCCTGTTTTTAAAGATCACATTATCAGCCGCAGAGCTGATGTCGTTTGGCCACCTCGGAGCTGCGATTTGACACCGTTGGGCTATTATTTGTCGGGTGCCGTCAAAGATAATGTTACGCTAACAAGCTAGAGACAACTGACGCTTTAAAGGACAATATTCGTGAAGCCATTGGTGAAATATAGCTGCACACAATCGATAATGTGCTTAAAAATTGGACAGATCGTGAAGGCTACTGCATGGCCAGCCGAGGCAGCCATATGAATGTAATTATTTTCCATTATTAAGCGGAAGGATTGTATTTTCAATTAAAAAAGAAATTCGCGAAAATAATCAGTAGTTTCTTTTTATAGCATTTAAAAAAAATTATTTGGCGGGCCTTTTATATTATTTTTCGAAAACAAAAATGTTTTATTTCTCAATCCAGTCTTATTCCCTCAAAATAAAGAAAGCCTTTGTTTGAAGAAGCTAAGTCGGGAAAGTATCCTATAAAGGGTAGCAATTCTTAATCTCAACTGGTGTGTGTGGGTTCGAATGGATTTAAGTTTTGTAAATCCTAAGCTTGAAAAACGTGAATGGGCTTTCCAACATGAAAAAATCGAGCGTGAGTTTGGTGGTTGTGCCTTGCCTAGCCAATTTATCAGCCTTAGAGTTTTACGGAATGTTACAGTGTTCCGGTACCCATATAATGTGCATATTATACTGCTTAGCCCTCTCAGTACTTAACTGTTTTCGCGGTTATCCTGTAGGATAGTCACTAGAATCGGATCGGAACTGCCTCTTTAATATTTTGTTTATTTTTTATTTTTAGTTTTGATTGCAGGGCTATTTTTCAAATTAAACTCAAATAAATAAAATTCACTAATTTTGATAAAGAACTTAAAATTTAATTTTTTATCGCAATAATATTAATATTTTTAAGAAGTCGAAGACCTTTTATTAAATAGATGTTGTAAAAGCGTCGATAAATCGTCAGGCTGTTGTTATACGTTTAATTATATTCGGAAAGTACGTTAGATATCATAAAATGTCTTTATGTTAAAACAGTTCATGGCCTGCTCACTAAAAAGTCACATTTACAGGGCCTTGACATCTATTTTTATGAATGCTGACTGCATGCTTAAACACTTATTTGTTATCGTATAAGGAGAGTAGGAGTATTTATTTGCAAGCAAATTGATATTTGCGAGTGTCAACCAATTTTAATCTAAAGTACTTGTATGCTATTGTACTCTCTATTGAATGTTATAGTATATGTGTATATGAGAGTATGTATGTAAGTACACGAGCTTAAATCAGTGACACTCATCCATATTGTTCAGATTACGAAGTTTTTCGGCTGTTTATTTATTCTTTTTGTGAATATTACAACCAGGGTTGCTAAAAGAAAAAAAATCATACCAAAAATTTTCCTGATATGTGCCAAAATCAACTGTATCGCTAACCTTTATTAAATACTCCTTTAATTTAAATATCATACAGTATTTATAGATATTGCTATTAAAGTTCCTAAATAAATTGTTTTTGTTTTATTTTTCTATAAAAAACTTCTGAATTGTAATAAATTAACACTGCAAAAAATCTTGTATAAAAATATTCATACTCTTTGTTTACATTATTTCAAACGGCAACCACAATTACAAGAAAATATATGTGTGTGAGACAAATAAATATATCAGTGGCTTGTTAGTCGTCAACGAAGAAGGGGTGTAGCGCATGTTTTTGTTCTGAAGAGAGCTAACATTTCGATTTCTACACCGAGAAGTATTAATAATAAACTACATAAATTTTTGCATGTTTGTACTATGTATGAATACCTGTTTTTTTACAGCATTCTAACTTCAGTGTATTTATCACTTCAAGTGTTTCTCTCTTTCTGCGCACCACTGGTTTAAATTTTAGCTTTAGCTTGTGTATGCGTGTGTACAGTTATTTCTCAATTTATTATTAGAAGAGCAGCTCTCACAGTGAAAGAAGTAAAGAAAAACGACTAAAACGTTGAAAATCTACAAAATGAGAATTTTGTTAGCCATAGGGGTGAGTATAGGAGTTTGTCTGAGAAAGGGTTAATAAGTGCGTGCATATTTGTTAGTGTATGTTTTCTTGTATGAGAGTTAGTATTTGTAATAGTAATTGAATTTAAACTTGATGTTTTGTATCGATAATATTGAATTGGTTTTTCAATTGCATATAAAAGTATGATGTACAAGTAGACAGATAGAGTGAGAGCAAGAGAATGCAATACTCATACAGAGGCAGTTAATAAATTTGTAAAAGTCAGCAGAAACTTATTATTCAGAATTGTACAGAATTTTAGTAAAAACTTATTATCTATGGTTACAAAGAATTCCAAAAGGAATTGCTATAAAACTATTAAAAATAATTAAAACATTATTTGGCAATTCTAATATTTCATGGACATTGTCTTTTAAAACTAAAAACAAAATACAAATGCATTAAAAATGCAGATAAATTTTAACTCAATAATGCATTATTGGCCTTGGCTATACATACATATATACATACATACATATCGCACTTAATCAACAAGAGGGTATTAACACAAAATTTTTTAAATATCACTTTTTACAATAAATCAACTAACCACACCAATATTTATCTGCTGTAAATTTTCAACGTATTCCGATAACTCTTTTATCTCGAAAACCACATTTGTGTATACGCTTCGCGAAGTGGGCCTGCGATCGACTTACAAAAGATGTCGATTTTGCCAAAAAAATCATCTTTTCAGATGAAGCTCATTTTGATCTTGGCTGGTATGTAAACAAGCAAAATTGTCGCAATTGGGGCACAGAAAACCCGCGCGCATACATTGAAAAGCCGATACACCCAAGACGAGTCACTGTTTGGTGCGGATTTTGGTCCAGAGGCATAATTGGGTCATTTTTCTTCGAAAATGAGCAAGGAGTGGCCGTTACAGTCAATGGCGATCGTTATCGGGCTATGTTGAACGAATTTTTTTTAACGAAAATTGAAGGGGAGGATATTAGCAACATTTGGTTTCAACAGGACGGCGCTACGTGCCACACAGCCGAAGCTACACTCGATGTTTTGTGCCCTGTTTTTGAAGATCGCATTATCAGCCGCAGAGCTGATGTCGTTTGGCCACCTCGGAGCTGCGATTTGACACCGTTGGACTATTATTTGTGGGGTGCCGTCAAAGATAAGTGCTACGCCAACAAGCCAGAGACAACTGACGCTTTAAAGAACAATATTCGTGAAGCCATTGGTGAAATACAGCTGTACACAACCGATAATGTGCTTAAAAATTGGACCGATAGTGTAGGCTTCTGCATGACCAGCCGAGGCAGCCATTTGAATGAAATTATTTTCTATTATTAACCGGAAGAATTGTACCTGCAAACAAAAAAAGAAATTTGAGAAAATATTCAGTAGTTTTTTTTTTTTTATAAAAAAAAAAAAATTATTTGGCGGACCCTTCACCTTTATATCACCAAATAGTTATTATTATTTTGAGTTAATACAAAAGTGGAAATAGATACGTATCATATATATTCATAAAAAAGGTATTACTTTGTTGCTTACTATGATATCTTCGCATTTTCAAATTCTCTTAAAATATAGCCACAAACAGTTTTTTTTGTTAATATGTATGGTTTATGGTAAATTCCTTTGTTTATTTTATGTAAAATTGATTTCCCATAAATATTTAAAAGAACATTTAATTGAACACATGTTTCGTTTTATTCCAAAAAAAAAAAATTTTATGGCAGATTATTTCACCACAAAATTGTTTATGCATGTTCTTAGGATTAAAGTTGCTTGTTGTTGTTGTTACATATGTAAATCCCTCAAATATAAATACAAAATACACTGAAGTAACCATTAGCAAAACATATACTAAATCATTAATTAATCACAAACACAGACAAACACTTGTGTATACAACACATATAAGAAATAAACTAATAAAGATGACTTAAGACAATAAAGCCTTTAAACTGAAATACTTGTACGTAAACGAGTAATAATTATGTAAACAAATTACTTAATATATAATATAAGCCATTTATTACAGTTTAAGCCAGCTAATTAGTAATACGAAAAGAAGCGTTATTTGACAACTGATTTAACAGCTGATAATTGCTTTTTGTTTAGCTTGGTGAGAAATTTCATTATGATTAGATCTACACCGCCGCCAGTTCGGCGAGTGGGCTGAAGCACGAATTGGTATTGATGTTGAATTTCAATTCAAAGTTTGGTTTTCCGATGAAGCCCATTTCGGTTGAGTGGGTAAGTAAATAAGCACAATTTTCCCATTTGGCGTCAGAATAATCCATAAGTTTTTTTTAAAACACTACTATATCTATAGATGTTCGGCTTTATGGGATGGCGCAGTTATTGGTCCATATATCTTCGAACTAACTTGCTGTCTAGCTGGAAGACAGAAACTGATTACATAGAAACTAGTTTTTATTATTAAAACTTGTTTTGAAGATGGAAAAAGTCTTCAGATTTAATTAGAAAATTTAGAACAGAAACAGAATTTATCAACGTAGTGGTCGTTCAACCGAGAATATAGCAGATGTGAGCCGAAGTGTTGAAGAAGATGCAAAAACATCCATCCGTCATTGTTCGCAGCAATTAAACATCAAACGATCCACACTATTCAATATTTTGCATCGTGATTAGATCTAGCTGAACCAAGAATCAAAACCAGCTGACCAGGCATAACGTCGGCGATTCGTTTCTTGTGTCATCGAAAACCAAGAAGAAAATGAGAATATTTTTAACAAAATAATCTTCACCGCTCATTGGCTACGTCAACAAGCAGAATTGCCGTATTTGGGGTGAAGACAATCCAAGAGTTATTTTAGAGCAACCATTATATTCAGAAAAAATTACTGTTTGGTGTGGTTTGTGGTCCGGAGGAATCATCGGACCTTATTCTTTTGAAAACGAAAATAAAAATGCGATTACGATCAATGGAAATTGCTAGAGGGAGATGATCGAAAGCTTTTGAGGTGCAAAATTGATGATTTAGACGTAGAGAATTTGTAGTTTCAACAGCATGGTACCACTTGTCACATAGCAAGTGAAACAATGTATCTTTTGAAAGAAAAGTTCGAAAATCGCATTATTTCAGGTAGAGGAGGAGTAAATTCGCCACCAAGGTCGTGTATTTGACATCTTTAGGTTTTTTTGTAGGGTTTTTGAAATCGAAAGTGTACAGCACTCTCACATTAGTTCAAGAGCTTAAAACTAAAACATTATCAAGCAGACATCAACCATTGACAACAGCTTATTGAAAAACGTGATTGATAATTTTGGTAAAAGTTTGGAAGTCTGCCGAGCCAGTAATGTGGCGGGTCACTTGACAGATATAACTTTTAATTTTTAAGCGGAACCTATTCGTAGTAAACTAAAATAAAATTATTTTTAATATTTGAAAAAAAAGTCTTTTTTAATTCAAATTAAAATGATACCAAAATTTTGGACACCCTTATATCTTGCAGATGGCCACCAAGATAACCCCATCGACCTTTTCCTCACTTCACAACCAGTATGCAGTTGAGACTTATAATGTTCTTCGTAACGTTTCACCTACATATAGCTGCGAAATATCTTGTTTTAAAGTACGGATATGCTCATTGGACTGAGCTCAATGATTTCTGTAGGCATTTAATTTGAAACTGTGTTTCCTTGACTCAAATGTAGATGCCATGGCTGGGAATAGATATTTTTATACCATCCAAAAAGAGCTCAGACGTTCCCGAACCGAAGAAAATACGCAAAACGTTTGAAGAAAGGAAAAAATGGTGCTTGAAAACCATGGAGTCATTATGAAAGAGTATGCTAATGACGTCGTCATCTCTGTTAGCTTACGTACTCATGAAAGAGCACAACAAGGCCAAGTACTCAATTTTCTTTGATTACAACGCTTGATCCAAATCTCTTACCATTAGTCAATTTCTTTTTTTTAAATTAGGAAACAAGAAATGGCCTTAATATCATTACTAAGCAATCCAAATCGGATGATAGTGCGACGGCTTTTCCTTTTGCTTTTAATGTACATTTAGTTTTATATTGTATTGGGAATCGTACGCAAGCAAGAGGGTCTTTTTGTGCCTCTGACAAACATTTCTCATTCAAACAAAGCTAATCCGAATCGGATACTAGTTGTTTGTGCTTAGAAATTTTATTTACATTTTTTTATTGACATAATAGTATACAATCGGATGAGTTTCAATTTGTAATAACTTAAGTACTGCTGGGTACAAACCGATAAAAGTGACATTTCTGTAATTTTTTTTTTTTTTATTAATTTTCAGTTATTTATGTAAGTAACAAACATATAGGGTCCGCATAATATTTTTTTTTTTTTTAAACAGGGCGCAAAACATCGAGTGTAGCTTCGGCTGTGTGGCACGTAGCGCCGTCCTGTTGAAACCAAATGTTGCTAATATCCTCCTCTTCAATTTTTTTCAATTCGTTCAACATGGCCCGATAACGATCGCCATTGACTGTAACGGCCACTTCTTGCTCATTTTCGAATTATGCCTCTGGACCAAAATCCGCACCAAACAGTTACTCGTCTTGGGTGTATCGGCTTTTCAATATATGCGTGTGGGTTTTCTATGCCCTAAATGCGACAATTTTGCTTGTTTACATACCCGGCAAGATCAAAATGAGCTTCATCTGAAAAAATGATTTTTTGGCAAAATCGGCATCTTCTGTAAGTCGATCGCAGGCCCACTTAGCGAAGCGAAAAAAGCGTATACACAACCATATTCGTTCAGCGGAATGATAAAACTAATTAAATCAGACATGATCTAAGTGTTACCATTCACGAAATAAGCACTAATTGAAAAAAAAACGTTAGATGGCGGATCCTTTACATATGTACATATATGCGCCACGCTTTAAACTCGCCCAATCGTGATATTATTTTTCATTATATATTTTTAAACTATAACGAACATTTTTAGCTTGAATCAACAACGTTGAAAAATAAGGACCACCCTAATGTACATACATAATTCCCAATTGGCACAAGGGGTTTATGAGTACGACACGTAATTCAGGCATCAAGCAAGTGAATGGCATTTACCATATGAGCCGAGACCATTTTCAGTCAAAAAAGAAGGTAATGCTCATGGTTTTCATGGATTACAATGGTGTAGTGCATCATGAATTATTTGTGCGTTATGAGACGTTTGCGTGAAGTAATTCACCGAAAGTGAGCAGAATTGTGGGCAGAAAACTCGTGGATTTTACACCATGATAACGCACCGTCGCACAGTGCTATCATTATTCGAATTTTTTTGATGAAAAATGCAAGAAATACCATCCAACAGCCGCTGAGTTCACCTGATTTGCGTATGTATAAACTTACCATACTATTGTTTTAAGGCTGTTTATCATTGCCAAACTATGCAAATGCAACATCATTTTCATAGATTTATCTGTAAGATAAAACCAATTTCAAAAAAATACCGTTACTATAGGGTCAAATTTTTTGCCAAACTTAAAATGACATTTTATTGTTTCAGTGTTTGACAAATTCAACCACGGAGTGGGACACAATTGAGCAGAGCATTAAGATTATTGAAGCTTTTTACGAAAATGGGTGTTTAAGTCAAAATGCATTTCGTGCACTTCGTGATTTCTTAGATCAGCATAAGCGACCAGATGTGGGTGGCGTGGTGTAGTGGTTAGAGCGCACGCATAACAACACAAGCGACCCAGGTTCGAGCCCCAGCAGAGGACATGACGAAGAAAAAATTTTATTGTGGTTTCGAATGTTTAATAACAAAAAAGGGTTTCAACTTCCCTCCAGACAACTCCATTTAAAATTAAAAAGAAAGAAGCTCCCCTGACCCTTCCCGCACACCTCTGGCGATGATGACAAACATTAGACGAATGATCAGGAAAATCGCGCCACCTATTGGGAAAAAAATTACAATGCTAACGTAAAGACCACCACCAAGTAGCAAGGATCTTCACCACTACACAAAGAAAAAAAATCATATGGAGGAAGCTACAGCGGATTAATCATCTACTTAACTTGAAATATCAAATTGATTAAAGAAACTGAAACAAAGCAATAGATGCTTTGTGGAAAGCCAATATGCTCCCTAGAGCAGTGACGGAGGAAAAAAAATCGACCAGATGTGTCCACAATCGGCAGAATTGTGCGCAAATTTTGTCTTGATGCAACAGCATGCTGTCTTTTTTGGAAGCAACGGCTTTTGCTTTAAATCGATATTGAAACCGTTTAAAAGCTCCGAAAAATATTCAGCAGCGATTGTTTGACACAAGTGCACCCCAAAAAACTGTGACCAAATCTAACGTGTATTATTATGGAAACAAAACTCTTTTATATGACGTTTAAATATCACCAAATAATCCTCTGAAGTGATCACATGAATAGGTTTTTAATTAAAACGTAACTTAACGTTTTTTTAATTTAAATATTTTGCTAAATAGGCCTTAATATGATAAACTTATATTTTAGTAGAAATATTTTGATTAATTTTTTTTTATTTTAATGATTTTATTCTTTTCTCATTAATAAAAGAGAAAATAAAAAACAAGAGTGTAGTAAGAGTCTCCCATTCTTACTATCCAACTCAAGCTCTTTCAAGTTCGTAATAAGAGAATATTCAAGCGTTGCTTTGCTATCGCAAAACCAATTTATACGTTTTGTGTTTAATCTACGCATTCAGTCTCATTTTAAAACTTATTTGAACAACAGCGGTAAGATGTGTAGCTTCGGAAATTATACCTCCATAGTCTTCATCATTTACTTATTCACACAAGTGTCTTATCAACCACGCTTTGCTGTTGGAGCTTCAACAACGTCTACTGCTAAAGATTTAACGTTTTGTATAGAAAACCATGTAACCATGTCCACAACTTTACAAACATTCTGGCGCGATGCCCAAGCAGATTGTGAACTTGAGACAAAACGTCTCATAGAACTCTACAGTCAGTTAATGACACACTCGTACGCGAATGAAGATCGTTGTAGTCTTCTGTTACAACATCAAATACGTAAACAACTTATTGGAAATATGATGCCCAAAATTGAGGAGTCTTTTGTGGTACATTCATTGACCGACAATAGAGAATTAAAGCAACACTTGAAAGAGATCTATGAAATCGATAAGAGAGTAGCACAATTCATTTTGGAAAGAGCCTTGAATGAAGTGTATGTGTTTACAGAACCAGTAGACTTAGTCAAAGATATTCTCGGGCTTAACGAAAAGGAATTGCAAGTAACAGCCTTGAAATTAGTGCTCAACAAGTATTTATCGCATAGTCCACAAGCGAACTTAGTAATGCCCATGTCAACATTTCATATCCACCAATTGTATGAGAAAAATTTTAAATCTTTAACTACCGCTTCCTTAGAAGCCATCGAACATTTGTACGCAGGTTTACCACAGGAATTAAGACTTTTATATGAGTCCTCTAAGCAAACAATTGGCTTACTTAACTATGGCCATCAAGAATACTTGTATGCACCACGTGATAACGGCCCCGACAAAGATAGACGTTTAGCTTTAACCTGGTCGCAGGATAAAAATTCTACCGATTCAGATGGCCATTTGACGGTGACATTTGATTCAAGCGGCTTAGTGGCTTTTGGTAGTCGTTATGGTGCCTCTTTAAAATATTTATATGCCGATATAGAACATCAGGCTGTTTATTTCTGGTTGGGCTCCGGCATGAAACCAAGTCAATGGTGGCATGTTATATGGCCCCATAAAACATTTTCGAGTGATAACGAAGGTTATTTAATCTTTCGCAATGAGGATACTAAAGAGTTGCTGTGTGCTACTACGGCCTATGATGAAAATAGACGTTATGTGACACTAATAAGTGGTAAAGATGATGTAGATAATCCGGCTTGCCACTGGTTGGTGAAGAGATTTTAAGTTCCTGTTTATGTTTTAAAATAGAATTTAATAGTTTTGTGTATTAAATTTATTAAAACAAGTTTTAATATTTAAACAATTAAAAATTGGATAAAGTTTTTATGTTTTTTGGAAAATTTGTTTTTTTTTTTTTATTCACCATCATCCGTTTTTCCTCCGTGTAAAACACTTTTCGATATCGCCTTGATCTAATCACAACCGTTCGTTTTTTCATAGGTATCTTCTGCCTTGGAAAGTGAAAGATCTCACAAAGTGGTAAACGACCGTTTTCATTTCCAAAGTTGGCGCACCATTATGGTGACTTTACCACATGGTTATTGGCAAGCATTGCCGTTGCGACTCTTCCATGAGTAAGTCAATGTCTAGTCTGTAATTTAGATCAAATGCTCAACCAATATGACACTACTCTCTAGGCTGAAAAGAAGTTCCTGGGTTTTTTTGACTTTCGTCTAAAACCATAATCAGACCTCGTGTCTGACAGCAAGACTAAAATTACTCAATACGGTAAATATGATTTTTGGTATGGTAAGCAGGAGAATTATAATAAAGAAAGAGCCAGACTCTGATCGAAGCCGATAGGGCTCATTCTTTCACCGTCACTGTGCCCTGCTCGACATATGACACAGTATCAGAAGTCTGCAAGAGTAAAGTGGAATCCCAACCAGGTAAGCAACCTCATCATCGCTAGGAAGATAGCCGTCCCGAACTAGTCTATGTGCTACACAGCTCAGTCGAATGTCAGAATGACCCTTCACTCAGATAATCTCCAGGTCTCTTCATCTCCTGTAGAGTTGCCCGGAGAACGTTCTAGTCGCAGCCTGACTGTTTCTACCGATCCAGATGTAAACATTGAATAAACTGTAGTACATCAACCAGTCCACTGGCTGTTTTAGCGCTCAGACCTCCGACTGTAAGACACTGCAGTGGTGCGTAAGTCTAAAGGAAATTCTCCTTTCATTTGTGGGAAAAAAGACCACCATCCCAGACCCACTCCCACCTACCTCGATTCAATATAAACCTCAAAAGACCCGGACTTTAAGACCCGGAACGTTAAGCTTTCATTAAAAACTCGTCATGCCAGAAACATTCGATAAAATTCATGAATCGATATCATTCCGATATCCAGGCGCAGTTGGAACAAACTTTTACTCGATTTTATAACTGCAGAATTGAACACGGATCCACCACAAAATACTACCGGCCCAATCAAAACTATAGGTTTCTTCTTATGAAAGTGACAAACATCCAAACAGGTCGTACAAGGCTAAGGTGTGTTCTAGCGGACAACGCGATCATGGCATGTACTCGGTATCATTTATAAGATTTACAAAGAAAAAAGATCGGTTCTATTAAGACAATGCGTGATGGTTATTATGACAAAAATCCACCCTCCAGCATACTCTACAAATTCTAGTTGTATAAGTGGATAGTCAGGCGGCACGCTTGACATTGACAAGCATTGATTCTATGTCAGGTCTGGACTGGTAATCAAGTGAAAGTGGAATTCAGTAAACTATTGGATTCTTACTATTTATATTAGACTCTGTTGGGGTGGCGTGGTGTAGTGGTTAGAGCGTAGGCGCACAACACAAGCGGCCTAGGTTTGAATCCCAGCAGAGGATATGGCAACAAAATATTATTACGGTTTCAAGTGTTTAATAGAGAGACTTCCTGCTTTCAGACAAATTCATCTAAAGGAGGCCCCCTGACCTTCCACCTTACCTCTGGCGTTGACATCGGACGAAGGATAAGTAGAAAATTACAATACTAAGTAAATATGACCACCAACACTTAGCAAGGATCTTCACCACTATACACAATCATATGGAGAAGCGCTACAGTAGGTTATTCATCTCCTTAGCTTGAAAATCAACTTGATTACTAAAACTGTAACTGGCATCTTTATGGAAAGTCAATATGCTCCCTAGACGAATGATGAAAAAAATATAGGGCCGATTGGGACTTGGTTCCTATGTCATAATAATATATGACTCTCTTAAGTAAATCAAGATCATCATGCATTGATGTAGCAATGCAGTAGTTTCCAAATTTCGTTCAAGTCGACAATATTTTTTGTTTATTTATACAATCACGTTGGTGTGATCAAGGCGGCATTATGTACTGTGAACGGTTAAAACTCGGTGATTGATGAGAAAAACGGGCGGATTATAAAGTCAGTCATGACAACACCCGACGTCAAGTTGCAAAAGTTTAAAACAATTATTAGAAACAATTAAATACCGCATCCTCCGTATTCTTCGGATGTTGCGACGGATGCAATATACTCACACCTTTTTATACGTTCTTTCTTTACATGGCATTTCGTTATAACGGCCTGTTTGAGTTATGGAACACATACGCTTTAAGCGCAAATTACGTCGTTCTAAGGTTAAAAAACTGTGGATTCACATATTCATCTCATTTAAAAGCATTTCGATTTACGGCCTACATTTTCTGAAACTATCTGGGCTGTATAAAGAAGTATGAGTTTATCTTTTAACATGTCACCGAATCATTTTCTTTGAAGAAATACAAACTCGGCTTTAAAGTTGGAGCGCCTTAAAAGACGAGAAGTTTTTCTGAGGCGGGATTTTAAAATTATTGGGGAAAAAGTGTAAAAAGTGATCTGATAAATTTGTTGTTTCATCATCTTTTTGAGCTCAAAAAACGGAACAAATAAATTTGTAGTCGCAATACGTAAATTAAATACGTAATTAAACTAAATTAGTTCCATGTTTTTATATGTACTCGGATATATAATTCCCATAACATTCCATGAAGAGACACGGGGACTTCTCGCAGTCAATAAGCTGCGCCCGTTTAACACTGGCAAATGCATTTAGAGAATTTCAATAGTAGTTATACTCATTAACAGTTACTAGCTAATGTTATGAGGTGATACCGCTGTTGAAAAAACTTTTTTCTCTTTTCAGATGGTCTGGCCTGGTGTTGAACCGGGATCCTTCTGGTTGGTAGGTGGGTGTCTCACCTACTACACCATAGCGGCACTTCCTTTATTCATTTTTTTTCTTTTGAAGAAATCTACAATGGGCCAGTCGGGCTACGGACAGAGGCTCGTCAACTTTCGCAACCTAACTACCTTTAGCCCTTTTGGGACTATTTCCTGATTCCAAGTTTTAAGAAATGACTGACTGGCAGGACATTTGGGCTAAATTTTTGAAAAAAAAATATATATTTTGAGAAATCAAAGGATTTTTTGCCATAAAAAGCAAAACAATATATTTCTCTGAAGAAAATTTTAAATTCTTTTCAGAAATAAAAAGAAATAAAAATAATAATTTTGAAAATTAAAAATTTTGAAAAAAAATTAAAAAATCAGTAGTTTCGAAAACCTTGGAATATTAAAACATTTTTAAGGTTTCGTACAGACATAGAGTATTGAATAGTCGACTCATATTGTCTATTTGGTAGACTAAATGCATTATTAACATTTTTCCAATTTTTTTTTTTTCAAATTTAATTTGTTTATTAAAGAGCACAGACATTGCAAACCTGTTTTGTGTTTAATTTTAAACTCGCTCTCAACATTTTAAAATTTTTAATCTAAAATAAGCTCTTCTTCGAAAAAAAAAACGAAAACCAATGAATACTGACTTGAAAAATCTCAGTTCGCTTTACACTCTCAACAAAGCTGGTTCCTAAACTAAACGTGCGTTCAGTTGCTTATTCCACAAAAAAAGAAAAAAAAGATAAATAAATTAAACAGAAAAAATGCTTAAAACTCATCATCAATTATATGGGCAATTAATAGCACTACTTCTCACCTTGCCATTGGCTCAACTACAACAACAGCACTCCACCACCACATACCACAACAATAATTTAACAATTTGTAATGGAGAGTCCAGTGCAGCAAAAACAATTTTTGAATTTTGGCATGAATCAAGCGATGGCTGTGAATATGACGCCAACAATCTGTTTCAGATACACAAAAAACTTTTAGTGAATTTGGAAAACCACAATAATGATAAAATCACCGAAATGCTAAGTGCTCATGTCAGTACCTCCCTAAGGGAATTATTGTTTAACCAAATTACAGCCACAATTTCTACGAAATCAATGTTAAAAACTAAACCGGAATTGGATAAAATTATTAACGATTTATACAGAGAAGATAAGAAATTTATTTTGAATTTATGGCAACAAGCCTTAGATGAAGCGGCTTTATTTATCGATATTAAAAGCATTATAGAACAGATTTTATTAATAGAAAAAAACAAGGAATTAAAACTGGATTTGTTGTTATATTTCATCGACAAATACGGAGAAGTTGACTACCAAAATGATCAACATTTAATGCCCCTCTTGGCTTATGGCATAACGAGTATAGAAAAAGAAATTCTTTTACAAAATAAAACTCCCTATGAAAATTTGACGCGAGCATTACAAAAACTACCTGAACCTCTTTTAATACTCTATCAATCCTGGTCTTATAACATTTCTCTTTTGAATAGACACTATAATGATTACATTTATGCAGAACGTGAAATTGGTCCTTCGGCTAGTAAGCGTTATATATTCACTTTTATGCCAAATCAAAATAAATTTAAATTTAAAGGCTTTTTTAGAACACAAACCAATTCTAAAGGTTTGCTAGCAATTGGCGCCTTTTATAGACCAGCATATCAATATCTAACAGCTGAAGATCATACAGCCTTTATATCTTTGAATGGTTTAGCTGAGGGTGAAGCTCAATGGTGGCAAGTGTTGTGGCCTTTGGAAAATCAAGAGTTTATTTTATTAAAAAATGTAGCCACCAAAGAGTTGCTATGTGCAACTGGTCAATATAATGAGAAACTACTGCTCATCTCAATGCTGGCAGAGGATAAGCATAGAAATAATTTGGCATGCCAATGGAAGGTGACAAAAAGATTTAAAAAATAATAAACAATGAATGATGAATAAATTAATTAAAACTTGCTTGTGTTTCTTTTTTTTATCAAATAAACTTTTATTTTTTAAAGTTGAAACAAAAAGTAATAATTTTTTAATTGCTTATACCCGTACCTTCTTAAATAGAACTAAAATATAAAAAGAAATTAACTTTAATTCTAATACATCCATACTGAGAATTCACGTATTTCTGAAACATCCTTATTCGCAGTTTTTTTATCTTGAGAACAACACTAAGCGGATAACCTCTGCTCAAGCAGTGCAATATGCTGATACGTACTAGGAAATTAGGCTGTTAAAAGGAGGATAGAGAGAGTAGTGTTTATGGACGTTCGATTTAAATTTACTTATGTCGAAAGTGGCAAGGAGGGACAACGAAATACGGTCCAACTACTTTCCTAATCTTCCCAATAGAGCTCAACACGTCTACACGAAGGGTCGGTCCACTGAAGTTACACTAAATTCCCTGGTTGGAATTGGTGCCATTTATCGATATGGAGGAGGCTTTCAATAATGTCCATTCATTGGCCATGACATTAGTGAGAAGACTAACGTAAGGGCAGTGAATAGCGAAACCTTATAAGGGGAGGTTCTTTTCGCCCTTGCTATTGAATATCGCTGTAGAAGGATTGTTGGATGATCTGCTGCAAGGTGATTTTAGGGTCTTTGCTTATGCGGGTGACCTGGTCATTTTAGTGTCGGGTATTGATCCGCATACCCACTTCTTGTTACGGTCTAAGAGTCAGCCCCCATAAAACGCAGTTGATGTTCTTTACTAGACGATACAAGACGCCTGTATTTAATATGCCGAAAGGGCCTTAGACAAGATATGGGGGTTCATTACTTACTGGCTCTATCAGGCCGTAGTAGAACCACTCAACTTTACGGTGCTCATATGTGGCGGATGGTGTGTAAGTAAGCCTTATTTGCTATGCTTAACTGGCTACCCGCCGATCTTCTTCTGAAGCATATGGCTACGCTAATGGCAGTAAGGCTAAATACAGTTCAGCAGAGAACGAGAATGTGAGAGGTGCAAGAACCTCAACTATGCTTCTACTTCACGTAACGTTTGGTGGTAACCTTCCGATAAATATAAGTATAAAGGCGACGAAATATTCGCCACGTGTAGACTTTACTTACACAAAGGCTGGAAGGTGGAAACACACATCTACCTTTTGGTCGTGTCCTTGCTAGGCTGACAGGAGTTTAAAGCAGTGCTGTCGGAAGTTAGCATTACTCCTCAGAGTAGTATTCTCTCACCTCTTCTATGGTTAGGCGTCGTCAACGAAATTTTGTGGCAAATTAAAGCTTACGCTGACAACTTGATCCTTAATCTGTCCCTAAGGGAATAGGGTATGGACTCGGCTATTCGCAAACTGGATTTTACCGGATACTCCAAGGCCTTCTTCCCTGGAAGGGATGAATGGAGAAGAGGCAAGACGGGTTCTGGTATTACAGTTTTAACATACGGATCCAAGATGGGGGCTGGCATTTTCTCCGGGTGTGCCAACATTGCTAAACCTTTAGATTAACGGAGACCTCTAGTATTTTTCAGGCGAAAGTTCTTGCAATTACGTAGACGTGTAAAATGCTGCGAGTTCGAGGGAATCTATGGGTAGGACCAAGATTTTCCCCTGACAGTTAGGTCGTTGTCATGCCAATCTGGTGTCGCCTAGTAGCAACAAGGCTTTAGCTCTCCGGTAAAAGTTAATACATTTACCATTTTCTTGATCTGGTTGCCTGGAAAAAGTTAAATCGCCGGGAATGAAAAGGCTGTGGATTCTATCACGTTCTACTATGACATCTACTGTCATATGTTGTCGAATGGAATATCTGCACGTTCTTCCGTGGAAGGACTCGTGATATCTCGACGACACTGCGGCCTCGGTTTAACAGTGGCAGGAAACCGAAACTTCTGAGGATACCGTGCCACTTCATTTTCAAACTCATAGCGCTGTACACGAATCATTAGGCCATCGACACGCTAGCGAAGAAAATGCGTTTGCCCTTTAATCTTGACTGCAGAAGCTGCCGAAGCACTTCTGAGAGAGAGATATAGTGTTTCACTTTCCCTGTGAATGTTCAGGTCTGGCGTAGTGCTCAAACCTAACTCCCCTCGATTTTTTTCATAAACAGCTCAGAATTGCTATAATCCCCTTTCATCTTTTTTCACTTTGGCAGGTTCATTACCTGTGGTCTTGATTTGGTTTTTTTATTGGTTAAAGCAATTATTACTTCAATAATTTCCATCATGGTTGAGTTGAGAATAACAAAAAATATCATTCATTTAGATTTCACAAATCAATTTAACCTCTACACCAATGACCCATATAAATTGACACACATAAAAAATAAATAGTATCCAACCTTTTCCTCCACTTTAGTCCCTAATGCTCTTCTTTGGAACATAAAAAAATCGCATAAAAAAGGAAACTATAACAAAAAAGTAATAATTCCTTAAATCCATCCATATATTGTATACAAAAGAGAAGAAGGCTAAAACTTAAAGTAGCAACTATACAAGGTCTGTGCAACATTCAACAGGCCGTTGTAATCCCCATAGACGAATAATAAACAAAAAACGAAACTTTAAAAAAATATTTACAAAAAATCAACCCCTAAATAGTAGGCTATATATATATGTATATATATTTGAAACATTTTTTAAAGATTATTTTGTAGTATACAATTATTGCCTATATTTAGGAGGTGAAACAATAATAGGAATTATAAAATTTTGTTTCATTTCTCCGCTTTGAAATTATTTTTTTGCTGTTTTTACTCTATCTTTAGTGTATTTATAGGGCAGCCTAAACGTATGCTTTACCTCAACATCTAATTTTGTAAGTATTACAAGTTGAAGGTTTTTACTTTTTCAATCTCAAAAGATTTGCTGACTTTCAACAGCAGCAACACTTATTGCTTCAACAAAATTTTAGAAAATAAAAACGTCAATGACTGGTATTTCTTAAGAAACACATTGTCTGTTTCTTTGAAACAAAACGCAACGAAACTTAACAATTGTAAATACATTTCTTTGTAAATGTCAATTTAGTTGATGTTGGTATAGTTATTGACCTACTACACACATTGATGGACTATGTCGTCATCTTCATCTTTTCATGTTTAAAATAATTTATTACTACACTTTTAAAATCAACTGCTAAATAAAGGGAAATTTTCTTTCCATATGTTGAAATCCATTTAAAAAAGTATTTACTTTAGCATACTTTGAGGCGCATGCTCACCTAAGTTTTCATCTGTTGCTTATAAAAGTAAATAAACATACGTTTGTATGGGGCTATACACACCACTCTTATATCTTTGTGTTTTTGTGTAGTAGTTTTGTGTAGTGTTTTCGTTTATATGCTATTGTGTTGCACTGTTGAAAGTCAAAAAATGAGGGAAAAGTAATGAAAAAAAACCTACAGAAAAAACAGTTATTCTATATGAAATGTGTCATAAATTCAGCATTAAATCACAATGTTGTTGTTTATGAACACATTCATCCTGTCGCTGTCATTGCAGTGGTTTTTCTTTCTTAGTTAATGGTTTACTAAAGGATTGTGGGGTTATTTTGGTATCAGAAAAGTAGTAGCCAAGTTTAAATTAAAATCTTAAGGGGGCTATCAATATTGGTACATAATAAACAGAAAATACATGAATTATTTTGAAAGCCACCAAATAAAAAAGTTATTTAAATATTATATAGGCTCTAATACTATTGTGTGTTCGTATCTTTAAATTTATTGAATGGGCCTCGTAAACATGAAGACATACATACTTATTTATAATTATCTCTCTAAACACATTTAACGGTTTAAACTTAGGTCCGCAGGTCAGTGAAGAAGAGTGAAATAAGAAAGTACATACCACTTGGGTCCAATATAAAATGATCATATTGTGACACCTAAAGAAAAAAGAGACGAAGAAGAAGATAGGAGTGTAATGAGAGATAAAAAATAGCTGGCAGAGAGAATCCAATGAACTATAAAAATTGAACTGCAGATGAATATTAACAGAACTAAGATATACGTTATAACCATTACACAAACTCCCTTTTTCAACATCAACTGCACTGCCATTAATAACGTCGGCAAATAGTGTTATTTGGCAATATTATAACACCTTACGGGGCGCCTCTTCCCAACTACCAAAGTACACGTATCGGGTGTTTTTTTTAGTAGTTCATAAATTTGAGTTGGCACTGCTTTATTTGACAACCTTTTTAACAGCTGATAGTTGCTTTGTGTTTAGTTTGGTTTCACATTTCATTACGAATAGGCATATATCAGAGTATCGCTTGCATATTCTTGAAATCTTTTTATCAAAATAATGGTTCTGTTCGTCAAACTTTTCCGTTTTGTTTTCCTTCTGATAAAGCCAAGTTTTAGTTAAATGGGAACTTAAATCAGCAGAATTGTCGCATTTGGAGTGAAAATAATTTACAAGCTTTTGTCGAAACACCATTACGAGTACATCCACAGAAAATTACTGTTTAGTGCGCTCTATTGGTTGGCGGAGTCAGTAATCCATAAGTCTTCAAAAAAGATATTGGTCAGAATATTACTATCAATGGTGAACGGTATAGGGACATGGTTAGAAATTTTTTCGTACCTCAATTAGCTGACATTGATTTTGCTGATATATGGTTCCAATAGGACAGAGCCACAAGCATACCACACAGCGCCAGCTACAATTGATTTACTCAAAGAAACTTTTAATGAAAAAGTAATTTTACGTAATGGTCCAATTAATTGGCACCAAGATCGTGTGATTTAACGCCATTAGATTGTGTTCTTTGTGGTTGTGTAAAATCGCTTGTCTACTTCGACAAACCAAAGACAATTGAACATCTAAAAATCGACATTCGAAGTGTTATTGGCGTAATACGGTCGCAAATGCTGCAATAAGCTTGTGAAAATTGGTATTCCAGATTACGCCTTGTTGGCGCCAGCCGTGAAGGCTACATGGCCGAAATAATTTACTGTCATAAGATTTCCTACCCAACTAAGCCCCTTTCATTGATATTAAAAATATATTTCTTTGTTTTATTATGATTTAAACTTGTGTAACTGTAAAAAAAAACAATCGATATATGAGTACTAACTTAGCCCATAGTGCAAAACTTTGTCATTACTTAATATTGTCTGTACCATGTATGTATGTAATATTACTGCTATTAATGTAAAGAGACAATATTTTTAAATTGTTGCTTTGCATGCACATTAAAGAACGAACGACCTATAAACATAAACAAAATGAGCGTATGTACTATTTGTATATGTAACACAGTTATTCATAAACACATACACATACACATAAAACAAGTATTTATACATTGAAGAACATGAATTTAAAAAAGGTAAACATACCCATACAAAGATAGTAATAACAACATTAACAAGAGACAGAATGAGTGAGAGAGAGTGAGAGAGAGAGAGAGTGAAAAAAGGTAAACAATTGTTAAGAAGTAAATAAAATGGTTGAAATATGAATGGTGGTGAATTTCGTATACTAACACAGACACCATGTTTACTTGGATTCTCTATAGCATAGTTCACAGCATTCAAACAGTTCTCGCTGAACCTTTATATTAAACGGTCGTGTAAACAAAATTAAATTTTTAAATACTTAATTTGTTAAAATAATTAAATATTTATAAGCAAAAACAGAAAAAAAAACTAAAAAAGAGGTGAAAAAATTCTAAAAAGTAATACTGTTTGTTTAAAAAAAATGTCAAATGGTTACGTTTAAGAGAAATACAAAACAACTGCCTAAGGTCATACTTTTTATTTGTCTTAAATCTTATTAAACCTTAATCTTACCTTTTCTATATTTCTGTGTTTACATTAAGCAGATTTAAAGCGAAAAAATTCTAAAACGATATACTTAAGTTTTTGTTTAGCTTCCTAAAACCGCCACTCTAAGTAAAGTTATGCTATAAACTACTTACACTTACACTTTGCGCCACCACAGACTGTAGATTATATTTCACAAAAAAATTCCAAGGCACAGTTCTATCTGCAGGTTATTATATATGTGAATTTTTAAGTTATTTTCATATTAAAACTTTATTTAAAGTTTCATATTCACATAAAAAAGCAAAAAAGGTACCATGTAAAGCACTTAGAAAAGTATACTTTCAGGTGGTGCCGGAAGCGTTTTCATAGCAGCTTCCGTTTGTTATATGTAATACTTAGAAATTCTTTATAAAATTCTTTACTAAATTCAAGAATTTAGTGTTTGTTTTACTCTCTACAGCGATTATAAATAAAATTATTTTAAAAGCATATTATTGGGCGGAAGAAAAACAGAATGTTTTGAAGGAATTTTTAAGAAGAGTTTTTTTGTTAAAGAAAAATGTCTATTAAATTTTTTTAAGGTAGAATTTGAATTATGTTCAATACATTATTTTTAGGCTTTTCAAACACAAGACAACTTTTAGGTTTTTAACCCAAAATGTTGTTGTTGTTAAACTAGAAGAAAATACAGTTGATATTATTTTCTAAAACATATATAAACGAATAGTGCGGCTTAAAAATGAATTTAATTTGTAAAGCATCCTCGATCTAATGAGAAACCGACTACAAACCAGGGTGCTCTACATGAAAGGCGCATTATTCAGTTTAAAAGTATTAATCAATAGTGCAGTAAAGGCTAACTTATAACGCGTTGCTGAGTTCACTGTAAAACCAAATACAAGCCAGGGTGCTGTAGAAGAAAGACGATTATGATGTTATATATAGAAGTATGATTATTAGGAACAAGTCCTATAACTTCACAAGACAACATTCTATTTTAGTAGCAATAGAGTAGTAAGACACAAAGTACACAGCAACGGTCTTTCAAATATACTTTAAGGAACGGGCTCAGACAAAAGAGTTGTATACTATTTTAAGCCATTTTAAAAAGCTTGGACGAAATTGAATATTTCTCATACTGTTAAAAAAATAAAGTCCTGCTTTTAAAATCACGCGCTTCTGACTCCACCGTAGACAAAGACGAAATTTTATCGACTTATGTTTTATGGGTCAATAAAACACATTGGAATTTCTTTTTCTTCTGTCATTGCTGAAACTCGCCTGCAGCTCTGCTTTAATAGACTTTTTTCACGTCTAGCAGGTTCACAAACTCGCCAGCCTCTTTCCCACGGATTCCACCAAAGATCTTATCGAGCTAAATTGTCAGTAGGCCTTCGAAGTGTGTGGCGGCTATCCATCTCTGATATATGTAACTCTACAGAAAGAAAGATTTGGTTTACCGCGTTCAACAGATCGACGTTCTGTATGCGATCCGGCCACCAAATGCTCGGAGTCTGCCGCAGCCATTTGTTTTTAAAGGTTTGTGCGCTTCGAAGTTGCGCAACCGTAAGATATGACAGATTTGTTACTCGAATTGTATATGCATACCTTAGCTGTTATAATATTTGCTCAGATCTCCAAATAGATCGAAGTATGCCGAATGCAGATTTGCCTTGTTAATAAGCTGTTCAATGTCCCCGCCAGCCCAACCATTTGTAGTCACTATACTACCCAAATGGTTGAAGGTGTCTCCACTTAGGTGGACCCTATTTTGAAAAATTTTAGGCAGATTACATCAGGGGAAGGCGTGCCGCTTTTGCCCACAACAGGGTTTGCCTTATATTCGTGGGCCAATTTTCTTTTTGTAAATTTTAGCTCTTGACTCCACCCACAAATGTTTTCAGCTGCAAAAAAATAGACTGTGTGAACAAGTTATAAAAAAGCCAAACTATTGGATTCTTATTGAGTTCGCCTGATGAGAGACCGCGTATTTACAACACCAAGTATCATGCGATCTTTAAGAAAGCTCGATGGCGGTGGCGTGGTGTAGCGGTTAGAGCGCAGGCATACAACACAAATGGCGCGGGTTCTAGAGAAGGCCCCATGACCACCCAGCTTGCTTCTGGCGATGACGAGAAACATCGGACGAATGATCAAGAGAAAACGGCACATACTGGGAAAAAATCACAATGATAAGTAAGGATCACCACCATTTAGCAAGAATTTTCACCACTACACACAACCATATGGAGATATAGTAGATTAATTATTTACTTAGCTTGCAAATCATCTGGATTACTGAAATACGGCAGCGTATGAAAAAAAGCATCCGTTGCTTTGTGGAAAGCCAATATGCTCCCTAGAGGAGCGACGAAAAGAAAGAAATCTCGATGTAAATCAAGGGAAGTCACAACCGAAAGCAAATACAAGAAATTTCGACAAAAGTACAGAGTGACACTCGCGGTCAAATGCCTTCTAAATATCTAGAACCACGACTTTATTCTTTTCGAATCAATGAATCAGTTTCAAGAGGCAGCCTAAGGAAAACCTTATGTAGGGCTTTTTTTCTATCACCATAAAAAGTGTTCTCGTTTTCAGTTTTGATAGAAATCGAACATATGAACCTCAATGTTAGCACAATACTGACTAAACTATTGGGGGTCCCCATTAAAACAATAAAAAACCAAGTTGATAGAAATCGAACATATGAACCTCAATGTTAGCACAATACTGACTAAACTATTAGGGGTCCCCATTAAAACAATAAAAAACCAAGTTGAGAAATAAAACTTAAATTAAGAAGCTTAAAGTCTGTTATATTAAAAAAACTTGAGTAAAAAACAAAAATCAGTGTTTATTTGTAAACCTAATTTTAGGCGCATAAGTATTTTTTTATTACATTTTTAAATTCGTGTTAACCAAAAATCATGTTGATAAACTAATTTTGAATATGTGTCATCCCCTTAAAAACTAACAGAATAACAAAAAAACTTATCAAACATAATTTGCCTGGATTGTTAAAATAATGAAAATGTTTTTTCAACATCCAGATGGAAGGCGTGTGGAGATATAAAGAAACAGAAATATTTTAATTTCAAAAAAGTTCAAAAAAGAAAGTTTCTCAAAACTATTTATGATATTTTTTTTGTAAGAAAAAAAAAAAAAAAAAAAAATTTAAATTCCGTAGAAATAACTCTAATAACTATTTCGCTAACCTTTTAAAGTTTTATAATTTATTTTATACTCGCATTCACATTTCGCATAGCAAACATCATATCATTGAAATGCTTAACTTCTTACAATTTGTGCATTTAATTTATTCACAACACGATGTATAACAGCAGCAGAAACTGTACATAGTATGTATTTATGTATGTATTTATTCAGTGGAACTTTTGCTTTTGAATTTCTTAGAATTTCATGCGCCTGATTTTATGCTATAAGAAATTGTATGGCATAGTATTTTCTTTTTGTTAAATTTCATACGTTACCTAAAGGCATTTCTCAGTTTGCTAGTTCGTTGTCGTATACGCTACATAACGATTTATTTTTATTTTCAATTTACTTTTAAGATTTTCAAAGTACACGTAATTTTGCTTGACTGGAGGCGTTTAACGAAGCAAATGCATTACATTGCATATCTTCAGGCAACTGGCAAATTAAATTGTTAAACACAAATTTCGTCGTTATTTACCAAAAGGTGGGCAGTTTTAGTGAAGCTATAGAGTTTTCGTATTCTCTTTGTGAAGAAATTAAAAAATAATTAAAATATTTTTGAGTTAATGATTAGGAAGGATATTTTAGGCATTTCGCTTGACGATTTGTACTTTTGCTTTAATGTGGTTAATATGGTGACCGCACAGCCTAGAGAAGAACAAATTTTTAAATATTTATTTAAAAGAAATATGTTGGGGTTTTCAGCACAAACCACATTAAAAGGAATAATTAAATATTTTATTTGAAAATAATTTAAATTAAAAGCAAAAATAAAAAAGTATGGAAAAGAAAAAATTACTAAAACTTTGGTAATGACTTCTAATAATCTCCTTAAAGCACCATTTGTCGATTTTATTGTTAGTTTTTTGCTTGCTATTCTTAAACAAAACGTTTGGTATATAATTAATATCGACGGAGACAGAACTTTCATTAATCGATAAGTTGTTAGCAAGTGAAATCCCAAATAATTTATCCACTAATCTACTATTAAGAACTCAGTCACAAAAACTTTATCATAATTTAGCTGTATAAAGGGCTAAAACCAATTCGGGCATTTTAAGGGTGCAATATCAACTCCGATCTGATTACAATTTCTGACAATGTTGACAGAAGGATCCTTAGAAAATTATTATATCGAACAGGCACTATTGCAGAGCACTGCGATCCATGGGACTCTTTCGATCTATAGTTTGCTCAGCAGACCTGCTGCCTTCCTAATGAGCACCAGCAGAACATCTGTGACTGCCATCTTCTTAAAATGCACTCTCAGTATAAAGTAGCCCGTAAGAAACTCCGTAAGGAGTATCAAGACCGGCCTGCCATTAGAACCTCAGAGCGACGCTCAAATTGCGATCCTTTGACGCCCTAGAATGGCGAAGTCCACTTTGAGCTTTCCAGTGTTCCAAACATCTGGCAATCTTACAATCCTTAACTAGATTGAGCATGGTAGTAAGTGGTGCTGCACAGCAAGGCACAGCACCGCTATTTGATTACGTGACTTACCATATCCATTTGCAAAGTTTTGCTCTATATATAAAGCAGAAATGTTTTGGCAAATAGGATTCCCAAGTAATAGAATCTGGGCGATCCATACAAAGGCTTCGATTTCGGGTCTACACGGATGGCTCAAAGATGAGGTGTGATGTTGGATGCGGAGTTTTCTCGGTGGAGGCTAATCTGAATCATTACTACTATCTTTCTGATGGTTCAAGTGTTTTTTAGGCGAAAATATTGTCTATTAGAAAAGCATGCTCACTCCTATTTGGTGGCGGTACGCAAAGAAAACCTTGCAACCACTGTATTTGCTTGAACAGCTAGGTGGCCATACTTGCCCTTAAAATGGTTGATAAAGGAATGCACAGACTCATTATGCACCCTCAGTTTTTCTTCTGAGATGACCCTTTTTGGATTCCGTGACACCATGACTTCTATGAGAATGATTGGTGAACGAAGATCGTCCTCGGTGCCATCGTCTGTAAAGTCGCTGAAGAGCACTATTCTTGACTTCTATCTAAATCGGGCAGACTGAAGGTGGAAGGTTGTCAGGTTCTGTAGTATCACCAAGTTGATTTCATTTGAATATGATGTGAAGTGCCTCGGTCGCTAATTGTCATGGAAGAAGGGATTTGTCCAGAGTGATAGCTGTGCTTACTTGGCGCCGGCCGATTGGAACCCATTAATGGGATTGCAGTACATTGACCACTATTGTAGCAGCGGCTAAATAGAGGAAAAACAGACAGTTGAGTACTTTCTATGTGGATATCTGGCCCTTACAAACCGTCGCCGTAATGCAATTCGGGTAATCTCCTATGCTATCTCAACCTGGCGGAATTAGTGTGAGGTATTCCCGACATCGTACGGTTTCGAGTACTTTTGGCAAATCTCAAAACTCTGTCCGAGGACTCCATTTAACACTGTGGCTACAGTAGCTACAGGTGGCCAAGTGATCCAACTAATCAACTAGATATCAACATCGAACGAAATTGTTAAATGAACTCTAAAGTAATGGTTTCAAAAGAATTAATGTTCTACTGTGACTTATCACTGCTTATTATTTGCATTAAATAGCCAGTATCATAGTCGAGCTTATGGGACTCTCAAGTAATGACTTGTATGGAAGTTGTTAAAGAAAATAAAAGGCGGAGATAGTTTAGCATCTCTTAAACGACTGCACAACTACAGTAGAATCAGAATGATGTCCCACTTTCCTCAGGGCTTTGAGAACATTATGACAGTGTAGAGAAGCTTGTTAAGCTTTCTCAAGAGACCTATTATCTACTATGTGATGTACAATGGTCAGATATAAGTGAATTGCGATATAAGTGAACTTTGGTCTATGAGTTATACGTTCTTTATGGGATCATAGCTAGTTAAGATCAATATGTTGTGCGGAGCAGCAGTTGTCAGGCAGTCGAGAAACAAGCGAAATAAAAGAACTTGCCAAACATTCAGCCAGAATGTGGAGTTAACAACTAAAGTTGCTATATGAAACTGTCAAAATAAATTGATATGCTTGATAGCCGTTTTACAGATCGCTATAAGAAGTAGTTTAACAAAATTATTGTTACGAATATTTAAAGAGCAATTTTCCGTACTGCTCCACTGCTGCGAAATATGTAAGGTTATGGAAAAAATCGCAAGGAAACTACAAACTTTCACAAACAAATGCCTTTGCCGTACACTCATAGCTCTTTATACGGCCTAGATAGGCCATAAATCGAACTGCTTTTGCTTGCCTTACACTTGTGCTTAAAAAACATTGAATCCTCGATTTTGGCCACAAATGAAACGTTTGGCACATAATAGGCAGAGTTGTCGCGCATTTATAAATGCTACGCCTAGGTCCGAGCCACAGCGGAGGACATGAAAGAAAATTTAATTGTGATTTCGAGTTTTTAATAAAGTGACTTCTACTTCACTCCAGAAAACTTAATATAAAAATAAAGAAGAAGTTCCCCTGCCTTTCGGCTTCACTTCTGGCGATGATGACAATCAACAGATGAATGATCAGGAGAAAACGACACCTACTGGGAAAGAACTAATGGAATGAAGGAATGCTAAGTAAAGATCACCACCACCATTTAGCAAGGATCTTTACCACTACACAATTATATGAGAGAGAGCTACAGTGGATTAATCATATACTAAGATAGAAGAATCAACTTGATTAATGAAACTAAATGCTGTGTGGAAAGCCTATATTATTTCTAGAGGAGTGACGGAGTAAAAAATATCTTCTTAAAGGTAAACCCATTGTTGAAATTTTAAAAATTCAAAATCTATCAACAGTTCATTGGGCATGTTAGTATCGTTAATATACTTTCCTTACACTTTTTTTAATGGTTATATCTATATTGCCAATCAATTGAAATTTTATCTCTTTAATCACAGGCGAATTTTTTATGCGTAATTCAGTTAAAATGATGTCATTCACTTTTGATTTCTATCTTTTATCTTTTCCATGAAAAGCTACGTAATTTCATCATCATTCGCTAGACGTAAAACGTTAATGGCGGTACAAAAGAATACAAATAAAAAATTATTTGCAAATTTCTGTAGATAATAATCAATGCGAATATTTATTTACTTATCGACACAGAGTCCCAACATACCCACACCACACCAGCCAGCAAACACTTCCTTTCATCGTGTGATATATTTCAATAGAATTCCATGAATCACTAGCAAACCATATTGAGTTTGTAACTGTAATCTGCCTATGGTGGTAATTTGTATGATTATACTCGTAACTGTAAATGAAAATAAATAACATGTTCTAAACGGTAATGCAAAGTTAGTGATAAAAAGCACTTGTTATTGATTGAAATATTATTTTACTCTTTTTCTCTTCCTCTCTCTCTCTCTCTCTCTCTCTTTCGCCCTGAGCCAATAGGCAATATGCCAAATAAACTTATTGTGCCAGGAAATGAAGAAGGAAAGTAAAATTTAAAATTGAGTCATACCCTCCATTTAGGCGGAATGAAACACTAAAGATCGAAAAAGTAAAAATTAAAAATTGACTGCATTAAAGAAACCTTAAAGCAGATTGCCAGAGCTTGTTCCATTTTAGACAACCAAGTGAACAAATAGCACTAAAATTCGTTACTTGGTTGATAGTTCTATTCAATGGAGCATTCATTTCCTTAAGTGCTTTCTATCAGTAGACTACTGCCTTATTTCGAACAAGCTTAGTCCAATAGTTGGTTTTTGAATGGTAGACAACATCTTTACTTAAAAAAATGACGGCAGTTTGCTGACTGGAAGAGAGGGACTTTCTTATGCAAAAAACCATTACCAAAACCAAAGAAAGGCTTTATGAATGCTGTGAAGATCCTTTACCATTGATTTCAAAAGTTCCGCTGTGCTATACCAGTACAAATGACGTTAATAATAGTCGATACCTGAGGCTGTAGACATCTCAACTGAGTATGGTATGTCACGTTTTGTATTGTATTGTAGGTACGAAAAGCTTAAACGCACGATTGGTAACGTGTGACTATTTTAAAGGCGGTTCGTATGAGTTTTGCTATTATTTTGAGACTATAGTGAAAGAATTGGTACAATACCATCTAAGTGACTTTCTCTTTGTCTTGTGTCTATTTTTGATCTAAACCATCCAAGAGATGTGTCACTAACAAATCTGGTCAAATTTGTCATAATTACTTGATGAATTTTACTATAATTAATTTAGGGGTGACATGGCGTAGTGATTAGAGTGCCCGCATACAACAGAAGCGGTCCAGGTTCGAAAACTCAGCAGAGAATATGACAAGAAAAAAATTTTATTGCAGTTTTCGAGTGTTTAATTAAGAGACTTTAACTCCCCCTTCATACAAATCTATCCGAAGAAGGCCACCTGACCTTCCAGCTTACCTTTAGCGACGATGACAAACATCGCACGAAGCCTCCACCTTCCGGGGAAAAAATGATAATACTAAATAAAGATCAGCATCAGCATTGTCCAAGAATCCTCAACACTAAACAATCGCATGAAGACAAGCTACAGAAGACTAATCATTTACGTGAAACATCAACTGATTAATGCTTTCGCAATTGATGCTTTGTGGAAAGCCATATAGTCCCAGGCTGCAGTAACGGCGGATCGTACTCGATCGTGTGTTCTATCACAGACCAATCCTAAACTAGTTTTCGAACGGAGAATGGAAATCATGATTGTTGATCGCAGGGAATAGGTTACGGGGTCGTGTTTTGATCTCAGAAGCTTAAAGTAGCGTACGGATAGATCGAGGACTGACACGGATGTCGTGGCTGGAGTTTTTGGACCAAATACAAAAGATTTCCGCATGTATGGGCAAATGGAGTGAAATGTAATTTCAGTGTAATAAGAAATAAACCTACAGAGGGCAATCTGAGATGCGCGCATGACTATATTTTCGTATAGTTAGGTAGCACTGAGGCATAATGAAATCGCTGCTTGTTGAGATGTATTTTGAACATCTGAAACAACTCTAAGCAGCGAACATGGCTTTGCTTTGCTGGTTGTCGGATCATTATAGAGTTGCAATGAAACAGCTGAGGAACAGACAGCGAACTTTATCGCTCCAGAGCTGTTTTGTAGAATTAACTGAGCAGAGGTTAAGCCTACGGTGGACAGATGGCAGCACTCTCTCAGGGTCTTGTGTTGATAGGGCGCCCAAGGACTGCGGCAGACCAAACAGTAGGTGGAATCGTCCTTTGATGTAGAACGGAGTTGGTTTTAAAGCAAAGTAGATGATTAATCTACTTAACTCGCCTCCATATGATTGTGTGTAGTGGTGATGATACTTGATAATTGGTGGCGGTAAGTAAAGATCACACTTAGCATTATAAGTTCTTTCCTAGTAGATGGCATTTTTTTCTGATCATTTGTTTGTCATCATCGCCAGAGGTAAGCTGGATGGGTTCTACATATAATATAAGAATAAACGAATGAGACGATTTTTTTCGGGTAAAAGTATTCTAAAGTAAGTTATGGTAAGTAAGTCTTTCTGCGAAGAAGGTTTCTTAAAATGAGCGCTGTTTTACTCACTTCTATTTTCGTAAACAAGGTAAAATGGTAACAGTTGTGACTGAGACTGTATTGGATCTGTGATCTACGTTACGAATGGCTATCCTATCCAAAGGTAAGGTCTTTGGTCAAAAAATGCCTGGATAGTATGAAATTTGAGTCAATAACCATTAACTAAGAAAAAAAAATGCTGTTTCATGAATTTAATGGACTGATGCTTACGTTAAATTTCCATGAATTAAGCGACTAAACACTAACCTATTCAGCATACTCCCTAGACTTAAGCCTATACAAAAAACAGGAAAAAAAGTTAACCTCTTAATAATAATATAATAAGATGATATGCATAAAAAACTCACCAAGAGTAGCATTGCTATTAATCAACGTAGCTGTGATTTAAGGTGTTACAAATATTAGGCAATTTATTTGAATGGCTTACATTAGAAGAAAAGAAATAAGTTCGAAAAATAACGTAACATAGCAAAGGGAATAGAAAGTCTGTAGCATAGTTAAGGGAGCATAAACAAATATATAATTATTATTTATGCATTTGTTTATTAAATTAATGGTTTGTATTTTTAAATCGTTGCTTATTTTCTATTCAACACATGCTTTTATTTTAAAGCATACGTTTAGTTAAAAATCTTTAAAAAAATCGTGACATACTTTAAGGTTGAAAACCTTTCTTTTGTTTATTAAAGTATCTGTTTCAACAAAAAGTATTTTAAACATTTTGGGGTATTTTGTTGGGTTGCTTATTTCATAATTTTGTTCTTATATTTTTTGCTGTATATTTTAAGGCGACAAATGTTACGCTTTAATGTTAAAACACTTTGAGTGACTTTCTCATGACTTTCAATGAATTTGAAGCTTTTGAAAAGGGGGGTCTTTGTTTTATGTTAAAATATTTTTTCTCATACACCCCTTAACTACTACTCGTACCAAAAGAAGAAGTGTTTTCTTGATAATTTTCCTACGTAATCTAAAGAAAATATATTTCGAAACAAAAAAAAAAGATATCCTTTTTCAAAAATATGTTTTATATCCTCTCCTGCAAATGTTAGTGCCTTGGTGAGTGTATTATAAAGCATATGACCTTTGTTTAACTGCCTGACAGTCTGTCTGTCTGTCTGCCTATAGGTTTTGTTATCGCACGTGTATATTTGTTTTGTTTTTTTCATTTCACAGGTTGTTCTGCTTGATTTGATATTTTCCACGAGTGACTCGTGTGTGTATTTCTAAGATACGCTCACTCACATAAAAAAAAATAAATTTTGACTTTCCACAACATTGATTTCAAACTGTGATTTATAAAGATGCACGACACACACTACTCGTGTGCGTTCAGTTAAAATAATATTTACAAAATATTATCTCTCTCTGCCTTTTCTTTTGTATTCTATTGTGTGGATTTAGATTTTTTGTTTTTTTTTTATTGTTTTTTAACTACTAATCTATATCTATAACGATATGACTGTCGCATGTGTTGATTTATAAATTTCATACGAATTAACAAAAAATTGTTTTCGCCAGAGTAGGCTGAGGTTCCTGAAATAGTATTAAATTTGTCACAAAAATATAATGGATTTTATTACATGGAAAGTAAAGCATTAAGTCGTCTGTCTGCCTGCCTAAAAAAGTGACCTTCAAATAAAGAAAATCACATCTGATATCTATAAGAAAAAAATGAAACATATTTGATGGGTAGGTTAGGTTAGATCAGGTGGCGGACCCTTCTGCAAGGACAAGATACCCCATTATGATACCACAAGTGCAAGAGGTAACCCGAGAATCAACCAGTTTCCATTGAAAACCATTTTGACTTCTAAATTAATATCGCAACTGTGGCAACTCTTATCCTATAGCTTTCCGTGAAAGGTGAAAAGAAGTGAGAGGACAGAGACCTCCTTCGATACATGAGGTAAAAGATAATCCCTTTCTCCTCTTTAGAAACACAGCTCCTGCAAATATCATGCGAGAAAATGCCAACTCTACCATACCACGACACCGCAAGTGCTCTTATGCTGAAAATGAGATTGAGGCTACTTACAGATCGAGCAGAGGAAATCTATTATTATTATTATAATCATTGGGGTACAAAAGCACTGCGACCGCTTGATCTATTGTACAGCCGTCTATCTATATAGGGTTTCCCTATAATATCTCCCACAACTTCGTATAGTTAACGAAATTCATGATGTCAGTTAGTATCACTTAGTTAGTTCCTCATAGAGTGCATCAATGCCTCACATGTACCCAGTATGTTCTCTGGTGATTAGATTTCCTTCCAGGCCACCTTTCCCAGTCCATAAAATTGGGGTGGAAGCCACAAGACCCCACATACAAGTGGAGTGGAAGCTCCCTTTCGGCTCTTTCATTTCCTGGAATTCCCACATGACCCGGGATCCAGCATATGCTGACACTATTGTCCCTGTCAAAATGGTTCATTTTACCAAGTCATTCTCAAACTATCCTTGAGTCAACCTCATATGAATGAACCTCCTATAGTATGTCTATTTCCTGTTCCCTATATTTTCTATCCAGGTTAACTTGAGAACATCTCTCAAATGCATAAGCTTTCCATAGAGGATATCTAGATTAATCGAGGCAATCGTTTCTAGTACGAAAATTACGAACTTTATACCAGCTGTAGTCAATCCGTCAGCAACGGAATTCCTGATGATATTTCTCTGTCATGGAACCGTTTCAAAAGTTATCTACGAATAATCTTAAATTTCCGTGAGTATCTTTCGGCATTAATTTACGAGCTTAGCTGTCGAATTAACACTCGTAAAGAACGTGATTGCTGGATCTGTCTTTACGAGTAAATCAGAAGATTTTCAGGGAAAATCCTGCCTCTCAACAAGTACTGTATGGCCTTCAGCATGGCCACGACCTCTGTCGAGCATTGGTATAAATCTCAAAGAGAAGAAACCTCTATTTTGAGGGATCATCTAATCGACCCGAATGCGCAAATTGCACCCCACGATCGCAGCGCGTCCGTACTTCAGTTTGGGCAAAGAGTTGAGTACATGTAGCCTCCTCTTAACTCTTTGCTTCAATAGAAGGTCATTGGGAAACCAGTTCAACTTAGTAAGCAAGGAATTGGTAGGAGTAGAGCAGAATGCACTGCCTGCTTGCGCAGCAAGAATTGGAAAGTATTTGGAGCGTAGCTTGCTGACCATAACCTTTTCCAAGGTTTTAAGAAAAACTAAGATCAGACTTTTGAGATCAAGTCGTTCGCGTTGGAGGTTTCCAGGACTTTGGGATAAAAACAACCTATTTGATGGGTATAAGCGCAAAGAAATTGACTATTTTGCTACAAAAGAGATACTTTGGGCCCAATAAAGAGCGTAACATAGCTCTCTCTTTCACAAAAGACGAAAATAACACTATACAACTAACATTTATCATACCTGTGTTTCTCACGGATGATTAGAAACACAGAAAGGTGAATGAAATATTTGTATAAAGAGTAGGGTAAGTGGACTTAAGATATTCTTACTTACTGACGCAGGCTTGCCAGATTTATAGACAATCTCGGAAAAAATCTAAGTGAATATAATTCTATTATATAGTACTTTCATACATATACATACATATATATATATATATATATATATATATATATATATATATATATATATATATCTGTGTCGGTTAGTAACAATAGCTTAAGTCGACTTAAGCTACTCTCTCATATCGACACAGATACAATATTTAAATAAAAGTTTTTTTTTTCTATTTTTACTTTTTTATTTAAAGTTAAACATTCAAATATTCAATCCATTTGATTCATTATTTACTTTAAGCTTATACATCACTCATTGCCATTAATCACATTGAATCAATATGTTGCAATGTCTTTGCAAATAGAATGGATGATGCTGATATTTGCTTATATTAACGGAAATTAGTTTTCCACAGAAAAACAAATTTTATCCACAGCTTCATAATATTGTGGCGCCGAGAGATAGACAAACAGACAGACAATAAAATATATTCGTGAATATGATAATTAGAAATATATATTGAAAAAAATGTGTATGTATGTGTAGCATTTTCTATAACTCCATGAAATATGCTGCAATTTTTGCGGCTAAAAAAATATAATAATTGAAAACTAAAACATACTTATGATGATTTTTCAAGGAATTTTATTATTATTTAATAAGCTTTTAAATATTTTGAATAATCTATCATACCTTTTCAATTTAAAGTGTATATTTTAAGGCACATTTCCTTATACAGTAAAACAAGTTTATAGCGAACACTGTACGGTGCAAATTATTTTTTGTAGGGAACATATTTTATTCTATCCTTCTATGTACTTTCATTGAAATTAAAAAGTTAACAGTGAACTACGGCTATAACAGACTCAGTCGTATGTTTGTTACAATCTTAGTCGACTGTTACTAAAGGAATTATTGTACATTCCGTATAAGTGATTTATGCTGATGCTTGTATTGCTTTAGTATAGTAGTACCAATGTCTGCCACTAATGCTACCGACAACACCTAGGACAGTAGCCTTCTTTTAATCATTCTAAGGCAAATATTACTCTTACAGACTTCTTTAACTTCTTCTTTAACTTCTTTGACTACCTTTTATCAAATCTCAATAGATAAGAGACCAGATTAACTAACCTCACTTGTCTTTTCTAATATCTTTTAATGTTATCTTAATCATGTACCTGATATAGTTGGGCTCATTTGTCACTGGCATAGATTGTTGAAAGGTTGGATCGAAAATACCAGCCTCTGATTAGATTTTATGCTTAATTAGGCATACTCGTACTTCATCAATTAAAAGAAAGTAAGACTTCTGTAGAGTGTTCGTGTAGTACATCTGCGGCCAATCTATGACTATTATAAATATCAACATATTTTCCACTGCTATTCTAGTTGTGGGTGCCGTTGTGTAGTAGTTATAGCGCAGGTATACAATACATACAGCCCAGGTTCGAGTCTTAGAAGAGGACAAGAAGAAAAAAAAAATTAATTGCGGTTGCGAGTGTTTAATAAAGAGAATTCATCTTCCCTCCTGACCTTTCAGCTTACCTCTGGCATTGATGACAAGCATCGGACGAATGATCAAAAGAAAACGCCAACTACTGAAAGAAATACATTGTTAAATAAGGATCACCACCACTTAGCAAGGATTTTCACCCCTACACACAATCATATAGAGTCGAGCTACAGTAGATTAATCATCTACTTGGCTTGAAAATCAACTTGATTACTGGAACTGGAACAAAGATGTTTATGGAAAGCTAATATGCTCCCTAGAGGAGTGACGAAGAAAAATAAATCCAGTTCTAAACTCATGAGTTCTTTGCAGTAAATTGCACTTTCCCTATAGTGAATTGTACATAAAGTAAAGCTTATAGGGCATAGATAGGTAGTCAAACTGCTGATTTTGATATTGATTTTGTAAAGTCCCTAAGTAACTAATATTTCTTTCCTGAATTCATTCCTTCTCCCTTAAAGGCTCTATCGGTAAAGTAAGAAATAGGCCATCTATCCGGCTATTGGTTTTTAAGCACAGTTGTCAGACTAGGCTTATTCCTTTTGCCATGAACAACTTCATACTTAGTTCAACTCAGCTGTGTGATCCAGCCGGACCTTACAACCTCCCATCTGCAGTCCGCAGATCCAGTTAGAAGTCAAGAACAGCCCTTTTCAGCAACCCTATGAAAGGTACCACCCAGGCCGGCCATCGTACACACAATTTCGTGAAAGCCAATTTAACAAAGGTCGTGTCAGAAGAAAGGCTTGGGATGTTCAATGAGTCCCTACACTCTCTGACCAACCGAGTGTTGGTAGTGATAGGATCTGGCGGTCATCCTGTCTACGCAAATACAGGCGTGTACTCGAGTACTCAGTGTATCTAAAATATCTAAAATATTTTGAAATTTTCGAAACACCTCCAAAAGCTCGAGTTACGGAGAGAAAACCGGTTTGTCGGATCTTCATGCACTTATAAGCTAATAACTTAGCTGAATATTACCCGATTTTAAGTTTCATGTGTATTTCTCAAATAAACAGATGTTTCATCCAATTTTTTCCATATTTTTCAAGTTTAGATGCGTGTTGAGCACTATTTTATATGGGAACCGTACTATAGATGAATAAATTAAAGAATTATATTAAGTTATGAATAAAAGGAGACTTACGTCTTAGAAATTTGTTGGAAATTGATAGGGTTTATAAATATTTTAATAAAGCAACTAATGAATTGTGATTATTTATGATTCTGCTGAGACATAAAATCTAAACTTTTTCCATTATTTTGATAATCAAACTTTTAGCATAAATACAGGCGTTTTAACCTCAACCCAATGTTAACGTTTTTAAGAACAGCCCTAAAATAGGCAACACAAATTTTAATTTAAACACTCAACTTTGAATATTTTTAGCTGGCCTATCTCATAATATTATTGTAATATTTGTTGCCTTTTTTAAATGTAAGAACAACTTTTAATTATCCAACAATTATAAGTTTTCTTTTTGTTTTTGTTCTATTCGACCCGCATATAATCAAAGATCTTAATTATTGTATTCCACTTCTCGTAGAGCTGGCCCTTAAATACAAAAAGGTTGAAAAGTTTATTTGTGTCAACGTATAAATAATCGCTGTTAAATTGTACGGTTGTGAAATACTTAATAACGATAATGACAGTGATTATAAGAGAAGTGGGGGAGAGGATTTGTGTTCGAAAAGAATTTTTCTATTCCGCTTGACAGAAAATAAGAAAAAAGAAAACAAATAGAAAGCAAATTTTGTAACGAGTATTTATTTTACATGTACTTTGTAGAAAAGATTATTATCACATCATCGTTATAAACATAATGGCACTGGTGATAATGTTTTTAAAACAAGTGTTTTTTTACAGCCTTAAAGTATGCAGAGCAAAAGAAAACAATAAGACAGCACAAAATTCTCTTTGAGAGTGTTTGTAACACAAAACAAACTAAATATAGGATTACAAAATGTTGTTGATTAAGATAAAACATGTTTTAAATGTTGTACAACACATTTTGTATAGATAGCGTTTTGTGTTGATTCTAAAAATATGCTAAAATAAGGCTAAATGCTTAAAAAGCCATATCAAGTGTTTAATTTTTTTTCAACGAAAATAAATTTTATTGATCCTTTTTAACGAATATTCTTCTTTATTTTTAAGGTTTTTCCTAAAATATACAATTTATTTTAAGAGATGAAAACAGCTTAAAAGTATGCTTTGTATTCAAACGCCTTACGATATAGTTTAATATATTAACGAAATTAAACAGATTTAGTCTTGAACTCGGTCTGGGTCTTATTCTCAGTCCAAGTCGTTAGAATCAATCGACGTTTATACTCAACTAAATAATAGTGTTTGCGGAAAATTAAATCGCAGAAAAAACAAACTTTTTCCTTGTCATGCATAAAATTCGAAACTATTGTGTAACGCAACCTGCATAGTTATTGGTCATGGAGCGCAGATGAGTTCTAAGAAGGCACTTCCTCTTAGTCAAAAGAACTTGAACTTGGTCAGCCAATAACTCAGGATCGAATACTGTTCAAGATTAAGTTTGGGCAACCAGAGAAAACTGCTAAGCGGAAGAGGGAATTAATATTTGGCTGGAAACCTATGAATAAGCAATTAGTAATAAAATGTGTATCTGCTTAAAAATAAGCTTTAATTTTGAGTTATTTTTTAAGCAAACTACGTTAAGGAAGTCCTACTTTTTTTACTTTCTCCAAAGCATGTTTTAGTTCTTAAGACAACCAAATACCATTATGTATTATACTTAAAAGTTATGCTTATCGGCGTAAGACTTACATTTTCGACTTTCGACATTACATTTTTGAAAGACGCTCATGTCTCAATGTAAGAACTTAACAAATTTCAACCGGAACTCTTTTTCAATGCAATAACTTGGATTATTCACCGACGTATTTTAAGTTAGGATAGGTTAATCTGGCATCCGTTATTCATACAGCTGTTTTAATTAAAAAGCATGGATTTTTATCTAGATCGCGAGTTACAAGGCAGTCCTTTTCATCGAATCTTCTTCGGCCAAGCACAGAAATACTCACATCGTTGAATGCCGGGCAATAGCATCATTGCAACTTCTGCAAAGAACAAAGTTTTTCCAACCATTTAGCATGTCTGCCAGCAACCCAATTGCTACTAATTATCCTTAGACGCTTACTCGCATGTCCCCTAGGCAGTCTAAAAGGCTGCCCAGTGGTCTTATAGTAGGTGGGTTCATCTTTCCACCGTTTTTTTCGCGATTTGGCAAAATTTATGTGACACCAGCCGTCTATTCTCCCTTAGAGGAACACCTCAGTTACCAACCGATCTATTCGAATCCGAAGTGGTAACTGCTCCTGCTAATTGTAGCATAAGCGTATTTTAAAAATCAACTCAATGTTCCTATCTGTGTATTTAAACAACAGCAAAACGGCATTATGTTTTTATGAAAAAAAAAAAAAAAATGTATGTATGTTACAATAACATACATTACAATAACATACATAGGCCTATTATTGCATATGGTTTAACTACTGCACACAAAAAAGAACATATTACACAGACACGTACTAATGCATTTAACTGAAATTTATAAGAAAGGTTCTTGAATTCGCTGAAAGTCTATGTTCAAAATACAGCTTTCTAAAGCTGTGTAGCAAAATTAGGTAAGCAGTCAGTAGTAGCTGAGAAGTAAAGGCAAGTTACCCTATAGAATAATAGAAGGTTGGTATGCTAGATAACCGAAGGATAACAAGTGTGAAATATTATTAACTGTGTTATACAAGTTTTGTTCTTGAAAAACCTGTTGAGATTACAATAAAAGTCAAATTTTTTTAAAGGGTAATAACGTTGAGTTTTTTAAGATTATAAAAATCCAACAATATTCTTTAGCATAAATTAAGGGACTAATTTTTACTACTTTTTTCTACCACGACTACTATCATTATTTTGCTACATACAGCATTAAATTTTATCGATTTTTTTTAAAACGATTATTCTCATAACAGCATTTAAATTTCAACTAATTTTGTTATGTTATGGTAATCTGATACGAAAAACTAAAACTATCAGTTAATGTAGTGTTAAATTGTCTTTTATTCATGATAATTTTCATTTTACTTTTATTATTATTATTCTTATTTTTGCAAACTATAAGTTTTGCTTAATTAACTTATTAACAATTCATTGATTTAATGAACAAAACAAGAACTGTTTTGTTTCAAATTATTTATTCACTACTGCATAGAATAATTTAATAAATTACGAGTATTTTAAAAAGCCTTGAAAATGTGATGATATTTTTTGCAGCATACAAATAGGAAAGAAATTTTCCTGGAATACACACGCATTTACTGTTGTTGACATACTTTATAAATACTTAGACTGGAAAAAACTTTTCTACCACCATCACGACTGCCGAAAATTATGCTTTACTAATTTGTTTTAGATTTATAGCTTACAAGTCGATTATAAAAACACCATGCGACGTTAACTTATTTCCAAAGAGCGTGAGGGATAGAGAGAGAGAGTGAGAGAGAGAGAGAGAGAGAGAGAGAGTAATATGATATAATACATCATAATAAAAATAAAATTTGGTAATTTTTCTATAGAAATTTGACTACTGAAGTAATAAAAAACTTTCAATTTTATTTGTATATTTCGTTTCCTTCCACCTCGTAACCAATGTATTGTTTGTCAGCCAGCGGGTTTCTTATTTTCTATTTCATAACGCCTTTTAGCCTACAGATTATTCTTGTTGTGATATTAAGATTATCAACGGAGGCATTAGCATTGCCACTACCACCGCTTAAGCAACAATTAGTTGCTGTTAGCATGGCTATTAAGGAGCCATATTGTGTTTTGTTAACCAACTGTGTTTGTCGTTCAGTGCTGTTAAAGAAATTATGATTAATGAGTCAAAAAAAAAAAGAAAAAGTTTATAAAAAAGTGTACTTGAGTTAGAATCTATAGAGACATCTGTTAAATGCTTAAGTATAGTTTTAGGTGTAGTAATGCTTATAATGTGTGATATTGTTAATACAAATTAATTGATTTGTCTTCGGGCGTTATATTATTACTAACAAATGATTTTCAAAGTGCACTTTTGACAACATTTTGCTGAAGTTTTAGTATTATTTTAGGAATTTTTTTTAAAGATATAAAGCATACTTATGGGATTTTATAAGTTAAAGTTGTTGTTAAAGTTGTATAGATAAGAGAACACAATTTGTATACTTTAAGAGATTTATAAAATTAAAGCATATTTGTTGGCAAATTTATTTTTAAATAAAAATTGCATACCTATAATCTGTAAATAAAATTATAGTGGTGAACTGTACATGAAAATGGTTCAGAAGTCAGCTTACTTTCTTGTGCAAGCCTCGAAATTTTTAATTATTGTTTCACTCATAAAATATTTATTTTTCTCCATCACTACTCTAGAAAGCAGTAACCAAGTTGATTTTCAGGCTTAGTAGATGATTAATCTACTATAGCGAGGTTGATATCTCTTTATTAAACACTCGAAACCGCAGCACGACATCACCTAAAATTATAAATTTACATTAAAATAGAACATTTACTTTAAGGAATTCAGAGAAAATAAAGTATATTTCTTAGCAGATTTAAATTTTATTAAAATCTACATTAAGTTAGAGCGTTTGCATATGTTAAGGGATTTGAAAAATTAAAGCATACTAGTTGGCATTTGTAAATTTTGTTTTACATTACTACTTATAGGCTGTAAGTAAAATGATGGTGTTAAAGTGTATATGATAGTGGTTCAAATTTTAAAAAGTCAGCTTATTTTTTACCTAAGTCTTGAATTTTTTAATATGTAATTAAATTACTCATAAAATAATTAATTTACATTAAGTTAGGAAATTTGCATACTTTAAGGAATTTGAAAACTAAAATAAAGTATATTTCTTAGTAGACCTAAATTTTATTATAAGCTTGCTAAAACCCGGTGTGCTAGCTCCATCTTAATTATTATCTTAAATGCTATCTTAGTTAAATTTTTTACCCTTTTTCCACCTTTCATTCCCTTACGGTCTAAATCCAAAGAGATGAGGTAGCCTAAAGTTCCATCCAGAAGATCGCTGTTGAATCTGTCGTTTAGCTATGTATATAGAGTCTTCAAAAAAACACACATTCATCTTTATATACAAGATACATATACATATATGTAGATAGGTTTTATCAATTGTGCTTTCTGTAATACCCGCTTTTTGGCTAATGTGGATAGGTAACGCTGTTTTATTTGTTGCCCTACTCCATATACGTATACAAAATTCATTGTGTAGTATAAATGGAAGGTGGCACACCCACTTATCTAATTCATCCAGTTACTTGCTGATAATGTAATGTAATGCTGTGAACAATACACGACTTTGTTTGAACCTAATTCAGAAACTTCTACTATTACTGTTCTTAAAATTTACAAAAATCAAACTTTATTTTGTATGGGAGGTACCACGCCTACTTGTCCAATTCGGAACATGAAGTTATTAGAGCTAAATACTGAAACTTAAGCTTCAACCGTTCTCAAGACATAATGAAATCAATATTTAGTTTATAAGCGAGGTAACACGCCCTCTTTTCTAACTCAGCACAAATTTCGACTGATGATTTATGTTATCTTTAAAGTCATTCAGACAAAATTCTAAAACTTTAGCTTTAACCCTTCTCAAGATATACTAAAAACAATATTTACTTTATATGGGAGGCACTTGCCCACTTTTTGACTGCTGGTTTGTATTAGCTATTTGGGCCAAATTTAGGTTTTTTCTCTTACCATTTTGAAGATATGGGAAAATAAATATTTAATTTGTATGGGCGTGGTACCGCCCAGTTAGAATTTTTGAAATTTATGTAGCCCATAGGTCCTTCCAGAGAGAGATACTGTAAAATTTCAAGGAAATTGGTTTAGCCAATTAGCCGTCCACAATGTTCAGCAAACAAACATAATAACACACATTCATTTTTATATATATAATATGATTGTATACTTCTAGGCTGTAAGTAAAATAATAGCGTTAATCTATATATGAGAGCGGTTCAAAATACAAAAGTCTGCTAATTTTTTGCACAAGCCTCGTAATATTAAGTAATTATTTCACTCATAATGTTTATTCTTATTGTATACTTTTCTCGAACACTATAGTTTCTTCTTAAATTAAAATTCAATAACAAAAGCTTTCATTATTTTCTGATGATTCACCAGAATCATTTTATAATATTTTTCTAATATTTTGTACTCTTCCACACACACATACATAGAATGAGTAAGAAATTTTAGGAAAAAAAAGGGAAAATGCTACTCGTTATCATTAAAATTTATATTCCATCGAGTTAAACATTGATTTTCCTTTTTCACATTTTAGTTTCAGTTGAAATCTATTCAATTTATGTTTCAATTGACCTTTTCCACCAAATGAAAGTCAAGTTGGTAAATTAAGACATTTCTTTTACGGCAACTAAAATTCTATTTTTTCGTTTAACTTGCTTTTGTTTTACTCTGAGATTTTCTTTGTTTTCAAACTAAAGCAATGAAATAAAGAAGAATGTATTTAAGATGTATAAAATAGGAAGAAGAGGGTCCATTTTTTTTCTTCTCTTTTAACACTCGATTTGTTTTTTCCAATTAACATTTTATCGCATGACTAAGAAAATTGCTCAAATATAGATTTGTAGAGGAGTGGACAAAGAACGTTATATATTATCGTCTTTTTTTAATATGAATAGGATGTACAAACAAGTTAATTTTGTAGCCAAATCAATAGGATAAAAGACGTGTTTTTCAGCAATATAGCGGTTGTTGCTCGCGGCTTATATTTTGTCTGAATTCCTTCAAATAATACAATTTTTCATAACGTTCAAGAAAAGCATTAGACTTCCATCCATTTCTTCAAATTTGATAATCTAAAGTCAACAAATCTGCTACATTTGGAGATTATTTTCAATAAGGTAGCAGTTTAGAGCCCAGTTCATGGATTTGTTTTGTACACAGTTGCCAAATGGCATAATAACTCGTTTGGATTGCGTCTGAACATCGCTAAAGACTATTTATAAAAATTCTCACACAAGTGCGACACACATCGCGCTAATAACTTTTCCATATCGAAATGCTGATGCAAAATGTAATGTACTCTCAAAATAAAGGCGCCTACAGCCACATTTTTTCATTCCTCTAGGCAGTTTATTGACTTTCCACAAAGCCACCATTGCCTTGTTCTCAGTTTCATTAATCTAATTGATTTTTCAGGCTAAGTAGCTGATTAATCCACTGTAGCTTCCCTCCATATGATCGTTGATAAGTGGTAGAGGTGATCTTTACTTAGCATAGTAATTTTTTTCCAAGTAGGTGGCATTTTTCCCTGACCATTCGTTTGATATTTGTCATCATCGCCCGAGGTAAACTGGAAGGTCAGGGGGCTTCTTCTTTATTTTTTAGATGGAGTTGTCTGGGAGGAAATTAAAGCCTCTCTATTTAAGACTGGAAACCACAATTAAATTTCTTTCGTCATATCCTTTGCTCGGGCTCGGGCTCGGGCCATTGTTCAATATCATTCCATGGATCTTATCACCTATTCCAGGTTTAAATTGTGTTGAAAGTAGAAGAACCAGAATAGCGAGTATATATTAAGCCACAACTTATCCTCATGTTATTACTGTGTCTTGATCAGTTTTTTTGTAATCAAATTTTCCATCTCTAGGTTAGTAGTTGTTTGGGATACTGTAGCACAACCTAAGATAAATGGTTGTCTAGAAACAAGCCCCCTCCGTGTGTTATTGATGTAGTGGTGGCGAAATCCCTGCGTATCATAGATTGCCACCCTTTTTCTTCTCTCTTCTTTTCCTTTTCCAAAGAGATGACGTTGCCTGACGTTCTTATTCAGCTGAATTCTTGGATGGATTTTTTGGAAGAAAATTGAAGCTTTTCCAGGATTCGAACCTGATTTTTTTTTTTTTTGGTTTGTATGTGAGCATATTAACCATACCCCACAGTTAGATGGCGTTATGGGTTTTTGTGCAAAAAATGTAAGGAGTGGTCGTAGATCATTGAAAGTTAGCACCGACCAATCAAAATCGGTATTTTTGATCTGAGCAAGAGTCATTAAATTTTGTACATATACTTTTTAGAATTAATAAAAGATGCATGTCAAGTTTCATCATTATCGGACACGTACACCGGTATTCTTTGCTAGCAAAGAATAGAAGTAGTGCTTCTATGATAAGGGTTTTACTTGGTTAGTTTTATGTTGAAATCGGCCAGTCTCTGCAATATCATTAAAAAAGTAGGTTAATGTATACGGGTGGCGTGGTGTAATGATTAGAGCGCACGCGTACAACACAAGCGGCCACGAATCGAATCCCCAGCAGAAGACATGACGAAAAATTTTATTGCGGTTCAAGTATTTAATAAAGGGACTTAAACCTTCCTTTTTCTAGCTTACCTCTTGCGATGATGCCAAACAGACGAATGATCACAAGAGAAATGCTACAATGCTACGTAAAGATCACTACAAGCACTAAGCAAGGATCTCTACTTCTACACAATCATATGGAGGCGAAATTCAGTAGGTTAATCGTCTGCTTAGTTTGAAAAAATCAACTTATTTAATGAAACTGAAACAGAGGTAATATGCTCCTTAGAGGAGTGACGGAGAAAAAATCCTAAATATATAGAACGGCTTTTATTACAAACATGCATGATTTTCCCTACCAAAAAGCGTAATAGCTCCGTCAATTTCTAATCGATTTATAAAACGTAGAAATCATTTTACTCATAATTTAACATAGTTTCCTAATTAACATATATATAGTACGGTTCCTATATAAATTTGTGAGCACTGTTAAAAATATAAAAAAATTGGTTGAAAAATGTGTTTGCTTGAGAATTGCGCACAGATTTTTCCAAGTTACTTATATGATATATATGTATATCATTTCAAAGTGCTGTTTCTCTTCTTTTCAAATTAGCTCGGAAACTTAAAATTGGTTGATATTTACCTGAGTTATTAGCTTATAAGTTTATGAAGGTGCAATAAACCGGTTTTTACCCCTAACTCAAGATTTTGAAAATTTCAAACACAGTTTATTGTTGTTCCGACAGCGACTATTAGACAATTGAAATACTTGGGCTCTAAGCACTGTTATCCAATCTGTGACTTTTAATGTGGAAATTTGAACATATTCACTAGTTGACATGTTGAAATATCTATATTGTTATCTTTAATCTTTTTAAAACATTTGACTTTTCTTGCGTTAAACAAAGTAAATGAAGCGAATTTATTGCTTTATATAGTCTTTATTTCAAAATTTTCTTTATACAGTGTCTAGCTTATTTAACTTATGGTTAATACACAAATTTATTCAATACTCAACCCTTATTACTCTATTACTGCTGACTAAGCAGAATGTGGCGCTTTTTATAGTAGATTAACTTTAGTGTCGAATATTCTAGTACATTCCACAACCTACTATTTAGTTTCTGTTAAGATTTAAATTACATATCCGATCCATAGTGGCAGCACTGTTCGAATAAGTACAGCTTGGCAGAGTGATCGTAGCCTTGACACAAACTAGTAGAATAACTTTCGTAATAAAGCTTATAGCTTGAAATGTTGGTGTATATTTTTGGGTGTTTTCATTTTCGTCACAATATATCCTGAGTCTCTGCTATTAGTCGAATGCACGATTTACGCAGGTAAATAGAAATAGTGGCAATTGCCCTCTGTTGTATCATAGTTTATATTAATTAACTCTAGTTATCTAATAAAAATCTTAGTATACTTTTCTAAAGAAAACAAATTTTTTGGTAAAAAAGTATTGCATAAAAATAGGCTGAATAAATATTCTTAGAAATATTTTTAAAATTTATTTAACTAAATAGAAAACTATTTTTAATCTTCTTATATGATTTGCTTAATGATTACAGAATCAGAAGAAGAAATCAGAAGAAATTTAAAAAGATTTTGAATATTTTGTAAGTTTAAATCATCTTCTGGCAATAAAATCACACAAACAATTTCAATCCAGAACTCTAAGACGAACCTTTAGGCACTATTCAAAAAAATAGAAGAAAAGGATAGATAATAAAAATACTAATCAACACAAAAAAGAATTTAATAAATTCATGGTGCCCTTTTCTTTTGAAAAATCATTTATACAAATTAAAATGCATATTTTTAGGATTTAATTATAAACCATAAAATCCGTAAATGCTAAAAGTTTTCTACAAATAAAAAAGAATTTATTTATTCAATAAAAAAAACAATCAATAAATCACAATTGATTATTAAAACTTGTGCAAAAAGAGCCCAACAAAGGCAATGGCCAGACAAAAATTTATATAAAGATTAGGCCAAAACAACAAAGGAAAGCTATTTATAGCATTCATAGCTAGCTTTTTAGTCTTTTATTTGATTTTATTATTTTTCTTTATTTAAAGCAATTAAAATAAATAGACTAACCGACCCTTCAAATGATGATTGGCCCTTAGATACGCAAACACTTATAATATATACATAAACAGCAATAAAAATACACGAACGCCTAAAAGACCACTATAAATATTATTTTATTTGTTACATTTCGTTTGTGTAAATACAAGACTGTGTGAGACCATCATTACCAATATTTATTTCTACCAATAAAATAATTCACATCTTTATGTGGTTTTTATTGTTTTATTTTTATTGCGTCGTTTTATTATATTCTATTGTTTTCGTATATTTTTTTAACGTTTCATTGTGTTTTTCTCCATGCAAATCAGTGAATAGTCATCGATAGCGTTGTGTGATATATATGTATTTTTCTTAAATTTAGAAATTGGATTATTTAGAGAATTTATTTCAATATTTCAAATAAATAAAAAAGAAAATTATTGTCTGCACTGAAATCTTTTATAACGTTCGTAAAACTTGTTAGCGAAGTAGTTCTTATTTAATAGGCCCATTTTAATAAGTTTCTCTATTTCTAGGAAGCATATTACTTTTCTACAAAGCAAACATTGCCTTGTTTCAGTTTCATCAATCAAATTGATTTTCAAGCAAAGTAGATAATTAATCCACTGTAGCTCCCTTTATATGATTGTGTAGCGGTAAGGATCATTGCTAAGCAGTGGTTGTGATCTTTGCTTAGCATTTCAATTTTTTTCCCCCAGTAGGTGGCGTTTTCTGCTATTCATTCGTTTGATGTTTTTGTTTTATTATTTTTTTAGATGGAATTGTTTGGAGAGAAGTAGAAGTCTTTTTATTAAACACTGTAAGTCACATATTAAATTTTGGCGTCATGTTCTCTGCTGAGGCTCGCACCTTGTTCGCTTGTGTTTTTATGAGTAAGCTCTAACAACTACACCGGAACATTTTAATAAATAAGTTTTTTAAATTTGTTATAAAGCAATTTTTTTGCAATTTTTTTCTTCATAAAAAATACTTAGAAATCATACATTTTGCCACTGTCATTATATGGTATGTCTCGGGTATTTTATTAAAGGTTAACAGCTTTGAGTTGGCAACACTGTTTTATTTGACAACCGATTAAACAACTGACAGTGGAGTAATTGGCACATATGTCCCCGTTTATACGAGAAAACATTCTGAAGGGAAACATTTTGAATTCTCTTTTGTTTTTTCCATTCGGGTTCACACAGGCGAACATTTTGTCGTCAACATTTCATTACTATTGTTATTGTAAAGAAGTAAAGCTAATAAATATCAACAATGCGAATATGACCACAAAGCCTATCGCCGAGTACCGAAGACAAAAACGATTCTCTCTTCTCCACCCGTAATTTGTTACCAAACTAAATGTTTTCCATCAAATTGTTTCCTCGTATAAACGACGACTATATCTTCAAAAACGATGAAGGTGGTAATGTTACTATCTGTGGTGAACGTTATAGGGAAATTATAAGAAACTGTTTGGACGTTTTCATCTAGCTGACATTAATCTCACTGATATGTGGTTCCAACAGAACGGAGCCACATGCTATACAGCGCGCTCTTTAATTGATTTATGGTACTCATATAAACTTTTGATTAAAGAGTAGTTTCTCGTAATGGTCCAATTAATTGGCAACCAAGATCGTGTAATTTAACGCCATTGGATTATTTTCTTTGGGGTTATATAAAGTCACTTGTCAACCTTGATAAATCAGAGGCAATTGAACACCTGGAAATATTGTACGCTTCAGCCGTGGCTGCCACATGGCCGAAATCATATTTTAGCATTAATGCCATAAAATTTTCTATCCAACAAAGCCCGTTTATTTTTAAATAAAAACATATTTCTTTCTTTTATGATCCTTTCAATTAATTATTCATAAATTTCATCGTTGTGTTAGGGTATCATATCTTCAGGCCTGAGCAATTATGGCATAATTTTCTTATTTGTATTTTTTAAATTTTATTGCATAAGTATTTAATGAAAAATATTTAAATGTCCTTTTTTTCATAATAAAATGTTTACATGTTGTGGGCAAAGCAGTAACCAATAAACTCACAGTATTATCTGTTGTAGCAGACACCTGTCGTAACCATTCAAAGCCATAAATCGTATTTGGTTTGGAAAACTTAAAAGAACAACCACAACAACAATATATACTGACATCAAGCAGTTTTGTTAAAACCCCAGGGAAGGCTCTAGAATGGCTTCATTGACGTCATGTTTTGAAATTATTGCCACTTGGGTTATTTGATTTATACGAAATTTATATAAAATGCAAGCAAATAAACAATGCATTTCTTATTTTATTTTAATTTATTTTTCTAATCAAAATACCAGCATAGCAGATCATGCATACACACATACATATGTCGTATGTGCATGTATGCCGTAAAATTTCTAAGAAAATTAAAAATTGACTTACAAAAGAGTTTTTAATTGAAGTGTAGATTTTATTGCGGTAAAAGAAAACTACATAAACGAAATTTCTTTATCGAATTGGGTAAATTAAAATATTTGATTATAAAAATAAAGATTTTGCTTCTTCAGGAAATTGTAAAAACTAAATAAAAAGAAAATAAATATATTTAATAAGTACCTTTGATGTTACAAACTTATTTTTAAGTTTTAAGCATTCTTATCAAATTGCTTACGACGCTGCGATAAACCATACCTCACCTTAAATTTTTTCCTAGTAGTTTGTAACACTCAGGAGCTGAGACAACTGTTGGGCTTAATACTAATTACTTTTAAAATTTTTTGGGCTTCATCGGAGAATGGAATTTCTATATAAATTTGTGCTTTAATCCACTAAATAAAAAATAACTACCAACTATTAAGTCGGTTGTCAAATAAAGATAAGAACTTCTAAAAAAATCACCCTTTCGACAACGTCTTTCTCAAGCAACGGGCCAGCTGGACCATCAAACTTTCTTGATTTGGCTGCATACGTGTATTTCCCGTTTTCAAATTCGAAAAAGTGAGCTTTACCCTCATATTCATAAAAAAATAAAATATATTTGAAAACTATTTTAAGAAAAATTTGTAAAAAAATTTTTAAATGAAAATACATATCAAACTCATTTTAAATTTAATGAATATGTGGGTTAATCCATTAAACGAGTCTACTCATGAAGTCATTAAACGGCCTGCATATTTCTGTTGGTAAATTTAAAATTCTTTTTAAATACTTAGAATTTCAAAAATAGGCCTAATATGGAAAAATTCTAGGTTTTAAAATATTTACTCTCATATTCATAAAAATTTAAAATGAGTTTCTAATATATTTTATTTCAAATTTTTTAGAAAAAATTTTTTTAACCTTTATAAGATCCTTCAATAAATTGACGTTAATGGTCTTTGGGTCAGATTTGATCCATATTGAAAATTTTATATATATTTAGACGAAAATAAACCTTACGTATGATATTATTATAGTTTATTATTTGTTGATTTTTAATAAATAAATACAAGTTGCGTTTTGACTTTAGAGAGTTAATTCTAATAGCATAGGTATGCACTTGCTATATAAATAATTAATATGAAATCAAAACAGTTTTTAATTATTGCTTTGATTGCATACAGCAATTAAATTAAAGTGCTATTTTCATACAACATTTTTTCAACTAATGCATACTAATGGTGTTTTATTGTCTGTTTCGGGCATAATAGGCAGCTACTTATTTGGGATAGTTGACATATTGTTTTTTTTTACATTTAATTGAAGCTGAAGCTTTATCGCGTTTTTTTATGCATTGTTTTTTTAAATGATGCTCTTGAAAATTCAGGTACAATCTTCAGTGGTGGTAATTCAGTCTTATTTTTACGTATAGTGTCCCTACTAAATTAACTTGTTTTTCTACTCATTTCTACCACATTTGATATGTTGTGGTAAAAAAGTTGTCGGCAATCACATTATGAACTTTCAGACCAGCTGTCAAATCCAAAACTATAAGCATACTTTGGTTTCGTACAGGCTTCGTTTTAATTTCTTTGCCAGTATATACCAGGCGTAACTATTAGCAGAATTGCAATGCCATATTTAGCTGGCTTTGAAGTTATTTATAGCTAGGATTGCATCTTTCTTTTAATGTCACCAGCTACTCATCGACTGTTACGTCTTGAGACAGATTATAAAGATTAAGCAATATTTCTTTAACAATTCTTTAACAATGTCCGTATGTGTGCAAAATTATCCAAAAATTATCGATCATTATCCTTATCCTTATTTGTACATCCTATTACTCTTGAACTTTTGCAAATAGTGCTGTTCAAAATAACAGAAATTCACAACTTTTACTCAAGTTCAAATTTGACCCAAAGATATTAAGTGTAAAAATATTTATAACCGTTTTTTTCTTTTTTTTCTGTTCAGATTTGAAATAAAATAAAAGTCGAAGCATATCAAACATCTAAAGCAATAATTATCAGAAAAACAACAATTTTCTGAAAAAATGGTCAAAATTGACCCGAAATCCTTATTAAGGTTAAAATAGATTTCAGATACATATTATTTTTTTATGAATATGGCTGTTAATGTTTAAAAACAAGAACGATGTTCGTTATTAAGAATTTCTAAAGGGCTATCAATTAAAAAATAAACCTCTTATCTAAAAATTAAATGAACTTTAATTACATTTAATTGAAAATATGATAATTTTTATTTAAATTTTTTCATAATTTTTTTAAGTGTATTCAGATTACTAAAGGCATTTATAAAATTCGTAGAAAAAAATTATATAAAATTACCTTAAATATGCATTTAAACTATAATTATCTTAAACTGCTTAAATAATTTTTTTTAAATTTATTTTTTATTGCAAATATTGCAAGAAATTTTAGAATGTAAAAATATTTAGGAAAGAATTGTTTTTACTGCTTCAAAGACTGTCTCACCAGGGCTGCCATAGATATATATTTTGGCATCCTTCCCAAACTTAGGAAAAATTTCCACATAATATTTCCTCCACAAGGAAAAAACGATTGATTTTAAATATATTTGTGTACTATACAGCAGTGAATTTATTTTTGATGTTATATATACATACACATATTTACATTTATAAGTACATACAAAGGCCCAGATGTACATATTTGAACTATCCATTATTTCATAAAGAGAATTTATGGGGGTATGTGAAGTCCAAATTATGCAAACGTCAACTTAGTAGAAATAGAAAACTCTCTTCCTGGATTTAATAGCAAATATACTACTCAGTATTAGCAAGAATCCTATCATTCTATGAGAAGAAGATGTCAATCTATTATTATAGAATAGGGTTGGCAACCCACTGGGTAACTTAGCTTGTTAATTTATAATATTAAAGAAAACCCGGGTGGGTTGTTTGATTTAAAGTAGTTCGTAGTTAGTTTACAACAAAAATAAGTATAATTTACGTATTGGGAGTAGAAATTAATTCGGTCCGTTTTTTAGATCAAAAGAAGATATTTAATTAACAAGTTTATTAAAATAAAAATGTATCACATCTTTTCCCCACCTCCGAGCCGATATCCAAATTCCCTTTCAGCAAAACTTCTCGTCTTTTATGGCGATCCAATTTTGAAGCCGATTTTATATTTATTGAAAAAAGTAATTTGGTGCCTTTCATTCGTCGAAACAACCATGCGACATGAGCCCGAGAGTTGTCCTCAAAGAATAACTTAATCACATCTATAATTGTATTGCGGCCGTTTTTCTCATAGTGCGCTGTTCAAACGAAGTAATTGTGTTCTGCTTTAGCAACCCATAGTACACAACGCCACTCGTGATCCGATAATGATTGAAAAATTGCATTATAAATACTAAAACATCGTAATTTTACTAACATATAAAAGATATTGTCTAATTGAACGAAATTAGGAAGCAGTTATAAAACGCAAAAAACAAAAAAAAACAAAAAAAAAAATCCATCAAAAAACCCAATAAAACCCGGTGGGTTGCGTTTTTTAAAAATGCCTCAGCTTTTGCCTACTCTGTTATAGAATCTAAAATAAATACTAAATATCGACTTGGGGCCTATTTAAAAAAGTACCTTGAAAGCTTTGAATGAATTTGTTAAATTAAATAAACAAATTGTATAGAAAATTGATTTATTTTCCCTTTAAATTACTTGGAGTCTACAATTAAAATCTTTTGGGGTTACAACAATATCTGAACTTGAAGGCTGAAACTTTTTCTGTGCGCACATAATTTCCGCGACATCCCAAGTGGAACAAGGGGGACTTGTCTCAACCAATGAAAAGGACATACAATTTAACGCCAGCTCCGAACGGCAGATGCATTAATTAGAGAAGTTTTTCATAGCGTATATACTCACGACCAGTCGCCAGCAATGTTATAAAGTGACAACGCTGTTGAAATTTGTCAGATTGCCAAATTGATGGTCTGGTCAGATGTTGAACTGAGAACTTCTTGGTTGGTAGGTGGGTGTCTTACCTACCATACCATAGCGGCACACAATCCTGTTCTCGCGAGGACGTATGCACCAAGCTGTTAAAGTACTCTTCGACTACCCGCAATTACAGCGAACATGAAGCCGGTGCCCTCAGTGCTGGCTGTCTATCTGAAAATATGATTGTGTGCGCACCTCTGATGCTCCTCTGTAGGTTTATTTCACGCACTTAAATTGCGTGAATTTCAGCTTGAATGATACTTGGCCATAGGTACGGAGGTCTTTGTATTTGGCTCAAAGACCGCCGCTCCTACACCCGTGCCAGTCTTCGTTCCATATGTGAATCACGTTAGACTTATGAAGTTCACAAAAATCTTCAAAACTTATTTGCCGCGATCTGGGAACATCATGCACCTCCATTCGAAGACTAGTTTAGGATTCATATCGATCATACACAAAACCATACGATCAAAGCACTCCTCATATCACGTTTCTTCACAAAGATATGAGGGGATGTAAGCCATGTTATGGTCTCAATAGTCGCACTCAGACAGCTTAACATGAATCCAGTCATAGACAGGCAATCTTGTGTTTGAAGAACACTCAGTTGTGTACTAGCGACCACCATATGCGGAGATATGAAATTTTTAATAGAAATGGTAATCAAGGTTTGTTTAGATCAACTTTTTGTTCTTTTTAATCAATCACGCCCCAACATAATGTAATAATGTCCATGTAACATGTACCGGAGTACACAGAATGATTTAATGAATTTGTGGTATAAAAAAGTATACATAACAGGTCATTCAATAAGTCCTTAGGATAAGTAAGAAAAACAAAACAAAATTTTGATAAAATTCGATTTTATTATTCAACATAATTGCCTTTGAGGGCGATACTACGAGTATAGCGATTTTCCAACTTTCTGATACCACTTTTATAGTACGATTTCTCTTTCTCGTCAAAATAGGACTGAGTTTCAGCGACTATTTATCCCTGGACTTAAATTTCTTTCCAGCAAGCATTCTCTTGAGATCTGAAGATAGAAAAAAATCACTGGGGGCTAAATCTAGAAATACGGTGGGTGGGTAAGCAATTCGAAGCCCAATTCATTCAATTTTGCCATGGTTTTCATCGATTTGTGAGCTCACGCGGCACCAGCTTTGAACAGAACTATCGCATACCCAAATGTTCATGTAAAATGGTAAGAACGCTACCATCTGATATCTTTACAGTGTCAGCTAGCTTGTGCACCTTCAATTTGCGATCGTTTATAACCAATTTGTGAATTTTTTTTTCGGTGTTTTCTGGAATAACGGTCTCATTTGGGCGTCCACTGCGCTCTGCATTATTTGTGCTGGCACGACCACCTCTCTGGCATTTGTTTCGATGGAGCAGAGCTTGGATAATGCTTATAACACAATTGTTTGGTTTCCACTGTATTCTTTCATCAAAAAGTACTGCTTTATCCAAACTTGAAATTCACTTTTTTAATTTTTTTTTCAATAACAAAAGTTACTTCACAGAAAATGCTATAACTCAGGAATCAATAGTCAGATTGCTGTCGAATTTAAGCACTTACCTTATGAAGGTTAGTACTAAATAAAAATCATATGGACAAAATTTTAGTAACGCCATCTATGTGTAATCATACGGACTAATTGAATGATCTGTTATTTGTACTGCACTTTGTAGAATTTTAAAGAAAAAAATGTTTAATAAATTTTGCCAAAAAATCACACTTTTTTGTTAAATATTCTCAATGAGAACCACAATTTCCAAATGAAAATTTTCTGGAAACGAAATTTCCCCTAATTTGAGGCTAGAATCCCAAATCTGGTAGCTCTGTGTATCACATACATATCCTTCTTTCAATTCAAAAAAAAAAAAAGGATAAAATAAAAACTTCTAATCAGATATTTATTTATTTTGCGTATTATTTCTCCGCATTACGTCTACTGAGTTTTACTATCCTTGCTTGTTGAAGTTTCAGTTGCTTGTCTTGTTAGTTATCAACTGTAAAGAATTGTAATTTGCAGCCGGAAATGGGAAACTTTTCTTTTTTGTTTCCAATAAAACTACGATTTCTGTTTTAAAGTTGTTATTGTTGTTATTACTGTTGTTGTTGTTGTTGCTGATAGTTTTATATCATCAAGATTATTTTTGTTTCTTAGTAGTTTCCCAGGAACACAAAAATGAAGTAAAAATTAAATATTTTTTCAACTTTTCCTTGTGTTGATAGTTCATGACATGTGTGTTATATGTGACACTCGTATTTGTTTAGTAATTACTCATTGCGGTAAGTGTTGACATGCCACATGGCTTGAAATGTTATATGTGGCATGTTACCATATAAAGAAACATGTTTAATGGCTGGAATGAAGTTTAAAAGAATTCTAAAGCAATAGCTTAAGTCTATATAAGGAGGCCTATTTGTTAGGTTGCTGCGGCTATTAAATGAAATGAAAATTCGTTAAATATTATAATTTTTGTGTTATTTTTTATGTTTTCGATTTCAAAGGAAAAATTATTTATTTTATTGTTCTAATGCTCCTTTTGAATGCTATTAATAAATAATTTTCACTGTCGGCTACAGGAAAACATCGCTTACGCGCCACTAAGTACAGGAAAATTTATCGTAATAAATACCACAATGACGTGCACAATTAATGAAGCCAAAAGAGGTTTACTAAGTAATAAAATAAAAAATATATAAAAATTAAAAAAAAAATAATGAACTTAATACTTGAAATAAAGGAAAAGGACCACTTTTATGTTTCAAATTCAAAGCCGAATGATTTCTAAAGAAGAGATTTTCATATTTTATTTTGTGGGGTGATTCTAAGGCAACCGTAATCAAACCCCTTAAGGCAAATCAGCAACTTGTGGCAGCCAAAGAAAATATTTATTCACATTTTAAAGTAAGAATTTTTTGCTTTTCAAAATTCCTGGCAAAAAAAAATTTCTTTCTTTTGGAAATTCTTTTATGCTCATACATATGTACACACAAAAATATTTAATAATTACGAGTATGTTTCGTTTTATTTCCTTTTTTTGCTATAAATTCAGCTGAATCAGACTATAGAATAACCTACTCTATAAAGTTACTCAGGAAAACGGAGACGAATTTTTTGAGAAGCATGAGAGAACTTTCGTTAGGAAAAGCCATTGATCTTATGCGACCGTAGAGCCAACTATTTAAACGAACTTTTCCATAACTTTTTGACAAACGAGGTCATGTTTAGCTTGAGATATAGTGATATGCTCTTCCTATCTCACAAAGTATCCATTTTTCAACAATAGGACAAAAACCTTTACATACAACCGCCAGTGGCGAAGTCGTTACTAACAACAAAATTGAAAATTTACTAACAAGCAATAAAAACCGAAATTTGGGACGGGGCAATATAATGGCCGTTGAGCCTTGCATCCACACACATCCAAACAGTAAACAATCACACTCACTGGGCTAATTTGGGCAACAATTTAAACCATGTAGAGTAGTAGCAAGACGTCGGCATTTAATCGCACCATTTCGATGATGATTCGATTATCAGGGCCACTAGATGTTGTCCACTAGATGGTACTTTATTGCCACTTCTATGGACACTGGTCAGTAAAGAACTTTTGAAAAAGCATAGCAACTTAGGGTTCCGTAATTTTTCCTATGCCGATGATCTAATCATTTCGATGGGCGGATGGGAGGAAGTAACCATATGAAAACATTCTACTATTTCGTGGAAAGGGGCTTAACTATAAACCATGTGAAGACAGTAAATGTATCAATCACTAGACGCAGGAATCTGAGGTTCATTGAGCCGAAAATTATTCCTCTCTAACCAAATTGGATTACTGGCTTCATTCGGAGCTTTAATCTGGTGCAGTGAACTTATAGGGCTGCAAAAAACATCTTTTGGGTTGCGGTGTGTTTTACCCTGACTATCACAATATAATATGTGTCGACAAGGAAAACTACTGCGTTATTTACATAGTTTTCAGCATCTCCAAAAAGTTACTAATGAACGATACACGGAAAGAAGTTTTGGGATAATAGATTATGGTATGAAACGCGATGATTATTGCGGTCTTTAACCAATATTGGCCTTGAATTGTTTTGCTATGCTAATTCATTCTCTTTAAAAACATCTGCTGGACTTTTACCAAAATAGTTAGTGTACCGTATAGCAAATTATCGTTTTGCAAATCCCGTCTGGCATCGGAAACATGGCTAACAAGCTTTGGACTCTGTTCAGATTAGTTTGTGGGTTGCTCGATCTTGGATCCAAATTTTATTGTGTTAGGTTAAGACTCGAACGCTGGTCCTAGCAATTCGAAGCTCATAAGGTGTTTTCCACTGTGCAGCTTTGATATGATCTGTAAGACACCCGCCTACCAATCAGAAGATCCACGGTTCAATACCAGGCCAGACCATCTTGAAGATAGATAAAAAATAAATAAAGGTGCCTGCCCAGTACCCTTAACCACAGCTTCGATAGCAGCGAACATTTCAGAAGCAAGTGCCTCCAGATTACTACTTCCTCCTTGGAGCAGTAGCTGTGCCACAGACGGGTCGCATGCATGTAAACTCGGCAATGACCGATTCAATTCATCGGCTTACTGTGTTTCGGTATCCATATGGGCTTGATATCGAAATATTTCGCCATCACCCTTAGTGACAAGTGGCATTCTAACACAGTGCGGAAGTTAGCGAACAAAGATTCAAGAGATTTTATTGCCGCCTGACTACCGGTATAGACTCATATCCTTCTAGTCGTGGTTACGTTCATGACACCTCAGCCTGAAAAACTCCGCAATGATCAGGCAGTCTACGTGAGACCCTAATATTAAGGTCCGGAGAGAAAATACTATACTCCACTCTATCGTTCGTTTCAGAACCATCGGTGAGGAGTCGGAAGGTCATCAAATCTCCCTCCCGTGATTTTTGCCACAACCTTCTGTCAGGGATAAACGTCCTGTACCAAGCCGTTTTATCTGACGGTCAGAAAGTGAAGAAAATAGTGAGAGCCTATGTTGGGCGTTTTCCATTACACCCGGAAACCCCAACCAGGGCTGACTTTTAACCATTTTTCAATTTCTTCAATACATAACACTTCTCTAGCAATCTCCATCATACAATGACCCCATAGTAAAGTATTGGTTCAACTATGGTGATATAGAACCATATCATAGATGACGGAGAGAGTTCTCAGTGCCTACCAACTGCACCCTTACTGCAATACAATGCAACCGACGCTCTCTCTGCTCAATATTTGGCCTCACTCACTTATTAAGCACTATTACAGCCCTATTGAACGTTGGTAGTCCAAATTCTGGTACTTTCTTTTTTAGTGAGGCTAAGGTGAGAGAGCCCGTTCAGAACAGACCATTTTGACACTATACTCAAATACTAAGTGGTAAGTTCACTAACAGGACTCAGATATCGTCCGCGTAGGCAGCACCCTAACATCCATCACGCTGTAGCTATACCAGCACCGAGTTCACCATAATAAGCCACTTTAGACCTTGAAACTTTGTTGATTTTAAAGTAAGTCCTTCTTAATGCAATAAAATGGTGTTGCTGTTTAACCTCAGATAGTCAATGTTAAATTCCCGTTTTTCTATTTTCAAACATATTCGCATATTAGCATACGCTGAGTATCAATAATTCGCAGATGAATCATGTATTTTTTACATAGAGCTTAGAGCTCTAACAGCATTGGGCGTTAATGTACAACATCTGCCAATACAAGCGAAGCATCTACTGTTTAAAAGTTGCACTCCCTAAATCTAGCACCTATTCTTTGTTCAGAGGTTAAGAAGGAACACAACTCTTGATGTCCCATAGAGAATATTGGCTCTAATGCTAGTCCACATCAAGTCAATAGCCTACATTTGAAAGTTAAGTCTAAACTACAACCAATCCGTAAATTTCTCGAAGGAATGATTCCAATAAACGAGCCGTTGGTACATCTTAATTCCTTCTTCCCTTTCAAGCAGTAGATTTTCTAGGAGTAAGTAGGCCCAAATTGCCCCTTCAGTTCGAACATAAGCTGCGATAGACACTATCCATCTCTATAACCTGTTCAGGTGTAGGGTACATTCTTTCTGTTTTTTGTTGTCGTTGTAATTCTTATCGAATCGTAAAACAAACTGGCGATTGTTATTGTATTACAAATGTTTTTCCTTTTTTTTTCTCTTATTTGGTTTACTAAAGTAAATAGTCCTGTAGGTGTTTCCCCCTCTCTCTCTCTCTCTCTCTGGCTCCATTAAAACAATTTAGATTTGTTGTCTCCAGTTTCTCGGTGTGTGGCATCAAAGCCTGTCTACACATGTTTCCGTTACTTTGAAACAATTTTTTCTCCCTTTTTAAGAGAAGCCGCAGGCATGTTTTTAATAGTTAAAGAGACATATAGCCAGGAAAATAAATGGACAGACATAAGGCGTGGAGAGCGACACAGTAGTATATATAGAAGAGCATTAATGGTTTAATAGAGGAGACAGTAGACAGTAACTTAAACTGATGGTTACAAATAAAAGATTTTTTTTGTTTAAATGGCTGAAGTCGAAACAGTTTATTTTCTTCTCTTAGATAGACATTTAAAGTATCCCGTTGGAGTAGGAAAAACAGAAAACAAATGTCTGACATGTAATTCCAACTTTTACAGGCAAAAAGATTGTGTCGAGGGTAAGGGAAAAAATATTTCTTAATACAAACTTAAGTTGAGTGGATTTTCAAAATAATTAAAAGAAATAACAAATTTTTAGTAGACATACAACCCCTAACCAATATTAAAATAAAATATCAAAATCACTTTATTTTGATATCTTTTCTGCTTGTCTTACTTTTTTTTTTGAAAAGGACACTGATATGAATCCAAATAAACTTACTAGAGAGTATCTATAAAGCATACATTTAGGGGAATAAGAGTGGGGATTGTTTTTGTTTTTTCGTAAAATAAATTGAATTTAAGTATGAACATTAAACTTGTACACATGCAATAGTAAAGTAATGGATTTATATTCATATACGCTATAGTTTAAAAAAAGAATGCTTGGAGTACTTCACCGACTATAAATTTTTTTTTCAATTTTCTTGAATATAAAGAAGAAACTTAGAGGCATCTATCTGAGGAAGACAAATAAGAGGCCTAATTACTGAGGTTTATATGACTTCAAGAGATCACTGGTTGTTTTTTATTGAGAATAAGCACAAACTTCTGTTCTTTAACACTGGAAGGCGCAGGAGTCTGGACGATTGTCAAAAATCTTGGGATACTTCAACAAAAGGGATGTGTGGACGCATAGACTTAAAAACATGGGTTCAAACATGGTTAGAAAGAAAACATGGCACAGCACATGGTGGCTTTAGAAAATATCTCTACAAGTATGATCATGATGGCGGAGTGACTTGCTTATTTTGTAAAAACAGGCATGAAAAGGCAGGACATATATTCTGGAACCATAGTGGCAAAAATTAAAAAAAATTATTTTGTTAAATTGTTAAAAGGGATTTTTTTTTCTTAATGGCAACACTCCAAGCAATCCAGAAAACATATTAAAAAAAGCACTTAACAACACTGCCGGTCTGTGAAGCCTTCAAAGTTGAAAGTTTAAACACGTGTTCTTAAATAAGTGTTAAAACAGTGTTATAGTTATATAACAAGCAAACCTTAAAAAATAAAGTTATAAAGTGTTTCAAAAATGAAAAATGTAGCCCAAAGTAAGTAGTTTCGTGGTATATTTTTGAATTTTATTTTGGCTGAGTCCTCGTCGTAATTCTTGATATTGTAATTGTGTGGTTTTTGTATTTTCTACATAACCTATAAGTCCCTTGCACGAAAAATTATGTTTGGGCACGAACTTGCGTGGAAGCTTAAGTGTAAAAGTGGTCGACAAAGTGTGTAGTTTAAGTGTATATTCATATCTTACCAGCATTTTTCAGCAAACTTCCAAAATTGCCATCTTATTTTAGAACAATTTTTGATTAACCGTATTAAAATGCTTTCGGTTTGAAAAACAAACAGGCGCAAAAATGATGTGCTAATAAGTACAGTGGGTTTTTAAGAAAATCAATAAAAATGTGAATACTAAAAGAAGATCAAATAAAACAAAATATAGGATACAATTTAACATATTCAATGTATTAAGAATTACGATTTAAAATCATAATAAATTCAACCACGTGATCTAACTCCTATTTTATATACCAGTAACTCGAACGTCAAATTAACAGCACACTTCGACTGAACCGTTGTGATGTTGACTATCTAATGATTTTCTTTCACGTAAAAAAAAATATTTATCGAAGTACAATTACAAATTAGATCGGTTTCAACAAGTCCGACAAGGTGTGATTCTTAATATTAAACAGTACTTTATTGTCAAACAAACCAAAAAGTTGTTTATTTTAGACCTCAAGTTTAACTGCTTTGGCAGTATCCGATAAACTCGAGCAGGTTGATCCTATTTTATTTTCCCTATCATCTGTGTAAATTTCAAAGAAATCACTAATTTCAGTTGTGATACCTATCTACCCCTTAAGTGGGCGTAGGGTGTGCGCATGGTCCAATTGACTATTTTCTTAAATTTATTTATATGTCATGGCCATTAAAAGTTGTGATATGATTCTTTTAATTTGTGCCAAAAACAGTCGATTTGCAACCATAGTGCATTACTTAGGAATTAAGGCGGAACAAAATATCTGACAAGATCACAGCAAATAATATAGTTCAACATATGATACGATCTGAGCAGATTTGGTATTATGTGAAACAAATATCGGCCATCGTTCTTAAAACGGAGGCATTCTTGACAAGTAGTCGTAAAATGGTTGAGAAGATGAGAGTCGTCGTTGGAGGCACTAGAATTGAATCGAAGAGGGCCACAAGACACCTTTGAAGGCGTTTGCGACTTAAGCGGCACTTGAAACCAAATATTGGAGGACAGAGCCTACTAAATAGGAGGATGACATCGTCTACCGTTACATCGGTTTTGTTGTACGGCTACGACATATGGTCGAAGGCACTCTCCGAGAGGAAAACAAGGAGGAAACTGTCCTCCTCAACTAAGCGCGATTAAATTTATAGGGATAATATTTGAAGAAATGGCACTGGTATTGGCAAAAACAATCCCGATAGACGTACTGGCGGATGAAATGAAGCGGATCTACTAGCACTTTCTTGAGGAATTACGAGTGGCTTCGGCTATAAAAATGGAGGAACGGTTGGTTCCATGTGCAAATGGCAGTCACGGTAAGAGTGCAATTTGAAGGGAAGATGGACATTCTGTCGTTTACATAACCTCTTGGATGGAAGCGGAACACTGTCAGTCGAATTTTTATATGACCCGGTTCTTGTCTGCTCATGGCTGCTCAAATACTAAAATTTGAACACGAAGTACTAGTATGAATGAGGATGAAGATGCTAAGCATGTGATACTTAGGTGTCCGAGATTCAGAAGGCTTTGGGAAATGGATGCTTATCCAAGACGAAATCAAATGGAATGAGTGTAATGGGCACGTGGCTGTAGTTATGCTAGAACTCCGAAGATTGGAGAGACAGAGGAATGGATCGAGCGATTGGCTTTAATGTAGAGAAGCACTAATGCTAACCAGCCATTTGCAAAGTAACATCTAGCGGCAGTCTCGCGAAGGGAGAGTGGGTGAAGGAAGTAGGTGGTGGGCTTAGTAAATAGGCGCCAGCAATGGCGAATCGTACATACATATGCTGCTAAGCATAAGTATCATTTGAAGATTCCCACCTCCGATCTACGACAATTTTTTTTAGCGATTTTTTGCTGACAGCGTTATGAGCAATGTAGACCGTTAAACACCGTAAACATTAAATATAGACCGTTTCGTATCAAAATAAAAGCATTTGAAAAAAATTACAGTATGAGGTCAATTTGGTAATTCTGAGACATTTTTGACTTATCTCTCAACGTAAACTTCATTCAGCTCGAGTTTTTTAGTTTTGTCTCAAGATGGTCAAAGGGAAGCTTGTTTCTTAGATGGCTTCTTATTTAGACTCAAACATATGTAATTTAGAAACAGCAAACGATCATAAGTGGCTAAGCCTGGAAAATGTGTTTGATGGGGAAGCAGTACGTAGATTTTTAGCATAGTGTATACTGGTGCATTTGACCATGTGGACTGCACTTGTTTGCAGTGTAATTCCACACTAAGCTCGAGCTAGCTAATCCCCAAAATAGACATTGGAGCACCGGTTCAAACGTATAATGAAATAGTCTTGCATTGAAAGTATCTGCCTTGAAAAACTATAAAATTCTGATATTGTCAATCTACCCTCGTACTGTATTGTAAAACTTAAAAAATGAATTATCGTTGGACTATTGTTATATATGCTTATGTGTGGAGATGATGTTTTTGGTGGCCAAATTACCGGTAAACTTATTCACCGGGTGTCCCGTTTATCGTACGTGTTTGAGCATTTAAAATGAACTATTGTTTGTTTATTGTTAGAAGGCAACAGCGTTGCCAAATGTGCAGATTTATCTGTATTTTGTAGATTTTTTTAAGCATTGAGCAGTTTTTAAATTTTTATTTTTTTTTAAATAAATTAGCTTACACGGACCTTTTTAATGCGACAATGCCATTATCCATTTTTTTGACCAGAGATCATAAAGAAAGAGAGAATTGACACAGTGTGTAATACTTACATTAAAGTCTAAGAAAATTTGGGTTTTTTTTTTTGGCAAAAGAACAGTGAGATCACATTACATGCTACGTAAGTTCGTTCGCATGTATGATATAATTTCGTTAATAATAAAATATCACTCATACGTACGTGCTTACGTAATAATGTCATCCTACTGATTAAAAAAAAAATAAATAATATTTCCAAAACAATTTTATTGTGGAATTCTGGTTTTTTAGTTTATTTAATAAACCGAACCTCCTTCATTAACGAAATAACGGCATATCTCGAAAACAAGAGCTAACTTAAAAAAACAGTTAGCTTTACTGGATTCAGCGTACTCGAATTTGGTTTATACACTGGTGGTCCCAATTGTCGGAAAAAAGTGTCAAATACGTGCAAAGTGTCATAATATCATATTATTTGTGTATATCACATTTAATTTGTTGTGTTTTGCTTGAAATCGACTAAAATTGAAATCGAATGAAACTTTAAATTGTTATAATTTTCAAATCAGACAAGATTTTGATATTTTTTCTTATTAATTCACTTAATTACCTTCCAAAAACCTTATTTGATTATCAAAAATTTAAAGTAATTGGCGCAAATAAGTTTTATTTGTCTTTGAAAATTTATTCGATTTCATCATTGATCTTTTTTGTGATTTTTTTAAGGCCTATTGATTAGACTATAAATCTGTATAACAAAAAGACCAGGTGTAGACTGCTTTATGCTTTACACTACGTGACCATACGTCATATGGTTAGATTTCAGCAAAAAAGGCTCACAAGTAAAAACCCAAATGCACCTTTGGGCTGAAAGCACTTAACAAAAAACATATACACACAAATTATAATTCCAAATTGCTTCGGACATTCTTACAGCACTTTACATATGGTCATTTCAATAAAAAGCTATTCTAGGCCCCCTACTCCTTTGAGTTATTTTATGGGCAAGAAGGTTTTTATGTTTCTATTTTGAAAATATTCTAAACAAATTGTACATTAGGGAGGAGGCCTGTAAATATTAGGCCATTATAAATAAGGATTTCTATTTATTTGAAAAAAAGTACTCCTTCTGTGTAACCCTTTCTATATCTTTAAAAAAATAAAGGAATTAAGCAGTAAAAAGATCAAAAAGAAATCAATAAAAATAAAGTTTATTTTTTTTAATAAAAATTTATCAGCAAAAATATTATATTACAACAATAAAAGGAAAAAGGACATTATTTTTTTTGAAAATATTTCTTTGGTTGGTATTTAAGGTTTTTTAAATTCATATTACAAATAATGTATTTGGTCACAATAGTTTTTAACCACCAGCCTTACTGCAGATAACTCCCGGTTAATTTGAAGGAAGATTTTTGTTGTTTAAAACAACCAAAAAACTTAGAAAATCTTAAAAAATAAAAAAAAACATAAATTCTTAAGGAAACGTGGCAATCAGAAACATGTAAATCACATGAAGGAAACACATGTTGCCATGACAGTCAAAGGCATTTGTATGTTTTAGGACCAATAGTAGAGGCAGCAGCGGCAGCAGCAGCATCTCACAACTCACAAAACTTCTAATATTTTCATAAGCTTTTCCTTTCGCTTCCGTTTTTGTTTTCATTTCTTTCGCCTTTTCTCTCTTTTAACACTGCAATAAACCTTTTCAATACATCCTGAATACAGAATTTGAATTTAAATTTAAAGGGACTGCCTGCCTGCTGTAGTAGTAGTAGAAAGTGAGTAAATTAAGTAAAATAAAAACGAAGAGAAAAAGAAAAATTGGAGCGTAAATTTAAATTGGGCTAAAATCCTTAAAGATAATAAAAATGAAGAAATAAAAATGTGACGCCTTTATAGCCTGGTATTATGAAGAGAGCCTAATATATATGGCTTTTAGCTTAAAATAAATATAAAAACTCAGTAGCTTGTAAGTGTTTGATTAACTTTCAAAATCAAAACGAAAAATTTAATTTTTGTTTTTTGTTAAATTATGTATAAATTAGTTTATTATTGTTCATTTGCTCAATATGAGGCCTATTTATTGATACACTTTTGGCAATTTTTAACGGGTATTTTTTTTTGTCGGCTGAGGTCACTTTTTAGCTTCAAGATTATGCATAAATGGATGTGTACAAATCCGGGAACCTTAAGTAAATAATCACCCCTATCGTAAATAATTTTTCCCTCGAAATATATTCCTGTTTCCCACTCTATGCTATCATGAGTAATTTTTCCAATCTTAATTAAAGAACTGAGGAAAATCGAGCGAAGTGGTGAAAGCAGAAATAGAAATTTGAAGAAATGGCAGTTCCTGCATCGGACAGCGATTTAAGGTACTACACACACACTTACACACTCATACACTCATTTGACAAGTTATGAAAGAAATCCGAAGGTCAGTAAAGTAAAGTAGCATTAATGCTAACCAGCTGTTCGCGAAGTAATACTTGGCGGCAGTGATGGATCTAGTAGAACTGCGCCAGCAATGGCGAATAGTGCATACTTATGCTGCTGAACATAAGTATTATTTGAAAATTCTCACCTCACCTCACGAGAAAAAAATTTACAAAATGGCGGTAACAGTATCTTTCCGACAGCGTCATGGACGTCATGCGTTATTTGACACTTTATATATAGAACGTTTTCTGTCAAAGTAAAAGCATTTAAAGAAAATTACATTACGATTCGGTTTGGTAATTTTGAGACTATTTCGACTTAACTTTTCTCAACGTAGACTTCTTTCAAATCGAGTTTGAAAGGAATAGTAGATCCTGCGACGGTCACCGATTTAAGGTACTACACGCGCACTCACACATTCAATTGACAAGTTATGAAAGAAATCTGAAGGTCGGAGAGGTAAAGGAACATGTCGAGCGATTGATGTTATATAAAGTAGCATTAATGTTAACCAGCCGTTCGCGAAGTAATACCTAGCGGCAGTGATGGATTGCGCCAGCAATGGCGAATAGTGCATACTTATGCTGCTGAACATAAGTATCATTTGAAGATTCTCACCTCACCTCACGACAAAAAAATTACCAAATGGCGGTAACAGTATTTTTCCGACAGCGTCATGGACGTCATGCCGTATTTGACACTTTATATATAGAACGTTTTCTGTCAAAGTAAAAGCATTTAAAGAAAATTACATTGACGAGTTCGGTTTGATAATTTTGAGACTATTTTGACTTATTTTCTCAACCTGGACTTCTTCTAACTCGAGTTTTTAAAAAAAATTTTTTCTCAAGATATTCAAAGGGGCCTCTTTTTCAGACCCAAATATTATTGATTTAGAAAAAGGAAACAAACGTAAGTTGTTAAGCCTGGAAAGTGTGTACTGGTGCACTAGTCCAGGAGAAATGCACTAGTTTGCAGTGTTATTCTACACTAAGGCGAAGCTTTTCCCCAGATTCAGCTAAAAGACCAACAGCCAAAACCAGCATTAAGCCCGAATTATTTTATAATTTCCCATAATTGCCGTCATGAATAATTTTTCCTATTAAATGTGTTCCCATTTTGGTATCAGTGGGGAATGATATCCCAGAAAAAATTCTCATTACCTGAACGTGAATAGTTTTTTCCCCTCAAAATATTGTTTATTTCCCCATTGATTTTTTCACATCATTTTTTCTGGGGAGCTGCATTTCTCGTTTAGTCAGTTTTTTTTTTAATTCGAATATTCAAGGTTTGACAAGCTAGTGTGGCTGGTCTTAGCCATGTACAGAGCTTAAAAACAAAGGACGTTAGTCAAATATTGGCATTGTCATGGTTTGATCGTGGTCAGTCTCTCTTTACTTCAGCAGCATTCGTGAAAAAATTTTAATCTGTTCAGTAACTTTCATCGGTATTGATTCTGATGGTATGCGGGAATACCTTTACTTTGTATTCTAAAATGTATTTGATTTTTATTATATTCAGACGCTTTTAGGGTTCGGTTGTATTGAAGTATTGAAGTTGTGTCTGAGCTAGGAAAACCAGGAGCGTCCAAAAAGCACTAAAGGAACAGCTAGTCAGTTCGCAAACTGTTAAAAGAACAACTAATCCGGAGAGTAGTAAGGAAGCGGCTGATCCGTAAGCCGATAAAGGAACAATTAAACTGAAGGCTACAAAAGTAAAAACAGCTGGGAAAGTATTTCATTATGGAATTAATCGGTCCGATTATAATGAACTCGAAGTGAGTGGACAATTTAGTTCATTGTAAACGTAAATCGGGAAAGATCTGCTATTGTTTACGCAAAGGGGCTCTCGGATAGCGTGAAATATCTGGGTGTTATCCTGGAGTTCAAGCTATATTAGCTCCAAAATACACGGACGGCGAAAGCTTACGTTGCGTTGTATATATGTCACATGGTCATTGGCAAGTCTTGGGTTCTTAATCCTAGGAGTTCCAAGTTATTTTTCGGTATGATATAGAAGATCATACCTGTGCACCATACTTAAATACAATAATCTGGTGCGCTTAGTTCCATTCATCGGTGAGCCTTGTTTATATTGCTGAACTAACTTCCGGTGGATCGACTGGCCAAGCAGATGGCTAAGACGTCTGCAATAAGGTTGAGAATGGCAGTGTGGTTTGTCAGGGGTCATGTGCATGTGGCCAACTTGTAGAATTTGGTCTCTCCCAACCATTTCTGGAAAAAGGGTTCTCTGTGAGCAATACACCAGAACCGAGCATTAGGGCCAGTTTTGTTGAGGAGTACATGGACGAGTCAGGCATACATACTATATATAAAAACAATCTCCTTTAAACTTTCGGACCACTGCGTTGGACTACAGGCTAGGATTGGGGCGCTCTGCGGTCTCCGGCTCTACTTGACATCATTAATGTTGGTATGTGACTGCTGAAAAACATTCAGACCTGGAGATTACCTGGGTGAGGGGTACTCTACACTCGGGGGAATTGTGTGGCGGATAGATAGCCAAAGATAGCTCCCTTCTTAATGATGAGGAGATTGATCACCTGGAGAATGAACTCGCCTGCTCTGTATCGAGGCAAATTTGCATCTATACGATCGGGTCCGATTAGAGTCTATTGTAGGGATGCCGCGACATAGCCTGCACATTCTGGTGAGTATTATCACTGCATACTGGATAGCTGGTGCGCATGCGAGAAGAGTTGATCTGCCTTTCAATGACTTCTATAGGAGTTATCCAGAAGAGAAAGAAGAAGAGACTATGGAGCAATTTCTGTATCACTGTTTAAGTCTTGCGGATATTAGCATTGTTTTTTTTAGCAGTCCATTTCCGCATGCCATATCGGACCTGGTTGCTATAAATGTTATCGGGCTCTCTTTTTTGAAACATACTTCTGGTTGGTTTGTTTTGGGCCTAAACACGAACATGTAGTTCCAGCTCGGTATTACATGAACCTTTCTCTGGCCTGATGCCAAATTGAGTATGTCTGTCTTCCCGTTACATCTACCAAACTACCATAACTGGATCGTTCGAAATCACAGTTTATAGCGCAATATGTTAACTATAAAAAATTTCGAATCAGCCGTTTTCGTTATAAAAGTGCTCAACTGTAATAGAATGTAAACATAAGCGTTTTCCATTAAATCCTTCAGTGCTATAGGGGCTTAACTGCTGATTTCGAACATTGAAAATTATTAAATTAAACTATTGTATGTATTTTGAATTTAAAAAAATATTTTGAAGACTAACTTATTTAATTATATATTAATCGAGTTTCTCCAAATTTATATCTTCAAAAAAGTGTCACCATCTACGCCTGTTTCAGAGATAAAATCAAAATCAAAGTAATGTTTTTTTTATCGTTTCTACGAATCCCAACAGACAATTTAACACAAAACAGAACAATGATGTTTTGTTCGAACACGTGTTAAATGAAAGTAATAACGTTAATAATATGTAATAGTGGTAGTAATAATAATAATATCACAGACACAAGCACATATACAACAGAAGAAAAAACAATTATAATTTTCTACAATTTAACCTCAATAACAAAATTACAAATAAATATTTAAAGACGAGGTGACTTTACACAAAAATTCCCGTTATTTCTTTTATTTATAGACAAGCAAGCTTATAAATGAAGAGAATAATATTTTTAAGAAACTCACCTCGGTGTGTTAACTTGCCTATACACCATTGTTATATACGAGTATATGCATGAGTACGGCTATAGTATTTATTTCAGCGCCAAAGAGTAGACAATACCGACGTTTTTATTTGTAAACTTAGTTGTTTTCGGTTATTTGTGAGTTAAAGTATATAAAAGCGGTAAAATAGTAGTGAAGTAATTATATGGAATGTTAATAAAATAATAAAATATAATAGATTCTTTATATGTATATAGAAAAAATAAAGTGTAATTGATATTTATATGAAACTAAAAATGAATTTATACCTTTATGATGATATACAAATTATAAATAATTAAAATGAATTACGTGTGATTCTGATTAAAATCAAGTGTGTGATTTATAACGTCTTAATAAAAAAAATATTTATGATTCACTAAAGCAATAAAAAGGTAGTGAAGGCTTCATTAACGAGTTATTAAATATAATTTTGATGGGAAAATTTCTGTTTAATAAATATTGAGCATAAATAAGAAATTTTAATGCTTGTTTATATGAGAAATAAAAAGAATTTATTATTCTTATTAACAAAATTGATTAAAGAAATAACTATTTATTCTTCGACTTTGGAAAATTTTATTTTATAAAGTTAAATAAAAAATACAAAATTTAATAAATTAGTTTCTAAATTGAAAAAAATTATAATTGTAAGCTGCTGGCCAAAACCGAGTTTCAGAGACTTAAATTTTTACATAAAAGTCATGAAAAACTAAAATTTTGTGAAAAATTAAATAAAAAAATAGATTAAATAAATTTAAAAAGCGTAATTAAAAAAAAACGAGATAAAATATACTGATTTTTTCGTAAAAGGCAAAAACTCGAAAAAAAAAATAGAAAAATATTAGAAATTTTATAAAGCAGATTATTTTGAGTGTAATGACGTATTTTTGCCTCCAGGCCTTTTTATGTCCTTTAAAGAAATACATCACCAAAAGAGAGTACATTCAGACTTTGTTTAATACGATATATTCGTTCCACATAAGCCGATACACTAACTGTATATAAACATTACGGGACGTTCCTAAATTTGAAAAAAGCGAAATCGCATAAAGAAAGTGAATAATAAGGTTTATAAAACAATAATAAGGTTTATAAGCAATAAGGCTTATAGAACTTAAAAATGTCAATAATATTTTTTATATCACAATCATCAAATTTGTTTCATGTCATTTTGATCACTAGAGAAAAAATATAATTTATTATCACCATTTGGCAGATTATCATTTCATCATCAGAAATATTCTCATTATGATTAGAAGGAACGGTCAACGAGTTTTCAGCAGATTCACCTTTTTCTTCTCGTGACGTTGAATTATTCAGTTGCTTATACAGCTTCTGATATCCAGAAAATTGATCGTTAAGATCACGCTGCAGCTATGCTCGTTTCCTATCTGGAACGACATTGAAAATTTCGTTCACAAAAGTATTTGAATTAACATGGGGGGGGGGTGGGGGAGTTTGTAGTGGTATAGTGGTTAGAGCGCACGCATAACAACACAAACGACCCAGGTTCGAGGCCCAGCAGAGGACATGACGAAAAAAAAATTTTATTGTGGTTTCGAATATTTAATATTAAAAAAGGCTTCAACTTCTTCCCTCCAAACAACTCCATCTAAAAAAAATAAAGAAAAAAGCCCCCCTGACTCTTATCGCATACCTCCGGCTATGATGACAAACATCAGACGAATGATCAGGAAAAACACGCCACCTACTGAGAAAAATTACAATGCTAAAGTAAAGATCTCCACCAATTAGCAAGGATCTTCACCACTACATAAAAAAAAATCATATGGTGGAAGCTACAGTGGATAAAGCAATATATGCTTTGTGGAAAGCCAATATGCTCCGTAGAGGAGTTCTGCTTAAACATGATGTAAAGAATGAAATCCCTCTAATTTCGCGAGCCGGGGTGTTAATATTATATGATAATGTCGATATTTCCTCACCAGCGTTGCTATCAGTAGAATCGGGGTATGCAGCTTTCCAGCACGCAATTAAGATTTGCAGTCGTATTTTTAATGGTGCCATATTAATATCCAGTGGGCCATCTATCGATTTGAATCAATTTGAACCAGCGGTTATTTTTAATCTGGAAATACTAATGTCGTTCTATTCTGCCACAAAATTTGGTATATTATCTCCACTGAACTGAAATTAATCGATTTACACTTGAGCAACGTTGGCATTCATTGGAAATTTATTTCAAAATAAAGACAATTGGTTGGAAATTGCAAAAAAATAAAAATAAAAATGAATTTCGAATATCATCTTTCGGATGAAGTTCATTTTCATCTTGGTGGGTACGTTAATAAGCAAAATTGCCATATTTGAGGCTAAGAAAATCCAAACGTTGTCTTACAGAAGCCAATGCACCCATTACAAGTGACTGTTTGGTGCGGCTTGTGAAGCGGAGGCATCATTGGCCTATATTTCTTTGATAATGAGGGCGGCGCAACCGATTATTTGTGCCCGCTCTTCATGGTATAGACGCCAACGATGTTTGGTTTCACCAGGATGGTGTAACATGCCGCATATCTCATGCCACAATCGATTTATTGTGTCAAACATTTGATGGCCGTTTAATTATGAAATGAAATGTTGTTAACAGTTGGCCGCCAAGAAGCTGCGATTTGGCACCGTTGGATACTTTCTGTATGGCGCCGTTAAAGATAATTACTATGCCGACAAATTAGAGACAAGCGAGCATTTGAAGCAAATATCCGTGGAAACTCGAAACATTTCTCCAAAATTTGTCCGATCGAATGGACTACTGTGAGGCCTGCCACGGCAGCCATCTGAATGAAATAATATTTCATTTCTAAACGGTATAATTGTAATTCACAATAATAACAAAAAAAAAAAAATTGGCAAAATTCAAACCGTTTTTGTTTTATTGCATTTTTATATTTAAACTTTTAAATGGCCCACCCGATACAATCGAAAATTGGAAATTTTCCACACTTCGTTTAATGTAAGTTGGTTTACATTAAAAAAATAAGACCGCATAAATTTGAATTCGTATAAAACGGATTCGCGTAAAACGAGATTAAAGTGTATGATGTTATTTTCTAAAAATGTTACCTTAATAAAGTATTAAAATTAGCATTTTTTGCACTCAAAAAGTTCTACCCTGTAAACTGTAATATTGCCTATAAAAACAGCTTTACCTTCCAGCGTTGTCCAGAAATGTATATACATACATAGTATACATATCGCAATTTTGTATTACTACCTTTTTGTTGATCAAGTGCGATATGTATGCATATTATATATGGGAAATAAATTTCCTTTTGTCATGGTCTTATCAGTTTTTCTGCCACCTATTTTTCTGTATAAGGAAAATGCTAAGACGACTTTTGACTTCTCCCGCTGATATATATTAAGATGTACTGTAATAAATATTATTTTCTGTGAGAGGTGCCGGGCTCACTCTTCCTGTGAAATTAATTTTTAATCTTAACGTGCAACTTGATAATAGAACTGCATTTGAAATGATTGAAAACTCTATCTTTCAAAGCTTCCAAGATATATCGTAATAACTTTATGTTTCCTAGGAATGGATTATGAACTAAAAGCTCTCCTTTGCCTCTTAGTAACTCCTATAAGCAGAACTTTTAAAAATGCACTTTTGTGTAACACATATTAGTGGATAATGAAACTTTGATTTAAAAAGAAACATGCGTGTCATTTTAAAGAAGTCATTAATTCTGATAGTTTTACCCCGATTTTAACGCTTCCGTGATCAAATTTTGAAAAAAAACACACCCTATTGTAATTTCGTTGTTAGATCTTTATATCTATGCTATAAATGCTAAATGACTCATAAGTCGACCTGTTATCCCCTTATTTTAAACTATCCCAAGCTAAAATTTGAAAAGCTTACCTTAAACATTTTCGTTAAGTAGATCTATCTGTGTTCCACATTTCATCAAAATCAGAATGATAGTAGGCAACAAGCCTTGTTTTAAAGAATAAACAAGTAATTTGCAGGGTTAAAAACATTGCAATTAAGTGCTAAAACTTTCTTCCAGCTTTACACCATTAAGAGAGTTCTGCAGAGATCGAAACAAATTATAATCTGAAGATGCAAGGTCCGGTCTATATGCTGGATGCTTCAAAACTTTACAGTCAAGCTCTCTCAGTTTCTGCCGGATGTGTGTTGCCATGATGGAACCCAACACCTTTTCTGTTGATCAAATCTCTACGATTTTATTAAACTGCTTGCTTTATTCTCGTTAATTGTTGACAGTAAATATCAGACTCAATCATTTGACCAGGTTGTCGAAGCTCATAATGAACAATTACCTTCCAATCCTACCAGACACACAGCATTAATTTTTCTGATGTCAAACTTGGCTTTGCTATCGCCTGCTAAGCTTCACCTTGCTTCGTCCGTGATTTTTTCGCACACTATTGTCATATGTGTTGAGTTGCCTCCTAGCAGTGAATTTTTTCTTTTACAGGGGGATTAAGGCGCTTCTTAGATGGATCATCTGAAGGAGATCGAAGGTTCTTTAATTATATTAAATTCGAAATCATTGTAAAAAATATTTTCTTTGTAATCATAGGGATTTGAAGCAGTGCTGCTGATGGTTTTCCACATTACACTTAATTATTACACCACGACACCCGGAGTAGTCCAGAAAAAGTGTTTAGAAAAAATTTTTCACTGATCGAAATTGTTTTTATGTATATGGTTTCCTTTATTATCCAAAATCAATAACTATAGTTTGTTTAACATTTTACTTCGACTTGCAGCTTTTAATCTCTGTAATAATTTTACTCAGTCCATAGCTTTAATACAAGGACTTGAGCATTTAAAACAGAGCATAACGAGCGCTCAAATTGAATTCGTTCGTAAGGAACGATTCTTCTTGAAGGCCGAATTTTAAGATAATTTAAAATACGACTCGTGAGAAGACAAAAAGCATCAAAACGAGTTGAAAACGGGCAATTTTTTGGTAAGTGTTGTTTTTTGTGTAAAATAAAACATGCATTCATATAAATGTGTGTGTGTGATACTTATCGGTCGCTGCACACAAAATACGCATACATACACACGTACGAATGCAGTGGTATTACGCATTAAATCTTATACAACCAACATACATTGAAATGAGTTGTTCCTTCGAATTGTACGATTCTTTTTTGCTCATTTTTAATTCGTTCGCAGTATAAAATTCGTGCTCACGAGTTAAAGAGCAAAACTCGTAAGCACAAATTTTAAATATAAAGAAAATTCTGCTCACGAGCCGAGTTTTTACTTACTATGTTTAAAAAGTATATTGTGTGATCCTTAAGTTTCTTATGACATAGGGTCCGCCGTCTAAAGTTTTTTTTCAACTAGTGCTTATTTCGTGAATGGTAACACTTAGCTCATGTCTGACTTGACAGATAATTAGCTTTATCTTTCCGCTGAGCGAATATGGTTGTGTATACGCTTGAACAACGCTGGGAATCTGGGCCTGCGATCGATCTACAGAAGACGCGGATTTTGCCAAAAAAATCATCTTTTCAAATGAAGCTCATTTTGATCTTAGCGGGTATGTAAACAAGCAAAATTGTCGCATTTGGGGCACAGAAAACCCGCACGAAAGCCGATAAACCCAAAACGAGTCACTGTTTGGTGCGGATTTTGGTCCAGAGGCATAATTGGGCGATTTTACTTCGAAAATGAGCAAGGAGTGGCCGTTACAGTCAATAGCGGTCGTTATCGGGCGATGTTGAACAAATTTTTGTTCACAAAAATTGAAGAGGAGGATATTAGCAACATTTGGTTTCAACAGGACGGTGCTACGTGCCACACAGCCGAAGCTACACTCGAGGTTTTGCGCCCTGTTTTTGAAGATCGTATTATCAGCCGCAGAGCTGATGTCGTTTGGCCACCTCGAAGCTGCAATTTGACACCGTTGGACTATTATTTGTGGGGTGCCGTCAAAGATAAATGTTACGCCAACAAGCCAGAGACAATTGACGCTTTAAATGACAATATTCGTGAAGCCATTGGTGAAATACAGCTGCACACAATCGATAATGTGCTTAAAAATTGGACCGATCGTGTAGGCTACTGCATGGCTGGCCGAGGCAGCCATTTGAATGAAATTATTTTCCATTATTAACCGGAAGGATTGTACTTTCAAATAAAAAAAGAAATTTGAGAAAATATTCAGTAATTTTTTTTATAGCATTTTCAAAAAGAAATTATATGGCGGACCCTTTACTTGTTTTTATTTTCTTTAAATATTAACGTTTTATTGTTTATTTTTATTTTATTTCTATTTTTTGCTGACACAGAAGTTCCACAAATGACCCCAATTTACTTGTCATTTTAAATTTTTCGATTACTCCGTTTATGTCTGTTTATGTCTTGCTTTAGCAATAATGTGTCGTCTGCTAATGTTTTATGGCAGACGCTTAGTTTTTTCTCTTCTTAAAAAAGAAGTACACTTAAACCTTGATTTACAGGTATATAACTGCAAGTCTTAAATGCGTTCAGCTTCTAACTTAATTAAATTAAATATGATTTATATTTACTATAGCATAACTTAAGGCTAACGACTCTAATGCTTTCATACGATATTGCCATATCTCAATTAATTTTAAAGAGATCGTTAATCGAGTTATAAATTTATATGACCTACTGTACCAATTACAAGTAATATATTTTTATTTTTCTTTTCCACCTTTTGCTGAAGCTAAGTGTAACAGCAAATAGTTTTTCTGTTTTTTATTTCTCTCTTGTAACTACCAACAGTACCGTTATAAAATAACCTGAAGTAATGAGAGAGAAAGAGAGAGAGAGAGAGCGACATTATGAAAGAGTATATAAAGAAGCATGTGAAGGCAAGAGAATTACATTTTAATTAACTGTTAAATTGTATTTTTAAAGTCAAAGGCTTGAAAACATAGCATTCGTAATACAGTCACACTGTTGCATACTTTAGGGATTTTTGGTTTAAATTATAATTTATTTGTAAAAGCCAGCATAAAATAAGGAGAACATTTACAGATAAAATGAAACAAATGGGTGTTAGGGGACTTATGTTCAAAGCTTAAATGGTATATATCTAATTAAAGTATTTATCATTTTAAATAAAAGTGGAATTTGGGAATTTCGTGACTGCTTGATATTTCAACAGCAGTAATTTTCAAAGTAATACTGCTTCCATTAAATGTTATCTATTACTAGGCTACTGTCGAAATGTTAAACGCTACTGAAAGTGAAAAACCTATTTAATTTTAACAAAAAATTAAAAAAATTAAGCTTCATGTGCTTAGTTAAGACAGTGAGTTATTTTTACAATAAAATCATTAGCACAGCTCTGGAGAGGCTTAATAAATACAATAAATAGGGACTTTGCTTCTTCAATTACCATGGCTTGTAAAGGATTCCCAGAGATATCGTTACGTGGGAAATAGTTCAACAAAATCAAAGGAATATTGGACGAAAAAGAGTGAATTGCAGGCGGTAGTTGAGGCGTCTTAACCGGTCGGCTATATAATGCTTTTTATTAATATTTGAATATGAAACAATTAACCTTTAGATGATATAGTAGCACTATATAACACTCGATTATAAACGCTTTTATTTGACAGTTTTAATAAAGTGTTTATAGGTGAAACATGGATCCTTTACAGTACATCAGATAACAACAAAAAAGTTAATTTTGACCTTTGGCTAAAATGTGATCATTTTCGAGGAGTGATTGATTGGTGGTTAACAGGCGAGATACGTACTTGTGTTTTTAAGTAAACTTGTCGGCGGAACAAGGATCCAGTACAACAAACTAGAAAGCAAAATATAATCAAAGCAGTTGTTTGCTCTGGGTACTCGTGCATCAAAGAAGATTAAGTTCAATCTGAAGTTTAATTGTAACCATGGCAGTTTTTGAGGATGCCTACTTTGAAACTCACTCAGATTTCCTTAGAAAAGGTGAAGTGCTTAGGTTAGGTTAGGTTACGTGGATCGGCCGCCATTCGCGAGTCACTTGCAGGCCTTCTGGCCCATTGTGCTACCCATTAGTAAATAGTTTCATGAAAAAAAAAAAAACAAAAGAAAGCCATATTAAAGACCCAAGCTACCCATCAAAGCCTGAAAATTCAGTTTATATATTCAGCCAACCAGATTCCCAGACGAATTTGATCAAATTCAACAGTGAAACAACCCAGAGACAGGCCAGATCATGAAACTGGCATGCAACTAGCTGCCTTAGAGTGACGCACTTGCAGAGGAGGTATTGTAACGATTTCTCTTCCTTCTTACCTTGATAGCCGCTGCCGTAGCCATGACCATGGTGCCACATGTGTTATATCATACAGAGCCCGGTAATTATGCCCGTAAGAAGCCTATCGATCCACTTCCAAACTTAAGAAGATACATAGTCGTCTTCATAGACAGAAAAGGCCAGAGCATTCTGGATATTCTATAAGTGGTCATATTGGTCCACCTCTGTTCTAAAGATGTAATGTAAGTCCCTCTGCGTAATAGCCACACGCAAAGAGGTTGCCTTAGTAGCATAGTCATCAGCAATATCATCCCCTCAGATGCTCGCATGACTTGGAATCCATAACAGTTCGACATGCTGCTGTTCCAGTTAGACCAGTGAGCCAATATAGCTGAGATTACGTTTCAATTTGGAGTCGAGAGCAGTGATTGTCGCAAGATTGTCTACTAAGATTCAAATAGACCCCGAAGCATCGAGAGCTAATTTTCGGATATGTCACGGCAATGTCTATATCAGAAACCACAGCCTGAAAAATAGTGTAATCATCGAGCAGTCTAAGAGAAAATTTGAGGTCAAGGTCATTAGACTGGAAACCCGACCACGTGGCGGTTAACAGCAAATAGTATTCAAAGTCTATAGACATATTTAATCCATTCTCTGCCACCTCGAAAAAGATGGTCGAACCACAACACACGAGTTAATTTTACGTAAAACAAAATGTTTTCACAGAATTATCTTAATATTTTTTATAATAATAGAAGGATCAATGATAATTATGTGAGAAACAAAATATCGGCCAAATGCTTGCCATGGCTTCGGTGGCATACCTCTATCCGTCAGTCAATATTTTCAATGACTCTGAGACATAATGCTCAATGTCGTTAATGTGTCGAATTATCTCATCCTCTTGCTTTTGAATTGTTCTTGGCTTATTGATGTGCACTTTTTCTTTTAAATATCCCCAAAGAAAGTAGTCCAACGGTGTCAAATCACATGATCACGGCCAATTAACATCACCACGACATGAGATTACACGGCCATTGAGTTTTTCGCACAAAAAAGCCATTGTCTCGTTAGCTGTTTGGCAAGTGACATCATTATTTTTCAACCACATATAGTCCAGGTCTATATACCCAATGTCTGGCCACAAGAATTTCGCTATCATCTCACGATAGCGAACACCATACACGGTAACTGCTTGACTGACTTCATTTTCGAAGATGTACGAACAACAGCAATGATTTCCACAGAACGAATTGGGCGAGCATGCGCAGGTGTTTCCACATATCCAACAGACAAGTTTTGCTGAAATTTGCGCACAATTCTGCCGATTGTGTACACATTTGGTCGATGATGCTAACCAAGCAAATCACGAAGTGCACGAAATTCATATTGATTTGAACGCCCATTTCCGTAAAAGGCTTCAACAATTTTAACGCGCTGCTTAATTGAGTACCTCTCCATGGTGGAATGTGTCAAACACTGAAACAAAGAAATGTCAAATTAAGTTGGGCAAAAAACTTGACGTTGAGGTGTGACTCACAATTATTATAACATACGATGTGTACGAAATGGCAGTGCAAGTAACCTCATACATTTTAGGTTTGGCAGCAAATGGGTTAATACTGGTTAATTTTCAATACCGCGTGGAAAAAAGAGAAGATATTTTTCATATTTAGAACCTTACGGATATTTTTTGTTTCCAGATTTAAGGATATGGTAGTGTAGTTAGAAATTTAAGTCATCATTGGAACAAACCTCCATTCATTCCATAAATGCAAAAAATGCTGGACTAAATGTATTAAGTTAAGCGAAGATTGTGTTGGCAAATAACACGGTTCTCTTGTCAAAGAATGGCAAGAAAAAAATATCAAAAAGATTGCAGATTTATCAGACCAAATTTTTAATTTGAATTCAACTTTTAATTTTCTTTGTCTGTACAATTTGAAGCATATTCTTTAAATTTAAAACACCCTAAGGATATCGCAATTTAAAGCAAATAATGAAAAATTTTATAATAAAAGTCCTTCATTTTTTAATTGTTTTTTGTTTCTGTTTTTGTTTTCATTTATTTTTGTTTTGTATTTCCTCTGCTTTTCATGTTTTTAATTTATACCTGCTATGATGGCATTTTCAAAAGTTGTTTAATTACAATTTACGTAAAATATACTAAAGCATATACTAAAGGTAAATCAGTTTTGTACAGCATACCTTAAGGGAAGCTGTTGTAAAAACATTTATTTTTGATTTACTCTGAAAGCAGTAATATTATAAACGTTAGTACAATAGTTTTGGTATTCTATTTTTGCATTTTTTAACTTTTTTAAATTTAATTTTAAAACAATTTTTTATCATAATTTTCTGTTTTTAATTTTCAGATGATTCCGCATTTTAGGAGCAGGATGTTAATGCTGACAGTGTGTTGTAGCTGTTTGACAGTGTAAAGTACGAGACTTGCCTTCAAAAAACATATGACAGCGGAAATTTAAAAACTGCAAACATATTAAAACTCATAAAAAGTGAAAAGTTTGTTTTCGGAAAAAAATTCAAAAAAAAAGAATAAATAATTTGAGTGCGAAAAAAATGTTAACGAGTATGCTAAGCAAGAAATGAGTGTTTAAAATAAAAAATAATATATTTCCTTTGCAATATAAATAAAAAAAATGTATTCAAGTGTTTCAGAAACCTTATGAATGTCAGCCCTAAGCTTTAAATCAGCCAGCATCCTTACGACAAATCACCACTATTCAACGTTAATATTTAAGCACCTCGAGAATTAAACTGAAGCAATGAAAATAAAATTCATTTGAAAAAAGCAAAAAAAAAATCCCACTTTAGTTAAGTTAATATTTTTAAACAAAATTTTGTTGGTCAAATATTTTGTTAACCTTCAAATAGTAATTTATTATATCCGTTCTGGGAACCTTTAGTATTCCCATCTTTTGTATTTGAATGCGTGTTAAGAATATTATTTCAACTCGCTGTGTTTAGTTTTATTTTTTATCACAGTTGGTATTTTCGTTTCGGTTCGTTTTCTAGTTTTCGTTTCTATTTTTTTTTGTTTGTCGTAGTAGTACGTGTTAAACCCAGTCTCGCGCTTACTTAAATACCCCAAAAATAGAACGGCAGACGTGCATTAAATTTTATTTTCAACAATTTAAGTGCGAGTTAACAAAAAGGGCAGCAACATGGCTATGGAATGGATAACTGCTATGGACAAAAGGTGAGTTTGCATTTTTGTTTTTAAATCTAACAAATATCTTACAAAAGAGTAGAGTAAGTGCAATCTGAAAAACACACTTTAATGTGTCCTAAAAGTATTCTAAAAAAGAAGAAAAGTAAAATGTGTGTGTATGTATAGGATTAATAAATCCTTAATAAACAGTTTTATTTAAGAAATAGTCCTAAAGAATTTAAAATTGTAACCCAAAATTCTGCTTATCTCTGGCGATATGACAAACATCAGACAATTGACCAGGAGATAGGGCCATCTATTGAGAAAAAATTATGAACACAATGAGAATTATTTTAAACCGTTCATCAACGAAATATTACTTTTCATTGTGTTATGTTTTTAGCATGCCAGTGTATTATTTTGTTATTGTTATATTTGTAACGTCACGTTACAAGCCCGACAACTGTACATTAGAGTTGCAAAACAATCGATAGTACTATCGATAGTTTGTTTTGTTTTTGGCTGACCATTGATAGTTTTTTTTCCCTATCGATACTATCGTCAAATCCCAAGGGTAAATACGGAAGCCACTAAATGCAGTCAAAGTCACATTTGCAAAAATTTGTTTGACGCAGATCGTTAGCCGTCTGTAAACTTTTGTAGATACATAGGGACACAGTTAACCAGTTTCTTAAATTTCTATTTTTTTAGACTCAAATAAAGTATGAATTGTAACTAAAATACGTTCGTATATACGATTTTGCATTTGACCGAAACAAATTATTACCTTGATCAAAAAGTTCCCGAAATAACACCCGTGTGGCCGGAATAATCTACGCTGGCTACGTATCTATGACGCTAAGATTTAGCGGAATATCAACAACAGATGTACAAAAAAACTCAAATCGGAACGATGGGACCAGCAACGGGGGTTATTCCGGGAACTTTTTGATCAAGGTAGGAATCTTCGTTTCGTCAGACCGTAGCATGTTGTTCTAACTATTATGGTGCAGGTGTTGCTACCGTTTGTTGAGAAATTATCCATTTCGAGGACTCTTACTAGCTTCCATAAGTTTTTTTACTTATTGTGCGGCTAGAAACAGGAAATAAGTTCATTTTTGAGGCTTTTTGATGACTTGAAGTGAATTAGAAGTTGATAGTTGTTCTACGCTTTCTCCCATTGTCTCTGCAGTTTTCTTTCACTGGATCTTATTAATTACTTTAGTTTTGAAGAACTATCTGCTATAGCTATCGAGTGGGCCGACTATCGATAGTTTGGCAGCTCTACTGTACATCACATGTGTTGACTGAGTTTATATACCTTGGCACTGGCATTACCAGCGACAACGACGCCTGAAGATCAAGTATAGAATTACACTTCAAAGAGATGTCATTGTGGTCTTAAAAGAATTGTGAATTGTATGACCTCTCTTATGCTATGTTCGCACGAGACTTTGGATTACTTCGTTCTCTGTTTGTATTACTTATTTAGATTCTCCCGTTTGCACAGCACCTTTTCAGCTACTGGCTTATGAAATTAATGCAGCGAGCGGCAATTGTTTTGTTTTTTTTTTCGATATTTAATTATTTTTTTTTCATTTTTCGTGCTTGACAGCATACTTTAAGGAGGTTAATGTATGACAAAAGCATTTAAATTAAAAGCTTAAAAGTATACTAAACTCATATGACTAAAATTTTGCAAATATAAGAGATGACACTAAAATTGAAGTAATACACAGGGTAATAGAAACAGAATTGTTCTCAATTTAGGTGATTCTCTTTCAAAATTTTGTACGGAAATTTTTGTAATTAAACTCATAATCTGGGTTTGTATTTTGAATGAGAGAGGGAATGACGAAAAAACGGTGTCATGTGAACGTAGCATTACACGGCGAAATTGATACATTAGAATTTGCTTTTCTTTGCTGTTCTTCTTTGCAGCGGGTTAAAATAGACGTTGTCACTCACCGTTGCAGCTGCATTAGGTGTGTTCGAGAGAAAAGTTCTACGATAAGTTTCTTTAAAGTTTGGTAATGAATTTAGTATTCGAGCTAACTACGAGCGCTGTACGAGCTATAAAAAGCGGCTATGCTGGCTCGGAGATGTCGTTCGAATATATAAAGGTGCTTCAGTGAGAAGAATGTTTAATGTGGATGTCGTTTTTCTCTACGTTGGAGAGTTCAAACCGACGAAGCCCTGTCTGCGATGACTGTGACTAATTGCCGATGGCGCGTGCTAAATAGGGGCCTGATAGGAGGCGCTGAAGCATGTCGATTATGTTTATAACTTAGTAATTAATGTCTACATCGTGAACATTTATAGAAAAGCTTAGATATTGCTCTTTGATTTTGAAGAAGAACTTATTTCTAGCATAACTTCAGGCGTAGGAAACATCTGCAAATAGCTACGATAAGAAACATTATCTTATAAATTTATAATTGACCTACGAACTTACTAGGCTTAAAACTTACTTCTTTGTAAATTAATAATTAAGTTTCAACTTAAGCATAACTTAAGGCGTAAAAGTTGTATTATTGAAAGTGTATATTGCGTGATATATACAAATAAATTGGACATCCTAGTTCAAGACGAGCTTAAGGAACATAAAATTCGGAACTTTAGCCTAATGATCAAGCAATTCCATTGTTTTGTTTCTGTAATCAAATTGATTTTCAAGCTAAGTAGATGATTAATCTACTATAGGTCGCCTCCATTGTGCGTAGGGGTGAAATTCCTTGCTAAGTGGTAGACTTAGCGCTGTAATTTCTTCTCGGTAGGTTTAGTTTATTTATTTATTTTGAAGTTCGGCACAACAGTAATAAATCTTATAGTTAAAGTACAGAATTAATTAATAACAATAAGGTACTTATGGAAAAATTAAATTTCAATACTTAATATAAATTATAAAACCTTAAAAACTAGAAAGAAGGAAACGAAGATCAGAATTAGTAAAAAAAAAGAAAATGTGAAATAGAATATAATTTAAAAAGAAAAAGCAAAAAAAAAATATATATGTATATATTGCAAGTCTCAACTTTAACAAGTCTTCTGGGCCGAATGGCATACCAGCACTGGTCCTGAAGCAGTGCTCTTCGACGCTTGCGCCTCCATTAGCTCACCTTTTCAGTGCGTCATATCGCGCCGGTATTTTTCCATTTTGCTGGAAGGTTGCTAATGTAACGCCAATCCCCAAAAGGGCTTGGAACTACCGTCCAATAGCAGTTTGTTCCACACTCGTTAAGGTTATGGAGAGTATGATTAATCACCACCTTGTGGGATATCTGGAGTCCAACGATTTACTTAGCGATCGTCAGTACGGTTTCCGAAAGGGCCGTTCTACTGGTGACCTGCTGGCGTAGCTCTCGGAGAAGTGGAACAAGTCCATTCATGGTTTTGGCGAGAGTAAGGTTGTGGCTCTGGATATCTCAAAGGCGTTTGATAGAGTTTAGCACGAGGCTCTCATTTCGAAACTTAATGCTTTTGGTGTCGGTAGTCACTTCTCTCGATTTAAATCGAGTTTTCTCAGAGATCGCTCTATAAGAGTGGTTATAGATGGCGAGTTCATGGTAAACTCAGTGGTACTGTAAGGCTCTGTTATTTCTCCTACTCTTTTTGGATGACAGCAACATTTGTCACTCATATTCCTTTGATCGTAGACCGTGGCTTTTGGAGGTTGGGGTAAGGAGAATGAATATAAACGACACAGTCACAAGTGACGTGCGAACAGGGTCGATTTAAATGCACGTAAGACTCAATGTCATATGTATCAATGGGTAATGTGGATATCGGGAAATCAGATGCTCTTGATGTTCTGGCCATGAGAATTCACTGTGACGTTCGTTGGAATGATCACATATTTCAAGCGTCGAAAGAAGCATTCAAGTGCCTTGGTTTTTTAAGACGGTGCAAAAAATACTTCACCCCATCTGATCTCCTTAATATTTACAAGACCTATATCCGTCCCAAAATGGAATACAACTCTCATGTATGGGCCGGTGCTTCAAAGTCTATTTTGAAGCTTCTCGACCGCGTACAGGAAAGAGCGAAGATACTCATCAATGACGGTAGGGTAGCCAACTCTATCGATTCATTGGAGCACCATCGCAATGTGGCGTGTGTTTCATTGTTCTATCGGTACAATAACGGAATGTGTTCTAATGAAATTAAGGAATTAATTCCCAAAAATCGTATATTTTTACGTAGTACTCGTATTTCTCGTAGAGCGCATCCCTTTGTAGTTGATTGTCCAGGAATTCGCACAATGCATTATAGGGAGAATTCGTTCTTTGGTCGCACTGTTCGGTTGTGGAATAATCTTCCAGCAAAAGTATTTCCTGCCACTTACGACATGAGTAAATTTAAATCTAAGGTCCATAAACATTACTCCCTCTGTCCTCCTTCCAATAACCTATTTTCCTAGTACCAGCACAATGCATTAAAAAGAAATATTCAATTTGCCTGCAGTTTTATCACGAGGTTTGCTGAAAAATCAACTGGATATTTAAGTTATAAAATTACTTTCTATATTTAAAAAATAGGCTTTTTTCCTTAAAAGCACACCTTTTCGTATTCGTATTCCTGAAAAGTTTTTAATTTAAATTAAAGCTACAATATAACATTAAACTTGACAGTTCCCATACTTAATATGTAGAACACTGCGTTATCTTTTAAAAATTGCATGTGTATACATTATAACATACTTTTAGGAACTTAAAAGCCGAATTTAAGCCGTTTTATAATAAAAATTGTTTAAATTGTGTCATCATACAAATTTGTAAGCCTTTAATCCAATTTAACTCCAAACGATATTTATCACAGAAAGATAACAAAATATCGTTATGATTATCTTTTCCTTTATTTTCTCTCTTTTTTGCTGTTTTTAAAGGTTATCTATTTATAAGAGCATAAAATAATGAATATAAGTGACTGTTTCAAGTATTCAAAATGAATAATTTTTTATAGATACAGACATACATATATACAGACATACATACACACTTAAGCAAATTGTATTAGACATTTCATGTTGCTTTAAGTGTAGCAAATATAAATATTAGAATGCTTAAAAAACATAAGCATTATACTCGTATGTATATATTAAAAGAGACACAATAATATATTTAATAAAGATGATGTAGTGCCTAAAAGTATACTTTATAATATGCAATAAAGTATTCTTAAAACAAATTTTATACGCACACATTTTCTCATTTTTTGTCTCGCCATGGTAATCAAAGGTAAACACACTTGACAACAAAAGCATTTCTTAAAAAACAATATCTTAATAATAAGAAACGCCTTAAAATATGCCAGTAAAAATATTATCTCATTTACAGGCAAAGGTGTGAGCTTGTGAAAGTATGCAACACTCTTACATATACATATGTGCAGACATTTAAATACTTAAAACTTTTGTCAAAGATTTCAGTAGCTTGATAATAATGGCCTCAAATATCCTTGGGTTTGAAATATTTTTGCTATTTGTGAACCTCAATTAAGAGACATTTTTGTGTCATTTATGCTCTTTTTCTTTCTTTTCATTTCTGTTGTATTGACAACTAATTTCCTTTTAAAGAGAAGGCCAGTTTATTTACGTTTTTGTGTTATACTTCGCTTAAAGCTTATGCTAGAACTTACAAACAAATATTCTTGTTTTCCTTAAAGTATGCTAAAATAAAAAGTAAGAATATATTATACGTTAGTTTCTATAAAGAAGACTCTTTGGCATTTTGTTAATGTAAAATTCCTAAAATGGTTTAATTGCAAGATATATGTTTGAAATATTTTAAAATGAGCTTATTATACTTAAAATATGCTTAATTTATTTGACAATAATTAAATAACTCATTGTTATCTTATATATAAAAATTAATGCATGTTTGTAGGTATGTATGTTTGTTTGTGCCTTATAAACAGTTAAACCTTTGAACCGATTTTCTTGAAAATTTTACAGTACCCCTGTGTATGTCCGGAAGGAACTATAGGTTATATAAACTTCCAACTGGACGGTGCCACGCCCATACAAAATGTATATTTATTTATCAACATTTTCAAAATGGTAACAGAAAGATTCTCTAAAATGGTCCAAATAGATTCATAGTCAGGAAAAATCATCAGTAAAATTTGACGGAATTCGACAAGTGAGAGTGGTACCTCCTTTACAAAGTGAATATTGATTTTAGTATATCTTGAGAACGGTTAAGGCAAAAGCTGCTGAATTTGGTCTGAATGACTACTTCATAGCCCATACAAGTCGCTAGTGAAAAAGTGGGGTAAATTGGACAAGTGGGCGTGGTACCTTCCATATAAACTAATATTGATATCTTTAGAACGTCGCTTTTAAGGCACTTAGCTGGAATGAATGCTGCGATACGTCACAAATGTTCTCGATTGGTAATATGTTAGAATTGTTTTGCGTACCTGGACATTGTGAAATAGATGGTAATGAAATGGCGGATGCATGGGCCAGAAAAGATTCCATGATACCCTATATTGGTCCTTGCTGTGCAGCACCATTTACTACCATCTAATCAAGATTATGAAATTGCCAGATGCTTGCAACACTTGAATGCTCTAAGGGGACTCGCCATGCAATTTGGGCGTCGCTCTCAGGTTCCCAAGTATGGTAGGACGTACTTGAAACTCCTTACGGGCCACTGGAGACTAAAAGCGTATCTTAAGAGAATGGCGGTCGCAGAAATGGATGTTTGTAGACTGTTCTCGCAGGCATCAGAAACCACGGGACACATTTTCTGTGAATTAGGGGTTCTTGATAGGCTTAGGTGGAAGTGTTCAGGTAGACATATGATCTTATTTGGGTGACATTACAGTTTCAGATCTGCTGATGTTCATTAGGCAGGCAGCAGATTTGCTGAATAAGGCATAAACAAGAAGGAGCACAATAGATGCCATGGGATGCAATATCCTGCAATAGTGCCTGGTCAGGAGGATAATAATAATAAACAGTTTAATTATTGGCAGGTCAAATATCAAAATTAACCATTGCACTGTTCTGTCCGCTCTGGGCGGAAATAGCTTGGCACTCACATATGTTCAGATATTTTTGCATGAATTGCATAGAACCTACACCGATTTTTCTCAATATTTCTTAAAATACAGTGATGGTATCTAAAACTACAATGCTCTTGTTGAGCAGTAATAGCCTCCTGGATCTATAAAAAAAAAAAAACAGAATAAATCTCCTTGATTGTCTCATACCGGAAGCATTTTTGCAAAACCAAGCGAATTCCTCCTCAGACAGCGAAAAATGGCCCAGATCCAAATAAAACCCTACAGGCTTTCCTTTCAGTCCTTCCTTTTCCAGAAGAGCCCTTATGACCAGGGCCCAACATAGAGTAAGGTTGCTTGACTATCTGACATTACACTAATGCTCAAACCCTACGATTTTCTCTTCAGACCTCTTAACGCAAGAGAAGATGTCGTAAATCTCCACCTCGAATATTGGAGAGTATAAGCAAAGGACTTCAGAAATTTTGATACCGGCTCCGGTATCACCGTCGGTGAACTAAGTCTGGTCCTTGATATTACGGCACAACGATTTCTTCAACCATGAATTCCTTCCGGGTATAAAGACTTCAAAGTTCTTGCCAAGCATCAAAGTAGGCCAGACATATTATCATTAATTCTAACAAGAAGCGCTCTTTTATATGCCACATAACCGAAATGTGTAATGAAGTGGCCCAAACTACAAATGTGGGACAGGTCCTCATTGTAGCCAGGATTAAAATACGTGTTAGGCAAAATACTCTATCACAAAGAGCCCGCGCATTAGCTTGCACCACTCTAGGATACCACGCTATAGCAGCATAGGTCATATTATCGTAACGAAGGACCAATAGATCATTTTGTGTTTTAGACCATACCGTTTACTTTAAAAGTGCTGGCAGGCATAATGCGCCCTGAACGCCTTTTTCGTAACATACAGCAAAGGCTTCCTTTTTCCAGAATTATCCCTAAATATTTCACTTAATAAGTGAATTTATAACCCAGAATCCAGGGAATGGTATCATCACCGTCTTCGCAGTATTTATAGTAAACCTTCTCTCTCTCCTGTTACATCAACGGCACATTATATGCGCTTCGATATGTTTACCTTGTCCTAATGGCATGGGCCATTGACTAGATTTGCCCCAAGCTTTAGATATAAAGACCATTTTTACCTCGCGCCAGCTTACAGGCTAGTGGCAAGCCAAGAGACCAGACGTGAAAATCCTTGATAGTTGAAATAAGATCTTCTCTCTTGGAAAAGGCAATGAAAAATTTCATTTTCTAGATTGATATTGCCTGGTCTCTTGCTTGAAAGGGTTTATAGCTTTGGTGATATTACTTTTATTTTATTTTGTTGCAGACAAAAGAACAAAGATGATGAGGTATTTGTATTTTAGGAATTTCATAGTATGTTGGCTTCGTAGTAGGACCATTTTGCCATTTACCGTTTGACAAACAATATAATTCTCTTCTCCCTTATTTCTAAGTCGGTACATGGTTGTGAGCATGTTATCTAAGGATTCTATGTCCTTAATTTCTAGCAAATTAAATGTTTAAAATTTGCATTTTTTACAAGAAAAATAAAAAGATTCATAAAACAACTAAAACCATTCCGACGGCTCAAGCTGCTTTTTCCTTTTTTGTTCTAAAATTTATAATTAAAACATAAATAAACCCAAAATCCCCAAAGCAAACAATCATTTTTAACGACTTCAAATTAGATTTTTCCCTATCAATTTATCACAAGAGAAAATAAAAATAAAAAAGTGCCATAATTAACCTTTTTGCTGTAACTTTGGGGCACTTTAATCCCTTTTTTGTTTGTTTGCTGTTGCTAGAAGAGAAGAGAAACTTATTTCTCATTGTATGACTACTTAACATTAAAGCATTATCCTGCTTATGGACATATGTGAGTGAGTGTTTATATGAGATCATGTTTTTTTCTAGTCTCTTTTGAATTTTTGTAATTTTTTCTTCTTCTTCTTTTTTACACATTTTATAACAATAACAAGTGTCAGCAAAAGCAGCATGTATTTTAGCACATTGTAAAGATTTTTCTAACGAAGACGAGACGAGAGAGAAGGAGAGATAGAGACCTTTTATTTATTTATTATGGGATTTTAACACAAATAATGAATTACACACAGACACTTACGCATACTATAGGCGCTCTGGCTTAGGCACTCTCATCCATTTACAGTAAAGTTAGTGAACAAGAATACAAAAGAGAAAGTTTTTATCTATTTATACTTTAAAGCACTCACACTCACACCTATACCTGTACTTACGAAAGAATAGCTTTTACCTTGTGTTTAAGACAAATAACTTTCTTTTGTGCAATTAATCAATGAATGAGAGTAGAAGAAAGAGAAAGAGTGTTAGCAAGTGTTTGAATGTGTATTTGTGTACCATAAGTATAAAATAATGTGTTGTTTGTGGTCAACTTAAATTAATCTTAAGGACTTTTATGTTTTATCAGTATAAGCTAATAATTATTATAGCCTACTTTAAGGCGCTGTTATTAGTTGTACTAAACAGTCTCATAGAATTCATATCTTGCTGTAGTATGTAACACAGTAAAGGATAAATAAGAAGTCTTATCCTAGAAAAAAGTTCATAAATAATTTTGAAATTACAAAAGCGATTATAACTTTCAGAAGAAGATTTTAAGTGCAAATGTGTTAAAAAGTATTTTTTATACAATATTTTTATTTTTTCTTAAAGAGTTAAAAAAAAAACGAAAAAAATTCGTAATTTAAAAATAATTTCTTAAAATTTAGCAGCAGAAAATGGTTGCAAAGTGTTAAAGTGGGTGAGTCTGCTACAAAGGGTAGCAGCTTGTAGCAGTTTTTTAACTGCAGACATTGTGTTGATGGGACAGCACTTTTTTTCTATGCTACATGAGGGTATTTTTGCCTCTGGCGAAGGTTCTAAATAATATTCATCAGTAATTATTTTAAGAAGTAAAAACATTGGCATTACGCCTCTAAAAACAGTTACTCGGCCTTGCTAGATGACATCTAGCCCAACTAGCCTTGCTAAAAGCACGTTTACCTTAAGAAACTCACTGTTTTGATTAATCTTAGCACTCTGGTGTGTTATACATATGCAAATATGTACGTAGACAGTGGTCATAAGGCCAATCCTTATCAATGATGCACTTGTTTGGTGAAAGGCGGTGGATATTGGGTTGCAATTAGCAATTAATAGGTTGCAGAAACTGGCATGTGCCATTAGTTTCTGTCCTCGAGCCAGTTTGGAGACAATGCTGAACATAACCGCGCTTAGGCTCATGGAATCGAACAGCTTGAGACATGTCCCTGGCATGTCGGACAGATACCCTCTGAGGATGAGTGGCCTGAGGATGATCTGCCCCTCGGGAGAACATGGTATTGGTCTATCTTGATGATTTAAAGACTGAACGGGGAACATAGTCGATTTTCCACTCTAATGAACTTAAGCTTAGGGTCTCTTTCAGACTGCCCGATGTTTGCACTGGTGTCCAGGCGGAGGTTTACGCCATAGAAAGAGCTGTGAGGCGTATTCGGAGTCTATTGGAATCTACGTGGATAGTATTGTACAATTTATACTCTCGACAACAGCGTAGTAAGATCGAAATGTCTTCTCAGCTGTATTTACTAATTGGCCCGATTGGTAAGGCATCATGTCAGACTGATATAGATTCTGAGTCATGCGAGAATTCTAAGGAAGTATTGTTACTAATGAGTGCTCTACTAAAGAGTCCTTCCTGCGTGGTCTTATGATGGGGGACATACATTTCACTCTGTTTGCGCTGTCGCGCTTGATAAACAGATGGGCGCTGCGCATGATGGAACACAGGTGGACTGGTATAATTACCGGACACTTAAGGATGGGACATATGTCGAAGTATATGAAGGCACTGGTCACTGTAGCAGCTATCGGGATGGGGAGGAAAAGGAATCAGTACAACAGCATCTCTGTGACTACGTTGGGGATACCGGCAGGCTCACGTGAGGGACTCATCATTTTAAAAGTCTCCCATGTCAGGATTTTCGGCTTCTTTCACTCTGATATATAGCACAATGGCCCAAAGGACCTTTGAATAAGCCCGCGGATCGCAGGCTACTCACATTACTTAGTGTTGTACAACCTGGTAGGCAGATTGTTTAAATTGCCCTTAAATAACGTCAAACATTGCTTTAAAGTGGTCACAAGTGTGTGTATATTTTCATATACCATTACCTGTTTCATATGCAAATATTAAAGCAAAATTTGATGAAATTCCTTCATTTATATGACTTCAGCTTAAGCTACTCTTCACGCTTTTGAATTTCAAATAGTCGCTATTATTTTGTGGATTTTTACTTAATCGATCGTCTAGCTAATTTTAGAGTTGGGTTCTTGAGCTCTTTCAATGAGTTAGTTCGTTCACTTACAACACAAAACATGTATGTTAAACACACACACATACACACACATACATAAATAAAAATGTTGTTGTAAATGAACAAACTAGCTCATTAGGAAAGCTAAACCACCCAACTCTAGCTAATTTGTGCTAATACGGCCACAATAGAACTCAGAACTCAAATTTTAATAAACATTGAAATTAGCCTTCTTTGGGTTTTGTAATGATATTGCATTTTCGTTAAAGCTATCAAAGTTGTCTGATTTCAGTGGCTGTCAGACGTAGCTTGCTCGAAATGATCGGTAGTAGTCCTGTACATAACGCTTGATATATAAAAGTTAAGGAGTATTCAAGCTCCCCTCGTAATTTGTAAAATAATACTTAATCACTTAATTTACAGCCTGTTGTCGGTCTTGGGCTGTATAACCAATGATCTCAGAGTTCGGTTTTTTGAGTCTTGGTCTTCTCTGTCCGCGTTTTTCGTAGTATGTAAACATTGCCTTAGCCAGCGAAGTTATTGTATTTTTAAGCGTTTTAATTCATTTATGTCGGAATACAGCTCATACAACTTACAGTTTTTTAAGTCTTTTTAGCGGATCGTTCTGACGAATATATCCTACACCGCTTCGTCACCCGCTCGTCACAAGTACCCACTCTTCGTCGCCATATTTTGAATATGACTTATTTTGATTTTTTCAACGACTCTCAACATAAACATTTTCCAAAGCTGTCGATTATCTCTCTCTCTCTCTCTCTCTCTTATATTATATTTGAAATAAATTGTTGTCTTATATTTTGCCAACTTAAAAAGTAATTGTCTTATCCCACTTCAGTGCTCTCTTAACGTCCCAGAGAAATAAAAATATTTTCAATATTTTTTAACGGTTGCCAATGCCTGCCTGTCACTATGTGTCAGATAGTAAAAAAGAAATATTAAAAAATAATTTTTTTTTAATAATTTATTTTTAAAATATTAAATAATTGAAACTGCCTCAGTAATTTTTTTATAAAATTATTTTTAAATTAACTAAAATTGAAGTTAATTTAAGTTATTGTTTTTTTTTTCTTTTAAAACCACCCCATAGTGCATTACGTATACGTTATATTAAAAAGAAAAAAGTAATTCTTGTCAAAACTCATTATCTTATTGTGGCTGCTTATGTCTTAATGTTCTTTTCTTATCTTATTTATTTGTTTTTTTCATATTTTTCTTCATTCATGGCAGACCTTGTGACCGTAATCTGCGAGATGTTGAATTGATATCCTGTCGTCTGAGACGCGTGGAGCCATTGTGTCGTCTTCCTGGCTCAGCATTGCAGCAACTGGCCATGTGCGGCTTCTACGAGGATCTTGAAAAAGGCGTTACACGTAAGTAGATGAGTAGCACAAGCCAAAATACATTAAAATTACAATGAGTCATTTATTCAGCCACCACCCATCGCATCACCCATTTTACTGGAAATATTAAAATTCAGTGGAAAATTTTTGCAAAATACAATTGAAAAAAAAAAAACAAATTTTTTATTCGTAATGGTTTTTTTCAATTTTTTGCACTGTAGCAAGTTTTTTGTTTGTAATTTTATTCCCTTTCTTTATTTGGCTTATTGCCTAAATGTATGCTAAAAATTTTTGTATTTTTATTTTAGTTTTTCGTGCTGGAGAACAAGGTCGCTTTTGGTATGCTGTTCTAGGTGGCTCTTTAGAAGTTCGCTATCATGCTACTGACGCCGACGGAAAGGTTAGTAAAAAATTTAGTTTATAATAGTTGTTGTTGTTGTTCGACAATAGTTGAAAGTGGCAGTGCTGTTGCTGCTACTCTTACTATTCTCAAAAGTACGCATTGGCTCTTCTATGGCTGGGTCTTTTATTTTAAGGTTGATGGAGCTCAAATCTTATGGAAATAATAAATATTTAATAAGTTTTCTTTTTTCGGCTCTTTTTCTGCTCTTCGTGCTCTTGGTTTTGCTTTTTAAAGTGTATTTTTTTTAATAAATTGCTTCTTTGGTTATCTTCTACAAAAATGTTGGTTTTTAAGGCGGAAATGAAAAATGATTATACGAAAATTATGGAAATTATTTTAGTGAAAGTTTTGAAAATTCAGAAACAAGTCATCTTATGAAATACAACCTCCTAGACTTTACTGATTTTTGGCAAACTTTAAGAAAAATATCTTAACCTTTGAAACAATTAAGATGAATAAAACCATTTAGATAATATAATGGATAAAATATTTAAATTTATGCAGGGAGAGAGAGAGAGAGAGAAAGAGTAAGAGCTCATGATTTGTGATGATGCCAACTTGTGTCAACAAGAAAAATTGGCAGCGCTTATGCTAAAAACGTAAACATAGAAAGTGAGTATATCTTTCACTTTTTCGCAGCTTTCGCAGAAGCTGGTGTTTTAGTAATCTGTGTCTGAAACATAGTATACCACAAGTATCTACTGTAACCCTAGATATAGTTAAGCTCGAATTATATTTAAAACTAGATCCATAGTTAGAAATATTACCTGCTGATTTGTTGTTATCGGACTAGAATTTAATATATGTTTTTCCGTTACTTCTCTTGGGAGCATATGACTTCCAAAAAGCGTTCCTATTTAACACGGTTTATCGCTCTTGATTTTTCTTCTTCCTACGTTAGATTGTTCTGTTATAGTTCCTAGATAATTGTGCACATCCAGTTGTTTCTTGGTCGGAGGTAGAGAAGCTGCCTCTAACTTGAAAAAAGGTCATCATTGTAAAGTTACCAAAAAGTGGCGACTTAAAGGACTGTAATAATTGGAGAGGAATAACTCTTGTTAATAGCATGTACAAGATACTCGCGGCCATAATACAGAGGAGACTTCAGAGCAAAATAGACAACATATTGCGAGATGAACAAGCAGGCTTCAGATCGAACAGAAGCTGCGTAGATCGGCCCAACACTTTACGAATAATCATTAAGTAGTCTATGGAATGACGTTCCGCCCTATATCTACTGTTCGTCGATTCCAAGGAAGCATTTGATAACATCAGGCGAACGGCAATATGAAAAGCACTAAAAACAATGCGTCAGAGTTTAACGTGAGTACCTATCCTATGGCTTAACCACAGGGTGCCCGAGGCACGGGTGAATTAACGTCTACCAACGCTCGCCAGCCATGATAATCACAAGTGAGTACCAAATTCAAAGGCGCGTTGTTAGGACACTAACCTTCACACCTTGGTGAAGGGTTACAGCACCCGGTTGAGGAGATCCAACACCACATCGAGCTCACGTTCTGCCTGCAATTTAGGTTTAAAACAAAGCACCACCCACAAGGTTGCCTACCCAAAGTCAGGCAGGTACCAAAGTCCCTGGAACTCCAGACTCCCGTTGTACCAGAATAGCTCTGGTCAGGCTTAGTAGCACGAGGAAATTCGCCCACGAGTTACCTATATTTTCGATCCCACAACAGCCCCGAACTAGTCGCCAGTGTATAAAGACAGACAGGTGGCAAGAAAAACGGATAGGGTTTGGGAAAAAGAGAATTTTACTCCCATTTATAATGTATATATTTTTTCTCCGTCACTCCTTTAGATAGCATATTGGCTTTCTACAAAGCATTCTTTGCTTTGTTTCAGTTTCTTTAATCAATTTGATCTTTCAAGCTAAGTAGATGATTAATCCGCTGTAGCTTCCTTCATATGATATTGCGTAGCGGTGAAAATCCTTGCTAATTGGTGGTGATCTTTACTTTAGCACTGTAATTTTTTCCCAGTAGATGGCGTGGTTTTCTGATCATTCGTCTGAGGATTGTTATCATCGCCAGAGGTATGCGCGGAGTCAGGGGGCGGGCTTATTCTTTATTTTTTTAGATGGAGTTGTCTGGAGTGAAGTTGAAGCCACAATTAAATTTTTCTTCGTCATGTTCTCTTCTGGGGCTCAAACCTGAGTCGTTTGTGGTGGTATACATGCCCTCCAAGCACTACATCAGGCTATAATGTACCATGTAATGTATATACATATATAGGTTTCCGAGCAACGCCGGTATGGCAAAGTTAATACTTTTATAAAAATATTTATATTTAAATAAATTTGTCCTTGACTTAGAACTACAATTGTCATAAATATGTTTTTGCTTTTAGTTGTGTATTCATTTTCTTGCTTCAAATCAAATTATGAATAAATTATTTTATACATACATGTATATATGTATGTATTTTATAAGTATGTGTATAGTTATTGTTGTATGTGTGTGTGTGTGTGTTGTCATTGTTGCACTTATATTGTATTTGATGAACGCTGTCAAAGCAGTAGACAGACAGCCTTGTTGACAAATATGGGTGTCAATTACACATTCACACACAATAATTGCAAAAAAAGCAAAACAAAAATACAATATCAACGATAACATTGTAAATGTCAAAAAACATTTTCAAATCGTAAATATCAATGCAAAACAAAACAATTTTGTAGAAGAAAAAATACTCATATTATAATACATTCATTAAATATGAGAATACATGCAAATATTTACAGTTATGTTTACATGCATGCATACATACACTTATAGGCAAGCACCACTAAATACACTGCTACGTACATACTCGTATATACACATTCTAAATAATTCAAAAATATCAACTACAATAATCATGTACATTAGAAAGCAACGTTATTTTGCTCCCTCTCTCGCTCTCTCGCTCTCTCGCTCTCTCTCTTTCTCACCCTTTCAATAAAACTAAACATACGAGTATGTACATATTTAGTTTTAGTAGTATTTTAAGTATTTTTTTTTATAACCCATTTGTTTTTGTTGTTTTCTTTCTATGCCAATAGCAGCGAATATTTGTGCTAAAATTTTGCACTCATACACACTCACATACACACACAAATTAATATTAAGTAGAAATTCAATTTAGAAACATGACAATCATAATGTCATAATACGAATACAAATGCAAATAAATTTCAATATAAACAATAATAAAAAGAACGTTTAGCACAAATTGAAAATAGAAAAATATTCGCACACATACATGGACAATTGCTGGTCTCCGTTGTACAACAAATCCAAATGAATGACAAGAAACAACAAAATAGTACCAACATTACTGCAGACCAAATAACAAAAAAATAACAAGCCATCGCACTTATACGCAATGCAGGGGGCTGGTACATAATATAAATACAATGCGATTGTTGCAGGCTGTACACTAGAGTTGCAGAAATTTTCAGTATCATTTACGTTATAAGCTTGCTAACTGCCGAGACCTGAAGGCTCTCTCAGAAGACTTACATATTATGTATTTATGTAACCCTGCCGTGGCCATAACCACCGTGCCATGTGCTCTTTTTACCAACGAATCTGCTGCTTTTCTTTAGACTTGATATTGGTCACTACTACGCTTAATATAAGCAGCTATCCGCACTACCATCCATATCGAAAAAAATAACGCACTTTTCCGATTCACCGATTGTTAAATCCTAACAGAATGTCTAATCAAGCTCCCAAGCAAATATTGAAAAAAATTTTAAAATATAGCGGCTCTAATGGATAGGGTGTATTTTAAGCCGCATGAGAACTGTCGATATCGATAACTATGCCTTGACAGCTGAGAACATCTTGAATCATTTAACGCCAGAACAACACTTCCATTTTGTGGAAGTTTACTTTGAAAAAAAAAAAAAAAATCTTTTCGCAAAGTTCGTAGAGCACTTTATCTATTTTACGATCAATATAATCGGCCTAGTGAGTAGTTAATGATTGTTTTCGCACTAATTTTACTCTTCTCGTTTGAAAGCCATCACTTTTTGATGGTTTGGTGTGGTTTACACGCTGGCGGCATCATTGGTCCTTATTTCTTATAAAATGAGCAAGGAGCTACTGTTATGGTAAACGACATTTGGTTCCAACAAGTTGCCGCAACTTGCTGTATAGCGAGCTTAGCAATCGACTTATTGCAAAATTAATTTGGTGGCAACTTCCAGAACTGGTGCTGTTTTCATTGGTTCATGTGATTTAACGCCTCTGGATTACTTTATATGTGGCTACGTTGGTTTATACCGTCAAACCAGCAATTCTTGAAGCATTGGAAGCCAATATTCACGAATTATAGGAAAAAGTAGTCACAAATTGGACTGATCGAATGAACCATGCAACTCGTAGCCACGGCGGCCATATGGCGGAAATCAACAACATTCCAACAGCATTTATATCTTGCCTATCATTTAAATTTCTCAAGCTTAAAAACACATTACTTACCTGTGGACTTCATAACATTGTATAGATTATGTACAACAAAGCCCCTATTAAATTATAACCCGATAAGCACTAAGTCCACAAGTTAGCAAAATATGGAGCAGATTAGATTATAATAGAGTGGAATAAAATAAAAAGACCAGAGTAGGGTAGGAAAGATTAGAGTAAAGCAGATTATGAAACATTACAATAGACTAGAGTAGAGTATAGTGGAGAAGCAAAGAGTAGAGCAGAATAGATTAGAGTAGAAAATAATACCGCAGAGTAGAATAGAATGTAGTAGAATAAAAAAAGGAAAATAAAGTAGCTTGGAGTAGCGTAAATTAGAGTAGAATTAGGTAAAGTAGAGTAGAGTACAACAGAGTAGAGTATAGCAGAGTAGCGTAGATTCGAATCGAGTAGAGTAGAATATAGTACCTAAGGTAGCTTAGAGTCGAATAGAGTAGAGTAAACTAAAATAAAGTACAATAGAACAGCGTAGAGTAAAATATAGTAGAGTAGAATAGCGTCAAGTAAAGTCGAATAAAGTAAAGTAAGTAGAGTACAATATCAGTGTAGAGTAGAGTAGAGTAGAGTAGAGCATAGTACAGGGGAATCAAATATACTAGAGTAGAGTACATTGTAGTAGAGCAAAATAAAGTAGAACAAAGTAGAGTAGGGCAAAGTACAATAAAGTAGAGTAGTATTATTTAATTAACAGAATTATGATTGAAGAAAGAGGATGGTAAACTAAAGTGAAATTATAGAAATAGGGCCATCTTGGCTCACCTTTAAGGCACTTATATTGGCAGATACTTATCAGTAGTCGTAAATTTGGGGAGACGTATGCAGGTTTGTAAATTGACTAGTTAACCAAAACGAAATCAACTACAATTAGCAACAAAGTGCCGTTTTAAAACCAAGCCTAGACCAAAGGTAAAAGAACGAATTTAAAGGATAACCAAAGTGAAAAGGGGTTTATCGCCATCTTAAGCTGATTATGAAGTGGAAAAGATCAAGGGGGACCAAATTTACACAATGAGCCCAACCATTACAAAAAGTGCCGCATTCGTCTGCTCGTCAGACCACGACATTCACAGAAAAAGTAGATGATTGTCTTTCTCTCAGAGGTGCTTTTGCATTTGCTGCAGTGAAGTTCGAAGAGCAAACCCAATTTCTCCGCGTGAGTTCCGATCATCAAAGGACCCATGTAAAACACAATGAGTTTGCAAATAGAGTAGCAGGAGTTTCTCAGTAGTTTTAGTTTCCTGCCACTGTCATATCGAGGTCACAGTGTCCTTGAGAGGAAAAGGAACCTAACGAAAGAAGCTATTGATATCTTCCTTAACTATGTCAAAGGAAAACAGATGCCAGTGTAGAAAGAGATAGATTTCATATCCAACGAGGCCCCCTTAGTAAGTTCATTAGCCTTTTAATTACCAACGATGTCCCTGTGTCCAGGAACCCAATGCAACGAAATGATACATGCAACACTGAGTAGCTTCATCTCCTCTTTACATTGAAGGACTAAAGCCGAGTTGCTATGACACCAGACTGGCTGATTATCAGAGAAAATTCTGATATTTTCGATTTGTTAGCGTCCTACAAGTCCGCAAAATGGCAAAAACCTCCACCGGAAAAATGACATTGACCTCCGATAGTATAAAAGATTCTGCAAAGTCAGTAGACTAGGAGAATATACCAGCTCCCACACCGACTGCAATCTTGGATCCACCTGTGACTACTGTAATAGCAGATCTCCATATGTTCCTCCCATGGAAGAAGGCCTTGACGTTCCCAGAGAAGTTCAGTTTAAGGATAGCCAAGTCTGACCCCGATTCCCTTAGAGCCGGAGTAAGAATTCCCAAAATGCTACCGTGGCTATCTCTTACTTTCAGAAGCTAAGTGCTTTCAATCTTATCACACTCTGTGCCGAAAACGATAAAATGTGTAGATCGCTAGGTAGTAAGTGTAGAAAGACGTTGAGGGCAACACGAGGACAAGTCCTTTAAGCACCAGTGATTTCAATACCTGCAGTCCTTTAAAGCCTCTCCGGTCTAGTGGTGATAAGGATCTTATTAAGCGAGAATTGGCAAAACTACCAGGTCATACATTCAGAGCACCATTTGTAGTTTGTGGTGAGACGTTAAAGCTAAACATTAAAACATATTGAGTGGAGACGATTTAGTATGCCAGTGCAAAGTCTACGAGGACATCTTAAATGCTTAGCACAAGAAGTCCAACATATATTTAGAGCAAAAGTTTACCTGGAGTTATGATGTCTACTTAATTCCTTGTGTTTGTAATAGTATTCTTGCGATGGTATGGGTATTGCGAAATGATTAATATCCGATAAAGATGTAGTGATCCTACCAAATGGTTTTCTACTCAAGCCTTTCCTCTAACCTATAATACCTACAATAGGGTACTTAAATATTTACTGGGTATTTACATTAAAATGCAGAGCACAAAACGACCTAAAAATATGAATTCTTTTTAAATGACAAACGAATGAAAGTTACGTGAGCATATTTTTCTGTGCAAATTACTTCTCTCCCCCTTCCCGTTTCTCCATTGTCTTCTACTTTAGTTCGTATTTTAATGTTGAAAATAATATGAATGAAATACAAAATGAATGAATGAAATACAATCATTTTAGTAAACAGCAAAAGAAAAATTCATTAAAAGAAATTAATGAATTAATGCGAAAACAAGAAAATAAAAGCAACTTACGAGAGCTGCAAAATAAATTAAAAAAGAAAATGTCACCTAGACAAACTAAATTTGATATCAAGTGACAGTTACAAAAACAACTACAATTCGAGTTTTTTTTTGGCAATTTTTTTATAAACTGAAAGAGAAAATTGAGTCAAAGAAATAAAGAACTGGAGATAGAAATGATTTTTTTTTTGTTCTTTGGCTTTTTGGCAATAAAAAAGTGAAATAATTTTTTCTTATTTTTCTTATTTGTTTTCTGTTTTAAAAGCTATCTCTAAATGACTCCAAGAAAATTACCTGAAACTCTATTGAGAGCAAATGAACAATGCCAGACAGCATTCGGAGGAGTATAACTCCTTTTTAGGAGTATAAACCCACCAGTTAAAATGGTTAAGATGGCATGAAATTAAAAAAAATCTGCAGAATGTTAAACTTTTCGGTTTCTGATTAAGAACATTGATCTTTTATGACTGCAGTGTAGGGTGCGCCATTTAAATTTTGTCCAATTTATTTTTTTGCTGCGAAGTACAATTGTTCCTGTTAGAAATGAAATATTATTTCATTCATATCTCGATAATGGCATCACGAATATTGGACAAAAAATGCTCAATTATCTCTGGTTTGCCGGCATAACGGCGGCCCACATAAAATTGTCCAACGGTGTCAAATAGCAGCTTCTTGGCGGCTAACTGTCATCCCCATTTCGGCTAATTAAACGGCCATCAAACGTTTGACGCAATAAATCAAATATCGTTCATATCAATACTATGACGAGCGGGCACAAAAAAAATCGGTTATCATGGTGCGATAGGTGTCTCGGGCCGTTCTCATTTTTAAAGAAATATGGGACAATGATGCCTCCGGTCTACAAGCCGCACCAAACAGTTACTTGTAATGGATGCATTGGCTTCTTTAAGACCACGTTTGGGTTTTCTGGGTCCCAAATACGGATATTTTGCTTACTGACGTATTCACCAAGATGAAAATGAGCTTCATACGAAAAGATGACTTTAAATGATAACAAATTTCCAATAAATCCCAACGTTGCTCAAGCGTAAATCGATTCATTTCATTTAGTGGAGATAATATACTGAATTTTGTGCCAGAATAGAATGACATAAGCATTGCCAGATTCGAAATAACCGCTGGTTCAAATTTAAACCAATAGATGGCCCACCTGATGTATCTGCAAGGCTCAAGCCAATTAGACCACAGTATTGTATAAGCTGAATTTGTCGCCACGCATATTGCGCTATTTCGTACAATTTATTAGTATTTGCAGTTTTTTGTCACTAAGTGACAAACTGACGCCCATTTAACGGACTACCCTTATTCGTTTGTATCAGCCTATATTTCGTGTAAGAAGTTATATGGTTTTGGAGATAAGTATTTCGGCACTTACTTAAAGAATGTTGGATTTCATATGTTCCAACTTTAAAAGATTATCTGCTTAGACATGGTCCTTGATGCAGCCCCGCAAAAGAAGTCTAACGATATCAAATCGCATGATCTTGATGGCAAATTGACGTCGCCAAATCGAAAAATTATACGACCTAGAAATTTCTCGTGCAATAAAGTTAATATTTTTCATGTTGTGTAGTTCGTGGCACCACGCCCAGTTCGTAATCCTCAATGCATGCTAAAACAAAGTCCATAACCATACGGCAATAGATGATATATTGAAACCATTTTTTAAATAAAAATACAAATCGTAGCTGTCATTTAAAATACAGTATGATAAAGCTGTATTCGTACAACATTTAAATTTTATGTATCAAAATTTCGGTATTCTTCGTTTTTTGTCTGTTTTAGGTAATAAAATAAAAGCAGTATAAAAAGATTCTATAAGTAATTGTTTTTTAATAATAATTAAAAAAAAAAATTAATTAAAATATGTACGAAGAGGGATTTTGCATACTGTATTTCCAGCTAGGGTTTCCCAGTTATTATCAAAAGGAGCTGTGTTTAGTGAGTAGTATTAATATACTACATGTATTAGCCCTATATAGCATGGTTGCTCTATATAGCATGGTATGTATACTACGGTTTTTGATACTAATTAGTGTGACAGACATGTAGTATACGTAGTACTATTTATCATCACCTGAAATTCAAAAACGTCTATCATCACTTCTTATTATTTTAATAAAATGTAAATAAAAAATTTATTACAACAAAAAGTATTGATTCTAAAACATGATGATGAAAAGCAACAAAATGTCGCAGTTTAAACAAAACTTCTTGACTTGTTAAAAGGTCAAAAATCATTTGATATTATTTATTTAAATTTTCTCCAATAAAGTTGTTATTCTTGGCAATAGAAGATTAAAGATTTCTTTGCTTTACGGAGCTGCATTGATATTAATCAATAACTCTTGATTTTTGTTTTGGTTGTTACGTAGCCCCTTTTGCATTTCAGGTGAATATATATTGAAGCCATTTTTTTAAATAAAAATAAAAAATTAATTGTTATTCAAACAGTATGCAAAATATGTATTCCTACAACCTTAAAAATTTATATTTTCGAATTTTGCTATTTTCCGAAACACAAGTTTTGATTAAAACGTCGTTTTTTTATTTGTTTTAAGTAATAAAACAAAAGCCGTTTAAAAAAGATTATCATTATTAAAGATTCTATTAAAAAATAATGATTTTAAAAAACGTGACTTTGCATACTGTTTTTTTACAGTTAGGGTTTCCAGCTTCTTATTAAAAGTAGTTGTGTTTAGTGAGTAATAATAATATATTACATTTTTTTTTTGTATCACATTCATTTTCATAGTATACGAACCAGCTTTAAACTACAATATTTTACTGTTTAATTGTAGTATAGGTTGACAAATATTTAGTATGCTATGCTAGTATAGTATGCAAATCCTAAGTCTGTCAGGGCTTAACCTATTACAAAATAAATAATACTTCAGATGACAAATATTTAACAGCTGACAGCCTTGCCTGACCGGCGTTTGTGAAATCACTAAATGGATAACCGGATATTATATTGTTATTAGATGGACTTTTGTTTAAAATACATTCACGTATAAGGCTTAGGTTGAGGAGCCTAGCATAGCTTAATCTAAAACATTAAATAATACATGCTGATACATGTTGTCTTTTGTTTGAGTAAGTGGACCAACTTTATTTTTAGAATAACTTTATTACTTCCATTTTTTACTATTTTATATTGTTAAGTTTTTACCTGTTTAAAAACGTGTATTTATGAGTTCGTAAATCGCAGTTAAAATAAAATAAATTTTAGTTTAATGTTTAGTTTGAATTATTATACTTTGTTAACACAGTTTTGTGTTTCACTGCTTGTAACCTTTTCACAAGCAATAACAATTTTAATTCGTAACTACTTCATCTATTTACAATTTTGAAAAGAACAACAATTACTCAACAGATTTCTCTTCCTAAAGATCATCCAACGCGATCGTTGTTACACCTTAGGTTCGATTACAACCTTTTCAACCAGAGGTTATCCACACTTAACTCTCTTCACTGAGTTAGCTCCAACTAAACTTCACTACTAGCTTCACATGTTTACTCCTTATAAACTCTCTTTACACAGAGTTCAAGCCAACAAACTGTCTTCAAACCAATAACACGTTCGCTGAGTTTACACCAAATAAACTGATTGTTGTTCGCATCGATGTGCTTTTTATAAGGCTGAGTAAACAGCACATCGACAGCTTTCGAACCTCTCGATTATTCAGGTAGATTCCATTTATTTCTTTTAATTTCTTTTTAGTTCTTATGTAGCAATGTAAGTGTAAACATCTACTACTTTCAGCTCTTAGTATTTGTTGCTGCTTGTTTATTGTCTGTTATTTGTTTTCCTTGCTGTTAATTTCTGTTGTTGCCGCTCTATGTTTATTTACTTTATTTCTGCTAATGTTTGTTGTTGTCGATTTGGTTATTTGTGAACAGCACGTATAGTTGTTCTTGCAGCTTTTGTTTATTTATTTTAACGATGTAACAACGACAGTTGTTCCCAATTTTTCTCACATCTGTTCATAGCCAATTCCTTTTTTTTATATAAGACCAGCACCCAGGGGATGGCCCCCACTCATGCAGTGCATTGTGCTGGTACTGGGAAAATAGGTTATTGGAAGGAGGACAGAGGGAGTAGTGTTTATGAACGTTAAATTTAAATTTACTCATGTCGTAGGTGGCAGGAAATACTTTCGCTGGAAGATTATTCCACAACCGAACAGTGCGACCAAAGAACGAATAATGCGTTGTGCGATTTACTGGACAATCAACTACAAAGGGATGCGTTCTACGAGAAATACGAGTACTACGTAAAAATATATGATTTTTGGGAATTAATTCCTTAATTTCGTTAGAACACATTCCGTTATAGTACCGATAGAACAATGAAACACACGCCACATTGCGACGGTGCTCCAATGAATCGATAGAGTTGGCTACCTTACCGTCATTGATGAGCATCTTCGCCCTCTCCTGTACGCGGTCCAGAAGCTCCAAAATAGACTTTGAAGCACCGGCCCATACATGAGAGTTGTATTCCATTTTGGGACAGATATAGGTCTTGTAAATATTAAGGAGATCAGATGGGGTGAAGTATTTCTTGCACCGTCTCAAAAAACCAAGGCACTTGAATGCTTCTTTCGACACTTGAAATATGTGATCATTCCAACGAACGTTACAGTGAATTCTCATGCCCAGAACATCAAGAGCATCTGATTCCTCAATATCCACATTACCCATTGACACAGATGACAGCACACCACCACGCCTGTGTGTTAAAAAACAACATTAAGTCTTACGTGCATTAAAATCGACCCTGTACGCACGACCCCACTCGGAGACCTTCACCGGGTCACTTGTGAGTGTGACGTTCATATTCATCCTTCTTACCCCAACCTCCAAAAGGCTCGGTCTACGATCAAAGGAATATGAGTGACAAATGTTGCTGTCATCCGCAAAAGAGTAGATAGGATTAGAAGTGAGAAGAAGAAAGTCGTTAAGAAATATTAGAAAAAGAGTAGGAGAAAGAACAGAGCCTTGCGGTACCCCTGAGTTTACCCTGAACTCGTCGGATGAGACCCCATCTATAACTACTCTTATAGAGCGATCTCTGAGAAAACTCGATATAAATCGAGAGAAGTGACTACCGACACCAAAGGCATTAAGTTTCGAAATGAGAGCCTCGTGCCAAACTCTATCAAACGCCTTTGATATATCCAGAGCCACAACCTTACTCTCGCCGAAACCATGAATGGACTTGTTCCACTTCTCCGAGAGCAACGCCAGCAGGTCACCAGTAGAACGGCCTCCATAACCTTGGAGAGTGTGGAACAAACTGCTATTGGACGGTAGTTCTCAGGGTTACTAGCCTCGCCCTTTTTGGGGATTGGCGTTACATTAGCAACCTTCCAGCAAGATGGAAAAATACCGGCGCGATATGACGCATTGAAAAGGTGAGCTAACGGACGCGCAAGCGTCGAAGAGCACTGCTTCAGGACCAGTGCTGGTATGCCATTCGGCCCAGAAGACTTGTTAACGTTGAGATTTGCAATAACGCTTTTTACAGCACGAGCTCGAAAGAATATACTAGGCATAGTTACTGATACTCTTTCAAGTTCGGGCAGTGGTTGAACGCTCTCCGGCAAGTGAGAATTACTTGCAAACATTTCGGCCAAAAGGTTTGCCTTTTTAACCGGGTTCGTGAATGAGTGGTCATTCTTTATAAGAGCAGGAACCGAACTAGCGTTGTTCCTCAGCCTTTTAACGAATGACCAACAGTTTTTACTTCCCCGCGAAAAAGTAAGAACTTTAGCACGAAGGCGCTGCTCGTATAAAGCCTTTTCGCGTCTAAGTACTGCGGCACATGAAGATCTCGCCTGTTTGCGAAGCAAATTAGTGTGGGCACATTTGTTATTGCGCCAATTTCTGAATGCTTCCTCTCTGGATCTGACTGCCAATTTACACGTCAGATTAAACCAACCTATAACTTTCCTATAACTTTCTGCCGTAAATGTTCAACTAACTGTTTTTCGTCAGTAATGGCTCTTTTCTTGTACTTCTAGCAAATAAATTGTTTTGAGTTAACTCCCTAGTAACACAACTAAGGAGTTGTGAGTTTTCTCCTCTCTTCGAAACAATTCTCAAATTCAAATAAAATAAAAACACTTAACAATTTTGTACATAATACCTCGTAAGCCTTATTTATGAAATACTCGTATATGTACATATAAAAAATTTATAAATTTATAAATAGCTGTTCTTTTTGTTCATTGTAAAAAAAAAAAATATTTTGCATTGTTCATACAACTTCTGTTACTGCCAATTGACAAGGTATTTATGACATCTTATCTGTGAACTGGCAAACATGTAGCATAATAAAATATTCTCGTAAAATATGAAAAATTAAATGTAAAATAAATTGCATATAAATGTTTGCATATATAGTACATATATGTATGTGCGCATATATTTATGAATGTTGTAACCAACCAGGGTTGTCAGATCTGGCGATTTCTCGCCAGACGTAGCGATTTTAAAAGTTATTTGACGTACTAATTTTTGGTTTGGCGACTTGGCGACTGTTTTGGCGATTTGTAAATTTATTGGCGATTTGGTTGGCTATATTTGATAAAAAATACGAAAAAATAAAATTATTATTTTGGTATTTTTATGTATGAAATTCGTGAACATGGTGTATTTTAATGTGTCGATTATAGATGGCATTCGAACTTCAATTATGTTCTCCGCAACGAGAAAGTTGAGGTTGGAACTGAAACTAATAGATTTTTAGGTTCCCGTTTACTTATGTAATGCAATGTATCGGTAACTGGCAACGAAATATTTAAGATCATAAATGTTACGAAAAAAGCTCTAAACTTGACAAATGTGGAAAAAAATGAATGTGTTTGCTTGAAAAATTCACACATATGCATACCTCAGGCCTATGAATTATATCATATCATCATTTGAAAGTTCTACTTTTCTTCTCATTAAATCCACTGAAAAGCTTAAAATCGGATGGTACTCCGCTTAATTATAGGTATATAAGTGTATGAAGGCAGGAAAAACCGTTTTTTTTTTTACCCGTAATTAAGGATTTTGGAGGTTTTTAGAAAAATTCAGTAACTGAATCTTGTTGTACTAGATAGCGTTTATTAGATAGCGTTTATTAGATAGCGTTTATTATTTTGTCTTCGTTCTTTTTTGTCGCATAGTGTAATGTAATTCCAATACAAGGCAATGTGAAATGTGTCGAAGAAAAAGTGTATAAAGTTTTAGATATATAACAATAATGAGACTACATATCTATATCCAAAATGTACTTTATAACGGGTCCGCCATCTAACGTTTTTTTCCAACTAGTGCTTATTTCGTGAATTTTAACACTTAGTTCATGTCTGATTTGACAGATAATTAGCTTTATTCTTCCGCTGAACGAATATGGTTGTGTATACGCTTGAACAACGCTGGGAAATATAGCGACATTACTTTGAAAATCATGGTAATGTTGTAGAGTGTGTGCGAAGATTGCGTAAGAATTTTGGAAGAAGACAAGCACCGTCAGCTCTGTACGTTCGTTATCTTGTGAAAAAAGTAAAAGAAACTGGCATCCTCATCGATAAACCAAACCGTGAAAAGCCAAAAACAGTGCGTACACCCGAGAATATTGCAGGTGTGGCAGAAAGTGTGCGTGAAGCGCCATCAACATCAATTCACCGTCGTTCTCAAGAATTGAACATTTCGGAGATATCACTGAGCCGAATTTTGCATAAAGTCCTTGGTAAGACGGCATACAAAGTCCAATTGGTTTAGGAGTTGAAGCCAACTGACCATCCAATGCGTTTTCGCTTCGCTAAGTGGGCCTGCCATCGACTTACAAAAGATGCCGATTTTGCCAAAAACAATCATCTTTTCAGATGAAGCTCATTTTGATCTTGGCGGCTATGTAAACAAGCAAAATTGTCGCATTTGGGGCACAGAAAACCCGCACGCATACATTGGAAAGCCGATACACCCCAGACGAGTCACTGTTTGGTGCGGATTTTGGTCCAGAGGCATAATTCGAAAATGAGCAAGGAGTGGCCGTTACAGTCAATGGCGATCGTTATCGAGCCATGTTGAACGAATTTTCGTTCACAAAAATTGAAGAGGAGGATATTAGCAACATTTGGTTTCAACAGGACGGCGCTACGTGCCACACACCCGAAGTTACACTCGATGTTTTGCGCCCTGTTTTCAAAAAAAAAAAAAAAAAAAAAATATTTGGCGGACCCTATATCAACCATAAAAATTATTTTTTATAGTTTTATAGCTTTCAGTTAACTATAGACTATGTTATAGTAAACATTGTACCCTTTTTTTTTTGCTAAAATTTTGCTTAATAAAATTAACAAAATATATATTATGGCGTATATTTTTTCACTTTTGGCGTAATTTAAGAATTCGGAACTAATTATTTTGTATTTGTTTTAAAATTTTTATTCATTATTTAAAAAAATTTAAATTTGATTGCCAAAATGTAAAAAAAAATGATTTTGACGATTTTTGAAATGGAATTTGGCGAAAAAGCTTAAAAAAGACCTGACAACCCTGGTTGTTACTGATAATAAAATATCCAAAAATGCATTGCAAATTATTACTCGCTATTGCATAGCACAATAAAGCCTCTTTCGCTTACTATCGATTGCAGTTGGTTTTGTTGCTGCAGCTCAAAATATTTTAATTTGTTGGCGGTTGAGCTAAAAATGTCAAATCAATGTATTGGTGTTTTTATATCTTTTTTGAGGACTTTTATTTGAAAGAAATTTTACGGAAAATTTTTATAAAAAACAATAATAGGAAAACAACCACAATCACAAAATACATAAAAACCACAGAATATTCATTTAACAATATTGAAAAATGTTGAAACAAATAGAACTAAAAACAATCAAAATACTATTACAGTACAAAAAATGTATACCAATTTTTGGGTGATCTCTCAAGGCGTTGAAACTTAAGACAAACCTATTGCTTGTCAATGCTTTACATTTTCCTCAATCGTTATTTTCTTCTCCATATGACTTACTTCTCAGTCTCGTTCAACATGGCAATCATATTTATTTTATTATCTTTCGCTGTGTAGTGTATTATATAGTTCGACTCTATCGACGTTAACTTTCTTACGTGCTTTCTGTTAAATTTATTATTATATTTTTTAAAAAAATGAAAGCAAGCATGCTAGTTCTCCCCTATTTTTGTTGCTTAAAATAAATGCATTTCATAAGTAGTTTCTTTCCAAGAATTATTGACATGTCAGTAGAAAAGAAAAGTGCAATTCTACTTCCAGAATATGTAAAGAAAATTTGTTATTTTTTAACGAAACATCTTATTTTCAGCATTTGTTGCTGTTATTGTTATATACTATATTTAAAATCAAAACAAAATCTTCGAAAGGATTTTAAAATACAAATTTGATGAAAGAAAAGTTTTTTATAAGGATCCATCTATTCTATGAATCGAAGAGTATGACCAGGTCACCAGTAAATGCATTGTCTATTAATATTTTGACATATGGTAGCTAAACATACTTCCCATAAGCGTTAACATTTTGAAGGCATGGAACTTATTTATCGGATGTTTTTTAGAGGTTCACAACTTTGAGTTGGCAACACTACTTTATTTGACAAGCCATTTAACAGCTGATAGTTGCTTTGTGTTTAGTTTGGTTTGACATTTAATTATGAATAGACTTACACCAGATTAGGGAGATTGATTATTCGACTTTTTTCAAAAACCGGTTTTCGAATAAGTCGAAAAAGAGCGATTTAAAAAACCGGTTTTCGGTTCTGTCATTAAAATAAAATTCTTCCCAATTCATTTTGCATTAGCAAATAAAATTGATAAATTTTTGTCCCAAGTAAAAATGACATTTCTTCCTCGGCATCCCAACGTCCTAATATTTCATCCAGTGATATATTTTTGTTTTGTTAGAGTTCTACTTGCCAGCGCCTACAGACTACTTGGTATAGAATCAAGTTTTCCTTGCTGCACAATGGCGTCAATCTCATAAACGTATTTAAGGTGTTTAATAATATCTGGCATCGATAAGCTTTTTCAGCTTAGTATTTAAAGACAATCAATATATCTGGACTTATCCTTTCCATCCATTTCCAAATATTTTCACACTTCAGAGATTTATAAATGCACGCATCATGTATTTAATAGTGTGTGTCACTGTGGTATGTTAGGTAAGACACCCGCCTACCAACCAAGAAGTTTTTAGTTCCATTACAGGCCACATCATCTGACAATTTTTAACAGCGGTATCACCTCACAACATTGCTAGCGGCTGGTTATGACTATTCACGTTTGAAAAACTTTACTAACTATAACATCTGTCGTTCGGTGCTGGCGTTTGTAGGTCCCTTTCAATGAGTCTAGTTGATCATCATTCTCCATATATAAAAAAATTATATTTAATTCAGAAAATGTGAAAAAGTTTTTGTTGCTCAAGTGGGCATATCATTTTTTTTCTACCATGGTTTTCACGTTATTTGTGTGACGTTCAAGGTTGTCACATACAGTATAAAAATAAGACGTTATATAGTATTAAATTTAAAAAATTACTTAAACGAAGAGTATATTTGCACTAAAAAATATAAGAACATGTAAAAATTATACATAAAGGGGCCGCCATCTAACGTTTTTTTTTTCAACTAGTGCTTCCTTCGTGAATGGTAACACTTAGCTCATGTCTGATTTGATAGATGATTAGTTTTATCCTTCCGCTGAACGAATATGATTGTGTATACGCTTGAACAACGCTGGGAAATATTGCGACATTACTTTGAAAATCATGGTAATGTTGCAGAATGTGTGTTCATCTTTTCAGATGAAGCTCATTTTGATCTTGGCGGGTATGTAAACAAGCAAAATTGTCGCATTTGGGGTACATAAAACCCGCACGCATACAGTGAAAAGCAGATACACCCAAGACGAGTCACTGTTTGGTGCGGATTTTGGTCCAGGGAAAATGAGCAAGGAGTGGCCGTTACAATCAATGGCGATCGTTATCGGGCCATGTTGAACGAATTTTTGTTCACAAAAATTGAAGAGGAGGATATTAGCAACATTTGGTTTCAACAGGACGGCGCTACGTGTCACACAGCCGAAGCTACACTCGATGTTTTGCGCCCTGTTTTTGAAGATCGCATTATCAGCGGCAGAGCTGATGTCGTTCGGCCACCTCGGAGCTGCGATTTGACACCGTTGGACTATTATTAGTGGGGTGCCGTCAAAGATAAGTGTTACACCAACAAGCCAGAGACAATTGACGCTTTAAAGAAAAATATTCGTGAAGCCATTGGTGAAATACAGCTGCACACAATCGATAATGTGCTTAAAAATTAGACCGATCGTGTAGGTTACTGTCTAGCCAGCCGAGGCAGCCCCATTTGAATGAAATTATTTTCCATTATTAACCGGAAGGATTGTACTTTCAAATAAAAAAAGAAACTTGAGAAAATATTCAGTAGTTTTTTTATAGCATTTTCAAAAAAAAAAAAAAAATTTATTTGGTGGACCCTATATTTAAATTAACCGGTTATTCGTGTTAAAATAAACGGTTTATTCGTTATTCGAAAAATGGACCTTTTAAGAAAACCGTATTCGAATAAACCAAAAAACCGGTTAAAACCGGTCGAATAATAACCGTTCGATCTCCCTACACCAGATCAGCGCTTGCAAATTGTTGAAATTCTTTTAATGAAATAACGGCTCTGTTCGTCAAACTTCAAAATTTCCGGATTCAGAGTGAGAGTAATCCACAAGCTTTTGTCGAAACACCATTATATCTACAGAAAATTACTGTTTGCTGCACTTTATGGGCTGGCGGAATTATTAGTCCATATGTCTTCAAAAGCGATGATAGTCAGAATGTTGCTGTCAAGGGTGAACGGCATAGGGACAGAATTATAAATATTTTCCTGCCTAAATTAGCTGGTATTACTCTTGCTAACATGTGGCTTTAACAGGACTGAGCCACATGCCACATAGCGCGTACTACAATTGATTTACTCAAAGAAATTTTTGATGAAAGAGTAATTTCACATAATAGTCCAATAAACTGACTATCGTGATCGTGTGATTTACCCCTATTGGATTGTTTTCTTTCAGGCTGTGTAAATTCACTTGCTTACGTCGATAAGGCGGAGACAATTGAACACTTGGAAATCAACATTCGAGTAGTTATTGGCGAAATACGGCCACATATGCTACAAAAAGTTTTTTGAAAATTGGTGTTCCAGATTGCGCCATGTAGCCGTGGCTGCCACATTACTGAAATCATATTTAATGCCATAAAATTTCCAATCTTACAAGCCCCGTTTAATTGAAATTAGAAATATATTTCGTTGTTTTATTATGTTTAAAACTTGTGTAACTTAAAAAAAAAAACACCCGATTTATGTCCAACCCAATTTAGTATATCCACATTAAACTAAAAACTACAAAACTTCTCCACCTATTCCTGTTTCTAACCATTAAATCTAGTTCGCTCATAGATTTGCCGATTTCACTACTCATCGATTTGCGCCAGTATGATCGCGGGCGGTCTCGGCTGTGTCCGATCCAACAATATATCTGAATCGTTTTTTTGCATCGAATCGGTTATTTATCCCTTCGAATCCATAGGCGATTATTGGTAATATGGCGTGACCAGCAGATAGTGCATAGTGCATAGACATCTGTCTGCAAAAGTTTATAATTTATGGATTTTCATACACAACATATGTCAGATTTCACTTCCACATAGCGACACTGTCTTAACGAAAGCGTTGAAGATTGAAATCTTCGTATTAATACGAATTGTGTTAGCTCTCCGAACGAATTTCGTGTTCTTCGAGTCTAATGGGTAGTTATTATCAGCATGAGTTTCTTTATATGAATACAAAGCAGTTTCAACACTTTTCGTGTTCTTTGCGCCTCAAAATTATTATTCTCTTAGTTATGCTTCTTAAGAACAACTTTATTGTTAATTCCTTTCACATTCTTTCCAACAGTGACTGTCTCTAAATGGTCGTATGAGAAATAGCTTCTTTTTTCATCTGTCTCCTTTGAACGTCTTCCAATTCTTCGAATTTCCTGTGGTTTCCACTTTCGTTATGTCATCATTGGGGCTTAGCAAAAAGTGCAGAATCCATCTCCATTTTCTTTATATATATTTTCCTTTAACTCCCACTGGAGCATAGCCGTTCTCCATCGCAATCTGTTCTGGGCTATATGGCATTTCTAAGTTCGTTCCATGTAAAATTGAGAGAACTCATCTCGGCTTCCGTGGAACCTCTCTAAGTAGGCTGCGGTTGACCAGCTTTTCTTCCCGCTTGGTGAAAAGGGTTCCATCGTAAGGTTTGCTTGGAAATATTTTCATCCTCGTGCCGTAATACGTAACCAATCTATTGTCTTTTATGGTTGCGTATTTCATTTGGTTCGCTCTAGGCAATCATTCCACATTTGATATCAATTGTGGACCAAAAACACACATTTTGTTTTAAACAATGGTTTATGAAGGTTTGTATGTTGTTGCTCTGCCAGATCGGAGATAAAATTCGAAGTAACGCCATAGCCCTACTGATCTTATTTTCCACATCAATCTCGGTATCTCCATCGGCCAAGACTATGCTATCAAAGTAACAGAATATTTGCATAATATGCTTTATTATTGGAGTTTGAAGTGTCTTTGCCATGAGAATTGCTGCTGCATTCCACGCAACAAAAGTGTAGATTTTCGCAAAAGTTAAAGATATTAATTTTCGAGAAAAGGTAAAGAAAACTCTAATGTCTCCAATTGGTCTGTAATGATCCAAATCGGTACCTACTTGTGCAAGTTCATGAGCTATGCTTGCTTTCTATGTTAACCTATCCTGGAGACCACTTAAGGGTAAACGTAAATTTCTCGTTATCTCCTCACAGTATAAACAGAAAAAATTAGTTTTTTTGTAACCGAGAACCCCTTTCCGTCTCACTACTTTAAAAATTCACTATGTTATGCTAAAAAATAATCTTGCAGTTGTCCAGAAAGATATTTGGGGGACCTGAGAAATGTTAGGTTCTTGAACAAGTTTCACATCTAGACCTAGTGTAGTGTGTTAAGACTACCAAGTATTCAAAAAATAAATACAATTTCTGTTAAATACATTCCTTTAAACTTCTAACCATTTTTCTATAATTTTTGCTTAAATTTGTAAATTTTGTTTGTTTTTTTGTTTTTCCTGTTCTCGTGTTCTTGTTGTTTCTCTAAAAACTTTGTAACAACTGTTGTTCTCAGTACAATAGTAGTGCATGTTAGCAAATGCAAGCTGATGTTCATATTCATACACGCGTAGCACATTCATATACTATGGATGTATGAATATATTCATGTTCATACAATGAGCCAAAAAAGATTCTTATTTAAGCAGACTATTTTAGTAGAGTCTCTCTCTCTCTCTCTTGTACGACATGGACAAAAAACAATGTAGAGCGACAGTAAAGAATAGCAGGAAATTTGTCACAATTTTGTCGAGAATGTTCGGCATAGGAGAAGTATATTGCACACTACTTTTTGTTTTCTTTTTGGTAGAGTACTTTTCATGCAACAGGCACATAGCGTACCTACCAACTACAATTAAAAACATACACACACACACAGTCGCGCCCAACAAGTTCCCTTATCTAGACAACGTGCTTTATAATGCATTTTTGAGAAACATTGTTGCCATTTTTAATGTTTGTTTTTTATTATTGTTGCTGTTTTTATCTTTTTTAAAGCATCGCAGTTCAAACTGTCTCAAAAGAGCATAGCAAATGCAACAGCAACAATGTACGTGCCACGACAACATAAATACTAATGCCAGTAAAAAAAAAGAACAAAAAAAGAACAAAAAGTATTGCCGGTAATATTTCAAGTGAGAAAAATAATATTTTTTTCTGTTTTCTCTTTGAAATTAATATTTGAAGTGTAAAAACTAACGCACTCTTCCAGCACACGTTTAAACAAAAGCTCTCACGCACTGTGGCTGTGGGGAAAAGCAGGATGATTTAACTGAAGACAAGCAATTGAATAAATTGTTGCTATTTTTTGCTGTTGTTCTTGCAACAGCTCTAGTCAATATAAATTGATATTTGCGTTTTAAGACGTCAATGTTCTTTATGTGGATCCTAAAGTTGATTATTATAAATAAAATGGAAATTTTAAAGTCTAAATTTGGATTTAAAAATTTTACAGCTTTATCAATAGGGTCGCTTCCACCATATGGCGCGTACCTTACACCTTCAGATTATCATTTATTTTGATCTCAGCAGAACACTCTTAATGGTGTAAATTTAAATTCCGTAGAGCTCAAAATGCCATTGGATCAATTTTTGGCTCAGAAAACACAGAAGTTCTACTCTGATGGAATAATGGCTTTACCCCAAAAACGAAAAAAGGTTCTCGATGAAAACGGTACATATTTGGCTTAATAAAGTTCGTTTCAAATATAAGAAAAAGATGCGTAATTTTTCGTCATATTTGTAACCGAACTTAACCTAGCACCTAAAACATTTCAAAAATAAAGCGTTCTCTTTGGGAACATCGGATGTCTACTCTTACTCTCTGTCGATTGAAAGGAAGAGCTTTAATGTGGTTCCAGAAAAGGTTTAGTTGCTGACACTCGCTACGGATTATTCTTCTATGGTCTTGAGGATTTCATCCTTGAGCGGCCTTATACAACTCATGTCACGATCTGCTTCATAAACCCCACAGCTGCGACAGTGATCATTATGACGTATTCCTTACCGGTGGGCATAATCGCCAATCGGCCAGTGCCCAGTTAGTGTGTCTAATATCATAGTCGGGCTATATCTGCCTAGAGGTCCTATTGCCCACCATCTGGAATAAGTCTTTTCAAAGTAGTAGTCGAGGATCCTTCTTTTAATAGAATCTATCAGAGAAAACACTAAGGCAGGATAAGGCAAATGAAGCAGAGCCTTTCCGGGCCAGTTCGCGTGCTTGTTTATTCCCATAGAAATTTTAGTATCTCGGGATCCCAGCAATGAATCGACTTCGATAAGAGGCCCAGGATGTTTAATGCACTCCTGTATTTCCCAACTAGACCATAGGTAGTAGTATACTTACTATTCAAGGGCAAGTAAGGCTGCCTGGCTGGCCATCGGACGTTATGAGAAGACAAAAGTATAGATAAAAGGTTCTGCAAATATGTAGATCTCCGCCCAAAAGATGTAGAAGATGAATGAAATAATATTTCATTTCTAGCCGGAACAATTGCACTTTACAACAAAAAAATTAATTGGCAAAATTTCAAACCATTTTTGTTTTATTGTATTTTAAAATTTAAGCTTTTAAATGGTCCACCCGATACTACAAAATACAAAACTTATTATTATGATTTCATTTACATCAAATAGACCCTTTTTTATTGATATTCCTACTCCATACAGTTTAACACAGTTATAACGAACTCGAAGGGACAACACAATTTATTTCGTTAAAGATGTTGTTCGTTATAAGGGTTGTGATTTCATTGAATGTATTTATTGAAGTGCAAAGGAAATATACGCACTGTAAAAATGTTCATCATAACCGGACTTAACTGTATTTTAATGAATTTTTCAATTTCCTCATCACCCCCCATCTAAAGCAATTCTAATGAAATCTAAATAAATTCCTGTGAATATGCATTTCCATCTTTGTTGGGCACAAATAGTTTTCAATAATAAAAATTCCTCTTTAATTAAAGTTCCACATATAGTCCAAGTGATTAATTTATTTGTCAATTTCTCTATCTCTCCTCATTATCCTATTTTATTACAATTCTCTTCTCAACTCTATGACACTTTTCTTTATCTCTTCGCCACTTTAAATATGTCAAAGTGGGAAAATCATAAGACAAATGTTTGATACTCGTAGGTGGGTATTACTGGTAGAAGGAGAGTGAAGTTAGAGAAAGTAGGGGAGGGTTTGTGTGTATTCTCTAACTAATCAAGTTGTTTTAATGAGTTCTTTATGTTGTTGTTGCTGTTGGTGTTTCTGTTTTTCTTTAGCTCGTGTACGTGTTTTCTCCAGCCAATAATGAGGACATGAAAACTTGAATTTAATTTTTTCTTCTGAAATTTATAGTTTTTCTCTGTTTTCCTCATCCGGATCGAGTATATTGAGGGTTAAAGTTACACTTTCTTTAATTAGTTGATATAGAAACGTGACTTTGATTCAATTTTTATTTTATTCTATTTTTTTTATTTTTTTTGGTTTTTAATGGTAGGGGAAAAGAGAGGTAGGTGGTAATAATGTTGTTTATATCGCAATGTCATTAAGAACAACATGGCATTTAAGATTAATTGTTATGATCACAGATGTTTGTGAATGCAAGGCAAGGTTATGTTACATCGAATTTGAGTTTTAGAAACAAAATCGTTGTAAAAGCCAAGAGTATGATTTGAAAATGTTAAAGGGAAACTTAAATATCTTATTCCCAAGCCTACTCTCATAGGTATTTATACTAAAATTAGAAGAATTCTTGCCGGCAGAAGGCATAGCATGGAGAAATATGTTGTCTTTTTAAGTGAAAAATATCATTGAGAGTATAAGGTTTTCGTTAAGCATCTACATCTGACACTGTTCGCCACTATAGTTTTTGCTTCTTCTCATGTGATATTATTCTGTCCTAACCCCTGGATAATCGTAAGTCTCAAGATGTTTCCTGGTCGTCTATGATTTCCTGAGCTGTCGGGATTTCTTCGGATGGTGTGTCGATCCTTCTCCATTTCCTATTCTTTATTTGCCTCAGTATGGGTTCCTCATTAGATAAGTTCCACAGTTCTATAGTACTCGTAATTATGGCTAAATATTTTGTATATGATTCTGAGGCTTTTTTTGACGAATTCGATATAAGCCTCGATATAAACCTAGTTTCACTACCGTACAGTAGAATTAATTTAACATTTGATCATTTGATTTCAATATTCTCAGCTGGGGGTGGCATGCTGTAGTGATTAGAGTGCACGCATACAACACAGAGCATGACGAAAAAAAAATTTCATTGCAGTTTCGAGTGCTTAATAAAGGGACTTCAACCTTATTCCAGATAAATCCATCTAAAAGAAGCCCTGCTGATCTTCCAGCTAACCTCTGGGGATGATGACAAACATCAGATGAATAATCAGAAGAAAATGCCATCTTATGTGAAAAATTACAATGCTAAGTAAGGTTCACTACCACCACTTAGCCAGGATATGCACCACTACACAATTATATGGAGGCGAGCTACAATAGATTAGTCATTTACTTAACTTTAAACTATGCTTTGTAAAAAGTTAATATGCTCCATAGAAGAGTAACAGAATGAAAAAAAAAAAAAATTCTGAGCTTAGTTCGTTTGGACAGATTAAACCTGTTGTCCAAATTTGTTTATGCTCCGTGGTTTGCAGCCCTTGCTCTTCCTAAATAGCAAAAGCTACCTACAAAGTCAACTGGTGGTCCGTGTTAGTATTGTTCTGCCGGTGTTTGAAATTCCTTCAGTTGCATATCGGAGATCTTATGCGAAAGTCATCCGCATAATTTATATCTTTGAGTTGGCGTAAAAAACTCCATGTTGTTTCCCTTCTCTTTGAACAGCTTTCTATGTCATTCATCACAATGGTGAATAGCTGAGGTGATAGTGGACATCCTTGTGTTACTTCAGCTTTGGTGTAGAATGACTGGCTAGTGTTTCTGTTGCAAATAACTGAAAGTTCTGCATCTTCGTACATCGCTTTACTTATTCGAATTAATTTCTGCGGTACTACTTTTTCTCATGAACAATATATACAGAAGGCACCATGAACAATATATGCAGAAGACACTTCATTCTATAGATTGTTCTTAATTATGCCAGAACTGCTTATTCGTCTTACAGTATGTTGTCTATTTTGCTTTAAAGCCTTCCCTGTATTATAACTGTGAGTATCTTGTATATGGTGTTAAGCACAGTAATGCCTCTCTCGTTTTTGAAGTCTTTTAAGTCACCACTTATAGATAACTTTACTTCCAAGTCTGTCTTCCACGGTGGAGTTAGCCTTTCATCTTTTCATACAGATGTGATGTAAGGCCGGGATGTTAAACCGTAGAATTTCCGCTGGTAACTCATCTTTACCTGCCGCTTATTATTCTCTAGTTTTCCAATTCATTATTTTATCCCATTCAGATTAAGTGGGTTAAACGGTATTCTCAAGTAATTTTCCTCGCAGTTGCCCTTTACTCTTTTGCCATCCTCAGTAGCATCTATGACGTTGACAATTTGATTGAGATGTTCTCTTCCTCTCTGCATCTGTGCATCATTGTTATATAATGGTTTTAAAAAGAAGAATGAAGATGACGCAAAACTATTGTGTTTGGTTTGACTACTGCACACAAGAAGTAGCAATAAATGAATCTGCCTTATTTTACACTCTCTGTAACGTATTTAAATGCTGTTATTAAGAAAGGTTTAAGAATTTGCTATATCAAAATATCAGGTCCATACTAAAGCTTTCTGAAGCGTTTTCCTTAGTAGAAATAGTTCAGTTGTAAGTAATAATAAGTAAAATGGGCGGGTAGTCGTTTGCGTCCAATGCAAAGATCGGTAAATATTATGTTTTATTGACATCTGTTATAAAAATGTTGTGTAATTTGATAAGTTCAATGAAGCTGGCCTTGTTAGATAGAAAAATTTATGAGATTAATGTTTGAATATGATTTCGGCCATGTGGACGCCACGACAAGCGCGTACAAAACGCAATCTGGGGCACCAATTTTGACAAACTTTTCGCAGCATATGAAGCAGTATTTCGCCAATAACTCTTCGAATGTTGATTTCCAGGTGTCTGCGGCTTATTGACGTAGACAAGTGACTTTACATAACGCCAAAGAAAATAATCCACACGATCTTGGTGGCTAAAAAATTGGACCATAACGTGAAATTACTCTGTTTCATCAAAAGTTCCTTTGAGTAAATCAATTGTAGCGAGATCTGTGTGGCATGTGGCTCCATCTTGTTAGAACCACATTTTAATAACATTAATACCAGCTAATTGAGTTACAAAAAAATTTTTAATCATGGGCCTATACCGATCTTCATTGACAGTAACATTCTGACCATCATCTTGTTTGAAGAGATATGGACTAATAACTCCGCCAGTTCATAAAGCGCATCATACAGTAATTTTCTGTTGATATAATCTTGTTTCAACAAAGGCTTATGAATTCAACGAAAATTAGCTTAATCAGAAAACAAAATTTTTGATTTTGAACTTTGACGAACAGAAACATGAAATGAATGAAATGTCAAATAAAACTAAACAAAAAATAACTATCAGCTGCTAAGTCGGTTGTCAAATTAAAACAGTGTTGCCAACTCGAAATTATGAACCTCTAAAAAACAATCGGTATTACTTTTCAAATTTTTTAAATTTATTCTCATGCTCTATTTTTCTTCTTTTATTTTTTTTCTCTTCCTTTTTATTTTTTCTTTCCCTAAAATATAGTTCTTCACCTGCAATTACTTTCAAAAAACATGTCATCTAACGAATCATATTGCACATACATACATATGTACAATGAAATATAAAATTTTTGCTTTTCACACTTCTAATTATAACTCCATAATATCCTCTTGATTACCCCTTCCAGCCAAATACTACCATTTCTAAAACTAACTCTTAACGAAATGTGAAAACAATATACGATTTGGTTTGATTTGTGATTTGAAAAATTTTTTTCTTACAGAAGACTATTGTCTCTAAAATGCCCTAACAATGGTTTTTCTTTCGTTTCACAATATACAGCAATAGCTAATGACAATAGTAGCAACAACATGTTGCATGCAACACGCAAAAACCCAAATTTTAGCACATGTTGAAATGCTTTTGCTCAAAAGCAGGCAGTCAGTCAGTCCATACAGTCTTGGCTTCGATTTGGAAGACCAAAAAACGAAAGAAAAACAAAAAAATATTGAAAACAAATCAAAATCAAACAAACAATAAATGAAAAACTGAATGAATGCGTGAATGACTGAGTAAAATGAAAATCTTTTGTCCAAAGTTGAGAAAATGTCAAGAGAAAATTAATTGAAAAATAAGCCACAACAAGATGCTACGGTTCAACAAATCATATTGCATATCTTTCTTTCAAATATGGGTTTGGGGAAAAATTTTATTGTTTTTCGTTCATGTTTCCAAAAATAACAAAAAAATAGAAATAAAATATTCATCAAATATCTACACAATTTCTATTCCAAAGATGTCTGTCTAGAAAACTTATGACAACAAAGAAAAAAATTTTTTTGTTTCGAATTTTACGAAAGAAATGTGTCTTTTCTCAAATGAGTTTTAAATAATTAATATTTATAATAAAGAAAATTTACTATTTACTAGCTTAGTTTAATAATTACATGTCTTTTTCTATATCCAGCACAATAACATTCAATACAATACTACTCTCGGTAGCTGTTATATATTGCTGGTTTGCTAGCTAATGTCACGTTTAGACGAAATCCGCTGTTTGAATTGCTTATACGAATTACCTTGTTCACAGTGCATCTTTATAATTGATTTTGACAGTTCTTATTGGAATTAAAGCAGCGAATGGTCATTGTTTTGTTTACTTAACTTTGCCTATATCCAGCACAATAACTTTCAATGCAATACTACTCTCGGTAGCTGTTATCTATTGCTGGTTTGCTATCTAATGCCACGTTTAGATGAATTCCACTGTTTGAATTGCTTATACGAATTACCTTGTTCACAGTGCATCTTTATAATTGGTTTTGACAGTTCTTGTTGGAATTAAAGCAGCGAATGGTCATTGTTTTGTTTACATAACTTTGCCTATATCGGGTTAATTTTTAACTGTTTGGATTTTATTGTCGTTATCATTTTACCGACCATGCACTATTGCAGGACACTGCGAGCCATAGATATATTGTGACCCTTCTGGTCTATAGTTTAGCAAATCTGCTGGCTTCCTAATATACAAGAGCGGATCTAAAAACTTTAATGATGAATATGTCACCCAGTGAGGCTCTATGTCCACCTAAACCTATCAAGAACCCAACACACACAACATGTGTGTGAGCACATTCTACAAACATCCATCATCTTCAGATGAGCTCTTATTCTACAGTGGACGGTAAGAAACTCCGTTAGGAGCTTCAGGTCCAACCTGCCATACTTAAGCACCTCAGAGCGACACCAAAATTGTGGACTGATCGCCGAACTAGAGTGGAGAAGACTCCTTTGGGCATTTCAGTGTTCCAAGTATCTGGCAATTTTCAAATCCTTGTTTAAAATGTAGATGATAGTAAGTGGTGCTTGACAGCAAGGTTCTGGACCGATAAAGGGGGTCATGCATCTGCTATTTCATTACCCGCAGTGTCCAGGTACCCGAAAAAACTGAACCCTATTTCCATTCGGAACCTTTTGCAGCATATCTTAGCAATATTTGACCAGTCTAGAGGTCATATGATTCGAGTACCCTTAAGTGAGCTTGGCTTTCAGAGAATATATTAATCCTCTTACCCTTGAGCCTACTGTCCAAGTTGATGTCCGCACTGGCCATGATCCCAGCCTGGTAGACCCTTTACAGTCTTCGCAGTGAGATCGACAAGTCTCGGTTGGGTACATGAATACCAGCAAACTTAGGCCCCACTAGACCAGCAATTCCGGTTCGGGAATTCAACCCTGAATCTTCTGCCAAAGCACAAATCCAAAGGTAAATTATAAGTAAAATAAATATAATAAAATGTGCGGTACGCAATTCCAAAACGAACCACCCCGCGTAGAATGGACAGACTTTCCGACTTTTCCAAATTAAAAAAAGTATATGAAGCGTAAATGAATTCCTGCGACTTACTTTTCAGATATTCCACTGTACTGATCCATACGTAAAATCCATTTCAGCCAACATCACCCCAATGGCAGCCGTAATGTTGCCTTTAAAGGCTGGAAAGGGGTGTGGCTTATCCCTGTACACAAGAAATTTCACGTATTCCCATAAAAAATGTTATTGTGGAGACAAATCGTATAATCTTGAGAGTAAAAAAACTATTCCAAAACGGGAGATTAATTTTTCACTAAACTTATCTCTCGATAGGTTCATGGTATTGCGCGACGTGTGGCATGTGGCACCGTCTTGTTGAAACCACATGTTTACCACATCAAATTCTTCCATTTTCGAGAAAAACGAAGACAGTAATCAGCACACGGTACCTTGCTCTGTTGAATGTAGTGTTGCAACTTCATCGTGCTTGAAGAAGTACGGTCCAATAATGTCGCCAGCCCACATACCACATTATAATGTGCATATTTTAGGATACATTGGCAGCTTTGTAACTGTGCCTGGATGATCTTCATACCAAATTCGGTAATTAAATTCACTTACTTATTGGTCTAGAATGGATACTTATTACTTATTGGTCTAGAATGGATAATGGTTCTGCCATCTGTTGTTGTCCAGAAACAACACATTCTGTGTATTTGGTGTAGTGCTAAAGGATCTGCTTGTAATAGATTCTTACTTTTTTTTACTCTAAAGCTGATGTTGCCTGACTTTCCTACCATGTTTGTAGTAATTGATGTTATTCTCATCCTTTGCGGAGGGTGGCTATCATGTGTCTTGGATTGAAGCATTTTAATTATTTTAAAATTCAAAACCATGATATGAATTTTTCTTGTGATCACCAGGATTCGAACCTAGGCTGCTAGGTACTGTATGCAAGCCTCTGAAGGTTACCATATTATGTCGTTGACCAGAGACAAAGCCCTCTATGTATTTGATATAGTAGTGGATAATCTTTACTGCTTATCGTATATTCCTATTTTTTTCCACAAAGATAGAGTTGCCTGACTTTTCTACAAAGTTTGTCGTAGATAACGCTATCCTCTTCCCTTGTGTCAGGGGTTATCTTGTATGTATCATTTGAAGTGGATTAAAGCTTCTTAACCATTTTAAGAGCCATGATGAAAATTATCCTTGAAAATGGCAGGAGTCAAACTTGGACAGCTGGGTTCTACATGCAAGAACCTTAACCACTAAACCATATCAATTTTATCGATGTATCGAATTTTTGACGTTTTGTAAACAGAGTTTCATTACAACACACTGAAGATGAAAGATTAATAAAAAGTGGGTTTTTTCGGGTGAACGTGCGCGAATAAAGACAAAGGTTCACATCGATTGCCTTTAGTACCGGCTAGGCTTTGATGATGATGATTTTCTCTATTCTCGAACTGGGCCATTATTGTAGTAATTAAATATATGTTGACAGATAACGTAAGAATTTCTTTAGGAATAGGACAAGGTGACAGTCTTAGCCCAATCCTTTTCAACGTCATAATATACGCCATCAGCAAGGAGGTAAAAATAGGAGCCTCAGGTAATGAGTGGTCTACTGGGAAATTTAAAATAATACGTTACGCATATGATGCAGTTCTGGTAGCCGAATATGAAGATAACTTACAAAGACTTCTACACCGATTTGAAAAGCGAAATCGTTTAATATGCATATTTCTGTGGGATAAGCCAAATCTCTAGTGATAGCAAAGAACCAAGAAAATATAAATTAGTAGTCAACAGCAAATCGATCGAACAAGTCTCGAAATTCAACTGTTTGGGCTCTCTTATAACAAGCAACCAAAAAAAAAATCGAGTATGCAGGCTAACAAAGCAGCAACATTATCGGGATGTCTAAGAAATGGTAGACGGAGAAACAAATATATGAGCGGACACTGTTACACAGCAAATATATTCAACCGTCGAAATGAATACTCTAAGAACTGCAATCGGATACCCAAGGCTTGACAGAAAATCAAACGAAGAGGTTAGACGAGACAGTAATATAGAAAACGTGACCAAGCATATTAGATGAAGAAGAAGAGAATAGAGAAATCACGTAAGAAAAATGCCTGAAAACGCCGAAGCAGCATTTAAAAGAAGAATCTACAACACCCGACCGCTAACTGAAAAAAATGGCATATGTGTTGGACTTTTTTGACTTAATGAAAAGAAGAACTTGGTCCTGTGTATTGCTCTTATATTGATATGAATTTTAAATGTGTAGTATTATATGAACAGAATATAATCCTAAATAAAGAAGAAGGTCATTACTGTGGATCGCCAAGTATTCTTCGGCCGATCTCTGGGTTGATTTCCCTGCAGGTTGTATGTCAGTGCTGCACTAGATATCGTGTTTGTCGATCGTATTGTGTGACCCATCGAGCCATATATTTTTTTCTTGATGTGCTCATGAATTGCAATGGAGTTTTGTATTCAATATTGTGTTTTGCAGAAACAGCGCACGATTTGTCTCTGGCATCTGTTAGTGAAGGTTTGCAGCTTTTTAATAGATGTTTGCTTAAGCGCGGTTTAATAATATAATACAGTTATTAAAATTCATGTTTTGCGACTGATTATTTGATACCCATATTTCTCTCAGCACGTGAATTGCGCTTTCGAGAAAACCAAGGCATTTAATGAAATTTTTACTATTCGGAGGAAATAAAAAATTAAAAGTAAACTAGAAAAACGCTGGAATTATTGTATTGAGGAAACAAATTTGTAGGAAAAACCTTGTGAAGTTACCAAACTGCCCTCGTACATTTTTACCTTTTAATCTGTTTGGTTATAAGAATTCGAAACAAATTTTTGATATTTTTGTTATCTGTTTATAATAACGATTATTACAACAATAATGAAGTTTTTATTGTTTTTTATTATCAAATAATATTTTTCTAATGATTGTTTTAGTTGTTATTACTTTCAGATAACATTTGTTTGGTGAGTTAGTTTTGTGTGTGTCACGCGTCTGTCCGCCATCGTAGTTTAATGTGAAATGTGCCTGCTATTCAGTGATGAGAGTCTGTTTTAATTACTTGGATGATAGTGATTGAATAAATTTGTTGTTGTTGTTGTTGTTGTTGTTGTTTTTAAGTGTATTCGAAATTCAATGAAAACCTACTTTGTTTGTTTACTTACGCTACACTATCGTAGGTAGTGTCTTTGTTGATGTTTGTAAAACCCTAAGAAGAACGGACTTGTTTAAATAAGTCCTCAGTTTGCTGATCTAGTAATGAGTCCAACTCTTATATAAATAGGTGACCAAACTATATCTAATCATTAACATTTTATTGCTGTAACTGATTTACCGAAAATTGAATTTAAATCTAATTGCCATACCAATATGAACTCAAATATTGGTAAAGATCGTTCATTTCTCAATAGCCAACATCAATAAGGCGCTAAGGTATAGTTTATTTACTATGGATTTGCATCTTCAATTATAGAAAATTTGTTCGCTTAAAGAAATCAGCTTGAGGTGTAGGGTTTTATTTAAATGGTTTTGCCTGACTTTACATTTTTTTTTTAAATTTTCATTTTGATAAATTCTTGTTACTTATTTTGATATTTTTTCTATAATTTTTTTGGGGGGGTTAAATGAATATATGCTACCAAAAGAAAAGCGAATGTTAGGTATCGTGCTGCACGCATATGGTAAATTCAGCCGATATCCACTGTGTTTGTGTGTAGGGTTAAAAACATGTTTGTTTTATTTTTAAATAATTTTTTTCTAATCATAGATATTCTCAAAATATGTATGTTGAGTTTTATTTTAACACGAATGTCATTGTAACATACATACCAATAATGAAATAGATTATTTTTAAGTAGGAAGTTTTTGATTAATTGTTGTTTTTTTATCTTCTTTATTTATTTATTTTATTTTTTTGATTTAAAAGTGAATAACCTCTCAAGAATAGAAAAACAACAACCATTAAGATGTAATTTTAAGCCAACAAAAATATATTTTTATGCCTGATCAGTTACATACGTATGTACATGCCTGTGAATAACTTAAATCGTACTTTTATTTTTACATACATAGTAGTTTATCGCCTTCATTGTGTCTGTTTTTGTTTTCTTGTATTTCTTTTATTTCTCATTGTGTGTAAATAAAAGCGATTTCCTTTTATTTTCCAAGTTCTAAGCAAATTTGTATGACAATTAGACGTTGTTGACTTGAAACATGTTTAAGCATCACTATGAGTGATTTGCTAATAAAAGCAGAAATCTAGTAGTAGTGTTAGTAGACATTTCTCTCTCTTACAAATGAAATTTTTTTCTTTTTGTGTCTTAATTTACATGTCTCTCTCTTTTAAAAGGGCAGTCATAATTTTATAAAAATGCAACAACAACTCATTTATGTGTCACTCACTCAACAACCCAATAATCAAAAGTGCATTGAGGAGGTAACATTGCTTACATACGTACACTTATTTGTATTTGTTCTATGTGTGTGGGTAGAACTAAGCCAAACACAGCATAAATTAAAAACCAACATAAAATTTAAAAAAAAAACAGAAATAGAACACAAAAGAATAAAAATATTATGACAATATCAATAAACAAAAACAAACACACACATGCACACATAAACAAATGAATTGTTTACAAAAAAAAAATATATAAAAAACAATGACAGCATACAAGTGTACACATACAAATAAACACATGTTTGAACACTTTTTTTTTAATTAGAAGGCACAGACAGTATAGCGGCGAATAAAACAAAATAATAAACAACAACTATAACAATACTAAGAATATGAATTGGAATAGAGGAGTATGTAAATCATAATTATGATTAATAATGAGACAAAGTGTTAGTGAGAGAGAGTTAGCGACTAAAAGGGAGCATTGTAGTAAAACACAACAAGAGCTCAAAATTTATGTAAATTAATACATGAGAGTGTGTGCTTAAAGTGTTAACCCATATGGTGATTTTAAAACAGCGTTTATTTCTTTTAATGTTAAATTATGAAAAACAAAACAGTAGTTAAGCTTTAAACCACCATAGATGATGGTGGTAGGAGTGCATATTGTTAATGAAGTGTATTGAGCGACTTATAATCAATTTCCGAATCTGTGCCTTCTAAACAAAGCACAGTTTGCAATGCTAAAGATAATTTGATGGATCAGGGTAAACAGTGTTATTGTCGAAACACTTACTAAAGATATAACTTTTACTAAATCCCAGCGAAATTTTGGTTGAAACCTTGACATTTTCTTAGCAAGGAAGTCACAAGCTCAGCATGAGTATCGCCACGCTGGCATACCCTACCCTTCCCGAGGCACGAATTAATACAATGCGTCCACCAACACCCCCACACATGATAAAAACCATATGTCAGTACCAAATTCAAAGGCATCTTATTTGCACATGACTTCCACCTTGCTAATGTGTCGAAGACTATCTAAGCTCCTACCGATCTAAAGGTCACTGCACACAGTTAATTCTACACTGATCTAGCGCTCTCCCCGAGACTTGGGCATAAACCACAAGGGGGCCTCACCATAGTCCGGCAGGAACCTAGATCCCTGGGGCTGCTGACTTTCGTGGTATCAGACAGACGATAGACAGAGTGCTATCTGGGTTTAAGTAAGTCTTCGCCGCGTTGGCATACCCCACGGTGCCCCAACGGCACGGATGAATACTATGCGTCCACCAACGCCTCCACCCATGATAAACACAAGTGAATATCACAAGTGAGTACCAATTCAAATGCGTGTTGTTAGGACACTCATAACTTTCACAACTTGGTGAGGAGTCGGACTCTATCTAAGACCAGAATACCTCTGGTCAGGCTTAGTGACACGTGGGTGTAAATACAAACACGTGCCGCTGCCAGTTTCGGTCGCACAACGGCCTCGGGCTGGTCGACGGTAAACAGATGATAGACAAATGTGCCAATTCGAATTATAATAGAATTTAGGATAGGGTATCAGAAAGTCATGTGCTGCTGTGTTCTGCCAGGTAAAACACCCGCCTACCAACCAAGAAGTCCTTGATTCAATGCTAGGGCAGACCATCTGACAATTTTCATTAGGGTACCACCTCATAACTGCGACAGGTAATGAGCATAACGCTATGAAAATCTTCGCTAACTAATGCATGTGCAGTTCGGAGCCGGCGTTAAGCTGTAGGTTCATTTCAACGTTTTTAAAAATAGAATCGGAGACAGAAAAAAAGTCCCACTTGTTTCACTTAGGGTGTCATGGGAATTATGAGCCTCAGATAAGATTAACAAGCCCTAATTCACCGATATCGGCGATCAGTTTAAAAGCTACGCTTAAAAGAACAATCAAGTCACACTGAAAACCAGCCCTAAACTTTATTGATTTCAACAATAGTCCTGATGTTATGGAATGATAGCTTCGTTTAATCATCGAGAAAGGTCGATCGAAATGAAAGAAATCTTCTCTTCCTCGATGGACGTACAATCTCTACAGAAATCAGTTGCAAATGTCCCGTGAAAACAGACACAGCATTCGAGATGTCCTTACGATCAAGCTTTAGTAGTTGATTGTGTGTGTTTACTAACCAATATTTATAGGCCAGGTGAGTCCGGCAGTGAAGCATGATTTCTCCTTACCCTAGGATCTGTGTCTAGTTTTTAATAAGTACCTCTGCCTAGTAGCCAGTTTGGTGGGTGTTAGATGAGCAACAATATCCACAAATGGATGAACAACCGGTAGAAGTGTGCCATTTCTAGCAAGTTCATCGGCCACACAATATTCTGGTACCAGGAACCCACATCAGGTGTATACAATAAAATGCCGCGAGAGTATATCAAGCGAAAGTGATCTGATCGCCGCTCTGGTTTTAAGCTTAAACTGTTCGTATAGATCTCTACAGAATTCTTAAAGATAACGATGCCAAAGGCCCATTCATTTATAATTGAACCAATAATGTCGAACCACCTATCAAATTTCGGTTCATATGAGAACCGGGGAAAATAGAATTTTGCTCAAATATTTTTTGCTAAAAGAAGGGGCACAGTGAAGTAGTCTTGACCAAAACAATGCAATCCTCAATCAAATAAAGTGAATATCTTCTTGGTTGGTCATAGCATGTTATCTGCTGCTTCATACTATAAGAGAGTATAAACCAAGCAAATCTTTCACCAGAACCATTTTATTTGATTATTGCAACGTTAATGGCTTATGATTATTGTTTTTAAGCATTCTTTTTGTGAAAATTATTACTAAAAGCATGTCTCAGACACTATTCTTCGCAGTTAAGAAAAAATAGCACACGAGTATTCGCATCACATTAAAGGTGGCCAAACATCTCTGTGATAATCAGAGTTAAACGATTTTCTTGTTTTCCATAAAATTCTTATTAATTTTAATGCCTAGGCATGCCTTGCATTCGAAAACACACAATTTCTTCTATTAATCTTTGAATGTCCGATATATGTATTGTCGACACTGTTAAACAGTTAAACAATCATAATGAAGTGGGAAACCAAAGTATTTCCGTTTTACACCCACATCGATGCACAAACACAAATAAACGAACAATATAATGCTTTTAAATGTAAAAACAAACATAGAAAACATATAGTAAAAGAGAGCAAAAAAGCGAATTGTTAAGAGATAAAGTCAGAGAGAGAGAGAGAGAGAGAGAGAGATACACTATGATCTTGTTTAGATAAAACCAAATTATTCTCTGTTTACATTTTTAACACACTTATGCATACACACACTCGTACACATGCACGAGTTTGTTTTTAGAAAAACAAAAATAAAGCGAAAAAAGAGTTTTTGTTTTTGCTTCTTGTTAGACAAGTTAAAGGTGTTTTATATCGCTTAACAGATGTGTGTATGTATTTGTCTGTGTACTGCTACAGTTTGTGGCTGTTGTAGCTCGTTTCCACAACAAAATAATTTTTTTTATTTTTGATCTTCATTTTTACTTCCAATTCTTAATACCAATTGAACGTTGCAGCTCAACGTACACGGCGGGTAACGCGTATATTTTTTCCTCGTATATTTTGGTTTTATTTTTGTTTTTACGTAAATAGCAGCAGAAGAAGACTGTGACTGTGCGTTACGTTATGTATACGAAAGACGATTAAGTGTTAAGCAAAATAAGAGAAAAAGAAGAAGAATAATGTTTATTTGCGGTTTTTGGCCACAATTTATTTTAACAATAAAAAGTATAAAAAACGAAAAAAGAAAATTGTTAATAAATTAATAATTTTATGAAGCCAACCAACATTTTTGTTGTGCTATTTGTTTTGTGTCTGTGGCTGGTTTAACATTCAAATAAGCGTGTGGGCTTTCCTTATTTAATAACAATAATTCTGTATATGATTTCGTTCTTTTTTTTCGCCGATTTCATCGTTATTGTTTTTACATTGGCGTCTAAAAACGTGAACGAAACCAAACCGGTGGTGTCTAAGTTTTTGTTAAATTTAAATCGTTGTTATTGTTGTCGTTTTTGTTGATGTTGCATTGATATAGAAATTGTGATATTAATAATGACGGTAATAAAATGTGCGCTTACGATTAAATGAGCCAGGCAGGCAGTCAGGCAGTCAGCCAGCGGCAAAGCGATCATATGAATGTGTAGGCTAAACAGCCAGTAGATGGTACGAAACAACAGTATTTTGCCAAATGCGCGGGCGTTATGCGTTCAAAGACTTGTGTAAGGCAAACATAACTTAATCGATATCAGAAATATTTTAAAGAGAAAACAAATTGAAACATAAAATACAACGAAAACAAAAATATTGTTAAAAAAAATAAAATAAAAATTAAATTATTTAATAAAGAAAATTTGTTTTGAGCAAATAATAACGATTTAAAAAAGTGCTGAAAAAAATAAATTATTTTGATAAAAGTATTGTTTTCCTAAAAAACATTAAAAAAGTTTTCAAATTTAAATTCAAAATTAAATTATCAAAAATACGTTACAATTATTTCAAAGGTAAAATTGAAAAAATAGTAAAAACGACATAGATTTTGTAGTGGCCTGTTTGCTAATTCCATGGCTTTTTGTATGTGCAGCACAATTATTTGCAATCCTTCACTGCTTTTATTCATTATGGAACTACTATCGTTTATTCCAACAAAGCTAGACAACTTTGCATGTGTTGTACTATTTAAACATCTATCACTAAAATCAATACAATGGAGGCTCCACATCACCCATTTCAATGCTCGAAACATGGTTGTACTAGCTTAAAAAGCACCAAACGCTCATGGTGCAGCCGCGAATAATCCACTAACGTGTACATATGCGAAACGTTGCTGAGGCTGTAAACATCTCAACTGAGCTGGTACATAGCATTTAAATCTATGATAAGTAGGAATGATTCCTGTGTTGTTTCTAGGCAATGATAGATGGCTATAGTAGACCGATATACCTGCTTAACTGGAAGACAATTATTACAGAGAAATTGAAACAAGGCAAAGACGCTTTGTGGAATCCCTATGTTCTCAAGAGAACAAAAATGTTTGTTGCGCAATTGCTCTCAGGTAGTGTCCTCGGACACCGTTTTGAGAAAATGCAAAGGCGACCCTCGCGGTATTTGTTAGTTTTCTCCTACTCAGCTCTAAACACAACCCCTTCTAAGAACCCATATCTAAAAATATTTTGGCAACATTGAAGTGAAACATGGACCCTTCGAAACACACCAGAAACCAACAATGATGAACAATCGAAACAGTAGATATTTATGTGCTAATGTGCACCAAGGAAAGTGAAGTAGATCTGTTGTCATAGCTGCAGTTTTTTTACGTCTGGATGGTATAGAAGGGGGAGAACAATATAGCCTGGTTCATGATTCCTTTTCGCTTTTTTCTTTTTTCTTTCAAATCTATATTTTTATATTAATTCCCATAACATTCCATGAAGACACATGGGGACTTCTCTCAATGCATTTAGAGAAGTTTTCAATAGTAGTAATGCTCATAATCAGTTACTAGCTAATGTTATGAGGTGATACCGCTGTCGAAAAATTTTTTTCGTTTTTTTTTAAGATGGTCTGGCCTGGCCTGGCATTGAACCGACGACCTTCTGGTTGGTAGGCGAGTGTCTTACCTACCATACCACAGCGGCACACTATATTAAATCTGCCAAAACTCTGTATAATATTCCATGGCCATTTCTTCATTTCTTTAGAAGGACTTGGAGTAATAGGAGCTACTGCAGGATATATAGGGCTGTATGGCCCAAGTTGAATGAATCGTGAATTCAATTTAATGCTTTGAAAGCGAAACACTTAAGAGTGTGATAGGGATAACAACAGGGTACTGTCTCTTACGATCAAGGAAAGCGGTACTCCGGACTGTGTGAGGAGGAGGATATGAACTAGTGACATCGAGCATATTGTTGGTCTTTACCGAGATTGTAGAACCAACGATTTCGACAAAAAAATGTAATATCGGTAAAATCCCAAAGTTCTTTGACTTATAGTAGCGACTGCTGGATATACAAGGCCCTATGGTCCAAATTGGATTAATCGAACACTCGATTATTCTTGTAGTTGAATAGCAGAACACCGAGCCACTATCTTTTAAGACTGAGAACATTACTTTGATGAAAAACGGTACTCAGGACTTCTGTGGGATGTATGAAGAATTCGAGCATATTGTTTGCCGCTACAGAACTTGCGATTTCGATGGTTAGTTAATCAATTTCACAAGGGAGTTGATGACGTTCCGGGTGCTGATATGAGTAATAGACAGTCGAGCATATTGTTTGCCGCTGCTTGAGACGGCAGAACCTGCGACTTCGATGGTTAGGTAGTCAATTTCACAATGGACTTGATGACGGTCCGGGCGTTGATATGAGTAACAGACAGTCGAGTATATTGTTTGCCGCTGCTTAAGATGGCAGAATCTGCGATTTCGATGGTTAGGTAGTCAATTTCACAATGGGCTTAATGACGTTCTGGGCGTTGATATGAGTAACATAAGTGAGTTTATAAGGGAAAACTAAGGGGAGAACATCATGCAAGATGAGTGCTCTAAGAATATGATTAGGATGGGAAAAATTTGTTGGATAGTATTTTATCAGAGAGGGTATTCACAATGTACTTAATTTTTGTAGTCTTCGAGTGAAAGGCCATGTCAACCTTCTGTACCTACTTTCCTACCTACATATCTTCGTTTAGCGTTGCAAGATAATCAATGTAAGTGAAAACGATTCTATCTGAAAAAGAAATGGCCAGAACCTCGTTAACCAATAGACCCAATTTAGCTTGCTTTGTTGTATATTCCTTGGAATCTTCTTTTTTTTCGTTTCTCTTTCAGTTTTGTTAATCAGTTGATTTCCAAGCTAAGTAGATGCTTAGTCTACTGTAGCTCGCCTCCATGTTATTGTATATTGGTGAAGATCCTTGCTAAGTGCTGGTGGCGATCCTTACTTAGCATTGCCATTTTTCTCCAATACATGCAATTTTCTCCCTTCGGATTAAGTCAGGGGGCCTCTTTTGGGAAGATTTTCTAGAGTGAGTTGAAGTTTTTTAATTAAACAATCGAAAAACGCAGTTAAATGCTTTGGTGGTGATTAGAACTTGGGACGCTTGTTTTATTGCGAGTACTCTAAACACTACATTTTGCCACCTCCTCGGGCTCTGCTATATTACGAGTATTATCGTTATTTCTTTAACGATCCAAAGGAAATCATATCTTACTCTTATATGGGGTTCCGATTTACTCTATTCAATGTATGTAACATCTTACAGCCTTAGTTTAGGATTGTTTCTTCTATTTCAATGCATTATATTAATTCGATTTAAAATGAACTGGTTGCCATTGGACTTAATTGTTCTGAACCCGAATATTCGAAAATTTAACGCAGGAATTTTTTCATGAAAATTTGCACATTCTGCTTATCCCACAATTCAGGCGATCATACTGCCACACAAAATTCCTTTCAAATGTGTCTGTTCAAAGCTAAAGTTTTTATTTGGCTGCAAGTGGTAACATGGAAAACAGTTTCTATTTTTACGTATCTTTTTTAAGTTAGGGCTGCTCCTCCAATTCTTCGGTTTTCTGTGCATTTCAAAAAAAAAGTAGCACAAAAGCTTTTTCAGATTGCGCTTTAATATTGCCAACTTCCATTGAAGAATCTTCTGTTTATGGACACTTTCTGTTGTCTTTCGACGTTGGCAACCTCTTGAAAGCGACGTGAACGTTTGGCGTCATTTTTACTGGAATAACCACAAGTGAACTCATTAAACCTCTACTAAATCCATAAAGTTGATGGTTCTAAGAACTCCGGACATCTGTAGTATTGATAAAATGTTTCTTTGTTGAACATTAAGGGGTTGATTATAGACTTTTAAGTTGCCAGTTGTCAGTTGCCATACGTTATAAAGGGTACGCCATCTAACGTTTTTTCTTCAACTACTGCTTATTTCGTGAATGGTAGCACTTAGCTCATGGCTGATTTGACAGATAATTAGTTTTATCCTTCCGCTGAACGAATATGGTTGTGTATACGCTTGAACAACGCTGGGAAATATTGCGACATTACTTTGATCGATCGACTTACTGAAGATTCCGATTTTGCCAAAAAAAATCATCTTTTCAGATGAAGCTCATTTTGATCTTGGCGGGTATGTAAACAAGCAAATTTGTCGCATTTGGAGCACAGAAAACCCGCACGCATACATTGAAAAGCTGATACACCCAAGAGGAGTCACTGTTTGGTGCGGATTTTGGTCCAGAGGCATAATTCGCAAATGAGCAAGGGGTGGCCGTTACAGTCAATGGCGATCGTTATCGGGCCGAATTTTTGTTCACAAAAATTGAAGAGGAGGATATTAGCAACATTTGCTTTCAACAGGACGGCGCTGCGTGCCACAGAGCCGAAGGTACACTCGAGGTTTTGCGCCCTGTTTTTGAAGATCGCATTATCAGCCGCAGAGCTGATGTCGTTTGGCCACCTCGAAGCTGCGATTTGACACTGTTGGACTGTTATTTTTGGGGTGCCGTCAAAGATAAGTGTTACGCCAACAAGCCAGAGACAATTGACGCTTTAAAGGACAATATTCGTGAAGCCATTGTCTTGCACACAATCGATAATGTGCCTAAAAATTGGACCGATCCTGTAGGCTACTGCATGGCTAGTCGAGGCAGCCATTTGAATGAAATTATTGTCCATTATTAATCGGAGGGATTGTATTTTCAAATAAAAAAAGAAATTTGAGAAAATATTCAGTAGTTTTTTTTGATAGAATTTTCAAAAAAGAAAAAAATTTATTTGGCGGACCATATACAATTTTCGGCAACTAACAACATGGTTGCCATCCAAAACTTATACTTTAAAGGGCTGTCGAAAGCACACTAATAGACTTAGTTTGCCCAAAATTTGGCAATAGTCCAGTAATAGACAACAAATCCAATCCAAGATAACAGCCTTGCACTGACAGTTACTGCGTGAGAGATACAAAAATTTATGGAATTTCGAAACTGGTCTCGTATTAATTAAAAAGATATTTTTTTTTTTTTAAATACATTCAATGTTAAAAGAAAAAACGAAAAAAATTTTATTTTCAGTAAATAATTAAATAAAATTCACCTTTAAAATACTGGCTTAAATCAATAAAATAAAATTTCAATAAAGTTGTGAGTGAGTCGAGTGCTTGAAAAAACGAAGTTCATTTATATTTCGACCAAATATTTATTTCATAAAAAAATGTTCTCTTCAAAAAAATGTTCTCGTTTATTTATATTTTTAATGCTTTTTAAAGTTTTAAATATAAAAAACGCACAAAAAAGCAAAAACATATGACAGCAATATAAACAAACAAATTTTTTATGGTTAAAATATAAAAAAAATTTTAGAAAAATTCTATTTAAAGGTGAGTGACTATTTGCATTGAAATTCTTTTTTCTTTTTTTTTCTTTTGATTTTCTTTTCATTTAATTATTGGCTTCAATTTCTATTTATTTATTTTGAATTGCAATACAATAATAAATTATATCTTAATTATTATGAGCGTAGTGACTAAGACCATATGCTCGATGCAGTGAAGCAGAAGAGTCTCTGAAAACTTATTCTTGTCCGCACGCACGCTATCTACTAGCATATCTTTGTACTCATTTAAGTTATATTTTGTTTTATATAATATTTAGTACCAAAATCCATAAAATTCTTGGGTTTCGATAGTATCTTAGAAGAAACGGGGACACAGCAACGCTCAGTAAATTTCTTTGTAGTACGAGAGTACTTAAATAAAAAAAAGTTAGCGTATATACCGCTTGTGAGAGAGATTTTTTTGGTAGTTGCTTCTTTAAAGGACAGCGTGCTTCATAGAGCGTAGTGATTGAGGGTGTCGAATGTTTTCTTGAAGTCAATAGATGTCAAGTATAGTGGCGACCTTCATTCAACGGAGAGTTCCCTCATTATTCTCAGGCTTATGTTAGGCACAAATTGACGGGAATTTTGGGAAAGTGATTGGGGTCTCAGCAGGTGTACTTTCGTTGCTTGTGCAGTGTATGGTTTTTCTGTGTGGTAAGAGACCATTGTGTCTGTTGTTAGACAGCGCAAGATTGTCACTTGTCATAGAATTGGACTTTGGCATGTGTTCCGACGTGTCGAACTGTATCTACCGACACTTTGTTACGTCTTAGTACTGCTAACAGCATCACAAAAGGACTGCCATTTCGAATACATGTCTGCATTTCTGCTTCTGTTCTTAGCATGGGTAAAGATAGGCATAAGATCCTTTTGCAGGTGTACCTTGTAGCTAGATGGCAGACAAGATGGGCAAACAGTGACAATGGGAGGATAACATATCAGTTTATACCGAACGTGAGGTTCATACAGGAACACCCAAACTTCGGTTTCGGCTTAAGCCTGGTGTTCATACCGACGGGACATGGCTCTTTCAATTCATTTTGCATCGGATTCGCCAGACTGGATCTGCGGACTGCCGGTGTAGTGCCCAGACTAAACTAACATTAGGGTCTTAGTTAGTATGTTAGTATAACTCTTACTGGGTAGGTAAAGGAATTTAGTAGGTATTTGCTAGCCAATCGCATTCTTTAAGGTTGAGCTCTTTTGCACTTGCTGTATTTAAGAGGAGAAGGCGGAACGTTAAGGGAGGTACCCCCTCCAATCCATTACTGAGGCTCACTGATTTGCCGCAATTTTGGCGTTTTCCAGCTCTTTAACACATAGCCGTATGCATTGGTTGTTTGATTGCTTTGCAGCCTGTTACGAACTTTGGTTCGTCACCGGCTTCTGGCTGTCGTGTTGTGCTTGTTTGCTGTATTCTGTTTGCAAATTGTTGGTGTTTCTAGTGATTCCTGCAGGCTGTTTGGCGTTTCTCATCTTGGCTACCAGTTCGGAGTTTGGGACTTACACTGGTAGTAGCATTTATGTTACGAAGTCTGACCGGAGGCTTAATTCTACTACCACGTGTGTCGGGAGACCCAGGGACCTTGGTCTCTATCCGACTTTGTTTGCTCGGTGTGGTGTTACACTTTTAACCGGGTGCGGTGACTCACAGATTGGTAGGAGCTTAGATAGTCTCCGACACCTCAACAAGGTTGAGGTTATGTCCAAGATTTTAATCACAGTGGGGGCGTTGGTGGACGCATTGTATTCACTCGTGCTCCTAAGCTACTCACGTTTAGCGACTGACTTATTATTTATTATCAGGCTGTTGACATGGTCGCCACAGTATAGTAGAGAACGAAATCCATCTCATTTCAACCTTAGTCCCTGTAAGAATACTTTCAAAATAGTATGTGAGCAATTATCTTGTTGATAATGCTGAATAATGTTATGCTCCTCGAATTTCTTCGCTTCGTGAGATTGTTTACGCAAGACAGCCATCCCGCTAGAAAACGGTGCTGATAGGTAGGAGGAGCTTAGCACTAGATTGGGGATCTGATCTAAGTAGTTCGATTTTTGATACCCAGTCCTGTAAATTTATTGTTTTTAATGAGTTTATTGTTTCACGTATCTGCGCAACACTGGGTGGGATTACTAGAAATAGACAAGTTTGTTTTCGATATGGATATCACATGTGGCATATGACCTCTTCATTCAATCAAATCATCTATGTATCTTGATGTAGAGCATTAAATAGTCTAGCTCTACCGTTTTAAACTTCTTTACTCGTTTTATTTTCGTAATATTAATTATCGCTAAAATATTTAAGCAAAATTCACTTTCATTTTTGGCATAATTATTTAAATTTTAATAAAAGAATTTCTAATAAACATTTTCTATATGCATTTATGAAGAAAAAAATTTTTTATCAAAAATAGTTGAATAAAAATTATAAATTTAATTAGCCATGAATACATAATTAAGTTGAGTTTCGTTGTTTCAATAAAATTAAATCATTTTTTGAAATATTTAAACCAAAAAGTGCCTTTAATAGTAATTAAATATGGTTTTTGATATAAAAACGAGCGAATTCCTAATTAACACAAACAACAAACAATAATAAAATAAAATTAATAAATTAAAAAAAATTTTTTTTTGAAATATTGAAAAGTGATTTATAGACGGAAATTATGCATAATAGTGGCGTAAATATGTAAATTTAATAAAATATTTTCAACTTTGCCACAATACATTGTATTTCACAGCGAAATGTATTAATTTACATGGTCAGTTTGTAAAATATTTAAAAGGCATATTTCACTTTTAATATTTATTATCATTACATATTTAATATTTATGACAAAGTGGTTAATAAAAATTAATTATTAATTAATTAACATGTTGATGTACATTATGAATGGATTGTTTAATAAATATGAAGTGGAATTCTTAAAAAAATATATCAATTTTTCAAATTAGTATGCAACTAACCGCAGAGTAAACTTATAACAGGGAATTTCACTCTTTGTTGCAAACAGGCATTGCAAGTCTTGTAGATGTAGCAAAATATAGCAGATATGCAGGGTTTGCTTTCATGTAAATCTATCAAGCCTAGCATATCTGCATATATATTGCTACGACACAACAACAAACTACATAAATATAACATTTGCTATACTTGTAACTCGAAAATAAAAGCTAACCTTATAAAATGGATGGTATCAGAGGATTCGGCATGCTCGAATCAGGCTTACCAACCGAGTGACCCGCTTGTCGGTTTTTCCATTAGTACAGTGTTATTTTTGTAAAAGAAAAATATAATCTTTTTGGAAATGCAAGTTATCTCATAATTAATTGCTTTCCTGTCTATAAATAATAATGGAGACTTCTCTCAGCCAATGAGCTGCATCCAATTCTATTTTTAGACTCATTGAAAGGGATCTACAGTTTAACGCCGGCTCCGAACGGCAAATGCATTAGAGAAGTTTTCAATAGTAAGTAATACCCATAACCAGTTACTAGCTAATGTTATGAGGTGATACCACTCACGAAAAAACTCTTCTTTTTCAGACGGTTTGGTCTGGTATTGAACCGAGGACATTCTGATTGGTAGGCGGAAGTCTTACCTACCATACCACAGCGGCACACTGGCTATATCATCTTCTAAACTCCGCAGTGTGTGATCAATCCAGTTCCACTTATATTTCCTTATTTCAATTTTAATTAAGTGTTCATTAGCACTTCTCCTTGGCGTTTGACGTTCTACACTATCGTCGGCCAGCAGATGCTTAGGATTATCCGCATAGGACTTTTGTTGACGTGAACATGCAATCTGTTTGCTACACGTAATGCCATGTAAAATGCTTCCAATACATATAGGAGAGTAAATCGTACACTGAAATTTAATACTTACAATTTAGTTCCTTGCGATATGTTTGAGAAAGTTTAAACTCATTTTGCTCTTTTATTAAAGATTCACTGTGGGCTATAGCAGCCAATGACCCATCCAATGTGTCATATCAGAACGAAGGTATTTCTCTCACCTCATAGCCCTGAATAACGAATTTTCGCTCTATGTATTAATTCAGTTTTGTTTTTAAATACATATTTATTCTCAATCAACAGCAGTTAGCTTGCCCTGTAACATATATCCTTTAATCGACCCTGCAGTCCCCAAGCATTTCCTCTCCTGTGTGTAAGAATTTTGGATAGTGATACATTTTGAACGCTTTTGAACAGTGGTGATGAGACGAGTAATACACATCCACGACAAACTTTGTTTTTCGCCTGAAATGTTTCTGTTCATCTGGTTTTCATGTGAGACACAACATGTGGCATTCCTGTATAAAGCTCTGATCAGCTGGATCAATTTTGTAAGGACACCTTTGTATCAGCGAGTGATTACGGACATCAAAAGCCCTTCAATATCGATAAGTACCAGAAATAGCAAAAACCTCCATTCCACTGACTGTTCTACGATGATTCTGAGACTATCTATACAGTAGGGTGAAAGCAGGCTTGTTCTCATCTTAAACTCGGTAAAAATGTTGTTGACAGTTTTTTGTTTATTTAGTAAAGTAATGCCCCTCCAGTTTTATAAATTAGTCAATTCGCCCCTTTGGGAAGGTTAATTACTATACTCTGTTTTGAGCTTTGCAGGCATGTTTTCAGATTCTTGTAATAATGCTGTGACAAAACGTGTTTATGTGCATTGATGATTCGATAGTCGAATCGAATGTCGAATTTTGTGCCTAAAAAGATGTTTTGCGGGGAAGTCTGATAACCTTCTTTCATTTGAAGAAAACGGCTGCTGAAAGTTATCGATTGTTGGTAGAAGCTTACGATCAACACGTACCAACTCAAAAAACTTGTGAACGATGGGTTGCACGAGTCAAAAGTGGTGATTTCGAACAGAAAACAAGGAGAGGCTTGTAAGGCCGAAAAAGTTTAAAGGTGCGGGATTGAAAGCTTTACTCGATGAAGATTGTTGTCGAACGCAAGAAGAACTTGTGTTATCATTGGGAGTCACACAGCAGGCCATTTCCCTACGTTTAAAAGCATTGGGATTTATTCAAAAGCAAGGAAATCGGGTCCCATATGAATAAAACCGAGAGACATTGATAGGCGTTTTTGCATGTCGTAAATGATGCTTGAACGCCACAAAAAGAAGTAGTTTTGCATCGTTTTGTTACTGGTGATGAAAAATGGATACATTACGATAACCCCAAGCGCAAAGAGTCATTCGTAAAGCCCGGCCAAACAATCCAATCAACGCCGAAGCCGAATATCTATGACGCCTAGGTTTGCTCTGTATTTGGTGGGATCAGAAGGTTGTTTTGTATTATGAGCTGTTGGAATTGGGTCAGACGATCATAGGCGACCTGTACCGAACACAATTGTTTCGTTTGAAGAGAGCAATCAACGAAAAACGACCAGAAAATTCGACCAGGCACGAGGCCATAATCTCGGCCACATGTTGCAAGACCGATCAGAAACTATTTGAAAAACAGTGGATGGGAAGTTTTGGCTACCTGACTACCATTTGCTTCGATCAATGCAGAACGCCGATACGCTTCACTTCAGAACAGAACCGATATCAGAAATTGGCTTGATTCATTCTTTACCTCAAAATCGGAGCAGTTCTTTTTGCCCGCAGTCCCTATACTAAGAGAAAAATGGGGAAAAGTAGTATCTAACGATGGGCAATACTTTGAATAATGTATCAATTCATTTTTTCATTATAATAATGAATTTTTCAAGTAAAATATCGACATTATTAGCTTGTATACCCAATATATTGGAAAAAAACTATGGCCAAAGCAAAGTTAACCGAAATCGATGCAATAACTTGTTAATATTGAGTACCGTGTCGCGCTTATAGATATGTGTGAGCGATCGCAGCACGCATAGACGCAGCCTCCCCGAGCACTTATATTCTATAAACGTCTAATATCATTTTATGAATCTGATGAGCTATTTTTGGCACGACGAACTATTTTTGACTACTCGAAACGGAACATAACTGATGGTAAGGAGTTCCCATAGTATGCATTAAGCATTTATTTGTGTTTAATTTTAATTCCTACGTAAAAGTAGTGTTTTATCCTACGAAAGTCACTTTCTTTTATTTTCGTTAAAATTAGCGACTGACAAAAACAAACTCATGAACACAGTTTGCTTTAACTATTCGGCGGTAGTTCAGGTGGCTGTGTGACATTAAAATTTTTTGCTCTAAAAATAAAAAGTTAAGGAATTTTTAAACTGCCCTCGTAATTAATCTACATTTGTAATTGATTAAATATTTACGCTTTCGTCATGCCCTTACATTCATTACAAAAATATTTTTCCATTAAAGTTTTTTATTCAACCTCCAGCCTAAATATAAACAACGATTTCAAAGGAATTCAAAATAAAACAAACAAAAAAAGATGTATTTTTGGTTTCGTATTTAACAGATGTACTGTTTGGTTTCCTAAAAAACTTTTAATTTTTTTTTTTAGTTTCTGTGAATCATTTTAAAGAATTTTTTAGTAGAACAGGTGGCGTCATTATGTTCTTTTTTTCAATTACAAATTCAAAGAAAAAATTTCAAATTTTATACCGAAATTTAAACATTTTTCGTTGTTTTTTTTTTCATTATTTTTAAACAATAAAATTATAAAAATAATTTCTGATGAAATGAAAAATTTTCTAAGCTCCCACTTTAAAGTTGCCCACCATTTAATTCAACCAAAAACTTTCCATTAAAACGAGAAAAAATGCTGTTCTACAGCAACAGAAAATAAGGCCACTTACGACTACTTTCTCATATTAAAATATGCAAAAAAAAGTACTCAACTACTCTCAAAGTACTAAAGTATCAATAGAAAAAATTTGAATATGTCTACTATGGTAGGCCGCTTGTAAGCTATGCATTTGGCCTCTTTGTTGGCTGAAACAGTGGTTGCCTTTCAATTTTCCATAGGCCTTAGAAGAGAAAGAAAGACAAACAAACGTTCGAGTTCATTGGCTCATAACTTCTATTACAGGCTGTATAGCAGAAGGAAATGTTTGCTAAATGCAAATGTGTAATCCAAGATGAGTTAAGATGACTATGGTCTGATTATGTAGATGTTTTATTCAAAACAAGTATCGAACCGAACTATCATTATCACACCTAAACACTAATGCATTGGTACACAATCATAAGCTCAAACTAGCAATAGTTAATGTGATAGAGTAGGAATAGTGGAGAGCAAAACAGTGTTATTGTTATTTATAAATAATATGATAAGCTATTAAAATATAACAAATTATTTGAAGTTTAGGTTAAAATGATGTTGATCAGACAGTTCGCTACAACCAAAGGTTTTTATGTACATTGTTTACTAATGTCCATCACCAATGGTACCGAAGTGTTTGTTACTTATACAGTAGAATCTTGAAATAGTTAACTCGCATAAGCGGTTATATCTCGGCTAAGTTATGCGAATTTCAGCGTCCACGTATCGCTTTAAAAAGTTAACTTATCAAGCAATAAAAGTAAACTTTATATACTTTGACATGCGTGAAAATGTTGACATCAATATTGATGACATTGAAAATTGGACCAAGAATCAAAGTACGGAAGATAACGCTGATTTTGAAGTTTCCGTCAGGTCAATTATTATTTAACAACCAAAAGTGAGTTCAGCAGTAGCGTTCGATAAGTATCGACTGCATTTTTTAAACCTCTTCGCACAAATTAAGCCGGTGACGTATTTTCGCCGATGAATCATCGTCAAGACATCAGTATCAAGTCGAAATTTGGATGAATTATTGTAAATAAAAATTGATAAATCCTCGTGCCAATGACGCAAATAAAAGGATTTACGTATGACAACTTCATTGTAATGTGACCATAGTAAGGAAAGCTGAAGTTTAGCGACATTGTCTGTTATGAGTCGACAACATGCAGAACGATACAGGATTTTGTCTGCTACATCTCTCCGTTAAAGAATAAATCACAAATGATTCTTGATGATATTGTCTATTATGACTCACTAAAAACGGTCGCCCGTAAGACATAATCAACTTCTGTCATTTCTAAAAATTTGGAGAATTATGCATGACATCAACAAAAAAAAAAAAAAAATTTATAGTCAGTCATTCATGATTTACTATTGTCAGCGTTTGTCACGATGATTTATATATTAGGTTTTTGCGCTTAAAAATGTTTAAGAATGACTGTGAAATTTAAACCAGCCAGTAGGCTGGATTTTTTAAGACAAAAATTCATTTGGTAGTGATGAACTATAAAGGCTCATTTAGACGTGACTTAAAAACTGACCAAAGTTAGGAACAACAAATGTGTTTGATTAATGGTGACACCGTAACCGAACCATTGAAATTTGGTTGTTTCGACTATGATTACGGTTATGGCACTATACTAAGTCATTTCTAACTGAGCCTTAAGTCAATAAGTTAAATACTTGCGAAAAGCCTACATATGTATGTATGTTTATAATTGTACTTTTTCAATTTTAAAAAGCGACTCGAAAAGTAAATCGTCAACAAAAGTTAATTACCCTTGGAACACATCGGATAACTTTTTCGTGATTCTACATTATTTAAAATATTTTTATGTATATATAGACAACAAAACTCGGTTATAACGATCTCCGTGGGGCCATTAAAAATAATTCGTTATATTTTTACACAATTCTAGAGAACTTATCAATTTGTTCAGTGAGTCTAAATTTCCTTTAGATCGAAGCAAAATTAAAAAAATTATTATGAAAATAAAACTGAATTATTCAGCCGGGTAGGTATTGGCAAAGCGAAGATTAAAAGAAATAAGTTTAACTATTTTGCCCTTCACTGTTAAAGTTATAGTTTTTGAATTTTTTAATACAGCATCTCATTGTTCAGCTTGACAAGCATAGAAAGAGGCGGAAAACAGTTAGTTTAACCACACATACGAGTACTTTTAGATATTCAAATGCTTTCATTTGTTTAATTTATCAGTCTATTCATTTTACCCTACAGCACCATTTGATGTTAAATTGACTTCATGCCTATGTTTGTTACGCACAGACATAATAGTTGAAAAACAGCTGCTGATCTTAAAATCCTTTGTAAATCAAATGGGACATGTGTTACTCCCTCTGAGTGGCTGTGCGCTCATGAAAACTTTGTCTGGTAAATTTGATTAGTGCCTCTGCAGACATAGAAAGAAAACCATTTTGTTTTTGGTTGAAATACCCATAGAAATGTATACTACTAAAAAAGTAGGTTTTTTTTATAATTTGGTACTGAAAAATTTAATTTCAACTGTTTCGAAACATGCAAAGATTGTTCCAGAATTGTCAAAAGCTGACACAAAAGTATTTAATTCAGTAGCCGGAAGTCAAATGTGTTTTACATGCTTCTTTTATTATTATTAATTCCCATAACATTCCATGAAGGAACACTGGGACTTCTCTCAGTCAATGAGCTACACCCGGCTCCGAACGGCATATGCATTTAGAGAAGTTTTCAATAGTATTTATACTCATAACCATTTAGTAGCTAATGTTATAAGGTGATACCGCTGTCGGAAGACTTTTTTCTTTTTTTTTAAGATGGTTTGGCCTGGTATTGAACCGACGACCTTCTGGTTGGTAGACGGGTGTCTTACTTACCATACCACAGCGTAATAAATTATGTCATCCAAACGTCCTCGGAGCTTTAACTAGCGCATATATACTAGCTCGGCGTTCAATTATCGAGTAGATCATGGTGCACGTGATACCAGAATTCTTAAGTTAGAATTCGAAGATAATTTTTTCCCTTAAAAGGTTACCAGACAATTCAGAGGTATCTAGCAGAAAAGATCAAACCTAAAGCATGATAGATCACTGAGAGTATGAAAACAGAGATTGTAAGCCTTTTCTTTTACTGAAATTGAATACCCCTATATACCTATACACCATGCTTACCATACTTATACCGAAAGCTAAAAACAATATTGTAAATCACTTCTTTACAGAAATATCCCTGTATCGGATTTTTAAAGCGTTAGAGACTGATGGTCGTGTACACTATGAAGACAAGATATGATAGATCACCGGGAGTATAAACTTCGGAAATATAACTTTTTTCTTATTGACGCCTATATAAGCCTGAGAGATATATCAAGATGGTTAAAGATGTAAAAGATCATCGACTTTACTTTTCAGAAATTTAAGGCCGAATTTTGCGGACATTAGACTATTCATAGATTAGTTTTTTATTCCATTACTGCTTTTGACAGCAGTGGCTTCTCCATAAAGCATCTATTGCCTTGTTTCGGTTTCATTAATCGGTTGATTTTCTAGCCAAATAGGTGATTAGTGGTGGTGATGCTTACATAGTATTGCCGTTTTCCACCGGTAAGTGGGGTTTTCATCTGATCGTTTGTGTAATATTTGTCATTTTCGAAAATTTGATATTTGTTATCACTGGAAAACCGCAATTAAATTTTTTCTGTTATGTCCTCTGTTGGGGACTCAAACCGGGCCGCTTGTGTTGTAAGCGGGCACTCTAACCACTACACCAAGCCACACCATTTAAAAATTAGTAGTCCCTGTCAATCACTAAAGTTCATATACAAAATTTGGCAGAATACCGAGTGTATAACCCACGACAGTATAACTGCCTTTTTAAGCCTTCGTTGCAGCAGATTGTTTTGGTATTAGACTATCCAGTGACTTATAGTCAATATTTAATCTATCAAGACAGCTTAAGTTCAAGGTGTTATAGATATCTGAGAGTAAAACACTCAATTGTATAACTCATATCTTATTTCGAGGTCTAGAACCCTCTAAGGCCCCGCTATACCAGATTTTTCAGTCACCTATTTCTATAATTATTACTTTCTTTATTTGAAGATGGAAGATTATTATCTTTGGTTACACTAGACTTTTTTCCGATTAGACAACTCTGAAGTGATAAGTCCGAGTTTTGGTAGATAGTACAACTTCCTTCTCTTTAAAAGATATAAGGCTACCTAAGCCACCAGTTCAACAGATTTTTGAGGTGTTAGACTACTCATATGTTGATAAGTCTTCAACCCCAATTTAAACAAATCATTGAGAATATAACCGGGTTACCCGAATAGCTCTGGCAATAGACATATCAATCTCTGTTTGTGGTTATTGCATAAAGCTCCTAACGTCGAGCATTAAACCCATGCTTCTATCAACAAGCCTGAATGAGAAAATCTTCAGATGTTGAAGGGCCGTTAAGGAACATAAATTACTATTTTGTTTTTGATGAGAATGCATTAAGTCCTTTGTTGTTTTATTGGCAATGAATTCTGATATCCTGCAGATATTTGATCGCATACTAAACATAATCCACACTGAATAGTTTCAATATTTTCTAAGATATATTATTGGTATTTAAGTTCACAACGCGCGGTAAATAGACCCGTTATTACTCTAAGTTCGCCATAGAAATTTCTTGGTTTTTCCAGTGAATTTGTTAAGTAAATAACTTCGTCAAGCTTTCAGAAAAGCAAATAATAATTACAAAAATATTTATAGAGTAGGGTATTATATAATCAGGCTCGATCAATTATAACTTTTTTTATTGTTGCAAATTAACAAAAAAAGAAAATAAAGTAAAATAAATAAATAAATAAATAAAGTTTTCAACTGTTTTGAAGGCTTAATTTCATCTGCATAAACTCATTGCTTTGTGAACTTTATTCTGTATTTAAATTAAAACAATAATAATATTTGTTTATGGAATAATTAAATAAATATGTAATTTATTATGATTTATTTATTTGCTTAGTTGTTTTTCATAAATCAAACATTTATATAATATTTCTTAGTAAGTGTAGAGAACTAGAAATTATTAGAATAGATGAGGTAGATTTTAGTGTGCTCAGATTAGGCACTTTTGTGCCGACAAGCGGGACAACCAGTAGATAAGCTTAATTCGAATACGCTAAATCTAGTGGTGCTAACCGTTTTTTATGTTAGCTCTTGTTTTCGACATATACTGTTATTTCATCATCACTAATAAAATAATGGGTCCGCCATCTAACGTTTTTTTTTTTCAACTACTGCTTATTTCGTGAATGGTACCACTTAGCTCATGACTGATTTGACAGATAATTAGTTTTATCCTTCCGCTGAACGAATATGGTTGTGTATACGCTTGAACAACGCTGAAAATCTGGGCCTGCGATCGACTTACAGAAGATGCCGATTTTGCCAAAAAAATCATCTTTTCAGATGAAGCTCATTTTGATCTTGGCGGGTATGTAAACAAGCAAAATTGTCGCATTTGGGGTACAGAAAACCCGTACGCATACATTGAAAAGCCGATACAGCCAAGACGAGTCACTGTTCGGTGCGGATTTTGGTCCAGAGGTATAATTCGAAAATGAGCAAGGAGTGGCCGTTACAGTCAATGGCGATCGTTATCGGGCCATGTTGAACGAATCTTTGTTCACAAAAATTGTGGAGAAGGATATTAGCAACATTTGGTTTCAACAGGACGGCGCTACGTGCCACACACAGCTGAATTTACACTCGATGTTGTGCGCCCTGTTTTTGAAGATCGCATTATCAGCCGTAGAGCTGATGTCGTTTGGCCACCTCGGAGCTGCGATTTGACACCGTTGGACTATTATTTGTGGGTTGCCGTCAAAGCTAAGTGTGACGCCAACAAGCCAGAGACAATTGGCGCTTTAAAGGACAATATTCGTGAAGCCATTGGTGAAGTACAGCTGCACACAATCGATAATGTGCTAAAAAATTGCACCGATCCTGTAGGCTGCTGCATGGCCAGCCGAGGCAGCCATTTGAATGAAATTATTTTTCATTATTAACCGGAAGGATTGTAGTTTCAAATAAAAAAAGAAATTTGAGAAAATATTCAGTAGTTTTTTTTTTGATAGCATTTTCACAAAAAAAAAAAAAAATATTTGGCGGACCCTTTACGGACCCATTACGCAGTAATGTGATCCAATTTTTCTTTTATCAAAACAAATATGTATATTTCTGAAATCACTGCGCAGATTAAAAAAAGTTTAAGCTTTGCTTAGAGGTAATTTTATTGCGGAGTTTCGATTTTTCTAGTTTATTCAATAAACTAAACCATTTTCGAATTACACAAAAATAAGTTGTGCAACCTCCGCCCTTTTGCAAACACCGTTATATTTCAAAAATAAAGGCTAACCTAATAAAACGGTCAGCACTGTTGCATTCAGCGTACCTGAATTAGGTTTAATCGCCGGGTGTCAAGCTTGTCGGCTTTTACAACTACACTGGAGCATATTCCTATAAACGCACACTACTTTTTTTTTTAAAAAAAGGTAAAAATTAAACAAGAAAATATTTAGGGGGGGGGACTACAAGCCGGCCAGTCCAACAAAGGAATGCCATGTTCATTGAACCAAGATTTCGATTGCTTAGAAACATGGATTGCAGCATTATCTTGTTGGAAAATGCAATCTTCATCCATTTTTTCGTCCATAAAAGAGAGAAGAGCATCTTCCAACAGTTCGTTATAAATCGAACTATTCATTATTGTCAGAACAAAACAAATTTTCGACTTGCCAACTGCAGAAAACGCTGTCCAAACCATAACACTGCCACCACCGAAATTACGTTTTGACATCCGAACATCTTTAGATCTCAAATCGTGCCAATAGCATAAGAATGAGTCTGGACCGTCTAAATTAAATTTTTTTTCGTCAGAGAAAATTACTTTTTTCCCCTCATCTGTCCATTTCATATATTTTCTTGCGAATTTTAGACGATTTTCTTTATGGTGTTTTTTTCATTTTATGTTTTCATCGTTTCGTAAAATGTGTGCAACGTGTTTGGAAGTCACAGGAAGATTTAATTTATTCCTTATTTGTGTGGAATTCAATTTGTTGCGGGTTGCTTCTTGTTTCATTAGATTAAGTTGTCTTCTTGTTAGTTTTGTATTACCCTTTGTTGATTTGCGAACTCCATAATGTTGACCTTTCTTAAAGAAATTTCGCACCACACTTTCCGAACGACCGATTTTACGTCCAATTTCTCTATTAGAGCATCCTTGGTCGTGAAAAAATTTAATTTGAATCTTTTCTTGATCGGACAAAAAAGTTCCCTTAGGCATCTTTAAAAGTGATGAAATTTATTGATTAAAATAGGAAAAGTTACAGTAAATTGAGATTTTACTATTAGAAACGTACCTTTGGTTGAAAAAAAAAAACTAAAATTGATAATATTTTATTTTTGGTCACTTTTTTAAAAACAAATTTCGACTTAAAATAGCACCAAGAACATTTGATCGCATAATTAAGGCAAACAACAAAAATAAGAAAAAAAAAATTGTTTACTTTTAAAAAGTACCGTTAAGTTGTCTCTCATTAAAATAGTTAATTTTTGCTTTTGGATGAGAACAACAAAGATATAACAAAAATACAGAAAAAATAAAGTGCATTTATAGCAATATGCACCAGTGTAGTACAGTGTTACTTTTATAAAAAATATAAACTGATTGTGAATTGATGGTTCTTTGATTTTAATTAATGTTTTTTGCAAGTTTAAAGTAAATCTGGAGAACATACATTAAAAAGCATTTGCATCCATATCCTAGCTAAGTTTGTAATCCTAAATACTTTACAGAAAACTAAAAAACCGATCTTCTAATTCTACACGGAACTTAAACGCATTATTTTGAAGATGTATTTCTTTCTAGGTCATAGAGAAATATAACTGATTTCTTTTAGAATTATTTATTAATAAATTTTTTATTATTGCATTTAATGTTGTTTTCGTAGATTTTAAACATATTATCTTATTATAAAACAATTTTTAAAATATTATCTTTGCACTCTAATTTACTTTAATTATATTATTTTATATTATTTTAATCTCCTAATTAATATTTAATTAAACTTCAATACTTCAACTCATTATATCACATGTTAAAAATTAGCTGAAACAAATATGGACATGTTTCCCACCAAGTTCAAGGTCATTATGTTTTTTTTTCAAAATTAAAAATAAATTTATTATGAACTGATGGTGACTGATACTGATATTTTCACCGTGAGAGTACATAATTATAAAAATGAGAAGTACAGTGAACTTTAAAAAATAAAGATGCAAATTTACAAAAAAAAAAAAAAAATGGTGGCTCCTATTGTAATTGACAACAGCCACAAAGATACATCAACAACAAAACAATTTATAAAATATTTAACAAGTCAGCCCATTACGACAACCTTAACTTCCCTACCCAAGCGTCAGAGTGTTATCTTGCAGTTTTATGGATGTTAGAGGCAAATAGAGGAAAAATTTCAGACGAAATCTGTGCATTGATAGATAAAATAAAAAATTTAATCAAATTTCGGTTCTATTATAACAAATCCCTAAATAAGCTCCAAGCATTAGTCAATTTTAACTAAACAAGATAAAATAAAAAAAGCTGCCCCTCCCACTTCCTTCTATTCTAATGCTGTGCAGGTTGATAATGTCTTTAACCACTGAACAAAAATGTGGTACTGCATCCCGGCAGTATAGCGCTAGTGCCTTAAATTGAAAATGAAGCACATAAGACACATAATAATCGCGAGTCATCTCACATTGCCTCACAAATGTGGCTACTCCGCATAATCGGTAACCGACTTGCTAAAGAAAGACCAGCTAGTTCTATAGAGAGACCTAATTCTAGTTTCACGGGTAATTTGAAGGCTCAGACATTTTCTGACTGGTGTCTGAGAACGGCCCTTCGGGGGGTAGAAACGGTAATTGTGGTTTAGACTTTCAACATTTTCTTCGTGGGAGCATTGCGAGCAAAGTTAATGCAGCCTCAACCTCTGAGCAAGATGGTGGTACTACAGAAAGAGACTGAAGTCTAAACTGCATTTCTGACGGACTAAAGAGGTAACAGCGACGTTGCCAGATACGTTATACATATAGAGGCCGATGCTAAGAACACCTTGTTTTATGTTCACCGTGGTTTGTGACGAAGGTTATTATAGATTTTTCTTTGAAGTTTTTAAAAAAGATTTGCTAAGAGACTGGTACGAATTATGAAACTATGTATCCACACGTCATTTGGTATAAAATTATACAAAACTGTGTCCCGGTCAATATCGTCTTACACTTAAAATATCTTGATCACTAATAATGGGTAAAAGAAGAGATTTTTCTGATTCATATATCTTCTATGTCTTTTGTCTTATTAGAACAAATTTATTATTAGATTTTACTTTAACGCCTCAACTAGTCGGATATGGTTAAACGACGTTAAAGTCTCTACAATAAAAAGCATCCTATTTAACATTCATGCCTAAACTATCTGGCTGTCATATACTCTCCTTTTTCATTGCTTTTCATTTAGCCGGAAATATTCCTTTGTATCCCTGTTGGAGTATTAGTTTTGTTAAGAGGTATTATAGTATTGCGAGCCTTAGATATACTGTATAGACCTTTCCTATAATATCCCTACCAAGAGTGTATAGAGTGCCAGTGGTGATAGCTCACGGCTTCCACTTGATCTGTTTTTCCCAAAAATTAAAGATCAACTCCTGAATTGAGAAAGAATTCACTCAGTTATGGAAGAATGCCTCTGGACTGAAACAAACGAACAGGCTGGTTTTACTCCCCATATATACCGAATGTTACTGTTGTTCAATAAGTGCGACTTAGAGTACTAACCGGTCTATTTATCGAGCATTGTGGTCTTAGATATCATCAAAATATCTTAGAAAATGTTTAAACTAATCACTGTAGATGTTGCTATTTCAGATCACCGGATTAAATTACTAGGAAAGCTATAGTAACTTCAAACGTGACAGTTGTTTTCTTACCAATCATTTGGTTTTGTCGAAGCTTGAACTTTATGTAATGAATACTTAAGGCTGCACAAAAAATCCTTTAGATTGTGTTACGTAAGGAACCAATAATCAATCAATCTCTGCTGGAACTGATTGCAATGCAACAATCCCTAATCAATAGTCTCCTTCCTTGGGATCAAACTGCTGCTATCACATGATCAATCTTACGGGGGATAACTAACCTCGTACCTATGATACCAAAATGAGGTCTATGTTTAGATTTCGATTATTCTTCTTACTACTTAGATATGAAGCTACCCAGGCTACCCCGTTAGGATAGATTGCCAAGAATTTGTACAAGCCACGCGATGGGTAACAGGCGTGTATAAGATGATATCCCTTAGACTATGCGCAGAATATAGGCAGAATGTAGTATTTTTAAGCTGAAGTATTCGGCTTTTGAATCATTCAAGCGTATGACTCAAGTAATGGCTATTAATCATGCTGGGGATTGGATTTGAAGGCGTGGAGCTCCGATCATTAACATCTTTGTTTTCTCTGACAGACTAGCGGCGATTGGATGTGAATAATTTACTCTAGTCTGCGATCACTTGGATATCCTGGGAATTTGTGTGGCTGATATGTTTGTTAGAGCGAACACATTTCCTACCTATTGTTCATCAATTTGTGGGTATATAATGGACACTGACAGGTCGTGAGCTGAGGAGCAATCCTGCTTCACTGCTAGACTCATGTAGACTAAATTCGATAGTAAGCGCACCATTTGACTATTTAGGCCTGATCTCTAATGCTATATCTACTCCTAAAGGTCATTGCGTAAAGGGTGGGCGTGCAGAAAGACTGCGAGCTTGATCGATCGAGGAGGAAAATAATTTTTCACACTTCAAATGCCAAGGTCTGTCTCTGGCTCAAAGTAGACTTCTTTCATTTGGCTATCTCCTGTTCGACAGCTTAGCGAAGCGAAGAGAGACCTCTGGCAGTTTTGAGGCATCACAACGAGCCGTTATGAGTGCTCAAGTGAACTTTGACTTTGGGAAGGCTACCATTCAATTCTATCCTATCCTTATTAAGATTGCTAGGCAGTGCTAGCTCTGACTTAAGTTCATTGTCATAAATCATGGAGGGTAGCACGGGGGGTACTATTTATATTTCGAGAACTGGCAACACTAATATCAATAGCTAAAATCTGGCAACATCATTATAAAGTTTGACATTTTTTAGCATAAACGTACTCATAAAGTTTTGATGTACAGGTGCTATTTGTTTTCTTTACGGTGAGCTAAGAAAATCAATTTGGCCAAAAAATGAAAATTTTACGGGAAGGTTTTCGTTGGATTATTTTTCACAACTTGCGACGTGGATTATCTCTACAAGAATGTGTCGTGAACTCAGTTCGTTGTATGGCGATAAAGCACCATTAAAAACCACAGTATATCGCTGGCATAGTGAATTCACTCGTGATCGTAGTTCGGTTGTTGTGCCAAAAACCATTGATGCAGTGCGTGAACTGAGAATTTATCAATCGCTCAAAAAAAGGCTCGCGTCGATTGGTGTAAGGAAATAATTAAAAAGTCGACCGTAATGCTTCAAAAGCCGTGTATAAAATAGTGATAGTGATGAATCAAGTTGGTATTCTGTTTCTTCAGCCGAATGGGTCATTCTGAGTGGTATACGACCAATTGTTTGCCGGAAGTCTTCGGAGAAATTCGTAAAACCAAACGGCGAAGACGAATCATTTTCCATCATGACTATGAGAGCTCTCACACATCACGCCAAACAGGTGAATTATTGAACAGTCAAAACATCGAATTGACCCAAAGATTTCTTCTTGTTCCTGAAAATCAAAGGTAAACTGTGTGGTCAACGATTTACGAGCAACAAAGAAGTAGTTAAAGCGTTCAAAAACCATGTTTAAGAGGTGTCTCAACAGGAATGGAAAAACTGCTTTGAGAAATGGTTTGAACGAATGAAAAAGCGTATTGATCATCAAGGGGAATCCATAGAGGAGTGGCGAAGAAAAAAATTAATTAATTTTACCATATAATCACTTCTGTAGAAAGTGCTATGATGCGCCAAAGCTGTTCAGTCTTTGACATGTTTAGATTAAGATTGTTGGTTTGAGCTGAGGCAAAATATCATCCAGTGATACCTGATTGCATTATAGGTTTGTGAGAGTAACAAAACGTTTTGTATGGTTCGACGTTGTGTGTGCTCGTGCTACTCAGACATTACAGTGAAACCGTGCATTGAACTCAAGCGTGAGAATTTTTTGTTAAAAGCTGTATACCCGGCTTGATAGTGAACCAACCTTACTCACAACTAAAACATTAAAACCATGAGAATGCAAATTAATTATAATTTTTTGTTGTTTTGGTTTTTGTGACAACAACCATTACTTTCGTACATTCATATCAAATAACATTGCTCTGCATAAGCTCTGTGATTAAGAACAACACTGTTGGAAGTAATGAGCTGCTATCGTGGTGATTGACTGAAAAAAAGGTGTCATTTACACTGAAGTCTACAAACTCAGACACACATCACATTGTATCACCATCCCAATCTCTGACAATTTTTTGTAGACATAAAATATGTCAAAATTGTTCACATTGTCTCTAGTTTTCGTTTTTTTTTTCTTTACATTTTTGCTGCACCGCTGTTACAGACTTGACAATGATTTTCATAAATTCGTCAGCGTTGACAGCCCTTGCTTGTTTACCATGGTGAATGGAAACGGTGTATGTATATGATTTTCCATCAATTTTTATGATGATAAAAATAATGAAAATGGTGATAATGTTGTTGTCTATGGATATCACATTTATACATTGTTGTTGTTGTTGTTGTTGTTGTCATTGTTGTCATTTATCTCTCTAGTCTATTTATAGTATAGATAGTCAATCGTATATTAAAGTAGAGGGATTTTTTTTCAATTTTCTTTTGTTTTTTATCACCTTCCATTTTCTTCTATTTTCTTCTCTGCATAAATGTAACTTTGTGTGTGAGCATGTTTGTCGTAAAGTGGCTGTCATGTCTAAAATATTTAAATTGTATCAGTCACTCTAAGCTAGACAAATGGGTGGAGATAAACGACGGGACATACAGACACAGTACACAAGCATATAGTATATAATCTTACATAATCAAAATACATCACTTACCATAAAATCATGCGGCGAGGTTTTTTTTCTATTCCAAACCATTTATTTGATGTGCATTTTTTATAACAAAATAAGCGATCGTTTAAATTGCTGGTGATTTTTATTTGTTTTTTTTTTTGTTTTCGTTCTTTTAAAAAAATGTCCGAAGTTTTTAGATTTTGAATAAATTTATTTTATGATAATGAGCTATTGGAAGAAATACGAGGTTCGTTTAGCTATTTTCTTACTTCCAAGTAGTTTCTTGTAGAGCCCTTGTGTCAATGCTTTGTTCAGTTCTTTAAGGAACTTGAAGTCTTCTATTGATCAAAAAGTTTCCGGAATAACCACCGTATGATATTCCTGTTAAATCTTAGCTTCATAGCTTGACATTTGCAAAAGCTACCTTGCCAAGAGTACATCGATCTCTGTGTGTGTTGGCGATTTTTTACAATTTTAGAAACGGCTGCCAAAACGCGTTCCCCGTAATGGTTTTTTAGCTCGATTGAACAGAAACAAGTCACAAGGAGCAAAGTCAGTTGAATTCGCTGGCTGCTGGATGATATTTGTTGCATTTTTCGTCAAAAAATTTCTAATGATGATGACAGTGTGCGACGGTGCGTTATCATAGTGCAAATTCCACGAGTTTTCTGCCCAAGATTCTGGTCTCTTTCGCCGAATTGTTTCACGCAAACGTCTTATAACGCCCAAATAATACTCTTTGTTTACTGTCTGGCCTTCTGGCCTTCTGGCCTTCTGGCAAAAATGCAAAAGGCCAGACAGAGGGCCGACGTGTTTTTTTTCTTTTTTTTGGTCTTGGCTCATTTGGTGAACGCCATTCACTTGCCTGATGTCTAAATTTGGTGTCATACTCATAAACCCACGTCTCGTCTCCAGTAATAATCCTTTTGATGAATGTGGGATCGGATTCATCCTCGCAAATCATGTCTCAACACGGTCAAAATTGTAAAAAATCGCTAACACACATAGAGATAGATGTACTCTTGACTACGTAGCTTTTGCAAATTTCAAGCTATGACGTTAAGATATATCGGAAACATCAACAAGCGATGTACCAACTTAACAAAAAAAAAAAAAACTCAAATCGGAACGATGGGACCGCCACACGGTGATCAATCCGGAAACTTTTTGCTCAAGGTAGTAATCATTACAACACTCCAGCCTTTCATGGATTTCACCAGTTGTGTGGAGTAGTATTTTGGTGTTTTTGTTGGCTAAAAAAAAATTTCATTGCAAGAAATGCTCATCAGATGCTGTTCAATTCATGCAACTGGCGCTTTATGTCCAAATAAAACAAGACTATTTCTCTCCGTTTTAAATCCGAAAAGAAACTTAAAATCGGGTAATATTCAGCTAAGTTATTAGCTTATAAGTACACGAAGGTCAGAAAAACCGGTTTTTTACCCGTAACTCGAGATTTGGGAGGCGTTTCGAAAAACAGAAAAAAAGTAGCACTTGTCGGGTATTGTTTTTTCTTTTGTCGCAGGCCAATATATCGTGCGTTTTGACTCCGTTTAAAGTTTCTACAAAAGTTTTCTTATGTAACAGGCTTATGCGAATATGTCACATACCATCGGCCAATTAAATATTACGGATGCTCTATACCCAGCGAAAACACAGCGGACATTTTCCCAATATTATATTCCATATATACATAATGACGTAAACAGGCCTTTTTAAAGAAATAAAAAAATCCGATGATACTCGTACCTCTTGTTTATTTTATTTTATTTTTTATTTTATTTATTTAATTATTTTTTGATTTAAGTTAAGAAGCTATTAATGAAAGAGCACTTTTAAAGGAGTACTCAAATGCCAATAAATTTATTACTTTGTTATTAAATGAACCACAAACAAGTATCATTAGCCCCTTTGGTTATAGTTGGGCAATTCTGAATGGCCCACTAATATTGCTGTTAAGTTCTCATTCTCATATTACAAATTAAACATTTAAGGAAATAAGTCATTAACTACAAGCTGAAATATTTTTATAAGTCTTTCTATATAAAAATCAATGTGTGTTTATGTATGTATGTATGTATGTATGTATGTATGTATGTATATATGTGTGCTTGAAGTCTATAGTCGGCTAAACGGCTGAACCGATTCTCTCGCAATTTTTGCAGTATCTCTTTATATGTATGTCTGGAGGGAACTATAGGCTAACAATTCAAATTCAAAATTTCCAACTGGGCGGTACCACGCCCATGCAAAACGTATATTTATTTGTCTACATCTTCAAGGTAGTAACAGCAAGATTCGCTTAATTTTTGCCCAAAGAGATTCACAGTCAATGCTAATCATTAGTCAAAAAGTGGGCGTGGTACCTCCCACACAAAGTAAATATTTATTTTAGTATATTTTGAGAACAGTTGAAGCGAAAGCGTCTGAAATTGGTCTAAATGACTTCGTAGTCAATGCAAATCAACAGACAAAATGTTGATGGAAACTAAACTAAATATTTGGTTTTTTATATCTTGAAAACGGTTAAAGCTAAAGTTGTAGTATTTGGTCTAAATAACTTCGTGGTCAATAAAAATCATCTATAAAGAAATGGGCGAAACCTGACAAGGGGGCGTGGTACCACCGATACAAACTAAATACAAATTTAATTATATCTTGGGAACGGTTATAGCTTTAGTTTCAGTATTCGGTATGACTAACTTAATACTCAATTTAAATCATCATTAAAAAAATGGGAAAATTGAAAAAGTGGGCGTGGTATCCCCCATATAAACTAAATGTTAATTTCTATAAATCATGCAGAAGCTTTTGAATTTAGTTTAAATTACTTTATAGCAGACAAACAATGGGCGAAATTGGACAAGTGGGCATGGTACCTCCCATATAAAGTAAATATTAATTTTCTGTATTTTGAGAGCGGCAATAGTAGAAGCTTCCAAATTAGGTTCAAGCAACATCGTCAACAATACACATTATGAGTCAGTAACTGGGCGAGATTGGGTAAGTGGGCCCAGCATCTTTCATCACATTATATCTTGGATTTTGTATATGTGGTGAACGATGACTAAAAAAACTTCGTTATCTATCCACATCAATCAAAAAGAAGGTATTGCACAAAGCACATCGGATAAAAGCTGTCTATATACTTATACTATATAAAAAAGAATGTGTGTTTGTGTGAAGAAGGCATACAGCTAAAAAGCAGAATCTTCAGTGTCTTCCTGGAAGGAATAAATGATTGGATTGTGACCGGAAGGGGAAATGGAAAATGGGAAAAGAAGAGTTAAAAATGTATCTAAGATAGCATTTAAGATAATAATTAAGGTGGGGGTAGCGAAGCACACCGGGTATTAACTATGTAGTAATTAAAACAAAACAAATATGTAATTGAATCCCTTTCAATTAACAATCAAATCAACTTCATAATTTTGAAACCACTTTGACAAGATGTATATATACATACATATGTACATACATATGTACATACATATATACGTATATTACATGAGGTGTGAGTATATGAGTAGTAATTAAATTGCAGTTTAACATTTCAATTATTTTTTACTTAAGCAAAATGAAAATTTTAATTTTAGTTAAGCCAGAAAACAAAAACTTACATAATATTTTCTAATTTTTTTTTATTTCCACCAAAGCATTTTGAATGCAAGCCACAACATGATTTTTAATTCAATTCCTTTTGACTTTTGAAATTGAGCACCAAAAGGCTTTAAATTCATTTATTTCACCTTTAACTTTCACTCAAAAGTTTTCAAATATTTAATCTCTCTTACCGCAAGCTTGTGAAGTTGAGTATTAAACATTGTCAACCGTAACACACATATAAAAGGAATATCTTTTCTTAATAAAATTTTCATTTGAACAAAGATTGCCAACATTCTAACCAATTGGCCAAAAATTTGAAACTCAAACACCAATATCACCTTATAGTTGCAGGTATCTTGACATTTAAAGCTTTAACCTTAGGTTGATATGAGATTAACTTAAAAGCAGAGCATGCTGATTTGGTATCCCTTGCTCTCTCACCTTTAGAATTTCTGTTTTGTTGGTAAATAAATGATTTACAAAATGTACGATATTGACTGTCAAAACATGATTTTTCATCTTTTTTCTGCTTAAATAACAAGCTGACACACAGACGTACCAAGAAAACAAGAAAATAAACACATATACATGCATGGATAGAAAGTTAAAAGATTGGATCCCAGTATTCACACACGCACACATACTACTTAATGCTTTCACTGTAAACATGATTACAAAACGTAAACATCTTATTACGAACAAACATGTGACGGCATCAACATATTTCAACTGATTTTTCAATAGTTTAGCACAACAGAGATATAAAAGAATAAAAACGTTTGAAGCCGAATTTTTATAAAAAGCCTTGAAATAAGTAGGCTGTGTGTGCTATAGATATATTCATCATCGAAATATTATGTTCGAACTTAGATTTGCTAAAACACTAATAAGTCCTAGAGAATGTAACAACTCGCTTTAACAGTCGTGTGTGAAAAACTTTTGTTTTTCTATCATCATCTTCATACCGAACAGGCACTATTGCAGGACACTACAACCCATGTGATCTATTGTGCCGCAGTTTAGAAACTATAATGGTGGATATGTCAGCCAGTGAGCACCTATGTACCCGTAAACATTTACACCTTATCCTATCAAGGACCCTACATTCACACAATATATGTTCTGCTGTTTCTGATGCCTGCGAGAACAGATCATTCACATCAGTGACCACCATCCTCTTCAAATGCACTCTTGGTCTACATTGGCCCATAAGATAATCTGTTAAAAGTTCCAAGTCCGGCCTGCCATACTTAATAATCCTAAACCGACGCCCTAGAGTGGCGAAGTCCCATTTAATTTTTTTTTTTCATTTTTGTTGACTTGGGAGACATTGTCCCATTCGGGCTTTTCATTTCGTTATATTTTCAGAGAAACAAATCGCAATATGGGATTAATTATCCCATTTTATTAAAAGTCCGGTTGGTAAAATAATAAAATAACCCCAATAATCCGAATGGGACAATATATATCAGAATAATTCGTGGAGTTACGAAAAACTAAGAATGTGGAGCAATGTAACCATTTTGGATGATCATTGTTGCGTATCAAAATAAAAATGCCTGATCGCAAGGGATAAGCGGTAGATTTCTTCACCGAGATGGATAGCCAATTCAAACTATAGCCATCTTTTTTTTTGTGTAGGAGTTGAAAACTTTCAATAGTTCAAAATGTCAGTAGGTATGTCGGATTTTAGACATAGTCTTCTTTTTCTTACCACGCTCAACACATTCTCTTACCACATTTTCCTAGTTTTCCTTGGTTTTTAGATTTATTTGCATTATATTGTGGGACCCGATAACCTCTCACATTTGTTTTAAGCTGCAACTAATTCTGCTCCAAACCTGGGGTATGAAAACACAACGTGCTCATTGTCTTTGGTCTTCAGGGGGGGTCGGACAGTTAAAAGAGTTGTCGTGTCTGAATTTATGAAGGTAACTTCTATATCCTCCATGACCGCTTTGAAACTGAGTAAGATAATTATTTACCTTACCATGATGTCTTTTCATCCATTTCAAAATGCCAATTGGTCTTTCCGACTTTCTCCCCATTCTTTTCTTTGTCAAAGCCGTAAAACTTTATAGAGATTAAAGCCTTTAGCTTTTATAGCGATGCTAACTTTCCTTTTGACCTGCTCTGTTTCGAGGTTTCTGAACCACACTACGGCTGTATACATTACACTTGACGTGATCACTCTGCCGATCATCCTGCTTTTACTCTGTTTTGGATTGCTTATATTCGGCATCAATCGAGCAAGGGTCGCACTATTTTTCGACGTCTTATCTGTTATGTAATTAATGAGAGATTTGAGATTTAGCCCATAGCGCTAAGCGATCGGTTTGATATAATTTATTGCATCCTATACAGTTAGAGACTTGATGGGACTTCAGGTTTGCTGATTAGGACAGCACTGTTTTATGTTCCGCTAGTTTTGATTCAAATGTCTCTGGCCAGTTTGTTATTTTAAATAAAGCCTTGTTTGCATATAATTCTACTTCATTAATGTTGCGTGTTGTTACGATTACTGCCATGTCATTCGCAAACGCTAATTATATTGTCATCCTGTAGCCATCTAAGTCCTACAGAGTTTTAGATCTTCACATAATTTTCAATATATCCTCTGCTAATGAGCCAATCATTAAATAGATGGCATAGTTCACTATTATTTTAGTTCAAGGAATTAAGAACAGATATAAAACATGTTCGGTACTTCATCCATCAAAACCATTCAATAAAAGCGTCGCCCTAATATTCACTTTGTCAGTTTGGGGTGTCTGAGAACGTCATCCTGATCGATGTACGATATCTCTGCTATGCTTTGCATAAACCAGCTACCAAATACATTATGGCGGCGGTTAAGGAGAGCTTGCCAACTGCATAGAAAGTGTTAGATTGTCTTTATCAGACGTTCTCTATTTGACCATTAAAAAAATGCTATCTATTATCATACAGTTACGAAAATGAAAATTCCTAAAAAGATACACTAACATTGGTACATTTTGAGCTACAAACTTTATAATGGAAGTTATTCTATCGGTTTGTTTCAAGACTACGATCAGCCTGTCAACGCTGTATTTACTTGAACCGTGCTGCTAGTACCACTATAAGTCGCTTATGTAAACCAAATTTTTAGCGGCAATTACATAGAAGGTTTTGGAATTTAATAGAACATTCAAAAATAAGATTAATTTACTTTAACAGACGGCGCATTGCGCTTAGTCAGTAACTAAGCAGTTAAGGAGTAAAGTCCAAATATGTTGAGTAAATTTGTGTATTAAGCCGAAGTTACATAAATTGGACACTGCATAATATTAATTGCGGAAATAAAAGACTGTATAAAGTAAAACTATAAATTCGCGGCATTTATTTTATTCTGCGCAATTTAAAAGAACTCAAACGTCTTAAAAAGGTTAAAGTGTAACAATACTCTAACATGTCCTTGGAAATAAAGTCGTAGTCACTTGTATTTATAGTCATGTATATATGTATTAATTCCCATAACATTCCATGAAGGAACATGAGGACTTCTTTCAGTCAATGAGCTGCACCCGATTCTATATTTAAACTCGTTAAAAGGGACCCAGATGCAAATGCATTAGAGAAGTATTCAATAGTAGTAATACACATAACCAGTTACTAGCTAATGTTATGAGGTGATACCGCTGTCGAAAAACTGGTATTGAAGCGAGGATGTCTTACCTACCATACCAGAGCGGCACACCTCATACTCACGTACTCTCTAGCTTTTCAGCTAAGTATAACGATAACTTCCATATCACACTTCGCTAATCACACTAATACGAACGTTGTCACCATTTTGATCTTAATTAACTATGTCACTACGATCACCAATGTACTTATACTGTACACTCCAACTACTAATTTGAAAATTAGAAACGAAATGCTATGTTAGCGCATTACTTCGCTCTCTGTTCGCACGGAAGTTTTTACAACTGATAGCAAATGACATCAATGCAGTGAGTGGCCATTGTATTGTTTGTTTACTTTTTAGTTTTTGTTATATTTTGTGCTTGACGGCATACTTTTGGGAGGTCAATTTATTAAATTTCCAATGTTTAATCCATAATAAAAACTTTTTTAATTAAGAGTTAAGAAGTTTTCAAAACACATATGATCTAAGTTTTATAAAAATTGGAGATGACACTGACTTTGAAGTAATACACGGTGTAATAGAAATAGAATTACTCACAATTTAAGTGATTCTCTCCTAAAATTTTGTGTGGAAATTTATATAATCAATTATATGAGTTTACATCGGGGGTTGTATTAGGAGTGAGAGAGCGAATGACGCATAATGCTATGCGAACATTGCATTAGAGTGAAAATTTAGGTGACTTCATATTCTTTAACACCATTATTAGTATCATAAAAAAATTAAAACGCACGGTCGGTCGCATGCTACGAGTATATCTAGTGTAAACAAACTACTAAAACATTTTAGAATATAATTGTATATACAGGCAGTTGCCAAATTATTAGGGACAGTAACCAGAAAATGTAATTTTAATGCATTAGCCTCAAATTTATTAATAAAACATAGTTTTAAGTAATTGATATATATATTAATTAATACAATAACTTATTTTATATTTAAAAAACATTTCCTTGTGCTTCGACAAGTGCTGATATTCATCTTGGCATGCTTTCTATGCACTGTTTGTGACTTTATTCGATTTTTGGGTTGTGCTGGTAAACATTAATAAGAACTTTAATAATTCTTACTTTGGTAGTTACCACCTGCTTGGCCATTTCCGCCTACATGATCTCTCACAGAGATTCGATAGGGTTCAAGGTAAAACTGGAATGTTTTTGCCCTCTAAAAACTTAGTTACGCTTCTAGTTTTATGACGGGGTGCAGAGTCATGCATAAAAACAAACTCTTCATCATTTGGCAAACATTCTCTAAGAGTTGGTCACAGACGATATTGTAAAAACTTTTCTTTACGGGTTTTTTCATGGTTCTCTCAACGGTATGCAGGCGCCCTACTCCCTTAACGCTTACCACAGATCACACAACTACTTTCACATGGTGTTTTACCTTTTCCACGAAGCAATCACTTGGGCATCTACTGGCAAAACTACTCTTGTCATAAAAATGAAAAAAAAAAAAATGATATGGGTTTTAAATTTTGTAAAAATAGTACTTTATTTGATACAAAATAGCAAAACGTATGCGAATTTTTACCCAGGTGTTAACCGAGGTATTTTTACTTGAAGATGAATTGTTAAGCCATCTTCTGTCAATCTTCTCTGCACAGATCCCTTATAAACTTGTATGCCAGACCATTGGACCAACTATGTAAACATTCTTGCACTTTTTTCTCGATTCTGTAGGCAGATATCACGAATTTTTCTGACATTTCCCCTTTGAAGTAATGGGTTGTTTTTGATCCTATTTCATATTAATTCACTTGCAATTTTTGCTATATGCCTCTGTGAGTAACTTGGAAAATGAGTTGGAGAAGGATTTTAATTACAGATTTTTTTCTAGGGGACAAGTTGTATCCTCGACCCATGCTGGAAATTAAAAACTATTGAAATTAATTTATTATGTATTATAAAAAACAAAAAAAAAAAAATACTTATAGTACTCACATCTTAACAGTATCTTATAAAAACAATTAAAATAACACTGTTTTTCAATTTTTAATTCCGCTTTCCTTATTCCGCTTCTTAAACATCCTGCTGCACTCTCACTATTTAAGATTTTGCAAAAATGAAATACACCTCTTAACTATCGAGAAACATTCAATAAGTTTATAATAAAAGCATATTGGACATAAATAATATGGTAAATTCCAGCATTAAAATTTTCTCTTTAAATTACATAATTTTACAATTTTTTAAATCCTTCAATTTCTATTAAAATAATTCTTTCTTTTATACTTTATATTCTTAAAAACTCTGCCTGTCACACAACACCAATGGTTAGCAATTACACCAAGAATGACAATCGCATGTCAATCAGTATTTTCCATAACACACACCACACCTCCCGTAAAGTATAGGAATTGGATAAATAAATGCATGACAAATGTCATACGCACCACCTGGTATTGAGATGAAATATTTTTTTTTAGAACAAATTTTATTCCTTTTATGCTTTTTGATATAAAATAGAATGAAAATATTTGTGTAGCCCAAGTGGGTGTTAAGGAAATAAAAAAAAAAAAGAATTTAAAGTGCGGTATAGATAAAAAAACATATTATTTTATAATGATTTTTATCTTGAGTACACTTTTAATAAAAAAAGTAACAAGTGTAGGTTGAAAAATTATTTTTAAATTTAATTCGATTTTATGAAAAAGATTGATACCTACCTAAACTTTGATCAATGAGAAAAATATTTATATCTTGTTTCAGATTTTCGTAAATTTATTTATTATTTTTTTTAATTTTTACAAACTTTAAAATTGTTTGTTAGATTTTATTTTAATGAAAATAAGAAAATTAAAACTTCGAATAATCTTCTTCACTTCGAATATGTTTGTTATCGCTTATAATTTTTTGTGCGTATAGAGTACTCCTGTTAAAGTACTTTGCTTGAATTGCAAAGATTTCTAACCTATAAGTCTCATTTTAATCATAACTTAATATAATTCCTTAATTGATTCATCAATTGTATGTTTCCTATATAAAATAGTGCTCAAAAACACATCTAAACTTAAAAAATGTGGTAAAAATTGAGCGAAAAATATGTTTGCTTGAGAGACACATCCAGATTCTTCAAGGCTACTTAAACGACATAAACATTTTTTAAAAGGTCTTTGCTCTTCTTTCCAAATCCGAAAGAAAATTAAGATCGGATAATATTCAGCTAAGTTCCTAGCTTATAAGCGCATGAAGGTCCGAAGAACCGGTTTTTACCCGTAACTCGAGATTTTGGAGGTGTTTCAAAAACATACCCTTTTTCTGCTCGGCAGCGCCTATCAGAAAAATAGTATGACTTTCTAGGTTTGTTTTTTGTCGCACCGTGTAATTCTTCTCTTAGGAATTAAATCAACTTTGTTTGTTTAAACTGATGTTCGAGTTCGCCCTATTGATTTCAAGGTCCGAAGAACCGGTTTTTACCCGTAACTCGAGATTTTGGAGGTGTTTCAAAAACATACCCTTTTTCTGCTCGGCAGCGCCTATCAGAAAAATAGTATGACTTTCTAGGTTTGTTTTTTGTCGCACCGTGTAATTCTTCTCTTAGGAATTAAATCAACTTTGTTTGTTTAAACTGATGTTCGTGTTCGCCCTATTGATTTCAATGGAATTTTTTTATACATTGATAGCGAATCTGTTAAGCCCTATAGTGTTATATGAAACGAGATCACCGACGAATTGACAACGCCTGGCTCAGCCACTGAACTCGTGGGATCAGAGCCGAGAGTATTAGCTGAAAGATCGATAAATGGTAGTATAGGCTCCTCTCGCCAAATTGGGGATAATACCCGGGTCTGATACAGGCGAGGCGCTAACGAGACCCTTTACCTACCTAATAGGGAGTTGCGCCACATGAGCAAGATAACTATGGGAAGACTTATTGGCTTTCGGACAGCTCATTACTGCCTTAAATATCACCTCTTCAATCTCAATGTGGTATTTGTTTTGAAGTGCCGCCTTTGCAGGGAGTAATAGGAGACGACGGAACATATTCTCTGTGAGTGTGTTGCCTTGGCAATACGAAATTTTATGGAACCCTCTATTGGGGCTGAACATGTTCGTAGGCTACCCATTGGAGATATTGTTGTATTCGTACACAAGATAGAGTGTATTCTTCTGGAGATTGTTGCGACTGATGCTTGTGGTCTGATCGGACAGATATCCGCTCAGGGGTATTGACTCAATGGGATTTTTACTGCCGCCGGCTGTTGCGCTGGCGGTTCTGACTACAGTTCATGTTTCGGCACAATAGGTCTTTCTGGGTAGCTGTGCCATGGCCAGTATAATAAAAGTAATTTACATAAAAAAATCTTAGCTATGTAACCACAAAGTCATATATGAAATTGTAAGTACGTAAGTAGTTCATCTGTCTATTCTATGCAAAGTTAGAGACCACTTTGGTTTTATTGGGTTTTATATTAAAAAAACCCAGTTGGACCAATTTCCGAGTCCTGCCTCAGAAAAACTTCTCTCCTTTTGAGGCAATCCACTTTGGAGCTGATTTAATATATCTTCTAATGAAGTGATTCGGTGGCATGCCAAAAGTTATTGTATCCTTCAAAACAGCCATTAGGCAGAAGAAGCAATGTTTGGAGAATACGGCGGGAGCGGCAATTGATTGTTTCGAATAATACTTTGATAATTTTTGCGACCTGAGACCGAGCGTTGTAATGCAAAATAATAACTTTATCATGTCTGTCTTTATATTCTGGCCGTTTGTCTGCTCCGATCATTGAGCTTTAGCAGCTCATAGTACATAATGCCGCCTTGATCCCACTAAGAGTGCAAAATTGCATAATAAATACTAAAACAACTGTTACGTTTTAAGCTTTTTTAAAAGCTTTTAGTTCCTTTTAGTTGTGTCAAAATAAAATAAACACCACTTTGTTGTTGTTTTACGGTTTTTATTTTCTCACTTTTTTTTAGTATACATTTATAACTATACAGTCTCCAACCTATTTATCTTGTACTTAATATTCGTTTAAGCAATACTTTTATTTACGCCTAAATACGACTTTAATTGATGACTGCAAAACGATAACTGTCTAACTAAACGAAATATCGAATATTACTACAAATTTCTATTTATCTAGATTATAATACATAAAAGGGAATCGCAGTGGCAACACTGTTAAGCAAGTGATAGCACTCTTAATAGCACAGACAATTAGGGCAGTAACAGATACAGAGCCTTGACACAAACCAATAATATTTATTACTAAAATCTCACCGTACAGTCCCTGATGTGGTGTATTTTCTTTATGGGAATTTTTATTTTCGTAACACAACTTAAAGAACGAAATTTGGGAGCAGTTATTAAACCCAATGGTTTTTTGCCAACCCTGATTCTATATCTGCCTTCTGTCACTCTTTAGTTATTGTTTAGTCCTTGTTTACACTTTTGTAACAAATTAAGTCTTCGTTTTAAACGCTATTGTAACTGTAAACACATTTAAGAACCACCAATAAATTTTAAATTTTTAAAAAATTTTTTTTGCATTTTAACTGTTAAAAACACGCAAATGCTCTTTACAATTTTGAAATTCCAAACCCATTTATTTCAATATTTTTCATGCACTTTTGGTAAAAGGAAAATAAAAATTGAAAACTGTAAGCGTAGGTTTACCAGGCTTTGTAAAACATACAACCAAGTTTATTGATCTCTTTTTTTTGCACAACATGATTAATTTATTTAATAACAAACATGTATTATAAGTACGATTTAAAATATTTCATTTAACGATTTTCATGTTTTTTTTTTTTTTGCTGAATACTTCCCCTATTGTATTGTATTTTTAAACAAATTGTCAAATTTTTTCGAATTTAATTTATTTATTATTTTCGTGCGATAAATGTCAGTCACAAACATTTTTCACTTTTTTTACATATTTTTGCAGAAAAAAATGCTTTTTATATGCATTTTTTTTCATTTATTTAAAAACTCGATTCCTTATGATCAATGCTGTTATATGACTATTAAAATAATTTAATTTTATTTATTTTTTCCCCCAATTTTTTTCTCATTTCCATTAAAATACTTCTCTGACACTTTTGGGTTTTTTTTATGAAAAGCGCATAATAAATTTGCGACAAATTTTAATTGAATTAAATAAATGGATTGAAATATGTTTGGCATTCATAAAGAATTTTAAGTGAATATATATGTATGTATATATATATATATAAAGGGTCCGCCATCTAACGTTTTTTTTTCAACTAGTGCTTATTTCGTGAATGGTAACACTTAGCTCATGTCTGATTTGATAATTAGTTTTATCCGTCCGTTGAACGAATATGGTTGTGTGTACGCTTGAACAACGCTGGGAATCTTGGCCTGCGATCGACTTACAGAAGATTCCGATTTTGCCAAAAAAAAAACATCTTTTCAGATGAAGCTCATTTTGATCTTGGTGGGTATGTAAACAAGCAAAATTGTCGCATTTGGAGCACAGCAAACCCGCACGCATACATTGAAAAGTCGATACACCCAAGACGAGTCACTATTTGGTGCGGATTTTGGTCCAGAGGCATTATTGAGCCATTTTTCTTGAACAATGAGCAAGGAGTGGCCGTTACAGTCAATGGCGATCGTTATCGGGCCATGTTGAACGAATTTTTGTTCACAAAAACTGAAGAGGAGGATATTAGCAACATTTGGTTTCAACAGGATGGCGCAACGTGCCACACAGCCGAAGCTACACTCGATTTTATGCGCCTTGTTTTTGAAGATCGCATTATTAGCCGCAGAGCTGATGTCGTTTGGCCACCTCGGAGCTGCGATTTGACACCGTTAGACTATTATTTGTGGGGTGCCGTCAAAGATAAGTGTTACGCCAACAAGCCAGAGACAATTGACGCTTTAAAGGACAATATTCGTGAAGCCATTGGTGAATTACAGCTGCACACAATCGATAATGTGCTTAAAAATTGGGCCGATCGTGTTGGCTACTGCATGGCCAGCCGAGGCAGCCATTTGAATAAAATTATTTTCCGTTATTAACCGGTAGGATTGTACTTTCAAATAAAAAAAGAAATTTGAGAAAATATACATATTTTTTTTATAGCATTTAAAAAAAAGACATAATTTGGCGGACCGTTTACATGCATATTTTTTTTTTTTTTTTTTTTTGAGTTGAGCGAAAAAGTTGCAGTTCTGTTATTGATTGATTTTTTTAGCGCTTTTTTTATACACCGTTTGGCCGTTTGGTGTTTGATTTGTGCATTTTGGGTGTTAGAAAAAGTACAGTGACATATTGTCAGTAGATGGTTATAAATTATAATATCACTTGTAACATTAACCCTTTATTACTCAAGACCATTTATTATTATTTTATAGAATCTTTGCTTTTGACATAACTTAAGCTCAAAAGAAAAGTTACATATATTTGCCAAGCCGGGAAGAAGATGAAATCATGGAAACACTTAAGGAAGAACGGCACATAAGCAGGGTAAACGTTGCTAGGCCACTAGGCATTCACCACCAAACAGTTACCAACCATTTGAAGAAAACTGGATACAAAAAAAAGCCCGATATTTAACAGTGAAAAATTTAAATATGAACTTCTACATCCTGGTCAAACGATTGACTCTGGTCTCTACTGTCAATAACTAAAAAGATTGAAGCAGGCAATTCAATTAAAATGACCAAAATTGATCATCAGAAAACATCGTTGTGTAACATCATAACAACGGCAGACCTACACACATTTGATGACTCTGCAGAAACTGTAAGAGCTTGGTTGGGAAATTTTGATGCATCCACTATATAAAGGGTCCGCCATCTAACGTTTTTTTTCAACTAGTGCTTATTTCGTAAATGGCAACACTTAGCTCATGTCTGACTTGACAGATAATTAGTTTTGTACTTCTGCTGAACGAATATGGTTGTGTATACGCTTGAACAACGCTGGCAAATATTGCGACATTACTTTGAAAATCATGGTAATGTTGCAGAATGTGTGCGAAAATTGCGTACGGATTTTGGAAGAAGAGAAGCACCGTCAGCTCCGTATGTTCGTTATCTTGTGAAAAAAGTGAAAGAAACTGGCATCCTTATCGATAAACCAAAGCGTGAAAAGCCAAAAACAGGGCGTACACCCGAGAATATTGCAGGTGTGGCAGAAAGTGCGCGTGAAGTGCCATCAACATCAATTTAACGTCGTTCTCAACAACGTCGTTCTCATTTTGATCTTGGCGGGTATGTAAACAAGCAAAATTGTCGCATTTGGGGCACAGAAAACCCGCACGCATACATTGAAAAGTCGATACACCCAAGACGAGTCAATATTTTGTGCGAATTTTGGTCCAGAGGCATAATTAAGCCATTTTTCTTCGAAAATGAGCAAGGAGTGGCCGTTACAGTCAATGGCGATCGTTATCGGGCCATGTTGAACGAATTTTTGTTCACAAAAATGGAAGAGGAGGATATTAGCAACATTTGGTTTCGACAGGACGGTGCTACGTGCCACAGAGCCGAAGCTACACTCTATGATTTGCGCCCTGTTTTTGAAGATCGCATTATCAGCCGCAGAGCTGATGTCGTTTGGAGCTGCGATTTGACACCGTTGGACTATTATTTGTGGGGTGCCGTCAAAGATAAGTGTACCGCCAACAAGCCAGAGACAATTGACGCTTTAAAAGACAATACTCGTGAAGCCATTGGTAAAATACAGCTACACACAATAGATAATGTGCTTCAAAATTGGACCGATCGTGTAGGCTACTGCATGGCCAGCCGTAGCAGCCTTTTGAATGAAATTATTTTCCAATATTGACCGGAAGGATTGTACTTTCAAGTAAAAAAAGAAATTTAAGAAAATATTCAGTAGCTTTTTTTTATAGCATTTAAAAACAAAAATTTATTTGGCGGGCCCTTTATAATGCTAGAAGATTATCTTTCGAATAAAGTAAATTTAATGTCAATTTAAATAATTCATTTTTTTTTTGTTCCATTTCAGAGTTCTATACCTCTATAAAAAACACCCCTTATTTTTAATATTTTAAAATTCTTTCATTATAATTTGATTTGATTTAATTCAATTAAATAAAGTATTTATGCATTTGAAATCTTATTTGCATTTTTAAAAGTTATTTCCACATTTGATTTATTCTTATATCTCATACCGTTAAACGCGTTTTTAACTCAATTCCAATACGCACTCTCACACAGGAACAGTAAAATATTAATGATTTTGAAAAATAAATATGGTTTTCATATCATAACAATCGCTTGAAGAAATTATATAAAAAAAGAAGGGGATGAAAGAAAAAACTATGGTTACTAAAATACATATGAAATGATTATATTAAAATATGCTCACAAATACATATACACGTGACTAAAAAAACAACGGTTTTTAGTGAGACATACACACCGTTAACAAAGCATATAAAGAAATTACAGGCGGTCAAGGTCGACTATTTTAACCCCAGTAGATGCGAGATGTAAGAGGCGTAAATACATACTTATGTGTATAATGTAGATTCTTAGATGCCAAATATGAATCAATCAAGTTGATATTTAATCAAGTTTAACAATATGATTTTGACTCGTTCAATATACAATATTAGTGCCTGTAATGGACTTTTATATTCGTATACTTTACTTTCGTATAGGAGGGTATAGTATACTTGTAACGACTTGCCTCTTTACCGACTACCTAATAAATCAACATGTAGTTGCAATAGCAAAAGTAATCAAAGAGAAAAACGTAAACAAGAGCTCAGGTAAATATTGATGCACACACACATATGTACACACACTTGCAATAGAAGGATTTTAAAGAAAATATATACTTTTCTTTTAAGGTGAAAAAAGTTTATAAAAAGACATGAAAAAGCACACATACATATATACAAAAGCATATTTATAGAAAAAATATCTAATGTATGGAGTTTTCATATGTGTATGTAAATGTTGAGGAGTATAAGTATTTATTAGGGAGATCGATTATTCGACTTTTTTCAAAAACCGGTTTTCGAATAATTCGAAAAGTAGCACTTTTTAAAAAACCGGTTTTCGAATAATTCGAAAAGTAGCACTTTTTAAAAAACCGGTTTTCGGTTAATAATAATTCGAATGACCGGTTAACCAGTTCTTTAATTTAAATAAAACTGTTTCTAATTCTTGAAGCGCAGACCTGGACCTCGTCGTTTTAAAAATAAGCAGAAGCTGATGCAGAGCTTAAAATTAAAGTGGCATTCAATACTAACAAGAATTCTAACAAATCTCATAAAAACTACGGCAAAACGGTGTGCGGAGGTCATAAAAAACTAAGTTTATTACACAAAGTACTGAAAAATGCTTAAGCTTCGAGCAGCTACTCAAGAAGCTTATTTTGTCTTTGTTGTATTACTTGACAGAGAATAGAATTAAAGGTTTGTTATTATAGTTATTGTTACGGCAATAAGGTTGCGCATCACAGCGTTTATTACATCGCTAAAATAAATAAACAAAAGCTGCAAGAACAACTCTATACGTGCTATTTACAAATAACCAAATCTACAACAACAACCATTAGCTGAGACCTAGCAAATAAAAATAACACGGCAACAACAATAATTAAGTAGCAAAGAAAACAAGTAACAGACAAATAAACAAGCAACAACAAATACTAAGAGCTGAAAGAGGTAGATGTTTACATACGCATGGCTACAAAAGAACTAAAAAGGAATTAAAAGAAAGAAATGGAATCTACCTGAAATATCGACAGGTTCGAGACTTTCGGTGTGTTGTTTACTCAGCCATATAAAAAGCACATCGATGCCAACAGCAATCAGTTTATGTGTCGTAAACTCAGCGAGTGCAGTTGAAGTAAAGTTAACTCAGCGAATGTGTTATTGGTGTGAAGAGAGTTTATAAGGAGTAAACTCGTGAACCTAGTAGTGAAGTAAAAACCAGTTTAGTTGGAGCTAACTCAGTAAAGAGAGTTAAGTGTGTATAACCTCTGGTTGAAAAGGTTGTGATCGAACCTAAGTTATAACTACGATCGGGTTGGAAGATCTTTAAGTAGAAAGATCTGTCGAGTAATTGTTGTTGTTTACAAGATAGTAAACAGACAGAGTAGTTAAGAATAAACATTGTTATTGCCTGTAAAAAGATTACAAGCAGTGGTGCACATAACTGTGTTGAATAAAGGAATTTCAATTAAAACCAAACACAAGATTTATTTTATTTTAACTGCGATCTATGAACCCATAAAAACACGTTTTTAAAAAGGTAAAAACGTAACATTATATTTTAGGTGCCAAAGTTAGCAAAACTTAAATGTTTTACTTTGAATAAATCTATTAGTAATATACGAGTCCTTTATTGCCTCGAGGAGAAAATTTGTGTGTGTCACTGTGGTATGTTAGGTAAGGATCCACCTTCCAAACAAGAAGTCGTCGGTTCAATCCCAGGCCAAACTATCTGACAGCGATATCACCTCACAACATTACTAGCGATTGGTTATGTGTATTTACGCTATGAAAAACTAATATATCTGCCGTTCGAAGCCGGCGTTTGTGGCTTTGGGGACTTTCAATGAGTCTAGTTGATCATTTCCATATATAAAAATCACTATTTATTTACAGAATATGAGAAAAGGTTATTTTTACTCAAGAGTGCATATGTTTTTCGATCTACCTTGGTTTTCACGTTCTTTCTGAGACGTTCAAGGTTGTCATATATACAAAAATAATTACATTTATGCAAATAGTTAAACGATGAGCATATTTTCAATAAAAAATATACAAACGTATAAAATAAAAATGAAGATTTTGAAAAAACCGTATTCGACAGAACCAAAAAACCGGTTAAAACCGATCAAATAATAACCGTCCGATCTCCCTAATAAGTATGTAAGTTAAATAGCACCTCTCCCAGGCAATCTGTATGAATTAGATGGAGTAAAATTATTTATATAAAGAGAAATACAGAGATAGAGTAAGAGAAAGAGAGTGAGAGAGAGAGGGGGAGATAAAAGTAAATGCTGAATAAATGCAACAAGAAATATAACCAATTTTAAGTATAGTAAAAGCATAAACAGGGTGCTAAGGAAAGAGAATGGATTTTTTTTTCAACGAATTTTTCTTGTTTTTCCATTACTCCTCTTGGGCGCATGAAGCTTCCACAAAGCGCTGCTAATTTAGCTTCTTTCCATGTTAGATTGCTTCGTCTTAGGTCCTGGATATTTGTGCGTCTTTAGGTGTTCCTTGGTCAACCACGATTTTTTTAACCTTGATCGAGAAACATTCTGGTGGTACTATCGGGACTTTTTCGAAAGGTGTGACCAAACCAACTCCAATATTCTTTTCCTTATCTGCTTCAGTATGGTTTTTTCATTAGCCATGTTCCGTAGTTTTGTGTTATTTACGGTGTTAGGCCAGAATATTCTGCACGTGATATTATTCGACTATGGTTTCACTGTCATACAGCAAAACTGATTTCACACATGAGTTTTTTCTCTTAAAATTTATTTTATTTTTTTGTTTTTTCGTTCGTCAAATGTCGTTGCATTCGGTAAGTATTGATTCCACTAAAAACCTACCTACTTTTATGCCCTCAAGGCATAACATGATACCCTCAAGAAAGAACCCGAAAACCAATCAATGACATAAAGTCAGAGACGAAAATAATCGAGTCAAACCCTTACTAAACCTGAAAGTGTAAGTCTCGTGATCCTGGCAATAGCTAACCGGTACCACTGACGGAATTCATTAAATATGTCAGCGATATACTTCACAGCCAGTCATGGAAGAGACGAGTACCAAAACGCTTTAGTCTAAGCTCCCATAAAGCGGGACAGTCACAAAGATATTGCTGTACTTATTCTTCCTTCCCCTCATACTGACTGCTCTGACAATAGCCATAACGTGGGTAATCTATACACTCAGACATATAGTCATATGGAAGATAATAGGAACATATTGAGATTTTCCCTAAAAGCCTTAAGAGAAAAATGAGCTACAACTGAGAAACGGTACAAAATTTGTTTGTCAAATAACGGTTCTTTACGTCATCGAAATTTTAGCAGACCATTTATAAAATCTTTTTTTATAAATATTTAAATATAAAAACAGAGTTAGATTTTAACTATTTTGATATAAATGTCCCCACTATTTTGTGCATGACGATATGTCCAAGCATACAGTACAAAGTTGTCCCTTCCAAAAATAAGTCTCCTGGCCCTTGCCGCTGACAGAGAAGGCCAGATCATCCTAAGTATCCCGTAAATAGTAATACTAAATCATCTGCGTTCCACACTACTCAAGGCCCACTCATCTATCAATCCCGATAACGCCCCAAGGCGACAGGCCTGCATCCCTGCGCAAGAGCCACACTCATAAGTAACTCTCTAGTTGTTTATTTATCATATCAGTACTACACAAATCAAATATCACAATTAATTGCCGCTCTCACTTTGCTTGTAATTTTAAATTTGTTCTGCTTTATAATAACGACCCTTTATTCTATTGTATCTCCACATTTGTCCGTTACACCCTGTTAAGGAATGCTTTTGTACAACTACGTACATTCATGTGTGGTTTTAGTGTGTGAGTGTGTGTAGATATAATCGTAGTTAACTGAGACCGAAGAAGATTTACTTGACTCGTCAATTTGTCTCGCCTGATTGCTGTGATGAGCACAAGTAGGATGTGGTGTAACCAATGAAATATGAAATTTAAATTATGAAATACAGCGATAACATACAGGAAGTCAATGAGTGCTATTGAGTTTACGAGTAAGTTCGTATGTCTAAGGAAATCATCTTTGAAAATTAACCAACAAATAACCAACATGTATAAGTCATATCTTTTGCACCGTTATAAGGGACTATTAAGTGTTCATATGCAAATCAAGTGTTCATTGCAAATGCACAGGTCAAATGGTAATAAATTATTAGTGATTCAGTGCTTAAGTATGTACTTTTATATGGAAATATTACTTCTCTAAATGATAAATAACGAAGTTGGCATATACGAGGGTGGATTGACATTGAAGCTACCTAGCGCTAGATGGCAGCACAAACACAAAAACTTTTTCTTTCTTAGAAATTACGATCTGTCAAATGTCAGCTGTTAAAATTTTAGCCAAATTCATCGATTAGTTTATTTGTTGTAGTAGTTTGAAGAAAGCAACTTTTGTGTTTCTTGGAAAACGGAAGAAAGTGAATTTCGTGTAGTGATTAAACACTAATATTTGAAAGGCAAAATGGCGAAAGAGACAAAAGAAAAGCTTGATAAACATTACGGCGAATCTGCTCCGTCAGATTATATGGTAAAATATTGGATTACTGAATTTAAACGGGGCCGAACAAGCACTGCAACAATACCATCAACAGGAAGGCCAAAAGAGGTGGTTACTGAAGAAAATATCAAGAAAATCCTCAATATCGTTATGAATGATACGTGAGATTGCTGAAATGGTAAATATATCATATGAACGTGTGTTCAACATTTTGCATGAACATTTGCATATGAAAAAGCTATCGGCAAGATGGGTGCCGCGTTTGCTCAGTGTTAAACAAAAACGAGTGTTTGAACATAATAAAGCATAATCCTGCTGATTTTTGGCATAGATTAACAACTGTTGATGAAACGTGGGTCCACCACTATACACCTGAAACCAAAAATCAATCGAATCAATGGGTGGACGCTGGAGGAAGTGCTCCAAAGAAGGCGAAGACAGCGAAATCGGCTCGCAAGGTTATGACCACTGTATTTTGGGATGCACACGGAGTATTGCTCATCGATTATCTTGAAAAGGGATCCACAATCACTGGAGAGTATTATCGTGCATTATTGGATCAATTGGTTGATGCAATCAAGGAAAAACAACCACATTTAAACAAGAAAAAAGTGCTCTTTCTTCAAGACAACGCACCGGCTCACACAGCATTAGATACGATGCTAAAACTACGAGAGATCCACTTCGAATTGGTTGATTATCCACCTTATAGTCCAGATTTAGCCCCTAGTAATTTTTTCGTGTTGGAAAAAGATTCATCTCAAACGAAGAAACTAATGCGTATTTTGAGGAGTTCCCAAAATCGTATTATTCAGATGGTATAAAAAAGTTGGAAAATCGTCTTACTATGTGTATTGAGCTAAAAGGAGACTATGTTGAGAAATGAATGGCTTTTGAAAAAAAAAAATGTTTTTTTCCTACTTAGGTAGCTTCAATATAAATCCGCCCTCGTAAATTCGTAGATCCTTTGAAACGTAAAGATAATAATTAATCCAATCCATACGATCTTGAAACATTACGTGAAATTACTCTTTCATCAAAAGTTTCTTTGAGTAAATTAATTGTAGCGCGTGCTGTGTGGTGTATGTAGGGTTGCCAGATGGCCTTGGCTTCACTTAACCTACAAGCTTGTGAAGAATCAAGAAAAAATATGGTTTGTCTAGATTTTTTAAAGAGCATTTTATAGTTTTCATTACACGACTTGTAAAAAGCTATTAAACATTTTAGTGAACCAATAATGTAAAGTGGTTTTAAGTGTATTTGTTTGTTACAAAATTTATAATTAAATGTTTATAGTGGGCTTTAGAAAAAGTGCGTCTATAAATTCGACCAAAAATGAAACACTTTCTTATTTACAAAACGCGTTTTATTAAACCAAATATGTGCCGTGTGGAACTTATGAGTGAAAACTGATCCAATTGCATTTTGCAGGTCTTCACGGATAGAGAGAGTTCTGCTGAGATCGAAACAAATAATAATCTGAAAGTGCGAAGTCTGGGCTATATGGTGGATGCATCAAAAACTCTGAACCAGGCTCTCTCAGTTCCTCTCGGGTTTTTAAAATATATATGTGTGGAAGGAACACTACACCTTTTTTTATTTCTCAATTTCGACTGTTTTAATTGAATTTCTTTTCAATACAGCCATATACATAGCATTACCTTTCGTAGCTTCAATCTTGGCTTTGCCACCGTCTATGAAGCTTCACCTTGCTTCGTCCATGAATTTTTTCGCACATTATTGTCGTACCACTTTTCATCGCCCGTAATCATTCGGACCTATAAAATAAGCTATAGTGTTGCCTAATGCAATTAATATGACCAGAAATATGACATTTTAAAGCCATCTGCCTACAATTTGAAACCTAAAGTTTTCGAACACCCAACATTTTTGACTGTCAAGTTTTTTTTTAATCAAGATTTTTTTCTATAAATGTCAAGAATTTTACAATGTTGAATCTGGCAACCCTAGATGTATGGCTCCGACCTGTTGGAACCACATTTCAGCAAGATTAATGCCAGCTTATAAGGATACAAAAAAATAACTAATCATGTCCCTATACCGTTCCGCATATACAGTAAAATTTTGACCATTATCATCTTAAAAGACATATGGACCAATGACTTCGCCAGCCCATAAATCGCATCAAACAGTGATTTTCAATGAATGTAATGGTGTTTTGACAAAAGCTTGTGGACTATCCTTACTCCAAATGCGACTATTCTGCTTATTTACATACCTGTACATTTACAAAATGGGCTTCATCGGAGAACAAAATTTGGAACCATTATTTTGATTTAAAAAAAGTCAGCAAATTGCGAGCGAATTGAATAAAAAGCAACTTTTAGCTTTTGAATCGGTTGACAAATAAAGCAGTGCTGCCCACTCAAAATTATGAACCTTTAAAAAGACACCCGATAGATGTTATTTCGGTCTTAGTCTTAGCTTAAGACAAAGACTAACGAAAATCACCATGTTTTTGGATAAGAAATTCAATTTCGCAAAGCATATCGATGAAACATGTAAAAAATTTCCAAAGACATTCCAAGCTCTGTGGCCCATGCCAAATAAACGCTTATTAAACAATAAAAAATTTTTATTTAAAAGTTTCTTACGTCCAACTTTATCATATTTCTTAAAAATGGACTTTTTTCCAATAATTTATTCGAGCTGCCCCAACGTGCAATGTTTTAAACACAGTTTTTTGCCTCTGCTGTTCATGATTTAGTAAGTGTGCGACATGTTGAACCGTTCCAAACCAAACAGCCGGCTTAAACACTCGTCTTAAATTCTGGCCAACTAAGTTTTACCAGATCTTTTTGTTTTCGCAACAGGAAGGTTCTTTTGTCGATCGCTCATAGGCTCTGATATGCAGTTTTTGCAATAAAAGCTTTTTACTACCTTGAACAAAATGTTTTCGGAATAACTCCAGTGTGACGGTCCCATTGTGCCGATTTAAGTTTTTCGTTTTTATTAAGTTGGTACATCTGTAGTTGATATTCCTGCTAAATCTTTGCGTCATAGCCTAACATTTGCAAAAGCTACGTAGCTAAGAGTACATCTATCTTTATATGTGATTTTTTAAGATTTTAGAAACGGCTGCTGAAACACGTTTCCCGTAATGGTTTTTTTCCCCCGATTGAACAGAAAGGAGTCACAGGGAGCCAAATGAGATGAATTCAGTGACTGTTGGATGGTATTTGTTGCATTTTTCTTTAAAAAATTTTGAATAATGATGACACTGTACGACGGTGCCTACAATTCTGTTCTCTTTCGGCGAATTGTTTCACGCAAACCTCTCATAATGCCCAAATAATACTCTTTGTTTAATGTCAGGCCTTCTGGCAAAAATTCATGATGCACTACACCGTTGTAATCCATGAAAACCATGAGCATTGGCTTCTTTTTTGACTGACCATTTTTTTGGTCTCGGCTCATTTGGTGAACGCCATTCACCTGCCTGATGTCCGGATTGCGTGTCGTACTTATAAACCCACGCCTTATATTCAATAATGATTCTTTTGATGAATGTGTATGTAAATATCGCCAACTCACATAGAGAGTTGGCTACGTAGCTTTTGCAAACGTCAACCAATGACGCTAAGATTTAGCGTGAATATCAACAACAGATGTATCAACTTACCAAAAAAAAAAATTAAATTTGGAACGATGGTTCCGCTACACGGGGATTATTCCGAAAGTTTGTTCATCTGTTCAGAAACCTAAAGAAACCTATAAGACTTACCTTCGAATATCATTTCGAGCTGTTGTATTTACACTCTCTATGGATCTTATAACTACTTTGCTATGTCCCGTAATATTGTATCGGGTCCGCCATTTAACGTCTTTTTTTCAACTTGTGCTTATTTTGTGAATGGTAACACTTAGCTCATGTCTGATTTGACAGATAATTAGTTTTATCCTTCCGCTGAACGCATATGGTTGTGTATACGCTTGAACAACGCTGGGAAATATTGCGATGTTACTTTGAAAATCATGATAATGTTGCAGAATGTGTGCGATGTGTTCAAATGAAGCTCATTTTGATCTTGGCGGGTAAGTAAACAAGCAAAATTGTCGCACAGTGGGGCACAGAAAACCCGCACGCATACATTGAAAAGCCGATACACCCAAGACGAGTCACTGTTTGGTGCGGATTTTGGTCCAAAGGCATAATTGGGCCATTTTTCTTCGACAATGAGCAAGGAGTGGCCGTTACAGTCAATGGCGATCGTTATCGGGCCATGTTGAATGACTTTTTGTTCACAAGAATTGAAGAGGAGGATATTAGCAACATTTGGTTTCAACAGGACGGCGTTACGTGCCACACAGCCGAAGCTACACTCGATGTTTTGCGTCTTGTTTTTGAAGATCGCATTATCAGCAGCAGAGCTGATGTCGTCTGGCCACCTCGGAGCTACGATCTGACACCGTTGAACTATTATTTGTGCGGTGCCGTCACAGATAAGTGTTACGCCAGCAAGCCAGAGACAATTGACGCTTTAAAGGACAATATTCGTGAAACCATTGGTGAAATACAGATGCACACAATCGATAATGTACTTAAAAGTTGAACCGATCGTGTAGGCTACTGCGTGGCCAGCCGTGGCAGCCATTTGAATGAAATTATTTTCCATTATTAATCGGAGGGATTGTACTTTCAAATAAAAAAAAGAAATTTGAGAAAATATTCATTAGTTTTTTTTATAGCATATTTTCAAAAAAAAAATTTATTTGGCGGACCCTCTATATACTTACTGCGTGATAATAGTGATGGCTTACAGGTTACAGGCTGCTGTCTTATAGCTGTCAAAGCAGTCTTGAGTGCCATACTCTTATTTTTATTAAATACGTTTGAGTAGCCATTATATAATTATGTAATTTTTTATAAAAAAAATTGTTGCCTCTTTGAATGCTATCATTTTGCATGATGAATGGCTTTTCATGAAAACATTTTTCTTTTTTGTTTTCTTTTAAAACTACAGTTTTTATGTAAATTTTGTTTAATGTTAGCAAAGTACGTCTACCTTGAACCATTGTTATAAGTATACACATACGATGACTGTTAAAACATTTCTTTTTGTTTTTCTATGCAAATGCACAGAAAAAGTGCAGTCATGCAAAATGTTTTTTTTTTTAGTTTTACAAAATGAAGAAAAAAATATTCTTTTGAAGATTAATTTGTAATACAAAGACACAAAGATAGATTGTGAAATTTTTTTTACTTCGGGTATTAGAAAACTAATAAAAGAGTTTAACAGGAATTTATCGTACATATGCTAAAAGAGTTTAACCTTTTTTTTTTCATTAAACAACTGACATATGTATTTTCATAGGATTTTCATACAGATTCCTTTACATACTTGTCGTCTAACATTTACATATTTATGAAATACTCATACACTTACTACGATACAAGTTAATAGAAGTCATAACCATTTACTGCCACCACCAGCTACAATCTATATGAGATGAAAAGTACTTACTCTTATCTAGTACGAGGAGGAGTAAATTTACATATTTATGGTTTTTATTCAGTTGTTGGCATGTACGAAAGTTTTGTTCAAACATATAGTCAGTCAGTACATCAGTTACTCAGTCAGTCAGTTACTCAGTCAACCAACAGTCTCTGTAGCTTTCAAATTATTGCATGATTTGAAGAAGAAAGTTGAAACGTTATACTTGACATACGAGTATTATGCAAATCTTTTTTGAGCAGTATAAGGAAAATTGACAAGGAAAAAAAAAGAAAATGTGAATGAAAATCAGGTATTAATATTACTGTAGGTTCAGTACCCCCTACTGTAGAAACTCTAGAATAATTATTTGTTGCATAAATACTCTTGTACGTGGGTAGTTGCTAATAAGTTGCTCATTTAAAGTAATGTGAGGGATAAGTGCTTATAAAGTAGGCGTTAAAAACTTAAGTAAATAGGCGTATAAGAAAATGTAAATTTATTCCAAATAATGGCATAATATTGTTACGAAAATAAAAATGCCTTAAAAGAAATTACACCACATCAGGGACTGTATTGTGGGATTTTTGTATATTGGTTTGTGTCAAAGTTGATAATGTATTACCCTGGTACTGCCGTACTGATTTGTGTATTTGATGGTATTGCTGTACTGATTTGTGTACTTGACGGCATTGCCAATTCGACCATCTTTGGATAACACAATCTCACATGTTTAAAATCAACGGATATAAAATAGATGATATGAAAGCATTTGAAACATTTGCGGAACTTTATAAACTATAGGCAATTAGGTACGAGGGCGGATTGATATTGAAGCTACCTAAGTAGGAAAAAACATTTGTTTTTTTCAAAAACCATTCATTTTTCAACATAGTCTCCTTTTAGCTCAATACACATAGTAAGACGATTTTCCAACTTTTTTATACCATCTGAATAATACGATTTTGGGAACTACTCAAAATACGCATTAATTTCGGTAATCACTTCTTCGTTTGAGAGCGAGCCATTTTTCCAAGTTTGGAAACAGGAAAAAGGCACAGGGGGCTAAATCTGGCCTATAAAGTGGATAATCAACCAATTCGAAGTGGATTTCTAGTAGTTTTAGCATCGTATCTAATGCTGTGTGAACCGGTGCGTTGTCTTGAAGAAAGAGCACTTTTTTCTTGTTTAAATGTGGTCGGTTTTCCTTGACTACATCAAATAATTGATCCAATAATGCACGATAATACTCTCCTGTGATTGTGGATCCCTTTTCAAGATAATCGATAAGCAATATTCCGTGTGCATCCCCAAATACAGTGGTCATAACCTTGCCAGCCGATTTCGCTGTCTTCGCCTTTTTCGGAGCACTTCCACCAGCTTCCACCCATTGCTTCGATTGATTTTTGGTTTCAGGTGCGTAGTGGTGGACGCACGTTTCATCAACAGTTATTAATCTACGCCAAAAATAAGCAGGTTTATGCTTTATCATGTCCAAACACCGCTGTGAAGTGATCTGTCGAACTCGTTTTTGTTCAACACTGAGCAAACGCGGCACCCATCTTGCCGATAGCTTTTTCATATGCAAATGTTCATGCAAAATGTTGAACATACATTCATATGATATGTTTACCATTTCAGCAATCTCACATATTTTGACCCGGCGATTATTCGAGGATTTTCTTGATATTTTTTTCAGTAACCACCTCTTATGGCCTTCCTGTTGATGGTATTGTTGCAGTGCTTGTTCGGCACCGTTTAAATTCAGCAGTCCCATATTTTACCAATAATCTGACGGAGCAGATTCGCCGTAATGTTTATCAAGCTTTTCTTTTGTCTCTTTCGCCGTTTTGGCTTTCAAATAATAGTGTTTAATCACTACACGAGATTCACTTTTTTTCATTTTCCAAGAAACACAAAGTTTCTTACTTCAAACAACTACAACAAATAAACTAATCGATGAATTTGGCTAAAATTTTAACAGCTGACGTTTGACAGATCGTAATTTCTAAGAAAGAAAAAGTTTTTGTGTTTGTGCTGCCATCTAGCGCTAGGTAGCTTCAATGTCAATCCGCCCTCGTTTATAAGAAGGCTGCTTTGCCTACGTCGAATTGTTATCGTTTTGCAGTAATAAAATAAAGTCGTGTTTAGGCGTAAATAAAAGTGTAGTATAAACGAATATTACGTGCAAGATAATTAAGTTGGAGACTACATAGATCAGCCATGAGATTTTCACAGGACAATTCTTCGCGCTCCATTCACACGTATTCGTACGCTCTTGTTTTTAGTCATCAATGAGACATCGACGAATGCACATGTGAGAAGAATGCACACAAATTTTTTCGGCACAGAAAAATAATTTAAAAAGTTTCTTACGATCTTGCTTTCAGTTGTCTCTGAAACAGTGATGAATGCACATGTGTGGCGGATGTATGTTGAATTTAAAAAAAAAAATTTTAAACATTAACTTTACTCTCTCTGAGAGAGTAGTTTTCATGTTCTCACTTACACAAATACATTTTTATTTTTGCACATCACTGATATAGTATACAATTATTCTGTAAAAAATGAGAAAATAAAAACTGTAAAACAACAACAAAGTGGTGTTTATTTTATTTTGACGCAATTAAAATTTTATCTTTATTTTCATACATTTTAATAGCAAAAAAGAGTTTCATAAAACTATAGGCATATAGTATAAGAACGAAAATAAAATTCCGAAATAGTCTATACTACAAGGCAGACTTTGATTGAATAAAATGATCAATTTCAGCTAAACAGTGTTTAAATTCTCTTTCTTAAGTGTGTTTTAGTTGATCTGCTCTCCCCAAAATAATAAAGTTATGTAAAGGCTCTCAAAATAGGTCTTTGTTGCAATCTACCCAAAAAAATTTCAAATTTGCACACATGTTACGCTACGTTATATGGTGTTTTTGGGCAGCAAAATGTATTGCAACCCAAAGAAATTTTGTGTTGCTCATAAGTTCACCACATCAGATTGATGCTGCGTATAAAACCTGTAATCCTATTTGATCGGTGGACGTTAGAGTGGCGTTGGAGCCGGATAGGACTCTATGGAGATTCGGCCAGTTTGCTCGTGGTCTCTTTAATATAAGGTATGCTAGGATTAAAGAATAATATGTTAATTTGTGGCATCATCTACAGTATCTGTGAGCGTACTTAGCTGATTATTGGCCTGCGGTGGGATTATTTAGTTTGTACTTTTGTGTGGTTATTAGTCTGTGTGTTGTATGCATTGTTGGTATTAGTTTTTGTTGTCTTATTAATCACCAGTCCGGAGTCATTTGGGTAGTAGATTTTGAGCTAAAAAGCCTAACTCCCTGGGGAGTCCAGAGCCTCAGATACTGAGGCTCTTGTCTGACTATGGTGAGGCCCCCTTGTATGAGCAACGTGGTGTCTGTGGTTTATCCAAATCGCGTGGAGAGCATTAACTTGGTGTGGTGCTGCATTCTTAACCGGGTGCAGTGACCCATAAATCGGTAGGAGCTTAGATAGGCGCCGCCATTTATGAAGGTGGAAGTCATGTCCACACAATATGCCTTCGAATTTTGTATTTTAAGATGATTCTAATCATATTTGGAGGCATTGGTGGACGCATTGTATTCACTCGTGCATTGGTATGCTAGCGTGGTTATACTTACGTTAAACTGTGACATATTTCATCGCCAGTCCATGTTGATCCATCATTGAACCAAATCCGATTTGAGATATTAGACTCGCCGTTTTACCATGATAGGTAATAATGTATATAATGTATAATGATTCCAGTTTTTGGCTGGATTAAGGCTCAATAAGGCTTGATTATGATTACGCTGTAACTGTAATCATAGTCAAAACAATCAAGATTTAATTGATCGGCTATGGCATTATGGTATGTTACCACTAATCGAGCACATTGTTGACCATAAGGTTGTTTTGTTGTGTTAAAGTTATTTTAAGACCCTCAAAGTAGGCACTTGATGACCTCATGATTTGACGGAGGTTCCTTGCTACCGAACATATAATAGTCGCTAGGGCTTAAATATTTATGATAGCAGTTCGTGGCTCGATTAATGGATTTCCGGCAAGTGAATTGCCGTGATGGAACAGAACCTTTTTCTTTACTACATAAGTTATTTTTTTGGTTCAAATCGGTTTGCATTGCATTGAAACTCGCTTAGCTGAACATACAAAAACTCACGAAATTGTCGGAAACCATTTTTGTTTCTTTAATCATTAACAATTTCATTTTTATATTTTTACTATAATTTTTTTATAATTCTTGTCTTACCGTTTCCGGTTATTTAATCATTCATGTCATAAAACACAATTGCGTCCATTTTCATTGTTTTCTTCTTCTTCTTCTTTTTTATTGGAATGAATCCACTCAAATCTATTATGACCATTTGAAAAATCTCTGCAGGCAAAATTGTAAAACAAAAGCAATCACATCATCTCTCCGGAATGAAATTTTCCTGTCACATAAAATTGATATGAAAACTGGCGTTAAGCGTTTTAATAGCTGGCAGTAGTAAAAGAGAAATTGAAAAGAGTAAAAATATGAAAATAAAAAAAAAATATAAAAATTATATTATTACGCCTTTGTTTGCCTTAATCCGTCTTTATTTGTCATTTCCAATACTCGTACACCGAACACAGATGATGGAAGAGCAAAATCATTTATTAGCACCACTACCACCAACTTGTCCATCCTTAAATCACTGTCATATTTTTCGAAAAATTAATGGCATTTCGTTATCCTGCAGGTGAAATTTTGCAAAAAGTGAAACGGAATTAATGAACCAATAAATGCTGAGATCAAGAAATAAATCTCTTGAAAAAAAACACGCTTCAGTTGATTTTCTCACGCTACTAATAAGAAACGAAAACATTGCTATCACAGGGTGTATTTTTGGTTTAAGGCATGGTTTTTAAAGTATACGACACTTGAGGTAGTAGGTGGTATATTGCAATTGCGCTTTTATGCCAAAGAGAGCAATCCTGGAATCACTTTTCGAATCGAATAAAGCTTTTTTTGTCTGCCTAAAGCACTGTTGTCAAGTGTTGTTCAAATTTATAAAGAAATCTTATTCACATTTTTAATTTTTCTAGAGGCGAATTCAATTCTTTATCAACTACAATTGAACTATTGTTTTGAAAACCATACGTAGTTTTAAGCAAACATCCAAACAAGGTCTACATTATAGGAACGAGAAGACAAACACCCCTATTCTGCATTTCGTTAACGTTCTCGTATTCAGTTTCCATCGGTTGAAAGTTCGTATTCTATCAGAATGTAGAATACACACAATCATAAAGGAATGGGACGCAGAATACCAAAGTTATCAAATGGAGAAAATTTTGAATCGAATCGAAATGTAGAATAGAAATGATTTATTCTTGGAGTGCCGCTGTGGTATGGCAGGTAACATATCCACCTACCAACCAGAAATTCCTCGGTTCAAAGCCAGACCAAACTATCTGAAAAAGAAAAAGTTTTTTCACTTCATAACATTAGCTAGTAACTGGTTATGAGCATTACTACTTACTATTGAATACTTCTCTAATGCATTTGCCGTTGGGAGCCGGCGTTAAACTGTAAGTGCCTTTCAATGAGTCCAAAAATAGAATCGGGTGCAGCTCATTGACTGAGAGAAGTCCCCACGTTCCTTAATGGAATGTTAAGGGAATTATATATATATATATTCTTGGACTAGAGAATCTTAAGGCCTTAGCAAAATCCTTTTATTCGTGTCTGTCTACAGCCAATGCTTTTATCTGACTCAAAAGGTACAGTTTTTACGAACGAGTTAAAAATATTAATTTCCGTGTTAATAGAGATGTGGAAGGTTTTTTGGCCAAAAAATTAGCTGTTTAGGCTCAGTCTGTTTCAAATATCAGCACTAGGCGCTGTATGGATACTGCCGAGATAACGAAAGGTCGAAATTCCCTTCAAAATTGTGTTCAGAATTTGCCTCTGTCTGAATATGCCTCTGCCTGTATAGAATTCAACTTTCTTGCACATGGCAGTGTCAGAGCCAGAAAATTGATTTTGTCGGCTTAATCTATTGTCTTGTGGGCTGGCGTGGTGTAGTGTTTAGACCCCACGTATAACAACACAAGCAATCAAGGTTAGAGCCAAAATAAATTTATGTGATTTCGACCGTTCAATAAAGAGGCTTCATCTTCATGCAGTCACCTATTTCTAAAAAATAAAGAAGGAGATCTCCTCTAACGATAATGAGAACATTAAGCGAATTACGAATTAAATTACAATGCTAAAGTAAAGATCATCACCAATTAGCAAGAATATTTACCACACCATACCACACAATCATATTGAGGAGGCTACAGTGGATTAATTACCTACTTAGCTTGAAAGAAAAAATTGATTAATGAAACTGAAACAAAGCAATGGATACTTTGTTGAAAGCCAATGCGAACCTAGAGGGGATTTATTATCTTAAGTCCTTAAATCTTTGTAGCATATAAACATATGCAATGTTGACCAGCAATGTGGAGAGAACACAGCAGCTTACAACAGCTTTTATAGGAATTTAATTATGGCCTGGAAGAACCTTCCCAAGCCAACGCTTTCCAACTAGCCGAGTGTGCAAGAGTGTCGAAGGAGTTATCGAAATCAATAAATGTTAGTTAAAGTAGCAAATAAACTCAACAAACTGCAAAAAAAAAATAATTCTGAGGCAGTAAATGTGATCAACACATGAACTTTGTGAGCGTAACTTTGCTTGTTCGTTGAGTGACATCGGATTAAGAGCCTCAATGGACATAACTATGTCAATGTTAGGGTATCCTTTGTCAAACCTTGATAACATCAATATAAGTGGCACATAATAGTCAATTATTTTTTTCAGATTTTAAAGTAAAACATTAACGAAATGTCAATCCACTGACAAATGGTTATAAATTGTCATGGTGACTTGCTATCCCTTGATTATTTTCCCTTTAGCTTAGTGAAGTTCTTAGCCCATCTAATTGCTATATAAGCGACGCAATACTTCAAAATGTTAATCAACAATTTGGGGAAATGTGAATGGTTATGCGACTTGGCATGCCTTGATAGTTTGCTCTACAACTATGTAAGTCAAGTTGTTAGTGAACTCTATCTAGCTAACTGGTCTAAACCATTCCCAGGACAGCAATTGTTTTAGAGAATGATAGCATTTTTTGGTCCAACCAAAATCACGATGTTAATTGCCAATAAAACAAAATGCTTTCACGGGATTATCTTAATGTTTTTTATTATGATAGAAGAAGGATCTATGACAATTATGGGTGAAACAAAATATCGGCCAAATGCTCGCTGCGATTTCGGTGACTTACCTCTATCATATTTTCAATGACTCTGAGACATAATTAAGTTTCAATGTCGGTAATGCTCCGAATTATCTCATCCTTTAGCACTTTTTCTTTTAAATATCCCCAAAGAAAGAAGTCCAATGGTGTCAAATCACATGATTGTGGCGGCCAATTAACATCGCCATGACATGAGCCATTGTTTCGTTGGCTGTGTGGCAAGTGGCACCATCCTGTTGGAACCACATATCGTCCAGGTCCATATTCTCAATTTCTGGCCACAAGAAGTCCGTCATCATCGCGCAATAGCGAACACCATTCTCGGTAACTGCTTGACCAACCTCATTGGCTTTTCAAGAATCACTCGTGGATTCCCATTTTCACAAATGCGGCTATTCTGCTTGTTAGCGAATCCACTGAGGTGAAAGTGTGCCACGTCGCTGTAGATGATTTTCTTTGTAAAGTCACCATTCATTTTTGTCTGTTCAACTAACCATTCAGCGTATTGACGACGCTTGAAATGGTCGGTAGACTTCAATTCTTAGGTCAATTGAACCGTGTAAGCGTGTAAGTTTAAATTTCACTTTAGTGATGTTTGTAAGATGTTCAATTGGTGGGCACGACGATGAGATGAGGTTGACGGCTCTTCTGTCACACTATCGTAAACAATAACTATTTTTTCCGCATAACGAACTATACGAGCATGCACAGGTGTTTCCACATTTTTTACAGACTCGATTACCCGGTTTGCTGAAATTTGCGAATAATTCGATCGATTATGCTGTTCAGAAAAATCACGAAGTGCATGAAATGCATTTTAATTTAATCACCCATTTTCGTAAACGGCTTCAACAATCTTAACGCGCAGCTCAATTGTGTGAGTTTGTCAAACACTGAAACAAAGAAATGTCAAATTAAGTTGGGCAAGAAACTCAACGTTAAGATGTAACAACTAACATGTGCCTTATGGTTGGAAAACTTTTTATTATAAACGAAATACAGTGGACGTCCAATAATACGAATTATATAATGTCAGGCCCTTTCGTAATACTGGAGAATTCGTTCTATTGGGCAGTTTTTTCCCCCCTTTTTATGCAATAAAACACATAATTTAATTTCAATTGATTTTTATTTTAAACAAAAAACAAAAATAAATAAAAATAAAAATTCAGATTAAATTAATACTTGTTAATTCATACATTAGTACTGTAAATAAGTGCTTAGACCATAAAAACTTCTTGTCAAAAAAAAAATCAGTCATTAAACATTGGCGTGTGACTAAAGATACTGCTTCAAATAAATTTATCTTTTTGAGAGATGTATCAAAGTCTTTCGATGAGGCCGTAGTTTTCGATAGCAAACTACTACGGTAATTAAGCTTTAAAAGTCTTATTGGGTTCTGGTCCATCGGTTGAATTAGTGGAGTTACATTAGGAGGCATGTACATAACCGAAATTTTTCCGTCTTTAGTTTCGTCCACCAATTCTTCTGCAGGTGGGTGGCTTGGAGCATTATCCAGCAAGAGAAGAGCTTTTATGGGAAGATTTTTAACTTTCAAAAAACTTTGTACCTGCAATTGTTTATAAGTAGAAAAAATCTAAATTTAAAATCAGTTCACAAATTTTTGTTTCTAAAAGATCTTGGTTTTTGCGATTTTCCAATCACAAAAGGCTTCATCGTTTTTGTTCCCTCAGCATTCGCACAAATTAGAAATGTAATTCTCTCCTTTGAGAGTTTTCTGCCTGGTGCAGAATTCTCATCTTTATGCGCATACGCTTTGTCCGGCAACATTTTCCAATAAAGTCCAGATTCTTTTGCATTGAAAACGGCTTCAAGTGTAAGGCCATGCTCCTTAATAACATCAGCTAATTTATTAATAAATGGAGCTACAAGTTCCTGAGAAGAAGAAAGCTTTTCGCCAGATTCTTTGAGTAATCTTTTTCCATAGCGTTTTTTAAATTTGGTGAACCAGCCATCACTGGCTAAAAAGTCGCCGCCATAAAATTTTTTATGCAATTCCAGAGCCTTACATTTTAATTGCGTACTCCCTACGGGAACAGAAGAATTTCTTTGGCATAAAAACCATTTGTATAGCTCGTCTTCCATTTTTTTTTTATATTCTCCAGGTACTATTTAATTGAGCCTGCTTCAGATAAAAGCTTCGCTTTCTGCCTTTTTATAAGGCAAATGGTTGATTTGCAAGAGATTTCATAAAGAGATTTTCCACTCTCACAATCTTCTATAATTTTTATTTCATTTTGTAAAGAAATTTGTTTCCTTTTTGCTTCTTTTACTCTAAACATTTTTTATGGTTCAAGCGAAAAACACGAGACAAGACACTTGTTACCTCTATAAAAATTCATACCAAATGACTACTACGCATTTGTTTGTAGACCGCAAAAAGAAACAAAGAAAACAAAAAACAAACTAAAAACAAACTATAAAATGTTACAAAAATTCCATTCATATATAGAAAAACAAACATATTCTTTAATAAAAAACCGTTATTCGTATTATCGAATAGTAAAAATTTTGTTATTCGTATTATAGAAATGCCAATGCAATATATTTGCCTCTCGTACTGTTGGACATTCGTAGTAGCGAAAGTACGTACTATTGGACGTCCATTGTATTTAGTAAAATTCAAACTTATTTCATGTAACAACTCAAGGCCTATTTATTGTTGGAGTTCAAAATAATTATGATACGATGGTAGTTTAACAACTTAAAAAAAGCTTGTATTTAGAGCGTAGTAATTTTCAATATGTTATAACAATATTTCCGGTGCCTGTTAGCTAAGTGAGTATCTATTACTAGACTACTGAGGAATTTTGATTTAAATGCATTTATAAGTCTGGTTTTGACAGCTATATTTCACGATAACTTTAAAAGTTATGGTCCTGTGCTGTTTAAAGTAAGTAAATCTTGATAAATACTATGAAAACTCTTAACATTAATTTCAGAATTTAAAAAGTAATTAATAGAGTTCCGTTGTAGTCGTGCGATTACATTTTTGTTTAGAAGCCTATGTGTGAAACTAAAAAAAAATTTTTTGCATCCACATTTCATTTTAATTAAAAAAAAAAAAAATCAAAACCACGAAATGGTTTAAGCAGAAGTCCTTTTTTATTCAACGACTACAGTTTGCTTAACCAAGGCCGTAAAGTAAATGAAAAAGGCTACAAACAACGGCTGAAATAAACAAAAAATGCAACATTTTTTTTAAGTCTCAACGTTATTATCCCATTCGTTGGTTGATATTTTTGCAAAAAAAAAAAAAACAAAAAAAAATATTGCAAAAATAATTGTAGCCAAAACAAACAAATGAATGAATATTTTCTGGAAAATATCACTCACTCACTCATATCTCTTGTTTTATTTTTCAGCCTTTTTGTATGCTATTGTTGCTTTAGCTTAAATAGAAGACCAAAATGACAATTTAAATAAATTGCTAAAATATTGGTGAAAAATTTTAGAAGTTATAAGCAATTTTTGCCTTAAATAAACAACAATTTGGCAACAAATTTTAAAAGATTTTGCAAAAATTTCATTTTATTTTTCTTCGGTTGGCAAGTAAATATTTTAAAGATTTTTTTTGCAAAAAAAAAGAAACAAGAAAGAAAAGAATAATAAAGTTATTTAATTTTCTCATTTTATTTAAGGTCATTGTTTGTATGCCTTTTTTGAACCAAATTAACCCTTCTGCTGCCAAGCTGTTATTACACAAAGCTGTTTTCATTGCCATTTAAATATATTTTAAGTGGTATTGTTTAACAAAATTTCATTTATTTTCTTGGTAAAAGCACATACATATTATCAAGCTTTAAGCTTTTTAAAACGTTTGAGCTCTTTTTAATTGCGTCAAAATAAAATAAACACCAACGTCTTGTTTTACAGTTTTTATTTCATCACTTCATTTTTATACAGTATATCTTAATACAGTAACTTATATATCTTGCACTTAATATTCGTTTATACAAAACCTTTATTTACGTCTAAGCATGACTTTACTTTATGACTATTAAACGATAACTACGTCACAAAATTCATTGCATCACCTTTTATAGCAATTCATTATCATTTCAATTTCGAATAGAAAAGAATAATAAAGTTATTTAATTTTCTCATTTTATTTAAGGTCATTGTTTGTATTCCTTTTTTGAACCAAATTAACCCTTCTGCTGCCAAGCTGTTATTACACAAAGCTGTTTTCATTACCATTTAAATATATTTTAAGTGGTATTGTTTAACAAAATTAAAAATTAAATTTCATTCATATTGTCAAGCTTTAGGCTTTTCAAAACGTTTGAGCTTTTTTTAATAGCGTCAAAATAAAATAAACAGCAACGTCTTGTTGTTTTACAGTTTTTATTTCCTCACTTCATTGTTATATAGTATATCTTAATACAGCAACTTATAATCTTGCACTTAATATTCGTTTATATTAAATTATAAATTCATTGCATCACCTTTTATAGCAATTCAATATCAATTTCGAATATTCTTGTAGTTACAACAAATTTCCATTTATCTGGGTCAAATTCGATAGATGTTAAATTATAATTCAATAAAGGGTTTCGAATTGGCGACACCGTTGAATATGCAATGGCAGTAACAGATACACAAGAGCCTTGACACAAACCAATAAAGTTTACAGCTAAAATCTCACAATACAGTCCCTGATGTGGTGTATTTTCTTTTTAGGCATTTTTATTTTCGTAACAATATACACTATTACCACACCTAATAAATAAATTAAAGCAAAATAAATAACACAACGACTTGTATACTCGTCATTGACAGCGAAAGGGTTAAACTGGCCTTTTAAGTTAAAAGTGTGTATGTCTGTGTCTGTATTCCCCTGAAAAATCAAAAAAAAATACATTTTCTAATTGGTTTTCTAAATAGAAAAAGAAAACAAATAAAAAGAATTTTAATGAAATAATATTTTTAAAGAAATTAAGGGCAAAATGAATTGCTAATTAATCTTAATTTATTTTTATCATGAAAAATTAAAAAAGGGTATCAAATTTTAGTATCAAAATAAATAATAAAAAAAATTTATGTCAGTCTTTATGTTTAATATAAATTTTAGTGAAATTGATATTTAAATAAGCATCTGTTTTTATCGAAAAATACATTTTTGTTTGAAACAATTAGTATAGTTATCATCTAAATATATAAATAGAACACTACAGCACGTTTTTCTGAGAGTAAAAAAAGTAGCCCAAAAAATAATTGGGTAATTGGAGCGATGTACGAGGATGCAATACTTTCATTCTACACCAAAGCTGGAGTTAAACAGGGAGGCCTACTACCACCCCAAATATTCACTTCATAGCATCACGCAACAGCTCCAAGTATACATCAATAGGTGCCTCAGAATCATACTACCTTTAGTTTTTTTTTTTTTTTTTTTTTTTTTTTTTGTTAAGTTGGTACATCTGTTGTTGATACTCCCGTTATTTTAGCGTATAGCTTGACATTTACAAAAACTACGTAACCAAGAATACATCCATCTCTATGTGTGTTGGCGATTTTTTAAAATTTTGATCGTGTTGAGGTCGAATAAGACATGATTTTCGAGACTGAATCCGCTCCCACGTTCATCAAAAGGATCATTACTGGAGACGAGACGTGGTTTATGAGTACGACACGCAAACCAGACATCAGGCAATTGAATGGCGCTCACCAAATGAACCGAGACCAAAAAAACGTCGTGTTTTCGGTCAAAAAAGAAAGCATTGCTCACGGTTTTCATGGATTAGAACGGTGTAGTGCATTATGCATTTTTGCCAGAAGGCCAGACAGTAAACAAAGAGTATTATTTGGGCGTTATGAGACGCTTGTGTGTAGCAATTCGCCGAAAGAGAACAGAAAACTCATGGATTTTACACCATGATAACGCACAGTCGCCCAGTGCCATCATTATTCGAAATTTTTTGACAAAAAATGCAACAAATACCATACGTCTTTCTGTTCAATCGAGGACAGAAAACGTGGTTGGTCACTTAAGTGGTATTTGCGAGGCTAAAGAAATCGTGGTCGACCAAGAGACATCTGTAAATTCACTATTATCCAGGAACTTAGACAGAACAATCTAAGATGGGAAGAAGCAAAATAAACAGCGGTAAATCGTGTATGATAGAGATGCTTTGGAGAAGCCATATGCTCCCAAGAGAAGCAATGGAAAAAAAGAGAAAAAAACACATTTTTATATGAGTTTTGTCGATCATAAGCAGATGCAGTAAAAGTATATTTTGAAGCTTGTCCATAGCCATAGGGTATAAGAAAGAGTAAAGGTGCTAATTAGAGATCGTAGGGTAACCTGCACTATTCATTCATTGAAGCATTGTCGGTATGTGTCATGTGTTTAATTGTTCTGTCAAAACTATAAAGAAATAATCGCATATTTTTACGTAGTACCCGCTTTTGCCGTAGAACATAAAAAATGGGTTTTCTTATTTAATATTTCGTTTTTTGTGGAACCTCGCACATGAAAATCATAAGTCTAATATATTCCAGTTACCGGTTAATGAGCTATCATCTAAACCTATAGACTGAATGTAAATAATACGCATTCATATAGCGAACCACTTAATATAAGTAGAGACACACGTACGCTTATATCTGCACTAACTTGGTGATTAATCTCATTAAGTTGTTGAGGTGGTATTTGTAGATCAGTGACTTGTTTAGTTGTCTGTAGTTTGTAACCTTTTCTAGAAAGAGATTTAAGTCTATATATATAAAAGAGGACTATAAAATCCGTTGTAATTAATGTTCTCTGAAATGTGCCAACCGATCTTATATGCGGCTTTTGTAGGTCCACTGGTTCACGATTTATTGACGTCAGAGTGAACCACTTTGTATTGCATAAGTTGTACTTAAAAACGAAATTTGTTACAGATTTAAACTATGTGTGAGTTAATGTACACATATATAAAAGTGAATGTGTGTTTGTATGTATGTTTGTTTGTTGGTTTGTTTTTTTGTGACTTATAGACAGGTAAACCGCTGAACCGCTGGATCTTGAAATTTTTGCAGTAACTCTCTGTGTATCTGGAAGGACATACAAAGTGTATATTTATTTGTATATATATTTTTAAAGTGGAAAGATTCTCTAAATTTGGCACAAATAGATTCATAGTCAAGCCAAATCATTAGAAAAATTGGGTGATATTACACAATAGGGCGTGGTTACCTCACATACAAAGTAAATATTGATTTTGGCATATCATGATAACCGATTAAGCTAAAGTTTCAATATTTGGGTTGATTGACAAATAAATCAAATCATCAGACAAAAAGTGGGCGTGGTAACTGCCACACAAAGTAAATATTAATTTTTGTATATCTTTTTGCGGATGACAGCAACATTTGTCAATCATATTCTTTTGATCGTAGACCGAGCCTTTTGGAGGTTGGGGCGAGAAGGATGAATGCGAACGTCACACTCACAAGTGATCTGGTGAAGGTTTCCGAGTGGAGCCGTGCGAACAGGGTCGATTTTAATGCACGTAACACTCAATATTGTTTTTTAACATACAGACATGGTGGTGTGCTGTCATCTGTGTCAATGGGTAAAGTGGATATTGAGGATGTTCTGGGCATGAGAATTCACTGTGATGTTCGTTGGAATGATCACATATTTCAAGTGTCGAAAGAAGCATTCAAGTGCCTTGGTTTTTTGAGACGGTGCAAGAAATACTTCACTCCATCTGATCTCCTTAATATTTACGAGACCTATAGCCGACCCAAAATGGAATACAACTCTCATGTATGGGCCGGTGCTTCAAAGTCCATTTTGGAGCTTTTCGACCGCGTACAGAAGAGGGCGAAGATGCTCATCAATGACGGTAGGGTAGCCAACTTTATCAATTCATTGGAGCACCGTCGCAATGTGGCGTGTGTTTCATTGTTCTATCGGTACTATAACGGAATGTGTTCTAACGAAATTAAGGAATTAATTCCCAAAAATCATATATTTTTACGTAGTACTCGTATTTCTCGTAGAGCGCATCCCTTTGTAGTTGATTGTCCAGTAAATCGCACAACGCATTATAGGGAGAATTCGTTCTTTGGTCACACTGTTCGGTTGTGGAATAATCTTCCAGCGAAAGTATTTCTTGCCACTTACGACACGACTAAATTTAAATCTAACGTCCATAAGCACTACTCCTTCTGTCATCCTTCCAATAACCTATTTTCCTAGTACCAGCACAATGCACTGCCATCCCCTGGGTGCTGGTCTTATATAAAAAAAAAATATCTTGAGAACAGTTAAAGCAAAAGTTTCTGAATTTTGTTTAAATGACTTCATACACAATACAAATTATCAGGCGTGGTACCTCCCATACAAACTAAATATTGATTTCATTATATCTTGAGAACGGTTGAAGCTAAAATTTCAGTATTTGGTCTAAACAATTTCATAGTCAATGCAAGTCATTAGACAAAAAGTGGGCGTGGTACTTTCCATACAAATTAAATATTAACTTTTGTATATCTTTGGAAAGGTGGTAGTGGAAGGTTCTGAATTTGGTCTAAATTACTTCGTGGTCAATACACATCATTAGTTGAAATATGGGCAAAATTTAATGAGAAAATATTGATTTGTGTATATCTAGAGAACGATTAGAATGACAGAGTCTGAACTTGGTCTAAATGAATTGGTACTCAATACAAATCATTAGTTTTAATGCATTCCTTTAAATTTTTCTTATGAGGAATTCATTTTATAGGTATAGAACACAAAGGCTCACAGAAATGTGGGAAGCGGACCCCTAGTAAATTTATAAAATCAAATCGTTTAAATTAAAAATTTTGTTCTAAAGCAGTCGATGTTACTGAAGAAAATTTGTTTAGTTCATGTTTTTATTCGGCTTACAACTACAGTATACTGTAGTGCATCAAGGCACAACATGAAGCATTAACGACTATGGTATGAACGAATTATTTGAAAAGAAAGCTTAATATCCTTCAATTTATACAGAAACTAAAACTTTTGGTTAAGCGTTTTATATGTACGCTTCTGCTTTATATTTAAAAAAAAAATTGTTTTCTTTAATTTGGTGCCATTTGAATGAACTTTAATATAAAGGGTCTGCCAAATAAATTTTTTTTTTTGAAAATGCTGTAAAAAAAAACTACTGAATATTTTCTCGAATTTCTTTTTTTATTTGAAAGTACAATCCTTCCGGTTAATAATGGAAAATAATTTCATTCAAATGGCTGCCTCGGCTGGCCATGCAGTAGCCTACACGATCGGTCCAATTTTTAAGCACATTATGGATTGTGTGCAGCTATATTTCACCAATGGCTTCACGAATATTGTCCTTTAAAGCGTCAATTGTCTCTGGCTTGTTGGCGTAACACTTATCGTTGACGGCACCCCACAAATAATAGTCCAACGGTGTCAAATCGCAGCTCCGTGGTGGCCAAACGACAAAAACAGGGCGCAAAACATCAAGTGTAGCTTCGGCTGTGTGGCACATAGCGCCGTCCTGTTGAAACCAAATGTTGCTAATATCCTCCTCTTCAATTTTTGTGAACAAAAATTTGTTCAACATGGCCCGATAACGATCGCCATTGACTGTAACGGCCACTCTTTGCTCATTTTCAAAGAAAAATGGCCCAATTATGCCTCTGGACTAAAATCCGCACCAAACAGTGTCTCGTCTTGGGTGTATTGGCCTTTCAATGTATGCGTGCGGGTTTTCTGTGCCCCAAATGCAACAATTTTGCTTGTTTACATACCCGCCAAGATCAAAATGAGCTTCATCTGAACACATCGCACATTTTCAAAGAAAAATGGCCCAATTATGCCTCTGGACTAAAATCCGCACCAAACAGTGTCTCGTCTTGAGTGTATCGGCCTTTCAATGTATGCGTGCGAGTTTTCTGTGCCCCAAATGCGACAATTTTGCTTGTTTGCATACCCGCCAAGATCAAAATGAGCTTCATCTGAACACATCGCACACATTCTGCAACATTGCCATGATTTTCAAAGTAATGTCGCAATATTTCCCAGCATTGTTCAAGCGTATACACAACCATATTCGTTCAGCGGAAGGATAAAACTAATTATCTGTCAAATCAGACATGAGCTATGTGTTATCATTCACGAAATAAGCACAAGTTGAAAAAAAAACGTTAGATGGCGGACCCATATAAACTGCTGAAAAAAAAATTAATTTTAATTACATGGTATGTTACTGCAATAAGTAATTATTATCCTTAAACGATACACTTGAGAGAGTTAGAGTTGTAAGTTAAATAAGAAATTTCTATATTCCCTAACACTTTTATCTAAACGTACATTTCACTTTAAAATCTAACATAGAAAAAAGTGCAAAATAATTTTAAATTTGAAAAATAAATTAAAAAACTCTTAGGAATTTCCTGGTACGCACTAGCACATGCATATATGATTAAATATATAATTAGAAATTATAAAATTGTTTATAAAACGTTGCTACGAGTAACTTGTAAATGTAAATTGTTGATTAAAACATATATTCATTATCTTCTTCTTCTTTTTATCTTTATAGGTATGTACAAAGTATCTATGTATCTTTATCTGCATAGATTTATCTACAGCATACGTGAATTAAAATTGTCTTACAATATCTAAGCAAGTGATAGACTGGGTAAGTGTTTGAAATAAAACAAGTTGGCAGGAGGAGGTTTATACGAACGTGAGTGAGTGACTGTGTAATGTAAACAAAGACATTTTAAGACTGTAATTACTGTAGATCTGCATAAGTAATAATTATTTACATGCTTGTATTGCCTATAAAATGCAAAAAACCCTTTTAAAATATTTAATCGTTGTAAACCATGTATGAACAAGTTACAACGCTATTTTCTTATAAGATTTTATATTTAAATCTCTAAATAAAAATTAAAAAGGGGTTATTTCAAAATAAAAAGTTTGATGTTTTTAAAAATTTTAAGAGATTTTAAAGGAGCTGAAAGGTAAAGAAATTCTTGTACAAACTGAGAGATAACTCTGATTAGATAGACAGTAATATCAGGTGTTTTTTTGTTTTTGAAGTTCATAACTTTGAGTTGGCAACACTGCATTATTTGAAACCTGTTTAACAGCTGATAATTGTTAAGTTTGGTTTATTTCGTTATGGATAGACTTACAATGAATATCCTTCGAATCTATATCCAAGCTTTGCTTTTACTCCATCAAATTATCATGCTTAACTTTCTCGAATGCTTTCTCATAGTTCATGAAACATAGCAAAACATCTTTATGCACAGCCATACAATTCCATACACGGGTTTGGATGCAACATAGTTCATCACGAGTACCAATTCCTGAGTTAAATCCAAATTTAGTTCTACTCATACGTAATTCGAATCTGTTGTTAATGCGGTCTTGAATTATGCTCAGAAAAATTTTGAGGGCGTGGCTCATAAGACTTATAAGTCGGTAATCGAAGGTTTTTCTTTGGAACTGTTAAAAAAGTTGTTTGTTACCACATGGATAAGAAGATAAAAGTGTTGTAGATTTGATTAAATATTCTTACAAGAATATTGAGATTATCATCATCTAATAATTGAATTATTTCTGCTGGTAAGTCATAAGGATCAGAAGCTTATTTTGATTTTCAATGATAGATATTATTAAAAGAAAAATTTGTATGAAATTAAAACTTATTTCATTTACCAACTCAAGGCCTATTTATCAAAAATTATGCAATTGTTATATTATGGTTAGACTTACATCAGACCAGCGCTTACAAATTGTTGAGTTTTTTTAACAAAATAATGGTTCTGTTCGTCAAACTTATCGTGTACTTTTGTAGAAGGGGTTTCGGTTGCATTTCTGATTGAATGGGTACGTAAATAATCAAAATTGTCGCACTTGGAGCGAGGATAATCGGCAAGCAATTGTCGAAATAACAATACATTCACAGAAAATTACTGTTTGGTGCGTTTTACGGGCCAGCAGATTCATTGGTCCATATGTTTTCAAAAACGATGATGGTCAGAAATTTACTGTGAATGCTGAACAGAGTAGAGACATGTTTAGATATATTTTCATACCTCAATTAGGTAACATTAATCATATTGCCATGTGGTTCCAACGGGACAGAATCACACAGCGAGCGTTATAATTGATTTACTTAAAGAAACTTTTGAGGAAAGAGTAATTTCACGATAAACCATAGACAATTGAACACCTGGAAATCGACATTCGAAGAGTTATTGACGAAATACGGCCGTATATGCTGCGAAAAGTTTTTGAAAAATGGTGTTTCAGATTGCGTCATTTACGCGAAAGACGTGGCGGTCACATGACCGAAACCATAGCCAACAACACCCGTTTCATTGATATTAAAAATATTGTTACGTGTTTATTTTTTTAAAAACGCTTATTAACGAGTTCGTAGATTGCAGTTAAAATAAAAATAAATACGTCTTTAATCATTCTTAAGGGGATGATACATTAGCAACCATTTGTTTGCAAACATTGCAAATAGCCAATCGCTTTCAAGGAAAAGTAAGCTATCCATGTATGCGATTGGCTATTTGCGATGTTTGCAAACAAATGTTTGCCAATGTATCACCCCTTTTAGTTAATCTCTCTGCTTACAATTCATGTTTGTAACCAATAAGAATAACGCACAGATCTTTCTACCTAAAGACCTTCACACCCGTTTTATGACAACTTAGGTTCGTTCAGGACCTCTTCAATCAGAGTTTATCCACACAGAACTCTCTTCACACTGAGTTTACTTCAATTATAAAATAAATTATATTCGCTAAGTTTACACCAAATAAACTAACTATTATCAGCATCGGTGTCCTTTTTAAATGGCTGACTAAACAATACTCCGAAAGCTCTCGAACCTCCAGATATTTCAGGTAGACTGCATTTCTTTACATTTCTTTTTCTTTAGTTCTCATGCAGCGACCTGACCGTAAACATCTTGTTTATGTCAGTGCTTATTGTGTTATTGTTGTTTCTTGCTTGTTTCGTTGTCTGCTTGCTTTGTTGTTGCGGTTTATTTTTATTTGTAAACAAGCTCGTATAGCTGTTTTTGTGGCTTTTGTCTATTTTGTTAGCAATATAACAAACCATAGTGGTTCTCAAATTTGATTTTAACAAAATATTTCTTTCTTTTATAATGATTTAAACATGTGTAACTGTAAAAAAACCGCTGATATAATATCGATCGTAATAATTAGAGTATAAGTTGGAATTGTATTGTACTTAATTCAATTCCTAACCTCATTTCTTAGAGGTTCTATCAAAAATTTCTATATTTTCAGATCATTAACAATTTAGTTTCACGCTGTGCAATGACTCATATGTAATTAAAATTATTCTTAAAAGGTAATCATTACCTTAATTCATTACTTGAGTGAACAAAAAATAGAAAATAAAATAAAAAGAAAAACGCATAATACTCGTACATCTCATTAAGATTCTGAGAAGAAATTTCTTTGGAAAGTAAACAAACCGTTAAGTTGTAGTACAGCCAGCAATTATTTAGCACATCTTAAGAGTATTACCTAAAGCCTACTTGCGAGTATGTGTATCTAGAACATTTTCATTAATGTTAAAGATACATTTGAAAGACAAAAAAAAAAATTTAATTGCGAATATAAAATTACTCTCATAGAACAAATACTTTTCTTCATGCCATTACATACAACGCAAATGCTTAATTACGAAAAATGCTTGAGAAACAAAAAAATATAAGCCAACTTTGATTTGAAATATTTTCTCTACGTATTATTGCATTTTATATGTTTAATCTTTAATATTCTTATCAAAATAAGGAAATTAATTATTAATATTTTATTTTATTTAATTTTTTTTTTTTTTGATAGTAATAGGGATGGCAACATATTTTCATGCCAACCAACTTTATTTTAATAAAAAACTAAAACAAAATCAAAATACTAATAACGAAAGTTTGTGGCAAACCCGCTTAAGCCAAACTAAAAGATTTAATTACACCATTTCCCTACAATAACAAAAAAGCACTAAATTTTCTGATAATGATTATCTGAATTCTGCAGACAAATTGCCATAATCGTGTGGAATAATATTAATTTTAATTTGAAAATCTATCACCACCAGTATGACTATTTGAGTTTTATTAACCAAAATCTTGGAAACAGTGTACTTTCCCATATATTCAAAAATCTTCTTATTAAAACTTATCCATTGCTCATCATAACACTCAAATGTACAGAATAAAAGTCTTAAAAAACAAAACAAAAAGTTAGAAAGTAATGTACAGTCAAGATCGACTATGTAATGACCTACAACACTATATAAAATCAGCCATACGTTTAACGTTAGCACCTTTTCTGAGACACGAACTCAAGGTGCTCAAAGCATGGATGAGAGGTGTGAAACCTTCCTAAAATAATTACAGCTACACCTACCTGGACCACATAGAACTATTATCGGTATTACTTCGTGGAGAGGGTGAGCTATATATGCCGTTCTGTTCACTATTTGAACTGTTATTTTGGGCAGATTTTCTCTGCTCTTCGGCTTCACGTAGCATTTCATTCAGTATTTCGATAAATTGTGTCACTGTGTAACACTTTTTTATTATTAAGGCATAATGTTGACGACATTTTCCACGTATAGACTTTTAACCACGCATATCTTAACGTGGCAGCGGTCTCCGACAAAGCATAGAATGTGTTCTGTGCTTTCGTCTTTTTCATAGACCGGATCTTTTGGAGAGTTGTCGTGTTAGTATCGGTAGAGATATGTCCTATAGCTTCTATAGCCCGTTAAGATAACTGAAGGTCCATTTCCCTTTCTCATTTACGTTGTCAGCTAAATATAGATTTATTCCTTTCCATATAGTAGGATGGAGTTGGTCATCTAGAATATTATGGTTATGTAACTTTGACGTAATCCTACGACATTAGGCGTTACTTGAACTAATGCATTTCGCATGTTTCTTTAAGTTCAAGGGATCATTAATCATAACTCCTAAATATTTTACCGCTTCTAACGACATGTGGTCAGTGCTTCTCTTTTCCCCTTTCCACTGATGAGCACTAACTTTGTTTTATGATCTGCCAATTAAAGATTTATGGAAAATAATCATCTTCTTATCTATCTGCATCTCATCTTTATACCTTGAAATACGATTGCAATATCGCCCGCAAAGCCAAGGCCGCTTACTTCCGCTTTAAATATGTCGACATACCAATTTTCATACACTTGAAAATGTGCGGCATATTTCGCCAATAATTCTTTAAATGTTAATTTCCAGGTGTACAATTGTCTCTGGCTTATTGACGTAGACAAATGACTTTATATAATACCAAGAAAATAAATCACACGATCCTGGTGGCCATTCAATTGAACCATAACGTGAAAAAGTTTTATTTGAGTAAAACAACTGTGTAGCATGCGGCTACGTCCTGTTGGATCAACTTGTCAGCTAATTGGGGACAAAATAATTCTTAATCATTTCCCTATATCGTTCACCACTGACAGTAACATTCTGACCATCACTGTTTTAGAAGACATATGAACCAAAAACTCCGCCAGCCCATAAAGCGCACCAAACAGTAATTTTCTGTGGATTTAATGTTGTTGCGACAAAACCTTCACTCCAAATGTAACAATTTTGCCTATTTACGTACTTATTCATGGGGCGGCGTGATGCAGTAGTTAAATCGCGAACATAACAGCACAATCGGCCCAGGTTCGAGCCCCAACAAAAGACATGAGGAAAAAAGTTGTAATTGTGGTTTCGATTGTTTATTAAAGAGGCTTCCTCCCAGACAACTCCATCTAAAAAAAGTTAAGCAATAGCTACCCCCGACGTTCTAGCTGACAAACATTAGACGAATGATTAGGAAAAAACGGCACCTACTGAGCAAAAATTACAATGCTAAAGTAAAGATCATTAACCACCACTTAGCAAGGATATTCACCACTACACAATCATATGGAGTGACTTAATTATCTACTTAGCTTGAAATAACAACCTGATAAATGAAACTAAAATAGAGCAATAAATGCTTTGTGGATAGCCAGTATGCTCCTTAGAGGAGTGACGGAGAAAAAAAGTGCCCAAAAATGGGCTTCATCGGTGAACAAAACAACACAATAACAATTTCCAACAATTTGGAAGCACTGCTCTAGTGTAAGGCTATCCATAATGAAAAGTCAAACCAAACTAAATAGAAAAACAACTGTCAACTGTTAAATCGGTTTCCAGATAAAGTAGTATTGCCAACTCAAAGTTATGAAACTCTAAAAAAAACATGTGATACAAAGAGGTTTCTTTTGGAGAAATAAACTCTTATATTTTTACCATGTAATCCGGAACATTCATTTTCTTATCGCAATCACAATATAGTTCCCCATCCGGTCAAGTTAGAGGTGATGAGAGCACAATTTTTTCTTTTTCAAAGTATGAGTGAATAGAAGCATCGACTAGCAGCCTATGATGTATGTTTGTCTCATATGAGTGCCAACTTTGAGGCCATGTACTTGGATATGATTTTGACCTGTTTGAGTATCTCAACTACTACCAATTTAAGGGTCAGGACGGTCAATTAAAAATAAAATACTACGCTACAACATTTTTCTACGATTTTCACAGTCATCACGCACATAACTCCTACGAAGAGACCTTGCCAAAATCCACACGAGATCCCTGAGGCTCCTGACACCCAAAATAAACTCCGGTTAGACTTCGTAGCACAAATATTACTACTAGTCTGGTCCCAAACTTTTTCAATGTTTTCGTCAGTACTTCCATATGCTGAAGCACCCAAAATTGAAATTCAGCTGGATACACAGCCGTGCTCCATTCGTTTCGTAGATAGATTCTAAGTCAGCACTAATACAATATGGAGTGTAGGGTAGAGCATAAAAAAACCAGCCAAGAAAAACACACTCAACTATATCTGTTTTTTTCCTGGCGTTTTTACCTTTAATGTCTAGATAACACGATAAGATAATAAATCGTATCTAACGGTTCATCTTGTCAGTCGCATCATTATCTAAACGAAACGTATTTATGAATTCACTGTACTATGTTATGTTATGACATGCGAATCTTAAATCTAAAAATGATTTTCCAAACCTACGCCATTATACACATTCACATAATAATTATGAATAGACCTGATGAAAATTCATTACAAGATACAGTTTTTAATGAATGGATTTAATGCAACAGCAACAGCAACAGCAACAGCACCAACAACAGTAACAAACACACATGTTAGTAAAAATGTGTGAATATTTGTATTTGTAGTTTTTTTTCATATTCTTTTGAACTTTAAGCAGTATTTGCTTTAATTTTGTAAGAAATTCTCATGGATTGTTGAAATTCTTTAGAACGAAAATCATTTTTTTTTTGTTTAATAAACTTTTTAAATCATTAGATTGGAGAACATATAACTTGAAGTTTAATTAAACATAACCGTAATCATAGTCGAAACAACAAAAATTCAATTAATCGGTTATGACTGTATGATATGTCACCAATAATCGAACGTAGCGTTGCCCATAAGGTTGGTTGATTGCGTTGCAACAATGGCGATACGAACTTGAATAGATTATAATCAAACTTTTGTAAGAATACAACACAATCACAAAATATGTTTTTATTTCTTTTATTTTCTTAGAATATTTTTTCTTGGGGCTCACACGGTGTCCACTTTACAAATGACTCTCAATAAATAAAATTTTAGGTAAAATACAAAATATCCAGTATTGCCAGACTTAAAAAATAAAATAATGCAGATCAAGGGTTATCATCACCTACAGCTCGGTCATCGTGACCTCAAATCGTCCCGATTTCGTCTGAAGTCTGGCTGTGCTAAGAATCTTTAAGTTATTTTCTCAAATTCGCTGCTTTTCATATCCCCTCGTAAGTATTTGTGTCAACTGAAACCCTTCCACGTCCTTTATTACATATCTATCATTAATTTCTGGCGCCATTTTCCTGCAGATGCCTGGTGTACTAAAATAATCCCTTACCATCACATAGTCGCCCACCTTACACTCAGAACGGATTATATTCTTAGCCTTTATCCCTATGTTGTACTCCTGATATTCGACTATCCTCCACACAGCTTTGTTTCTAGACTCAACTAAATTTCGTTCAATTTCTGAATCAATTTCCTACAATTTCTCTCTGAGAAAATCTACAATCATTGTTCTCTGACAAACTCCATCATTATCATAGTCGTAGTTTTTTGTTTCATATTATTCATGACGAATTCGATGTCAGAAAGGATTGGAGCTATTAAACCTCACATATAATCATTATTCGTCTAAAAAAACCGAACAATAGTGAAGTTAACGTTCACTACGATGAGAAACTATCAATATCAATCCCTCATGTTTTCCCGTTTTCGCCGAAAAAGCAGCAGTAGTCATAATCGCAGCCATGACTTTATATCTCCCCATATATCTCATCTCATTATGATATTTAATAATCACATTTTTCTCCAAGGAGGCAGGAACATAGAATAAAAGATTGTCATCAGTTTTCCTATAAAATAATCAATTTTTCATCTCGTACCATTTACTCTCAGTGTCCTTCAGTTCATTATGGACCCTATTTATTGCCTTGCCCCCATATTGACAAATTGATAAATTCTGTTCAAAAGTGTTCTTCTCAAAAACTGAACTATAGAATGGGCCATTTAAAAGTTTAAATTTAAAAATGCAATACAACAAAAATGGTTTTAAATTTTGGCAAATTTTTTTGTTTTTGCGAAGTACAATTATCCGGTTAGAAATGAAATATTATTTCACTCATATGGCTACCGTGGCTGGCCTCACGGTACCCCATTCGATCAGACGAATTTCCGAAAACTTTTTCGAGTTTATGGGGTCGTATCTCAGCAATGGCATCGAGAATGTTGGCTTTCAAATGCTCAATTGTGTCTGGTTTGTCGGCGATACACAGAAAATAGTCGAACGGTGTCAAATCGCAGCTTTTTGGTGGTCAGCTGACGTCACCATTTCGGCTAATCAAGCGGCCATCAAAGGTTTGAAGCAACAAATTGTTGTGGCATGAGATGTGTGGCAAGTTGTACCATCCTGTTGCAACCAAACATCTTTCACATCAATACCATGAAATCCGAGCACCGATAGGTGTCCCCATGGACCGTAATGGTTGCGCCGTTCCCATTTTCAAAGAAACATGGCCCAATGATGCCTCTGCTTCACAAGCCGCACCAAATAGTCACTCGTAATTTGTGCATTGGCTTCTGTAAGACCATCTTTGGGTTTTCTGTTCTGTTTTCTGTTTTCTGGGTTTCCGTATTTCCAAATACGGCAATTTTGATTATGAACGTACCCACCAAGATGAAAATGAGCTTCGTCCGAAAAGATGATTTTTGCAATTTTTTTTCGATTTTTTTCTTTTTGATTTTTTTGCAATTTCCGACCAATTGCCTTTGTTTTGGAAATAAATTTCAGATAAATCCCAACGCTGCTCAAGCGTATTTCGATTTATTTCGTTCAGTGGAGATAATATACTGAATTTTCTGACAGAGTAGAATGACACAAGTATTGCCAGATTCGAACTAACAGCTGGTTCAAATATAACCCAAAAGATGGTACACCCTATATAATTTTCGGATGACCGTAAGAGTCAAAATACTTTTTCATACACCTCAGTAACTCCACGTGCCTATCGAACACAACTCGTATAATTTAACGAACTTCGTAAAAGCATCAATACCAAAAACGCGTACATCTTCCTAGTTTTCCGAAGTAAAACTGGTCCAAAGTAATCTATATGATCCGCCTGTAAGGGAGCCCTGCCCTTTGAAATACTATGCATCAATCCCACATGTCTTCCCGTTTTCGCCGAAAAAGCTATATATTTTAAACAGTTTTCTGTATGATCCCTAATTTTCTCCAACATCTTCGGAATCCAATACGTAGTCGTAATCGCACCCGTAACCCTATCACACCACATATGTTCCATCTCGTCATGTCATTTAATAATCACACTATTCTCCAAAGAGGCAGGAATATAGAATAAAAGATTGTCCGCGGCTTTCTTATCTCGTACCATTTACTCTCAGTGTCCTCCAGTTCACTACGAATTCTATTTATTTCCTTGTCCCTACATTGACAAATTGACAAATTCTGATCAAAAGTGTTCTCCTCAAGAACTAAAATACTTGAAAAATACTTGCCCTGTACTTTAAGCTGTAATCATAACCCTGAAGCATCAAAGCCCATCTGGCAATTCTAAGATTAATTACATTCTAAATTAAAAAATACGGTTTTAAGGACATTTCTAATCGATTGATTTTAAAACACATGTTTCCCAATCAAAGCAATTTCTTGCACACCTTCTGTGCAATTGTGTATTTTCCTCTCTGGGTTCAATTGTTTTAATTAAACTTTGATCAGTGAAGTGCAGTATTTTTGTAACATTAACATGTGTTCTGATTTCTTAAAACATACGCACTTTTAGAGATTTTTTTGTACCACCAACCAGGTACACACATAGATGGCATGCATTTGCCATCAAAGTACAATAAGTTGCACAATCAACAAGATTGTTACAGCACTTAATAGATAAACAAGGGGGTTGTTTATGAAAAGAAAAAAAAAACTAATACTAATAAAATAGCATACAGTGCAATACAAAAGTCAACAACAGCAATAAGTTATAGCAAATAATATTTGTTTTTATGTTTTATAGAAATTAATCGATTTCAAGTAATGAAGTATGTACGTAAATTTTTTTCAGGCACTGTAGTGCATTCTTTTTCTTTTTCATTGAGCACATAAAATCTCTATAAAAATCAAATACAATAAGCCAACAACAACAATAGCTTAAAAAAAACTCTCGTAATAACCATCAAGTTACACACTATTTTCCATGTTACTCGTACTTAACTGACTGCTTGACCGCTCAATATTATCACTTTAACTTTACGAGAAATGATGATGATGATGATGATGATGATGATGATGATGATGATGATGATGATGATGATAATGATAATGCTACGCATCGTTAAACGCTTGTTGCCTCCGTTAAACAATCCACCACCTCTACTTCCATCCCTAACTATAGTAGAAAACACTTTTCAACCGTTGATGCAACGTATATGGTCGGTCATAGCTTGTTCCATAAATTTATGCCTGCTCGCCCAATAAAAGGAAAACAACACTGTGAGGCACTCAATAGCCCAACATCATCATCACAATTGTGGTGATGTGCTTCTCATTTCATTATTGTTTTTTGTAGCTGTACAGCTGTTTGTTGTAGCACTTGTATAGGAACCCTACACTACTAACATGGTTGTACGGCTGATAGTGTGTTACACTTCAGTTAACCTCAAGAGCAACAGAAAAAAAAAACAGAATTAAATAGCAAACACACACACACACAGACAGACAGCAAAGGAACACGTTTTATAACTGCGAATGCATAATAGAGAAACAGAAAAAAGAAAAAAAAATTGGTACAAAAACAATAAAAATTGTGAAGTGCAACTAAAAATCATTGAAAACCATAAATGACCATCAACGACCAACCCCGTCCAGCCATTCTATACATCCGTCCCTGTTAGTACATTGCCATTACAATCACTTCTCGAACAAAAAAAAAACAACATCAGCAACATAAAACAACATTAGAGAAGAACGTGCAATAACACTTACTTCAGATTGTCTACACAAAGTGAAATAAATAACAATTAAACTGTACTACACACTGATCTACGCTACTCTAAACACTAAACCGATGGTACTACTCAATTTACTAACTCCAAACAAAAAAAAAATTACACCATTTCCTACATGTATAAAAACCGTTGTAAAAACCAATCCCACAGCAATGTGTGCCGCGATTTATTTACCATGTAATGTAATGTAATGAAGTCAGTCACAAGCTTAACGTGTGCATTGCCACGGTGTCATAGGCACGAGTAAATACATTGCGTCCACCAACGCCCACACACACAAAGGCCTGTTTGTCACGACTCTCACCTTGGAGACTATCTAACATCCTACATATCTATGGGTCACAGCACCCAGTTAAAAATGTAACTTCACACCGAGCTACCGCTCTTTCCCCGATTTGCTTGTAAGCCACAGCCACCACGTTGCTCCCGCAAGGTGGCCTCAATATAGTTGGGCAAGGACCTAGATCTCTCAGGCTTCCGACATCTGTGGTACCCGAATTATGCCGCCGTTCACACTTCGTACCATGAATGCTACTACCAGTATAAGTCCCAAATGACTGCGGTAAAAAAAGATTTGGTCACGGCCCAACTTTTTTAACAGCTACCATGGTTGATGTATTGTGCCCCACCTTGGTCACAGGCTTAATACGCCAAACAACCGGACCACTTCTTTAAATGGGAGCGTCAATAAGTCGTTCGCCTAGCGTATATGCTTGGCCTAGTGCCACATTGTTGGTAATCAAGTGCTCCATTGACTACTCTTCCGCACAGCAGAATCTGTAAGTGTTAGTGTTGGATAAGCCAGTCTGTATAGGTGCTCATTACAAGCGTAGTGATCCGTGAGTGCCTCCGAAAGTGTTTTTAAAACTTTTACTATCCCGTTTCAGAGCAGATTCTGCTTTCTTAGCATCGAAGCTCAGAAGTTATTAAGAACGATCAAAGGCATTAGTGTCTTTCTAATGTTTGCTCACGTTAGATGTTGACCATTCCCAATCTCTCCCTTCAAGAGGCTCCTGTTAAAGCCAATGGAGTGAGTCCAATGAAAGTACCTTCAAACTTCTTTTTGGCATAGATGTCCGCCACCTCATCCCCCCTATATCCTGGTACCCAAACCAGTGTAATTTGATTCGGAGTAGCCATGTTGTCGTGCGCGTTATGACATTCCAGTATTGTCTTGAAAGTAAAACTACAACCGTTAGAAACTTTGAGGACCGATTGGCTGCCCGATAAATCTTTATCACAGTTTATTACATCGGAAAGGTTCCGTCTGGATAATTGAGGTGTCCCTGCTCAAAGTTACTGATCCGGATGCACTGCCGTTTTAGATCCGTATACCACCTTTGATAGTCCCACTCTTACCTTGTTGGAAACATAACATTGAACTTTCTATCAAAATCATGCTAAGGTTCCATGTGATCACCCGCAAGATTGCTAGATACCCAGCAAGTTTACCTGCCTTAAGTTTTTTCATCCTGTGATGGGAAATTATCTGCATAGCAGGCGCGATCATGAACGATTAGAACAAGTTTTTGCGCAGTTTGCGATCAAAGAAAAACTAAATCAGTGGGTTTATCTGGCTCAACGTGTACCAGAGTTAAATAAGCAGGATCTAACAGAGGACTACAATATTCTGAGAAGATAGCAGTGTCATACATATATTAATTTAAGTAAAAACGATTTAATCTATGAGTGGCGCGATTCTTTACTATTTAGCCAAACGAGTTTTTGTCTCATTTTGTAACTGCCTACGAAACATGAAACAATAGCAACGAAATAACACTCGAAACAGTAAGTTTATTCGGTTTAATTTGTAACAAATAAAATTATTAAGGATATGCCGGATAACCGTATGTATAGGTTTTATTTATATTGTTTAACATGAAAAGCGTAAACCGTTTACCGGTAGATACAAACCAGGGCTTTTGAATAAATTTACTATTGATTTGAAGCAAACATGATCTCATGTAGGAAAGAAAATAGTGCTGTATTATAGACAGTGCACGGTTGCTCTTATGTGTAGACGCAATGACAAAATTCCATGAATTAAGCCATAAACTCCATTTGGCATACCCTTAAAATTAATCTTCTGGTGACTATTTTCTGTTTCTAAATATAAAGAAATGACTCGGTGGTACGAAGTTTATGTCGAACAAGGAGGATGGTCTATTTTCAAGGCCTGGAGATATTTATATTTAGTGCCAAAAAAATCAGAGAATTCTCACACTGCCCTCGCAAATAGTGTTTTTCAATAATATTTTTAATTTTCTAATTCTTTTTTTTATAGGAAATGGTGTATTTGAGTTTCATTCAAAATCAATGATATTTTACACTTTATTCAGTCCAGTTTTATTTTATGTTTTTATTTTTTAATTCATTTTATTTTCATGTTTATTGCTGGTCATTGTATAAACAAGTGCCTTCGTCTACATAACAAATCTAAAATTTCAAAAACATTTTAAAATCATGGCAACCGACAACAACCATCCATCCAATGATCGATCACATTACCATCTGGTTAAAAAAAAAACAATTGTAGTGGGGGAGGGGTTACTAAAATAAGAAACTTTAGAAACTTTAAACGTTTTAAAATGCCAATAAACTTGTTACACTTTTTTGTTGTTGTTTTTTTGTTTATTTTTTTTTGTATTGTACAATGAATGCATGACAATTGATTGTAAATTCGCTTTCAAAGGTCAAACTCCAAAGAGAGGACAACAAAAACTTTATTGTACAAAACTTCAATGAAAACTTTAACTTCGAGAAGAGCACTAAAAACAAGCAAAGTTTTGATCTTTCTAGCTTCCATCTCTTCAATTGTTGGCAATAGAGATTAAAATCAATTGCTTGACCAGGCTGTAGAAACCCATAATGAAAAATTCCCTTCTAGTTCCACCAGACAGACAGCATTATCTGTCTTGGCGCTAATCCTAGCTTTGCCACCATCTGCGAAACATCGCCTTGCTGTGCCCAAAAACTTTTTCGTACATTATTATCGTACGTAATCCACTTTTCATCGCTGATTCTTCGATTACGCAGCGTTTTAACAGTGAATCGCAACCGCTATTTTGGCCATTTAATAAAGGGTCCGCCAAATAATTTTTTTTTTTTTTTTGAAAATGCTAAAGCGTGTTTTTTAAAGAGGTATAGAAATTTAAGTTGGCATAACTTTTCAAGATGACGACCGATTTAACAGCTGTCAAGTGATTTATTCTCAGTTTGGTTTGGCAATTCATCATGAATAGACTCACGCCCTGCGTAGATTCGTCTAATGGGCCCAAAACGAGATTACCGTTGATCCCGATTTTCATAAGCGAATTTTGTTTAGCGATGAAGCGCACTTCTGGTTGAATAGCTACGTCAACAAACAAAACTGCCGCAATTGGAGTGAAGGTAATCCTCAAGTGTATGTGGAAACACCGTTACATCCAGAAAAACTGACTGTTTGGTGCGCTTTATGGGCTGGTGGAATCATTGATCCCTACTTTTTCAAAAACGGTGGTGTTCGGTGTAGAGCCATTATTACTAACTTTTTCATTCCTGAATTGAATAAACATGATGTCCAGGAGATGTGGTTTCAACAAGACGGCGCAACATGTCACACACCTCGTGCCACAATAGTTTTATTGAAAGACACGTTTGGTGACCGCCTAATTTCACGTTTTGGACCTGTGAATTGGCCTCCAAGATCTTGTGATTTAACACCGCTAAACTACTTTCTGTGGGACTATGTAAACTCATTGGTCTATGCGGTAAAGCCAAACGCTTGACCATTTGGAAGACAACATTCGCTGTGTTATTGCCGATATACGGCCAAAAATGTTGGAAAAAACCATCGAAAATTGGACGTCCAGATTAGACTACATACGCGCCAGCCGTAGTAGTCATATGCTAAAATTTTATATCTCTATAAAAAACACCCCTTATAAAACAAACTACAAAATATTTTCTCAAATTTCTTTTTCTAATATAAAATACAATCCTTCCGGTTAACAATGAAAAATAATTTCATTCGAATGGCTGCCTCGGCTGGCCATGCAGTAGCCTACACGATCGGTCCAATTTTTAAGCACATTATCGATTGTGTGCAGCTATATTTCATCAATGGCATCACGAATATTGTCCTTTAAAGCGTCAATTGTCTCTGGTTTGTTGGCGTAACACTTATATTTGACGGCACCCCACAAATAATAGTCCAACGGTGTCAAATCCCAGCTCCGAGGTGGCCAAACGACGTCAGCTCTGCGGCTGATTTTGCGATCTTCAAAAACGGGGTGCAAAACATCGAGTGTAGCTTCGGCTGTGTGGCACGTAGCGTCGTCCTGTTAAAAGCAAATGTTGCTAATATCTTCCTCCTCAATTTTTGTGAACAAAAATTCGTTCAACATGGCCTGATAACGATCGCCATTGACTGTAACGGCCACTCCTTGCTCATTTTCGAAGAAAAATGGCCCAATTATGCCTCTGGACCAAAATCCGCACCAAACAGTGACTCGTCTTGGGTGTGTCGGCTTTTCAATGTATGCGTGCGGGTTTTCTGTGCCCCAAATGCGACAATTTTGCTTGTTTACATACCCGCCAAGATCAAAATGAGCTTCATCTGAAAAAATAATTTTTTTGGCAAAATCGGCATCTTCTGTAAGTCGATCGATCAAAGTAATGTCGCAATATTTCCCGGCGTAGTTCAAGCGTATACACAAACATATTCGTTCAGCGGAAGGATAAGACTAATTATCTGTCAAATCAGACATGAGCTAAGTGTTACCATTCACGAAATAAGCACTAGTTGAAAAAATAGCGTTAGATGGCGGACCCGATATTAAATTGTTAATTTTTGTGGCACCTAAACCTTGAACTTATTTGTGTATCCAGCTTTCTTAGAATGGTTGATAACTGTTTAAAGATGAATGCCTAATTCGTTAGTAGTTTTTTATATAGTTTTTTCCATGATTTCATCCACCAGAGTGAGGAGCAACTTTAACATCAACAGATCGTAAACTAGCAAACTATTTAGCTGCTCTTTTCTAATTACAGCATCGTCTTAGTAAGCTTCGCAATATTTTGCAAGAGCCTGCGACGGAAAAGAAAATTTAACTCTGTTTGTTGAATTTTCATTCGTTTTTGAACGTAGATTCTTCTTCACAAAATAATGTGATTTTAATAATGTCTTCCAACAAAGTGAAGTTTAAAAAGTCAGCTTTCAGTGTTGCCTAATGCATTTTATATTACTAAAGATATTGCATTTTAAAGCCATTTATATTAAAATGTTATTATTTTTTTTAGTATTTTTTTCTAAGTTGATCCACTCATCTACTGCTGACTGAGACCAACAAATCAAAATTCGCAATTGAGTTGGATCGTTTAGCTCTTCTAATGAGTTAGTTCGTTGTCTTGCAACAAGAAACATGTGTGTATAACAAAAAATTCATTTATGTATGTGTGTGTTTGTGTTTTTTTTTTTGTAGCTATACGAGCTACGGCTAGGGAATCTTCAAAAGATATCGGTAGTCCGGACTAACCAATATGCACGATTCGCGACAAGACTTACTATCTGGCTTGTCATGCGCCTACGTACTAAACCCCATCCACGTTCGTAATCCTTCCATCCATTTACTCCCACGGGACCACTATCAAGTATTACTTCAGAGGAGTGGTGATTCAGCGAATGCTGCTTCCCCTTTCCGCAGATCTTGCCCTCTCGGCCAATCTCTGACGAAGCAAGATTTCCTTTGCGAAAACGCACACCATTCCTGGCTGAGGTCAGCATTAGTCCAACAATATTGTTCGGCACAATCCGGGATCGAATCGCCGTTTCCAGGGAACGCCTTTGATCTTCATACCGCGGGCAGTCAAAGAAAACATGACCCGCGGTTTCGATCACATTCGGACAATCCGGGCACACATCATCATCGTCGTGCCCATATTTAAAAAGGTAGGCCCTAAAGCATCCGTGGCCCTAAAGCATCGTTGCCACCTTTCCATAGCACCTTCCTCCAGTCGGCCCGCGTTTGCCGACCCTGATCTTTTCGCAGCATGCTTCTTTCCTTCAACATCCGACACCAGCTGCAGTGGCATCAGTCCCGCAATAACAAAAGCCGCGTCAGTGGATACCGTGCGGAAGGCAGAGGCGACCCTGAGCGCACATCTTCTATAGGCTGCATCAATACCCATCCTATATGTTCTCCTAAGCATAGCCTCAGCCCATATGGGTGCAGCGTATAAGGCAATCGATCTTACCACACTAGTAAGCAACGGCCTGCTCTCCTGTCTAGGGCCGAGTGTGTGTGTGTGTGTGTGTGTATGTGTGAGTGTCTAGCACACATATTTTGTGCTATAAGTGAACGAACTAGCTCATTGAAGGAGCTAAAGAACTCAACTCTAATACGCAACAGTCAAAGAACAACATATTGGCTGCCACCCAATAAAATGTTACAAAAATTCAAAAGCAGCTCTAATCCTATTATACAATAGAGCAGGAGTCTTAGTTAAGATTTGTGGGTATTACAATAATAGTCTGCGAAAGCCTTCTAGCCTTCTACCCATGTCGAAGTGTAAGTGTTGATGAATAGCGGAGCACTTCTTGGGTCACTAGTGATACAAGGAGGCGGTCTTGTTACAAGTTTCAACGTTACAAGACTTGACCTATGTGATCTCTGAAAGAAATCAGAATGAGCCTTTTACTGTCACCATTAATATTAACTTTTATTTGTGCAAATTTGTGAGACGTAATAGGAAAGACATAATATTAGAGCTTTGCTCCTTAAGAAGACTCGCTGAGAATATAAAGAAGGGGATTTTAGCATGTTATTCATAGAAAAATCGAGCCCTTACCTGCTTTCAATTAGACTACATAAAGCTTGATGATAAAAACATTAGCTTTATATAGCTTTAGAATCCCGTGGAAGTCTTTTCCCATTACGACTTCTTGGCAGCATATGGCTTCAACAAAGTATCTTAATTACTTTGTCTTGTTTCAGTTTCTTATTTCGATTTTATTTCCCAGCTAAGCAGGTCTTAGGATTATGAGTGCTGTGTTTGGTATAATGTTGTGAAACCCTGCTTATCATTACTTCCCCCTCCCATTTCTTCTTTTTTCATTAGGAGAATAGATTAATAAATAGATTTTTTAATTAAATAATTAATTTTAATTTTTAATTAAATCAACAAATAAACTAATAAATTAATAATCAACCATGATTACTTGCGCTCAATTTTTGGGCAATAATAACAAAAACAACAGCTTAACGTCAAGTGATGTTAACTAGAATCAATTTTTGAGTTGCTTATAACCAATACATGCTAAGATTCTTATTAAAGACTCTCTGACATTCTTGAAAGGATGTAGATTTGCAAGGATTAAAAAATTAAATAAAATAAAATTGCATGTGGTAACTAAAAGAGCTTAAAAGCCAAAAAACTTAACTGCCTATTAAAATTGTTTTAAGAATTGGAAAAAGTCGTTGGGTAATAATGAATAGAACCACCTTATTATGTGCACAAACCTCGTATTTTTTTAACTCGTAACTTATTATTAACTTATGTCACTCATATATAAAATTTTAATATTTTCTTCTGCTATTTTTTTCCAATTTTGCTTAAAAATAAACCAAAAACTCGTCTGAAATCTTATATTTCAATGCAGTTTACAGTAAATAAGAAAAACGAACTATAATGCAGCTTTAAAAAATAAAAATAAACAAAAAATTATCTATTAAATAATAACGCTCAACCATTCATTCATTCATTCATTCATTCATTGCATGTCTAATTTTATTGTCATCTTTAACTTAATGAAAACACAGAAACAGAGTGTCTGCTGTTCGTTAGCAACGTTTTAAAGTTTTCATTAATGGGAAATTCGCTGCAAGTCGTCGGCTTTAACCAACTTAATTTAATTTTTTTTTTTATTTATTTTTTTTTTTAATATTTTATTACAGTTTTTTCTGTTTTTCTTTTTTTTTTATTTGGAGTGGATTAAATAAAAAAAAATTTTTTTTGGTGCTACCATGCAACACTGACTTTAAAGACAGTTTTAGTACCAAAAGCAACTTAAACAAGTGCGGCCATAAAATACAACAGAATATAATATCAGTGCAACTGAAAATTAATTTAAAAAAAAATAATAAAAATTAATATTTTTTTTAATAAAAAAAAACTTTAAATTTAATTGCAATAAAAATATGCATTAAAACTAAAATGATAAATTGTTAAAGTGCGTTAATTAATTAAAAATTACAAAAAACATAAGAATAATTATTATAATCGACACAATAAACAGAACGTTTATTTGAAATAACACGTAAATTGTTCAATTAACTGCAGAACAAAACAACGTTTTTATACTCGACTTGCAGCCAGTCAAACAAAAAATATATATTTTTTTATAAAACAATTATGGTTACAATAGAAATAGTTTAACAAAAAAATTGTAAAAAATATTTAATTTTTTTTTTCAAACTCATAATTAAAGAGTCAAGTATTTCTCCCACTCTCTCTCTCTCGCGCGTTTTATTAAAGAGCAACCACTTTACTGCCACCAACTAACCAGCCAAGTCATTCATTCATTAAAAGTTCGTTTACATATTGAAGTGAAAAAGTATTTAAAAAAATACACAAAAATAATGTAAAATATTTGAGCTCAAAAAAAAACGAACAAAAAAACTGCAAATAAACATAAAAAAGAAGAAGAAGAAATCATAATAATTAACATACAATTTAGCACTTTTTACTTTCCATTCATGCTCTTGTTATAACCGCTGTTCTTTTTCACTTTTTATGGCGAAAAGATTTTATATTAACGAACACAAAACTTTTCTGTATTGCGCTTAAATTATCTACAAGTAATAAAACTCGCATGGAATTGAAAATTTTATTCAGCCTCTAAAACGTTGTTGACCATCAATTATACTGAACGACACACATAGCATCAGTAGAATGATTTATTTTTCATTTAATTATACCACTTGGAAGCATAGAGTTTCAACGAAGGACTCCAATTTAATTCAACCAATCTTCCTAAAAAACTGTCGCTATGTTGAACGCATTGTTAGGCGGCAAATCCATTTTAGTCTAACCCCGTGTTTTCACAGTTATTTGTCTCTGGTGTGTTTTGATAAATCCTTGTATAGCTTATCGTTATAAAACTGAATAAATTATGACCGCATAACGCTAAATATGCTTTTAAGCGTCAATTTTTTTTCTTCTTTATTGCCGCAATCTATCAAAACTGTCTCAATTTACTTTCCGCAATTAAATTAAAAAATTGAAATATTAATACTCGTACTTATTGTCCACTTCGATTAACGCTTAAGAACACACAAAATATAGGCACATTTTTAAATTTGTTTGCCGCTTGCTTAAGTTGTCACACAATTGCCTCACCGATAATTGATGCATTGCTACAGTCATGCTGGCCCAGCATTACAAAGTATTGCTTATTATTGAGTATGATTATTCGTGATAACCATTCATTCATTCATTGGCATAGAGAAGTACTGAAGTACGGCGAATCCTTGATCTATAGTACAGCTTTTGATAGGTATAGGGTTTTCTTATGTCTTCTCCAAACCGGTCGCTCTGATGAAACTCACTATGTTGTTCGGTGTTGGTAAGGGTAACTCCCTGAGTGACTAGGTGCCTCCTTCTAAAATGCATTAACGCTGCACAGTTTCCAACTATGTGTACATCAGACTTGAAACAATCACCATTTTGCACAAGTGTTCATTGAGTCTACAATGCCCGGCCAAAAGGCCTTTTCCACTCTCAGGCTATTCTTGGATAACCTAATATTGGATAGCCTATATAGTAAGCAAAACCATCTTCATTAAAAAAAGTCTTCGTCTCTATTCATCCTTATTTTTATACCCTTCCAGACCCTTTTTCCTACACCACATAAAATTGTAACCCTGTCAGTGGCGTGGAGGTTCCCTTCCTACCATATTCATCTGCCCGGTCATTTCCATGGATACCCACATGGCTAGAGTAACCGTATTTTTTCTGCTCAGCTAGTTTAGCTTACTGAGACAGTTCTATACGACTTTCGAGGCAAGCTTATAGGATCTAAATGCTCGGATGACGTCCTGACAGAGATTATGACTATGTGCTATCCCCTCTATTTAATTGAAGTTGAATTAAGAACATATTTCGATGGCGTAAACTTACGCATTGCCAGTATTTCATCCTAGGCCCAAACTCGTCTGCTTCCGTACCGCTACCGGCCTTACACATATCCATGTACCACATAATGGTTCATTCCCTAAATTAGTATATAGAACTCAAACTGCATTCACTCTTATTACTCAGTACCGTTACAAAACATTTCGTAAATTCATAGACTTTCCCGATTCTGGCCAAGGGACAGTCAAAGATCTATCCGTTAAGCATTCGATCTGTTAGGTCAGAAAGCCCCTTCACTTGTTTGACCTGTCTCCCATTACTCTTTCTCTGGTTCTTCACTTCCAACAGAGCCTCCAAGGGCTGCATGTTTTTCCATGGGTTCCGTGTATTTCATTCTAGGCCCGAACACCGTCGCCGCTGTAACACTATCTGTTTTAGAACCATCCGTGTATCACAGTTCGTTCCCTAAAGCTGTATGTAGCCCCCAAGCTACTCCATTCACTCTTATCACTCAGTCCCGTAGCAAAACATTTCCCAACGTCATAGAATTTCCCGATTCTGCCCAAGGGACCATTTACCACAGAATGGTTCATTCCCTTATTAGTATGTAGAACTTGAACTGCTTTCACTCTTATCACTCAGTCCCGTAGCAAAACATTTCCCAACGTCATAGAATTTCCCGATACTGCCCAAGGGACCATTTTAATTTAATAACGGTTTACTGTAACGGAATAACATTCGCCAGCAAACGAGTGGCTTTGTTGTTTCCCGCACAAAACAGTTAATTTAAACCGTTTCTTTTTTTCAAGTATAACAGTAACAAAACTACTCAAGTATAACAGTAACAAACCGTCAACTACTCGATCTGTTAGGTCAAAAAACTACTTAAGAATCTCTTGTTCGATCTGTCTTCCATTAATCTATCTGTCGCCATAGTAGGGCTGGTTCTCATTGCCTCATTATGCCAACGCACTGCTGTCCCTATTTCTTGCTCAACTTCACCTAAATCATTTTCAAATTCGTCCTTGCAGACCATACAATGGCTACGTAAGTCCCAATTGGCTTAACTATTATTATATATGTACAACACAGCACTTTCCGGTTACAACCCCAAGATTCCCCTGCAAGTCTGCGGCATATTATTAGGGTATATTTGGCCCTTCTGGAAATACTTATTACATGAGCCTCTCATGACAGTATAATATACAGTACTATCGCTAGATATTTCATCTCAGTTCTCTGTAAGAACACTTCACCTAGGAGTTATATGTTCCTCCATTTATCCAGTTTCTTTATCCTTGTAAACGGTGTTATCGTAGTCTTGCCCGGGTTAATGTGCAACCACGTTGACATACGCCACCAACCTACAATCCCAATCCCGCTTTGAATGTTATCACATACAATCTCTCGAACTTACCACTTGCTATCTGAACTATGTCGTCTGCATAGGCTTCGAGAAAACCATATCGCGACTTGGTATTTTATTTACATTTTCATTAAAGCGTACGAGGTTATCTGGCTTTCAATAGTAGACGCAATGATTGATGTGTTCGTATTCGCTCTAAACAATTAAATTATAAAAAAAATATATTTTATTTTATTTTAGCTTATGACCGTTATTTAAACATAATTTATATAAAAAATACAATAAAAACTAATACAATTCTATAGCCGAGGAAATAATATATTTTTTAAACAAAAATCATTGAATTATTTTTATTTATTTTAGCATAAGCCACTATAAATGCTGAAGGAAACAAAAATTAAAACATAAAACATATGAGTCATTTCACATTGAAAAGCAAAAGTTAAAACAACAGCTACTGAGTTAAAGTACAAAATTATTTTATGATTTTAAAACGTGTATAACATGCTATTAATTGAGTACTTTTTCAAGTACTACAACATAATGATAATTTGCTCGATATTGTTAACTGAATGAACGAAATAGATTAGAAAACACAGACATTCTTGTCCCATCACTGTTTGAGCTTCTATACAACTACTTACTGAATTTTTCATTCTGATTTGAAACCTCTATTGACTCTGATTCCCTCGTGTTTAACAATGTCAAATGCGTTTACATTCAATAGGTAAAAATTTCACTTCACTGCTTGCGCAAGTAAGTGCATGTTTTGATAGAATGAAGGTGTAGGATATCGAATCTACATATATGCTATATATTAATATAAGTTGTCCTATGTTCGATATTTTATCACTAAACCAATATATGAGTTGGAAAGGTGACGTTTCACTGATGGTTTAGCTTCAACTGGGCGGTGCCACGCCAATATAAATTTTTTATTTATATGTTTATATCTTCAAAACTTAACAGTAAGAGTTCCTAAATTTGACCACTCAGATAGGTCAATACAAATCTTCAGTCAAAAAGTGGGTGGATTTGAATAGATGGGAGTGGCACCTCCCATACAAAGTAAATATTGATTTTTGTATATTTTGTGAATGGTAATAGTGAATATTTCTGAATTTGATGCAAATAACTTTGTGGTCAATATAAATCATTACTCAAAAAGTGGGCGGAATGGGAAAAGTGGGAGTGGCATCTCCCATGCAAAGTAAATATTGATATTTATATAAAGGGTCCGCCAAATAATTTTTTTTTTAATAAAAAAAAACTACTGAATATTTTCTCAAATTTCTTTTTTTACTTGAAAGTACAATCCTTCCGGTTAATAATGGAAAATAATTTCTTTCAAATGGCTGCCTTGGCTGGTCATGCAGTAGCCTACACCATCGGTCCAATTTTTAAGCACATTATCGATTGTGTGCAGCTGTATTTCACGAATATTGTCCTTTAAAGCGTCAATTGTCTCTGGCTTGTTGGCGTAACACTTCTCTTTGACGGTACCCCACAAATAGTAGTCCAACCGTGTCAAATCGCAGCTCCAAGGTGGCCAAACGACTTCAGCCCTGCGGCTGATAATGCGATCTTCAAAAACAGGGCGCAAAACATCGAGTGTAGCTTCGGCTGTGTGGCACGTAGCGCCGTCCTGTTGAAACCAAATGTTGCTAATATCCTCCTCTTCAATTTTTGTGAACAAAAATTCGTTCAACATGGCCCGATAACGATCGCCATTGACTGTAACGGCCACTACTTGCTCATTTTCGAAGAAAAATGGCCCAATTATACTTCAGGACCAAAATCCGCACCAAACAGTGACTGCCGTTGGGTGTATCGGCTTTTCAATGTATGCGTGCGGGTTTTCTGTGCCCCAAATGCGACAATTTGGCTTGTTTACATACCCGCCATGATCAAAATGAGCTTCATCTGAAAAGATGATTTTTTTTTGGCAAATTTTCAAAGTAATGTCGCAATATTTCCCAGCGTTGTTCAAGCATAGACACAACCATATTCGTTCAGCCGAAGGACAAAACTAATTATCTGTCAAATCAGATATGAGCTAAGTGTTACCATTCACGTAATAAGCACTAATTGAAAAAAACCGTTAGATGGCGGACCCTTTATCTCGAGAACGGTAAAAGTGGAAGGATCTGAATTTGATCTAAATAAATTCGTAGTCAATACACATCATCAGTCAAAAACTGATAGGAATTCTTTAAGTGGGTGTGGCATACATATTAACTATTAATTTTGTATTTAATATTTTGAGAACGCTAAGAGTAAAAGTTTCTAAATTTGTTCTCTTGGCCAGTCCATAACGGGACGAGATTTAATAAGTAGGCGTGGCAGCTACCATTCATACTAAACATGGAATTTTGCATGTGTGTGAAAAGTGGTAACTGTTAAAGTTGCGTGATGCATATCAGTCAAAAGCGGAAGAAATTGGAAAAGCGGTTATTGCCCAAATCATACCGGGTAAAAGCTATTTATATACGTATTCTTAGCTATATATGTATGCATGTAAAATAAATTGTCCTGAGAAATACATTTTAAAGGTATACAATACAAAGCCTGCCTGCAATACGGGAAGCGTTACTCTAATACAATATATTATTACAGCCCATAGTGACCAAATTTAAAGCGAAATGAATCATATGTACAGTGTAGCTTGCATGTAAGCATACAAGTATATATACGAGTAGATAAAGCAAAAACAAAATTTATTTTTGTTCATTGACCGTAATTTTGTATGTTTAACTGAACATGTTTTCTATGTATGAATGGAAGTAATTGTGTGTTTGACCATTTATTTTGATAAAACTAAGCGTGTATTCGTTTTTCTATTCTTTTTTTTAAAAATTTGTTTGCAATTTTTTTAGTTTTATTTTTTATTTTCTAATTTTATTTTTTATATATGAACTATTTCAATTTGTAATGCTGGTCATAACGCTGGTCAATATGTCACTGTACTCGTATATGTATGTACCATATGTTTGCTTGCATAGTAAACCGAATAGTAAAGTTATAAATTGTATTTACCAAAGTAAATAGACCCTCCATGTTAACAGTCAGCCAGTTTGGTAAGCACAGTTTAAACGAGCCATAGTCAGTGTTTTTTCTCTTGTTTCTTTAATATTTTTAGACAACATACGTGTATAGCGAATATATTTGGTAGTTAAACGTTGAAAACGCTATTTTTATTTCCATATGATTTATATATGGTGGTAATACAGTGTGTCTATACGCCAAAAATATAATTTTCGTTTTGTTTGAAATAAAGAAACATGTTATCACGTCGCGGCTTATATGATGTGGAGCAATCGACTAGACGTTATGCAAAGGTAATATAAAAACAAATTAATAATAATTTGATTATATCATATATACATACATACATACATACACACATACATAATTAACTTGCTTGTATGTTATATTTTTAAGTTTTCTTCCTTATTCATTTTACTCACCCCGCCCCTTTTTATATAACCGTTTTCTACCTTATACCGAATTTTGCTAATTTTTCTTTTTACTATTTTTCGTGGCAAAAATTTATTGGCATGAAATTGTTAAGTTACAAAGAAACAAGAAACAAAATATGACACGTTTTTGAACACGAAACTGTTGTCATTATACAATTAGGAGAGAAATTGGTTTTTGGTCTCAATTGGCTGCAATTAAATTGAAAAAACCATTAAAATGAAAATAATTTCTTAATATTTAAACACCGGTGTTAAGCTAATAAAGAAATTCAAATTATTTTCATAATTAAATTGTCACTCTTTTGTTTGAAGTGTTTTGGTTTAATATTTCTAAACGTTTTAAAACATTAATTAAAACTGCTTAAAAATTAATTGATACAGCAATGCTTTTAATGGCTTTAATTAAATCTATCAGTTACAGAAACTGGCTTTCAATTATAGGAAACAAAACTAATGTATTCGATTTGTCATATGAAAAGAATAAATATTGTTTTAAAGGCTTTAGTTTTAATTTTAAACATTTTTTGGCATATTTTGGGTGTTTTTGTGAAAAACATTAGTACAATATAAAGGGTCCGCCAACTAACGTTATTTTTCCAACTAGTGCTTATTTCGTGAATGGTAACACTTAGCTCATGTCTGATTTGACAGGTAATTAGTTTTATCCTTCGGCTGAACGTATATGGTTGTGAATACGCTTGAATAACGCTGATGCCGATTTTGCCAAAAAAATAATCTTTTCAGATGAAGCTCATTTTGATCTTGGCGGGTATGTAAACAAGCAAAATTGTCGCATTTGGGGCACAGAAAACCCGCACGCATACATTGAAAAGCCGATACACCCAAGACGAGTCACAGTTTGGTGCGGATTTTGGTCCAGAGGCATAATTGGGCCATTTTTCTTCGAAAATGAGCAAGGAGTGGCCGTTACAGTCAATGGCGAGCGTTATCGGGCCATGTTGAACGAATTTTTGTTCACAAAAATTGAAGAGGCGGATATTAGCAACATTTGGTTTCAACAGAAAGGTGCTACGAGCTACACAGCCGAAGCTACACTCGATATTTTGCGCCCTGTTTTTGAAGATTGCATTATCAGCCGCGGAGCTGATGTCGTTTGGCCACCTCGGAGCTGCGATTTGACACCGTTGGACTACTATTTGTGGGGTGCCGCCAAAGATAAGTGTTACGCCAACAAGCCAATTTTAAAGGACAATATTCGTTAAGCCATTGGTGAAAAATACAGCTGCATACAGTCGATAATGTGCTTAAAAATTGGACCGATCGTGTAGGCTACTGCATGGCCAGCCGAGGCAGCCATTTGAATGAAATTATTTTCCATTATTAAACGAAAGGGTTGTACTTTCAAATAAAAAAAGAAATTTGAGAAAATATTCAGTAGTTTTTTATAGCATTTTCAAAACAAAAAATTATTTGGCGGACCCTTTATAAAAATTAATAATATATCTTTCTTGAAAATAGTTTACCAATTAGCTCCTGGTGGGCATAGGCTCCTAAGACCGCCTATCTACAACATCGTTTAGTTTTAACACGTTACCAGTCCTTCTATTTGCTTAATTTGGTAAATAGTTGACTTCACTTAAAGTAGAATGACGTCAGGATTTTCTTGGATTTCCTCGGCCTTTAGACTCTTTTGCAAATGTTATCACCTTCCCGACGCTTTTTATATTGTTGATTTTGGCCATTTCACGTAGTTGGCTATTTTATACCGTTTAGGCGAAAATGTTCTCTAAATTATACAGAGGCTTCTGTTGACAAATACTTCCATTGTTCTCTTGTTTCGCAGCCACATAGTAAGACTAACAGAACACAGGCAGTGAATATACGTATGTATTTAGTTTTGTTTTCGTGCTGTATTCGTTTGATTGTCGTTTATTACATTTTCAAAAAGAATAGGAAAACGCCGCAAAACAACTATACGTTTTCAAAAAATCACATTAAAGATAACAACATTGGCAGATATGTAGTAAATAAACATAAAACGGCAACAACAGAAACAGGCAGAAAAGAAAACAAGTAATAGACAATAACAAATAACAACAAACAACAAACAAAAAAAACTGAAAGAAGTAGATGTTTAAATGCGCTTGGCTTCTTAAGAGCTAAAAAGAAGTAAAGGAAAGAAGTGAAGTCTGCCTAAAATATCGAGAGGTTCGAGAGCTTTCGAAGTATTTTTTACTCAGCCATATAAAAAACACAATGTTGCGGACAGCAATCAGTTTATTTGGTGTAAACTCAGTGTAAAGAGAGTTTAGCGTGGTTAGACTCTGGTTGAAGAGGTTGTGATCAAACCTAAATTGTAACTATGATCGGTTTGGACAATATTTAGGTAGAAAGATCTGTCAAGTAGTTGTTGTTTACAAAATTGTAAACAGAGAGTGAATGTAATTAATCATTTTCAAAAGGAAAAAACAAACAGAAAAGAAATACAGCTTTAAGCAGTAGTTTAAAGTTAGCGCGGATATAGGATAGTTAAAGGCTTCCACAACGAAACTATGCCTGGTCTCTGGGTAGATTTCTTTAGAAAGAATTTACTGTGTTCAGTCAGATAATTGTAGGGCGAACACTTTGTCTGCACCTTTACTGCTTTTGCTGCAAGTCTTACTTCCGGAGCGCTCCTTGATTGACTCAATCTGGTTGTGAGCAGTAAGAAAGACTCAATGACGGATATTTATCCTCCAAAAAAACTTTCTTTTTATTATATTTTTATGAAAGTATTCAAATGAAAAATGTTTTGTAATTCGAGATTTGTACGACTTGGCTTAGTGGTCTGCGATTAAAATGAGGTCCATACTTCTGTCTTAACCGAAAGATGTTATCCTTAAAAAGATGGAGATTTATCTGCCAGTATCCAGTTTGGGTAAAAACTTAACAAGACAGACGACTAGTCTACTTTGATAGATTAGATGTGCTATTCACACTACACTTTATTTATTACTGAAATTACTGTTCAGACAACACATTTGTTGGCCATTTATTTCAGGAATAAGTTTGCTAGAGTGTTTGATACTCGCATTTCCATTATTTGTTTAAAAGTTTTTCTCTTTTATTTCTCTTGTCGTTATTTAACATCATCTGGTCATAAAAACCGAAACGAATAAATAAAAAGAATTTTTTGTTTTTTTATTAAATTCATTTCGAAACTGAATATTCTTTTTTTTTTGATTCTTTTAGATTTTCTCTCAATTTTCTGGTACATTTTTGTTCATTATTTTCTATTTTATATCCCTGTTGGCCATAATGACGAATGGTCTGTTGTTTGTTTAGAGTTGTTTTGTTGTTTACCTCTGGGATTTTGGTTTGTAATTAAATTTTTTTACGATTCTATTTTGTTGTGTTTGTGTTGTTTTTATCAAATTTAATTGCTTGTTTTTGTTGCAATTGTAAATTTCATTTTTTTTAAATTATAATTTCCAGTTTTTATTTTAAATACTTTTGTTTTTAAAACAAGCCTTTAAAGCGACTTTTTTAATTTCTTTTCTGGTTTAAAATCTTTTTATAGGCCATGACGTAGCATATCCGCCAAATGTTGCCAAATGCTTGATTTCTATAGATTTTCTAAGAAGTGTTAAGATAATTAAAAAACGAGCAATTAATTACAAACTGAAAAGAAAATAATAAATTACGCACTTTTTCTGTTTGGCTTGAATTACTTTTGAACATGCATTCGCTTTAGTTCTTAGCGTTCTAGATATGAATTCTTTAGGGCTTTCGCGAATTGGGTCAAATGTGAGTATATTTCTGGGGAATTTTAATATTTTTTTTTTGTGTTGAAAATATTTGATGTAACACCGTTGTGAGTGGAGAGAGAGAGCATTAAATCATATTTTTGCGTGTAACACCAGCGTAAGGGAATAATATTATGCTAAATGTTATGCCTGGGACGATTGTTAAGAATTATCGCATAAGTACTTTTAATGACATCTTTCGTCTAGTATTTTTGTGGCAATTAAAATAAGCATATAATTACACTCAAGCCTCATTTTATGCGAATACAAATTTAAGTGGTTTAAAAATTTTCGTTTCTTTTTTTAAGGGAGCACTCGTACATTAAACGAAGTGTGGGAAAAATTTCAAATGTTCGAATGTATTAATATGGCAGCATCAAAAATACGGCTGCAAAACTTAATTACGAGTTAGACAACTCCATGCCCAGATTGTATTGGTAGCAGCACTGGTGAGGAAATATCGACATTATCGGATGATTTTTAAACCCTGGTTCGACAAATTTTTCTTATATCTCTAAACCATGATAATTTACAGAGTACGTAAAAATTCAGCTTGTGAGCAGCATTTTCTTTGGTTCGCTTCTTTTATGACTCGTGCTCGTGAGTTGTGTTTTTTAATTCGTGAGCACGAATCATATTTATGGCTCAAAATATTTTTTGATCGATTTAAAATTTGTGCTTATGAATTTTGTTGTTTAACTCGAAGAAATTTGCGGTGAGCGTTCTCACGATCGAACAGAAAATCCTTGTTTTGATCAATTCTGGCTCTTTTAATAGACTCGCTTACTTCAAGCTCGTTAACAGTTAGTTAATAGTATAGGTAAAAACAAATCATTAGACCAGGTTGCAGAAGCTTGTTCTGAACAATTCCCTCCCATACCCACCAGATACATACATTACCTTTTTCGGTATTAATACTGACTTTGCGACCGTCTGCGCAGCTTCTTCTATAACCTGTTTTGCACATTATTGTCGCACGTGATCCGCTTTTCATCGCTCGTAATCATTCGCTTCAGAAATGTTTAATTTTGCAATTGGAAACTCGATCTATTAAATTTTTCGTTGTGGCACCCAAACATCGAGCTTCTTTGTTTATCCAGCTTTCTTCAAATTGCTGGAATGCTAAAGGGTCCGCCAAATAATTTTTTTTTTTTTTGAAAATGCTGTAAAAAAAAACTACTTTCATTCAAATGGCTGCCTCGGCTGGCTATGCAGTAGCCTACACGATCGGTCCAATTTTTAAGCACATTATCGATTGTGTGCAGCTGTATTTCACCAATGGCTTCACAAATATTGTCCCTTAAATCGTCAATTGTCTCTGGCTTGTTGGCGTAACACTTATCTTTGACGGCACCCCACAAATAATAGTCTAACGGTGCCAAATCGCAGCTCTGAGGTGGCCAAACGACATCAACTCTGCGGCTAAAAATGCGATCTTCAAAAACAGGGCGCAAAACATCGAGTGTTGCTTCCGCTGTGTGGCACGTAGCGCCGTTCTGTTGAAACCATATGTTGCTAATATCCTCCTCTTCAATTTTTGTGAACAACAATTCGTTCAACATGGCCCGATAACGATCGCCATTTACTGTAACGGCCACTCCTTGTTCATTGTCGAAGAAAAATGGCCCAATTATGCATCTGAACTAAAATCCGCACCAAACAGTGATTCGTCTTGAGTGTATCGGCTTTTCAATGTATGCGTGCGGGTTTTCTGTGACACAAATGCGACGATTTTGCTTGTTTACATACCCGCCAAGATCGAAATAAGCTTCATCTGAAAAGATGACGATCGCAGGCCCAGATTCCCGTTAGCTGGCGGACCCTTTATTAAACTTGTTTTGCTGATTATACAAAAAAAAACTGGTTGGTTTAATTATGTTACCCAGTGAGTTCCCAGCAGTGACTTTATTAGAAATATTGTACCGAAAGTATGACAAAATTCATCAAAATCAATTCTAAGAGGCTTTCTGTCTGTTCTAGAATGTAAAGGATATGGAAATTGTTACACCAATTGGCCGATTATTGCACTTTAAGTATTCATGCGTTACTTTGTCCGATTATGCGTTGATTTAAAAATAATTGGCTATATATGTAGTAAGTATTTCAGTGTTCACAAAAATTGTAAAGTATTTACTAAGACAAATAAAGTTGCCGTGTTTTTAGATCTGCTCGGAAAATGTGCATTTTTAAAGCAAAAATCGGCAAAGCGGGATTTTGATTATTTTAAGGCAAAAAATCGGCAAAATGCGAATAAATCGGCAAATATGGTAGCCCTGTCTATAGATCGTAGCCACAAGATGAAAGTTAACATTTCTGCAAGCTCATGAAATCATCGATAACTTTGGCACTGCCTAACTTCTTATTACAATTTTGTTGTGACTAACTTAGGCTACTGCTTAATCTTTGTTGTTGCTGTTGTTGTTGTTGTTTCACAACTCTCATTGTACTCTTGAAGTTTTTATTGCAAATAAATATTTTTTTGTCCGGTTCATGAATCATCTATTTGTATACGTTTCTATTCAAGTCTTTTATTTCCTTATGTTGAGTATAAACATATTTTCAAGAACTTTTAAAACTTTTATGGTTCATTTTTTGTTATATTTTAATAACAATTTTTGGCATAAGATTTAATGGCTTTTAAGTTTTATAAATCCGAAGTGGACGACTTTTTTATGGGGTAAAAATCCACTGGTTATTAAGATAAAATAGTAAAAGTTTTTTTTTTCAAGGAATTATTTCTTCAATGGTTTGTAAAAAAATGTGGGAAAAATAAGAAGCTTATAAAGGTAACGTGGCTTAAATAGTATTTATACATATATTAGAAATAGAAATATGGGTCAGGCATAAGCGCTTTTGAAAAAACAGCATAGATCTACTCAATAATAAACGAGAAAAACGCTTAGCATTCAAGCACTAGGTTTTAGTCGACAAAAATGGTTCAAAAGCTCTTAACGGCTTATTAATTTTATTAAATTATGTCTTAAACTTTCTAAATTTCTTAAGAAATATTTCGTTTCTTTTTAATCGTATTTGAGCATTTAAATATATTAGAAAAAACACTATAGATTTTAAAGTATTATTTTATTTTCTTTTTAAGATCAAAATACCACAAATGCTCTCATTAAAACACACTCCTCTTACAGACGACCTCTCTGCCCATACTCATTTTCTTTGTAATGTTTTTAAGGCCAACAGGTGTTCGTTTTGTAAAAATTTACTTTTCCATTGAATTGAATTGAATTATTCAACGAAATATTGATTTTCAATTAAAAATTCAAGCCGAACATGAAAGGCGATAGTGAAAAAGCCTCAAGTTAAATACTAAGAAGAAAAAACTTTAATTAAAGCAAAGAAATGAGAAAAAAGAAAATTGCAAGACAACTGCTATCGCACTTTTGCTATAGTTTAAGAATAAATAATAGAATAAACAATGCAAGTAGTTTTTGCATAAAATATTTGCACAATAATTGTACCCCACAAAGAATCCTATGTACATCTACATATAACCAAAGTACAAGGCTTAAATTAGAAGATAATTTAAAGAAGTATGTTAAATAGCCTGGTTGATTAACCCAGGTCGCAACTCTATAAGTTTTTCTCTAAAGCTATTGCATTGTTTGCAAAACAAATATACTTAACGTGTCCACAATGAAAATAATTAAAAAACGTTAAGTTGCACGATATTCGAGGCCTCAAAAGGGGTCTCTTTCGCCAAATACCTTTATCACCAAAATGACGTTTCAACAATTTGTTGATACTTAATTCACTGTACACTTTACGCTGCATATTCACTGTACACTATTTACGTACACTGTTAGTGTTCATTGTACACTGTACAGTATTTACTGTGGAATCTTCGTAAGATACTTACAGTCCGTACTGTAAAGCATGCACGATTTTTACGTACTAAAACACACCTCCTATGGACTTCCAGACTCCTGTGACTGTCTTTCGTTATTACTTCATGGATACAGTGACCGTTTTAAGGCTATTGTCGTTTTGTTAACTATTGGAACCGTTACTTTGGGCAGATTTGCACTTTACTTCGGCTTTATGTAGTATTTGTTTCAGTCTCCCGATAAATTAATTCATTGTATACCTGTTTTTCTCGGATTTAAGCATAATATCGACGATATTCTTCGCTTAAATACTTTCACCCAAACTTATCTCGACATGGCATCGGTCTCTGGCCAAGCCTGTTCTATGCTTTCGTTTTCATCTAGACAAACCGGATACCTTGGAGAGTCGTCGTGTTCACATCAGTATAAATAGCTTCCATGGCCTGTAAGGAATTGAGTTATTTTATAGTCCATCTTCTCTTCGGTAAATTACCCCACCTACGTTTTCAGCTTAGTATCGATTTTTTCCTTTCACCTCTTTTAAGAATATTTCATGGAACGATTAAATTTATTGCCCCTCTGGTGGTATATGCTCGAATACTCTCTCCATATCTACTAGTATCATTTCCGCTATCACGCTTGCTGCCTCCCCAGACACCGTACGACAAACGCTACAACACTATTCACTGTACACTATATACTGTACCATGTTCACTGTTCACGATTTACCATTGAATGACATTTCCCACTAAATAGTCAAATTATGTGGATACATTTGATTGTCTTAAATAGTTTTCACTCCATATTCGAACATTTTGCTGCAGAAAGTATCGCTTTAACCAAAAATGGAACTCATCACGAAATTTTTGAAGTGCTCCATAGGTTTGTCGAATAGGCCACTGATTCTTAAAATAAATTTCAATAATTTAAAGCATTCTTTTAGCGTAACACTGCCTACGGATTGCCGGTTAAACTATTTAAGATGGGAGGCGAAGAGTTCGCAGTGTGCATGTATCAGATCATATGCACTATCTGCTTGAAGGAACACATGTCCGTTGATTGAAGCATCAGTGTGCTATGCCCCGCACATACAAAAGTCTCCTCTCAATCGCGTACAAAATTCTGTCGATCGTTCAGTGTGAAAGATTAAAACCTAAGTTAAATGGTATAATTGGTCAATGGAGCTCGGTTTTCGACCTGGCAAATCTACCACCGACCAAATTCTTACACTACGCCAAATCCTCGAAAATACTTAAGAAGAATAAATCGACACCTATCATCTATTCGTCGATTACAAGGCTGATTATGAAAGCCCGGTGCGAGCAAAGGTGTTTAATGCCATGTCTAGGCTTGGTATTCTTGCAAAGCTAATAAGTCTTGGCTGAATAACGTTAACTGACACAAGGTCATCAGTTAAGATAGAAAACAGCCTCTCCGAATCATTGAATACCAAACAAGTCTCAGACAGGGTGATAGATTATCGTGTGTTATTTTCAATATTTTATTGAGAAGATGCAGCGCGATGTCGCTGATATCATTGCTCTGACATTGGCAGAATTGTAACTGCCGCTTTTGCAAATATTGAAAAGAATCGGTGAAAATGGGTCTGGTTGCTGCTTTCAACGTACAGAGATTCCATAAGAGTGGATCGTATGTGAACGTTGTTAACTACAAAGTAGACAAAGTGGATGAATTTAACTATCTCGGTACAGCCATAAATAAAAAGGCGAAGAATAATAACTACTAATACATGTTATTTCGGTCTCAGCAAGCAGCTTCAGAAAAAAGCTGTCTCTCGACAAACGAAAATCGCACTCACTGTACAAGACGCTAATACTACGCGTGTTGTTTTATGCCACAGAAGTATGGGTACTTGCATTAGCAGATAAAACTGGTCTTGAAGTCTTCGAGAGGAAAATTCTTTATAACATATATGGCCCCGTCTGCATTTGTCGCGATTATAGACATCGAATGAATCACGAACGGTCTGAGCTTTTTAAGCTGAAATCGACATCGTTAGACGCATCAAAATATAGTGTCTTAGCTTAAACATGTGAATGCAGATGTTCTGGCGAAAAGATCTTTAGAGTTTCTATCCCAGGGAAGGCACAGTAGAGGACCACCAAAACTCCGATAGAAAAATCAGATCGAAGACGACCTTTAAAAACTTGAGAACTTGTGGGAACAGCTCACACCATCGAAGTGCTTAGAATTCTATTCTAATTTCAGCTAAAGACCAGTAGCTTATTATATGGTATAGTCAGCAAAGAAGAAAAAGAATATGAAATTATGGTTTAAAGTTTGTTATAAAGTACCCTGAACAATAAAAGCTTAGATTACTAAAACAAACTTGGGTGGTTATCTCGATACATAATTGCTCCTGACTTCACTACAACTAACTTTTCTCTTTTTTAAGAAAAACATGAAAACGTAGGATAAGATTTATTTAGGTTTGACGGTCTATATTGTTTTCATTTGCTTTCTTTTAAGATAATTACTTTGTCTTGTGCAGCAGTATTTTTTTTTTAATCCATTTAATTAGGTCTAAAAAATTCTGAGAGGGCTTTTAAAAGATCGTTATTTGTAATTATTAGTCTTTAAAATCAAAATATTTTTTTTTCCTTTTTAAAGGCACTTAAAATTTTATAACAAAATTACATTGCAGGCGCTAGAAATGGAGAGGTGACTAGAAATTAAAAGAGCTCAACCAACATTTAAAGACATATTTGTGAAGTAATTTTAAAGGTCATGGTCTGCATAAAAACAGCATGTATTCTTCAACTTCAATAATGTCTTCTAAAGGTAGGATCACACGATTGTCGTAATGCACCAATAATTAGTGTTTTTTATATGCCAATCGTGTGATTATACAATTTATTGGCTCATACGGCAATTTACCATGTTATTGTGCTTATTTATCACAATCAAATGCAACCTTGGTGTTACAATCGTGCGAAAGCTTTATTGGCAATCATGCACCCATGTAAATTTCAAAAATACACCAATATTTATTGCATTCTTGTGTGCCAATTGAACAAGACAATATTCACCAAAATTTATTTTTTAATTGATTTCTTGCTGTCAAAACACGTGTTTATACGGTATATATAATTGTCATTCCTTAAAATATGCATTCTTTTAAACAATTTATGTGTAAATTATTCACAAACTTCCACAATTTTTTTTTTCGTAATTGTACTCCAATTTAAATAAATAAATATTTTAGTGAATTAATTTGTTTTTAATTGATTGAAATGTTTTCTTATATGCACCATCAATAGCCCTTGTTGTGAGCCAATTCCAGACCAATCTCTACTTTTCTTTTTTTTGTATTTCTTTTTTTTATTTGTTCACTTAATGATCTCAGTATAAATAAATAGGACGTCATTTTCTTTTTTTAATGGACGAACCATTTTGAACACCAAAAAAGAAAAAAATTAATTTACCACAACAGCTGATTCACAGAGTTGCCGTAAACTAGAACAATCGTGTGACAGTGTTGGTACAATTATTGTCAATACATCGTTTAACGTCATCTTGTTATAATAAATTTGGTATAAAATAAGACAACTGTGTGAATACAGAACTTTTAATTGGGACAATTTTATTATTGTATTTGAGTCAATCGTGTGATCCCAGCTTAAGAAATTAAAGCCTAAAATGTCACCTTTCAAACAAGTTATAGTGTTGCCTGATGCTAATAATATTGCCAGAGACTTTGCACTTTCTAGCCATTTACCAACAATTTGTAATCGAACTTAACCGTTCACTCAATATATAAAATTTTGTCTATATCGCCCTTTTTATTTCTAGAAGTTCATAATTTTAAGTTGGCAGCACTGCTTTTTATGGCAACAGATTTAACAGCTGATAGTTGCTTTTTGAGGAGTTTGACTTGACATATCATTACGGATAGACTTGCACTAGGACTTGCAAATTGATAAAAAAAATTATCAAAATAATGGTTAAATTCTTGACACTTGTCGTACAATTCGTCCCCTTTATGGCGTACATAATAGTACTTCAGAGCGTCTAATTCGAATAACAATGGATCGTTTTCGGACCACGTTTACTCTTACTGATAATTTGCAACCAGTGAGACGTCGAAAATTGCGCACTGTAGAAACTGTAGCCGCTGTACAGGAAAGCACTGAAGAAAATCCAAATCAATCAATTCGTGGTGGTTCTCAGTAACTGCGATCGTGTCCCTCCATTTTATAGAAGATTTTACCAAAGGAATTTGGCTTAAAAGCTTTCAAAATTGTGCGTGTGCAGGAATTGGAGCCAAGTGACCATCGTATGCGCCGCTAATTCGTCGAATGGGCTGAAGCACAAATTGACATTGATATTAATTTTCCTTTCAAAATTTTGTTCTCCGATAAAGCCTATTTTTGGTTGAATGAATACGTAAATTAGCAGAATTGTCGCATTGTGTGAGGATAATTCATAACCTTTGGTCGAAACATCATTATATCTGCAGAAAATTACTATTATATTGGTGCGCTTTATGGACTGGCGGAGTCTTAGGTCCATATGTCTTCGGAAACGATGATAGTCAGAATGTTACTGTCAATGGTGCACTGAACAAGGACACGATTAGAAATTTTTTCGTACCTCAATTAGCTGGTATTAATCATGCTTACATGTGGTTCCAACAGGACGATAAACCAGAGTCAAATGAAATCAACCGTCAAAGAGTTGCTAGCGAAATACAGCGCATAGGTAGGTAGGTAGGAAAGGCAGTACCGAAAGTACCCCAACCAGAGACCACAGTTGTCATTGTGGAAAGAACCTTTCAACTGATAAGAAGAAGAGTGAGGAGAAGAATTATAAAACAAATAGAGAGGAAGGACAGAGAAGGAAATAGGAGAAGAAGAAGAAAAAGAGGGTTAGAAGAGGCATATAAAAAGAAGAGACGGATGCCCAAAGAGGACCAGACATCACCTAAGGAGTCAGCTGAGACCTGACAGAAAGCCCTCCAAGTCGCATATCCTATACGACCAAGGCCATCACCAAGGCCATCGAAAGAGCCCCGGCCAAACAATCTGAGCCTCGCCCATAAAGAGCCGGGCAGTGACAGAGGATATGTCTGTTCCACAGTCTCCGGCTCCACTGTATCGCCGCAAACTCGGCAGGAAATAGGGGAGCCTGCTTCCAAAATCCAAATCCTCGCCCTCAAAATGATAGAGATTCCCTCCTCAGATTGAGGACCCACTACGTCCTAGAGCGATCAGATCGCGGCCACAGCAGCCTGGAGACCTTACAGCCTCTCCTACTCCTCCACGACTCCTCCACTCTACGACGGGCCCAACTATCAATTAAGCTCCCAAAGAAACCAAGCGATGGTTTCACCGACACCATCTGCCTGTTCTACACCACAAGCCACGTCCGCTCTTGCTAGTTCATTTGCAATCTCGTTGCCCCTTACGCAAGCATGCCCCAGAATCCAACACAGTTTAACACTGCACACATCCAAGAGCGTACTCCTGCACAGTGTAACCAGCCTTGAGCTGACATGGCAACCAGTCAGCGCCTTAATAGCCGCCTGACTGACCAAGTAGAAGAACACACCATCCCCCACAGCAGGCAAGTCGCGAAAACGCTCAGCTGCTCTGAGAATAGCGAAGATCTCGACCTAAAAAACACTGAAGGACAATTTAATGTCATTATCTGCCATGTAGACTCCCGCGCCAGTGCCCTCCTCGGTCTTAGATTCATCTGTAAAGATGGCGTGGCCGTCGAAAAGTCCATCTACCCCACGCCAAGACTTTCTTTCCGGAAAAACTGTCAGTCAGTTGAACCAGCACAGGTCACCAAATGCGCACCCCAGTCAAGTCCCCGCAAAGTGGCAGAGTGTGCATAACCTAGAGCCTTGGCCAAACCCCCTCCAAAAATCCTCAAGATACTTATACGGCACATAAGTATGCTGCGAATAGTTTGTTAAAATTAGTGTTCCAGATGGCGCTTTGTACGCGCCAGCCGTAGCAGCCACATGGCTGAAATCATATTTAAACAATAAATTTATAAAATTTTCCATCCAACAAGGCCCCTTTCATTGATATTAAAAATACATGTCCTTGTTTTAAAATGATATAAATTTGTGTAACTGTAAAAAGCACTCGATATAAGTTTTTGCATAGCCCGACTTAGTATTTAATTATTTAATATATATTTTTATAATTAAAAACGTTTCGATTTAAAATCTATCATAACCATTTTATCCCAGACCTAATTACATAATTACATTTCCGACAGACACTGCTGGAGACACCTCTTGTTCTTTTTAATATTTTATTTTTCAAAAATTACTTTTTACAGGTACTAAAAGCAGGTCATTAAATTTGTTGTTTATTTAACCTTAAAAAGTGGCAAGAAAAATCTATTTACGAAAGTATTATATTTAAACGTTCATATTCCAACAAAAAAATAAAAAAAATGAAAAAAATGTTAAAAAAAAGTCTATTAACTGCTGTAACAGAGAATTGAACAGGATAATATTACCAAAAGTAGCTAAAAAAAAAAAAAACACAACACCCACACCTTATATGTACTTAGCTAAGCTATTGAGCAAAATGTAATAAAATTTTGCTTTATTTTCTTCTCTTTTATTATTTTGTAAAATTTAAAAAACACAGTAATCGAGCCAATATTCATATACTTTTCGTTTGTTTTTCTGTCATTACAGTCACCGGTAACTCTATGCAATTTGGGTGTGGGAGCAACATTTGGTGAATCAATATTACATGACTTACCACGTGATAGTACAGTGGTTACAAAGACAACTTGTGAGCTATTACGCGTAGAACAGCAGGATTTTCGTTTAATTTGGGAGGTAAGTGTGTTGTTAAATGAAATTTTCATTGAAAAATACCGAATCTTACTTGTACACTCACACACAGAGAAATGGATAAAGCACCAGCATACTTCTGTTAATGTTTTGTTGTTATTGCTGTTTTTGTTTTATTACTTTTCTCGTTGTTTCTCTCGTTTTAATGTTTTTATTTTTATGCTCTTCCTTCAAATGAAATTGTTTTCAGCTTTGCATCTTCACAATCATATATACACATGCAAGCAATTTCACAGTTACATTTTGTATTTGTTTTAATGTATTATTTTAACTTTTGTTTAGTTACTCATTATTCCCCTCTCTCTCTCTCTCCCTCTCTCCCTCTCTCTTTCTATATACTGTAAAGCGTTTCTATATTAATATCTTCATGTCTATACTTGCTTGCTTCGCTTTCGTTTTATTATCTCTGCAGCTGTATAACAGTTTGTCATGTTTTTCTTTTTTTATTATTCCTTCCTTCTGAAAGTTATGTACTGAAGTTTTGTCTTTTGTTAAATGAATTATTTTTTGCCACATTATTTAAGAGAATATTTAATGAAACCATCAAACATTCGTTAATATTGTTACGACAATAAGGTTGCGCACCCCAGCATTTATTACATCGCTAAAATAAATAAACAAAAGCTGCAAGAACAACTACACGTGCTGTTTATAAATAACCAGAATCGACAACAACAAACATTAGCAGAAATAAAGTAAATAAAAATAGCACAGCAACAACAATAACGAAGTAGTAGGGAAAACAAGTACAAAAGAACTAAAAAGAAATTAAAAGAAAGAAATGGAATCTACCTGAAATATCGAGAGGTTCGAGAGCTTTCGATGTGTTGTTTACTCAGTCATATAAAAAGCACATCGATGCGAACAGCAATCAGTTTATGTGTCGTAAACTCAGCGAGTCCAGTTGAAGCAAAACCAACTCAGCGAATGTGTTATTGGTGTGAAGACAGTTTATAAGGAGTAAACTCGTGAAGCTAGTATTGAAGTAAAAAAAAAACCAGTTCAGTAAAGAGAGTTAAGTGTGGATACCTCTGGTTGAAAGGGTTGTGATCGAGCCTGAGTTATAACTACGATCGGGTTGGAAGATCTTGAGGAAGAAAGATCTGTCGGGTAATTGTTGTTGCTTACAAAGTTGTAAACAGACAGAGTAATTAAGAATAGAAAATTGTTATTGCCTGTAAAAAGATTACAAGCAGTGGTGCACATAACTGTGTTGAATAACGGATTTTTAATTAACCCAAACACAACATTTATTTTATTTTAACTACAATCTACGAACTCATAAATACACGTTTTTAAAAGGGTAAAAACGTAACATACCGAGGATACCAAATGAAATACATTTATAGTAACAGGCCATTGACACTTGAGGGTAATTAATATACCCTGTCACTTAAGCAAAATAAGTCCTTCGTGAAATAAGTCCTTTGTAAACATTTTCACCAAATGGTGACTATTCATATTTGGAAAGTTTGTCTTTATAAATATGAATAATGACGTAATCGTGACACAAGATCGACATCATTATCACTAATAGCAAAGGTTTCAAATTGCTTACTATTATACGTATAGTGGAGATCACTTTCAACTTACTTCTCATCAATATGTTCTTAGAAAGAGAAGTATCCAGTTTTTCAATAAGAATTTTGTTTTCCAATAAAAGCATATCAGATGTCAAGACAATTTTGGGTCTATAAGAACTACAATTTGTTAAACGTGGAATATGTTTGGTCAGTATAATCGTCCTACTTAGATCGCTATTAGAAATTTGGTCAATAAATTTGTGTTAACCGGCTCGCTATATAATGAACCAATTCTAACACTCGTCAGGCGTGTGCCTTAGTGTTTAAGAAGATACAATTTTTCTTAACCATAACGATCACATGGAGAAATTTGAATAAGGATTTGTCTTTAAGTCTTTACTTTTGAGTCATTTAACAAAAAAAAAAGTTCTTGTTGTAAACTCTGATAGCTCAATAACAGTTTCAAATAGAGAAATCGTCTATATTACTTTAGACACGACTTAATTTATATATTCGCTTGATTTAAAAGGGTTTTACTGAATTCCTTTGTGAAAGTATCAACACTAATGCGGTCTAAAATGTTAAGTTTTGGAATAGGTTTTTCGTTGGTTTAAGTATTGCCACAAACACTCGTAAACCACCCATCCAGTGCAGTAGCAACCACACGCTGAAGGCCTTAAGGCGACGGTTTGCATAGGAAGTGCTTTACCGTGGTCTTTGTATCGTAACTCTATTTTATGGAAATGATTTTCAATCGGCCACAGGCACCAATCTGAACACATCTCTTATACCATCATCAGTGAGCGTTCGAGTGCTCCTCACATCATACTCACACCTCCATAATAGTCCGAGACTATTCAGCCTTCTACCTGCAGTCCGCCGACTTAGACAGAAATTAAGTGATCCTATGGACAGTGCCACCGAGTCATATCTTCGTCCATTCGTTGTTGATTCTGCGAGAGATAACTTGTACACCTGATAACGGTGACCCGGAATCCAAACATGGTTCGTCTCCGAAGTAATGCCGAGGATATTCCATGTATCCCTGCACTTGTTTAACAACCGAGAGGTAGGTGGTAGTATGTGATCTAAAGGCTAAGATGGCCGCCTGTCTGGCCACACAAATACAGACGCCCTTCTCGTAACACCTCGAGGTAGTAGTGAGAATGCTTCCTAAATGTCCAATATATCATCCTGAAAAACAAGAGCCATCAGAAAGGCTGAAGTGCTGATTCCGGTTAGCTTCCACCGAGAAGACTCAGAACACAATTACACACCCCATCTTTGACACTGTTAGCTCACCTGATCTCAAAGCCACTGCGTGGCATATTGGCCTTTACAAAGCATCCATTGCTTTGTTTCAGCTAAGTCGATGATTAGTCCACTGTAGCTTCCTCCATATGATTTTGCGTAGTGGTGAAGATCCTTGCAAATTGGTGTCGATCTTTACTTTAACATTGTAATTTTTGCCCAGTAGGTGGTCATATTGTCTGATGTTTGTCATCATCGCCAGAGGTATGCGGGAAGGTCAGGGCGGCTTCTGCTTTACTTTTTAGATGGAGTTGTCTGGAGGAAAGTTGAAGCCTTTCTATTAAAAATTCGAAATCACAATTAATTTTTTCTTCCTCGTGTCCTCTGCTGTGGCTTGAACCTGGGTCGTTTATGTTATTATGTGTGCGCTACAACCACTAAACGACGCCACCCCAGTTCGCTTATAAGCTTATATATTTTCTTCATAACATGATGGTAGCCAAGCGAGTCGTAAATTGGTCGAAAAGATATACGGCAATCATAAAACGATTCTCTATCGTTTTTATTCAATGGGATTTGCCGTTGAAGTTCTGAAAGCCTCAAGAAATCGCCTTCAAATTACTACTCAACATTTCGTTCGTTAACGCGCTGTCATAAACAGCGCTTTTAGTACTGCATCATTTTAGTAGATGGGAAATGATTCCTATGAAGCAAATAAGGAATTAGGTGGCTCCAGAATATGTGCCAAAGTCGTCGGATCTTGCGCTTTGCATTCGCCAATGAAGAGAACTTCAAAAACCGGTTCAACAACTTCTTCTATAACAGACCAGCAAAATTTTGGCGAAATGATACAGGCAAATTAGTCGAGAAGAGAAGATGTAGGATGATGTCGTAAACAACCATGGCGAATACATAATTGATTTATTTTTATAACAACAGTAGATAGCGTCCAGGGAATAACAGAAGTAAAGAACTAGCAGAGAACGAGGCCATATATTTTACAAATAATAGGGGATTTCAGATGTACCAAAGAAGCTAACACGAACATGGCCATAGCTTGGCGTGTCATTCAATTCGATTATTAAAAACACAAACGATTAACCATGATTAGCTTTTGAGCAGTTTCAATATTTAAATTGAAGCAAAAGCAACCTCATTTGGCTAATGCATTCCCATTTAGACAATCTAGACACTATTGAACAACTGCCCTATGCAGCGATAGAAGATTTAGATCAAACTAAATAATCGTTAATAACACAGAGGCGTTTTTGGGTAACCTGGGCAAAAATCCATGAATTTGGCTATGAACTCTTTACGTATTCAGCACGCCTTAAAGGCTTAGTGAGTATTTTCTCTCTCCAAGCTAAAAGAAATAACAGTCCTAACAAAGATAACCTTATTTTAACAAATTTCTTATTTGGGTGCTTTAAGAAATCTTATTACTTAAGCGTTATTATAAATATCGGTGGGTGGCGTGGTGCAGTCGTTAGAGCGCATGCATAACAACACAAACGACCCAGGTTTCGAGCTACAGCAGAAGACATGACGAAGAAAAAATTTAATTGTGGTTTCGAATGTTTAATAATAAAAAACAAGGCTTCAACTTCCCTCCAGACAACTCCACCTAAAAAATAAAGAAAAAAAACCCCCTGACCTTCCCGCATACCTCTGGCGATGATGACAAACATTAGACGAATGATCAGAAAAAATACGCCACCTACTGGGAAAAAATTACAATCCTAAAGTAAAGATAACCACCAATTAGCAAGGATCTTAACCACTACACACAAAAAAAATCATATAGAGGAAGCTACAGCGGATTAATCATCTACTTAACTTAAAAATATCAAATTGATTAAGGGGAACTGAAACAAAGCTATATATACTTTGTGGAAAGCCAATATGCTCCCTAAAGGAGTGACGGAAAAAAAAATAAATAAATATCAGCGAATTATCAACCTGCCCTCGTATAGAGTCCTTATCATTTCAGCGATTTATTTAAAGAATTTTAGCTTTCGATTACTTGTCAATTTATTACACATTATTTTTTTCCTCTTACAAGTATGTACATAATTGATTTCCCTTAAGACTTTCATTGTCGATTTCCCAATTAATTCCAAGAAGAATTAAAGCCATTCAGTGATGAAAATAATATTTTTCATCAATTTTCATTAATTAATTAAAATTAAAATTGAAATTATTGGCGAAGAATGTGCCAATAATAAGAACTTAAAACAATTAATTAAAAGATAAAGAGAGAGAAACTCTCTCTCACACACATACATATACATACACGTACTCTGTAGCAAAGGAAACACATGATGGCGTATACGCATTATACGTTTTTGTTTCAAACATTTATTCCATTACTCATACGCTTAAGTGTTCATTTTTTGGGTTAAAAAACTTTCGTTTTGTTTTGGGGTGGAAAAAAAACTTAAAAGAAAAAGTTATTTTTATAATTTTTTGCTCTATACCTCTGCAGGAAATCCCATTGTGTAAATCTATAACGTTTTTTTTGTTTCTTTTTTTTGAAAATTTTCAATAAAAAGTAAAAATTGTTACAAAACTTTTCATTTCCGTTTTGCAAATAAGAATTTTTTGTTCTTAAACATGACTGAAAAAACAGAAATTGGTAAGAAAATTAAAAAACTAAAATTCTTTGTTGTCATAACTGTTGGTATTTTGTGATAGTTATGAGCAAACACTGAGCAAAAGACTTTTTGTTATTTTTACTCTTTTAAAGATTCTGCTTTAGTTGTTTGATACGCTACCAGCAGTCTGTCAGATGTGAACAAGATCGAGAATTTAAAAGTACCATCATAAATACCATCTTTTTAAAAGTAGAGTTCAACAATTTACTGAGCTACCGTCAGCAGTCTTTACGCAGAAACAGCTTTAATTGTAACCTGCTACGCGCTATCTTCAAAGCAATGGAATAGATACATTCGAAGATTTGACAAGAGCAACGTTTTGGCTCTGAATATCTTTAAAACGCGTAATAGAGTTTATAAAAGTGTTCTCAAAAGCGTTGTCATATTGAAACTAATTGCTTTGGCTATCGGTGGTCACTTATCTCAATTAATATTGAACCTTCTCAAGGAATGCACTATTAAAAATGTTATAGATGGAATCTCATTAGATGATTTCAAGATTAATTAAGGAGCATCACAAGACTCTGTTCTTTCTCCTAATTTTCTCAAATATTTCTATCAGTTATTCGTATTCCTTTGAGTGTAGGCCGAGCCTCTAGGAAGTTGGGATGAAAAAAAATGTGAATGACACACTTACAAGTGACCTGGTGAAAAACTTCCAGTGGTATCATCGAAACAAGGTTGCTTTTAATGCGCGCAAGATCCATTATTGTTTCTTGGCACATTATTGTTTCTCGGTCTTCTGTGACTGAGGATAATACAAATATTTAAGTGGCAAATGCATAATAACTTATTTGAATGTCGAATTAAGTATTCAAGAATCTTGGATTTTAGAAACGGTGCATTTACACTTCCAGAGGTGGCTTGGTGTAGTGGTTAGAGCACAAGCATAACAACACAAACGACCCAGGTTCGAGCCACAGCATAAGACATGACGATGAAAAAATTTAATTGTGGTTTCAAATATTTAATAGCAAAAACACTTCAACTTCCCTGCAGACAACTCCACCTAAAAAATAAAGAAAAAAGCCGCCATGACCTTCCCACATACCTCTGGCGATGATGACAAATACTAGACGAATGATCAGGAAAAAACACGCCACCTTCTGGAAAAAACTACAATGCTAAAGTAAAGATCATCACCAATTAGCAAGGATCTTCACCACTACACAAAATCATATGGAGGAATTAATCATTTACTCAGCTTGAAAGATGAAATTGATTAAAAAAAATTGAAACAAAGCAATGGATGTTGTAAGCCAATATGCTCCCTAGAGAAGTGACGGAGAAAAAAAATAATTTTCATCAAGGCATCACTCATAACTTTAGCTCGTCTCTGATTAGAGACTACTACGCTATTGCAAAATTTTACACTAATGCATCTGGAGCTGGCGTTAAAAGTGTAGGTCAATTTCAATAAATCTAAAAATAGAATCAGCTTCAGGTTATTAGTTAAGAGTAGTCCTGCTTATTCCAGTTGGGATATCGCTGGAATTATGTATTTGTGTGCTACCAACTCCATCAATTGTCACCATGTTCCGTCAATTATTTTTAAAGACTCCGCCATCTAACGTTTTTTTTTCAACTAGTGCTTATTTCGTGAATGGTAACACTTAGCTCATGTCTGATTTGACAGATAATTAATTTTATCCTTCCGCTGAACGAATATGGTTGTGTATACGCTTGAACAACGCTGGGAATCTGGGCCTGCGATTGACTTACAGAAGTTGTCGATTTTGCCCAAAAAATCATCTTTTCAGATGAAGCTCATTTTGATATTGGCGGGTATGCAAACAAGCAAAATTGTATGCAACAAAGCCAATACACCCAAAACGAGTTACTGTTTAGTGCGAATTTTGGTCCAGAGGCATAATTGAGCCATTTTTCTTCGAAAATGAGCAAGGAGTGGCCGTTACGGTCAATGGCGATCGTTATCGGGCCATGTTGAACTAATTTTTGTTCACAAAAATTGAAGAGGAGGATTAGCAACATTTGGTTTCAACAGAACGGCGCTGCGTGCCACACAGCCGAAGCTACACTCGATGTTTTGCGCCCTGTTTTTAAAGATCGCATTATCAGTCTTTTGGCCACCTCGGAGGTGCGATTTGACACCGTTGTACTATTATTTGTGGGTTACCGTCAAAGATAAGTGTTACGCCAGCAAGTCAGAGACAATCGACGCTTTAAAGGACAATATTCGTGAAGCCATTGGTGAAATACAGCTGCACACAATCGATAATGTGCTTTAAAATTTGACCGATCGTGTAAGCTACTGCATGGCCAGCCGAGGCAGCCATTTGAATGAAATTATTTCCCATTATTAACCGGAAGGATTGTACTTGCAAATAAAAAAAGAAATTTGGGAAAATATTTAGTAGTTTTCTTTATAGCATTTAAAAAAAAAATTATTTGGCGGCCCTTTATTTAGGTACAAAATTACTCTGACCTTTCGAGCCCTCCATCTATATAGGTTTCCCTATAATATCTCCCCATCTTCGTATAACTTGCGAAATACTGCCTCTAGAGTGCAACAATGCTTCAGATAGACCCAGTATGTGCGCTCTTGATTCGATTCCCTCATCATAGAATCTGCACATAAGGCTTGAGACTATTCCGATTTTACTCAGATGCCCAGTCAATATCCTCAGGCTGTTTCTGGACATTCCTATGTTGGGTTCAAATATTCTTCTGTTACAGTTACCCAGCAAAAGTTAAGATTTTCTCAGAAGTGTACGCCCATTCTTGTTGAGTATGCCCTTCCAGATCCTCCTTCTCAGTCCACAAAACGGACTGAGACTAAAACCAATACAATTGCGTTTTGCAGGCCACCACGGAATTTCATTTTATAACAGTATATAACAGCTTTCTTTTCTTTTAGCGGTGTTAACGGTGCATCTTTAAAGTTAAAATTATCAAATCGCAATCGAACAAGCCATTTCGCTGCGGTTTTATTACAATATCGTTTCCTTAAACTTTATTAAATGTAGATAACTTTTCACAGAATAATGCGATTTCCATTCAATGGCTTCTAACAAAGCTTTTAAATGGGCTATAGAGTTGTCTAATGGACTTATTTATTTGCTTCAATTATAATACAAATTAATTACATTATGATGCAATTGCAAACGACGTAATGCCTAGAGTCTCTGGTGGGAATCAAATTCACAACCCGCGTGTTGACAGGCACACTACCTACTAGCATATCGTGGCACCTATCTGCTGCAATTAATATTACCAGACTTATTATATTTTAGAGTCATCTACCAGAAATTTTGGACCAGACCATTTCAAACACTTAATATTGCAAACCTGTTTTTAATTGGATTCAAATCAATTAGTATTTAGGCTGCAGACTATACAATTGATGAGTTTCAATTGAAGTTTTAAGCACGTTATAGTAAGATAGTAGCCTAGGGTATAAGATAGTCGGTTTTGATTCTAAACTGCTCCTATTTTTTATTACTATTTTTTTTGCAATTCGTCAGAAATCTTTTGTTACAATGGAAACTACTTTTTAAACCTCTCAGCAACATAAAAATCAATATTTTTTCAAAAAATAAATAATTTTTATGTCTTTAAATAGAGCATAACCTTCAATAGAGCATAGAATGTAAATGGAGCATAATATTCAGAAATACTGCGATTCCCTTTTTAAAATATTGAAATCGGCTCGGAAAAATTTCTTGAATCATATGTGTAATCATATAAGTACATATAATCATATACATATACAAAGCAAAACAATTTAACAAATATTTACGACTTCAAACGTTTTCGTCAAATGATTCATTTTCAAAATTTTAATGGAGGGGTAATTTGCTGAAACAGAACCTAAATGTTTCAGTTTACATAGTCTGCTCTAAACTACCTTGTCACAGTAAGACTCTAAAAAATGTATAAGCCAGTGTTTTTTTGCAGTTTTGCTTGAAGTGTTCATATGAACTCAGTTAAAAATTATAAAACTTTTCCAAGAACTTAATTTGTTTTCTTTCGAATGTTTCAAAACAAAGTTCAACATTAAAATTATTTTTTGTTCTCGTCAAATACGAATAAAATTAAATAATGACTAACAAAGTTTTATTAATTAAATAAAATTCATTAAAAATGTAAAGCGTAGAGCAATAACTTTAATAAAAACATCATCAATAAGCCTCAAGGCCCCTAATGGCTTAAAATTTGTAATGTGAGCCACACAAAAAAATATGTTTTTCAAAGAGGCCTTGCTCGCTTTTTTTTCGTTCTTTACAAAATTAATTAAATTATGCCGAAAATGAGCACTCACACCAAAAAAAGGAAAACACATTCGCTTACTTATTAATAGCACCACTACCATTATAAACAACACTCTTTTAAACGACTATGTATGTACACATGTATGTGAGTATAAATAATATTGATTTAACACCCCATGAGAGAGAGACAGAGTATATACATACGTATGTATATGCATATAGAATGTTAGTAAAGGTATGCTTAACTTTACATACTCGTACATATGTGGGCATATTAACAATGCTAACAATGTTAAGTGTATTTGTGGTCTTTTTTTCCCTGAGTGTTTCTGCCTCTCTTCAGCAACAACAACAACAACAACAACAACAACAACAACAACAACAATAATAATAACCACATAAATAACAAACGATTTAATTTATTTTTTATACATTTTAATGGTTAAATTTTTCGGTCTTTCTCACAAACAATCGTCCATTTATGACCATTTTTCACCATACCTTGGGGTCATTTGTGTTGTGCTTATTGTTGTCTTGCTAAAATATTTATTGTTATTTATACCTGAGAGCATAAACAAAAACACATACACATACGCACACATAGGCATATGAATAGTGAATAGGCAGGCACAAGCCCAGTAAATGTTTAAAAATTTGAGCATTATGTCAAGAATTTTTTTTTTGTTTGTTTGTTTTCGTTGATAGAAAACAAAGTATATTTTTAGGATTTTCTAAAAATATTGCAAATAACTAGTTGTGTAAGAGATTAAAGAGAGTTTTAGTTATTATACCATAATGTTTGCTGGTTTATGTTTAAAATGTTTTATGATGTTTTAAATATTTTAAAAGTAGAATTTTAAATTTATTAAAACAAATTGATTAGAGAATTGATGGTTTTTCGTAAAGCAAGGCAAAAACAATATATATACAGTCAGTGTCAAAAACTAGTATACAGCCTCATGAAGACCCATTTCAAATAGGAGCTGTAATTTCGTGAATTTCCATTCGAATTTTAAAAATGAAGTATTATTTTATTCATAACTAAAAAGTGAGAAAAATAAATATACAAAAAGTAAGAAAAAACGTCCCCATATATGGAAAATTTTAAATGAATTGTATAAAAATACGTTTGCTTAGGAAATATACACAGGTTACTTAAGTTAACTTAAGTAAAGTTTACACCATTTCAGAGGTCTGTTTCCCTTTTTTCTAAATCCGTCAAGAATCTTAAAATTTGTTAATATTTAGCTAAGTTATTAACTTATAAGTACTTAAAGGTACAAAACCGGGTTTTTTCTAACTATAGGGTCCGCCAAATAAAAAGTTTTTTTTTAAATGCTATAAAAAAATACTAAATATTTTCTCAAATTTCATTTTTTATTTGAAAGTAAAATCCTTCCGGTTAATAATGGAAAATAATTTCATTCAAATGGCTGCCTCGGCTGGCCATGCAGTAGCCTACACGATCGGTCCAATTTTTAAGCACATTATCAATTGTGTGCAGCTGTATTTCACCAATGGCTTGTTGGCGTTACTCTTATCTTTGACGCCACAAATAATAGTCCAACGGTGTCAAATCGCAGCTCCGAGGTGGCCAAACGATATCATCTCTGTGGCTGATAATGCGATCTTCAAAAACAGGGCGCAATACATCGAGTGTAGCTTCGGCTGTGTGGCACGTAGCGCCGTCCTGTTGAAACCAAATGTTGCTAATACCATCCTCTTCAATTTTTATGAACAAAAACTCGTTCAACATGGCCCGATAACGATCGCCATTGACTGTAACGGCCACTCCTTGCTCATTTTCGAATTATGCCTTTGGACCAAAATCCGCACCAAACAGTGACGCGTCTTGGGTGTATCGGCTTTTCAGTGTATGCGTGCGGGTTTTCTGTGCCCCAAATGCGTCAATTTTGCTTGTTTACATAGCCGCCAAGATCAAACTGAGCTTCATCTGAAAAGATTATTTTTTGGCAAAATCGGCATCAGCGTTATTCAAGCGTATTCACAACCATATTCGTTCAGCGGAAGGATAAAACTAATTATCTCTCAAATCAGACATGAGCTAAGTGTTACCATTCACGAAGTAAGCACTAGTTGAAAAAAAACGTTAGATGGCGGGCCATATATAACTCCATATTTCGAAGGTGTTTTAAAAATTGCAATACAGATTCTTTTGGTACCATACAGCACTTCCAGAACAATGTTATAGTTCAAGGAATTTTTATTTCATTCTTTCTTATCGCATAGGTTTTTGTCTTGTATACTTTTTGACGCATAAAAATTAGAGATTTTTTCGTTTTTTGATGTAAAAATTTTGTTGCGTTAAATGGCTGACTGTATGTATTTGAGAAATTATTTATTTGAAGCATCCTTACTGGTTTCATGTTTAACTGCATATATATTTGTTTTTTGTACTAAAAGAATTGAAGTCAACAATAGTTTTTCAATATATGAGCTTGATAGCTTGCCGCGATGATGTGGTAGGTAAGACACCCGTCTACCCACCAAGAGGTCATCGGTTCAATCCCACGCTAAACCATCTGAAAAAAAAAATATTTCTACACTGGTATCAGCTCATAACATTGGCTGTAACTGGTTATTATTCGTATTACTACTACTGAAAACATCTCTAATGCATTTGCCATTCGGAGCCGACGTTAAACTGAAGGTCCTTTGCAATGAGTCTGAAAATGGAATTAAATGAAGTCCATTAATTGAGAAAAGTACCCGTGTTTCTTCATGGAATGTTAGGGAAATTATTGTGTGGGCTTGAGGGGAACTGCTATGTAGATTTTATGGGATATATAACTGATTTCGTATGTTGGCTTGTGTTTTTAAGAGCTTATGTGGCATTTCGGAGGCTAAATATCTGTAATTTATTCTCACTTAGAAATTAAATGCTAAAACTACTCCAAAATTGTTGAATTTTATGGCAGCAAGGCAGCAATAGCGAAAAGTTTAGTTTAGTTTACTTATTCCGTTAAAAAAAGGCGACTGAAGCATAACGAATTGTTCATCGATGCTTTCCTGAATATAGTCTATCGATACCAACGTGCCACGATGGTTTTTGTGCTTCTGTAATGATGATTACGACACGAAATATGGCGCCCAGATTAGATATAAAATTCTAAGATTAGTTTACAAAAATTCAAGAAGAACCTGCGCAGTCATTAAAACCTGCTTGAGCAGTTATTTCAAATCCTTTGCAGGGCTCATCCACCCAAAGTGCAGCTGCGAGACATTAAAAAATAATTTTTCATATACGAAACGCTGCTTCAATGCTATAAAGGATAGTCATTTTTGCATTTAAAAAAACCGAAGTTCAAGAAATTGTATGTAAGGCTTGGCCAAACGGCACTAAAGCTGAATATATATGAAGTCAATATAATGCTCTGTACTTAGTCGGATCAGAAGGATATCATCTACTATGAGGTAAAGAAAACTTACTTTCCTATATGGCCATTTACACCTCAGCTGGTTAATAACCGAGTATATGGAAGCCCAAACGCGTTGATCATGTACGCTTCTATTCCAATCAGTTTCAAAAGAAGTCATTGACGTGATCTTTCCAACAAAGTTCTTGGTCGGTCTCACTTACGATGTCCTTCAGTTCTGTATCAAACACCTTTCGAACTGGGGAATTTTCAATCATGTGCTAAAGCGCCTTAGCACATAGATACAGTTCAGAATTCATATGGTGCCGGTACTCGTTATCAAAGACAACAAAGTTCTTGGTCGATCTCACTTACAATGTCCTTCAGTTCTGTATCAAACACCTTTCGAACTGGGAAACTTTCACTCATGTGCTAAAGCGCCTTAGCACATAGATACAGTTCAGAATTCATATGGTACCGGTACTCGTTATCAAAGAAAATGGGTCCATACATTTTGTGAAGAATCTCCCAGCATTCGACACCATATAGCAAAACTCTTCTATTCAAGGTCTTATCTCGAAAATGCTTACTAAGCCCGAAATAATGTTTGTTAGCAATCCAGATTCTTCTCTTTATTACCAGGCTGCCATTATTATTTCTGTTCATAGCGAAACCGAAAGATAATTGAAGTTACCAAGACTTCAAAATTAAAGGTATTAGCACCTAACAATGGTCCAAGGCGCAAGGTCTATTTGAGCGAAAAGACTTTTAACTTCGTCTTATCCTCATTCACCAACAAAACCGCTTTAGCTAACTCTTCTTCAATCTAGGAGAATAGTAATATGACTAAGTAAATTCTGGCCCACTATATCAATATTATCGGCATACGCGAAAAGCATGTGGCTCTGGTTATAAATCATGCCAATCGTATTCACCACAGCATCTCTTAGTATTTTCTCCAAAACCATATTGAAGAGGCAGCACGATAAACTTTATCCCTGTCCGAATCCACCTTTAGTTACTATCTTCACTGAGCAGTTTGACTCTGTGAACGTTATCCTACACAGTCGAACAAACTTGGCAGATATTTCGAACTCAGACATGGGCCTTTACAATTTGGCCCGTATTGGACTATCAAAGGCAGCATTGTTATGGGCAAACAGATTAAGTCGACTGCAGAAATTATTGGTTGAAAGTGAATATGCGACTAGAAATGAAGCTATGATTACAATTTGTTTCGATCGATTGAAAACGTTGGCACTAGAACGGTATATATAGGGTCCGCCAAATAAAATTTCTTTTTGGAAAAAACTACTGAATATTTTCTCAAATTTCTTTTTTTATTTGAAAGTACAATCCTTCTGGTTAATAATGGAAAATAATTTCATTCAAACGGCTGCCTCGGCTGGCCATACAGTAGCCTACACGATTGGTCCAATTTTTAAGCACATTGTCGGTTGTGTGCAGCTGTATTTCACCAATGGCTTGTTGGCGTTACCCTTATCTTTGACGGCATCCCACAAATAATAGTCCAACGGTGTCAAATCGCAGCTCCGAGGAGGCCAAATGACATCAGCTCTGCGGCTGATAATGCGATCTTCAAAAACAGGGCTCAAAACATCGAGTGTAGCTCCGGCTGTGTGGCACGTAGCGCCGTCCTGTTGAAACCAAATGTTGCTAATACCATCCTCTTCAATTTTTATGAACAAAAAATCGTTCAACATGGCCCGATAACGATCGCCATTGACTGTAACGGCCACTCCTTGCTCATTTTCGAAGAAAAATTGCCCAATTATGCCTCTGGACCAAAATCCGCATCAAACAGTCACTCGTCTTGGGTGTATCGGCTTTTCAATATATGCGTGAGGGTTTTCTGTGCCCCGAATGCGACAATTTTGCTTATTTACATACTCACCAAGATGAGCTTCATCTGAGAAGATGATTTTTTGGGCAAAATCGACATCTTCTGTAAGTTGATCGCAGGCCCACTTAGCGAAGCGTATACACAACCATATTCGTTCAGCGGAAGGATAAAACTAATTATCTGTCAAATCAGACATGAGCTAAGTGTTACCATTCACGAAAGAAGCACTAGTTAAAAAAACGTTAGGTGGTGGACCCTTTATAAGGTATTAATTTGATTCGTTCTTGTCAGATGTTGTCAGAAAGGTGGGTATACATACTGTATATCATAGCCTAACAGTGACCAACACTTTAAATAGATTTATATTTTGTACCAATGTTTTACAATAAACGGCCAAATATTTTACAAATATTTTGTTGGGAATTAATAAACTGCTCTCTTGCATAAATTATTTACAATTTAAAAAATTTCAAATATTTTTAAAAGAATTTATATTATTTTTATACGTCTGAATATTCCCGCTTTGCATTGATTAAGTTCATAATTTTTTTTTTGTTTTTTTTTTTTATTTTGAAAAAAACTTTTTCAAAACAGCACTATAACTACTTGGAATTTCAATCCAATATTTGTACGGAATGTTGTGTTTACGTATTAAATGGCATTTTGTTTTCACTGTCAATGATTTTCTTTAAAAGAATAAAAAAAAATTAACATGAAAATTTTACTATCGTTTACAGATCTATGGAGTTTTATGGGTGCTTACATATCCATATTATGCAATGGTAATACTTGTACTATACCACACTTATCTGTGACCCTGTCTTTAAAATGTAAAAGCACCACCCAAAATCAAGTGCATGTTTTGTGTTTAATCCACAAAAATACTACTCTGTCCCCTTCCCCACCCAACTTATAAGACTATGTGTCAAATTTGATTCGTAATCTTTATAGGCCTCCAATTCTCAACACAGTTGGCCATATGAAACTGAATTTTCTAAATTATTTGGGGTGAGTTGACAATTAAATTTAAAAAAAACTTATAATGAAAAAAAAATAATTTCTTTATACAAAAGTTTATTAAACAAGTCCATAGCAGCTTATAATTGATTTTTCTTATGTTTGACAAGCAATTATTCAACAAACAAAAAAACATTTTTTTATAAAAAAAAAAAAATATTATTTATGCCTTTTCACATAAACAATTAGCAGCCGGGTGGACCACTAAATTAATACCGGATTTTGTTTTAATACGAAATTAATTATGAAATACAAATACAATACAAACCGGTTTGTGATTTAAACTTTCCAAATGCATTTGCAAAAATATGCAAGAAATTGTTATTAAGCCAATAGCATTTAAACGAATATGAAATACCCTATAAAGCTCTGAACTGTACAGTGTATATACATAATGTTTATATCCATCGCGACCTTCTTCGTTTTAAACCACTAAAAACCACATACTGTTACTAGGTCATGAAAATAAAACCGTTAGGTAAAGGGTCCGTCATCTAACGTTTTTTTTCAACTATTGCTTATTTCATGAATGGTAACACCTAGCTCATGTCTGATTTGACAGATAATTAGTTTTATCCTTCCACTGAACGCTTCGCTAAGTGGATTTGCGATCGACTTACAGAAGATGTCGATCTTGCCCAAACAATCATCTTTTCAGATGAAGCTCATTTTGATATTGGCGGGTATGTAAACAAGCAAAATTGTCGTATTAGAGGCACAGAAAACCCGCACTCATACCTTCAAAAGCCGATACACCCAAGACGAATCACTGCTTGGTACGAATTTTGGTCCAGAGGCATAATTGAGCCATTTTTCTTCGTAAAGGAGCATGGAGTGGCCGTTACAGTCAATGGCGATCGTTATGGGGCCATGTTGAACGAATTTTTGTTCACAAAAATTGAAGAGGAGGATATTAGCAACATTTGGTTTCAACAGGACGGCGCTACGTGCCACACAGCCGATGCTACACTCGATGTTTGGCGCCCTGTTTTTGAAGATTGCATTATCAGCCGCAGAGCTGATGTCGTTTGGCCACCTCGGAGCTGCGATTTGACACCGTTGGGCTATTATTTGTGGGGTGCCGTCAAAGATAAGTATTACGCCAACAAGTCAGAGACAATTAATGCTTTATAGGACAATATTCGTGAAGCCATTGGTGACATACAGCTGCACACAATCGATAATGTGCTTAAAAATTGGACCGATCGTGTAGGCTACTGCATGGCCAGCCGAGGCAGCCATTTGAATGAAATTATTTTCCATTATTAACCAGAAGGATTGTACTTTCAATTAAAAAAAAGAAATTTGAGAAAATATTCAGTAGTTTTTTTTTTTATTTAAAAAAAAAATTATTTGGCGGACCCTTTACTTCATAGCAGATCGAGCTTTAGTCTACTGTCTCCTAGATCGCTCTGAGTCTACTCTCAATTGTCTTTTCATTCCTTCTAATTCGTTCAATATGTAAGACTATACTCTCCCCAGAAAACCTCTCAGATATTATCTCCTCTAAAATCTCTCGTTCTAATTAAAATTTTAGGCGATAGAAGAAAATGCATGTCCGCTATTGCAAAAGGACAATTAACTACATTATAGTGACCATACTTATAGGTCACTACTGGGTCATGTAAAAATCAACACGGCTATGTTTCCTTTCCACCCATGTGTGAACATTTCCAATAAGCCTATACGTCCATTGAATGAAACAGCGTATGCATTGGCTAGAAAAGATTCCATGATACCCTATATCGGTCGGGAACCTTACTGTTCAGCACCACTTACTACCGTTATCAATCTAATCAAAGATTGGAAAATTGCCAGATGCTTAGAACACTGGAGTGGTCAAAGGAGACTTCGCCACTCTAGGACGGCAATAAGTGCGCAATTGCGGCTTCACTCCGAGTTTCTCAAATATGGTAGGTCGGACATGAAACTCCTAACGGAATTTCTTAAGGACCATATTGGACTGAGAACATATTTTAAAATAATGGCGGTCAAAGATGTGAATATTTGTAGACTGTGCTCTCACAGGTATCAAAGATAGTGGAACACATATTTTGCGCATGTGGGGTGCTTGATAGCTTTAGATGGAAATGTTTAGGTAAACGTAGGATTTCAGATCAGCTGATGCTTATTAGGAAAGCAGCAGATTTACTGAACAAACTATAGATCGGAAGGTGCACAATTGATCCCAGGAGTCGAAGTGATCTGCAATAGTACCTTATGTTGCCGTATTCTACCATATTTGCCATTTATCTACATTCTTCTGCCTTCATTCTCAACATTCCTCAGCTGTTAAATGCCTGCTCCCATAATTTTTTCTCTCCGTCACTCCTCTTTTAGTTTCACTAATCAGTTGATTTCAAGCAAAGTAGGTTATTAGCCTACTGTAACTCGCCTCCATGTGATTGAGTAGTGGTGAAGACCCATGCTAAGTAGTGGTGCTGTTTCTGACTTAGCATTGCTTATTTTTCCTCAGTAGCTGGCGTTTTCTCCTGATCATTCGTGTGTTGTTTTTCATAATCGCCAGACATAAGCTGGAATGTCAGTGGGGCTTCCTTTAGATGGATTTGTCTGGAGAGAGGTTTTTTGCTCCGTCACTCTTTTAGGGAGCATATTGGCTTTTCACAAAGCATCCATTACTTTGTTTCAGTTTCAGTAAACAAGTTATTTTCCACAAGCTAAGTAGATGATTAATCTACTGTAGCTCACCTCCAAATGATGGTGTGCAGTGGTGAAGATCCTTGTCGCGTTTTTTCCTGATCATTCGTGTGTTGTTTTTAATAATCGCCAGACATAAGCTAGAATGTCAGTGCGGCTTCCTTTGGATGGATTTGTCTGCAGAGAGAGGTGTTTAGGAAGCATATTGGCTTTTCACAAAGCATCCATTACTTTGTTTCAGTTTCAGTAAACAAGTTAATTTCCACAAGCTAAGTAGATGATTAATCTACTGAAGATCCTTGTCGCATTTTCTCCTGATCATTCGTGTGTTGTTTTTTATAATCGCCAGACATAAGCTAGAATGTCAATGCAGCTTCCTTTAGATGGATTTGTCTGCAGAGAGAGGTTTTTAATATTGGCTTTTCACAAAGCATCCATTACTTTGTTTCAGTTTCAGTAAACAATCTACTGTAGCTCGCCTCGAAATGATTGTGTTCAGTGGTGAAGATCCTTGCTAAGTGTTTTAATTTTTTTCACAGTAGATCGCGTTTTCTCCTGATCATTCGTGTGTTGTTTTCCATTATCGCCAGATGTAAGCGGGCTTCTTAAATGTTATTGTGTAAACACTCGAAACTTCAAATTAATTTTTTTTGTCATTTACTCTGCTGTGATTCGAACCTGGACAGTTTGTGTTATGTGCATGCGCTACACCACGCCACCACCATCTTGACATACGCCCTATTTTTCAACACTGGTCATTACGCGGGTGCGGCATACAGAACTATTAACTGGATAAGCTCCCCTAGAAATAACCTTCTGCTTTGATGTCGTCCATCTATATTGCCCATAATGTCGGACAAGGCTGCATTTGCGCGTGCACTTTTTTCACAATCTTTCTCCATATTAATTTTGTAGTTAAGCCTCGCATCTATCATAACACTTAGCTATTTTAGAGGTGACTGGCTTTTTATGGTGCATCCGTGTATGTGGAGTGTAGTCTTTCATTTTCTTTAGCTTGTTATCGAAATAGCTACGGTTTATTGTCCAGCAAGTCGTAGATTTGATGCTGCAAGCCAATTGTCTATCCTCGAAGACGTTTCCCTACATATGGCCTCAATCTGGTATAGTTCCATCGTCACCAGTGTTACTGCTATATTATCAGCATAATCAATTGCCTATCGAAGCTTTGTGGCACGCCGCCAGTTACTTTATAGCGTTTAATACCTTCATTTGTCTTGCAAACGTAGGTGTTATGAGGGTATTGTGTTTATAACAATCGAATTAGCATAGTCGGCCTTTAGTCCGTATACACCATGCCATCAAGGTGATGTTTGTAATTTCAAAACTAAAATAAATAAAATTGTATTTGGCATACAAATATGGTGCATTTTTATCTGTTGTAACGGCATTGCGACTGTTTGCAATAGTAAAATACGTAATTATATAAAAATCATTGATTATTCATATGCTAAAAATAGGGGTATATTTTATATATATTTTTCATTTATTTTTTAATATTTTTTTTTTTTTGCGGGGGAGTCTTATCAGTAAATAATATTTTCGTGTTTTTTTTTTCTTTTTCTTTTACAATAAACAATTACAAGCAAAAGTAATTACTGTCGCACATGTCATTTCCATTACACTCATATTCCCCCTTTCCCTAAGCTGCTTTTGGTTTCAATAGGCCATGGCGTCACAAACGTTTCCACAAACTCATGCGAGTATGCTAACGTTGCAATAAAAATACGTTTGAAAAATATTATAATGAAGCTGATAAGGAGGGAGGTAACTCTCACATGTAAAAAGTTTTTTTTTGATTTTTGCGTGCCATTTTCCAGAAAAAAAAGAAGGAAAACAAAAACAAATTAGACAGTTTTAGGCGATTAAGTCCGACTATATTGATGACTAACGTCACACTGGACTTTTTTATAAGATAATTACTGCATTAAAATCTATGATCAAATATGAAAAGTAAATTCGCTTCCAGGACATGAAAAGAAAGGTAATGATTTTGCTTATGAGTTTGTTACTGTGGGATTATTTCTGAGTGCAGCTGATGTGCAGTGGAACATACATATTTCTCTGGGGGAGTTAAACACAGATGGTGTAAGATTACTACTTGTAGAAAATTCTGGATGCTCTGGCCTTCTCTGTCAATGAAAAGGAAAGGACACGACTCTCCTGATTTTTGTTATAATTACAGGATATTTTATGATTGGGCACATGACGAGAAGTGTTGCTTAGTCTTGTTATGGATACTGTAAGAGGTTTAAGATGAGAAGGAGAAGAAATTGGAACAATACGGTTGGGTAGAGACTATCGGAGCCTAATAAGTTGCTACCAATTGCCTTAGTTGGAGCGTTTTCTTAAAGTTCAAATTTTTCAACTTAATATCCCTTAACAAGAGAGGCTTAACAACCAGTTCTAAAAAAAAAGTTAAGCTTATCAGGGGCAAGTTATAATCATTGATTTACTGCATATCTACATACATATGTTACATACATTATCTTGCAACATCCCAACTGAAACAAGGGAGATTTATCTCAATCAATGCTCTGCAATACATTAGTCCAACGTTTTTATAGCAATTCTATCACTTTAAATGACTTTCCTTAAGCTCCTTAAAAAAATCGTTTACAGCTACCATTGCATCTTCATTCGCAAAAAAAAACTTTGCCAGCAAGGAAGAACTCGGAACTCGGAGAGGTTAAACCAGCAGAATAAAGTGGGTGGCCAAGCAATTCGTACTTCAATTTCTTGAATTTTGTCATTGTTAAAACACTCTTGTGTGATGAGATGCGTTGTCATTTTACTCGAATTTTCAAATTCAATCGATCCAAAAATATTCCGAATTTATTTCTTTACCTTTTTGAAGATAGTCGATCAATAATTTATTTTTGACCTTACCAGCCGACTGAAGTGTTTTTGGCTTCTTTGGTACACTTCCACCATTTTCAGTCCAATGTTTGAATTGCTATTTTGTCTCTGGTGTATAATGATGGATCCTGGTTTCATCAACAATTATAAAGCGACTCTTAAAATCCATTTTATTTCGCTTAAATCAATCCAAACAAGATTCTGAAATTTTTATTCGAATGTGTTCTTGGTCCACTGTTAACAAATACGGAACCTATCCTGCATAAAGTTTTTTCATCTGTAATTCTTGATGCAAAATAAAATTCGCGCGATCATTTAAGATGCCTATGGCATTACCTATTTCACGCACTTTCACTCGTCGATCGTCTAATAACATATCATGCACTTTGGCTATGATTTCTGGAGTGGTTATAGTTTTTGGACGTCCAATCCGTGGTTCATCTTCAATGCTTGTACGACCACGACAAGTAACCTAACACCTTCACCATACCTTTATGAATGTTTCGCCCCAATAAGCTTTTCTTATGTAAATATTTAATTATACCACGAATTTCGAATATTTTCGTTATAAAAAAAACCACTGAAGCGCCTTTTATGAACAACCTGCTGCTATGCGATTGGGTTGACAGATTTGTATGAAATTAAACATATGTTTATAAGACGGATGGAAGTTTCGATTGTACAAAGCTTTTTGCTGTTTATACCGCCATTACTTTGCCAGGCGAGAGAACAATTCGTACTGGTCTTGTATGTATAGAATATAACTTCCTGCAAATATCAACCGTGGCTTCGTCCCAAATATCCAAATTCCTACGTCCTATGACTCTGGCGTTTAAATCAGGCTGATATTAACCGATGGTTATGTTGAATTATTCGCATAGACCTGAGACTTTAGAAAATACCACAAGAAAAAAACTCACAAAGTGAAATCGCACCAATTCAATGGCCACTTCATAAATTGCTCGTGAAGAGCTCGTACATAGCATGAGCAGTGTGGTACATAGCGGAGTCCTGTTGAAACGACATGTCGTAGGTGTCCATATCATCCAAATAAGTTGGCAATCAGTGATGATCTGCTGATGACCTGGCTAATGTCGTTCTCAAAAGAATATGGATCAATGACGCTTCCAGCCAAATTCCACAGCAAACGCATAGGACATAATTAAATTAAATTGGGTTGCAGAAGCCCAACTGGCTATGACACTGTGACCTAGAAAGATCTGTTATCGCAAGCAATCCGGTATCAGACCCGACGGAGCAATAGCCAGTGGCAGTAACAATCATATCGAGTCAATACCCCTGGCGCAAATTACTGACCAATCGGTCTCCACCAATGGGTAGCCGATGAACTTGCTCTTGTTGTAGCCTAATAAAGGGCTCCATAAAAGTTCATCTTCAAATGTTTGCAAAGCAACACATTCACAGAAAATATCCTTCGTCGTCTCTTCCCTTCCCTCTTGTACAGGCGACACTCCAAATCATGTACCACATTTAGGCTGAAGAGGTAATATCTAAGATAGTAACGGCCCGTCATGAAGCCAATAAGTCTTCACGTAGTCACCTTGCCAATGTGGCGCGACTCCCATTAGACGCTTAGACATACTTGGATCTCATATTGATTGGAATCGTCCGATCGTTAGTATGAAATTCGTATAGGCGACGCGAAATCGTCTGCCTCGAATTCTACTTAACTCTCTTACGGACAGTGACGATATATTTGAACAGATCTTATGTTTTGCCCTCGTACGGGTACTGTACTCAATCTTATCCACCATACTGAGAATAGTCCTCTCGATAGGATGATTACGGCAACCTAAAAATGGGTGAAACGCTTGAAATGTGACCCCCAAACAGAACAACTTAGGAATTTAGCATTTGCAAGTGTTGTTGAACACTATATCTGTGCCAGTTCGACAGAAATAACGGGTGATTTTTTAATCGAAAAATATCGGAAAATTTGCAAAAGTAAATAAAATACAAATATGTGGCGGTCCCATCATTTCGATTTAAGTTGTTGATATTGTCGCTAAGTCTTAGCGTCAACATAGCCAAGAGTACATCCATCTCTATGTGTGTTGACAAATTTTTACAGTTTTGACCGTGTTGAGGTTGCAAAAGACATGATTTGCGCTCCGATATTCATCAAAGGGATCATTACTGGAGACGAGACGTGGGTTTAAGAGTACGGCACGCAATCCAGACATCAGGCAAGTGAATACTCATTGACCAAATGAGCCGAAACCAAATAAATCACGTCGTTTTCAGTCAAAAAAGAATTTGATGATTTTTTGCCAGAAGACCAAAGTATTTATTTTTTGGGCGTTATGAGACGTTTGTGTGAAGCAATTCGCCGAAAGAGACCAGAATTGTGAGCAAAAAAATTTTTGATTTTGCACCATGATAACGCACCGTCAAACAGTACATTCTTTAGCTCTTGCCTTATGCTGCTCTTCACACCAAATTATGTTTGACGTACCCCTTAAGCCAAAAATGATTTTCGTCACTGAAGATAATTTTTCGATAGAAATACATTTCTCACACATTACGAATTCTGGTAATAAAATTCAATGATTTGCAAGAATTGTTCGCTTGTTATGGCCGCTATCAACTGTAAAAGTTCAGAGGACCCAAGGTTTCTAAGAAGTTATGATCTTTTTTATTGATTTTAATCAAAAAACTATATAACAGTTAAGCTAACAGTTTAAAATTGTATCAAATGTGGCACCTTTGCTGCAAAAGTTTTACTGAAGTAGACTTTTTTTAGAAGTTATGACGTTTAAAATGTTTTTCCGGTTGAAGGCTTATGCAGGAGCTGTGGGAAATCGTGCAAAAACAAAACTAACCAGTTCGTCAACTTTCATAGTGTTACAAACATTAACATAAACACTTATGACCTACGACGGTGTATGACACAAAAAAATAAAAATTAAAATAAAACCTAAAACCTGCATTCAAATAAAATATTAAAAAAAAAAACTTTAAAACAAAACTTTTTATTTCTCTTGGAAAACAAGTCTGCCTGCTTCTATTCGTGTGTACATGTTAGAACTCAATAAATTTGTTTAAAAATAAACAATGAAATAACAACAATAATTATAAATAATCAAGAAATAGCAACAAAAATACTACAATTAAAAATACAACAATAATTTTTATCACAATTTTGTTTTTTTTTTTATTTTTATTTTCATTCTGTTTATAATTGTTTTGGTATTGTTATTGCTGTTGTTGGCGTTATGTTGAAAAATTTAGAAAAAAACAATTTTAATTAAACGACTTTAAGAGGAAAGAGAAAGGTTGCAGGGTATACTTTCTGCCTGTCTTACATTCAGAGTATTTTGCAAAGAATAAGAGAAAGTATTTAACACAAAAGAAAAATTTTAAACAAATTTGGTAGAGTCACAAGCAGACTTCATAATGAGTAGCTTTTGAAAAAGACAACAACAAACACTTGTTTTGCTTAAATTTAACAACAGCAACAACGACCACAATAATACTTTATTTAAGTAAAAGCAATTTAAGCCGTTAGCACGATTTCAATGAAAAGCCAGCAAAAGAAGAATATAAAATAACAGTACAATTGTTTTAATCTAAAAACCTTCAGTTTTATAACAGTTATTCTTCGTGTTATTGTTTACAAAACACGAAATTAAGCATACCCAGTGTAGTGTATCAAACACATTCTCCGGTATATGTTGAGAGAGTGGAGAGTTGGTTTTTGTTTGAGAGTCCAAGTGAAGTTCATTTGCTCATATTTATTGTTAATGTTTTTAAACATTTATTTGTGGTTTCCATTTCATTTGCTGATAAAAACACGATTTACGATAAACAACAAACACATGTAGAATTTCTACACTACGGGAAATTTAATGGAGTACATTTTTTATGAGAGAGATGGGAATGAAATGTTTTGTGGCTTTTTGCTATTCTTTCTTGCAAACAATTAGTTTAGAATTATTTACTTGGAAGCATATTGCATGTCTTTCGATTTACGATGGCACGATAACTGTTACTTGTTACGGAACTACAGTTTTAAGCAAACTATGACTGTTATTTAGCTCTGCAGAGCCTTTGAAAGTTAAAAACACTACGATTATTAATATATCAGGGTCGGAGATGCCCAACTAACCTTGACGCTGCGACCTAAATGTATTGTCCCAAATACTCCGGGTTAAGATAAGCTAATGTAAAAGCTGCAATGGGTGGTAATCATCGAGAAAAAAGCCCATTTATTCTCCATTGAGTTAATATTCATGGGCGGATAAGTTAATGTAAAAGCAGCAATGGGTGGTAATCATCGAGAAGAAAGCCCATTTATTCTCCATTGAGTTAATATTCATGGGCGGATGAGTATCCACTGGGTCTAAAAACACCACCCTGAATAGTCTGCAGAAAAATACTCTTAACTTTCTGTATGAAGACAACAATAGGTAGCCGACGAACCTGATAAAGGGCTCCATAAAAGTTCTCCTACGAATATTTGCCAAAGCAACACATTCACAGAGAATATACTCTAATGTCTCCACTTCCTACCGAACATAAGCGGCACTCCGTGGCAAGACCACATTGAGGTTGAATAGGTGGTACTTAAGATAGGATTTTCCTGTCAGGAAACCAATAAGTTTATTATTGTGCCCAAAACGACGAGTAGAGTTCATATTCCCACTCAGCAATCTTTCGCATGGCCTTGGACCAGTTAATACCACGGTACGGTTCTAGTTCCACAAGTGTAATGGCAAAGCCCAGCCTTATTAGTTTGTTATTTCACATAACAGACATCTTAACCTTATGGTTGAATCACATTTTGCATGAATATTTAAATATGAAAGTCTATGGGTGCCGTTATGGCCAGCAATATACCATAAGCCCAGTCGTATAACCACTTTAGTAGTGCAATCCGAACAAGTATATGCGAAGTTTTTAATTGTAGACGAAATGTGGATTCATCACAACATTTGGCCAAAGACCAATCTAAACAATAGGTTTCGTTGTATAATCAGTAACACACCCAATTTGGGTTTCTGGAATAACGCGGTCATAGACCCAGTTTTTTAGATGTCGTGTACATCGATTACCTTTGAAAAGAGTAAAACAATTACCAAAGACTATTAAAATCCGAATCAAATACGATCTAATCTGGAGGAGAAAAAAGTGCTGTTCCATTAAAGCAATGCGCCGGTACAGTTTTAGCTTAGTCAACATACATGAATTGGTCTAACAACTGTTACACTTTCTAGATTAAGATTTACCCACATATTCGCAAGACATAAAATGAGCTTAAAACTTATTTTATTTTAAATTTTCCATATATAATTTTCTTAAAATAGATTTCAAATACATATGACCTCTTAATGAATTTGAGGGTTAGTTGTTAGCAGCTAGTTTATGTTTTAAAAATTTTAAAAAGACTAGGAAAAAATTGGGTCTAAATCTCTCAAAACTACAGTAGGCTACGTTGAGAAATAAAACTCTTTTTTACCAAAAAAAAACTCCTGCAACGTACTTCTAAAGTTCAATCAATCGATGTACTTACACTATAGTTTATTTAAAGACAATGATTTCATTTCATGTGTTATAAGCGTCATTATTAATCAGAAATAGCACACATAGAGCATAAAAATTGCATTTTATTTTTCTCCAAATTCGAGTGCTCTCTTTAAATCTGTGTGACTAAACACATACGCCCAACTGTGTATCAGCATTAACTTACTGGTTTTGTTTTTGTCAAGAGCAGGCAGTGTTTAATTCTTTTTTGTTTTGTTTTCTTTTAAACAATAAGCACTAAAGTAGTAGCATGGAAACAGCTGTTATATGAAGAGGTTTCTTTCTTTGCCTTGCATTTCTTTTATTTTATTTTTTAAATTTTTACGAGTATTTTTATTAAATTAATTTTTCTTAACGAGTGTGTAATTTTTCGTCATGGACTGAGAATGTGGCCACTGTTGTTTTTTCAACAAAAACAAAAAAGTGAAAATAATTTTTGCAAAATAATTTTAACAATAAAAAAAAAACAAAATAAACAAACGCGCGCGAAATGTATTAATAATAACTTAACAAAATGAACAAAATAGAAACTGTCAGAGAACCCTAAAAAAATTCATAAAAAATATAAAAACAAACAATGGCTTCTAGTGTTGAGCCAAAACCACCTCGTGCTATCGCAGCAGCCTCGTGTTGTTCACACAAACGTTGGTCACAACATATTGTTGCTTCACCATACGATGACGTTTGCGTTTTATTAAAATATCAGCGTCGTCATCATTCTCAAGAGGATATTGCAACAATGGCAGAAACAAAACCTCCAAAAAAAACTTATTCGACTTTAACCCATTTATCGTGCCGTGATAGTAGTGACAGTGAGACTAAAGAAGGTGTTTTTAATAATAATGATGACAACAATAACACTATGCAGCATATGAATGGCTGCTGTCAATCAAACAATAATAAGAATAAGAATAAAAATTCAAATAAATTTCATATTCAAAGTGTAAATGAAAGTGTAACTGATACAGACGCTATTTCCGGTTTAATAAAAACGAAAACGACAGCAAGAGCAAGCACATTAAATCGTTATAAAAATTGTAGTCTGACTGCTAACAATGGTTACCTTCAACGTTTAAAGCAAGTGCAACAAGCTGAACTTGTTGACAGCTGTAGTGGTAATGGCAGAAGAAGAAGAAAACTAATAAGACCCATATCGTGTTTCGAACCCGGAGATCATGTATGTTTATGAAGATTTGTTTTTTTTTTTTTTTTCTTTTTGTAAGATTAACTTTGAGAAAAAGTATTCGTTTATTAAAACTTAAAAGAAGGGATTGCGATTTTTTAGTAAACTTTTCTATTGAGACGGATCGTTATCGAATTTTGAACTCTGCTATGAAATAAAAATGGAAGTAAGTTATGTCTATAAACGTCCATTGTGTATACTTGCTGATGTCCACGGCGCATTAGCAGGCTTATATTCTTGGTATTTAAGTCTCTTACTGCCAAGCCAACATTATACTGCCTACCAAAGTTCTCTTATTTCTTGGTAGGATAGGATAGGCATAGGATAGGTTAGGCATAGGATAGGATAGGAAGGAGTGGCAGCCTCGCCAAACAAGGCACAGTTTAGCACGTAACGCATTGTTCCTTTTCTATTCGCCAGAGTCCTGGTGATAAACAGAGATGCCGCACAGAAGCACTTACCTAGATAAGATCGGATCAGCACGACAGTCTAATGAATCTGGCTATTGTCCGATGTCAAGGAGATGGACACTGGCAGATAAAGCGGACCACGGTCTCCTTCTCTTTAGGCAATCCACATTTACAACAAAAGTTACAGGTAAGCGCAGCCTCTGTGCGTGCCTGCCTATGACGCAATGACCGGTGAGGATGAGCATAACGGAGGAGATGCTCCGACGGTTCAGTTTGAACAGTTCATTGGTATGCTTCATATCTAAACCGGGCCAGGTGCGTCTGGCAATAAAGCAAGAGTCGCATTCCGCCCAAACTCAGAATGACATCTACTGAATCACTGGGGATGAGGGAGCCAGAGGCCCAATCTTTCCTACTAGGAATCATGACGCGGAATCCCTTATACAGTTCTGGTCCATATGAGGCATAGTTGATATTAGTCAGTATTAAGGGTTACTCAGATAGAATAGAGGAGTGCCCCAAGGGGATAATATGCAAGCGTAATAGGGCATTCAGTCTTACCGCTATGAGCTTGACCCGTTGCCACACAAGCATCCCGGAAAGGAGCCATCCAAGCATTACAAAAAGCACCCAAGTAGTTGTGATACGTAACGCGCCTTTAATCTGGATTGCAGCAGATCTCCAGACCTTATTAAAGAGTCTGAAATTGCAATTGGAAAAAGCACAATATTATCGCATACATACATACATACATACATATATTCAGTTATATCTATAAAATCAAGACGAGTATAGCCTTCTTTGGCAATGGAAAGGAGGCAACAACACTTGATATCCTTTAAATAAGTGGAAAAGGTAGGACGAGTATACTCTGCTTAGCCTCCTGGCATAGTCGGTTCTTCTTTGCTGATGAGAGCAACATAATACACTAAACTCGTACTGGCAAAAATTTCAGAATGAGGTCCTACGAAACAAACGATTTAATGGCATGCTAGGCCATTCAAGTGATTATTTCCAACTGTGTGCATGGCTATGATGTTGTTTAGGTAAAGCTAAATACAAATAAACACTAAATATAATACTCATGTCTAGGGTATTCAACACAGCACAATATACTACAAAGTGCACACTGCTTGAGTGAAATCCATCCCCTGAATACCGGTTGCTCTGCTCGCAGAGAAATCGTTTATAAATGCAACTTTCAAATTGATTACATGACTGACAAATCCCGACTTCAATCCATCAAAGTAATATCTAAGCTTAAGCTGACTGGGGCTTATAAATTATTAAGAAAATCTTAGTTCATATGATGGTACATAGGAGTGGGTTATATGGAATCACAACAGAACTTCTTTCAGAATATGGTTTAAATTGAATCAAGTTTTACTAATGACTTCAAATGAAAGCTAGACCCATATAGATTAGAATTCAAACTTTCGGATAATGGTATCCATGTACTAAAGAGACCGATTGTTCGACTTTTTCCAAAAATCGGTCTCGAATAATTCGAAAAGTAACAATTTTTTTAAATTCGTCTTTCCGTTAATAATTATTTAAATAACCGGTTAACCGGTTCTTTTATTTAAATAAAATTGTTCTTAATTCTTGAAGCACAGGGCAGGACCATTCGTTTTAAAAATAAGCAGAAGCTGACGGAGAGCTTAAAATTATAGTGGCAACCAAAAGTAACAATCATTCTAACAAATCTCATAAAATTATTTCAAAACGTTGAGCGGATGCCATAAAAAACAAAGTTTATTACGCAAAGTTTATTACGCTTAAGTTTCGAACAGCTACTGCAGGAGCTAATTTCATTTTTGTTGTTGTATTATTTGGTAGAGAATGAAATTAAATGTTTTTGATTATAATTATTAGTTAAGTGCTTACGATAAGAGAAATTAAATGTTTTACTTTGAATAAATCTATTAGTAATATGCGAGTCCTTAACTGCCTCGAAAAGTAAAGTTGTTTAACCGGCTTATTCGATATTCGAAAAATGAAGATTTTGAAAAAACCGTATTGGATAAAACCAAAAAGACCGGTCGAATAATAACCTGCGTCCCAACGTATTTAGGTTGGAATGTCTCCTAGATTGCAAACGCTTACTGGCCCAACTTGAGCGACACCATGTTGTAATATTATGGGCGCGACTATAGAGTCATCTATCCATTCATCTATCTATTGATAGCTGAGTGGACGTTGAGTAGTGTGAAATGCAGGTAGTCTAATAACGGGTACGCCATCTAACGTTTTTTTTCAACTAGCGCTTATTTCGTGAATGGTAACACTTAGCTCATGTCTGATTTGACAGATAATTAGTTTTGTCCTTCCGCTGAACGAATATGGTTGCGTATGCGCTTTTTTCGCTTCGCTAAGTGCGCCTGTGATCGACTTACCGAAGATGCCAATTTTGCCAAAAAAAATCATCTTTTCAGATGAAGCTCATTTTGATCTTGGCGGGTATGTAAACAAGCAAAATTCTCGCATTTAAGGCACAGAAAACCCGCACGCAATAAGTGAAAAGCCGATACACCCAAGACGAGTCACTGTTTGGTGCGGATTTTGGTCCAGAGGCATAATTCGAAAATGAGCAAGCGATCATTATCGGGCCATGTTGATCGAATTTTTGTTCGCAAAAATTGAAGAGGAGGATATTAGCAACATTTGGTTTCAACAGGACGGCGCTACATGCCACTCAGCCGAAGCTACACTCGATGTTTTGCACCCTGTTTTCAAAAAAAAAATTATTTGGCGGACCCTATATTACCACTTGCAGGATATTCGGAACGATCTGGCTATCTCTTTCAGTTGAATGTACAAGGACTCTCTTTACCTTGGCAGAGATTCGGTTAGGGTTCTTAAGGGGTATAACTACATTGTACCGTATGATTGGACGCATGTCTAAACGTATAGAGGTCCCATGTTATGGCTATTGTAGGAGCAGTCAGGATGAGGAAGAAGAGCAATCGGTACAACTACTACTACGGGAATTAGGACTTAAGTATCTTGGCGCAGATCTTCCATGATCTGGACTGCTTCAGAGGTATATCACTGGAAAATCTAATCAATTTGGCTATAGCAAGGGCTACGAGACTATATTCGGGCTTAAAACGGATTTGACATGATTACCCTCGTCTCCGAATAAACGTCATTGATAAAGGCGTACCCTACTACTCATGTTATGGCTGCTGTAGTAACTGTCATAATGCGTAGGAAGAGAAATCGGTACAACTACTTCTTTGTGAATGTTCCACTCTACGAGAGCATGGACTAAAGCATTTTTGTGCAGGTCTCTACCACGTCTCATCTGGGATGCCTTAGGGGTATATCACTGAAAAATCAGTTTGGCTATCGGGAGGACCACAAGATTGACAAAGAATGGGTACAACACTTTCCTAGTGACGGTTCCGCTCCACGTGAGTCTTGATCTGGACAGTCTTAGAGATATGTATATCACCAGCGAGTACAGTAAGTTTTGTCAAGGTCGGCAAAATTTTATAATTTTAATGCTGAGAACCGACAACGCTTAGAAGTACCCAGGACTGTAACTCCGTTAAAAGTGTTTTAGACATCCACATACGGTCTAATAGAAGTGAATCTATGTCGATCAGTACAAAATTAAGTAAATATTGGACTGTTGTTATTTTACAGTGTTGCCAACACAACCATCTTCTTTGTTATTAAGTAGAAGATAGAAGGTCATAAAAATAATTGCATCAGTAGGCTAGTAAATGATGAGCTAGTATTTCATCGTGTGAATCGTAAGTTCGACTTCCACCGAACACTCCAATCTGTGCTACACAGCTCGTAACAAATTGACAATTTTCAACGGCGATCTTAAGCTCTTTTTTACATACTCTACCTTCCGAAAGTTCAATAAAAACTTGAATTTTTCTTTTATTTTTTTCATTTTCAAAAGATAACTTCTAATTATAACTGCTTTTACTCATTATTTTTTGGTTCATGTGGCGTTTTCAGAAATAATTTTAATTAGTACGTCTTAAAAAAAACAGAAAATATAAATAATACTACACCATTTCCAAATATGTTTAACAAAATTTATTACAAATTATTCTAGAAATGTTTAAATACTGTAACAGTCCAATCAAAAAGTCCATAGGATGACACACAGATGGCGTTACTAGAATTTCGTTCATTCGATTTTAATGTAGGACTAACTAGGGAGATCGATTATTCGACTTTTGCAAAAACCCGTTTTCGAAAAGTAAAACTTAAAAAAAACAGTTTTCGGTTAATAATAATTCAAATAACCGGAAGAACTGGTTAATTTTTTCATTCAAATAAAATTGTTCTTAATTTTTGAAATGCAGAGCTGGACCACGTCATTTTGAAAATAAGCAAAAGCTGACGGAACACTTAAAATTAAAGTGGCAATCAATACTAACAATAATTCTAACAAATCTCATAAAAACTATGCCTAAACGGTGTCCGGAGGCCATTAAAAAATAAATTTTATTACACAAAGTGCTGAAAATTACTTAAGTTTCGAACAACTACTCATTGAGCTAATATCGTTTTCGTTGCTGTATTATTTGGTAGGGAATGGAATTAAATGTTTTTGATTATAATTATTAGTTAGGCCCCAAGAATTAAATGTTTTACTTTGAATAAATCTATTAGTAAAATACGAGTCATTAATTGCCTCGACAAGAAAAGTTGTTTAGGTTTCGAACAGCACTGCTTGTAAATTTATCACCACATATTTAATAGTGTGTGTGTCACTGTGGTATGTTAGGTAAGACACCTTCCAACCAAGAAGTTGCCGGTTCAATCCCAGGCCATACCATCTGACAATTTTCAACTGCGATATCACCTCACAACATTACTAGCGACGGGTTATGTGTATTTACGCTGTTATGCTTCACTAACCAATATGTCCGCCGTTCTGAACCGGCATTTGCGGGTCGCTTTCAATGAGTGTAGTTCATCATTCTCCATATATGAAAATCAATATTTATTTACAGAAGATGAGATAAAGTTATTGTTGCCCAAGTGTGCACACCTTTTCCAATCTGCCTTAGTTTTCACATTCTTTGTGAGAGGTTCAAGGTTGTCATATATATAAAAATAATGACTAACTAACAATAGTTAAACGATGAGCATATTTGTCATATTTGTAATAAAACTATACCTATTTAAATTAACCGGTTATTCGTGTTAAATTAACCGATTTATTCGATATTCGAAAAATGAAGATTTTGAAAATATCGTATTCAACAAAACGAAAAAAACCGGTTAAAACCGGTCGAATAACAACCGTCCGATCTCCCTAGTACTAACTTTCGAACTATACGTCTATGAATTTGACAAAAATCTCACTATTGATTCGTATGTTATAGCATTTTGTGTGAAGCAACTTTTATTATTGAAATAAAATGGATAAACCTGAATTTCGAGTTTTGATAAAGCATTGGTTTTTGATGAAAAAAAAATAAATAAAAATTAACCGAACTCTACTCCATCGAGGTAAATGACAGAGAAGTGGATGGCTGAATTTAAACGTGGTCGTACCACCACAAATGATGCAGAGCGCAGTGGACGCCCAAGTAAGGCTGTTATTCCAGAAAACAACAAAAAAATCCGCAAATTGGCTATGAACGATCATAAATTGAAGGTGCACGAGCTAGCTGACGTTCTAAAAATATCATATGGTAGTGTTTCTACCATTTTATATGAACATGTGGGTATGCGGAAGCTCTGTTCAAAGTGAACGACGCTTGAGCTCACAAATCGTGTTACAAATCGATTAAAACGATTGCAAAATTTAATCAATTTGGCTTCGAATTGCTTACCCACCCACCGTATTCCCCAGATTTAGCCCTCAGCGACGTTTTCCTATTTTTAAATCTCAAAAGAATGTTTGCTGGAAAGAAATTTTAGTCCCATGATAAGGCCTATTTTGACGAGGAAGACAAATCGTGCTATGAAAGTGAATAAAGTCGAATAGTTGGAAAATCGGTATACTCGTTGTATCGCTCCTAAGGCAATTATGTTGATAAATAAATTCGAGTTTTGTTAAAATTTTGTTTTTTTCTTTATTATCCTACGGACTTATTAATTGATCTGTTATGTATTATAAATTGAAATTTAAAATTAAATTAAAATCAAATTAAAACTTCTGTTTTATTTAGATTTATTTTCACAGCTAAGATAAGCCTCAGAAAGGCCTTTAACACGTTTAAAATTCATTTTGAGAAATGAAAATTCATATAAAAGTTAAAATTAAAGTTTAAAAAAATGCAATTGGAAATGGTGTATATTTTATATATATTTCTTAATTATTTTTTGTTAACATTTTAGTAACAACAAAATACTATATTATTTTGTATTTTACTTATACAACTTTTTCTTTATCTCTTCTTCTTATTTATTTTTTTAGAAAAACAAGGAATTAATGAATGATATTATCACCAGTTGTAAATTGAAAAATGGTAAGTAACTGAACTGAAGTACATGAAGTACTCACATGCTATAATTGCTAATTATAATTGAAATACACTAAGTTGAGCAACTACTAATTAAAGAAGAAGATACTAATTAAAGTTAATCTAATTTAACCTGAAATAAACTATTATTTTAAAATGAAAAATAGTTTCCAAATTTTAATAAAAAGGTCAAAAAGCCTATAACCATCAATTGTTAGCAAATCGACCTCATGCCGATAAACTTCAAAGTTACTTAAAACGTCTATTTTATGGAATTTTTTCTTAAATTCGTTTACACAATATGGGAGATTGGATGTTAAATAAATTTAAAAAATATTGAAAAAAAAAATTATTCAAAATATAATTTTGTTAAAGCAGTAATGGTCCATTAAAACCATATAATTCAACGTTTTTAAAATGCATAGAATAACAAAATTATAGTCACACGATTGTCGCACATGCACCAATATGACAAAAATTCAATTGTGCTTTATTGTCGCAAAGTATCAAAATTACCCAATTTATTCTGCGAAACAAAATTGCCGCACAAGAACACAATAAATATTGGCGCATTTTTAATATTTTTGTTGCCGCATTATTACCTATTAAGCGGTCACACAATTGCCGTACCAATAATTGATGCATTGCGACCACTGTGTGAACCCAGCTTTACAATATTTACGACAAAGTTTCCTCAGTTAACAACAATCAAAATTAAATTAATTGGTTATGGCCTTATATTTCACCACAAATTGAACACAGTGTTGCCCATAAGGTTAGTTGTTTGCGTTGCAAAGTTAAGCTACGACTAGTTTAAGTTTTTGGAGGTAGTGAGCGGGCATATTATGTTTGTGCTAATGTCTGTAATATTTTCATATTTTGGTGAATTCATCACTGGTATAACTTTGCTCTAGGCAGTATAGTCGACTACTGTCAAAATGTGTAGTTTGCAATTCGATGACTAGTTTGAAGAGACATTGCCTTCTCTAGCGCAAAGACAAACACATTTGGTTTTAAGTGCATTTTTACACCACTGTGGAGATTAATTTATAATTGACACCACCAGCTAATCGGTGATATCCAACATAGTATGTACAAACTCGGCTCGTGAGCAGAATATTTTTTTTTTTTTTGGTTCGGTTTTTTTAATGATTTTTTATATAAATCATGTAAAAAATTTTAAATTTAAAAAATTTAAAAAAAATTAAATTTAAATTTTTTTAAAATTGTGCTTACGAGTTTTGTTTTTTAACTCGTGAGCACGAGTTTTATACTGCGAACGAATTAAACATAAGCATAATAAAAGAATCAAAAACGAGCAATTCATTTCAATGCATGTTGTTTATTGTGTGTACCAATAAGTATTACACACATGTATGTTTTATATTACACAAACAACATGTACTAAAAAAGAATTGCTCGTTTGCGACTCCGTTTGGTGCTTTTCGACTCGGTTTGCGTTCCGAAATTTATTTTTAAATTCTTTTGGTTTTGATTCTTCTCACGAGTCGTATTTTAAATTCTTTTAAAGTTCAGCTCTCACGAAGAATCGTTCTTTACGAACGAATTCAATTCGAGCACTCTTCCTGCTCTGATATCCAAAAAGTTGATTAAATTGTATCAAATCTATGTCCATTGAGGATTTTTTGGAGCTTTGGTAAATTCCACAGTTTAGGTTTGAGTTTGAGAAGTTGTTGTTGTTGTTGCAACAGCTAGAGACATACAATACTCTAGTCGGAGGTTTCTGCACAGATGTTCAGGTCAAAAATATTTAAAAATATTGTGGATAATATAGGAACCCTAAAAACAAGCTGAACACACTTTAGGAGTGACACGATCTGTGTGGGACTAGTAGGCATTGAGCCCACTATACTATAACGACCCAAGTTGTGCCAGATTCGCTCCATTTTTGTGCGGCAAGATTTTTTCGGTGCCTGCTATAGGCGTTGGGCGACATTCATGCGATATTCCGCTACAGCTGTATTGATGGTGTTATTGTGAATGTCGTTCAAGACTGTGATATACGAAGAGTTACCCAACGGATCCTGCAGATATTTCTCTTATATACGGAGGTCTTTTCTGCCATACCTCGCGAAAGCATTCAACCTCCAATGACATCCCAGGAAAAACTACTTTGTCAACATGACGTTGTGTTCATTGACTGGGAGAACCTTCGTTTCCTCGCGTAGATGGTGATCTTACAATAAAATTTTGGCAGAGTTGAATGTACTTTCACCGGGTATTATTAAAAGAAGGTGACCATACTGGAGTCTCATAATTTACCACGGATTGGCCAATCATTTTATATGTAGCTAGGCAAGGTTTCTTGTACATGCCAAATGCTGCCGGCTAGTGCTTTGAGTACCTTGTTTCTACTTTGCAAGTTGTGCGTGATTGCAGTTACATCAGCTGAGGAAATAAATAGGCAGTCAAAGGTGATCCCCAGAATTTTTGCGTATTACATAGTCGGCATTTAAACCCCATCGACTATGGCTCCAAGATTAATTTTCTCCATTTAGGTGGTGAAGAGCGTTGCTCGGGACGCTGGTGACAGCTGCAAGTTTCGCGCAGTGAAGAACTGATGTATTTCGGGTTAACTATTTATTAATTAGATCGAATAACTCATTAACACTGTGGCCCGTCGCATTGATGGTACAGTCGTCAGCATAGAAGATCACCACTTCTGGTAGAGATGTAAGGAGTTTTGAGAGATAGAAATTAAAGAATAGCGGCTATGGAACACCACCATTGTTGTACACCTTGTTTAACTAGTTTTCGGAGTAAATTATGGTACCAGGAATAAGAGCCCCCAGGTTTTTTGTGAATTTTTGTTCGATCCAAACTGCTGCAAAAATCATTTGTTTCTTTCGCTTTGTGCGGGCAGTCAAGTTAGTTTATAACTCTATGCCAAAACTATACCCTCTGTGACTCTAATGGGCTCTTGATGAATTTTACACGTTAGGTTAGAGTTATCGAATCATAGGGGGCTTACCTACGCTAGGTAAGAGAGATCTAACCAACGATTACTGTAGCCACAGGGACTCAGGTGTCTGCTCTGTGACTAGGCACGGGGTACATACAGTGATTGTGGTTAAGACTTAAACAGCAAGGACAAGCCATTTTAAAGTCGCGTTAATGTAACGTAGCAACCATAAATTGCTACTTGAATGTCCCTTGGATCAGACGCGATATAAAGCGCACCTAATTTTTTTACGTCCAATATATGGACGACAAATATAGAAATATGAAGGTTGATTTTTAAACCGCTTGGATTTCAAAAATTTCAAAAAACAACATCAGTCTTGCATAAGTGAATGAAATATTTATTTGGGGCGATAAATGACTGGCTGTCATTTACTCTTTCCAGGTTATTTCAGGTAAATGTTGGCTACGGCTGCATCATAGGTGATCCACACGTGACCACTAATTTTTGCATACTTTTTCCATCTTTTCAATCGGTATCTCAACAATGACAGCTGTAATGTTGTCTTCCAGGACTGTAATTGTTGAGATACCCAACTTTACTTATCTCCACACAAAATTGTCTAGTGCGATACAATCGCATGATCTTGGCGGCCAATGGATTGCTTCAAAACGTAGACTGCACCAAACTCGCCTCTCAATAGGTTTACGGTATCGCTCGCAGTCTTGTTGAAATCATGCGTCCACCAAGTTCAATTCTTCCAAAAATGCTTCGTTAATTATCGTAGGGCACTTTGTTCCATTGACTGTAACGTTTTGATTTTCATCGTTCTTGAAGAAATACAGTAATAATACTGCCCTGGCCTTCAAATCGCATCAAACAGTATATCTTTCAGGGTGTATTGGCAGCTCTTGAATTGCCTCTGGCTGCTCTTTACACCAAATTTGGCAATTCTGTTTGTTGACGTACTGATTGAGAAAAAAATCAGCTTCGTCGCTGAAGATAATTTTTCGACAGAAACACATTTCTCACACAGCGCGAAAGTGAATGGCAAGCCTTAACGAGCATTTGAGGCTTTGCCACATGGCACATATATTTGTTTTACGCTGAACAAATTTTCATTGACAATTTATTTTATAAATTAAAGTTTTTTGTTTCACATATGTACCATATGTAGATAAATAGGCCTCCTATCAAAAAAATAAAATAAAAAAATAAAAAAAAATTTTTTAATTGATAAACGAAATAAATTGACTTTTATATCGATAGTCATAACTAAGTAAATGAACATAAATTATCACGATATTAAATTGCTATGAATTTGTTAATTAGGCCTCTTATTACATAATTATATAATATTTTGTGGGAACAAAATATATTATTTCCTTCTGTAGAATATTTATTTACTTTTTGAATTTTAATTGTTTTCATAAATGTTTGTGGAAACATTTTCAAACAACTGAACATTATATCATATTGTTGTTGTTGTTGTTGTTATATTGTTTGCCGAACCACAAAGGCCTCTTCTATTCACTTCAATGTTAAATGTAAATGAACTCTGATAATATTTTATCTCGCCTCGTACTTCACAAATATTTGTTTTGAAACACAGCAGCAGTCAAATTTCTTAATAGAATTCAAATAAAATTAAATAAAATTGACATTGAAAGGAAATTAAAAAAATAAAATGAAAATAAAATGAAAATAAAAACAAAAGACGATAAAGAATTTAAATTACAAAACACAACCCACAGTCAGGCAAATAAGAATTTTAGCGCCTTCTCTTCACATACCCCCGTCAGTATTTGTTTACAAACATTTTGCGTTGAAAGTGAGAAAATTAAAACTTAAATTAGAATGCGAGTGATAACGATATTTTAGAGGTTTAATAAATCAACTGTAATATTCTTCAAAATTATAGAATAAAAATTAAAGAAAATCGTTTAATTTAAGCTGTTGCTTGTGGATTAAAAACAAATTCAATTCAATTACATTTGCGGAAAAGTTTTAAGGAAAAAAATGTATTTTTTCTGGTTTCCTTTAAGCCTCAATATATACAGGAATTAATACATAATACTCCTCTTTTTAAATCCCTTTAAATAAGCACAGCGAAAACAACAACAAAAATTTCTGAATATTATTCAGGCAGAAATAATGAAATAATTAATTCATAAGGGATTTAATAAAAAAAAAAAAAAACAAAAAACACTGGAAAACAATTTTAATTTTTTTTTTTAAGAAACACGGAAGAACAAGAGAAGTGTACCTGTAACATTATGAAGACTTGCAGCAAACACGGCATCTGTGCATGCATGAGGCCACATAAAAAGTATCCGCAGGTTGTTGTACTCTATTGTGTCAAACATACAAGTGACATTCAAGCAGTGTTGCCATATTTTTTTAGAAAAACTGAAAATTTAGAAGAACGAAACGGATTTTCAAGTGATAAATCTGCACATAAAGGGTTCGCAAATAAATTTTTTCTTGAAAATTCTATACAAAAAAAAAAACTACTGAATATTTTCTCAAATTTCTTTGAAAGTACAAGCCTTCCGGTTAATAATGGAAAATAAATTCATTCAAATGGCTGCCTCGGCTGGCCATGCAGTAGCCTACACGATCGGTCCAATTTTTAAGCACATTATCGATTGTGTGCAGCTGTATTTCACCAATGGCTTCACGAATATTGTCCTTTAAAGCGTCAATTCTCTCTGACTTGTTGGCGTGACACTTATCTTTGACGGCACCCCACAAATAATAGTCCAACGGTGTCAAGTCGCAGTTCCGAGGTGGCCAAACGACTGATAATGCGATCTTCAAAAACAGGGCGCAAAACATCGAGTGTAGCTTCGGCTGTGTGGCACGTAGCGCCGTCCTGTTGAAACCAAATGTTGCTAATATCCTCCTCTTCAGTTTTTGTAAACAAAAATTCGTTCAACATGGCCCGATAGCGATCGCCATTGACTGTAACGGCCACTCCTTGCTCATTTTCGACTTATGCCTCTGGACCAAAATCGGCTTTTCAATGTATTCGTGCGGGTTTTCTGTGCCCCAAATGCGACAATTTTGCTTGTTTACATACCCGCCAAGATCAAAGTTTGTTTCAAAACAAATTTATTTGGCGGACCCTTTATATATATTTATATATATAAATATATATTTATTTATTTATTTTTATTGGGACGGGTCGATTTAAAAATCGCCCAAGTGACAAGCAAAATCGTATTCTAGGGATCAAAATAAGACACTTTGCTTATGGGACCTTACCTTTAAAATGAATTCTGATGTTCCTTATTTTTACCCAAAAGTTAAATTTTGAACAATGGCATTTTTACCCATTTAAAGTGCCACAATCGAGTCTTAATGTATGACCGAACCCCACTAAGCTTGGAGGGCCGACCCACCCATGCTAGTGGCACACCCCCTGAAACTTTCCTGGGGGGTTCCCATACAAAAATTTCTAAAAATCACCACTTTTGGCACTTTACATAAAACAATCAGCGAAATGGGTATGTTTGTTTTGTTTTGTTTGTTTCTTTTTTGCTCTTAAGTCTGGGCAATTTCGCACGGCTCTCTGGTGTCGTCGCCATTTTCTGCGTCTGCATTTTCTGGTATAACTCGTTTGGAAACGCTAGCTAGCAATTGAACATGTCATCCCGTTCCTTGTATACGTTCCTTGTATATGTGTATTGATTAAATTGAGTAGATTGCTCAACAAATATCAAGCCGCAGGCAAACAAAGATACCGTTCCAGAGTTTGTAAAATCTCCAAAAAAAATTTTTAAATTGGAAAATGTAAATGCAAATTAAAGGCATCTGTATGTAGATGCAGATTGATTCCAGAACGCCTTGAAGAGCTTATGCACGATCAACATAATCAGAAGAGACTAAGAGTCGATGCATTTGTGATGGAAAATGAAGAACAAGGAGCAACGGTTATGTCATCAATGCCAACAATGCATCCCGATGATTCAACATACGTACCGCCATCGGTTGAAGAAGGTATGGATAGAAGAAATGAAGGATACGATTTTTTTGATTAAAAGTGCACTAACGAAGGTCTTTCATATTGATTACCTTAGAAAAGGCAAACGGATTATCGGCAACTACTATTCAGAACAATTGATGTTTGAATGAATATTTGGCAATTTTCAGGCATAATTCGTTCGAGTTTTTACTTCGTTTTGTAACTGTGAACAAAAAGTAGTTTCAACAAGAAACAATTGAGCACGCATAACGTCCCATTGTAATACCAAATAATGCGTTCTCCCCGTTCTTTTCACCAGAGTCCTGGTAATCAAACAGAGGCACCGCACAGTAGCACTGCTCTAGATTAAATCGGAAACTAGCTTGACAGTCTAATGAATTTGGCTGTTAACCTGATGTCAAAGCTCGATAGCTCTGATAAGCCATCGAAAAATGGCGAGCGCAGAACGAGAAGCCTCCTCCTACTCAGCCAATCCACAGCCACGACAAAAGTCATTTGCAGGTAAGCGCAGCCTTTGTTCGTGACAACTCATGACTCAATGGCCAATTTGAACAGTTGATTGGACCAGGTGAGTCTCCCAATAAAGCAAGAGTCAACTTCCGCCCAGAATGGCGAAAGAACACACTAAATAGGGATTAACGAAAGTCGAACAATACCGAAGATGGTCTGTAAACAACAAGTTTACATTGATTATCCTGAAAATGGTCACATAATTGCAGTCAAATAATTTCCCAAGCTTTTTGAGATATTTAACGCTGATTTTAAGCAAAAACTACCTTATCAAGCAAAGAATAAATTGACGTTATATTAAGACAATACGCGGATGCACACGTGTGTACTCACTTTGACAAGAGTTCATGGCCAAACGTAATAAAAAATTATGGAAAGAAATGCCTATTTTGAAAGCTTAGGAAATCGTATTATTTAAAGCGAATTAAAACGATAGTAAAATACTGCATAAAATACATCGAACTTCAAGTAGATAATGATGAAAGTTTTATTAAAATGCCCCTGCAAATAATAGATGACTTTCAAAATTATCTGTTGAATAGTGTAATTTAATTATAAAAATTCCCATAAATATGAACTCACATGTTGTTTTATTTTGAAAAAAAAAATTTTTTTTTGTAAAAATATTAATTAATTACGAATGTAAAATATTAAAGTTCAATAGAACATAAATTATAAATTAGTAAATAAAAAAATATGCAGAAATAAAATTATTATTTAATAAATATATAATTATTTTAAAACAAAACGAAAAAGTTTTATAAAATATTGTATTTCGAAAACACATGTCATAATATACATACAGTACCGAGCATAAAAAATGCATCATTATATAATATTTCATCATAAATGAACGCCCAGCATGTTTCAATGTTGATAACTGATACCTGGGCAAAAATCTCTTATTTAGTGGCCGGCGAATATAATTTATGTCATCGGAGCCGAATAAATTAATTAAATTTAATCGGTACAAAATATCTTAGCCAAATTCTCTATTGTCCAGTTTAAGTGACGCTCTGCAAAGTCAAGAGGCCTTTTATTATTAACTTTGCTCATTAGTGGATTTTTACGGGGAGGTCGAGCAATTAAGTTGACCTTATTTAATCTGCGTCTAGCGGTATGTACGCTAAATGGGACGCCTATTTGTATTTTTACGTAATTAGCAACATCGGCCGCCATCTTTCGTGGATCAATTTTTATTGACCTTAGCATTTCTCGGTCCTGACGAGCAGTATTAATTCGTTGGCGCAGATTTCCTGGTTTTCTGTCTACACTTCCAGAAGTGCCAAAATTTGAGAAAATACGACTAACAGTTAAGTTGTGTGCTACGAATAGGACTCCAACTTTGCAATCGTTTGATAACTGATTTAAGATTTGCTTACTTTAACAGGTCGTTGCATTTTTTTTTGCTCGCACAAAATGTAAAATATTGTGATGAAATTAAAAAGAGATAATCAACTGACAATATCAAGTATGCTTCTTCTTCTTTAAAAGAGAATTTAAATTGAATACCGTTGTTAGTAATAAAATGCAATTTCAGTTTACGCAACGCAGAGTTGTATTTTTAATGCTCGCTACTGTACGTATGTGTGTAAGTATTCTCGCCTAATAAAACTACTTTTTCTCTCCTTTTATAGGTTTTGGTCCATCATCTGCTGTACAACAACAAACAAATTCATCGCCCACAAAACGACCACTAAGTCCAGATCATCCTAATCCGGCATTACCCATAACAGAGGTAAGGAAAAAATTATCTTCGTTTTACATTATCTATTTACTATTTACATTATCTATTATTCATAACATTCAAAATGAGTTTGAAATTATAAAAAGAAAAAATTTATTCGAATAGATTTGAAATATATTTAACCAGCTAAAACCCGGTTTGATTCTCTACCCACATCTCAATTATTATCTTAAATTTTAGTTGCATTTTTTACCCTTTTTTCTACCTTTAATCCCCTTCCTATCAAAATTCAAATATTTGAGATAGTCTTCCAGAAAGACAATGTAGAATCTGTCGTTTATCTGGATACAGTCTTCAAACAAACACACTTAATTTTTGTATATAAGATATAGGGTGTTTTTTATAGTGGTATAGAAAGATAATCTTGTGGCATTACATTTTAAATGTGATTTCTGGCATATGACCGCCACGGCTGGCGCGGATGTAGTCCAATCTGGACGTCCAATTTCCGATAAATTTTTCCAACATTTATGGTCGTATATCGGCAATAACACGGCGAATGTTATCTTCGAAATGGTCAAGCGTTTGTGGCTTTACCGCATAGACCAATGACTTTACATAGCCCCACAGAAAGTAGTCCAGCGGTGTTAAATCACAAGATCTTGGAGGCCAATTCACAGGTCCAAAACGTGAAATTAGGCGGTCACCAAATGTGTCTTTCAATAAATCTATTGTGCACGAGCTGTGTGACATTTTGCGACGTCTTGTTGAAACCACATCTCCTGGACATCATGGTTATTCAATTCAGGAATAAAAAAGTTAGTAATCATGGCTCTATACCGATCACCATTGACTGTAACGTTCTGGCCACCATCGTTTTTGCAAAAGTACAGGCCTATGATTCCACCAGCCCATAAAGCTCACCAAACAGTCAGTTTTTCTGGATGTTACGGTGTTTCCACATACACTTGAGGATTACCTTCACTCCAAATGCGGCAGTTTTGTTTGTTGACGTAGCCATTCAACCAGAAGTGCGCTTCATCGCTTAAAAAAGTTCGCTTATGAAAATTCAAAAAATTAAAAATTAAAAAAAAAAATTCATTTATGAAAAATGAAAATTGCACTATTTGTAAGCGTTGTTCAGGCGTGAATCTATTTATGATGAATTGCCAAACCAAACTGAGAATAAATCGCTTGACACCTATTAAAATTCTATACCTCTATAAAAAACACGCATTACATATGGTTTATAGATAACTTTTATCCAGTGTGCTTTCCGAAATATCCGATTTTTGACTAAAGTAGTTAGACAACGCTGCCTTAATTGTTGTTGTTCTCCACATTTACAAAATTCAATATTTAGTATGAATGGAGGCGCATACTCATTTATCTAATTCACCCAGTTATGGCTGGCTGATTAGGTGTATTGCTCACATCTTCTCAAGATGTACAAAAATCAATATTTACTTTATATGGAAGGTACCACGCCTACTTGTCCAATTCCGCCCATTTTTTAACTGATAATTTGTATTGACCATGTAGCTATTTGGGCCAAATACTGAAACTTTAGCTCTAACCTTTCTCAGGATATATTAAAATCAATATTTACTTTGTATGGAATGTAACACGCTTACATGTCAAATTCCACCCAGTTTTTGATTGATTTCTTTGTATTGACTACGAATCTATATTTTTTGTACCAAATTTAGAGACTTTTTATGTTACCAGATATAAAAATATATACGAGGGCGGATTGATATCGTAGCTACCTAAGTAGGAAAAAAACTTTTTTTTTCAAAAACCACTCATTTCTCAACATAGTCTCCTTTTAGCTCAATACACTTAGTAAGACGATTTTCCAACTTTTTTATATCATCTGAATAATACGATTTTGGGAACTCCTCAAAATACGTATTAGTTTCAGTAATCACTTCTTCGTTTGAGATGAATCTTTTTCCTGTGAGACATTCTTTCAAGTTTGGAAACAGGAAAAGTCACTAAGGGCTTAATCTGGACTATAAGGTGGATGATCAACCAATTCGAAGTGGATTTCTCGTAGTTTTAGCATGGTGGTGCGTTGTCTTGAAGAAAGAGCACTTTTTTCTTGTTTAAATGTGGTCGTTTTTTCTTGACTGCATCAACCAATTGATCCAATAATGCACGACAATACTCTCCTGCGATTGTAGATCCCTTTTCAAGATAATTGATGAGCAATATACCGTGTGCATCCCAAAATACAGTGGCCATAACCTTGCCAGCCGATTTCGCTGTCTTCGCCTTTTTCGGAGCACTTCCACCAGCTTCCACCCATTGCTTCGATTGATTTTTGGTTTCAGGTGTGTAGTGGTGGACGCACGTTTCATCAACAGGTATTAATCTACGCCAAAAATCAGCAGGATTATGCTTTATCATGTCCAAACACCGCTGTGAAGTGATCTGTCGAACTCGTTTTTGTTCAACACTGAGCAAACGCGGCACCCATCTTGCCGATAGCTTTTTCATATGCAAATGTTCATGCAAAATGTTGAACACACGTTCATATGATATGTTTACCATTTCAGCAATCACACGTATTTTGACCCGGCGATCATTCATAACGATATCGAGGATTTTCTTGATATTTTCTTCAGTAACCACCTCTTTTGGCCTTTCTCTTGATGGTATTGTTGCAGTGCTTGTTTGGCCCCGTTTAAATTCAGCAATCCACTATTTTACCATATAATCTGACGGAGCAAGCTTTTCTTTTGTACCTTTCGCCGTTTTGCCTTTCAAATAATAGTGTTTAATCACTACACGAAATTCACTTTTTTCCATTTTCCAAGAAACACAAAAGTTGCTTACTTCAAACGACTACAACAAATAAACTAATCGCTGAATTTGGCTAAAATTTTAAAGGCTGACGTTTGACAGATCGTAATTTCTAAAAAAGAAAATCTTTTTGTGTTTGTGCTGCCATCTAGCGCTAGGTAGCTTCAATGTCAATCCGCCCTCGTATATGCGTTTTGATAATTCCTTCCAAACATGCAGAGAAATACTGCAAAAGTTAAAGAAAACCGGTTCAACATTCATACAAATACACATTCATTTCTATGTACATACTCTATGTATACGTATAAAATTCTTATATAAATATGGGGGTAAATATTTTATTAAAAAAAAAATTATTTTTGTCTGTTTTATAAAAATAAACAATTTTTCTTGTTCTCCCCTACCGACCCTACCAACCAGTTTTTAAATTTACCATTCACCAAAACAAAAAAGAGTTAAAGCGAGCAGGACAAAGCCAACTGTTGGTTATTTACTGTAAAGAAATAACAAAATAACTGTCTGTGTCATATTGTTTGTTGGTTGATATGCTTTTTGTCTGTTTTTATTTGTTTTTCTTTTTCGTTTTTTGTGGTTAAACTTAAATTGTCGTCTGCATACACAATATCTTTCCTGTGAAGGCGTTGGATAAACACAACATTCATTAAACAAAAAGTGACAGTTATAATTGTTAAGAAAGTTTCCGCAATATTTTTGTTGGTGTTTTCAGTTGTTGCTTAATTGAAAAATTTCAAATTGTAACTCGAGTGTGTTTTTTTTTTTTTAGATACTCTTGAAAGCTGTTATTGTCCGAACAGGACTAAAAACTTGTTTGTTACGAAGACTTTGTAAAAAAGAGTACAAAAACGCTTTAATTGTTAAGAGGAACAAAAACAAAAGTTGCTTATGACAAATGTGCGTGTTTTTTATAGAGGTATAGAACTTTAAATTGGCATTACTTTTCAAGATAGTTACCGATTTAACAGCTGTCAAGTGATTTATTCTCAGTTTGGCTTGGCATTTCATCATGAATAGACTCACGCCTGAACAACGCTTGCAAATAGTGCAATTTTCATTTTTCATAAGCGAATTTTGTTTAGCGATGAAGCGCACTTCTGGTTGAATGGTTAAGTCAACAAACAAAATTGACGCATTTGGAGTGAAGGTAATCCTCAAGTGTATGTGGAGGCACCGTTACATCCAGAAAAACTGACTGTTTGGTACGCTTTATGAGCTGATGGAATCATTGGTCCGTACTTTTTCAAAAACGATGGTGGCCAGAACGTTACAGTCAATGATGATCGGTATCGAGCCATGTTTACTAACTTTTTCATTCCTGAATTGAATACCCATGATGTCCAGGAGATGTGGTTTCAACAAGACGGCGCAACATGTCACACAGCTCGTGCCATAATAGATTTGTTTAAAGACACGTTTGGTGACCGCCTAATTTCACGTTTTGGACCTGCGAACTGGCCTCTTTGATCTTGTGATTTAACACCGCTAGACTACTTTCTGTGGGGCTATGTAAAGTCATTGGTCTATGCGGTAAAGCCACAAACGCTTGACCATTTGGAAGACAACATTCGCCGTGTTATTGCCGATATACGGCCACAAATGTTGGAAAAAGTCATCGAAAATTGGACGACCAGATTGGACTACATCCGCGCCAGCCGTGGCGATCATATGCCAGAAATCATATTTAAAATGTAATGCCACAAGATTATCTTTCGGATAAATAAAACTCAAGTCAATCGAATAATCCATCGTTGTTTTATTGCAACTTAAAGTTCTATATCTCTATAAAAAACACCCCTTACTTACATATTTAAACAGATTTAAATACTAAATTCAAAATAATTTTTTAACAAATATAAAAAATGAGTAAATTTTAATTTAAAGTACCAAAAAAGACCCATATTTATTTTCTACGAAAAAATGCAAGTAGTACACTGATATGAAAAGGTACCTTAACTCAGGGACAAAAATTGTTTTTATACTGACATAAATCCAATTTTAATTCAACCATTTATACCACCAAATCAAAAACTCTTGCCTAGGATTTGTAAGTCATATTAGTTTACAAACAATTATTGTCCCTAAATAGCTGGCCGCCACTGTATATGATTTCTTTGTTCTCCGTCACTCCTTTAGGTAGCATATGGCTGTCCATAAAGCATCAATTGCTTTGTATCAATTTCTTTAATCAATTTGATGATTAATCCACTGTAGCTTCCTACATGTGATTTTAACGTAGTGGTGAAGAACCTTGCTAATTGGTGGTGATCTCTACTTTAGCATTGTAATGTTTTTTCCAGTAGGTGGCGTGTTTTCTTGATCATTCGTCTGATGTTTTGTCATCTTGGCAAAGGTATGCGGGAAGGTCAGGGAGAGCTTTTTCTTTATTTTTTAGATGGAGTTGTCTGGAGGGAAGTTCAAGCCTCTTAATTACAATTTCGAAACCACAATTAAATTTTTTCTTCGTCATGTCCTCTGCTGGAGCTCGAACCTGGGTCGTTTGTGTTGTTATGCGTGCGCTATAACCACTACACCTTTCCACCACCACTGTATATGATACTTTACTTTAATAAGCCCAAAAGATTTATTTGTAATCCCCTAACAAAAAAAATTCGGTGATATTAACTCACATGAGCAGGGCATTCAATAACAAGTTGAATTTCGTGATGGCTAAATCAGGCTTTAAGACTACATAGCGCTTCATACAGTAACACACACAGCATGCAAAGGTTTCGCTACAATTGCTTTTGAATTCCAATAATAGCAATTTTTCAAGAAAAGCCATCAGATTGTTTAGTAATCTACGGTAAATTGAATTGTAAGCCGGCTTCAATTCATGTACCAGTTGCACCTTGTAAAACTTAAAAACAAAATTCTTAAACAAAATATGCGATATGGTCGGTATGTATAGTCCCAATTGTTGATTATATCGCTTATATAGAAAATTTGGATCATTGCTAGTATTGCGGCTTGCAACTGCGATATTTTTATATGAATAAGCCGGTCTAAAACGCCTGGATATATTGACACTTTATGTAGCCAGTCAGTCGAAACAAATTCTTAATAGTGGTCAGAGAAGGAAAATTATAACGAATTGTACGAAATGAAGCTTTAGCGACTGTACGAACTAAGTCCCCAATCAACTAAGTTCTAAAAACGGAAATTAAATAAGTCCCCAAACATAAATATTAAAAAAACAACGATTTTTGATGGATTAAAACATTTTTTGAGGACACAAGCCATTAAAAAAAAATTGGGATGTTAATTCATAATTCCTAGAAATGAATTAAGTCCCTTAAACTAAGGCTGTACGAACTAAATACCCAATTAATTAACTTTTTAGAGTTGTGGTGTTAGTTGAGAACGAACTAAGTCGCGAACTAAGTTTGCGTTCGTTAAAGACTTAGCTCGTGCAATTAGCACAATATTCATATTGGATTTTAAATATTTTAATGCGATTTTCTAAACAAAGCTTCTACTACAGAATATTAACAGACAAAGTGTCCAAACTCTCATGTTATTTCAATATGCCCCAGTTGGAAACAAAGTAATTGCTGAATATAAGGTTTGTTCAAAAATTGTTTTTCTGAATTTTTAAGTCTATATGTAGCTTTAATGATGAAACAAAAGTACCTTTAGTAACTTTTATTGAAAATAATACTTTTTAAAAAATTGTTTTAAACTTAAAAAATGTTTACTTGGTACCTTTTATTTCTTTCTAATGGTACTTTTAAGCATTTACACTTAATTGCAGAACATGTAAGCTTAAGCTTAATAAAACTCCTGAAGTGCTATTCCTAATTGCAAAAAGTACTCATTAAGTGCTATTCCTAATTGCAAAAAGTACTCATTAAGTGCTATTCCTAATTGCAAAAGTACTTTTTGAATTGCCTAAATGAATTGAATTAAAATTATAAAAAACCTTAAAACCTTAAATTCAGTGCAAATAACTTATTGATTATAAAGGGTACGCCAAATAATTTTTTTTTTTTTTTTTTTTTGAAAATGCTATCAAAAAAAATGCTAAATATTTTCTCAAATTTCTTTTTTTTAATTGAAAGTACAATCCTTCCGGTTAATAATGGAAAATAATTTCATTCAAATGGCTGTCTCGGCTGGCCATGCAGTAGCCTACACGATCGGTCCAATTTTTAAGCACATTATCGATTGTGTGCAGCTGTATTTCACCAATGGCTTCACGAATATTGTCCTTTAAAGCCTCAATTGTCTCTGGCTTGTTGGTGTAATACTTATCTTTGACGGCACCCCACAAATAATAGTCCAACGGTGTCAAATCACAGCTCCGAGGTGGCCAAACGACTGACAATGCGATCTTCAAAAACAGGGCGCAAAACATCGAGTGTAGCTTCGGCTGTCTGGCACGTAACGTCGTCCTGTTGAAACCAAATGTTGCTAATATCCTCCTCTTCAATTTCTGTGAACAAAAATTCGTTCAACATGGCTCGATAACGATCGCCATTGGCTGTAACGGCCACTCCTTGCTCATTTTCAGAGAAAAATGGCCCAATTATGCCTCTGGACCAAAATCCGCTAAACAGTAACTCGTCTTGGGTGTATCGGCTTTTCAATATATGCGTGCGGGTTTTCTGTGCCCTAAATGCGACAATTTTGCTTGTTTACATACCCGCCAAGATCAAAATGAGCTTCATTTGAAAATATGATTTTTTTGGCAAAATGGGCATCTTCTGTAAGTTGATCGCAGGCCCAGATTCCCAGCGTTGTTCAAGCGTATACACAACCATATTCGTTTAGCGGAAGGATAAAACTAATTATCTGTCAAATCAGACATGAGCTAAGTGTTACCATTCACGAAATAAGCACTAGTTGAAAAAAGAACGTTAGATGGCGGACCCTTTACTTTTATATAGACCTCGAATGGATCATGTTTATTTCATATAAAATATTATTAACAACCAAACATATTATTTTTAATTTAAATCAATTAACTTAAGTTTTATTAACTATAACATTTGTAAATGTATGTTTATTTAACTCTAATAGAGGTTATGTTTATTACAACTGTAAAATTTACCTTGATTTTAATTGCAAATAATTTTTTATTTAATTTTAGTCACCGAGTCCTGCTATGAATCGTATGGGATGGGCTTTACGCACGTTATTGGTTGCTGACAGTTCAAGTTGTTTAAAGGATAGAAAAGTAAGTAATACAGTAACGTAAGTAGCGTAGGAAACAACAACAAATTATAATAAACAGCTGTTGTTTACACAAGCAGACACACTCTTTCTCTCCGTCTCTCTCTGACTGTCATTGAGTGTAATAAAAATAATAATATTAAATGATTATTTAAATGGTTCTAAGTGCGGTAATAAAATATCACAATTAAAACACTAAACACGACACATACATACACACAGACACACTCACATAAACTTATCAACTATTAAATATTCTTCATATTTCTCGCTAAACATAATTGTGTTAAGGCATACCAACAGCCATTAACCTTAAAAATAACCGTTAAAATCTAATAAAAATGAGAGCAAGAGAAACAGAAAAAAGAAGAGAATAATGGTTGTTCAGCTAAAAAAAATATAAATAATTCAGGTCGAATATTGGAAGTCCTATATATCATAATAAAATTGTAGAATTATTTTCATAGTTAAATTCATATCAAACGTAGCTTCTTAAATATGGACTTAACCAAATTCAGTATCATGGCTCAAAAGCAATATTTTGTTATTTATTACCTTAATTTTCTTCAATTACTGTCTCAAACCCAATACCCAAACACCCAAACACTTACATACTGTGGTGTAGGGTATAAATATTACAGAAAAGAAAAGGAAAAGAGAAAATATTAGAAAAAATCAAGGATGACAGACGCCCGTTAATCGATGAATGACTCTACACAATGTTAAAGCATAAAATGATAAGAACACATTTAAAAAGAGCAGAGAAGAGTATAGAGACCGGAATTATACGAGGGGTACTATTTATATTAAGGGAACAGCAAAAAATAACAAATATTTTGAAATGAAAATGGCTTTCTTGTACTCCCTTGATGATCAATACCATTTTGCATTCGTTCAAACCATCTCTCAAAGCAGTTTTTCCATTCCTTTTAAAACACGACCACAACATGGTTTTTGAACACTTCAACTGCTTATTCGGCGCACGTAAATCGTTGACCATGCAGTTTAGCTTTGATTTTCGAGAATAAGAAGTCGTTGGGTACCAAATCAGGACTGTACGGAGGATGATGTTTTGACATGAAAATGGCTTTGTTGTACTCTTTGTGTACTTTGTGATGATCAATACACTTTTGCATTCGTTCAAACCACTTCTCAAAGCAGTTTTTCCATTCCTTTTGAGACACGACCAGAACTGCTTATTCGGCGCACGTAAATTGTTACCTTTGATTTTCGGGAACAAGAAGTCATTGGGTACCAAATCAGGACTGTACGGAGTATGAGACATCAAGTCGATGTTTAGGCTGCTCAAAAATTCACCTGTTTGACGAGATGTGTGAGAGCTCGCATTGTCATGATGGAGAATGATTTGTTTTCGGTGATTAGTTCTATGAATTTCTCCGAAAACTTCTGCCAAGCAAACCACTCACAATTGACCTTCCTACGTTGCTCGAGCGGGATAGTGGCCACATGAGCCACTTGGCCGAAGTAACAGGCGATTATTTGCTTCGCTGTGCTTTTTTCACGAACAACTTTTGTGGAATTTGGCTCGTCTTGAAATACCCACACGGTCGATTGCTGATTTGTTTTCGACTCATACGCATATAAAGGATGTTCTAAATTGACGTATCATTTTGATTTTTTCTGCCATTTTTTTTCTACTTTTAATTTTAATGCATACATTCCGGTTAGTTAATATGGAACGTTATACGAAGGAACAGCGTGTTTTTATTATTAAAACATTTTCAGAAAATGGCCATCGAAAAATAAGAAAAAATGAGAATTTTTTAACAAAATAATCTTCTCCGACGAAGCCCATTGCCAACTCAATGGTTACGTCAACAAGCAGAAATGCCGCATTTAGGGTGAAGTGAATCTTGGAGTTATCTTAGAGCAACCACTACATCCACAAACAGTTACGGTTTAATGTGGTTTATGGTCCAGAAGAATCATCGGACCATATTTTTTTGAAAACGAAAGTGTAAATGCTATTGAGGTCAATAGAAATCGCTGCAGGAAGTAGAGCTGCAAAACAATCGATAGTACTATCGAGAGTATCGATAGTTTTGTTTTTGGCTGACCATCGATAGTTTTTTTTCACTATCGATCACTTTCACTATCGCCAAATTCTATGAGTAAATACGCAGGCCACTAAATGTAGTCAAAGTCATATTTGCAAAAATTTGTTCGACGCAGGTTGTCAGCCGTATAGTTACATAGGGACACAGTCTCTTAAATTTTTATTTATTAAACCGAAATAAAGTATGAATTGTAACTAAAATATGTTCGTACACTTTGCATTTAAGCCAAATAAATTATTCTTCATTTCGTCAGACCATAGCATGTTGTTCTACCTATTACGGTGCAGGTGTTGCTTCCATTTTCTGAGACATTATACATTTTGAGGACTCTTACCCATATGTCTAGCTTCCATACGTTTTTTTCTTATTGTGCGCCTTGAAACAGGAGAATAAGTTAATTTTTGAGGCTTTTTGATGACTTGAAAGGATTAATCTTTAAAGTACAATTAAAAGTTTAACAAAACTGACAGTTGTTCCACGCTTTCTTCCCATAGTCTGTGCAGTTTTCTTCACTGGACCTCATTAATTACTTTAGTTTTAGAGCACTTCATGGTCTGAAAAATTTCCGCTATATAAGGATTACTCTTCCATCAAAAAACTCCAATACATCAAATTTTATGACATACCGCAAAAAATAAAGTGTCCCTATTATTTATTTCAATACTGTGTATTTATTATTATTATTTTTCTTTAACTTAAACTCTAATGTTGTTGGAACAAGTAACACTTAAGGCTGAGTTAGTAAAAATGTATCGCGAACTTGGGGATCAGCTGTGAAAATATCTAACATAACCAAAGCACGTTGCTGCTTAAGTTTTCATTGTCACGTATGAAGTCTACAGAATTTTGATTTTTACGTGGCAAATGTCAACTTCGGCATTACTTTAACAATAAATGGCTGACTGAACTGGCTGCTTTGATACGTTTTCACTAACTAACATCTAAAGTTTAACAACAGTGCACAGTCTTACGTTGTACGTTGTTTTCACTCACGCAGCCTTTAAAAGCATTCGATAGTATCGATAGTTTCGATAGTTTGCAAAAAAACTATCGATAGTTTTGCAGCTCTAGCAGGGAGTTGATCCGAAACTTTTTTGTAGCGGACATAGTGGTTTCAACATATGTGGTTTCACAAGATGATACCATTTGTCACACACCAAGAAAAACAGTGGAACTTTTAAAAGAGAAGTTCGACAAATGCATTATTTCTCATAGAGAAGGAGTAAGTTGTGGGGTTTTTGAAACCGAATGTGTGCAGCAAAATCCCACAACAGTTCAAAAGTTTAAAACCAACATTATCAAGCAGATATCAACCATTGACTACAGCTTTTGTGAAAAACGTGACTGATAATTTTGCTAAAAGATTGGGAGCCTACCGAGCCAATTGACCGACATAATTTTTTAACCATAATTTTGGACACCCTTTATATATGATTCGTCTTTTGAAGCAGCACGGCCGAACTTTTCAATCTTTTCCTTACACCAATCGATACGAGCCTTTTTTTGAGCGATTGATAAATTATAGGGTATCCAACGAGAACAAAGTTTTTTTTACAACTAAGTGTTCATGCAAAATCGTATGTATTGAAGTGGAACTAATGTGCAAGGATGTCTCTATCTCACAACAAGTCACATGACGATCTTGTATTATTAGTTCACGCACTGCATCAATGTTTTGTGGCACAACAACCGATTTTGAGCGCCCTCACGGAATTCGTAGCGACCGAACTACGACCACGATCGAATTCACTATACCAGCGATATAGTGTGGTTTTTGATGGTGCTTTATCGTCATACAAAGAATTGACGTAATCGACACATTCTTGTTGAAATAATCTACGTTGAAAGTTGTGGAAAATAATCCAACGAGAACCTTGCCATTTTTTGGCCAAATTGGTTTTCTTAACTCAATGTAAACAAAACAAATTTCACCGGTAAAGGGTATCCGAAATTAAGGTATCGTTTTTTTTCTACTTGTAATTTTGATTCTAAATTAGTATTCTCCGATTCTGAATACATTCCGGTTAGTTAATATGGAAGGTTACACGAAGAAATAACGCTTTTTTATTATTAAAACATTTTTTGAATTTGACAAAAGTTTTCAAAATGTAATTAGGAAGCCCAACAAGCAGAACTGCCGCATTAGGGGTGAAAGAAGTCAAGAAAGAGAATCTTAGAGCAACCATTACATCAACAAAAAGTTATGGTTTGGTGTGGAGGAATAATCGGACCAAAAGATATGGTCCGAAAAGTAAAACGAAAATGGAAATGCGATTACGATCAATGGAAATCGCTACAGGGAAATGATCCTAAGTTATATGTGGCGGAAAATTGCTGATTGATGATGACGTAAAGAATATGTGGTTTCAACAGGATGGTGCCACTTGTAACACAGCAAGAGAAACAATGAACTTTTTGAAAGAAAAGTTCAAAAATCGCATTATTTCGTAGATGAGGAGTAAATTGGTCACTAAGATATGAAACCTTTAACCTTTTTTTGTAGGGTTTTTTGAAATCGACAGTGTACAGCAATAATCCCACAACAATTCAAGAGCTTAAAACCAATTAGCAGATATCAACCATTGACAACGGTTTATTGTAAAACGTGATTGATAGTTTTGGTAAAAGATTGGTGGTCTGCCGAGCCTGCAGGTGGGGATCACTTGGCCGATATAATTTTTTATTTTTAACCGGAACCTATTTTTTTTATAAGGCCCAGGGGATGGCCCCTACTCATGCAGTGCATTGTGCTGGTACTAGGAAAATAGGTTGGCGCAATAATAAATGTGCCCATACTGATTTGCTTCTCAAACAGGCGAGATCTTCATGTGCCGCAGTACTTAGACGCAAAAAGGCTTTATACGAGCAACGCCTTCGTGCTAAAGTTCTTACTTTTTCTCGGGGAAGTAAAAACTTTTGGTCATTCTTTAAAAGGCTGAGGAACAACACTATTTCGGTTCCTGCTATTATAAAGAATGACCACACATTCACGAACCCGGTCGAAAAGGCAAGCCTTTTGGCCGAAATGTTTGCAAATAATTTTAACCACTGCCCGAACTTGAAAGAGTATCAGTAACTATGCTTTAGTATATTCGTTCGTGCCAGTGCTGTGAAGGGGGTCATTGCAAATCTTAACGTTAACATGTCTTCTGGGCCGGATTGCATACCAGCACTGGTCCTGAAGCAGTGCTCTGCGACGCTTGCGCGTCCATTCACCTCACCTTTTCAGTGCATCATATCGCACCGGTATTTTTCCATCTTGCTGGAAGGTTGCTAATGTAACGCCAATCCCCAAGAAGGGCGAGGCTAGTAACCCTGAGAACTACCGGTTATGGAGCGTATGATTAATCACCACCTTGTGGGATACCTGGAGTCAAACAATTTACTTAGCGATCGACAGTATGGTTTCCGAAAGGGCCGTTCTACTGGTGACCTGCTGGCGTTGCTCTCGGAGGAATGGAACAAGTCCATTCATGGTTTTGCCGATAATAAGGTTGTGGCTCTGGATATCTCAAAGATGTTTGATAGAGTTTGGCACGAGGCTCTCATTTCGAAACTTAATGCTTTTGGTGTCGGTAGTCACTTCTCTCGATTTATATCGAGAGAGATCGCTCTATAAGAGTGGTTATAGGTAGGGTCTCATGCGACGAGTTCAGGGTAAACTCAGGAGTACCGTAAGGCTCTGTTCTTTCTCCTACTCTTTTTCTAATATTTCTTAACGACTTTCTTCTTCTCACTTCTAATCCTATCTATTCTTTTGCGGATGACAGCAACATTTGTCACTCATATTCTTTTGATCATACACCGAGCCTTTTGGAGGTTAGGGCAAGAAGGATGAATCTAAACGACACAGTCACCAGTGACGTGCGAACAGGGTCGATTTTAATGCACGTAAGACTCCATGTCATATGTATCAATGGGTAATGTGGATATTGGGAAATCAGATGCTCTTGATGTTCTGGCCATGAGAATTCACTGTGACGTTCGTTGGAATGATCACATATTTCAAGCGTCGAAAGAAGCATTCAAGTGCCTTGGTCTCCTTAATATTTACAAGACCTATATCCGACCCAAAATGGAATACAACTCTCATGTATTGGCCGATGCTCCAAAGTCTATTTTGGAGCTTCTCGACCGCGTACAGGATAGGGCGAAGATGCTCTTTAATGACGGTGGGGTAGCCAACTCTATCGATTCGTTGGAACACCGTCGCAATGTGGCGTGTGTTTTATTGTTCTATCGGTACTATAACGGAATGTGTTCTAACGAAATTAAGGAATTAGTTCCCAAAAATCATATATTTTTACGTAGTACTCCTATTTCTCGTAGAGCACATCCCTTTGTAGTTGATTGTCCAGTAAATCGCACAACGCATTATAGGAAGAATTGTTCTTTGCTCGCACTGTTCGGTTGTGGAATAATCTTCCAGCGAAACTATTTCCTGCCACTTACGACATGAGTAAATGTAAATCTAACGTTCATAAACACTGCTCCCTCTGTCCTCCTTCCAATAATCGGAACCTATTTGTAATAAACTGAAATAAAAATATTTTTAATATCTGAAGAAAATTAATTTTTATTTAAATTAAAATTAAATTAAAATGACACCATTTTTACGTCATGAGTACGTTTATGCTAAAAAATGTCATACTCTATTATGGTGTTGCCATATTTAAGCTTTTGACATTAGTGTTGCCAACTACCATTAAATAAATAGTACCCCTCGTAGGTATGGTTAGAACACATTCGCTTTAAATGGCCTGAAATGGTTAAATAAAAGCAAGTTGTTAACATTTAAGAAGACTTTAATTAGTGATAACACTTGGAAGAGTACAGATAGGAGTGTGTGCGTGTGTATGTATGAGTACGTATGTGTACTATTTGTGTGTTTGCTTGTGTAATAAACACTTTAATTGTGTTAGTCTACGCATTAAAGGAAAAAATAAGAATGATATGATGATATTTCAAAGAGACAGGCAGTGTTATAACAGAAAAATGTATGGCAAGAGAGTATGATTAACTTTTATAATAAGTTATTGTAGTTGTTATCATTGTTATTGTTTTTTGTTTGTATATACTCGTATATATTCATTTATTGTATTATTTGCTGACGTTATTATTGTTTGTTTGTTTGTTTTTTTTTTTTTGCCTTTCTAGGTTTCTGGCAAACTCATACGTAAATGTGCTCCCGGTACTGAATTAGTAGATTGGTTGGTAAATTTATCGCCTATTGTTCATACCAGAGCCCAAGCGGCTGGCATGTGGCAGGCTTTACTTGAGGAAGGCGTTTTATCACATGGTAAATAAATGAGCGATTTGTTTTCTTTTTTTTTAATATCGTTTAAATATGATTTTATATATGTTTGTGTATATGTAAATATTTTAAATATTATGTATGTATGTATGGGCATGTCTGTATGAATTGTATTGTTGTTCAGTTTACCCGCTTTAGCATTTAATTTTTTTTTTTTTTTTTGTTTATTTATATTGCAAATATTTATTTTTTATGAATATAATAAAAACAAATGCCTCAGAAAAAATACTCCCCATTTCTAGGGAAATTGAAAATAATTGTTGGTTTTAAAAATGCATAAGAATTTATTCACCGTTAGGATATAAAAAAATAATGCAATTAAACTCAAATAACCGATAAAATTATGCATGAGCTTTTATACTTTAAATTAAATTTATATCATTATCACATAAATTGCGAAAATACATTCCAACTCTTTATTCTAAAGGTTTATTCCCATCTTAAAATTTATAAAACAAAATTTGTGTAAAATTTATCGAATTCTTTTAAAAGACCCATGAATGCCATTATGTATGAAATGTAAACTCGTACAAAATATCCGCTGAAGCTGCGTTGGGTGGCGCATGGACACATTGCATGTCCATTTTTCTACAACTGTTGCCTGCAAGCGCCGCCTTGGTTTATGGCTTATTCTCATAGATCTGTGATTTATATCCACATGCTTTAGGTACTGTATGGTAGGTCTTGTCAGCCTGAAGAGGAAGAGAAATCCGTACAACACCTACTCTGTGACTATCCCACTCAATGGGAGCTCTAACTAAAGCAACTGAGTGTATACTAATTCAATGATCTTAACTGTTTCAGAAATGTATCACTGTCGAAATTGGTCTTCTTTTAGATGAGCATTCTTGGGACTCTCTGATGTCTGGCTTTTCGGCCGCCTCCGAGGAAATCGCAGGTGGACCCATTCAGCTTAACTTAACCTAAATCCACACCAAATCAGCTTAAAATTTACACTTAACAGTTACTTTTTCTCTAAAGATGATTTTTTAATAAAAATCGGTGTTAGTTTCCAATTGCACCTTGGCCATTCAGTAAACACACGTCGCTGTCTATTATGGCTTACCTTCAGAGGTAATATTTTCAGCAAATCTTGAGTTGCGCCATCGTTTATTGAATCTGTGTTCTTTGTTTTACTCCAACCACACTGCGAGAAATCTTTTCGGTAGAACAATTATGACGACGGTAAGATGATTGATAAACAATTGTCTCATTTGCACGTTTTCTGGAACGCTTTATCCGTAAATGAATGTTTGGCTAAAGAAACTGAATGAATAACAGCCAATTTGGCAGATGTAGCTTCGACAGTATGACTCTATCAACTGTCAGAGTTTGTAAGTGACTTTTGAAAGGCACTTGATTAGTTCCAAAAAGAGAGGTCTGTTAAAGAAGCTTACAAATTTATTACATCAAGCTTAAGTTATTACATTAAAAGACTACAACTGTCTTCCAATCGTTTATCTAATTACAGTCACCTAACCAGTTTCAAGTAGTCAATGAAGTGGATAGTAAAAAATGCTTTACTTATTGAAATATTTAAAAAAAAAAGTTATTCATTGATAAGAGGTCTGTTAAAAAAATAAGTAATTTCCTTAAAATATTTCCATAAAGTTGTCAAAATAAATAACTGCCGTTAAAAGAACCTGCCTAAGCAATCGCTTTAAAACAATGTAGATTAAGACGTATATACATATATAGGTTTGTACACTCAAACCTCGTTTTTTGCGAATTCAAATTTATGCGGTTTTAAAATTTTCATTTTTTTTGTGTTGTTGTTGTTTTCTTATGTATTATACATTTTAATTTACAACAGAAAGACTATATCAGTCTACATATGGGCATTTACACCAAAATATAAAGTTACGCCAGATCAATACTTGCTTATATCTTCAAATCATTTAGCGTGAATGCTGTCAAATTATTATCGAATATAGTAATTAAGCAGCACTAGTAGAAGTATCCGATGACAACATTATTAATTTAATTCCAAATAATGTCGACGAAATAATGTCATAATGAAAGTGATTGTCAGGAAATAATTGAACTTCTGACTTCAAAAATAAATCGTAAAGTTCTTAATAAAGTTAATGCGCTATATAACCAAATTTTCTATGCGGATCTAGATTCGGAACGATTACTGAACCTTCAATGTGGACTTCATGATCTACTTTCTGAATATCATAAGCTGTAGTTAGTTAATTAATTACGACGGACACATCCAGCCCACCTGGGTCCAGTATTGATCCCACTATGATACCCTTCAGTAATCCAGAAAATGGAAAACGTATATGTCCGCGTCTAGGTGCAATCCGAACCAACCAGACGCATGTACAAAAGAAGAGATCTTGCCGATATTCACACCGGCCAGATTCGACAAGTCATCCAGAAACGGACTGCCAAGGTAAGCAGTCCTAATATCCGAAAGACTCGGGTACTGACATAGGAAGTGCTCGACAGTCTCCTCTTCCTCCTCATCCTGACAACACCCACAATAGTCATTGAACGGCAGACCCAATCTCCTAGCGTGCGCACCAGCCACCCAGTGCCCAGTAATCACAGCCACAAGAGTTCGCAGCCTAAGTCGCGGTACCCCTATAATAGACTGCGAGCGAACCTGATCATATAGGGGTCAGATTTTCCTCGCTACAGTGCACGTGGGTTCATCATCCCACCGTAGCTGTGCCATACCCAATATGTACCGCATGACCATAAGTCTGCAAGAGGAGAGTGGCATCCCAACTCAATCTCCTCATTTCTGAGGAGAGAGCCAGCCCTCACAAGTTCGTCTACCACACAGTTTCCCCGTGTGTCCGAATGAATCCTTACCGAGATAATCTCCAGGTCTGAATATCTCGCCATCTCGTCGAGAGATTCCCGGCATTCACACACCAGTCGCGATGTCGAGTAGAAACCGGGAGCGCCCTGATCGCAGCCTGACTGTCCGTACAGATCCGGATATCACTGTCATATACCCAGTAGTACATCAACCAGTCCGCTGCCGAACCTTTATCGGCGAGACCTCCGCCTGTAGGACACTGCAGTGGTCCGGCAGCTTAAAGGATTCCCTCATCCCGTATAAAGGAATAACGATGCCGCCCACAACCCTTTCCGAAGATTTTGATCCATCCGTGTACATCTCAACAGTACCGTGTCCAGTTACCGGTTCTGGTGAGATGCACACGGAGAACCTTCTATCCAGGAAGGGTTTGGGTGTGCAGTAATCTATCCCCTCAGGGATCGTATCCAAATACCTGAAGATGGCCGCATGCCCGTAGACCCTGTCTGACCATGCCCCTGCCATCCTCAATCTTATCGCAGACATGGCCGCCATCTGTCCGTTCAGCAGTACAAACAAGGCCCTCGAAGGAGTGGACCTGAGCGCACCTGTAATCATCAGTGCTGTACACCGCAGAACCCTATCAAAGATCCTGCAATATGTCGATTTCTCCAAAAACCTCCACCATACAACCGCACCATACATAAGTATAGCTGTAAAACCAACTGAAAATTTCAATCTCACAAATTCTGATGACAAATTATTATGCAGGAGAAGTAACAGATGAAGCTCCTGAAAACTCGTTGACCGCTTCTTACAGTCATAGTAAGAGAATCTCTGGCGATGAAAATAATGATCAACAAAATGATAACAAAACATTAATTGTTTCCTCTAGTAATGAAAGTGATATGGACCAATTTAAAAACGGTATGGATACGTGTTTAGCGATTCCGATATATCAGGTCACCCAATAAGTCCGTAAGATGGCCATCTATGTGCCATGTGTTACTAAAATTTTGTACATTCCATATGATTTTTATTTAGTACTAACCTTCAAACGATACGTACTCGTAAATAAGTTTGACAGCAATCTGACTATTGATACGTGAGTTATAGCATTTTGTGTGAAGCAACTCGTGTTGTTGAAAAAAATGGAAAAAATGAATTTCGAGTTCTGATAAAGCTTTGTTTTTTGATGAAAAAAAAAAAATACAGTGGAAACCAAACAATGGCTTGACAAACATTAACGAAACTCTATTCCATCGAGACAAATGGCAGAGAAGTGGATTACTGAATTTAAACACGGTCGTACTACCACAAATGATGCAGAGCGCAGTGGACGTCCAACTGAGACTGTTATTCCAGAACACATCCAAAAACATCCAAAAATTGGCTATGAACGATCTCAAATTGGAGTTGCGCGAGCTAGCTGACATTGTAAAGATATTAGATTAGTAGAGTTTTAACAATTTTACGCGAAAACTCTCTTCGAAGTGGGTGCCGCGTGAGCACACAAATCGATGAAAACGATGGCAAAATGAAATGAATGAGATTCGAATTGCTAACTCATCCACTGTATTCTTCGGATTTAGCCCCTAGTGACTTGTTCCTGTTTTCAAATCTCAGGAAAATGCTTGCTGAAAAGAAATGTAAGTTCAATGCAGAATTAATCGCTGAAACTGATGCCTATTTTGACGAGCAAAGAAGTCGTACTATAAAGTGATATGAAAAAGTTTGAAAATTGCTGTACTCGTTTTATCGTCCTCGCAGGCAATTATGCTGAATAATAAAACCGAGTTTTGTCAAAATTTTGTTTATTTCTTACTTATGCTACGAACTTATTGAGTGACCCGTTAAAAAATATTATTACAAATTAATTTTTATTTTTTTAATCTCCCAAAATTTACACAAGATTTAGAGGGTGTCCCAAGACGAAACGTTTTTTTTTTTGTCGCCATTTGTGCAGTCAAATATTGGCAACCCTAAAAAAACAGCTGACAGTTTAGGGTTAGTGAAAATGACGTTATCTACTATATAAAAATAAGTCGCGTTTTCCTTCCTGACGCTTAATATACATGTTCTGTGTGGCGTGAGGAGTGTTTCTATGTAGTTTGATGTTCGTCCGACAGATGGCGCAATATTTAGTTTTTTTGTGTTATTGCACCGTAACTCAAGAACTACAGCACTGATTTCAACCAAACTGTATATACATGCTCTATGGGGCATGAGGAGTGTTTCTGTGTAGTTCGTTCAGAATTTGTTGAAGCTTCGCATAAAAAAAAAATTTTTTGCTTTTTTTTTAACAATGATTTGGAAACTGTGCAACAATGCAATTCGACAACTTTGTTTCTTTTTACAATAATTTCCAACATGATTCCATGATTTTATGTTTAAAAGGTTTTTATTGCATTTTGATGGCGAAATAAAAAACCATACCATACCATAACCTCATAACCAAAAACAATTTCTTACGGAAAATTAAATTTTGGGCTTTTTATGTCTCCTTTTTTTAAGCCACACATACATACATACATTTTCAAAACGTTTTATATATTTTTTTAAATGTGTTTTTATGTGCGCTTTTTATATGCTTTTCCGGGGCTATTTACTAAAAGTGTCATTCATATGTATTCATTTTCGTTTACTTTTCCTTCTTCTCTTTTTTATTCACAGTCAATAAAGAGCAACCCTTTAAGGATAAATGTTTTCTGTATCGATTTCGTGTTGATGAAGATGGTACCGCTGGCGGTCACCCCTCAACGGATGATATAAACGCAAGTAACGAACATGTACGTGAACATTTAAGTACTCTATTCCAACGTGGACCAGACGCTACATTACGTATGATATTACGTAAACCGTAAGTGTATACATATTTTTGTTCCTCTAAAGCATTAAATTAGAACGAAAATAAAAATTTGCTAAAAGTAATAAAGTCTTTAAATAAATCTTTATTAAGAAAGAATATTTTTTATATAATGAAATACCCATAACTTACAAAATCCTTAAGTGTTTTCCTTAAAAAAAAAGTAAAAGTAAAGCAAAAGAGCAATTGCAGCAATTGCATTAAATATTAAAATATTTTAAAATGAAATACAGTCACAAATGAAAAATAAAAAATAATTTTTCTAAAATAAATTGCATTTTAAAGCAAAAAAAAAATCAATTCTGTTCAAATATCTTTTTATTTGTTATTATTTAGGAAAAGAAAATATTTGAAAATCAAAAAGTTTTCTTTTCATCCAACTTTTTTAAACTTTTTTCTTATTTTATTCTTTTTATTTTCTTATATTAGTTCACATGAACGCACACCCGAAGAATTGGAATTGGTATTTGAGGAACTTTTACATATTGCAGCCCTATCACATCTCTCAACAAGCATTAAACGTGAATTATCGTCGATTATTGTTTTTGAATCACATGCACAAGCTGGCACCATATGTAAGTGTGAAAATATTTTATTTCACAAATATGAAGAAAATATTTTTAGAAAATATTTTTCAACTCAAAAGACAAAATTATGAAACATTTTTGTCTAATAGAATAAAAACTACACTCTTGTCGACTTTATATAGGGTTTTTCATTAAGATCTTTATTTAAGAAGAGGTACTTATTAAAATAACCTGACAGTTTCATCAGTAGTAAGTCACATATTTAACACAAGTACTGCCATGAGTACCAACTTTACTCACAAGTGAGTACCAGCTTTAAAGCCATCTATTTGGTTTCTATATTAAGTTTCGGAGTATAACTAAACTCTCGCCGATCTATGGGTCATGGCACCTGGTTAAGACACCACACTGCGATTTGGAAGGGTGCCCTACCACAGGCTAGGCAGGACACAAGTACGGTGTGAGAATGAACCTACGTGCTGTGTACCCAGACAAACTTGCTGGCCACTATACGATCGGGTTCGTTCGCGAATCTGTGTTGAGATTTCCGCGAATTAGGATGCAATTCCTGGTGGCTGTTATTACTGCGCACTGGGTAGCTGTACGCATGCTAAAAGCCTGTGTATAGTGTTCAATAACTACTGTAGGAGTTGTCAGGATGAGGAAGAGGAGGAGACTGTCGAGCTTTTTCTATGTTAGTGTTTTCCTTGGCAATCCGTTTTTGGCCATTCCCCACGGTGCCCGAGGTACTGCCACCAACGCTCCCCACCCATGATAATCACAAGTGAGAATGTTGGAGACTAAAACTGAAACTAAAAATGTTGGATCTAAACTTCTGCTCTGATAAGGGTCACAGCACCCGTTTGAGGTTTAATCCACAGCCACCCCGAAGCTTTCACAAGGGGGCTTACCCAAAAGTCGGGCAGGGACCGAAGTGCCTGTGGCTCCCGTCTTCCGTGGCACCAGATTACTCTGGTCAGGCTTCGTAGCACGCGAATGGGGTGAACTCACCCACGGTGAATCTGTATGCCATATCGGTCCTAGCTGTCAGCGGGCTTTCTTCATTTTTGCATGCGTCTCTGCTTAGTTACACGCTACCTTCTATAGGCATCACAGTGAAATCAGTATGGACTAACTAATTAACTTGTGTCGATTCAATTGATTTTCAAGATAAGTAGATGATTAATCTACTGTATCTCGCCTCCCTTATCATAGTCGGTCAGGGACCTATTTTCCTACGGGCCCCCGACACTCTTGGTACCAGTAATAAGACTCCGGTCAGACTTTGCAGCATACATACTGCTACAAGTTAAACTTGTAATAGTTCTATACTGGTGTCTAAAAACTATCAGTAGTAGAAGCTTTGGCAGTTGTTGTTACAATAAATTAAATTTCGCTCTTTTTACTACAAAAATGGCACGGATCTGTTAAAACTTCATTTCGTTAAATTCTTGATGTTTTCGGTCAGCAAATTCATCCTTCTAAGACTGCATTCAAGAATTTGTTCGATAAGTATGAGTCTACTAGCTCGCTATTTAATGTGCCAACACCAGCGCATGTTCGACTTTATCGTGAAAGCGAAAATGCTGCCGTAAGCCTTACTGTTGAAGGAAGTCCGTATACGCTATTTGATCGATGTACTCAACAATTTAGTAAAACGCAACGACTATTAGCGAAATATTTGTATAAATTTAATACAACTGGTGCATGAATAGCGAGCGGCCGACCATACACTTCGCTGTAGATTCGCTTAATTCATTCAAGACATTCCGTTGGTTTTAGACTTCTTTTTACACTCTCTCAGGGTCGCATGACCGTAGTAGACTGAGACAGGCCAAACGGTTGGTAGGGTCTTTCTTCAATCGAGAAGAGTTGTGTAGCTTACGGAGGGATTTCTATCGCGACACTACTACCAAAGATATTATCTAAAGTGGTCACATCTCCTGGATGAAACACAATACCAGATGAAACTACAGGGCACATTTTCTGCGACTGTGTTACGCTAACTAGGACCAGATTGCAGGTTTTCAACATGGGTCAATTGGTTTGGAGGAAGATTGGATCTGTTGCTATCAGAAATTTACTCGACCTCAGTCGGAGATCGAAAAAATTGCTGTCTGAATATTATTTTCGGCTTTCCTCTTGAGTGAACGATTGTGTTTAACTGGACATCGTTTACGGTCATCGTGAACTAATGAGTGTGTTGGGGTGATCATATGAGTCATCTTTGGTGACTGCAGTAGGACACAAAAGATCGTTTAGGTCGGAGTGTCTGCAACCTACTGTCTGATGATAATAATAATTAATAATAATAATGCACTTCTCTGAAGTCATTTAAGAATATTGCGCTGATTCTTCTGGTAAAACAATTTTTTCGGTTAAGCCTTCGTCAGCAAGTAAAATCGTCGTATTTGGACTTTTAAAGTTCCGAGAGCATATGAATAGAGCACACTAGGGTGCGCCATGTGGCATTTATTTGTAATTATTTAGCCCTCTTTTCCGTCAAACCCACCATAGCCTTTTTGGTGGACATTCATCAGAAAAGAAACCCATTACTTTATTTGCTTTTTAGTCTCTGTAGTATTGTGTTGGATCCACGGACCATTGGATCTTTATATTCCAAATTATTAACTATTTCTGGCTTGACGTCCTCTTTTAGGCAACCGTAACGTTTGTCATTCTTGGTGCTGTTGCGCAGACTACGGTGGATGTGGGTTTTGAGTACCGAGCAGAGAATATGATTTAAAAAAATAAATAAACTGTGGTTTTCGTATGTTAAGTTGAGAGACTTCAAACCTTCTCCTGACAAATCCCCCAAAAAGAATCCTTTTGGCTCTCCAGTCAGCTGATAATGACAAACCTCATAGAAATGATGCGAATTAAAACGCCACCTACTGGGGAATAATGGCAATGCTAAGTAAGGATCACCGCCACCACCTCACAATCATATGGAGGCGAGCTACAGGGGACTAATTAGCTACTTATCTTGAAATCAACCGATTAAACTGACACAAATTAGTTAGTAACAGCGGTTATCAAGACACTGGTCCAGCTCTCTTCGATCTAATACTGATCCCACTATGATGCCTATAGAAGGTAGCTATATGTCTGCACCCCGATCCGAAACGAACCAATCATACGCATGCACAAAGGAAGAAAGCCCGCTGACAGTTAGGTCCGATATGGCATGCAGAAACGAACTTCCAAGGAATACACTGACATAGAAAATGCTCGAGAGACATCTCCTTTTCCTCATCCTGACAACTCCTACAGTAATAATTGAACGATAGATCCTGGCTCCTAGAATGTTTACTAGCTACCCTGTGCCCAGTAATAACAGCCACTAGGAATCACATCCTGTGTCGCGGCAACCTCAAAACAGACTCCGAACGTGCCCGTTCGTATAGAGGCCATCAAGTTTGTCTTGATACAGAGCACGTAGATTCATTCTCAACCCGTATCTGTGTCCTTCTAAGAATATGTGGCAGAATCAGAAGTCTGAAAGAGGAAAGTGGCATCCCAATGTCCTCGTTTCCCAGAAGAAAGCCTACCCTCGACAGAACTGGCACAAGGCAATGGATATTTTTTTAGAAAGCCAAATGCTCCCAAGAGGAGTAAAGAGAAAAAATAAACACTTCGAAACTGGGTAAATCACTTTTCAATCATCAAAATTTATGCTGCAGTGTTTACAGGTATCAGTGCAGTATTGAAAGTTACTATGAAGCAAATACAAAATGTTGCAGTGTAATCCAACTACCTTAGTATGTTAAATATAACGTTATATCAGACTAAAACTGATAATCCTCATAATTTAGGTTGATGCTTCATGCCACCACCTATAATTCTAAAAAAGAATTCTCAAGAGTTCTTTCTTTTCAATCAACAACCAATAAAAGTGAAAATTTTATAATTTTTCTTAAATTTTTCGTCACTTTATACTTATAAATAAATAATTCATTGAATAGATCTTTAAACCAAGTTAACATTTTTATTTAATTTCTTACTCAATTGCGCATTACATTACAATAAAACAAATAAAATTTCTTAACAACAACCAACTTAAATCCGCTAAATAAAATCGAAATGGAAACAAAAATTTCCTTCAATTTAATCATAAAACAACATCAGCCATCTCTCCTTAAACCGCTTGGGAGCTGAGTCATACCACACCACCACGACTTGATAAAATAATAAGACCCCTCCCTCCATAAGAGAGAAGAAAAGAGAAGCTTTTCCAAACCTTTTTTTCTGTTTTTAAATTCTTGTTCAGCACTTTAATAAAAGAGAAAAATAAGGAAAGAAAAGTTTGTTTTATAATTAATTAAATACCTATGGGGGAGGGAAATTCAGTCTCAATTTAAATTGTAAAGAATTCAAGTTTGTCATATAAGAACAATCAACACAAGAACCTTTCACTAGAAAAATAAAAGCCATTAATTAAGAAAGTATAAGTCACGTCCGGCTATATAATACCTTTCAGAAGTAAATTCAAAAATTTTTTCCATAAGCGCTTGGAGCAGTTATGAGTTGATTAACTTTGTTACAGTAAAACTGAACGATTTTGAATTTTGCCGAAAGTCCAGCAGTCCATTAACCACCAAGCTGGTACTGAGTACAATATAGCTTTGGCGGCGTTAGTAAATATATACAGGGTGGTCCAACCAAAAGTTTTCAGAGAATTATCTGAATATTTTTTATTATGTTAGAAGAATCTATGACAATTATGTGTGAAACAATATATCGGCCAAATGCTCGCCACGGCTTCAGTGGCATACCTCTATCCGTCGGTCTATATTTCCAATGACACTGAGACATAATTGAGGTTCAATGTCGTTAATGTGCCGAATTATCTCATCCTTTAGCTCTTGAATTGTTTTTGACTTATCGACGTATACTTTTCCTTTAAAATATCACCAAAGAAAGAAGTCCAACGGTGTTTAGTCACATGATCGTAGCGGCCAAGTAATATCGCCACGACATGAGTAACACAGCCATTGAATTTCTCGCGCAATAGAACCATTGTTTCATTGGCTGTATGGCAAGTGGAACCACATTTCATCCAAGTCCATATCCTCAATTTCGGGCCACAGGAAGTTTATAATCATCACCATTTACGTTAACTGCTTGACCGACCCGATAGCGTCGCTAGCCAATAAACCGCACCAAACAGTCACTCTTTGTGGTTGCATCGGCTTTTCAACAATCACTTGTGGATTTTAGTTTCTCATTCTCCTGATTGTAAACACATTTGTTCGATTATGCTGACCAAATAACTCACGAAGTACACGAAATGTATTTTGATTTGAATGTCTCTTTTCATAAAAGGCTTTAACAACCTTAACGCGCTGCTCAATTGTGTATCACCTCCCCATGGTCGAATTTGTCAAACACTGAAACAAATAAATGTCAAATTAAATTGGGCAAAATACTTGACGTTAAGGTGTGACTCACAATTAACATCGTGCTTTATGGTTGAACCACCCTTTAGTAAAATACTCTGCATTCTGAAGGCACTGACATCATATTAACTGGGAGCGCGTCTAGTTGGGGAGGGCTTTGACTATCTTTTACGATCTAGTGCAGCGAATAGCGTTGTGTTTTGCTGAGTCCCGGCTCATTTTGGAATAACTGGCAATACAATTGCTAACGAACTGGAGATGGCAGGATCTGCTGCGGCGTTTACTGGTCTAGAACACTTTTGTGGGATTAATTAGTCAGAGTCCAAGTCAGGAATGCGCAGCTTGAAACACTCTCTCAGGGTCACACATTGGGTGAGCGCTCAAGGAATGCGATAGGCCAAACTGCTATAGGAGCTTTTCTCCTACCGAGAAGGGTTATATAATGGAGAGTATAGTAGGTTTCCTAGTAGAACACTACTACCTGAAATATCATATCAATAAGTTACCTCTCCTGAATGAGACGAAGAGCGATAGAGGATGAAACCACAGTACAAATTTTGTGTAACCGGGGTCAATTGGATCCGGCGGAGATTAGATCTGTTCCCATCATGCATTTACTTGACTTAATTCGAAGGGCGGAAAAGTGTCTGTTTGAACATGGCTTTCTTTTCTATATGGGGGACAATTAACTGGTACGATTGTAGGCATCATTTACGGGAGGAATCGTTCTGATGATTGTGTGGGGGTGATCATATGGATCATCTTCCGTGATTATAGTAGAGCATAAAAGTTCTTTTAGGTCAGAGTATCGGTCGTTAGGCAACCTATTGGTTATGACGATAATGATGATACTCTGCGCTAAGGGTTAGTGAAACTTCGTTAAACTTCTCTGAATCGAATTTTATCCAAACAAGACTAGACCAATGAAAATACTAATTGTTTCTTCAGATTACAAAATATAAGGTAAACACATATACAGAGTGCCCTAGGAACTTGTAAAGCATCGAGGTGGAGCTGCATTACAATTAATGCCGCCAATATTGTTCCCGAAGTCTTTACACACTTGGCACAGACAAGGTATTACATACACCAGGGTAGTGAAGTTCTTTATGGCAACTCTGGGTTCTATTATGGCGTTGTTGTTGCCTACGCTCTAATCACTACACCACGCTACCAGGAATCACTGAACTGAATCATTGGGTAGAAAATTTTATGACAAATATGAGTTAAGGCTAAAAGGATAATTGAGTGAAAGACTTGAGTCCATTACTGATCGGTTTTTAGTAAATTTAGTGGTAAAACTACATAAAATATAGTAAAGCTAAGTTCACTACGAATAAACAGTGTAGGATACATAAATTAAAGAAAAACCATCATTTAAATAAGAATTAATTTCTTGAGAAAATATTCATACTCTTTTTGCAATTATAAGAAAAATCAATTACAGTTTAACCTCGATAAATCCAATTATTATTACTTGGAAGAATTTACTTCAAAGTATATCGGGTGGGCCATCTATCGATTTAAATTTGAACCAGCAGCTATTTCGAATCTGGCACTGCTTATGTCATTCTATTCTGTCACAAAATTCAGTACATTATCTCCACTGAACGAAATGAATTAATTTACGCTTAGGCAACGTTGGGATTTACTGTAAATTTAACCGTACGTGGTCTTACAGAAGCCAATGCATCCATTACGGGTGACTGTTTGGTGTGGCTTGTGAAGCGGAGGCATCATTGGCCCATTTTTCTTTGAAAATGAGTCCGGCGCAACCATTACGGTCAATGGAGACACCTATTGCACCATGATAACAGATTTTTTTATGCCCGCTCTCCATTGTGAACGATGTTGGCTTTCAACAGGATGGTACAACTTGCCACACATCTTATGTCACAATCGATTTATTGAGTCAAACGTTTGATGTCTGTTTAATTAGCCGAAATAATGATGTCAGTTGGCCGCCAAGAAGCTGCGTTTTAACACCGTTGGACTATTTTCTCTGAGGCGCCGTTAAAGACAAGGGTTATGACCACAAACCATAGACAATTGCGCATTTGAAGGCTAACACTCGTTATGCCATGGCCGGGAAACGACTCCATACACTCGAAAAGGTTCTCGAAAATTGGTCCGATCGAATAGGGTACGGTAAGGCCAGCTGCGGCAGCTATAAGAATGAAATAATATTTCATTTCTAACCGGAGCAATTGTACTTCCAAACAAAAAAATAAATTTGACAACATTTCAAACCGTTTTTGTTTTATTGCATTTTTAAATGGCCCACCCTATAGAATACGTTTTTTTCAAGAATTTTACTTTAGTTTATTGAAACTTCATTTTTATAAGTTAAAGTTAGAGAAGTTTCACTGTACTTACTTACTGGTACAATATTTAAGACCTAAAAAATGTTGATCGAAATTCTTTATATTTTCCTTTCCTGCAAGATCTCATACCCATCCGTTAATTTTTTTCTTTTATTTTCTCATTTAAAAATCATTTTAAATTCAATTCCAACAACGAATTGAATGACTTGACTGACATCTGTATTGTTTACTTCTTCGACACACACATCCATACCTCAACATAGTGTTCAGTCAAGGTGATGAAGGACGTTCGTGGTATATAATTCTTAAAGGATCCGTAGATGTTGTTATACACGGTAAAGGTACTGTGGCCACCCTTAAGAGCGGTGATGACTTTGGTAAACTGGCTTTGATTAACGACGCACCCAGGTGAGTTAATTTTTTTATAATTTTTTCTTTCTTTTTTTCTTTATTGTTGTGTTCAGTGTTTGGGGAATAATAGGGAGTGGATGTATGTGACACTGATTACATTCCATTTTACTTTACTCATATATCTGTGCGCTTTTATTTTTAAAGAGAAAGAGAAAAATTGTTAATCGTGGTATTCTTTTTTATTTAAAACATTTTGGTATTTTAAAAATTTAATTTTAATTCAACAGCTTTCGCTGCGAAAATAAGCTAAGCGGTTAACAGCACTTGTACGCAATGTGGGAAACAGTGAGTGTTCACTCTAGAATGCGAGTAAAACGAATCTACATAAAAGTGCAAATATATTTAGCTGGTACTCAAATTCGTAACAGTTGAGACAACCCTTACATTTAGCGCTCAAATTACACTTATTTTCTGCATTAAATTCTTAACAAACTATCGATTAAGGCTCAATTAGATATGACTTAGAACATAACGTCATAAACATAATCATAGTCGTGACAACCACAATCAAAATATTGTCACCACTAATCGAAGACATTGTTGCACATAAGGTTGGTTGGTTGTGTTGCGACTATGGCGTTATGTTAAGTTACATATGTATAACTAAACCCTAAGACTTCATAACTTCAAAATAAATTTTTGTAACCCTTTAAAACTATTGCAAGTTAATAGCATGTTCACACAGGATTTCGAACTACCCCGTTCGCATGACAGCTTCGTAATTCATTTTTATAGTTATTCTTCTCTATCTTATTATTTTTTATTGTGTTATTTGGCAGTAAATTGCGCTTCAGAAATGGAAAAAGGCTTAGAAATTTATATAAAAACATTTAGCGCGGACAAAAACCTTATAAGAATTAGGTATAACATTGATTTTTAGTAATTGTTGCCGTTCTCAACAAATACACAATTTAATATTTAGGAGAATGGAAGGCTCACACTCACTTATCTAATTCACTCAGTTACTGGCTGATGATGTGTATCGTTCACGACTTTGTTTGAACCTTATTTATAAACTTCCACGCCGACTTTTTGACTGATGATTTCTATTGACCATGAGGCTATTTGGATCAAATACTGTAACTATAGCTTTAATGGTTCTTAGGATATAAAAAAACAATATTTAGTTTATATGGGTGGTACCACGGCCTCTTTTTTCCAATTCCGCGCAGTTTTTGATTGATAATTTGTATTCACTATGACGCCATTCTGACAAAATTCAGAAGCTTTTGCTTTAACCTTCTCAAGATATACAGAAACCAATATTTAATTTTTCTGGAAAATACCACGCCTACTTTTCCAGTTCCTGCCAGTTTTGACTGATGATTTGTACTGACTACGAAGTCATTCAGACCAAATTCTGAAACTTTAGCTATAACCATTCTCAGATATATAGATATGTATACTGAAGTCAATATTTACTCTGTATGAGAAGTAACACGCCCAATTATAGACTTATGATTTGTATTGACTATGAATCTAAAGGGTCCGCCATCTAACGTTTTTTTCAACTAGTGCTTATTTCGTGTCCGTTACCGCATGTCTGATTTGACAGATTATCAGTTTTATTCTTCCGCTGAACGAATATGGTTGTGTATACGCTTGAACAACGCTGGGAAATATTGCGACATTACTTTGAAAATCATGGTAATGTTGCAGAATCAAAAATCATCTTTTCAGATGAAGCTCATTTTGATCTTGGCGGGTACAGAACAGATCTTATGTTTTGCCCTCGTACGGCCACTGTACTCAAACTTACCCACCATACTGAGAACAGTCCTCTCGATAGGATGATTACGGCAAACTCAAATTGGGTGAAACGCTCGAAATGTGGCCGCCAAACAGAAAAACTTTGATAAAATAACAGATTAGTTTTTGTTTTTGTTTTTTCATTTTTATAAAAAGGAATTTAGCATTTGCAAGTGTTGTTTAACACTACATAAAGGGTCCGCCATCTAACGCTTTTCTTCAACTAGTGCTTATTTCGTAAATGGTAACACTTAGCTCATGTCTGATTTGACAGATAATTAGTTTTATACTTCCGCTGAACGAAATCTATGTATACGCTTGAACAACGCTGGGAATCTGGGCCTGCGATCGATTTACAGAAGATGCCGATTTTGCCAAAAAAAAATCATCTTTTCAGATGAAACTCATTTTGATCTTGGCGGGTAAGTAAACAAGCAAAATTGTCGCATTTTGGGGCACAGAAAACCCGCACGCATACATTGAAAAGTCGATACACCCAAGACGAGTCACTGCTTGGTGCGGATTTTGGTCCAAAGGTATAATTGAGCCATTTTTCTTCGAAAATTAGAAAGGAGTGGCCGTTACTGTTAATGGCGATCGTTATGGGGCCATGTTAAACGAATTTTTGTTCACAAAAATTGAAGAGGAGGATATTAGCAACATTTGGTTTTAACAGGACGGCGCTACGTGCCACACAGCCGTAGCTACACTCGATGTTTTGCGCCCTGTTTTTGAAGATCGCATTATCAGCCGCAGAGCTGATGTCGTTTGGCCACCTGGAGCTGCGATTTGACACCGTTGGACTATTATTTGTGGGGTGCTGTCAAAGATAAGTGTTACGCCAACAAGCCAGGGACAATTGACGCTTTAAAGAACAATATTCGTGAAGCTATTGGTGAAATACAGATGCACACAATCGATAATGTGCTTAAAAATTGGGCCATTGCATGGCCAGCCGAGACAGCCATTTGAATGAAATTATTTTCCATTATTAACCAGAATGATTGTACTTTCAAATAAAAAAAGAAATTTGAGAAAATATTCAGTAGTTTTTTTGTATAGTATTTTCAAAAAAAAAAAATTATTTGGCGGACCCTATATTTGAGTTAAATTTACAGACTCTTTCTGTTACCATTTTGAAAATATAGATAAAAAAAAATATTCTTTTGTATAGGCGTGGCACCGTTCAGTTGGAATTTTTGCAATTTTTATAGCCTCTTGTACCTCCCAGACTGTGAAAATTGCAAGGAAATCAGGCGTTTAGCTGTCTACATACATACACACAAACATACTTTAATTTTTATATATAAGAAATGATGTTTTGATGAGGGATATTAGTTTTCTCGGAACTTGTGAATGAATTTAAAAGACTGCTCCACCATTTTCAAAATACTCGGATTTATTCAGTGCAGTTCAGTTAAAATTATTGTTTTTACTTTTTAAATTAGAAATCAACAAAAATCGGTATATAGCTGTCCCCAGTAATACAATATACGACTGTTTATTAAAAATTACAATGGCTCTATAATCTATAAATTATAGTCATGCTAGATCGTTCACAAAAGTTTTTTAATTGTTACCATAAGTATAGCATTCGTTATATCTGTATTTCACTATAGTTGTATGAAAAGCAAAACTAATTTCGTATAATGAGTTTTTAATGGAATTACTTCTATAAAATGGTCTTTTTTATATTCAAATAATCAATAAAAATAATAAATTAAAACTGATTATTATACAAATAATGCCGCGGTTAGATAAAAAATTAATTAACATCCATAAGTGGATTAAAAGTAAAAGTTTAAAATATAAAAATTATAATCACTAGACTTGTAAATCCTATAAATATCCTAGAAAAAAGTCTGGTACTACTAAATTAAATAGTTATTTGAAAACAATATGCAAAAACTAAATCCATTAACTACGTTACTCACAGTAACTTTGCCAATTTTTTTTCTGTTCTCGCTTAAAGGACAATTTTTAATTCCAAATTCAATATTCTTTTAAGAAGCCGCTATATTCGGAGTATAATGAAAGACAAAACCATTATTTTCGCCGTCCCGTTCTGACCTCATAGCATTTAAATTGTGTAGGACATGTATTTTTATAGCTTGTATGGCTGTTTCAAATTAACTTACCACTTACGAGTACACACAGTCACAGGCGAGCAAATTGATTACATATGCCATTTGATTATATGTCTATATGCAAATGGTAACCGTGGTAGTGCAGGAAATGCGGCGAAAAAAAAATAAACAAATATTTCTGCGTATGAAACAAAGTCCCAAAGCTAATATAGAGAGTCTATTTACAAATTGTAGTTGCTTTGTTAGTGGGTCGCTAATGGACTGAGTATACTTTCAAGGTATGAAAAGTTAACTATGTGGGAGTAGCAATTGAATTGCATTCATGCACGGAAGTAGTGAGAAAAAAAACAAAAACATGTTTAAACCAATTTATGTTTGTATTACAAAGGGATTAGTTCGATAATGAATGTAAATGGCAGAGCATTCGTGCATACGAGTATATTGACATACAGTTGATGGCTGCTAAGTAGTATTTCGCTTTTAATAAAGTTCATATATTTTACCATTTTAGAACTGTTTGCTATTTTAGAACTGCAGAGCTTCTGTGAAATTATCAGCAAAACACTTCAGCCATTGACTTTCAGCGACTTTTTGAATTTCCACTTAGAAAGTTTTACAAATGGTAGTCAGATAGAGCAAGGTTCGAGCTCAACGGTAGTTGTATCAAAACTTCTCAGGCAAGTGCCGTCAATCTTTGTTGTGAACCACAGCAACCTTTACATTTCCTAATTATGGTCGCTCATACCAGATTGCTTCGCTCAAATAGGCGAGTGGCTAACAGTGATGATGATCGTTTAACCAAGCTGTAACAGCTTACAATAGATAATTATATGTGAAGGGTGAACGACTTTTGAAAATAATTTTTTTTTAAATAAAATTCATTCAATCATTTCAACCGCTCTCCAGAATTATCCATCTAAAGAAGCTTCCCCTGACTTTTCCAGCTTGCGTCTGGCGATGATGACAAACAATCAAACGAATTATTAAGAGAAAACGCCACCTACTGAGAAAATTTTACAATGCTAAGTACGGATCACCACCACCACTTAGCAAGGATCTTAACCATTACACAATCAGATGGAGGCGAACTACAATAAATTTATAATCTAACATACTTAGCTTGAAAGTATGTTAAACATGAAACAAAGCAATGGATGTTTTGTGAAAAGCCAATATGCTTCCTAGAGGAGTGACGAAAAACTTAAAAAAAATTCTCGCCATTTCATTCCATGTAAAGATGCGCCTAAAAATGATTCAATTTTGTAGCACTTCAGTAATGTTATCATCAGTGAAACACGATGATAACGTTTAATCGAATTACTTTCCCTTAATTTATGTGAGCACCTAAACGTTGAACCGGTTTTTTTTAAATTATTTTGAATTGCCATGTGGTTGATGTTTAGCATCTTTGCGCTATATCCTGACGACATAAATGCTGGTATTGCGCTACCAGTTGCAAAATTCCTTAAACTTTTTCAGTGACTAGGCGACGACCAGAGCGAGGTGTATCTTTGACAGTGAATTTTCACTAATACCACAGACCCAATTACCTTCGAGTCTGGTGTTTACTCATAGCAATCTCACCGTATACTTTACAGTTTTTTGGTATGATTTTGCATAATTTTTTCAGTTTTAAAGTAAAAAGGTTAAGGTTTAGATTAGAAGACGTGTTACCTCCAGAAAAACCGTTGTGTACATCACTTGGAAACAATGTGTTCCATTGTGAGCAACCTGTAGAAGGAAGATAAAATATAACATAAATACAAAGAAGATACAACAAGAAAGAGAGGGGGAGATCATAAGGGCAGTCCAACAATGAGGAAAAAGTCCTAGGGCGTCTCGAACTCGGGCTCCAAGTCATTTAATATCGTTAACAAACTGCAAAATAGTGGTAGGCTGCATGGTTCGTATTCCCATCTAAAAACTGTTGCCGTCTACTAAAAAGCCCAAAAGTGACACAGTAGATGATAAATTTCCTCCGTTGCCTACGCATCCTCACACAGTTCACAAAAATCAGTCTCGCTGTTCTACCATTTACATTTCACTGAACGCATGCCTCAATGGTCTGTAAAACGCCCGTAGCCAGCCTCATTTCTGACTGGCTCATGGAGAGAAAAGCAGAGGGCCTTCGATGAAATATGACCGGCCATGTAGATCTTGAGTGACCTGTTGTCCAACAAAGCCTTATGACCGCATTCAATCTTCTTAAGGCCATTTTATAGCCTAAGACGATCGTAGATTTGAATAGGCTTGAATTGAGTGCCCTGATTTCCGGCTGATTATCTATAAAGATAATCGCTGGCCCACGAACCTTTCATACCGTGCTTTGAATCACTTCCACTACCTTCCATACTGTAAATACTTATGTAAGGACTTAGGGGCGAGTTACCGCAGTAGACGCCAGTCACAACACATCTATCAGTCTTCGAAACGTTTGTGTAGAAGACCAGACCACCGAGAAGTGGATTTCATCGCCTCCAATCATCTCTACTAGATATCAATACCTCAATGATATCGCAAGTCAAAGTGCGCGTATCCCCATAGCGAGCTTCCCCTCATAGTTTTTGGCCTTAGGTCACTCCTTGCCGTCTAAGATGAACTTTTAGTTAATCCAAAGGATGGATATGAAGTACTGCACTTAGGACTGACTATGGAAGGCCTCTGTTATAAGAAGTGATGCGACCCATTGTGCACTACTCCACTTCAGTAATTCTGACCTATTGCCTAAGGCTTGCCAGCATACATAGGTTACAATGCTATGGCCAGCATGTGGTCGTAATTCCCATCTCTTTTCAATTGAGTTCTTGCAGGAAAAAAGTGCCATCATTCCCCTCTTTGTACTCTTTATAGTAAAAAAGTACATCGAAACATATTACTTCAGATAATTCATTTTTATGAAGTTATATGGATTAACTTTGCTCACATGCAGCGAATTAAAATATAACCTTAAACAACACACGTGTTCTCTAAACATATTCGAATAAGTGCTATCCAACATATGATATAAAATCTAATAATCGGTACTAATTAGTTGATAACAACTGTTCTTTTAAAAAAGAATTCAATATCGTAAAATAGTGTGCCGTAATAGTGAAACAGGGATTAAATTTCAATTAACAAAATGTAGCAGAGTTGATTAAAAGAGAATCAGAAAAATATCATGAACGTGCTATGAGTTATACGACCCTATGGCGATTTTCCAAAAAGGTGCGAAAACAACGACGAGCAGCTTAAAAGTGTAGTTGAACAAAACATTGCATGCTTGTCTTGTTTTTAAATTCACTGAAACTCTAAAGGAAGAACTAATAATTAAAAATCATTCATTAATAGAAAATATCTTAAATTCATTTTTCAGTTTAATCCTTTACAATTTAAAGTTTTTAATCTCCTGTTGAATTTCAAAAAATTTTTTTTGTTATTCTTTAGAGCTGCCACCATCGTTTTAAAAGAAAACAATTGCCATCTGTTGCGTGTGGATAAAGAACATTTTAATCGTATTCTACGTGATGTTGAGGCAAATACTTTAAGACTTCAGGAACATGGTAAAGATGTTTTAGTTTTAGAACGTGTTGCTAAACAAAGAGGACAACATTCGGCATTTAAGTGAGTATTGCGTCGAATTATTTCTTTTTTGTTCTTGCATTTCTTAAATTAAATAAATTCATAAGTCAGTTTAATCTTTATTTAAATTAAATTTATATTCTTTCTCTATTTTGTAGATACACTGTCATGTCGGGTACACCATCAAAAATGTTAGAACATTTATTAGAAACACGCTTGGGTACTCAAGTCAGTGGTGTTGATCCATTCTTAGATGATTTTCTGCTCACACATATTGTCTTTATGCCAGTTGTTCAACTGGTAGACGAGTTGGCTAATTAATATCCTTTTTCAACAAAAACAAACTAAAATATTTAAATTTTCTTTCAGTAGCTAAGTAGTTGGATTTATATGTACGAGTAAGCGTCCGTTTTATTTTAAATCAAATTTTTCAAGAAATTTACGATTTTTTGTAAAAGTAAAGAACTTAAATGTTTGTTATCAAAGAGCGATACTAAGCTATAGTATTGGAACCTGTCCTTTAAACTTTTTAAGCTAAGATAAGATTAATGTACGTAAGACCTATGAAAGGCTACACTTTAAAACATAATTCTGAATTGGCACGAAAACAGTTCCAAAAAGCGTTTTGATTTCCCCATATTCCTCAAATAATGGGATATTTCTCAAGGCCCCTAAAATAGACGTATGTTTTAATGACGACCTAAGAATATGACGAATGGAGTAGTACCACGTAGCTTTAATTATAAATATTTGCCATCGCCACTATAAATATATTGTTACGTTTTAACCTCTTTAAAACGTGTGAGTTATTTTTAAATTGCGTTGTATAAAATAACTGTGGCGCAGTTAATGTCTTACTATATAAAGTCGTTTATTTAACTTCCACTTTATACAATTATAGCTATACAGTATCCAACTTATTTAATATACGCTTAGTCTATGACTGTTAAACTATAACTGACTGACTAAGCATAATGCGCCCCTTTTATATAAAAATTGTCATTAGTTAACTAATTAATTCAGCAACGTTATATCAACTGTAAAATTGAATCGGTAACACCGTTCAATACAGAATTGGTAACACTGTTAATAACACAAATAAGTACGGAATTGACAGGATGACACATTGACAGCCTTGACACAAACCAATAGATTAAAATCCCAAAATAAAGTTTATAGCTCTAGATAATAATAATACTCCGTGCATTACAAATAAAAACAATAAACTATGGCCATGATCTTTGTTTTCCGACTAAGTAACTTTAGGTTTCTTGAGCCGAATTAATACTTAATTGTAATTCTTCTCCTTTGGCTCTGATGTATTGTGATGGATTCATATTATAGGCAAGGTTAAAAAGGGCTAAAGACAAAACTAGTTCTGATTAACCAAAACACTTCCTTAAATTTGTCACACGATTACATGAAAGCTTGTGTGTGAACAATGATTGCATTAATAGTACAGATAGCTTTGTAGCTCCCTTTTTCGTACTCGTTGGAATGCTATTTTGATTCTTCTTTATTCTCTAGTGTGTTGTGATGGATCCACGTTTCATTTAAAGTAATAAGAAGGCACTAAAACTCGTTATGATTACTTGTGAACACAGTCAAACACTGCTTGATAGAGGTCATACATCTGTGCTTAAGCTTTGCTTAGACAATTGTCAGATCTGACAATATTGTCAGAAAAATGTACATAAAATATCCAACAACCGTGTGAACTTACATTTTTTGTCTTTCAACATTCTCAGAGAAAGCATTGTCAGTGCCCGAATTTTTAACATCTGTTAACGACTTAGTTGTCCGAAAAACATATGTGTAACGGAATTGCCATTTTTCTGACAAATGTCTTGCAATCGTGTGAGCTGGCAATATACATTGTGGTAGCAATTTTATATTGTCTGGTCGTTGTCAACAAATTGCCCGTTTTCACAATATTGTTAGGTCTGAAAACCGTCTGCTTTATCGAGCTTTATATTAGAATGTAAAAAATCGCTGTCGTTATTATCATTATCATTTTGACCAATCATACTTAAACTATACTCCGACCCATAGAATCTATCGTCCAAAATGGCCGGTAAGAAAATCCGATGCTCGGCTTTCCACAAAACACCCATTGCTTTGTTTCAGTTTCATTAATCAATTTGATCTTTCAAGCTAAGTTGATGATTAATCTGCCGTAGCCTTCTCCATATGATTGTGTAGTAGCGAATATCCTTGCTAATTGGTGGTGATCTTTACTTAAACATCGTAGTTTTTTCCAGTACGTTGCGTTTTTTCCTGATCATACGTTTACCGTTTGTCATCATCGCCAGAGGTAAGATAGAAGGTTAGGGGGCTCTTCTTTACTTTTTAGATGAAGTTGTCTGGAGGGAAGTTGAAGCCTCTTTATTAGACACTCGAAACCTCATTTAAATTTTTCGTCATGTCCGCTGCTGTGGCTCGAACCTGGGTCGCTTATGTTATTATGCGTTCGCTATAACCACTATATCACGCCACTTCACAGGGATGCTCGCAACCAATATAAGGTACTACGGAAGCTTTTATAGCTAAGGCATCTACGGTTTCATCTCAAATTGGATTGACAAGTTTCTATTAGATTCGTGTACGCCAGTACCAACACCATTGTCCATCAGATCGAACACACCCCGTAGTAAAACCTCATTAGAGCAACAATTCCTGTCTGGGACAGAAACACTGAATCTCATGCTAAAGCACAGATCCAAAGACATGACAACAAGGACCAAAAATGGTTTTACGATCAATTGTTTCTGAAAAACATCCCGGGCATAACCCTGATAAAACGCAAGCATATATATCTGTGGATATTAGCCAAGTTCATAATACTCAGTACATGGATGGCTTAAAAGAAAAGTTAAAAGAAAAACACCATAGATTATGGTGAAAGAGATAATAAGAGACCATGTCAGCACTTACAATAAGAAATATTTCCAGAATTTAGCTTGTTTCTATCGCACAAACGACAAATTTTGATGGGGGAGCTGTGTAGACGTATTCCAGGGCTCTTCGACAATAAACTTTGCCGCCGAACATGCAACCACCCTCATCACATAGATGTGAAATGGCAAGTATTTTTACCCCGCCCCAAGTGTTCATGGTGGTAACTTCCCCAGCCTTTCTTCGCCAAGCTTTCACTGCATAGGTGATTATGAACCGAATAGTGGCAGTATATATTCATAGCGTCATTCTTGGTGAAAGACCTCATATCTAACCATAGCAAGAGCAGCTTGCCAAAAAGGTCCTTGTTGCCTTATTCTGGACAGTACCGATGTGCGAGTTTTAACTCAGCCCACATCCAAATATTTTTGAAAAAATGTAATCGTCTTACCCGGTTGAGGTGCATTACAGTCTCAACCATCTCACAAGCGTGATGAGTTCACTACATTAAATAGAAGCTATGACTTAATCCAGTGAGACAAGAAGTGCTCTTTTTTCAGCTACTTCTCTCTGCTGGGAAGCTTATCCGTTGAGTCTAAAAATCAGGGTACCCATACATACGCTCACCGGTCATTCAATACCATTTCATAGATTTTATCAACTATCTTTGCAACTCTTTTGTGCGTTCTGAACGCTTGATGCCTTCATATTGACTAACAGTGATGTAAAGTGAAAAAACGATATTGTCTATGCTACTTGTACTGGGAAACGGTGTAATGTCTTTGCTTATACTCCTTCCCCATATTAGTATCTTATTAAAAATAATCCTCCTTTTAAAATCCTCATCCCTCTCTGAGGGATAAATAGACAACCTTTTTTTTGCTAATATTTAAATAACAACTATTCTGTTACAAATCCTGTATTAAATATTCAAAACGTGTAGGGCAGTTTCTTATTTAAATCAAAAGCCAAAAATAAAGAAAAATTAAGACCACAGCGGAAACGGAAATATGTTCATTATCCCAAAAACACTTGTGTAAGTAAACGAAAACTTAATATTGACCATCATCATCAGTATGGGTATCAAAGAGATTTCCAAGAGGACCATGATAGTATTTCAAGTTTAAATGAAAAAAAAAAAACTTTATTGAGCACATGTTACCAAAAACATACGTGTTTGGAACACTTAAATTCACACGATACTTCTTGATACGAGTATAGTAGTAGATTTAAAAAAGATTCTATTGAAAACAAATCTCTTTACTGCGCCCCTACTGAAACTATGATAAAAGCAAAACTTTTTACATTGCATGCCACAAAAAAAAATACTTGACTTACTTGCTTCTTTAGGAGTTTAAATGCCAATAGCAAACGAAGTGTGTAGCAAAAGTATTGTAACCTGTAGCTTAGGGTATAATAATGATGACGATGACAGTGACGATAATGATAACTGTTTTATCATCACTACCACCACCACTTACTTTTGGAGTGTGTTTGCATGTATGTGACTGTGCCTATGATGCCAGGATTCATCCTTTAAGTATTTTTTTTTTGTTTTGTTCTATGTGTGTCCCTTCGTCTACTTGCGTTTGTCAGTTTGTATTCCTTATTTATGTAAAATATATGTATGAGGGCATCAGAAGAAGCAAAATATTGAGAAAAGAAAAGAAAAATTTACTCCTCTTGAAATACCTTTTTGAATTCATAGCAACAACGTTAGAGGCAGTAAGTAACAGCAGCCCTAACTTTATGGTACTAACGTTGGCTGTCTTTATTACCAACCACATCCAGTTTTGTCTTATAGGTCATATTTTTTGTGACCTACACTACCGTAAAGATATATTAAGCTTGTGTTGACGTTTGACATATTGGGTGTTGGAAAAAATTCAGTTTTTAATTTGTCCAAAAATGAAACAGCTTTTGCTTACATTTGAAGAGTACTTTAATAACCTTTTGCCAATTTTGAAGTAAAGCCGTTATTCCATCAGAACTTTTGACCCAATTTCTTTTCGTAGGCCTCTATGGTTAGAGTTAGAGTTACACCATTAATAAACTGCTCATAGAAATTTTAATGCGAAATTCGAAATTATCATGAGCTAAGTCCTTTACGCGCTTACCTGCCTCGCATATTTTTACTATCGGGTGATTTTTGAAGAGCTTTCGGATTTAATTTAAAAAAACACATACAATTTAGAGAAATATATGAAAACTTTATTTGAGTCAATATAACAATTTATATAATTCAATGATTGAAGATGATATCATTAAATGTTGACCCCGGCTACGCCTCAAATTGTATTCTTCTATATTGGCTTCCAGTACGTCAACCGTTGCGGGCTTGACCCTATAGACATGAGCCTTAACGTAGCCCCACATAAAAGAGTCTAAAGGCGTTAAATAGCGGGATCTAGGAGGCCAATAGTCCGGCCTTAAACGTGAAATAAACTGTTCACCGAACTCGCCTCTCAATTGGGCATTGTTCTGCGTATTGTGTAGCACGTGGCACCGTCTGGTTGAAGCCACATGTCCGCCAAGTCCAGCTCTTTTTTTTCGGGCAAACAAAAATTTGTAATCATAGCACAGTAGCGCTCGCCCTTCACAGTCACGTGCCTGCCTTCGTTGTCTTTCAAAAATTATGGGCAATTCCTGCAATGGTTCTGGCTTCACACCAAATATGGCAATTTTGCTTGTTCCATTCAAATAGAGAAAAGCTGACCAAGAAATGGAAGAAGTGCACGATGCACTTTCTTAACCGAGCATGAATTTTGATAATAAAATTCAATAATCTGCAAGCGTTGTTCGCTTTTAAGTCGATTCATGGTTAAATTATAGACCAAACTGAACATATTTAATATGTTTTCATTGCCAAAAAGAAAGTTGCTAAAAAAAAATCACCCGATACGTTGACGCTCAGTTTATTCGTTTCAATTATTTTAAAACACTAACTCCCATATTCATAAAAATTAAAATAAGTTTGAAATGTACTACCCCGATCAAGAAGTTTCCGGAATAACCCCCGTGTGGCGGTCCCATTTTTTTGTTAAGATGGTACATTTGTTGTTGATATTCCCGCTAAATTTTATATTCGGTTCTCGGTATGTCCATTAGTGCTTCCTGCGTTTTTTCAATTATTTCCTCTCGGCTGTTGAAACGTGTTTCTCGTAATGGAACGGAAAGAAGTCACAGGGAGCCAAATCAGGTGAATTCGGTGGCTGTTGGATGGTATTTGTTGCATTTTTCGTGAAAAAATTTCAAATAATGATGGCACTGTGCGACGGTGCTTTATCACCACAATTCTGCTCTCTTTCGGCAAATTGCTTCACGCAAACATCTCATAACGCCCAAATAATACTCTTTGATTACTCTCTGGCCTTCTGGCAAAAATTCATGATACACTACACCGTTGTAATCTATGAAAACCATGAGCATTGCCATCTTTTCGACTATAAACGACGTGGTTTTTTTGGTCTCGGCTCATTTGGTAAACGCCATTCATATGCTTGATATCTGGATTGCGTGTTGTACTCATAAACCCATGTCTTATCTCCAGTATTCAACCTTGCAAATCATGTCTTTTGCGACCTCAACACGATTAAAATTTTAAAAGATCGCCAATACACATGAAGATAGATGTATTCTTGGCTACGTAGCTTTTGAAAATGCCAAGCTATGACGCTAAAATTTAGCGAGAATATCACAACAGATGTACCAATTTAACAAAAAAAAACCCAAATCGGAACAATGGGACCGACACACGGGGGTTCTTCCGGAAACTTCTTGATCAAGGTAGCACTTTATTTAAAATTTTTCGTGTAAAATGTTTTTAAAATAGATTTCATATACTTTTTTATGAATATGAGGGTAAGACAATTGATTGCTATAGATGCCGAACGAATTTACAAGCTTACACAATGGCCGCCTTAAGACGTTGTTTTAAAAAATTAAAAATATTGAACTACTGTAGAGGTCGCTCTTATTTGCCAACACAAACAACGGGTGTCCAAAGACGTAATTTGCCTGAAAATGTTAGCATCCTGATGCTTTTAACGCTAGGCACTAATACAAACGTCTGCCTAAGACCTCCAAGCTATTACTAAAAGAGACATCCGTCATGCATTTTAGCAAACTCTTCACTGATTAAACCGTGAATTCCCTTTTCTCCTATTAGAGTACAAAACGGTTGTACTTTTAATTGTAAGCAGTGTAGTCCGGTGTAGAGTATCATATAGTCAGTGTAGTTCGACAATAACTTTTTTATTCGCTTCTTTCCTTTTTAAGTTTAATAAAATACCCACTCAACGAACGTATTAATCAATTTAATGGTCTTTATATGCATCACTGAACAGTAGATGCCAAAAGCTGAGTAGCAGATAGAATATTTAATCCGTTCGTTGTCTTCTTCACACATAATTTAAAATTAAAAAGAATTTATGCCATATTTGAATAGACAACAACAACAACAACAAAATTTTCATATATTTTGAGTAAATTAGTGAAATGAGTAAAAGTTTTAACGAGGCATGTTAGAATGAAGCTTAAAAGCTTTTAAAATTAAAAAAAAATATTTTGAAACGCGTGGCAATTTAAGACTCCAATTTAATTACATTCCTTTATTATATTTATTAAATAAATTATAAAAATATTAAAACGGGGTATGTGAAAATGAAATTGTCATATCGATATCTTAAATACAAAATGTCATATTGAATAAAAAGAAAATCAAAATATATCTTCCTGTGAATAAGAATTTTTATTAATGAAAACGATATATAACAAGACAGCGCATTCAGAGAATAAAAGCCTGTGAGTTGGCAAAGGTTATACGAAATTTAACCGAGACGTAACATCACCTTCTGCCTAAATGCTTGAACGCGATAATTGGAATGGGTTATATGATCGCTTTTACTCGATCACAAGCATTTTCACTTATAAGCAATATTTGTCGATGTTCCGTTTTATAACTGCAGATGATACATTAAGCCATCACAACTCACTAGACATGAAAAAACCTGGTAACAATCATTTTCATTATATATTTAGTCCTCTTGTTCCTACAAGTAACAAATGGCCTCAATGAGTTTACATCTTTCAGTTCTGTTTAATGTCAGAGTTTTAGGTTCATTGAATGATCCATTGCACACAGCTGCTTCGACATTCTAAGTGATAGTTCCTAGTTATATCGTTCAGGTTTCAACGTAGCGAGTGACCAATTAAGAGCCATTTACGATGTTTTAATTCCACACTTATTGGACTATATCCTGTTATGGTCCATAGCCATTGGTTGCTTATAGTGTTTGACGACCAAATTAACACTATTTTACGTAGGCAACGATACACAAACAATTGTAGTTTCCGCAAATCTCGACTAGGGGTGTTCAAAATCTTGCAACCATAGCACAGCACAGATTGTGTGCAAATAGAGATGTAACTGGATCTTCATATTATGCCCAGTCGATCAAACTCTAGACATCTTCGTGGGTGCCACCGAATTTTCTAATTATGTTGTCACTCTGCTAGACTCAACTTCGTAAAGTTTCTGTTGACAGATAGTAAGAGGTTGTTTGTTGTATTTTTTGTATACATCGACATGGTCTTGATTTTGGAGATGTTTACTTTAAGACCATATTTAGTAGCTTCGGTCGTCAGCTTATCTAGTTTAAACAGATATCATTTACATAATCCAGGTCCTCTAAGCCTCCATTTAAACCCCAGACAATACTTTATCGTTCAGATATGACATGTTTCTTGACATCACTCCTTGAGAGAGCATAGTGGCTTTCCACAAAACATCCATTACTTTGTTTCAGTTTCAGTAATCAAGTTGCTATTCAAACTAAGCAGATGATTAATCTACTGTAGCTGGCCTCCTTCTAATTATATGTAGTGGTGAAGTTCCTTGCCAAGTGGTGGTGGTGGTGGTGATCATTACTTAGCATTGTTATTTTTTCCCAGGCGGCGTATTCTCTTGATCATTCGTCTGATGTTTATCATCTTCGCCAAAGATAAGCTGGAAGGTCAGGGAGGCTTCTTTACATGGAATTGTCTGAAATGAGGTTGAAATGTCTATATTAAACACTCGAAAACGCAATAAAATTTTTTACGTCATGTGCTCTGCTGGGATTCGAACCTGGGCCTAAAATCTGGTTGTGCTGTATACCTACGCTCTAACCACTACAACTATTATTTTGTTTACTATATCTCTGCCTTGAGCATATAACAGTCTGGCTTAAAGTATCGTCTGCCTTTTCGAAATCGAGGTGAGCGCCATTCGTATGAAGGAAATTGAAATAAATCAGGATTTTTGGCATCGTATTATATGAAGGGAATAACAAAAGAAAAAAAAATAAAGAAAAAATAAATTACGGAATTATCAAAATATATTGGTATGGTTACTAGAGTTACCCTTCCCGTAACGTTCTGTATTTAAGGTTAATGATGTCAGTGTACCTGGCTGGGTGTCATTGTGTTGTATACCTATAAAATGTAGTCCTAATAGGAAAAATTTAAAAGAATGCATTAAAATTATTAATTTATATCAACTCAAATAGACCAAGTTTAGAGACTGCCATTCAAACCGTTCTCTAGATATACTAAAAACAAATTTCACTTTGTACTGGAGATGCCACTCCCACTTATCCAAATCCAGCCACTTTTTGAGTGATGATATATATTGACCACAAAGTTATTTAGACCAAATTTAGAAACTTACTATTAAGGTTCTCTAGATATACAAAAATTAATATTTACTATGTATGGTAGGTGCCACACCCACTTATTCAATTTCGCTCATATTTCAACACATGATAATATGGATTGACTACGAAGTTATTTAGACAAAATTCAGAACCTTCCACTATTACAGTTCCAAAGATATACTAAAATCAGTATTTACTTTGTATGGGAGGTGCCACCCCCACTCATTCAATTCCGCCCACTTTTAGGCCACACAATTATTTTGGCCAAATTTTGAAACTCTTACTATTTCCGTTTTAAAGATATAGACATATAAATGAAAATTTTATATGGCCATGGCACCGCCCAGTTGAACCAAAACCATCCGTGAAAGTACGCCTTTCCAACGCATATATTGGTTTATTAATCAGTTTAGGGGTTCTCGAGTTATAAAATGACGAACATAGGAAATTTATTTATATATGTTTATATAAAAATCACAAAAAAAATTGCATAAATGGTACACTCCTTAACTGCCCTGTGCACTTTTCATTGTGACCCTCAGGATGGCTCACAGACTCCCGAAGATCGGGAGTATATTGTAAATTTCAAGAAACGTGTTATACAATTTATGCAAAAATGGGTGATGGCTGTACGGCATGCAGCCTTCGATGAGCCCAGTGTCTGTGATTTTATAGAAGAATTGGCAGCTGAAGTCGAGGCCGATCCTGAGCTACAGGAAGAATCCAGTATTATACACAATATTCTAACACAAATGTCACGCTATCAAGATGATCGCAATCAAAATGCTGGACAAAAATGGAAATTGCCACCGAATGGTCAGCCCATATGTTTGTTCAGTGGTAATATGACACCGTCGAAGACAGTAATTAGACCAGATGATGACAGTAAGTAGCAAATAACATATTTAATCTAATGGTCTCTGTTTCGTAACATAATGACTTATGGCCTATGGTTTTCTATTTTTATTTTTGTTTGCAGTCATATTTCGTGTATATTGTGCGGATCACACATATTGCACGTTACGTTTTCCATTGCATACAACAGCGGAAATAATTAAAGCCTGTGCTGCTGACAAACTACAATTGAATCGTGGCCCAGAGGATTTGTGTTTAGTCGAAGTCAAATCGAATGGTGAACGTTCTGTATTTAAGGATAATGATGTCAGCATACCCACTGGCCTTAGTTTGAATGGACGTCTATTCGTTTCTGTTAAAGATCATTTGGATGCATTGGTATGTACTTACTCACACACACACACACAGGCACACACCCGCATAATCGCACATAAAACAAACATTCCTTCAATGTTTGCTACTTCCCTTAATGGATTTTCAATTGAAAATTAATGCGTTTTCTTCATACACAATATTGCTGACATTTTCAATTTTCATTTTTCATTTTTGGCTTTTGTTTTCTCCCCAACGTTTAGACACCACTGCCCGAGCAGGAGGGTCCAACGGAAGGCATAGAAATGGATTTGGAATTATTGAGTACCAAAGAATTAGCGTATTATATAACAACATTTGATTGGGATTTATTTTGGGCTGTACACGAATATGAACTATTGTATCACACATTTGGTCGCTACCACTTTGGAAAGGTGAGTTTATGTAACACATACGATATGAAATAATACGCTGTTAGAGTTTAAATTCCTTAATGATTTTCTAAAGTGAATTTCCATAAAATTTAAATAAATCACTTGGTGTGAAAGAAGACAAAATTTAAATTATAAAGAAAAATGTTTTAAATAAAAAGTTACAAAAAGTATTGGGGACTTTCGAGGTTAAAAAAAAAATTGGACATGACCTATATTCTTTTTATTTTCAAGGGCAGTTTAATAGTTTAAAAAATGAATGGAATTATAAAAAAAGTTGTATTTCACAACTTGATTTATATATGCCTCGTTATCAATGATAAAGATTCTCAAAATAGCCTTTTTTAAAGATTACCTCTTACATTTGACCAATTCGTCTACAGACCATGACAGACATTTTTTAAACATGGAAACGGGTCGCTGAGACTAAACGCGGACTTCTGCGAATGGTGTAGTATTTGAAATTTATAGATTTTAGCCATAATGTTTCCGCGAATTGTTTTGTTAAAGCAACATTTCTTTCTTGTGCTTCAAGTATCCTGGTAGCCGAATAATTCATCTAAGCCTTCTTTTGTGAAAGTTAACTGGAGAAAACCTACTTTTTTGATTGTTCTTCTATCCCTGCTGTATTCTGAAAGATCCAGATTTCATCCACAAGTACAATATAGCGATAAATTGCTCGAGAACATTACCGAAACATATTTGTGCCTATGGCTGAGTTTGAGCAATCGCCTCACTTATCAAAAGGATATAATTCCATGCATTGTTTTGATAAAACAACTCTATTTTCTGCGCTTGAATATTTTCGCTATCTTCACTTCCGTAGAGAGAGTCTGAGTTCTTATATGATGTTAGGACAGCCTTAAAGGCTTTGTCACCCTTCAAGATAAAGTGAAAGGTTGTTATGAATTTTTTTACAAGATCTAATACAGTGGAAATCGCAGTCAGTGCCTGTCTTTCAGCCACTAACATCACTGCGATATCCGAAGGAAAATCCCCTCAGAACCACCGACTAAGTTTTATGTGAGGAAGCCGTCCAAAGCTTAAGCTCAAACGTCACTTTCGTTATAGTTGACGTTTGAGCTTAGAACCCTGAGCATCACTGAACAGTTCTCTCTGTACGATTGTTGCTCGACCGGCTATAGACTGTCTTACAACTCTTGATGAACTCCGTGAGTACAACAGGTTTACGATAGATCGACTTCTAAACACGTTTGTCTTTGGGAGAATGCCTCTAGACTGAGATACTTGATCAGTTACTGATACTGATATCAGTTACTGATACTCTTTCAAGCTCTTTCTTAGCTCTTTCTTCAGGGTAACCGCAAGGCTCTCTTCTTTCTCCTACTCTTTTTCTAATATTTCTTAACGACTTTCTTCTTCTCCTATCTACTCTTTTGCGGATGACAGCAACATTTGTCACTCATATTCTTTTGATCGTAGACCGAACCTTTTGAAGGTTGGGGCGAGAAGGATGAATACGAACGTCACACTCACAAGTGACCTGGTGACGGTTTCCGAGTGGGGTCGTGCGAACAGGGTCGATTTTAATGCACGTAAGACTCAATATTGTTTTTTAACACACAGACATGGTGGTGTGCTGTCATCTGTGTCAATGGGTAATGTGGTTATTGGAGAATCAGATGCTCTTGAGAGGGCATGAGAATTCACTGTGACGTTCATTGGAATGATCACATATTTCAAGTGTCGAAAGAAGCATTCAAGTGCCTTGGTTTTTTGAGACGGTGCAAGAAATACTTAACTCCATCTGATCTCCTTAATATTTACAAGACCTATATCCGACCTAAAATGGAATACAACTCTCATGTATGATCTGGTCTCCAAAGCCTATTTTGGAGCTTCTCTACCGCGTATAGGAGAGGGCGAAGATGCTCATCAATGACGGTAGGGTAGCCAACTCTATTGATTCATTCGAGCACCGTCGCAATGTGGCGTGTGTTACATTGCTATGGATCACAAGCTGTACGAACTGTCTGCCCACATCATAAGAATGAATGAGGAAGCTCCTACAAAAAAATTTTCGTTATTGAGCCAGAGTGATGGCAGAAAAGACGGCGACTAAGGCTACTTTTGGTATATCAGGTTGACGAGAACTCATTGAGACTTGATGTGGCGAACTGAAGAAGATGCGCAAAAGATCAACGCGCCTGGTTTAACAGATGGGCTGAAAAGTCCGGGCCTAACATATAGATGGTGCTAGTTTTATTACATTAACCTTTTTTTCACTACGAACTGTCTGGCCATAAAAAGAGGATTGATTCTATCGGTACTATAACGGAATGTGTTCTAACGAAATTAAGGAATTAATTCCTAAATATCATATATTTTTACGTAGTACTCGTATTTCTCGTAGAGCTCATCCCTTTGCAGTTGATTGTCCAGTAAATCGTTCTTTGGTCGCACTGTTCTGAATAATCTTCCAGCGAAAGTATTTCCTGCCACTTACAACATGAGCATGTTTAAATCTAACGTCCATAAACACTACTCGCTCTGTCCTCTTTTCCATAACCTATTTTCCTAGTACCAGCACAATGCACTGCATGAGTAGGGGCCATCCCATGGGTGCTGGTCGTATATAAAAAAAGCCAAAATTTTAAAAATTAAAAAAATGTCGAGAAAAATATTAAGGATTCTTCATCATTTACTTAATAATAAGGGGTGTTTTTTATAGAGGTATAGAACGTTAAGTTGCAATAAAACAGCGATGGATTATTCGATTGACATGAATTTTATTTATCCAATAGATAATCTTGTGGCATTACATTTTAAATATGATTTCTGGCATATGAGCGCCACGGCTGGCGCGGATGTAGTCCAATCTGGACGTCCAATTTTCGATGACTTTTTCCAACATTTGTGGCCGTATATCGGCAATAACACGGCGAATGTTGTCTTCCAAATGGTCAAGCGTTTGTGGCTTTACCGCATAGACCAATAACTTTACATAGCCCCACAGAAAGTAGTCTAGCGGTGTTAAATCACAAGATGTTGGAGGCCAATTCACAGGTCCAAAACGTGAAATTAGGCGGTCAACAAACGTATCTTTCAATAAATCTATTGTGGCACGAGCTGTGTGACATGTTGCGCCGTATTGTTGAAACCACATCTCCTGGACATCATGGTTATTCAATTCAGGAATGAAAAAGTTAGTAATCATGGCTCTATACCGATCACCATTGACTGTAACATTCTGGCCACCATCGTTTTTGAAAAAGTACGGACCAATCATTCCACTAGCCCATAAAGCGCACCAAACAGTCAGTTTTTCTGGATGTAACGGTGTTTCCACATACACTTGAGGATTACCTTCACTCCATATGTGGCAGTTTTGTTTTGTTGACGTAGTCATTCAACCAGAAGTGCGCTTCATCGCTAAACAAAATTCGCTTATGAAAATTGAAAATTGAAAAAAAAAATTGACTTATGAAAAATGAAAATTGCACTATTGGCAAGCGTTGTTTAGACGTGAATCTATTCATGATGAATTGCCAAATCAAACTGAGAATAAATCACTGACAGCTTTTAAATCGGTCGCCAGCTTGAAAAGTAATGCCAACTTAAAGTTCTATACCTCAAGCATTTTTAAAAACCACTTAAACCAACTCTAAAATAATCTTTTGTTTTTCTCAAATAAAATCAAAAATTAATTTTTAAAAATTCATTACAAGAAAATAGTTTTGAAACAAAAAAAAAAAAAAAACTAAAATAAATTCACAAGCCAACTATTTCAAAATTTTATTGTTTTTTAGCCAGGATATCGTGTGGTAAGTTAAGCTTAATATACCAAAACTAAACAAAAAAATGTCTTAAAGTTCAATTGAATGCTTAAAATAATTCGTTAAAAATATTGTTGTGTGAACATAACTTTTACCAAAAAAAATAAAAATAAAATAAAAAAAATTTTGTTTAATTGGTTTGATTTGTTGTTATTGTTAAAAAAAATATGTATTAGAAGTTCAAGAGAAAATAAAACAGTAATTAATTAATACATTAATTAATTAGTACATGCCAAACGTTTCTCATTACATTTAGCAGAGTTATTTATCAAATGTTAATGCCGTTTGAGAAATATATTTTTTTTAATTTAATTTTATATTTTTAATAAATATGTTTATTAATTAAATGTTGTTATTTGTTTTAAAGCTGTTTGTTCTGTAAATCAATTTCGTTTTTTTTTTTTTTTTTCTTTTGCAAGGCCAAGAACGAAAATAAAGTTTCAATTGAATGTATGTTACGAGTATAAAAGAAGGGAAATGATTTGAATCATTAATCAGCATTTGATTGTTCATGTCAGTGTACGTTCGTTTACCATTTGTTTTTTATCCCCCCCATGAATTGATATTATGTTGTAATGCCTGTAAGGAAAGCATATTCTACGAATTGTATTATAAAAGCCAGCCGCAAAATAATTCCTGGAAATTGTTTATAAATATGTTTTGAAAAAATGTTATACCCGGACTTCCATCGGTGGTTAAAATATTTATAGTGTTTGTGCTGATATTTGTAACTTCCAACACTCCGTCTCCAACTAAGCATGTCCCTTTGCCTTATTTTCCATCCATATAAAACTTTAAATTAAAGTATAGATTGCATTTTAAAGAAAAATAAGCCAAATTTAATAATTTGCCTCTTTCCTATAATAAAATAAACCAGTCCATGATTTCAGATACATTTTGTAAGAGCGGATATCCAAAAGAACACTTTCAATGTTATTACCAGGGAAACCAGAAATATGCTTTTAAAAATATCACTTATGCGCATAAAATATGTACTAAAAATCCAAAAATATAACCTAAAAATTTTAAAAATATGCTCTAACAAAAACAAAAATATCATCTTTGTTAATAGAAAATATCGTTTGTAAACATACATACATATCGTCATATAATATCCAAAAAGCTCTAAAGTTCAAAATCGACTTTTTGATTAAAATGTACCCTTTAAGAGTATAATGTTCTCCCAATGTGAAGTCTGAATACATTCCTTTTTAAATTTCAATATGCTTGGATCTTTTAAAGACACTTTCTTTGTATTGATCTCTAATACCTTTGAATAAACGATGCAGGCCCTAAGCAATCCCTGTAATTTGCGTTAGTTTAGTTCAAAATATAGCTATGACTTTGGCAGCTTTTACCATATATGAAGCTGCATCTGTTGTATAATTTATTATTTTTTTATGAGAATATTTTTGTTTGTTGTGTGTTTGAAAGTTCGGTGTGACGCATTACATTTAAAATAACAAGCAATTCAGGAAAGACATTTAAAGCAAAATTTTGTTTTCGCTGTAAAAATATTTTACAGCAAAATAAATGAAAATATGCTCTAAAGAGGTTTATAAACGAAAAAATGTCGAAAATATGCTCTTAAAACCAAAATTTGCAACAACAAAAATGCTGTTATGAGCATAATATGCAAAAATATGCACTAACAAATCGATGCCAAAACTCATAAAAATTCTTAAAACGGATAAATATCCTACATTCGACTTAATTGGATGGATGAGAAAAAACATGCAATTGCATATTTCTGGTTTCCCTAGGTATTACTTTAAAAAAATTGTGCATTTGCATGAAAATCAAAAGTAATCGGTAATTACTTGGTAAGAAATCTAAACTGAGTCATATTAACACGAAATAAGTATCTGCTAAGTTCCACGTTAATTTCGTATATATAAGTCCATAACTTACCCTAACTGCCATCGTAACAAATTCATTGATTTTCATAAAAATCAGATTGCAAAAAGTGGTGTTTAATACCATATACATAACGTAGAAATGTGATTGTAGAAAACTTGATGTATTCTGGTGTTCCTCTCTCGTCTTGTTGAAGCCATTAGGTAACTTATTTTACTTAAATTGGTCGATGAATACTACAGTGAAAATCTTTTGAGCTTATGTATCAATATGTAAAAAACAGGACATTTGCGTTTCGTAAGAGGGCAATTACACTGAATTTCACCTATAATGACAAGGCGAAAGAAGCGTTATAGAATGACCAGCCAAAAGGGATGTATACCTTCTCTCCTTAATTCAGTTTTTATTAAGCTTTTCCTGTGTTCTATCTTTATATTCTTTATCTCCTTTATTTTCTTCAGATAAGCATGTGAGAGCATGTTTTTGTGGAACCAAAAGGTCTAAAAACTATATTTTTCTTATCATTTGACATCAGCAACCTGTGCATTTCTGGCTTAAACTTTCGTCAATATTCGCAGCAATATTGGCATTTTTATTGATAGCCAAGCGACGTTTATCTCGTTAATTTCATACACATTCGCATAGAGATCAGAACAGGAACCGCTTTGTTGAATACCTCCAATGCGGTTTCAGTCGTTATTTAATTAGGGTTTATTGAAAGTAATATTCATTGACTCTTTATTTAAAAGGCAGAACATAGAGGGCATAATCCTGGCTAAGTTAATGTAGAAGCGCACTATGCTACTTATACTCCACAAGCGACTTTGAGAAAATCTCAGAATGGGGTTGTGCGAACAGGGTCGATTTTATTACGCTCAAGACCCAATATTTTTTCCTGACACTTGGACATGGTGATGTGATGCCGTCTGTGGGTAATATCGATATTAAGCAGTCCGAACGAAGCACTAAAGATCATATTTATTAGACTCATGTACATATAGTCATGTGAAAAAGAATATCGATACATTGCGGTTTTTCTCAAAAGCTTAAAAGATAAATGTGCTACAACTGAGAAAAAGTACAAAATTTTTTTGTCAAATAACGGTTCTTTACGTCGTCAAAATTCAAGCAGACAATTTATAAGATCTTTTTGATAAATGTATAAATAAAAACAGAGTTGGATTTTTAACACTTTTGATATGAGTGTCCGTATTATTTTTCACATGACTATATGTCCGACCAGTGTGCCGCTGTGGTATGATAGGTAATACTCCCGCCTACCAGCCATAACGTTCTCGGCTCAATACCAGGCCAGACTATTTGCAAAAATGAAAAAAATTTTTTACAGCTAACATCAGCTAGTAACTGGTCATGAGCATTACTTACTATTGAAAACTTCTCTAATGCATTTGCCGTTCGGAGTAGGTGTTAAACTGTAGGTCCCTTTCAATGAGTATAAAAATAGAATCGGGTGCAGCACATTGACTGAGAGAAGTCCCCATGTTCCTTCATGGAATGTTATGGGAATTAATACATATGTCCGATCTAAGATGGAATACAGCTCTCGTATGTAGTCCGGTGCTTCAAAGTCTATTTTGGAGCTTGTCGACTGCGTACAGGAGAGTACGAAGGGGCTCATTTATTAGAGCATTATTGCAATGTGGTGTTCATTATTCTATCTATACTATAATGGAATGTGGTCTTACGATATTAAGAAATTGATTCCTGATATTCACATATTTTCAGGCAGTACTCATATTTCTCGTAGATCGCATTCCTTTGTAGTTGATTGCCTAATGAAATGCACAACGCATTACAGAGAGATCTCGTTTTTTAGATGCGCCATTCGTTTATGAGACGATTATTCTTGAAATTTTTCCTGTCACTTACGATATGGAAAAGTTTAAATCAAACGTCCACAAGCACTACTCCCTTTATCCTCCTTCCCTCAACTTATATTCCTATTACCAGCACAATGGACTGCATAAGTAGAGGTCATACCCTGAGTGCTGGCCTCAAGTTAAAGTTGACTTTGCTGGCAGCAATAGCTAAAATGCTAGATTAGTATGCGAATCGACTTGGACTCCCCTTAAACAACTATTGCCGTAGTTGTAATGGCAGATAAAAGGGGAAACGTGGCAACCACATAATTTTGAGTCTAGATAAGACTTAATGATCTACTAAGATATATCGCGGCTGCGTGATAGATCTTATACTATAGTGGTATACATAACGTTGTAAATGGAAAGACATCTGACAAGTGGTATGGTCTTGTCAAAAAGGAGGTCTTCCGACTCTACTTGACTGATGGCAAGTAGTGAACTACCAACCAAACTGCCTTTAATTTTACGTATTGTAATAAGTCGTAGATTAATAAAGGCCTCTAAGTAGGCTGAAATTTGGCAATATTGATAAATGTTGACTCCAAAATGCATTTAAATTTCTTTAGAAGGTTATCTACATAAGAGCGATTACAGCAAGTCTTAGCACTCCAAAAATGCACCAGCTATTATAGAAATATGTTATCGAGAGTATTCTAAACATGGCCCAAAACACCTAAAGAATACTTGTTGTTACCTTTTTCATAATTTTGAATATGTCACGCCCATTAAGAATACAAATACCATTTTACTTGGATAAAATATATATTAAATAGATGCAATTCCTAAGAACTGTTAAATGTTAATCTATTTTAAGGTATTTTATAAAATTTTTATTATGCTTAAGCATTGTTTTTGCATTTTGTTTTGTTATAAATTTAATGTTTTTTTTTAATGATTTAATTTGTGTTCAATGCAGTTACAGAGTTACATAAATAGTTTTTTGAACAAGTTTTGTACCCATTTTTATAAAAAAAATTCTTTTCACCCTTAGATTACAGCCAATTTGGATGTTTTTTTAAGACGTTTCAATGAGTTACAATATTGGATAGTCACGGAAATTGTTTCCACAGCCAGTATGAGCAAACGTGTGGGTTTGCTCAGAAAGTTCATTAAATTGGCAGCTTAGTAAGTATAAAAAGAAAACTATTTTTCTTTTAAAACCTCTTTCTATTTAAATGCCTATTTCTTGTAGTTGCAAAGAATATCAAAATTTAAATGCATTCTTTGCCATTGTCATGGGTCTATCGAATATGGCCGTTTCCCGTTTACAACAAACCTGGGAGAAAATACCCTCGAAATTTCGTAAACTCTATCAAGAATTTGAGGCTCTCATTGATCCAAGTCGCAATCATCGAGCCTATAGAGTATTTGTGGGTAAATTACAGCCACCCCTGATACCATTTATGCCACTATTGCTCAAGGATATGACATTTGCTCATGAGGGCAATAAGACCAGCTTAGATGGTTTGGTTAACTTTGAAAAAATGCATATGATGGCACAAACTATGCGTACACTGAGATTTTGTCGTTCTAGGAGTTTAGGTAAGTTTTTAAGGAAACTGTTTTTAATAAAAATATATATGATTTTGTCTTTTGGTATATTTTGTTTAGGACTTGAACCACCCTCACCGAAAAGTGAGGGAGAGGTACGTTCTTTTATTAGTTGTCTAAGAGTTATAGACAATCAAAGGGTTTTAACCGCCATGTCTCAAAAAATCGAACCAAATCGTAAAATCTAAATTAGTGTTTAAGTGATAATGAATATTTAAGTAGACTTTTAGGTGCTTCTAACAAATTAACCTGAAAGTAGACTTATATACAATTAAAATTAATATGTATTATGTTTAAATCTTAGTCTAATTTCGTTTTTAATTAGAAATCCTTTTAGAAATTTTAAAATTAAATCTTAAATAGAGAAAGAAAAATTTTGTTAATTTTTAATTGTTCAAAAATAAAATTATAATAAAAATAAAAAAAATAATTAATACGTTTGTTCATTAGACCTTTAGTCAAAATCTTTAATTATGAAAACTATATTGTATTCTTAAATTATTTATAAATGTGATATAAACAAATTTTTAAAACACTCCTATAAAATGGTAGTCGTAGGCCTATTTTTCTAACACTTAAGTTTCTTTACTACTGTTACTTATTATATACATATGTATGAAAAGAGGCTAACGAAGCATTAATACGAGTACTTCGTTTACCTATTGTTAAGAAATAATAGGGAACTAAGAAAATTCCCAACAGCAGTTTGGTTTAAAATTATCTTAATTCGTTTCACTAGCTCCTCTTTTAGTATTATCTCTGTATTTTATGAAATATTACATATGTAAATAGTCTTTAGTTTTAAATTAAATTTAAAAAAAAAAAACATCCTTAACTAGCCTATTATATATTTTTCTAGATTCTTTTTTACAAAAAACCTTATTAGATAATAAAATTTGAAAAAAAAATCAATAATTTTGTTCTCAAAATATTATAATTAATAATATGCACATTGTATGTATAAAATTGTAAATTATTTTCATATATAATTAGAAATATTTTTTTATTTTAATTGTTTTATTTTTTATTATTTTTATTTTTTATATATAAAAATTTCAAAAGCATGTTTATTTAATAACTGAAACTTAAAATAAATAAATTTTCTTTTATTTAATGTTAAATTATAAAAATTTAAAAATACTTTCTTATTAAACAACGTGGTCTACTTACGCATCCGCAAACCTTTCTTTTCTCACCTTGGGATTATACCAAATACAAACTCTGAATGAATAAATCAATTCCATAAGGATGTTCGGATAGTATCTGGGCTTGACAAAATAACTCTGCTTATTCTGAAGAGATTACTTACTTATTTACTTATGTGACACTACAACCGTCTGTCATTTTTGACCGAGTCCAAAAAAGCACGCTAGCTGGACCAGCTTGAAGTTATCAAAGTCGTCAGGTTCTGAAATACTTGGTCTCTCCATCAAAGATTTGGTCATTCTCTTCCCCGCTTTCCACCTCGGAGTACCATATCAAAGGCCTGACTTGCCGGAGTTTTTTCATCCATACAAGAGGCATGCCAGGCTAAGCCAGCGCAGCCGCTGTATCTTATTGCGCTTTACTATATCCACGTCCCTATACAGCTCTTACAGCTCGCTGTTCCAACGTATGCAGTACTTATCTCCTACTCGAAGAGGGCCGAAGATCTTACGCAGTATTTTTCTCTCTAATGGTCCTAAAACATTTTGTCGTTGTTCGACAGTGTCCATCCTTCTGCGCCATATAAAAGGACAGAGATGATAAGCGTTTTGTAGAGAGTGCTTTGCACTCTGAACCCAAAGTAGCATCTGTTAGCAATGGTGATTCTCGTTTGATCTTCAGGCTGACGTTGTTCACGGTGTTAATGCTGGTACCAAGATAGACAAAGCTGTGGTCGCCAACAGTGACGCTCTGTCCAAAACCGTGAACTCTCTACTTGTTGACTAAAAATACTTAGTCTTGTCTTCATTCACAACAAGACCCACTTTAGATGCTTCTCTCTATAGAACGGAGTACTCAGAATATATAGCGCGAGTATTAAGGCCGACAATGTCGATGTCGTCGGCGTACGCCAGCAGCATGATTCTCTTGTAGAAAATGATGCCCTGGCAATTCAACCCGACGGCACGAATAATTTTCTCCAGTAAAAGGTTGAACAAGTAACATAGCAGGGAATCGCCTTGTCTAAAACCTCGTACTGGTCTTTCCCAATTCTGACAGAGCTTTCAGTAGCGTTCAACGTCATACTGCATAGCTACATAAGTATAGCTGGGATACATAATTCAGACATGATAGTGTGCTATCCAAGGCGATTTTTAAGTCGACAAAGAGGTGATGTGTATCGGTATTCTTCTCATGGATTTTCTCCCGGATTAGACATATTGTAAAATCTGGTCGATGGTAGATTTACCAGGCGTGAAGAGGTTACACTGCTTAATTATATTTAGAATATCCCGCAATAGCTTTTGTCAGTTCGGTAATACTTTATATTGAACTCACTTGTATTAAGAAATGACTTTTGATTCTTGTCGCATTCAGTCGTGTTCGATGATACCCTATAATAAGATCAGCTATAATCAGGAATGCCTTTTAGTTCTTGTCGTATTCGGCCATGTTCGGGGATACCTGAAATAGGTGCCAGTTGTAATCAGAAATGCCTTTTTTTCTTGTCGTATTCAATCGTTTTCGAGAATACCCTAATTGGGATCAGTTTGTAATCAGAAATGCATTTTGGCTCTTGTCATATTCGGTCGTCTATGAACAGTGTTGCCGTTTTGGTTATATTTTTCTTCAATGTGTAGATGTCGATTTTATTCCATTTTAATTACTTTTTTCCTCGAAGTAAAAAATAAAGGTAATGATTTATTTTAATGTTTATTAATCAGATTATAAACGCGTCCTTTGCTTAAGCTTTAGTTGTGGAACATTTGTACAAAATATTTTTATCAAATTATTGATTAGCGTATGTTATCTTTTTGGAAACATATAGACTTTGCGCTAAAAGACAGTTAATTTTTTGATGCCAAAAACGAATCAAGCAAATTTCATATACTCAGTTTTAAAGTAAAGTGTATTCCGATCGAAACAAATGTCAGTCAGACGGATAAAGTATGGATTATTAGGCTGGTGAGTCAAAACGTTCGGAACCACTAATTAATAGTTTTCACTGATCTTGAACCATCTGTCATGATGGAATATAATGGCTTTAAGTCTGGTCGTATATTTAGAGCATTTCTTGCCAAAGCTTGCGGGTTGTCATAATGGATCAATTTTTCATCACTAGTATTAATTGGATTACAATTTTGGTTATTGTTTGGTTACTTCTTTTATTGAAATTTGATTACAAAAAATTCCGATACATTATATTGGACTCAGTTTTAATCAGAAATGCCTTTTTGTTGCATACGAACCTTATACTCGATTCGGTTGTATTCAAGAAGACTTCGGGAATACTTTCTATTCGTTCATGTTGCATTTGTCAAGCGCACCTAATATCTATATCAGTCTAATTTGGCATTTCTCATACTCGCTTTAATAACATACCTCATGGTGGCCATATCTTACAATATCTTTCTGTCTCTGCCTAAAAATAATCGATCCGAAAATCGATAAGAGAATAAAGCTTAAGGTTGGTCGGTCTGCCTTAAAACTACTGAAGCAGCAGTTCATTCGAGAAACCCAGAGGTTAAAAATAACCCAAAGGTTACTGAGAACACAGATATCAAAAAGCCGTTAAGGAAACAACAGAGGGTACAACTAGTCCGAAGACTACTGAGGAAACACTCTGTTCGAAAATCGCTGAGGGAATAGTTATATAGCTCATAGTCCACTGAACAAACTGTCGGTTCAAGAACCATAACTGAGAGATATTCCGAAAGCTAATGAAAGCTAAGTTGGTCATTGAACGGCTAGTTTTAAGAAAGATGACTTACATATGCAATTCAAACCTATTGTACAAGAAAATAGGTAGCAATGCCTTGTGTAGGCAACGTTAAAATTTCTTTTTATTATTGGGACAACATTTTTACAAAATTGTGGACATATAGCCTTGGCGAAGGAATCCTTTATGGCGGCTATAAAGCTAGAACTCAAAAAAAAAATTCGATGGGAATATACCGACATGACACAGAACACTACTACATAACATTTGAATTAGTTTATTGCAAAACAAGTGAGAGGCCATTATGGAAACACCAAATTTCGCTATGGAGAAAAAGGGTTAAATATACATTTCAGGCAATACTTTCTACCAAAATATTTATAAAATTTTATCGATTTTTGGGAAAACAATTCTCTAAATTACTAAACAGAAATTTTTACTGAAATTATCTAAAATAAAACATACATAACAAGTAGAAACAATATTTTTCTCTTCAAAAAATAAAACAACTTTCAATATTACCCTGTGATAAGTTTTATGGTGTATGTTTGTATAAATATTTGTATGGATATGTATGTCATTATGTATAAAAACATTTTTTTTATAATATTGATGTTAAATTCATTTTTTAAAGAAAAAAATATTTACAGAAAAAGTTAAAAAAAAATACAAAAATAAAAGCTCTAATAATAGATAAAAACAAAGGAAAAAAGGTACGTTGCCATTTAAGGCAATCTGTTAAAAGGACACATAAATTTCAAAGAATGAAATTTTTATTTATTAAATTGTTTATTGGTATGTATTTTTAGCAGCATAGAGCTTATTATACGATTTCAAAGCGAAAATAATTTTTATTTGTAAAAATCATTATAAATAATTTATAAATAAAGAGAGAAGATTCAAAAATACAAATTATATATAAAAATGACGAATAGAAACATAACTGGTGAGGGACCTTGTTAATTGTTAACAAAAACAAAGTAAAATTTAATTACGAGTATTTTAAATGTAGTATTTTATTATATTTGACAAAAACAAAAATTAAAAAAAATAAATAAAATAAATAGATGTGTTTTATAATCCACCATAGAGTTTTACATATAAAATTAAAAAAATAATAAAAATAATAATAATAAAAATAAAAATGTAGTAGTCGATCAAGTCCGTCTAAATACTATCCTCTACACCACAATGAACTTTACAGACAGAACAAATTATCTTCAAAAAGTCATATGTTTTAAGTGAGTACGTCTTCTAAAACAGCACGTCACACTGTCCAAAGTACGGATGAGCCAAAAAAATTTTCACTTATTCACTTACTTAAAAATGAGATGCTTTTCTGTAGGAGTTGTAATGTAAACAACCAATATTACGCCGAGTTTTGTATTAAGTAATAATGTTCATCTAAAGGGTTGTTTTTTAAGCGCTTCCAACTGAAATAAAACAAAGTGTATGTGAGATATACTCAAAATTTTTTATTCGTTTGAAAGGCTTATCGATTATATTATATATGGAATATAATGAGCCCTATTATGTAAGACGTCACATAGAGCATACGCCGCTGTCACCTCGACGCCGAATTGGTATTATGTATAACAGCTGTGTCGACATTAAGCTGTTATCGATTTTAATATAATAATTTATTTGAAAAAAATGTTTTTATGTAGGATTCCAATGAAAGTTTACTAAATTTTCATTAGTTTTAGAAATTTATGTATAAACTTCGCTTTACAAGGCATTGTCTTTATTTAATAGTTCTTTACTTTCATCATTACAGTGACTTTCTTCTTTTGAAAATGGCTGCTGCTACAAATTGATTCACACTTACTGCAGTTTCAGGAACATTTTCGTCATAAATTGTTCGGTAAATGTTGTAATCATCCTCTACAAAATCGCCTGTAGGAGATTTAATTACTGGGGATACATATGCCGAATTTATTTGTTTGTCAAACTGCATTAAATTGGCTGCAGCTTTTTCAAAACGAAAAAGTTCTTATTGCTGATAACTCCTGCCACCTGTTGCATTAGTTACGGCTTTACTCAGCTAAGCCAAACCAAATTCTAACAATAAAACTTTAAATTTAAAAATGTTTACCGTAGAATTTTTTTAAACTTACTTATTGCCAACTGTCTGTCGGCTTCTCTTACTGGTGGTCCCATTTAATTTCATCTTAATGTTTTCGCAGCCTTTTTTTGATATCGTTCAAATTTGAATCTCTTTGAAATATCCCTGCTGAACTTGGATTATTTTCCAAGTTCCTTAATTAATTTTTCATATTGTTTGGAATTGGTTTTAAATTTTTCCATTCTAAAGCTTTACTTTACCACTTAAACAAAAAAACATAAAGTTTGTATCAACTAATTGCTTAAGTCGTCGTCAAAACGTGTGTCGAGTGTCACTATTGACAACTTGTTGACCCTCATGCGACTTACATAATATCAAATACTCGATAAATGTCAACGGCGACGACAACGTATGTCGATAACGACTTATTTAATAGGGCTGGATATCGTGCAAATATTCACCGCGGCATCACTGGGTGACGCGCATCCGAAATGTTCAATGTAATTTGACCAATACATATGTTGCGTTGGCTACAAGATACGCTATTTTTTGCAGCTTATTCGCATAGATTGGCGGTCCTAGAAGAAAAAGTCGCACGATTTTGGTGACCAATTCGCATCACATTTTGTGTGCTGCTGTGGTATGGTAGGTAAAACATCCGCCTACCAACAAAGAGGTCTTCTGTTCAATACCAGACCAGACCATCAGATATTTTCGACAGCGGTACCACCTTACAGCAATGCTAGTGACTGGTTATGAGTATTTACGCTATGAAAAACTTCTCTAACTAATGCATATGCCGTTCGGAGCCGGCGTTAAATAGTAGGTATCTTTTAAGGAGTCTAAAAATAGAATCGGGTGCAGCTCATTGATTGAAAGAAGTCCCCCTTGTCCCTCTTGGGATTTCGCGGGAATTATGTATGTATTCGCATCACATTTATCTGAAATGACCATGTCCTGAAACCGCTCGTGCAAAATGTCCAATGTAGCATGAGCTATGTTGCACGTAGCGCGAATCTGTTCACCAATCACATGTCGTTGGCCTCTATATCATCCAATTCTGATTAATCGCGTTGATATCATCAGGTTGACAGTCATCAACTTCAAAGAAACATGGACTGATAATGCTGCAATTCCAAAATCCACACCAAAATGTAACTTTTCCAGTTTGCATTGCATGCTATTGTATCTAAATCGATTGATATATTCCAAATTTACAATTTTATTTGTGAACATATAACCATTCTTCTAGAAATCGGCCTAATCGATAATGATTTTTTGAAATAAATTAGGGCTCCAAGGCCACTTTGGCGTACGCATGTCGTTGTCTATGGTGATTGTTCAAAACAAACTAAATAAATAAATAAGAAGTCTGTATTAGAAGACACTATAGCCTTGACTGCGTAACTCCAAGTACAATATAGACAAACAAACGGACGGTATGTTATACTCTACCACATACGTTTTAAAAAGTTTTTCCTACTTTCTATAAAGTCATTGTGATGTAGGGTAGAGCTGCAAAACAATCGATAGTACTATCGATAGTATCGATAGTTTTGATTTTGTCTGACCATCGATAGTTTTTTTTTTTCACTATCGATACTAACGGCAAATTCTAAAGTGGGATTTACACGATAATACAAGTCGTACAACGTGTCAAGTTTTCATGTAGAAGTGGGCGGATAGTATCGTGTAAATTCAATATGTAATAAGAGCGTACGACATTGAGAGAAAATACAAATAAAAATATGGCAGTCGTATAGCTCTCTTTGATTTTGAAATTTTTTAAAAACCATTAGATCAGGGGTGTATTTTTATGTAAATAAATAAAATGAAGAAAGTAGCAAATTTTTACGCACGCACTGTTGGTACCTTTTAAAACAGCTGCCTTTATTTTACTTTATTTTGGCTTAATATGTTTGATTAAATAATAAGTCGAGCTTCCATATGTTTTTTTTTTCTTATTGTGCGACTTGAGTAGCTACTAAGGCGGATTGATATTGAAGTCTCCTTTTAGTCTCCTTTTAGCTCAATACACTTAGTAAGACGATTTTCCAAATTTTTTATACCATCTGAATAATACGATTTTGGGAACTCCTCGAAATACGCATTAGTTTCGGAAATCACTTCTTCGTTTGATATGAATCCTTTTCCTGCGAGCCATTTTTTCAAGTTTGGAAACAGGAAAAAGTCACTAGGGGCTAAATCTGGACTATAAGGTGGATGATCAACCAATTCGAAGATTTCTCGTAGTTTTAGTATCGTATCTAGTGCTGTGTGAACCGGTGCGTTGTCTTGAAGATAGAACACTTTTTTCTTGTTTAAATGTGGTAGTTTTTCCTTGATTTCATCAACCAATTGATCCAATAATGCACGATAATACACACCTCTGATTGTGGATCCCTTTTCAAGATAATCGATGAGCAATATTCCGTGTACATCCCAAAATACAGTGGCCATAACCTTGCCAGCCGATTTCGCTGAATTCGCCTTCTTCGGAGCTCTTCTACCAGCTTCCACCCATTGCTTCGATTGATTTTTGGTTTCAGGTGTGTAGTGGTGGACCCACTTTTCATCAACAGTATTAATCTACGCCAAAAATCAGCAGGATTATGCTTTATTATGTCCAAACACCGCTGTGAAGTGATCTGTCGAACTCGTTTTTGTTCAACACTGAGCAAACACGGTACCCATCTTGCCGATAGCTTTTTCATATGCAAATGTTCATGCAAAATGTTGAACACACGTTCATATGATATGTTTACCATTTCAGCAATCTCATGTATTTTGACCCGGCGATCATTCATAACTATATCGAGGATTTTGTTGATATTTTCTTCAGTAACCACCTTTTTTGGCCTTCCTGTTGATGGTATTGTTGCAGTGCTTGTTCGGCCCCGTTTAAATTCAGCAATCCAATATTTTACCGTATAATCTGACGAAACAGATTCGCCGTAATGTTTATCAAGCTTTTCTTTTGTCTCTTTCGTTTTGGCTTTCAAATAATAGTGTTTAATCACTACACGAGATTCACTTTTTTCCATTTTCCAAGAAACACAAAGTTGCTTACTTCAAACGACTACAACAAATAAACTAATCGATGAATTTGGCTAAAATTTTAACAGCTGACGTTTTCAGATCGTAATTTCTAAGAAAGAAAAAGTTTTTGTATTTGTGCTGCCATCTAGCGCTAGGTAGCTTCAATGTCAATTCGCCCTTGCATAAATTAAAGGTTTTTTGATGACTTGAAGGGATTCATCTTTAAGGTACCAATTAAAAGCTTATTAAAGCTAACTCTGCAGTTTTCTCTCACTGGATCGCATTCATTACTTTAGTTTTAAAGCACTTGATGGTCTGAACATTTTCGCTATATATAAGGATTACTCTTCCATCAAAAACCTTCAATACATAAAATTTTATGACATATTGGAAAAAAAGATACTGTTCCTATTATTGGTTACAATACTGTATATTTATTATTATTCTTTCCCTTGCACTTAAATTCGAATATTGTTGCCACACGTAGTACTTGAAGTAATCCGATAGTATCGAACTATCGAATGGGCTGACTATCGATAGTTTTGCAGCTCTAATGTAGGGTATATATAAAAGCTTTTCAATAATACGAATAACAACTATTAAATATGTATATAATATACAGGTCTCTCCAAAATTTTCTATCTTTTTACTCTTGACACCCTTCCTCTTATTTCAAAAAATTCTTATAAAAATAAAACAAAAAAAAAAACAAACTGAACCTTTTCCAACAAACGAGAACAATATTCTTTTGCAATTATAAAGGTTTCCTAAAAATAAACGAATTTTTTAAATACCAACCAACAATCAATAAAATGTATTTAATAATTTTAAAGTCAAAATTTTTTTTCTAAAAACTATTTATAATTTGTTACAAAAATATGTTTTTTAATATTAATTAATTAATTAATTAATTAATTATAAAAATGTATAAAAAAAAAACTCTGTATATTTAAGAAAAACTAAAATATACTAAAAATATTTCATGTAAAATACTTTACAATAGAGGGATAGCTGCAGATGAAATTGCTAGAAAAAAGAACAGAATACTTTCAGTAAATTTTTTGATACCCTTTTCAGTCCGAACTAAAGTACTTTCACTTAACACCTGATGGATAATTCAAATTAAATCAAAAAAGTATGCGAGCTTCACCTAGAAACGGATATCAGAGCAGAATACTTTCAGTAAATTTTTTGGTACCCTTTTCAGACCGAACTAACGTACTTTCACTTAACACCTGATGGATAATTCAAATTAAATCAAAAAAAGTATGCAAGCTTCACCTAGAAACTGATTTCAGAGTAGAATACTTTCAGTAAATTTATTGATATCCTTTTCAGTCCGAACTAAAGTACTTTCACTGAACACCTGATGGATAATTCAAATTAAATCAAAAAGAGTATACGAGCTTCACCTAGAAACTGATTTCAGAGCCGTGATAGAGCGTTTATATATAAAATTTCAATCCGATCACTATTATCAAATTAGATTATTAAGGCTTTTTAAATAAGGTACTGGGATAAGAGCCCTTATTTAATGCCAAATAAGAAATATCGATTATGATTTTTATATTTAAGTCGGATTACAACAATCTTCTAAGACTAGCTTGATTGGATGCTAGAAGACTGTTTTGAGCAAAAGCTTAGTCCATTGGCAAATCTGTACTCACCAGCAGTGGCAAATTTTAATTTTTACAAAGTATTACTTATAAATTATAAGGTGCTTTTGCGCTAATGTTAACAGATTTTAACAAATTTGGTTCGAAAAAATTTGTCTGTTTCCATATAAAATTTGATCAAATGACACCTAAATACTGACAAATCTTACACAAACCAAAAGAACAATTTGTCAACAAAACGAATTTCGCCCATATATAAGGATGGCCCATATATAAAAATTAAATTTTATTTTTGAATAAAGATCTTGTTGAAATTAGCCAATTTAAACAAAACCCGATGCTTCCAACGGTTTTCGATAAATGTTATCATTGCAGCAAACATCACAACAATATTTTCACTACCCACAGCTAGCTATGATACGGCATTATTATAAACATGTCTGCCTTTCTAAAAGAATGTTGCTTTGGAGTGCGACCATGTCACATATTCCTAAACGCAACCCCATGCAATCTTTTACAATATGCATTGCATTTCAAAAGTCAGCTTTTTTCTAGCTGATGTGCTAAAAAACGCAACCAGAGCATTATGATAATTTGTAATGTCTCTTATAAACAACTAGAGTAACCCCTCCCTCGTTGCTGGTAGTATTTTTTTAAAACTGATGGTTTGAATTGACCGCCAACTTATTTAGAAACTTCAACTCCAAACATTTTCAAGACATACAAATATCAATACCGACTTTGTATGGATGTACCATGCCCACTTTTTAACTGATGGTTTTTTATTATCTTAGAAATCATTCAGAACAAATTCAGAACCTTCCATGCTAACCTAACATGATATGGAAAATGAAGGGCATTTTGTTGACATTTGTATGAGAAATTCTAAATGTTATATCTCCGGAACCACTGGGCTGATTTCGTGCAAACTTCACATAAACCATCTACAGACTATCCCCAACGTACCATGAAGTTTTTGTTGAAATTGATCGACCCGTTTTCGCAGTTAGTGGTGACATAAAAGTGTACACTTATTTTTATAAAGGGTGTTTTTTATAGAGGTATAGAACTTTAACTTGCAACAAAACAACGATGGATTATTCGATTGACATGAATTTTATTCATCCAAAAGATAATCTTGTGGCATTACATTTTAAATATGATTTCTGGCATATGACCGCCACGGCTGGCGCAGATGTAGTCCAATCTGGACGTTCAATTTCCGATAACTTTTTCCAACATTTGTGGCCGTATATCGGCAATAACACGGCGAATGTTGTCTTCTAAATGGTCAAGCATTTGTGGCTTTACCGCATAGACCAATGACTTTACATAGCCCCACAGAAAGTAGTCTAGCGGTGTTAAATCACAAGATGTTGGAGGCTAATTCACAGGTCCAAAACGTGCAATTAGGCGGTCGCCAAACGTGTCTTTCAATAAATCTATTGTGGCACTAGCTGTGTGACATGTTGCGCCGTCTTGTTGAAACCACATCACCTGGACATCATGGTTATTCAATTCAGGAATAAAAAAAGCTAATAATCATGGCTCTATACCGATCGCCATTGACTACCCATAAAGCGCACCAAACAGTCAGTTTTTCTGAATGTAACGGTGTTTAAACATACACTTGAGGATTACCTTCACTCCAAATGCGGCAATTTTGTTTGTTGACTTAGCCATTCAACCAGAAGTGCGCTTCATCGCTAAACAAAAATTGAAAATTGAAAAAAATTCACTTATGAAAAATGAAAATTGCACTATTTGCAAGCGTTGTTCAGGCGTGAGTCTATTCATGATGAAATGCCAAGCCAAACTGAGAATAAATCACTTGTCAGCTGTTAAATCGGTCGCCATCTTGAAAAGTAATGCCAACTTAAAATTCTATACCTCTATAAAAAACACGATATATATAGAATGACAGAAAGAGAAAGCTAAGAATTTTAGTTCAAATAAAAATTTTAATCAAGAAATTTAAGTTTTACAAAGTTTTAAATAACAATCATTTGATTTGCATTGTTGCAAAGTATTACTCTTGTTTTAAATACTGCTTTAACGTTGTCTAGCGACGCTTAGGAAGGCAGCCCACAACATCAGTGACATATTTTGCATTCAATTTATAAGAACATGGTATTACAACTGGATAAGGATATTGAATTTTAATATTATTACCTTAACCTTTATGTCAACAGCAGTATAAAAGAATGGTGTTTTCTTTTCTCCAGTCTCAGTTATTACATTATAATAAAATACAATAATATGCAGTAAAATATGATTTATAAAGACCTAAGTCTGTAGCCGGTGTTGACATAAAGATCAAAAGCTCAATATACATACTTTAACCACCTTTGTTAGTATAGAGTACAAAATTTACATTTACTTTTAAATTACTAAGAAAATAATGGAAACATGATAGGTTTTAGACCAGAAATTACGTAGCTCTGTTACCTCTAGAACCAGCCGAGCTATGTCTATGGGCAAATACCCTTAGGTTTTTCTGACAAAGGCTTACGTCATCTTCATTAGTGCCCAATTAGTTTAGAAGTAACATTATCAAAACGTCAAGTGTGATTATTTGGTGAAGTAAAAACGTGTCAGCTGTTGTCAGAAAAAAGAAACAAAAAATAAATTATAAATTAATTCATGCTTTTGCTCTTTATTTAAGTTTATTATTGTTTAATAATTATAATTTAAAACACACATTTTTAAATTTTTATTTATTTATTGCATTTAAGCGCAAATTCTTTGTTTACAGTTTTATGTCAGCTGATGTTGTGTGTGAAGTTAAGACGTGGAAAAATTCTACTAAAAACAGAAACACACGTCTACGTTACGTTCGTTACAAAACAACCAACCATTTATGTATGTATGTATGTATTCTATAATCAGTTATCGTATCAGCTGACACGTCGCGTCTACGTTACTTCTAGAGATAATTTGGCCTTTAGCGTTAGGCAACTTCTGACGAGAAAATCGAAAGGTTTAAGTATTTATGTGACGTCAGTTCGTCAGGCGACCTTAAGGGCTTTACTATGCTGTGAGATTAGATCAAAGGCTGTTATGGACAGCATTAAATCTATTATTGAAAATGGCTTTCTCATTAGGGTTATACTATATTCAGTCCCTGGTTATGAGGGCCTTCCTGAAAACCTTTTTAGCAGACAGAGGTACCCGCTAAGTTTGTATTAAGCTTGAGCTATTTTTCAGTGGCCATTTGGGAAATGCGAAGGTGGCTTCATTCCTGAGATAAGCGAGAATTCTCCCATTGAATCCGGAAGATTACTACTGCTCAACAAGAGTGAGTTCAGGGATACCATCAGTATATTTTTGAAATGTTAAGGATAATCGATGTAGGCTTTGCCACCACGACTTGGCCGAGATATGTGAACAAAACTTTTCAAGTGCCCAGCTATTTCGGCCGGGAGTATGAGGTTACTGGTATTACTTTTCTCACCAAAAAAGATTACAAACTTAATTTGCTGCCTCAATCTGATGTGGTGAACTTATGAGGCTTCGCGACCCGATTTATCCCTGATCGATATAACATAGCATACCTCTAGATTTGTTGCCTGTTGTTGCTGGCAATGTCCTAAATCTATTATAAAGTATTTTATAGCAATGAATCCAACAGAAGCCTTTTAACTAATTACTTTAAACTCTGTCAAAAACAAAAAATACCTTTAAAGGTCCAAAAAACCAAATATTAAGAAAAACATAGTTTTTTAAGCCAATTAAAAAAAAGAATAACTCTTTAACCTAACAAAACCATAATATAGAAATAAAAAAAATCTTTAAAAAATTTACAATTTCTTATATTCTAAAAAAAAAGAAAAAAACAATAAAAACTAAAAAAAATAAAAGCCCCCAAAGAACCGTAGCAATTTAATGTAAATTTAAAATACAATTGAAATAAATTAAAAAAATAAAAACTAATTTATTTAATAATTTATTATAAACTTATAGAGTTTTAAATAAGATTTTAATGTGATTAGATTGGACAATCTCTTTAAATAGAAACAAAAATAAAATTATTTCATGCAAAACACAAAATTCCCCTCTAAGAACTAACCATAAAACAAAACTAAACAAACAAAATAGGCCCATTACGCAAAATGTTTAAAACACAAATTTGTATGAAAGAAAATTTATTAAAAAAAAAAAAAAGATGAATGAATAAAATAAAATACAGCGCTCACTGTAAGAAAATAAACTCCAATTAAATCGTAAGAAATTACACGAAAAAGCAAAAAAAACTTTTTAAAACAAAACAATTTTTAAATGTGTAAAAATTTAAAGAAAAGAAACAAATATTTAAATGTTTTATGCAGTATTATTATTACAACAACACTACGATTCGAACATTACTTCAGTGCATAAATGAATACACAAAAAACAAAAACAAATAGCAATAGAGTCTTTAAAAGAACATTTAAAATAATTAATAATAATAAAGAGTAATTATGAACCATATTTGTTTTTAATATAAATTATATTCAAATAAACAATAAATAAAAAATATATACATATTTCTTCATTTAAATTTAAAATTTTGAAAAAAATGATAATAAAAAAATTATTGTAAAAAATATAAAAAAAAAATTAAAATTATTTTCAATACAAAAAAAAATTGGTAAGTGAAGTAAGTAACAAAATCGATTGAAATTTATTCTTAAAATCCCATCAAATCCAAGATTGTTTACTTGAAGCCTTTTAAAATATTATTATCAGGGTTGACGAGGCTCAACTGGCCATGGCACTGCGAACTATCGTTTGATTTAACAGCTGATAGTTACTTTGTGTTTGGGATTTCAATTACAGCAGAGCAACGCTAGTAAATTGTTGACATTCTTTAGCAAAATAATGGTTCTGTTCGTCAAAATTTGTTTGTTTTGTCAGAACTGCCGCACTAGAGTGAGGATAATACACAAGCTTTTGTCGAAACACTACTACATATACAGAAAGTTACTGTTTGGGCTAGTTAAGTCATTGGTCAATGGTGAACGATATAGGGACATGATTAGAAATTTTATTTTACTTCCTGTGAAGTTATTTTTTTAATTTAATGTTCAATTTGATAATAACGAATGTTTTTTGAAAGTTAATAACTTGTATTGGCAACACTGCTTTATTTGACAACCGATTTAACAGCTGATATTTGCTTTATGTTTAGTTTGATTTGACATTTCATTATGGATAGACTTACACCAGAGCAACGCCTGTAAATTGTCGGTGAAAGGGCTGAAGAACAAATTGATATTGATATTGAATTTTCATTCACAATTTTGTTCACCGATGAAGCCCGTTTTTATTTAAATGGTTACGTAAATAAGCAGTAAGATAAGCTTTTATCGAAACACCATTACATCCACTGAAAATTATTGCTTGGTGTGCTTTATGAGCTAGCAGAGTCAATGGACCATATGTCTTCAAAAACGATGCTGACTATCATTTAACAGCTGATAGTTGCGTTATGTTTAGTTTGATTTGACATTTCATTATGGATAGACTTAAACCAGAGTAATGCCTGTAAATTGTCGGTGAAAGGGCTGAAGAACAAATTGATATTGATATTGAATTTTCATTCACAATTTTGTTCACCGATGAAGCCCGTTTTTATTTAAATGGTTACGTAAATAAGCAGTAAGATAAGCTTTTATCGAAACACCATTACATCCACTGAAAATTATTGCTTGGTGTGCTTTATGAGCTAGCAGAGTCAATGGACCATATGTCTTCAAAAACGATGCTGGCTATCATTTAACAGCTGATAGTTGCGTTATGTTTAGTTTGATTTGACATTTCATTATGGATAGACTTAAACCAGAGTAATGCCTGTAAATTGTCGGTGAAAGGGCTGAAGAACAAATTGATATTGATATTGAATTTTCATTCATAATTTTGTTCACCGATGAAGCCCAGTTTTAGATAAATGGTTACGTAAATAAGCAGTAAGATAAACTTTTATCGAAACACTATTACATCCCCTGAAAATTATTGATTGGTGCGCTTTATGAGCTAGCAGAGTCAATGGACCATATGTCTTCAAGAACGATGCTGCCTATCATCGTTACTAACACTGTTACCATGATGTTACTGTTAATGGTGAACGTTTAAAAATTTGTTCGACCCTCAATTAGCTGACATTAATCTTGTAGTTCTAACAGGACGGAGCCACATGACACACAGCGCGCCCTACAATTTTTTTACTTAAAGAAACTTTTGATGAAAGATTAATTTCACGTAATGGTCCAATTAATAGGCCACCAAAATCGTGTGATTTAACCGCATAGAATTATTTTCTTTGGATTTACGAGAAGTCACTTGCCTACGTCAAAATCAACATTCGAAGCTTTATTTGTGAAATACGGCCGCATATGCTGCAAAAAACTTGTGAAAATTGGTGTACCACACTGCAGCTTGCATGCGCTAGTCCTGGCGGCCACATGCCCGAAATCATATTTAAACATTAATGTCATGAAATTTTCTATCCAACAAAAGCTGTTTCATTGATATCAAAAATATATTTCTTTGTTTTACTATGATTTAAACTTATATAACTGTAAAAACACCCGTTACAAGATCTGTTATGCAAACATTTTGCACTTGCTAATGTACAAGCTGCAGTGAGTTGTAATTACTTAGAAAAAAGCCAATTCAATGAGCTGGTAACTGTTCGCTCGATTTAAAAACAGCACCCGGAATAACTACCAGAAGAATTTCCACAACTTTCTGTATAAAGACCACAGTATCTCCAAACGTTCGCCAACGAATCTTTGCCAAAGGAACACAGTCACAAGTAATATGCGCCGTCGTTTTTTCCTCCTCCCTGTAAGGGTGACACTCCGTGTGAAGTACTACATTGATGTTGAAGAGGTGATATTTAAGATCGTAATGGCTCGTCAGGAAATCAATTAGTTTCCTCAGAATTGCCTTGATCTTGTGGACCAGCTGCTTATTATAGGTAAATGGTCCCATCAGCAGCTTCTCCTGCGTTGTGCCCAAAATTAAGAACAGAGTTGATGTTCCCACTGATCGATCTTTGTCCAGGCCATGGGCCAATTAATACCACAGTACGGTTTTTGTCCTCAAGTTTAGTGGCTGAACCACGCCTTATTAGTTTGTCAGTGATATCATTTCCCTCAACACTAGTGTGTCAAGAGACCAAACAAAGTATCATCCTGATATTTGTTTAGTATTCATGTACTAATTTCGAGTCTATATACTCCGAAAAAAGGATAATTAATGCCGCTAGACTATCAGTATACAAGTATATTTATCGAAGTGCCCGTGATTCCACGATCTATGTTAATCCCCGTACAGATGAGAATTGCCGGGATCTCCGCCTATAAAACACTGGGTTCCCAAACTTGGTTTTTGGGCCCCTAAAATTCCCACTCTCACTCTAATAAGCTTTTTGCTTATTCTATGCGAAAAAAAAAAACTTAAAAAAAACCAACAAGACAATGCTTAACGGGGTCGTATCATATGGTCTCGGTTGACAGTTCACACCACCTGCACCTGGCATGACCTACCTACGTGTCGTTGGTTTCCATATTATCCAATTCAGACCAAAAAAGGTCGGTACTCATCGCTCTATAGTCTGACCAATCTCTTTCTTAAAGAAATATAGACCGATTGCGCCGCCATCCCAAAATCCACACCAAGCAATGACTTTTCGGCGATGATTTAAACGCTCTTGTATCTCATGTAGATTGCTATCGTCCAAAATTCTTCAATTTTGTTCGCTGGCATACCTATTCATCCTGGACTTAATTTCTGAAGATGATTTTTTGATTAAAACTATGGTCAAGGTTCATACGTGCCGTGGTTTATGATCACTCATCTACCTGCACAATTGATTTTTGTACGAGTACAAACTAGAGTTGTGGTCTGCAAACCAGCTTCTTGTAAGCGACGCAAAATCGTCTGTTTAGGATTCTACTCCATTTTTTGCAGGTTTTTTTTTCATCGTTGTACGGGTGTTGTTTCATTGTTTACTAAACCAGCGGACTCAAATTTGTTCACCAAACTGAGAGTAATCCTCTTGGTAGGACTCTAATTGCGACCGAATAAAAGATCCATTTTATTATTTGCAACATAGCTGATATCAAGATCTGATTCACTTCACAGTAGCCTCTAACTTCTATACATATTTTTTCTTTTTTTGCGAAACCCACACTCAGAGTATGGTAGTGAAGTGAAGGAGAGAGAAGTATATATGGACATAAGACATAAACGGTTGTTTTCTACGAGAAAGAAGAATATTAAAAGTAAAACTGTTATTTTTGGTACAAACCCCCTTTTTCATTAAAACACATTCCATTGTAGTATTAATAAAATAGAGAAACACAAGCCACATTGCATTGATGGTGGTTTAACGAATTAGTAGAATAAGATACCATACTTTTGTTAATTAGCACCTTTGGAGCCTTATATACGCGAGGTACTGGACACTTAAACCAGAGGATCTAGATCTTCTGACTTGCCTTTACACACGGACTAAATCTTATCAACCCTTTATTTATTTACAACATAAGGTCTTTCGTAAATGAAAATCGACACCATCCAGAGAGCAAATACTACCGAGAAAAGTTACTTCCGTGCCAATTTCGATTAAATGCCTTGGAAATATAAGTGCAATACCAATAGACCGATTCTACTCCTTAGGAACAGTTTTGAAATATCATCTGGTTAAATTTTCTTGATTAGTTGAATAACATAACGAGCAAGTAAGTTAAAGACTTCCTTCATTGCTGGTCTATTTATTCACTACAAATATTCAGCAAATTGTACTTTAAATGCGTATCGCAAAATATAATGCTTTATAGTTCAATACTTTTTACTACACCTAATAACATAAGAAAGCTTTGCCTGCTGACTGTGCAAAGTGACGTCATATTTTTAAATTTTTTGTCAGAGTTTCCAAGCTTTTAATTGTAAACAATAAAAGCTTTTTTCAGTTAAAGAGAATATGTAAATTGTGTACCAATGTATTAATAGAGAGTAAAAATGAATCATACTTAGTAAGGACTGCCAAGTCTGTTATAATTAAGTTTTAATGAATTTTAAAAAAGACCACAGTTATTGAAGAACAATGGCCTTAGTATTTAGTAGACAATTATTTCAACATTTTGTTTAAAAAAAATGTCCCTACTTCAATGAAATTTGGAAGTAATTTCGCCTAAATTGGCAACCCTGGTAAAAACTTGTTTGAGTACAAAGAGAAAACAAAACCACTATAAACATTGAAAGCTTTTAATAGTTTAGAGCAGTTATTTAAATGCGTTTGATAAGATTAGGTGAGCAGTGAATTGCTAAAATTAGAGAACGAAAAGAAAACAAAAATAAAGTGATTTCTGTTATAAAACAATTAATAAATAAAACAAATATAAGACTCAAATAAAAAATTACATCTTTATCGCAAGTGCACTTTATACATTATCAGCATAGCAAAATGTCTAAATTAGCACCCTGTATTAAGTTAAGCAATGGACAAGAAATGCCAGTAGTTGGTTTGGGCACCTGGCGTTCTTACGAATACGAAGCAGAACAAGCTGTTAAAGATGCCATCGATTTGGGTTATCGTCACATTGACACCGCATATGTGTACGAAAATGAACACGAAGTAGGACGGGCTATTAAAGCCAAAATCGCTGAGGGTAAAGTGAGAAGAGAAGATATTTTTGTGGTCACTAAATTGGCTGGTATACATCATGATCCAAAGCTGGTAGAACATGCCTGTCGCAAGAGTTTAAGCAATTTGGGTATGGACTACATTGATCTCTATCTTATGCACTTTCCGGTGGGTCAAGCATACTGTGGTGATGAGAATGTCCATGGTACAGGTCAATTGAGTGATACCGATTACTTGGACACTTGGAAAGCTATGGAGGAATTAGTTGACATGGGCTTAGTTCGCGGTATTGGTCTCTCCAACTTTAATGCTGCTCAAACCGAACGTGTACTGCAAAATTGTCGCCTACGTCCGGTGGTAAATCAAGTTGAATGTCATCCTGCTTTCAATCAGAAAAGACTTATTGAATTTTCCCGCCAAAGGCAAATTATTATAACAGCCTATGCACCTTTGGCTAGACCAAAACCAGATCAACAGTGGCCACCATTTTTATATGATCAAACATCACAGGAATTGGCCAAACGTTATGGACGTACACCGGCCCAAATATGTTTAAGATACTTAATACAACTGGGTTGTATTGTCATACCAAAATCCGTTAAGAAACAACGTATTGCCGAAAATTTTGATTGCTTTGATTTTGAATTATCAGCCGATGATATGAAACTTATGGATGGTTATGAAACTGGCCGCAGATTGATTCCCTTTACGGGCATGAGTCATCATAAATATTTTCCTTTTAATACAGAGTTCTAAAGAGGCTGCAATATGTAGTTTTTAGAAAATATTGAATTTTTTATTGCTTATACACAGGATTAATAAAGAATTTTGAAATCTATTAATAGGACTTCTTTATTTATTAATAGGACATTAAGATTATTATACACAAAAGAAGAAATTGTTTTCACAAAGCGATTGTTAAGGCGATAATGTCGTAGTAAATCGCCATTAACTGTATGCTGCAATAATGGGTAGATTTCCTTGCGTTTGCGCATGGCTTCACTGATGGTAATTCTTAAATTCTAATTTCATGGAATTTTTAAATGTGGCCACAAACATCTAGCTTGTTTGATTAGTCAACCCTCTTTAAATGATTCCAAGCTGTCATGTGGTTGACGCTTAGTACCGCCGCTATTTCCTTACGGCTTGTAAGGGGCTTGCTTTACTTTGCATAATTTCATAAATTTTTTCTGTAACTATTCGACAATAGCGAGAAGTATGTATGTTTGACATCGAAATTTCAAGACGAAAAGCAGTTTAGAAATATCAGGTGAAAACCCATTAGGCTCTAATACAAGAAGAAATAAATAGTCAATGAATTATAGAACAAAAATTAAGAATTAACACAACTTGTGAAATTTTGTTTACTTGGCTTTAATTGTAAAACAGAGTGTATGGTGATAGCTATGTATCCGTGTCCTGAAAAAGCCTACGAGTTGCACAAGACACTCCAACCTCCATTAAATCAATTACGTAACATCGACATAAATACTATGACAATATGAATCTTTCAGTCGCACTCCAAACCGTAGTAACGTTCTCCACACACCCTTATTAAGGTAAGTCTGAAATGGGCCACCATTGCATTAAGCATTTCGATATCGTAAACACAATTAATTTAATAAAATATTACGCTATGATTTTATTGGATTGAGAAATAAGTGGCATAAGAATAAGGTCGACAAACGTGTCATAAATTGTGCTAAAAATTAATTGCGATGTTAAAAGGATTTTAGTCATCATCTTTCAATGGGATTTGTCGAAAAACTGTGATCCTCGATGCCTGACCTGGTGCTGGAAGAGTATGATACACTGAAAAGTGCTCGAAATATATGTCATTGGCAACAAGGATCTCTACCTACCCAGCTACTCTACCTACATGTGAAAGAGACCATTCAATTAAGAAGACCCCAGGCCCCATGTTGCACAAATCGTCAAAGCAGCACTCCAATGTCTCGAATAGTAGGTCCTTCAGCATCTACCGTATTTTTCGAACCTTACAGCGAGGGATTACGATCTTGTCCGCTCCCTGCCGAACCACATGAGTGGCGCTACCTTCGGCAATTAAGAGGAGCTTAAAAAATGACTGAACAAAATCTTCGATACCAGACCGGAAGATTTTTGGTGGGACAGCATCCAGAAACAGGTCGCAAACAGCAAAGCATTACGAATTTATTCAACCCAATATATAGATATACGTTCTTAATAAAGCTCTGTTTAGACGATTATCGGAGCTGACAATTTGCAGACAACACATGGGTACAAAACATTTGTCAGAAAATTTGACAATCCCATTTATATATGTGTTTTCTGACAATGATGTCGTTGTCATATGTTAAAAATTCGGACATCTGAAAACCTTACAATGCTTTCTCTGACAATGTTGAAAAACAAAAATTGTAAGTTCACACGGTTGGAAGACATTTTCTGTACATATTTTTGGCAATACTACCTTAATCAAAAAGAGTCCGGAATAACCCCCGTGTGACGGTCCCATCGTTCCGATTTGATTTTTTTTTGTTTTTTTTTTTTTTTTTTTTGTAAGGTTGGCACATCTGTTGTTAATATTTCCGCTAAATCTTAGCGCCATAGCTTGACATTTGCAAAAGCTACGTAACCAAGAGTAGATCTATCTCTATATGTGTTGGTGATTTTTTACAATTTTGACCGTGTTGAGGTCCCAAAAGACATTCATCAAAATGATCATTACTGGAGACGAGACATGGGTTTATGAGTACGACACGCAATCCAGCATCAGACAAGTGAATGGCGTTCACCAATTGAGCCGGGACCAAAAAAACCTTGTTTTCAGGCGAAAAAGAAGGCAATGCTCACGGTTTTCATGGGTTATAACGGTGTAGTGCCTAAAGAAATTTTGTCAGAAGGCCAAACAGTAAGCAAAGAGTATTATTTGGGCGTTGTGAGACGCCGAAAGAGACCAGAATTGTGGGCAGAAAACTTGTGGATTTTGCACCATGATAACGCACCGTCGCACTATTCGAAATTTTTTGAAGCAAAATTCTACAAATATATGACTTCTTTCTGTTCAATCGAGTTAAAAAACCAACCGTTTCTAAAATTGTAAAAATTCGCCAACACACATAAAGATTGTAGATGTACTCTTGGCTACGTAGCTTTTGCAAATGTCTAGCTATGATGCTAAAATTTAGCAGGAATATCAGAAACAGATGTGCCAGCCTAACAAAAAAAACTGCCAAAGTAACCCCCTTTTGGCGGTTTTTTGATTAAAGTAGTATTAGAAATGAAAATCGTCTAAACAGAGCTTAAGCCTCAAAATGAAAAATAATGCAAAATTTCGCTAGTGTTCTCTCGAATGTTATCTGTTTTATTGACCAACAAAAATATGACTTATTAACACAGTGTTGCTGGGAAGGGTTTAAAAATCTCTTGAACAAATTTTTCCTTAATTACTTAATTTAAAATTAATTTTAAAAAATCTTGATAATGACATGATAGCCGATAACTTATATTACACGTTTTCTAAAAAGTGCATTTTGTCCATATGTATGTAAATAAATAGATCATAAGCCTAGCAATAATGAAATGTGTGTTATTTACGCGTTTTATGAAAACTAATGCTCTCTTCAGTAAAATAAAGCAATTATTACAAAAATACTTAAACATTGTCAATAGGCATCAAATTGAGATATATGTATAATATACTGTTACGAAAATAAGGTTGGGCACCACAGCGTTTATTACATCGCTAAAATAAATAAACAAAAGCTGCAAGAACAACGTGCAACACAGCAACAACAATATTTAAGCAGCAAAGAAACCAAGTAACAGACAATAAAAAAGCAACAACAAATACTAAGAGCTGAAAGAGATAGATGTTCACATACGCATGGCTACAAAAGAACTAAAAAGAAATTAAAAGAAAGAAATGGAATCTACCTGAAATATCGAGAGGTTCGGGAGCTTTCGATGTGTTGTTTACTCAGCCATATAAAAAGCACATCGATGCGAACAGCAATCAGTTTATTTGTCGTAAACTCAGCGAGTGCAGTTTAAGTAAAATTAACTCAGCGAATGTGTTATTGGTGTGAAGAGAGTTTATAAGGAGTAAACTCGTGAAGCTAGTATTGAGGTAAAAAAAAAAACCAGTTCAGTAAAGAGAGTTAAGTGTGGATAACCTCTGGTTGAAAAGGTTGTGATCGAATCTAAGTTATAACTACGATCGGGTTTGAAGATCTTTAGGAAAAAGATCTGTCGGGTAATTGTTGTTGTTTACAAAGTTGTAAACAGACAGAGTAATTAAGGATAAAAATTGATGTTGCCTGTAAAAAGACTACAAGCAGTGGTGTACATAACTGTGCTGAATAAAGGATTTTTAATTAAAACCAAACACAAAATGTATTTTATTTTAACTACAATCTACGAACTCATAAAAACACGTTTTAAAAAGGTCAAAACGTAACAATGCTAATGTATAGACCACTTTAAAGGAATATGTATGTCACAAATGTTTGGTCGCAAAAATTTCCGTTATTTTTCAATTTAAATATTTCTAGCTAAGGCGCAAACCTCTGCTTGAATAAAGTTTTCTTTTTTTGCCGGGTATAGTAGAAGCTTTTGATTTTCCCACTAGACTTTTACACAATACAATAAATAAACAAGAAAATTTAACAACAACAACAAGAAAGAGAAGAAAATACGCAAAATATTAAGAAAAATTTTACTGAAAAGGAAAACGCTACTAAATCATATAGGGGTGGTTATCTTTTTGCTCTACACCGTTCTGTTCTGTGTTAATAATGCCAATTCCCAATCAGTTGCTAAAGAAAATCGTGTGGAAAATGTGAAAAAAAGAAAAAAAAATTTTGTTAAAATACTTTACGGTTTTTCTTTCCTATAGAAATTAATAAGAAAAAATAATATGCATACATACACATAAAAAAAATAATTGTTATCGAAATACAAATTTAATTAAAGAAAATAAAAAAATTAAAAAATAATAAATAAATAAAAATGTTTAATATAAACAAACACGTGCCCTTAAAAAAAATTTATAAATTTAATAGATTTAATAAAAGTGTTAAACGTTAAACAATAGCCAATATTTGTTAGTTTTGTTCTTAAATTATTTTCATTTTCTTTTTTTTTTTCTTATACATACTTCGTTAACAAATTCAAATCGAAAAAATAATAAAACATACAAAAGATAATAATATACAAACAAGAAATAAAAAAAAATTATAAGTATATATGAATTGAATACGTCTCCCTCTCCAGAATTAAAAAGAAAACGTTTTTCCACTCGCCTACACTGTCACTTACGGGTACACCACTTGCCTCAGGAGAATAAAAAAATATTAGAAATTCTTTAAGAAGTAACGGACGGTCGGCAGTCAAGCACTCGTTTAGTGGTTTTAAATTAATTTAATTTTATTATTTTATTGTTTTTGTTAAATGAAATCAAAATCTCTGTACATATACTACTAGCTGTGGACTTGGCCCCAGGTTATGTGTTTGTAATAACGTGTGTGTAGTTCAAGGTCAGTCAGTTTTGTTAAAACACAATACAAAAGGACAACTCTTGTTGCATATTGAGCAAAAGAGGTGCTCGTCTTAGTTGCTGTACCAGCTACATGGCTGGTGATATGTCTTCAATTGGCTGTGCTGCTCTTAAAAAATCGTCCAAATCGAAATTGGCCAGCGATAAAGAAAACAATGGCATCAATGCCAATAATGTGGCTGTAGGCGGTGCGGGTATTGGTGCTGCTGCAGGTCGTAAAGAGAATGGCCATTTGGCCATGAAACCACCGAATGTTCCTCCCCAGAATATGCGTGGCGGCTTGCGTGTCTATAAGATTGTTATATTGGGTGATGGCGGTGTCGGCAAATCGGGTAAATACACAAAAGTGTTTTCATGATATTTATTTTTCTCTGCCTTTTTGTGTTTTATCGTTTTTCTTTTGTTGTTGTTGTTGTTGTTGTTGTTGTTGTTTTTGTTGTTTTTTTGCGTGAAAAATCAATAAATTTTCGTTATCATTTTAATACTCTTTCAATTCAATTCAACTTTTCTTAATTGTGTTTTTTCTTTTTTATTATTTTGACGTCTTCTAACGACGTCGGCGACGACAACAACAATGTGCTATACCGTTAACGTTGGTAATTATAATGATGATAATGATGACTATGATGGCCGCCGTATGTTCGGTTATGAATGCCGCCTATTATTGCCGTTATCTGGGCCACATATGTACATACAATATACTCGTATACAACGCCATTTCGCATTTGTTGTTTGTTTTTGTTTTCGGCGTATATTTTTGCGCGTTTGTTTGTGTACAAAACAAAAAACAGCTGTTACACTACAATTTGTCAGCCATAATTTTTTGGATTATCACGATCCTACAATTGGTAAGTAAAATGCATACATACACGCATACACATATTCGTAGATAACATTGTAGTAGTTGTTTAAGCCTATTTTAAACTCAGAAAGCAATCTGAAATATATGTATATTCGAAAAAGTGCATCGAATTTCATATCAACACAGTTAATAAAAATTTTCGTAACTAGAGGCCTATTTAATGTTTTAAAGACTTTTTAAATAATAATGGCGGCTTGATAATACCGTGACTTTTTCAATAAAAAATGTTCTCGGTAAAAAAGCGCTTCAGCTAGATAAACTTAGACCAGCTTTTACTAGTTTCCCTTATTTCCTCTAGATAGTTTAAAATTAATTACAATTAAATTGTTAGCCAATAACTATAAAAATAAATAATAATTAAATTAAATTAAATAATAAAATTTCACAAAGCCTTTGAAATTTCGTTTCCTTCAGTGATGAAGTTTCAGAACATATCTCACAGTATCTTTATCGATAACTTTAAAAGATAACCAATGTATAGTAAGCCTAGAATAGAATATGTTCTTCTGCTATTCCATATCACGAGCTATTCGTTGAAAAGGATATCCATACTCTAAGCATGGGCTCCAAGCTTACACTGCCCATATCCCACCTATGTATATATCTAAGCGGTGCCAAAAACTCCTCGCCAATTCACAAGTATTGGTTCGGGAAGTAACGTTTTTATCTATAATATTGTTATTTCTGACCAGACACTATTGCGGACACTGCGATTCATGGGATCTGTTGTGCTCCTTCCGGTCCTTAGCTTGTTTAGCAGATCTGATACCTTTCTAATGAACATTAGCATAACTGAAGCCATAATTGTGGATATGTCATCCAGTGAGACCCTGTGTCCACCTAAACCTATCAAGAGCCCCACACTCACGCAATATGTGTTCCGTAGTTTTTGATGCGTGTGAGCACAGTCTACTAACATCCACATCTGTGACCGCCATCCTCTGCAGATGCACCCTCAGTCTTTAGTGACACGTAAGAGTTTCAAGTCTGTCCTGAGAACCACAGAGTGACGCCCAAATTGTAGAATAATCACCAACTTAGGGTGGCGAAATTCCCTTTGAGCTTTCCAATGTTGCAAGCATCTGGCAATTTCCCATTCCTTGACTGGATTGAGGATGGTAGTAAGTGGTACTGCACAACAAGCTTCCGGACCGGTATAGGGTGTCATTGAACCTTTTCTGGCCAATGCATCCGCTATTTCATTATCATCTATCCAACAGTGTCCAGGTACCCAAAGCAACTGGACCTTATTTCCAAGCAAGAGCATTTGCAACGTATCGTAGCAATATTTGACCAGTCTAGATGCCATTCGATTCAAGCCAAGTGTTTTTAAGGCTCTTGGCTGTCAGAGAATATATTAATGGTCTTACTCTTGAGCCCACTGTCCAGGTTGATGTCCGCACATATAGCAATGAACATGATCTCAGCCTGAATGACAGTAAGTGATCTTCCTTCCCAGTGGGATGACATATGCACCAAAACAGTCATTCATTTAGCAGCCATAGGTATACCAGTTTAGATCAAACTCGCTCCGAACTAAGGCCCCATTAGACCAACAATCCCGGTTTGGGAATTCAACCCTGAATCTCCTGCCAAAAGACAGATCTGAAAGCATAATATACAGAACCGATGAAGGTTCTCCGACCACCCTGAGTATAAGGGACAGACTTACCGACTTATTTCGGGACCCTTTGGCAAAAAATGTTGCCATGTCGCCACACTCATCACTTGGATATGAAGCGGTGTTAAACCAATTAAGGACTCCAAGATGGTCATATCCTCAGCTTTTCTCCACCAAGCTATTGCCACATAACTGACTCCATGTCTTACCGTAGGAGTTTATCTATAATAACAATAAATTAAATATAACCGCCTTTGCCGTTTACTTTTTTCCCCACATCTCGACTAATTTATCGATGCCATACCATCAACGATGTAAAGCTAAGACAAAGGTACACCCCTCATATTTATGGACGATAATCCGTCATTGCAAGGGCCGAAGAATACGCATGCTGAATGACCTCCCATTCGAGCTATTGTGGTGTGATTTTGATGACTTAGGGCCTGGGATTGTACGAGTACGCTTTGGCTTTATTGATGATATCGTTTCAGTCAAATAGCTTCTATCACTTGGTGTTGCTGGGCTGTGAAGAACTCCTTATTGACGAGGCATTTCTTTCGAACATTTTTAAATGCACCATGCTCTCGCCGTCCAAACAAACGCAGATCATGGTCTCCATTTTAATGGAGGTCAGGCTTGACTATCGGCTTTAACGTATTTCCTGTAGCCAATAACGCCTTTCTTAGCTTTATATTCCCCGTTTATCATATCCCGTGACGACTACCCTGTTTATGACAGCGTGCTGCTTGATAGTGGATGAGATATTTGCTCTTTTTGTTAAGTTTGTAAGGCACCCAAGTTCCTAATTTGTCGACAAATCCCATTGAATAAAGATGATTGAGAATCGCTTTATTACCGCAGTTCATTTTTTCGTCCAGTTCAGAGAAAAAAACAAAAAAAACTCGCGAACTTATAACCCAAGCCATGAAGAATCTTTTTCGCTCTCTTTATTCTTCGCAGTACTCATATATGCATATTCCCCTCATTAGACACATGTGCTCGCTTTCAAATCAGCATGAAATCTGAGTCCGTCACTATCGTATTAGCAAAACCCGACAATGCTTTGATATAAGGGACTGCAAGAGTCTTTGTCTCTGCTTTTCTTTCATTTCTTATTCGAATATCTCTACTAATATAGTTACCCGACAACACCTTAGACTGTTAACCACATTTGCAATGGCAAATCCTTCCGCCTGAAGGATCTACTAAAACAGTAGACTCCAGACGTCACAGGAGGAAACTCCCTCAGAACGAATATTTATCAGTATTTTCTTTGGTTTCCATGATAGCGTGGTAAACGTAAAAAATAGTTTTTAATCAAAACACAAAGTTAAACAACTAACGGTGGTTGCAGTGTTACATTGTAACTTGCTGCGCTGGTTATATAAAAAGTCGAGGAATTATCAAAGTGTCTTGACAGGAGGTTATAATAGTATGGATAGTAATGGATCGCGATTTACATCGCAGTATAATCCAATATTTTGTGATCTGGATCACGTAATAAATATTGAACGTGTAGCAGCGATCTTAATCTATTATTTCTATTACCAATTTGTAAAACCGCCTTATTTGCTTATTGCAGAGGATTCATATCAGCAGCAAGCAGTTATTGATGGCGAAGCTGCGCTATTAGATATATTGGATACAGCCGGTCAAGTTGAATTTACCGCCATGAGAGATCAATACATGAGATGTGGTGAGGGTTTCATAATCTGTTACTCGGTTATCGATCGTCATAGTTATGAAGAGGCTTCCGAATATCGTAAATTAATACAGAGAGTACGTTTAACAGAAGATATACCTGTAGTGTTAATAGCCAATAAAAGTGATTTAGAATCACTAAGAAAGGTAAGAAGTGAGCAGTTTTTTGTTACACAAAGATGATATACAATTTGAAAAAAAAATGATTTTTTTTTTTTTTTTATAGGTAACCACCGAAGAAGGCCGCAATTTAGCCAACCAATTTGGCTGTCCATTTTTTGAAACCTCAGCTGCTTTACGTTTATACATTGATGAAGCGTTTTATGCTTTGGTGCGTGAAATACGACGTAAAGAAAAACAAAAGGCTTTGGGTAATGGTACCAGTTCGGAAAAATTACATTCAAGACGACGTAGTCGTTGGTGGCGTATACGTTCTATATTTGCTTTAGTCTTTCGTCGTAGACGTAATCTAAATTAAAGCAATTCTTTAAACCAAAAAACAAAACAAAAACTAGTGGCAATTTAGAATTTGTTTTTCGTTGAGGAATTTAAATTTGAATATTGTTTTCTTCTTAGCTCTTAAGAAAACGTAAAGGATATTATAAAAGTTTATCACTTCGAAATACTATGAAGACACCCCTTTACCTGGTTCAGGGTGGTCGCTTATGTATTGCGACATTTTGTTAGAGATTTTTTTTTCTTTTTAATAATCTGTTACAAAAATGTCGAAAAACTTTATTAACTAAAGTGAGTATTAATACTCAAGAGAAATCAGTTAAAACAGAGGATATAAAACTAATGTGAAACATGGTGAAAAACCATGAAACAAATAACAGAGATTACGCCTTCCGGAGTTCCGTTCGTTTTTCTCTTCCGTTAAATGAAAGTGTGCATGACGTAAACATAGTCCGCTTTGTTTTGTATTTAAAGAAAAATAGTAAATTTTGTACCAGAAATACACAATTTTTTGTAAATCTAAGAAAAACATTAAAAAGTAATAAAAGTAGAAAAATATGAGGAAAAAATAAATTTAAAAGTCAAAAATTATATTATTCCTTATATTTTTCTACTTTTATTTAGTTTTTTTAATATTTTCTTATATTTTTAAATTTTTTTATTCTATTTTTAAATTTTAGTATAAAAAATTACTATTTTCTTTGAAAAACAACACAATAACGTCTATACTTACGTCACACACACTTCCATTGAGAGAGAAAGAGAGAGAGAGAGAAAATCTAACAGAACTGGGGAATGCGTAACTCGTGTTATTTGATTCATAATGAAAAACCAAATATCTAATCTTAAGCTGGGATCACACGATTGCCGCAATACATCAATTATTGGCAAGGCAATAAATAATAATGAGGCAACAAAAATATCAAAAATGCGCCATTATTTATTGTGTTCTTATGCGACAACCAATGTTGACAGTACGTACCAATATTAAAATTTTGAAATTTATTTTCGCAGAATAAATCGGGATATACGAAATTGTGTCATATTGTTACATTTGCGGCAAACGTGTGATCCTAGCTTGAAAGTTATTAAGATTATGGTTTTGCTGTGAACAGGACTTGAAATGTTTTACTAGAAAAGGAACAAATTTAACCATTTTGTTTATTGAAATTTATCTCAAATATTATATCAACCAAACTGTCTGAAGATTTGGTATTTTTCCATTTTTCTTTTTGGTAAAACATTTCAAAAACGCGATATGTATTACAAAAAAAAAAATTAAGAAAAAAGAAAATAATTATAAATTTAAGCTACTTTTTGCGACTACACCTAAATCATGAAATTTATATGTTCCATACGAAACTAAAATACATATTTTTTTGTCTCATAATATTTATTATTATCAAAAAATAAATAATTAAACACTATTTATAAATAATGTTGAGTAGTTAATACTGTATTTACATATATTGTACAAGAAACAAAAAACAAACAAATAAAAATCGACATCATCAAAAGAGAAGAATATTGAAATATTATAACAAAATTTAATTACAAAAAAAGAATTTATTAAATAGTTGATATTAATTATTGTAAAAATTTAAAAAATATATGCAGACATATATAATTTGAGTCATTTTCAATACAACAAATGCAAAATAAGCAACAAATAAATAAATAGTTTTAAGTTTAGAGAAAAAGAACAAAAAAATCGACTATAACAAAATGATGTTATACAAGGTCCAAAAAAATGAAAGAAAACAAAGCAAATCTCTTACCATAACGATTTGAAAATACTTATAAAATTATTTTTTATTTTTATATGTATTATGTATATACAGCTAAAGACAAATTGCAATAATTTATTTATTTATACTCGTATTCGTACATATACTTAAATAATGTTCTAATGTTTATTTAGTTAAATATAATTTTGTTATTTATTTTATAAATAATTAATTAAAAAACAAAAAACAAAAAACGAAACGAAAATAGCAACACACTAGAAAACTAATTATGTATTAATAACTATCCCCAGTAGGAACAAAGTGATATAAATTTTTAAGTATCTTCTTCTTCACAAACAACATTCTAAGAAATTTAAAGTTGTCGGCTGTCTTTCAGAGTCTTAATAGCATAGTAAAAATTACTTGCCTTGCAGGCCCTACTACACCATTACACAGTGTTCCCAACCAAATGCTAAAAATAGAAAAATCAAAGTCACCTAATCTGTCATCAGTACCTCTGTTAAAAACAAGCTTTTAAAGGTTTTTTCATTCTTACCGTAGTCCTTTAAAACGGCTTTAAAGTAGCAAGCATGCTATCAGTTGATGCTTGTGCAGTGTGAGGAAATATAAAACCCAAAACTACTGAAAATTTTTTGTAAAGATAGCTGTGCTTGAATTTTACACATGTTTTTTTCGACAAGTGAGGCGCTCGACAGTTGAATCTAATTCGTGTACGCTGAATCCAGTGGTGCTAGCCGTTTTTTTAGGTTAGCTCTTGTTTTTAAGGTATACCGTTATTACAAAATCAAGAAGCTTCGCGTAACTCGAAAACGATTTAGTTTATTGACCAAACTAAAAAAAAAACAGAAATTCCGCAATAAAACTAGCTTTAAGTAAGGCTAAAACTGTTTTAATCTGCGCAATCGTTTTGGAAATATACAGGGTGTCCGCCAGGAAGCTATACTACTTTGTTTGTTTATAATTGTTGATTATATAAAAGAGCATGGATCTTATATTGATTAATGTTTTATTTAATGTCGGCAATTATGTATGGAATACAATATCAGATAAATGCCCGCCTCTGTTAGCCTCACAAGTGCGAGCCCACATTTTTCATAACATTTAAATACGTTTCACGCGGTATTTCATTAATTTCATCACGAATATATTTTTGGGTTGCTCCAGCGTTTCTGGTTTGTTTGCATAAGCCTTGCTTTTTAGATATCCCCACAAAAAAAAGTCCGGAGCAGTCAAATCAGGTGACCGTGGAGGCCAATCAACATCACCAAATAATTAAATCATTTGTTTTGGAAAGAGGTCTCGCAGTAATTCCATTGTAACCACATGTTAGTCAAGCCCAAAGCATGCAGTTGTGGCGTGAAGAAGTTTTCAATCATATGAAGATATCGCTCCCCATTGACAGTTACCGTTACGCCGTTTTCGGTTTCAAAGAAGTAAGGTCCAATGATTCTTCCTGACCAAATCGCACACCAGACTGTCACTTTTAACGGATGCAAAGGTGACTGATGAATAATTTGAGTGTTTTCCATTGCCCAGGACCGACTATACTGTTTATTCACATAACCATTCAAATGAAAATGTACCTCGTCACTCATTATGATTTTTTCATGAAAATCGGGGTTGTCATGGGCGACCTGTTTTAACGATTAAAACACGTTGGTTTACTGAATATTTTTCCATAATAAATTTGCCACGTCTCTACTTCACGACTGACAAATATGAACCGTCAAGACGAATCTTTACCAAAATGGCGGCAAAACAAAGTAGTATACCTTCCCGGCGGACACTCTGTACATACTCGTACATTTTTTTACAATAGAGCAGTGGGATCACGTTACTACGTAAGTACGTACGTATGAGTGATATTTCTGCTTCACTAATAAAATATTACTCATACGTACGTATTTGCGTAGTAATGTGATCCTACTGTCGGATATTACGGTATATTCGCCGGATACTCCGCTTGACTGTTTTTTCAACTAACACAGTGTAATTAGGTTGTTCACGGTAGGCTGTTTATCGGGTTAACTGCTTATGTGTTTATATCAACAGCAACAGCTCGTTTAAAAGAATGTTTTGTGCAGCTTATGTATCCCCCAGAAACCTCACCCTCTAGGCTGTTACGTTTTGAGATGTCTCCGCATAAATCATGCAAAACCAAAACCGATCATTCTCAACATTTTCTAAAATACACTGATAACATCTAACACCACAATGTCCAGTAAATAGACCCGTTACCATCCTAACCTCGCTCATATTCACCGATGTTTTTGACAGTATAGTACAACTTTCTTCAAATTCATATTCCCAATCTTAATTTGACATTTATAGGAACTTATTGACTTTCTTTGATTGTTAGGCAAACATTTTTATGACAGCACAATATCTTGAGATTCCTGGTACGACTTCGTCTATACAAATACATATGTATTCCATTTAAGATGGACCTTAGCTCAAGTTCTTTTAATTTTTTCATACATAGTTTTGAAATTTATTGAAATTGATTTATACTTAAGACGTGTTCGTAGAGGTAAACAAGTACATATTACTCATTATTATTGGCCCTTATCATAGATGGCGTTTTTGCTTATTTTCTTGAATCTAGGACAACAATATCGAAGTACGTTAACGGTTTTAAGGGAGTATTTTTGGAAAATATGTTTTTTTTTAGATTTTATATTGATACACATAAGTATATATGTAGTACATATATCATACATATCTAGTTTCTTCTTTAGTTTTTATAAATTATAGGGCTGAAATAATACCTTACATACATATGTATATATGTTTATGATATCAAGTACATTTAAGTTGGGGACTGTTAACTCAAGTTTAAAGATTTTGTTATACATTTTTTTTACTAAATATTTAAAAAATAATACAATAAATTAGTTTAATAATAAATATAAAACTAAAACGTCCTTAAAAACATTTTTCCTTAATATAACCAAATAGAAAAAAATATATATAAAATTAAAAAATAACATTTATTTAACAAACCTTTGTTATAAATAATTTATAAACACAGATAAATAGTTAGATTTCTATAAATTAAAAAACAATAATAACAAAAGACAACAATGCCATAAATAATTACAAAAAAATATGATTAAAAAAACAACAACTTTTACTTTAAAATACAAGCACATTTTACAGAAATTCCGTTCCGGAAGCTGGCTCCTAATCCCCGTCCCTTATCTTAAGGGTCGATTTTGAATGGCGAATGAACTTTAGCCAGTTTAGCCAGTTTAGCCAGTTTAGCCAGTTTAGCCAGTTTAGCCAGTTTAGCCAGTTTAGCCAGTTATCGAAAATTGCATTACGTATGGCATCTAGCAACTAAAGATCCATTAATTTCAATTGCTTTATAGGCAACTACAATTTTCTAGTTTTTTTTCATTAGGCAACGCAACTGAAGTTCGGTTGCCATCCATAACTGACCCATTAGTTTCCACAATTTTGAAAGCTATTTTACTTCAAGCTTATTTTCTAAATCTAAATCTGATACAAACATGACTCATTCATATAAAGTATTCACCCTGCTTAACGCGTTTATGTATAGACTTTGTGGTATTTCGGTTTTTTTTTTTTTTGTAGTAGATTAAAGAAAAATGTTATCTTTTTTTGTAATAGATTCAACTTTTTGTCTTAAAATAAAATTTTAGCTTTTTGTCCTTAATGTAGGGAGAAAACAACTATGCCAAACACGATAGTACTGTTATTTGAAGCACAATTGCGAACTATTTCTGCTAATGTTCGTACACAAATGACTCAAAGTACTTTTTTGTTTGTTGTTATCCTTTATAAGAAATATTTTTAAGCACATATTTTTGTTTTTGTTACTTTTTATTTATTTAGATAAAATACGCTAAATACTCTCTCTAGTACTTACTCGATTTCAACGAAGTTCCTTTTATGATTTGCTCATTTATATAAGCAAATTAGATTATTATTCAAATTTTAATTATTATTATTTTTAATAACTTACTAATTTGTTAACTATAATTAAACTATTGTTAATTTTTATTTAATGTTAAAAAATAAAAATAAAAATAAAATTAAAATGAAAGAAAAACGGAAAAAAGACACAACAGAGTAACAAATTTTGCAATAATTATTAGAATTTATTAATAAACTAGTAAAAATTGTTTATTATACTTAACTAAAAAAACACAAATAATTAATAAAATTTAAAATACATATTTATAATCAAAAACAAGAAAACAGAAAAGTGAAAAAAGTTTTAACGTTAGAATCCCCTTAAAAAAAAAAATACAAGTATCTTTCAAATAAAAACACAAATTGTATTGAATGTAAAATGTTAAGAAATTACAAAAAACCAAAAAAAAAAAGATTGAAAATAAAATTTAGCTAAAAACAAATTGAAAAAAAATTAATTTACGAAACAAGTAAGTGATAAAATTAGTGCTAAGTAATCTTAGTCTCCGGCACTAATGATTGCAGTTGCCCTCCAGTCCACTCCATCGAAAGTCTTGTTTGTACTACTGAACAGGCTTCCAGTGGTCCTGATCGGACACGGTCTAAGGGCATGCGGCCATCTTTAGGTATTTGGATACGATTCCTGTTGGGATAGATTACTGTACACCTAAACCCTTCCTGTATAGAATGTTCTCCGAGTGCATCTTAGCAAAGCTATTAATTGGACCTAGTTCTGTTGGAGTATACACGGATGGATCGAAATCCTTAGAAGGGGTTGGTGGCGAAATCTTTATTCCTACATACGGTCAGGGCGCTCTTCGGTGTCTACTCGACGTCGCGACTGGTGTGTGAATACCGGGCATCTCTGAACGAGATGGCGAAACATTCAGACCTGGAGATTATCTGGGTAAGGGGTCACTCTAACACCCGGGGAAACTGTGTGGCAGACGAGCTGGCGAGGGTGGGGGCTCTCTCCTCAGTAATGAGGAGATTGACCACTTGATTAAGATGCGGACTTATGGTCATGCGGTACATGTTGGGCAGATCACAACTACGGTGGGATGATGAACTCACGTGCTCTGTATCAAGGCAAATCTGGCCCCTGTATGATCGTGCTCGCTCAGAGTCTATTATGGGGATGCCACGACATAGGATACGAATTCTGGTGGCTGTGATTACTGAATACTGAGTGGCTGGTGCTCACGCTAGGAGATTGGGTCTACCGTTTAATGACTACTGCAGGAGTTAGGTCTTCTTTTTGGACTACCGATATGGGCATCACAGTGGGATCAATATGCCCATAACTAACTAACTAATCTTAGTCTAGCCCTATTGAAAAGTGCTAAATTTTTGTATTTTATTTTAGACTAGCTAAAGCTCGGCGTGCTTCGCTACTCCCATCTTAATTATTATCTTCAATATTAGACACTGCATTATCTGTCGTTTAGCTGTATACAGTCTTCACACAAACACACATTCATTTTTGTATATAATATACATATATAGTACAGAGAGTTTTTATCAAGTGCGCTTTCTGCAATACCCGCTTTTTGGCTAATGTGCACAGCCAGTTACTGGATGATGATGTGTATTGTGTATTGTTTCACAACTTTGTTGGAATCTAATTAAGAAACTTCTACTATTACCGTTCTCAAGATATACAAAATTGGACAGGTACAATTTAGCCCACTTTTTGACTGATGATTTGTATTGACCATAAAGCTATTTGGACCAAATACTGAAACTTTAGATTTAATCGTTCTCAAGATATAAAGAAATCAATATTTTAGTGTGTATGGGTGGTACCACGCCCACTTGTCCAACTCCTCCTAGTTCTTGACTAATGATTTGTATTGACTATGAATCTATTTGGAAAATTTTTATCCTGGATTAAAGAAAGCAAACTAAATTTATCCTTAATCCATAAAAAAAAAAAAAACATTAAAATAACTACGCCTCGTTCTTTATCGTAATGCAGACTTCAGACACGTCTTTAATGGTGCAAAGTATGCAATATTTCAAATTTACACTGTCGTAAACCAAGGCCGCATGCGCTCCCCCATACTATTTTTCTAATAGTTTTGGATAAGTTAATGCAGCATTAGGTAGTTGATGTTCTACTCGTTATTCTATGGTCTTTAACATGCTAACCGGGGAGTAAACTTATAATAAATAAATAAAGTAATAAAAACAAATAAATAGTATTTATATAATTAGTAAAATGCATTCAAAATATTCAAATTTCCATGACGAAACATGTCGTCATGCCATATGCAGTAGAAATTCGTGTATGACGAAATATTTCGTCATGCCCAGTTAGCCAGCTAAAATAATAACGATATTGTGCGTTTGTTAGCACAAAATTTGTCGGCTATAAAATAGGAACTTCAAAAAAGAATTAAGACTTTACTATTATATTTCCGGATTGTGAACCAAACGAAGATGAGGAAAAATGTTGCTACTTGGAGAGCATACTATCCGAAAGTGGTAGTACTGAGGAGGGCATAAATAAACGCATCAACAAAACACGAACAGCTTTTTAAGAATTGCATAAAGTGTGGCTTTTTTTCGCCTATGCTGCCATGGAGGCTCTTGCGGCTTACGACCGCGACACTACGCCACTAGAGAAATTGCTGTTTACGTGATTTTTTTATATATAGCATTCTGCCTATAACGGACAATTTCAATACGGTAGATAGCTACATTAAAGAGTTTGGAATTAAGATGTCTTTCAGACTATCGGACGATTGTGGCATTCTTTGGGCGAAATTACCTTCCATTACTAGGGTCAGCGTCTGGTAGAGATATTTTTATAGTAATAACTAATACATAGTAAGGCCGCAATAAGGTAACTTACGGGTGGATTTACTACTTCAGTACTGGTACAAGAATGCCTGGCTTTGCTATAAGCAGTGCTGGCTGGTTCTACCCCAAAATAAGTCTGTAAATGTGAGACCAGTTTTGGGAATATGATTGCGAATACATTAGCGAAGTATTGGTTCTCTATTCTCCCTGTCATGGACTCTCAGTCTGTCTTAGACTGCATGGCCTTCTAGACCGAGGTTTCTATTATCGATAGAGCTGCTAGGTGTATTAGAAAGTTAATTTTCGAACCTTCGATTATTGATATCTACGTAGACAGTATTGTATCGATCTAAGCTCTCAGTGCCAGCTTAGTCGAAGTGCCTCCTCAGCTTAAATAGAACATTGCTCCTGAGTGTGGCTCTTGCACACAAAAGTATGCATACCTCCCGAACACTGGATTATATATGCAGAACTTTAAGGTTTTGACTTTCAAAAACGATATAATGTAAATTTACGCGAAAAATATACGAACTTTTGTATAACATTCTACTTATTAGTCACCTGACATAAGTCCTGCAGACAACACAGTTTTCTCGCCATTTCACGCATATTCAATCCCTGCTCATGAAATGCCACAATTTGTCCTTGTTCATAAGGTGACAAAGGTTTCCCACGATCCATACCGCGTAGATATTATTTAAATTATAAATTATTAAAAAAAATAACAATTGTGACACCTTCTGATTAGATTAATTGCTTATTAATCACTGACCTTATCATTTTAACGTATTGAATTTTGCACTTATTTACATAAATTTAAATAAACACAATATAACGGTACATCTCTAAGAGCAAAAACCGGCTTATTTATTCACTCGTTTGAACACAGAATTTTTTTGAATAAGGTGAACATACATAACATTTTATAGATTGAATGAATTGAGCAAATATTAAGGTGAGCTTATCATTTTGAAGCACACCTTAGTACTACATAATACAATTTGTTCGAATTCGTAAGTTTTTTCATTTCGAATCGAAATATGTAATAACCCCCCTAGTTAATTTTGTTGGTTGACTATCGCGAAGACCGCATGATTTGTACATTTTGGTTAAGGGATGGTATTGATCGACTATCTCATTTTCATTCTCATCCTTCATAAGTTTTTGACGTTCTCACTCGCTCTCGCAATTGGCATGATGTCCATGTAACCTAACCCAAGAATGAGCCATTTGTCGTGCAAAAGATAATGGAGGAGACTTTCACTTAACGATCTTAGAAAGTTGTCTTATGTGGTTGTGTGGTTGTGTTATTTCGGCCTCTGCAAAACCCAATATTACTATAACCAAAAACTCTGTTGTAAACTCTAAGTTTCTTTTATATCTGTTGATTAATACTCTTGTTAAAGGGAGCGACGGTAAGAATTCTTCAAAAGATTTTGTAAAATGAAAACAAATGATTATTTTAAAGTTTTTTATTTGATTTTTTATCGTTTTTTATATTTTATTTTTGTTTTTTTATTATATAATATGTATGTATTAGTAAAATAATTTTTTGTTTGTTTTTATTGTAAGGAATATTATGCATATAGCATAATATACAAAAAATGTTTTTTTTTAATTTTTATAATTTTAAATGTTTTTTGTATATTTTGTTTTAAATTAAAATAAAAACGAACACCAACTTGTATAACACTGATGACAAAAAAAAAACAAAATTTTAAACTCAAAACAATTGTGTAATTTTGAAAAGCGTTATCTAAACTAAAGAAACAAACAATATAATAAAAAAATATATAGAAATGATGACAAGACAGATGCACAAGAAAGAAAAAGTTGTTCGGTTATACGGGTGAGTATGAACCTTTAAAAGAAATGTAAAAACAGCACAATACAATAATAAATGTTTAATAATGTATAAAAAAAATTAGATATAAAAAAGCTTTAATATTTTTCGGTTTACTTTTGAAAGTTAAACTGTGTTCTGTTTTAAATTTTTAGTGGTTTTATTTTTTGAGGTGTCAAGTTTTTTTTCTTTTTTTCTTTTTTTAATATATAATTTTTTTATACAAATATTTTATTTTATTTTTTAAGAAAAATGTATTTTTTGTGATTTTTTTTATTTTTACTTGATTAAGAAAAAAATATATGAATGCATTATTTGTGGTAATTGTTGTAGTTGTTTTGTTTTATAATATATTGGCGGTTTATATTTATATATATTATGTTTTAAAAAAATATCAGTTATTTTGTATAGTTTTATTTTAATTTTACTTTATTTTTATTTATTATGGAGAAACGTTCATAGGATTTTTAGACACTTATGTAATTTTGTTGTTGTATTTGTTTTTCTTTTTCACTTTTTAGTTTATTATTTAGATGTATTTAAATAATATTTGTATATATGTTTATGAGAGTAAATTTAAAAGAAATTAAAAAAGAGGAAAACAAGCAATATCTTTTTCCTTTATTTTTTATAAAATAGGTGGTTAATAAAAATATTATTTTTTATTTTTATTACTGAAAAACGTTACAAAATTTTACTTGTTTTCCTTCTATTAGTTGACATATTTCCTTTTTTAATAACGTAAAAGAAAAATAACGAAGCTGTTTGTATATTTTTAAAATATATTTATATAAATGTTTTGTTGGTATATTTCTTAATTGTTTTCTTTTTACAAGTGGCTTTCAAATAAATTTCTTTTTTTTATTTATTGTTTGCTTAAAAAAACAATTATGTTTTGGAGTTGTTTTATGTACTTCATTATTAATAAAAATGTTTTATTATTTTCTTTAAAACTTTCCTTTTGTTTAAAAAGAACAAAATTTAATTTATTTTAAAATAAAAGCAAAAAAATCTATTATAAATTTTTGGAATCACAAAAATCAAAATTTACGAAAACATAGACGTTAAGAAACGGTTTGCATAAAAAAAGAAAAACAAAATAAAATTGTAACACGTTTTTTTCTTCCTCTTTAAAAATAAAATGCTTTAAAAAAATCTCCTTTAATGATGTTTTTTTTCTTTAAATCTTTTCTCTTTGTTTTTTTTTTAAATTTCCATGTGTGCTGCTGTTTAATTTTAATTTATTGTGTATAAATTGTTTTGTTTGTTGCTTGTGGTAGAAGTTTCTGTTGATGTTGTTGTTGTTGTTGTTTTATAGTTGAAAAAGTAATTGAACTCTTTTTAGAGCAAATGGCATTTGGTCCTCTTCCTCTTTTTAACTTGCAATGCAGCTCTAGTAGCTGTTTCGAAGACTTCCCTAACACCCTCCTTGGACTTGGCCGAACATTCCAAATAGGCAAAGGCATTAATTTTTTCAGCCATAGCTCGACCCTCTTGTGGCTTGACTGGTTCCTGCTTCATTTTTGACAGATCCTTTTAATAAGAATTAAAAACAAAAACATTAAAAAAAATATATAAATTTAATCAATTTAGAAAACCTACCCGTATAGTATTAGGATCATTTCTCAAATCCTTTTTGTTACCCACCAAAATAATGGGAACATTTGGACAAAAGTGCTTGACCTTTAAAAAAAAAGAACAAAAAATATTATAATCTTTTAATCCTATATTTTCTTATTAAAAAAAACATTTGTAAATTACCTCTGGTGTCCATTTCTCAGGAATATTTTCTAAAGAATCTGGTGAATCTACTGAGAAACACATTAAAATAACATCTGTATCTGGATAACTGAGTGGTCGAAGTCTGTCATAATCTTCTTGACCAGCTGTATCCCATAAGGCCAATTCAACCTATAAAACAACAACAAAAATAAAATTAATCAAACAAAAATGTAATATTACTGTGTTTCAAACATAAAATAGTAATTTATTAATAAGTATATATATGTATATAAATAATAATATATATACAAAAAAAGTAAAATAAGATAAGAAAATAATAAAAATCAATACTTAGAAGAGGGAGAAAAAACTATGTATAATGATAGTAAATATATGTAGTAGTGTATGTATAATAAAAAATAATACAAAACAACCTATACAAAAAGGTAAATATAAATATCAATTTGTTTTGGTTTTATTTTTTTTCTTTTTTTTTCTTTTATATTGGCAATTAAAAAAGGAAATACCAGAATTATTAATCATCATCGTTTAAAGCAGCAGCTAAAGTTATTCATACTTTTTTCTGCTATTGGCCAACAGTAAGAAAAAACAATGACGAAAGCAACGACAGCTTTGTAAATGAGTTACTGGCTAGGGTAGCACGTACTATTCTACTGTACCATATGAAATAAAAAAGGAACTAATAGAGAAATTAAAAAACTCTTTATAAGTTCAATACAAATTCTATATATAGCAGGTAAAGGAACACATAAACCTAAATGAAATGAGATTAAATAAATCGCTTTCATAAAACGTACAGACAGTTATAATATAATACTGACTTTTCTTGTTACTCAAAAATTTCAATAATAATTTTTCTCTAAATATATATACACATTTTAGCAATAGTTTAAGTTTATAATGCAAATTTGTACTTTAAAAGCTGATGTGTAAATTAATCACTTAGGCGTGAAAAGATATAACTTAGTTGCGTACATTTACAAAAAAAAAAAAAACTTGTATAACAAATTAACAGATATGCTAAAGCAATATATTTTCTTTAGGGCAAAAATTACTTACTACACGCTACAATCTTAAGTAATTTCTGGAGCTTAAAGTTCATCAAAAATCCAACAAAAAAAAAAAGAAGTTAAACCACTTTATTTAGTGTCACTGAAACAGATATTCGGGTATGTTTTGTAAACCAAAATCAAATGACATTTCACATTCGTATTATTTTCGAATCTTACAAGATTTTGATATTTTTTCTTAATTCGCTTGATTGACTTCAAAATAACTTCTTTGATTATCAAAACTTGAAAATAATTGACGCAATGAAGTTTTATTTGTCGTTGAAAATATCGTTTTCAATTCAGCTTTACGAATCACACACAACCAAAAACAAAATTTATATCTTCCTCGTACAAAGGAAAAACCAACTCAGAAATTTAATAATTGTACGTAAAATTGTAGTTGATAAGACTTTGAAAATCAAAATGACTTGCAAAAACCAAACTCGGACAGTAAGTAACTTTAATGGGCTAATAACCGCAATTCTGTAATTTTAATGCGGCCAACTTCGCTGATATAATTTACATATTTAAGGGGGCAAACCCTTTAATTCAGTTTTCGAAAATTATACAGAAAGAAACGGAGCTAAAAAGAAGATGGCTAGACAACTGCGACAAACTACTATCAAAGTAAAAAGGCTTAAAAAGGGATGCTAGAAAAGGAAAAGTGTTCCCGAAATTACTAAAATCGATGGCAGAAGTCATTCAACTGTGCACGACATAATAAAACGATTCAAGGTCAATAAAACGGTACAAAATAGACCAAAACATGCCCACAACAAAATATTTTCTGAGACAAAAGAACGTTTTTTTTTTTTTGTCAATAAAATGAAAGTAAATCCCTTCCTAAGTGCTTTAAAACTTGCTGCTATTGCTGAAAGTGACGTTGGTAAGAAAACAAGCCCATCAACAATAAGAAACTTCCTTTACAGAGTAGGTCTTAAAACCTCTTATTAGTAAGCGCAATCAAACCAAAAGACTAAAATTTGCAAGAGAGTACCAAAATAAGGTTTTTACTTTTTGGAGAAACCTTACCGACGAAAGCAAATTTAACGTACTTGGGTCGGATGATAAGCCAATAGCATGGAGCGGACAAAATCAGGAACTATGCTTGAATAACTTGAAACCGATAGTAGCATGGGGGTGGTTCAGTGCATGTCTGTGGCTCATTTTCTGCATCAGGTCCAGAATCTTTGCGTTTTATTCACAATACCATGGATCAAAATGTTTATTTAAATATTTTAAAAGAACACTTGCCAAAAAGTGTAGATAAGCTTGCCCTGGATAACGGTTGGTACTTTTACCAAGATAACGAACCCAAACGCAAGGTGGTGCACAAAGTAACATCTTGGCTGCTATATGTGTCATACCACCCCAGAGCCCCGAAATAAATTCTATTGAAAATTTGTGGGATTATATCAATAAAAAAGTTCAGCATCAGTCGGTTTCCAGCAAATCTGAGCTAAGAAGGGTTTTATTAGAAGAAGGGGGAAAAATACCAGCTAGTTACTGCCAAAAATTGGTGGAACCTATTCCCTAGAGACTCCAAATGGTTATAAAAACTAGTTTATTACAGTGTCCAAGTTTGGCTTGTAGCCAGTGATATTCGGAAGAGTTTTTCTTGTAAAAAATATAATATCCTATAGCTTTTTCGGGGTCTTATTTATACATCGCAAATTCGGTTTGTTTTCTGTTCCTATTCTTTTTTGTGGCACAATATATGCTTTGTAAATTTTATATTGGTTTGGTTTATTATCTAAACAAGGCAAAATCAAGACGGTTTCATGATACAAATTCAAATCTTGGATTCTACCTACAATAACCTCTCGGTATCATATGAAAGCTTTCACACTGGTCATGGTATAAATATCAATTATAGATACTATTATTAAAATAGAAATATATATACATACATAAAATTGATGCATGTATAATCAAAAATTTTAAGGCGTAAAATTAAACAAAATATCTATATTTCTATATCTCTAATGAAAATGTTTTAACGTTGAAAGATGATCATAGTTATTTATTATTTAAAAATATACAGATTAATAACACATTTGTTTATTTAACAAAATAATCACCTCTCAAGAAAATTATTTCCAAAATTTTCACTTGTAAAAATATTTCTTTAAAAAAACAAACTAATCATCATATGTATGTTTATTAATCATTTTCAACAAAATTCTTACAATTAATTTTAATCCTCTTTTTTCAAACAAAACGAAACAATCGGAAAGAAATTGTAAAGATATGAAGTCATAATTCACTTAAGTGTATAAATATGCATATAGGTATGTGTAAAAAAAAATTAACACTAAAGTACTATTCCTAGCAATAAAAAAGTATAGAGCGGTAAAGTTTAAAATAAAGAATTTATTTATTTTTAAACAATATGAAAAGCCTATTACTTTCAGAGAAATTAATCACTAAATACAAAATAATAATAATAATAAAAGTAATAACTGACATTCAGGGTTGTCAGATCTTTTTTACGCTTTTTCGCCAAATTCAATTTCAAAAATCGCCAAAATCGCCACCATCTTTCTTTTATATTTTGGCAATAACATTTATTTAAAAAAAAATTAATTTAACAAATGAAAAATAAGTTCTTTTGATTTCTTAAATTTCGCCATAATATATATTTTGTTAATTTTGTTAAGCAAATATATTAGCAAAAACAAAAAGTGTACGATGTTGACTACAACATAGTTTATAGTTTACTGAAAGTTAGAAGACTATAAAAAATAATTAATATAAAATATAGTTTGGATAGAGATATGTTGTGTCCTTATTGTCATATATCTAAAACGTTATACACTTTATTTTCGACACATTTCACATTGCCTTGTATGGGCAATGTAATAAATGTTAAATTATTCTATGCGACGCAAAAAAACGAAGTTTAAATACCTGCAAAGTTATACTATTTTTCAAATAAACGCTATTGAGTACAAAATTCAGTTTTTGAATTTTTCGAAACACCTTTAATTACGAGTAAAAGATCGGCTTTTCGTACCTTCATACACTTATAGGCTTATAACTTAGCGAAATACTATTCGATTTTAAACTCTTTGGCGGATTTGGAGAGAAGAGGAGTAGACCTCTTTAATGATGATATACTTCATAGCCCTGAGGTATGCATATGTGTGAATTTCTTAAGCAAACAAATTCATTTTTTTCCTACATTTTTCAAGTTAACAACTTTTTTCGTATCATTTATGAACTTATTTTGTTGCCAATTGCCGAAAATTGCATTTCGTAAGTAAACTGGACAAAAATCTATTAATTTCAGTTCCAAATTTCTCGTTGCCGAGAACACAATTAAAGTTTGGCTGCCATCTATAATCGGTACAGTAAAATACACCATGTTCACGAATTTCATACATAAAAATTAAAATAATACTAAAATAATAATAAAAATAATAATTTTAATTTTTCGTATTTTTTAATCAAAAATAGCAAACAAAATCGCCAACTAATTTATAAATCGCCAAAAAGTCGCCAAGTCGCCAAACCGAAAATTAGGAACTGACAACCCTGCTGAAATTATCAATAACCCTTATAATAAATCAAATTATTACGCTCTTACTCTCACTCTTTTTCTTTACTTTCGTCGTCCCTCATTTAGTTGGTTGTACAACGAAAAAAAAAAATAAAAATTATCAACCAACTGTTTACGTATACTTTAAGTGGAGAAAATCTAAAGGGGGATTATTTTTATTTTCATTCTTTTTTTTTTTGGTTCTTGTGGTTTGTTTAGTTTTTGATAAAGTAAGCAGAATTTTATAATGACTCAATGCCACCACAACACACAAAATTAAGTCACACGGAAAGTATAACGAATTTTTGATTTTAAAAAAAAAAAAAAAAAAAAAAAAAAAAAAAAAAAAACTTTCTTTAGAAACTTACTATTTAGTTAAAAAAATATATATAACAAATTAGTTTTATTAAATGTAAATAGTGAAGTGCATCACACCACCTTTTCTTTTCTTTTCTTTTTTTTTTTTTTTTTTTTTTTTTTGTATAATTGTATAATTTTTAATACATTTGAACAAAATCTAAAAAAAAGAAAACGAAAAAGCCCTGATGAAACTATATTTTTTTGTCTTGCTTCTCTCCTTAAACTCAGCCTTAAATGAGGATTTTTGAGAACAGCAGCAGTAGTAGTAGTAGTAATAGTAGTAGTAGTCGCAGTAGTGGTGATCTCTCGGTTCATAATTTATAAATTTTAATGTCTAGTTAAACAACCGCATTTAAATAAAGTTGTCTGCGCATTTCTTTTTATTTTTGTTAGTGTGTGTTGTTGTTTTCATTTTTTTTTTTTTTGTTGATTATTATTATTATTATTTCGTTTTATTTTTTTGTACTTTGCATGTTTATTTTTATTAAAGTGCTTTCATATGGGATGGGATGGATGAGTTTTGATGACGATATTGAGCTATAAACATACGTACACTCTTACTACCTCTCTTTCTCATTCATTTTGTTTTCTTTCATATAATTGTCGTTTGTTCTGTGTGTCAATTAGGAATGTTTTTTTTTTTTTTTTTTTTTTTTTTGGATGAATTTTAATGTTTACTTTTCTTTTTCTAAAATTAATTTTCCAATTTCTTAAATTTTATAGAATGTTTACCCAAAATAAAAACAGATACAAAAAATAAATAAAATCAATGTAGTTTTTATTTATTTTTTATTGAGGATCTACACATTACGAATTTTTGATTTATTATGAAATCAAATTATTTGTCTATTATATAAAAGCTGGCAAAAAATTCTTATGGAAATATGAAATATAAAAATTTTTGTGAAAACTATTTTCTATTCTATTTCAATCTTCTTCTTTGTGACCAAATAAATAAGATTAAATTAGAGGAATGTAAAGTGCACATACCAACCAGAAATGGTCGACAAAATCCATGGAATATGGAGCGATCGAAGATTGAAAGTGCGTGAAAAACACATTTGCATAAATATTTGTATGATCACTTTAAAGCAGTGTTTACCAATGTTAAAACGCAAACCAAATGAGTTTTTAAGCAGTTTTCTAACTATGAAAACAGGGATCTTTCACAAGCGCCAAAAACTATCAAAATATATAGTTCCAAATAAATCTAAGGTGTATCTGTCGCTGATAAGGTCATGGTCAGTTTATATAAACACTTCATTCATATCGTTTGCCATGAAAAGGGTCAAACGATTAAGAATATAAATAAGAGATTATATAATGAATACAGTCACCATTGAAATACCCATGATTTGTGCTAGGGATTGCTACTCAATCAAACATACTTCCCAGATATAACACCTTGCAACTAACTTATAGATTAAATTCAAACAAAAAGGTGATCTTTGAATCAAACGCCTACCCTTGGTAGCAATAAATGCAAGAATTGTGCTTAGAAGTAACGAAAAGTCACGAAATTACCATCAAATTGTCAAGACTGACAGTTATTTTTAATAATTATTTTGTCCCTAGGCACCATTTTAAGATAATCTACTAACGAAGTTAGATCGAGTTGATCACTCAGATAAACAAACTAATGCTTTACCAAATATTGACTTAAGCTCTCTTTAAACGGTTGTCAGATCTAACAGAGCAACCGCGTAAACTTACATTTTTAGTCTCTCAATATTCTCGGAGAAAGCTTTGTTAGATTATTGTCAGATTGTCAGTAGAAACATATGTTCAATGGGTCACCAGATTTTCTGAATAATTTCTTGCAATTGTGTGATTTGGTAATCAACATTGTGGTGTCAATTTTTCATGGTCTGATCATTGTCCGCAAATTTCTACGTATAACAACATTCTTAGATTGTCCTCATTAAACAGTATCATGTATAAAACAATACAGTCATTTTAATCATAAATAAAAATAAGGATAGAAAATATAAACCGAAATATGTAAAAGGAAATGAGAATATTAATAAAAATATCATTAAAAATGAGGAACGGCGATTTCAAAAATAAAACGTACTAAGTGAAGAAAAAGAAGTAAGATCAAATTAAACAAGAATAATTAAATTTAACTAAAAAAAACTTCAAATGCGTAATTAAGTTAAGTTAAACTAATGACTATAAGCATATCTTAATTACATTTTATGTATAAACAAATTATATGGTAGAAGAATACAAATTATACCTGTTTGCCATCAACTTCAATATCAGCTACATAGTTCTCAAATACAGTGGGCACATAAACTTCAGGAAATTGATCTTTACTAAAGACAATCAATAAACAAGTCTTACCACAGGCACCATCGCCAACAATTACCAATTTTTTGCGAATCGTCGTCATTGATTCTGGAAATATAAAATGTAAGCCATATTTGTAATATATTTTAATTTTTTTATCAATTTAATATTATTGCAAAAAAAAAGTAAAACCCACTAGTACTAGCTCCTGAAAAACATGAAGAAAACAAAAAAGACATTGTTTTTGCTTTATTTTTGCCAGTTAAATAAATTTCTTTCTCTTAAACTTTCTTTAATTCTTTTGTACAGTGTAGTTGTGTAGAAATCGTTTTCATTCGTTTCGTATGGCAACTTTATGGAAAAGCTATAACTGTTATATTTTTGTTATTTTGATTCCTTTTGTTTTATTATTCATAGGGGATAGTTTAATTACGCTCAATGTAGCATATTGCAGAAGAAATCTTAAAATCTTAAAATCATAGAATTGTTTATTATTTTTTTAACTATAGGCTGTTGCAGCTCTATGTAGTTGTTAACAATCTCTTTTTATTTTTTATTTTTTTAATTCCATTTCAGAGTGAGAGTTTGATTTTGTATAGAGATAAAATTAAGGTTGACGAGTTTTATTTGACAATTTGAACAATTTTTTGTTATTTTTCCAATTATAAATTATTTTCTTTTTTTGTATGTTAAATACACTATGTACGACCGTCCAACCACCTATTTATCCATTTAAGTACTAAAAAATAAAACGAATCAACCAAACACAACTCAATAATTATACAAACACACACACGAACGCGATCGTACCATCATGAATTGTATTGAAACAAAAGTTTCGTTTCTTTTTAATTTATATTCTTGCTTTTCTTTGATATTGTTTGTTTTTTGGTTTTGGTTTCTCTTTTGTGTATATGTATACTTCGTATTTACATTAAGAACTTAAAAGACTATTCAGTCTATAATTATTAATTTTATAAAAATTTTATTAATTTAATGTAATAAAATAAAACAACTAACACTCCAAGGGACAATTTTAAGAGAAAAATTAAAATGAAGTAGGCAACACCCTGTGTATAACATTGCCCTTCCTTTAGCACTCCCCACATCCCTTATGAGAGTATGTAAAAAAAATATAACAGCAACAATAAAAACCGTATGTATACATTCCACCTTAATCATTCATTTTTTTTCTTCTCCAATTGTTGTTGGTTTTTTCTTGTTAAACACACACGTACACATTATACTCCGATATATATACACACACTCATTTAATACATACAATTCATCATCATATTTTCAACATTTCTTTTCTTCTTAAATTTTGTTAAACAAATATTCTTGTGATCCATTCTCTCTTAAAGAAAATATTTTATACACATATGAATATTTCAAATTGAGTTTTATTACTTTTAAAAATATTTTTTTTCTTAATAAAAAATTTATAAAAACTCCATAACTCGACTATATGTCGGGGTACCTACATTTTTTTTGTTTGATTTTCTTTCGTAAAAACGAAGAAAAGAAATCTGCTTTATTATAACAAATTCGTTTTATATTTTGTTTCAGTTTAAATGCCGTTTTATTTTAATTACTTTACTTTGCTATGTGACTTTTAAATAAAACACTTTTTCTCGTTTTCAAATGATTTAAATATTTTTCTTTTAAGATTTTCTTCTTTTCATGCAAAAGTCTACTGAAAAATTATGATGACAACGCCTTGACGTCCGATGTTATACGAAGAAAAATAAAAGAAAATGGCGTTTGTATAACAGCATTGCCAGCTATAGTAAAAGTTGTGTTCATTAAGCAGATAGCGTCAAAAGCAGAGATGTTATAAGGTAGAAAAACACTAAAATAACCCGTGAGTACGTTGTTCAATTTTTGCATTTCGAATTTAAATACACTCACTTTTTTATTAACACGAGGGTTAACGGCTTAATTTCGCATTTCAGTATTTAATAGATTCATACTTTTTTACATTTATGATTTTTATTATTTTACTATTTCCTGTTTTTTAATATTGAATCATGCAGAGCAAAACGATAACAATAAGCGCAATAGAGTACTCAATAATATTGTGTAGTTTGTGGGTATCTTTACACACTCAAATTTTCAAAAATGGATACGAACGGAATCAATAATTTTGCTTTTCACCGAGTGTTTTGATTTGCTATCATTTCACCGTTAATTTATTTTTCGTCCTTTTTATAATTAACTAACTTTCAAATTGAATGCTGCCTGTGTTACGTCTTCCAATATTAACTAATTTTAACAAAAAGTATGTGTAGAAAAATTTAAAGAAAAAATTTAACCTGTGTCTGCATCGTAAGCAGCCATATATACAGTTATATGTTCTGGTCCGTGTGGATCATTCTATATATTGCTTGTCAAAATTTATTAAAGTTGATAGCTGTGACGTGGATTGCAAGCTAATTAAAATCAAGTTGTAAACAATTTCTTTTCTTAAAACGTGTTCACCAATTAGGATAAGCTGTTTTCGCGATAATCAAGATTGTGTCACTTCTTGAAAATGTGAAGGTGTTAGTAAAAAGTGTGAGTGTATTAAAAATTGAACTTGTAACACTCGGCGCACATGCACTCGTATTCAAAAAATTGATCCGAACTCTATTATCAATTTTGCCTTCAATCGAGACTTTTAATTTGTGTTCAAAATAACAGCTAATGATAGTTGGTAGAACAAATTTTTTCTCGGCAAACATACTTGTTACGAAGAAATTGTTTTTAAGTTGCACCCCACCTACGTAACATCTATCAATTTTAGTAAATTTTGCCAAAAAAATATAGTATACATTTCCAAGAAAATTAAACTATAACTCAGGATTTTATTAGTGAACACAACAAGCCTTTTTTTAACCACTAAGTACACACAACATCGAGCTTTTGTATGAATGTTTAAAAACAGAGTTGTTATATTGAGCTTTTTATGCATATAGCAAATCTGCTAACATGTGCCATTCATTTGTTTATCATTTCAAATCGTGCACGTTCTTGTTTTTAAAAAAGTTTAAAAAAACGTCTACAATTTTTTTTTAATAAATATATAATTACCTTAAGTGAATATGAACACAAACTCAGAAAAAATGTCAATATTAGAAAGAGAGAAATTAAGGAAAAGATTACGAACACTATTCCAAAAGCAAGAAAGAAAATCCTCTGGAATATCTGACTACAGCGGGAATAAGAAATTCCAATCAGAACAGCATAAGGTACACAATTTCCAGGCCACTAAACGTGAGATGAAGATGAATGAAAAGAAAATGTCCAAACCTCAGCAATCTCCCACAGTTATCACAAATAAGAAGAAGCAGGGTCCGCAACTAAAAGATAGCCACAACGACAAAACACCGGCTGCAAATAATTCATCTAAATTTAATTTAAAAAATAAAATAAAAAAATCTCCACAAACATTGCCTGTAAGTAAGAATTCCAAGCTACAGGAGAAGCAACTAACTAAAGGAAAGAAATCTACACAAACAGAACTATCTCAACAAAATGGTTTAACTAAAACTTCCACAGTAAAATCAAAAAATAATTCTAACGTAAACAAAAATGCAGAAATATCGAAGAAATTGAAAAAGGAAGAAAAGACAACTTCACAAAAATCTACACCACAAGCACGAAAACATCAAAAGCTAGAGTCTCCCAAGAAGCAAACAAAGGCTGAAACTTGCACTTCAAATAAATCTGTAACAAATGGCGCCAATCCGACTATAACGAAAACAAATCGAAAGAACAAGAGAAATAAGAAACGTAAAGCAGCTTCCGAGACTTCTATGGAGCAGGCCATTAATACGAATAAAAAACCCAAATTAAATAACGAAATATCCAAAAACAACAACAAAAATAACCAACAAAAGAACTATGATTCCTCATCAGAACAAGAAAACGTATATGATATGAAAAACATGAAAGGTCTAGTACGTGGTGGCGATTATGATGAAGACTCTGAAGAATATAATGACTCTGAAGATGAGTACTGGCTACACCAATACGACAATGAGCAAGATATCGATGACTCAGACTATTCAAACAACGCCTTCAAACAGCAAGAACTCATCGAACATAAATTACCTTATAGTGATGGTGAAGATGAAAAAGATTATAATTGTGATTCCGACGAAGATCATCGTGCTTATTGGGATTTCGATGATGAAGAAGAAGAGGGGGAGGATGAAGAAGAAGAGGATGAGGAGGAAGAAGAGGAACACTACTCAGATTACGATGAAGACGATTATGAAGTCGATGAAGAGGAAGAGAATAGTTACGATTATTCTATGGATAGTGATTCTTCATCTGATTATTTTGGTAATGATTCTTCATATGACTTTAACTATGATGATCATGATGATGATGATGATGATTATAATCTTCCCGAACATGTTCCAGAGGATTTAATTATACACAGAGGTAAGTGGAATAGGAAAAGCCAAATGGGTCTAATTATTATTATATACTTTCTTTTAGGTACGGCAACCAAACGTGACATAAAGCCCGACGACAACGTTAATTTCGATAGCGATCATGAAGAGGCTCAAATTGTTGAGCTACAGGAACAGGAAACTGTTAAAGTGATACAACAACCAAAGGCATACCATAAAGAAGAACTAAGGAAGTTAAAATATTGTGAAAAAACTATAAAAACCTTAACATTCCTAAAACAGAGCACAGAAAAAACATCACCGCCATCAAAAGTAACAGACCACCATGCAAATGATACAAATGAATGTCCCATACTCGTGCCTATTGTGGATGAAGATGGTTTTCAGCTATATAATCCCAATGAAGAGGAAGAGGAGGAGGAAGAAGAAGGTGAAGATGAACACGAAACTGCAGATTCAGATGCATATGAAGACTATGGTGAAATGGATGATGATGTAAGTTTAGGCAGTGAATATATGGAAATCGATTCAGATAATGCTGATTCTTTGCTATCAATGGATATTAATGATAAATATTTAAACCGTGGTGACAACTACAGTGATAGCGCTGATGAAATTGATGAAAATATTTGGTTTAGAAAACATAAAGTTGATATTATTGATGCTACGAAATGTGAATATTTAGATAACAAACAGAAAAACACTTCAGAGGAATCCGAAGATATTTTAAATGATGATATCAAACAATTACCCTCAGAAAAGTTGTATAAAAATGTTGATTTAAAGACTGCAAGTAGTATAATAAGTATTACAATTATCGATAAACCAGAAGGGAAGGAGAAACAAACATTGCAAACTCCTAAAACAAGACAAGAAAATTTGAGCGGTACAAAGTTTTCCGAATCTCTTGTGGAAGAAACTGTTGAGAGTGAAAATACTAATGACTCTGCTTCGGAAAAATCTTCAGGAATTGAAACGCAACAAATCGAACATGTAAAATCTTCTAATTATCAAAGTCTTGTGAATTACAACACAAAGTTTTTCAACGCTTTGGACTCGAATTTAGTTATGGTTCTTCTCAAAGATCCCTTTTATATATACGGCACAGTGCGCTTAACGCTTTTATTAGGCAATGTAGAGATCTATGGCCACACTCTAAGTGTAAACAAAGAAGTGGAAATATTTTCACCTCGCGGCTGTAACGTTATAGAAATTACACCTCAAACCAAAAGTAAAACTAGTTCCGAGGTTGATGTAAAAGCTACTTTGAAAAACTACGAAAAACATTTTGCATTAGCAGATTTAAAAACTATTTGTGATAATTATGACTGCGAACATGATGCTGTGGTTTTACTAAAGCGTAATGAAATGCATAAAAAAGTTGTGCAACAATTTAAAAAGTTTATGAATGAAAATGTTTTCCCCAACCTAAATAATATTAAAGTGGACCGGCCTTTATATAACAGTGAGTATTTACTACGTTGCATGATTAATACGTCGAATCAGGAACTTAAGTGTTTACGTATACCCCAACAATGGCAACAATTGAGTATATCTTCTAAATCCCGTGTTATGGTTGCAGGTGGCAAAGGTGTTGGCAAGTCCACTTTACTAAGATATTTAATGAATCGCTCTTTGCCATGTCAGCAGCAGATACTATTAATTGATTTGGATATAGGCCAGCCAGAAGTGTTCGTACCACAAACAGTTTCCTGCACTGTAGTTAGACAACCCTTATTGGGACCGGGTTTTATGCTAAATCTTGAACCAGATATATCCTATGCTGTTGGTCACACAAACATAGCCTTGTGTGCCCATAAATACCTGGAAGCTGTACGCCGATTAATTGCGTACTGTATGAAAGAGGACAAATATCAAGAAATTCCCTGGCTTATTAATACTATGGGTTATAATAAAGGTTTCGGCTTAGAGCTAATATCGGTTATAGTTAAAGAGTTTACGAATTTGTCTGATATAATACAACTGCAAAGTGCTAAAGAAATCAATAATTTTGATGCTGTTTTATATCCTCATGTATTGAAAAGTGTACCCCGTAATATGTTTGTTACTGAGGAATACAGTGGGAGTGATAATTTAGCAGAAACTAAAGAGTATCGCTTGCACGTTTGGCAGTCAGCGGTACAAAAGCAGTCGCGCTATCAAAAAGAATGGGAAATGAGTGCCAAGGACTTACGCTTTGCCATTCTATTAACAAGATTAAGTCAGGCTTTACAAGGCCACGCCGAATGGTTAACAGACTGTAAACCTTTATGGTAAGTGGTGGCCAATGTTATATATTTTAGCAAAACCGTCTATAAATTTTATCTTCTTAAAGCGCTCCTTTGGAGAAGTTAAAAATCGTTAATCTAATGAATAATACTCCTTTGGCTACTACTGAAGAGCTGGCTAAATCGTTAGAAGCTAATCTAGTTTATTTATGTCATTACCAGGAAGATAATAATCCTTTAAAATGTTTGGGCATAGGTAAGTGCTAAAGCCATGAAAAAGTTTTAGAAAATGTTTTTTTTTTTTTTTAATTTATAAAACTTTATTTTTCCACTATTTAGGTGTGGTAAGAGCTATTGACTTTCATGTACGTCAAGTATATCTTCTTCCCGCAATACCCTATGCACTTCTAAAATCTGTCAACTGTTTGGCTTTGGGTGAAATGTGTTTACCAACGTCTATATTTACCAACCAGGGCCCACGTATTAAAAATACTGCTCCATTCGTTTACAATACCATTAAGGCCAATGCTTCTAAAGCCATTAAACAAATCTATCACCGTCCCCGTCGTTTCCTAACGGGTAAACATAAGTCATTAGACTAAGTTCCTTGTTCTTTTTTTAATTTTATATTTTATACGTGAAATCCTTTGTTTTGTTTAATAATAGGTGAAAAATAAATTATTAATTTATATGTTCGAAAATAAAGTGTAATGCTTCTAGTTAACAATATAGTGGCAGTATTAAGGCTGCAGAAGATGGCTTAAGAATAGCGGTATGGAAATGCGAAATTTGTAATACAAAGGACAATTTTATATAACAGAAAACAGTGTTTAATAGCAATTATAAAATGGGTTAAAAACCACTGATTTTAAAGAATAGGTGATATGAAGTGTTCAGAACCGTTGGGTCTGATGCAGCGTTCGACAAACTAATATTAATGCATTTTACAATTGTGGTAATTTGGGAGTCTCTCACTCAGGGCACTTTGCGCCGCATTCTTCCACTTGTTTTTCTTTTCTTCTCTTTGCTTATATTTTGCCTGTGCGTGTGAAAATAGAAGAGAAGAGCAGCTCCCTGCCACAATCTGGTCTAATGTGTCGATTGTGTATAGCAGCCAAACTTCAAAAGCTGCAAATTGCAGTTACCTATATGGCGACTGAAGTTAATAGATTTCAGCGTCATAATTCAATTTTCAGCTTCGCAACTAAAGTTCGGTTGTTTGAATGTCTAAAGAGATCTGTAACTTTTTTCTAATCAACATCAATGTCAAAAGCTATTTTATTTGTGATTAAATCCTTGATTTAATCGTAGATCAGAAAGAAATGGGTACAGTAAGTTTATTTGCTAAATTATAACTAATGTGACAAGTCATAACGACCCTTCAAGATGCGTCTCATCAGTACTCGGCGACCAGTCTGTGTAGCCATACGAGCATCCCAGCCATGCACATTAATACGCTTAACTTCACGGGGTTTAGGGAAATGACAACGGACTTTACATTTTAGTATTGCTCTATTGAAGACATGGGCTTCACGGGTAAACATCATTTGACCATAAGTGGCAACTGTTGCACAAGTTCTATGAAGAAGATCCACAAAGTTATAAATGAAAATATGTTTGTATACAGAAAAACAAAAGTGTTTTACCTTTGAAGCATGTTAGTGATCATTTTTTGTTAGAAAATAAATCTCAAAAGGGATATTTGATTTAAAAACTGAAAACTTTTCTCCAGAGCAATCGTTTTACACATGCAATTGAGCTGCAAAAAGCATAACTTATCCAACAGCTGTTTTATTTGCAGAAGGTGTATTGGTAGCACTACTAGTTATAAGCACTGAACATACCTAATAGATTTTGCATTGAGATAATGCAGTTGTCGATAAGGCTATTAACATTTTTAACGGTAGTTGGTTAATTTAGTATTCCCAAACTTTTAGACAGTTTATTATTTATAAGCAAAACAATGTTTTTAAATAATGCTTTAAAGCTACAATAATTATGACAAAAAAATATATATATTTATTAAGGAAAGAATTAACAGTTCTACTGTAATACCTCAAAAGAAAATGTTTAATAGAGAAAAGTTTTCCTGTATGTATTCTGCTTACTACTTTAATACTTTATTTTACAAAAATTTTCCCCTTTAGTCCTAAAATATATCTCATCATTGTTTTTTTGTTAGGATACCAGTGTCAGCAGTGATTTTGTTAAATAGTTTTCTCCCACTCTTCTTTAACTAAGCACTTACTAACTAAACTGGTGCTAACTAAAATGCACAACACAAAATCACCCACATACACACATTGTTAAACAAAACATGTGTTTGTTATATAGGAGAAAAACAAGTTCAAAAGCAAACAGCTGGTTGAGTTGCTAACAAATAATTTGTTTTTTTCCTATTTTGGTAAAAATAAACAAATAAAAAATGTTTGAATAAATTATAAAAGTGAATTAAAATAAACAATAAAAATATTAATAAAAAATTTGAATAAAAAACTAAAATATTTTAGAATTTTACGGAACCTTAAAATAAAATAGAAAATAAATGTGCAGTATTAAAAAAGAGTAAAATACATATTTTTTTTAGAAAAATGGCCTAAAAGAAACAAAAATGACAGCAGCTGTCATTTGCAATATATGTATGTATAAATACCGCTCTCTCTCTCATACAACTAGCTTCCTTTTAGTGTTGCCATGAAACTAATATATTTTACACATAAAATTCCAGAAAAATAATATAAACAATATTTTTACTAGCTTTGTCCATCCGACGTTGTCCGGAAATCTATATATGAGTCCATTATAAATGGGAGATAAATTAATTTTTTTCAATTTTATATGATTATTTTTTTGCCACCTGTCTGCCACTCTCCCTGTGTAGTTAATATTTTGTCGTAATGTGCAACCTGATAATAGCATTTTTTTCCGTCACTCCTCTGGAGAGCACACTGGCTTCCCACAAAGCATCCATTGCTTTGCTTCAGTTTCATTAATCAAGCTAATTTTCAATCTATTCGCCTTCATGTGATTGTGTAGTGGTGAAGATCATTGCTAAGTGGTCGTGGTGGTGATCCTTACTTAACATTGTAATTTTTTCCCAGTAGGTGGCGTTTTCTCTTGATTATTCATCTGATGTTTGTCATTATAGCCAGAGGTAAGCTAGAAGGTCAAGGGTGGCTTCTTTAGGTGGATTTGTCTGGAAGGTGGTTGAAGCTTATTTATTAAACACTCGAAACCTCAATTAATTTTTTTCGTCATGTTCTCTACTGGGGTTCGAAACTGGACTCCTTGTGTTATATGCGTACGTTCCAACCACTTCATTGCGCCACCACCTGGAAATTTTGAAGAATCTATCTTTTATAGTTTCATATATATACCGTAAAAGGTACGTGAAACGCCCACTCTTCCTGTGAAGTTAATTTTTTTTCTTAATGTCTAATTTGATAATATAATTTTTTTCGTCACTTCACTAGGGAGCACATCATTAATCTAGTTAATTTTTAATCTAATTAGATGAGTAATCTACTGTAGCTCGCCTCCATATGATTGTGTAGTGGCGAAGATCCTTGCTAAGTGGTCGTGATGGTGAAACTTACTTCGCATTGTAATTTTTTCGCATTAGGTGGCGTTTTCTCTTGATTATTCATCTGATGTTTGTCATTATAGCCAGAGGTAAGCTAGAAGGTCAAGGGTGGCTTCTTTAGGTGGATTTGTCTGGAAGGTGGTTGAAGCTTATTTATTAAACACTCGAAATCGCAATTAATTTTTTTCGTCACGTTCTCTACTGGCGTTCGAAATTGGGCCCCTTGTGTTATATGCGTACGTTCTAACCACTTCATTGCGCCACCTCCTGATAATAGCATAGTATACGGAAATTTTGAAATTGAAATTTCCAAGATATACCGAGATATACCAAGATATACTTTCAGAGTGAACATTTTGAAAATGTACTTTAGCACAACACATTTTAGTGGATGATGAATGTAAGCAAGCAAACAACGTTTCCTTAAGAAGAAAACATGCGTGACATTTCAGAAAAAACGTAATTAATTTTGCTCGTTTTCACCCAATTTTAACGTGTCCGAGATCCAATTTTGAACAAAGCACCCAATTTCACTTTAGTTAGCTGGATCTATATACATATGTATCTGTGTTCAAAACTTAAACAAAATAGATTTAGTCGTTTACAATAAATTTGAAAAAAGCACACCCTATAACAATTTCGTAAGCTAGATATATATATCTGTGTTCAAAATTTCATCTAAATCTGAATGTTAGTAAACAAAAAACTTCGTTTTGAAAAAATGTCAGTTTAGAAGGAAAGTCAATTATTTTGCTCGTTTTCCTTCGATTGTAACCTCTTCTGTGAACAATTTTGAAAAATTTGCTCTTTCATTAGCTAAATCTATCATATATCAACGAATTTTGTCAAAAGCATTTTAACTAGTTATTAAGAAGTATGTCGAGCTCATATGACTTAAGTTGATCCGCTTCCCCCGTTTATAACCTCTTCCAAGTCTCTTAACTATAACACTTTCGTTAGCTAAATTTATCAGAGTTTCAAATTTCAACAAAATCAGTTCAGTCATTTAAGCGTTATTGGACGACAAACAAGCAAACAAAGAAATATACTTACAAAGAAATTTATAATTGTACATATGGATTTGTTTATATGAAACTCGTATTTGTTATTACACTAAAGGAAGATGTTACCAAATTTGTCTAAATATTAATAAGAACGGCAATACTGTTCTAATGTAAATATAGTTTATCTCTCTCTCTGTGTCATTACCTTAACACTCAATCTTTCTCTTTGCTTATCAACCTTTGCATTAGTAGCGGGTATCTCTCTTTTAGTGGCAGCTTAATTTTGTGGTAGCTATCTGTCTGTCCATGTTGTCTGTCTGTCAACTGAGACTTGGTTTGTTTCATTAGTGCCTCTGCTGGCTGGTTATGCTTGCATTTGCTTTCCAACTTGATTACTTGGCTATTCAATTGCGAGTTGTGCGTGCTCCAACAACTACGTTTAGTTCTCCTATATACGCGTAGTTTTACGACGAGTGTTACTTTTTTACATATTTTTTTACAATTTTTTTAATACGAGACACAGGCGAAAAATAAGGAAGCGAAACGAAAAAGAAGTAGAAAATAACGTGAATTTTCATTTGTAAAAGGAAATGTGAAAAAATTTCTAAAAAAAAATCTTAAAAGAATATTTAAGAGAAAAAATGTAATTGTTGTAAATGCAAATATTTTTTTATAGCTAAAAGTGCGTTTTTTTCGTTATTTTGTGCTAAAGTACTAAAAGAGTGAAAGGCTAAAAGTATTTTCGTTTTTTGGCCTAAAAAAAGAAAGAATTTCTAAAATAATTAAAGGCTAAAAATAATATTGAGTGAGATTGCAGCCTTTTATCGTTGAAAATTTGAGTTAAAATAGATGAATTTTATTTTAATGATTTCCAAGAAAAGTTGGAGCATTTTTTAAGACTTAGAGAACAAAAAAAAGAAGCAAATAAATAGCAGCGCTCCTTTATCTTTTTCTGTTACTCTTCATATCCCACAGCCCTGTAGACAAAAGCATCCAACAGTAACACACAACTTTTTTGCACTTCTCTTACAAATAACACACACATACACGGAAAAAAAGGTAAGTAAAGAAAAAACGCCAAAAATAAATTGTATGAAAAGAAACAACAAATACCAAAAAATAAAGCAAAAACTAACATAATAATGATGATGAGAAAGAAGAAGAACAAGCAGTCTGCATGTTTTTTTTTTGAAAATAAAGTGACAGATTGAGAGTAAAGAAAATAAAACAAAACAAATCGAACAACAACAAAATAGTAAAGGTGTATTAAGAAAAAATGTGTACCAGTGTTGTAAAGTGTTAAAAAAATCAAAAAGTACATACATATTTAACTCAAATAATAAAATGTATAAATTAAACAAAAAAGTTTGCAAAGTAAACTATTTTAAAGTCAAGTTTAACTTCATAATCAATTATTTAAAATTATTATTTTTTTTCAAATTAATTGAAGTAAGAGATGAAGTCTGCACAAAAATTATTGATTTTTTGCGTGCGCCGCGTGTTTTTGTTGTGTTTTTGTTGTTCTTGTATTTTTCTCTTCTATTATCTTTATACTTTTACGCTAGTACTCTCCGGTATTTTACTAAAAATGTGTATTTGTATATGCATGTAATTTTTGTTTTTGCCGCATGCTTTTCTATACACAATCGCACACACACGCAGGCACACACTGCTAAATACTCTTACTCTTAACAAACAGTATTTCATCTAGTCATGCATATTACATTACATTTTTGTTGTTTTTATTAAAAGGAATTGTTGAAAGAGGAATACTCAAAATGCCTGTGTGTATGCTTTATTGTTGTTTAGTTTTCTAACAGTGGTTTGTAAATGCGCTTGTATTGCTGCTGCTTCAGATGTGCATGTTGTTGTTCTTATTATTGTGTGTGCAAATTCAATTTTAACAACACGGAAGTTCAAAAATGTTTATAATGCTCTCTTCTCATACTCACACACACAATATTTCTGTGAGTATATGAGAGAATTTATGCAACCATGCCAATGTTTACACACGCATACATAAATACCCCCACCCATTTAGCATAAATAATGGTTGTGTGTACGTAAGAGTAGACAAATAAATAACAGCACCCGCTTGCTATTTGGTTTTTAGAGATAAAAATCACGGAACAAGGTGACCAAAATTAATTGTTTTTTTTAAAGGATAAAACAAAAAAAAAAAACAAAAAAATTGGGCTGTGTAGAGTGTGTAAACTTGTCTTATGTGTTTTTATAGGTTTTTTGCTGTAATCTTAGAACAAGTTTTTCAATTACGAAAAATTAAAACAAAATGATAAGTAAGTACATATAACGGATTTACTGCTAAGATGGGATAGGTAGACGACAAAGGCTTTCTATTTGGTTTTAAGTAAAGCTCAATGGAGCGCAAATAGATTGAATTATTAGGACATTGGAAAAGTGCTCTATTTTGTAAGTGTTTTAGTAATATTCTGGAATATTGCATTACTAAGATCTTTATATAAAACTTTTTCTGTCTGGGTAGCTATTTCTGTTTGTTCGTAGGGTTTTGTTGCATCTTAGCCTACTAAATGCTTGTTTTATTCCCGACTGATGCAATGGCCTACTAAAGACAATCGTCAGATAATATAAATTGTTGTACGTCAGCTGTGTTGGGTTATTGAAATAAGAGTGTACAGCCAAATCGGATCCAGTCATAGCAACGTGGGTCGCCCGCTATGCGCTATTGAAGTTCATATAGCCGATTGTGCTATCTTTTAGCGTAGAGATCCATAAAAGAGGCCAAAATGTTAGACATGGGAGACTCTCAAAAAACTCCACTTAGCTGTTAAATACAGTTCATAACTCCCTTACGCTAGCCAACCGTTACTCCTGACAAAGTCGATCAAATTCGACAGTGTCACATCCCTGAGACAGTTCTTATTACGAAAGTGACATGCAGCCAGTAGCCTTAGTTTGAGCTCACTCTTCTTCTCAACCTGACAGATCCTACAGTAGCCATGATCAAGATGCCCCATGCAGTGCGACATACGTCCTATCATACAGTGTTCGGTAATTATGCCCATAAGAAGCGCTATCGATCCCCTTCTAAACTTAGGAAGGGAGTCCTCTTCATAGACCGGGAAGATCAGGGCATAATATAGGGTATTTTTTTACAATTACAGAAGCTTAAATCATAATAAAACAAAAAAATATATTTTTAATATCAATTAAGCGGGCTTTTTCGCTTCGAATGTTGATTTCCAGGTGTTTGATTGTCTCTGGTTAATCGACGTAGACAGGTAACATTCCATAACCCCAAAGAAAATAATTCAATTTAGTTAAATACACGATATTAGTGGTCTGAATGAGGATTACGGCGCCATAAAATGAACAAAATACACGTTAAGTGTGACGAACAGCACCATTATTTTGATAAAAAATATTTAACAATTTGCAAGTGTTTCTCTGGTGTAAGTCTATTCATAATGAAGTGTCAAATCAAACTAAACAAAAATCAACTATCAGCTCAAAGTTATAAGCCTCTACTGCAGATAAAAGTGTTGATTTATGTTCACATGTGTTCCATCATGCCCAGTGCCCATCTGTCTATCATGCCCGACAGCGTAACCAGAGGGGATATAGCCAGGGAGGACTACCTAGTAGCACACTCATCAGTAATATCATTTCAGCCGGGCCAGTAAGCGAATACAGTTGGAAATACATTTTGATCTTACTAACGTAGGAGTCGAGAGTATTGATTGCCGCCGAAGAGTGTCCATTAGATTCCAATATACGAGGCCTCGAAATCTAATTTCCAGTTACGTCTAGTGGCCCTGTCTATGGCATTAACCTCCGCCTGGAATAAATGCCATTATCGGGCAATCTAAGAGAGACCCTGAGGTCAAGGTCATCGGAGTAGAAGCCCAATTTAGTGCCCGATTCCATTTATGAGGTTGTGTTGTCCCGAAGGATAGATCCGACAATCCACTCATCCCTAGAAGGTTTTATAATACTATAGGCCCTGACAAAGTTCAGAGTGGGTATCGCATAATCTATACGACACGGTAGGATCAGTCTATCCGTTTTCTGTAGTATGGTGCCGTGTCCTATTAATCAACTACAGCTTCAATACGGTCCCAGCATGTAGTAAAAGGCAGGTCGAAAAATGCAAGTCCTCCAATCGCCTTTGTTCTTTACCAGGCGAGAAGCAATTATATTGCCCTTAGTGGTCGCAGAATATGGGATACTTTGATGACATCTGAATCAGTTGCCATTTTTACTGGACGTTAATGTATCAGATCTGATGTGGTATACACACCCGTAAGAAATCTTATCATGGCCATCATGGCTATCAGTTATTGTACGAAGAACCCAGTGTGTCCAGTTTTACAGCAAATTATTGAATATGAAGCGATTTGAAATTAGAAAATCTTTTGTTTTAAAATTGTCTTCTTCTTTTTTCATTGTATCTGGTCATCCTATTTATATTTATCCATGTGCAAATCCAACATCAAAAAGGTTTTAAATCTTATTTCACTTTTAGTTTTTTTTCGCAAACTTTCCTTGTTTTTTTCATGTTTTTTGTAGATATTTTTCCGCTATTCACACAAGAAAACTACCAAAAATACGTACAAATAAATGCCCCCTTTCGAACATGGATTTTAACGAAATTAAATTTGCGAAACTCTTTCCTCTCGTTTTGTTTTTTTTTTGATTTTTCCATTTCAACCACTTTGTAAAATTTTCACTCTTACAATGAAAATGGCAGATGGACGAATGAATGGATGGATAGATGGATGTTTGGTTGGTTGGCTTTTTTTATGGAATAATTCTATCAAAGCATCCATTTATTTTGCCATCATTTTATTTCATCTATAATTCATGTAAAATGAATAGACAAGTAGAAGAAACACCAACAACAACAACAATTACATAAAATGGTTTATTGTAAATGTAACATTTTGATTTCATTGTTAATGTATCATCTGGCTGTCTGTCTGTCTGTCCCGCTGTCTGTCAGTCTGTCAGTGAAAACAACAAATATGTACGTTTATTGAAATACATATTTCATTTAAACATTTTACTCTACTACGCAATAATATTTGCTGTTGTTTTATTTTAAATACTCATCTAAGATATAAGCATACTGGCGACAGTAAAAGCTAATTATGAAGGACCTCATACATATCATGAAATATTAAGGTCTTCGTCTTAAACATTTTACTTTAAAAGTGTAAAATTATCTTCTGTGTGTGTTTGTATGAGAAACGTTGCTTACAAGTATCGAGACCATGCATAGAAAGACAAGTAATATCTTATGAAACATAAGCAGCTCGTCGTCAAAACGTATCCTGGTTATATATTTATTACTTACATACAAATACACACTCATACATCATTATCTTAACATAAAGGGTTTTTCAATAAGTTCTTTTTATTTTTAAATTAAAAAGGAAACAATGTGTGAGATGTCATTATGTTGGGGCAATGATTCGCCGTCGCGGTTCGAAGTGTGAAAATTTCTAAGACTCTGACACATAAATCAGGCTAAATTTAGCCGATGGCATGTCCCCGAAGGATTGTGGTCATGTCGTGGCGAATAGCAGCGTCTGTTTAGGTTATTTGCTCTTTTAAGCAATTTATCCTCTCATAATGAGTGCCTGCAACAGTGTCTGTTCTCCAGGTTAAGAGCGGCTTCTTCAGTACGTCTCTGTCTGACCATCAAAAGGCATAGCAGAGCCTGTCAGACCTGCCTTTATGCTTATAACTTACTGTCCAGAATCTACTAAACCAACATTATTGGCAACTTATTCCCCAGATGGTCAGTTCCTTAGAATAAATCCAGCCGCCACGGCGGCATGCACATCAAAATTTGTGTTTTAATGGCAATGATAATTTAATAGAAACCGAAGCAAACTTTCAAGTTTTAGGCAATGGAAACAACAACGCTTTTTCGTCGATGAAAAATCGTTCTTTAATAGGTACGTGGAATTCACGGACAAGCGAGAAGCGAGGTACCACAAAATTACGAATATTTGGATAAAATGTGAAGTCCGTCTTACTGAATGGCTACGAAACCTGGCTGATGAATGGAGGATTGGCAGATAAACTAAAAATGTTTATAAACCGCTGTCTGATGCATATATTAAGAATATGGTGGCCAAATATTATCTCGAACTCAGAGCTTTTGCGCAGGTGCGATGAGGAGTTAGTGACAATTCAAATTAGGCGGCAAAAATGAAGGTTGATTGGTTACACGCTACGCAAACCAGCAGGTGAACTGCCTAAAGAGGCATTTGACTGGAATCCGCAAGGTAGCAAAAGGCCCGGCAGGCCATGAGCAACATGGCATTGCACAATAAATAGGGAAATTGAAGCTTCTGGCAAAAGCTGGAAGGAGATAAAGGAAATTGCGGAGTGTAGAGTGAGATGGAGAAAGTTTGTCGATGTCCTTTGTTCCAACTAGGAGCTAAACCAGGATACTCATGTGATTAGTGGTTTATTCGTATAGAACTGCGACTTAAGAAAAACCCTACCAGGGCAAATTGCATTATCTTAATGGCCAGTTTACTTCACATCCTCATTAGATGAGGTGTCTCTATAGCACTTTAAATTCACACCAAACAGTGATTTTTTTGAGATGCATTGAACACTTTTGGATCTTGTGTGGATTGTTATCCTTCCAAATTACGCAATTTTGTCTTTGCTGACCTACCCACTCTTCCAAGAGTAGCGCTTATAGCTGAAAATGATTTTTTTTATATAAAACAGAACACACATTTGAATAAAACAATTTATAATTTATATCGGGTGTATTTTTTACAGTTACACAAGTTTAAGTCATAATAAAATAAATATATTTTCAATATTAATGAAGCAAGCTTTCATCAAAAGTTTCTTTGATAAAATCAATTGTAGAGCGAGCTGTGTGGCATGTGGTACCGTTCTGTTGAAACTATATATCAGCAAAATTGATGTCAGCTAATTGGAGTACGATCACCATTGGCAGTGACATTCTGACCATCATCATCATGATGTTTCGACAAAAGCTTGTGGATTCTACAATTCTGCCTATTTATGTACCCATTTAACCAAAAATGAGCTTCATCGGAGAACAAAATTTTGAAATGAAATTCAGTATCACTATCAATTTGTGCTTCAGCCCATTCGATGAATTGTCAAACCAAACTAAATAGAAAGCAACTATTAGTTGTCAAATCGGTTTGCAAATAAAGCAGTGCTGCCAACTTAAATTTATGAACCTCTTAAAAAAACACCCGACACGTTTTACTGAACGCTATAACCATCCATAGTGATTTGGCAGAACCAACTGAGAAATGACAACCAATTTTTCATTTCAAAGTTCGAAGGTCCCTATTGAAAGACACATTATTTATTACTTACATACATATGTACTTACTTATACATCATCATCTATACCATCATCATCATCATCATCATCATCATCTTCATATATAATGTAAATATATTTTGGTTATAGCCTGTTATCGTGTTGGTTGCTTTGCTGACATCAGTATAGTCTGACTGACGTTATTGCTTTTCACTTTGAAACTCTTTCTTTCTTTTCTTTAAACGAAGTAACTGTCTGTCCGTTCTTCGTCTGTCTCCTAAATACCATTTATTGTTCTTGAAAGTGACGCGTTTTATTTCATTAAAATGTATGGCTAGTATATGTTTATTGTTGTTGTTTTTATTATTGTACTTTTATTGCATCTCTTCTTCTACCACTTGATCTACTGAGAACGTTAATAGTGTCCCATACAAAACAACTACTGACTGCCATATTTTGAATCGATTTTTATGATTTATTTGAGTAATACATTTGGAAGGCTAACAAGCAGTGTATGTTAGTCTATGCGAAAACAGCAGTTGATAAAAGCTAATTAGAAATGTAAAAATATAATCTGTAAGATAATTCTTATCATTTTGTAAAAAGCGTAGATTCACGGTTTTTATATCTTTCAATTTACCCCCGAAGTCATAAAATTTTGAGAATCCGTTGTATCGCCTGTAATAGTATTTTTCTTTTTACCTTAAAAGCACCCGAAAATTGAACAGGGTTCATATTGAGGTCCTCAAATTTACTTAAGTGATTACGCGAGCTCAGGCAGAGAGTGATTTAGTCAGCGGTGCTTGGAAATTAGTTTTCTAGCGCCTATATCGGAGCTATATAAACTTATGTACATATGTTCTCAAAAATTTGTCATTTACATCCCTGTCATAAGAGTTTCCAATGAGAAGGACAGGTCGAGTCAGAGAAAAATAAAACATTATTGGCACACGGACTTTGTGGGAAAAGGAACATTAATAATACATACTCATCACCAGCTGTCTTTCGAGATATTTTAAGATGAGTTTCGAGAATGACAAGTAAACTCTAAATAGAAAGATACATTAGGACTATCTGCACAGCGTCACTATCTGCAATGTTCGGAGATCCTCTAATTTCGAATGAAATTTACAGGTGATTTTTCGATAAAAAGGAACATTAGTTGTAGGCAGTCATCACTTTAAGCGTTCCAAGTTCCCCTATTTAAAATTTCGATTAAGACTAATAAGTAGACTCTAGGAAGAAGGGAATCTAGAAAGGAATGCAACATTTAATGTGTACACTCACCACCTGTAGTTTTCCGAGATCCTTGAGGTCTTTATACTAAGGCAGAAGGACCAAAGCTTTGCTGTGAATTAATATGGAAGACTTGGTAATACTTTATCGAACCAAAGCATTTAAGTTGAACAAATAATGGTTTCTGTGATAGCAGTTCTTCGAGATCCTCTAGAGCTTTGAATAAGAATAACAGTCTGAGGATATGGAAACATTAGTGTCACACAGTCACCACCTGTAGTATTCCGAGATTCTGAAGACCTTTATACAATGGCAAAAGGACAAAAAAAAGACAAAAAAAACGGGCTTAAGTTGCACTAATAATGACTTCTGTAATAGCGATTCTTCGAGATTCTCTAGAGTTTCCAATAAGAATAACAGTCTGAGGATATGGAAACATTAGTGCCACACAGTCACCACCTGTAGCATTCCGAGATTCTGAAGACCTTTATACTATGGCAAAAGGACTAAAATTTTGCTGAGAATGGTTATGTAAAACATAGTACCGCACAAATAATGACATCTGTAATAGCGATTCTTCGACATTCTCTAGAGTTTTGAACAAGAATAACAGGTGGATTCTAAGGAGTTGAAAACAATAGTGCTGAACAATCACCAACTGTAGTACTTTGAGATCCTTTTAGCATGGCGGAAAGATCATATATTTGCTGAGAATTGGTATGCAAGAAAGAAATGGTACTGCATTTTCGAACCAAAGCGCTTAAGTTGCATAACTATGGACTTCTGTAAAAGCAGTTCTTCAAGATGCCCTTGAGTTTTGAATATGTATAACAGATGGAGTCTGAGAAGATGAGAACATTTGTTCCACGAAGTCACTTCCTGTAGTGTTCCGAGATTTTTGAGGTCTTTATATCATTTCAGGTGTATTATCGTTTTGCTGAGACATGGCACTACTTTTTTAAACCAAAGCGTTTAAGTTGCGCAAGTAATGGATTTAGCGTTTCTAGAGCCTCTAATTAGATTTTCGAACGACTTAATAGCGGGACTCTGAGAAAAATAGAACATGGGTGGCATACCATTATTACCTACAGTCTTCTGAGATCATAGTGGCCACTGTACTGTATTAAGAGAACTAAATCATTCATCTAGAAAAAGCTTAGAGCATAAGTTGCCCAAGTAATGATTTCTATAAGAACTGTCCAGACGAAGAAAAAAAAACTTTGCAGTAACTTTTTTAAACTTCTTAGCTCATAACAGGTGGTTTAGTACAAGTCACGCTAGGGAGTTAATATAAGGGATACTAGGATGTTTGCCCGTTTGATTATTTTGGATAATAAGAGGGTTTCATAAGTAGTCTGAACTTATCCTTTCAGAAAATATTATCTGGTATCACTCATTTTGAACTTACCATTACGATTTGCTTGCAGACTGCAAATCTATCTTTGATTTCCTTAAGAAAGCTTAGTGGTGACTTATGACACATATTAAGAACTCTGAGTCATTTAACAAGTGAACGCATAAATGAGTTCAGCTTAATTTCAAAGATGACTTTGGAATTTTAATGAAAAGAGTAAGGAATTTGCAAGAAAATATACGCAAAGTTTAAAAGCGATCCCCCTGGTGTCGCAAAAACTGTGAAAAGTATGTTCGTTATAACTGAACTCTATCTACTGAAAATGTGTAATTTTAACCAAATGATTTTTCATATGTACGAAACTCATTGCTTTTAAATTGACTTATTTTTGGTAGAATTTCTTAAAGAAAATTTCTTCCATAGAATTCTTTTATTACCACTATGGCAACACTATGATAATATTAAGTGTATTTAAGATTTTTCTGAACATTTTCCATAAATTTAAATTTATTGATTAAAAGGCAATTAACAAACCCACATTATTTAATTAAATGCGTTGACAGCATTTTAAAAACCCGCTTTATATAATCGAATAACCGCTCAAATTAAAACACTCTCATCAGCATTCGAGAATAACAACAAAACTAGTCCTTGTAAATACTGCTGTCTGAACTGGGCTGGTTGGCATTAAGTGCCAAGCAAAGATGACTAACCAGCCAACCAACTAACAAACCAAACAGACAGTCAGCTAGTCAGCCAACCAGTATAATGATGGCAATATAATGATAAAAATTCTATTCAATGGATTTCATTTTTTTGGATGGATAGATAGATAGATACATATGTGGATGGATGGATGGGATAGAGTGGTAGTAAGTATGTAGTATTTATGTACTATACAGTTGGGAATATTTTTCAATGTCTGCTGTTTTTAATATGTGTTTGCATTCAAGTGTGTTTGTGTTAAATTTTGTTATTTTTTTATGATTATTCTTTTTCTACTTTTCTTTTTTGTTGCTGTTGTTGTTGTTTTTATTGTTATTATACGAGTAGCTGCTGTTGTTACATTTTTGCAATAAAAACAAATTCATTTATGGTGGGCGTTTTATTATTTGTTTTAAATTTTTTTTCGCTACTTTTTTTTCCAACTCTTTATCTTTATTTTCTTCACCATATACCAGCGAAGAGTATTTATTTCAATGTGCTGCAAAAGCAGCAACAATAACAATAACAACACCATCAACACTATAACTGAAGAGTGCAGTTAAAAATTTGGTTTTTTTGTTTTTGTCCTGTGATGTGTAAAGAAAAAATGTTAAACTGGTTGAATTAGTGTTGCCGTGTAGCTGTTAAGGGCGTTGTGTGAAACAACTCAATGGCGAATTCGAACGACATTGTCACTATGATACTTTCATCGAAAAAACAGCGGATGCATTGACTAGAAAAGGTTCCGTGCCACACTATATTGGTCGGTGTGCAGCACCACTTACTATCATTCTCAATCTAATGAAGGATTGGGAAATAGCCAGATGTTTGGAACACTGGAATGCTCAAAGGGTATTTGCCATTTTAGTGCGGTGATCAGCCGCAATTTGGAAGTCGCTCTGAGGTCCTCAATTATGGCAGGCCGGACTTGAAACTCCTAATGGAGTATATTGCGGGCCATTGTAGACTGAGAGCATATCAGATGAGGATGGCGGTCACAGATATGGATGTTTTTAAACTGTGCTTGCTAACTGGCATCAGAGACAGCGGAACACATATTATGTGAATGTAGGGTTCTTGATAAGTTTGCTTGGAAATTTTTTCGTGGGCATGAGGTCTCACTGCTGATGTTCATTAGAAGGAGAATAATAAGGATAATAACCTTTAAAGGTAATTATTTATTATTAAAATAAAATGCGTACACTTACCGACGTGCTGTACCGAAAAACTGAAATTTTAACGATTTTTTTCGTCACGTCAACTGAATATGCAATAACTTCTCTAATTGAACTCAGAATAGTAAAAGCTTTATACCATATTTTTGGAAAGCCACAATTGTTTTGCATCAAATAACGTTTTTATTTTCTAATTTTGTGATGTTGCTTTGTATTTAATCATATTTTGCGTTATCATATGGTCATTGTGGGTTATTTTGGGTTAGGGGTGTTTTGTGAAACCAACTCGGTGGCGAATTTGAATGACATTGCGACTATCATCGTGAAAATATCAGTATCAATTCGAAATTCGTATGACATTATCAAAAATGAATAATTTCATAGTTTAAGCCTCGTGACAATGACACAAACGAAGAAAGTTATGTGTGACATTGAATGTCACCACACTAATGAAAGCTGAAATTTAACGACATTCTTTGTAATGAGCCGACTTCATGCTGAAATTTAGAGACATTGTCTGTAATGAGTCCACTACATGCTAAGCAATGCTTGATTTTGTCTCCTACACCTACCCGTTAACCAGTAAAAACAATGATTTTTGATGATATTGTCTACTAGGACGAACTACATGACAAAATTGAGTGCTCGCATGACAAAATCAACTTTTGTCATCTATAATAATTTTGATAATTACTTTAAAATGTCTTGTATGTATGACACCAAAAAAAAATTCATCGTCAGCTAATGATACTTTACCATTGTCAGCGTTTGTCACGATAATACAGTATGACCCATCGCCACTGCGAAAATTTTAAAAAATTTATTTAATTTCACCAAATACGAGTATGTATACATTTTTATATATTTCATGTACTACGTCCTATATTTAAAAACCGTGGCAACTCTTGTGTGTTGTGTGCAATTAAAAAGGTCCGTTTGGTGAGAAGAGAGCATAATAAATCTGTATTCATACCCACACACTCTTTCAAACACATGTATGTATTTGTGTGTTTAATATGAAATTTATAGAGTAGCAGCATTATTGTTGTTGGTGTTCTTTTTTTTTTTTAAATATGGTTTATAAATTTATTCAACCCGCAACAGAACGTACAATGTAAATATTTGTCCGTCTATCGGCTGGTCGATCTGTCGGTCTCTATATCCTCTTCTCTATGCTCTCCATTTTCTTTTAATTTTGCTCATTGCCATGATTTATATACACACATAGATACATACATATAAGCTTATGTTTCTTGTTTAAAACACATACACACGAACATACACACATCCATCTACTTTTTTTGCGTTTTACGTGTGCCATACGCATTTTAAAATCTTAATTGCTTTTGTTGTTGTTGCTATTGTTGTTCTGTTTGTTTTTATTGCAAATATCTTTTTGTTTGTTTTTGTTTTTGTTTTGTTTGTATTCAGTTTCTTATTGTAGTCCTTCTTACATATCTACCGGTAAACTTATACAAAATATTACATTTACTATTGCTGACACAAGTATTATGCATGTGTTTGCGTATGTGTAAGTATGCGCAATGTATAGTTTTTGTCTACCGTTTGAGATTTCATCAATGATGTTGTTGGCGACAGTGCAGATGTTAATAATGAAGTTGATGTTACTGCTGATGATGATGATGATGATGTTTTCTTTTCATTTTCCTGTCAGTTTTCTTTCTTTTTTTTGACTTTTCTTTGACAGTCTATTTCATTTATGGAGAATTTATTAAATTTAGTTCTGTGTGTGTTCTTTATTTTAAATTTTTTGTTGTTGTTGCTTTTGGTAGAATAATACACATGACAACCTTTTCAAATTACTTACACCTCAATGAGTTTAAGGATTTGTTACGGTGTTACTACCATTTGCAAATTATGTACATATGAGTGTTTTTGTTATCATACTGATGAGGAAGAGTGTGTGTGTGTATGTATGTGTGTGTGTGTATGTGTGTATGTGTGTGTATGTGTGTGTGTGAGAGAGAGAGAAAGAGGAGCTGAAAGAATAATTTTGAGAATGGGAATTAATTCTGTGGGTGTGGTGCTTAAAATTAATTTAAAAATGTTTTATTTGAAATAATAGTGAAATGATGGTTTTAATTTTCATAAAAGTTGTATTAAATAATAAAATTAAATAATACAATTTAAATATAATAAAATTTGTTGAAAAATATATGTATGTACGTATAGGGTGGGCCATTTAAAAGTTCATATTTAAAAATTGCAATAAAACAAAAACGGTTTGAAATTTTGTCAAATTTATTTCTTTTGTTGTGAAGTACAATTTTTAGAAAATAAAATATTAAAAATAAAATATTATTTCATTCATATGGCTGCCGTGGCTGGCCTCACAGTACCCCCTTCAATCGGACCAATTTTTGAGAACTTTTTTAAGTGTATGGTGTCGTATCTCGGCAATGGCATCACGAATGTTGGTCTTCAAATGCTCAATTGTCTCTGGTTTGTCGGCATAACTTGTCTTTAACGGCGCCCTACAAAATATAGTCCAACGGTGTCAAATCGCAGTTTCTTGGCCGCCAACTGACATCATCATTTCGGCTAATTAAACAGCCATCAAACGTTTGACGTAATAAATCAATTGTGGTATGAGATGCGTGGCAAGTTACACCAAGTCACATCAATACCATGAAAAGGGGGCACAAAAAAATCGGTTATCATGGTGCGATAGGTGTCTCCATTGATCGTAATGGTTGCACCGTTCTCATTTTCAAAGACATATGGGCCAATGATGCCTCCGCTCCACAAGCCGCACCAAACTTTCACTCGTAATGGGTACATGTCTTCTGTAAGACCACGTTTGGGTTTTTTGAACCCTAAATTCGGTAAGTTTTTTTATTAACGTACCCACCAAGATGAAAATGAGCTTCGTACGAAATGATGATTTTGCATCTTTTTTTGCAATATCCAACCAATTGTTTTAGAAATAAATTTCTAATAAATTCCAACGTTGCTCAAGCGTGAATCGATTCATTTCGTTCAGTGGAGATAATTACAGAATTTTCGGACAGAATAGAGTGACATAAATATTGCCTGATTCGAAATAATCGCTGGTTCAAATTTAAACCGATAGATGGCCCACCCGATATGCATGTAGACTTTTTATTATTACAAATTTAATACTCCTGTTGCATGTGCTTGATAATAAAAGTGAATTTTTTGTTTAATGCTTACACTGACACTAGACTACAGAGCCGGTTAAAATTTAAGGCTTTATTTTCTAAATAAAGTTAAAACTTATTTCCACATTTTTATGGAGTCTAAACCTAGAGTGACTTGTTAATTTGCAATAATATATAGCCTCCACCTAATTGAGGTCTGGCAAAGGCCAAAGATACCAGTCCCTTACTTTCCTGTTTTGCTATTGTACTAATACAATAATAAAATTTATTAATAAAAAAAAAAAAAAATAATTAAGTTCAAGGTTATTTTAATAATAATTCATATTATTTAAATATTGGAGTGGTTGTTAAAGCATACAAACTATGTAAATTGCTGATCTATAACGTGCTAACTTTGGTTTCTATAGTTTGTCAAAGGTTTCCATTTAAATTAAGACTTGGGCTGCGAGCCAAACTTGTTCAGCTTCCGCTATACTAGAATCTTTTCGTCAGCTTCTGGTGGCATAATGTTTATTATAATAGTTATGTATGTATGTTCTAAAGCAAAGGAGGCCAAAATTTCACTTGAGGGCTGAAGTATTCCTATATGTATACACCCAAACGAAAACAAAAATATTCAACAGAGAATAAGAAATAAACATCAATTTCATTGAGTTGTTAGATAGCTTTTGATGAAAGCAGATGTATGTCGCTTTGCGTATGAAAATTGTTTGTTTTGTTGCTATTTTCAACGCATAGAGTAAAAATGTACTACTACTACTACTACTACTACTACTACTACTACTACTACTACTATGAATGCAGTTCTATCTTTGGCCACCCCTGTCCTAAGTTATATAGATACCAATTTCGAAGAATGATATTACAGCCACCATATTTCAGGCCGATTCGTGTCATATTTCTTTAAAACTATTTTTATAGCCAAAAAACATTTAATGTGTGTATGTTCTCTAATGATTCCAGGCCGAGGTTAATGCAATCGTGGTTTATGCAATATCAAACCTATGGTTATTGATATCTACCTAGACAGTCTTGTATCTATTGATATTCTCAGTTCCAAAGTTGTTAGTTCGAAATGTCTCCTCAACTCAAATGTCTCGCTCACTGGCTCGGCTTGTTCGACATCGGATTGTTTTGATATGGATCCGGAGTCATGGGCGCATTCGAGGGAATGGTGTTACTGTTAAGTTCGCTACTAGGTGATCATCCCTTGGTGTGTCTCTTGTACGGGAGGATGTATATATTTCTGTCGATGCGTTGACAAATTTGATAAATGAATGGCCATTTAAGAGGGTGAAATACAGGTGGTCTAATATTACCACTTGTAAAAAGGAAAGGACCAAGATTCTCTCTTTGAATTTTGAGAGGGAGTTGATTAAGCTTCTGAGAGGTATAATTACTGCGCACTGCATGATTCGGCGCATGTCGGGTTACCCATGTTATGCCTACTGTAAGATCTGTCAGGGTGAGCAATAGAAAAAATTGGTACAAAACCTTCACCTCCACGCTGTACTCTTCCGTGATATGGACTGTCTCAGAAATATATATTACTGAGAAATCTGTTACATTTTGTCAGGGGTAGCGTTTGACTATCGCGAGAACCACATGATATACATATTACGACTTAGGTAGGGCGTTGCTCAACTATCTTATGTTGAACTTTAATTTCTTCATGAGGGTTTGAGTATCTTTAGGGTATCACGATGAACCATAGGACTTTCGAGTGCACTCGGTAATTGCGAGCAATCCATATAACTTAACCTGTGTCCTTGGTAGCGAAAGGATAAATTTTGAACGGTGAATATGTTTCTTAGCGCCGAAAGAGTCCATATTAACTGAAAATAACACTCTACTCTATTTTAGAGTTTAGGTTTAATTGCGATATAAAAAAAAACTCTAGGCCACTCTTACAGCTTTTTTTTCAAAATTAATTTAAATAGTCTTTTTCTCGCAAAAAAACGTTTAATAGAGTCCACGAGCAGCTTTAACAAGCACCTTAAATGTCAAAAGTATCCAACATGAAGGGTCTTATTCTCCACCAAAGCAGAGCTTGTAATTCTTAATGGATATCAATCAATCGTGGTGCAGTTATTTGTGACTAAAATCGTTCAAGCGTTTAATTTGGCTAAGGTTGTCAAGCTTGCACATGTATTGTAATAATGCACTTTTGTAATGTTGTTCGAAGGACCATTAGCAAATTTGCAGTTATTCATCTAAATAGTCTTTTTCTCCCAAACAACGTTTAATAGAGTTCAAGATCAGTTTTTACAAGCACTTTAAATGTCAAAAGTATCCAACATGAAGGGTCTTATTCTCTACCAAGGAGAGCTTGTAATTTTTAGTGGATTACCATCAAAATATAACTAGATTTTAACCCTCGTGCAGTTATTTGTAATTAAATTGGTTCAAGCGTTTCATAGGTCTTCAATTTAACTAAAGCTGTAAAGCTTGCACATGTATTGTAATAATGCACTTTTGTAATGTTGTTCGAAGGACCATTAGCAAATTTGCAGTTATTTTAAAATTGCCTTTTATTTTGTATACAGGGCGAACCACATAAGTGTTTGTATACTGTGGTTAAACGAAAGCAAAATATAAATCTAAAGGCAACAATTTTTTTTTGACGATTTACAGAAAATGTCACGAATTCGAATATGGTTTGAAGGACCATTAAAAAAGCAGTCAATTTTCCGTATCTTTTTTTCTAAAAGAGATGCATGCATTTCGAAACATTTATTAGCATATAAACAAATTAAATCTTTTACTGTTTAAAGTGAAAATGAAACTTTAGAACTTCCTTTTTATCTTAGCTCATAAAAACCTTAATGACTCAAAAGCGTTTTCATAAAAACCCACACATAGAGAGCATTTAAAATGATGAACACAGTTGTGAGAGAATCACAAAAACAAGTTGGAGTTTATTTTTATGATTTTATTACAGTCGCAACAGCAAGTGTGGTCTTAACAAAATGCTTAGTGGATTGACATTAAATTCTTACAGAAAAAGAGACAAATGAACGAAAATTCAAAAAAAAAGTTTTACATTTTATTTGAAAACATTTTGTAATTCACGTTTTAAATAAGATTTTAACGAATGAGCAAATGATTTTATGAGCTTTTATTATAAAAAATACATTTGTTTTGTTCGATTTTGATTTGATTGTGTTTCAATGTGACTAAGAGAACGACTGACGACAGCTACACGTTATTCTCTAATATAATGACTATTTCATTAGAGGTCGAGAGTTCATTTATAATCCTATAAAATGATAATGCAATCAAAATATATATGTATGTATGTACATACTCGTATATACCTACTTATTTTTTAATTCCAAGTGTTTATTTAGATTAATTTTGAAAATATATTCTATTTATTTTCATTACAAAAAATGTTTGAATTTTTGAATTTTTTTTAATCGTTGTGTGTACGACCAAGCATAATGAACAAAAAAAAAGGTCTTCTGTATACAGAATGCATTCCATTTAACCGGATGTTAAAATGGTTTTCTTTGCTTTACAGTGTAAAATGAAAATATGAATGAAAAAAATAAAGGCACATAATTACTGAATTTGTTATAAAACATTTAGTCTTAATGGTATTCCTTGAAGATAAGGAAAGATAAGTGCGATTATAATGAATTGTTTGTAAAAGGCAATGAGATGCGGAAACAAATTTAAAAATAGCTAAAGATGTACGAGTATCTCTTCAAAGTATTGTCCACCTAAGTCCTATAGACCTATCAGACTCTCATTATTCGTTTTGCATACGATGCAAAGACTGATTGATGTCTTTATAAGGGAGAGGTAACTTGTGGAACGCTCTCTTCATCCAAATCAATTAACGTACGTGCAGGAGATGCCACTGAGGATGCCATTTTGTTTCTTCTTGTCAGTATGGAAAGTGTATTCTTCTATAGAGCTAGGTCGTTGGAACGAAAAGGGGTGTAGAAGTCAATTAAAGTTTGGATCAGTTCCATGCTTAGAAGCAGCATCATCAGCTCGTCTCTTGATGGGATGGAATCCACAGTGATGGTGTCAAAATTAGGCCCTCATGGTGGGGCATTTTCTCCATTGTTATGGACTATGGTTGCTGATGGCTTGCTCACCATGTTGGCACATAGAGGGATCAGTGTAATTGGTTACGCTATAACGGTAAGTGGGAAATATGATAGTACGTTGTGTGACTTCATGAGGACGTCCCTGGGCGAGGTGTTAAATTGGTGCATTCAAGAAGAGCTGACGGTGAATCCCTCAGAAACGTTTGTTGCAGCTTTTACAAGGAGATACAAGTTATCATGTGACAGTATTTCTTTATGGGTAACACCATCAACTTTTCTAAGTGATTAAGGTGTCGATTATGGAAGGCAACAGAACTTTGGTTTCGTTGCCAGTTGCCAAAAATTGCATTACATATGGCAACTGGCAACTAAAATCTATTAACTTTATTAACTATTTAGGCAACTACAAATTTCTAGTTGTCGTTTGACAACGCAACCAAAGTTTTGTTGCCATTCATAATCGATCCATTAGTATCTAGATGTCAACGTGGATAGGAGGCTTAGTTGGTACTCGTACATCTGGGCAAGTCGCTCCTCCTACGGTAAAACATTAGGTCTTTCACCTAGAATACCGCTATTATTCGGTAAAGAAAAAAACTGAGAGAACTACCACCATGAATTAATTAGACAGGGTACAGAGACTGCCTTGCCTCGGTATAATTGGGGCAATGAGAACGTATCTAACAGAGGCCTTGAAGGTTTTGGAGGCCTTAACTGGTTTGACACCGTTTCATATCTATGTGATGAGGGTGGTGGTAGGATTGGCGTCAAAGCTTTTCGCCGAGGGATCCCGAAATGTGTCGGGAAGTCTGTCCATTCTACACATGGTGGTCGCAGAACCATTTTCGTTTCTGGATGTTATGTTTTTGGATCTGTGCTTTGGCAGGAGATTCGGGGTTGAATTCCCAGACCGGCATGTTCGACGAAAAAGCTTTTCGTCAAGAGATCTCGAAATGTGTCGGAAACTTTGTCCGTTCTACACATGGTGGTCGCAGAACCAAACCGTGATTGTTGGTCTAATAGAACCTTAGTGCGAAGTGAGTTAAATCTAAACTGGTATAGCGATGGCTCTAAAATGAATGACTGTGTGCGTGATGATGTTCATGGACCCAACCGCGACTTGTGGATCCCACTGGGGAGATCGCTGAGTGTCTTCCAGGCTTCAGGTTTCAAGGGTAAAACCATTAATATATTTTCTGACAGCGAAGTTGTCCTAAGGGCACTTCGCTCGAATCGTATGACATCTAGACTAGTCAAAGGCTGCTCCGATACTTTGCAAGGACTTTCGCTTAAAAATAAGGTCAAATAGTTTTAGTCACCTGGAAACTGTGGGATAGATGTAATAAAACAGTGGATGCGTTGGCTAGGAAAGGTTCAATGATACCCTATGTCGGTCCGGAACCTTACTGTGCAGCACCACTTACTGCCATCCTCAAGATTCATCTCAAACGAAGAAGTGATTACCGAAACTAATGCGTATTTTGAGGAGTTCCCAAAATCGTATTATTCAGATGGTATAAAAAAGTTGGAAAATCGTCTTACTAAGTGTATTGAGCTAAAAGAAAACTGTGTTGAGAAATGAATGGTTTTTGAAAAAAAAGGTTTTTACCTACTTAGGCAGCCCTCGTATATCAAGGAAATCGCGGTAGTCTCTAACCAGTTTCGAATTGGCATTTACATCCGAAAGGCTTCTACTAGCCGCTTGGCTTTCGGAGAAGATAGAGATTTCACTAGTTGAAGCTCCTCTAGTAAGAATCAATTCCTCATGATTTATAACCATTACTTTGGCTAGAAACACACTACAATAAGATAAACCTGTCAGAGACCATGTTATTCCCAAGTTGGATGTCCCAAGTTGCCAATTTCCTCAGCAAGAATGGAAGTGTGTTCCGAGGGAATAATGTGCCAGCGTGACAGGACTTAGTCTTATCTCGGCAAGTAATCTTGATGGAAGCAAGTTAAGCATAACAAAAAGAGCTTTTGTAGGTATCGTATGCAGCGCTTGATTTCGGTTCTTCGAATCAGATTGTCTTAAGGAGATCAGGTAGATGCCGGTGTTTATGACACTGCAAGAACGAAATATACAAATTCGAAACTGAGAGGATGGGACTCCAATATCATAATGTTAAATCTGATTTGTTCTATTCAAGTTTAAGAAATTGAAGATTATGATCAATATGAAAAGATTATCTATGTATTCCTTTAGATCTCTGCTGACAACAGATAACCATACGGGTTACAAATGTACACAGTTTGTCTTCTTAATTTGAATAATTTTTATGTAAAATTTTTAAAGAAATAAATTATGAAAGTTATGCCTTTAATAAGGTACAGTATAGCACTTTCATTTTTCAACGTGCCACACATGTGGGAAGTTGTAAACGAAACTCTTTAGGGAGTTGTTTAGGTTTTAGGTTTCACGGTTGACACTAATTTGTATCCATAAGAAAAAACTATTAAAAAACGTGAGTAAATTATGCGGGATGATTTTAATAAATTTTAATAAATTAAAGGGTCTCTACAATTAAATTTATTTTAAACATTTTCTATAATTGATAATTAAAAACAAAAAAAAAAAAAAAAATACTGATCGTGCCGTCATAGATAATGATTAAGAAAAACTTGGCTTTTATTTCTAACGCATTATAACGAGTCTCGCAATACAAACGAAAAAATATGCAAATCCATTTCAATATAGAAAATAAAAATGAAAAAACTTTAAACTTTAACCTTAGAATTACAAAAGCCATAAAGAAAAAAACATTTTTAGTGTTGGTTGTTGGTTTTTGGTTACAAAATTAAAATGAACTTTAGCTTGTATGGCCAAGCTAAAGTGAATATATAAAAATCTCTAATAGTGTTGAAACCGGTCTCTACCTTTGCTTACAAACAAATAAAAGCTTGTTGTTAATACAGTCGCAAAAAAAAGTTTACATTTACCGCCGTTACCTATACTATAGTTTGGGTCCCCAAATATATGTCCCAATACGAAACAACCTTATCTTACATTGGCAGTGGGCTCCTCATCAGACTCGGTATTTCCTACTTCGACTTCTGAAACAGTCTCTATATTTCGGCACTCAAAGAACACATGTCTCACATCCTGTATATCACAAACACAATGCGGACAAAACGGTGAAGTACGAAGTCCATGTCCATATGGACCAAGCCCTATCGATAGTTAGGAAACAGGTTGTACGTCTGTCTCCCCTTTGTTGTGTCTGATCATCTTCTCTGTCATTCTTCAAATACTTCTATCTCTTGCTTCTATCGGTCGACATTCTTTATTATAAATTGTCATAGATTCTCTGTCCAAAATGTTAATGGGAATCATTCTTAAGATTAAAAATGCTGCTTCCTCAGAGATAGTCCTATAGCCACAAAACACCCTTAAGGCAAGGACTTATTGCTTTTTATATAAGGACTGTCGCTCTTTTATCGCGATAAGACTTTGACTTAAACAATCTGCTCAAACGCATAGAAGCTCTTATCTACCATCATGGCAGCTAAGTGTTAACTATCCCTAGTTAGTCTATTAGAAATAAAAGGCTTCTTTAGACCTAACCAAACACTTAATTATAGTACCACTGCACTGAGAACTCCAAGAACCTAAGTGTTTTCTAGGTGTTTATATGCAGCGAGTACATAAGTATATGTACACAGTGGTTTTACGAATTTAATCGCAGGCAAGAGGTTCTTTACTTGGTGCTTAGAAGTATTGCTACCTATGGATTAGTATAGGCTTAAATAGTACTCAACTAGCTTAACCCGTTGTGCTTCGCTACCTTCATCTTAATTATTATCTCAAATGCTATTTTAGTTACATTTTTTACCCTTTTTCCCCGTTTTGTACCCTTCCGGTCAAAATCAAATCATTTGCTTCTTCCAAAAAGACACTGTAGGTTCTGCTTTTAAGCTGTATACAGTCTTCAAATAAACACACACTCTTTTTTATGAAGTATTCGTATATAGAAAGCTTTTAACCAGTTTGATTTTTGCGATTCCTACTTTTGGGCTGATGTGTATAGATAACGAAGCTTTAAGAGTTGTCGTTTTCCACGTATACAAAATCCCATCATTAGTATGAATCCAATCCAATTTAAACTCGTCCAGTTACTGACTGATGTTGTGTATTGTTCACGACGCTGTTTGAATCCAATTTAAAAACTTCTACTATTGCCGTTTTCTCAAGATATACAAAAATTAACATTTACTTTATATAGGAGTAACCATGCCAACTTGTCCAATTCCGCCCGATTTTTGTCTGATAATTTGTATTGACTATGAAGTCCTACATACATTTCCCTCAATCAATGAGCTGTACTCGATTTTATTTTTAGATTTATTGAAAGGACATACAATTTAACGCCGGCTACGAACGGCATATGCATTAGTTAGAGACATTTTTCATAGCGCTAATACTCATAACCAGTCGCTAGCGGTGCTATGAGGCGATACCGCTGTTGAAAATGATCTGATCGTCTGGTCTGGTATTGAATCGAAGACGGGTGTCTTACCTACCACAGCGGCACAATATGAAATCATTCAAACCAAATTCAGAAGCTTTCGCTTTGAGCATTCTCAAGATGTACGGACATCAACATTTAGCTTGTAAGGGAGCTACCACGACCACTTGTCCAACCACGCCCACTTTTTGACTGTTGATTTGCCTTTATATGTTACTATTTCGAAGATATAGACAAATATATATACACTTTATATGGGCGCCCACCACAAAATGCTATAAAAAAAAACTACTGAATATTTGCTCAAATTTCTTTTTTTATGTGAAAGTACAATCCTTCCGGTTAATAATGGAAAATAAATTCATTCATATGGCTGCCTTGGCTGGCCATGCAGTAGCCTACACGATCGGTCCAATTTTTAAGCACATTATCGATTGTATGCAGCTGTATTTCCTTTATATGTATTGTCCTTTAAAGCGTCAATTGTCTCTGGCTTGTTGGCGTAACACTTATCTTTGACGGCACCCCACAAATAATAGTCCAACGGTGTCAAATCGCAGCTCTGAGATGGCCAAACGACATCAGCTCTGCGGCTGATGATGCGATCTTCAAAAACAGGGCGCAAAACATCGAGTGTAGCTTCGGCTGTGTGGCACGTAGCGCCGTCCTGTTGAAATCAAATGTTGCTAATATCCCCATATTCAATTTTTGACCTAAAATTCGTTTAACATGGCCCGCTAAGGATCGCCATTAACTGTAACGGCCACTCCTTGCTCATTTTCAAAGTAAAATGGCCCAATTATGCCTCTGGACCAAAATCCGCACCAAACAGTGACTCGTCTTGGGTGTATCGGCTTTTCAGTGTATGCGTGCGGGTTTTCTATGCCCCAAATGCAACAATTTTGCTTGTTTATATACCCGCCAAGATCAAAATAAGCTTCATCTGCAACATTACCCTGATTTTCAAAGTAATGTCACAATATTTGCTAGCGTTGTTCAAGCGTATACACAACCATATACGTTCAGCGGAAGAATAAAACTAATTATCTTGCAAATCAGACATAAGCTAAGTGTTACCATTCACGAAAGAAGCACTAGTTTAAAAAAAACCTTAGATGGCGGACCCTTTATAAGAATAATGAGCAATTAATTAAAGATAGATCTTCCTTGTGCTGAGGCTCCAGACTCAATGTGTGTTAATGTCCAGTGTTAAGTTCTTCAAAACCAGGTAAACACGTAAAATACATGATTCATAGACACAATATCCTTATCGCCCTTGTCTGAAAACAATACATACCTATAGTTGCGTCCAAAATTATGATGCTGAAAAAAAAAACCTAAAATTTCTTAAAATAATAAAAATTTTATCTTTTTTTATATTTTGTCTCCTAAATTGCCATTCGTTTAACCACAATTTTTTCTTCTTTACATTCAAATTTTATGACTTTTTCTTAAAACACTTTACAAGTAATCTGCCAGCCACCTTAAAAAGTGCTTTTCCTTATTAAATGATAAAGTGCCACAAGTGACCTGATAAATTTATGACTTTAATTCTTTCTTTTACTCTCCCTCTCTCTCTCTCTATCACTCTGCTTTATAACATTTAAAAGAAGACAAAAGTAAATTTTTACAATAGAATTAAAACAAAAAAAAAAAAAAAAAAAAAAAAGATAAAAACTAAAGAGAGAGCAGCATTTTATATTGAAAGAAACATCTTTAACCCAACGCACAGCCTCCCTACCTTTACTACTACTACTACTACTACCACTACTACTCTAACCCTAAGAATCTACTCTGAAGGTATAAACGAGTACGAGCACTTTGAATCTTAAGAGTATTATTATAACCCGTAGTAGTAAAGAAGTATGGTGCAGTAGTTGTTTTAGAAAAATTTATTATTTCTTTAGAAAAAAACAACAACAATGACAACAATTTTGTAAAAACAAAAATAGAGAATACCAAGAGTATGCAGCATAAAAATTTCTCAATTTTTGTAATAGAAACTAATGGCCATTCTTATTATAGCAGAAGAAATAGAAAAACTCAAGATAGTTGGTAAAAAGCAGCGAAGCAGAGGAGGGGAGTGGGTATGGAAAACGATGTAAATACGTGTTGAGCATTTTATATGCAAAACTACAAAACGCTTAGAGATGCAACAACTACGGCAACTGCATTTGAAGATGATTATAGGGAAATAAGAAAAGAAAAAAAAAAAAAAAAGAAATAGAAAAATAATCATAAAAACAAAAAACGTTTAAAAGATATAAATCGTTTAAGACAATAACAACAACAACAACAATATATGCAAGAAAATAAATAAACGAAACAAATACCAGAATAAACAGCAAAATATATTAAAAATCATGTTTAGAATGACTCATAATGGAAATGACTTAAACAGAAATACACATACACATGCAAACACACACAAACAACAACAATAACAATAATACTAAGTAAGAGAATTAAAAACAATAACGATGTAATAATGACTTCTTGAACAATGTTACCAACTACATATGTATTTGAACTTCTAAAACAGCGGTCGGCACAAAGAGAACACAAAATAATAACTTATGCTCTCTTTTAGGTCTGCCGACCACTGTCCTAAAAACTTAAGAAATTTTTAAAAAATAAAAAAACACCAATAACAAGGTAATGCGGTTTTTTTTTATTAAATAATTTTTTTTCATTATAACTCGTAACACTTTCAAGGGCTTGTTTCATACTTACTTGCCCCTTCAAAGTAGGCGCCATTTATATACACTTTAGTTTTACCCTGCAGCTTTATTGAAATCATTTGTTACAAAGCAACTCAACATCGAGTTGAAGTTTCTCCCTGTGTTTGAGTATTACGTCTGCTAGCTTGGCGAAGCGTTATTTTATGTTCCCGGTTTCTCTATTGTGTGGCAATTTCTTCATAGCATTAGCTAGCGACTGTTTATGAGTCTTATGCTAAGAAAAACTTGTCTGACGTTCGTAATTAGCGTTAAAACTATAGGTCCCTTTCAATGAGTCTAAAAATAGAATCGGGTGCAACTCATTGATTGAGAGAAGTTCCCCTTGTTCCAGTTTGGATGATGCAGACATTATGTTATCTTATGTCTGTGGTTTCACGGTCGCTGATAGGAACTTGAAAGTACTTTTCTTCTTATTCGAGCACAAAATCATTAAGTGATAGTTTTACTAGGCTACTCCAACAACTGTGATAGATTACTGAAAGTACCACCGAGCCTATGTGGAAAATTCCATTTAATAAGCTGACTAGCTCACATATTGGCTTAAATATTGCCTTATTTCTAGATATTCAGAAAATCTGCTTAAGCTTTTGAATCTTAACTCTAAAATAGCGTAGACATTCTTCGTAGGTTTTATAAATTTTCTTCTTCTTCCTATGATTACTGTTCGAGGAACCAATGCTTCCATTACAATTTGCCTCTTCTTTTTTTACTTCAGATATGCCAATACTTCTTATATTACCTTTTACTCCATCTCTAAATTGTGGATTCGTTTCCAAGGATTTTTCTCTCTTGCAGCTCATTATCGTAAAGTCATCCTACCATCGAATTCTCTATGCTCTCATATTAGTCACATTTGCACCACCGATAAGTGTGTAGCTCTTCATTGTACCAGAAACAGAATTTACCATCCTCAAGTCGTACAGGGCCGTATAAACTTCGGTTTTATGACGGTCTTATATAATCGAAATTTCATATATTTCTGGAGAGTAATCTAGAGATCATCAGTTCTGCATAACCAGTATTCTATACTGCATAACCAGAAATTGCACGCAAATGTCGTACAAAATTTGGTCGCAGAGAAGGACCAACAGTGCCCGGTATACTCAAGTTTATTACTAAAGTTCGTGAAACTGGTTTTAATGTTGATGCGTGTAAGCGTGCTGCTCGTACAGTGCGCACACTCGAAAATTCGAAGGTGTGGCTGAGAGTGTGCGTGAGAGTGCATCAATATCAACTTGTCATTTCACGCATGGAGACACCTATTGCACCATTATAACCGATTTTTTTGGGCCCGCTCTTCATCGCATTAATGTCTACGATGTTTGGTTTCAACAGGATGGAGCAACATGCCGCATATCTCATGCCATAATCAATCTATTGCGGCAAACCTTCGATAGCCGTTTAATGTCAGTTGGGCGGTCAGTTGGTGATGTCAGTTGGCCGCCAAGAAACTGCGGTTTGACACCATTGGACCACTTTCTAAGGGCGCCGTTAAAGGCAAGTGTTATGCCGACAAACCAGAGACAATTGAGCATTTGTAGGCCAAAATTGGTGATGCCATTGCCGAGATACGACACCATACACTCGAAAAAGTCCTCGAAAGTTGGTCCAATCGAGTGGGGTACTGTGAGAACAGCCGCGGCAGCCATCTGAATGAAATAATATTTTATTTCTAACCGGAACCATTGTACTTAACAACAACAAAATTAATTTGACAAAATTTCAAACCGTTTTTATTTTATCGAATTTTTAAATTTAAACTTTAAAATGGCCCACTCGATAGCATCCTCATTGTGATGTTTTTAATGCTTCATATTGTTCCTTTTTCATGATTTGCCTCATGATGATCATTATGATCCTCTTGCTCTTTTAACTGTTGAGGAGCCTCTAGGATGTAAAGTAAGATAAGACTGCTGTATAACCTCAAATTCTGATAAATTATGAGCATGTTGTTCTGCTTAAGAGAAGCTGCAGATGCATGTTGTTCTTCCACTTGTTCTACATGTATGGGATTTTGTGACAAGGAAATATATTCAGGAGCTGGATATGTGCTTTCATGGTGCTCTATTTATTGTGAATAGTTGGCTGGCTTAAGATTATTTAAATGGACCTGTACAGGTTGGGAATGATGATGGCCCATGGCATTAGTAACAAACTCATGAGATAACTTTATGGACTGAGCACGTATAACTTGAGCAGCTTACCCGTAAATAGTTTCTAATTGGGTTATTTGTTTCCTTCCAAATTGGTCGGTGTAGAGACCTTGACCTTTTTTATAATGCTCTGACTGTGGTTGTTCCCCTTGTAGATTTGGGGTCCGAGGCTGCAAGTGCTGTTGTACTGAATGGACTTGATCGGCAGGTGGCACTGTGTGTATAGGGCTTGTAACAGCATTTTTATCATAAGGAAAATGCCTTTTGATATTGGAATCGGAATTTGATTTTGCGCAAGTGTGGGAATTTGGAAATTTTTCAAAAATTCTTGAAAGGATTAGTTTACTTTGTTCTACAAATAATTGACATAAAGGCGATGAACATGCTAACTACTGCTACTGCCTTAACCAATTCGTCATCTTGTGTACGTTGTACGGATGTGTAGGTGCTGATGTGTGGCATTAAAATTGGTACCTGTAGCTGCTTTCATAGAGGATAACACTAGTTTGGGTGTTGGTGCCTCATTGACGTGTCTATTGATTCTTAAAAGCTTATCCTTACTTAAGGAATTGCTGCCGTCTCTGAAATATTCATTGGATTTTCCCGTACTAGGCTGGATGAAAATTGTTTCCAACACGTTTTCGAAAAATTTAGAGGGTTTTGTAAATGCTTTTAATTTACAATAACCTTAGAGAGATTCTCGTCAAAACGCTTGTGTTCTGTTACTGATAATTTTTTTTCTCCGTCACTCCTCTACGGAGCATATTGGCTTTCCACAAAGCTTCCATTGCTTTGTTTTAGTTTTTTTAATCAATTTGATCTCTCAAGTTAAGTAGATGATTAATACACTGTAGCTTCCTCCATATCAATTTGCGTAGTGGTGAAGATTCTTGCTAATTGGTGGTGATCTTTGCTTTAGCATTTAATTTTTTTTTCAGTAGGTGGCGTGTTTTACTGATCATTTCTCTGACGTTTTTCATTATCGTCAGAGGTATGTGCGAAGGTTAGTGAAGCTTCTTCTTTATTTTTTAGATGGAGTTGTCTACAGAGAAGTTGACGCCTCTTTTTTTATTAAACATTCGAAACTAAAAATTAATTTTTTTTGTCATTTCCTCTATTGGTGCTCACACCTGGGTCGTTTGTATTGTTATGCGTGCGCTCTAACTACTACACTACGCCACCCCCAACTGATCATTTAAAGTTCAGTTTTTTTTTGTAGTTTTGTTCAATGCCTTTCTGGCTTTGTAAACTATTTGGGAATGAATGGAAAAAAAATTTTGTGTTACTTATGTAGATTGAAACACGAGTATACATATTGATGTCTGTATTAGGGAGATCGGACGGTTATTATTCGACCGGTTTTAACCGGTTTTTGTGGTTTGGTCGATACGGTTTTTTCAAAATCTTCATTTTTTGAATACCGAATAAACCGCTTAATTTAATACGAATAACCGGTTAATTATAATTGTTATACGTTTGTATATTTTTTTTTATTGGAAATATGCTCATCGGTTAATTATTTGCACAAACTTAAGTATTTTTGTATGTATGACAACCTTGAACGCCTCACAAAGAACGCGAATACCAAGGTAGATCGAAAAAGATATGCACTCTTGAGCAAAAATAACATTTTCTCATCTTCTGTAAATAAATAGTGATTTTTATATATGAAGAATGATCAACTAGACATTGAAAGCCCACAAATCCACAAACGCCGGTTCCGAACGGCAGATATATTAGTTAGTGAAGTTTTTCACAGCGTAAATACACATAACGAGTAGCTAGTAATGTTGTGAGGTGATATCGCAGTTGAAAATTGTCAGATGGTATGGCCTGGGATCGAAGCGGCGACTTCTTGGATGGAAGGTGGGTTCTTACCTAACATACCACAGTGACACACACACTATTAAATAAGTGGTGCATAAATATATATACAGTTCTGCTCGAAATCTAAGCAAATTTTCTTGTAGAGGCGATTAAGGACTCGTATATTACTAATAGATTTATTCAAAGTAAAACATTTAATTTTGGTTATCTTAGGCACCTAAATTATAATTATAATAACAAACCTTTAATTCTATTCTCTACCAAGTAATACAACAAAAACGTAAGTAGCTCATTGAGTGGCTGCTCGAAACTTAAGCATTTTTCAGTACTTTGTGGAATAAACTTTGTTTCTTATGGCCTTCGCACACCGTTTTTGCATAGTTTTTATGATATTCGTTAGAATTATTGTGAGTATTGATTGCCACTTTAATTTTAAGCTCTCCATCGGCTTCTGCTTATTTTTAAAAAGACGTGGTCCAGCTCGGTGTTTCAAGAATTAGGAACAATTTTATTTAAATGAAAGAACCGGTTAACCAGGTTATTTGATTTATTATTAACCTAAAACCGGTTTTTTAAAAAGTGCTACTTTCCGAATTATTCGAAAACCGGTTTTTGAACAAGTCGAATAGTCAATCTCCCTAGTATGTATACATATGTTTGTGTTGAAATTTAGTTATGCCAGTCGTTTTATTAAGTTTTGTTTCTTTTTCAGAACTTTGACAAGTTTTTTTTTTCAAACATTGTACTTCTCTCTTTCTTACATACCCATTATTTTTATTTTTTTTCCTGCTTTTCATTTATGTTTTAATTTTTTTTCTTTCTTTTGTCCCTTTGATATTTCGTTTTTTTTTTCTTATATATTTTATACGTTTCTTCTTTTCCCTTTTAACGGTCATAATTTTTATGCATCTTTTACTTTATGGCAGCGTTGCGAGTCAGAACAAAATTTGTTTTATTCAACTTTGTTTTGAAAAAGTTTTTTTTTTATTTGTTTTCGCGAATTTTTTGCTTCAGACGCTTTTGTAAGCGAAATTTAAAAAATTTTTTTTCGGTCAGTTTCTGACTTCCATTATTCTCCCTCTTCATACGTTGTAATCGTTTATAGTGGGATAAATAAAATTTTTTGGCTGCTTTTAACTCTTTTTTCCGCATCTGAGAACAGAATGAGATGAGATGGGACAATATGTTGCTTTGCTGTATTATTTCCTTTTCGCTGAAATAAGCAAAAATATAGGAAATTTTAAAACTGTTCTGAAAAGGAGTGTGAGAGAGAGAGAGAGAAAACAAGGAACTAAAGAAACATAAATCTGTCTGTAGCTGCTGCTGCTGCTGCTGCCATTGTGTTTTGTACGGTTTATTGTATCAGTGCTTATTGCTTGTGCATGTGTGTGTGTGCATGTGTTAAAGAGTATAAAGCCCCCACGTTAAAAAAAAAACGAAAAATTAAACAACAAAACATTGGCAATATGTTTATTGTCATGTTGCACGTTTCGTTAACAGCAATAACAACAACAATGACATTAAATAACAACTACAACAGTTGCTGTTGTATTGTATTATGTTTTTTTCTGATTCTTTTGTATCGTCGTCGTTTATTTTGTTATTTGTTTTTCAATTTTTTTTATTTTTTATTTTTTAAACATTAAAGTTCTTTGTCCCCCATTTTTCATTGAAAAAGAATTTTAATCCTTAAAACTCTTTACATCACTCCCTCTCCCTCTCAAAGCGGATGGAGGACATGTTTATCAATAAATTAAATATGTGTTTTTTTAAATAAATGTTTTGTTTGTCATTGTGTAATACTTTTTTTAAAGTTTTTAATTTGAATTTATAAAAAAAAGAAAAATATCATAAACACTTGAAAATGTTCCTCATTCTCCATCATCGTCAGCCACATCATTTCCATAATGATTATTTATGTCTATAGTTTGTTGTTGTTATTGTTATTTTTCAATATTGGCCAGACATTTAAGTGCCTGTCAGCCTCTACAATCTTCTCTGCTCGTTTTCTTTTGGAGTTTTTGTGATTTTTTTTTTTTGAATAAATGCTTAATATACAGGGTGAGAGTACAATTATTCTGACGGTTTGGTCCATAAACAGATCATAGAATGGTTTTGCTGAGGCAAAACCTTGTATAAATTAGACGGGATACAGAGACTCGCCTGCCTCGGTATAACTGGAGCAATGAGAACATGTCCAACAGCGGCCTTGATGGGTTTAATACCGCTTCACATCCAAGTGATTAGATTGGCGACATGTTCGACGACAAAATTTTTCGCTAAAGAGTCCTGAAATGCGTCGAAAAGTCTGTTCATTCTACGCAGGGTAATCGGAGAACTATCTTCGGTCCTGGATGTTATGCCTTTGGATCTGTGCTTTGACAGGAGATTCAGAGTTGAATTCCTGGATTGGGATTGTTGGTCTAATGTGGCCTTAGTTCGGAGTGAGTTTGAACTAAACTGGTATACCGATGGCCCAAAAATGATTGACAGTGTCGGTGCTGGTATTCATGGACCCAACCGAGACTTGTCGATACCTCTGGGAATTTCATTGAGTGTCTTCCAGGCTGAGATCATGACCATTGCCTACATGTGCGAAGATTAACCTGGACAGTGATAGATGATAATGAAATAGCGGATGCATTAGTCAGAAAGGGTTTCATGACATACTATATCGGTCAGGAACCTCGCTGTGCAGCACCACTTACTATCATCTTCACTTAATTTAAGGATTCGAAAATTGCCAGACGTTTGGAACACTAGAATGCTCTAAAGGGACTTTGCCATTCTAGGGCGGAGGTTAGTCCGTAATTTGGTCATCTTACGAAGGTTCTAAAGTATGGCAGGTCGGGCTTAAAACGCCCGGAAACTCCGTTTCTTACTGGCCACTGTAGACTAAGAGCGAATCTGAAGAGGATGGCGGTTACAGTTGTGGATGTTTGTAGACTATACTCACAGGCATCACAGACAACGGAACACATTTTGTGTGAGTGTGGAGTTCTTGATGGGTTTGGGTGGAAATAATTTGGTGGACATGAAGTCTCACTGGGTGACATATCCCCCATCAGCAGTTATTGTCTTTTTATATTTTTTAACAAAAATTTAATTTCTTATGTAAACATCTGTCTCTGCTGCAAGATACATATGAGTTCCTTGCTGAGGGGGTTGATGAGAATCTAAAATTCAGATGCATCATGAGTGAACTCCACATCGAAGCAATAGTATTTCCCTTGCAGTCTTAGTCTAAACCAAACAACCTCGTGTATTCCATAAAGTTATATACAAAATAGCATCCGTGTTGCTTAAAGTTAGTCTTACATCAGAGCCTGGATGGTTTTTCTTCTACTTTCGATCCAGCAAACGCTAATTTACGTTAGGTTTGCTTGGCAGCTGTTCACGGCACAGCTAAATAGGGCCAAATGAGCAGATCCCGTTGTGCTACCATATCGAGGCCTAACTGCTAACGCTACATCGTTACATCGCTAAGTAAGGATCACCACCATCACTTAGCAATGATCTTCACCACTACATACAATCATATGGAGGCGAGTTACAGTGTATTAATCATCTACATACTTAGCTGAAAAATCAAATTAATGAAACTGAACCAAAGTATTGGTTGCTTTGTGGAAAGTCAATATTCTCCATAGAGGAGTGACAGAGAAAAAACTAAAATTTTTAAACAAATTTTTGTCTTAGCAATATGTCTTAGGAGATGAAGAGAAATATTTTCTACCTACGAAAGAAAAACAAAACGATTTGTTTTTCCCCCTCCCCATTCTCTTTTTCTTCTTTTACCTGTAAATCAAAAAAGCAAAGAAAACTTTCTTTGTGTGAAAGATAGAGGTTCTATACTGGAATTTTCTGGGGAAACTTGCTTTATTGCTAGACTCACTATTATCACTAGATTTGATGGTAGACGTACCAATCAGTGATTTAAATTGGATCTTGGAGGGCTTCTCCTCCACTGTGTCACTGATCATGGCGTTATAAATAGGCACGCGCTTACTGGTGCTTACTGGTGAATGATTTCTGTCGAGGTTGTAGATCGATTGGAAATTGTGGCCCACTTCATTTGCTAGTGTACTTTTCTAGCTCAGCGTACATAGCTCCCACTTGGCTCGCTCTTTCTCCATGGCCAAGCTCATTAGACTGTCGGGCTGGTTTCTGACTTGATGTGTGGGATTGTGTTTCTATGTGAAGCCTCTGGACTTGCCGACTAGCACAGCGGCATCACTTCATGTGCGTTATCCGCTATCTGTGCTCAAGTGTGCCTTGATTTAAGGTCGCTGCCAATTTACAGAAACGTTTTAAATAAACATGACAGCGACTAAAATAGTTAACCCGTTTGCAACAAGGTTTCAAAAATCATTGAAGCACACCCTGTAATTTCTTATTTTATTTTCAAAATTTCTCCATTATTTTTTACGTCTGATATTTTTGACAAACTCTTTTCCACATCAACACAAAACACTTCTGCACTTGGATTGCTGTTGCTGCAGCTGCTATTGGCTGGCTGCTCTTCTGTTGTAGACGACTGCAGCAGCAGGGTCAACATGGCTACTATTCCTCCCATAAAATCTATAAATCTGGCTAAAAACATAATGTTGTTTTGAAACATATTTTATGTGTTTTGCCATCGGGAAAGATATTTTTGGGGAACAAATTGTGCGTGTTTTTCTTTAATTCTTTTGTTTTTTTTTTTCATTTGCCTGATGAAATAATGCAATATTTGTGTTTATTTTTGTGACTGAAATACTTGTACAGAATGTCGAATGAAATATGTTTATTTGTAAAAATAAAAAGTGTGTGTGTCTGTCTGTCTGTCTGTCTGTCGTTTGTGTTGTAAGATTTGTCGAATTTTTAAAAAACAGAAATGAGTAATAAAAAATTCTTGTTTTTTTTCGGTTTTTTTCCATCTAAATTTAGGTGAGTTTTGATGTTGTTTTAGAAAATTATTTATAAAATATTACTCAAAGAATAGAAGAGGGAAAGAAAAGTATATGAAAAAGATCATTAAGGAAATTAATTGTCGGTCGAATCAAACAGATTTTGGCTTTGGCTTTATCTTTAGGTTACCAATGAAATGAGAATCTTCATCAAAGTCATTATAACTCTTTTAAATGTTTCAAATGTCAGTCTGATAACAGAGTCTTAAAACGCAGCAAGGTTTTCCAAAGTACTGGGCTTGTAAGCTAGACTATAGACTTGATTTGGGTTTGGTTAGGGTCGCTGATGCTACGAAAAATGGAAAATAATGTGCTTGGGTCAAATTCTTGTGATTCCGCTAAGATATCTTGAACATAAAGGTAAGACGATTACAGTAATTGTGCAGAAAACGAATGAAAGTTGGACAAAGAACATAATATCTCTCTCTCTCTCTCTCTTTAGACTAGGCACTCAACTGCCAGTATTTTCCTATCAAGCGAAGATATATTCGCAAAACCTATGTGTCCGGTGACAGCTGCCAGGGGTATCTGTACTCTACGAAAACTTTCACATTACCAGAGTAGACGATTCTTACTGGTTCGCTTTTAAACTGTTTGTGCCACCTACGGGAAAGGTTCTTATCGATTTTTGAACTGCACTGATGAGTTACTACATTCTTTTGGAAACTTAAAAGCCCTTCTGAACCCCAACTGTAGACCCATATGTCAACTCTACCATACAATGCACTTAAGACAGCAGAATGAAGCTGGAACATAAGATTTATAAAATACTGTCATTAACTCTTGTTCTACCAAGCAGTTGCAAAAAAGTCTGCCAAAACATAACATTTGAAAGAACACTTTTAGAATTTTGGATCCAACGGCACCTGTTATTATGACCGATTTATTATTAATATAACAAATGCTACTTCAAGCTAATCGATGCTCTATGTCACGCTAATAGTATTTTTGCAGACTAAGGGCAGTCTTGTGGATGTGACCAACAACTCTAAACAGGTGAGGAATTGTCGCGATTCCCTTGTAGTACTTTCGCGTTAGTCCAGCGTCCACCTTATCTAAGTACCTACAGGAAGATCCCGATTAATTTTGTGGCCGATGGACACTCTAGGGCGGGTATACTCAGGCTAAAATTCTTACCTCCGTTAAACTTTCTATTAGGCAGAAGTATATTCTGGACGCGTATAGATCCTGGGCAGGGGAGGAAACTTTCTTCATTGCAAGACTCACCTGGCTTAGACTGGGCATGAAACATTCCAATTAGCTATTCAAACTGGACCGTGAGAACTCCTCCTCTACTGTATCTATTCCTAGGAGTCATTGTATAATGGATGGGAATGCAGAGAGGCTGCGCCTACCTGCAAGTGATTTCTCTCGAGGATGTATGCCGGTTGAGGAAAAAGTTATCCTGAGAGTTATCTATTTCATTCGCCAATGCCCGTCTGTGGCTCGGCGCGGTCCTTGGCTGGCTATGGTAAGGCCCCCTTGTAGTAACAACGTGGTAGCTATGGTTTATATCCAAAATGTAGGGAGATCGCTAGCTCGCTGTGAAGTACCGTGACCTATAGATCGATGGGAGTTTAGATAGTCTTTGACATTTTATCGAGGTGGAAGTCATGTCCAAGTAAAACGCCTTCGAATTTGGTACTCACATATGAGTTTAATCATAGATGGGCGCGGTGGTGGACGCATTGTATTCACTTGTCCTGTGGACACCCTGGAGTATGCCAGCGTGACGACACTCACGTTAAACTGTAACTTACTGTGGCTCGGCGCAGACTCTTTTCGGCTGGATCTACCTTTCTCGTTAGCTATTGACCCATGATGTCAGGCTTATCGTCAAATTTATTATGCTTTCAGGCTGTTCTTAGGCGATTCCTCTATGTGGCTAATCTGGACCTAATGGCCAGCTGCGGGGCTTTCCTCCACATGGTATCAGAACGAGCCGCTATGTGTGCTTAAGTAAAGCTACTACTTCCACATATTCATATTCATATTCTAAAGCGGTTTATTACCCCTGCTCGGGCTATATCTCTATACACAGTTCAAACATGTATCGAAAACAACCCATCTTAACTGGTTACGATAGTAGCAATCATGAAAAACTTGTACTTCTTAGTAAAAATATTTTTCCGTTACTTCTCTTGTGAGCATAAGACTTTCACAAAGCATTTCATTTTACAAGGCTCTCTTTGCCTCTTCCCATGTAAAATTGGATAATTGTGCGTCGCCAAGTGCTTCTCGGTCAACCGCGATTCCTTGATGCTTGGGGATATCACTCAAGTCGGATGCTTGTAATCCTCCACTTCCTTTGCCTTATCTGCTTTAGTATGCACTCTTCATTTGTCAAAATTCTATGTAGCCTGTGGAGTTAGGCCAGAAGATCTTGCATATGATTTTAAGGCACTTATTGGTGAATACCTGTAATTTTTGTGATGTTAGACACAAGGCTGGTTTTATGAGTTGAATATTCTGAGCTTCGTTTGCCTGAATAAGTATGAGCTTCTCCACACAGTCTGCAATTGACTGTTGTTAACGTCTGTTTCTGCACCGCCGTTTGTTGCATTGTGCTTCCCAGACAGCAGAAGTTATTTACATACTCAGTTAATTTGACTGCATGTTGAAGATCGTTGCCGTGGCAGACTCCATGTTATACCTCTTATCTGCAAACAGATTTCGCTCATGATCTCATCCAGTACGATGATGAATAGTAGAAGTGAAAGTAGATATTCTTGCTTTACTCCAGCATTAGTATGGAATGGTTGACTGATGTTCCCGTTGTGAAGAACAGAGAGTACTCCTTTCCTGCTCAATGCCTTTCACATGGCCAGTGTTGCAATATTTTTTTTAGGAAAACTGAAATTTTAAAGAAAACAACGGATTTTCAAGTGAAAAAACTGCACATACTATACTCAAAAAAGTAACAAAATAAACGTAAATACATACGTACCATAAGTTTTGATAATTAAAGAAGTTATTTGAAATGCGATTAAGTGAGTTAATAAGAAAAAATATAAAAATCTTGTCTGATTTGAAAATTATAGCAATTTGAAGAGCATACCGAATAATTTATGTCAAATGTATTTTTTATTTAAGCATAACAGAAAAAAAAATTAATTTGATATACATAAACGATAATATAATGACACTGTGGTCAAATTTTAAATTTTTTTTCCGACAAACTTGGAGCCCAGCGCGTAAAACGGTTTCAAGTACGCTGAATCCAATGGTACTAATTGCTAGCTATTGCTAGCTTTTGTTTTCGAGATATGCCATTATTGCACAACATATACATATTCGCGTAACTCAAAAAAAAGGTTTAGTTTATTGATGCAATAAAAAACCGAAATTCTGCAATAAAATTAACTTTAAGGCTAAAACGTCTTTAAAATTTAATATTTTATTAGTGAATGTAATATATAAGTCTACGTACGTACTTAAGCAGTATGTAATCTGATGCCACTGTTCTTTTGCCGAAAACATTTATATTTCTGAAACGATTGTGCAGAATAATGCAGAATAATCTTAGACCTAAATATGAGTATCCCACACTGTATGAATTATCTCTTTCTTTGTGATCAATAACCAAAAAAAAGGATAATTACAGTGTTGCATTAAAAAGGTACGAGTAAACCTCAACACAATAATATTAAGCAAATGGGGTGACATTCTTACTTTAGAAAATGTATTTTAAATAAAAAAAAATTGGAAGTAAAAAAACTAAAATGTTGAAAACTGTAAAATCTGCACAATTTACAGAAAAACTTATTTTTTAAACAAAAAAACTACAAAAAACAGATAAATCTGCACAGTTGGTAACGCTGCATATGGCAGTACGTTTGATGGCTTTCTAACAAATTACATTTGAGCTGCAAGCGTGGAATTAACTAAGAACCTCCAGGAATATCAATCGAGAGTTAAAGGCAAATCGAGTGCTACGTCGTTAATATGACATATAGAATAGAATCCTCGAACACTTGTGGATTGTATTTGTTCTAATTTGTTTGCTGAAAAACTCGCTAAGCCCTAAATGGGACTCATTCAAGAAGACAATTTAATTACAATTTTTTTGTTTTGATTTTTATGTGAAACGATGCATGTTGAAATGGCATCATTTTCTATTTGGTCATCCATCCTGAAAGCACTTAGAACTTTTTTATTTACTTTAATATTAAAGAAAATCTTGTGTTTTTTAAAATCCTATATTTTTCTGCTCTATTTTTTGAGCAATCGAAGTGATTAAAGACGTACGAGTAGTTGTTGTTCTAATAATTACCCAAAATATTTTCCGTTAAGTGCATATCAAGTAAGTGCCCTGCCTGCCTGCCTGCCTGCCTGCCTCGTTCACATTATCTGTCATTTTAACTTAAGTGTTTGTTGTTGTTATTACAAAATATTTATTTTGTTTTGTTTTCTTAGTCTCTTTCTTTGTTTGTGTTTTGTTTAATAAGTTTAAAAGATGCTCTTAAGCATAACATATACTTACCCACACGCACACTGTTATAGAAACATAATCAAATGAACTACATAAGTGTATATGTATGTATGTATATATGCATGTGTATATAATTTCACTTGTTAAAAGACTTGAGAGAAGTACAATTAAAGTAATCATCCTCCTCATTATTTATAGTATGACTTATACGCACACATCCTCGTATAATTCACATCACGTACATATACACAATTACAGACTCGTGTCACTTGACTTTTTCACTTTGCCTTGACTGAATTGTTTTGCTGCTTTATTGCTATTACAACAACAACATTTCTTCTCTAATCTTCTAAAAAAAAACAAGTACAAAAACGTATGAAAAACATGAAAAATAGAAAGAAAAAAAACTCTCTTTTAAAACTAATGACAGCAGCAGAAAAATAATGCTAAAGAGAGAAAAACTTTTTTTTGTGCAAAACTAAGGCCGTATGTCATTTGACAGGAATTTAATGCTCTACTACATTTTGATCACACTTGATGAACGTACGAACAGTACAGATAATAATTATAAGTGAGAAATAAAGATTTAACAAGAAAATTACTAAAAGTTATGGAGGCGGCAGTTATTATTCGTAGAAAGGCATTTAAAATAGAAAAATAAAAATTAAATATTTTATTTAATTTTAGTAAAAAGCATTGCGTATTGAAAGATAAAAAAAAATTCAAACGAATTTTCTTTTGTGGCAGTTTATTTTTAGTTATTTGACATATTCTTGTCTATATACACGACTTTAGCAACTGTATTAAGGGTATAAACTATAGTCTTGTTGCAACCACAATGTGATGTGGCCAATACATCAACACTTTCGATGGAAGAAACTATTTTGCCACATCACAATATTGCTTACAAGTAACAGACTTGAAATAATTTTAGGACACACTTCACTTAAATTATGTAGCGTTTTCGAATTGAAACTCCATAGACGGTAAGTTAAACTCAGCTTTGCCCAAAGGTGTCAAACGCTGACTTCCCAATTACTTTAGTTGCAGATAAGCAGTTTTATTGGGTCTTATAACTGCTTCCATATTTCGTTCAAATCGACAATATATTTTATTTGTTAGTATAATTACGTTCTTTTAGTGTTAATCATGCAATTTTAGATTCTTTGTCGGATCAAGGAAATGTTTGGTACTATAGGTTGCTAAAGCTGACTGCAATTACTTCGTTTGAATCGAGCGTTACGAGAAAAACGGCCGGAATACAAAGAAGTAGTTAAGTTATTTTTTAGCATGACTTCGCTCGGTCTCATATTGAAAAAGCTGCCAAACGATTGTCAGAAACGCCCTAATGTCACACCCACCTTTTTTTCCACACATTGATTTCTCTAACTATTGGCTGTTTCACGACTAAAAATTTTTACCATTTTACCGAATCACTTTTTTTCAAGAAATACAAAATCGGCTTCAAAGTTGGATCCCCTCAAAAAATGATAAGTTTTTCTGAAACGGGATTCGGAAATTGACTCAGAGTTGGGGAAAGGATGTAAACAGTTATTCGATTAATTTGTTAGTTCAATATAATTTTTGAACTAATAAAAACGGACCAAATTAATTTGTATTCCCAATACGTAAAATATACTTATTTCTCTTGTAAATAAACTACAAAAAGATTTCGATAAGAAACCCAGCCGGGTTTTCTTAAATATAATACCCAATAAAACCCAGGTGGGCTAAATTAGATTACCGAGTGGGTTGCCAACTCTGGTTTCAAGTTACCTCTAGAGTTCTTAAAGGCATTTTTAGAATGTGTCGTGGTAATGTAGACCCGGAAGGGTTACGTCACAGTACGAAAACCCAAAATATTCAAGGTTATCTGTGATGACCTTTAGTACTTCTCGTAACACGCAGCCTGCATTAACAAGAAGTTAACCAGAAGGAAAAAAGGCCTACTGGCATTGACTTCTCGGGTCATAAAGAAGCAAATATTATTTTTACCTTTTTACTCAGGCTATCCAAAGGTGAGGCTTGGTGGTTGGTTGAAAGAGAATCCCATGTCTACAAACATAAATCTGCTCGTCAAAAATAGAATCGTAAAATAGAGAAAACCTATAATTTCAGTTCATCATGAATTCCGTGCTTTTAACATACTTTTCTATTCAAGACTCTTAAGGTGAGAAATGTCCGGAATAGTGTCGCTCTACCAACAGCGCATTGCTTGAGGGTTGCACCATCCTCCCCATAAGCCAGACATAGACTGTCTGCCAGCACACCTATGCAGTTCAAGTGAGCTTGTAAGCTTAAGTGGCCCTTAGGATGCCCATTAAGCCCTTCGTCCTGTCCCAGCTCGAATCCCCGGACCACACCTTGCAGTTCTCCCACTGCCCTGCTATTCTAAAGTGAGACATGGGCATGTAAAGCCAAATTTTAGGGACTTAGAGCCCTTTAGGTTTATCTTTGACGTCTTGCTTTCCCTAATTGCCAGTTCATTCGCTCTTTCGTTCCCTGTGACTCCATGGTACCCTGGCACCCATAGAACAATCAATGTAGCCTCCACCGCGAGGGCATTTATCGCCCTCTTAAAGTCCAGCACCGGTTTAAACGGTTGTTGTCACCCTGAACGACATTATAGTGGTCCGGGAGCCAGTATTAAAATTCGGTTTTGTAAAGGTGCAACCATTCCAAAAGATCAATTCTGGTTAGTGTGCCACACAGTTGGCAAGTGTACATTTTAGAAGTGTCAAAATGGGAAATGTAGATATCTTTTTTGTCGCCATACCTTTAAACGAATATTCCCTTATAGCTTATAACTGTTATGTAACGCCAACAATTTAATTCTGATGCAGCATTTATTACCTGAGCCATTCAGAATGCTTTGCATACGCTATTCTGCTGACATACCCTAAAGTAGTTCGAGCTTTTAATTCAACTACAAATTTGTTTTTCAACAGATGAACTTATTTTTTTCCGTCATTCCTCTAAAGAGCATATTGGCCCTCTACAAAATGTCCATTGCTTTGTTTCAGTTTCAGTAATCAAGTTGATTTTTAAGCTTAATAAATGATTAATCTACTGTAGCTTGCCTCCATATGATTGTGTGTAGTGGTGGTGTAGTGGTGAAGATCCTTGCTAAGTGCTGGTGGCTTTTACTTACCATTGTAACTTTTTCCCAGTAGGGGGCGTTTTCTCCTGATCATTCGTCTGATGTTTGTCATCTTCGCCAGAGGTAAAAGCTGGATGGTCAGAGGGGCTTCTTTTGATGGATTTGTCTAGAGGGAGGCTGAAGTCTCTTTATTAAACATTCTCTGCTGCGGTTCGAACCTTGGCCGTTTGTGTTGTAGGCCTGCGCTCTAACCACTTCATCACGCCACCTCAACGGTGGAACTTATATTTCCTAAAAATTCTGACATTTTCGGTTATGATTATTGTCGTACTTTCTCGATTGCTAATAAGGAATCGATAGATATATTTGTGTTGGCTGATTTGCTATATGCATACATGTATGCCAAAACTTACTCGGGTTCGAGCAGCTCGTTCAAGTGAGAGTCACAGTATTAAAGAAGATCTGAATTTATCAATTACAAGAATTTTTTGTCAGAATTTCATTTCTGTCCTTTCCAAGGTGCTCAAGTTCAAGCCAGTCGACCATTATTTTGTTTGCTTGGGTTGCAAGAATTATCTAAAAGCAGCTACGATTAAAGTGATGGCACGACATTCCTCACACGACAGCAAAACTTATCCAATATCTTATAATATTTGATGGCGAATTCAGGTACTACATACCATTGCTAATAAACAACAGGCGAGACTTCTAAAAAATTGCATTTCAACTCGATGTCTTTACAACCAACACCTCTCGTTTTTTATTATGTAGGTATTTATTTAAAGTTTATTTTGTTTAAAAAATCACTGGCAGAAAATAAATTTTTAAAATTGTTACATACTCGTACAAACAATTTTACTTGAAATATAAAACTTCAGCAAAAATTAAGAAAAACACTTCTCTTTTAAAATGGAAATGATGCCAGTATTTATTTAAATAACACAAGTTGTTGTTGTTGTTTTTGTTGTTGTTGTTGTCGGTGTTGGCATTATTTTGATGTAAACAGTGAACACAGAAACAGAAAGAAAAAGGGAGAGATGGGGTAAAACGGCAAAAGAAGCCACAGACGAGAGATTATAGTGTCCACAACATCTCCATCGTATGAAAAGTTTTTTTCTTATTTTTTATTTCTTATTTCAAAAAGTCAGTTTATTTAAAAATTATAAATAAATAAAAGAGAAAATTAAAAAATAAATTTATTTTTGTTTCATCTGTTTCGTACACTTCCATATAAAAAATTTAAACGAAAATAAAAGAGAGAGCAAAATAGAAGAAACATCAAACAAACATTTATACAAAATACGAGTGTGAATAAGTCAACAAAATTACATAAATATATATATAAATGTATGTATGTATGTATGCAAGGGAATGTACGTACTTTTGTATGTATGCATATAGTATGTAAATAAATTTACCAAAACTATTTTTACAAGTGTATGCAAGTGTAAATCATAAACACATGCAAATGCAAATACAGTTACATTGTGTTAATTTACAGAGAGTGTTGTGTTTTGTTGTTGTTGTTATATTTTGTTGGCTATCAGTGCTGGACAAAAATAATAAAAGAAAAACACAAAAATTGCATTTGCACGAGTATATATATTTTTGTTGGTCCGATAGCCTCTATGTGTAATATATACTGTTACTTACTTACACACATGCATTATTTATAAAGGGTCCGCCAAATAAATTTTTGTTTTTTTAAATGCTACAAAAAAAAAACTACTGATTATTTTCTCAAATTTCTTTTTTTATGTGAAAGTACAATCCTTCCGGTAAATAATTTCATTCAAATGGCTGCCTCGGCTGGCCATGCAATAGCCTACACGATCGGTCCAATTTTTAAGCACATTATCGATTATGTGCAGCTGTATTTCACCAATGGCTTCACGAATATTGTCCTTTAAAGCGTCAATTGTCTCTGGCTTGTTGGCGTAACACTTATCTTTGACGGCACCCCACAAATAATAGTCCAACGGTGTCAAATCGCAGCTCCGAGGTGGCCAAACGATATCAGCTCTGCGGCTGATAATGCGATCTTCAAAAACAGGGCGCAAAACATCGAGTGTAGCATCGGCTGTGTGGCACGTAGCGCCGTCCTGTTGAAACCAAATGTTGCTAATATCCTCCTCTTCAATTTTTGTGAACAACAATTCGTTCAATATGGCCCGATAACGATCGCCATTGACTGTAACCACCACTCCTTGCTCATTTTTAAAGAAAAATTACCCAATTATGCCTCTTGACCAAAATCCGCACCAAACAGTGACTCGTGTTGGATGTATCGGCTTTGCAATGTATGCGTGCGGGTTTTCTGTGCCCCAAATGCGACAATTTTGCTTGTTAACATACACGCCAAGATCAAAACGAGCTTCATCTGAAAAGATGATTTTTTTGGCAAAATCGGCATCTTCTGTAAGTCGATCGCAGGCTCATTTAGTGAAGCGAAGTTCAAGCGTACACAACCATATTCATTCAGCGGAAGGATAAAACTAATTATCTGTCAATTCAGACATGAGCTAAGTGTTACCATTCACGAAATAAGTACTAGTTGAAAGAAAAAGTTGTTAGATGGCGAACCCTTTACAAGTATGTACATGCATAATCAGTGCTGCCAATTCAGCGCCTTTTGCACTATATTTAGAGCGTGTCGACTACCGAAAAGTAGCATTTTCTCTCTTTAGCGTTTTTTTTCAAAAAAACGCGCTAGGTTAGCGCTTTTCTATTTGAATTTTTGTAAGAAATGGAACGTTACTAATTCAATAAACTCGTTTATTTATATAAACTATGGACTTAAAATGCTTTATGCTGAGAAAATTACTTTATTCCAGATAATATATCTACAAAAATCAATAAAAAATAATGTTTTAGGAACGTGTCTCAAATCTAATGGTCCATTTGTCAAGGCTTATAAATTATTTTAAATAAAAAGCTTTTAATTAATTAATTACCATACTAAACATTGTTGTTGTTTTTATTAAATCCTTTAAGGATCATAAGGTGATCATACTCGTAGGGCCGTAACAAATTCTTACTATATACGCCTATTAAAAGCCAATTATATAATCTGTTTCTAAGTCATTCTATGGGAAGTAGCTTCTCTTTCAATCTCTTTTTGCCTTCAAATTTTTCTGCTTCCCTGTAAGTTCCATTCAATGCCCGGTTTTGTTAAGTCGTAGTTTCGTTTTCTCAGAGTGTGCCCAATTCATTTCCTACTCACAATTTGCTTCATTACAGGAACTCGGTGTGATCTTGCACTTAAGCCAGCGATTTATAAATGCCTGAATGGAATTGACATCAATCACAGCCGCATTTCATATGTCGCAACCATTCAAAAATAGACTTCACATACGAGTTTAAGCTGTTAATTGTGGAGAATGCCTTATAGCATTCACTTGACATAAAGATTCGATATGTTCCGAATATCAACACTGGAACCGTCGGATGTTGTGAGAATACTGCCGAGATAGAAAAAAGACTGGACATCTCCAATATTTCTCTTTCAAAATTCGAAAGATCGTTGAGTTATTATCGTTGATTCGCCTAATATTGAGATGATTATCTGCAAGCACACTCTGTATGTTTCTGACTGCTTAGAATCCAGCTTTCCTTGTATTACGCAAGGGTTATACTACGTTGCAACATACAATCGAGAACAACGTTAAACAGCAGTGGATCATAAAAAGTTGGCAACACTGTGCTAACTGCTTCTCATATAAAATAGAGAGTGAAACTTTGTATATTTTATTTGAAAGCCTTAAGCAGCCAGCAACAGCAGAAATAAGTTTCAAAAATATTCATGCTGTTTTTCTTTCTGTTGCTTTTTGTTTTTTATCCTTTAATTTTTGATTTAGAACTCTGGTATGTACACATACATATGAATGTATGTGGCCAAAGTAGCACTGAAGTGCACAAGTATAAACTTGTCCATATACAGTGCCTGGAAAAAAAGTTGTCAAGACCAATGTTTCAGTAATGGTGCACTGTAAATTTTATTTTAAATTTAATTTTTTTTTTCTTAATTTGTGTCATTTAAATACTACGCAGTTTTGAGCTAAAATATATTCTATAACAAAAAGAAATCTTATTTCCGTTTTGAATAAGAAACAAAACTCTGACATTGAAATTCATGTCGGAAAAGTAATAAATCAATAAATTAATATCAGCAATACGCAAAGGCTTGCGTGACCACTTTGTCCAATCTGTGTTTTACGGAGTCCACGAACTTAAAACACTTATCCCGCAAAAAGTTATCGTATGTCAAACAATACAATCATTCATTTTTTTATGATAGACAGATCTGTGTTCTGCGGAATTAGCTTTAGAGCATTTATATTTTCTTTTCTTTATTATTTTTGCAGTGTTGATTGGTGCATTGTCTTGTACCTTCTCTTACAGTCTCCTTTAGAATTTTTCATAAGAACTATACTACCTTTACCACACGCCGAAGACACTTTCTAACGTTTTAAAGGTGGTTAGAGTACACTTGCATGTTAGCTGTACGCTAGGGTTACGACATAGAAACATCATACCAGAAGAACATTTAATTATAATCATAGAGGTATCTGTCCCAAGCACCCTATGCCATAAATTTAGAGTCTTCAATATGTTTTACTTATAAAATATTCATTTTTTCTGTTTGTTTGTCTTATATCGGGTCCGCCATCTAATGTTTTTTTTTCAACCAGTGCTTATTTCGTGAATGGTAACACTTAGCTCATGTCTGATTTGACAGATAATTAGTTTTATTCTTCCGCTGAACGAATATGGTTGTATATACACTTGAACAACGCTGGGAAATATTGCGACCTTACTTTGAAAATCATGGTAATGTTGCAGAATGTGTGCGATGTGTTCAGATGAAGCTCATTTTGATCTCGGCGGGTATGTAAACAAGCAAAATTGTCGCATTTGAGGCACAGAAAACCCGCACGCAGCCGATACACCCAAGACGAGTCACTGTTTGGTACGGATTTTGGTCCTGGAGGCATAATTGGGCATTTTTCTTCGAAAATGAGCAGGGAGTGGCCTTTACAGTCAATGGCGATCGTTATCGGACCATATTGAACGAATTTTTGTTCACAAAAATTGAAGAGAAGGATATTAACAACATTTGGTTTCAACAGGACGGCGCTACGTGCCACACAGCCGAAGTTACACTCGATGTTTTAAGCCCTGTTTTTGAAGATTGCATTATCAACTGCAAAGCTGATGTCGTTTGGCCACCTCGGAGCTGCGATTTGACACCGTTGGACTATTATTTGTGGGGTCCTGTCAAAGATAAGTGTTACGCCAACAAGCCAGAGACAATAGACGCTTTAAAGGACAATATTCGTGAAGCCATTGGTGAAATACAGCTGAACACAATCGATAATGTGCTTAAAAATTGGACCAATCGTGTAGGCTACTGCATGGCCAGCCGAGGCAGCCATTTGAATGAAATTATTTTCCATTATTAACCGGAAGGATTGTACTTTTAAATAAAAAAAGAAATTTGAGAAAATATTCAGTAGTTTTTTTTATAGCATTTAAAAAAAAAGAAATTATTTGGCGGACCCTTTATAAGCAACTTTACCAGTAACCTAACTTTGCTTATAATTTTGACACAATCGAAAAGGTATTGTATAGACCTAAGGTACGTATTTGCCCTCATTTCACAACTGCGCTTAAAACTTTGGCGCTGATTCGAATGGATCAGCATTAAAAATGAGTAAAATTTTAATATTCATTTTTTCAGAGGCTTTTTTATGGAGCTCAGGTTCCTTTTTCTGCAAACTCCGTGTTCTTTAGTGTATTTTGGGATTACCTTCCAGATTACCGTTTGCTTTTTATACAAGTTTTTTGCTATATATTTCTGCGTATTACCGTTTTTTTTTTTATAAATTAACAATAACAGTTAGCTCTTTGTCATTCAATTGTCTGATTTAAGCACTTTTAATTGATTTAAAGATATTCGAACAGAAAACAGATATATATTATTTCAAAAAATATCAAGGAGATATTTTTTTATCTCCTTGATATTTTTTTATCTCCTTGATATTTTTTTTATGAAAAAAATTGACTAATTTTACTTATAAATAAATACTTTGAATTTAATTGTATTTATCCATGAAATATTTTTACTTAATTTAAGTTTTTCATATAACAACAGATTGAAACTTTAGCATATTTTCGCAGCGTCACACTATACCAATATACCAATTCCACATTGTTTAACCAAATCACGTACCAAAATCCATGTGCTTTTATTTTTATTATTACGATACTTCAAAAATATGTAAAAACATAACTAAAAGAGAAGAAAGGAAGATTCTGAGATCACTTTAAAAACGAAGGTTTGTTTTAACAATTTATTTTTTCCACATATTGTATATACCTATACACTAGAACGAAAATGAAAATATTCAACAGAGAATAAATAAGATATTGTTACGAAAATAAAAATACAACCCCGCATTGTGAGATTTTGATATATTTTCGTGTCGCCCTGTCGATTTGGCAGCACTGCCACATCGAACATCTTTACGTTACATTTGAATTAACGGGTATGGAAATAGAAGATGGTCGATATTTCCTGAACCTGCCAAACTGTAGGCAATTAGGTATATAAAGAGCTGCTTTACATACACGTCAGTTAGTTATCGTTTGGCTGTCAATAAGTAAAGTCGCGTTAATGCGGAAATAAAAGTGTCGTATAAACGAATATTAAGTGTTGTATTAAGACAAACAGTATACTAGTTATTGTGTAATAAAATAAAAAACTGTAAAACATTAAAATAAATCGGTGTTTATTTTATTTTAACGCAATTTAAATGAACTCAAACGTTTTAAAAAGGTTAAAACGTAGCAATATAAACAACAATTTCATTTAGTTGTGTTGTGCGCTTTTAATGAAAGCACATTTATATCGCTTTGAGTATTAATATTGTTTGTGTTGTTATTTACCCTTTTAATTTTTTACTTCAAGGCACACTGCAAAAATATTCTACTACTACTACTACTACTACTACTACTACTACTACTACTACTACTACTACTACTACTACTACTACTACTACTACCACTACTACTACTACAAATTCAGTTTTTTCTTTGGCCACCCTTGGTATATAGCTTTGTAGCTGTGTTTACAACGCTGCAGTACATATGTATAGGGTAGTGAAAGATATTATGTTGCATAACAACTGTCATTGCTGTTACATCATATAAAAGATAGCATAACTGCGCTGTGAGTTAGTTGTGTATTAAATGTAAAGCACGATTTTCAAATAATTAACTTTTTTGTTTTATTTTGGTTGAATTTTGTAATTATATTTGCATGTAAATTGAGTTTTTTAGATTTTTATTTTATTCTTTTCACAATAAATGCAATTAAGCCACAAATTTTCTAAAACTAAAGTTCTAAAACTCTTAAACGAATTTTAAATTATACAATGTTATTAAAAAACGTTATTAAAAAAAAAATTGATTTATAAATATCTAACTGCTTTCTCACTTTTAAAGTAATCCTCCCAACGATTTTTCACATCTATGTAGCCTCCCACATTTTTAAATTTTAGCCTTTAATCCTCATTCTGTATTGCAATTTTTTTAACATGTTCATACAACTCTTAATATTACGTTGTACGCTGTCTGAATTACTTACACAAATCATCCTTGTCCAAAGGAATTTTTTTAGTCGTGATTGGCACATAAACAAACTGAATAGACAAAATTATTTCACAAGTTTATATCCACACTTTAGGAAAAGTGTTACTCTAATAAATTTGATAAGAACATTTTAATTAAGAGCTAAAAAGTATGCTAAACTTGCGATTATATATAATTAAAATTGAATGACACAATTTGGGTCATTCGCTCTCAAATTTTTTGAATGGTGATTTATGTAATTTGGCTTGTTATTAGGGGTTAAATTACGATTAAGAGAGTGAATTACAAAAAAAATTGCCGTGTGAACATGCTATTAATCTTCTTAATTGTTACAAATTTATATCTTTGCAAAAGTCTCTTTACTAATCTCTTGGCACAATGCCGGTTGGGTGATGAACCTATATTTCGATTGGGAGGAATGTTTGGTTTCGCCTAAATAGGCTTATATTTTAGTTTTCCATAGGGTATACGCGCATGATCTGATGTTCTTTTTTTAACGACTATTGACATAGCTTTGGGGACCTTTAGCAGTAGCTGGTTATTTAGTGGTTTACTTGGCTTTGCTCTTGTTCCTCCACTATAAGCCATTCATCTCACACTTTCTATGACTTCTTCTTTTCTTTTTCTGTCCACAATCTCTCTCTTTACTTTATATCCCATCTTTTCCTACTTCTCTTTTCAGGCATCACGGTGGGAACTTGATTGTTTGGGCCTAAGTGGGCTGTATTTTCTTATTTAACTATTTTTTAGCAACTCGTAGACCTAACCCTACGTATTCGTCTCTTTAGTGTTAATAATAAATTGAAGTGCTGTTAATACCTGACAGCATTCAATGTCTTAAAATTTTGGGCGATTTGTCCGAGGTATAAATTAGTTGAAAGTCTCAGTCAGTGTGGGACCTCCACCCACTAACATCACTCCGGTGTCCGACGAAGGATCCTCTCAGAACCATCGATAAGATATTACGTCAAGAGACGTTCAGAGCGCTAAACTCAAACGTAGAGCTCGTTACTGTTCAATTGCACAATCGTTATTGCATTCTCTTTTGCTTATGCCGAGTCTGCGCAAAGCTTGTCCAACGAATAGCACAATCTCAAGGTTTTTTGTTGAATCTGCCGCACTCGAAAGTTACACGTTCCGCAGTTTCGAGTTCAACCTGGCAGTTAAAACACACAGGACTTCTGCTATCCTGAAACGGTGCGAAAAACAATTCAGTCTGCGTGCGGTTTCATACTTCACACTTCGATATTTCCATCTGCCGTTGTGATGAGTCTTGCACCTTGGCTGTTATTCTCCGATATGGTTGTAATTTCGAGCTACACTGTCTGGGTATTGTACTCTCCCTGCATCGGAGCTAAAAAGTATCGTAACCTCCGCTGCACCATTTAGTACAGCCTACCCCTGCGATTTGGCTTTAAACAACAACCACCAAAGTTTATTCTTCAACTCGTGATAATAAAATTGAGTTTTTGCTTACAGACAGAAGTCCAGGGCCAAATCTGATGAATACAGTGGCTGAGCCATTATTGTAGTGTTGTTCTTCACCAAAAAATCAATCACAGGCAACAGTGCTTAAGCATTGGTTACACATCTTTTTTATATTGCTCCTCGTAAAGCTCTTAAAACTTAATGGTTTTACTTCTTACTGATTGCACAGCCAAGTGGTAAGAACTTGTGAGTAGAGTGGGAAGTGTGCTCGAATTGAAATTGTTCGTAAAGAAGGATTCTTCTTGAGAGCCGAATTTCAAGAGAATTTAAAATACGACTCGTGAGAAGAATCAAAAACAAAAAAATTTAAAGATAAAATTCGGAACGCAAACCGAGTCGAAAAGCATCAAAACGAGTTGAAAACGAGCAATTCTTTTTTAATATATGTTGTTTGTGTGATACTTATTGATCGCTGCACACAAAATATACACACATACACATATACGAATGCATGGTATTACGAATTTAAGATTACACACACAACATGCTTTGAAATGAATTGCTTGTCTTTGATTCTTTTTTGATCATTTTTAAATCGTTCGCAGTATAAAATTCGTTTTCAAGAGTTAAAGAACAAAACTCGCAAGCATAAATTTTAAAAATTTGAAATTTGTGCTCACTAGTCGAACCAGTGAAAATTCTGCTCACGAGCCGAGTTTTTGCGTGCTATGCTTGTGAGGCACTAAGCTACAAAAATAGAAAAAACTGAGTCTTATAATAGGGCGATTATATTTTAGTTGCAATAACTTATGATTCTTACAATTCCTACAGGATCAGTTTTGAAGCTATTTATCACCCCCAGTAATGCCCATGAAAAAACAATATTAATTCGTTAGTTGTTCTCTACACTCTTACATAGCTAGTTGGCTTCGTCGGGTAGCCACATACATTTCAGCGCGTTTGGGTTCCTATGCTAAGCCTACCGTGATGCTTAGTACCTAACTAGCCTACTTGTTCGTGTTAAGGTTCGAAAACGAACCAACCGAAAGTATACACAAAAGAAGATAACCTGTTGACATCGAGGTCAGCTGGGTTTGTTATGGTATGCGGAAATGGACCGAGGTAATCAGTCCTAATATCCGAAAAATTTGGTCGCTGTCACATACCACCTTGATCTAAAAATTCCCAGAATAACCCCCATGTGGTGGTCACATCATTCCGATTTAAGTTTTTTTTTTTTTTTGTTAAGTTGGTACATTTGTTGTTGATATTCCCGCTAAATCTTAGAGTCATTTGCAAAAGCTACGTAGCCAAGAGTACATCTATCTGTAAGTGCGTTGGCAATTTCTTAAAATTTTAGAAATGGATTAAAATTTGCAACAACGATCTTGTATTAAATTTTGCATAAAAAACGGATTTAATGGTGCGCGAACTTTGGAAATGTTGGAAAAGTTTTTCGGCAACGATGCTCTAAAGAAAACGGTCGTTTACCGGTGGCACGAGCGCTTCAAAAGTGGTCGTGAGTCGCAGGAAGCACTGATGGACATACCGTAAACCGAATATAAAAAATGCTTCGAAAATTTGATCAAGCGCTGGCATAAGTGTGTTGCAATCGAGGGGATTTATTTGAAAGGGACAGTATAGATTTAGATGAATAAACTTGTATTTTTGATTTTCTGAATAAATTCCGGGAACTTTTTGATCAAGGTGGTAGTTTACGGTTATTTTTCACAAAATTTACTTAATGCCCCTTTAAAGAAAATCATCACAATAAAATTTCTCTTATTAAAAACTGAGTTTTTTTTTTGGTAATATTGGATAACATTGGTTTATTTTCTTTGAAGAAAGTATTTTAACCTCATTATAGCAATTTGAAGCTCTGCATTTGACAGTAAATGCTGTAAAATATCAAAAAAAAAAAAAAAAAAAATATTATCAAACACTAAGAAGGTCACAGTTTGTTTTTCTTTTTTTTTTTTTGATTTTCTAAAGTCACATACAATTTTTTTTCTTTCATTGTTATTCACACTGTTGAAGCTATTTATTTAGTTTGAAAAAGAAAACGGAAATTTGACATCTCAAATATGTATAGTTTGCTTTATGTTTTCGTTGCATTCGTTTACAGTTATCATAAAAAAGCAGGGCGAGAGAGTAGAAAAAAAGTCTCATAGAAAAGTAAAACGAAAGGAAACTGTCATTTGAATAACGTACGTTTCATCTCTTTAATATTTATTTGCATTTGTTGAGTTAACAAAGTAGCATTAAAGTCAACGTCTATTTATGTAAACATATTGTATAACTGTATTAGACAGACGTATGTATACAACTTACTTGTATAACAGTTTTAACCATATGTGGCCATATTCGCACTGAAGAGCACAAGTTTAATCGGCTCCCTATATGTATACTCGTACACCCAAACGAAAATGAAAATATTCAACAGAGAATTACAAACAACGTTTATAAACAACGTTTCATTCAGTTGCGTGGTAGGTTTTGATGAAAGCACATGTACATATGTTGATAGCGTATTAAAAATGTTTATTTGTTTTATTGTTTACTTTGTTGATTTTGTTCTTTAATACACACTGCGAAAATTTACTACTACGACTACAAATGAAGTTTTCTCTTTGGCCACCCTTGGTTTTAACATGTACGAGTATGTATCAGATATGTAAATAGCATTGACTTTTTTTATTTTGACATTGGGGTTAATATAGCTTGGCTTACTAAAAATGTTAGTGGTAAAAATAAGTTGCTAATAATAAATAGGCTTTATTAACTCAAACAAATGTCATTTTGATCAGTAACAATTTTGCCATTTGTTGGGGTAAAGCCATTATTCCATCAGTGTATAACTTCTTGGTTCTCAAAGTGAAAATCTAATCCAATTGCATTTTACAGGCCGCTACAGAATTTAAATTTACAGTATTAAGGGAGTCAAGGTCTCTCAGTTTCTGCCGGGTCAGCAAAGATGTGTTCTGTTGAACACTTCTGGCTGTTTTTATTGAACTGCTTGATTCATCAGTATACATTATTATTAATCGTCTGACCAGTTTGTAAAAGCTCATAATGAACAATTCACTTCCGACCCCACGAGACCACAGCATTAGTCAATCCGAACTTTGACACCGTCTTCCAAGCTTCACCTTGTTTCGTCCATAACCTTTTTCACGATAAAGTTGTGTGCCAATGCTAGCAACTTCTTGGCATGTATGATGCAGAATTTAACCGTATTTGGGTTAAACTCAGCATTAGGGCACATATTTTGCATTTCGGTTTTCTGTATAAAAGTCCAAACTTGGGAGAAAGGTTACCATAGCTGGCTTCGAGTCTCCGCGAATTATACGAACAGTAAAATTTTTGTTTCTGGTGACTTCAATGTTCATAATTCGTCTTGGCTACATCATTCAGTTTGCAATTACCCAATACGCCGAATTATTTGCTGCGCATAATCACCTTGCGCAATTAGTGAATGAAACTGCACATATATCTTTTGTAGATCGGCACCAAAACAGCATCTTCGACCTTTTCCTCACTTCACACCCTGAAAAGTATGAAGTTGGGGTTCACCTCTCGCTAATTCCGATCACTGCATCATTTCTCTCTCTCTCTCTCTCATTTTCTTTCACTTCTCTTCATGAAGTCTAACCTTAAGCTACGAGACACTCAGTTTTTATCTGCGAAAATGCGCGGGCTGAGCTCAAAATTTTTTTTTTTGGGAATTTCAATTGGAACCTGTTTCTCAACTCAAGTAGTTGTGAAAACAATAAAGAAGGGGATTAGTATGTTTATTCCATCCAAACAGATTCCGATTAAATCAAAAAATAAATTTTGGTTTTCCAGACGTTCAGTCAGACCTAGAAAGGAGATATTTAGGAACTGAGGCAACAATAGATGACTTTACGCAAACAGACGAGATCTTCTTGTGCCACAGTACTTAGGCGTACTTAGTACTTAGGTTCTTTACGATTAGCGCCTTAGCTTTTTGGTCTTCCGTTAAAAGACTAAGTTCGATTCCACTTTTTTTAAGGAATGACGGAGCATTCGCAAACCCGATTGAAAAGGCAAACCTTTTGGCCTGTAAGGATTGTAGACGTGTGTTGTCATCTGCAACCATATGTAATATAGATATTAAGGCGTCAGATACTCTTCAAGTTCTGGGCATGGGAATTCATTGTGATGTTCGGAGGAACGATCGCATATTTTGAGTGTCGAAAGAAGCATTTAAGTGCCTCGGTTTTTTTTTTGAGACTGTGTAAGAAATATTACACTCCATTTGATATCCTTAATATTTACAAGAGCTATAGCCGACCTAAGATGGAATACAACTCTCATGTATGGGGCGGTGCTTAAAAGTCTATGTTGGGGCTTCTCAACCAAGCATAGGAGACCCTTCGTTTTACTAGATTATCGTCCTTTCATTGTTCTCTTCATATTAATTCATATATTCTCACGTAGTACTCGTATTTCTCATAGAGCCTATTCCTTTGTAGCTTTTTGCTCAGCGCATTATAGAGAGAATTCGGCTTTTGGCCAAACCGTTCGTTTATGAAATGGTCTTCCCTCGAAAGTATTTCCTGCCACTGTATTGGTCAATTCAAATCAAACGTCCATAAGCATTACTCTCTCCATCCTCCTTCCCTCTACCTATTTTCCTAGTATCTGCAATATGCACTGCATAAGTAGGAATCATTCACCGAGTGCTGGACTCAAACGAAAAAAAATATAATTGTCGTGCATGATCCATTTTTCATCGTTCGTTTCTTTTTAGTAGTGAATCGAAATTTGAAATTCGGTCCATTAAATTTTTCACCAGTTTACTCATGTAACATCTATACAACAAGTTTCTTTATGTATTCAGCATTCTTCAAATGGTTGGTAACTACTTGGTAATGAACGCCCACGCTGTTTATGTGCAGTTAGTGACAAGTCGACCATAGCGAGGTGCATCTTTAACATCAAAATTATCTGATTGTAAACGAGCAAACCATTTCGCTGCTGTTTTTCTAGTTACAGACATCGTTTCCGTATACTTTAAAAATTGTTTTCAGCAGCCTGCGACGCATTTTTACCTTTTCTATAATACAATAGACAAGCAAAATATGTCGATAATATTACGAATTTTCACTGATTTTTATATGTAGATAAGTTCTCACAGAATAATGCGATTTTAGAAATGTCTTCTAATAAAGTTAACGGATTCTCTGTCAAGAATCATTGGATTTTTTGTACCATCTTTGTTGCATCTATGTAAAGGGTCCGCCAAATAATTTTTTTTTTTTTTGAAAATGCTTTAAAAAAAAACTACTGAATATTTTCTCAAATTTCTTTTTTTATTTGAAAGTACAATACTTCCGGTTAATAATGGAATTCATTCATTCATTCAAATGGCTGCCTCGGCTGGCCATGCAGTAGCCTACACAATCGGTCCAATTTTTAAGCACATTAATGATTGTGTGCAGCTGTATTTCGCCAATGGCTTCACGAATATTGCCCTTTAAAGCGGCAATTGACTCTGGCTTGTTGGCGTAACACTTATCTTTGACGGCACCACACAAATAATAGTCCAACGGTGTTAAGTCGCAGCTCCGAGGCTGATAATGCGATCTTCAAAAACAGGGCGCAAAACACGAGTGTAGCTTCGGCTGTGTGGCACGTAGCGCCGTCCTGTTGAAACCAAATGTTGCTAATATCCTCCTCTTCAATTTTTGTGAACAAAAATTTGTTCAACATGGCCCGATAACGATCGTCATTGACTGTAACGGCCACTCCTTACGCATTTTCGAAGAAAAATGGCCCAATTATGCCTCTGGACCAAAATCCGCACCAAACAGTGATTCGTCTTGGGTGTATCGTCTTTTCAATGTATTCGTGCGGGTTTTCTGTGCCCCAAATGCGACAATTTTGCTTGTTTACATACCCGCCAAGATCAAAATGAGCTTCATCTGAAAAGATAATTTTTTTTTCGCACACATTCTGCAACATTACCATGAGTTTCAAAGTATTGTTGCAATATTTCCCGGCGTTGTTCAAGCGTATACACAACTATATTCGTTCAGCGGAAGGATAAAACTAATTATCTGTCAAATCAGACATTAGCTAAGTGTTACCGTTCACGAAGGAAGCACTAGTTGAAAAAAAACGTTAGATGGCGAACCCTTTATCATATTTGATAAAAAATTTGTGCAATGATTTTATGTAAAAAAAAACACGCACGTGTCACATCAAAATTTCATCCTTGTACGAGCATAGGGAACCTGTTAAGCTTAAAATGTCACCTTTAAAACAAGCTATAGTGTTGCCTGATACAGCCAACTACCGACAAATTCTAACCGAACTGTTTCGAACACCCCATTAAAGTATACATTTTTCCAACTCTGCTACATATGTTATAAACCACGTTGCTAGAACTCTCTCTCTCTCTCTCTCTCACTCCTTCGCTCTATGATAACGTATGATATTATTATTGTTATTATTAAGTTAGTAACTATGAATAGGATTTAGTGTGTGTGCGTGCGTGTGTGTTTGTTGTTTTTTATTGTTTATATTTTGATTTTAATAACGTTTACAGGATATTATGGAGATGTTCGATTTTACGATAACATTTCAAAGAGATATTGTTATTCATAAGAAGAAGAAGAAGAAAATAAGCAGCAACAACAAATTGTTGTTTCTTGCTGTATTTTACATCATCTTCTCTTTGCATCTTTCTTCAGCTACAAATACATTAACACTTATTACGTACATGTAAGTGCTGAAGTAACGGAAGTGGCATGTTTTCTTTTATTATTGTTGTTTTTCTTCTTCTTCTTTGATTTTGTTTAAAATTTTGTTCCTGATTTTATTTGTTAAAGACATTAAAAGCAAACAAATAAATAAAATTGTGTGTGTGTGTGCTTGTGTGCTTGTGTGTATAAGTTGTTGTTTATTTATTTGATTCCGTTTAAGAAGAAGAAAAACAAAAATAAATATTTCACTCACTCTGCTTAAGATAAAGTTACAAAAAAATAAAGTTTTCTTTTTCGTTTGGTGTGTAAGAGTAACTCATTTTTGGGGAAGCATTAGAAAACAAGAAACTTTTTTGGATGCATAAGAAATGTAAAGCAGCGATTCTTTAACATTTCTAATGTTATGAGCAAAAGCCTAATAAAACCTCATTTTAAAATTATCAGAAATGCAGTGTACTCGTATTTGATAAAAACTTTGTGAAACACTGTTTTAAACCATTAATTAAGTTGTTGTTTTTAATCATTTTGAATATCTTACAGATGTTGCTCGTAGATGTTATAATTTCGTAAGGACTGAAATGTTTCTATAGAAACTATGTTTAAAATTATTTACAAAAAATATTCATCGAACTGTATGTTTCAAAGTTATTTCATACTTTTTAGATTTATTAATTAAAAGTCTATTATTTTTTGATGAAATAGTTGATGTTATCATGGCACTTAAAATATTATAAACGTACTTTAAGTTACAATATTATTTAAATGTATGTGTGAGGTTTGTTCAGATAATACCTCGATTTTTTTATATTCTTTATATATTTCTAGTCGATTTTTTCATCTTATGTTGGTGCACTTTCCCTGAATATACATACTGTGAGCGTCATAATTAAGTGTACAGCCTTATTCTCTAGAATTAAGTCTTTATTTCAGTCTTTCAAAATACGATCTATTTAAACAAATTATATTTTTTAAGATTGTATTTAAGGCTTTACAAAATCCATAAAAAACAAAAACAAAATTCTTAGAAAAAGTAAAGTTATGCAAAATAATAAACGAAAGGTACTCTATTTTATACGCGTCAAAATAAAGTGTACAAGAAAAAACTATGCAACTTTCCTAATGGGTACTATCGAGTACAACAAGAGTTATATTTTGGACTTTCTGTAACAGCTTGAAAAACCTGAGCTATGGGTAAAAAACCATATAGGCTTTAGACAACAGGTGCTATAACTCCGCTAATTCCCATCCGATTTAAGAAAGTAAAGTATCGTTTTATTTATAACAAAACATACTACTACGAAACATAAACAATGCAAAAAGATTATGGTCCCTATATAAAATAGCGTGTAGAAACGCCTCTAAACTTGAAAAATTTGGAAAGAATTGAACAAAAAACGTGTTTGCTTGTGAAATATACACAGATTCCTTAAGTTTACTTAAGTAAAGTATACACCGTTATAGATCTGTTCTTCTTATTTGAAAATCTTGCAAAATTTTTAAAATCGGTTAATAGTTAGCTAAATTATTAGCTTATAAGTGCATGAAGGCACGAAAAACCGGTTTTGGCCCGTAATTCACGATTTTGATACTGTTGCGAAAATACTATTAATATTTTCGCCGACATCCAAGCCGCCTTTGGGGTATTTAGGTCTCATCGTATGGTATCTAGACTTGTCAAATGTTGCTACGATACTTTGTAAATGTTGGCGCTTAGGAAAAGGGTCCAGTTATTTTGGGTACCTGGAAAAAGTGGCATAAGAGGCAACGAAAATGCGAGTGTATTGGCTAGGAAGGGGTCCTTGACACCTTTTTTTTGTCCGGAGCCCTACTGTGCAGCACCTCTTACCTACTATTAGTAAAAATCTAATCAAGGATTGGGAAATTGTTAGATGGTTAGAAAGCACAGAGGGAACTTCGGCACGCTAAGGTGGTGCAACTCTGATGTTCTCAAAAATAGCAGACCGGAAGTGAAACTTCAGAGGGATTTTCCTATTGGTCATTGTGAACTAAGAGCGAATCTGAAAAATATGGCAATCATGATAGAAGAAGAAGTAAACTATGCTCAGACGCATCAGAGACAGTAAAACATATATTGTGTGAATGTTGCGTGGTTGATAGATTTAGATGAAGATTTGTAGCAAGACACAGGCTGTCAATGGCAGACATATCCACAACTAGGATTTCATTAGGACGGCAGCAAATTTGCCAAACAAACTGTAAACTGTAAGGGACACAATAGATCTCATGAATCGCAGTGTCCTGCAACTTTACCCGGTGTGAATGATAATAATCATAAGGTTAGGAGCAGACCGTTATGGTAAGAAAATGTTCTTACACAAAAACCATAACACAGCCATGTCTCACTTTCTATTATATCTCCTAAATCTCAAAAGACCTATAAAAACATGAAAGCTTGCCACGGTTAGGCGGATAATCGCAGATAAAATTGAAAGAACTTGTTAAGGAGTTTACTTTAAAACTTTGAAACACAAGCGAATTGCTGAGGAATAAAAATTTTCAATAAATCTATCATTTTGTATAGAACTTGCTCCTAAAAGTGCATAGGCTATGAATAATAAATCACAAATTTTAAAAAGTCCTTTCAATAAAGAAAATGCCTACACAGCAACCCAGAAATTTCCTTAACCATGACTCATGCTGCTTCCTTCTTTAAAATGCTGTTGAAGAGATCAATTTATTGACTTTTTTAAACCGCAATAAAAATGAGTACTTGTGGTTGTTGTTGTTATTGTAATGATGATGATGGTGGTAGTGGTAAATATGTACTAAAGATTTCAATCATTATGACATTGATAACAATAATGATGATAAAGATCAATTAATTTAAAGAAAATTAATGAGAATTATTGCTGTTTCATTTACTCTGTGTGTGTATGTGTGTGTGTGCGTAAGTGCTTAACAGAGCAAGATAGAAATTTCAAGTGTTTCAAGTGACTATTACTGTAGTTATTTCTGTAGTTATTTATTTTTTTTTTTTTTTTTGTTCAAAACCATTTATAGAATATTTAATCAAACGTTTAATTGGACATAATTATAAAGGCAGAAGCGAAAAACCATAACAACAACTAGAACGATAACCACATCAAAATAAAATAATTAAATGACCATAAAACAAAGCCGCTCTGTTGGTGGTAAAAAATTTTTTATTATCAATTACGAATTTCATACTTTTTGCTTTCATTCACAACACTAAACCATCGTCATCATCATCTGCCTATAATTTCTTTGTCTTATACGAGTGTAGTAAGAATTTTTTTTTATTTTTATTCCTACGCTCCATTAATGCCTAAGTGTGACATCTTTATTGTGCAAATTATCAGTTTTGCTCGTCCAAATACAGTTCAAAAACATTCATTAACGGTTTTACGTTCTATATACGTACACTATGAGCGCCAGTTACTTGTCTGTTGTCTGTCACACAGTCAGTGAATATTTTAAACGTTTAATCATCATAAAAGTGATTGATTTATTAATTGAATTAATGAATTGACATTTAATTTCATTAATTTCATTTTGGATTAATTTTATTTTTTTTTAAACTCGCATACACTTATGCACGTACTTATGTACTTATTATGTAGGCACTCAGACGTGTTTTTTTTAATAGGCCTTTAATTGCTAAAAATTAAATTTTTCGTATTATTTTTATAGGAAAAAATTTAGAGAAATTTTCGATATTTTTAGTACTTATGACTCAATAAGTAGGTCTCTTACATCAAAACTTAACTTTTTTCACGATTTTGATGCACGTATGTTATAACATAGTTTTTAATTAATTTGATTTTTTTCTTCTGAATTTCCAGTTAAAACCTTGTATTTATTTATGAAATCGATTTCTTTAATAGTTTTCTTTTTTATTTTATTTTTTATTTTAAAATTTAATTTTTTGTCTAGTAAATCATTTTTTACATTGTAACAAAGGATTTTTTTTTAGATAAGGCCATCTTGGGCTCTTCAAGGTAAAAATATTAAAAACAATAGGAAATATATGGTATATTTTTTTGTTATATTTTTCAAAAACATTTCCATAAAACAATCATTTTAACGTGTCCTCTAATGGTGACTTTCGAACGGTTAATAGCGGCCATATTGTTGAAAATATTTCAGCCGAATTTGTTATCATTTTTTCAGCTTGTCTTGCCAAATTATTATCGATGAATATAGCGTTCAAAGAAAATACGTTTATTTTATTGAAATGGGTGTTCTATTCGCTCAACATTCCTCGAGTTTTGCTGATTGTACGGTTGCCATAATTATTCTACAGAGAGATTACGCATTAGTTTCGGTAATCACTTCTTCGTTTGAGGTGAATCTTTTTCCTGCGACACATTTTTTCAAGTATGGAAACAGGAAAAAGTCACTAGGGGCCAAATCTGGACTATAAGGTGGATGATCAACCAATTCAAAGTGGTTTTAGCATCGTATCTAATGCTGTGTGAACCGGTGCGTTGTCTTGAAGAAAGAGCACTTTTTCTTGTTTAAATGTGATCGTTTTTCCTTGATTGCATCAACCAATTGATCCAATAATGCACGATAATACTCTCCTGTGATTGTGGATCCCTTTTCAAGATAATCGATGAGCAATATTCCGTGTGCATCACAAAATACAGTGGCCATAACCTTGTCAGCCGATTTCCACCAGCTTCCACCCATTGCTTCGATTGATTTTTGGTTTCATGTGTGTAGTGGTGGACCCACGTTTCATCAACAGTTATTAAGCTACGCCAAAAATCAGCAGTATTATGCTTTATCATGTCCAAACACTGCTGTGAAGTGATCTGTCGAACTCGTTTTTGTTCAGCACTGAGCAAACGCGGCACCCATCTTGGCGATAGCTTTTTCATATGCAAATGTTCATGCAAAATGTTGAACACACGTTCATATGATATGTTTACCATTTCAGCAATCTCGCGGATTTTGACCCGGCGATCATTCATAACAATATCGAGGATTTTCTTGATATTTTCTTCAATAACCACCTCTTTTGGCCTTCCTGTTGATGGTATTGTTGCAGTGCTTGTTCGGCCCCGCTTAAATTCAGCAATCCAATATTTTACCATATAATCTGATGGAGCAGATTCGCCGCAATGTTTATCAAGCTTTTCTTTTGTCTCTTTGTCCGTTTGGCCGTTTAAATAATAGTGTTTAAATCACTACACGAAATTCACTTTTTCCTATTTTCCAAGAAACACAAAAGTTGCTTAATTCAAACGACTACAACAAATAAACTAATCGATGAATTTGGCTAAAATTTTAACAGCTGACGTTTGACAGATCGTAATTTCTAAGAAAGAAAAAGTTTTTGTGTTTGTGCTGCCATCTAGCGCTAGGTAGCTTCAATGTCAATCCGCCCTCGTATATATATATATGTATATATAGAATTGCATTAGGTTCTGTGCCTTGCACAGGTGTCTCTGTATTGGTCATATAGGAATCAACCAAACCTTTTGTCTTAGTAGAATGGAGAATTGTTTGCAATAATCCCATTGTCCACGTCATCATCAAAAAAATATGAATTGTCGTCACCAGAATTCAAGTTACAGTCCTAAATCCTCATTTATGGTTAACAGTAGTTTTTGAGTTTAAAATTACACATAAATTACACATGAAACTAATTACACACGAACTACAAGGTGGCAACACTGTTAAACGTTGGCTCTTTGTGAATTCCTTGTAAAAGAAATTTCCTTAAATGAGTGCGTACGAAAAAAAAACCAAAGTGTTGCTAATGATACGGGTTTGAAATATTCTTCCCATTCATTTAATTTTCTTTCAATGTTTGTTTTACTTGCGGGGCGAGGGCTGAGGAGCATTTTTTTTTTTGTGCAATAAAGCTTTTCATATAGAAATTAATAAAGAAAAAATGGTCATTTATTGTTAAGGAAACCCTTTGCTTTTGTTATAATTAAAATTTGTTTTTTTCTTTTATGCTACATTTACTACAAAAAAAAAAAAAAAAAAAAAAAAAAATTGTACAAAAAAGAGTAAAAACGAGAGAGAAGAAAACAAATTGCTTTTATAATAAGGGTAGAGGCGGCTGATTTTGTTGGTTGTGGCCATTTAGACAAAACCCTGACAAATTTTTTTTTTCGGCAATTCATTGTTAATGTTTTGAATATAATTTCTAAGTCATATTTCTATTAAATTCTGTAATTAAATTAATTTATTAAAGAATTTAAAAATGTAATCTTTGGATAATTACAAATGTGTTTATTCGGTATATTTTGTCATATTTTTTCTTTCCAACAAATTATCATAACAGAAGGGCTATCGCAAGGCTGTAGGGGGGATATTTAAGCATAATTTGTTGTAATAATTTATTTTTTATTACACTCGTAGATGAATTTAAAAAACTGAACAAATAACCCATTTTCATTATTACATACATTGACATCCCAAGTGGAACAAGGGGGACTTCTCTCAACCAATGAGCTGCACCCGATTCTATTGTTAGTTTAATTCTATTTTTAATTTAACAGAAACACTTTTCATTGTTCCATGCATGAGTAAAGTCTCAAAAATAATATACTTTTGCTTACTTAAGCTACTGTCAAAAACTCAACGAAAAGTCTGTCAAATACTTATTCTACTATTTACTGACTATAAAGTACTTTTTGATTAGTTGTGTTAGTGAGAAATTGCTATCTGAGAGTTGGGTTGAAAGGGTAATTAGCATTATTAGTATCTGGACGAATTTATTTTTTACTAAAAATATAACAACTTTAGTATTTTGTATAAAACTTTAACTATTATCAGATAAATAACACAGTTTAAATACAAATTTAAAATATCTGCATACACCCGCTACGCATGTTCAGTCTTCGCTGTTTCAGTGGCATAGCACAACTTGTTTCTTTTCTTAGTGTTTAATATAATGCGGCGATTACGCGGTTCAGCACGGCTTGATGGCGGAACCAATTCCACAAAAGTAATGTACTTGATATTTCCTTGCCTGAACAGTTCGTCCGCTTCTTCGTCACCATTTTTTTCCTATTTCGGTCACGTTATGGTTTTCGCTTAAGGCTCCTACTGTTACACTAGCTTAGATGCAGAGTCCAGTACCCAGATTGCGGCTTGGCTATCCCAGAGGATAGCAGTATTGTATTTTAACGTAATATCCGCACTGAGCAGCCTACAGGCTTCTCCTGTCGTCAGTACGTCCGCTCAAACAAAACGATTTATTTTAGAACCATCCGTCTAGAGTGTACTATCAAAGCTGTCCAGCAAATGAACCCCCTACTTCAGAAAGTGGTTAAGCTCCTATTGAACGTCACCGTCGGTATAGTGTAATCACTTTCACTAGTGTACTGAGTTCGTCGTAATAATAGACTAGCATGCCTCATTCAACCTTACGGCACTTACTGCTGCTACCTTCCAAATATAAATATCGATTCTGATTACATGGGTAAAAGCATTAAGAACCTCACGTCCTAGTCACACCTGCTGTTTCATTACACATAAAGTTCTCTATATTCTGTATCCAAGTAATTTGATGTTATAAGCCCTTTGCAACGCTCTGCACTATACTACTAACATATACGATAGAATTGGACGCAGCCCTATATAGCCATAGTGTATATTTCGGAAGAAGATCACAAAGTAATCAAATTGAGCTTCCTACTTACGTTTTAGGCAGACAGAGTTGGGTTATATAAATTACTGAAGTGTATTGAATTATATGATATAATATACTGAAATACACTTGTTCGCTATTGTATATTCGCAGTTCGAAATTGAGCCACTCAACTAAAAGATTCATTGTTTTTGTGAACTAGTTCACTTAGTTCATTATAGTGAATCATACGAAAATAAACCTCTTCGCGATTGTATATTCGTAGTTCGAAATTGAGTCACTCAACTAAAAGATTCATTTTTTTTGTGAACTAGTTCACTTAGTTCATTATAGTGAATCATACGAAAATAAACCTCTTCGCGATTGTATATTCGCAGTTCGAAATTGAGCCACTCAACTAAAAGATTCATTTTTTTGTGAACTAGTTCACTTAGTTCATTATAGTGAATCATACGAAAATAAACCTGTTCGCGATTGTATATTCGCAGTTCGAAATTTAGCCACTCAACTAAAAGATTCATTTTTTTTGTGAACTAGTTCACTTAGTTCATTATAGTGAATCATGCGAAAATAAACCTGTTCACGATTGTATATTCGCAGTTCGAAATTTAGCCACTCAACTTAAAGATACATATCTTTGTGAACTTGTTCACTTAGTTCATTGTAGTGAATCATACGAAAATAAACCTGTTCGCGATTGTATATTCGCAGTTCGAAATTGAGCCAAACAACTAAAAGATTCATTTTTTTGTGAACTAGTTCACTTAGTTCATTATGGTGAATCATACGAAAATAAACCTGTTCGCGATTGTATATTCGCAGTTCGAAATTTATCCACTCAACTTAAAGATACATATCTTTGTGAACTTGTTCACTTAGTTCATTGTAGTGAATCATACGAAAATAAACCTGTTCGCGATTGTATATTCGCAGTTCGAAATTAAGCTACTCAACTAAAAGATTCATTTTTTTTGTGAACTAGTTCACTTAGTTCATTATATTGAATCACCTATTGATATAGTTCCTTGAAGAATTAGTCGATTCTAATAATGAGTTAAAGAATTTCGCTTTTGTAAATGTATTCTTCGTGAACTAGTTTATTATAGCGAAGTTTGTTATAGTGCATAACTTTATTGAACTAGTTCGTTTAATAACTAATCCATTTTAGTTAAAGGTTGACGAAATTTGGATTTTGTATGAATATGAGTCGATCATATAAGATTTTTTTGTTCGACTTGAAGAATTTCAGTTCAGGGATAAGGTGTACTTGTACTTTTAGGTGTACACTAAAACACATTATTTGTGAAGGCTCTAATTCAAATATGACTTGAAGTTTTTGAAGGTATATTATTAAAAAACCTTCAACAAGTTATGCTAAAACTAAGGTGAAAATTTATAAAAAAAATTCGTACAAAACTTAAAACTTCGTCATCCAATTACGCTGTATAAAAAGCACTTTGTTTTGTTACACACTGTATTACCGTTACATTATAAAGAAAAGAAATCAGTGTAATTAATCCCTTCAAATGAAATCTATATAAACATAAATATTATTTATTTAAACAGAAAAAAAGAATGAAATTTAAAACCGAAAATATTTCCTTATTTTTTTCTAAACAAATACTTGTAATTATGAGAACCTAAACGTGACAGTACAAAAAGTGAACCCTATTAACGAAATTAATACAACCGAAAAAAATTGTAATTTTTTGTTCGTAACTTTGTTAGTAAAACAAAATTTTCCAAAAGAACTGCAACCTGATATGGCTGATTAACTTAAAACAACAAAAACGTAAGAAAGAAAAAAAATTTGATTTTTGTTGAACTCCAATAACTACGAAAACAATTTATTTTTATTTTTTAATTAAAATACAATCAGTTTTTTAAGTTTTTTTTTTTTTTTTTTTAATTTTGTCTGAACTGTTTGTCTCGGTGCTATTGTCTACAGAGCATTCGGCTGCCTTTACTAGCTCAGTCAGTCAATTGTTATTCACTCGTACTTCACTAGATAAGTTTTCATTTCAAAGTTTTTTTTTGCGGTTTTCTTTTCGTTTCTTCGTTTTTTTTTTCTTGACTTTAAAATATTAAAAATAGTATATCTGGCTGGTTGGCTATTGACCCCTTATTGTAACCAAAAAGTAAAAAAAGTAACTTTCAGTCAAATTCGACTGTACAGAAATGTAGAATTTTAGGTTCAAAAATAGAGCTGTTTAGTTCGTTAAGGATCTAGTTCTATAAAATGGTTCTTTAAAAACTTATTCTCTATACTGGCTTACAAAAATGTATTCTTTTAGTATTTTGTATGTTAAATACAATAGAAGACAGTGAACAGAATAACTGAACTAGCTCACTTTCAAATTTCAGCAAAAAAATATTCAAAATTTGAAAATCAATTGAGAGACCGAACATTTAATGAAATCATTTTCAAACTTCTTAACGAAAAAGAAAAAAGTGTACTGCTGAACCATAAATGCTAAATGATTCGTTTCTGTGAACAGAAGCATTCAGTTCAGATCTCCATGCACTAAGCTATAGAAAACTTAGTTTCTGAATTGTGTTTCAGTTTTAAACTATAAACTGGTTAATAAATGAATTAATTTATGACTAATAAAAAATAGTTCAAGATTCATCAGTTCTTAACTCAATCGACTCAGTAGAAACTCAGACTCAGACTCAGATAGACAGAACTTTTTATCAAATAGGTCACAATTTAGAAGCTAATTTAATAAATTTTGAAAAATTGCCTATTTAGGCCTAAAACGTTACTCATGTATCGTCTAGGTCAGGCTAAAGCCCCATCTTGAGCAGCGGTGGAACTGTTTTAGCAACTCCGGGCAAAAAATCTCAACAACTAAATCAGATTAACACCACCACTGTAACCAACCGCTACATCACATTCATTGGAATTGTGGACAACACACCAAGAAAGTCTCTTAAGCGTAACAAGGGCCAGGACAACGATAACATATCTGCGCAGATGCTTCAATGTGACGCAGAAGGAACGACGACATTGTTCACCCAAAAAATAGAAAGCTTTGCCAAACTTTTGGAATGAGGGTATACTGGTTAATATACCGTAAAGAGTTACCCTAAAGACTGCAACAATTATCGTGGGACAACAATACTTCCAGTAGTAATGTCCTGAATATCCGACATAGTTGCTGTGCTCCGAAAAAATCTGTTTGGATACAGAGAGAATCACTCTTGTGTGGATCATATCAACACAGTAAGAGCAGTGTTATGAGTTGTCAGAGTCAGTCAGTTAGGATGTATCTTGTTACCGATGCTATCTCTTCTCTTCACGACATAATGTGCTCGGCTTTCAATGCAGCATCAAATGGACATCCTTCAAACACCTAGAGAACTTTAAATATGCCGATGACGTATGTATTCTGAGCCAAGTTCCTAGACATCTACGGGATAATATTGACGGTATTGGGCTATAGTCTCGTGTACCTGGAATAGAAGTCAATATTTCCAAAACTAAGATAATGCCTGCTTGTTATGAAACAATTTCTTCACCACATATTAATGTATAATACGAAGTTGTTGAATGTGTAGACACCTTTAACTATTTGGGCAGCATGGTGACTGCAAAGTTTGGTACTGACGATAACATTGAAGCTTTGGAGATCTCGGCAAATTTCAACTACTTAGCTACGCATATACAATTCGAATGTCAAGACTATCTATCTTTTTTTATGGTTTTGCAATTTGAAGCTCACAATCGTTACTGGCGCGCGCCTATAAACCTTTACGAACAAATGCCTATGACAGATTCTGGACAAATGGTGGCTGAATCACATTCGTCGATTTGTTGCACGCGGCAACAAAATCTCTGCTTCTGTGGTGCCACATACTTCAAAGGTCAACTGATACAATTACTCGAGCGCTTCGATAATATCCGCAGTGAAAAGGCATGCGTATTGGTGCATCTGCTAGAACGTGGAGATGGTCGGTTGATTCGGAGCTGCAAGGGGCGAACTACTTATGGAATGTTTTCAGCCAAACATCTCGCAATAGAGTCTGGTAAAGGGAGGGCAAATTTGTTTTTTTTGGCAAATTGAGTTTTATTCATACCAATATGAAATAGAAATATGGGGATTAGTAATGGAATACGATGTCGGGCAAATTTCCACCTCTAGCACGTCGGCAGACATCTGCTCTTTTCATAAAATTTTAAACCATATTTTGCAATGAAGTTTTGCTTATCTCATCAATGCAGCACCGTATGTCATCTTTCAGAGTGTCAGTTGTTTGTGGTTTGTTCACGTAAGCGCTGTCTTTCAATTGGACCCCAGAGTAAATAATCCATCGGCGTTAAATCACATGAACGAAGCGGCCAATTGACATCGCCAAATCAAAAAATTACGCGACCAGGAATAAATGTATTGTTTGGCTGGCTGTGTGGCTTGTGGCGCCGTCCTGCTGAAACCAAAGATCACTGTTGACATCAGTTAGCCAATTGTGGCCACAAAAAAATTGGTTATTACGGTTTGGTAGCGCAGAGATCATGTATTCTCTGCGCTACCTTGCTTATTTTTGAAAAAATACGGGCCGATGATGCCGCCTAAACACAAACCGCACCATACGGTCACTTTCGTTGGATGTAATGATTTTTCGAGAACCGGGACAATTTTGTTTGTTTACAGAATTGCCTATTGAAAGATGGGTTGTTTCGTTCAGTTTTTCAAACAGCTAATTCACAAACGTTCGACGCAAACAATGGCCGGCTGGCGTTCCATAGTTAAAATTTTCCAATTTTTTTACTAAATAAGTGTCAAAGTTTGACAGCTCAATTCTTGACATTTCATCGTTTGACAGCCAATTTACTTCCTACCTTATATAAGAAGATTGTTGAGGTCCTATGCTCTCCTGGGAGTCAGGGATGACAGAAGAAGATCTTTTAATGAAATTAACTTGTAATTTGAAATATGACTACAAAATTTACATTATCTAGGTAGTAGAACAAGGCCTAATTAGGATGAAATTTAACACGAATATACTGTAGGCAGCACTTAGTTACTCCGTTAAGGTAAAAAGGGGCTTATCCTAGAGTCCTGTTAACATTAACTAAAATGAAATTTGTCTCAGGTAAGTTGACAAATAAAAAGTCTAATAATGAGCCTAAGCTTCAGCAGAAATATAAATAAAGTTGATAATCTAAGAGGCTGGTGCAACACAAGCGGTCAAAGACGAACAATTTTAATTGCGGTTTTCGAGAATTTAATTAAGCCTCCTGACATTCCAGTTTGCTTTTGACGACTATGATAAACATCACAGGATCAGGAGAAAATGTCTAAGTAAAGATGACCACCAACATTTTATCAAAGATCTTCACCACTACACAATCACATGGAGGCGAGCCATCAAGGCAATTGATACTTTTTGCAAAGTCGTATGCTTCAAAGAGAAGTAACGGAGAAGATGAGATACATTTTGTACAGTACCATGGCATACTTATTTAAATAAAAGTAGAGGACTACAAAATCGTGTTTGACCTACAATATCTAATATTTCTCAAGCCTTAGTGTTTTAGCAAAACAGTAAAACAAGGGGATAGTAGAGTTGATACGAGAGTAGATCTCATGTTTAATTTATTAAATTTCATGGCAAAAAATATCGTTTTTCCTCTTTTTCGTATACAATATTTGACAACTACTTACCTTTGTTTTTCTTTTCTGACTGTTTAATAATTTTCCATGGAAAAAAATTGAATTTTAAAGTTTGTAAACGATAAGCGTTTGGTTTATTCTCTTCATTTTCTTAAAATTGAAACTGAAATCGAGTTGTCACAAATTCTATTTGAAATTCAAATACATTTTTATTATATTTTATAACCTGGCTTGTGTTGTTTTATGTCTTTTTTTCTTTCATTGAGTCATTTCATTCATTTATCAGTTTGATAGATTTCATCTATCAAAACAAATCATTTATTTGCTCAGTAAATCAAATATTGATTGAAAGAATTCGAATTTTTTTTTTTTTATAAATATTATGGAGACATAATAACGGCTGGAATTCAAACTAATAAAAGCTTAATAAACTCATATTAAGTGCTTATAACATTTAAGCATTTATTAAATTAAAAAAATTATGATAAAATATATATGTAGGAATGCCAAGCTATAAAGTAGAATACATTGAATCTTAATCTCGATAAATAAGCACATAATTTAACAGATTAAATTTGAAAATTTTTCAAATTAAAAAAAAACCGTTTGAAAGAAAACTTTTTTTTTTTATTCATAATTTAATTTAATAATTTATTTAAATAAATATATACATACATGTGTTTAATACAATAAATAAGTATTAGCAGTTGTTCAATAAGCAGGGAAACCAGAAATATGCTCTTAAAAAAGTGTTTTATGCGATTATATGAAAATATGATCTAAAAATTTAAAAATATGCCTTAAAAAAATAAAAATTTCTTCTTTGTCAACAGAAAAAAAGGTTTATTCAATAATTCAAGATCTTAACAATACAAAAAACAGTACAACAGAATCAAAAACAAAAGTTGTACTCCAATTTCTAAGCAGATCTTAATACTTAACTTCAAATATTTGGTACAATAAGTCCGAATTTTTTTTATTGGTATTTGTTGTTGCCATAAAAGAAAAACTTTAGCAAACTTTTATAAAGGGTCCGCCAAATAAATTTTTTTTTGAAAATGCTATAAAAGAAAAACTACTGAATATTTCCTCAAATTTATTTTTTTATTTGAAAGTACAATCCTTCCGGTTAATAATGGAAAATAATTTTATTCAAATGGCTGCCTCGGCTGGCCATGCAGTAGCCTACACGCTCGGTCCAATTTTTAAGCACATTATCGATTGTGTGCAGCTGTATTTCACCAATGGCTTAACGAATATTGTCCTTTAAAGCGTCGATTGTAACACTTATCTTTGACGGCACCCCACAAATAATAGTCCAACGGTGTCAAATCGCAGCCCGAGGTGGCCAAACGACTTCAGCTCTGTGGCTGATAATGCGATCTTCAAAAACAGGGCGCAAAACATCGAGTGTAGCTTCGGCTGTGTGGCACGTAACGCCGTCCTGTTGAAACCAAATGTTGCTAATATCCTCCTCTTCAATTTTTGTGAACAAATATTCGTTCAACATGGCCCGATAACGATCGCCATTGACTGTAACGGCCACTCTTTGCTCATTTTCGAAGAAAAATGGCCCAATTATGCCTCTGAACCAAAATCCGCACCAAACAGTGGCTCGTCTTGGGTGTATCGGCTTTTCAAGGTATGCGTGCGGGTTTTCGTTGCCTCAAAGGCGACAATTTTGCTTGTTTACATATCCGCCAAGATCAAAATGAGCTTCATCTGAATACATCGCACATATTCTGCAACATTACCATGATTTTCAAAGTAAGGTCGCAATATTTCCCAGCGTTGTTCAAGTGTATACACAACCATATTCGTTCAGCGGAAGGATAAAACTAATTATCTGTCAAATCAGACATGAGCTAAGTATTACCATTCACGAAATAAGCACTAGTTGAGAAAAAAAAACGTTAGATGGCGGACCCATTATGATGAAAATGTCACTTCAATGTCTTTCTCGCTAAAATAAATAAACAAAAGGTACAAAACAACAATGGTAGTTGTTTACAAATAATTAAGCAAACAACAACAAAGCAAACAGAAAACGAAACAAACAACAAGGACTGAAACAAACAAGTTGTTTATCATCGGATGTCTGCATAAGAACTGAATAGAAAGCAATGTAAACAAGAAGATCATACCCGAACAACGAAAAGAAGATCGTGAGCTTTCCAGATGTCATTTACTCAGCCATATAAAAAGCACATCGATGCGAACAGCAGTTTATTTGGTGTAAACTCAGCGTGTAGAGAGTTTTTGCGATGGAAACCATAGTACGTAAAAACTCGGCTCGTGAGCAGAAATATCTTTGGTTGGCTTTGGTTGCTCGACTCGTGAGCACATATTTAATATTTTTTAAATTTGTGTTTACGAGTTTTGTTCTTTAACTCGTGATGAAAATGAGCAAAAAAGAATCGAAACGAGCAATTCATTTCTGTGCATGTTGTATGTGTAAGATTAAATGCTTAATACCATGCATTCGCATGTGTGTATATATATATACTTTTGTGCAGCGATCATGCATGTTTTATATTACACAAACTAAAAAGAATTACTCGTTTTCAACTCATTTTGATGCTTTTACACCAGGCTTAGGTTCGGAGTTTTATTTTTAAAATAACGAGTCTTTTACAATTTGGCTCTCAATTCGAACTCATGGTGAATATAGTTTGTTTGTAAACTCAGCGAACGAGTTATTGGTTTGAACTCAGTGTAAAGAGAGTTTAGTGTGGATAAACTCTGGTCGTAATCAAGCCTAGTTGTAAGAACAATGTTGCTTACAAAGTTGTAAGCAGAGAGATTAACTAGTTAAATAGTTGCTGCTTGTGAAAAGGTTACAAACAGTGGAAAACAAAACTGAGTCATTAAATGATTATTGAAATAAAACCAAATACAAATTTATTTTTATTTTAATTGCGATCTATGAACTCATTTAATAAGCGTTTTAAAAGAATCGCTTCAGCTTATTGTGAATGAAACCAAAAACACTTTTTTATTTACATTTTTTAGTTCATCTACTGCCATTTTAATATATTGAGACCCCGCAGGATACATTTCTTTTAAGTCTTCAACTCCAAGTGCTTGTAGCTTTCTCGAACACTGTATTTAAGCTTGCAACGACTTTGTTTACATTATGGTATTGGCCTGTAATGCGTTCGAATAAACGAAGCGGTCCATGAGCAATGCATATAGCCCTTATAGCTGAAGCAACTTTTTCTGTATATGGTGCAGCGACTATCTTATATAGCAAAATCAAGTCTTTACTTAAATTTAAGATCCAATATCTTTAACGAATCCTCAAAAAGTTACATAATTGTGAAGTGATTGATTTTGTCCAAAACAACTGCGTTAATTAAGAATTTTTGGCTTTTGATACTTTTTTGTCACTATGTAGGACACCTACAATAACATTTGCGCCATTTTTTCGCGTTTCTTCATTTAAAATCCATAAAGATAAGCTCTTTGTACATTTGCCTAGTATGCCACATAAATCGGTAAATATTTGTCTGATTGCACTTTATAGTTTGAATATTCTTCCAAAAATTGTGTAAGATCTTGAGATCTACTCTACTAATAATATAATTAATGTTATGACTTGATCAGAATTTAAAACAAATTGTTTTTTTTTTTTTGCTGTAAAATTATTTCGGAGGAAAAATAATATCCAAATATGCTTAAAAAGCTTTAAAATGTCTTTTCAGTATGAGAAAATGTCGTAAACATGCTCTTAAAACCGAAATATGCAAAAAAATGCTGTTATAAGCAAAATATGCAAAAATATGCAAAAATATGCATTAACAAATCGATGCCAAAATTGATACAAATTCATGAAACGGATAAATATCTTACATTCGAGTTGATTGGTTGCATGAGAAAAAAAGTGCATTTGCATATTTCTGGTTTCCCTGTTAATAACCAAATAAATTCATTTATTTGTTGGATCATACTTTGATAAAAGAAATACATTTTAGATTTTAGTGCCTTTATTTTCGTATAATCACACTTGAATGCCATCAAAATATTCCATGGCATTCAATGAAGTGTCACTTTTGAAATTTTCTATTTATTATTGTTTGTGGAGATTTTCGTTTTGATAAAAAGAATAACAAAAACATTTATTTGTCAAAACCTGTACTTTTGGACCAAAAACGTTTTAAGGTAAACAAAACAATCCACAAATAAACATGCCTCTTAAGCCTCTTTTCTTAAAGCTTTCTTTGAAGAGCAACACATGAAAATCCAAATATTTTTCCAAAATTTAGTTTTATTACTCTATTAAAGCAAAGCAATTTACAATTTATAGTCATTCATAGCCGTTAATTTTTATATATTTTTTTAACTTCATCATCGTCATCATCATGAATTTGATTATCTTTATTGTCAAATATTATTTGTTTTTTGTCTTTTTTCTTTCTTGAGAACCCCCTCTATCAGATTCATTAGTTTATGAAAATATCAAAAAAAAAGAAAGAATAACAATAACAATTGATTTTCACACCTTCTTAGGTGGTAATGGAGCATGTTGCATGGAAAGCCATGGTCATATTCAAAACTATAAAGACAGTTGACAGTCCATTAAAGCTTAAGTATTGAAAACAACAAACCGGCTAAAGTGTTATAAGACATGTAAATAAAAGCTTTAAAAAGTGTGGAATATAAGAGGATTTTATTAAAATATAAGAATTTCTATATAAAAGATTAAAATCTACCGTTAAATAAATAGAATTCAAATTTTAAAATGTAAAGCTATTCCGAAATTAGCCAAAGAAAACCAAAGAAAGCACAGCAAATTTGGGAGAAATTTTTCTTTACTTCTTAACATTAAACTCCTTTAAGCTGAACATATTTACCCAGCGCTATTCAATAGCTTCGTAAAAAATTGTCTAGCTCCTAAAAATTGCCAAAAATCCCACACTCCACCTTTTTATAGTTGGTAAACCTTTTACCACCGAATTATTTTTTGTAACGGGTCCACCATCTAACGTTTTTTTCGTGAATGGTAACACTTAGCTCATGTCTGATTTGACAGATAATAAGTCTTATACTTCCGCTGAACGAATATGGTTGTGTATACGCTTGAACAACGCTGGGAATCTGGGCCTGCCATCGACTTACAGAAGATGCCGATTTTGCCAAAAAAATCATCTTTTCAGATGAAGCTCATTTTGATCTTGGCGGGTATATAAACAAGCAAAATTGTCGCATTTGGGGCACATTTTCTTCGAAAATGAGCAAGGAGTGTCCGTTACAGTCAATGGCGAAAGTTATCGGGCCATGTTGAACGAATTTTTGTTCACAAAAATTGAAGAGAAGGATATTAGCAACATTTGGTTTCAACAGGACAGCGCTACGTGCCACACACAGCTGAAATTACACTCGATGTTTTGCACCCTGTTTTTGAAGATCGCATTATCAGCCGCAGAGCTGATGCTGTTTGGCCACCTCGGAGCTGCGATTTGACACCGTTGGACTATTATCTGTGGGGTGCCGTCAAAGATAAGTGTTACGCCAACAAGCCAGAGACAATTGACGCTTTAAAGGACAATATTCGTGAAGCCATTGGTGAAATACAGCTGCACACAATCGATAATGTGCTTAAAAATTGGACAGATCGTGTAGGCTACTGCATGGCCAACCGAGGCAGCCATTTGAATGAAATGATTTTCTATTATTAACCGGAAGGATTGTGCTTTCAAATAAAAAAAGAAATTTGAGAAAATATTCAGTAGTTTTTCTTTTATAGCATTTTCAAAAAAAAAAAAAAAAAATTATTTGGCGGACCCTTTAGTTAGGCAATAGAAAATAATACGAGGGAATTAAATCTGGCGCATAAAATGCATTATGGAGCAATTCAAACTGTAATTCACTGATTTTAGCCATAGTAATAGTGAATGTGTGAACTGGTTGTTTTAGAGTAGCGTGTTGCTGGATTAACGATCATTAATTGGGCTCTAGTGCTTCCGAGTCATTCTGGTGCGTAGAACCGTTCGTAGTGGTAACATGTGAGCTGGTGCATTGTCTTGAAACAATAATTTCGTTTTCGCCAGATACGGGCTACTTTCTTAAGCGCTTAAATGCTGCTTAATACTCGCCGTTGATTGTTTTTCTTTTTTGAAGATAATAAAAGCTTTCCTTCAGACATCACATGACCATGACCATGCTCTCAATTGGAACTGTCTTCGTTTTCTGTGAATAAGATTCTCCCAATTCAGCCCACTGCTCTGACTATTACTTATCTTTGATTTGGCTTAGCTATGGTTACGAATCGACGGAATATTACGTCTTTATTTCGGTAAAATATCACCTTATTATACTCGTATATTCGGTCAATATGCGTTGTATAGCACTATTTGAAATGTCTATATTTTCAGCCAGTCTCACAGCTTTGATCGAGAAAACTCTGCACCTAAAATTTTATGGGCATAAATTAGAGCTTCTATCCCCCTTTAAATAATGCATTCAGGAAAACTCATGAAAAAGGATAACATCAAATATACGAACACTATAGGAAGATCAGGAGGCTGCATCTTTTGGGAAAAAGTAGGAATTAATGATAAGCACGGTTCTCCACCACTACACCAAATACAAGTACTAGAATTTACTATAGTACGATACTTGTTACAATGAGCCAATTACCTGGTTATTTGAAAAACTAAACCTGAGATCCGAAACTGAAACCGGGCAAATTAATTGAAATACTTTGTGTAAGAACATATGATCCCAAGAATGGGTAATGAAGTTAAAAAAGTAGATGCAGAACCTCCTATAAGAACCTTCTATATACGTTTTTCTATTAATTTAAAAATTATTTTACAATATTTGTTATAAAGTAATTAAAAGTATTTACTTACTCGGTGATGAAGCTTCCTGGCAACACAAAGTTTTTTTATAAACTCACGCCAGCTCTGCCTGTTCTCTGCTTAGCGTTTCACTTGCGGCAACGTCACTCTCATTCGTTTACATTCCCAATCAATAAATCTGTACATTGTCAACTTTGGTCGGCCTCTATTTCTGCTGCTCTGAGGATTCCATTCAAAGCATTTGCGGGCTATATCAACATGACTATTTTCTTGCACCTGACCTCTCATCTTTCACAGTCGTAGCGCAGCACTGTTTTTACACTTGCGTTAAATAAACGAATCTTATGTTTATTTGATGTACGAGAAGATGTCCAGACTTTACCTAAGGAAGCAAATGCGCGTCGCGTCTTTTTTATCCGATTTAATACATTACCATCTGCTTCTCCATTCGTGACGATTAGCAGATAGCAGAATGTTGTCACTTCGGCAATCTGTGCAGTTCTTAGCAATATGGGAGCAGTATTGTTCGTCTTTATTCATATCAGTGTTGTTTTTGCCACATTGATTTCAAGGCCCATACTTTAAACATTTTCCCAAAGGCTGGTTAATTTGTGTTGAATGCCATATACGGTATTGTATGCGACACCATACATACATATGCCGTCAGCGCAATCAAGATCGTGCAGCTGTTGATTTAGTTGCCATTGAATACCATCTGGCTCTTCCTTAACTGCCTAAACCATTTCATTATCAAGTACTAACAAAACATAAGTGTTAGTACACTTATCTGACCATAAGCTTTAAATTGAAATCTACATGATGCATCACGATAGAGTTCTTTTATTAAGGAAATGATCGTTTTCGGTATCCCGAGATTTTGTTGGCAGTACCAAATTGTATTCCTGTCCAACGTTTCAAATGCTCTTTTAAAATCGATGAAAAGTGAAAATAGTAACGAAATCCATTCTAATGATTACTCCATGATTATACCAAGTGAATTAACTTGATCAAAACAGCTTCTATCGAATCTGAAACTTGCCCGTTCATTGCGCTGTGAAGCTTCTATTGTTGAGAGATGAGGTGTAATATGGTACGAATAAAAGACAATATATTTTGTATGATGTTAGGCAATCTTATACTTATTTAATTAACGTTTTCACTGAGGTCGCCTTTTATAGGTACAATAATCCTAAAATGCTGTGGTACAGGTCAACCAAGCATCTTGCACTAACGTCAGGTTTGCCACAACCATAATATTGCTTTGAAGTGGGGTAGGGGTATTGTTCGGCTCAGCGGCTTTGTTATTTTTCAGTTTGCCGATTGCCGACTTTTTATGGATGTAGTATAGTAGTGATCAGGGCGCAGACATACAACACAAGCGGCCCAGGGTCAAATCCCTAGCAGAGAACATGACGAAAAAAAAATTTAATGGCGATTTCAAGTATTTAGTAAATAGATTTCAATCTGTCTCCAGATAAATCCGTCTAAAGAAGCCCCACTGACCTTCCAGCTTACCTCTGGCGATGATGATAAATATTGAATGATCAGGAAAATTGCAATGTTGAGTAAGGATCACCACCACCACCACTTAGCAAAGATCATCACCACTACACACAATCATATGGAGACGAGCTACAGTAGACTGATCATCTGCTTAGCTTGAAAATCAAGTTGATTACTGCAACTGAAACAATGTAATTAATGCTTTGTGGAAAGGCAATATGTTCCATAGAGGAGTGACGGAGAAAAAAAGTAATTGAACAACTTGATTACTGAAATTGAAACAAAACAATCAATGAATGCAAGTGGAAAGACAATATGCTCCCTAGAGGAGTGACGGAGGAAAATAAATTGCCGACTTTATCGCTGTGAGTGTGGCTGATGATGTCGGTATACTTCCAGGTTGATTACGTCTTTCATTATTATTGAAGGGTTTAAAGGATTCGATTGAGATCAAGGCGAATAGACTAAGGTGGTGTTGTTGTTATTGTCAAAAGTTTGGCTTATTTTTTAATATTCTTTTACATGGTGTTACTCGGGGTCTTGAACGTATCTATGGTGTAAAACCAGAATAAGGTGTATTTTATAACGAATATCATTCATGACATTTTTTTTACATTCAATCACCAACAAATTTCTGTTTTTTTTTTTTTTTTGTTAAAAAATAAGTTGTTGTAATAGCAAGACCACCTTTTTGAATAATTTGTGAACAAACCTTTTTATAAAAAACAAATTTTTAGCAGATGTTGAGATTAATCAACAAATCACTGATCGTAGTCAATTCGATCGATCATCTATCATACATTTAACAAAAACAAACAAAAAGTTCTTATGATTTTCTTTAGTAATTTGATATTTTTTTTCGACTTTTTTCTTATCAAAAATTCAATTTTTTTTTAATATTTTCGTCTTCTAAAGGTATTGATCATTCATCGATCATTCTTATAAATAAATTTTATTGTTTGTGGCTGTGTGTGTGTGCATATGATATTTATTTTGATTTTTAAAAATTTTTGTTTTTTTTTCAATTTCAAAACAAAGAAAAATTCTGTAAAATATTGAAAAAAAAAATAAATATTTTCCTGTTTATATATAAAAAAGTATGTGAACAAGTATTGTAAACATTTTTGAGAACTTCCGAGCTATATTCCATAAAGTGCATGTTTTTCGGTATTCAAATTTAATATCGTTTAAAATTTATTATATTTATTTCACTTTAAAGGTTTCGTTTTTAATGTTCCAATATTTTATGGTGTTTTTCTCTGACATATGCCCCAAAACACAATGATTTCATTGTTTATTATTGAAAAGAAAAAGTAATTTGCATACAATTTGCTCGGTGTGCAAAATTATTTTTGTTTTTGTTTACATTTTTGGTGTATTTATTGGATTTTCCAATAAATTAATTATAAGTGTGATATCATTAATACAATATTTTTATGATTTAGTTTTCAATTGTTATTTTTAAAAATAGTTTTTACAGTTGAGGTAATTTTTGTCCATTTTTCTCTTTACAGGTATGGTGGTTGATATGAAAAAAAAGCAAGAAAAATAAATTAAATAAATGGTAAGAAGAAAAATTGTATTTTATTTCAAAGAATAGGTACACTGGTGCATATTCCTATAAACGCACTTAATTTTTTTCTGTATTTTTGTTATATCTTTGTTGTTCTCATCCAAGAGCAAAATTTAACTATTTTAATGAGAGACAACTTAACGGTACTTTTTAAAAGTAAACAATTTTTTTTTTCTTATTTTTGTTGTTTGCCTTAATTATGCGATCAAATGTTCTTGGTGCTATTTTAAGTGGAAGATTCGTATAAACGCACACTCGAAATTTGTTTTTAAAAAAGTGACCAAAAATAAAATATTATCAATTTTAGTTTTTTTTTTCAACCAAAGGTACGTTTCTAACAGTAATATCTCAATTTACTGTAACTTTTCCTATTTTAATCAATAAATTTCATCACTTTTAAAGATGCCTAAGGGAACTTTTTTGTCCGATCAAGAAAAGATTTAAATTACATTTTTTCACGACCAAGGATGCTCTAATAGAGAAATTGGACGTAAAATCGGTCGTTCGGAAAGTGTGAAAGAAAGAAAGAAAGAAAGAAAGAAAGGTGAAAATTATGAAGTTTGCAAATCAACAAAGGATAATACAAAACTAACAAGAAGACAACTTAATCTAATAAAGCAAGAAGCAACCCGCAACAAATTGAATTCCACACAAATAAGGAATAAATTAAATCTTCCTGTGACTTGCAAACACGTTGCACACATTTTACGAAACGATGAAAACATAAAATGGAAAAAGCCGAAATGTAAACCAATGCTAAAAAAACACCATAAAGAAAATCGTCTAAAATTCGCAAGAAAATATATGAAATGGACAGATGAGTGGAAAAAAGTAATTTTCTTTGACGAAAAAAAATTTAATTTAGACGGTCCAGACTCATACTCATGCTATTGGCACGATTTGAGATCTAAAGATGTTCGGATGTCAAAACGTAATTTCGGTGGTGGCAGTGTTATGGTTTGGGCAGCGTTTTCTGCAGTTGGCAAGTCGAAAATTTGTTTTGTTCCGACAAAAATGAATAGTTCGATTTATAACGAACTGTTGGAAGATGCTCTTCTCCCTTTTATGGACGAAAAAATGGATGAAGATTGCATTTTCCAACAAGATAATGCTGCAATCCATGTTTCTAAGCAATCGAAATCTTGGCTCAATGGACATGGCATTCCTTTGTTGGACTGGCCGGCTTGTAGTCCGGACTTAGACCCAATGGAAAACTTGTGGGGATACATGGCCCGTAAAGTTTATGCAAATAATGCCCAGAATGAAGGCATAAAGACTGTGACAGAGCTGAAACTAAGAATTAAACAAGTCTGGGAGGAAATTGATTCCGATCTGCTTAAAAAATTAATGGAATCAATGCCAGACCGTATTTTTGAAACAATCCATTACAAAGGATCATCCACACATTATTAATAATGCTACAATGGCCCAAACATTAAAGTGCGTTTATAGGAAAATACCCTTAAAAATGGCTGTTAATATCGAAAATTAAGTAAAAAAAAAAATAATTAAAATACAAATGAATTTTTTTTGTAAACAATATTTGAAATGAAGTCTTAACTAATTTAATACACAAATTTATAGCCCCCTAAATATTTTCTTGTTTAATTTTTACCTTTTTTTTTTTAAAAAGTAGTGTGCGTTTATAGGAATATGCACCAGTGTATATAAATAATTTATTTTCTGAAATAAAAAGTTAATTTGTAAAATGTTATATAAATAAAGTGCTGTAAAAACTCGACTATTTTCAACAATAAAACTCCTTCCTTCTTGACAGTGCATATCTTACAGGATACTATTATTTATCACGAGCTGCTTAGACAGACTTCATTCTGTTTAAAGTTACTGCCCTGTCGCAGTGATAACTTAATATATTTTCTGTTTCGTGCACTGCAGTACTTTAGTAATGAAAAAAATGATTTTATTCTCATTTCCATAAGAACCTTTCTTACGAGGGCGGATTGACATTGAAGCTACCTAGCGCTAGATGGCAGCACAAATACAAAAACTTTTTCTTTCTTAGAAATTACGATCTGTCAAACGTCAGCTGTTAAAATTTTAGCCAAATTCATCGATTAGTTTATTTGTTGTAGTCGTTTGAAGTAAGCAACTTTTGTGTTTCTTGGAAAATGGAAAAAAAGTGAATTTCGTGTAGTGATTAAACACTATTATTTGAAAGGCAAAACGGCGAAAGATACAAAAGAAAAGCTTGATAAACATTGCGGCGAATCTGCTCCGTCAGATTACGAGTATATGGTAAAATATTGGATTGCTGAATTTAAACGGGGCCGAACAAGCACTGCAACAATATCATCAACTGGAAGGCCAAATGAAGTGCTTACTGAAGAAAATATCAAGAAAATCCTCGATATCGTTGTGAATGATCGCCGGGTCAAAATACGTGAGATTGCTGAAATGGTAAACATATCATATGAACGTGTGTTCAACATTTTGTATGAACATTTGCATATGAAAAAGCTATCGGCAAGATGGGTGCCGCGTTTGCTCAGTGTTGAACAAAAACGAGTTCGACGGATCACTTCACAGCGGTGTTTGGACATGATAAAGCATAATCCTGCTGATTTTTGACGTAGATTAATAACTATTGATGAAACGTGGGTCCCCCACTACACACCTGAAACCAAAAATCAATCGAAGCAATGGGTGGAAGCTGGTGGAAATCGGCTGGCAAGGTTATGGCCACTGTATTTTGGGATGCACACGGAATATTGCTCTTCGATTATCTTGAAAAGGAATCCACAATCACAGGAGAGTATTATCGTGCACTATTGGATCAATTGGTTGATGCAATCAAGGAAAAACGACCACATTTAAACAAGAAAAAGGTGCTCTTTCTTCAAGACAACGCACCGGTTCACACAGCATAAGATACGATGCTAATACTACGAGAAATCCACTTCGAATTGGTTGATCAGCCACCTTATAGTCCAGATTTAGCCCCTAGTGACTTTTTCCTGGTTTCAGACTTGAAAAAATGGCTCGCAGGAAAAAGATTCATCTCAAACGAAGAAGTGATTACCAAAACTAATGCGTATTTTGAGGAGTTCCCAAAATCGTATTATTCAGATGGTATAAAAAAGTTGGAAAGTCATCTTACTAAGTGTATTGAGCTAAAAGGAGACTATGTTGAGAAATGAATGGTTTTTGAAAAAAAAAATGTTTTTTTCCTACTTAGGTAGCTTCAATATCAATCCGCCCTCGTATGCCTTAACGAAAATCAAATAGCCGCCTATAAAATAGCCCGAATTGCATGTAGAAAGTTATACCCAACATACAAAAATCAATATTTACTACTTATTGGAGGTGCCAGGCCTGCATGTTAAATTTCTCCCAGTTTTTAATCGATGATGTATATTAGCAATGATGTTATTGGAACGAAGTTACCGTTTTCAAGATATGTATGTATAAATCATACATTTACTATGTATGAGAGGAGGCATATAGACTAGAGCTACAAAACTATCGATAGTTTGCAAAAACCTATCAATACTATCGATACTATCGCATGCTTTTAAAAGCTGAGTTAGTGAAAACAACGTATAACGTAAGACTTTGTACTATTGTCAAACTTTAGGTGTTAGTTAGTGAAAACGTATCGCAGCCGCCAGTTGAGTCAGCCATTTATTGTTAAAGTAATGCCAAAGTTGACATTTGCACCGTTAAAATCAAAATTCTGTAGACTTTCTACGTGCCAATGAAAACGTAAGCAACAACGTGCTTTGGTTATGTTCGAAAATTTCACAGCTGATCCCCAAGTTCACGATACGTTTTCACTAACTCAGCGTTAAAGGAAAATATTTTTAATAAATACACAGTATTGAAACAAATAATAGGGACATGTGATAAAATTTGATGTATTGAAGTTTTTTTGATGGAAGAGTAATCCTTTTATATATATTATATATATATAATCCTTGTACAGACCATCAAGTGCTCTAAAATTAAATTAATTAATGAGGTCCAGTGAAGAGAACTGCACAGACTATGGGAAGAAAGCGTGAAACAACTGTCAGTTTTGATAAAATTTCAATTCGTACTTCAAAGATTAATCCTTTCAAGTCATCTAAAAGCCTCAAAGTTGAACTTATTCTTCTGTTTCAAGTCGCACAATAAGAAAAAAAAACTATGGAAGCTAGACTTATGTGTAAGAGTCCTCAACATGTGCCTGCACCGTATAGGTGGAACAACATGCTATGGTCTGACGAAATGAAGATTAATTTGTTTGGGTTAAATGCAAAATGTACGAACATATTTTAGTTACAATTCATACTTTTTTATTTTTTATTCTTTTTTCCGTCACTCCTCTAAAAAGCATATTGGCTTTCCACAAAGTACATATTGCTTTGTTTCAGTTTCTTTAATCAATTTGATATTTTTAAGTAAAGTAGATGATAAATCCGCTGTAGCTTCTTCAATATAATTTTTGTGTGTGTAATGGTGAAAATCCTTGCTAATTGGTGGTGATCTTTACTTTAGCATTTTTTCCTGATAATTCGTCTGATGTTTGTCATCATCGCCAGAGGTATGTGTTGAAGCCTTTTTTTATTATTAATAAACATTCGAAACCATAATTAAATTTTTTCTTCGTCATGTCCTTTTCTGGGGCTCGAACCTGGGTCGTTTGTGTTGTTATACGTGCGCTCTAACAACTACACCACGCCACCCACAATTCATACTTTATTTCAGTTTAATAAATAAAAATTTAAGAGACTGCTAAACTGTGTCACTATGTAACTATATGGCTGACAACCTGCGTCGAACAAATTTTTGCAAATATGACTTTGACTACATTTAGTGGCCTCCGTATTTACTATCGATACTATCGATTGCTTTGCAGCTCAGTGGTTGAACCGATTTTCTTGAAATTTTTTTAGTATCGCTCTGTATGTCTGGCTACGAGTATATATATTGCGCGTCATCAGGTTAGATCAGTGCAAATTTTAAAAATTACAACTGGGCGGTGCCACACCCATTCGAAGTAAATAATTATTTGTCTATATCTTCAAAATGCTAACAGTAAGTGTCTCTAAATTTAGTCCAATTAGCTCATAGTTAGTCAAAAAGTTGTCGGAAGAGGTTAAGTGCACACGGTACCTCCTACACAAAGTAAATATTGATTTTTGTCTACTGACTCTTTAGTTGTAACTGTTCTCAAGATATACTAAAATCAATATTTAGCTTGTATAGGAGGTACCACGGCCACATGGCTAATCCCGCCCACTTTTTGACTGATGATTTGTATTGACTATAGAGTCAATCAGACCAAATTCTACAACTTTATTTGTAGCCGTTCTCAAGATATACAGAAATCAATATTTAGTTTGTGTAGGAGGTATCACGGCCACTTACTTAATCCCGCCCACTTTTTGACTGATAAGTTTTATTGACTATAGAGTCAATCAGACCAAATTCTGAAATTTTAGTTGTATCCGTTCTCAAGATATACAGAAATCAATATTTAGCTTGTATAGGAGGTACCACGGCCACATGTCTATTCCCGCCCACTTTTTGACTGATGATTTGCATTGGAGCATGGTGGTGCATGGTGTCTCCCATACAAAGTAAATATTGATTTTTGTGTATCTTAAAAGCGGTAACAGTAGAAGTTTTTAAATTGGGGTCATACAACGTCGTGAACAATACACATCATCAGTCAACAACTGGGCGAGATTGGATAAGTGGGCGTGGAACATTCCGTTCAAACTAAATATGGAATTCTTTAAATATAAAAAACAGCAATTTAAGCTTCGCTATTTATCCACATTGGCCAAAAAGCAGGAAAGATTAGATAAGCGGATATTGCACAAAGCACACCGGGTAAAAGCTTTCTATTATATAAGTACGTATACTGTACAGAACCTATAGTATCTTTCGGGAAGGAAGGCTCTCTTAAATATTTAGTTTTGAACCGAAATTGGATAAAATGGGTAAAAATTGTAAAAACGGAAAACTATTATATATACTCGTAGTATAGGTTGGGATAATAATTAAGATAGGAGTAGCGAAGCACACCGAGTTTTAGATAGTTGATAAATTCAGAAACTTCCATTTATACTGTGCCCAATATATATATGCAAATACGATATTTACTATTTTAATATTTAAAATGCAAATTTTTTTCATAAAAGACCCACATTCCAAGAAATTCCAATCATTTCTTATTTTTGCAAACACTTTTTTTACAGCAAAGAAATCAGTTAAAGATCGTTTATGTTGTTAGCGTTGTAATGTGTGGGGGGTCCTTTTTAAAAGTTATGACATCTCGAAGGAGGAACAGTAACGGGATGTGAAAAAAAAATAAAAAAATAAAAAAATAATTTTTTTTTTTTTAATTAAACATGAAAATAAGATTTAAACTTTTTCCTGCTTTGAAAAGATTTTTTTTACAAACTGTATACACATACAGAAGGTGCCATTTTCCTTTATCCAATTTTGTCATTTATTTGACTGCTGATTTGTATTGACCACGAAGTTATTTGAATCAATCTTATCATTAAACATATAAAAATAAACATTTAATTTACAAAGGCGTGGCTTCGCCCATAACAACCTTTCTATGCCTTAATAATGAAAAAATTACCCGTATTGGCCGTGCTGTTCTCGAGTTTTGCGCTTAGCGAGGAATTTTGCCATTCATTTTTATTTATATGGACAGATTATTATCTAAATTCTTAAGTGAAGCATAAGGCCACTTCCTTCTTAATGCTAAAAATATTTTTCAATCCACATTATATTTGCTTTACCTCTTACTTTAGGTTGAACTTGTCGTCTGCTGGTTAAAGTATTTCTGCCTCAACTCGGCTGAGCTATGGAGCTGAGCTATGTCCAAGGAATGTTTTGGCGCTATTCTCTTCAGGTTTTATCGGCATATGATCTATCCTACCTATACATCGTCACTTTTTAACAATGGCTCTTGTGGACCAACTTTTGCATCCGTAGTATAACACAGACTTTGAGTTAAATAGACGTGTTTTGGTGACAGTGTTACCTTTTCATCCCGTTGTTTATAATTATTTAGCAGGCCCCGGTTGATATTAATGAATTTGTTGACGACAAAGTCATAGCTATCCATTGAAGGTTCAAGTTTATCTGAAGAAACCTACAGCTACACGGTAACGCTTATGTCAAGTATAGAATGCGAATACTGTTTACGTATTCAGAATATGAAACGTAAAATGTGATGTACTCACTAGACTAAGATCCTCAGCTAGCTTTTGCTAGACACACTCTTTTGGGTGATCCGACAACAACTACTAATTTAATAGAATAATTATGTCAATCAGACTAAAATTATGGGCAACAATGTTTTCGTTTTCAGACAGCCAATATGTTTAATTCTCATTTTGAAGCTTGAGTTAAATCTCCAAACCTTATGTAGTAGTTTTCTCTCCGAAAATATCTATGTATGTACACATCCTGTTGTTATGAAATTTTTTCAATATTTTTAGTTTTATTGTTGCATAAAAATTAAAAAAAAAATATTTTCAATTTCCCTCAATTAGCACATTCTTGTTTATTTTTTCGCCAAACAATCAACCAACATATGGTGTACAATTCAATTCGTTTCTAAATAAAAAAATTTGAAAAAAAAAACTAAAAAAATATGTTTTTTTTCCCAGAATTCAAGTCAATTTATTTATCTAGAGAATATGTATATGAAACAACAACAGTAACAGAAAACCTAAAGCCTTTACAAAATTCTTTGGAACACATGAAGATAATGATGATGATGATGATGATGATAATGATGATGATGATGATGATGATGATGATGATGATGATGATGATGATGATGATGATGATGATGAAAAATAATTGCGATCATCGTTGTCGACCAGCAGTCAATGAAATGCCACTGGTTACCAGATATCAGAGAAAAAAAAACAAAATTAAACAAAAATATGCAGCTCGAAACGAACAAGTTTTTTAATGTTTAATTGGTTCAACATGTGGAATTGGCGAGAAAAAATTGAAAAAAATATTAAAAACAAATATTGTTTTTTATGTTTTTGTTTTCAATTCTACGAAATTTCTAATTTAAAAAAATAGAAAATTTAGTTTTGCTTTTCAAAATTATTAAAAAAAAAGAAAAAAGAAATTATTCCTAAAAATAGATAAGAAAATAAATAAAGTAAAACGCCATAGTTTTAAAACATTAAGCCTATTTTTAGCGCAGCTTGTAATATTCTTGTACTTTGCGTGACAGTAGTTTATAATGGAAGTCATATGTTGCTAAATCCACTTGTATGTATAGTGGTGATAAAAGGCACATACATATTTGAATAAAAATTAATTTTGTACAAGCCATTTGTGCAAACTTGTTGAAATTAATTCGCATTTGCATAGGTAAAGGGTCCACCAAATAATTTTTTTTTTTTTTTTTTTTTTTTGAAAAGGCTATAAAAAAAACTACTGAACATTTTCTAAAATTTCTTTTCTTATTTGAAAGTACAATTCTTCCGGTTAATAATGGAAAACAATTTCATTCAAATGGCTGCCTCGGCTGGCCATGCAGTAGCTTACACGATCGGTCCAATTTTTAAGTACATTATAGAATGTTGTCCTTTAAAGCGTCAATTGTCTCTGGCTTGTTGGCGTAGCACTTATCTTTGACGGCACCCCACAAATAATAGTCCAAGGGTGTCAAATCGCGGCTCCGAGGTGGCCAAACGATATCAGCTCTGCGGCTGATAATGCTATCTCCAAAAACAGGGCGCATAATATCGAGTGTAGCTTCGGCTGTGTGGCACGTAGCGCCGTCCTGTTGAAACCAAATGTTGCTAATATCCTCCTCTTCAATTTTTGTCAACAAAAATGCGTTCAACATGGCCCGATAACGATCGCCATTGACTGTAACGGCCACTCCTTGCTCATTTTCGAAGAAAAATGGCCCAATTATGCCTCTGGACCAAAATCCGCACCAAACAGTAACTCGTCTTGGGTGTATCGTCTTTTCAATAAATGTGTGCGGGTTTTCTGTGCCCCAAAAGCGACAATTTTGCTTGTTTACATACCCGCCAAGATCAAAATGAGCTTTATCTGAAAAGCTGATTTTTTTGGCAAAATCGGCATCTTCTGTAAGTCGAAGCAGGCCCAATTAGCGAAGCGAAGCGAAGCGAAGTTCAAGCGTATACACAACCATATTCGTTCAGCGGAAGGATAAAACTAATTATCTGTCAAAACAGACATGAGCTAAGTGTTACCATTCACGAGATAAGCACTAGTTGAAAAAAAAACGTTAGATGGCGGACCCGTTACATATTTGAATAAAAATTAATTTTGTACAAGCCATTTGTGCAAACTTGTTGAAATTAGTTCACATTTGCACAAGCATTTTCATATTCATTGACATATGAACTACGAGAAATACTTAAAAATTTATGTTTAAAAAATGTTTTTTTGTACAAGCCGCTTGTACAAATATTTTCGATCAATTTACACTTGCGCAAACATTTTCATATAAATGTAGAAGATGAAATATTAGATTTGACGTGAAAAAACAACACTGAGCCGGAAGAAAGTCTTTATTTACTATGATGACTCCGCACTAACGATTTCAATAGTTAAAAAAATGGTCTAATACTAGAATATATGAATGACGTCAAGCGCTAAGCTGGCCCAAAAGAGATTGTCATTATGGGATAATGAAATACTGTAAGATAGCTGAAGTTGTAGGCATTTTAATCGGCAGTCGGTATATTCTATTGGGTGTTCGAAAAGGTTCGCCAACAAATAAGTTTCGATTATTTGAAATGAGTTTTATTATACCAAATATGTGCCGTTTTGATCGATGAAACATTCCTTCCTAGTGGGTTTGGGGTAAAGCCATTATTGCATCGGTGTATAAATTCTGGGTTAGCTGAGTGAAAAATGATTCACTTTTACCCTATACCATTAGGAGACTTCTGTAGAGATAAAAAAGAAAATGATAATCTGAAAGTGTAAGCTCCCGGTTATGTGATTGATGCATCAAAAGTTTCCATCCAAGCTCTCGCAATTAAAGCCAGGTTATCAAAGATACGTGTGGTGGTTTGGCGTTTTCATGATGGAACACAACACATTTTCTGTTGCTTTTTTATTGAATTTCTTTTCTTCCATCTCGTTAGTTATTGACAGTAGAGATCAGATTGATCCGTTTGACCAGGTTGTAGGATCTTATAATGAACAATTCACTTCCAATCCCAGCAAACACATTCTGTTACCCTTTGTGGTATTAATCCAAGCTTTGCCCCCGACTGCAAAGCTTCACCTCGCTGAGTGCATTATCTTTTCAGTACATTATTGTCCTATGTGAACCACTTTTCATAGCTTGTAATCATTCGCTTCAGAAATGGTTCGCTTTCGTTCCGCTTTATCAGTGAATCGCAAATGGTTATTCATGTGACGCCCAAACAGCGATCTTCTTTGTGTGTCTAGCATTCTTCACATGATCGATAACTGTTTAGTGATGAATGCCTAGTGCCATAGAAACAAGTGCGCTGCTTGTGTCTTGGCATTTCTCAATTTTTTCCATAAATTCATCGACTTTTTTTTTAGAGATTAGTTGAATAGAGCGACGAGAAGCATCATTTTTAACTTTTTTACTATATAAAGCAAAAGCTAAATATGACGAATTTGCACTCATTTTTAAACGGAGATAACTTTTCGTAAAAAAATGCGATTTTAATAAGGTCTTCTAACACACAATCACATGGAGGCGAGCTATAGTAGACTAATTACATATCTACTTACTTGTGATCAACTGATTAATAAAACTGAAACAAGGCAGTGGGTGCTTAGTGTAAAGCCATATGGATTAATGGTAGAAAACCTTGAAACAGGTGAATAATTGGCGAATACTGTTCAGATTTTTTAGACATTTTTTGAATAGTGATTGGGAGCAAAAAATACTTCGTTAAGACAATTCGCGAATGAACACGTATGGCGAAATTGACTGAATTGCTCTACAGATATAACCTCTTACGACTATGTCCTGTTTCCAAATTTGAAAAAAATAGCTGGAGGGTAAGAAATTTGTATCAAGTGCAGAGTTAATCATTGCAACAAATCGTTACTTTGAAGCCCTTAAAAAGTTTTTAAATGAATTGAAATAAAAAAGAAAAAAAAAAAAACGCCGTTTAATTACAAATTAAACACTTTTAATATCAACTTTTCTTGCAGTGTACGCCTATGCTTTTCTGTTTTTTTTTCTACATTTCGTAACAATAGGAGCCCATGTGTGCGTATGTGCCAATGTAATCAAATTGTTGTGTTAAACAATAATAACAACAACTACTATAATATAACAATAACTAACTCTAACGCACGAAAAATATAAAAGTCATACACACACACACATATTTGAAGCTGTCATTTGTTAAAGCATCTGTTAAACCCATTCATTGAGAAAATTAAAATAAAATATACGGAATTAAAAAAAGAAAGAAAAGAAACCGAGCCCCAATCATTATTTTTATTTTTTTTTTTTACAAAACCAACCACATGTTTTAGAAGAATGCCCATGGCTTGGCCTCCCCATTCCCCATCCGCTTTGTTAAAAGAAAAACACAAAGCAAAGCAAAACAAAACGAAACCAAACATGCATTTTCACTTTTTTTCGTAATAAACCAACAAAACATATACAAAATTATAGGTACACTGCTTAAATGTATGTGTTGGTAAGTGTTTGTGTTTTTGTTTAAGTGGAGTTTGTTGTTGTTAAAAAGACCAGAATATCGAGTTTTTCTTTTATACATACTCGTATACAATATTTATACCTTTTTTTTCTCACTTTAGCTCTCTTTGAACTTTTTTCTTCTTAAATGTTTTTATTGTTCTCGTTAAGGTTTAACAAGAGAGTATATAACTTCCCTTGGTTTAAACTGCTTTTCTTGTTTTTGTTGAATATGACATAAAAACAATAATATATAATGGTTATGATAAAAAAGAAAAGAACAACAAACAGCAGCAGCAACAACAGCATATCAAAGAAAAAAGTTAAAAAAGCGTGCCATGTAAAAAAAAACAAAAACCAGCAACACCATGTCTTTAACAAACTCTCTCTTCTTTTATGTTTTTTTTTAATGCATAGCATAGTGTTCAATAGGGTTTTTTTGTCTTTATTTACTCTCGCTATCATCAAATATTTCCCTCCAATAAGCATGTATGTGTGTATGTGTACATGCATGCATTGCTCCAATTCTATTTATTAAATATTTGTCCATAATTTGTTTAAAATTTTTGTTGTTGTTGTTGTCTTATGTTTGCGCTTCAACCATTTACATACGTACATAAATATATTTGTATATGCACATGCATATACAATGTTTGTCTTGTCAATTAAGAAACAGTTTTATTTTGTTTTGCTTATGATGGGTTTTTTTAAAGGTTTTTCTCTCTTATCGATACTGTTGTCATGGTGTTAGTGAGTTTATTGCTCAATTGTGTGTTATTTTATTGAATGGGTATTAATTTGTAAATGACACATTTTTAAATACCAATTTATTATGTATATGAGAGTACATATGAATGTATTTGTGAAGAGTGTGTAATTATTGATTCATTTAAATATTTTAATTCTGGTGTTAGCTCAACTAATGACTTGAAGGAATTAAATCTTTTAAGGAAAAAACATATTTTTTTAGACAACATTTTGCATTGTACTAAATTTAGCTTAAATTGACTAATAGGGCTTAAAATTTGGAATAGTCTACCTCTGAATAATCTTATAAAACTGATAATTGTAAAATTTGATAACATAGAAGCTATTGAAATGCTAGGGTCGACTGTAGCATCTTTTTATATACAAGAGTGTCTTTGTATCTGCATTTCTATAGCAATTATTGACAGATCTGTATGCGTTTTTTTGCAGTGGTCTTGAAAAAGTCTGGATTTTATGTTCAGTTCATCAATATATTTTAGGTGTCTTTTTTGTTAAACCAGACATAAAAGTGGCAATAAGTTACCTAAAGAAGATCTGTATTACTCTCCATTTTTCTCTTAAGGAATTCGTCACCATATGCTAGAAAGCTAGACATGGCAATAGCTTAGGTATTCTTGCATATATCGAAGTAAAATGTTGTTCTTTATCATTTTATCCATGCATTTGAGTGAAAAATCACATTATTAGGGTTTCCCAGGCAATATTGTCACTGTACCAGGTCAAAATTTTTTGTTTTTTTTATTTTTTTCCGGTGTTATTGGGCTTAGAACCACGATGTCAAGTATTCTTAGTCATTTTTTGCGCACAATCTATCCAAAAATGCATAAAAATCATATTTTTTTTCAGTTTTTTTCCGTGTATGTTTGTTTTAGTTTACACATCAAAATCTTCCAGTTCATATTCATATTCATAGCCAATTCTCCAAATGGACATGACATACATAAATATCAGCATTTCCTCTCCAGAGGAGATGCTTACCACACTGCAATATATTGTAAATACTTGATGAGTGAGAGGACATCTTAGTAGGCTAAAAAGATCATGCGCTAATCTAAAGAAGTCAAAAATCGAAATAAGTCTTTTATACTGCTCGCGAATGGACTACTGTGAGAGAAAACACAACTAGAGAAAAAACAACATGATTTTAAATTCAGAGCTACAATTTTTCGGATAATCTTAGGGTACTAAGTTACTTCATAAGTGCGATGGATTAACTTCACAAGCCGCAGACAATATTACTTTGTAACACTTCTGGTTAAGTTCGCAAGTAAAGGGTAGCTTATGTTTTTGTATTTTGGTGCCTAAACGAGATCAGAGATCGTATACTGAAAACTCCAGAAACTTTTGCTTGGTAACTGGTTAATGAAAAGATGATATTAAGACTCTGTTAAATCGGTTTTGTAACCAATGTTGCTGATGTTGTAATGGAGATTTATTAAGTACTTACTTAGGTATCACACTTAAGCAGACAGCCTAAGGTGGTAGCCTTACATTATTACCCTCATGACATTATGATACGTATTATATAAAGCCATGTATTGAGACAATCATGCTTCTTAGAGTACAATTGGCAAGTGGGTTGATTAAATACTTGATAGATCGGGTGCTTTTTAGAGGTTCATAACTTAGAGTAGACAGCACTGCCTTATTTGGCAACCGAATAAACAGTTGATAGTTATTTTTTTTATATTTTATTACACCAGAACCGTTGTTCCCGATTTTCATAAGAAAATTTTGTTTAGCGATGAAGCGCACTTCTGGTTGAATGGCTACGTCAACAAACAAAACTGCATTTGGAGTGAAGGTAATCCTCAATGGGCTGGTGGAATCATTGGTCCGTACTTTTTCAAAAACGATGGTGGCCAGAATGATACAGTCAATGGTGATTAGTATAGAGCCATGATTGCTAACTTTTTCATTCCTAAATTGAATAACCATGATGTCCAGGAGATGCGGTTTCAACAAGACGGCGCAACATGTCACACAGCGCGTGCCCCAATAGATTTATTGAAAGACACGTTTGGTGACCGCCTAATTTCACGTTTTGGACGTGTGAATTGGCCTCCAAGATCTTGTGATTTAACACCGCTAGACTACTTTCTGTGGGGCTATGTAAAGTTATTGGTCTATGCGGTAAAGCCACAAACGCTTGACCATTTGGAAGACAACATTCGCCGTGTTATTGCCGATATACGGCCACAAATGTTGGAAAAAGTCATCGAAAATTGGACGTCCAATTGAAAAAAAGTTTTTATAACCCATCTTAAGAAAGCATTCATTTACAACTCTGTTGTTTTCCAAACATATTTTTCCAAAATTAAAAGCTTTATCAGCAACTTTAGTAAACAGTAAGTGACTGATAAAGAAATGCCAACAAGAATGAAAATGAGAGTGTATTTACATATGTACGTTGGAGGCTCCTCTAATATGCAAATTGCTTAAATATAACGGATGTTTATTTTTTGTATATAATAATTGTATTTGAAGAAATACAAGCTCACGTACACACAGAGATGTATATTATAATTTCCAATATGGTTGGGCGAGTCTCTTTTGATTATTATTTAAGATTAACACAAACACACACATTTATACCTACATATAGTATATGAATATTTTTGGTTTAATACCCCACCTCATTTTGCCCTCTCTCTATTTCCCTTGGCCTACATTTTATTTCTTTATTGTTTATATTTGTGTTGGTAGATATTTTTGCGCTAAATGTTCCAGTTCATTGAAGTTGATGACATCACTTTGTTAACATTACCCTCTAGACGACAGACACATTATTTACGCCAAATGTTTATTGTCTCTAAAATAACTCACACATATGTGCACATGAATAGCATTTATACAAATCAACACATACGTACATATGGTAGGTATGTAGGAAAAATAAACATTTCTCTTGAGCAGCAATGTGAAAGCCCTCTATCTTTATATTACACTCCCTAGTCTATAAAGCAAAAATATGGTGAAAGGAAGAGAGTTTTTTTCTGGTTTTTCTTTGACAGAAATTCCCTTTTCATTATAATCAAGTGTAACTAATGTGACTTCAAAAGGAAAAGAAAGCCCATAATGTGTGTGTGTGTGCGTATGTTTGTGTTGGTAAAAGTATGATGCTGACTGACGAGTGATGAGTGTGTTTACTCTAGACAATAAAAATGCATTTGAGCATGTCATGTTTGATAAATAAACTCATAACGAACGAAATTGCATAACAACATCTTACTCCCCTGTCTCTCTCACTCTCTCTCTCTCTCTTGCTTTTAATTTTGCGCTTTTTTAAGGGCTGCAATTGTTTTTGTTTTTGTAATAAAGCTTAACATTAACATTAAACTAAGCTTTAAGGCAGTATTCAAATCAGAATTAAGGTTGTTAAATGCCCTCCTTTTTTTAAAGGGAAAAACATGTCTTTTATTGTTGTTTTTTTCTTTCTTATTTTTTAAGTAAAACAAGGTGACGCCATATCAAGCTATAAAAGCTGCTGCTGATGCTGCTACTGACCTTATTTTGTTTTCTCTCTCTCCCTCTCTCTCTCTCTCTTCTATTTTTTTAACATAAAAACACTATATTTTATATTTATGTATGTACATATGATGTATGTATGTCTGAGGTGGTTGTTTTTGTTGTATTGTCTTCCGTTCGTAATTATACATGGCCCCACTGTGTTTAATGCTTTTTGTCTCTATGCTTGCATTTTGGAGCTTTGGAAAGAGATACATATTATTGCTGTTGCTGTGTCGTTATGTTTCTTGTTATCGCGTTGTAAATAATTGTTGTTGTAATTGTTAAAAGTTTTCTCAAATGTTTGCCATCATTAGCCTGTCATTGCTAATGTTTTTTTCTTTTTTTTAATTTTTGTTGTTGTTATTTATTGTTGTAAATTATGTTAATTTTTACTTCTGTTTTGTTTGTTTTTGTAACTGAAGAGAGCCAACAGGCCTTGTTTGTTTACACATTTTTGAAGAGTATTCGACAGAGCCTTGTCAAGTCTAAAAATAAATTGAAAGGGATTTTATTTATTTTCGAATCTTGTTTGTTTAAAAACTTGAATAATTTTTTATGTGAAAATATCGGGTGTTTTTTTCACAGTTACAAAAATTTAAAAGTTATCAATGAAACGGACTTTGTTGGATAGAAAATTTTATGGCATTAATGTCTAAATATGATTTCGGTCATGTGGCCGCCACGGTTAGCGCGTACAAGACGCAATCTGTAACATAAATTTTCACAAACTTCTTGTAGCATTATCGGCCATATTTCGGCAATGACTCTTCTAATGTTGATTTCCAGGTGTGTAATTGTCTCTGGTTTATCACAAACCCAAAGAAAATAATTTAATGGGATTAAAACAAACGATCTTGCTGGCCAATTAATTGGACCATTACGTGAAATTACTCTTTCATCGAAAGCTTCTTTGATTAAATCAGTTATAGCGCGCTCTGTATGGCATCTGGCTCCGTCCTGTTGAAACCACATGTCAGCAAGATTAATGCCACCTAATTGAGATGCGAAAAAATTTCTAATCATGAAGACATATCGTCATGTGGAAAATAATAGGGACACTTATATACTCGTATATATCAAAATAGTTAAAAATCCAACTCTGTTTTTATATGCAAACATTTATTAAAATGATCTTATGAATTGTCTGCTTAAATTTCGACGATGAAACATTGTACCCTTCCTCAGTTGTAGTACATTTTTCTCTTAAGGTTTTAAGGAAAAACGCAAGGTGTCCCTATTATTTTTCACATGACTATCACATGATGAATGACTTCGTCAGCCTATACAGCGCACCAAACAGTAATTTTTTGTGGATGTAATGATGCTTCGAAAATCGTTTATGGGTTATCCTCACTCGAAATACGACAAATCTGCTTATTTGCGTAACCACTCAACCAAAAATAGGCTTCATCGGAGAAAAAAAAACAAAACAAAAAAGTATGACGAATACGACTGCGGAACATTGAAGCTACCTGGCGCTAGATGGCAGCACAAACACAAAAACTTTTTCTTTCTGAGAAATTACGATCTGTCAAACGTCAGCTGTTAAAATTTTAGCAAAATTCATCGATTAGTTTATTTGTTGTAGTCGTTTGAAGTAAGCAACTTTTGTGTTTTTTGGAAAATGGAAAAAAGTGAATTTCGTGTAGTGATTAAACACTATTATTTGAAAGGCAAAACGGCCAAAGAGACAAATAAAAGCTTGACATACATTACGGCGAATCTGCTCCGTCAGATTACGAGTATATGGTAAAATATTGCATTGCTTAATTTAAACGGGGCCGAACAAGCACTGCAACAATACCATCAACAGGAAAGCCAAAAGAGGTGCTTACTGGAGAAAATATCAAGAAAATCCTCCATATCGTTATGAATGATCGCCGGGTCAAAATACGTGAGATTGCTGAAATGGTAAACATATCATATGAACGTGTGTTCAACATTTTGCATGAACATTTGCATATGAAAAAGCTATCGGCAAGATGGGTGCCGAGTTTGCTCAGTGTTGAACAAAAACGAGTTCGACAGATCACTTCACAGCGGTGTTTGGACATGATAAAGCATAATCTTGCTGATTTTTGGCGTAGATTAATAACTGTTGATGAAACGTGGGTCCACCACTACACACCTGAAACCAAAAATCAATCGAAGCAATGGGTAGAAGCTGGTGGAAGTGCTCCGAAGAAGGCGAAGACAGCGAAATCGGCTGGCAAGGTAATGGCCACTGTATTTCGGGATGCGCACAGAATATTGCTCATCAATTATCTTGAAAAGAGATCCACAATCACAGGAGAGTATTATTGTGCATTATTGGATCAATTGGTTGATACAGTCAAGGAAAACCGACCACATTTAAACAAGAAAAAAAGTGCTCTTTCTTCAAGACAACGCACCGGTTCACACAGCATTAGATGCGATGCTAAAACTACTGGAAATCCACTTTGAATTGGTTGATCATCCACCTTATAGGCCAGATTTAGCCCCTAGTGACTTTTTCCTGTTTCCAAACTTGAAAAAATGGCTCGCAGGAAAAAGATTCATCTCAAACGAAGAAGTGATTACCGAAACTAATGCGTATTTTGAGAAGTTCCCAAAATCGTATTATTCAGATGGTATAAAAAAGTTGGAAAATCGTCTCACTAAGTGTATTGAGCTAAAAGGAGACTAAGTTGAGAAAAGAATGATTTTTGAAAAAAAAAATGTTTTTTTTCCTACTTAGGTAGCTTCAATATCAATCCGCCCTCGTAGAACACTATTTTGACAAAAAAAAAAAAAAAAAAAAAAAAAAAAAAATTCAACAATTTGCAAGCGTTGCTCTGGTGTAAGTCTATGATGAAATGAAATTAAATCTCAAACCAAACTAAGCAAGAAGCAACTATCAGCTGTTGAATCGATTGTCAAACAAAGCAGTGTAGCCAACTCAAATTTATGAACTTCTAAAAAAAAACACCCGGTATATATTCCGATAGTCAGGAGGCACTATGAGCTCTTTACTCGGAGTATATAGATTCAAAATTTGTATATATATCTGGATACAAAGGTGTTATGGGGAAAAAGATTGCCGATAACCTGGCAAAGCAAGGCTCATTTTTTCCGCCACTTCTCTTGAGAGCATATGGATTTTCACAAAGCTGTCATTACCTTGTTACAGTTTCGTTAATCAGTTAATTTGTGAAAATTGATTTTATAGATTGCGTCTTGAATGCGCCATCCATGGCGGCCATGTGACCGAAATCATATTTATCATATCATTGATATTATGATATAAACTTCTGTAATTGTAAAAATACCCGGTATTATCCAGAATGTGAACATATTGTAACACAGCCAATAGCTATCCATTATTAACATTAACAAGCTAATCATTTCAAAAAGTACTGTTATTTATAAGCTCTAATGCAATCACTTTATTTATTTTTTTTGAAATATAATTAAATTAAAAATATTTGTATATTTCTTTTAATAAATTGCGTTACATTTTGATTTCTTAAATAAAATGTAATTTCTATTCATATGAAAAACTTAAAAGGTATTAAAATTCATTAAAAAACCAAAAATATAGGCCACGTTTTCTTAATAATTTCTATATCAACGAAAGACTATAAACACTTCTTATATACTTACATACATATTCGCACATTCCAGATACTCTAAATAGCAAAAATTCCTTTTTAATTGACTTTCTCTCCCTTTGCTGTGTATTACAAAGTGTTTTTGCAAAACAATTTCACTATTTTTCAAGTTAGTTCCCATAATATAAGAAAATAGGCTTTAATTATAAAATGCCGCCCAAGACTTAAAGGGTTAATTACTCTGCATTAAACAAATACACACGCATACACACACACACACATGGTACTCATATTTATTTATGTTTTCTTAGTACTTTCAACTCATAATAAAGGAGCAGCAAAAAATAAAAATAAAAAAAATAAATAAAAAAAAAATTAAAAACAAAAGTAAATTATTTTCTTTTGAAGTCAACACATACGAGAGCATTAAAACAAAAACAACAACAACCAAATATGCACCATAAAAAAATTAAATAAAATGTAAAACATAAACATAAAAAGAGAAATGCCTTCTCATTTAATAAAAATGCCTACAAATGTTTTATTCCCTTTTTAATTAAAGAGCACCAACAAAACTGACTACTACCAACTACAACAACAAACAAATACAAACACTTATTTATACCATACAATATACAAAAAAATATAAGTGCATGTAGGCATGTGTGTTTGTGAATCTCTTCAACATGATTCAGTTTTTTTAGTTTACATTAAAACAAGTGTGTATACGAAGAGTATGTTGTTATTCATTCCTCACTCTATCTTGCTCTCTCTCATTTGTAAGCAATTATCATAGTTCTTGTTGCTGTTTTTTTTTTCTGTATTTACACACTGCTCTTGTACGGGAGTATAAGACGATAATTTAACAAGCACTGGCATAATTATATTGCACTACTTTAACAACAAATATTATTATTGTTGTTGTTGTAATTACATATGGGAATGACTTGAATGTAACAAAGTAAAGATTAAGGGAAGGTTAAGCCAACAGAAAATATGAATAATTGAACAGATTTTAAATGACAAACAGTATCCCGAACTGTTATTCATGCGATGGTTGATTAAAAACCTGGAGCTGATCCGAGGACCTGGCAGCTTAGATCAAAAAAGACAAATTGTGCTGCTACATTAGACAATGACCCTAAAATGAAAAATCAGGACTACTACCAGGTTCAAGCCGGCTTCAAACAAGAAGCGACTGATATAAACTATCGGTACTTCCAGCAGCAATTTAGGGTCTACAATGTGCCTTCCCAGAACCCTTAATCTCAGCCACAATAGCGCTGGACTTTATAGAAGCAAGTGTCTCACGGTTGCTACCTCCTACTCACAGCAACAACTGCACAACGTTGATGCACTACGAATACCCAAGAAGAACCGGTTAGTTTTGCCCATTAGGTAAATGCCATTGAGCATACCAACCACAGCTGAAATCCTTCGTCTTGTCAGGTTCACTAATTGACCAGTTCTTCCGGTTAACAACCACCCATAGCTGCCTTGTCCGCTTGCAGGAAGAAATTTGTCCCCATCTGTCGCACCATCAGTAAAAAAACGTAAATTCGTCATGTCTTCTTCTAGCGGATTCTGCCAAACCTTCTTCTGGGTATATGATGGGTGGGTAAATTTGAGGTTAGGAAGTAATTTGGCTTAAAAACACACTGGTTTGACAAATTCAGTTTTATTCATACCAATATAAAATAGAAATATGGAAACTAATAATGAAATATCATGTCTGGCAAATGTCCACTTCTAGCACGTCGGTAAACGTGCGCTTTTTTCTCAACATTTTGAAACACATTTTGCAACAAAGATTCGCTTATCTCGTCAATGCAGCGCCGAACTTTATCTTTCAGAGTGTCAGTTGTTTGTGGTTTGTTCACGGTCTTTCAAATGGCCCCAGAGAAAATAATCCAGTGGCGGTAAATCACATTTGGCGACCAATCGACATCGCCAAATCGAGAAATTACGTGACCGGGAAACTTCTGATGCCTTAACTGAATTGTTTGGCTGGCTGTGTGGCTTGTGGCACCGTCCTGCCGAAACCTAAGGTCACTCATGTCAACATTAGCTAATTGTGACCATAAAAAATTGGTAATCATGGTTTGCTAGCGCAGAGAATTAACTATGACGGCGTTTCCTTGCTCATTTTAGAAAAAATACGACCGATGATGCCGCCTAACCAAAAACCGCACCATACTGTCACTTTCTTTCGATGTAATGGTTTTTCGAGGATTGTTTGTGGATTGTGTGAGCCCCATATGCGACAATTTTGTTTGTTTACATAACCGTCTAATTGAAAATGCGCCTCATCACTTAAGATGATTTTGTTGAAAAATGTGATTCAAAATTTTGTGAAAAGAACGGACATCTGCCTAAGTGCTAGAAATTAACATTTGCCCGACGTTATCTTCTATTATTAATTCCCATAATTCTTTTTTATATTGGTATGAATAGAACTCAATTTGTAAAAAAATGTGTTTTTACGCCAATTTGCTTCCTAACCTCAAAATTGCCACCCTTTATATATACATACATGCGTCCTGAATTAAGCTATAGGTAGTGAAGATGAGGTGTAATAATCCATTCTGCTCTGGGTTACATGAACTTGTCTTAATGCGACATGTCCCGCATAGTGACATAGTGATGGTTAGTCTGGCCTAAAATAAGCTGTTTCGAAACAAACTTCACTGCCACACGACTTATGTGAAAAATGTTATGCCGAACCATTTTTTACTTTTTTTTACGTTTTTAGCAGTTCTTGAAAAGATGGGGCGTCCATTGAGAGGTACGTCACTATTATAAGCTGAATGGACCTACCAGAAGCTATATTCAACGTTTTGTGTACGTACTTTGGATCATAAAATTCAATGTTTTTGTAAAGAACGTTTAAAAATAAGTAAAATGGCAGCAGACCCTGCATTGGGTGCATTGGGTCATGATGATACTTCCCCTTCATTTTTATTAAAAAGAGGGAAAAAAAATAAAAGACCAGCACAACCAGAAACATTTTATGCTAAAAAACAACAACAACAACAAATATTGGGGACAAGAGGATGCTTAAGAGGTTATTTAGGCATATTAAGACAACAGCAACAATAATAATATGGTATACTCGCACACACACACACACACATACACACACACACACACACGTAAAAGCGGAGAAAAACCTCAACATGTATAACAATTTTATTACACAACAAAGTGGTTGTTTAGTTTTACAATTAACGGCCATTTAAATGAAAGACATACACAAACCCTCCTCCCCTCCCCATCAACAGCACACTGGCATAAACATAAACATTTACAGATTTAATGTTATGCATGCACACAACTGCACTGTAACACGCATAACACAGGGTGACAAAAGGAGTTAAGCTTTAATTTATATTCTCACACTCTCCTTAATTATAACTCTGACTAAACTCTTCCTGGTCAATAGCTGGGAGGGCTTTTATTAATTGCATTCATTTACGGCTAAACTTAATTTGTCTTTAAGTGAAAATCATGTTTATAAACACACATACATACGAGTATAATTCATAAAAATGCTAGAAATAAAAAGGAGTAGGAATAAAGTGTGTGTGTGTGAGAGAGAGAGAGAGAGAGGGAAATTTACAAGTATAGGGGATATTGTGTATTAAAAAGTATTTTAAAAGAGTGGGGAAAAAACTACATGGTTTTCAACTGATTTGCTTAAAATACAGTTATTCGAGCAGAGAGGGGGAATACAAACAAAACATGAGAGATTATTTGAGAACCTCTCATATATATACAAACACACATATGCTATAATACATTACATAATAATTAAAAGCAATTATAAACTCACACGATTAAAAGGGGATTATTAGAGATGATTATGCATAATTATAAGCGAGATTAGAAAAGATTTAAATAAAATGATTTCAAAATTAAATTATTAAGGCTTTTTCGTAAATTAATAATTTTGAAAAAAGAAAAAAATATATAAAAAATCAAATTTAAGTAAAATGTGAGTTAAATTTGAAAATATTGTTACTTTTTTGCATTTTTAGCACAGTCTATAGAGGTGTATATGTGTGCCGCTGTGGTATGGTAGGTAAGACACCCGCCTAACAAACAGAAGGTCGTCGGTTCAGTAACAGGCCAGACCAGCTTAAAAAAAAGAACAAAATTTTTCGACAGCGGTATCACCTCATAACATTAGCTAGTAACTGGTTATGAGTATAAATACTATTGAAAACTTCTTTAAATGCATTTGCCGTTCGGAGCCGGCGTTAACCTGTAGATCCGTTTCAATGAGTTTAAAAATAAAATCGGGTGCGGCTCATTGACTGAGAGAAGTTCCCATGTTCCTTCATGGAATTTTACGGGAATTAATATATATGCAGAGATGTACAGGAGCAATTCTAATGAGCCAAAGTAGACTTAGAATATTAGGTTTAATTGACTAAACGTGTACCAAAGAAAGCTATGGTTGTTTTGTCTGCCAATAAGGTCATCTACAGAGTCTTTTTTTAATGAACTAATTTTCATTGCCATCCGTCGATTTTATACAGATTCAATAGTGATTTAAAATAAAAACAACCGCATCTTATATGTATCGAGTATTTTTTTTACGGTTACACAAGTTGAATTCATAATAAAGGGTCCGCCATCTAACGCTTTTTTTCAACTAGTGCTTATTTCGTGAATGGTAACACTCAGCTCATGTCTGATTTGACAGATAATTAGTATTATCCTTCCGCTGAACGAATATGGTTGTGTATACGCTCGAACAACGCTGGCAAATATTGCGACATTAGTTTGAAATTCACGGTAATGTTGCAGATGAAGCTCATTTTGATCTTGGCGGGTATGTGAACAAGCAAAATTGTCGCATTTGTGGTACAGGAAACCCACACGCATACATTGAAAAGCTGGTACACCCAAGACGAGTCACTGTTTGGTGCGAATTTTGGTCCAGAGGCATAATTGGGCCATTTTTCTTCGAAAATGAGCAAGGAGTGGCCGTTACAGTCAATGGCGATCGTTATCGGGTCATGTTGAAAGAATTTTTGTTCACAAAAATTGAAGAGGAGGATATTAGCAACATTTGGTTTCAACAGGACGGCGCTACGTGCTACACAGCCGAAGCTACACTCGATGTTTGCGCCCTGTTTTTGATGATCGCATTATCAGCCGCAGAGCTGATGTCGTTGGCCACCTCGGAGCTGCGATTTGACACCGTTGGACTATTATTTGTGGGGTGCCGTCAAAGAAAAGTGTTACGCCAACAAGCCAGAGACAATAAAGGACAATATTCGTGAAGCCATTGGTGAAATACAGCTGCACACAATCTATAATGTGCTTAATAATTAGACCGATCGTGTAGGCTACTGCATGGCCAGCTGAGGCAGCCATTTGCATGAAATTATTTTCCATTATTAACCGGAAGGATTGTATTTTCAAATAAAACAAGAAATTTGAGAAAATATTCAGTAGTTTTTTTATAGCATTTTCAAAAAAAAAAATTTATTTGGCGGACCCTTTGAAACAAAGAAATATATTTTTATTATCAATAAAACGGGAATTACCCATTCAACCAAAAAAACGCTTAAGCGGAGAACAAAATTTGCTTTTTTAAGGTTTGACGAATAGAACCATTATTTTGATAAAAAATTAAAAAATTTGCAAGCGTTGCTCCGGTGTAATAAGTCAATCCATAATGGAATATCAAACCAAACTAAATAAAAGGCAACTATCAGCTGTTAAATCGGTTGTCAAATCAAACTAAACAAAAAACTACTATTAGCTGTTAAATCGGTTGTCAAAAAGCAGTGTTGCTTACTCAAGTTATGAACCTCAATAAAAACAGCCGATAGCTTAATTGAAGATTATTCATATTCTAAATTTCAGAAATACTCGTAGGAGAGGATTTATCTGTTTGTCTAGGCTTTATCAAAACGTATTTCTTAACGATGTTTTGTATAATGAATGACTGTGATTTCTTGGAAGAGTCAAAGGTGTATCGCTGACAACATTTATACCCACGATCAGTAAAATTCCAATAAACGCCTTACAGACATCAAACAAAACATGTGAGATATCACCTTTAAATTATAATGGAGACAAACAAAAATTGGTAATCGGGTACTCCAGTAGGGATTTTGCGTGTGTAGAGTTAAAAAAGAATTATTCGTTTATTGCGAAAATAGAATTCTGAAAAAGAAAAGATTAATATTTTATTTGTTTGCGTAAAAATAAAATTTTCAAAATATTTACTGTCGCACATAAAAGTATACATACTGAATTAGACAGAACTTTATTGGGAAGCAAAAAACTATATTCAGTAAAAAATTGGGATCACAAAAGAAACTAATGCAAAAAATGTATTCGACATGGACAATATTCTTAAAATATTTAAATTATTTGTTGTTGGCTTAAAAACGAGCTGCTTTTTCCTTGCGTCTTATAACCTCTCTTCATCAATATTGCTCCACTATTCTTGCAGGATTTCTTTCAACTGATTTTTATTTGTAAAGTCACGTGATCTAATTCTTTCTCCAAGTGACAACACAAATATTCAATGGGGCTTAGATCTGGAAATTGTGGCCGAGTTTTTATTATTTCTGGACCATTATATAAAAGCCTGTGTGCTCGCCTACTAACCAGAAGGTCATCGGTTCAATACCAGGCCGGACCAGCTTAAAAAAAAAAGAAAAAAGTGTTTCGACAGCGGTATCACCTCATAACATTCGCTAGTAACTGGGTATGAGTATAAATACTATTGAAAACTTCTCTAAATGCATTTGCCGTTCGGAGCCGGCGTTAACCTGTAGGTCCCTTTCAATGAGTTTAAAAATAGAATCGGCTGCAGCTCATTGACTGAGAGAAGTCCCCATGTTCCTTCATGGAATGTTATGGGAATTAATAATAATATAAAAGCCTAGGCTTCGGATTGTTATCTTGGTAGCACTGAATTCGTCCGAAAAGTCCTAATTTTTCAGCGATCTGTCATAAATTTTGCTTGAGCAGGTCAATATATTTGTGCTGATCCCCAATGGCATCAATAAATGCTAAATTACAGATCATAGCACCACCTCAGCCGTGTATTACAATTGGTACAATATTTCTCTCTTCCAACTCCGTATTGGGTTTCCGCTATACCAAAAACCCTTCCCATCATAGCCAAAAAGGTTATATTTGTTCTCATTAGCAAAAATTACATTCTTCCTGAACTCAGAAGACTGAGACACGCACTTTTAAGAGAAAACTAATCTAATATTCCCTTTTTTCTTGGAAATGGGGGGTATCTTCCTGGCAAATATAGCATGGAAATCGTGTTTTTTTAATATTTCTTTTTGTTCGGGTGTTATTGAAATGCTTAAGTGCTCCTCGGTACTTTTGGTTAGTGCAGATGTATTAATTTTAAGATTCTTTTTCACTTCACGCACGATTCATCGTTCATCTGCTTCTGTAAGTCTTCAAGCACAACTACTTCTCTCCTTGTGTACCACAGTTTTCGTCTTTGACTTTTATTTATTTTTTATTACCCAATGAACGTTGTTCTGGATTTTTCAACTATTTATGATATGGCGTTTTCAGATTTTCGCAATTTAAAATGATGAATTATTACATTTCTTATATCGAAAGAGGTCTGTTTTCCCTTACGACACATCTTTGCGATCATATGCACATTAATGAGAAAAAGTGTTTTGAATTATAAATATGAATTCTAACGGTACTAATAACGCTAAAAAAATATAAACTATATAACGAATGTCAAATAAGGGGTGTTTTTTATAGGGGTATAGAACTTTGAGTTGCAATAAAACAACGATGGATTATTCGATTGACATGAGTTTTATTTATCCGAAAGATAAGCTTGTGGCATTACATTTTAAATATGATTTCCAGCATATGACCGCCACGGCTGGGTCGGATGTAGTCCCATCTTTACGTCCGATTTTCGATGACTTTTTCCAACATTTGTGGCCGTCTATCGGCAATAACACGGCAAATGTTGTCTTCCAAATGGTCAAGCGTTTGTGGCTTTACCCATAGACCAATGACTTTACATAGCCCCACAGAAAGTAGTCTAGCGGTGTTAAATCACAAGATCATGGAGGCCAATTCACAGATCCAAAACGTGAAATTAGGCGGTTACCAAACGCGTCTTTCAAAACTCTATTGTCGCACGAGCTGTGTGACATGTTGCGCCGTCTTGTTGAAACCACATCTCCTAAACATCATGGTTATTCAATTCAGGAATGAAAAATTTAGTAATCATGGCTCTATACCGATCACCATTGACTCTAACGTTCTGGCCACCGTCGTTTTTGAAAAAGTAAGGACCAATGATTTCACCAGCCCATAAAGTGCACCAAACAGTCAGTTTTTCCGGTGTTTCCACATACACTTGAGGATTACCTTCACTCCAAATGCGGCAATTTTGTTTGTTGACGTAGCCATTCAACCAGAAGTGCGCTTCATCGCTAAACAAAATTCGCTTATGAAAATCGGGAACAACGATAATCTCGTTTTGGGCCCATTCGACGAATCTACGCCGGGCGTGAGTCTATTCGCGATGAGTTGCCAAACCAAACTGAGAATAAATCACTTGACAGCTGTTAAATCGGTCTCCATATTGAAAAGTAATGCCAACTTAAAGTTCTATACCTCTATAAAAAACACGCGTTACTTGTTTTGCTTTGAATATTTTGTAGTTTTTGTTTGCCAGGCCAGATAATTCTCAAATGCACAATGTTTGTAAATTTCGTAAATGTAAATCAAATAAAAGTTACAACGTAACAAAATACAGTGATATTGCATGAAAAATTTGATTTGCGAAAATAATATAAGATGTCGAATAATTTTTTTGACCACTGTATCACCCCCGAAAACTAGATTCTACACAGAACTATTAAGTTTAAACTTTCAAAAACGATGTAATGTAACTCTACGCCAAAAATAAAACAAAAATGTATCAACTTTTGTGTAACATACTCTTTAAGTTTAAAGAAAAATAAGAATTTGAGTTTTCTGCGCACAGAATAGTATACGTCTCCCGTAGTAGATATTTGGTATTCAATTTTGCCCAAAAAGAAAGTTTAAAACATTTTTTAAACATATTTTACAGAGCCCCAGTTATTCATTAAATTTTCATTTCTCTTAAAATAAAGGCAATTGAAAAGCTTAAATTTGAATCAGCGGTCATTTCGAATCTGGCAATAGTTGTGTCATTCTATTCTGTCACAAAATTCAGTGCATTATCTCCACTGAACGAAATTAATCAGTTTACGCTTGAACAACGTTGAGATTTATTGGAAATTTATTTCCAAAACAAAGACAATTGGTCGGATATTGCATGAAAATGTCGTAAAAAATTTGATCGCAGAGAAGGACCAACAGTGCCCGGCATACGCAAGTTTATTGCTAATGTTTGTGAACCGGTTTCATTGTTGATGCGCCAAAACGTAAGCGTGCTTGTATAGTGCGTACACCCGAAAATAACGAAACTGTTGCTGAGAGTGTGCCTGAAAATCCATCAACATCAACTCGACATCGTTCTCAAGAAGTGAATATTTCACGCATCAGTTTACGTCAAATTTCGCTAAAAGATCTCGGTATGACGCCTTACACAGTTCAATTGGTTTAAGAGTTGAAGCCGCATGGCCATCCACTTCGTTTTCGCTTGGCTAGATGGGTCAACGAGAAACTGCAAAAAAAGTCATCTTTTCGGATGAAGCTCATTTTCATCGTGGTGGGTACGTTATGAAGCAAAATTGCCATATATGCGGCTCAGAAAACCCAAGCGTGATCTTACAAAAGCCAATGCCCCTTTTACGAGTAACTGTTTGGTGCGGCTTATGGTTCGAAGGCATCATTAGCCCATATTTTATATTTCGCTACCATTACGGTCAATGGATTTTTATGTGCCCGCACTTCATGGTACTGATGTGAGCGATGTTCGGTTTCAACAGGATAGTGCAACTTGCCATACATCCTTTCGGATGAAGCTCATTTCCATGGTGGTGGGTACGTTATAAAGCGAAATTGCCGTATTTGGGGCTCAAGAAACCCAAACGTGGACTTACAGACGAAGCCAATGTATCCATTACGGGTGACTGTTTGGTGCTGCTTATGGAGCGAAAGCTTCAGTGGCCCTTACTTCTTTGAAAATGAGGTCAAACCTACGGATAACCGTCTTGATGCTATTGATGTGAACGATGTTTGGTTTCAACAAAATAGTGAAACTTGCCACACATCTCATGCCACAATCGATTTATAGCGCCAAAAGTTTGATGGTCCTTTAATTAGCCGAAATGGTAATTACAGTTGGCACCCAAGAAGCTGCGTCTTACACCGTTAGACTATTTTCTGTGGGGTGCCGTTAAAGACAAGTGGAATGCCGACAAACAGACAATTGAGCATTTGAAGGCCAATATTCATGATGCCATTGCCAAGATACGACCTCATACACTCGAAAAAGTTCTCGAAATTGGATCGATCTAATGGGGTACTGTGAGCTCAGCCGCAGCAGCCATATGAATGAAGTACTATTTCATTGCTAACCGGAACAATTGTACTTCCCAGCAATAAGAAAAATTTGGCAAAATTTCAAACCGTTTTTGTTTTATAGCATTTTTAAATTTAAACTTTTAAATTGCTCACCCTATAGTTGTGTGTAAAATCGAGTTTTCGAAGGGGATATGTATACTTTTATGTGCTACTGTACATTGAATAAAATACAAAAATGTCTGTAAAATATGTAAAAACAACGAAGTTTTGGGAATTTTATTATGGTTTAAAACATAAACATTTTTCTCATATATTTTTTATTTATGCTCGATGAGTGGAGATAAAATATTATTTTATTTTTATTTCATTTTAAATTTATAGAGCATTTCTTTTCACATTTTCATATTAACGATGAGGACAACGATGACAACGATGACAATGATAGAAAATAAACCAGCAATGGTCTTGCTGGCCGTCCATTCAGTGGATACAATAGACGTTTTTGTGAATATCAAACTTTCCGTCTCTATATTGTTTTGACTGATGATGATGATTGTCAGCATTTTTGTTTTGTTTTTCAATTTTTATATACGATTTTCGTTTTGCTTCTTTTCCTAATAATAAAATTTAAATATTTCTCATTTCCATGTTTTACAACAAGAAAATTTATGCGTAATATGCAACATTTCAACATAAAGTAATTGACCCACATTTTACATATATTTTGTTGGTGGGGAATAACACAGGGGAGGATGACTGAATGGATGATGGTGGACGACAGTCAACCATATCATACAGAAAATAAAAAATAAATTTATTTATTTATTTATTTTTTTATATTTTTACAAACATAAATATGTATCTACGAGGGCGGATTGGCATTGAAGCTACCTAGCGCTAGATGGCAGCACAAACACAAACACTTTTTCTTTCTTAGAAATTACGATCTGTCAAACGTCAGCTGTTAAAATTTTAGCCAAATTCATCGATTAGTTTATTTGTTGTAGTCGTTTGAAGTAAGCAACTTTTCTGTTTCTTGGAAAATGGGAAAAAAGTGAATTTCGTGTAGTGATTAAACACGATTATTTGAAAGGCAAAACGGCCAAAGAGACAAAAGAAAAGCTTGATAAACATTACGGCGAATCTGATCCGTCAGATTATATGGTGAAATATTGGATTCCTGAATTTAAACGGGGCCGAACAAACACTGCAATAATACGATCAATAGGAAGGCCATAAGAGGTGGTTATTGAAGAAAATATCAAGAAAATCCTCGATATCGTTATGAATGATCGCCGGCAGATTGCTGAAATGGTAAACATATCATATGAACGTGTGTTCAATATTTTGCATGAACATTTGCATATGAAAAAGCTATCGGCAAGATGGGTGCCGCGTTTGCTTAGTGTTGAACAAAAACGAGTTCGACGGATCACTTCACAGCAGTGTTTGAACATGATAAAGCATAATCCTACTGATTTTTGGCCGTGGGTCCACCACTACACACATGAAACCAAAAATCAATCCAAGCAATGGGTGGAAGACAGCGAAACCGGCTGGCAAGGTTATGGCCACTGTATTTTGGGATGCACACGGAATATTGCTCACCGATTATCTAGAAAAGGGATCCAAAATCACAGGAGAGTATTATCGTGCATTATTGGATCAATTGGTTGATGCAATCAAGGAAAAACGACCACATTTAAACAAGAAAAAAGTGCTCTTTCTTCAAGACAACGCACCGGTTCACACAGCATTAGATGCGATGCTAAAACTACTGGAAATCCACTTTGACTTTTTCTAGTGACTTTTTCCTGTTTCCAAACTTGAAAAAAGGGCTCGCAGGAAAAAGATTCATCTCAAACGAAGAAGTGATTACCGAAACTAATGCGTGTTTGGAGGAGTTCCCAAAATCGTATTATCGTATCAGATGGTATAAAAAAGTTGGAAAATCGTCTTACTAAGTGTATTGAGCTAAAAGGAGACTATGTTGAGAAATGAATGGTTTTTGAAAAAGAAAAAAAATGTATTTTTTCTACTTAGGTAGCTTCAATATCAATCCGCCCTCGTACATATAAAAAAATAAATGCAAATATCCATTCAATAAATTTTGAGAGCGCGTGTGTAAATATATAAATTTACATGATGAAGGAGGGTCAGTGGAAACGCAGAAGCATAATTGATGCTGCTGCTTAAATGAGATGCAATTTTTTATCCTTTTTTATCAAATTTGAATTTTCCAATATTTATTTTGTATTTTTCGCATAAAACAACAACATGAAAAGTATATACAATTGTGTATATCAACAATAAAATAAATTATTTAATTTATTTCAACCTTTTTTATATACTTACATACATACATGCTATATGTACATACATACTAAGCTGAATTAATAAAGATTTGTTTCCCCATTAATTTAAACATTGGCTTTTAATCCTGACAATAATTTACAGAAATTAAAAAATTAAAAAAAATTTTAATAAAATATTGTGGGATTTAAAATTCGCTTAAAAAGGCACTCCGAATGCGATAATCGTCATATTTGAAACAATTCACAAAGCAACGTAAAGGGTCCGCCATCTAACTTTTTTTTTCAACTTGTGCTTATTTCGTGAATGGTAACACTTAGCTCATGTCTGATTTGACAGATAATTAGTTTTATCCTTCCGCTGAATGAATATGATTGTGTATACGCTTGAACTTCGCTTCGCTAAGTGGGCCTGCGATCGACTTACAGAAGATGCGGATTTTGCCAAAAAAAATCATCTTTTCAGATGTAGCTCATTTTGATCTTGGCGGGTATGTAAACAAGCAAAATTGTCACGTTTGGGGCACAGAAAACCCGCACGCATACTTTGAAAAGCCGATACACCCAAGACGAGTCACTGTTTGGTACGGATTTTGGTCCAGAGGCATATTTGGGCATTTTTCTTCGATAATGAGCAAGGAGTGGCCGTTACAGTCAATGGAGATCGTTATCGGGCGATCGTTATCGGTTGAACGAATTTTTGTTCACAAAAATTGAAGAGGAGGATATTAGCAACATTTGGTTTCAACAGGACGGCGCGACGTGCCACACAGCCGAAGCTACACTATATGTATTGCGTCCTGTTTTTGAAGATCGCATTATCAGCCGCAGAGTTGATGTAGTTTGGCCACCTCGAAGCTGCGATTTGACAGCGTAGGACTATTATTTGTGGAGTGCCGTCAAAGCCAGAGACAATTGACGCTTTATAGGACAATAGTCGTGAAGCCATTGGTGAAATACAGCTGCACACAATCGATAATGTGCTTAAAAATTGGACAGATCGTGTAGGCTACTGCATGGCCAACCGAGGCAGCCATTTGAATGAAATGATTTTGTATTATTAACCGGAAGGATTGTGCTTTCAAATAAAAAAAGAAATTTGAGAAAATATTCAGTAGTTTTTTTTTATACCATTTTCAAAAAAAAAAAAATTTTATTTGGCGTACCCTTTATAAATTTTATAGGTACAAAGCTGAATGCATAGTCACATAATAATCTTGTCGGTACAAATTTTGACAACGAAAGTATTCTTTCACTAGCCACGATTAGAAGGGTATACACTAGAGCTGCAAAACTATCGATAGTCGGCCCACTCGATAGTATCAATAGTTTTTTTTTGCAATATTTATTACTATTCTTTCCCTTTAACTTAAATTATAATATTGTTGCCACAAGTAGCACTTAAAAGAATCCGATAGTATCGATAGTTTTTTTGCAAACTAGTTTTTTTGCAAACTATCGATACTATCGGACTCTTTTAAGTGCTCTTCACTTTTGCCGTGTTTATTCTTGCCGCTCAGAAAACAACTAAAAATTAGAATAAGTTTTATGCCTGAGCGGTGACACTTAGTCACTCAGAAATGCCACTCACATGTCGCTCATTGCGTGGCCACTTAAGTAGTATTTCATATGTTTTAATTTTTTGCTACTTACCGCTCTGTCGCTTGTCGCTCTGATGCTTACCGCTTTGCCGCTCATTGCGTGGCCTCGGCCTAATGCATATGCCGTTCGAACCTGGCGTTAAACTCAATGAGTTTAAAAATAGAATCGGGTGTACTCGTAGCTCCTTAACTGAGATAAGTCGCCGTGTTCCTTATAGGAATTATTACTATTATTCTTGCGATACACTTGCCCATAGAATATTCAGCTTTTTAGAGGCTGGATTGAGGGTCCTTAGGAGGCACTTTTTGGTCCCTGAATTGCTGCAGGATGTCCCGATAGGTTGTATCGGTCACTTCGTGATTGAAGCCGGCTTCGACCTTGTGGGTACGTGGCTCTGATTTTGCATTCTAGGGTCACTGTCTTATGCGGAATTTGATCTAACCTTCTCCATTGAAGTGTCCAATCTTTCTTAACTTTGACATATAAATCGGGTTTTGAGGTTGACTGTGGTTTGTGTTGTTTGTGTGCTTATTCGCATAGACCTGACAGTTAAGAAAACCCCATGAGAAGCAGTCAAGCGATCACGGCGGCTAGTTCACATCACCTCTAAACGAGACGATCATGTCCTCAAATTGACTGTGAAAAAATGTTCAATGTGTCATAAGCCGAGTCCCACTTAGCTCTGTTCTATTCAAAACACATGCCGTTGGTATCCGTATCAGCCAATTCAGGCCAATAGAAGTCAAAAGTTATGAATTTATGTTGAAAATCCTGGCCAATGATGCTACCAGTCCAAAAGTCACTTCAACATCATATCGACCACGCACTATTGCAGGACACTGCGACCTTTGGAATCCATTATGCTATTTTCGGTCTATAGTTTGTTGCAGATTTGCTGGTTTCGTAATGAATACCAGCAGATCTGAAGCCTTTATAATGGATATATCACACAGTGAAACCCCGTGTTTACATAAGCATTTTCACCTAGATTTTAACCTCACACTTACACATGTATTCCACTGTCTCTGATGCCTGTGAGCACAATCTAGAAACATCCATTTCTACGACCCCCTTCTTCTTCAAATGCGTTTCATATGCGGCCTGCGATACTTGACAATCTCAGAGTGAAACCCAAGTTGAGAACTGAGTGCCGCCCTAGAGTGGTGGAATCCCCTTTGAGCATTTCGGTCTTGCGAGCATCTGGCAATTCCCCAATCCATGATCAGATTACGGTAGTTAATAGTTTCGCACATCGTTCCGGAACGATATAAGGATGTAAGGCCCTTAAAGTTGACTATTGTTTTGGTCACTTCTTTAGAGACTTATTTTCTTCATATAGCCTAGTGTTTGACCTTATCAGACGCTTTCTCAAAGTCGATGAAACACAGAAGTACTGGAGTACACCACTCTATTTATGATCGATCTATAACTATTGTCAAGGTATTGACTTGATGAATGCGGGAGAAATATTGGGGAAAACTAGCTTGTTCTATTCGGATGTCGGCTGCTAACGCCTGGGAGTGCTTTATATTCATTATACATATTGTTACGTTTTAACCTTTTTTTAAAACGCTTGAGTTCGTTTGAATTGCATTGCAATTTTATTTATTCCACTATATCTTAATACAGCAAATTCGCTTATACAACACTTTATATGTACGCCTGAACGCGACTTTACTTATTGACAGTCAAAAAGATCACTAACTCACCAACCGCAATGCGCCATTTTTTTATAATATTTCATCATTAGTTTCGAATGTTCTAGTACAGACACGAATCTTCGATTTGTCTACGTTAATTCAAATGGTCTAAAATAACTTTATAAACACAAAAAGTAATGGATCCATGCGGATGGTAGCACTCTTAATGAGAGCAGATAATTTTAGCAGTTATTAAGCCTTGACACAAGCCAATAAATTTTATAGCTCAAAGCTCATATAAGTCCCTGATGTGGTGAATTTTGTCTTCAGCATTTTCATTTTCGTAACAATATGTACTCGTATGTGCGATAAACTTGTTTACGATGACGACTGTGGCGATCGTAAAATGAGCAAAACAAGCAGAACGTTTCCTGCTTGTGTTGTTGAATGTTATATTATTCGCCCATGATGATTTGGCAAAATAAACTGACAGCAATATGGCCGCTTGTAAAACTGCAAACACTGCAGATAACGCTTGAAGCGCTAATATAAATTGATTTGTTATACTTGTTATTAAACAAAAATTCATTTTTATTGCTTTTGCCAGTAAGAGACTTTTAATTTTCATGTGACCATATAAATATTCCTAAATGAGGCATAAATTTTAATGAAGTCATTAAATTCTATTTTTTTTTCTTAATTTCGAAATTTCCTTTTGTCATTAATTAAAATTGATTTACAAAATATAGGCAAAAACCCATTAAATGAAATAGGCCTCAAAATACATTTTTCAAATATTTCAACAAAGTTTTATGAAAAAAAAAACAAAAATTGATTGATAATTTAAAATGAGGGAGTGCTTTTTTTGTTCGTTTAATTTTTGTTTCAGTTTTCCCAGATATAAATCAAATTTCAAAGTTTAAGTTTCTAGGCTGGGTGTGGTGATGCTGCCTTGGCTAGTGGTGATGGTGGCCTTTAAAAAATATAAAAAATTGCTGTAATTTTGAATGAAAATTTACAAAAACAGTTGCTTTTTTTATTTCTTGAATTGAATTCATTCTGTGGGGCTTAATTTTTTTTTTTATCTATATTTTGTAAAAATAAACGAACCGTATAGCACAACATTAACAAAAACAAAATCTACAAAAAAATAATCGTAAATTAACTACCGAAGTTTGACCTACAAAATGTGAAATCACCAAAGAAGAACTCACCCGCCATACATTTAGTAGATTGAAAACTAACAACAGAGATTGTGCTACTTTTCAGTACAGCATTGTTTGTTTTTTCGTGTAAAATAAAGGGGTTGTGGTCAGTAGGCATTAATAGGCCACTTTTTGTTTATTTTATTTTTTATATTTTTTATTACTTGATATTGTTCTCCTTATTTATATTTTTATATCTTTTTTCTTTTGTTTTTAATTTATTTGTTTTTTATTTTTGAGTGCTTTCAACACACCGATTAATAATAAAATATTTTTAAAGCCTTTTTTTTATTAGTTATGATATATTTTCAAGTTATAAAAAGTAAAATAAATTAAAGGCAGACTTTGTCTTGGAATGCCTTTATGAGTAATTGCTAAGAGGCCCATATATTTTTAGATTTTTATAAATTACCAGCTAAAACCTGGCATGCTACCACGCGACCCCTATCTCAATTATTTTGGGAACTGTAACCTAGGCCATCATTTATCCTTTTTCCAAATTTTATCCATTTTCGGTTCAAATTCAAACATTTAAGATAGACCAGTTCCTACCAGAAAGGCACTGGAAAAGCTGGAGAATCTTCAAACAAACACACATTCATTTTTATAAAATAAAAAGCTTTTTACCCGGTGAGCTTTATGAAATCTTGCGTGATTTTGTGCTGAAGTTAATTGTTATTGTTCTTCACATATAAAAATTCCATATTTAGTATGAGTAGAAGGGGTCCCGCCCGCTTACCCAATCTCGCCCAGTTACTGACTGATGATGTGTTTGTTCGCGAAGTTAGAAACTGATGATTTGATTGCGTATAAACTATTCAGACCAAATACTGAAACTTTAGTTTTTAACCAAAGAAATAATGAAACCAATATTTTGTTTGTATTAAAGGTATTACGCCCACTTGTCCAATTCCGCCCACTTTTTGTCAGATAACCAAATTCAGAAGCTTTTTCTTTAACCATTCTTTAGATAGAATCATATCAATATTTAGTTGGTATGGAAGATATCACGCCCACTTGTCAAATTCCGCCCAACGAATTTACAACAAACGAACATACAAACACACATTCATTTTTATATATAAGATACTATACCTAAGGCTCTAACATTTCTCTCTTATACCTATTTGTTGGTATGTAGGCAAAAATAAAGGAAAATATTGATTTTTGGTGGGAATGCAATATATAGTAGTTCCAAACCCAATTCTTTCTCTCTGTCCCTCCTCTGGGAAGCACACAAAGCATCAATTGTTTTATTTCAGTTTCAATAATCAGTTGATTTTATAATCTAAGTAGATGATTAGTCTTTTTTTTTATATAAGACCAGCAGTCTACTCATGCAGTGCATTGTGCTGGTACTAGGAAAATAGGTTATTGGAAGGAGAACGGAGGGAGTAGTGTTTATGGACGTTAGATTTAAATTTACTCATGTCGTAGGTGGCAGGAAATACTTTCGCTGGAAGATTATTCTACAACCGAACAGTGCGACCAAAGCACGAATTCTCCCTATAATGCGTTGTGCGATTTACTGGATAATCAACTACAAAGGGATGCGCTCTACGAGAAATACGTGTACTACGTAAAAACATATGCTTTTTAGGAATTAATTCCTTAATTTCGTTAGAACACATTCCATTATATATCGATAGAACAATGAAACACACGCCACATTGCGACGGTGCTGCATTGAATCGATAGAGTTGGCTACCCTACCGTCATTGATGAGCAACGTCGCCCTCTCCTGTACGCGGTCAGGAAGCTCCAAAATAGACTTTGAAGCACCGGCCCATACATCAGAGTTGTATTCCATTTTGGGTCGGATATAGATCTTCTAAATATAAAGGAGATCAGATGGAGTGAAGTATTTCTTACACCGCCTCAAAAAACCAAGGCACTTGAGTGCTTCTTTCGACACTTGAAATACGTGATCATTCCAACGAACGTCACAGTGAATTCTCATGCCCAGAACATCAAGAGCATCCTTGCTAAGCGTTGGTGGTGATCCTTACTTAGCATTGCCATTTTTCCCCGGTAGGTGGCGTTTGCTCCAGGTCATTGTGGTGAGCTGAAATGTCACATCGGCCTTCACTAAAAACTACACGAGGAGCTCACTGTGAATGCATGTACCTAAGAAAAGACATCTAACATAGTGAAGAAACTGAAGGGCCATAACATTACTCAGCATTGCTAATAGGCAACATACTAAAGAAGAGTAACAGACATTTTTTAACCCAGACCCGGCAAAGAATAAGCAGTACTCTATTCGGATTGTGTTATATCGACCATGCCTAAGAGTAAAAGTAGAAGAGTTGGTTTAATGAAGACCACCACTGTTTATTTGGGTGATAACCTCGAAACATATGCGCCACAAATAAAAAGACTGAGGTCAAGAAGTTTCATAATTAGCGTCGATCTAGTATCAGTACCGTTAAGAAGAAAAATAGGAAAAACGGCCAAAAAATGCCGTTCACATACTACCATAGCGCTCAGAATTGACGGTAACGTCAAAATACGAAAAAATACGGTCCAATGACACCTCCAGACAATAATGCGCACCAAATAGTCACTTCTTCTGGATGTAAGGGCTTTTCCACAATTAATTCTTAGTTGTCCGAGTCCCAAATGCAATAATTTTGCTTGTTGACGTAATCACCATTAGAGTGTCGAGCTTTTCTCTTTAATAGGATGGCAACGTTTCTTCGAAATGCAACAATTAGACGTTCTCTTCCACCAATTTTCTGCTTTTCTCAAACACAACAGCCGTATACATCGACTGACCTCCTACATTTGTTTAAAAAGCTGTGCATATTGAAAGTGGGATGAAGCAGACCCCTCTCGTGCTAGCATGCCGACTACTTCGTTTTCTTCAATATCACAGTGTCTGTCTACAAATCTATGATCATCAGAGTACTATAAATTTTACGACTTCGATAAATCTCAGTCATAATGCCACGAAGAGTGCTCAGTCTTGTAAAGGTGTGTGCTCTTCCTATTTAACTGTGTCCTGGAAGCTACGCAAATGGCAATTACATATAAAGCATGCCTCAAATGAAGACGAATGACAAATTCTGCTATCATCTGCAAAGAAGTCAATAGAATTTTGTAGCTTTAGAGAGAGAGATAGAGAGAGAGATCATTTGGAATTTAAAGAAATTAGGAAGACTTAATGCGATTGATCTAAATATCTTAATCAAATATGTGTCAAGTATGAGATCGCAGCATCCACTGTACATATTTTTTTCTTTATATACAGTGCTACAGATGTAGAAAGTTCCTAATGTAGACACTGTCTCACTCGTTAACCACAAAAATTTAGTTTTGTAGTAAGTAGTTCACTTCAAATAAAAACTTCAAATATTTTATGCAAATGTCGATCGCCATAAAACCTATTCAATCGGTCGTTATTTGAGTTTTTTTTTTGCAAATTAAAACAACTGACAGTTGCATACAACATTTGTTTAATTGTATCCGTTTAGAGCTTTTTGTTATATTGAGTTTATGCTTTGAAACCGGATGGCTGTGGAGTTTTCATTTTGTTTTTTAATTTGGATTAAAAATGTTATTAAATTTTTGCATATCATTTTATTTATAGCCAGGGCAACCAAAACAGTGTTTTAAGCTTTAAAAGCAATAATAATGCATAAAAAATTAGCTTAATCATTAAGGTTCTACGAGTATATGTAATATAAAAAATAAAACATGAATATGATTCAAAAATATTTTATGAAAGCAATACGGCTGTTACACTGAATTGGTCAAAAATATGCTCTCAAAGACAAATATTTCAAAAATATGCCTTAAATTTTTTTTCAAGCGCTCAAATATCTTAAAGTTTTATGTGATAAGGTCAGACAGATTACTAAGCAATTAATCTAATCAGAAGGTAACACAACGTTATTTTTTTTGTAATAATATCTGCGCGTTATGGGTCGCGGGAAACCTTTGCTACCTTATGAACAAGGACAAATTGTGGCACTTCATGAGCAGGGATTGAGTATGCGTGGAATGGCGAAAAAACTGGGACGATCTTTGTGTATTGTGCAGAAATTTCTCAAAAACAGAGAAAAGTATGGAAAATTAAAAAGCACGGGTCGTCCAAAGGTTCTGACAGCCCGTGAAACTCGGCTAATTTCACGCAAAGCCTCGAATTCCATGTAAAGTGCGGTAACAATAAAAGAGGAATTGAAATTACAAGCTTCAAAAAGCTCAATTCTAAGAGCTGTTAACGCCCAACCAAACCTTATTCGAGCATAATTAAAAAAAAATTCCCTGTCTGACTGAGCAGCATAAGATTAAGCGTAAGGAGTTTGCGAAAAACAACATGGTAACTAATTGGCTTCAGGTTAACATTTTTTAATAAGGTTATAAGATCGTATTCCATACATTTTTGGGTTTGTAAATTTAATCTGGATGGACCAGATGGTTTCAATTGCTATTGGCGAGATTTAAGGAAGGAGCCCTTGTGTTTTTTCCAAACGGAATATTGGCTGGCTTTAGTTCACATGGTACCCTGGAACTCTACTTTCCCTTCTCTCGAATGGATAGTTTAGAGTACCAGGGCATTCTGTCTGAACGATAGCTGCCTAGCTGCCTTATTTGACCCAAAATGCTGACAAAACTTTCACTTGCAGCAAGATAACACAGCAATTCATGTCAACAAGTCGACCAGACAATGGTTTGAGGAGCACAATATTAAAGTACTTGATTGGTCAGCACGTTACCCCGACTTAAACCCCATGGAAAATTTGTGGGGATTGCTTGTGCGTAATGTTTATGCAGACACCAAACAGTACCTGACAGAAGATGAATTAAAAGTGGCAATCTGCTACAGCTGGCGCGAAATCCGCTCCAACGTTCTGGACAATTTTGTAAATGAGATGCCATCTCGTATTTTTAAGACAATAGAAGGAATTGGGAATTAATGCTTAGTTTAAACAAAAGTTTGGATAAATAAATCACAGACCTTATCATTTTGACGCATTTAATTTAGCACTTATTTACATATATTTAAATAAACATATTATAACGGTACATCTCTACGAGCAAAACTGGCTTATTATTCACTTATTTGAACGTAGAATTTTTTTCAATAAGGTGACCATATGTAACATTTTATAACTTGGATGAATTAAGCAAATATTAAGGTGACCTTATCATTTTGGAGCATACCTTATTGTTAATAAAAAATAAAAATATGCTTCAAGAATGTCTTATGAAATAGATATAAAAACATTTTTATGGAAAAGCTGACCATCTTAGGGTTTTATATAATGAAAACGAATAATAAGCTCCAACAATATCTTATACGTCTGTTACACAATTAATTGAGCAAAAATTATGCTTCTAACGATAAGGCTTTCAAAAATATTTTTAGGTTTTAATCTTTTTAAAACGTTCCAGTTCTATTAAATTGTGTTAAATAAAGTTAATGACACAATTTTGTTGCTTTATACAGTCCTTTATTTCCACAATTAAACATATACAGTGTCAAACTTATTTATCTTCCATTTAATATACAAATTACTTGCACTTTTACTAACTCCTTAGCACGACTTTACTCTTTGGCTGTTAAATTACGACTGATTCATTAAGCAGAATGTGTGGCGGTTTAAACCAGTCGAATAATAACCGTTCGATCTCCCTAAAATTGCTGCAGAAAAGCTATAAAATTAAGTCTTACATGTATTATTAAAAAAAAGGAAAAATATGCTCCAAAAATATATTATGACAACAATATGTTCTCAAAGACGAAATTTTCAAAAATGTCTTTAAAAAATGGTTGCAATAAAACTTAAAAATTAAGATTTTATACATAATTTATATTATAACAGAAAAATATGTTTTAAAAATATCTTTTACGGGCGATATGCCTTCTATTATAAAATAGGCAAAAATATGCACTCAAAGACAACATTTTTAAAAATATGCCTTGAAAATTTGTCACAAAAAATCTCAATAAAATTTCGGTTTTTTAAAGTCAAAATATGCTTTAATAAAACCAATTTTAAAATTGTTGTTAAAAATGTTTAAAACGTAACAGTTTTATAGTTATTAATACAATGTATTACAAAAAAATATGCGTTTAAGCATATTTTTTTGATTGCCCTGTTAATTATTACTCGTACACTTTTTTTGTTGACTTATCATTTGCAAATGCATATTTTGGGTTGACTGCCGTTTATTACTTTTGTTGTGGCGCCTATAAAAACTGAAATTACAGAAAAAAAAGAAAGACAGAATAATATTTTACTTAATTTATGTGCTTCTCACATTCAGTTTTTATTAATGCTTTTTTATGTAAATTGTATGTTTTTATTACATCGGTGGTTTTTTTCTGAATTTTTATTACTCACTGCGTTTTGTTTTAAGTCAACCGCTAGAAATGCACTAAAAAATGTTGGTCAAGGTTAAAAAAATATTATGAAAAGTAATGAAAATATAGTTTTTGTTTTTGGAGCATAAAAGCATTTTTTTGATAAGGATCGTTAAAGATTTGTTTTAGCTTAAAGCCTAACAGGTGTTTTAAAGAATTTCCACAGTATAAAGCAATTTAAAGTTATTTTTTTTTAATTGTATTGAGTATTTGAGTGTTTTTCTTATTATTTTGAATTAAATACGTAGATCTCTATTCGATATCTCTTTTAAATCAAGTGCATATTTGCCATAAATAAGTCTTTTTTTAATTTTTCATAATTCCGAAAGTTTTGGTCATGTAATTTTGATCAAAGATAGTTTTGCAAACACCGAAACAATGGTATCTGGGCGGTGCAAACCCCAGGCTGTAAGGCGGTTGCATTGAAAATTCCCGGCTAAGTGCAATCAATCTTGAACCGTACATTGAAGATGTGTGCAACGCGCAATGCCTGACATTGTTAAGATGGATCACATAGTGTTCAAATAGTAGTTATAAGGATGACCAAACATTCACTAACCCGGTTGATAAAGCAAACCTACTGGCTGAAATGTTTGCAGGTAATTCGAACTTGTCGCAGAGCGTTCAACCACTGCCCGAACTTGAAAGAGTATCAGTGACTATGCCTAGTATATTCTTTCGAGCACGTGCAGTCAAAAAGGTTCTTGCAAATTTCAACGTTAATAAGTCTTCTGGGCCGGATGTCATTCCAGCCCTGGTCCTGAAGCAGTGCTCTTCGACTCTTGCGCGTCTTTTCAGGGCGTCTTATCGTGCGGGTATTTTTCCATCTTGCTGGAAGATTGCCAATGTAACGCCAATCCCTAAAAAGGGTGAGGCTGGTAACCCTGAAAACTACCGTCCAATAGCAGTTTGTTCGTCACTTTCCAAAGTTATGAAGAGTATGATTAATCCTCATCTTGTGAAATATTTAGAGTCCAACAATTTGCTGAGCGATCGCCAATATGGTTTTTGTAAACGTCGCTCTACTGGTGATTTGCTGGCGTTACTCTCTGAAGTGTGGAACAGGCCCATTCATGGATTTGGTGAGAGTAAGGTTGTAGCCCTGGATATTTCCAGCGCGTTTGTCAGAGTCTGGCACAAGGCTCTCATATCCAAACTTATTGCTTTTGGTGTCGGTAGTCACTTCTCTCGATTTATATCGAGTTTTCTCAGTGATCGCTCTATAAGAGTGGTTATAGATGGAGCCTAATCGGATGAGTTCAGGATAAACACTCTCCTACTCTTTTTCTAATATTTCTTAACGACTTCCTTTTTCTTACTTCTATCTACTCTTTTGCAGATGACAGCAACATTTGTCGCTCACATTTTTTTGATCGTAGGCCGAGTCTTCTGGAGATTGAGGTAAAAACGCGGAATATGAACGACACACTTCCAAACGTCCTGTCGAAAATCTCTGAGTGGGGTCGCGCGAACAGGGTCGACTTCGATGCGCGCAAGACCCAATGTTGCTTTCTGACACACAGACGTGGTGGTGTGCTGTCATTTGTATCTATGAGTAATGTAGATATTGAGGAATCAGATGCTTTTGATGTTCTCGGCATGAGAATTCATTGTAACGTTCGTTGGAACGAGCACATATTTCGAGTGTCGAAAGACGCATTCAAGTATCTCGGCTTCTTAAGACGGTGTAACAATTACTTCACTCCATCTGATCTCCTTAATATTTACAAGACCTATATCCGACCCAAATTAGAATACAACTTTCATGTATGGGCCGGTGCTTCAAAGTCTATTTGGGAGCTTCTCGACCGCTTACAGGAGAGGGTGAAGGTTCTTATTAATGACGGTACGGTAGCCAATTCTATCGATTCATTAGAGCATCGTCGCAATGTGGCGACGATACGTTTGGGGAACAATCTTCCTGCGAATGTTTTTCCTGCCACTTACGACATGAGCAAATAAATCGAACGTCCACCAACACTACTCTATCTATCCTCCCTCCCACAACCTATTTTCCTAGTACCAGCACAATGCACTGCATGTGTAGGGGTTATCCCCTGAGTGCTGATCTTATTGGAAAAAAAAAAGTTGCAGTAGCTTATAATGTACAGGGTGTCCGCCGAGAAGGTAGACTACTTTGTTTTGCCGGCATTTTGGTAAGCATTAGTCTTAACAGTTCATATTTGGCAGTCGTGGAGTAGAGACGCAGCAAATATATTACGGACAAATATCCAGTAAACCAACGTGTTTTAATCGTTAAAACATTTTATCAAAATCAAACATCGATTACTGTGACGATGAGAAAGTTATGTGAAATTTCATTTTCATTTGAATGGTTATGTGAATAAACAGAATAGTTGGTTCTGGGCAATGGAAAACCCTCAAATTATTCATCAGTAACCTTTGCATCCATTAAAAGTGACAGTTTGGTGTCTAATTTAGTCAGGAGGAACCATTCGACCTTATTTCTTTGAGACTAAAAACGGTGTAAAGGTAACTGTCAATGGCGAGCGATATCGTGATATGATTGAAGACTTTTTATCACCATAACCGCATGCTTGGGGCTTCGCATACAGCCAAGATTATTATGGAAATACTGCGAGACCTCTTTCCACAACAAATTATTTCAAGGAAAGGTGATGTTGATTGGCCTCCACGGTCGCCTGATTTGACTGTTCCGGACTTTTTTTTGTGGAGATATCTGAAAAGCAAGGTTTATGCAAACAAACCGGAAACGCTGGAGCAACTAAAACAAAATATTCGTGATGAAATTAATGAAATACCGCGTGAAATGTGAGAGAATGTAATGAAAAATGTGCTCAAAAGGGCTCGCATTTGTGAGGCTAACAGAGGCGGGCACTTATCTGATATTGTATTCCATAAATAATTTTCGTGTAGAACTTTGTAAGTGGCTCCGTGGTATCAATTTGCATTCTAATGCCTTTCGTATGGTCTCATAGTAGAGAGTATCGAAGACCTTCTTGTAGGCTATAAATGGGAGATCGCCATCAACAGACTCGTCCACGTAGTTGTGTTGAGGCTATTGCCTTGGTCTATGCATGATTTACGCTGTTTTATACTTGTGGCAAATGCATTGATCTATCATAACATGCCAAAGAGCAGAGAACAGCCAGCAAGCTAAGATATGTCTGTTATTCAATTAGGCTCTGATCATAAAGTTTTAGAATGAACACAGATTTATTTACATATTTTATTTTGAAATGGAAGCAATGTGCCTTGGCAGTTGAAATGCTTGCTTACAAAACCAGGCAACCCAGGTTCGAATCCCACAAAGGATAAAAAATTGTCATCATGCTTTTTAAATTGAATTAATTGAAACGTTAAAAAGCTTCTATCCTTTTCCAAAACAATGCAATGGGATTCGTGTCAAAAAGAAAAGGTCATCACCTAAATAAGCCTATTTTGAGGGCATTGAGAAATTCTAGCATATATTTCGTGCCGTTTTATTTCACCTTTTTCTTTGTCTTTAACCAGTTGATGGTCTGATATTACGACTTGTAGGACATCCAGCATGCTCTGGCCTTCATTGTCAATGTTAAGAACATAAAACCCTCCTGGCATTGTGGAGGATTTCGATTAGTCTTCTGACGTATATACTAACTAATCACTGTATGATTACACGCATGGAAACCATATTATGGCCACTGTAGAAACTGTCAAGATGAGTTAAATGAAAAATCGGTACTACACTTTCTTCGTGACTGACGCGCTGTTAGGAAGCTTAGACCAATGCATCTGAGTGCATGTTTCTTCCGTGATCTGAACTGTGTCTCAGGGATATTTTTTCTCCGTCACTTCTCTAGGGAGTATATTGGCTTTCCACAAAGCATCCGTGGCTTTGTTGCAGTTTCATTAATCAAGTTGATTTTTTCAAAGCTAAGTAGTTGATTAATCCACTGTAGCTCCTCTCTGTTTAATCGCGTAGTGGTGAAGATTCTGAATAAGTGGTGGTGGTGATCTTTACTTAGTATTGTAGTATTTTTCCCAGTAGGTGGCGTTTTCTCTTTACTATTCGTCTGATGTTTGTCATCATTGCTAGAGGTAAGCTGGAAGGTCAGAGGAGCTGCTTCTTTATTTAGATGGAGTTGTCTGGAGGGAATCTCTTTATTAAACACTCGAAACCACAATTAAATTTTATTCGTCATGTCCTTTGCTGGGACTCAACCTGGGCCGCGTGTGCTGTTATGCGTGCGCTCTAATCACTACACCACGCCACTACCGTGAAATATAGTCCATGTAAAGTGAAATAGTATGCCAGGTGAAGAGAGATGGTGTAGTCATGTAAGGTAAAATAGTGTACCATGGTAAAGTTCAATAGTGTAGTCATGTAAAATAAAATAGTGTATCATAGTAAAGTGCAATAGTGTAGCCATGTAAAGTAAAATAATGTACTATGGTAAAGTGCAATAGTGTAGCCATATAAAGTAAAATAGTGTACCATGGTAAAGTGCAGTAGTGTAGCCATGTAAAGTAAAATAGTGTACTATGGTAAAGTGCAATAATGTAGTTATGTTAAGTAAGATAAAGTATCGTGGAAAAGTTCAATAGTGTAGTCATGTAAAGTAAAATAGTGTAGCGTAGTAAAGTGCAATAGTGTAGCCATGTAAAGTAAAGTAGTGTACCATAGTAAAGTGCAATAGTGTAGCCATATAAAGTAAAATAGTGTACCATGGTAAAGTGCAGTAGTGTAGCCATGTAAAGTAAAATAGTGTACTATGGTAAAGTGCAATAGTGTAGTTATGTTAAGTAAGATAAAGTATCGTGGAAAAGTTCAATAGTGTAGTCATGTAAAGTAAAATAGTGTAGCGTAGTAAAGTGCAATAGTGTAGCCATGTAAAGTAAGATATAGTATCGTGGAAAAGTTCAATAGTGTAGTCATGTAAAGTAAAATAGTGTAGCGTGGTAAGGCGCAATAGTGTAGTTATGTAAAGTAAAATAGTGTAGCGTAGTAAGGCGCAATAGTGTAGTCATGTAAAGTAAAATATAGTGTAGTGGAAAAGTGCAATAGTGTAGCCATATAAAGTAAAATAGTGTACCATGGTAAAGTGCAACAGTGTAGTCATGTAAAGTAAGATATAGTATCGTGAAAAAGTTCAATACTGAAGCCATGTAAAGTAAAATAGTGCAGCATGGTAAACTGCAATAGTGTAGCCATGTAAAGTAAAATATTGTAGCGTGGTGAGGTGCAATAGTGTAACAGTAAAGTGAAAAAGTATACCACGTAAGTTGAAAAGGCGTTTCTTATAAAATGAAATAGTGTGCCATGTAAAAGTTCACTACTGATTAATAAATTTAAGAAACGTAGTACTTTTCTGTTGCTTTAATACAAGTATGCGTCACCAGAAATACCATAACTTTCTGCATTTTTATGATTCATCCTTCATTCAGTTTGTTTTTATTAGTTTTTGTTTTTTTGTTTTTTTAATAATTTATTCAAATTAAAATGATTAATAAAAAAATTTACTTTGTTTATGACTTAATCGTATGACTTCTTCAATAACTGTTTACTCTTTAGGATTTGAAGAAAAGAAAAAATATTTTTAATTTTTAAATATAAATTACTATTGTTATTCTTCGAAAAGAATTTCGAAGAAATTAATATGATTTGTAAACTGAGGACATTTTGTTAAATAAATAAAAAAATTAATAAAAAATTTTTTATGACTAAAACGTACGACCAGAAAAGTGTGATAAGAATGCAAAAATTGAATCAAAAGTGAGACAAATACTCGTAAATTAATAATTTTATGGAGAAATCAAAATTACTCTTCTACTCTGGTATAGCTTGTACTATAACTGAAAATAAATCAAAGTGATGAATCAATATTTTATTTATCTTTTTGTTTTTTGTTTTTGTTTTTTGTTCGTTAACAATAACAGTAAACAAAAGTCGTTAAGATGGTGCGTTTACAGTATCGAAGATATTCCAAGAAATGCTATGCAAATAGTCCACTTTTTAAAATTCAAAAGGAAATGCTTTACAAATGAGTTTGCTTCAGTAGCCGAACACAGAAGAGATTTCCAAGCGCTATGATCTTCTGCACTACTTCTCCAATTTCTGACACCAAGTTTTGAGATGTCTTCCTTTACATGATTTTTCCATTGAAGTTTCGATCTTGCCCTTCAGGTTCGTACTCAAATGAGTTCTTACCTGGAGGATGTTCGTCCGTTCTCACAACATGACCTAGCCTACGTAATCGTTGCAATTTAATGTCGGTTGGGCCATTTAAAAGTTAAAATTTAAAAATGCAATAAAACAAAAACGGTGTGAAATTTTGCCAAATTAATTTTGTTGTTGTTAAGTAGAATTGTTTCGGTTAGAAATAAAATATTATTTCATTCAGATGGCTGCCGCGGCTGGCCTCACAGTACCCCATTGGATCGAACCAATTTTCGAAATCTTTTTCGAGTATATGGCATCGTATCTCGGCAATGGCATCACGAATGTTAGCCTTCAAATGCTTAATTGTTTCTGATTTGTCTGCATAACACTTGTTTCTAACGGCGCTCCACAGAAAATAGTCCAACGGTGTCAAATCGTAGCTTCTAAGCGGCCAACTGACATCACCATTTCGGCTAATTAAACGGCCATCAAAAGTTTGTCGTTTTGTTCTTAAACTGTTTGTTTAATCCAAAATAGCATCTATTCGCCATAATTGTTTTTCTTTTTATCTCAAAACTGATGGTGTTCGTTTTATTTATGGGGTCGCTGACTTTCTCAAAGTAGTAGCCTTCGACTTCCACTGTCTGCCCGAGTCTACTGAACGTTTTGCGTGTTGATACCATCAACATCGTTTTATCTCCGTTTCTTGCCAAAACACCCACTTTAGCAGATTCTTACTTGACTTTTCCGAAGGTGCTAGTAATTGCTCGTAATGTTTTACCCATGATGTCAATGTCGTTGGCATAAGCGGGTAGTATGTGTTGTCTGGTTCAAAGTGTGCCACTACATTCAGCAAGATGTTAAAAAGATCACACAAAAGGCTGTTTCCCAGTCCAAAACCTCGGCTCGGAGATGTTCTTTTCTATTTTAATTGCGGATCGCGTATCAGCGTCATCCTACAAAGTCGTATTAATTTTGCAGTAACACCAAACAAAACCTTTGAACGCATGGGGCTGTCAAAAGCAGCCCTAAAGTCGACAAATAGATGGTAGGAGTCGATCTGTTTTTATTATGATTTTTCAAGAATTTGGTCGCAAATATTTCGTCGATAGTGGATTTGCCAGGTCTAAAGCCGTACTGTTATGGCCCAATTAACACACGGGCTGAAAAGTTCTGGGCCTAACAAAGAAACCAAATTTTTGTTGTTGAACATTAGCTCTATTCTTCAACGTGATCTCCATCAATAGCAATGCAATCATTCCAGCAACGCTCTAATACTTCAGTACGACTTTTGTAGAACGATTTATCTTTTGGCTCAAAATAGGCCTCAGTTTCTGCGAGAACCTCTTCATTGGTGCAAAATTTCTTACCGGCGAGTATTTTTTTGAGGTTTGCGAACAGCCAGTAGTGGCCTGGAGCCAAATCTGGCGATTACGGTGGATATGGGAGCAATTCGAAGTTTAATTCATGTAGTTTTGCTATTGTTTTGATTGACTTGTTTTTGGTCAACAGTGAGCAAACGCGACACCCACTTTGAATAGAGATTTCGCCAACACGTTCTTTTGATATTTCTATAATGTGGGCTAACTCACGCAACTTCACCTTTCGATTATTCAAAACGATTTTGGGGATTTTTTTATGTTTTCTGTTATAACCGCCTCATTTGGTCGTCCACTGCGTTCTGGATCATCGGTGTCCCTACGACCACGTTTGAAGTCAGCAAAGCAACGTTTTTTTGTTGTTTTCGATGGAGCGGAGTTCCTGTAACACTTTTCAAGCCACTGCTTTGCTTGAACGGCAGTTTTTTGCATCAAGAGTCAGTGTAGAATTAAAACACGAAATTGTTTTTGATCCATTGTTCTGAAAATAGCAAAACTAGCGTCACTCTTCGCACAATAACTCACAAGCTAATTAGTAGAATATAATGAAATTTGAACAGCTGTCTTTTGAACGTTAGCCGTTACTAAAAAAGCGCCATCTACGTGTTAGGTGAGGAACTTTTCAACCCATGTTAGCTCGTCAACTTTAGGTTTTAATCTTTCGCAGAGTACACTCGATAAAATTTTATATGTGATCGGTCGGAGACTTATTTCTCGCATAAAAGTATTTTTTTTATTCCTCAAGTGTGGCCACTTTTGTCCAAAGATTAAAATAAGAAAATATTATTTGTTTTAATTGTTTTTTTTTCAATATTATCTTGCAATATTTATGTTTTTTTTTCAATATAAAAGCAATCATTTTTTAAATATTTATTTAAAAAAAAAAAAATGTTATTTGCCTCCCAATATCGGATGTGTTATTGCCAGCTCTACCTGGCTGGTACATTCAATAAATAAATCCAATATTTATGCGCATGGAATAACATTTAAAAACAACAAAAAAGCAAAGAAAAAAATTCTCGAGTTGTAAAGCGATATTGACAACAATAATGATGACAGTGACAACAAAATTCAATTCAAATTCATTTGGATTCGGATACGGATTCGATACAAATGCCTTTACAAGGTGTTCAACATGCTTAGCAACGAGATTGCATCTGTAGAATATCATATTGTATGATATTTATTGCTGCTGTTGCTGTTGCTGCTGCTGCTGCTGCTGCTGCTATTGTTGTTATTATTGTTGTTTTGTTTTTAATGCGATTATTTTGAATTGCAAAAGATTTACGCTGGTATTTTATATTGAAAAAACAAGAAGAAGAAAAAAACATGAAATGAAAAGAACACCATTAGCCATGCACAAATGAGCGTAAGTTTAGTAGAAGATACACACACACACATACACACATACACACACACAAGTCATGACTGACCGACCGATAGTATTGAATTGAATTGAAAACAGTACGACGACGGGTATTTACAAGTTTTGAATTTCAATTCACGTCATGTAAAATATTTCGCACATAAAAAGCACAACAAATTGCAAATTGTTAGTAAATTGCGAAAGAAAAATGAATGAAAAACTAATTGTTTTCAATGTGGAAACAAAGGAAAAAATATCGATTTTTTTATTCTTTTTTTTTTTGTAAGGAATTAAAATCAATTCAGTTTCAAGACCAGGTTCAATAGCCCTAAAAGGAATTATTACTGTTGGAAGTTAATACTTTTTGACTTGTTAAGATTTTTAAGAATACATTTAAATACTGTACAGTTTTTTTTCTTCAATTTTTGTACATACATAAATTTTGTGATGCGCGACATGTGTGTTAGTTAAAGTTTTCAGTCGTTCATAGTCGTTCATTAGCTAACAATTCTAAATATTTATTAGCAATTCTATTTGTGGCTGAAGATAATTCTTCACACTTCTCACATAAAGGGTCAGCCAACTAACGTTTTTTTTCAACTTGTGCTTATTTCGTGAATGGTAATACTTTTCCTTCCGCTGAACGAATATGGTTGTGTATACGTTTGAACAACGCTGGGAATCTGGGCCTGTGATCGACTTACAGAAGATGCCTATTTTGCCAAAAAAAATCATCTTTTCAGTTGAAGCTCATTTTGATCTGGGCGGGTATGTAAACAAGCAAAATTGTCGCATTTAGGTCACAGAAAGCCCACATGCATATATTGAAAAGCCGATACACCCAAGACGAGTCACTGTTTGGTGCAGAGGCGTAATTGGGCCATTTTTCTTTGAAAATGAGCAAGGAGTGGCCGTTTTGTTCACAAAAATTAAAGAGGAGGATATTAGCAACATATGGTTTCAACAGGACGGCGCTACGTGCATTATCAGCCGCAGAGCTGATGTAGTTTGGCCACCTCGGAGCTGCGATTTGACACCGTTGGACTATTATTTGTCGGGTGCCGTCAAAGATAAGTGTTACGCCAACAAGCCAGAGACAATTGACGCTTTAAAGGACAATATTCGTGAAGCCATTGGTGAAATACAGCACGAAAATCGATAATGTGCTTAAAAATTGAACCGATCCTGTAGGCTACTGCTTGGCCAGCCGAGGCAGCCATTATTAACCGGATGGATTGTACTTTCAAATTAAAAATAAATTTGAGAAAATATTCAGTAGTTTTTTTTATAACATTTTCAAAAAAAAAAAAAATATTTGACGGACCCTTTATTACGAATTTTGATAATAAAATTAAATGAGCGTCGTTAGTTTCTTAGTCTATTTATCGTTAAATGGCAAACCTTACTGGTTTTTTATGGCATTGCCACATATCACGAATTGTTTTGTTACACAGATAAACCGAATAAAAAAGAATTACGTTTTATAAGTGACAAAAAGACTGTCTTCATCACCAGTGTTACCTGAAATGTCAACACTTCTTCGTTTGACACAATTTAACTATTTAGTGTTAACCAATATCAACACCATCTAGTGACAAGATTCGCAGATACTTTCTCTAAACCATTTGAGCAAATTAAATAGAGTGCTTGCTTGGCACTCGACCTTATTACCATGTAATGGTATATTATTAATGTACCACCTAAAGTTTCTCTCACAGGGATGTTAAACCTCTCACATCCAATATCCTAACATAATAGGTCATTCAATAAGTCCGTAGGATAACACATAGATGGCGTTGCTAGAATTTTGTTCATATGATTTTTATTTATTACTAATATTCAAACAATACGTGTATAAATTTGACAGCAATCTGAATATTGATTCGTGAGTTATAGCATTTTGTGTGAAGAAAATTTTGTTATTGAAAAACATAAAATTGAAAAAAGTTAATATTGAGTTCTGATAAAGCTTTGCTTCTTGATAACAAAAAATACAGTGGCAACCAAACAATGGCTTGATAAACATTATTCGAACTCTGCTCCATCGAGACAAATGGTAGGAAAGTGGATTGCTGAACTTAAACGTGGTCGTATCAGCGCAAATGATGCAGAGCGTAGTGGACGCCCAAATAAGGCTGTTATTCCAGAAAACATAAAAAATTCCCCAAATTGGTTATGAACGATCGCAGATTGATGTCGCACGAGCTAGCTGACTTTGTAAAGATATCAGATGGTAGTTTTTTTTACCACTTCACACGAACACTTGGGTATGCGAAAGCTCTGTTCAAAGTGGGTGCCGCGTGAGTTCACAAATCGTGTCGCAAATCGATGAAAATGATGGCAAAATTGAATAAATTGGGCTTCGAGTTGCTTACCTACCCATCGTATTCTCCAGATTTAGCCTCCAGCGACTTTTTCTTGTTTTCAAACCTGAAGAGAAAGAAATTTAAGTCCACTGATGAAGTAACCGTTGAAACTGAGACCTATTTTGACGAGAAAGAGAACTAAGAGAACGCACTATAAAAGTGGTATCGAAAAGTTGGAAAATCGCTATACTGAATAATAAAATCGAGTTTTTGTCAAAATTTCGTTTTTTTACCTATCCTACGATCTCATTGAGTGAACTGTTACCGTAGAGATCGTTTGTAGCTCGTAAACTTCATTCGTTCGTCATTCTATCCATCTTTCTCTTTCGTAATTCTCTTTGAGGGTTATTGGCCTAGGGAATTCGTTGATCCAACCCGTTCAGCGTCTCAGTGGTTAGCATGAGCAGGTTTTTGTCAGCGGTTTCGTAAAAGTTGAAACCCTTCAAATTTCGCTATATAGCTTGTTGAACTTTTTGGGAAATACTTTTGTTTTCAGCAAATTTTTTATATCGGTTTTTTTTTGTAACGATTCATAAATTTTGATTGGCAACACTTTTTTATTTGACAACAGCTGACATTTGCATTTTGTATAGTTTGGTTTGCCATTTCATTATGTATAGAACTGCACCGCCGCCAATTCGACTAATGGGCTGAAGCACAAATTAATATTGATATTGAATTTTCATTCAAAATTTTTTCCTTTTTCGATAAAGCCCATTTTTGGTAGAATGGATACGTAAATAAGTAGAATTGTCGCATTTGGCATGAGAATAATCGACAAACTTTTGTGGAAATACTATAATAGCCACAGAAAATTACTGTTTCGTGCGCTTTATGGGCTGGCAAAGTCATTGGTTCATATGTCTTCAAAAACGATGATGGTTAGAATGTTACTATCCAAGGTGAACTGTACAGGGACGTGATTAGAATTTTTTTCGTACCTCAATTAGTTGGCGTTAATCTTGCTGACATGTGGTTGCAACCGGACGGAGCCACATGCTGTACAGCGCGCGCTACAATTGGTTTACCCAAAGAAACTTTTGGCGAAAGAGCAATTTCACGTAATGGTCCAATTAATTGGCCATTAAGATTGTGTAATTTAACCCCCTTGGATTATTTTCTTTGGGGTTATGTAAAGTCACTTGTCTACGTCGATAAACCTCAATTAGTTGGCGTTAATCTTGCTGACATGTGGTTGCAACAGGACGGAGCCACATGCTGTACAGCGCGCGCTACAATTGGTTTACCCAAAGAAACTTTTGGCGAAAGAGCAATTTCACGTAATGGTCCAATTAATTGGCCATCAAGATTGTGTAATTTAACCCCCTTGGATTATTTTCTTTGGGGTTATGTAAAGTCACTTTTCTACGTCGATAAACCAGAGACAATTTCACACCGAAGAGTTATTGTTGAAATACAGCCACATATGTTGCGAAAAGCCTGTAAAAATTGGGGTTCCAGATTGCACCTTGTACGCGCCAGATGTGACTCGATATTATAAAACAGTTGTGAAGTCAACTTAAATTTTGGGAATATGTGAAAAGGGTACTCTATGAAGAGTTTTAGGGTTCACTAGTAGATTTTATTGGTACCAAAGATCAGCAATGAATACTGAAAACATGAGTATACTCAAATCATGATTCATAAATTCTTATACTCATACTCATCATAATGACTACGTACTCTAAAGCAGCATCAGGCAAACTAATTTCAGTGCATTTTACAATTGTGGTAGTAATTTAAGAGTCTCTCTCTCAGACCACACTGGAAGAAAAAATTGCATTTTGTTTCTTACACAAATGGTTGTGTACACTGGAAAGAGCGCTTTTACACTTTATGAGTTTACATATGGTAGGTATGTTTTTTAATAAAAATCTTGAGAACAAGCATATTAAAAAGTAATTTTTAAAGGATAAAAGGAATAATAAAAAAATTAAAAAAACAAATTCAGACAAAAACAATGACAGAAAACCAAAAAAAAAAAAAAAAAAATGTAATTAAAAAAATGTAATGAAGCACAACAACAAACACCAATTAAGAAAAACATCAAATTAAAAAGAAATTTAAAATAAATAAAACATATTGAATGATATGTTTAACAACATTATCAATTAAAAACTTTTTCTCGCAATGTATTTTTCAGTTTATCTTCTCTTTATTTCTCTCTGTTTATTTCTTGTCTATGCATGTGAGTTCGCAGGTGTAAAAACAAAAGAGAAAATTCTCTCAGAGCAACTCTTTGCCTCTCGATGCTTTGTAGCATGAATACTCATAAGTACTCATGAATGATTAGAGTCATTTAATTTACTCACAGATAATTTAAATCATTTATGAGTATTATGAGTACTTTCTGAGAAAAGAATTAATGAGTACAACGCTTTTTTAAATTGATGAATCAGTATTAATGTGAGTATGATTGAATATCAGTAGTTGAATTTGAATGATGTGTACTCACTTATAATTATGAATTCATGAGTGAGTATGAGTAGCAAAAAAGCGATTTATTGCTAATCTCTGATCGGTACATAGCTTATAACCGAATTCAACATTTTCTTGGTATACAACATATGGCATAAGTATCACATATGACATAACAAATATGGTATTTTGGTCATTATAATACAGTATTCGATAAACGCCAAAGTGTTAAGACAAATATCTTCAATCGCTATAATAATGTCGAATTTTGTGTCTAAAAAAGATATTTTGTGGGGAAGTCTGATAATCTACTTTCATTTGAAGAAAGGTTATCGATTGCTGAAGGTTATCGATTGTTAGTAGGAGCTTATGGTCAATATGCACCAACTCAAAAACCATGTGAACGTTGGTTTGCGCGATTCAAAAGTGGTGATTTCGTCAGAGAAGAAGAAAAGAGGCTTAGCCAGCCGAAAAAGTTTGAAGATGGGGGATTGGAAGCATTACTCAACGAAGATTGTTGTAAAACGTTGGGAGTCACACAACAAGCCATTTCTCTTCGTTTAAAAGCAAGCAAATTGAGTCCCATATGAATTGAAGCCGAAAGACGTTGAAAGACGATTTTGCATGTCGGAAATGATGCTTAAACGCTAATTTTTGCATCGTATTGTTAGTGGTGATGAAAAATGGATACATTACGATAATTCCAGGCGGAAAAAGTTATATGTTAAGCCTGGCCAATCAGCCAAATTAACGCCGAAGCCGAATATCCATGATGCCAAGGTAATGCTCTTTATTTGGTGTGATCAGAAGGGTGTTTTTTAAAGGGTCCACTATCTAACGTTTTTTTCAATTAGTGCTTATTTCTTGAACGGCAACACTTAGCTCATGTCCGATTTGACAGATAATTAGTTTTATTCTTCCGCTGAACGAATATAGACTTACAGAAGATGCCGATTTTGCTAAAAAATCATCTTATCAGATGAAGTTAATTTTGATCTTGGCGGGTATGTAAACAAGCAAATTTGTCGCATTTGGGGCACAGAAAAACCGCACGCATACATTGATAAGCCGATACACCCAAGACGAGTCACTGTTTGGTGCGGATTTTAGTCCAGAGGCATAATTGGGCCATTTTTCTTCGAAAATGAGCCAGGAGTGGCCGTTACAGTCAATGGCGATCGTTATCGGGCCATGTTGAACGAATTTTTGTTCACAAAAATTGAAGAGGAGGATATTAGCAACATTTGGTTTCAACAGGACGGCGCTATGTGCCACGCAGCCGAAGCTACACTCGATGTTTTGCGCCCTGTTTTTGAAGATCGCATTATCAGCCGCAGAGCTGATGTCGTTTGGCCACCTCGGAGCTGCGATTTGACACTGTTGGACTATTATTTGTCAAAGATAAGTGTTATGGCAACAAGCCAGAGACAATTGACGTTTTAAAGGACAATATTCGTGAAGGCATTGGTAAAATACAATCTATAATGTGCTTAAAAATTGGGCCGATTGTGTAGGCTACTGCATGGCCAGCCGATGCAGCCATTTGAATGAAATTATTTTCCATTATTAACCGGAAGGATTGTACTTTCAAATAAAAAAAGAAATTTGAGAAAAAAAATTATTTGACGGACCCTTTATTATGGGCTGTTAAAATTGGATCAGTTGATTACAGAGGACCTATACCGAACACAATTGATTCGTTTGAAGAGAGAAATCAATGAAGAACGAACTGAATATTCGACCAGACACGAAACCTTAATCTTCCATTATGGAAACGCTCTGCCATATGTTGCAAGATCGGTCAAAAACTATTTGGAAAAAAGTAGATGGGACGTTTTGGCTCACCCGCCTTATAATCCAGACCTTGCCCCTTCTGACTACCATTTGTAGCGATCGATGCAGAACGACTTTACTGAAATACACTTCACTTCAAAACAGGGTATCAGAATATCAAAACCGAAGTAGTTCTTTTGGCGCGGAATCCTTATGCTACCAGAGAGATGGCAAAAAATAGTGGCTGGCGATGGACAACATTTTGAATAATGTATCAATTCAAACGCATTTTTCAAGCAATAAAATCGACATTATTAACTTGTATACCCAATACATAAGAATTGAAAATTAGGTAGAGACAAGTTCAAGTCCATTTTAAAGACGAGTATAAAGCTTTTTTTTTTTTTTTTTTTAGAGAACTTCCGTATTAAACACTTTATTTTTGATAATTTTAGTGCATAAATCCGGCAATTGTTTATTTTTCTTGTCTTATGTTTTAAAAGGAATTTCTAAAAATGATTTTTCTTTAAATAGTGAAATGACTCATATGTTAGAACAACAACTAAACAAAATTTTAACCATATCTCTACATGAAACTACAAGTACATATGCACTAGTTGTTAACAAATGATAGTTAAAAAACAAAACAAAAAAAGTTCTAAAAATGTTTTAATAAATTGCTGTCTAAAATTGTACTTTTTTAGTTTTTTAGTTTTTTTTTTTGGTACCGGGTAACTAACTATGCCTTATTTCTTATCTCTCGTTTCTAAATGCCGTAAAACAAAGTCGTAAATTCTTTAACAAATACTTGGCTTTTGTTGTTTTGGTAGAATTTGAAATATTTACTTTAAAATTTAGACGAAAAAACAAAAAAACAAAAAAAAATTAGAACTTTTTCGTATGTGAGTACCACCAGCCAATCCATCCATTCATTCATATATTAAATATTCGTTGTATTTTGTACGTAGAAACGAAAAGGTTTACCTCAACATTTATTAAAAGAACGTGTTGTGGGTCGATTGGTGAAATAGGCTGTGGCAAATGAAGTACATGGGCTCTTCACCAACCCACATTTTATGTCTGTGTGTGGGGGGAATAGGTAGACATCGAAGCCACAAAGACTGACTTCATAAGACGTTAATTCTGTAGTAAAGAAATAAAGTTTTTTTTCTTTAATTTTTTCATTTAAATGGTCTTCTTTCTGTCTTTCTGTCTGTTGTAATACCTGTAATAATAACGTTTAATGTTTTGTCGTTTTTAACACTTCATTTTCAGTTGAATTCAATTCAATTTAATTTTTATGCATTTTTGGTTTCGTTCTTTTGTTTTTTTCTTCTTTTTTTTTGTGAAGACTTTAAGTCAAGCGTTTTATTATAAATGTCATCAATTATATATTTTTTTTCTTCTACGTTCGAGATAAAGAAAAATTAAAAAAGAAACAAAATTTCGAAACCATAAAATAAGCTTTTGAAATTCATATGAAAAGCGAGTAGAATAATAATGATTTGAAAATTTACATAAATATTCTCTAAAGTAAACGACTAAAGCTTTACATAAAGAACTGGAGTAGTAATATTTGAGAACAAACTCAAAGATATCTTGAGGACTGCTGCAAATCTGATGAAGATGAGATTATATTAGATTACGTTATGCAATGGCTCACTCGCAGTTAGCGAGGGCAAGGAAGCGCTATGCAGCATTACAAAGAAACTTAAAAACTCATGAAGACTCTAAAAGCAGACATGAGTTATTCGATCAATGTAAAGGCTACCATTTTAATTGCTAGAATATGAGTATATGTCACTCAGGTAGCCCCCACTTAATAGAATTGGTGATAACAGCATTCGCTATGCGATTCAGTTCAGGTACCTTGGAATGGTTAGGGGAGAGCGTATATGCTTCCACGTACATCTCACGCATGTTAGGCACAAATTGTCGGCTATTGTTGGAAAGATTAGACGCATACTAAGAAGTGATTGGGATCTCAGCAGCTGTGCCATATATGATAGGTTGTTCTCAGTATGTGCTGCGAGCCATACGCTGTGTGGTACGAAACGATTCTTATTTGTCAGAGAACTGCACTTTTGACATGTGTTCCGGTGTGTCGAAATGTATCTACCGATACTATGCAGGTTCTTGTTGGTGCAGTACCACTTAATTTAGAGATAATACGTCGAAGTATTGCCTACAGAATCAAGAAAGGACTGCGACTTCGAAGACATGATTGGCTTTCTGCTTCTGATCCTGACATGGTAGGTATAAGGATTTTTTGCAGGGCTGCCTCGTAGTATGGCAGAATTCAAGTTGGGTGAACAATGGGAAGGTAACATATGGGCTTATACCGCAAGTGACCTTTGTATAGAAGCCGCAGACATGGCTCTTTCAAAGCATATTTGCTTCGGATTAGACAGACTGAATTTGTGGACTGCCGGTGTGGGATAGGAACTGACTACACGTCGAGACTATGCTAACATTAGGAACTTAGATAGTATGGGTATTACTCATACTAGAGGGCTTGGTATTTCAGTAGGTGTTTGCTGAACGATCGGGCTCTTGGCAGTTTGGGCGCTTGCTCTATTTAGGAGCAGAATATGGAATGTTATGGCAGATACCCTCTAAACTTCCAATACTGGGGCTCACTGAGTTGCCGTTTTCCAGTTCTATAGTATATAGCAGTATGCACTGGTTGTTTGATTGATTTGCAGCCTGCTGCGCACTCTAGTTTGTCTCCTGCTTGAGGTTTTCTGTGTTGCAGTTTCTTGAGTTCCTTTTTTTCTGTTGGCTGTTTGTTATATTGCAGGAGTTTTCAGTGTTTCCTGTTTGCTCTTTGATGTCCGGACTCGTTTGGGATGTGCACTGGTAGTAGCATTTAAGCTACGAAGCTTGATTGGTGGCTTAATTCCGGTATAATGGGACCACGACCATAATGAGGCCGCCTTGTGGAAGCAGCGTGGTGGTTGTGGTTTAGACCTAAATCGCGGGAAGAGCTATGCTTGCTCGGTGTGGAGTTACACTCTTCACCGGCTGTCGTGACCCAAGATGGGGGTTATGTCCAAACAACATAGCTTCGAATTGGTACTCACTGGTAATTTAATCATAGGTGGGGGCGTTGGTTAAGGCAGTGAATGCGCTCTTGCTTTGGCACTGTTGTATAGAATCATAAGACTGGAACTCACTTTAAGCAACTGATTCAACATACCATATACATAATTCCCATAACATTCCACGAAAAAACACGGGGACTTCTCTCAGTCAATGAGCTGCACCCGATATTATTTTTAGACTCATTGAAAGGGATCTACAGTTTAACGCCGGCTCCGAACAGCAAATGCATTTAGAGAAGTTTTCAAAAGTAGTAATACTCATAACCTTAATGTTATGAAGTGATACCGCTGTTGAAAAAACTTTCTTCTCTTTGTTGAGATGGTCTGGCCTGGTCTTGAAGCGAGGTCTTACCTACCAAACCACAGCGACACATGATGATATGAACTCTTTCATTAAGACTAGCGGCTTGTTCTACCTTCCTTTCTGCAATAAGAGCCATATTCCATCGCATCTGTTTTGCCACTCAGCCAGTAAATATAGAGTGACCAAGTAATACATCGCCTGCTGCTTTGTTTGTGCCTCCGCCATTTATCTGCTTTCAATGCATATGCCAAAAACAAACGAATTTGCACGCTGTAGTCGAATAATTTTATTTAAATTTTTCCCATTATAAGTTACGAAATTTAGTTTAATTATTAAGAAATACTTGAATGTCTTTCTCTTTTTTAAAAAAAAAAAAAAAACTTATTTCGCAAAATAAATTTTTAATTGATTTTAATTCCAAATGAAAAGCATAAAAAATAATGAAACATTTTTGTGGTTCGTCTATAAAATAAAATAAAAATCGAATCAAATCAAATCATAAAAATAAAACACAATTTCACTCATGTGAAAAATCAATTGAAAACCACAAATATTTCTAATCAAACGAATGATTAATTTTGAAAACGAAGCAGAGGAGAAACAAATTCTGCATTTCACACTTTTTGTTAAACAAAAACCAAAAAAAAAAAAAAAAAATCCAATGGCTTTTTCACATGCACAATATAATTTATGTGCATACGAGTATAGGAGCCATTTCACCTTTTCAAAAAATACAAGTTTTAAGTCACTGAAGATCAGGTCAATGATTTTCAAAAATTTGTAAATTTTTAAAAGAAAACCGCATATATTTTATATGGAAAATTCATAAATTTAAATAATAAAAGAAACTGCATTTCAATTTTAAAACATTTTAAGAGGTCACTGAGTTAAGACCTTTATAATCTGACGACTACTTGTTTAGCAACCATGCGGATATTTAACAGACGGACTAATAAAATCCATTGGAATCCATATGTACCACGTACACTTGGAAACATTACGATTGTAGTTTAAAAACTTTATGTGAATTCAATAATCGTGTAATGTAAAGAATCCAGACATAGACAGCCATTGAAAACAGAAAACGTCGTAAATTGTTACTAAAATGGTAAAACGAAAACACTACCATATCTCCGAACCTTTTGACTATACACCAGTATGACTGTAGCCAAACGTACACGTAGCTCAAAAAAGAGACGTTATTCCAAAAAATAGGCAATAAAATTCATGAAAGTGGATTATATAGGGTGTTTTTATGTAATGGTTTATAACTTTGAGTTGGCAACACTGCTTTATTTGCCAACCGATTTAACAGCTGATAGTTGCATTTTGTTTAGTATGGTTTGGCTTACAAATTGTCAAAATTTTTTATCAAAATAATGGTTCTGCTCGTCAAATTTATAATGCACTTCGGTTGAATTTGTTCTAAAGGAGACTATTTGGAGGCGTCGGATGAGACCCGTTACCTAAACTCGAGTCATTATTCCAAAAAATAGGTAGTAAAATCCATGGAAGTGGATTATATCGGGTGTTTTTATTTAATGGTTTATAACTTTGAGTTGGCAACACTGCTTTATTTGACAACCGATTTAACAGCTGATAGTAGCATTTTGTTTAGTATGGTTTGGCTTATAAATTGTTGAAATTTGTTATCGTGCACTTCGGTTGAATTTGTTCCGGTTGCATTTTTGCTTGAATGGGTACTTAAAAGAGCCTATTTTGGGACATTGCTATTTGCATGGAATAAAAAACACTAAAGGCGACTATTTTGAGGCGTTAGATGAGACCCGTTACCTAAAACAGGAGCTGCTGCACCATAAGGTCAGGTTCAAATATGAAATATCACATTTTCAAACTCCATCGGATATCTGATATGGTGTGACGACTGTGCAGTGAGGAGGAGACGACAGAGTATAATCTCTGTGAATGTGGTTGCTTAGGCAAACATTTGAAGGCGAACGTTTATGGGACTCTTTATTGGGCCTAAGCTGTGGTGTCGGCTGCCCATCGGTTATATTGTGGTATCCATATGGAAAGTTTCTTTTTTTATTGAGGATTATCTTCTGTAGACTGTTGTAGGTAATGCTGACATTGAACTGATTGATTGGGCTTTAGTTTAAGAAATGATCACTCATTGCGGCTTGGGCATTAACAAGCCTGATCTTAGAATGTTTGACACAACAGATCTTTTAGGTGGCAGTGCCATGGCTTATTGGACCTGTTCTTCAATAACAAGAATAATAAATAAATTAAATTTTTTTTTGTATATACATATGTACAGATTTATTATACTCGTATTTAGTGTTACATTTTTGTCCTCTACTGTTTAAAACAACAAAAATATTATTCTTTTTTGCTTTTCTAAGTTTGAATTCAATAAATTAGTTTTCCACTTTAATAAAATTACCGCAAAATTTTTTAACCGCTTTTGCTTAAATGCTTAACCCAAAACAATTTTTTTCTGTTTTTGTTTTTAACTAATCTGTATAGAGTTACACACTCTGTGGTCTGACGTTAATTGAACTCGAAATGTTAAATATTTAAGTCAAACTCTGCTCTCTTCATTACCATCGTCATAGTCATCGTCATCATCATCAACGTACGAGTACATATTTTATGGTTCAAAAGTAGAAAATTCAAGTGAAAAACTATAAAATAAATGTGTGTTTGGTTTTATGAAATATCTCTTAAAAATCTAAAAGTCATTTTTGTATTTTCTGTCTAAATCAACAATCAATAAAAACAATAGGGGGGGAGAGGGGGGAATGGGGGTTATTTTCCCTCTTTATTCATGGCAAGTCAATAAACTGGGTTAATCAAGTAAATTTATTTCACTTGCAAGAAAGTTTTTTTCAGTTGTTTTCTTTTCCTCAAGTTATTTTGCATTTTTTATTTGTTTGTAGCCATAAAACTTATTGAATATGAAATTGAAATTGGGTTTTTTTCAGAGGGAAAAATTTGTTCGATAAGTTTTTTCTTCATGTTTTCGATTCATTCATTCATGGCAACCACAAAACTTTGGTAATATTGAGCGAAGAATAAAAAAAAAAAAAATATGTAGCAAAAGAAGGCAAAAAAGTAATAAAAAATTGCAAATATTTGCAAGAGAAAATACATTTATTTGTTCACAAATTTTGTCAAGAAAATAAAAAATTAAAAAAAAATTCCATCGATTTATTATGCATAACTTTTTGTTCTTAAAAGCAAGTTATGATTTTGCAAAAGAGATCCAAATTTAAATTTTATAAAAAGTACGAATAGAGCATAAAAATAAAGTAGCTATGGAGCGATATTTTTCAGGTTTGCTAGTCTCACCTTTTTTGTGGATTGGAGTTACTTTAGCAACTTTCCAATAAGATGGAAAAGTACCGGTGAGATATACGTGCAAGCATGAAGAGCACTACTTCTGACCCAGAAAACTTGTCTAAGTGTCAAGAAATCTTTTATCAGACTCTGGATAAAATAAAAATAAATTAAATCGCCATTTCTATTTAAACCTTATCCTCTGTAGCAAATCATTTCGAAAACTCTTTAACTTTATTTTGTTTTATGGTATCATAAGAAGACGAGCTTGATCAACACCATATGAGTGGTACGAGTACAAAAAACTTCCTTTTTAATCACAAAAAAAAAAAAATTAAATTAAATTGTTAAACCGGAGTTGTTATAAATTGTTAATTTCCTTTTTGGCAGCTAAATGCTACAGTTGATAATAAAATTGTCATTTCGAATGTCTGTAAAGAAAGTCCTTAAAACATAAACTTTTTACTGTTTTGTAGATGCTTTTAATGACGATGACGACGCCTCAACTACTAAGCTTTTAACAGCCAGCCATGACACACTTTAATGCCCTCCAAACGTTATGACAATATTTGATAAACAAGAAAAAATAATTTGTTGTGCAACAAACAGTTGAAAGTTCTGTCTTCATCGTTATCGTCATCGTCATCGTCATAATGAAAATCGTAAAAAAAAAGTTTTCATATAAAAACACTGAACTGTGTTGGTGTCATTTTGTCTATTAAAGGCTTGATGATGTGTAAAAAGAGTAAATGAATAGAAGGAGTAGTAGGAGTAGGAGTAGAAGGAAGAGAAGGAAGCAGAGATTTAATTATTATTTTTATGAATTAAAGAGGACGATATATAGGAGAATACAGCAACGAGGAACTATTGCTCTGACTGTGAATACTGATGATAATGATGAATAATAAAGGGTCCGCCATCTAACGTTTTTTTTTCAACTAACGCTTATTTCGTGAATGGTAACACTTAGCTCATGTCTAATTTGACAGATAATTAGATTTATCCTCCCGCTGAACGAATATGGTTGGCTTGCGATCGACTTACAGAAGATGCCGATTTTGCCAAAAAAAATCATCTTTTCAGCTGAAGCTCATTTTGATCTTGGCGGGTATGTAAACAAGCAAAATTGTCGCATTTGGGCCACAGAAAACCCGCACGCATACATTGAAAAGCCGATACACCCAAGATGAGTTACTGTTTGGTGCGGATTTTTGGTCCAGGGGCATAATTTGGCCATTTTTCTTCGAAAATAAGCAAGGAGTGGCAGTTACAGTTAATGGTGATCGTTATCGGGCCATGTTGAACGAATTTTTGTTCACAAAAATTGAAGAGAAGGATATTAGCAACATCGCATTATCAGCCGCTGAGCTGATGTCGTTTGACCACCTCGGAGCTGCGATTTGACACCGTTGGACTATTATTTGTGGGGTGCCGTCAAAGATAAGTGTTACGCCAACAAGCCGGAGACAATTGGCGCTTTAAAGGACAATATTCGTGAAGCCATTGGTGAAATACAGCTGCACACAATCGATAATGTGCTTAAAAATTGGACCGATCGTGTAGGCTACTGCATGGCCAGCCGAGGCAGCCATTTGAATGAAATTATTTTCCATTATTAACCGGAAGGATTGTACTTTCAAATAAAAAAAGAAATTTGAGAAAATATTCAGTAGTTTTTTTTATGGCATTTTCAGAAAAAAAAAATTTGTTTGGCGGACCCTATATACAGATGCAGCCATAGTTTAAGGCATAATTAAAAACACTCACATACAGTTTCTAAGCCTAAGTATACCACTGGCTGCCACTTAAGGAAAGTTGCTCAATAAAGTCCACAGCCATCTAGCCAACTTATTAACTTATATCTTTAGTCATAAGGCTTTATTGGAAATATTTCCTTTTTATTTTAATTTTTATTTTCTACAAACGGTGGAGATTTTGTTCGGATTTTTTCCCTTTTTTTCGCAAGTAATTGCAAAAAAAAACGCTTTGAATTCCACAAGGTGGTGGAGAAAACTTATAAAAATTTTGCAAATTTTTCTTGTTCCTGTTGATCCACCTTATCATTGCAGTGGGGGGGGGGGGGGGTGTGGTGTTGTCAAAGTAATTTGGCCAACTTAATTTCATTGAAAACTTTTACTCATAAGGGAGGTTTTATTTTTTGTTTGTTTCTTCAATTCATCTCTTCTTTCTTTTGCTTTTCATATTTCCCTTGAGAATTCTCTGGTGAAGTGTAATCTAAAGAAGGATGCTGAAGAAGACAAACAATTTTGTAAAAATAATTATTAAAAAAGAAAGATGAGAAGAAAAGTAAAATAAAAAGGGGTTGCAGTGAACAATATAGTTGAATGGCAGACTTATTAATTGGAAATTCTAAAAAGTTATTAAAAATTAAAGGCTTTAAAGATGCTAGTGTTTGTTTTAGGACAAATTAAGAATTTAATTAAAAAACCGTTTAATATAATTAAATAATTTACTAAAAATATGAATTAATTGTCATTCTTTAGAAGTAATTTTAATAAGTTTTCTGTTTTTCCTTTGCAGGTAAATTTTAAAAATTTTAATGGCTTCTTCCACCATAAGGTATGGTATTTATATATGGCTTCTAATGGTAGTTAACCGTATGATAGGTAGGAAATATGAACATCAATCTAGGACGCTTCACAAGAAATATTCTCTAATGCGACCACGATTTTTTTGTTTATCAAACGTTATACTTAGTTTTGTTGAGTTTGTTAGGTGGTTTTAATAGAGAGAAGCAGAAAGTCATTGACGTAAGAGCTATAAATGAAAATGACCAAGAAGTTCAAACACTGAAAGCCGTATTCCAGAAAAGAGTGAAATAGGAGTCGCTAGCTCTGATGGAGTATTATATACCCTGTAGTCATTTGTCCACGATTTCCGTAAGGATTCTTAAGTGTTTGTCTTTGCCCATTAAATGAAGATGATGGTATAGCCCTTTTTGTAGAAGGTTTAAAGCAGTTGAAAGTCTTACTCAAAGTGGAACCTTCACCAATCAACATCAACGCGGTGTACGAGAACCAACGATTAGGTATTACGTTAAGAGGCCGTCCATAGCGCTAAGTTCGAACATTAAAGTTTAATTGTATACGTACGAAAGTAACTTTTCCGCAACATCCGCCCGACTGGTTGTTGATGTCGTTGTTGCTCCTGTTGTTGCAGCAGTGACCTGCGTTCTCTCTCTCTTTATTATGACGAGTCTGTGTAAAGCTCGTGTGGTGAGCAGCTTACCGGCATTCCACTTAGTACTCGATAAGAAAATCTCGCGGTTTTGAATTTATCCCGTCTGTGTGAGACAAAAATCCAGTTCACCGTCTTGTGATCCACACTTCGGCACAGGGTATAAGAAAATATGTTTATCTACTGTTGTGATAAGTTTAAAAAGGTGGTGCTTATGCACCCTACCTAAAGAACAAACAATGGTCTATTGTACGACAGTAGCCTTTATAAAGAAAAAGTAAGAAAAAAGAAATAAATAAAAGTAAACAGGAAAGAAAAGACAAGACACTGAGAAGAAGAAGTGTATACTGAATATAGAAGAAGAAACATTAAACACACAGAGCATAACACCCCAACACCGGGCGTCACCTTACCAGCCAGCTGATGTCTGAAAAGAATTCCTTTCCTAAGCACACTGATTACCCAATCAACGAGGAAATCATGGACACCACAATCAATCAATGCCTCCCTGATCGCCTCACTCTCCACATTATTGAAGACAATATCCAAAAAGGTCGCTAAGGCAAAAATCTCATAGTTCAGCCCCTTTCAATATGACTAACAACCCCATTAAGTGCAGTTTCTGGAATCCTACCTCTCAAGTGGGCCCACTGAGCCCCACTAAAGGTGCTTTTATCGATCCTGCTCCTCTTATGTAAATCGACTACTCTTTCCATCGTTTTCAGCAAAAACAATGAGAGACTGATCGGCCTAAAGTCAGCGCGCATGTAGTGGGAAGCCCTAGCGGCTTTGGTTGTGAAAACCAACATTACCCTTTTCCATGTCCTAAGCACAATTCTGCCAGTCAGGCATGCCCTAAAGACGCCAAAAAGTAGCAGCAGGGCAGAATTGGTGACACTCTGCAACATGGCCGAAAAAATCATATTCGTGTGATAAGTCTGCCTCCTTTGCTGCCATTCCCTTATAGATAGTGAGGCGCTCCCCTGATTTCGTTCTTTCGACGATGCTGCACCTTGCAAACTATAAAGCCTGTTATGCTTTTTTGTGTGAATATCTATCGAAATCTTTGGGGATTTTACAAATATTCTCTCCTTCGACACTACCCTATGTGAGCAGGAATCCCTTAACGCAGTGTGTTTTTGTACCTGTGCCATCTGCCGTATATAGCGGTTATTGGCGTTGCGTAAAGTGCAACGTAGTCTACAACCATCGACTGAGGTCGCCTTCTCTGATCCTGAGGATCGCAGACATTTGGCATTATTCACAGGAGTGCATGATTTATCCTTTCAGCTTTGACGCCAACAGTTGCCATGTACTGTTTGAAGCTCAACCTTGCGACATCACATGGCCACCAATACCTAATTTCATTTGTTGTTCTCGACTGCGTGCACTGCAACTGATAGCCCTTGAGTGCTACTTTATATGGCGACATCTCCGGCAGTAGTCCTGAGATGGAAGTCTTATCCTCTCAGCATGAGTCCTAAATTAGGGTGTCTGGTGACGCATCACGTATGCTATGCCAACAAATTATTATCAATACAGACGTGAACTAAGTATCCTTTCTGCGGCTGAGTTGTCCTTATTTTCATGCTTGAATAAGCTACGATATCTTACCGTTGCTTTACTATGGGTTAATATCTGGTTTATGATATGCAACAATTCAAAATTGCTATCAATACAGAGGTAAACTCAGTATTCTTTCTGCAGCTGAGTTGTCCTTATTTTCATGCTTGAATAAGCTACGATATAAGCAACGGTAAGCTTTACTATGGGTTATTACTCGTATCTGGTTTATGATATGCAACAATTCAAAAAAATTCAAAAATTATCAATTGTCCTTAGAATAATATCGTGACACTTAAACTGTAGTTTCATACCTGATTGCATTCGTTTTTATCGCTATTCAAGGTACCATTTTTGGGATATTCTTGTTAAAAAAAGCACTTTTAAGGGAGTTCTGAGTAGTGCTGACAAATTATTGAGTAATAGTACCGGGTATCGAATAGTATTGAGTACCGAACTGAAAAGTATTCAATACTACCAAGTAATGGAAAGCAGTAGAATTTGTCAGCACTAGTGCAGAGGGACTTAAAAATCGTTTGGTTTATTACTAAAGGCTCGTGGTTGGCATGTGCTATAGAATTTTTTGTGGATTTCAGATATAGCGATGAAATTCGTTTTAAAAATCAACTAAAGAATCAATTACTGTCGAATGAGGTTCATCTTGGCGCTAATTTGATTAAAAAATGTGATGCACCTGCGCTATGTGGTTTAAACTACGAACTAATGCAGTTCAGCAAAGCCAATCGAAGAAAATCCCACTCAATGTTCGATCAGAATTTAAAGTTTTTTTTTTTACTTTTTCTTGATTTTTCTTTTTTGATTAATGTCGCACAGTGCTTCAGGTATTCCTAGTACAAAACTTTAGGGTAATAAAGGGTATTACCTTAAAGTTCTGCATAATTTATGTCAAGCAGTACGACAAAGTTCTACAAAATTGATGGCTTTTGTTTCACTCACTTTTGTTTGTGATTGATTGATTGATGTCTTAGCCACTGTATTCACCGGATGTGGTACCCTTCGACGTTGTTTTACTCTCAAAGCTAAAGATACAAAACAATAATATCAGATTATACGAAATCAAACTGGTCTGATACAAAAAATATATACAAAAACCGTTGCCCCTTTCGCTGGATATTATTTTAGTAAATTTTTTATAAAAAACGGGAAATGGTGTCTTTAAATATCCATGTATGTATCATTGTATGTGTGTGCTTATGCATGTGTGCATGTGCATGTAAATTCATGAAAAAGTTCGCTTTTTATCGTAACAAAAATTTCTAACGTTTTGGCCTAACGACGGAAGACATGCTTCGCTGAATTTTAAGTCAATTTTTTTTAATTTTTTATTTATCATTTTTTTTTCTGTACGAAAAAAAAAAACTAAAAAAATTCTATGGAAGCAACAAGAAGTAGCAGTGTTGGTGTTGTTGGCGGCGTTGGAGTGCCAACATTTTTTGTGTTTATTTCTGTTTTCTTTTTACTACGTGATCACTGGTGTAGTTGATATTGTGTTACAATGAAGTCTTCTTCTTCTTCTTCTAATACTACGAACTGCAATAACAGATGCCGCGCTTTGCTAATGCAGAGAGAAGGCGAACACAAGCCAACGTACGCACACACGTATACGAAAGAAATAAATACATTAAAAACAGCAACAACTATGGAAACGTAAACATTTGAAAAAACCACCAATGCTAAAAATACAACAAAACGAGTACACACACACACACCAAAATAGAAATAAAATTCCTTAATTCTTCTCCTACAATTTAATATTCACCACTTCTAAACAACAGTTCTTACACCACAGAATGTAGACAGAAAGTATGTGTGTATGTATGCATGTATATATGTGAGTACATACATTACAGTTGGATGTAAACTATGCATACAATTTCATGCATTCATACCAGTGTGACCATATTAGCTTTTTTTAAAACTAAATTTAGCGTTTTTTAGCCTCTTCTAATATTATCACAAAAAAGGACAATAAAGCAAAAATAATACAAACATTGTAAAGTCTGTCATCGAAAAACAATAATTTTGTAGCATCACAGAAACAATAGTTTCTGCATTGCTTTATATGCTTTTATTAATTAGTAAATTCGTCTGTTTTTTTCATATGAAAAGTTTGACAGAAAAGTTGTAAATATTGTTTTTGTTGCCGTTCCTTTCTGTGTATTTATTAAAAAACAAAAACTAATTCAAAGGAAGGGTTTTGTGTTCATATCTTAATGTGTTAAGCTTAAGGAGCTGCGATTTGACACCGTTGGACTATTATTTAAGATAAGTGTTACGCCAACAAGCCAGAGACAATTGATGCTTTAAAGGACAATATTCGTGCAGCCATTGGTGAAATACAGCTGCACACAATCGATAATGTGCTTAAAAATTGGACCTATCGTGTAGGCTACTGCATGGCCAGCCGAGGCAGCCATTTGAATGAAATTATTTTCCATTATTAACCGGAAGGATTGTACTTTCAAATACAAAAAGAATTTGAGAAAATATTCAGTAGTTTTTTTTTATAGCATTTTCAAAAAAAAAAACATTTATTTGGGGGACCCTTTATATATTAATTCCCATAACATTCCATGAAGGAACATGGGGACTTCTCTCAGTCAATGAACTGCGCCCGATTCTATTTTTAAGCTCATTGAAAGGGACCTGTAGTTTAACGCCGGCTCCGAACGGCAAATGCATTTAGAGAAGTTTTCAATAGTAGTTATACTCATAACCAGTTACTAGCTAATGTTATGAGGTGATACCACTGTCGAAAAGTTCTTTCCTTTTTTAAGATGTAGTCTGGTCTGGTATTGAACCGACGACCTTCTGGTTGGTAGGCAGGTGTCTTACCTACCATACCACAGCGGCACAATAGCGGACGGGTTATTTGCCATCGTGTTTATTATTCATATACAATTTTTCCCATAAATCGGAAAACAATTCGATTGTGCAAATGGAGCACTTGTTTAAAAGATGACATTTCAATTTACATTCTTGGCCAATGGAGTTTTTTAAATTATCAGTATGGGCATGAAAAAATATAAAAAGAATGAGGATATTAAATGAAAGAAATCTTAACTAACGTTAGTTTATTACAATGCCAATGGACATTTATGATTTGCCGAAAATTGGTTGGGAACTTTCAGTTCATGCACCCTTGAGACCGGGTTCTACCTTTTTCAGATTCTAAACAACTTTCAAGATGAAATATTAGCCAATGGCTAATAATTAAATTGACTAAATAAAATCAAAATTTACGAACAATTTTTCTACAACCTTATTACCTGTTGTAGGGCCCTTCGAAAATCCTAGGAGTTCCAATTGGATAGTCAACACTGTGGTTAAGCCTATACTTATGTATGGTGCGGTTGTATGGTGGAGGTCTCTGGAGGATCTTTGATAGGGTTCTGCGGAGTGCAGTACTGATGATTACAGGTGCGCTCAGGTCCACTCCTTCGAGGGCCTTGTTTGTACTGCTGAAGTGGCTTCCAGCGGACCTGATGGCTAGGCAGATGGCGGGCATGTCTGCGATAAGGTTAAGGATGGCAGAGGCATGGTTGGACAGGGTCTACGCGCCTGCGGCCATCTTTTGGTATTTGGATACGATCCCTGAGGGGATAGATTACTGCACACTCAACCCTTTCCTGGATAGAATGTTCTCCGTGTGGACACGGTACTGTTGAGATTTACACGTTTGGATCAAAATCCTCGGAAGGGGTTGGGAGCGGCATCTTTATTCCTGTATACGGGATGAGGGAATCCTTTAAACTGCCGGACCACTGCAGTGTCTTACAGGCTGAGGTCTCGGCGATAAAGAGGGCAGCGGACTGGATGATGTACTACGGGGTATATGACAGTGATATTCGGATTTCTACAGACAATCAGGCTGCGATCAGGGCGTTCTCCGGTGTCTACTCGACATCGCAACTGGTGTGTGAATGCCGGGCATCTCTCAGCGAGATGGCGAGACATTCAAGCCCGGATATTATCTGGGTAAAGGGTCACTCTAACACCCGGGGGGACTGTGTAGCAGACGAGCTGGCGAGGGTGGGAGTTCTCTCCTCAGTAATGAGGAGATTGACCACTTGGTTGGGATGCCACTATCCTCTTGCAGACTTATGGTCATGCGGTACATGTTGGGTATGGCACAGCTATCCCATACCGGTGTGATGATGAACCCATGTGCTCTGTATCAAAGCAAATCTGGCCCCTATATGATCCGGCTCGCTCGGAGTCTATTATAGAGGTGCCGTGACTTAGGATGCGGACTCTTGTGGCTGTCATTACTCGGCACTAGGTGGCTGGTGCGCACGCTAGGAGATTGTGTCTGCCGTTCAATGACTATTGTAGGGGTTGTCAGGATCAGGAGGAAAAGGAGACTGTCGAGCACTTCCTATGCCAGTGCCCGAGTCTTTCGGACATTAGGTCAGCTTTCCTTGGCAGTCCGGCAGGATCTCTTCTTTTGTATATGCGTCTGGTTGGTTCGGATCGCTCCGGGATGGACCCAGGTGGGCTGGACGTGTCTGGCTACCCGTCCAAACTAACTAATTAGCTTTATGTCACTTAAAAATCTGGTCACATTGATTCATACTACTCCACATGTTAGAGTTTAAATTTACAACATGATTGTTTTTATTGTTTTTTTTTAGGTTTTTAGTTTGTTCTAGATTACAAGCTTTTGTCTAAAATTTATCTTGCGGTTTATCTATATTCAACCCTAAATCACTGTTAGGAATGTAGTCGGCTGTCCATCATTGCCTCAAAAGTTATTGGAAAACTATATTATCATTCGCAAAATGAAATTGTGGTAGAGGTGAACATAAATTTGTTCGCAGCTCTCTACTATTCTTTTACACATTTGCTATTGTTGTTGTTTCTCTATGTGGTAGTAATTATACTGCTCTCTTATTGTTATTTTTGTATTTTTACTTGTTTTATAGTGTCATTTAGCATACAAATACATACATACATACACAGTTCGCTTTTAATTTGTGTAGTTATTGTGTTTCTTAAAGTATTGGGTGCGTTTGCCTGCATGGAATGACTAATAAGCCGCACCAGTAAAAGTGACTCGCTATATAAAACACACACTTTGTAATAATAATGATGTATGGAGATGATTATTATTGAAAACACAACATCATTATTATATGACCGTAAAGTCTTCTGCTTTTTCTTATTTCTTTAATATTCTCTTGTGTGTTTGTGTATAGTCTTTTAATATATAAATGAATTGAATGCTTATAGACACATACGAGTATATGCACTTAGTGTGTGCTTTTTGTCTTTCTTATATTATTTTGAATATATGTAAACCAACAACATGTTTTGCATGTTTATGCATGTTGTGCAGTTAATACGAGTAAAATTTTATTATTTTTTATTATTCATTTATGGTAAATATTATACTCGTAAAAATGTGTGCGTGTGTGTACTTGTATAAAAGTGTTTATTTATTATTGTTGTTATTGTTGATGTTTATTTATGTTAATTTTTGTCGTTTTTATAACACTTTTTCGGCTTTTAGTCACAAAATTTTGGGTTTTTTTGCCATAATGTGCATTATCAAATGCAAATGAGAATTTTTTTTAGTTATTCTCCCCCTGTGCTCTCTTTCTCTCTCTCTCTCTCTCCCTCTATCTATCTTAGCAAATATGATGTTCATGATGTGTTCATGTTTAATTTCATTTTTAAAGTAGCAACAACAACAACAATAGCAAATGACTTAATTTTTGTAAAACATTTTCAGGCTGTCGGCAATAAATGCAAATGAAAACAAACTGACTCTCTCTGTGTGTGACAATTAATGTTTTGTTTTGCCTTTCGCACCTGTCACATTCCTGCTGCTATTACAAAAAAGTGTATTTAATTAAAATTATTTGAATAAATTAGAAAAAAATTTGAATAATATGTGTTGTATTTATTTAAAATTTAATTAAATTTAAATAAAAAAGTAATTGTAGTTATTGAATTCGTCTAAAGGGTCCGCCAAATATTTTTTTTTTTTTTTTTTTTTTTTTTTGGAAATGCTATAAAAAGAACTACTGAATATTTTCTCAAATTTCTTTTTTTATTTGAAAGCACAATCTTTCCGGTTAATAATGGAAAATAATTTCATTCAAATGGCTGCCTCGGCTGGCCATGCAGTAGCTTACACGATCGGTCCAATTTTAAGGCACATTATCGATTGTGTGCAGCTGTATTTCACCAATGGCTTCACGAATATTGTCCTTTAAAGCGTCAATTGTCTTTGGCTTGTAGGCACCCCACATAGTCCAAAGGTGTCCAATCGCAGCTCTGAGGTGGCCAAACAACATCAGCTCTGCGGCTGATAATGCAATCTTCAAAAACAGGGCGCAAAACATCGAATGTAGTTTCGGCTGTGTGGCACGTAGCGCCGTCCTGTTGAAACCAAATGTTGCTAATATCCTCCTCTTCAATTTTTGTGAACAAAAATTCGTTCAACATGGTTCGATAATGATCGCCATTGACTGTAACTGCCACTCCTTGCTCATTTTCGAAGAAAAATGGTCCAATTATGCCTCTGGACCAAAATCCGCATCAAACAGTGACTCGTCTTGGGTGTATCGGCTTTTTAATGTATGCATGCGGGTTTTCTGTGCCCCAAATGTGACAATTTGCTTGTTTACATACCTGCCAAGATCAAAATGAGCTTCGTCTGAAAAGATGATTTTTTTTTTTTGCAAAATCGGCATCTTCTCTAAGTCTATCGCAAGCCCACTTAGCGAAGCGTATACACAATCATATTCGTTCAGCGCAAAGATAAAACTAATTATCTGTTAAACCAGACATGAGCTAAGTGTTACCATTCACGAAATAAGCACTAGTTGAAAAAAAAACGTTAGATGGCGGATCCATTATATGATGCACTACGCTCGGTATAAATGCTTATAGGCTATAATGCACCGACTTTATAGATTTTTGCCAAAGTTTTCTCAATCTATTTAGACTCAGTCATTGCAAATCTCTACACTTTCATGATTTTGTTCAATTGAGTAAAGACTGCCAAACGCATTGAGGCAAGTTAAAGCTATTGTTTTCGGCCAAATGTCTGACCAAAACCAACATTTGAAAGCGTCTAAACTTTTTATTACAATTCAGAACATTTTTGTTTGTATCTTTTGTTGCAAATGATGTAAACAATGAGCAAAGTTTTGAAATCTGTTTAAGTATAGCGTGCTTTTTCACACTCGTGGTTGCAGCGTTAAAACCATATTTTAATAGAAATTTATAAGAAGTGTCAATATAGACTTAAGTGGCACACTGAGTACATTAACAGTATTAGCATTACTTGTAGGGATGAGTTGGTCCCGCAGATCTGTCCCTCAGGAGAACACTGTCTTTGTCTATACCGATGGCTCAAAGATGGAATTGGATACAGGGACGGGCTTTTACTCTTAAGGACATGAATTCAGAGTATCTCTTAAACTTTTCGAACAGACTTTGCTCATTATGTCATCCAGCACGATGGTGAAACGGTTGGCTGATGTTCCCGTTGTGAAGAACTGAAAGTTCTGCATCCTCATACATCGCTCTAATAATTTGAATTATCTTCTGGGGTACTCCTTTGGTTCTTAGTGCTTTCCATATAGCCGTTCGTCTGATGGTATCAAGCGCTTTCTTGAAATCGACGAATAGTAGATACAGAGTGGTACGCCATTCAATTGACTGTTCCATGATTATTCGTAAAGTGTTGGCTTGATTTACACAGCTTCTATTCGGTCTGAAGCCATCTTGCTCGTCTCGCAGTATGTAGTCTATTCTGCTCTGAAGCCTCCCCTGTATTATGACTGCAAGTATCTTATATATGGTGTTGAGTAGAGTAATTCCTCTCCGATTATCACAGTCTTCTAAGTCGCCACTTTTTGGTAACTTTACTATGATGACCTTCTTCCACGTAGAAGGCAGCCACTCTTCCTCCCATACTGATGTGATGTGAGGCAGTAGAAGTTCAGCTGTGGTTTGGATGTCAACCCGTAGAATTTCCGCTTGTAGTCCATCTTCACCTGCAACCTTATTATTTTTCAATTTACCAATCGCCTCTTTTATCTCATTTAGAGGGTTGTATGGTATTCTTAAACTGTTTTCCTCATCTATGTTCTCAACTTTTTCGTTGTCCTCAGTAGTGTTCGTGACGTTACTAATTTTATTGAAATGTTCTGTCCATCTCTGTGTTTGTGCATCATTGTTCGTTATTAGTGTATCATTTTGAGACCAGAATGACCTGCTCAAATTTCGATAGTCGAAGCAGAAGGCAAATAGGGAAACTGCTCAGATGTTGGGTTGGAAGAGACTACGGAAAATAATATTGTTACGAAAATAAACAATGCCTAAGGAAGATACAAAAACATCTGTGCATTTAAAACTGTATCGTGTGATTGTAGTCTGTTGGTTTTTGTCAAGACTGTGAATGTGAAACCTTGTTAATGTCATACTTAATTTGTGTTATTAAGAGTATTACTAATTGCGTATTGAACGTTGTTACCGTACCGTATCGAACTTAACCTAACCTAACTTAGGAATGAGTACATTCATACTTCTTCATACAGCAATTCGCTATTACGGCCTGTCTGAATTATGAAACTCCTTCGCTTTACGGCACAAACTACCACGTTATGTGGCAAAGAAAACAGGGATTCACCGTTTTTTAAGTAAAAGTGTAAGGCAAGTAAAAGCAAGTAATTTTACGGCATTTCGATTATGGCCTACATTTTCGGAAGCTATCTAGGCCGTATAAAAAGGTATAAGTATATTCTGTCACTAAGGTTACGTAAGGTTATGTGGGTCGCCCGCTAACCGCGATTTCACTCGAAGGCCCTAAGGCCGATTGTGCTACCCTTTAGAGGACAGACCAATGAAAGAGGCCAAAAAACCAGGCATTGGCCAAGATCCTTACGTAAACCTGAAAAAAAGAAGTTAATTAGTCCCTCACGTAAGCCAATTGGTACCCCTGACGATATTGAGCAAATTCGACAGTGATCCATCATTCAGATGGATGTGACATTCACCCAGGTGCTATTATAGAGCGGGGTCGTCACAGAGATATTGTTGTACTACTTTCTTTTCCTACTTATCGTGACAGCTCCTACAATATCCATGACCATGTGCGCTCTAAGCGCTCCGACATACGCCATATTATACAGTGCCCGGTATTTATGCCTGTAAAAATCACGATCGATCCACATCCAAATCGAATACGAGTCATAGTACTCTCTATAGAGAGAGAAGGTCAGAGCATTCTGGATATTAAATACCTGTGCGTCATCATGCTCAGCTCCCATCTGTCTATTAAGCTTCTCATCACATTCAGAGTGGCATGTATGTATATCCCCCTAGGCAAGAGCCAGAGAGAAATCTCTAAAAGGCACATTCTCTCACGCCAACTCGAAGACTTGAACTATGCGGATGACATTTGTCTACTCTCGCACAAGATTTCCAATATGCAATCGAAACTGGAGGACCTAGAAAGATTGGCTGGTAGTGTTGGGCTTGAGATAAACATCAAGAAAACCAAGGTCATGAGAATAAACAATACGAGCACGGAAAACATTATGCTACAGGGTCAGCCAGTCGCTACAAACGCTGGCGCATAAACAGACGCTGATAACAGGCTCAATAAAGTGAGAGCGGCATTTGGATAACTGCAGTCAGTATGCAGAAGCTCACATATATCCAGACGAACTAAGCTCAGAATATTCAACTTATATGATAAATCGGTACTGCTGTATGACAGTGAAACCTGGCTTGTATCGAATAACATCACACAGAAACTCTAGGTATTCATTAATAAGTGCCTCAGCATCATATGCAGAATATTCTGGCCTAACACCATAAGTTACACAGAAATGTGACATGCATTACTAATGAGGAACCCATACTGAAATAGGTAAGGAAAAGAAAATGGGGATGAATCGGTCACACCATCCGAAAAAGTCCAGAAAGTATCCCTAGAATGTCACTCGAGTGGAATCCTCAAGGCTCAAGAAATTGTGGTCGACCAAAACACACGTGGAGATGCACGATTATTCAAGAAATGAGACCGAACAACCTAACATGGGAAGAAGCAAAGTCAACAGCTGTAAACCGTGTTAGATGGAGATGCTTTGTGGAAGCCATATGCTCTCTATAGAGTAAGGGAAAAAAAAGAATATAATAGAAGAAGTCAAGAAATAGTCAAGTTTAATGTATCGCCATCTTTGCAGAAAAAGTCAACAAAATTGTATGCACCAAACCAGCCGGTATTAGCTACTGCTCTAAGTAATGTTCATACCAAGAACTGTCAAACACCATTTTCTTACGCATTCTTATCGTTGTTGAAACCTGTAAAGAATTTTGTGTTTGTATTGCTGAAACCGTAAATATTTCTAGATCTAGGATCTAGTGTATCAACATTTGATAGCACAAAGCCACAGTTTCTGTTTAACGTATTTTAAAGAGAAAAACTGACACAGAATGACTTCGAGTTTATGTACACAAATGACTTTTTTTCAATTTCATTATAATTTTGGTACTAATTTTCTATTTTATTGTTTAAACACCAATAAAAATCAGGTTTGTGTGAGTATTTGCACAGTTAAAAGTTAGAGTCTAACACCACAACCTTTTTTTTCTAATTAAGCCCATCAACACAAAATTACTTTCTCAATCCAATCAAAGGCAAATTTCTGCGTCATTAAATCTATGTGGCATTTGCAATGGAAATGGTGTATTGCTTTATATGGTAATTGTAAGTAATAAACTCAAGAAAATCCATTAAAAAATCTATTTATCCGCAAACTATAAAAAAATGTCCATAAAACTTTTGCACAAGCGCGCAAATTCCTTGCAATGGATTTTATTTTTTGTACAATTTTTTCTGCAGTTTTTTGTCGTTTCATTTTCTGGCGTACAAATCAATTTAAATGAAAAAACAAACTCATGTGGTGCAGATACTCATATGCTCATACAGAGATACAATGCATTAGTATATATGTGAGTATATGTATATGTATGTGAGTGTATGTGATTGTGTATGTTTTTTTATTCAACAATTTATGCAAATTTATCATTTTGTATGTGCAACATTTTAATATACTAAAATAAAATGCAACACTACCAAAAGAATTTTACAGGGTGTGCACAACAAAAATTAGACAATTTTATTAAACACTTATTATACTGTAAATAGGACTTTATTTAATACAAGAAGTAACATTTTTATTTTATTATGTACGTACATAGATATGAATGTATATATTCGCTCCGTTTCTTTAAAGAGCTTAGGGCCTTTATTGATGACTAAATGATTTGTCTACTGCATGCTATCTAAGTTGCAGGCTTTCAAACAGCCATTCAGTGGATTTTTATGAAAGCGTGGACCTTATCCAAATCGTCCACTGCAAGACTACTATTGTCGTAGAATCTTCCCCATATTCTTCATCACTTTATCATTGCAACTTCTGCAGAACTTATTATGTAAGATTTGCAGTCTTTGGGGTGACAACCCGTTCTTACATCGATTTTTCTGCCGCCTTTGTTCTCATGGAAAACACTATAGGGCGCACAATTGTATAGGCTTTTAATAACAATAACCAGTAATGTATTCTTATGGTCCACACACGATTCTCCTTGCTCTGGTCGAAGTTCCGGTTACAAAGCAAATGTAAGTAACTCACAGTTTAATGTGAATACCACGAAGCTGCCTTACCCCATGGTGCCCAAGGTACGAGTAATGCGTTCTCCCATTAGGGGGCCTCACCATAGTCTGGCAGTATATGGTGACCAGATGTAAGTCGGTTTATGATAACGTGGACTGTTACCTTATTCATTTCGTTCGCAATTTCGAAGTTATTATACACGATCGTGAGGAGTTGGTCTATGGAGTCTCAAATGTCCACACCGACTGTTTACAGTGGTATACGAATGGACCTAAATGAATGGTAGTGTGGGAGCCGGGATCTTCGGGCAGAATACCAAAATCTTGAAACCCATAGGCAAGTGGCCTAATGTTTTGCAGGCAGAGATCCAGTCTATTTCTATCTGCGTAAATATGGAGTGTGAGATCAGGCGCACTTCTATTAATATATATTCCGACAGTCAAGCGGCATTAAGGGCCTTTCCTTCGAAAGATAGAGACTCGAAACTGGTACTCGAGTGCTACAACAGACTTGCATTGGAGAACAGGGTAACGCTTAGTTTGGTCCCTGGACACACCAGTATTATGGGGAATGAGTTCGCTGACTAACTCGCAAGTAGACCCTTCATCTTTAATAGAGAGTTGCGGCACATTGGCAAGGCAACTATGAGAAGGCTTATGAACTTACCGACGAATCATTACTATCTTATATCACCTCTTTAGCCTCAATATGGTACCTGATTCGGATTGTCGCCTGTGGGGGGTAGAGGAGACGACGGAGCATATTCTCTGTGAATGTGTTGCTTTGGCAAATATTCGGAGATGAACTTTCTGGAGCTCTTTTTGGGCCTGAACAGGTTCGTCGGCTACCTATTGTGGATATAGCTTTATCAATACACAAGGTAGAGGGTATTCTTCTGTAGACCGTTCCGTTTGAGGCTTCCAGACTGATCGAGCAGTTATCCGGCCATGGTTATTGACTCCACCGCCGTCAGCTATTACGCCCGCGGGTCTGAGCCCGTAGTCTTTGACACAAAAGATCATTCTAGGCCAGTTGGACCTCTCCGACCCAATTTAATAATAATAATAAAACATTGTGCTAAGGTTTGTCCATAATTTGTTTGCCAACCCCTGTATACCAACAGAGATAAACTACAATTCTTTAGTTCTGTTGCAAGATTTTTAGCAAGTTTTTTCATTTTCATTTTATGGCTCCCTCACTCTTGTTTTCTCCCTTCTCTGCTTCACCACTATCCAAGATTCTTGCACGCTTGTGTCTAAAATTTCAGTGCAAGCAATACCAACAATTTTTTATGATTCAAATTTTTTATATTTTTTTTTTTTCGAAATTCATTTTTATATTTTTTATGGCACAAGAAAAAAAAACTGCCATTAACCAGTTTTCGCTTAAAGAAGCAATAAAACCAGATGGAAAAAGGAGAACAAAATTTAAATTGACAACAACGAATTCGAATCTTAAGACTGACTCAAGGCATCGGCGCAGCCACTTATAAACAATTTCGAGTTCGATATTTTTTTTTCACAACGGTCATGCTTATGGCCTGCAATAAATAAACTTCACCTCTACGGTTTTTTTATTTATTTTTTTTTTTTTGTTTGCTAGTCTTACGAACAGAAAACTTTACGTTTTTCAAAAGGTGCGATAAACTTTTATGGCCTATTGAGAAAAGTACTGACTGCTCTGCTCATAACCACTAACTACTGCTCGTTTGCTTTTGGAAACCGATACGAAAAAGTCAAACAACTGGAACATCTTTGAAATATAAAACCGCCTACACAGTGACGTATTTGTTGATTTGTGTTCAGTTCTTCGTTTCTTCTGCTTTTACCTAAACTTCTTCATTCAATAGATGAATGGCTGGCTGGCTAGCAGGCTGTTTAATGGTATCAAAGGGCTTTAGGGAGGCTTAGACGATAAGTTGAATGAATAGTTTAAAGAATTGGTTGATTTTCTGACAAAGAAACAAGCACTTCTTTAAGAAAACCTCTTCAACTTTAAATGATTTTCTGTTTTTATGATTGCATTTCGTTAAACGACGGGGATCACATTGTGCGTGAGTGAGTTGTTGTTTTCAGTCATTTGTTTTTTTTTTATTGTTTTCTTATCAATATTATTCACTGACCAATAACTGAAAAAGAGAGGAAAAAAACTAATAGTGGCCATTATGATTACATAACAATATTTCAAGATGAAGGAAGAAGACAAAAAAAAGTTCATTCAAACGCCTACATGTCTGGTATTTTTTTTTTTCTAATTTTTTTTATATTGTTTTTCAATCATCAAAGAATTTTATTATTTAATATTCCGCCATAAGAAAACTGTAACGAATATTTAATTGATTAGAATTTATTAGGGATCAATTATCGATTTTCTTCATCAAGAGGCATGACAAATTTTTAAACAAAAAAATTTTTTTTTGTTGTTTATTAATAAAATTTGTAAATAAAAAATAAATTTAAAGATTTTTCGTGTTTGGTGTAGCATTTAATTTAAAACCATAAAGGCGCCTTAAAAGTTAAAATGTTTAAGTGAATTGTTGGGTGGGCATAAACATTAAATATTAATAGCGCTTACACGGTGTCTTTATTCTTTTAAGCAAGTCATTGTTAATAAAATTCTTCGAATTCGAGTAACTGTGACTTAATGCCATTTTCGTAATTCACTCTATGATTCATAATTCAACACCCAATTATGAATCGAATTAAATAAATCCTAATACGCAATTTTAAGTGCGAATCACCCCAATTGCGTGTAATGCAGTAGCAATTACCATGTGAATTACTAAAAAATCAATGTAATCTTTAATCCTTTTTAATCGGTTTTTTGTCATCACAGGAAAAATGTTATTCAGAAAATTTAAAATACATGTTTATTCATCTAAATCTACATTATCCCCTTCAAAGTAGGCCCATCCACTGCAATACATTTATGCCAGCGCTTGTTGCAATCTTTGAAACATTTTATATATTCCGTTTTCGGTAGGTCCATCAGTGATTCCTGCGATTTTTCCATTATTTCTTTTCGGCAGCTGAAACGCGTTCCCCGTACTGGTTTTTTAACTCGATTGAACAGAAAGAAGTTACAAGCAGCCAAATCAGGTTAATTCGGTGGCCGTTGGATGATATTTGTTGCATTATTCGTCAAAAATTTCAAATAATGATGGCACTGTGCGACGGTGTATTATCATAGGGCCAAATCCAATTGTTCTCTGCTCACAATTCTAGTCTCTTTCGGCGAATTGCTTCACGCATATGTCTCATAACGCCCAAATAATACTCTTTGTTTACTGTCTGGCCTTCTGGCAAAAATTCATGATGAACTACGTCGTTGTAATCTATGAAAACCGCGAGCATTGCCTTCTTTTTTCACTATAAACGACGTGTTTTTTTTTGGTAAACGGCACTCACTTGCCTGATGTCTGGATTGCGTGTCGTACTTATAAACCCACGTCTCGTCTTCAGTAACGATCCTATTGATGAATGTGGGATTGCATTCACCCTCACAAATCATGTCTTTTGCTCAACACGGTCTCTTGTTTGCTTGAAATGAAAGTCTTTTGGCACCAACTTTGTTGCTACACAACGGAAACCCAAATGATTAACCAAAATGTCTTGGATGGAACCATAAGCAATGTTCAACTCCTCCACTATCTCTCTGATGGTTAATTTGCGGTTATTGACCAACATTTCTTTTACTTTATCATTTCTTTTACTTTTACTTTATCACTTTTGAACCGCTCCTGTCACTGGTAAACGACCGTTTTCTTTAGAGTATCGTTGCCGAAACACTTTTCCAACATTTCCAACGTTCGCGCACCATTAAATCCGTTTTTTATGCAAAATTTAATACAAGTTCGTTGTTGCAGACTTAAATCCATTTCTAAAATTCTAAAAAATCTCACAACACACATACAGATAGATGTACTCTTGGCTACGTAGCTTTCGCAAGTGTTAAACTATGACGCTAAGATTTAGCGGGACTATCAACAACAGATGTACCAACTTAACAAAAAATAAAAAAATAAAAAATTATGGTCTCATGATGCCTCCGGTCCACAAGCCGTACCAAACAGTCACTCGTAATGGGTGCCTTGGCTTCTTGGGTTTTCCGAGCCCCAAATATGGCAATTTTGCTTATTAACGTACTCACCAAGATGAAACTGAGACTCATCCGAAAAGATGATTTTAAATGGTGATAAATTTCTAATAAATCCTAACGTTGCTCAAGCGTAAGTCGATTCATTTCGTTCAGTGGAGATAATATACTATTTTGTGACAGAAGAGAATGACATAAATATTGCCAGATTCGAAATAGCCGCTGGTTTAAATTTAAAGCGATACAACTTTTGAAAGCGTTGTGTATTTTTGACAGCTATCAGTTGACACAAAAAAAAAAAAAAATAAACGAATGTGAATCATTTTTCAGTAAATAAACAGAACAGCTGACGAAAAATTTGTTTTCAAGGCGTGTTGTGTAACTTGCCTTTGTCTCCACAATGCAAAAGTAAAGATCACCACCTATTAGCAAGGGTCTTCACCACTACGCAAAATCATATGGAAGAAGCTACAGTGGATTAATCAACTACTTACTTTGAAAGATCAAATTGATTAAAGAAACTGAAACAGAGCAATGTATGCTTTGTGGCAGGCCAATATGCTCTCCAGAGGAGTTACAGAGACGGAAAAAAACTGTTCACCATTGATAGTAACATTATGAACATCATTGTTTTTGAATACCTATGTATCAATGACTCCGCTAGCTCATAAAGCACATTGAATAAAAATTTTCTGTTTTGACAATGCGACTATTCTGCTTATTCAAGTACCCATTCAACCAAAAATGCAACCGAACGCTATTAAACCGAAGTGTACGATAAACTCGGATAAAAGAACCATTATTTTGATTGCAAAATTCAATAATTTGCAAGTGCTGCTCTAGTGTAAGTCTATCCAACGAAATGTTAAACCAAATTAAAAAAATCAACTATCGGGTGGGCCATTTAAAAGTCTAGATTTAAAAATATAACAAAACAAAAACGGGTTGAAATTTTGTCAAATTCATTTTTTTGTTGTGAAGTACAATTGTTCCGGTTAGAAATGAAATGATATTCATTCATATGGCTGTCGCGACTGTTCGGACTTATTTTCGAGAATTTTTCGAGTGTATGGGGTCGTATTTCGGCAATGGCATCACGAATGTTGGCCTTATTGTCTCTGGTTTGTCGGCATAACACTTCTGCTTAACGGCGCCCTACGGAAAATAGTTCAACGGTGTCAAATCGCAGTTTTTGGCGGCCAACTGACATCACCATTTCGGCTAATTAAATGACAATCAAACGTTTACCGCAATAAATTGATTGTGGCATCAGATCTGTTACAAGTTGCACCATCCTATTGAAACCGAACATCGGGCACAAAAAAATCGGCTACCATGGTGCGATAGGTGTCTCCATTGGCCGTAATGGTTGCACCGTCCTCATTTTCAATGAAATATGGGCCAATGAAGGCTCGGCTCCGCAAACTGTATCAAACAGTCACTCGTAATTGGCTTCTCTAAAACCACGTTTTGGTTTTCTGAGCCTCTAATACGAAAATTTTGCTTTTTAACGTATCCACCAATATGAAGATGAGCTTCTCCGAAAAGATGATTTTTTTTGGCAAAGTCGATATCATCGTCATTGGCTTCTTTAAGACCACGTTTTCGTTTTCTGAGCCCTAACGCTGCTCAAGCATAAATGGATTTATTTCGTTCAGTGGATTTAATATACTGAATTTTGTGACAGAATAGAATGTCATACGAGTATGTATTGCCAGATTCGAAATAACCGCTGGTTCAAATTTAAGCCGATAGATGGCCCACCCATATAAGTTGTTTAATCGGTTGTCAAATACAGTAGAGTTGTCAACCCAAAGATGTGAACTTCTAAAAAAATACCCGATAGACTTCATTAAGTTATAATTTTTTCTCAACGTTATGATACATTTTCAATTTCAATAGATATGGCAAGAATACGCAACATTCTTCAGTCATTGGGTAGTAATCTAAGTTACCTATTCGGACACCTAATATCCAGCTGTAGAAAACCCTTTACATATTGTGTGTCTCGATTTGTCAAATTTAGTTGGTGCTTATCACTGAAAGTCTAACAGACTAACGACCAGGAGAGTGTTACGAATAGGGGTTATGATAGTTGGTAAGCATCTGATAGCACCCACGAGGTCTATACTATACAAGAGATTTGAATGCAATTTGGGGCTACATTGTGTGAATGTAGCACTACCGCTATCTGGCAAAGGGCTCGAAGACTATCTTAACTTACAGGAAAAAAGAAAAAAAATGTTCACAAAAGAAAAGCATTCCCATTATAAACTTTTATGGCCATAAAATAAAATGTATTTTTTCTTTTCTATTTTTATTCTATTCTAAGCATTTTTTTTATGGTTTCGAAGACAAAGAGAATGAATGATATTTTAGATTGTCCTCAATTAGCTCGTAAAAAGCTATTAATTTGTATACTATAAAAACAACAACAACAACAGCGATAATTTATGTTGCAAGTATCTGATGGCAATAATAATAACAAAAAAGCGAGCCAAATGGCTACTGGTTTTTGGGTTTTGAGTATTCGATTCAGTTGTGTTCTCTCTTCTATTGTCATGCTGATTACTTTGATGGTTTGCTGTTGCTGTTGCTGTTGTTGTTGTCATATGTCATTGTCATTAATTAAGTTTTCAATTTGAAAAATTCTTTAATTTCAAATATTATTTTTTTACTCATATTACGAGAGCGTGTACTTATTGCTTCTTCATGCCAATGCAAGCAAGCTAGCGAGTGTTGGCATTTTCAGTTGATTTTTGTTTTTGTTGTTTTTCTATTTTAGTATAGAAATTATTGTGTCATACACACAGTCAGTAAGTAAAACAGAAATTTAATTTCCCTTTTTTTGTTTTGTTTTTTTTATGCCTTGCTGCCTGCCCCTTTTATGGTTTTTTTTCTAAAGTTTCACAGAGAATTTCATTGAAATTAATATGTTTTGTAACACTTGACTTGCTGCTGCTGCTGCATCATCAACAGCATTATCATCAACAGCATTATCAGCACTGGCGGTGGCATTGTAATCATCAATTCGTTTAGTATCGTAAATATCATGGTTAAATAATTATGCTAGTTTTTCTTCTTCTTATTGTTGTTGTTGTTATTGTATTGTAATTTTATAAATTTTCGTAACGGTAATTAATTCAAGTTTTTATCTACGAGCAACAGACTACAAAAAAACTAACTAACTAACTAAGCGACTGACTAAATATATGACAATGATCCCCTTGAATTTTAAGTCAAACAATTCAAGTTGATTGTTGTTGCAACATCAGCTATATTTATGATGACAACACACACACAGTGCTGTGTTAGTAACAAGCAACCATAGCAAAAGTTTAAAAACTGTGTAATGAATACATTTAATTTGTTGTTGTCAGAAGTATTTTAAGGGTTTTAGGACCCCAAGTGTCTTTCCTCTTTACCAAACAGCATCGCCATCACTATCATCGTAGTAATTAACCCATTTCTTTTTGCTTTCGATTTTTGTGTTGCAACCACACACAACAACAAAAACTTTTGTTTCTCTTCATTTTTTTGCTCTTTTTTTAATTAAAATAAAAATGTTTGCTACTCTGTAAAACTGTACACTGCGGTTGCAGGCTATAGAGTGCGGCATAAATAAAGATCTCATTTGTTTCAGGAAATGATTTGAAGGGCCCCATAAAACTTGACCCTCTAAACAAATTTAGAAATAAAAAAACAATTTTTAATAAAAAATTAAGTCATGACAGATTAATGTTTAACAGTGTGAACAATAGACGGAAGCAAAGTGAATTTAAATTATTCATAGCCGTTCACTAAAACCAATAAATTCTCTTTGTGTTGCATTGTAACCCCTCTTCATAATTACTGACTCATAACACTTACCTTAAGAAATCTAACGAATGTAGTGAATTTGTTGACCGTGGCTTTTATAAAAATTTTTATAACGTTTCCTAAAATAGGCTACCGTCATATCGATCATACTAAGAGGCTATTAGACTCAATGCGATACTTTAAAAAGTGCTTCTGATGTCTTTGTTATTTTTTTTTATCTCGACTCTCTAAATTTAAATCATTATGAGATGTTTTACCCCTGAGCAAAGCTGTCTGTAAGCACGTGTTGCTACGAAGAGTTTAGGATTCGCAGACATGAAACCGAAAAGGATCATTGGCTTTGTAAACGCATGGGGTTAGCTTGAGCGATTTTAAAATTAAGGCCAAAACTGTACTCATCAGTCGCCATCTTGAGCTGCTATCAGTCCTGTAGAACCAAAACGGCACTAAGTGCCGGGTAGCCACATGAACCAAACAGCCATAGCCCATCGATTTCTTTTGTGAGCGGATTGGGAAATGGGGGTACTCACATACATACGTTGAGCGACAGTGAACACCAGGCTAAAATATTTGAAATTAGAAGGGCGTTGGAAGTGATCCAAAGTATGATAGTGAGTGGAGGACCAGTGGACCAGTGACTGTCTTTTATCATGGCGTTGATTTAATGCACGATCAAGCTTAGACTGCAGAATGACCTTGAATATTAGACTTTATTAGGTTTAGTTCTTTTCCCAAATATTTAAAGAGCTTTAAAAACAGGTTTGCCATTTAGATGCGGTTTGTTGTATGCAGATCCCCATGTAGAGGGTCAATATGTTGTTGTCCGGGTACTTCCTCAGTTTTTGTATTATTTAACGAAAACTTTGATGTTTTGTTCGTGTTCGTTCATAGGATCTTTGTATTGTATATTTCACTGCCAAACCGGCGTTCCGTGAAATTGGAAGCCTAATACACTCAATAGATTAAATCTCTCTATTGCCCTTTACCATGGACTTGCAAGGCAGACCTTGGAAATCCCTTTGCAAGACGCCTAATGCTCTACGCTCGTTACGTACCACACCTATATCAGCGATGGAGGCGATCCTACATTTCATTTTGTTGAATTTATAATGCGCGAGGATGGCGACTAGTACAAGTCATCGTCTCTGAGTGATTAGGAAGTGGCACAAAGTTAATATGGGTTGACTATGCAACACCATACTAAGATTTCTCAGCGAAGTTCAGAACACCAACCCTGCAACCCAGAACTTTCATGAAGTAACCTGCGTTTAGAATACCGGTTAGAGCACTAATTAGGCTGATGATTATTTGCAGAACTACTTTGGATTAGCATAGTCTATACACATACATTACAGATTCTATTATTCAGATTGTACCACTTGCTTCACTGGCCCTCTATATCGGCTCGGAACCTTGCCGTGCAGCACCACTTACTACCATTCTCAATCTAGTAAAGGAGTGGGAAATTACCTGATGCTTGGAGCACTGAAATGTTCAAAGGGGACTTCGCTACTCTAAAGCGGCTATCAGTCCGCAATTGGGTCGTCATTCTGAGGTCCTCAAGTATGGCTGGCTGGACTTAAAACTCCACTGTTGACTAAGAGCGCATCAGAAGAGAATGGCGGTCACAGATGTGGATATTTGTGGACTGTGCCGCTTACAGGCATTAGAGACAGCGGAACACATATTGAATGATTGTGCGATCTTCATAGGTTTAGATGGAAATGTTTAGTTACACATATGGCCTCACTGGGTGACATATCTACCATTATGGTTTCAGATCCGCTGTTGTTCATTAGAAAGGCAGCAGATCTGCTGAACAAGCTATAGACCGGAAGGGGCGCAATAGATCCCATGGGTCATAGTGTCCTGCAATAGTGCCTGGTCGGTATGATGCTTGTGATAATAATAATAACACAAGGGCTGCAAAGTCTCGGGCCTAACAATGAAAACCAAAAATTTGCTTTATTCATCAACTTTATCTCCATTAAGAGCATTGCAATCATTCCAGCGCCGCTCTAACATTTCAATACCACTTTTGTAGAATGATTTATCTTTTGCCTCAAAATAGGTCTCAGTTTCAGCGATAACCTCTTTATTCGTGCGAAATTTCTTACCGGAGCATACATTTTTTAAAGTCTGCGAACAGCCATTAGTCGTTGGGATATGGGATCAGTACGAAGTTCAATTTATGTAGTTTTGCCATTGTTTCAGAACCATCATTGACGTAATCTCCATTAAGAGTAATGCAATAATTAAAGCGCCTCTAAGCATTTCGATACCACTCTTGCACAACGATTTATCGGAGAGCAGGTAGTGGTCGCTGTAAGCCAATATGGTGAATATGAGTTTAGTTTGAAGTTAAATTTATGTAGTTTTGCCATTGTCTCAGAATCTTCAACACCTTATTTCTTTTTGGCCAACAGTGAGCAAACGCGGCATTCACTTTGAACAGAGCCTTCCCATAGTAAAATTCTTGAGCAGCATAAAGCCAAAACGTTCTTTTGATATCTTTATGATGTCAACTAACTTACGCAACTTCACTTTTCGATCATTCAAAACGATTTTATGGATGTTTTGATATTTTCTGGTATTACCGCCTCATTTGGACGTCCATTGCGTTCTACATCATCGAAAATAACATACGAAAATAACAAAAGTAGCGTCAATCTTAGCACAATAACTCACAAACTAATTAATAATTGTTACGTTTTAACCTCTTTGAGTTCGTTTAAATAGCTTTAAAATAAAATAAACGCCGCTATTTTTGTTGTTTTACAGTTTCTTTATTTACTTGACGACAACTTTTATACTGTTTGTCTTAATACAAAACTTAATATTCGTTTATATAACACTTTTATATCCGCTTTAACACAACTTTGTTTATTGACAGCCAAACGATAACTAAACTGACGTGTTGGTAAAGCAGCTCTTTTATATACAATTTGGATGGTTCAGGAGATATCAAACATCTTCTATTTTCATAACCGTTAATTCAAGTGTAACATAAAGATGGTCGATGTGGCAGTGCTGCCAAATTGACAGGGTGACACAAAATATACCAGAATCCCACCATACAGTGTTGTATTTTTATTTTCGTAACATGAAATAATGAAAATTTAACAGCTATCTTTAGAAGGTTAGCACTAATTGAAAAGAAGGTGAACGCAATAAAACTAGCGCCACCTATCTGTTAGGTCCGGGATTTTTCAGCCCATGTGTTAATATGGGCTATGACCTTAATTCTAAATTCTGGCACCAACTAATCGCTTAGAATGTATTATTTCACTTTTATAAAATTAGCAGGACTATTTAGTCTATAGTTCTGCATATTTTTTGGACGATTTTTGTGATTAGAGTTTTATTGGATCAAAAAGATAAATTTTTTTATATTTGTAAGTTTGTTTAAGGCCTTCTAACTTTCAAAAGTACTTTTCTAATTTTTTAGATATGGAAGTCATTCTGTCATCTTTTTTATATAAAAAAACATGTTTAGAATATTCGATTATTTTTTATTTAAAAAATGCATTTGAAAGCAAGTGAAATTTATTTTCTTTTTGTAAAATTATGACAAATTTATTAATAAATTATGACAAAAATTTAATTAAGCAAATGTATGTTAAAATTCGTATTTTTTCTTTTTAAAAAATTTAATTACATTTTAATAAAGTCATCGTAGAAATAAAATGGACATTTTTTTTTAAATATTTTTTTTAAAATTTATTTTTTTAATTTTCATGTAAAAATGCTTCATTATGTGCTTTTTACAAATTAATATAACAAATTTGTAAGTGTAAAAGCTATGTAAGTACGAGTATGTAGCCAACCATTAGAAATAGTTTTTTGAAAAACAAAAGAATTTTTATGTTTTAACGTTTATTGCTGGTACGTGATGTTAATGATAAGCTGGGCTCCAATGTATTGGTTCAATTTATTTATGTTTTCAAGTTAAAAGCGTACAAAACAGTCTTCGAATGTGTGTTGGGGTCTAAAAATAAGCATTAATTTTATTAAAAGCTACGAGTACAATGGAAATTGAATAGAAAACATAAAAAATGTATCTTAATAATTAATCAAATGCATGTAAAATAATTATTTAAAAAAGAAAAAAATTCGAATTCAACATGCAAGAAATCTTATTAGAATATAAGATAAAAAAATAGCTTAAACGCCACGACTATAACATATACACTTCATTACAGGGAAGCGCTAAGGAAATATGTCAACCAATACAAAATACATTAATAACTGAGCAGTATCGATTTGTTTTTCTCTCTAATCGATTAAATAGCGAACGCACAGAACTCTGTCTGTTAGTTACATGCTGGGTTGGCAACTCACTGGGTAACCCAATTAAACTCACCCAGGTTTTATTGGGTTTTATATTTAAAAAAACCCAGATGGGTTTTTCATATAAAGGTTTTCGGAGTTTATTTACAGCAGAAATAGTTAAAATGGACGTATTAGGAGTACAAATTGATTCGGTCAGATTTTTTCTTAGCTCAAAAGAGATCAAATTTATTAAAATAAAAATGTATAAAATCATTGCTTATATCTTTTTCACCTCTGATCAAATGTCCGAATTTCGTCTTAGAAAAACTTCTTGTATTTTGAGACGTTCCATTTCGAAGCCGATTTTATATTTCTTTGATGGTGTCTAACTATTGTTTGGCAACTTTCGAGACGTGGACCGAGCGTTGTAGTGAAAAAGGAAAACTTTATTTATCTGCTGTCTTTATATTCCGACCCTTTTTCTAATAATGCACGATTCAAACGAAGTAAATACACCGAATTTTAGCAGCTCATAGTGCATAATGTTGCCTTCATCCAACTAAGAGTGCAAAATTGCAAACAAAAAATATTGTCGAACTGGACGAAATTTGGAAGCAGTTATAAAACCCGCTGGGTTGGTTTTTTTTTCTTTAAACCCGAGTTTTTGCCAACACTGGTTACATGAAACTGTATTTGAAACTGTATCTGTATCCTTCAACTTATTAACCTACATATCTATCTAATAAGTTTCCTCTCTAAAAAAACAATAAACACTTACAGATCAACTGCATTTGTTGCAGGGATTAGAGGTAACACAAGTGATCATTCCTCATTGTCATTATTACCACCAATAGTTTCTCAACGACAGAAATCCCGACCAATGGCGATCCATATGATCACCCGCATGAAATCAGCAGTGCAAGCCCTCCCACAATTGTCCTCTATATAGATAAAAGCAGGCCAAAACCCATGTTTAAACGGGAACTTCTCCGCCCTTCGAATGAAGTCGAGTAAATCCTTGATAGAAACAGATCTCATCTCTGCAGAACAAAATGTGTTCTGTGGCTTCATTCCCACCCAGATAGTGCCGGTATTTTTTTGCATCCAGAAAATGTAAGCTTTTGAGATGAGACCTCAGGTAGTTGTGTTCCAGGAGTAGTGGCTTACCATTGACATTTACTGAGCAGCTTGAAGATCTCTATTATGCCGATGTCATTTGACTGCTGTCGTTTCGGCATAGTGACATGCAGCAGAAACTCAGTGGTCTGGTAGAAGAAGAGGAGAGTCACGTCAAGTCTCTGTGAGGCCTTTTTCATACCTTAACAGTGTTTTTACATCGGAAGGTGGCGTGAGAGCTGACGTAGATGCTAGAATAGCTAAGAAAGAATACAATGGATTATTCACAACTTGGGAAAATCTGACGTTTAAGCGTTCTCTCAATATATACGAAATTACGAATATTTCTACTATTATTGTGTGCCATGTTTGACTTTTTCTGGCCAAGCGTTATCAGTAATACCGATTTGCTCCTTAAAATGCGCTCAGTGTCCTATATGATTGCTAATCGCAAATGTGGTTGGTTTGGACATACTCTCAGAAAACTGCAACAAGGTGTCTGCAGGATTATGCTCGACTGGAATCACAAGGTTCGAGGGAAACAGAAAGGCCGAAGGTAACGTAGCACAGAACAGTGATGAACGAAGTGGAGCAATCTGGACACTCTGGGAATGAGTTGAAGGTGTTCGCTTAGAACCATATTTTGATGTTTCTCAGAGGCAATATTCTCCTCAAGGAGTCAGAGGTATAAATGATGGCGATGTGTTCCGGTAGAAAACCCAAGATCCTAACAATGTCATCAACCTGACCTGTTGCAGCCCTCGGCCGCTCCCCAACGTGCGAAACGAAAACAGTGTTCCCATCTGTTCATCCGTGACCTGAACTCTGCCAAGTTAATTCCACAATTCCCACTCTGGGGCCCTGCCCTCGCCAGTCCGGGAGTCCGGAATGACCCGGGACCAGCAAAGCGCGACCCTGTTCGCTTCACTAACTTGGTGAAGATATTCGAAGCATTCCTTAGCAAGCCGTGATTTCATCGAGCATGAAGCCAGTGTCCTCAGTGATGCCTGACTATCCGAAAATATGGTTATGCCTGTACCTCTGAGACACCAACGGAGCTTTAAATGTGTGTAAAACCAAAAATGTCATTTATATGTAAAAATTTTTTTGTTTTTGTTGTATTAAAGGAACTAAAGAACTCAACTCTACTACAGACCCCCAACCATACACCTGTCTTAGTCTTCGATCCAATCGTAACCACTTCAAGCATCTGGGATCAAGGCTTCGAAACTATTTACGCGATCAGTGAACATGATTTCAAATCTTTGGTGGGAAACTAGTCATGTGACCAAAGTCCACTAGCTTTAGCCCTACAGTAATATGCATCTTGCAAGCACTCCTCATAGCACGTTTCTTCTTAAAGATGTACAGGGATGATAGTCCTATTATGGCCTTAATGCCTCTGAAGACTGCCCAAGTATTTTCTGGCGTTCTTCTGTTTCACCTTAGGCCGGTAAAAGAGAGTTGCTGTATGTAATGATCGGCCTAGGAGGTTATTTGCTTTAAAAACCTTTCAAAAACAACATTGCAGCAAGAACAGTGTTGAATGGAAACTACTGACTACACAGGAAATACAAAAAGTTATGCCTTTTCTTACATGACATGCTTTCTTTATAAGGTCAAAAGAACGGGCAGGCATGCGGAAATGCTCCATTAGACTCAAAAAGTTAGTTTGAGTTCATTAATACAAATTGAAATGAATCTAGAGAGCTGTTAATTGCTCTTTTTGCTTTGGCATGGTGTAGGGTATTAAAACGCACCTTTAAATTTGAAAAACAACAACAACAACAGCAGCAATAAAAGTAATTTGTTTTTTGTTAAAACTATTCATTACAAAAGCATATGGGTTGCTGTCTAGTTGTGTTTTATAAACAATTTAATTACAATTTAAATGAAAATAAAAATCAAACTAAAAACGGGGACAAATTTCCCAAGATTTCCGTCTGTCAACAGTTTTTTTTTTTTGCTTTTGTACATACACTCACTCACGCAGTTAGGCCAGGCAGGCACTCCAACTTACAGTCAGTCAGTCAGTTAGTTTACTTAGTCATTCAATCAGTTATTTTAACTTAATCATTAACAACAATATTTTGATTTGAAAGCAGCAGCAACAGTAGAAGAATAAACGTTGGAAAGACTCTTTTTTCAAGAAATCTTTTAAAGATATGCCTCTCATGCCAAATAATTATAATCACGTACGAATACTCACTCCCTTTGCGTATCACATAAATGAGTTGAAAAATGAGTCAACGCAGACTTTTCATGCATTACGATTTCTGGGTATATCTGTACGAGCTCTAAAGCATAAAAATCCAAGTGTTTTTTCTTCACTCTGCTATTGAAAAAATTGAATAAATGACTTTTTAAATAGACATAAATTATAATGAATTGAACTGAAATTAAAGATATTTTTTTGCATTTTTTTCCATTAATTGAAGCATAAATTTAATGCAAAATAAACATTTATGGCATCAACATACAGTAAATACACAATTTGAGGAATTTTTGACCCATTTTTATTGGCATGATTAAACAAAAAATAAATCAGTTTTTTTATTAAAACTGATATTTTATAGGATTAGTTTTGCAATGATAATTTTATAAAAGTAAAAAATTTATTATTTTAGTAACTGAAGGCCTATTTGTTCAGTTGTAACTAAAAAATAAAAATGATTTTGTTTGTTCCTCAGAAAGAAGCAAGCAAATGAAATTTTTGTCTTTCTCTATAAAAACTTTTTTTACTTATTTTTTTTTTTTTTTTTTTGACAACTAAGGGCCTATTTACTAAGTTATGTTCAAAATTGACTTCTGCTAGTATGAAAATCATGGGCTTCCATGAAAAATTCTGAGTTTTTATAATAACTGTGTTTTGTAATTTAAAATTTTGTAAAAACTGAATTCCTACAATGTTGCAAAAGAGGCCTATTTACTGAGTTATGGACATTGTCATGAAACTGTCAATTGATCAGCTATAACATGAATATTAGAAAAATTAATTCAATTTTCATTTTATCTTTAAATATAATTAAATTAAATTTACGTTTGTGATAAGAGGCCTATTTAATATAGAATTGATTGATTTATTGATTGATCTGAAGCTTTTTTGTGCAGTCTTATAGCATGTTTACCGCATTAAATACTGTATAAAAATAAATTATAACTTGAATAGCCAGGACATAAACCATATTTTAGTTAGAAAGGCAGTGCAAGCTATTCAAAGCATGATAGAGAGCGTTAGTGGGCAGGTGACTATCTATGTGGATAGTCAAAGCACTTAAATCAGGCTCGATCAAGTCTAAGACCGTTCTAGACTGCAGAATGGCCTTGGGAGCACTGCATAGAGTCGTAAAACACTTTTGAATACCGGGACGGCGAACGACATGGCTTGGAGTCGGCGGACCTACAGACTGAGAACTCCGCACTGTTGCCGTTGCGCACTATATTGAATTCGAATGAGTTTTAAGTTAAGCTACATTTATCCAAAGAACCACTTCCCTCCTTGCCATAAAGAAGTCATAAGTAAGGAGGACCTATGGCGTTATTACGGGCCCTTGCGTAATAAGTTCAATGATTTGTAAATGGGAGAATAGCGTCACTGATTCTTGTAGACTAAGTAAGGATGAGAAGGAAATTGAGACTCTCGAACACCCAATGTATCACTGTTTTAGGCTTTCTGTAGAAGGCATACATTTTTTCTTACGGACGTAAAGCATACCACTATTTTCCAATTACGGGCTTTGAATGGCTGTAACATGGGAACCAACTCGGAACCAAAGGCACTTTCGAACCTTTTCCACTTATTGAACCTACCGCATCTTTTCAGCTTTTCTTTCGGTTGCTCTTTTTTTTCCAGACTCTCCACTAATTGTTTTTCTTAATCTATGAGCACAATGGAGCTTGTAGCCTAAGCTAACCAAACCTAACTATTTTTTTAAAAGTGTAAATTTTGCGTTAACATAGCACTTTAACTACTTAGCAGTAACTATTTACAAAACTTACATGATTTGTTAGCCGACAGAAGACATAAGTATATTCCCACCCATAGGACGGCTTTATTGTCTACTATTAAGCTCCTAAAATCTTATGTCCGAAAAAATTACTGCATTTGAGAAAATCGAATTGAAAAAAGTCATACAAATTAAATCACCACTACATACAAATGGTAGTTCAAAGGATCTACTGTAGAGCACGTATAGTGGTATATCTGAAATAGTTACCGGATTTGAGAAAGCTGGTTTAAAAAAAAAACATTTTATTTTCATTTGAGAATTCTTGGGGATGAGTGGTCATTTCTGGAAAATATGACTCTGCTCGCTTATACGACTATATACAAATGGTACTCTAATGGATCTACTCTAAAACCTCTATACCACTATATCTGAAATAATTAGCGGATTTGAGAATATCATATTAAAAAAAATCAACTTTTTAAAACATCTAAAAATTGTTGGGAGGATGAGTAGTCATTTCTGGAAAACATGAAACTGCTTGCATATGCCACTATATATAAATGGTATTCCAAGTGGTCTACTATACAGACCCTATAGTGGTGTATCAAAAATAAATACCGGATTTGAGAAAATCATATTCAAGAAATCAACTTTTTAAACAATTTTAAAATTCTTGATTGGATGAGTGATCATTTCCAGTCAATATGACTCTACTGAAAAGTATGAAACTGTTTGTTTACGCCACTATATGCAAATGGTACTCCAAGTGATATACTATAAGGCTCCTATAGTGGTATATCTAAAATAGTTATCGGATTTGAGAAAATCATATTCAAAATATCAACTTTTTAAATAATTCTAAAATTCTTGATTGGATGTGTGATCATTTCCAGTCAATATGACTCTACTGCAAAGTGTGAAACTGTTTGTTTACACCATTATATACAAATGGTACTCCAAAGCATATACCATAAGGCCCCTATAGTGGTATATATAAAATAATTACCGGATTTGAGAAAATCATATTTAAAATATCAACTTTTTGAAAAATTTGAAAATTCTTGGCAGGATGAGTGAACATTTCTGGAGAATATGACTTTACTGCAAAATATAAAACTCTTCGTATACACCACTATATATAAATTGTACTTCAAGGGGTCTACACTTGAGCACATTTATTTTTTATTATCTATTTATTTATTTACTAAATTGAGCATATATAGTGGTATATCTGAAATAATAACTGGTTTTTTATTTTTCTTTTTTAATCATAGGTTTCTTGGTGGTAAAAATGGAATTTTTGGAAAATTTTAAACTGTCCACATACATATACAAATCGTAGTCTAAGCAATCTACTATATAGGGTCTATAGTGGTATATCTAAAATAATTATCGGATTTGATTAGCTTTTTGAAAAGTCTGAAAATTCTTGGGAGTATGAGTAGTAATCTCTGGAAAATATGGAACTGCTTGCATATTCCACTATATACAAATGGTAGTTCAACGGATTCGGGTTTGAGAAAATCAGATTAAAAAACCATTTTTTTTAAATCTGAAAATTCATGTTAATTTCTGCCAAATATGATTTAGCTCGTATATCATCACTATATACAAATGTTAGTCCAAGGGGTCTAGTACACATACCATATAGCGATTATCTAAAAAAAATTACCGGACTTGAACAATTTTTCAACTTTTTGAAAAATATGAAATTTCCTGTGAGGATGAGTATTCATTTCTGGAGAATATGACTCTATTGCAAAATATTAAACTGGAACCAGTATATACAATTGGTAGTTCAAGGGATCTACTATTGAGCTCCTATAGTTGTATATCTAAAATAATTAACGAATGTGAGAAAAACGGCTTGAAAAAATTATTGTTTTTGAAAAACGTGAAGTTCCTTGTTGGGATAAGTGGTCATTTTTGGAAAATTTTAAATGTTTCACAAAAAATGCGTATATACAAATCGTAGTCCAAGCAATCTACTATCGAGGTTTTATAGTGGTATATTTAAAATAATTACCGGATCTGAGAAAATCCGATTCAAAAAATCAGCTTTTTGAAAAATCTGAACATTTCTTGGAAGCCTCCTTATAAAAGTTGCAGCTCGAATTTCACTCGTAGTAAAAGCTTTGATGGCATTATTAGGCTCAATGTATGTATGTAATGTATGCAATGTTAAGAACACCGTATCTTCTGATCATCATATATAGTAAGTGTGTTAATCACATGACTCAAGCCTGTAAAAAGAGAACATTTTTGCATATTTCATTATATGCAATATCTTTAACTATTTAATGAATCATTTTCTATTTGTGCATAAAAAATTTAATATTTGTCAACCACATTAAGAATTTCTAACAGGAAACATAAATTATTTATTTATTATTTTATTATTATTTTTTTAATTTAATAAAAATCATAAAATTTCAAGTAATAATGGAAACTTAAACTTACAACAAAGAAGAAACACTAGCATGATGTCATTTTGAGAAATTAATCATTTCTGAAGAAGTGCTAAAAATAGTTTTTTTTTCTTTTTTTGCAACTAAAATTGTTCAAATTTTGTAAGCAAATATTCATTGTTTAAGCCAATAAACTCATTTCAGAATAAGAAAAAAATTCCAATTTAGACACACAAGTGCCGTTAGGACGTGATTTAAATAAGAAATTATATTTCGGTAATAAACACATTTTCGTGCTTGATTTTTTTTTTTTTTATTAATTTTTGCCAAATTTTCTAAGCAATTAAAAATAATCGAATAATAAAAAATAATATTTTAGGCGATTGATTATTAGATATGAAAAATATTATTCAACAATTTTTTAAACATAAAAATTGCAAATCAAATTAGTTTTTATTATTAATCATCAAAATCAATCAATTTATGATGGTGATGACAGTGATATCGATATCGATAGCGCTAAAGTGGGACAACAGCACTTAATAGTTAATCAGAGCCTAAGAATCTAATAAACAGTCAACACTTGTAATGGGTGTTTTTTATGGAGGTATAGAACTTTAAGTTGCAATAAAACAACGATGGATTATTCGATTGACATCAATTTTATTTATCCGAGAGATAATCTTATGGCATTACATTTTAAATATGATTTCTGGCATTGACCGCCACGGCTGGCGCGGATGTAGTCCAATCTGGACATCAAATTTTCTATGACTTTTTCCAACATTTGTGGCCGTATATCGACAATAACACGGCGAATGTTTTCTTCCAAATGATCAAGCGTTTGTAGCTTTACCGCATAGACCAATGACTTTACATAGCCCCACCGAAAGTAGTCTAGCGGTGTTAAAACACAAGATCTTGGAGGCCAATTCACAGGTCCAAAACGTGAAATTAGGCGGTCACCAAACGTGTCTTTCAATAAATCTATTGTGGCAGGAGCTGTGTGACATATTGCGCCGTCTTGTTGAAACCACATCTCCTGGACGTCATGGTTATTCAATTCAGGAATGAAAAAGTTAGGAATCATGGCTCTATACCGATTACTATTGACTGTAACGTTCTGTCCACCATCGTTTTTGAAAAAGTACGGACCAATGATTCCACCAGCCCATAAAGCGTACCAAACAGTCAGTTTTTCCGGTGTTTCCACATACACTTGAGGATTACCTTCACTCCAAATGCGGCAGTTTTGTTTGTTGACGTAGCCATTCAACCAGAAGTGCGCTTCATCGCTAAACAAAATTCGCTTATGAAAATTGAAAAAAAAAATCGCTTATAAAAAATGAAAATTGCACTATTTGCAAGCGTTGCTCAGGCGTGAGTCTATTCATGATCAATTGCCAAACCAAACTGAGAATAAATCACTTGACAGCTGTTAAATCAGTCGCCATCTTGAAAAATAATGCCAACTTAAAGTTCTATACCTCTGTAAAAAATACGCTGTACTATGCGGTTGGGCGTAGAAAAGTGAATAAAAAAATGTCAGAATAAATAAATTAAACGTATCAACTAAAAATGGCATAAAAGCATAATTAACATGTTTTCAATAAGAACTTTATTTTCCGAAGGTGGACTATTAGAATAATATGACAGTTATCGGATTTCTCTTCTTAATTTGTCAGTAGTAGAAGCTTTGGCAATTATCAAATCAAATTATCAAATCGAATTCGCTCGAAAGTCGCATGCATAATCGTTTCTACTGCGACCGCTGCTAAGAATTTGTACGATACCAATAAGTCGATTGGCTCTAAACATAATGTGTCAATACCAACGCTTGTTTGATCGGTTCTTTCGAATGAAAACATCGTTGCAGTGGGCCACGAAGTGTTGAAAAAGATCCGTACTCTTCGCTTCTTCGTTGTTCTCAAGAACTGCTACTGTCCACAATGACCACATGACGAAAATAGCAGAAGGGTCTGGCTTTTAAGCCTTACAAAGTGCAAGTGGTGCTTGATTTAAAGCTGGTTGTACATTAATACTGCATTTGTGTCTAAATAATTCACTGCCCTTTATGTAAAAATCATTTTTTCAGATGTCGCCTATTTTCATGTCTGGATGCAAATATGCAGCATTTTCGTTTTGAAAATCTAAAAGCAGCTGTTGAATACCGAATGTGTCGCTGTAAACAAAAAAATTTTTTCTTTTATTGATGCCGCGCACAATATATGGTTCGAAAAGTCTCGGGCCTAACGAAGAAAAGCATTTTTTTTTGTTCAAAATTAGCTTTATTCATCAACGTAAACTCCATCAAGAGCAATGCAATCATTCCAGCGATGCTCTAATATTTCAATTTCACTTTTGTAGAACACGATTTATCTTTTGTCTCAAAATATGCCTCGATTTCAGCCATAAACTTTTTATTCGTGCAAATTTTCTTACCGGCTAGAATTTCATGCAATATAAGCACGCTCTGTTGATATCTTTACGATTTACAATGTCATCTAACTCACGCAACTTCACTTTTCGATCATTCAAAACGATTTTCTGGATTTTTTTATATTTTCTGATATTATCGCCTCATTTGGACATCCACTGCGTTCTGCATCATCGGTGTCTCTACGATCAGGTTTGAAGTCAGCAAAGAAACGTTTTACTGTTGTTTCTGATTGAGCGGAGAGCCCACAGCACTTTTCAAGACACAGTGTAGAATTAAAACACGATTTCGTTTTGGATCCATTGTTCTGAAATAACAAAAGTGGCGTCACTCTTAACTAACTTGGGAACTACTCTTAATTAATAGAATATCATGAAGTTTTACAAGCTGTCTTTTGAAAACCAGCGCCATCTATTTGTTAGAGCCGGGTTTAAACAGAATGCTGGCACATGTTAGGTAAAGTTAGGTTAGAAACCGGCAGCCGATCTGAAGATCATAACATTTAGGCCAAATAAATCGTATAACAGAATTACATACCCAGCAGGTCCAAGCCGGCTGTGATCACGAAGTGAGCGAGACAGTCTACCGGGACTTGCAGCAGCAATTCAGGGTCCACAAGGTGACTTTCAATCTCAGCGCTGGAAATTTTAGGAAGAAGTGTCTAGCAATGGCTACCTCCTTCTCACATTTTAATACCTAAAGAGAAAAAATTAGCAAGTCGTCAACAAATTCTAACAAATTCCCTTAAGTTTCTTGATTTCGTTGCCCCAGTGCAGTACAATGACAGAGGAAGTAAAGCGAATTCCCCTTCTTTTCATTAAGCTAAGAACAAGGTAAGATTATCTTAAATCGATATAAAGTTCCAGCTACGCTGTTTCAAATCAAAATGATGGTATTCCGTCATCGCTCAACATCAAGAAATTCAGTTTCTACAACATAGTTCCTTACGATTTTTCAACAGATGAAAACACTTTCTTAGGGTCACACGACGGAGAAGGCAACCTACTTACTTACAGTTCTCCAATCATTGTCATTAAGGACGTTTATTGTCGGTACTAGGTTGCACTCAAAGTACGCCGCCCTTAAAAGAGCAGGATATGTGCAAAAGAAGTGTGAGAAAGTTCGGATAGCCTCCCCTCAGGTCCTACAATTATAAGACTCAACACAGCCCATCCTATATAGCTGTGCTGTCAACCTAGAGGGTCCAGTCAGAATGAAAATCACCCTTCTTAACTAGGACCTACTTAATTTAAGCAGTTCACTTGTCTTGTTGCCAACAGCATAAGATTCTTGTGATCCTTGCCACTGTTCCATTTGCTAAAAGAGCCACATGAACCCTTCTAGCCCATTGTTACAATACCGCATTTGGCGACTTAGATAATAATTAATTTAGCATGGACTCAACAGGCCATAGATCTTGATTCTTGAAAAACAAATCATAAAATGTGTTGTCCAGTCGATATCCATCTCAGGCCGAAAGAAATTTGCTCGTAGTATCAGTAAATTTTCTGGTATTTAGACTTTTATATCTGAAATTCTAAACGATATCCTCTATATCTTCGATGTAGACCCCTTACAAATACTTGATTCCTTTTTCGATGATAAAACAACTGATATCTCGAAAAATGTAATAACTCGATAGACTATAAATATAACCAGATGTCTTCAGAATACCGGTGGGACCTTATAGTCTAAGCTGTGCTTTAAAATGATAAGGTCACCTTAATATTTGCTCAACTCATCCAAACTATAAAATGTTATGTATGGTCACCTTATTCAAAAAAATTCTACGTTCAAATAAGTAAATAATAAGCCGGTTTTGCTCTTAGAGAGCAAATTTATGTAAATAAGTGCAAAATTCAATGCGTCATAATGATAAGGTCAGTTATTCATTTATCCAAACTTTTATTTAAACTAAGCACGCAGTAATCAATTATTTTTAATTTATGCAGTTCCCATTTCCTTCTATTGTCTTAAAAACATGCGATGGCATCGCACTTACTAAATTGTCCAGAACGTTGGAGCGGATTTCGCGCCAGCTGTTGCAGGTTGCCACTTTTAATTCATCTTTTGTCAGGTACTGTTTGCTGTCTGCATAAACATTACGCACAAGCAGTCCCCACAAATTTTCCACCACGTGCTGGCCCATCAAGTACTTTAATATTATGCACCTCAAACCATTTTCTGGTCGACTTGTTGACATGAATTACTGCGTTATCTTGCTGAAAGTGAAAGTTTTGTCAACATTTTGGGTCAAATAAGGCAGCAAACGTTCAGACAGAATACGCCGGTACTCTAAACTATCCATTCGAGTGGAAGGAAAGTAGAGTTCCAGGGTACATTAAGTCAGTGGTTTAACGTGAGTACCTGCCCTAGGACGTTACCTCACGGTGCCAAAGCACGAGTGAATACAATGCGTCCACCAACGTCCCCACCTATGATTAAAATCACCAGTGAGTACCAATTTAAAGCCATGTTATTTGGACATGACCTCACACCTTGGTAAGGTGCCGGAGACTATCTAAACTCCTACCGATCTATGGGTCACGGCACCCGGTTAAAATGTAACTCCACACCGAGCCAGCATAGCTCTCCCCGCGATTTGGGTCTAAACCACAGCCACCACGTTGCTCCCACAAGGGGGCCTCACCATAGTCGGGCAGGAACCGAAATTCCTGGGGCTCCCGACACCCGTGGCACCAGAATTAAGCCTCCGGTCAGGCCTGGTAGCATAAATGCTACTACCAGTTTAAGTCCCAAACAACTTCGGACTAGTGACCAAGATGGTAATAACAACAAACAAGAAACACTCAAACAACACAACAATAAACGGAGCCACCCTCACGGGAGAACTCAAAGTGACATCGTGCGCCACGGACACAATACACAACAACAAGAACACAACCAGTCAAACGCTGACCAGTACAAACACACAACACCCAAAACTGCAGCCACAAATCAAGCCGCAAACAGCAGGTCGGGAAACAGCAAACAGCAGACAATCACAGCAAGCAGCATAACACATCAAAACCGTCAGCACCCCAGCGGGACGCCAAGCTAGGAAAAAGGCCAGCCAGGAGACCGCTAAGATGGTGATGCAGGTTCAACCTCCGCTAAAAGTGCCGTCCTTCTACGCCTAAACACCTCAAGGGCAAAAACGCCCAACCTACCATAAGTACGATCGTCCAACAATACCCTACTGAAATCCCACACCCCCGCAGTATGAGTAATACCCATACTATCTAAATCCCTAACGTCATCATAGTCCGGGCACGAAGTCAGTACATGCCTCCAGTCCTCAGTTCCCCTCCCACACCGACAGTCCGCTGATTCAGTCTGGCCAATTCGATGCAAAAATGCATTGAAAGTTCCAGGGTACCATGTGAGCTAAAGCCAGCCCAAACCATCAAACTGCCACCGCTGAAATTTCGTTTGGAAAAAACAAGGGCTTCTTCCTTAAATCTCGCCAATAGAAATTGAAATTATCTGGTCCATCCAGGTTAAACTTACAAACCCAAAAATGTATGGAATATCTTATAACCTTTTTAGAAAAATGTTTACCTGATGCCAATTAGTTGTCATGTTGTTTTTCGCAAACTCCTTACGCTTAGTCAGACAGGGACTTTTTAAAATTTTGCTGGAATAAGGTTTGGCTGGGTGTTAACAGCTCTTAGACTTGTGCTTTTTGAAGCTTGTAATTTCAATTCCTCTTTTATTACTTTTTATTGTTACCGCACTTTTCATGGAATTCGAGGCCTTTCGTGAAATTAGCCGAGTTTCACGAGCAATCGGAACCTTTGGACAACCCGTGCTTTTTAATATTCCATAATTTTCTCCATTTTTGAGAAACTTCTGCACTATACACAAAGATCGCCCCAGTTTCAATCCCTGCTAATGAAGTGCCACAATTTGTCCTTGTTTATAAGGTGACAAAGGTTTCCTGCGATCCATACCGCGCAGATATTATTTAAATTATAAGTTATTACAAAAACAAAATAACAATTGTGATAGCTTCTGCTTGGATTAATTGCTTATTAATCACTGACCTTATTTACATAAATTTAAATAAACACAATATAACGGTACATCTCTAAGAGCAAAACCGGCTTATTTATTCACTTATATGAACGTAGAATTTTTTTTAATAAGGTGACCATACATAACATTTTATAGTTTAGATGAACTGAGCAAAGAAATTGAAGCACACTTTAGGGTTTAATCTGACTGTTGAGCACATGTCCATTCTTCTCACTAGTAAATTCGCTGAAAGCCTGTATTCCCAGTATCGGTCATGCGATAAAACAAAACTGCTTTAGTTTCATTCTTGAATTTTTACAGAAGAATTAAGTGGTTATAGGTGGTGCTGGAAAACTGTTTGCTATCAATTTTCATTTGTAATTCTTAACCTACCCACACTCCTCCCCAATAAAACAATAAAAATTAAATCGAATGATTTTTGATAAAAACTCTTTCTTTTATTTTAGTTTGATAAACAAAGTTCTTGTTGAAAAACCCTTTATCAAACAACAAATGGCATAAAAGCATATATATTTCTAAAATAAACATATTTTATTTATTTTTTTAATTTCGTTTTATTTGTTTCTGGTATATTTTTGTATAGCCAAGCAAAGCATTTGGTTAAACTGATCTCGCAGTATCTTCGCATATCACAAGACTTTTTGTGTTGTCACCACTTCACTTCATTGATGCTCGTACAATGGAATGGAAATCAAATATAAATTTGTTTACAGATAAAATAGCAAAATAGCAGACATATAGAGTATGTGTATACAACTATTTAATCTGTTGAAAAAAAAAAAAATTAAATTTATTTGCTTCCCATGAGATCATTTTAATGCTCATTTTTGAGTTTTTTTTTTCATTTTCTGCCACCCCAATTTGATTTTTGTTCTGCCATTTTTTCTGGTTAAATCAATACCATTTAAGTGTTATTTTATCTTTGCGCTCTATTTTAATTTTTATATAATTATTTGAAACGTATATAGTATATGTACATAAATACATACATACGAGTATGTCTCTTTTGTTAACCAAAAAGTATTTTTTTCTTAATGCGGTTTCCCATGACTAATTAATTGCCCGTTTTTTGTTTCGTTAAGACAGGCGCGCGTTAAAAAGATCAAATCAAATTGTCAATTGACACGCCTCATAGTTATTTTCTTTTTTGTTTTTGTTATTGTTTTTTTTACTTCAAATATAAAATTTATTGAATTTATTTGAAAGGTTATGGCCCTTAAGAAAAATATTTATTTAAACCATATTGCTGCTTAACACTTAAAGAAATTCATAGTAAGGAACAGTGATTTCATGACCCTCTTCAAATTAATTTTAAATCTTGATTTACGCTCTTCATTACAAAAAATATAAAAATAAATGTAAGATAAATCGGTTTTGTTGTTGTTGTGTTTTTAATATACAGCAATTGCTAGTGCTTAACGCTCTTAAACCAAAGCCAATTAAGAAATTCTAGAGGTTTTTGTAAAATTTATTCAAATCCAAATAGTTGAAAGGCAAAAATTTAAAGAAATATAAAAAATATGGTACCCCACACCACTGTGCAAAGGGTGACAATATAAAAATGATAATAATAAAAACCTAGAAACACGTTCTTATAGGCTTAATATACCATATGTAACGCTATGTCGTTACCAGTCTTTTATAGATGTGATTGCCTTAGAGAAACAAGAATAGACAGAATTAAAATATCGGGCGGGCCATCATCTCTTGGTTTAAATTTGAACCAGCGGTTGTTTCGAATCTGACAATACTTATGTCATACTATTCTGTCACAAAATTCAGTATATTATCTCCACTGAATGAAATTAATCGATTTACGTTTGAGCAACATTAGGATTTATTGGAAATTTATTTGCAAAACCTAGACAACTGGTCGGAAATTGAACGAAAATCTCGTACACAATTTGATCGCAGAGAAGGACCAACAGTGTCCGGTATACGCAAGTTTATTGCTAAAAGTCGTGAACTGTTTTCATTGTTGATGCGCCAAGACGTAAGCGTGCTCGTACAGTGCGTACACCCGAAAATATCGAAGCTTTGGCTGAGAGGTACATGAGAATCCTTGTTTTCAAGAATTGAATATTTCACGCATCAGTTTACGTCAGATTTTGTGAAAAGATCTCAATATGATGCCCTACAACGTTCAATTGGCTCAAGAGTTGAAGCCGCATGACCATCTGCTTCGTTTTTGCTTCGCTGGATGAGCCAACGAGAAACTGCACGATGATGTCGATTTTACCAAAAGAAAAAAAATCATTTTTTCGGATGAAGCTCGTTTTCATCTTAGTGGGTACGTTATGAAGCAAAATTCCCGTATTTAGGACTCAGAAAACCCAAACGTGGTCTTACCAAAGCCAATGCACCTATTACGAGTGACTGTTTGGTGCGGATTGTGAAACGGAGGTATCATTGACCCATATTTCTTAAAAAATGGGGATGGCGCAATCATTACGGTTAATGGAGACATCTATCGCACCACGACAGCCGATTTTTTTGTGCCTGCTCTTCACGTAATTGATGTGGATAATGTTTGGTTTCAACACGATAATGCAACTTGCCACACATCTCATGCCACAATCGATTTATTGCGTCAAGCGTTTGATGGCCGTTTAATTAGCCGATATAGTGATGTCAGTTGGCCGCCAAGAAGCTGCTATTTGACACCGTTGAACTATTTTCCATTGGCGCCGTTAAAGAAGAGTATTATGCCAACAAACCAGAGACAATTGAACATTTGAAGGCCAACATTCGAGATGCAATTGCCGAGATACGACCCCTTACACTTGAAAAATTTCTGAGTACTGTGAGTTCAGCCACGGCAGCCATGTTAATGAAATAATATTTCATTTCTAACCGGAACAATTGTACTTCACAATAAAAAAATATATACTTGTGCTGTAACTGCATGACGAATGAAATTGAGCAGGCAAATAACACTTTGGATCCAAGCGAATCGATCGGGAATATAGGTGCTCCTCCTAGGTAGAATAGATGGCTGGTGTTACAGAAATTTATCTAGATAGTGATGGAGAGGTAAGAAAATTAATCCACTTGCTATAATCCCAGAAAAATCTGGCCACAGTTGGGTTACAGAAGAATGTGGCTATTGAGGAGACCTAGAGCACATGCGAGCAAGCATTTATGGGTTATTACTGACCATTGGGGTGTTGGCAGACACACCAAAAGTATTGGAATGCCATATAATTATTTTTGCAGCAGTTGCAATGATGAAGAGGAAGAAGAGTCTATGGAATACCTTCTGTGCTACTACCAGATCTCCACAATTTAAGGCTTTCAGTGTTAGTACGATATAAACAACATCCTTGACTTCATTAGGACGAGCGCACGTCTAACGGTTGCCAGACAAGAGCTGTGAGAGCCATGGTAGTAGACATATATAAACACAACGGGACCTACAATTTGGACGCAAGTGAGCCGATGGTAGCTGACAGAGTAACCTAACCTAACCTAACCTGTGATTAGTTAAGAATAAAATGCTATTTTGCTTTATAAAATCCGTTGGATATTGGCAGTTACGTTTTTTAGTAAAGCAACTTATGAAAAAAGACTTTTTGTTTTATAAAATTTGTTACTCTTCTTGTCAAAAAAGTAGTCTCCAAAATTTTTTTCATACCGAACGAACGAATATCCCATTTCCCATCACAGCCACATATCCTTTCCTTTCTGCTCGGAAGTTCTTATAAATGGTAAAATAAAATAACTACAATGGCTATGGTTATTATGAACTTAAGAAGAATTCGGAAGCTCTTACATTCATAAATCTATGGTCTATGTTCTACGACACCTGCCGGTAATCCTTAGAAACACGTATCGGATTAGAGTTGGTCAAGCAGTTTCCTATTTCGTCGAACAAAAGTATAATTGTTATAAAAATAATTACATGAACTCAATGAGAATTAAAGCATATTTTGTTCTTGGGAAAAAACATTATTAATTATTTGTTTTTCTCCGTCACTCCTCTAGGGAGCTTATTGACTTTCCACAAAGCATCCATTGCTTTATTTAAGTTTCAGTAATCATGTAGATGATTAATCTATTGTAGATCGCGCTTCTTATGATCGTGTAGTGGTTAATATCCTTGCTAAGTTGGGGAAGTGATCCTTACTTAACATTGTAATTGATGGTTTTTACTGATCATTCATCTGACTGTTTGCCATAATCGCCAGATGTAAGCTGGAAGGTTAGCGGGAGGGCTTTTTTAGATGGGTTTTCTTAGGGGAGGTTTAAAGTCTCTTTATTAAACACTCGAAACCACAATCAATTTTTTTCTTGTCATGTCCTCTGCTGGGGATTCGAACTTGGGTGAATTGTGTTGTATGCCTACGCTCTAACCACTACAACACGCCATTCCGAATTATTATTAATTTTATTCCTTATTATTGTGTTTTATTGTTTCATAAAAAAAAGAGTTCATGTGACATTATATTACATATTACAGTCAGGCACGTTTTTAACGAACACTATATATTTTACTGTACTCTTCAATGAATTTTTATTTAAATTATAACGGAAACACTTCAAAATCTTTAACAAACTGTGCGATCCCTTCTAATTCCTTATAAGCGCGTACAAATGCTTTTTGTAATTACCAACTAATTTTTTTGAGTGTAGAAATGGAAAATCATTGTACTCAATATTTGTTTATAAAATTTTTATTTTTTTTATTTTTTGTCTGGTGCATCATTGCAATTGTTTACAAATAATTTTTTTGTTTGTTTGAAAATGCAACAACGTATGATTGTGTGTGAATTTGAATTGTATTTTTTTTAATTTTTTTTTTTTTTTTTTGAGTAAAGTAAAGCGGCCACACGCAATCTAATATTTAAGTTCAACCTCCTTTTTCTGTGTTTCTTTGAGTTTTAAAAAGTCATTCCCCTAAAGATTTACTTTTTGGCATGATATCGATAATGGATGGCATAATAAAGATGGCATAAGAATGGGAATTTTATATAATAAACGTCTACTGTTTTGGGAACTCAAACAGACAAAAACATAAAATAAATAAAAGAATGGAAAGGAATATAAAGAAAGAAAGGAAACGTAAATTTAAATCCTGTAGAACGACATTGCCTGCCGCCTTAGCGCAGAACACTATTGAATGCGATATCGGCATTTCTATACAAAAACTTTTTTGCAAGTCTCTGCATATACGGGTAGCTGAGCAGCCAGTCAAGTCAGTTAGTCAGGCAAATTTAAAAATATTTTTTCTCATTGCTGTTGTTGTTGTTGTGCTGCATACGTACAAAATTAAAAAAAAAATATTATCAAAAAACCAGGTGCGGTTGGTTAGTTAGCCGGGTTAGAAACATTCCTTTACTTTTCTACTCTCGTCTATCTCCACTATATGATTTTACGGCATATAATTGCCTTTCGAAGAGGGAAAGAGACACAGGCAGAGAAAATAAAGGCAAGTAATTATAAAAAAAAAAACAATAAAAGTTGACCTTTTAGTAGAAATAATAAAAATTAAAAAGAAGAAGAATAAGAGAACCTCACAACGGAAGTCAACTCTAACCTTTGGCAAATGTTGAAAAAAGTACACATGACATGTTTCTTTACAAATTATTTTAATCCTCTAATCACTTTGATGATTAGCCTGAGTGTTATGAAAATAATTCAACTCCCTTGTGAAGACATTTGGTTTCAACAGTCATGAAATGGCTACCAAGGCGATAGACAGACAGACAGCTTAAAACCACTGTGTTGATTGAAAGTTGTTAACAAAATATCATTCAGGAACTTTACATGCATTTGTAAAGGAAAGGTCCGATTTTGTAAAGTACTGTTATGTAAAACAAAGTACTCTTACCTAAAATAAAGTCTTTTTTGTAAAGTACTTTTATTTAATATTCCAAGAAACTATTTCTCGGTTATTTTCCAATTACATCATAAAAACTATTTTTTAGGTATCGCCTTAAGAAAACACAGTGCAATAGCCGTGCTATATTTTTATGAAAAGTACTTTTTTAGTACCTTTACATAAAGTACTTTTTTACTATAAAAAGCACCTCCTTTCTATTTACTCTAAAATTTAAAAACTAATATTAATTTTCAAGAGACATTTAAAATACACAAAAAGTAGTTTTTGGTGTTATAAAAACTTTGTTCTGGTACTTTTGAGAAAAAGTACTTTTATGAAAGGATTTTTAAAACTTTTTTCTGGTTATTTTCAAATTTTTATTTTTTTTAAGTACCGCCTTAAGAAAACACAGTGCTATAATCGTACTATATTTATATGAAAAGTACAAAAATTACTTTTTTACTATAAAAAGCATAACCTTTTTATTTACTCTAAAATGTAAGAGATAAATTAGTTTTTCAAAGGTAGCGTCTGAAGTTAAAACATTATTTATGTCCTGAAAATATTTAAAATATGCAAAAAGTACTTTTTAGTGTTATAAAAACTATTTGTTGGTAACTTTTCATTTATATAACAAGAAACTATATTTTTTTAAAGAAATATAGCACAATACAAAAGTACCTTTTTATTAAAATAATTACTTCAATATAGACTTTAAAAATTTTACGATTTTTTAAAAATAATTACAATACGCAAAAGGGTACTTTTATGATATATATATGGCTATACCAAACAAAAGTACTATTTATACAATTACATAATAAAAACTATTTTTTTAAGTATCGTCTTAAGAAAGCACAGTGCTATACTTTTATGAAAAGTACTTTTCAGTACTTTTACAAAAAGTACTTTTCTTACTCTAAAATATAAAGATAAATTTTAGTTTTTAAGAGGCATAATCTGAAGATAAACACATTATTTATGGACTGAAAATTTTTAAAATACTCAAAAAGTACTTTTTGTTGTTACAAATCTATTTTCTGGTAATTTTTCAATTGCATAATAAAAAACTACATTTTTTAACACATCCATTAAAAAAAAAAACACCGTATTATAACCTTAAGAATACTTTTGGTACCTAAATACTTTTACGAAAAGTACCTTTTTCATTTAAAAAATTACTTCTGCGTAGACTTAAAAACTTTTAAGAAAAATATTTTATTTAAAAAAAAAAAAAACAATAACCAAAAATGTACTTTTATGAATTGTGTATGTCTATACCATATGCTTGTAAAATGTGATGATATCGCATGGGTTAAAATCCCCGGGGCCAAATACAGCATTTTTATGTAAATTGTTTTGACATTGTACGAAATTTCATATGATATCGAATGTCGTAATTCGTTCATTGTTCTCTATTCTCTAATCTTTGGTTCTCCATATCCAAATATCCACACTAAATGTAATGCTTTTTCTACTTGGTACTTAGAAGGCTCTAAAGGCTATCCTCAACTGAACCATACACTTTTGTTCTTCAATAGGCCAGTATTATTCTATTGAGTTATTTGCGCCGGTACGATGCCCTTTTTGGTTCTGGTCATTAATTTTTAAAGTAAAGTATATGGTTTGAAAATCTTTTGGTTTAACATTAAAACAAAGTACCTGAAAAGTACCTTTTTTAAACTTATATCTGAAATACTACAATACATAACAAATTGTACTCTTTTGTAAATGGATTTTAATTTTTTCTTTAAATTAAATATCATATAACCATAGGGAAACATATGAAAATTTGAAAATAATACCACTTTACTGATGATACCATAGATTAACTTTAATCTTTAAAGCAAATTTTTATTTAATAGGGGATTTAATAGAAATTTCATTTAAAATAAACGTCAAAAATCCTTGTTAGAAAAATATTAGAATATATTGTACAAAAAAACACCTTTTTCAAATGCTTAAACGCAAATTTAACACAAATGCCAATTCATCCTTCTTAATGACCCTTTTTCCTACCACCACTTTAAAACATTTATCAAACAGACATGTTACCCGTGTCATTACTAAGTGTCCAGTTGTTCGTTGTCCAAATAACACAACACTCAGGCCTTAACTATAAACACTTTTTTGGTTACAGCTGGTCAGCAACAAAAAAAAGGTGAATTTTGAAAAGCAAATACAATATTTAAAATAGCCAGGGTCTTATGACAAAAAAAGATAATAACTAAATTTTCTATTCAAACACACACACACACATACACAAATGTTAATATTGTGTTGGGGGAGGTAGAAACATTTCGGACCACCTTTTAGGTGAAGGCCATAACAACATCATCCTCGTTATGAGGAATTAATTTTTTTTTATTTGATAACCTACGCCACTATTATTTATGGTGGTACGTTATTTTCTTGCAAATGCTTGTAACGCATTAAAAGAACTCCTCGATCAATTCAGAGCTACTTTACTAAACTAATAGATTGTCTGTCTATATTTCCTTTATCTGTTGATGTAAACCAGATTTCAACAAAGAGCTGCTCTTCTCTTCTTTATACACGCGTACGTAGTCAGACGATAGGCAAAAAATAAACAAAGAGAAGTAAAGAGCAAACAAGTGGAAAAACACATTGCAAAATGGCCTGAGTAACTCTCAATTACTACCACAATTGAAAAAGCATAATATTAGTTTGCCGAACGCTGATGTAAACCAACAAAAACATTCTTATTGTTATTCGCTACACAACTCTAATTATTCTCTATTAGCGATTAGCATTTGAATCGATTGGATTTTATTCATCGTCATAAATTTTAATTTTATTAATACGTGTTCTACAGCGCCTTATATCTACAACTACGGAGCTTAGTCTATTCAGAAAAGAGCCCGGCAACCCATCACATCGAGCAAATTTTCATTTTTGTTCTTATTCGTACGAGTACGTTCACGCATAGGCATAAATAAACAGAGCTAAGTAAAGGAAAAATAAATAAAGAAATTCAATGCGAGATTTTGTGATTTGTGGCTTATTCGCATAGACCTGCTACTTAAGAAAACTCCACCAGCAAGGCATACAATACAAGCTGACCAGGTTCGAATTCCAGCAGAAGACAAAAATATTAATTGCGGTTTCGAGTGTTCAACTTCCCTTTAACAAATTCATCTAAAGAAAACCCTCTGACGTTCCAGCTTACTTCTGGCGACGATGACAAACATCAGGTAGATGAATAGGATAAAACGCCACCTACTGGGAAAAATTACAATGCTAAGTAAGGATATCCACCGCCACTTATCAAATAACTTCACCAATACACACAATCATATGGAAGCGAACTACAGTAGATTTATCTTCTACTTGGGTTAAAAATCAATTTGATTAATTAAACTGAAACAAAGCAATGATTGCTTTGTGAAAAGCCAATATGTTTCCCAGAGGAGTGACGGAGAAAAAAAATTATGCATCAGTGAAGAACGCACATATATACATAATTTGCACAACATCCTAGCTGAGGGTCTTCTCTCAATCAATGAGTTGCACTCGACTCTATTTTAGGACTAATTGAAAGGGACCTATAGCTTAACATCGGCTCAAAACAGAAAAATGCATTAACTAGATAAGTTTTTCATGATGATGCTAATGATGTTCCGCTATTCTCCAGCTTGTGAGCAACGGTCTCAACGGACTCTGTTAGGGACTTTTCTTATGTCCATGTACCATGCAAACTCTGAAACATTGAGTTCCTGTAATGTCCTCGGCGGCGAGAGCCTTGGGGATTATATTGCAGTGCCGCCTTTGCTATCTCGTTCCTTCCTATTCGAACTTTCCTCTTAGAATATTGTATTCGTTTGGGTGCTGGTTGTTTATGCGTAGCAGAGTGTGTTTTTATATATTTATATAAGCCTTACACACGTGTTAAAGACCCCTGTTCTCAGTTGTACCGGCAAGTCAGAAGTCTTTCATATGTTCTTTAAAGAGTACATGACTTGAAAAGCTTTAAGAGAAGTTTTCCTAGCGCTAGCTAATGATATGAAGTAATGACGCTGCTGAAAATTGTCAAATGGTCTAGCCTGGTATTACTATTATAATTATTCTGACCAGGCACTATTGCAGAGCAGTGTGACCCATGGCATCTATTGTGCCCCTTCCGGTCTATAGTTTGTTCAGCATTTCTGATGCCTTCCTAATGAACACCATCAGATCTGAAACCATAAGAGTGCATATGTTACCAAGTGATCACCTAAACATTTCAACCCAAATCTATCAAGAATTCCACATTCACTCAATAAGTGTTTCGCTGTCTCTGATGCCTGTGTTTACAAACATCCACATCTGTGATGCCTTCCTAATGAACACCATCAGATCTGAAACCATAAGAGTGGATATGCTACCAAGTGATCTCCTAAACATTTCCACCCAAATCTATCAAGAATTCCACATTCACTCAATAAGTGTTTCATTGTCTCTGATGCCTGTGTCTACAAACATCCACATCTGTTAACACCATCCTCTTCAAATGCCCTCTTAGTCTACAGTGGCCCGTAAGAAACTCTGTTAGGAGTTTCAAGTCTGTCCTGCCATATATAAAAACCTCAGAGTGACGCTCAAATTGCGGGCTGAGCACCGATCTAGAGTGGTGAAGTCCGCTTTGAGCATTCCAGTATTCCAAGCATCGGGCAATTTCTCAATTTTTAACTAGATTGAGGATGGTAGTAAGTGGTGGTGTATAGTGAGGTTTCGGACCGATAAAGGGAGGGTGTCATGGAAACCTAATGCATCCACTAATTTATTATCATCTATAGTGTCCAGGTACCTAAAACATCTGGACCATACTTCCAAGCGAAAACTTTTCCAACGTATCATAGCAATATTTGACCAGTCGAGACATTATACGATACGAGCATAGTGCCTTATGCAACTGACTGTCAGATATCTCCGCACATTCAGTGATCTTCCCAATGGGATCAACAAGTCTCTGTTGGGTGCATGAACTCCAGCACCGACCAGTCATTCATTTTGTGGCCATCGGTATAGCAGTTTAGATGATATTCACTGGCCTGGAGTTAAACCCAAGACCTATTGGTTGGTAGGATGTGGTCTTACCTACCAGACAACAGCAGTATACATTTGCATGTGTTAACGAACGTTATATCCGTCCACAGTGATTTGGCAACACAATTCAAAAATGTCTAAGTGTGGAAGTCCAAATGCATGGATCAGAATAGTATAAAACGAATGTTATAAAACGCTCCTCTAAGAAAAATGTTGAAATGTAGTAATGGCTTAATTAATAACTAACAATATTTTCTGAGTGTAAATTAAAAAAAAAATTCAATAGTAAATGGAAGTAAAACCCTCTGCATAGCAGTGCTAAATGAGCGCTAATTTGATTTCTTTTTTCATAAAAACCTCAGAAAAAGTCATGATCTTTGCGAAAAAATAAGTCAAAACGTAGTGAAAAAAAAGAAAAAAATGAAAAATTTACAAGTATTTTTGTTCACTTTTTTGTTGTTGTTTTACAAAAACACAAAATGCTGAGATATAAGAAAAATAGTTTTCTGTGTGTCGTTTTTTGCTGATCTTTTTACTTCATTTCGGTATTCTTTGTTTTGTAATTTTTTATTTTTTATTTTATTTTTACAACAAAACTAGTGTAACGTCTTAGTGACTCCCTGGCTGTTAGCTGTATGCTGTATGCCGCATTGTTGTAGTCGAATTTTGAAAAAAAATTCAGTTCATTTCTCATTTTCGTAAACAACAGTCGTTTAAAAGAGCGACTAACGGAAGGCAAAATTTTCGATTTTCGTCTTTGTTTTTTCCTTTTTTTTAAAATTAATTTCTTCGTTGCTTTTGTGTTCGTTTGTGATTTTCTTATGGCCAGTCGGCTAAATTAACTGCCAGTCTAACCGCCGACCCTTTATACTGTGGCAGCAGTCGTCGTTAGTCTTTATTATATTGCTTCCGTAGTAGTTGTAAACGAGAGGTTGGTGCTTGCAATGAAGACGAGGTACTAAGCGTAAGGGATTGTGTTGTTGTAAAGTACCAAACGACTGATCAATTAAAAGTTTAATGTTAAATATGAGAGAGTTGAGTACTATGGGAAAATCATATGATTTTTCTTTGGTTTTTTATTTTCAATTTTTTTCACCCGCTTATAAGGAATTTGTGTGTGTGTGTGTGTGTATGCGTGTTTGTGTACAAACAAATTGGATTGTGAAAAGAGTTCATTGAACGATTTATAATTTTCCTTTTGATTTGATTTGATTTGTTTTTTTTAAGTACATTATAGCCCTATTCTTGTTGTTGTTCTTATAAATATCATTTATAATTGAGCTACAACAACAATAACAAGAACAAACATAAAATAATATTTATAGTGGCGCTTTTGTTAATAAACAAAAAAAAATTTAAATCATTTTGTTGTTGAAAAACCTTTTTTTTCGTAATTTAAATAAAAAAGAAATGATCATCATCATCATAAACATAGTCATCATTATGATCGTCATTGTTATTCGTTTACTTTGTCGAATTTTCGAATATTTTCGTTTCGTATTATGTGTGATTCATCATCAACCATCAGACTTCTTTCGTTTCGGTTTTTAGTTGGATTCTCAGCTACTTTTTCTATACAATTCAGTGCGTTAGTTCAGTTGTTACTTCTCTTCCTCATCGTCGTTTAAGGGTGTGTGTTTTTGAGGCATTTATGGCTGCTAGTTGTTGTTGTTGATTTTTAATTTTCATTTTTATTAAAACAAAATTTTTTTTGTTTTGTTTTTATCAAAAATTATTATTTTTATTTGTCGACTTTAATTGAACACACACTGTCGATGCGTTCAGCACGTGCTGTTTTCGGGGTTTTCGGTATTTTTCAGAGCAACACAGTGGTAGTAAAAAAAAGAATTTTTATTTTTAAAAACGAAAACGAATTGTATATAAAACGGAAAAGTAAAGTGGAATATTAAACAGAAAATATTTTTATATTTTTCAATGGAATTCAAAACGTTTAAAAGATACATTTCCGCTTTATGAAAAGTAAGTGTAAAAAATTAAAGTTTAAAAAGGTATTCAACACAAAGTTAAAACAATTATTAAAAGAAATGCAACGGCTGTGATAATTTGGTGTTTGAACAACTAAGAAAAATAAAATAAATAAATAAAAAACTAAACATATTTAAAAATTTTGTGCAGAAATTATAACGAAATGTAAATATTTTATTAAAAAATACATATAAAATATTTTAACAATTAATTTCAAAAATTATAAAAATTATTGAATAATGGTTCTATAAATATATATGTATATAATAGAGAAATATGTAAAATTAAATGAAATAATAAAATATATTTAAATTTATTATAAAAAAAAATAAAATTAATATATAAAAACAAAGCAACAAAAAATTTATTTTTGCTAAAATTTCAAAGAATATGTGTATGAAAAAACTTCATTTAGCAATTAAAATTTGAAGAATAATAAATATTTAATTAAAAAACATAAAATATTTTAAAAATTATAACAATTTATTTATTAATTAATAGATGAAAAGAAATAAAATAAAGAAAAAAATTATATACTCGTATATGTATTTGGGATAAAATTTAAAAGTATAAATAAAATCATTTCAATTTCATATAACATTTAAATATAAAATATAAATTAATAAAAAAAAAATAATGCGCAACTACTAAGTATTCATTTAGACGTGACTTAAGGTAACTTCATACCCGTTACTGTAGCCATAATATAAGTCCATTTACTTCCATTTATTAGTGGTGCCATAACCTGTGTTGCCATAATTTAATTTTGGAAAAACTAAAAAATTTAAAGAAGAAAAAAAACTGATTTTCGAATGAAAAAACTCGACAATTTAAAAAAGTGATATGGGTATGTTTTTTCAACCAAAAACGAGTGAAATTGAAATCGAGTAAGTTTTCAAAGGCAAATAAAACTTAAATGGGCTAAATATTTTAAAATATTGGCAATCAAGAAAGTTATTTAAAAGTTTATTAATTCAATTAATAAGAAAAGTATCAAAATCTTGTCTAATTTGAAAATTATAGCAATTTGAACTTTGATTCGATTTCAATTTCACTTGATTTTGGTTGAAAGAACATATCCGATAATTTATTTCATAGTGTAACACAATAAAACACAACAAATTGAATGTGATATACATACATATGTAAATGATATGATATAATGACATTTCCGACAAGCGCGACTACCAACTGGTAAGCCGCATTCGAGAGAGCAGATTACAGTGGTGCCAGCCGTTTTGTTAGTTAGCTTTTGTTTTCGAGATATACCGTCATTTCGAAAGTGGAGGAGGTTGCACAACAGACATATCGAGCCATAACCGTCACAAAGGCGTAAGCGACAAAAAATAATTTTTACAGGAGAAGGGTTTTTTTAAAATATTGTTTTTTGCTGTAAAATCATAAAGATACATTCTAATGTTATACAATTTGGTATGCTGGTGGTAATCATCGAATACTCTCGATTTTTATCAAAAAATGAAAACTGATAATCATGGCGCTTACGTTTTTTTTGCCGGTTATGGCTCGACATATATTTGAAAACTCAGAAACGGTTCAGTTTATTAAATAAACTCAAAAATTTTGCAATAAAATTACTTTTAAGCTGCGCAATCGCTTTAGAAATCTAAACTTTTTTTGGCAAAAGAACAATGAGATCACTTTCTTTGTGATAAGTGGTTAAAAAAAATGGATAATTACATATCCGCATAAAAAAGGTATGAGTAAACCTCACCGCAGCTATATTACTTACTTACTTTTCTTACTTCAAAAATTGTAACTGAAATAAAAAAACCAAATGTTAAAAACTGCAAAATCTGCGCAATTAACAGAAAAACTGAATTTTTAAACAAAAAACTTCAAAACTGCTTAATGCTTAAATACAAATAAATGCAAAATACAGATATATCAGCATGGTGCTGGCCGTAACCCCAAAATAGCTGTTGTTAATGTGTTTATATGTTATAATATGAAAAGAAAAAAATCCCCAATATCGCCTTTGTCTAGCAATCAGCTGTTTATAGTTATGGCAAAATATCAAAATTAAATTAATATCTAAGGTTATGGCAATGGTTAGGACGTTATTGTATGTCATCACTAATCACGTACAGTGTCGCTTATAACGTTAGTTGTGCCACGTTGATTACGGTTATGGCTATGACGTTACGTTTTGTCACGTATGATTGAAACTTTAATCTAAACAAGCACATGAAAATACATATGTATGCTTGCCTGTGCTGCTGCAGTATCCGCATAATTATTTAAGAAGATGTATTGGATATAGGACTGTAATGTAAGTTCCACTATCACATCAGTAGGCCGTAAAATGGCTTTCAAATCTATATATGACATAGTCATTGATGAGAATATGATAGATAGAGCCTGTCGTAATTTAGCCAGATGATGAAAAAGTTAATAAAAATGATGAAAAAATGTTAAAATTTGTTTAAATTACAATTAAAATAATAAAAATCTATGTTTAGATAAATAAAAAAAAAAAAAAAAATCAATAGCAAATTTTAGGTTTTTAAAAAGTGATGTTTATTTAAAGAATTTTAACATTCAATTAAAAATATAAAAAAAAAAAATAAATAAAACAAAAAGTTGAATAAAACAAAAGTTGATTTCATAAAATTAATTTTTTTAAAGAAACACAGTGTTAAATAAAACTAAATCTGATTAAAAAATAATCTGAATATGAAAATTCAGATAAATGGAAAGCAAGTCTTAAAAGTATGCCTAATAAACTTAAGGAGAATATAAGGATCTAAACACAAAATATTTAAAAATAATTTTTAATAAAATAAATATACACAGGAAACATATGGTAGAAGTGAAATAAATTAAAAAAATAATAATAATGAAAATATACATAAAAAAGAAAAAGTCGGTGAATAAATAATAAAAAATTAAATAAGTATTTAAATGCAATTAAATACGAGTACAATAAGACTTAAACAAAATTTTTATTAAACAGAAATCAGTAAAAGAGATATAAATAGAAATAAAAAATTAAAAAGCAAATAAGATAAATAAATACATACATATATAATATATAAAATTAATTTAAAAAATAATTCAATACAAAAGATAAACGAATGAACATAATCTCTAAAAAAAGGTTTTTTCCATGATGACCTCATTGTCTGATACATATTTTCTTTTGCCAGTACAAAACTTTTCAATGCCCTTCAAATAAAAAGAGTCCCTAAAAGTCTTCAAGAGTTGGACTTTATTTTAACCCAAAATAACTCACAGTTACCATATGACCAGTTACCATATAACGGCAAAATATGCCGTTAAAATAAGACAACAAAAATTATAAAGCTTTTGCAATTTTGAGTTCAATATGCGAAATTAGCGGATATCAAATTGAGGTGATGAAAAAAAAAAATTTCTTAATTTCCCGGCTTACGATATAGCACGTCAGTAAGCATATGCATTTTAAACTAATTTTCCAATCAATTTTAATAATAAATCCACTAATTGGTAGTTAATGAAATTAATTTTGATTTTCTTATATCATTAAAAAAAAAACGTGTCACTTTCATAAAAAAAACATATGGGATTGATTGCTAGCTATTAGCGTTTTTCACAAAAGTGTAACAATTTATTGAAAAATTGACTTCACTTTCGTGATCAGAAGGACGATATATATGTTTTTGAACAAAATATAAGACAAAAAAGTTCTGCATATGACTAAATCTGCAGATTGGGCTACTAAATACGTTTTTCCCTTTAACCTTGTTAACATGTTATTGGCGGATAACACCGTGAGCTAGACTCATACGTCTAGGGGTATAAAGACCCCGAACAATTTTCTAATAAAGACTTAAAAAAAATTATTCAATGAATTGCTAACACTTGGCACACTATATGCATAACGGCATTGGCCTTCAAAAGAAATTAATACCTTTCTCGTCGATAGTGTGCTAAAGAAAGCGCTTAAATCGCAAATAAATTGTGGCCATGTCCTTGTTGGCCGATAGACCTACTCATAGCTTCAGTCTTCTAATGAAGAAACCCATTTTTATTTATTTTTACAAACTATATTCTAAGCGTTATGACTAAGCCAATATACTTGGAAATAGCAGATTAGTACACTACACTCACTAGTCTATTGTTTTCATTATTCTTTGGTAACTGGTATATTGTGGTGTATTCGTGTTAAAGAACGAAATGAATTTATTCGCGTTTGCCAAGTATTCATACATTCAGTGCTTTTATCATACACTCATTCAACAACAATTTCTATTGATTGATTCCTGTTAACATTCCATGTTTTTGTTTATTGCCTACTGAATACTCATTCTTTATAGTACTGATTCATGTAAAGCAACGAAATGATTCACCACTAAAAATTAAAAAAAAACAACTGCAACTTCCTTGTTCTGAAGACACAGCAAAATCAGATGCATAACCATAATTTGTTTTGTAACAATAAATAACGTATCCTGCATGCTTAAATACTTTTAAAAAGAATTTTACTTTTTCTTCAATGACATGTCAAACCATTCATACCATTCGTTAGGTCTTCCTTGCTTTTTATGACTGGTAGATGACTTTAAGAGAAGACAAGCAAGGATTTCGTTACATTCACACTACTCATGTACTATCATGTATTGCTTCAAACCACTGAAAAACGGGCAAACATGTTTGACCAACATTTTGTATGTATGTGTGAAAAGTATAAAAAAATGTTCACATGCATATGTTGTGTGAAATTTTTTATCTTTTAACGCATACAAATACAATGTTGGTTAAATACGTTTACCCGTTTATCATCGGTTTAAATAAAGTAGCGTGATTTGCACCAATGTATTCATTTTTTGTGAATGTATTTAAAGCAATATAATGATGTATTCAAACCGTTCTTTGATTCATATTTCGACTTCATTTACAAATACTTTTGAAGGTGGCGTTTGAACATCGTTAAACAGTCTTGAAGTGGCCCTTGCACCCTTTTGGCCTCTTATTACTGGTCATCTTCGACTGAACTTCCCAAAGTGAAGGTCACCGCCAGTGCGAAGTTTATTTTGACTTAAAAAATGGTTTCCTGTAGAGATTGTTTGATTCGCAGGTTAGCTTCTATGCTTGTGGAATCACAATGGGCCAAAACTCTGGTCTACGTGGGACTCCTTTCTTATGGGAGGGTTCACCAAGTTTGAACAACTTCGTACAAAATGAGATTTATGTATAGAACCTTAACCTTTAAAAGACGATTCTGGAGTGGCGACCTATGTTGGGTCATCTCAACATTTGGCGTCATTTACTCTAACATTGATTTGAGCCTTTTTTTTTGAGAGATTTATCAATTATTGGGTATCCAACGAAAAAAATATTGTTTTCAACTAAGTGTTCATGCAAAATCGTATGCATTGAAGTGGCACTAATGTGCAAGGATGCCTCTATCTCACAATATGTCACACAGAAAATTCAGAAATTAATGATGATGATGAATGAGGTTTCTAAAGCATTTATCAGGACCTGCTTTAGTTTCATTGAAGATTATTTTATAAAATAATCAGTTATAAAAACTGTCTCTTTTTATATTTACATTTTCTTTAAAATAAACAAGATTGTCTGCTTTTAGTTGTTGCCTAAAACAACAAATCTCTACGTTAATAAGTCTTCAGAAACGGATGGCATACCAGCCATGGTCCTGAAGCAGTTCTCTTCGATGCTTGCGCGTCTTTTCAGTGCGTCTTATCGTGCGGGTATTTTTCCATCTTGCTGGAAGATTGCCAATGTAACGCCAATCCCTAAAAAGGGTGAGGCTGGTAACCCTGAAAACTACCGTCCAGTAGAAATTTGTTCGTCACTTTCCAAAGTTATGGAGGGTATGATTAATCATCATCTTGTGAAATATTTAGAGTCCAACAATTTGCTGAGCGATCGCCAATATGGTTTTTGTAAAGGTCGCTCTACTGGTGATCTGCTGGCGTTACTCTCTGAAGGGTGGAACAGGCCCATTCATGGATTTGGTGAGAGTGAGGTTGTAGCCCTGGATATTTCCAGGGCGTTTGTCAGAGTCTGGCACGAGGCTCTCATATTCAAATTTATTGACTTTGTTGTCGGTAGTCACTTCTCTCGATTCATATCGAGCTTTCACAGAAATCGCACTATAAGAGTGGGATTTCATCCGACGAGTTCAGGATAAATTCAGGCGTACCGCAAGGCTCTGTTCTTTCTCTATTTCTAATATTTCTTAATGACTTTCTTTTTCTCACTTCTAATCCTATCTACTCTTTTGCAGATGATCGTAGGCCGAACCTTTTAGAGATTGGGGCGAAAAGGCAGAATATAAAGATTTACAAACGACCTGTCAAAAATCTCTGCGTGGGGTCGCGCGAACAGGGTCGAATTTAATGCGCGCAAGACTCAATTATGCTTTCTGACACACAGACGTGGTGGTGTGTTGTTATTTGTATCTATTGGTAATGCAGATATTGAGGAATCAGATGCTCGTGATGTTCTGGGCATGAGAATTCACTATGACGTTTGTTGGAACGAGTACATATTTCGAGTGTCGAAAGAAGCATTCAAGTGTCTCGGCTTTTTAAGACGGTGTAAGAATTACTTCACTCCATCTGAACTCCTTAATATTTACAAGACCTATATCCGACCCAAATTAAAATACAACTTTCATGTATGGGCCGGTGCTTCAAAGTCTATTTTTGAGCTCCTCGACCGCTTACAGAAGAGGGTGAAGGTTCTTATTAATGACGGTACGGTAGCAAATTCTATCGATTCATTGGAGCACCGTCGCAATGTGGCGTATGTTTCATTGTTCTATTGGTACTATAACGGAATGTGTTCTGACGAAATTAAGTAACTAATTCCGTAGTACTCGTATTTCTCGTAGAGCTCATTCCTTTGAAGTTGGTTGTCCAGTAAATCGTACAACGCATTATAGGGAGAATTCGTTCTTTGGTCGCACTATTCGCTTGTGGAACAATCTTCCTGGGAATTTTTTTCGTGGCACTTACGACCTGAGCAAATTTAAATCGAACGTCCACCGACACTACTCTATCTATCCTTCTTCCCACAACTTATTTTCCTAGTACAAGCACAATACACTGTATGAGTAGGGGTTGTCCCCTGAGTGCTGGTCTTATTGAAAAAAAATATGAGAGTCAACTTTCTCAAAATTCGACAGTACCAGTAGTTCAGTACTGTATAATATGAAACAGAAGCAGTGTTGTATTAAAAGTTTTTGGTGCTTAAAATACGTCCCACGTATATTCATTTAAATTATTTCACATGCAATTATAACCATTTCTTTTAATTAAATGTACAATATTATTTACCATAAATTCAATAATAACAACAAAAATATTTTCCTTTTTTTTTGTTTTTAAATCCGCAATTAACAATTTCGCACAATAACGAATAAATTACATCTGGGAGATTATTAAATGGAAAAATTAAAAACAAAAAATAAATAATAAAAAAATTTTAAATAATATTTTAAAACAAAATTAATTAAATAATAATAAAAACTAATTTTTTTTTAATAAATATGAATTTCAAATGAAATAAAATTGCCGCGAATTGTGAAATTATTATACAAGAAAATTAATAAAAAATAGATGAGTTTGTATTGAAGAATTAAAATAAAAATTAAAGTTAATTTTAAAATAAAGATTAAACAATAATAAGAGTGATTCCATGTTAAACAAATAAAATAAAGATTAATTGCCAATTGTAATGAGCATACATATGTATGTGATAAACTAAAAAACCAAGTGTTACGGATTATTAATTATAATAATGAAAAATAGCTATTAAAGTACTATGGATAAGCTTATTGGGACCTTTGCTCTTATTGTCCTTGTGACCCCCTGCCAAAGTTGGTTTTCTTGGCTGCAACAATTTATACTCTTGAACTGCGGTAGCTTTCTTATCTGCCCTCAACGCGAACTGAGGTGAGGCCAACATCAGCATACCATCTGGCCTTGGATATCGTAAGCATCAGACGCACATAGCCATAGGGATCCTTTCTTTAGTCTCCGTCAACGTTTTTGACACGTTATTTACCGTCAATGCGAGTACCGCTTCTTCTGTCGAACGCTAGACCAGATGCGCTCCTACGGTCGCAATTAGCTTCTATATAGTTCACAACATAAATGCTATGTGGTAAGAACCCATTGGTAATAAATGCCTTAGGTTCAACCCACATTTTTCCGCAATCTTCTTAATGTGTTTGCATATCTAGTTTGTGGTATTCTCATTGTAGCATGGAAACAGCAAACATCCATACCTGTATTTAGTTATTTGGCCAGGCACAAAACCTAGTCGTAATACTCCACCTGTGACTTCTTTGAACGTCGTTTTTCCGGTCCGAGGTCGCCTTAAACTTTTTTTCATTTGAGAGTTCTCAGGTGACTCTTCTGGAGCAAACTTTTAGAAATTGTGGTTCGAACGCTGGACCACTTTCTGGTACATCGTTGATAAGTTGGGTTGCGCCACTATGGTCGCAATACCATCTAGTTCAAAGCTTAATTCTATGTGGAAAGATCTCTCTGATAATTTATGGTCAAAGAATCTAATTTTTCTCGACGAGTCTCAGTTTCAATTCACATTTTTCCGCAGTCTTACTTACGTGTTTGTGCAGCTAGCTTCCGGTATTCTCATTGGAGCATGGAAACAGCAACTATCCGTTCTCGTGAACTAAGCTCTCGAACACTGGGTTCTTCCTATGGTCGTTGACCTCAATCATTATGTCAATAAAGGTCTCCTACGTGGGAACCATTTGTTACTTATAAACGGCTTTTTGGCCAGATCAGAAGGCACAATATCTAGGCGTACTACTCCAGCTACCTGACTAAATGTTAGATTTCCGATCCGAGGTCGCTTTAAACATCTTACCTGCTTGAAAGTTCTTATGCTCTTATGGTTCTTTTGGTCAATTCCAAAGCCTTTTTTCTGGGGCGGCCAGCCCCAGATATATGCTGATATAAGCCTTACAGATCCCTGCTTCACTTTCATTTCCACTTACCAACGCCAGCTAAAATCGTCTTTTTTCAACCAATGTAAGCCTGTTGTCGTTGCCACAGATTGTGTCCGTATCAGAGGAGCCAACTGACCACTGATCGGATTCCACTCTTTTAATACTCGGTCAGGGGCCAAACGTGGAAAAGTTGCCAGTACCTACCAATGTACCATATAAATCGCTGACGTGTTAATAGGTGCATGTTTAACAACACTGCACGTAGTTACTTGATTATTAATCAGCCCAGTGACTGCTGTTTTTTTCTCAGAAACCATATTTCCATGAGTGTTATGGAAAGTAGATCACCTAAGCCAGAACCCTGTATAGCAGGAAGGCATTGTTGCTTCTATTCTCAGAGTCCATCTTCCCACGAGTAGTAGGAAAAGTATGCTACCTGCACCAACAGGTATCGGGAGTTTTATCTTCGTAATTAAAGATCCTCTTAGCCACGCATCTCTCGCCGTATGCTGTACAGTCGCACATTGAATAGCCGATGTGATCTTAATTTACAAAGGTTACCTGATGTGCAATTCTTTCAAGTTGCTACCACGAAGAGGTGTCGATTAGGCTGTTACCAGTAGATTTAATTACGGCATGCATATCCTATAAAATGTCGTATTGGAAGCGCAGGCAATCCTCAAGATGTTAACGAATCATCATTACATTTATTAAAATTGTCTGTTCGGTGCGTTTTGCACGTTGGCGGGCGTCATCGGTCGTTATTTCAACGACATATGGTTCCCACACGACGGCTCAACTTGCCATACAGCTCGCTTAACAGTCGATTTATTGCAAAATTAGTTTGGCGTAAATTTTCTTACCGAATGTAGCCCTGTCCACTGGCACCCTTGTAAGTGGATAACTTTTTATAGGGATATATTAAGTCATTGGTTCATGCCGACAAAGCAGAAACTCTTAAAGCGTTGGAAGCCAATATTCAAGCCACCATTGACGCCATACGGCCAGATTTATTTTAAAAAGCAGCCAAAAATTGGACTGACCAAATGAACCATGTATCTTGTAGCCGCAGCGGACTTTTGCCAGAAATAATATTTAAAACATAAATAAAAAATAACTTTTGCTTTATTGCCGACTTACCTGGCTTAGGTTGGATATGAAGCGTACCAGCCAACCGCTCAAACTGTACCTTCGAAGCATCTCCTCTGTTGCGTCATGCGTAGGCATGCGCAAAAGCTGCGCTAATCTGCAAATGACTTTTGTCGTGGCTGTGGATTGGCTGAGGAAAAGAAGGCCTTGTTCCACTTCATCTGCCATAGCCCGTCTGTCGCACGACGGAGAATTCTCCCACGAGGCTGCCACTCCCACCTACTTATCTACTGAACAGAAATGTCAACACTGTTTGACATTCTCAGCTGTCAAATCATAGTTATCGATATCATTAGTTCTCATTCAACTAAAAAAATACTCTATACATACGAATACACCACCTTGATCAAAAAGTTCCCGCAATTTATAGAGAAAATTAAAAATACAAGTTTATACATCTAAATCTATATTGTGCCCTACAAAGTAATCCCTATCGACTGCAACACACTTATGCCAGCGCTTGATCAAATTCTCGAAGCATATTTTATATTCGGTTTTCGGTATGCCCATCAGTGCATCCTGCGATTTTTCAATTATTTCCTCTCGGCTGCTGAAACGCGTTACGCGAAATGGTTTTTTAACTCGGTTGAACAGAATGTCCCTTACTTGCCTGATGTCTGGATTACTCACGCATCGTCTCCAGTAATGATCCTTGTGATGAGTGGATCGGCTTCAGCCTCGCAAATCATGTCTTTTGCGACCTCAACGCGGTCCCTATTTTTTGTATGAAATTGAGGTCTTTTGGCACCAACTTTGCTGCTACACGACGGAAACCCAAATTATTAACCAAAATGTCTTGGACGGAACCATAGGCTCCGCTATCTCTCTGATGGTTAATTTGCGGTTATTGATCAACTTTTTTTTCTTTTACTTTATCATTGTTTTCGTTGATTTTCGATGTCGATGGCCTGCCACTGTGTTTATCGTCTTCGATTGACTCGTGACCATTTTTGAACTGTCACTGGTAAACGACCGTTTTCTTTAGAGAAGCGGTGCCGAAACACTCCCGTTTTTTACGCAAAATTTAATACAAGTCCGTTGTTGCAAATTTGAATCCATTTCTAAAATTGTAAAAATTCTCCAACACACATAGAGATAGATGTACTCTTGGCTACGTAGCTTTTGCAAATGTCAAGATATGACGCTAAGATTTAGCGGGAATATCAACAACATATGTACCAACTTCACAAAAAAAAAACTCAAATCGGAACGATGGGATCGCCACACGGGGGTTATCCGGGAACTTTTTGATCCCAGGTGTTATTTCTCTGAAGCTACTGGTTCGAAATTCAGGTTATTTTCCGTTCTTTCCTCCTTCCCTTTTTTCCACAGGGTTGTGTCGCAGTGGTGAAGATTCTTGCTAAGTAATGGTAGTGATCCTGACTTATCATTGCCATTTTTCTCCAGTAGGTTTAATTTTTTCCTGATCACTCATTCGTGGGATGTTTATCATCATAGCTAAGCTGGAATGTCGTGAGTTTGCTTTGGATCAAGAATGACCCAGAAGTGAAATTTTTGCTGTGTGCGTTGAAGATAAAAATGAAAAAGGTAAACAACACAACAACAACAAATAATTTTTTAAAACAAAGCAGCATACGTCTGCTCAGGTTGATATCTATGCCTCAACTAAATATTTGTCGCTTTATTTATTATCTTGTTATTATCTGCTCATTTTCGTTTGGTTGTATACATATACGCTGTAGATAATTTTCAGCCAGATAAGGCTCAAAAGAGCTTATTTGTTCCTGGGTGGATTTGTCTGGAGAGTGGTTGAAGTCTCTTAAATAAATTTGTTATGTGCTTTGCGATTCGGACCTGGGACGTTTGTTTTGTATGCTAGCACTCTAATAACTACACGTTTAATTAAATAAAAATTCCCTATTTTAGCGTTACCATTGGAAGTTTTTTTAAACAGTGGCCTATATTACTCGTATGTTGAAATGAAAATATCTGCGATAAGATTTTCTGTTGGGAAAAGAGAAAAAAAAACTTTTTATCAAAATAAACAAGCAAAAGTAAAACTGAAAACATAATTTTTTATGAATGCAACCGTCTCTATACGAACGTCTTTTAACTTTCTTAAGATAAGACACCAAAAACCTTGTTTCCCCCTTAACATATGACATTAACTCGCGTACTATTTTTGTTTTTTTTTTTCTCAAATTTTTCTTTTTTTTATCATTAACAAAAAATCTAATAAAAAGACGCCATAAACAAAATAAGTTTTCTGTAGTATTTTTTTTTATAAATATTAAAATCTTAAGTTATTTTAATGAAATCTTTCTAATAAAAGTTGAATTATGTATAATTTAGAAAAATAAAAAAAAACATTTTATTTTTTCATAATTTTCTTGTTATTTAATTAACTTGTTTTTTTCTCAACAAGTTTTCATTTGTTTTCATATTTTTTTAATTAATTTCTTCTCTTCTCTCCTTGTCTTGTCTCTATTTACAGATGAAGTAACATTGGAATTTCTAATATATAATCATCATCAGATTTGAACGTACAAAATAACGTGTTACTGCATAAATTCGTTTCGATTTTTGTTTTTCTGTAGATTTTTCTCAGCATAACTTTATTTTTAAATTTTTTACAAAACGATTTTATTTTTTTTCCAAATATCTTTTTTAACGAACGACGACAACTCACAATTATTTAAAAACACAAGATTCATATTGAATTGAATAAAAGAAAAATTTGTAAAAATACAAAATTAAAAAAAAAACATCTTCAAGATGTTGCCAAAATTTTTAACACATTTGAACACAAAAATGGCGACGAGGCATCATCAACGTTTGTGCTGCACATTTCCTGTCGTGCTAATAAGTCTTCTACTGCTGGTGCTTCAACAATCTATCGTTAGTAGTGCTGAAAAAGATTTTAATTTCAATGATTCACAGGTGAGTGATTTGTACAATTTTTTACATCATAAATTAAATTATATTACAAACAAAAACAAAAAAAAAAATAATTTTTTTTACAACAATTTTTGCTATTATTAAAAAGTACTTTTTTATATACTTTTTTAAGTACTTTTTTTAAAAAGTTTTTTTTTTCATTCCTAATGGTAACCTGGTTTTCTTTAGATTTTGTGTTAAAATTTAAAAAAATGGATTTAATTTAAAACCATGAAAGGTACTTTTTCTTAACCAAATGGTACTTAAGTTATTAAATCTTTTAAAAACTTTACAAAGTTAAATATAATTTAATGCATTCTAATGTATAAGATGATTTTTTACTTAATTTTTTTTTTTGCTTTAAATGGCACTAAAAAAGTACTTTATTTTACCCCATGGTACAAAAGTTTGCGTTTGTTCAAATGCATAAAAATATAAAAGCTTTAAAATGGTACTACTTTTAGTTGTCTTTCAGCTGATACTAATTATTTTATTGCATTGATACTTTTTGTGCATCTGATAGCAAAAGGTACTCGTATTTCTAGTAACTTAAGTTATATATAAAAAATTTTCAAAATTTTAAATCTTAAAAACAATAAACTTAAGTCGTCTGATTCGCTACAAAGTGTTCTAGTACTAAAACACGCGTATTAGAACGTCCTGTTTACATAACAACATTGTAGCCGTGAGGCGCAGTGATTAAGAAGATCCGAATTTATTAATTACTCGACAGTTAACTCTCTCTCGGTCTTTCTCAGACTTTCCGATGACTGCACTGTCTTCTTGGCCATGGCTTATGCCGTCTATAGGGCCGTTGGGTATATAAGGGAACTAGATCTCTAACCTTCGGGTATTAATATCTATATACGTGGACAGTAGTCTTACATCGATTAATGCTCTCAGTTCCAACGCAGTTAGGCGGAAATGTCTCCTCAACTGCATTCGCTCACTGACCTACCCCAGCCGATACAGTGTCGTAAAGATATAGATTCTGAGTCAGGAGAGCATTCAAGGGAATGATTTTGCTCGACTAGAGGGTGGCATATACATATGTTCTCTTAGAGGCGAAATTTATAGATGAGTGAGTCCAGGATGCTCTGGACTTGTCTATCAGTGGAAATGGCCAGAAATCTCCTGACTTTTGGGCTTCTTACGGGCACTGTATGATTGGACATACATATGTATGAGCGGAATTGGTTATCTGTGTTATAGTTATTGCAGGATCTTTAAGAATGAGGAGAAAGAGAAATCGGTACAAAACCTTCCTTGTGACTATCCTGCTCAACGGGGCTTTAGACGAGTGCATCTTGATGTATGTTTCTTCCATGATGTTGAGCTATCATGATAAGGAGAAAGAGGAATCGGTACAACACCTTCCTTGTGACTATCCCGCTCTACGGGAGCGTTGACAAAAGTATTTTAGTGCACGTCTCTTCTATGATGTGGATTTTCCCATGGATATATTACTGGAGAATCTGGCAAATTTTATACAGGGCGCCGGTGGGCTATCGTGAAGACCAAGTGATTTGCACGTTTAGGCTTTGGAGTGTACTTGACTAGATCTCTATCGTCTTTGACTATGACTTTGAGTTTTAGATTTTTTCTTGATATCAGAATGAGCCACAGGGCCTCCGAGTGTTCTTGCTAGCTGAGGGCGAACGTCTTTTCCATGAACGTAACCTAACCAATTCTAACAATTGGCGCCATTCCTATAACGACCCCATAATGGTATTTTGGATTTGACTTGTAAGTCCTGCATTTACTGCATGAATTAAAGCAATATTCGCTAAATTCATCAAAGAACAATCTGTTGATTTTTCTGGAAATAAAATGGATTTCAGCTGAATCCAATTTTTATTTGACCTAATACATCAACAAACAAATTTGGCCCATTTGGGCTTCTAGAATTTCAAGGATATTTGTTGAGAAGTCTCTACATGCTGAATGTGTCACTGGTACGATATAATACCATTGACACGTCAGATAGCTCTTAAATATTTCGATGGCATAATATCACGTAATCCAGCTGTTAATTGGTTGCCACAACCATGCGATCTAATACCAATGGACTATTCTATACAAACTTAACATTTTTGACGTGATTTACGAAATGTTTACCAAAAGTTCTTGTTGGATAATCCCTCCTTTGTAGCATAAAACTCAATTGCTGACCTAAGAAAATGCTGATTATTTTTAGCTTTTCAATAAAAGTTTGTCTTATGTCAGTTAGGGACTCTAATTTAACTCAGTTCAGTATAAAAGGGTTCTTACATATATAATAAGAATTATTTTAAAAATAGTATTTTGAACTTGTATTACATGTTCCTTAGAATACAAACCTGAAACTGTTTTCTTAAGGCAGTACAAATGCCACTTTATACTCCACTATCTGTGGATGACGTGAAGTATAATAAGACTACAAAATAGATTTAATTTACAAAACTTTAAAAAAGATGAGCCTTAAAAGAAAATTAAACTGAACTTCGTTTAAAGACAGACAACATTTTTGTCGGTATTATATAAAGAAATTTCTACATAATCAAGCGTAAGTCTCACAAAATCATTAAATGAAATTCTTAGAAATAATTGTGGACGTTAAACGTAAAGTGACGGAATGTTGGGTGTTGTAAAAATTCATTCATGAAATCCACCTCAAGACAAAAATCATTAATCAAAATTTTGTAAAAGAAATTAAAAAAATTATTTTTTGAAATTTCAATTAACACGCCTTGCATGTTAATGAGTTAATGGGGATTTTCTGTTCACAAAAACAGGAATTAATATTTTTAACTCATTGGACTTGTAAAAATCATATGCAAAGTAAGTGAAAGTATTTTCCTACAAATCAAAACTTGATAAATTATCTTCAAATAAAGACTTAACAGACCATTAAATGAGTTTTACTTAAGCAAGCTGTTCTAATTATTTTCTTATTTTTTAATTAGAAACTAACACGGGCAACTATTATTTGAACTTCGAAATTAAAAATGATTTTTGTTTTGATTATATAGCGAATACAGTAACACTACAATACAGGCAGTAACCTTTGTTATTATATCGAGCTATTCGTTTATTCAAACCCGCTGGCAAGGTTATCAGCTATTAAATATTTGTCATCTGAATTTTCATTTATTTAGTGAAATGTATGCCATTTATGAATATGGATCGCTTAACAATCGAAGAACGTGTAGAAATAGTACAAACCTACTATAAAAGTGATGATTCAAACGTGGCCAAGCTTTTGAACAAAATTTTCTTCGGCGGTGCTTACACGCCAACAATCAAAATTGTCGAAGAACTCAGAGTTGATTGTGGAAAAGACATTTTATCCGCAAAAGGTAAATGTTTTGGGCGCATTTTGGTCTAGAGTGCCACTGGGCCCATTTTTTCGAAAACGACACTGAAAGAACCGTTGCAATTGCAGAATTTGAACTGGGCGATATGTGCTTTCAAAAAGATGGTGCCACGAATTACATCACACGATCAGTTTTGTCTATATTGCATGAGAAATTTTCCGATCACGTAATATCTCGATTCGGCGTCACCAAGTGGCCACCAAGTTCTTGCAATTTAACGCAGTTAGAATTTTTTGTGGATCTACATCAAAGACTATATCTATGCGTATGTAACATTTTAAAACCAACATTTGTTTAGTTATCGCCGAGATACAGCTCGAAATGTGCCAAAAAGTTGCCGAGAACGAACTCAAAAAGATCGTCTGCCTCAATCAATCCAGTACCATTCATTTAAATGACAAGCTTCAAGCATTATAGTGAAATAGAAATCGAAGTCATAGCTTTATGTGTGTTTTGTTGTAGCGACCAGAATTTCACTGTTCAGCGCTTTTTACTTTACATTTAAAAATTCACTGTTTTCTTTAGAAACAATGCAATCTATTCCTAGAAATGTTAGCTCTTAAAATATCTAAGCTGGGCAATCACAAAATAATAAATTGATGACCATATTGGCTATTTTAAATTGAATTCCATCGGAAGCCTAAAGTCACCACCTTTTAAGAGCCACATTTCTCTGTTATATTTTTCTTTTTAGAGCAATAAAGGAATTAGGGTATGTAATTCTAGTGTCTAGTCTCAATTTAAAAATCTATAGCTAGAAATAAGAAGTACTTTTTTTAGGTACTTTTCTTAAATTTTCTTGTTTTCGCTTATAATAGTAATATAGTTTACTTTAGATTTTGTTTAAAAAAATTAATTGAAAGCAAGAAAGGTACTTTTTTTAATTAAATGGTACTAAAGTTATTAAATATCTTGAAAACTTAACGAATTTAAATAAATTTTCATGCATTCTAATGTATAAGATGACGTTTTACTATCCGGTTAAAACTTTTTTCTTCTTGGCACTTATAAAAAGTACTTTATGTGACCCCATGTTAGTAAAGATGCCTAAAAATATAAAAGCTTTGAAACGGTATTATTATTATTGATAGTTGCCTCTCAGCTAATATTACTAAATTTTTTACATTGGTACCTTTTTGCATCTGACAGAAAAAGGTACTTATTCTTACTTAAGTTATGTATGCATAAAACTTAAAAAACATGTATGTCTAAATTCAGCCATTCCAAAAGTGGTCTAAATGTGTAACATCAAATACATACCTTGTATTGTGAACTTTATCGGCATGAATAAATCTCCCATTCAAAATGAGTTACTAAGAAAAAGACATTTTTCCATTATATTAAAAAAGTACGTTTTAATTAGTGTAAGTTTGACCTTTATTTGCAAAATTTTACGTTGTTTTTTAAATAAGGTACTAAGAAAATGATTCTTATAAAAAAGTACTTTTTTATTTTATCAAAAAAGTAATTTATCCGCAAAATTTTACTAAAAAGTTTATATTATTTTTCAAAAAAGTACTCTTGAAAAGAGAGCTTAGTTGAAATTTAAAATGATTTTTAAAATTTTAATAAATTCATATTATTTTGAAATATGAAAAAAAACGTTAGTACCAAACGGGTAAAAAATGGTACTTTTGTTAACATTATTTGTTAAACACATGGAAAAAAGTACTTTTTATAAATTTCAGAATATATTATTATTATCTGTTATCTTGATGAAAAAAAAGTTCTTTAACCAAACCTTAAATTATATTTTTTTCAGGGTTAATTACCCTCAAAAATGTCTTAATTTAGGCAATAATTGTTTTTTTAATATTTAAACAAAAAAATGTTAATTTAGTTTGTAATTAAAACTATAATAGTTTTTTTCTTTTAATTGTTTTTTTTATTGTTGTTGCTGTGTTATATGACCCCACATAAAATGTCTTTATTCGTCATCAGTTCCCCCATCCCGATTTTAAAACCACATCAAGAATTATAGGACAAATGATGGAAAATAGTTTTGATTATTTGATGAAAATGAATAAAATGCATGAAAAGAATTTCATTTAAAGAAAAAATAAAAATAAAAGAGAATGAAACGTTGCAGCACGCATCATCAATCATATTCATGCAACATGATGAAAAATAAAAGAAAATGGAAAAAAACTCTCATTTGTTGTTGATTTTCTTTACATTTTCTTGTTCCTAGACAAGAACAAAACATAAAAGTGGGCGATGAAAGGGGTCTTGGTATACATACATACGAACTATCATCATAAAGCCACAATAGCGAAAGGGAATCAAAACTATTTTACCGCAATTTACAATCTCTGGCATGGTTGTATATGAGAGAGTGCACCTTGTGTTGTGTTGATATTTCTGAGGAAAGACACACAAACACACATTATTCCTAATATATGACTGTATGTATGTATGTGCATGCAACATGCTATATAATGCTAAGTTGCATTTATAAAATAATGCACTCACCACGCTTGCAATCAGAGACAGACAAGCCCAAGAAGTCATTTTCTCGTTTTATTTTTTCAATCTTTTTTTCGGTACATTTTTTATCAGCATCTTAAGATACGACGAGTCAGATATGAGAACAACGATACATACGTTTGACTATTTTGGGGTGGATTAAAGGGAATCATCTGTTTGTTAATGTTGTTTCCGTAAACAATATGATTCATTCATGTAACGTTACACTGTGCACCACTGAGTGTGTTTGCATTTACTTGGTAGAATATGGATTATATGATAAGCTTGTCATTGTGATTGTAACCTTTAAGATTAAAATGAAAGATTAGAATCCATTTGATAATTTTTCTTTAAGGTATGCCGTGGTATGTGCTTATCCATATACGGTATATAAGTACAGTAATATAAGTACTTAATTACTTATAAATTGGGGGAGATAAAAAAGTACTTTATAATTTATAAACAGTTAATGGTCAATAAGTAGAAAATTGTGGTCTGCACAAGGGTATGATTAAAAAAAAAAAAAAATCCCAAATTTTCTTCGCTAAGCCAATTGAATTCAAGGTAAAATGTTTGAAAACATGTCCAACAGCGGCCTTTAAGGCTTTGATTGGTTTAACACCGCTTCACATTCATGCGATGAGGGTGGCGGCATGTTTGGCGACAATATTTTTCGCCAAGGGATCCCAAAATATACATTGGGAAGTTTGTCTATTCCAAGCAAGGAGGTCGCAGAACCATCTTCGGTCTTGGATGTTATGCCTTTGAATCTGTGCTTTGGCAGAAGATTCAGGGTTGATTTCCCGGACCGGGATTATTCGTTCGGAGTAAGTTTGATCTAAACTGGTATACCGATGGCTCCAAAATGAATGACAAATGAATGAATGTCGGTGCTGCTGTTCATGGACCCAACCGTGACTTGTCGATCCCACTGCGAAGATCACTGATTGTGTTCCACGTAGGTAGGTAGATAGGTAGAAGTGGCTGCCCCAAAAGAAGAGCACACGTAGGCATACCTAAGTGATACCACTTAATAAAACCGCTAAGCTTACATGTCCATATTCGTTAGCTCCGTAAGCCCAGTCGCATGGTAGAAGCCCAGGTGGCTCTTTCTCCTGCCACATAGCACTGGGAATATGCACAATAGGATTAGACAATAGACTGTCTCCTCTACTTCCTCGTCTCTGCAGCTTTTGCAGAAATCATTGGCTAGGTGACCCAGTCCTACCCTCCTGGCATGAGTGCCCAGACAATGCCCAGTAATGACCCCGACAACTACGCTGAGTGTGCTTCTTTGGAGATTGAGCAGATCTTCTGTGCGCCTAATATCCAGTTATGGCCTGATTTGCTGCATAAACTTTTCATTCTGTACCTGCATTTCTTCCATCATAGCAGCGAAGAGCGAATTAACGTCTATGCTACTTGTTGTTGTTGAGGCACTCATCTCAGGCTCCTTGACATCATCAAATTCATAAATATCAATGTTAACGCAACGCCGCTTACATTCCTCTAACAGTCGCTTTCGTAGTTCGGTGTTTTTACCAGTTGTTGTTGTTGAGAGTTCCAATTTGTTTAATTTGTGTTTGAGCCTGTCCACTTTTAATTCTTAAAATATCATTGTTTTCTCCGCATTTTACTTATATATTTATTTAATTTTTATTTTATTTTATTTTATTTTATTTTATTTTATTTTATTTTATTTTATTTTATTTTATATACGCAATCGCACTTCTGACACCAATGTTACGTTTTAACCTTTTTAAAACGTTTGAGTGCGTTTAAATTGCGATTTTAAATAAAATAAACACCACTTTGTTGTTTTTTACAGTTTTACAGTTTTTTATTAAAAGTTGACGGATTCTATCACTTTATTGTAAATCATGAGCTTACAAGTTTCCAATGGTGTTCCCAACGTGGAGAATTCATCGGTGAGTCCAATAGTTGTGCCACGTCTGGCCAATTCATCAGCTCTACAGTCCCCTGGAATGTCATTGTGACCTGGAACTCATATAATATGAAGATTACACTGCTCAGCCATTTCATTAAGAGATCTGCGGCAATCAATAACCGTTTTTAAGGTCAACTGGTGAGATCCCAGAATCTTTATAGCCGCCTGGATATCCAAAAGTATGCTAATAAATCTCTTGGAGAGTTTCCATTTCCAATGACCGATACCTCCACCCGAAAGACCTTACAATGGTAGATAGATCTCCGACTCCGAAAATATACCTCTACCCACAACTCCGTTCAACTTGGAGCCATCGTTGAATATTTGCTCGAAGTTTTTAATGAGGTGAATTCCACCATTTTCCCATTTCCTCCTATCCGGAATCGTTGTCCGAAATTTCATTGAGAAGTCATAGTGCGGTATTGTGTAGTCAAGTATATCAAAAACTCCCAGGATCTTTGAGTGTCCCACCTTTCAATCATGCCATAGTTCAGCCGCTCGCAGACGCTGACTCGAACTAGCCTCTAAACCTTTACCTCCATAGTACGTAACGCACCCGTAATTATAATACAAGCGGAACTTGTACCCGCTGTAGTAGACTAAGGTTAGCCACCTTACAAAGAGATTTCCACCATACAAGGCAAAAAGGCAAATTAGGTCTAAGCACTGCCACGTATATCCATTGAGTAATCCTTGGTTTAAGACCTCATTTCTTTCCCAACATTATTGCAAGTGTAGAGACCAATGGAGGCTTTCTTTATTCTATTGTGTATATGGTATTAGGCTCCCAGGATACCGTCCTATCTAATATGAGCTACAGAAAGTAAGCCTCTTGCCTAAGTTCGAGATTCGTGTTGTTCAAACTTAATGGCTGAAACAGCGAAGGTTTGTACTTGCGCGTAAAAAGTACGATCTCCGTTTTCTTGGGATTTACTCCCAAGTTGCAGAGGCATTCAATTAGAAATAAGGTCTAGTTGGTTTGGATATCTGCGCACTATTCGATAGAGGGAGGAGGCGGTCACAGATGTGGATGTTTGCAGACTGTGTTCACAGGCATCAGAGACGGCTAAACACGTGTTGTGGTTTTCTTGATAGGTTTAGATAGAAATGTTTAGGTAGACATAGGATCGCACTATCTATGAAGGCAGCAGATCGGCTGAACAAACTATAGACCGGGAGGGGCACAATAGATCTCCTGGGACGCAACAGTGCCTTATAGGTATGATGATAATAATTCCAGCTGTTATTTTTCCTCAAGAATGAAAACTCATTCGTTTCGGTCAATATTTTATAAATTATTTGATGTTGCAACCTGATATTTTATTTCAGATTTTCTTTGTTTTCATAACCCTTAGTCTGTCTGTGTCTCAGTTGCCTATTAAATTGCCATCGATATTTTGCTCTTTTTTATCTCAATTTAATAGGGGGTACTTTTAACAGGCTTTGTGCTTAACAATGAAAAAGATCTCAGCAGTGATGTTTGAATATAAAAAAAATCTTATCAATGCCTGATCATTCATTGATTTTTTTTAATTCAATTGGTTTGTTGTTGTTGTCGTTGTTGTTAAACGGCCATATGAATTCTATTTTGTTTAAAGGCTTATGTAGGCTCTAATACTCGTATGTGCCGTTTTTTTAAAATGAAATTTGTTTTCTTGTCTGTAAAAAGTCATTTCAAATCATATGAGAGACGGACAGACAGACAGAAAAACAAACTGCTCTTCTGCTGTCTGTCTCTCAAAGTGATGCTGATGCTGATGTTGATGTTGATGTTTTGATGCTGCCTTCTGTTACATGCTGGTCTTTTATTGATCATTAAAACAAAAAATGACTGCAGTTATGTTATGATCATGATTATTATAATGATGATGTTAATGATCATTATAAAAAAACGTTTTTTTTCTCTGTTTCACATAAAGAACGTGATTTTCTTCATGTTTATTTTTTGTTTAACAATTAAACTGATGTTCCTTGTGTACGTCTGTCTATCTTGTTCTCTACTTCGAGTAACCCAATCAATCCCCTCCTCCCATACATTCCATTAGTGTGTTAAATATGAATTTATTTCTGCATATTTTTGTTTTGTTTTCTTGTATTTTTAAGTTTTGTTGCTACTTACCAATTAAAATATTTTTTTTTTAATATTTTTTTTTAATGCAAAATATTAGTTTAGCAAACAACAGAGCCACCACAACAACAACAAAAAAATAAAAATTTTTAATTGAATTCAATTGTTTTGTTTCACGCTTTTCTAATTGTGTTTTGTTTGGTTTTATGTTTTAAATTAATTTGTTTAAATAAAAATTTTTATTTTTTATTAAATAAATGCAAGGAAATTGCCTTTATTTGAAATTCTATTCAAATACATATGTTAGAGCAGATATTTCTTACACAAATTGCCATTTGTCAACTGTAATTGGGATGACTGACTACATTTTATAGAATAAAATACATAAAAATAGTTGAATATACACAATTTGTCAAAAATTTTTCTATATACTACGCACCGTTGTAGTATAAGTTAAAGGTGTACTGGAAGTCATGGTATCATTTTTACAAAGAGCAGGACATAAATGATAAAAACAGCGGGACTCCGGATAGAGTTTTATCAGAAAAACATCATTTTGTACAAAATTTCATAGCAAAGTGGACTGTATGAGAAGACTTATAGACATTTTTCAATTCAAAAAGTTCTTAATTTCTCAACGCGAGGATGGTCCCAAGATTAGTCAACTTAACAAAGAAAACAGAGCAAATTTTTGACAAATATTCTTCATATCTCAACGTGGTTTCCTCTATAAACTCTTCCGAACGACATTCTATAGCTTCGATACCCCGTTAATAGTGAGAACTAGCAAACTTCTTAAAAGAGCCATTAATTGCATACCCTTTCATACATCTAGCGAATAAAGATGCATGATAAAGCAACTCAACTCCATTAATTTTGATCATTGAAATGAGTCAGACGATTAACGTAAGTAGCTCTTCGGAGTTATGACCTAACGGCGCTCAGAGAACGAGTGGTTACAATACGTCTACCAACGCCTCCACTTATTACATTGGAGATTATCTAAATTCCTGCTGATTTATGCATCACTGCACCCGGTTAAGCACATTAAGCTAACGCTCAAACCGCTATTTGGACTTAAACAACAACCACCACCTTGCTGTCATAAGGCAGTCTCATCATAGTAGTGCAGGGACCTAATTCGCTGTGGCTCCTGACTCTTGTGATTTTAGTAGAAAGTCTAAGGCCAAATTTCGTAGCATAAAAGCTAGGTGAGTGACCAGCAGTGAAGTATAAAACCGCAAACATAGCATTAAATGGCAGAACAAAGAACGGAGCCACCCTCATAGAAGAACTCAAACTGTTATCGTGCGCAACGGACATTTTATTACAACACAATTCGTCACATGACCAACTATTTAAGCAACAGAACATACAAGAAACATTTAACAACACATTTACATACATATATACAGAGTAGACACTAAACACAACTCGCCAAAACTCAACTCAACTCAACTAACTCGGTAACAAAAACACAATACAAAAATCGGCAGGAACAAGTTGCAGTCCACAATAAGCAGTCCGCACATCATTAGGAACAAAACTCAAATAAACAATAAACCAGGAGACCTCTATAATGACAGTGATGGGGTAACCTCCACTAGCAGTACAGTCTTCTAACCCTAAAAACTTCAAGTACAAATGAGTCCAACCTTTTAAGCGTACACTGGTTCAACAAGGCCCTACTTAAATCCCAAATGTTACCCCAGTATGAGTAATACCCATAGTCTCATAGTCACTATAGTCTCGGCAGTAGTGTAGTCAGCGTATATTTCCAGTTCTCAGTCCGCAGTTAGCCAATTTCCATGCAAAAAAAAATTGAGAAAGCCTGCCATAGCAATAGTTGACCCGTTGGTGCATTATTATCTTGCTGAAACCATACTTACTTTAGGCCAAATGCACCTTTTTTCTTAATAGTACTCGCCGTTGATTGTTGATAGACGCCATGAAATGGCCTGCAGATGATGGTGCCTTTTTTGGACACGATTCTTCCAGTTTAGTATTTTGACGCTTGCTTTATCTCATGGTTACAAATCAACGTAAAAACTCGACTTGATTGCAGTAAAATATTACCAAACGTTATTGAAACATCTATTATTTTTTTTCGGTTACTCGTCTAGGGAGCATATTGGCTTTCCAATGTTTTTTTTAAGCTAAGCAGATGATTAATCCGCTGTAGCTTCCTCCATATATTTTTTTGTGTGTGTTGTGGTGAAGATCCTTGCTAAATGGTGGTGATCTTTACTTTAGCATTTGTTATTTTTTTCCCAGTAGGTAGCGTGTTTTCCTGATCATTCGTCTGATGTTTGTCATCATCGCCAGAGATATGCGGAGGGTCAGGGGGCTTTATTTTCTTTATTTTTAAGATGGAGTTGTCTGGAGGGAAGTTGAAGCCTTGTTTTTTTTTTTATTATTAAACATTCGACACCACAATTAAATTTTTTCTTTTCTGCTGGGACTCGAACCTGGGTCGTTTGTGTTGTTATGCATACGCTCTAACCACTACACTACGCCACCACTCACATCTATACGATGCTCTTTTTGTTCCACTGTAAGCAAACGCATCACCCATCTTGTGCATAGCTTTCCTATCTCATAATTTTCGGACAATATGCGATGTAAAGCACTTTTTGAAAGGCCTATTATTTCAATTAACTCACATAGCCCCAACTGGGGGTCATTTAGTAAATATAATTTTGAGAATTTTCTTAATCGTTTTTAGCGCTGATATCCTTAATTTGTGAACCACTACTGTGTTCATCTCAGTAACTCGTACACTCTCGCTTAAACTAGGCGATCTTTTTTCATGACGCAAACCTCTTACTAGCTTTTATTTTAATATCTGCTGCCTTCACTTTAAATTTGATAGCGGAAAATATTCATAAGAACCTAAATTTGGAGAATATGCAACATGGGTTAACCAAACTTTGGGACTTTTGCCAAAGTCACGTCAAGCACGTAAGCACAAGTGCTTAGTTTTAGTAGAACAAAACTTGCTTCTTTATAATGGGTCCACCATCTAACGTTTTTTTTTTTCAACTAGTGCCTATTTCGTGAATGGTAACACTTAGCTCATGTCTGATTTGACAGATAATTAGTTGTATCCCTCCGCTGAACGAATATGGTTGTGTATACGCTTTTTTCGCTTCGCTAAGTGGGCCTGCGATCGACTTAGAGAAGATGCCGATTTTGCGCATTTTGATCTTGGCGGGTATGTAAACAAGCAAAATTGTCGCATTTGGGCACAGAAAACACGCACGCATACATTGAAAAGTCGATACACCCAAGACGGATCCAGAGGCATAATTCGAAAATGAGCAAGGAGTGGCCGTTACAGTCAATGGCGATCGTTATCGGGCCATGTTGAACGAATTTTTGTTCACAAAAATTGAAGAGGAGGATATTAGCAACATTTGGTTTCAACAGGACGGCGCTACGTGCCACACAGCCGAAGCTACACACGATGTTTTGCGCCCTGTTTTCAAAAAAAAAAAAAAAAACTATTTGGCGGACCCTATAAAATGAAATCATTTTTACTTGGAAGCAATATTTAAGCTATCCAAGAGCTCTGAATGTTATCACATTTCACCTTTTTTAGGAAAACAAATGTCAAAAGGATTTTTTTCTTTTGCCATAAGCTTATTGACTGACAGACTCTTAGTAACCTCACACCATCCTAGCGTGCTAGATATTGCGTTATTTATCGCACAAATCGCGTTAAATAACATTCGCCAGTTATCGTTTTATCCTTTTCAAATTAATGAATGTGGTCATGATCTTGCTGGCAGATATATTCCATTTTTGGTGTTTTTCGTATTGTTCTGTAACCTCTGCTTTATTGTAATTTTGGTTACAGTTACAAAACGGTACAAAACTTGGTTCGAATGTTCTGAATATGCTCTTACTTCTTTAAAGTGGTCTCAAGAGTTAGCTAATGGCTGAGTATGAGGAATCGTAGCATTTATTGCTTTTTTATATCCAAATATATACGAGAAACATACCCGCTTGCTTGATATAACATAAATACAGACTCAGCTTCACTCCTCGCTCATTTAATATCATACCAAGTATTTTGTCGCATCTTATTGAACTATAAAACTGTCCTTAAACAATGACAGTCTCTAGATATTTTATAAAATAAATAAATAAAAAAAATTGTTTTGGTGTGTTTTTAAAGCAATCTTCTTGAGTTGTTGATCGGAAATTCGTTTTTCCCTTACCCAATGTGAAATACATCAATTTTATTAGAAAAACTTATTTTTTGACGCACAACATAATATTATTTCAATAATTTCTAACTGTACATTCGTTTAACATATAAAATTTGCTAAGAATTATTTTCGAACATTAGGAAACAAAAGGCATTTCCATTAATAATACGACGTGTACGATGTTCGTTATTCCATTTACAAATTAGGCATTATGCCAATCATAAATTCTAAAACAATGGACTTGAAATGTTCATTTAAAATTTAAATTTGAAAATAATGAAAGCAAAGGCAAATAAACAAATTTTTTTCTCAGATTAAAGTGGACATTTTGCATAAGTTATAGAGGCGCCGTTAAAATTTCTGCGGTAATACAATAGAATTAAATATAGTTTTTCAACTTTAATATTTGAAAAAACAAATTATAGGCGAACTAGATTTACACTACAGTACACAAGGGAGACTCTTATCTTCAATAAGGTCGAAATTACATGATACTTAGCAACTATCTCGGCATATCTGCAAGAATGTAGTTTTCGAATCACTCCCTCCAAGTTCTTCTTCAATGTCCTTCTTCTACATAGTAAACAAAGAAAGTGAGTCTAGAACTTGATATCACAGTTGAAAGTCACTTCATCTCTGCAACACGTAATCCTAAAATATAAGGCGTAGTCTTTGATAGATTCCTATATTTTCACTTTCATGCCATCTCCATCAATCAAAAGGAGAGAACAGGGTCCTAAAGGCTCTTGCGCGCACTTCCTGGTGCTAAAAACTAGGAGATAATTGTCACAATTTATAAGGCAATTAGTCGCTCTCTCCTTGGCCAAGCGGCCTCGATATAGCGGGTCTTATGGACTACCTAAAACAATGCTCTCAGAATCGCCACCAGATGAAAATGACCAATATTGACCATCGCCATAAAGAGATTAGGCTGCCGCCGGTCAGCCGCCTGACTAAACAGTCGCTATTGGATTTTCATCTGCCCAGTCATCCCAACCAGGAAGTGATAATCCATAATCTAAATCCTCGAGATACCCGCTAGAACCTCTGGCGCTACCATAATGACGTCCGAGATAGCATTCCACCTATTGTAGATCGAATGGCCCATTGTAAATGCTTAGAAACTATTGTATCAACGGGCCGGTCGGATGCAATCAGGGAATGTAGGAGCAATAGAGTTCTCAATGCACATCCAGCGAAGATCGTAGATACTGGATAGAATTCTCTCAGATAAGCTAAGATGTATACTCAACAGGCAAGTTTATAAATTATGCTGGGTGTGACTCGGCTCGTTTTGTACCTCAAGAACGTCTGTCATTTCAAGATTTAGAGACAAAGATTAAGATTGTAATCGAAAGAATTTGTAAGTAAAAGTTGATTACCCGCGTGATCCTTAGAATTCTTAAATGCTCAGAAACTTTAACATCAACGGACTGGTCGAAAGCAATCAGTGAATGAAAAACGTTTAAGTCATTTCAAGATTTAGAGTCAAAAATTAAGATTGTAATCGAAGGAATTTGTAAGTAAAAGTTGATTAACCTTAATCAAGAGTGTTGGTTAGTTCTATTTATTACGAAAGATAAAAGCAAGATCTGGTGGACTGTGTGTTTGTGTTCGAGAACTGCTATGAGGTATAGCTATCGTGGTGACGATAAGCAAGCGATATAATTAAAGGTGTTTTTTTTAGCTATACGAGTCACGGCTAGGGAATCTTCAAAAGATATTGATAGCCCGGGCAAACCAATATGCTCGATTAGTGACATGACTTACTGTCTGGCTTGACATGCACCTACCTACGTACTAAACCCCGTCCTCGATCGTAATTCTTTCATCCAGTCTTCCCTGAAGCATTCATAGCCGCTTAACAACTGAGTCAGATAAAACTTAACCTCTTAATGTTTCCTTCCTACCCAGTCAGCTACCCTCGGTATGCGTTTGTGGATCCATCTTGCTTTCGAGGAGGTATTCCAATCAAGTTGCCTTCTTTCCATAGCATTGCGATATGCTTCTTTTCAATATCCGCCACTAGCTGCAGTGGCATCAGTCCTGCAATAACAAAAGCCGCTTCTGCAAAAACTGTGCAAAAAGCAGAAGCTACTCTGAGAGCAGCATATCTTCTGTAGGCTGCATCAATGTTATATGCTTTCTTGAGCATAGCTTCAGCCCATATGGGGGCTGAATATAAGGCAATCGATTTTACCACACTAGTCAGCCACAGCATGCTTTCCTGTCTTACGTCGCCTATGTTCGGCATTATTCGTGCAAGTGCACAAATTGTCAAAATACATTCCCACTAACGTTTGTTGTTACGTTTTAACCTTTTTAAAACGTTTGAGCTCTTTTTATTTGAGTTGAAATAAAATAAAAACCTCGTTGTTGTTGCAATTACAACTATACAGTCTACAACCTATCTATCTTGCACTTAATATTCGTTTCTACAAAACTTTTATTTACGCCTAAACACGACTTTACTTTATGACTGCCAAGCGATAACAAAACTAATTAATGCATAAGGAGCCGTCTTTTATATACAATTCACATTACTTCCGAATGTTCTTGTTCTTCCTACAACATTCGATTGCCATTAAATTCAAATGTAACACCAGAAGATGATCGAATTGACAATGCTGCCAAATACACAAACAAGTACGGCATTGCCAGGGTAACACATTAACTACCATTACACAACTCAATAGGCCAAAATCCTACAATACAGTTCTAAAGGCATTGATGTGGTGTATCTCTTTTTTTGGGCATTGTTTATTTTCCCAACAATATTTTAGGTGCTTCTTAAAGGTGACTCTGTCGTCGATCCTGATTCCATGTATTTAATTGCCTGCTTAGAGGCTATTCGCTGATCACCAACAGTAATCGTAATAAACTGTATTTTCTGCCTACTGCTTACCAGTAGGACCTCAGTCTTGTGTTCGGCAAGTTTGAGACCTGCGCTCACAATCCAGCTTCTTTCTATAACAACCGCATTATTGCACGCTCTTTCTAATTTTTAGAGGTGTTTGCCTTTTATTACCGAGGCAATGTCATCTGCCAATAAGCCAATAGTAGTATATGTGTGCATGTAGTATATGTGTATTTATGTGTTAGATTAGAACAACTCAACTATAACATACAACCAAAACCTATATATGGTTGATGTAGGGTATTAAAATAAAACATTAATTACACTGGTCTACAGAAAAAAAGTATTTTAGTAAAACTAAATGGAATATAATGACTTTGATGCGTTTTAAGTTTTCTTCCAGCAGGCAAAAATGTTTTTTTATGGGCGTGGCAAATTTTTCCCCCAAAATATGATAGTTATGTCAATATATTTCATCATAACTTCTAAAAGACTTGACCGATTTTAATGCAATTACCACCAACTGTTTAGGAATAAAATTTCTTATAAATCAACTGAACAAAACTTTTTTGTATATTCAACAGTTTCGGAGTTATTTGTAACTTAGTGGAGTAAAAAAAAAAAAAAAAAATTTAGCGCAAAAGTAGAGCAATTTTTTTTTCTTTTCAAAAGTCAGAAATTTTGTTCAGAATGAGGATTTTACATGTTAAGCATTTAAATTAAAGCTTAAAATATTGAGAATAAAATATGTCATTAGTTATGAAAATCGGTCGGCTCTTGCTAGAAAAAAATTGTTCGCTAATTTTGGTCAAAGTTAGGTACCTACACATAATTTTGAACAACATCAGGTTAACCTTATTTACCTTCACTATTATTGTCTTTTGGGATGACTGTGACGTTGACGTTGTCCATTGGCTCAAAACGATCACCCAGAAGTGTTTCTTCTTGCGCGAAAGAACTAGTGGTCCCGTCACAAGACATATCCTCCTGAGCAAGATCTTTCTCGTTCTGAACCGGTTTTTTTTTCGACTCAAAACCGTAGTAGATCTTTCCACCTTTCTTCCGCAAAGGATGCAGAAACTCCTTGTTCAAGAGGAGAATTATACTCCTGGATGAGCCATCCGATGCAGAAACTTTGGCAACCATCTAATTATGTCAAGTGATGTCATAATTACCGCAACGTATGAGATCCAAGATCTCCTTCTTATCAGATGGTTCGTCGGGAATTCGGGCAATGGCCCTAGGCCGACGTGGATCGCCTGCTTTAGAAGCAAAACCGATCGCTCGTTTGTGCAGGCCATGAGCTTAACGCTCCTGCGATACCATCCAAAATCGTCACACTGAGGCCCTGAGTTTTCCCTAAGGACTCTCCAAAACACTCCCATCAGCTTCTTCTGCACTAATTTCCAGTTCTCCCGGCAAATAGAGCAATTAGCGTCACTTCGGTCAACGATGGCTATTAAGAGATGACCTTTGGCCGCCTCACTATAGGATCCATTCACTGATGGCTTCGGACGTTTAGTCCCGTGCTGTTGACCATGCCCTTGCTCTTCCTTTTCCGAACGTTGCCGTTTAGACGCGCCCTTAGACGCCAGAGGTGGTTGCTTAGACTGTTCGGCCAAATAAGATTTGGCCCGGTTGAGGGAAACTAGTTTCTCAGAGGTTAGGAATTCTGGGGGCTTCTTACCCAATTTGTCCATGAAGCGCTCAGCAGCACGTAGCTTTAGGAAGGCCCTTCTGGCAGGAGTTATGCGCCTTTGGAACGTTGTCTTATCTGAGAGCACAGATCTAGAAATCGAAGACTTGTTCGTATTTCCTTCACTGATTCCGATTTTCATTATTTATTCTCAACATTTTAAGCTTTAATTTAAATGCTTAACATATAGAATTTTCGTTCTGAAAAATTTTTTATGACTTTTTGAAGAAAAAAATTGCTCTAATTTTGCACGAAAAAATTTTTTTGGCGCAACTAAGTTACGAATAACTCCGAAACTGTTAAAAATAAAAAATAAAAAAATTATTCAATTGATTTATAGGACATTTTGTTTCCAAACAAAATCGTTTTTAAGTTATGATGCCACGCCCCAAAAAAAAAAAAAAAAAAAAATTGAGCCCAATGGAAAAAAACTAAAAACGGTTGTGAATTCAGCGCATCAAAATCATTATATTTCATGTAGTTCTACTTAAAGGCGAGAAAATTTTTCATTTTTTGTAGACCAGTGTTGGTTTATTATTCACCATAAAAATCCCAAAAAGGATTGCAATTGTTTCGTGATTGTTAACAGAACAGATGTTCATAGGCTTATATGCAAATCAATACAAAAAAATTAAATTTATTATTTATTGCAATTTTTTTTTTTTAATACTAATCAAGTTTTGCACATTTCTGTGCTTCGATAAAAAAAAAAAAAAAAAAAAAAAAAACGGACCACCTGATGATATACGGATGTCACAAGCATATATGGATATCAATAATCGTCGATTAACTAATAAAAACGTTGCCAATAATTGTTAGTTTCTTAACTTAAATTCAAATTCGAATACAAATTCAAATTCCAATTCATAATTCATTTCTTAACAATGCTTAGAAAATTTAAATTTAAAATTGGCATTTTGCTTTAGAACGAGGAGAGTCCATTAATAATTGAAATTCTAAGCAACAAATTGCTATTAAACACAACGTAACTATAAATTAGATAATGAACATGACGATTATCACTTTAATAATAATGATTCATTTAATATTTAAGTTTAAGAAAATTATATATTTTTTTTCATTTTACCAATTTGTTGTCTAGCATTTCCTCTAAGCCCTTTTTTAGGGTCTCATTTTTAAAGTGCGCCAATTAAGGGTTATTGATTATAAAGAGACATGGAAAAAAATGAAAAAAAAAACTCAATTTAAATTATTCATTATCAAGGTTGTTTAATGTAATTTGAAAATTGTATTACAATTACAATTACAATTACAATGATATGTTGAAAGAACCACAAAAAATATTACAAAATTAAAAGACTATGAATAGTTTCATTATAATTTCGTTTCAACAAAAAGGTTAATATGTCAGACATACATAATCAATGTTAATTAAAAATAAGCAACAACAAAAATTGCTTGAAATTATAGTCAATAATTGCCATAAAAAAAAATAAATAGAAAAAAATTAATTTGAAATGCAAGAACGAACACCAGCGCCACCTCAACATTACAATTTACTACCAGTACTTAACCTCTGCCATATAAGCTCATGTCGAAATTGCTACCATAGTCATAGTCTTTTTTTATGTGTTTAATTAGAAATAGATTCATGCACATAGTGTGACATAGTGTGCTTACATTGAGCGATTACCATGAAAATGGTCATGAAACAAACGGCTTTTTACCGGATATCTGCCCAAGGTACGATAACTTACTTTGACACAATTTCTTGTCACATTTAAAGATACATTGACCTTAAGCTATAATTACAATCCAGAGTTTAATTACTTTTAACACTAGCAAGACGGGAAAAAAATTGGCATACCTAGAAAAACGGATAGGGGTCATTTGAACCAACTAATTTTAAATTAATTTTTGTAGCGTAAAATGTATTATTTTGTCTTAAAAGTTTTATATTTAATTTTAACGGAAAGACAAATTCTACAATGTGATTGATATTTTCCCAAAAAAGTTATGTATTGTGTAGAACCGCTTGGCATCGCAAAAAATCTAGGTATCACATCACGCTCTAGGTATCGTACATGCTCACTAACAAAGACTGATGAATTAGTCCTGATGGTAATAACTTCTGTGTGACAACTGCAGTTCAACTGAGATGCATATTATCCCCGTTCCTTGCAATATAGTTCTTGCTGTTATCGATCGCAGTGGTGCCCCCATCAACGGGGCCATAAAATGAGCACTTAACTAAAACTTAGAGAATATACCAGTAATATTTTACTCCTATCACACAGCTATCGCCACATGACTGCTCTGCTAAACATAAATTTCTGCAAGTGAAGCTACAAACGTGGGACTAAAGCTCAACATTGATAGGCATAAGGTACATAAGGTAATATTGGAAATATTTTGACGATTTGATCGATTGAATCGATTGACGATTTGCCGTCAATTTGGTGATTTTTGTAACGAAACAAATTTAGAAATGTAACTTATAGTTGAATATTGTCGGCTAAACATGCAAATGGGTCAAATAACCCCTATCCGTCTTTCTAAGTACTAGTGCTGTTTATTTCTGTTTGGAACGCTTCATTAAATTTTATCATGAAATTAAAATAAATATGAAAATGGGTCAAACAACCACTCCCCGCCTTTCTAGTGTTACAGAAAATTGTCTTTTGAGGCGTGAAACAAATCAAACTATTTTTTGATATCCTGTTTTGCAGTAAAGGCCTTAACAAGCGTAACAAAACAAGTCTTCTCCTGAAAGTTTGAAAAATAATATTTATTCTCTTGCACAATATGGTGTTCATACTCGTATATTCTCCCCGATTTTATCTAATGCCCTCTTTAAATGGATTAATTGTATTTACCACTGGCATCCTAAATTCTTTTTCTGCACATAATGAATGATGCAGCCAGATGTAGCAGTTTTGGGAATTTCTGCAACTAAGATCTTAAGAATAAAAATATGGACCTATTTTTGTAAGCGACAAGTATCGACACCGTATGAAACATGGGATGGATATGCAAGAAAAACATCGACCTGGTTAGACGTATATAAGAAACGGTTAAGTTCACTGGATCATGTTGCAAGAATGTCTGAAACAAGTTCCAGTAAGAAAAATACTCTGTCAGATCGGCGGTAACAAGAAAAAACGAAATTCCGATGGAAGAGACGTTATCAAAGCTTAGAGTTAGAGCTTTCGACTAGAGAACACATTATTAAACGAGAAAATTGTGGTTCACACATTAGGCCTTCTAAGTATGTAAGTAATGAATGTACGCCTTCCAATTCAATTAAATTTTGATTGCCTTGAAGTCATAAATAACGGTTATATCTTTTTGGGGGTTCATAACTTCAAGTTGGCAACACTGCTTTATTTGACAACCGATTGAACAGCTGATAGTTGCTTTTTGATTAGTTTGGTTTGACATTTCATTAAGGAAAGCTTGCAAATTGTTTAAATTATTATCGTGGACTTCCTCCATTTTATGGAGTATATAATCGTCCTTTAGAATTCGAAGGCTTAGTTTTACTGATAATGTGCATCTCATGCGACGCCGAACAATTCGCACTGAAAAAGCTGTAGTCGCTGTACAGGGAAACATTGAAGATTTTACGAAAGGATCTTGGATTCAAAGCTTTTAAGAATCAACTTTTGTTGGTATTAATGCCAAGCGACAATCGCTTGCACCGCCAATCCACACAAATTGAAATGGATACTGAATTTTCATTAAAATTGTTTTTTTTCCGAGGAAGGTATAGTGAACGGTATAGATGGCATTAATCTTGCTGACATGTGGTTCCAACAGGCCACACGGCGCTCTACAATTGATGGACTCAAAAAAATCAATTCCATTGGATTATTTTCTTTTGGGTTAAAACCAGATACAATTGATACCAAGAAAACAATATTCGATAAGTTATTGGCGAAATACGTCCGCATATACTGTGAAAAATTTGTGTATATTGCTGCTGCAGATTGCGACTTGTATGCTCCAGCCGTAGCGGCCTCATGACCGAAATCATTAAATTCATTCATTGATATTAAAAATATATTTCTTTGTTTTTTTTATAATTTAAACATGTGTAACTGTAAAAAAACACCCGATATTTGCCTTAGAATCCGAAATTTTTCTATGCGTTACGATCTTTCGCATTATATATCTAATCTTGTACAGCAAATTCTTTGAGCGGTTGTCCAACTTGTTCTTTTTATAGGAATCTGGGACTTCCTTCCTTGCGTACCCCTTCGGTTTCGTGATGGAATGTCCTCTTTGTTGAATCACTATCACCAATGCTTATATTTGTTGCTGTAACAAGTCCAAGGATGATGGTGATGCCATTTGTCGTTGTCTTACAACCAAAAGACCCTCCTTGTATTTGGTGTAGTGGTGGGAAAAACTGCTTATCAGTGATTCATACCTTTTTCTACCAAGAGGTGGCGTTGCCAGGCCTTCCTATGATATTAGTAGTTGATGTTATACTTTTTCAGGGATGGGATTATTTTGAGGAGGTTTGAAATTTTTTAACCTGTCAATTAATTTAATTCGAAAACCGGAATGCTTGGTTTTGTAGGCAAAACTTAGTCCAGTGTAATACTAATGAAATTTAATCATGACAAAGCCAACAAGACTTTCCAACATTTGCCATACTTCCTGAATCCTAAAATGATTTTTTCTTAAACATTCACTCCTCTTACATTCGAGTGCAGTTTAAGGATTAAATCTAATGAATTTATCAGATTAAAAACAAATGAAAAACAGATCTGATCAGAACAAAGTGGTACAGAAACGCTATGCTCAGCTATGTACGTGGCGTCGGACCATTACTACTGCTTGGCAGCAATTGGTTTCTGTAATAGATATCAAGCAAAGTAACAGCTTACAGATGCTTTGCGTTAGTTTGTGGAATATTGCGCCTGTTTAGGCCAGACTGGCAGGTCTCATATACAGCTCTTTACTAATGCTGGCAATTGAGCCCATGACCCCATACAAATTAACCAAACATTAGTTGGTAGATTGCATGTAAGGGCAACATATGTGTAATTAATTAAAAATTACAATTTATTAGATTTAAATTCCAACATATGGTCTACGGATTTAATATTCTTCGCTTTTCTTCTCCTTTCAATGGATGGCAATTATTTTTGAAACTGCGACTAGATTTCTACTTTCATTTGCACTTTATTAACCTTATCATTTGGCATTTATGCAGGCAATTTAGATATGCACTTACTTAATTTGTGCAATTTATGTGCATACGTATGTAAACATAAAAATAAATTATGCACAATTCTCTTTGTTGGAATTTCTGTTGCATATCTATTTGTGTCTCCATAAATCTAGGATTTAATTTATAGCAGAGTAGACATGTTTTTTTGTAACATTTTTTGTGAGTAAAAACGTAGAAGGATACCCTTCATTTATTATTAAATGTTAAACAAAGTGGCATTTGGTATTTTTGTAATTTAAAAGAATGTATTCATTTGTGCTTGAAATTCTCAATATTTTGAATCTTTTTATCCGTTAAATATATTCGAAAATAAATTTGATTCGACAATTTGCTCTTATTCCGCTCAATGATATTTCTTTAAACGAACTAATGGTGTACAGGACATCTGTAAACGTTACCATTCAAATACAAGATAATATTTGGATTGAGTATTGATTTCCTCTTGTACGATAACGCATTATCAAAGCGTAGTGAACTAAAAGTTATTGTGCATAGGATGGCCAAGGCTCAAGGCAACTCAATCGAACGAGTACATCACAACGCCAAAAGGGTTTTGTTCTAGTACGGTCAGTATGACAACATACCTGAAACAGTAAGCTTTGAGCAAAGAAAGCTAAAGTAGCTCTGACGGCCCACAAATTTTGGATGCAGACAGTTTTATGCACATTGATTACCAAGAAACAAACTAATCATTATGGTGGCGAATATTATTCAATGCTATCCGCGCAACGATGATGACAAACATCAAGCGAATGATCAGGAAAAACACGCCACCTACTGGGAAAATATTACAACGCTAAAGTAAAGATCACCACCAATTAGCAAAGATCTTCACCACTACACAAAAAAATCATATGGAGGAAGCTACAGCGGATTAATCATCTATTTAGCTTGAAATGTCAAATTGATTAAAGAAACTGAAGCAAAGCAATAGCATTCGTTTATTCCGTCAGAGTACATTACGTTACAGTATTGATAGAACAATAAAACACACACCACATTGCGACGATGCTCTAACGAATCAACAGAGCCTTATACACTACCGTTATTAATGAGCACCCTCGTTCTCTCTTGTCCTCGGTCAAGAAACGCCAAAAAAATTTTGAAACACAGGCCCATACATGAGTGTCTAAGACAGTCAGATGAAGTGAAGTATTTCCTACACAATTTACTAAAACCGGGACATTTAAATAATACCTTCGACACTCGAAAAATTCGATCCAGTGAACGTCACAGTGAGTGCTCATCAAGAGCATCTGACTCATTATTACCTACATTACCATAGTCACAGACGACACACTACACCAATATGTCAGTGATTCAGGAAATAACATTGTATCTGGTGGTACCCCTAAATTTATCCTAAGCTCATTGGGTGAAATCACATCCCATGCGATTGCTCGCATTCGTCTGGCAGAGCAACCTTGTGACTGCTTGCAAGTTGAAATAAGTTTACACCGTCCTCTAATTGCGAGCTCTCTTGAAAATTATATGGCACTTTATTTTCTTTTGCCCCCTTTGGGAGCATATAGCTTTAACAAGCCATCTTTGCAGTTTTCTGGCTAAACAGGTAGTTGGTCTACCACAGCAACTCCTATTCTGGATGATGGTGCTGCCATCGGTCGCTGTCTAGTAATAACACCCTCCATATATTTTGGTGTATTGGTAGAAAATCTTGCTTATCTTTGATTTCCATCTTTTCTTTCCCGTTGTTGAAGCTCTTAATTTTAAAACTTCAGAAATCATGATGCAAATTTCGCGTCTTCTTTAAGAGTTTAAACATTATACCACCACTACATACAAAATACTAAGCCAATCGTTCTCATTATTCTGGACGAGTGTGAAATATTTCTGACCCTCGCGAGAACCAGATTGGCTCTGATAGACGTGTAAGTGCCACTGTCTTACGAACCGGAGAATGAAGTTCATGGGAGATGCTATGGTGACTTCAAAGGACGCATTTTTTCTCTCACTAAATAGGTTAATTTGCTGTGATGAACGTGTGGGTTGAGGTGCCTTTGGCCTTACATAACATGACAACATAATATATCTGAAACACTGTGCAATTCTCAGGTAGATTGAAAAAGAATAAGAATGGCTTCATCTTTATAGTAGAAAACGTATTTATCTTCCAGTCGTTAGTGGGCGATTAAGAGAGAGTTTGCAGTCAAGACGTTTTTCGTGCAGATTTTGTTATCTTAATAATATATTTACTATTACGAAAATAAGGCTGGTCACCCCTGCCTCTTGTTACATCGCCAAAATAAATAAATGCAGCAAAAACAACTATACGTTCTGCTTATAAATAACTAAATCGACAACAACGAACATTAGCAGGAACAAAGTAAATAAAAACAAAACGGCAACAACAACAAAAACAGATAGAAAATAAAACAAGTAACAGACAATAACAACAACAACAAACAACATGAGGTGAAACAAGTAGATTCATTTACATTCGCATGGCTACATGAGAACTAAAATGAAAATAAAAGAAAGAAATGGAATCTACCTGAAATATCGAGAGGTTCGAGAGTTTTCGATATGTTGTTTACTCAGCCATATAAAAAGCATCTCGATGCGAACAACAATCAGAGTATTTGGTGTAAACTCAGTGAACGCGTTATTCGTTTGAAGTGAGTTTAGTGTGGTTAAACTCTGGTTGAAGAGGTTGTGATCGAACGTAAATTGTAACAACGATCGGGTTGGAAGATCTTTAGGTAGAAAGATCTGTCGAGTAATTGTTGTTGTTTACAAGGTTGTAAACAGAGCGAGTAATTAGGAATAGAAATTGTAATTGCTTGTAAAAGGCTTACAAACAGTGGAGCACAAAACTGTGTTAATAAAGTATAATAATTTAAAACTGAACACTAGATTTATTTGAGACAAACTCATAAATACACGTTTTTTAAAAAGGTAAAAACGTAACATTACGTTGTAATTCCTTTACACATCATTTTTGAAAAAACTGTTATACAGGTGACTTTATTCCTATACTGAGTTTAGAATTCCATTTTTGAAATCATTATGCAAATGTCATGTTCCATATGAGTGCCACAAGATATGCATGAATGATGAAGTATTGTAAGATAAAAAAAATATATTTTTTCTCTCTTCTTCTGTTTGAGTCAGCACTTGAAAACTATTAATCATTTCATAAGAGTCTAGAAAAGGGTAATTTTTCTTTTAAAATTTTATGTTGATTTTAAAATTAAAACATAAATTTTTTTGTTTTTTTATAAAATGGAATTTCCACTTGAATTCTAAAATACTACAGATTGCGCTTTGAAATGATTTTTTCCGTATTTTCTAAAATTTTAAAAAACAGAGGCACGCTTTTGTTTTTTGTTTTTAATTTATAAAAAAGTGCAGAATTAGAAACGGAAAACATTAATCATGTTTTATATTTTACAAAATTGCAAATAAATTTTCTAAATGAATTTATAAAATTTTTCGAAAATCTCTCTCGCCCTCATTTTAGGTTCCCTTAATTGAACCCAAGGATGAACAAACCATTTTAATTGATACTCATCATCAGAGTAGTACAATACATGACGAACAACTGACGCATCATATACATTATCACAATAAGCATCATTTGCTACAGCCAACATACCATCAGCAGCAACAACAACATCTTCATCATGAGATAGAGGAACAGGACCCCTATGCTGTGGAATTGTCACATTGTCGTTATGGTGACAATGAAATTGTTTTGTCACTTGTTTTAAAAAGTTATAATTGGCATGATTTCAATGAAAGTCGCAAGGCCAAAGTATTGGAAAAATTATCAAAATTCTTTGCCATACCAAAGGTAAGAAAGAGTATGGGGGAGGCGAACCGGATAATAATAATGATCCTTATCATCCCTCGTTTTGTTGTTACAGCTGTTTGTTATATAAACTGATTTTTTTCTTTTATTCATTTCACACAGGAATTTATTACAATGGAAAGTGTAACAAAACATGAATTGTATGAAATGCAAAAAGTCGCCTTGAAAAAAGGCAACAATAAGTGCCATAACAATAATCGTAAGCTGGGACGTGTTAATTTTATAGTGAGTATACAAACATACATCCATCCATACATACATCCATACATACATACATATGAACTCTTTTTTTTTAAATAAATTTTGTCGCCACACGCATATGTTATTGCCACGTTTGCAGTTATCCTTGTTGTAAGAATGTAGGATGTGTATGTTCGTTTAAATAATTTCCATACACAAACGGATATTGTGTTAAGTGTTATACAATCAAAAAAGGAAATTATTAATCAAATAAAAAATAAAATAAAATTTATTTTATGATCGTATGTGGCTCTCATTTAAAATTCTAAAACAATGATAATAAACCGTTAACCGGCGGAAATTGTTTTAATAGTTTATTGAAAGGCGGCAGGCAATTTCGATTTGTATCAGTGGACTCCCCTTGCCACTTTATTTTTATTATCCGACCCTTTCAATGTGCGCATTTTATAAATATAAAGTTTTTTTTACCGCTAATATAATATAAAGGGTCCGCCAAATAATTTTTTTTTTTTTTTTTTTTGTTGAAAATGCTATAAAAAAAACTACTGAATATTTTCTCAAATTTTTTTTTTTATTTGAAACTATAATCCTTCCGATTAATAATGAAAAATAATTTCATTCAAATGGCTGCCTCGGCTGGCCATGCAGTAGCCTACATGATCGGTCCAATTTTTAAGCACATTTTCGATCATGTGCAGCTGTATTTCACCAATAGCTTCATGAATATTGTCTTTTAAAGCGTCAATTGTCTCTGGCTTGTTGGCGTAACACTTGTCTTTGACGGCACCCTACAAACAATAGTCCAACGGTGTCAAATCGCAGCTCCGAGGTGGCCAAACGTCATCAGCTCTGCGGCTGATAATGCGATCTTCAAAAACAGGGCTAAAAACATCGAATGTAGCTCCGACTGTGTGTTACGTAGCGCCGTCCTGTTGAAACCAAATGTTGCTAATATCCTTCTCTTCAATTTTTGTGAACAAAAATGCGTTTAACATAACCCGATAACGATCGCCTTTGACTGTAACGGCCACTCCTTGCTCATTTTCGAAGAAAAATAGCCCAATTATGCCTCTGGACCAAAATCCGCACCAAACAGTGACTCGCCTTGGGTGTATCGGCTTATCAATGCATGCGTGCGGTTTTTCTGTGCCCCAAATGCGACAATTTTGCTTGTTTTGCTTCATCTGAAAAGATGATTTTTTTTTGGAAAAATCGGCGTCTTCTGTAAGTCGATCGCAGGCCCAGATTCCCAGCGTTGTTCAAGTGTATATACAACCATATTCGTTCAGCGGAAGGATAAAACTAATTATCTGTCAAATCAGACATGATCTAAGTGTTACCATTCACGAAACAAGCACTAGTTGAAAAAAAACGTTAGATGGCGGACCCTTTATATAAAATTTTATAGTTAGTTTTCTATTTTATTTTTTTTTTTATAAAAAATAAATGTAAAATTAAAATAAGAAAACACCTACAGGCATACCACCTAACAACGTGGAAGTCGCTAATAGAGTTTTTTTCAGTGATTGATTGATTTAAAGCTTTGGCACCATGATCTAAAGGATCTTTTGTGCAGGCTTATATGTTTCCCACACCAAATTGTGATTTCCAACAAAGCTCTTTTTGGAGTTATTATAACTTCTCCCTTAAACTTCATCCTGTGAGCTGAAATAGCATAGTACATACTATACTCACATAGTACATGTTTAGATGTCTCAACATTACTTAAAATTTTCCAGAATCTAAACTGATTAGTTTCAAGATTTTTAAAAATATTGTTACGTTTCTACTTTTTAAAAACGTTTATTTATGGAGTTTGAAGATTGCAATTAAAGTAAAAATAAATTTAACATTAAATTCTCTATTAACGCTTTCACGCATTTGTTGTTTGTATACAACATTACCATTTGAAAGCACATTTCTCATGCCTAACGATACTCTATTTTTAAACAAACTATTATAAAATGAAATTCTATGCCTTAAGTTTAGTGTTCTCCTAATTTAGCTGAAGTAACAAATTTTTTGGTTTCTTATTGTAATTTTTATTCGGTGTAGTCTGAAAAAGTGCCTAACTTTTTCAGAAAATCTTCGATAATTCACTGAAAATTTTTTTCCAGATGCAATAGTCTATATACAAGTGCAATACAATAAAAAACATTTTAATCAGACGAGTTTTTGGGTCTATAATTTTCCATTAATATTTTGTATTGAAATTTTGTAAGCTTTTCTATTTCTCTTCAACCCTTTAATTACTTTTTTGTACATTTGGTCAACTATGAAACGACAAAAGTGTTTAACAGCGAGTGAAATGGACGCTTTCTCTTAGTAGATCCAAAAGTCTATATATAAAACGATCTCAGGGTATTAACGGCTCTATTTGCTGGATACTGTGGTCTTAGATACCATCAATTTATTAGGAAATGTTGATTATGATCGGTTTTGTATGACTTGTACTGAAACATCTGAACATGTACTCTGTAAGTGTTCAGTTATTTGGGCTCAGAGAATTAGGTTCCTGTGAGATACTCTCACCAAATATGATTACTGACTTTATTCGCAGCATCAATTTGATGTGGTGAACTTATGTGGCTGTACAAAAAATTCTTTTAGGTGCGGTAATTTTAGGCCCTAAGCAATATTTACATTAGCAAGAGAAATGGTACAAATTTTGAGTTTGATTCGCATGATTCTATTGAGGCAGAACCTAAAATACCATTGATAAAAATTTCTGCTAACGAAGCGAGCATTTTTGATGTTTCTAAAGAGTGTTGAGGTGCCCAAAAATTTACGGAAATCAGAGAAACCTATGGAATAGTCCTGTGGAGGTGTTTAAGTAGAAATAGGGTCTTACTCCGTGACATATACACCATTACGTTTTCAGATCTGTTCAGGGGTACAATAGATCCCATGATTCACAGTGTCCTGCAATTGTGTATGATCAGCAGGATAATAATAATAATGAAATAATCATATGGAAGACGATATAGATGATAAACCTCTTGATATACTTCAGAATATATAAAACTTGATCATTTTATGCCGTTTATGCGCCATGTTGTGTGTGTACAACATTTTTTAAAAACTATACTTCATATGTAAGTTGAACTTTTAGTGGTTTTTTATCTTATTTGACCCCAATGTAGTCGGAAATGAGTACATGAGAGGGTTAACACAGTTTTGTGTTCCATCGCCTGTAACCCTTTCACAAGCATTAACAGTTTCTACTCTTAATTACTCTCTTCGTGTACAGTCTGCGTAAACAACAACAATTACAAGGCATATCTTTCTACCTAAAGATCGTCCAACCCGTTCGTTTTCATAACTTAGGTTCGACTACGACCTCAGCAACCTGAGTTTATCAAGACTAAGCTCTCTTCACGCTAAGTTTATATACAATAAACCTCTACTCGCTGAGTTTACTATCTGATTGTTGTTCGCATCGATGTGCTTTTTATATGGCTGAGTAAACAATATTTCGAAGGTTTTCAAACCTCTCGGTTTTTCAGGTAGATTCCATTTCTTTTTTATATTTTAAGTTCTTAAGAAGCCATGTGAATGTAAACATCTACTTCTTTCAGCTCTTATCGTTTTGTTGTTGTTTATTATTTGTTTTCTTTTATGCCTGTTTTGTTGTTGTCGTTTATTTTTATTTACTACATATCTGCTGGTGTTGTTGTTATCAATTTGGTTATTTGTAAACAAGTAGGTGATTGTTTTTGTACCTGTTGTTTATTTTTTAGCGACCTAATAAGCGACAGGGAGTCCTAACCTGATTTTCGTAATAATATCTTTATGTTATCAAAGATCGAAATGTTATCAAAGATCCGTTACAATGATACGGTCTCGTTAAGGTAGGGAGACAAACGTTTGTCTGAGTCAGGAGGCATTTTCGCATAACCAAGCAAGTTCTTTTCAAACCAAGGTTTTGAACCTTTTTCCTCTGTTAGGTAAGTACATGCACCAAGTCCATTGAGAGATATCAGACCTGGTCTATAAGAACCTTTGCATTTATCTCGCAGGATGACAGAGCATTTGAACCGGTTTCCGAATTATTCTCAAAACTATATTTTTTTAAATAAAATCAGTTGCTAGTAGATTAAGTAGAGTAGCGGACCTTTTGTTAAGAATAAGGTCCCACTTAAGACAGATGTTGAGTCTGTAGCGTAAAAGTTAAGCCGAAAATCAGGTAGGCTTCGCCGGATATTATTTTGTTCTTTGAGTGATCGATCAAAGATGACAAGAAATTAGAGACTAAAAGCGTTTGCGATCAAGCAAAGCACAGAAATATTGCATATGCCTGTATGCTACGAGCGAAATTGAGTCTCCTTTTACACCCACCGGACGGTACCCAGTTTAGCCAAGGCAATCTCAACACCTTTGCTAGGTTCCAGTTCAACGCATATACCGGCGATATATCTATGTAACGGGACACATATAAGAGTTGCTTTTGAATGATACGAAATTTCGTTGAGAAACCTTCGGCATTCATGAACAAGGATAGTTGTCGAGGTGACGTTCGTAAGAGACTCGCTAGCAGCTTTGCTACTCGAGTAAGTCAAAGAAATTTCCAGGGAAAACCCCCTACTCAACACACTGCAGTGGCCATGCAGCCAAAACCAACTTAAAAAAGTTTTATTTTCCTTGAAAAAAACCGGTTAACTTAGACAGACTTATTAGTATTAAAAACCGAGATATTCGTAAAAAAAAGAAAAAAACCGGTTTTTTGTTTCAGTTTTTCAGTATATAGATTTTCAGAATCGAAGAACTCTTTGGCTATCAAAAAGTATGGGATATTAAATAAGAATTTTGATGTTAAACTTGTTACTATATCAGTAGTAAACCCTATGACAGTTGTTGCAATGAAATCAATTTCGCTCGAAATCTCACTGAAATATCAAAATTACATTATAGAAATGGTGATTTTCCCGATATAACCGTTCTTCTGAGACAGTAATTAATTATCTTTCCCATAAATTTGAGTCAAGATCGCTGCATAAACTGCCAAAGTGTATTCCACAGCTTAGTTTTTAAAAACTATCGTAGCCATGATCTGCAATGTTAAAAAAGATCAGGATTTGTCAATTTCTCGACAAGCTCTACAATAGCGGTTTTTGGCCACAGATTTTAAGATTTATAAGGTGCAACTGGTACATAAGTTGAATCCAGACATCTATTCACTTCGCCAAAGATGAACAAGTTGGTGTCAATACACACCGGGTAGGAGAACTTTATCATTCTGTAAGGAAACTAACGCATAAAGTAAAAACTACTAGGAAACCCAAAAGCCGGTGCTGGAGAACTTGTTACATTCAAACAAGAACAGCTGGAACTGATAGAATTCCACGAGAGTATGTTAACGTCACCCGTCTCCACGCAGAGGACAATATGCAATTGTGAGTTACATCCAGTAAATGAGAGTATATCCACCGATCTCTTAAGAACAATAGAGATGCTAAAGGATGATGCAATAACGTGCTCCAAAATTATCGCTTCTATAATACTGCAGACGGCAAATTATCTTAGATGAAATTGCTGAAGGTGTGGCAAAGAGCAGAGGAATCACCCAACTGAGCATGATTAACAAGATGATTGCACAAATCCTGAACAATAAGCAGCCAATCACTTTCATGTTTGAACTCAGAAGGGAGTAATCCGATTTCCGAGTTTACAAATCTTGTGTTAACCATGGTTACAGCTTAAAAGTGATTCTGTAGAGTACTAATTGCCACTTTGGGTCACAATTATAGATTTCGAGAAAGCTTTTGAAATAAGCCACTCTGACACGTCAGACCAAAATGTAGTTGTCCCGCCTACAGCTACAGTAGAGTCTATTGGTAAAGCACGTTGAAACCAATAAAATTGAAGGTGTATTAAGCACTTTTAGGTTTCGGTGATAGTTTTGATAGTTAAAAAATAACGCTTAATTAGTACACGAAATGCACTTTTTTCCATTTTCTGTCAAAACCAAAAAATTTTTTAATAGGAGTTCAATAATAGATAACAGTTAACGGGGTAGTGGTGTATTCTGGAATACTTCGGTAGAAATTGAAAGAAACCTGGAATGCATTGTTACTGCCTTAAAATACATAAATGCCTTGTTAACACGGCAAAGTTTCTTCGTAATTCATTCTCTTCAATCCCCAATTATGAGTCGAATTATTTAATTCCTCATACAAAATTTTAAGAACGGAACATCCATATTGTAAGTCATTAAATTTTTATATCCCTGTAGATTACTGCAATAGCAATGTGATCTCTAATTATTACAATTCACCGGCAAATAACAAAACAATAAAATATAAATAACAAGAAAATAAAAACCATCAAAACAAATGGCGAATGTACCATGGGAATGGAGTAATTCGTATAAGTAATTCAAACAACGAACAAATTAATTTCAAGTATCGCATGAAGGCGCTATAAAACCAATTTTTTGGTTGTTTAGTAATATTTTGTATTTTTCTAATTATTAAAATCGACTTTCTTCTTTACTACTTTCAGATCGGTTGTGGTTCCAAGTACTTTACAGTTTCTGAACCTTTAACTAAACAAATTGGTGAACAATTCAAAAACGGTGCTTTAGATAGTATTACCGGTGAGAAATTCGGTTGGTGGATCATATGGAATAAACAGTACAAAACTAGAGCACAACGCAATCGTAGACAAATCGAAGGTTCTGGCGATGATGATGAAGATGAGGAATATGATTATGAAGATGATTAGTAAGTTGAAATTAAATTTAAAACAAAGAACTTTTATTATAAAATGAACAAAATAATTTCAGTGATGGAACTGATGTTGTCACCAGCACTACCACTGCTAGCAGTCATGCTCACCGTCATCATCATGGTGATGAAACGGTAAGTTTTTCTTTATATTCGTTTAAAAAAGTACTTGAGTTCTATTGTATATTTTTGTATTATTTTTTAATGAATTTATTTAAAATGGAAATTAAAATTTTAATTACAAAACTATCTAAATGTTAATGGGTTTTTAAGAAAAAAAAAAAAAAAGAAAATTACTAAAAAATATTTATGTTAAATAAAAATGATTGGTTTTGTTTTTTTTCTTTTATAACAAAATATAAGTTTTACTAATTTTCTAAACAATTTGCACTGATTTTATAAAAATAAATTGATAAAAAAAATTGCGAAAATAATTGTGTATTAATTGAATATCTTTCATTTGTTTCTTTCTTCTCTCATTTGTTTCTTTTGAATATATATTTTTAACAATTTTCTTACTTTACTTGTCTAATTATTAAAAAAAAAAAACTAAAAAAAACCAAAAATGTGAACTAAACACTAAAAAACATTTTATTGATTATTTAACATGTAAAACTAATTTTGATTATTTTATTTTTATTATTATTTCTTGTGTTGATTTTAATTTTCTTTAACATTATTAACCTATTAAATCATTATAACGATATTAATAATAATTGCACATTTAAATATCACCTGTTCTATGTACATTTTATTTATTTTTCCATAAAACAAACAAACAAATATACGTTATATACCATAAATGTAAATTTGAAATCACTTTATGAATAAATTTTCAAACGAATTGAAAAAAAAACATTTTCGAAAACAAACAAAAAACAAAAAAAAAAAACAGTCTGAAATAACAAACAATATGTTGGAGCTAACAAATAATGAAAATTTGAAAAACAACAACATTAACAACAATATCAATAGTATTGTGGACAATAATATGCAAAAAATTAATCGTAACGATGATATAACGGCCTTAAAACAAACCGATATCGATAACCGAAACGAAGATGAAGTAGTAGTGGGTATTGAAGAAGTTGAACCTTTAGTTACGACAAACTCGAATAAAGATAACATAGATGAGGATATTGTTAAAAGTGTTTCACAACTGGAATCGGTTATAACTAAAACTATAGAGAATACCAAAAATTTAGATGATATACCTGTAATGGAAGTCGATCAAACGGCCGATGATGATGATTTAGTAGCAGAAGTTTTACAACCTTTACATACTTCCGCAGAAGTAGGCGAGGTTGAAACTTCGAAACTTGATACGAACGTTAACAATATCAATCTAAATACACTTTATGAAAACTCTAAAACAAGTGACAATGAAGATGATGAAGAAGATGAAGACTCCTTCGCTAATGTAGCTGAGGTTGTAGACTCTTTAACACCTTCTTCTACCGCAACTACTACCAAGGCAAATGCAATTATTACAAAACAACAAAATTCAGCGCCAGCTTCTTCTTCTGTCAATGCTGGGGTAAATGTACAAGAAAATTTGCATACCCTCACTACTGACAGCACTACACCTTTAAGCTTTAATAGCAACAATAACAACAACTATAGACACAACCACCATCATCACCAAAACCAACACCAAACTCATAAGCAAGACAATCATCATCTTATAGATTTAGATTCATCACCAAACTCATCATTATCTCATAATAATGATCAGGATCACTTCACTTCCACTACCACTACCCATCATTCTTCATCTTCTTCATTACCAAGTAGAAGTGATAATGGCACCTCTTCCACTGAAATTTTGACTGAAATCACCAATTCATTAAGCATAACCATCACCAATAAACATTTAACATCTGCTATTAGTAGTAATGTTGCTAATACAGCAACTCCTGCCACATCGTCGTCATCGTCTTTATCAACATCCACCGCATCGTCTTTGTCTTCGCCTCCGTATTCGTCGTCCTCCTCATCCACCGTCTCGTCTACAGTTTTGAATAAGGTAATGTGTGTCTTGTTTTAAAAAAAATATGCAATTTTCTAGAAAAAAAAAAACTGCAAAAAACGAAACTTAAACGCCCCCCATATAAAACGCTGTTGTTTCTTTTTTAATTTCTTTAATTACCTTTTTAATTAAATTTTGAGAAGTTTTCTTGTTTTCTTGTCTATTATGTACTATTTTTGTATTTGTCTTATATTTCTATTTGAATTTATTTCCTTTTCCTCCTCTTTCCTCATTTTTTTTTTTTAATTCTAAACATATTTTACGTTTTCCTTTACCTCGAACAATTGGTGTTTTACTTCAGATCATGCAGAATCTGTTGTGTAAAATTACTTTCTAATTAGTTTTCATCCTTTTAAAATAATTTGTTTCTCTAAATTGTTTAAATGTTAGAACAGAAAAAAAAACAAACTGAAGACGTATAACAAATAACCAATTTATTTTGTCTTTTTTTAAGTGTTATACTCTTGAGTGTCCTTTACATAATTTATTTTGTTTGATTTATTTCTATTGGTGTTTAGAGTGTACAAAAAAAAAAAAAAATATTTTTTATTTGATTGTATCCTACTGTATAATAGTTTAACCACAAATTATAACAGAATTATAACAGTTTGCTTTATATACTTATATTATTTTATTTATTTCTGATGGCAGTGTTAGAAAGGTAATTGAGGTGTTACCTAAACAACATTATCTGCGTAAATTTCTCCACAAAGATAATAGGTCAGAATTTAGTCTAAATTCATGTATTAATACATATTTTTTTTTTTAGAATAAACATCGAATTTCGAGTTTTCTCATGTTTTCAGTATTTATTGCTGGTCTCTAATGCGCTAGTGAATGGCAATTTTTTGTTGTTTAACATAATTTCCTTTAAACTTGATACAGTTTTTTTAGTCCTCTTTTTGCTTTTTTTAAATTCTCAAAATTTATCAAGGCAGTTAGTTATATAATGACCTTTTCAATTTTTCCATTCCCCAAATGAACTACTTTGACTTTACCATTCCTTCTAATTTTTAAATAAAAGGAATAGTCATTAGTGGTTAAATCTAAAGAATGTATACTGTATGGAGTAACAGTTTGTAGCCTAACTCGTGTACGTGTGAATCCATGTTTTGTCATTTAAATTGATATATTTGTTCAAAATGACAGAATAATTCTGCCAAAACCATTTTATCCACTGTTTCCCTTATTTTACGGCTGGAAAATGATTCGAAAATGTTTTAATTTACTTTTGAATATCGTTGAATATTCTTTTAAAGTTGTCTGTCGCTTTCTTGTGCTTTTAGACGAGTGTGAGAAATAGCGAAAACCACTGCGTGGTAATCTGCTGCATATCCAATATATGCCTAATATATATCATCCTCTTTGTTTACTACTACCTGAGATATCATCTCAAAAGGTTACGCCACTTGGAGTGCCTGCTCTTTTTGGAGGAGAATGAAACCACAGATCACATTTTGTGAAACTGTGTTGCTCAGACTAGGATCAGATTACACGTTTTCAACCGCGATAATTGGATTGGAGAGAGATCAGAGCTGTTTCTTTCGGATACTTAGTCGACCTCATTTGGAGGGTGGAGAAGTTGCTGTTTGAACATGCCCTTCGACGTGACCCTTTCTATATGCGAAACTGGATAACATCTGCGGATGAAGTCGCTTTCTTGACTATAGTGTCTGCCATTGGGCAATCTACTATTAATTAATAATAATCCGCTGTATTTTCAAGCTCTGTCACCTCATTCGTTTTTATTCTTTGATTATCCAATGTCGATCCATTGGTGTTACCTATTTTTGTAGTGACGGCCTCTTAAGTGATTTGAACTTGTTGGTAGGACTATAAGGGAACAAACAGCAAGCCTTTGTTACGTGCTGGTATCGATGGTGCAAAGATATGGTTGCAGAATTGTTCGTAGCGTTTTTATACAAAACTTTTTTTTAACAAAACGCTGTTGCTATTTATGACCACCTCCAAACTCACTCAATACCGTTGCTCCTAAATTCGCTCGGTATGGTATCGAAAAAGTTGTTGAGCCATTTTTTTAAGTTTCTTCATTGTCGAAGGCAATGCCCCTTATATGGTTCGACAGGGAATGACAAAGATAATTATAATTCGGTGTAAGGTCCGGAGAATACAACGGATGCTCTTATTCGAGCTCTTGAAGTGCTGATTTAAAGACTTGTGACACTTGTGGTTTGGTTTTGTCGATTGGGTCTTTTTAGTCGAATAGCCTTTTCACGTTATCTAGCTGTGCTGAGTAGAGCTGCTTGTTGATCATGACATTCCTTTCGAACATTCGCCACTGCACCAATCCTTCACAACCACATCAAACTCGGTTCATACACTGCTTTTAATGGAGGTCAGGCTCGATTTGCGAAATTGGCGGAATCTCCGGAAGCCCTCAGCTCCTTTCTTTGCTTCACTTTTATGTATAGGCACTATTTCTCATCTCCTGTGACAATCCGGTACAAAAAGCGCTGTTTATTATATTTATGGAAGTTGAGATATTCAGGTATGTGATGGAAAACGATTTTGATCGCAATTGAAATCAACTTAAATTTCAAACTGCTATAACTTGAAAATCCGACAAAAATTTTAATTCTTTTTTTACTTATTAACAAAACTCTTAATAAATAAGGAGTTGCAAGATTTATAAAACTTAAGAAATATTGTCGGCTCTCAATTTTTCGGTAAAGATGACTGAGAGTCGTTGTATGATTCAAGATTTGTTTGGCCTCCTTCAAAAATACGAAAGTTGTTTGAAATGTTTTTCGGATTTGGGAGTTTTGATTTTTAATTGCTTCTAACATTTTGATTTTGAAATTAAGTAATGGCACTTAAGGCGATAAATAAAAATCCACATAATGGGAACCTAATTACACCATGATTATCACGGTTGGCGAATTTTGTCATTTTTGTTTTAGATTAAAGAAAACGAGCAACATGTTTCTTTGTTTTCGAATAGTCACTAGCCGAACATAATAAGGGAGATTATTTATTCTGATATTTCATCGTGTAAGCGTTAGCAAGGTCATAGCTTCCGTTTCTTCGCTCACATCCAGTTTTATCTTTAAATATGTAAATTTCTGTAGATTTTATTTTGTGTAATTTTTTGTGAATCAAGTTTCTTAGCTTATATTGAAGACTTCTTGGACTTAACTAATAGCTAAGCCAATATTGATGGTTTAGTATTATTGCAGCAAATGAGTTTCGGCACAACATAATTAGTTATAAAATGCCTAAGGAGTGCTTTAAATAGACGATGTAAAGTAATAGAGTTAAGAGTATAACAGTTTATGTACAAATATTATGAAAAGTTGTTTTTAGGCGTGTAAAGCTTGAAAGATTATGTTTGGCAGTTTAATTTTCAACATTAGGTTGCTCCAATTTACAATCTGTGTCGTATTATTGGATATTAAATATTTTTGAAATAAATATTATATTACAAAGAAAAAAGTTCATTCAAGAATTCAATGTACACACATACATACATTCACTGCCAAGATTCCTATGTCATTCCCTAGCCTTGGCTTTTACTTATCTTATACTTTTTAATGCTTACCCGAATATTGTATAGTCTTATATTAGTTTTTTTATTTCTTTAATCACTTTCATTTAATGTTTAAACGGTTTTACTTGTAAAACAAAATATTCAAATAATTTTTTCTTAAAAAATACTTCTAAAAACTTTAAAAACTAAAATGAATTTAACAACGAATGAAACGCTCTTAATAAAAACAATACAAAAAAAAAGAATGACTTGCTATCTTATACACCGGCTGGATCCACTGACAATGATGATGATCAAGTAGAAGAAAATGAGCAAATGACACATAGTTTAACGACTTTGATGCCCATACAAGAGCTAACAACAGAACAACAGCAACAACACAAACAACAACATATGCATCATTATCATCAATATTATAATAGTATGGATATGTATGAAAATGATAGTTTAGGGGCTAAAACAAAAGCAACAACATCGTTATTAACAACAATGTTACCACCACCAGCAGCATCTACACTGTTAATTAATGGAATTGATATTACAACAACATCAACGGTAACACCTTTAATAGATATTTTCACCACAACGCCATCATCATCATCAATATCATCTTCGTTCTACACTTTAACTCCTACTTTATTAACAACAACGTCCATAGCCTTGGATGAGCTTGAGCAGCCAATAGAAAATAATTTTGATCTGAATATGAATATTGTCAAAAAGGTGAAACTTAACTCTTTTCAAATACACCCTATGAAATAAACTAAAAAATAAATAAATAAATAAATACAAATGAAATTGGTACACATTTACCTTTTTTTGTATGTGTCTCCAGAGCAATGAAAAATTTTTATGCGATAAAATCAAAACCAGATAAAAAAGCTGAAATTTGAAATGCCTTGACAAAAGATATAAGAAAAAACGCATGCGCAGCAGCATGTTTGCTAATGAGATGATTTATGAAAAAAAAAAAATGAAAAATATTTTAAGAAAACGATACAAATTCTTTTTTTATACTTCTTTTGTTATAAGATTTTCTTTTTTTCTTTTGAAAAACAATAATTTTTGTTTTTAATTTTTCTAAGAATTTTGAATTTTGTATAAAATTTAATATATTTTTTTTAAATTATCCTTTTTTGCACTCTACACTCGTTCGCTATTTGTATTAACCATAGTTAGTGTCTTAATATATTTAAAAGCTTATTTAACAAAAAGGTATTGGCATGTCTCATAATCTTTATGTTATCGATGTACATACATACTCGTACATACTTACATATATAAACGTAATAAGCTTTTTAAAGTATTTCTTATATATTTTTTCAATAAAAAACATTTATTATTTTTTTTTTTTTTTGTAATATTTTTAAGCTTTAAATAATAACTACACTTAAGCATGTTTAATTTTTCTCGTGACATGCAACAAAAGAATAAAAAAAAAAAAATAAAAAAATTAAAAGAGAATTTTATTAATTTTTTTTCTTTACATTTTTTGCTTCCCTAATAACCTTCCAAAAAACATTAAACTCTCAAACAGGATGACACCACTTTGGAGCCCGAAAATACTCAAGATTTGTTAAGCAAAGCGGTAAGGTTTTCTTTTAAACTTAAAATGCTAAAAAAACAACAATTAATTTTAATATTTTCTTTAGTCTTCTACTACACCTCAATCTATAGAAGAGTCTTCAGCTTTTACCACTTCTACAGCTACTGTAATCACTACAACTCCAGCTCCAACTCCCGTTTCCGAAGTACAAATCTCTACTACTACAGCTTTGCCTGACTATGTTGAACCGAGAATCGAAAACACTCCACCAATGATTAAGAATCGCATTAACAAGCTTGCTGTTACAGCTGGCAAGATATTTAGATATTCGGTGCCAAAGGATACTTTCTATGATAGCGAAGATTTTTCGAATTTGCGCTTGGATTTGACCAACGAGAATGGTCATGAATTAAAGTCCAATTCGTGGTTACAATTTAATGCTGAGACAAGGGAAATTTATGGATTGTAAGTAGAATTTTGCTTTTTTTATTATTGTTTAGAAGTAAGGCCGTACTTATAGGCTTAAAAGGCCATTTAAAATCGCGCTTAGGGCTTCCGATAGCAAACTTCTGTTTTGATTGTTTTATAATACTTTAAATCAGTCATGCACATTTCATATAACTTTTTTGACGCTCAATTAACACAAATTCTTACGCTCATGTTTTTAGTCATCGATGAAACAGCTACGAGTGAACATACGTAGCGAGTGTATGCTGATTTTATTTAATTTTTTTAATTGTAAAATATTAAGATATTTACACTTTTAATAAAATTTAAATTCATTCTGATACTAATAATGCTAATTATCCATTAAACTTAATTCTCAGAGAGCAATTTTCATGTTTTCACATGGCTCTGGTAATTCGATCTTCCCGTCGCAGAATCTGCACATTGGACTTGATATTATTCCTATTTTACTCAATGACCGATAAAAAAATCGGTCAATATTCTCAAGTTGTGTTTGGACATTCCTATGCAGGACTTAAATCCCTCCTGTTGTAGTTCCCTAAAAGAAGTTTAGATTATATCAAGCCTGTCATTATCCTCACTTTCGTTAGGTGTTTCCTTCTTGGCTCCCCTCTCCAGTCTACAATAGGGTTCTGGCCCCACCAGTGAATTGAAAGCTCCCTGTCTGGTCAGTTCATCTGCTCTTTTATTTCCCGGAATTCTCACGTGACCCGGTACCCAGCATAAGCAGGACAGCCATACACATTATGTGTATTTGAAAACACATGCAATTGAGGTCTAAATTTACTATTTAGCTCAGGAAGTAAACGGGTTTTTACAAGGTTGTTGAAAGAAGTAGAAAAGGAGTAGTGTTTAGTAGTGAGATTGTTCCATAAGCGGTGTGACTGAACACAGCGTTTAATTCGACGGAGAACATGAGTACTACGCAACATTTTGCCATTATCATTTATTATTTCGTCAAAGTAACGATAGAATAGTAAAACGACTCTCTAACTTTGGTTCGGTTTCCGTAGTAGTTTTTTCTGAGTAACTTCTCTTTGGAGCATATGGCTTTCACAAAGCACGCATTGCCTTGTTTCATTAATTCATTCATCATTTGATTTTAAACTATAAAGACGATAATTCTAACTGTAGCTTGTGATTGTGTAATTATGAAGATCCTCGCCAAGTTGTGGCGGTGATCCTTACTTAGTATTGCCATTTTTCCCCAATAGGTGGCGTTTTCTCCTGGTTATTCTTATGATACTTGTCATCATCACCGGAGGCTTTCTTTAGATGGAATTGTCTGCAAGAATGTTGAAGTCATTTAATTAAACATTTGAAGCCGCAATTAGATTTGACTCTGGTCCGCTTCTGTTGCATGATATATGTCAGTTAGTCTAGACCTAGTTAACTCACCAAGGTTGGACAATACATATATAGCTGCTAAGGAACCTTCCTCTTCTCTCTGTTATGGCAACTGCGATAATTGTCGCTAAGGAAGAGTTTAAGTCACGCTGTATGCTCATCTAGCACTGATATATTCCGTCTATCAAAACCCCATCTATTGTCAGCTTTCTGAAGAAAAATTCTGAAGACATATACTATTTTTATTAAATCCCAGCGGAATTGCTGCTGAAACTGTATTGGAGATAATTAAAGCAGATCCCACTTAAGCCAACTTCTACGTCTATTTGTTACCATAGTGCTGCTAATGCGCAGGGACTCAACTAAGGTAATGTCCGAAAGACAACGCAGATTTGACAATTCTCTGAAAAATATTGATATCAATCGAGAAAAGTGTTTATTAGTACCAAAATCAGTAAGTTTTCCTATAAGTACTTCATGCCAAACTCTATCGAACGTGCGATCTTTGAAAATGCTCGATATATAAGAGATTTGATACAAGTGCTACATGCCTAAAGTAATTTCACTAATTTCACTTATCGGATTTTGAGACTACAGGTAGATATAATCTCCATAGTTTTGGAAAACGCTGAACAAACTACAGCAGTGATTTTCGCTGTTGCTAGTTACACTTTTTTTTAAGGATTACTGTTAAATAAGCAGCCTTTTAGCATAATACCGGTACAATGTGGTGCAAAGATTAGCTAAAGGACTCGCACTGCTTCGGGATCGGTGCTGAAATACTCTGCGGCCACAAAACTTATTTATTGCGAATCTAGAAAGACTCCTGTACTGGTAGGCTTAGAATCAGTTTCTCAACATGACTAACCTTAAGAACCTTGTAATCAAAGTACAGATCAAATATTTATATTAGATTGTGATGTTACACGACATAATGATGTTACACGACACATACGGATTCGTTTGATTCGATCTATTTTTTTTTTTTTTAATGAACTTAATAGTGTTTCTCTCTCTAATTTCTGGATGACGAAATATGTTGTCTCAATAGCGTTTGAAGTATAAATAAGAAATAAGAGAGCGAATCATGCTATTAAGACAGTTTAACGACATTTAACGAGTTTGTTTTTAACTGCAGATTTATATAAAAATTATAATTTTCCTTTTACAGACCTTTAGAAGATACAGTATCCAGATGGTCATATCGTTTGACTGCCACCGATTCAGGAAACGAGTCCGTTACAGAAAATGTAGAGATTTTTGTGCAACAACATCGTTATGTGCGCTCTGTAAATCATGAAATTAATATTGCCGTTAAAATTAACGAGAAGAGTATGCATTTTATAGATTGGCCACTGAAGTTAATTGAGGGTAAGTATCACTTTCTTTCAAAGCTTTTAATTAACTCTTAATTTGCCTGTTTTACGCTTGCGTGTTTGTATTTTAGCTATTGCCAAAACACTTGGTGACGCTGATACGAGTGCAGTTGTAGTTAGAGAAATACGTTCAAGTCCCCAAGATCCAAATACTGCCACTTTGGTGTACTTCAATGAAACTTTCCCTAATAATGTATGCCCTGAACGTGTGGAGCTAACAAAATTGGTGAAACGTTTGGATGTGAGCCGTCTTAATGATTTGGTGCAGCCTACATTGGGTATCAAACAATTGACTGGTCAATTGATAGGCAATTGCAAGGAGACTAACGATATAAAACCAAAGACACCTACAATTAATATTAAGAATGTTAATCCCGTGCCACGTAATCAAATTGATCGCATTAATGCTACCATGGGTCATCTCTTGGTATACAAAGTACCCAGCGATACGTTCTTCGATTCCAATGATAATGAATTGACTTTAAGTTTGAAAACAAAAGATCACAAGGAATTGAGTCCCAGACATTGGTTGCAATTCGATTCGAAAAATGAAGAATTCTATGGTATACCCAAGAGCGGTGATATTGGTGATGAAGAATATCAATTGGTGGCCGAGGATGCTGGTGGTTTAACTGCCAATGATGCCCTGGTGGTGGTAGTTTATCCCGCGCCCAAAAAGGATTTCAGTGTTTATATCAAATTCTATTTGGCCATACGTCATGAACTGTTCAATGCTGATTTACAGCGTAAATTTGTGGAACGTATTGCTGCTTTGTTCGGTGATTCAACGACGCAAAATATACAAATACGATCGATAAATCCTCATCATGATTTCGATGGTACAATTGTGAATATTTACAATACAACACTATTTAAGTCGCATAATCGCTGCCCCGAAGAGGAAATGGAAATGTTGCGTAATGTTTATCTGCATGATGATACGGTGAGAGAACGTGTTAAGAAAACTTTGGGTCCAGAGTTGAATGTTACCAAAGTGCAAGTTATAACAGCAGCTTCGTGTAATGGTAGGTCGTGAGTGTACAAAGATTCAAACAGGATGTAAATAAATAGTTTTTTTTTTAATCAATTACAGCTCAAACTGATGTTACTCACCGTGAGTTTATACCCACTAAAACTGAGGAACCTCTCCTTAAGTCTACATTCTCTGAAGATTATTTGTATACCATTATCTTACCGGCCATCATAATTGTTGCCATGATTTTGATTGCCTTAATAGTAGCCTGTTGCCTACATCGCAGAAGGCGTAAGAGCGGAAAAATGGAATTGGGTAAGTTCGAAGGCAGCTTTTTTCCAAATAAAGAAATTTTACATATTTTTTTTAATTTTAATTATTTAGGTGATGAAGAAGAACGTAAATCTTTTAGAACCAAAGGTATACCTGTCATTTTCCAAGATGAATTGGATGAAAAACCTGAAATTGGTAATAAGAGTCCTATTATATTAAAAGATGAGAAACCACCATTATTACCACCCTCATATAATACCTCAAACATGAATGGTAAGCAAAAACAATTTCCAAACCACCCTTTAACCCTTAACCCCACATATACTTTTACAGTAGTTAGTTGGTTTTAAAATCATTAAAGTAATCAAGTTTAATTTTAGGTGATAATGATGTCGATGAATATGTACCACCTCCTGCTGTAGTAGTCGGTGGTCGTGAAGCAAGAGGGAAATCACCGGCCACACCATCATATCGTAAACCCCCACCATACGTATCACCTTAAATTTTCTGAGAAGAATAAGAATGAAAACGACAATTTAAATTTAATTTCAAATTGAAAACACACACACACACAAATTTTTTCACACACAAAAACCACAAACACAAAAAAAACACAAAATTTTTGAGTAAAATGGTTAGAAATGAAAACAATAAATACTTAATAATAAATAAATAAATAACTTATATATACACATGGAATATAAACTAAAAAAAAAACAATAAATTAAATAAAAAATTATTATATTTATATGGAATTAAGTGTCAAACAAAGATAGAAAGAAAGCAAGAAATTTAACTTTAATACTTATTTAAACATAAATAATAAATTTAAAAGAAGAAACAAATTAAAACAATAATAATAATAATGATAATGATGACGATAATGATCATGATACTACTTTGTACTATAAATTCATACATATAAACATAGAAACACTTTATACAGACCGAAATATTTATTGATAAAAATTATTAAAAAGTATGATTTTAGTTTTTCCAATTAAAAAACACCAAACTTTAAAACTTATACTTAACTTTTGTATAAAATTTGAAAAAAAAAAACAAAAAATAATTATGAAACAAAATTTGTATACTTTTTTGATAAAGTAAAAAATTAAATGAAATTATTAAAAACTATATTTTATTGATAAACATTTGTATAATAATAATTTAAGTTTAAACCTAAGTTTTTGTAGTAAAAAAAACATAAATTTAATTTCTTTGATATAAGGCCTTATTATGAGTTGAGTATACGATGTTCGAATGTGGTCGAAAGAGATGATCATTTGGATTTTAACTAGCTTTTCACCCTTATAGAGTTTAGTGTAGTTGTTGTTGTATTGAAATATTTTCTGACAACCAACTAAATTTTTTTTTAATCTTTTACAACTTCGCCTAACATGGGCGTCGACTATCATTCATATCACAAATGATAATTAAAAAATATTGACTTTTAGATAAGTTTTGTAAATCGTTATCGCAATTTCAAATATACTAAATCAAAATAATAAGTGTAGCGAACGATAATCGTGACCGTAAGTAATGTAATTATGATGAACATAACATTCGACAACGAATAACGCTGTTGGGAATTTTCGTTTAACTCGAATAATTTATTATAGAATAAGTCTTATAAGCTCAGACTGAAATTAAATACGACATGTTTGCAAGACGATTAAAATAATAGCCTTTTAACGGTTGACATTTTCGTTGTTGTATTTCGACATTTTCGTCCTATATTATTATCCCAGATTATATCATTTATTACTAAAATTCGAAGAAAAAGACGTCGTTGTCGTATTTGTACATTTTTGTACCAATTTATAGAAAACAAGCACAAATATTCATTAATCTGTTACAAAAATGCCGAAATACGACAATGACTCGCCAAACATGATAAGGGTGAATAAAAAAGAAAATAAAGATGTGTTTCAACATTTAGCTTGAAGGCTAATTCGAACTAGCAGAGAGGTAGAATACAATTAAAGAATATATTCAATTATTTCTAAATGAATTTTAACATATCCTTGCAAGAAGATAGCACAGACTAGCTGCTGCAACCATGCATTCGAAACAAATCAATACCAATTTTAATATTAAGAACTGAAACTCGATTAAACGGTATGCAAAAATCTACGTATATATATACATATGATTAAATTTAATAATAGTAACCGAAATTAAAAATTATTTAAAAACTTTTATTCGAAAATTTTAAGGACAAGCTTACTATAAATCGAATAATTGTAAAAACCGGGTTTTTTGAATATACTTACTCTACGTACAATTAAAATTGATGTTAAAATTGAATAATAAAATTAGATTTCGGCCTACTCGCCGGTCTAGTTCTTCGTTCGAAAAAAAAAAATGCGTTACTCTCAAATTGCCTAATTACGGCATTCGATTGTCGAATCGCCGGTAACTTTTTCGAAGAAGTTAGCGCATAGAGTAACGAATAACAGCGTATCATGTGTATTATTGGATAACGAATATCATAAACTTTAACTAAAAAAACTCGATTAAATCAACTCATTATTGAAAGCGGCGATTCCAGTAGACTAATATCACTGTTTAGAATGTCAAAGAAAATTGATCAAAATTTTACATTTTAGTATTTAAATTATTCGGTAAGTTAGTAAAGACGATATTATATGCGGCGTTTAAATATCGGCTTTTTAAGTTGTTAGTTGTTATTCAGAACCTTAAATTGGCATTAAATTAACAAAATTAAACTCTTGTTTGTTTGATCAAAATACATTTTTTCTTTTTTTTTTTGAAATATTGACATTTTCAATCGTTTTTACACGCCACACAGCAGCAAATTCGTTAATAATGCTAGTTTATTACTGCAACTCATAATAAGGCTTATAAATTATTGATTTAAAAGAAAAGCAGGGTTCTTTTCGAATAATAATAAAAAAACTGGGAAAATAATCTTAAGAAATAAACATTTTGTTCAATAAAACAGCTTTATGCCTCTATTGTTGTTCTCAACTCAGTTTAGTCGTCTGAAGCTGGATTCGAATATTCGGTTCGGAAAAAAAATATGTAGTAACTGCATATAAACAAATTTCGTTCAAACAATTTTGTTTGTCCGAACCGAATGTTATAATCCAGCTTCAGAAGACAAAACTGAGTTGAGTTGAGAACTACAATAGGAGCATTAGTATTAGTTTCTTCAGAGACGAAAAACAAACTAAATTATCTTAAAAAATATCATTTCAAATGACAAGTAACAATTTGTTTAAGACTAAAACAAAGAACAAATAAACTCGAAAGGTTTTGTAATTGAATAACAATCATATATAAAAACAACTAAACAATTTTTACTACAACCACCAAACATTTGTAATTAAAAAAAGAAAAAAATTAATGAAGAAAAAAAAACAAAACTCGTATTCGTATGTTTAAGAACTTTAATTAATATTAATAATTTAATTACTTGTAATTAAAATATCAAAATTTAAAAAGCAGTACTTGGCTGAATAATTAAGGCACTCAACCTCTTCAAAACTATTGTAAAAAAGCAATTGGTTGGGCTTAGTATAGTTTGGAAAACAAAAAGTTTTGAAAAATTGATTTTTTTTAAATTTATTTCTATTATTTCTATATTTGTTAGACTTACTAAATCGAAATATTATTTGAATATCATTTACTCTACTCTACTTATTGATTATTGAACTAAAAAAGAATGAAAATTATTACGATTATGAATAACTTATATATTAATATTAATTTAAGTGTAATCTGTATATGAAATTGAGATGAAAAAGAAAAATGGAACCATTAAAAACTAAAAAAATAACTTTAAATTTAGACTTTAGTATTTAATGTATAATGCAGAAAAAATAAAAAATAAATTTATCAAAGAATTAAATAGAAAACAAAAAAGTAACCCCTCCATCTTATAAAAATCATTTACTTAGAAACATAAAAAAAACAATTACAAAAATGTAATCAAGAAAACAAAGAAAATTAAAAAGTATTGGCATTAGATGTTTAAGTTTTTTATATACATATAAAAAAAAAATAAATTAAAAGAAGTTTATAAGAAAAGTATGGCATTTGAAATTAAATATTGTTTAAAAACCCTTAACAAAGGCTTTGAAAAACTACTTAAACAGTTACAAAAAAAAATATTTATAATTTATTTTATAATTTCTAAACCATACTTTTCTTTGACCGCGGTTTGTTTTTATACTTTTATAATTGTACATTTATTTTTATTAATTAACTAAAACGAAAAATTTATGATTTTTTATAATTAATAATTATTTTCGTAAAAGTAATTATGTATCGAAAACTTCAAAAAATTAGCTACTAGAAGTAGTTTCTTTTTCTTCTTGATCAATATATATATTTTAAGGCTTAAACAAAAAACACAAATTTTTTTGCTGGTTTTTTGTCAAACAGAATTTCACAAATTTATGTTTTTTATTACTCAAATACTTTAAATAATAAAAAATAATTAAAAGTATAATTGTTTCCATTTGTAATAAGCATTTTTTTTTTTTGAGATCTAAAAATATATGAAAGTTTTTTATTTAATTTTTTATTAATTTTAACCCTTCAAGTCATATCAAGTTTGCATTTAATGTTAATTTTTTATATTTATACAATATTAAAATATTTTATTTTGTTTTTTGTTTTTTTCTATTACCCTGAAGCCATTTTATTGATCTGTTTTATTTAATATGTTTTCTTTTTGGGTATAACTTTTATACCACATACATACATAAATATATACAATAAACAATCATAGTTAATCATATTTTTATATAATTATAAATAAATAAGAAAAACAAAAACAAAATATATTTTTCTCTTTAAGTTTACTATTCATTTATAACTATTATTTTTTTTTAATAAAATAATGAATACATAAATAACAATAATAACAGTAATAAAAAATTATTATTATTAAAAAAAAAAAACAAAAAATAAAATAAAAACAAAAAAATGCCAAAGATATATTTCATTCCATTGTTTTTATTTGGGTTTAATTGAATGAACGTTTTACGAAATTTTTAAAAGTTATTTTCTCATGCTAAATATTATGGAGTCTGGAATATAGACAAGGGCGGAAACGTCGATTTCAGGGAAAGTTGTAATTTATCAGCACTTATGTCGCCAGGTCTTTGCAATTGACCAAATAGCAATGGTGGTTATTTCGCTGTCGTATAAAAGGTTTACAGAATTTACATGAAATTGTGTTAATTGTGAAACTAAGAAATCCAAGCAACTTGAAAGGTTGATATGGCTTGTTGGTTGGTTCACGTGGCTTCGCATAGCTACTACGAACGCCAAGAAGTATCCTCAAAAACCTTTTCGAGAATTGCCACAAAATACCCGAAATTGTATGATATCCGGAATACATTACACCCACTGAGAAGATCATCTGGTCCAATGTATGGTATCGTGAAGGACTGTTTATAAGAGTCGGACGTCCACATAGAAAGTGTTCAATCATCTTTTCCACCTCTGCTTCACCACAGCAACGACAGTGGTCGTTGTGCCATAACCAATACCCAGTGAGCACAACTACCAGTCTAGACACATCTCTTATACCATGACCATTGAGTGATCGAGTGCGCCTCACATCATCCTCTGGTCAATTTAGCTTCGTGATCCTGCATGACCCCTTCAGCCTTCCATCTGCAGTCCGCCTGATCTAGGTCGAAGTAAAGAATAGCTCTCTTCAGCGACACTTTGAGCAATTGCACAGAGGCAAGTCTTCGTCCAATCGATGACGATCCCGTTCGAGCCAATTCGTCCTTCCGCTCATTTTCATAGAAGTTACGGTAAACCGGAATCAAAACAAGGTTCATCTTAGAAGAGAAGCTGAACGTGTTGAATAAGTTCAGCATTCTCTCACCAACAGAGATGTAGTAGCGTGTGATCTAAGGGCAAGGATGGCCGCCCGGCTGTCCACGCCTACTGTCCCAATTCGTCCTTCCGCTCATTTTCATAGAAGTTACGGTAAACCGGAATCAAAACAAGGTTCATCTTAGAAGAGAAGCTGAAGGTGTTGAATAAGTTCTGCATTCTCTCACCAACAGAGATGTAGTAGCGTGTGATCTAAGGGCAAGTATGGCCGCCCGGCTGTCCACGCCTACTGTCCCATGATAATAGTAAGCATGCTTCCTTAATGACCAACATTAACACCTGAAAAATTGAAAGACTGTAGTTGTGATTCAGGTTAGCTGCTACTGAGGAGACACCGTATCCAACATCTCTCTTAATTTTTGAGCCACCCTTGTAGACCCTGATGTCGTAGCCATTGAGTGGATCGTTACTTTTCAATTTAGAACGGGAAGGGCCCTTTATCCCGAATCTCCTGTTGAAGCAGTAGTTGGAAGCTGAGTAAAGTCTGTTCGGCAGTTCATCCAGATTCGTGGCATGGACGTATGTCCTAGCCTTCCATACTCCGGAGGACGATAATCTCACTGCTCAGTAAGTCAGTCGGCAGTAGACTGAGACATGAGCCGCTGAAGGGCAGGTATTTATTGTGACTCTACACCTTTCTCAGCTCCCTGGCGACAGTTGCCATCCCCATCGCAAGTCACCATACTACGGCACCATAAGTAAAAAGAGGTCCAGTTATGGATCTGTACATTCAGGTACAACTCTAAATCTCAGACCCTAGTGGCAACCGAAAATTTGGCGACAAGTATAGCAAGTCACCGCGGCTTGCTGCATCCGATGCTTGACCCGAAAGACAGAATTCCGTTCCACATGTTCTGGGGAGCTTGAAGGTTGAAATCCTTCTCCTTTGAATAAACAGCACCAGTTTGGTCTTGTCCGGACTCTCCGCATACTGAGACCTAGGCATTCAGCTCACCTCACTAAGCACGGATAGAAACACGCCCGCCCAAGTGCCAGTTTCTTCGAATTACCTCAGAATTGAGTTAATAACAAGAAGCAAGAGTAGGGCTAAAATAACCCTTACACCCATACAAGAACTGATCGTCCTGCACATTAGCATTTTGGTTAAGAAACTGCTGACGAAATCCTCCACTCCTAGTCACAGTGTGCATGCTCTATATTCAAGATATGGAGATTGTTTAAGGCGCCTTATATGTCGAGAAAGGCAGCCAAAATGTATCGCCTTTACTAAGGGGATCTTTTAATGACTCCAACTATTTCATTTATAGCTGTTTTAGTTAAGCGCTATAGGCATGTTGGCTAGTCAAAACCCCTCTTCGCTCTATTCAAATTATCTCGTATATGCGTACCGAGCAGTTCTTAATCATGAGCGAAGAGAGACTAATATTCCTCATGGCTGCGTGTCTCCGCCTTGGTAATGAACACCACGATTACCATTCTTCAGCTCATCGGCACAGGGATATACATTTTTTTCGTCACTTCTTTAGGGAGTATATTGGCTTTCCATAAAGCATCCATTACTTTCTTTCAGTTTCATTAATCAAGTCGATTATTCAAGTTAAGTAGATGATTCATGCACTGTAGTTCCCTCCAAATGATTGTGTAGTGGTGAATATCCTTGCTAATTAGTGTAGGTCTTTACTTCAGAATTGCAGTTTTTTTTTTCCCAGTAATTGACGTTTTTTCCTGATCATTCGTCTGATGTTTGTCATCATCGCCAGAGATAAGCTGAAAAGTTAGGGAGACTTCTTCTTTATTTCTTAGATGGAGCTGTCTGGAGGGAAGTTGAAGTCTCGTTATTAAACACTCGAAACCACAAAAAAAATTTTTTCGTTATGTTTTCTGCTGAGTCTTGCACTTGGGTCGCTTGTGTTGTTATGCGTGCGCTCTAAACACTACATCACGCCAACCCATATATACTGCAAGTATATTCTACGAAGAAGGTCGAGAAGTTTGCGAAGAAAGCACGCCCAAATTCGATCAAAATATAAGGTTGGCAAACTTTTCTGCAATCGTAACAGGGCGTTACTCAACAAATAAAGCAACAAACAAATTTGGGAAAAATTTTCTTTATATCTCAACATAATCTCCTCGATTTCAGCTCGATGTACTTTTCTCAGCGATATTCAACAGCTTTGATACCGTGTTTATGCTAAGAACTGTTTAACTCCTTAAAATAGTCATCATACGCAGACTTCACTTCTTCTTCTTCACCGAGTAATTTTTTTAAGGAAATAGTATTGCGAGGGAGCTCAGCATTAATCTGAGCGCAATTCGAACTTTAATTTATTGATTTTGGTCTTTATGTTTGTGGAATGTGTCCAAAGTAGCGACGAGTACGAGAGCTTTCGCACTATTATTGACTCAGGCATATAAAAAACAGAGCAGAGCCAGTCAGTACTTTGAACTCAGAGAGAGTTTAGTTTGAAGTAAACTTGGGTTGATCTAACTCGAGCGTAAAGAGAGTTTGGTTTTGGTCGTTATCAAAGATCGGGTTGGAAGATTATTAGGTAGAAAGGTCTGTCCAGTAATTGTTATTGCTTATGGTACGTAAAGGGTGTGAACAGAGAATAATTAAGACAAAAACATTGTGAGCAGTGGAATGGTTTTACGTTCCAACCATAGAGTTTAAATAGAAGATTCATTGAAGCCTCTTCGAATGGACTTATGCTTAAAGTTATTTTTATATTGCAGCACAGAAATTAGATGAATAGCACTGGTATAGAACTCAAAGCAGTAATTAAGCAGATATTTGTTATATTTATTTAAGGCTTTTTTTATTGGTTACCTTCTCCAAAGATAATTACTAACTCAACTATATTTTTCCTTTGAAAAAAGAAAAAAAAAATTATGAACAAAAGTTAAAAGCTTCAATTAATCTTTTTTACAGAAACTTTGTCTTTTTTTGGTAACTTTTATTGAAGTCTTTTTACAAAGAGTTTAGATTTGAATAAATATAAAACAAATAATAATAAAATCAGTATCATTTCTTTAGTTAGAAAGTACTTTTTATTTAAAAGCAATGATTGCCTTTATTAAACGCTGATAAGCAATTCAACCACAAAATCAAAGACAAAACTGATGAACAATATTCGTATGACATCAGATAGTTTCTATGGTACCCATTTTAAAGAAGAGGAAAATAAGGAAAAATTATTTTTTTTGCGTTAAAAGGAAATGAAAAAAAATCACAGATAAACAGTGATGCAACATCGTCAATAAAAGTATCGATGTTTTCCAACGTTGATTTTATCCTTTTAACGTAATTTGCCAAATTTTCATAGATGACAAAGGATGGTATTATCTATCATTGAGATTTATTAGTGCTCTATTCGTTAACGGGGTGGCAGACAAAATTCTTCATAGTTAAGTATGTAGTCGTGGGGTGGCATGGTGTAGTGGTTATAGTGCAGGCGTACAACACAAACGGCCCAGGTTAGAATCCCAGCAGAGGACATGACAAAGAAAAAAGAAAAACTAATTTGCTGTTTCGAGTGTTTAATAAAGAGACTTCAACCTCCCTCCAGACAAATCCATCTAAAGAAGCCTCGCTCTGGCCTTATAGCTTGCCTCTGGCTATGATGAAAAACATCAAAGGAATAACCAGGAGAAAACGCCACCTAAAGGAAAAAAATTACTCTGTGACGATCACCTCTACCACAACTTAGAAGAATCTTCACCACTACACACAATCAATAATATGGAGGAGAGCTACAGTAGATTAATCATCCATCTACTCAGCGTGTCATTTTTGTGTCATTGTCACAAGGATTCACCAGTGAAATTTTTCATTTATGATTTTTGCTTTTTCCCTCGTTATTCCTTTTGGGAGCGTATGATTTCCACAAAGCACCTCCATCTCACATAGTTTTCCGTTGTTGATTTTGCTTCTTCCCATGTTAGACGGTTTTGTCTTAGTTCCTGTGTTTCTTGATTGACCACGATTTCTTGAGCCTTGAGGTTGCACTCAAGTGACATTCTGGTGATACCATGGGAACTTTTTCGAATGGTGTGGCCGATCCACCCCCATTTTATTTGCCTAATCTGTTTCAGTATGGGTTCCTTATGAGCTCCTCCCTTCCGTCTTCTCCTATCAAACATAACAAGCGCAAAAGCGCCCAACCTCCCAAGAGTCCGGTTTTCCAGCAAACACCTACTGAAATCTCAAACCCCCTCAGTATGAGTAATACCCATACTATCTAGGTTCCTAATGTCAGCATTATCCGAGCATGTAGTCAGTACATGTCTCCAATCTTCAGTTCCCAACCCACACCGGTAGTCCGCAGATTCAGTTTGGCCAATTCGATGCTAAAATATATTGAAAGAGCTATGTCCGGTGAGTATGAACCACAAGCTTAAGCCGAATCCGAAGTCTGGGTGTTCGCTTACTAAAGTCACGTCCGAAATAAACGGATATATAACCTTCTCATTGTAACAGTTCGTCCGTCTTGTCTGCCACCTATTTACAAAGCACCTCTGCAAAAGGGCTTTATACCTATCGCTACCCATGTCAGGATCAGAAGCGGAAAGCCAGTCATGCGTTCGAAGTGTAGTCATTTCTTGGTTCTGCAAGCAATACAGCGCCGTATTATCTCCAAATCAAAAAGATCCTGTAAAGGATCGGTAGATACTGTGCGACACACCGGAACACATGTCAAGAACGCAATTCTCTGACAAGTGAGAATCTTACTCCGTCCAAAATCAGACTTGGCCGTCTCGTACCACACAGAAGAGTCATACGCTGCACAGGAAACGAACACCCATTATATATGATACGAACGGCTCGCCTGCCGAGACCCCAATCACTTTTTAGTATGCGTCAAATTATGCCTAATATGCGTAAGATGAATGATGTATGTGAGCTTCTCCATACTGAGCGGAATGCCGCTCTCGTTTTATTGAGCCTGTTACCTACATCTGTTTCATTGTACTTCCTAGATAGCAGAAGCTATCTAAATACCCGACTGGTTAACTTGGTAACATGATATTTTCCGCGATAGTATTGTTTATTCTCATGGCCTTGGTTTCTTGGTATTTCTCTCAAGTTCAACATTGCGAGCCAATTTTTTTAGGTCGTCCAACTTCGACTGCATATTGGAAATCTTGACAAATGTCACTCGCATAGTCGAAATCTGCGATTTGACGTGAGAGAATCCATGTTACTCCTCTGCTCTTTGAACAGCTTTTGCTCATTATGTCATCCAGCACGATGGCGAATAGCTGAGGTGATAGTAGGCATCCTTGTTTAACTCCAGCATTGGTTCGGCATCTGACGGTATTAAATGCCTTCTTGAAATTGACGAACGGTAGATATAGGGGGTACACTATTTAACAGATTATTCTAAGATTATTCGTGTGTTGACCTGATCTAGGCAGCTTCTATTCTATTATAATTTTCAATAATTTCATAAAATTTCCACTTGATACTGATTTTTTGATGATGATTCATCGACGAAATTATTTTAATGGTAATGTCACTCAAATACGCCACCGGATTTGTTACAAAAACGCTGTGCTGCTAAACGATAATTGGAGATTTCGTTGTTTTATGTTGTTGCTTTTAAATAAAAATAATAATTTTTTAGTACTTTTTTTTTAAACTCTACAACAATATTAATTTCTAAATAAATAAAAATTAAAAAATATATTGGATTCTATTGCATTCTCTATATTGAAACTTTTTCTCAAACAACTCGAATAGTAACTTTGAAAGGGTAGTAAGGGTATTCACTTAAAGTTGTTAAAAATAAAAAAAAATATGTTGATATGTTTTTAGTTGTATCCGAAACCAGAATGTAGGTGGTATTTATGCTATATTATGTTTTTGTGAAAAAAGAACTGCACGGGATTGGAAAACTGTTGGGGTTGGGGTTGTATACTGCTCTAGGCTATAGGTAAATCTTCTTTACCGCTTAACTCCATTTTTTTTTCATTATCCCTCGTAGGAGCATAAGGCTTAAACAAAGCATAACCATCTTACTCAGTTTGCTGCTGGTCTTTGGTCGACTAAGGCATCTTAGGGCTTAAAGATACCACTCTAGCGCCTTCCTTGTGGTGCTGTCTAGTTTCTTTCTGCTCGTTTGAAAGAAAATTAAGGTATTAAATCGGTATGCGCACATTTCTTATTGCGGCAATTTATCAATGCTATTTTTTGGATCTTGCTAAAAGCTTGCAATTCTGCTTGAACTGGGAGTTATATCTTGATTTAAATAAGATCTTTTTATATAAAATAAACCTTTACCGTCTGTCATATCATCAACGTTCGAGTTAAAAAAATCAAGTTTGAGAACAACGGTATTTCTGAGACAAATCTATTAGTCAACTGATCAGTGGACTTCCAGAGTGGATACATGTGAAAATAAATTGCTCTACGAATGGATGGAAGTTGTGGAGAAATCTAAATTGAGAACCCGATTCCGACTACCACACCACAATGCCAACTTCCAGGCAGAAATCGGCGCTTTCATGGAAGACATAATTTGGATAGTTGGATGAAAATAAACCCGATGGGGTTAAATAAAGGACTAAATTGGAAAAAAGCATTAATGGATTATATGGCTAGTGCCGAATTGCGTATTATCTGGGTGCCATGCCATCCTAGGGTGAGCTAATGACGTCGCCACCAGACGAAGGGAACCTGTTGCGTTAAACTTGGACAAGGCGAAACTACAAGAATACTATGAGAAAATTCAGCTCAAATTCAGTAAGTCTGAGGTAAGAAGGTTGGTACGCATTTTGACAGAACACTCTCTGTTCAGATCACAGCTATATAGAATGGGCTGTGTTGAATCTAATGTACATATGTATGTAGGGCGCTTGTTTAAAGTGTCATAGTGTCGTACAAAATTTCTTAAATTTACTATAATCTTTCTATATTGCCTTGATCTGTGTTCTGTTAAAATACTCGTTCACCAGACCTTTACGCCACGATCGTCTAGGTTGCCTTCTACACCGAGCTCTTTATGGATTCTATCTTAAATCTTTTCTGGCAATATTATTTCAACCTTTCCGCAGCGTGTATCCATCTCATTTTCATTTTTTACAAACCATCTCTTTTCTAGTTCAGATTTGTTTGCACCTTCTTTGTAGTTCGGACTTAGAGATGCAACTGTAGGACTAGCATATACATAAGATATTTTTTACAGTGGTTTTTAAAAGTTTAGATTTTATTTGTGCCTCCGACGGATACAGTTGCGCATGATAACTACCGAAACCGCCACATTTTGCGTAGCCTCAGGTTGGGTTAATTTGCAAAAGGTAATGTCAAGGTTACTGAAACCTTTGCCAGTAATCTGATCTAGTTCGGCCTTCTGCGCTGAAAAACCGGAAGTGTTCTACTGTCTCTGCCTTCTCCATATTCTCGCACAACCTGAAAAAGTTTAGAGTGCGGTTGTCACATTTACTCATCATCCCTTTTCTCAAGAAATGACCAGTAACTATGCCCACTATGACCAGACCCACAATCGGGAGAACATTTGTATCTGCCACTCTCAGATTAGGTCAACATGTCCTAGTTACCTCGCAGTCCAGTACCAAATGGCCCTAAAGTAAGACAATAACGTGATCCTATCGGATGCCTTCATCAGAGATCTGTCCGATTTCCGAGCCACTGCGAGCGAGACGATCATCAGCTGCGTAGCCTTACAACTGCCCCTTTTGTCTTCGATTTTGTTTAGCTGTCAGATTAACTAAAATTGTAGATTTCAACAATAACACTGCCATTGAAAACAAGATTACCAGATTAAAGTTTAAATTTCTCAAAATGTAATCTTTTAATTATGGGGGTAGCGACCTAGGTTCTAGCCCCTGTAGAGGACATGACGAAAAATTTTTTTATTGTGGTTTCGAGTGTTTAATAAAGAGACATTAATTTCCTTCGAGACAAATTCATCTACAAAAACAGGAGCCTCTCGGACCTTCTAGCTAACCTTTGGCAATGATGACAAACATCAGCCGAATGATCAGGAAAAAACGCCACCTACGGCGAAAAAGTTACAATGCTAAAGTAAAGATCACCACAATCAATTAGCAAGGATCTTTACCACTACACTATCATATGGAGGAGAGCTACAGTGGATTAATTATCTACTTAGCTTGAAACAGCATTTTGATCAATGAAACTGAAACAAAGCAATGGATGCTTTGTGGAAAGCCAATATGCTTTTTAGAAGAGTGACGGAGAAAAAAAATATCTTCCAATAGTCTTCGTTTATCCGCTTTAGCGGAATTGTTTCATTTTTTCATAACTTGGTCGAGTACAGTACTTTTACATGTTTTAATAATGAATACCCATGTTATTGTTAACGTTTATGAAGGAATAACTTTTTTAATGAGCAACTGATTGGATAAAAAGTTTTTTTAATTGGTTATTATTAAACAACTACATATATACACATATGATTACAATTATTTTTACAAATAGTAGGCTGGTTGTTTTAAAATAAAGCATTTAAAGATTTTTGAAAATATTTGAAAAGCCTTAAATTTTTTAAATAACAAATTTATTCTTCTTGTTCCTTATGTTTTCATTTATCATAATTAATTATATTATTTTTAAAATTTTCAGCCATTCAATCTTTTTTTTAAAGTAATATGAACTGCCCTAATATGATGCATTCTTATGAAATACATACATACTCACATACTCATAATTAATTATCAACTAAATACCATAAAATATAAGATTTTTCCTAAGCACCCCTTTTAACAAGTTTCTAAAATTGAAATTATTTCTTTTGCGTAAAAAACTGTTGCAATTACTGTACACGTAAGTTTTGCAATCTATGATGCTGAGTATTATCAAAACTTTAATATCAAACAATTCATGATTGAGTGTTTAAAGTGAAATTTTTTTTAAATTATTGAAAAAAAAATGCTGGAAAAGTCAACCAAGGGCCTATTTAATATATAACGAAGGTAGTTTGTTAATTTCAGAGCGGAATTTAATTTGAATACAACACTGTAGTGAAAATGTTAAAAGTTGTCTATTAATTGACTACTGCCAACTAGTATTGGAAAAGTCGCCTAAAATTAGGCAACATAAATATAACATTATTTGAATCAAAAGAAAGGTCTGATAAATATGGTCAGGTGGCGGCGTGGAATTGGGGTTAAAGTGGTCAGTTATAAAACCAGGCTTTCCAGGTTCTAATCCTCAAGAGGATGAAAAAATAATCATGATTCCGAGATTGATTTCATTTGAAAATTAAAAGGCTTCAAACCCCCTCCAAATAATTCACTCAGGAAACCGCCTAACTTCCCCTTACTGGAAAAAAGATAACACCAACTACGAACATTATAGGATGGTCAGACAATGCCAAAATGAATTATAGGTTCCACTTTACCAAACACAAACACACGACGGATGACTTGCAACAGAAGACAAAAGCTGTTTAAGAAACTGAAACAAGCCAAGTGATTGAGATGATTTGTGGAAGCCATGTACTCTTAAGATGGGGTAAAGGGAACAAATATGGGGAATACCTTGACTAAACATTCTCACTGTATATGTTTAGAGAATGGTTAACTAAGTTCCGTTGTAATCATAACACCAGCACAAATGAAGAAAAAGATTGCGATCGCCCAAAATATGTCGTCTCTCCAGAAATAGTAGACAAAATCCATGGAACGTTTTTTGTAGGTTCTGGGAGTTTTTCTGCCAGATTTTTCTTAAAATTACCCGAGAAATCTAGTGTTTTTCAGACCGAAGTTTTTGATCTGTGGTTCGAATTAGAATTTTCTTTAATAAAGAATGGTTTAACCAGAGCGCACGATGTTAATTGTAAATAAAACAAAAAGTTTTCAGAGAATTATTAATTATTATAGAATATTATAGAACGATCTGTGACAATTATGTGTGAAATAAAATATCTGCTAAATGCTCGCCACTGCTTCGGTGATATTCCTCTATCCGTTGGTTCAATGGCTCTGAGATATAATTGAGGTTCAATGTCGTTCATGTGCCGTTAATGTGCCATCCTTTTAAATTGTTCTTGGCTTACTGACGTACACTTTTTGTTTTAAATATCCCCAAAGAAAAAAGATCAACGGTGTCAAATCACATAATCGTGGCGGCCAATTAACACCGCTACGACATGAGATGGACATGGCCGTTGAATTTTTCGCGCAAAAGTGCCATTGTTTCGTTGACTGTGCGACAAGTGACACCATCCTGTTGGAAACACATACCGTCCAGGTCCATAATCTCAAGAAGTCTGTTATCATCTCGAGGTAGCGAACACCAGTCACAAGTCGAGATTGACGACTCTTCTGCCACACTATCGCGAACAACAGCAATGTTTTCCGCGGAACGAACTGGGCGAACGTGAACAGATGTTTCTACATTTCCTACAGACCCGATTTGTTAAAATTTGCGCACAATTCTTCCGATTGTGGACACATTTGGTAGATTATAATGACCAAAACAAAAAAAAAAATCACGAAGTGAACGAAATAAATTTTGATTTGAAAGCCTATTTTCACAAAAGGATTCAACGCGTCTATTTTCTGTGTACCTCCATGGTTGAATTTGTCAAACACTGAAACAAAAAAATGCCAAATTAAGTTGAGCAAAAAATGTGACGTTAAGGTGTGACTCACAATTAACATCGTGCATTATGGTTGAACAACCCTTTAGTTAGGCTGGTAGTAGCAATTCGCACTTAGTTCTCTGGTGTAAGGAGAAGATAAGGATTTCTTTGGTTATGTACATTCCATTTCCTAAATTTAGGTCACGCAACACAGGGAGATCGGTGGAAATGAAAGAGCTGATGAATTTGTGAGTAGTAGTCGATGGTTGTGACATCTGTCACCTCCTACTCTGACATCTTTTTTTTTCTCCGTCACTCCTCTAGAGAGCATATTGGGTTTCCAGTTTCTTTAATCAATTTCAAGCTAAGTAGATGATTAATCCACTGTAGCTTCCTTTAAATAATTTTGCGGAGTGGTGAAGAGTGGTGCTAATTGGTGGTGATCTTTACTTTAGCATTGTAATTTTTTCCCAATAGGTGGCGTGTTTACCTGATCATTCGGCTGATATTTGTCATCATCGCCAGAGGTATGCAAGAAGTCAGGGGGGCTTCTTTCTTATTTTTTAGCAAGAGTTATGTGGAGGGAAGTTGAAGCTTCAATTAAAGTTTTCTTCATCATGTCCTTTGCTGGGGCTCGAACTTGGGTCGTTTGTTTTGTTATACGTGAGCTCTAACCACTACACCATGCCATTCCACCCCCCCACTCTGACATCTACAGTCCTATAACTGTCATCAAGAGGAAAACCTACAGCTTTTGTCGTAGGAGGGTACAGAACAGATGGAGTTCCAACTCATCCTCAAAATACTGAAATTTCCAAACTCATAGGGAAGTGCAGGCCATCGGTAAGCACGCGAAGAAATGGGTTTGTCCCTTAACCTTCACTGCAGAAGTTTCAACAACACTTCTGAGAGAGAGAGAGAGACAATCATTCACTTTTATTGTGAGTGTCCGGATTTGGCGGTCTGACAATAAAGGTTCTTTGGGGTGTCTGTCTTCAACGGTCAGACCTGAATTCCCTTGATTTTTCTATGTATTATAGGTAGCTTCGGGTGGCTGTAATCACCTTTTTCTTTCTTTTCTTTTTTGGTATTTCATCCTCTAAGCTCTTGATATGGTTTTAGAACGGCATTATGGTGCTAATTGTAGTTAATCATGTACCCGGTTAACTAGCCAGCTAACATAACCTAACCTAATAATCTGACCTAATCTAGTGGGCAACCGTAGAATGATACATGCATACAGAACCTCACATATGACAAAGCTATCTTCGCAATGGAATGTACGCGCAGTCAGTTTTGTACAATGAAATTCTTGAAAATGATAAACAGATTACTGGCGATTATAATTCAACGTTTTGGAACATCTAGCGCAGAAAAAGGTAGGGCGCCCCTAGAGGAAGCGAGGGTGCATACGTATGTAATTACAATAGGAAAAATACATGAGCTGAGACTATTTCTTGTTCTATCGAGTGATTTTTTAAGAGCTTTCGGATTTGATTAAAAAAAAAACACATATAATTTTGAGAAATGTATTAAATCTTTATTTGAATCGATAGAACTTATATATGTAGATCGTTCTATCAATGTTTACAACTGACTTCATGTAAATGTTGACCGCGTCTACGCCTCAAATGGTTCTTACACTGGGTCCAAATTTGGCATACTCTCTCCAATATATCGGCTGGTATTTCAGAAGTAAATTCTTTAATATTGGCATCGCGTGTCTATATTCTAAAGGACTTAAATTGCACGATGTAGACGGTTAATTGACTGCCCCAAACGTGAAATAAAATATTCATCGAACTTGCCTCTCAAGTGGGCCATTGTTTCGTGTGCTGTGGGGCTTGTGACACCGCCTTTTGAAACCACATGTCAGCCAAGGCCAGCTCTTCCATGTTGGGCAAACAAAAATCGCACGGTAGCGATCGCCATTCATAGTAACGTTCCTGTTTTCCTAGTCTTTGAAAAAGTACGGTTCAGTGATGCCACCGGCCAATTATTCACACCAAACAGTGAATTTTTCGCAATAGCATTGGCAGTTCATGTAATGCTTCTGGCTGCTCTTCACACCAAATACGGCAATTTAGCTCGTTCACGTATATATTTCAAATAAAAATAAGCTGAACATAAAATGGAAGAATTTCACGATACACTTTCTTAACCGAGTATGGATTTTGATAATAAAATTTAATAATCCGCAAGCGTTGTTCGTTTGTAAGTAGATTCATGCTTAAATTATAGACCAAACTTAACATGTGTGACAGTTACACGAAAACAGCTGATCTGCCAAAAACACTGTTGCCAGAAAAAAAATTGCTAAAAAAAAAATCATCCGATAGAATTTTAAGAAATACCCTCTTCTCAATGTTATATAAGTGATAGGTAAGACAAATTGTTTGAAGGTATTTGAAAAATTCTTGTTGTACTCTATAGCACTTATCCCACTTAATTATTTTCGTTGCATAGTGTTACTAATGAAATTAATTAAATTATTTTCAACTTAAATACTCGTATGCCGATACTGCAAATTATTTATTTTATGAATCTTCATATAAAGTCTTACGTACGAGTATAATGTGGTTACTTTAAGACCATGAATGCCAGCATGTTTGCATATGTTAAGAGTAGGTCTTCATTTATATTTATTTTCATTTTTCTCCTTTAATAAGAAAAATATTATTTGACATCTTTATTAATAAGTGACAAGTAACAAAATATACAAATAATATTAAAAATATTTTTGTTATCATAAGAAAAAAAAAAAAAACGTGGTCAAGTATTATGTTTCACACTGTGTGGGCAATGATAATAATGTTGTCAATTTGATAAAATTGAAATTCGATGGCATCATTAAGTATCATTATGGCTTCTTTCTGTGCGAACTGTGATTACTGAAAAAGGGGTAAAATGTTTACAATGCATATGCACTGTACATATTTATGTACATATATTGTTGAGTATGTATAATTGTATACACAATTAAATACAATAATTAATACATACATGTATACCACATACATATGATATGTAATTGTTTATGATTTCATTAAAGCTGTCTATGTGCACAATACATTCAATATGTCTGTTATGTCTGCTGCTTCATTATTGTTCTATTATTTAAAAAATTTCCGTTAAAAAAACAATGGAAAAAATTATATTCATTTAAGCCTTTCATTAAAGGTACTCTACACTATATTACATTACAGTAAAAATTTTGATGCAATAATGGAATATTTTAATTTGTTGTAATGGCATTGGTTTACATGATCAATTCTAAGAACACGGTTGTTTACGCAGCTTAGGGAGGAGGATTATTTATATCCCCACTACACTCTTGGAATGAACATTACAATGTAACAGCTCCTTACAAAGTCAATAAGAACTGCGTTTGAAAAACTTATCCATCGACTAATTTCAAAATCAGGGGTGGCGTGGTGTAGTGGTTAGAGCGCTTGCATAACAATACAAACGACTCAGGTTCGAGTCTCAGCAGAGGATATGACGAAGAAAAAATGTAAGTGTGGTTTCGAATGTTTAATAATAAATGAAGGCTTCAACTTCTTTCCTCCAGACAACTCCATCTAAAAAAAAAATAAAGAAAAAACCTTCTCGCATACCTCTGGCGATGATCAGGAAAATCGCGCCACCTACTGGGAAAAAATTACAATGCTAAAGTAAAGATCGCCACCAATTAGTAAGGATCTTCACCACTATACAAAAAAAAATCATATGGAAGAAGCTACAGCGTATTAATCATCTACTTTGCTTGAAATATCAAATTGATTAAAGCAACTGAAACAAAGCAATAGATACTTTGTGGAAAGCCAATATGCTCTCTAAAGGAGTGACTGAAAAAAAATCTAAAAATCTGCTGAACCATCCGTTTAATTTTCAAAATAAAATCCTTATTATGAACGTGTTTTGTTAAGATTATTATGAAACTTAATACGAATTTTTACCATTATGATTGAAAATATTTTTTTAATTTTTCTGTTAACCGTTCCCTCAACGCTGGGAGCCTTTGTGTTGTACCTGCTTTTTGACTGATGTGAATTGATAAAAAGAGCTTTAACGGTTACCATTCTCTTATGGTTTGTATTGACTGTCAAGTTATTTAAACCAAATTTAGAAACTTCAACTCTAACCATTTTTAAGATATACGAAAACCATTATTTAATTTGTATGGGAGGTGCCATACACAATTATCCAATTCCGCCCTTTTTTTGACTGAGGGCTTGTACTATCTAAGAAGTCATTTAGACCAAATTCAGAACCTTCCACTGTTACGGTTCCAAAGATATACAAAAAACAATATTTAATTTGTATGGGAGGTGCTACTCCCACTTATCCAATTCGGCCTAATTTTTGACTGATGATTTGTATTGTCCACAATCTCATTTGTGCCTAGTTTAGAGACTTTTACTATTACCGGCTTAAAGATATAGAAAAATAAGTTGTCCTATGATCGTCATTTTATAACTCGAGAGCCACTAAACCGAGAGCTTTTGTGAAAGTGGGCGGTGCCATATATATATACATTTTTTATGGGCGTGGCACCATCCACTTGTACAAAAGTCATCAGTCTAAATAAATCGGTTTAGTGGCTTTCGATACTGGTACTGATTTCACCTTTCAAATAAAATCGGTTGGCGCATTTCAGAGAACATTAATTACAACGCATTTTATAGTCAGTCCCCTTTTATATACAGATTAGATTATATACCTTTCGATCAGCCAAATACCACTTTCCTAGAAAATCTTTGTCATCTTTGGCGACTTTTTGTTGCCTTCATTTATCTTTTGACCAAAGCCTATTACCTTTCAGTTTGCCGGAATTTTGGACAATTTGATGGCTTCTCTTCGGGAGGTACCAAAATCATATTATGGTTTTGCGTAGTGGCAAGAGGCTAGGTTGGGCCAAAAGCAAGTGGAGACTTTGTGCTCTCTAACAAAAGGAAAGAAAGAGGGTAATGGCAGACGTGTTGGGCACGAATCGGGGGTCATGTTAAGCCGGTTGGCCGAGTTGTTGATTACTCCCTATTGGCTGTCCTGTAGACAACTTTGGCAACTACTTCAGGGCAAGACTGGGTAATAGGAGCGAAAGGAAGAGAAGGAATCATTTTTTGGTACACGGATGGGTCGAAGCTGGAAAGTGATACAGGCGCGGAAGTGTTTGGCTCTAGGAGGGAATACTTGGAACCTATGGGAAAAATTGTCAGCATATCACAGGCGGAAGTTTATGCAATTAAGAGATATGCTCAATTTAACCAGGAAAGAAAATAAAGAGGTCAGGACATAGCCTAATTATCTGATATTCAGGTCGTCATTTGAGCACTTGGCTCCTATGCGGTTGACTCCCAGCTAGTTTGGGAATGTTTGCGTAAATTGAACTAGTTGAGCAAGGAAAATAGGGTCTGCTTATGCTGGGTCCCAGGTCAAGTAGGAATTCCTAGGAATGAAATGGCCGAGGAAGTGGCCAGAAAGGAAGCTTTCACTTCACTGGTGCGCCCAGAACATCTTTGTGAACTGAAGATGGGGAACTGGAAGGGTATATTTAACAAAAATAATGATAATGAATTGGTCTTGGCCTAGAAGCTGTGTTAAGTCCTTTGTGGCCTTGCGAAAAAAGAACTCTGAACAATCTGATTTTGTTCCATTTTGCTTCCTGAAATGTTGGGATTCTTCTTGAACATGCCAATGATTTTGTTTGTTTCATTCCGGACACAGATGCTCTTTTTTCTGCCAGAATCTGCCTTTCGAGTCATTCAAGTCATCTTTATACTTCTTTTAAAGTCTAGAAATCGTTTTGTGGTCAACTTTTAGTTCTGTAGCAACTTTTTTTAAGGTCCATAGAGGGTAGTCTTTAAGAATTTTAAAATGGTTGCCATTTTGAATCAAAAAAGTGTAACATTTTCTTACATTCAATCTAAAGCCTACTTTCGATCTATACAATCATAATCTACAATTAAGTGATTGTACAAATAACCTTTTTATGCCTTGTTTCAGCTTACAACTCGTCCCTGGAACCACAACGATTTTTTGGATGTTACAAGCATTAAAAGAAACAAAATATACTTTCCAATATGCCTATGGTAGAGTTGGGTATCGAAATGAGAACAATAATAACTAAAAGCTGTTGTTTTATGGTTTCATTTCACTCATCATTGTCACTCTTATTTTTGGACAGTTTTTGTTGGCAGAATACAGTGAAAACATAATGAAAACGAACATACGAATCAATGACAAATTCAATAAAAAGAGTATGTAAATAATGAGCAAAAAATCCTAACCCTAGGATGTCAAACTTGTTCTGACTAGACCATATTTTGCTCAATATCTTTTTTTCTAGTTCAGTTAGAAAGAAAAGAAGACCACTGAGGTGTACACACTAAGGGGTTGAAATTCCTTTTTTTTCAAATGGTGCGCTAAATGCAACCTTGTGGTCTGGCTGGTCCACAAATTATTTTACTACGGCTTATATGGTTTTACCACGCAAACACTCGTCCAAAGCGCCAAGAATTAGTAAATTAGTTGCCATAGATAATTAACGCTTATTACCAGTGTAGAGTAATCATATACCCCAGATCCAAATTTGATGGTAGATGTCCAGATTCTTCCTTATCGCTGACGTACAAGATTAAGCCGGTATACTCAGTTAAAAACCAGTCAAATATGTTATAAAAGTACGATGGATATGCGTTAAGAGATCAAATTTATACAAGTAAGAGCTCTCATGGTATACGGGAGTTAAAATAAGAAAACAAGGTTGTGATGAACTTGGCTCAAAAATACTTTCATACGGAACTGTATTCATTCACAAAATTGGCGGAAGTTCCCCATGCTCTAGTTGGTACAGGTCTCGCTAAAAAAGCATTTGTGCCATTTTATATTCGAAAATCACGCTCACTTGATTTGTTATGGAGCGAGCCTTCTTTTGGTACTATGAGAATAGGTATTCTTTGTGCTCCTACACCCCAAAACATAAGGCTTTATTACTGTTATTTAGTTATATAAATACAATTATAGCGTATATAACCGCTGAATATGAGCCAGATAGAGCAATGAGCCAAACATTGTCAAAAAATCTAGCCAATTTAGACTATAACCTAAATGAAGCTGGAGTAGATACAATGGATCAAATGGTATCGTATTATATCTGCAAGTGTGAAACAAAACGTTGGCCTTGGGCGTTTTTCAATATGCTGGACATATCAGAATTGGCTGCATTTATTATATATGAAGAGATGGTAAGAACAATACAAACGAACCGTCGCCGTCGCTTCGTTATTGAATTATCAAATCAGTCAGTACGGCCATATATGAAATTTCGTGCATCTAATGCTTATAACGGGTGCGCCATCTAAAGTTTTTTTTCAACTAGTGCTTATTTCGTGATTGGTAAAACTTAGCTCATGTCTGATTTGACAGATAATTGGTTTTATCCTTCCGCTGAACGAATATGGTTGTGTATACGCTTTTTTCACTTCGCTAAGTGGGCCTGCGATCCAAAAAGTCATCTTTTCAGATGAAGCTCATTTTGATCTTGGCGGGTATGTAAACAAGCGAAATTGTCGCATTTGGGGCACAGAAAACCTGCACGCATACATTGAAAAGCCGATACGCGCAAGACAAGTCACTGTTTGGTGCGGATTTTGGTCCAGAGGCATAATTGAGACATTTTTCTTCGAAAATGAGCAAGGAGCGGCCGTTACAGTCAATGGCGATCGTTATCGGGTCATGTTGAACGAATTTTTGTTCACAAAAATTGAAGAGGAGGATATTAGCAACATTTGGTTTCAACAGGACGGCGCTACGTGCCACACAGCCGAAGCTACACTCGATGTTTTGTGCCCTATTTTTGAATCATCGCATTATCAGCCGCAGAGCCGATGTCGTTTTGCCATCCCGGAGCTGCGATTTGACACCGTTGGGCTATTATTTGTGGGGTGCCGTCAAAGATAAGTGTTACGCCAACAAGCCAGAGACAATTGACGCTTTAAAGGACAATATTCGTGAAGCCATTGGTGAAATACAGCTGCACACAATCGATAATGTGCTTAAAAATTGGACCGATCGTGTAGGCTACTGCATGGCCAGCCGAGGCAGCCATTTGAATGAAATTATTTTCCATTATTAACCGGAAGGATTGTACTTTCAAATAAAAAAAAAATTTGAGAAAATATTCAGTAGTTTTTTTAAAGCATTTTCAAAAAAAAAAAGAAAACAATTATTTGGTGGACCCTATATATTCTCATTAAGCAAGCTTTGTGAGATGAAGTCTAGATGACGTTTGACAACGATAGCTTACGTTTGGTAAGCATATAATTGTTCTCGTCTATCATATAAGAAATTATTTATTTAATTAAAATAGATTGTAAAGTAGAATTCTTCTGTTTAATTTTTTGTAATATTTAAAGGCTGTTGCAGTTCTTATTTCTTTATTCACATATTTTATTTTTTAATTTTCAAACTATAAAAAATCTCAATTTATTTTTATTTTCCTTCAATATTTGTTAGCATTTCAAATAAATCTAAAAGAACGAACATTTCTTTTTAATTGTCATTTGAAACAATTATTTAAACTGGCGTAACGTTTAGTTTCTCTGTGACCCGGTAAATATCTGAGTTTCATAATTTATAAACACACCATTGCGCAAAGTCCTACAAACAAGCCTTAAAAGGGGGGAAAAAAACAAAAAAACAACAAAGAAAAATAAATAAATATAAAAAACAAGGACATACACAAACCATTTTGAAGTGTTTTAAATTGACGTTGAATATTGTAACCGTTTTATATTCAAAGTGGTTTTAAATGGACACAAATCAATGGGGAATATGAAAAGCCAACGCCAGTGAACAAACACACACAACAAAAGGAATACGTAATAAAATAAATTTATAAATGAAAAGAAAAATGCAGAAGCGTTGGAATTCTAAATGGAGGGGGAATAAATAAAATTATAAGGTAACTCCGGGTCGATACGTGTACATTTTCTATACACATCTGGTCTATATTGGAGACTTAAATAGTATGTATGTTGACTCAAAAGAAGGTTAGTATAGGTTTAAAAGGCGATGCTTTCGCACCCCGCTCAGAGACTAAACAGAGTTCCATTGTGGACGCCTTTAGAGAGAAAAAGTCAGAAGGAGAGGTGGATAAAAGAATAGAGGAAAAAAAGACACAAAACTGAGAAGAAAACTATGACATTCCTACACCGGGTATCACCGTTCTAGCCACCTTATACTCGAAATGAATTCTACCAGGTCAGAGATCCTGGCGGAAGCAACTTAACCGAGACAACCTAACCACTAAAGAAACCTGGCCTGGAACCTGGGTAGCCGAGAAGAGACAAATGATATGTTTTACAGGCTCTGGCTACCCTCACTGCCACATACTCGGCCAAAGTCAGAGGTGCCTGTTTTCCATAGCATAGCTATCAGTATTCTAAGAGGTTCTCTTCTTAGATTCAGAATCCATTCCGTCCTAAAGTGGTCGAGTTTGAGCCAAAGCAGCCTGGTGACCCTACACTGCCCCTCCTTGGCTCTTTCACTTTGTGACGGGCCAATCTCGATCTGACGCAGCTCCCAGTCAGTCTTCCTGTCAATATAAATGACTAAACTCTCCCCAACAGCAACAAACTCGTGAATTAGCTCAGCTGCTATAAGGACAGAATTTTTTCTCAGCCTGGAGTTCACTACAATATACTTGTACGAAAGCTCTTAGGATAGTCTCATATCACCGTCCACGAAGGAGACCCCCGCACCGGTGCCTTTCTCGGTATTAAAGCCACCCTTGAAGATCGCATGGCCATTCAGCAACATTTCAACAACTTGCCAAGACTCTATATCAGGAAAAACTGTTGCAGACTAATTACCTCATGCGCATCCCATCCCAATCTAACCGCACAAGATTGCAGAATGCCCATAGTCCCTTCTTCCAATATCCTCAAAAAACTGGTAGCAGTTATCCTCTTTACCGTAATCTCCAAAGAGATCAGGTCCAGGAGAATATCCAGCGATGCTTGAGAAGTACTTCTAAAGGTGCCTGATATGCCCAGAGAGATACATTTATGAACTAGATTCAGAAGCCTTCTCCGACTGGCATTCTGCAAAGCTTTACACCATATGATACAGCCGTAAGTAAGAGCAGGTGTGACTTTGCAGACATAGATTCACTTCACCAGCCTAAGACGAAGACCCCACCTTTAACTTATGATTCAAAAGAAAGTTTTATTACAAAAATCGCTTCTGATCACTCTTTTAACCATTAAGCGAAATAAAAAAGAATAATTATTCAACTGCGCTCCACCTGATCCTTTTCTATTTCTTGCTATTTCTTTCTTTTTCTCCTTCTATCCACACTTTTTCTTCATATCTTTTGAAGTAAAGTTCTTTCCACAGTGGTTCACTGTGGTCTCTGGGTGGAGTAGTTCGGTACCGCCCTTCTTACCTATCTACCTAGCTAACTACGCTCCAAAGAATATAAATATTTACACAAAATTACATTTACACAACGTACTCGTATAATAGACATTTAAAAATAAAATAAAAAGATATAAAAGATACTCGTAAAAGAATTTATTTATTTTTTATATTTTTGTGGATTAAATTCATTGAGACACTTTAGCTTTCTCTAGTACCTTATAGTATATCTCTAGGCAAAGACTTATGCGTACTTATTTACATGTACAATACGTTTTGAGGTTTACACAAACATGTAACATTATATACCTCGAAATACATACCGTATGGCAATAATTACTTACATATGAGCCGTTTATTTTAAAAGTGGGGCAAGTCCAGTTTTTTTTTTTAATGTCGAGATATTCAAATTTGCGTTACATTAAATTTAAAAATATTGGTAAGTATTGATGAATATTTTTTTAATTGTTTCTGGTCCTAGAAAATCTAAGTTTGTAATACAATAGTGTTTAAGTTATTTTTATTGTTCATTTAATTTGATCAAATTTACACGGTGCGACAATAAAAAAAATTGAAATACTGGCTAGTGATACTATTTTTCTGATAGGCGTTATTGAATACAACAAGAATTTAATAATAATTTACCGAAATATTAACCGATTTTTAGTTCTCGAGCTAACTTGGAAACTGAAGCTGTAACAAATCGATAAACTTAAACCACCAGCGACCACGACCTCACGATGTTTTGTAAAACAGTTTGTATGGTGTAGTTAAGGGTTACTCCATTGGTTGTTATTTTTATTTTTAAACCGCATTCTCAATTTCAAATAAATTTAAAGTAATCCTGTGAGGTAAAGGGTCCGCCAAATAATTTTTTTTTTGAAAATCCTATAAAAAAAACTACCGAATATTTTCTCAAATTTCTTTTTTTATTTGAAAGTACAATCCTTTCGGTTAATAATGGAAAGTAATTTCATTCAAATGGCTGCCTCGGCCAATTTTTAAGCACATTCTCGATTGTGTGCAGCTGTATTTCACCAATGGCTTCACGAATATTGTCCTTTAAAGCGTCAATTGTGTCTGGCTTGTTGGCGTAACACTTATCTTTGACGGCATCCCACAAATAATAGTCAAACGGTGTCAAATCGCAGCCAAACGACATCAGCTCTGCAGCTGATAATGCCATCTTCAAAAACAGGGCGCAAAACATCAAGTGTAGCTCCTGCTGTGTGGCATGTAGCGCCGTCCTGTTGAAACCAAATGTTGCTAATATCCTCCTCTTCAATTTTTGTGAACAAAAATTCGTTCAACATGGCCCGTTAACGATCGCCATTGACTGTAACGGCCACTCCTTGCTCATATTCGAATTATGCGGGTTGTGCGGGTTTCCTGTGCCCCAAATGCGACAATTTTGCTTGTTTAGATACCCGCCAAGATCAAAATGAGCTTCGTCTGAAAAGATGAATTTTTTGACAAAATCGGCATCTTCTGTAAGTCAATCGCAGGCCCATATTCCCAGCGTTGTAAAGCGTATACACAATCATATTCGTTCAGCGGAAGGATAAAACTAATTATCTGTCAAATCAGACATGAGCTAAGTGTTACCATTCACGAAATAATCACTAGTTGAAAAAAAGAAAACGTTAGATGGCGGACCCTTCATATAAGAAACTTGTTTTACGGATGAATGTCTTTAAAATAAAAATTTCTAATCTTTTCATCGATAAAAATTTTTTGACCAGTGCTATAGTGTGTTTTTGGTTGTTTCACAGTAAATTGATATTCGGGATGTTCAAGTTTCATCCAAAACGTACATGCCATTTTAAGCCATGACCTCAAACATTCACAATGCTTGACCATACAGCAACCTGAGCTAAAATTTGTCGTAATACCTTCGACCGAATAATAATTCCAATCTCAGATGGACTTGCACCACTTTCAATATAAACAATACTGTTAAGAGGTAAAATAGTCAATACTGTTAAGAGGTAAAATAGTCAATATCGAAAATATACCAGAACCAAAATGTTTCTTTTACCAAGAACTGTTTTCACCGAAAATGATCACAACAATTTTTATCTATAACTGCCATTATCTCGATTTTAAAAAATGGGTTTGTCCCACTTTCAAAATAAACGGCTCGTTTATATATATACGAGGGCGAATTGATATTGAAGCTACCTAAGTAGGAAAAAAACATTTTTTTTTTCAAAAACCATTCATTTCTCAACATAGTCACCTTTTAGCTCAATACACTTAGTAACACGATCTTCCAACTTTATTATACCATCTGAATAATACGATTTTGGGAACTCCTCAAAATACGCATTAGCTTCGGTAATCACTTCTTCGTTTGAGATGAAACTTTTTCCTGCGAGCCATTTTTTCAAGTTTGGAAACAGGAAAAAGTCACCAGGGGCTAAATCTGGACTATAAAATGGATGATCAGCCAATTCGAAGTGGATTTCTCGTAGTTTTAGCATCGTGGTGCGTTGTCTTGAAGAAAGAGCACTTTTTTCTTGTTTAAATGTGGTCGTTTTTCCTTGATTGCATAAACAAATTGATCCAATAATGCACGATAATACTCTCCTGTGATTGTGTTTCACTGTGTTCGCCTTCTTCGGAGCACTTCCACCAGCTTCCACCCATAGCTTCGATTGATTTTTGGTTTCAGGTGTGTAGTAGTAGACCCACGTTTCATCAACAGTTATTAATCTACGCCAAAAATTAGCAGAATTATGCTTTATCATGTCCAAACACCGCTGTGAAGTGATCTGTCGAACTCGTTTTTGTTCAACACTGAGCAAACGCGGAACCCATATTGCCGATAGCATTTTCATATGCAAATGTTCATGCAAAATGTTGAACACACGTTCATATGATATTTTTACTATTTCAGCAATCTCACGGATTTTGACCCGGCGATCATTCATAACGATATCGAGGATTTTCTTGATATTTTCTTCAGTAACCATCTCTTTTGGCCTTCCTGTTGATGGTATTGTTGCAGTGCTTGTTCGGCCCCGTTTAAATTCAGCAATCCAATATTTTACCATATAATTTGACGGAGCAAGCTTTTCTTTTATATCTTTCGCCGTTTTACCTTTCAAATAATAGTGTTTAATCACTACACGAAATTCACTTTTTTCCATTTTCCAAGAAACACAAAAGTTGCTTACTTCAAACGACTACAACAAATAAACTAATCAATGAATTTGGCTAAAATTTTAACAGCTGACGTTTGACAGATCGTAATTTCTAAAAAGGAAAAAGTTGTTGTGTTTGTGCTGCCATCTAGCGCTAGGTAGTTCCAATGTCAATCCGCCCTCGTATTTATGGTAATATGCCTTGCTGGATATATCATAGAGGAACGTGACTCCGTAGGCTATTAGGTCGGCTTAGATCGGACTGCGTGTGCATTGGTCCGTAATTGGATTTATTGGGAGGCTCTTGACCTACAGTATCATTGCCTTCACTATGGCTAGAAGGGAAAATCTGCAGAGGAGTTTTTTCCCACTGCTGCGGAATTTGGCTATCAACGCTGTGTCGTGAATCTTGATTCTATGAGGTTCAAGAGTGTGTCGGCTAAATATTTCGATATATTATCGTAGCGACTTCAGAGATCTATGGGCTTCTTAGTCGGTGGAAGATCGAATTGGTGTTATTCACGTAGAGGTACGAAATTCCGTCTTTTACCCTACTGCGTCTGTACGGGGTGGTCGGAGCTGTCAGATAGCGCGAAGTGTCAGGGAAAGATCCAGTACTCCAAGCTCTCTTGGCTCCAGAACAAGAGAGTTAAAATAAAACGGAGTCCATGATAGAGATGCAAACTGAATTAAAGAAAGCCACTGGACTTTGCACTGCAGCTTACGGACAAAAAAAAAACCAATTTCTGGGGCAATGTGATACTGAGTTATGACATCAAGTTTAACTTACTCGCTTGTGATGGCTGGCAGAAAATTCAATTACATATGTTTAAAATCAAAATATTTTTAAGGGGTACGTAATATTATCTATGTGACTCCTATAGCTATGTGATGTATCACCAAAAACTATGTTTAAGCATTTGGTAGAAATACACGTTCGAAAGGGAAACAATCAGCTCATTATTTCAATCAAACAAAAACTGTAAGCAATTAAAAGAATGTCCATTTCCATCTGCATACGAGTATGTTCTTCTATTTTGAATAAAATAAATAAAATGGAAATATTTTTGTGACATAATTTGTGTCACAAGATTGTCTTTTGCAGTTTGTGACATCAATAATACAAAAGTTTATCTATGTATGCATACAATGTAAATATGTTGTCGTAGTTCATACAATTTATTTACGATATGTTTGTAGGTGGGTGTGTGTGTGTTGATTTTATAAATGATATGTTTGTGTATGTATTTGTTTAGGTTTTAATCTTGAAGTAAATTCAATATTTAAATAACCAATACACACATATACACAATTACAGCGATAATATACTTAAGTACTCATGTAAAGAAACAGTGTATACTGTGTATTAAGAACACATACACATGTACCATATGTTTATCTAAATATGTATCTAAGTACACCTATACATGTATATACATATACTTTCATAGGAAAATCGAAAGGAAAATAAATAATTATTACAGAAATACTTAAAAATAAAATAAAATAAAAATGTTCTATTCGGTCAAGCATGTTTAATGATATGCTATAACATAATATACTTTCGTAGGTGTAAATCCATAGCAAACGCAGTAAACTCATAAGAAATAAAAACGCTATTAGTCATTTTTGTATTAAGTAAGAGAATAAATTTCTCCTCATTAATACCTAAATAGTTATCTTAAAAAATAATGAAAATATGATCAAAATATCGGGTCTGCTATCTAACGCTTTTTTCAACTTGTGCTTATTTCGTGAATGGTAACACTTAGCTCATGTCTGATTTGGCAGATAATGAGTTTTATCCTTCCTTCCGCTGAACGAATATAGTTGTGTATACGCTTGAACAACGTTGGGAAATATTGCGACATTGCTTTGATCGATCGACTTACAGAAGATGCCGATTTTGCTACAAAAATCATCTTTTCAGATGAAGCTCATTTTGATTTTGGCGGATATGTAAACAAGCAAGATTGTCGCATTTGGGGCACAGAAAACCCGCACGCATGCATTGAAAAGCCGATACACCCAAGACGAGTCACTGGTGCGGATTTTGGTCTAGAGGCATAATTCGAAAATGAGCAAGGAGTGGCCGTTACAGTCAATGGCGATCGTTATCGGGCCATGTTGAACGAATTTTTGTTCACAGAAACTAAAGAGGAGGATATTAGCAACATTTGGTTTCAACACGATGGTGCGGATTTTGGTCCAGAGGCATAATTGGGCCATTTTTCTTTGAAAATGAGCAAGCAGTGGCCGTTACAGTCAATGGCAATCGTTATCGGGCCATGTTGAACGAATTTTTGTTCACAAAAACTAAAGAGGAGGATATTGGTAACATTTGGTTTCAATAGGATGGGGCTACGTGCCACACAGCCGAAGCTGCATTCGATGTTTTGCGCCCTATTTTTGAAAATCGCATTATCAGCCGCAGAGCTGATGTCGTTTGGCCACTTCGGAGCTGCAATTTGACACCGTTGGACTATTATTTGTGGGGGTTGTCAAAGATAAGTATTACGCCAACAAGCCGGAGAGAATTGACGCTTTAAAGGACAATATTCGTGAAGCCTTTGGTGAAATACAGCTGCACACAATCGATAATGTGCTTAAAAATTGAGCCGATCGTGTAGGCTACTGCATGGCCAGCCAAAGCAGCCATTTGAATGAAATTATTTTCCATTATTAACCGGAAGGATTGTACTTTCAAATAAAAAAAGAAATTTGAGAAAATATTCAGTAGTTTTGTTTAAAGCATTTTCAAAAAAAAAAAAAAAAAAAAAAAAAAAAAAAAAAAATTATTTAGCGGACCCTTTATTTGTTTTAAAACAGATAAATTGTTTTGTTATCAAAGGTTATACTTAGCGCGTTTCAACTGCCGAAAAGTCACTTTTTTTCCCTTTAGCGCTTTATAAAAAACGCGCGTTTCTGTAATATTTTTGTATGAAATAGAGTCACTAAATTCAATAAACTCATTAAAAATTACGTTGCTTCGGATAATATTTATGCAAAAATCAATAAAATATAGCGTTTTTGGAACGTATCTCAAATATAAGAGCCCATTTTTCAGGACTTATGAGTTATTTTAAGTAAAATATGAAAAATTTAATATTTGAAAGAAGGTTAGAAAATTATTTATTTGGTTAAAATACCTAACTTGTAAGTTGTTATTCTTAAAACCTATAAAGATTTTAAGAGAATCAAGTCATTCTATGAGAAGCAGCTTCTCTTTCAATCTGTCTTCTCTAGGAATGAGCTTCGCAGTGTGTGCCAATATATGAACAGTCCCGTCAAGTGGTAGTTTGGTTTCCTCAGAGTGTGTCCAATCCATTGCCATTTCCTTCTCACAATTACCTTCATTACAGGCACTTGACGGGTTCTTGTTTCTGGTCAGAATATTTTAAAAATGCGCCGTAGACAGCGGTTTATAAATTTTTGAATGGAATTGGCAAAATCATAGCCACATACCACAACTCGCAACCATACTCCATAGACGAGTTAAACGAGTTAATTTTAGTTTTTGGGAAGATATGTAGAGAACGCCTTATAATAATCAATTGGCCAAAAGTTTGGCTGCCTGGATTTAATCTGTTCTGAATATCAACTTTGAAATCTTCAGACTTCTTGAAGATACTGCGGAAATAGCAAAAAAACGGCATATCTCCCAAATTTCTGCTTTTGATTCAAACAATCGTTGTGTTATTAGCGTTGTGTTGTTGACGTTTGTGTTGATTTGCATAATATTGGTTTTGGAGATGCTTATCCGCAAGCCTGCGCTATAAAACTCTGCCTGTATATAATTCAGCTTTCATTGCATCTCACAATGTCTGTGAGCCAGGAGATAGATGTTGTATATATATTTCAGGTTTTCCAACTTTGTGTTAAGTCCCTAGGTTATATCACGTTGCAACTAACAATCTAGAATAACGATAAACAGCAGTGAAGAGAGAACACAATCTTGTTTAGCACCTGATCTGTATTCCAAAATAGGTTTTAAAAGTGAAAAATAGTGCTCTTTGGTAATGTAAGGATCAGAAAACTCCTAAGCCCAACGCTTTATAAACGCAAGAACACCTCCAGCTTTGTTCACAGTCAAATTAATATGATCAATAAAATTTAATTTACCGTCGAGTAAAATGCCGAGATCAACAAATGAATCCACCAACTCTAATTGGTGACCACCCAGTTAATAATTTACAGCCATTACATTACTCTTAAAGAAACGCAGGCATTAACATTTTTTTTTAAATTCAGCTTGAACGTGGTATGTTTACACCATAAAAGTTATTTAAATCATTTTGAAGATAGACGTGATCAACGAAACTGTTAAAAGAAGGAAATATTTTCCATCATCAGTACACATCAATATATTGGCAAAGTTGATAACATTGGGAGGATCATTAATTAGGAGAGTAAATAGGAAAGGCCCAAGATGAATGCCCTGGGGAACACCCGAAGAAACACACATGTATTTGGATGTACTATTGTAAACTCGTACTGTCTGCTTTCTTCCCGTCAAATACGATTAATGCCAGCTTAAGCTTATTTTAGAAACACACAACAAATCAAATTTAGTCAGCAGAAGTCTATGATTAATTTTATCAAAAGCTTTACTAAGATCCATATAAATAACATCAGTTTGTTTTTCTTGAATAAATGCAGGGTTAATTAATGATGTTAAGTGCCGAACATTAGTTGTTGTTGAGCAGCTTTTTTTGAAACCATGTTGATAAAATGAGATTATCGTGTGAAGTGTTATGACAGAGAAAATCAGTAATTAATTTTTCAAACATTATATATAACTTGTTACGTCAAATTTATTACCAGACTTCAAAAGCAGTAAGATATGTGAATCCTTACAAAACTTAGGAAAATACCCATACTTAACCGAAACATTAAACAATAAAGTAAGCGTTGTGTAACGAATGATTGCGCACATCGATATAAAATGCAATACGGAACCCCATCCCCAAAATGTCACTCTCATTCGAAGTAGGAAAGAGTATTATTTAGTTCGATGTAAGCGGATAAGGGCGGCAATAGAATAATTATTAGCAAAAAATCGGCAAACATATCACATATGACATCAACATTACAGGATTCTTTATTATAAAATTTCATAGCAAATGGAAATCTACTAGATTTTCTCTTCGAGTTTACAAATGCATGGAAGGACTTAGGGTCCCGGACGAACTTAGTTTTTATTTTATTTAAATAGCTTTTATATAAAGCACAGATAAGCAGATTATAATCTGACCAACAAACGGAATACAGTAGACGCTCGCAAATTAGAACTCGCTGAAAATCGAATCCTTCGAAAATTAGAATCAACGTTTTTAATACATTACATGCTCAATAATTAGAACCGACAGCTCTTTATTTTTTGTTAGCTTTTAACACTTAAAAATTGTCTCTATAGTTTTTATTTGGCTTTAACATAGTAAAAAAAAGGGGAATCCCATAAAATTTATGTCATTTTTATTTTCTGTGCTTCTTTGTTCAGTAATGTGTGAAATTTAAAACGGTTAGTTACATTTGCGCAGTGAAACTTGAAAAGTGTGTATATAAAGTGCTGTTTTTTTTATATAAAATGCCAAATAAACGTAAAAGGAAAACTGTGTCTTTAGGAACGAAGCTAAAGATATTGGAAAAGATCGATAAAGGCGTTCAGGGAAAGCGTTTAGCTCTTGATTTTAACGTAACAAAATCTGCCATCAGCTGTATCAAATCAAATAGATCGGCTATATTAAAAGCAGTTACCAACACCTATCAGGAAGCAACTAAAAAATTTTTACACAGTTGTGAATATCCCAAAATGGAAAGTCGGCTCTATGAGTGGCTTGTGAATCAACGTGAAAGAAAATCTACAATGACTGGAGCAATACTGAAAGAAAAAGTTAAACAGATTTTTCAACAAGAATATCCCAATAATAATGATAATATTCGAGCAAGTGCTGGATGGTTTTTCAACTTTCAAAAGCGACATGGCATTCGGTTTTTCGATGGGAACATAGTTGCATACCTTTCTCCACCAAATGTGACAGCAGCTGTGTAACCAATGGATCAAAAAACCATAAAATTAACAAAACTTATTTACAGAAGTAAGTTACTTACCCAATTAATAGCTGAAAATGGTGAACTGAATAACCTTCTAAAATCCTTCTTAATACCTGATGCAATAATATTACTCAAGCAAGCTTGGGACGAGTTGCCTCAAAGACTGTTAAAGAGTTCTTGGTCTAAATTGAAAAACTGGGATTCGGACTAATAAGACAGCGACGACAACATTCCTTTAGCCCACTTAGTGCAAAACAGGAACTGATATGAAGTTGTCCAAATTAATCAAACGCTTTTAGAAGAACTTGCTTCAAACCATTCCATCAGCGCAGATGAAATCGAAAAATGGAATGAGGACATGTTTGAGTACTTATCGGAACATGAACAAAGTAGCGATGTTGAAAATTTGGATAGCGGCGATAAAGATATTGTTGAAGTCACAGGACTTACTTCTAATGCTCTAGCCACTGAGAGCGTAAATAATTTAATAAATTGGTGTAGAACTAGTGAATTGTTTTCTACACGATACATGAGCCATCTTTTAGCCCTGCGCAATGATATTGTTATGACAAATATAAAAAAGCTAAAAAAGCAAACAAAAATTTCTGATTATATGATAGAAGATTAGTAATTTTGAAATTTGACTCACTGAGCACTAAGAAATTTAAATAATCTAACAACTCTTTCAACTTTAGACACATATAACATATGTGTGTATATTTTTCTTAAGTTAGCTGTAAAATATTTCAATGAAATACACTGGTGCATATTCCTATAAACGCACTTAATTTTTTTCTGTATTTTTGTTATATCTTTGTTGTTCTCATCCAAGAGCAAAATTTAACTATTTTAATGAGAGACAACTTAACGGTGCTTTTTAAAAGTAAACAATTTTTTTTTGTCCTATTTTTGTTGTTTGCCTTAATTATGCGATCAAATGTTCTTGGTGCTATTTTAAGTGGAAGATTCGTATAAACGCACACTCGAAATTTGTTTTTAAAAAAGTGACCAAAAATAAAATATCAATTTTAGTTTTTTTTTCAACCAAAGGTACGTTTCTAACAGTAATATCTCAATTTACTGTAACTTTTCCTGTTTTAATCAATAAATTTCATCACTTTTAGAGATGCCTAAGGGAACTTTTTTGTCCGATCAAGAAAAGATTCAAATAAAATTTTTTCACGACCAAGGATGCTCTAATAGAGAAATTGGACGTAAAATCGGTCGTTCGGAAAGTGTGGTGCGAAATTTCTTTAAGAAAGATCAAAATTATGGAGTTCGCAAATCAACAAAGGGTAATACAAAACTAACAAGAAGACAACTTAATCTAATAAAACAAGAAGCAACCCGCAACAAATTGAATTCCACACAAATAAGGAATAAATTAAATCTTCCTGTGACTTCCAAACACGTTGCACACATTTTACGAAACGATGAAAACATAAAATAGAAAAGCCGAAATGTAAACCAATGCTAAAAAAACACCATAAAGAAAATCGTCTAAAATTCGCAACAAAATATATGAAATGGACAGATGAGTGGAAAAAGTAATTTTCTCTGACGAAAAAAAATTTAATTTAGACGGTCCAGACTCATACTCATGCTATTGGCACGATTTGAGATCTAAAGATATTCGGATGTCAAAACGTAATTTCGGTGGTGGCAGTGTTATGGTTTGGGCAGCGTTTTCTGCAGTTGGCAAGTCGAAAATTTGTTTTGTTCCGACAAAAATGAATAGTTCGATTTATAACGAACTATTGGAGGATGCTCTTGTCTCTTTTATGGACGAAAAAATGGATGAAGATTGCATTTTCCAACAAGATAATGCTGCAATCCATGTTTCTAAGCAATCGAAATCTTAATTCAATGAACATGGCATTCCTTTGTTGGACTGGCCGGCTTGTAGTCCGGACTTAAACCCAATGGAAAACATGTGGGGATAAAGTTTATGCAAATAATACCCAGAATGAAGGCATAAAGACTGTGACAGAGCTGAAACTAAGAATTAAACAAGTCTGGGAGGAAATTGATTCCGATCTGCTTAAAAAATTAGTGAAATCAATGCCAGACCGTATTTTTGAAACAATCCATAACAAAGGATCATCCACACATTATTAATAATGCTACAATGGCCCAAACATTAAAGTGCGTTTATAGGAAAATACCCTTAAAAATGGCGGTTAATATCGAAAATTAAGTAACAAATAATAATTAAAGTACAAATGAATTTTTTTTGTAAACAATATTTTAAGTGGTCTTAACTAATTTAATACACAAATTTATATTCCCCTAAATATTTTCTTGTTTAATTTTTATCTTTTTTTTTTAAAAAAGTAGTGTGCGTTTATAGGAATATGCTCCAGTGTAGTATGTTTTATGCTCGCTTTATATAAATAAAATTAAAATATCTACGCAGAAGAGTTGTCTAATTATATTTTCTAAGCGAAGATACACTTTTATGTTGCTTTATACATATTAAAAAAAACCTTTGGAAATTAGAACTTCTCGGAAATTAGAATCACCCCAGGAACAAAGTGGTTCTAATTTACGAGCGTCTACTGTACTTGCTAAATCAGTAACCGAGCCAGACCTTTTATATTTCTTATAATAAAGTCTTCTTCAAAATGATAAGGTCTCCTTAATATTTGCTCAACTCATCCAAACTATAAATTGTTATATATGGTCACCTTTTTCAGAGAAATCCCACGTTCAAATAAGTGTGTAATGAGCCGGGTTTGCTCTTAGAGATGTACCGTTATATCATGTTTATTTAAATTTATGTAAATAAGTGCAAAACTCAATGCGTCAAAATGATAAGGACAGTGATTAATAAGCAATTAATCCAAGCAAAAGGTATCACAGTTAGTATTTTATTATATTTTTTTTCCTAATAATTTATAATTTAAATAATATCTTCGCGGTATGGGTAGCGGGAAACCTTGGTCCAGAACATTGGAGCCGATTTCGCGCCAGCTGTTGCAGGTTGCCACTTTTAATTCATCTTTTGTCCGGTAGAGTTTGTTGTCTGCATAAACATTACGCATAAGCAGTTCTCACGAATTTTCCATGGGGTTTTAGTCGGGGGAACGTGCTGGCCAATCAAGTACACTAATATTGTACACCTCAAACCATTGTCTGATTGACTTGCTGACATGAATTGCTCCGTTATCTTGCTGAAGGTGAAATTTTTGTCAGCATTTTGTGCCAAATAAGGTGACAAACGTTCAGACAGAATGCCCTGGTACTCTAAACTATCCACTCGATTGGAAGAAAATTGAGTTCCAAAACCATCAAACTGCCACCTTCGAAATTCCGGAAAAAACAAAGGCTCCTTCCTTTAATCTCGCCCATAGCAATTGAAACCATCTGGTCCATTCAGGTTAAATTTTTTCTCATCAGAAAAAATTGCCTACAAACCCGAAAATGTATGGAATATCTTAGAACATTTTTAAGAAAATGTTTACCTGATGCCAATTAGTTGCCATGTTGTTTTTGGCAAACACCTTACGCTTAATCTTATGCTGCTTAGTCAGACAGGGAATTTTTTAAAATTTTGCTCGAATAAGATTTGGCTGGGCGTTGATAGCTCTTAGAATTCCTCTTTCATTGTTACCGCACTTTTCATGGAACTCAAGGCCTTTCGTGAAATTAGCCGAGTTTCATGGGCAGTCAGAAAATTTGAGAAAATTCTGCAGAACACACAAAGATCATCCCAGTTTTTTCGCCATTCCATGCATACTCAATCCTGGCTCACAAAGTGCCACAATTTGTCCTTGTTCATAAAATGACAAAAGTTTCCCGCGACCCATACCGCGCAGATATTATTTAAATTATAAGTTATTACAAAAACAAAATAACAATTGTGATACCTTCTGCTTGGATTAATTGCTTATTAATGACTGACCTTATAATTTTGACGCATTGAGTTTGCACTTATTTGCATAAGTAACCATACATAACATTTTATAGTTTGAATGAATTGAGCAAATATTAAGGTGACCTTATCATTCTTGATTATTCTTGAGGTTTCTTATTTATTCTTGAGGTTTTTTAGTCATGACAGTGGCTTTGAGTTTCATGGTGGGCCCACTAAGGTATGTAAGTATATTTTCTGTGAACACAAATTTCAAGAAATTAATGAATTTTATAGTAAAAATGGGTAATCAAACAATCGATATCCGAATTATTGCTGTAGCCAAGTAATATGAACTCGTCTAAATTTATTAATTTATATCTAAACTTCACAGGTATCATGAAAAAAAAACAACATTTACTTACGTATGAGTGATATTTTATTAGTAAATCAGATATATCACTCATACGTACGCACTTACGGTAGTATGTAATGTGATTCCACTGATCAATTACGAAAAAAATAACAGAAATATTTATACTTCTAAAATGACTACGCAGCAAAATACACTGTGCGAATTCTCTCTGTTTTTAGATTAGTGGATCACAAAGAGTGTAATTATCACATTGTTGCTTAAAGAAACGTACGAGGAAATCTCACTACATTTACGAGTATATTAAGCAAATGGGGTGAAGTTCTTTTTACAAAAATTGTAATTAAAGTAAGAAAATTGAAAGTAAATTAATAAAATTACGAAAACTGTTAAATCTGCATAATTTAGAGAAAAACTAATTTTTATAAACAAAAAACTTCAAAACTGCGAAATACAGATAAGTCTGTACATTTGACAACGCTGGTTGTAGGGTGTAATAAATAAATAAATACGAATTAAATGTTACATTAAATCTCACAAATTAAAATCGTTTTTCAAAATTGTGTTTTTTTTCTCATGTACTCGTACATCTTAAATAACACAAAACAAGAACAACAGCAATACAAGTAAAATGAAAACATACAAAATCCAGATCCTTCATATAGCGTAGTTCTTATAAAATCAATAGCATGAGTGTATGTATTATCATCGATATGTAAAATAAATGCAAAAAGGGGACTAAAGGACCTTAAAAAAGAGAAATGTTATAAATCTTAATTTATCACATGCCGGGCAAACACATAAATAAAAACGAGGACATTACCTATAACAAAACATAAAACAACAGCAACGACAACTACAACAACAATAAGAACTACAATAGTAACAACAAATAAAATACAATTTTACCTATAAAATACTAGAACTGGAAAGTATTGAATCTAATAAAAGGGAAACAATTAAAGAAATTCTATCGCCACACACAATGACAGCGTCAACAACGACAACGGCAACAACAACCAACAAACAAAGCAAATAAAAAATAAAATAAACGAACGAAGGAACAAACGACCAAATTGTTGTTTAACATCAAGTTCAACAAAATTTATTGATATTTTCTATGATAAGAATACAAAAAAGGAATTTAATTATAATTTGTGTTCTAAAGAGAAATAAATATATTTTCACCTGAAATTTAAAAAGTCATAATAAAGAAAAAAAGAAAACATTTTAATTGATTTTCTGAAACATTATTTTGCAAATTACGGAACCATATTCGTAACGGGAGATTTTTTAAAGTTTGGGTTTTAAGTATTGAAAAAAATAGCAGAGACATGTTGCAAAAGTGAATCAAATTATTATTTGAGGCAATAATTGAATGCCAGTCATTTACTTTTTAAACTTTTTTTCATGTAAATGCTGTGATCCATCCGTGAACTCTAATTTTGTCATATTTATTCCAGCATTTCGGCCGGTATCCCACCAATGGCAGCTGTAATATTGCCCTCCAAGACTGGTTGCTGGCTTGTTACTTTACAAGCGAGACCTCACGTATCCATACAAATAATTGTATAATTTTTGCGGTCAATGCTTTCAATTATGAAATTAATTTCTCTAAATTGGTTCATGGAACCACATGTCAGCCAAGTTCAATTCTTTTATTTTGAGCAAAGAAAAAATCGGTAATCAACGCATGATTTTTGAATCATTACTTTGCAAATTAAAGAACCGGATTAATAAAGGGTGACTTTTTAATCGTTGTAATTAATTTTTAACGCACAAATTTACATAAGTGAATATAATATTTATTTGCGGCATTAAGACAAGTGGGCGTTCCGTTTCTTTTATTTTATTTTTTTGTAAAATTATTTCGTGTAAATGTTGCCCGTGGCTTCGTCTTAGGTGATCCATTCGCATACTCTAATATTGATATACTTTTTTCGGCATTTTAGTCGGTATCTCACAAATGGTAGCTGTAATGTTGTCTTCCAGGGCTGCAATTGTGGTTGGATTGTCCCTGTATGCAAGACACTTCATAAATTTCCTTAAAAAATAGTCGAGTGGGGTCAAATCGTTTGATCTTGGCGGCCAATGAACTGCTCTAAGACGTGGGATTAAATACTCACCAAACTCGGCTCTCAATAGGTTCATGGTATCGCATGCCGTGTGGCATGTGACATGGTCTGAGCTGAAACCACATGTCAATCGAGTCTAATTATTTAATATTGGTTTTCTACAAAGCATCCATTGCTTTGTTTTAGTTTCTTTAATCAATTTGATCTCTCAAGTTAAGTAGATAATTAATCCACTGTAGCTTCCTCCATATAATTTGCGTAGTGGTGAAGATCCTTGCTAATTGGCGGTGATCTTTACTTCTAACATTGTATTTTTTTTCTAGTAGGTGGCGTGTTGTCCTGATCATTGATCATCGCCTGAGGTATTTTTTAGATGGAATTGCCTGTAGGTTGAGGCTGAATTTGAAGGCTCTTTATTTAACATTGTTATGCGTGCGCTCTAACCACTACACCAAGCTATCTCATTCCATTGACTATACGTTACGATTTTCATCGGTTTTGAAGAAGTTGTCGCCGTCCTAGAAACCACATGAAACAGCGCATCTCACAAGGTGCATTGACAGCTCATGAACTTCCTCTGGCTGCTTTTTCATATCAAATTCTAAAATTTTATTTATTTGACGTAGCTATTGAGCCAAAAAGGAGCTTCGTAGCTGAAGATAATTTTTCGATGGAAAACAAATTTCTCACACAGCACCAATTTTGATAATAAAACTCAATGATCTGCGAACGTTCAGGGTGAAATGGCAAAGCTGTTATTGCCACATGCCACGAAACTTTTTTTTTACAAATTGTGTTAAAAATATGTAATAAAGTATCGGATGTTTTTTTAGAGGTTCATAGCTCTGAGTTGGAAACACTGCTTTATTTGAGAAGCAATTTAACAGCTGATAGTTGCTTTTTGTTTAGTTTGATTTGACATTTAATTATGGATAGACTTACGCTTCCGCCAAGTCGGCGGCCTGGCTAAGGCACAAATTGATATTGATATGGAATTTCCATTCAAAAGTTTGTTCTCCGATTAAGATCATTTTTGATTGAATGGGTACGTAATGGGTACTGTTTGGTGTGATTTATAGGCTGGCAGAGTTATTGGTCCACATGTCTCCCAAAACGATGATGGTTACAATGTTACTGTCAATAGTGAACGGTATAGGGACATGATTAGACACATTTTCGTATTCCAATTAACTCCCATTAGTCTTGCTGACATGTGGTTTTAACAGGACGGAGCCACACAATTCAGGTAATAGTCAAATCAATTGACCATCAAAATCGTGTTATTTAACCGCATTGGATCATTTTATTTGGGATTGTGTAAAATCATTTGTTTAGGTCCATATACCGGAGACAATTGAACTCCTAGAAATAAACATTCGAAGAGTAAGTGGCTAAATATGGCCGTTCATGCTGAACAAGTTTGAAAATTGGTGGATTGCGGCGTACACAAGCCAGCCGTGGCGATCACATGACTGAAATCATACTTAAGCATTAATGTCATAAAATTTTCTATCCAACAAAGCCGGCTTAATTGATATTAAAAATATATTTTTCCGTTACTCCTCTAGGAAGCATATTGGCTTTGCACAAAACGTCCATTGCTTTGTATCAGTTTCTTTAATCATTTTGATCTTCCAAGCCTAGTAGATGATTAATAGACTGTAGCTTCCTTCATATAATTTGCGTAGTGGTGATCTTTACTTTAGCATTGTAACTTTTTCACAGTAGGTGGCGTGTTTTCCTAGTCAGTCGTCTGATGTTTGTCATCATCGCCAGAGATATGCGAGAGGGTCAGATGGAGTTATCTGGAGGGAAGTTGAAGCTTTTTTATTAAACCTTCGAAACCACAATTAAATTTAATTTTTCTTCATCATGTCCTCTGCTGGAGTTCGAACCTGGGTCGTTTGTGTTCTTATGTGTATGGTCTAATCACTACACCACGCTATCCCATGATTTTTTGCTTTATTATGATTTGAATTTGTGTAGCTGTTAAGAAACACCCAAAATATGTGGTAGAGAACATGTTGAAGTTTGTAGTTCTAAGACTTTTGATTTTGATGTTGAGCTACTAGAGCGTAGTAAATTTGGATCCGCGACTGTCTCTTTAAGGTTTTTCAAAAATCAGCAGAATCACAAAGTATGCTTTCAACCAAATGCCTGGTAAGATGGTACTCATTAAGACTACTTGCTAACAAAGAGATTTTTAAGCATAAAAGCTGCAACATTTTTTTCTTATTTTTTTTAATCCTTTAAGTAAATGCTCTAAGAAACTCTGTACAGAGATCACTAGAAGGCAACATTTTAAACTTTTTCGCAATGCAAAGACGGCATCTGATTAGCACAATAGGAAGAAAAATTCAAGTAAATTTTTCAGGCAGACTTAGCGTCCCATCCCATTAGTATTGTGAAGTCACACAAGATCAATATCAGTTCTAGCATGAGGAAAATTAAATGCAAAAAATTCGTTAGTATGTGAGTAAGAGTAACCCAGTCGTAGTTTCTCCCCATATTTGCGTTGTATTCGAAAGATACCACACAACTTTGTCTAAAGGGCTCTAAATTCGTCCGGTAACCATAAAAATACCTGGCACTTAACTCTTTACCGTAGACATCACAGTCATCTAACCTACATTTTTAAAGCCGCCTTTATACTTTGAGAGAGAGAGAGAGAGAGAGAGAGAGAGTAAGGTGCTAAAGAAGGGGTTAGTTTTCAGAGAGAGAGAGAGAGAGAGTAAGGTGCTAAAGAAGGGGTTAGTCATTTAAGGTGACAAGGGTGTGAGATCTAAAACACTTTAGATAGAGACTACAGCGCCCTAAAACAGAATTAATTAGAATATTAGCCAATTTTATTTCTTAATTATATTCTTCAGGTGGACAGTGTGATATATTTGCCTGTTTTTTTTTTTTGCTTAAAGATTAGCATTGGCTTTAACTATTACCCGTGGCTATTATTTCTTATTTCACATTAACATCTTTCCCAATGAAATAATTAATTCTTTCGTAAGTCTTTTTTATTTTAAAGCGGATTATTAAGAAAATTTTTTTCATTTAATGCGATAATAACTAATAATGTTGTTTGATAATAATGTTGCACTTAATAAAGCTTAGAAAGAAAAAGAAAACAAACAAAAATGGAATACGGGCTTTAAAGAATATTACAGATACTATTCGAATACCTGCAAAACCAAAAATATGATCAATAAATATGAAGTATTTGCACGGAGTCAAATAAACTGCAAATATAGAGCGTTATGCTCTATTTATACATAAACCACTTGATCAGACAAGATATATCGATTAATCCGCACTATAATTGGGAAATTAACGAGGCCATTAATTTCCTTAGAAACAGCAAAGCCTTAGGACTAGACCATATTCACCTTGATCTACTAAAAGCAGCCCTGGAAGTTAGAGTAAAAGTTCTGACAAACACCATGCTGAAGTAGTTTATATGGAAAAAGTTAATATATTACAAGGAAGGAGAATACCGCTTAACAATGTTGCCAATAATGTCATTGATCATTTGATCATTATAAAAAACATCTCTCTGAGGCTTTGAAGTCGGTGCTACGCCAGTGAATAAGCTGCTCAAGTCAGATCATATAAACAAGCGATCATTATCGAACAAACCGTTGAGTGGCGTTTAGAACTTTAAGCTGCTTTTATTGAATTCGGAAAAGGCTTTGATACATTTGCTCACTCGGTTATTTGTAACACATAGGCTTGCAAAGGTAATCTTGGAAATTTAACGTCGTCCTCAACTTGGTGTTGCATCGTAACACATCAACACCGAAAGATATAACCTAGAGATTAACCATAAGGTTGGAAGAACGCAAACAACATCTGTCTCCTAGCTCCCAATAATGCGACACGCAGTTGAATTCTGTAAAGGCATTAGTAAGCAAACAGTGTAAGTCAGGCTTCAAATTGGAAACCCAAACTTGAAAAATTTTTCGTACTTTTGCCATGTCAACAGTATCTTTTCGAAACAGGTTGAACCTAAGCAGTCAATCCTCTGACCGATTGAATATTATATGTAAATCGTAATTTATCTCTCCAAATACAAAGGCTAACATCTTTAACTCGTATGTGAATTCTACACTTTTGTGTGTGGCTGCGAATTGTGAAACCCAGCAATTAAGGACGTCACTTCCATTCAGACACTTATAAATTACTGTCTTAGTGAATGGTGTATAGATGCCAGGGCACTATGGGGACACAGGAAACGAAAGCGCGTATTAACTGACAATTAGAGTAAGGGAGTCGCCGGCGATAAACCTGGATGTCCCTAAGTCCCTCAGGGCGATAAGATCCGTGTTAGCCAATTGGGCTTTAAATGTCCATGTCTCACTTTAGAGTGTCGGGCCAGTGAAGAAAAGGACGAAGCATTACTGCGTCTGACCACGACAAACCAGAGTGACTTTTTGGCCATCCTAATGGGACATACGTATAATAGTCCGAGGTCTTACAGTGCAGCACCACTGACTACCATCCTCTATCTAATCAAGGATTTGGAAATTGCCAGTTGTTTGAAACACTGCAATACTTAAAGGGGACTTCGCCACTCTAGGGCGGCGATCAGTCCGTAATTTGGGCGTCGCTGTGACATTTTCAACTATGGCAGACCAGGTTTGAAACTTCTAACGGAATTTCTTACGGGCCATTGTGTACTGAGAGCGCATCTGAATAGAATGGCTGTGAATGTTTGTAGACTATGCTCATAGGCATCAGAGAGAGCGGAACACATATTATGCGAATATAGGGTTCTTGATAGGTTTAGATGGAAATGTTCAGGTAGAAATAGGGTTTCACTAGGTGACATATCCACCATTATAGCTCAGGTGTGCTGGTGTTCATTAGGAAGGCAGCAGATCTGCTGAACAAACTTTAAACCGAAAGGGACACAATAGTTCCCATAGATCGTAGTGTACTGCATTAGTGCTTGGTGGTAATGGTGATAACGGGACACTCAAACTTTCAGGCTGCCTTGGGCCGTATAAGTGTGGTGGGGACGGTAAATGTAGAGCGTGTGGGGAGAATGATTACACCATCGAAAAATTTTTATGCTTTTTTTGGGGAGCAACACGATTCCAGACATATCTAACCTTAGGGATCGTGAATGGAAGATACTAAGGGAGTTTACCAAGAGCACGAAATTTATTAGTGACTGAAATGATAGGTTCATCTCCATTGTATTGTAGGATTCAATCCCTTTTTTTGTGAACGTACAACAGGCCATGTCGTGAAGACTAAAACTCTCTATATTGATGTGACGTCCCGGAAACTATTTGTTCTTGACACTGAAGAAATTGAGGACGTCCGCCAATTCTGCTACCTGGACAGTATTATACCCCACACGTAGGTTCGAGCGAGGATATTGAGAACCGCTTGCAGAAAACGTATCAAAATGTTGGCCGTCTAAGTTTAATTCGGAAATCATCTAAATGCCAATGTAAACCCTACTCTTTTGTATGGTTGCAAAACGTGGAACGCTGCCACTCGCGGTATGAAAATTTACTAGTTTTCGTAAAACGCTGTCTTCGCAGGATCCTGGATATTTTCTGGCCGTTAATTGTATCTCATCAAACGCTTTGGTGCAGAACAGAACAAGAACCATTATTGTTTGAGATAAAGAAGCGCAAATGGCGGTTGATATTAGCAGAATTGCCATAGATTGGAATCCATAGGGAAACAGAAGAACAGTCCATACATAGAGACGACAAGTTGAGTCCGAGGTGAACGGTTGTGGCAGGACTTGGAGAAAAGTGAAAGGCATTAGCAGAAAACAGAGAGTGTTGGAGAGAATTTATTAAGGCAATGTGCTCCTTTAGGAATCAATTGTAACTTATTTTTATTATTATTCCACAGAAATCGTCAAATATATTGAAAGAAAATTCAAAACCTAGAAAAACAAATCCAATATTAAGTAATCGAGTATATCGAACAAACTACAACCGATTTGCCGATTTTGAATCAATTCGTATACACATACGTATGTACATACTTACATAAATTTGGAGCCGCGACTGTCTCTTTAAGGTTTTTCAAAAATCATCAGAATCATAAGGTATCCTTGTAACCAAATGCCTGGTAGGGTGGTACTCATTAAGACAACTTGCTAAAAAAGAGATTTTTAAGCATAAAAGTTGCAACATTTTTTTCTTATGTTTTTGTTTAATCCTTTAAGTAAATGCTGTAAGGAACTCTATACAGAGATCATTGGATGGAAACATTTTTAAGTTTTTCATAAATTAAAAACAAAAACAAAAAAATTGCTTCCATTTTGCTTTCTGTTTTATTAATCAGATTGCAATGTTTTCCCTTTACCTTCTGAATAATATTGAGTATAAATTTAATCCGATTTAATGAAACCGTTGGCTTCCTTTCTTCTACTCTACCCCTACTCCTTTACTTTTGTTTGTTTATTGCATCGGATTTGTTTTTTTGCGCTGACAGGCGGACACCATTAATGCATCATTCCCTTGCATAAAGTTAAGAAGTAGGATAAGGAAGAAACAATCGGGAGGACTTAGGGAGAAAATATTGTACGTAAAGACTGCTGTTATTTTCTGTTCTGTCGTGCTCTATGGCATTGCATTCATTTATTGATTCCCATAATAACGTTTTTTTTTGTTCTTGTTTTTGTTTTTAGCCCTTAACGTCCCCTATATGTTTATACTCCACTTGAAAAAAATAGTTCAACAAGAAACTTTTAGTTGTACTGATCGACTGCCTGTTTTGATTCTTTACTCCTGTAAATTTTGAATCCAAAGTACCGTTTAAAATTAGAAACAGTTTAACCGCAATTGTGAAGCTATTTTTCTACCATACAAGAGCTTGAAACTTTGGCTTTTTTTTTTGGGAGTCAGTTCATGAAAATCAGTTTTCAAGTCATAATTTCTATCGGGTTATCCATTTATTGAGGTCAAAACCGCCGGTATGACAAAGCTATCCGCCGTTAAATATCAGTCATCTGAAGTGTCGTTTACATAGTGAAATGTTAGCTATTTACTAATATGGCTCGTTTAACAAGCGAAAAATACGTAAAAATAATTAAAACCTACTGCTAGAGTGGTGAACAAAATTTTCTTCAGCGGCAAAGCTCATTTCTCACTCGGTGGTTACGTCAACAAGCAAAAAATTTCATATATGAGGTTCGGAGAACCTAAAAGTGATTGCGGAAAAACAATTGCTTTCAGAATACGTGACTGTTTGGGAAGTATTGTGTTCTGGAGATGTCTTTGAGCCGTATTTTTTCGAAAATGAAAAAACGAAACCATTATTATAATAGTCGTTGAAATCCATTAAATAATATTCAACGATGGGATAATGAAAGTGCTGGATGTGTCTGAAATTATAAGTTAGTTAAGCCATTTCGCATTAATATTTCGATATTAAAAAGCAACATGCGAGTGAATAATGCAATGGTTTATACTCCATATACCAAACCATCATAAACGCAAACGTCTAACTACCAGCATAGATGACGCTAAAAGCTCACATTGCACAAACTATGTCGTTATGCCTGAAAAGTAGAAAGTGTGTGGATTGACTGAGGCTGTAGACATTTCAACTGCATTTACGTATCAGTAGGCTAGTCGCGTTAGGAGGCGTGGTATAGTGGTTAGAGCACACGCATACAAGACATGACGAAAAAATTTAATTGTGTTTTGAAGTGTTTAATAAAGAAACTACTTCAACCTCCCTCCAGAAAATCACATCCAAAGAAGTCCCCCTGATATTTTAGCTTAACTCTGGCGATGATGATAAACACCAGACGAAGGATCAGGAGAAAACGCCACCTACTGGTAATAATTACAATGCTAACCGTGTGTGTCGCTACGTTTTTTGTAACTTGAAACGAAACGTGGACCAGGCACAATAAGCTAGAAACCAAGGAACTATCAGGGACAGTCTAGAGACTAGGTGGATCGGTTTAAGTCGGGAAGAGCTACAGGAACGGGGTATTCGGAACTCATGAGAAAACTATCAAATGGATATTTCATCTTTAACAGGAAGTACAAGAGACAAGATATAGCCATGCTATCTGATAGTCAGGCCGCTTTTCGAGCACTTAGCTCCTATGATATTGATTCAAAGTTAGTATGGTACTGTCTGAAAGTCAGATGAACTGGCGACTAATAGAGCCAGAAATTTTCTTGGATTGAAAAGAGGCGTTTGTAAAGGCCTGCTTAGCGAAAAGTAGGATAAACGAGAGGAGTATACTTTTCTCAAATCAAACGAGTTAGAAAATGATTTAAGTATTGTATCAGGTTATTAAAGAATAGACTGAAAATGGTAACCGCCCTGTAGATCGGGCGTTGCCGACTCAATGAAGTTGTGAATAGAATGCGAGAAGTTTCAAACCCAATGTGCGAATTTCCTGAACGGAGAGCTGGAGCTGCACTAATGCATTTTAGATAAAGGCACCTACACTACTAAAACTAACCGACATTTTTCGTTAGGGCGACAGATTGGGAACTGATATTCTTAGAAAACCCTACAGTAGTCGAGAAGCGGAGAAGAGTTGGAAGGGTCGCAGTATTCTAATACCTTTTCACAATAAGAACAATAAAGGAAGTATTAAAGCATTTTTTTTTCTTCAAGTAAACGTACTTGGAGTAAAAAGCTTAGATAGGCATGAGGCAAAAACGAATTCTTTACTAAGTTTGTAGTCACTTGGGGACATTTAAAGTGCTCTAAACCCAATATTGTCTTTTTACTTATATACGTAGTCATGATGATGGTATTGTGTCATTTGAAGGCAAATGCTCTCAATATTTTGGAGTGTCGAAAGAAGCATTCGTGCTTCGGTTTTTTGAAACTTTGCCAGAAATCCGACCACCCTAAAATGGAATACATTAATGATGTCAAATCATACAACTCTAAGAACTAATTAAAGCATTACTTGATATTAAAATGGAAGGCTTTGAGACAAAATAGAGAAATTGGTTTCTAGTAAATGCCTACTTTAAGGTAGTGTTCGCATTTTCCATTAAGCATATAAGGTCGCAGTTGATTTCTTGTGAAAAGCACATCAAATCCACTATACGTTTGCGTTAAAATATAACCATGACAGTTTCATTTGTCAATTGCTGAATGCTGATGATTTTAGCAAAATAATAAATTAAATTTATTGAGTTAGTGTAGGCTTCAATTCACTTCCCTCGATTTATATGAGTTTTCTCAGAGATCGCTCTATAAGAGTCGGTCTCTTCCGACGAGTTCAGGGTAAACTCAGGGGTACCGCAAGGCTCTGTTCTTTCTCCTACTTCTTTACTAATATTTCTGAACGACTTTCTTCTTCTCACTTCTAATCCTATCTACTCTTTTGCGGATGTCAGCAACATTTGTCACTCATACTCTTTTGATCGTAGACCGAGGCTTTTGGAGGTTGGGGCGAGAAGGATGAATATGAACGCCACACTCACAAGTGACCTGGTGAAGGTCTCGAAGTGGGGTCGTGCGAACAGGGTCGATTTTAATGCACGTAAGATGTTGTCAATGTTGTCTTTTAACACACAGACATGGTGATGTGCTGTCATCTATGTCAATTGGTAAAGTGGATATTGGGGAATAAGATGCTCTTGATATTCTGGGCATGAGAATTCACTGTGCCGTTCGTTGAAATGATCACATATTTCAAGTGTCGAAAGAAGCATTCAAGTGCCTTGGTTTTTTGGGACGGTGCAAGGAATACTTCACTCCATCTGATCTCCTTAATATTTACAAGACCTATATCCGACCCAAAATGGTATTCAACCCTCATGCATGGGCCGGTGCTTTAAAGTCTATTTCGGAGCTTCTCGATCGCGTACAGGAGAGGGCGAAGATGCTCATCAATGACAGTAGGGTAGCCAACTCTATCGATTCATTGGAGCACCGTCGCAATGTGGCGTGTGTTTTATTGTTCTTTCAGTACTATAACGGAATGTATTCTAACGAAATTAAGGAATTAATTCCTAAAAATCATATATTTTTAGATAGTACTCGTATTTCTCGTAGAGCGCATCCCTTTGTAGTTGATTATCCAGTAAATCACACAACGCATTATAGGAAGAATTCGTGCTTTGGTCGCATTGTTCGGTTGTGGAATAATCTTCCAGCGAAAGTATTTCCTGCCACCTACGACATGAGTAAATTTAAATCTAACGTCCATAAACACTACTCCCTCTCTCCTCCTTTCAATAACCTATATTCCTAGTACCAGCACAATGCACTGCATGAGTAGGGGCCATTCCCTGGGTGCTGCTCTTATATAAAAAAGGGTATCATTAAGAGTCGGGCCTTATGCATAATTTTTTTTAACTTTTTTGCAGTGTATTTAAGTGTATTTTTTTCTGCTTTATTTTTTCACATTTTACCATAATTATCTATTTTTAAGTGGCAACGGAAAAGAAACAATCATTTTAATTAGGGATTTATTAACACTATAGAGAAGAAGAAGAAGAAGAAGAAGAAAAAAGCAATAACTGGGAGAAAAATAAACGAAAAAAAAAATTCTACATGAGATTAAATAAAATACAAAGAATTATACAAATAAATGAAACGAGACATTATTAAAAAGAGCAAAAACTATAATATTTTTACACTTTCAAGGGATATTTCAAGCTCAACCTTAGTAACGACATATGTAACTTATTTTTGATATTATATCGGGTGTTTCTTTTGCAGTTATACAAGCTTAAATTATTTTTTTTTTTATACAAGACCAGCACCCAGGGGATGGCCCCTACTCATGCAGTACATTGTACTGGTATTAGGAAAATAGGTTATTGAAAGGAGGACAGAGGGAGCAGTGTTTATGGACGTTAGATTTGAATTTACTCATGTCGTAAGTGGCAGGAATTACTTTCGCTGGAAGATTATTCCACAACCGAACAGTGCGACCATAGAACGAATTCTCCCTATAATGCGTTGTGCGATTTACTGGACAATCAACTACAAAGGGATGCGCTCTACGAGAAATACGAGTACCACGTAAAAATATACGATTTTCCTAAGGAATTAATTCCTTAAAATCATTAATTTCGTTAGAGCACATTCCGTTATAGTACCGATAGAACAATGAAACATACGCCACATTGCGACGGTGTTCCAATGAATCGATAGAGTTGGCTACCCTACTGTCATTGATGAGCATCTTTGCCTTCTCCTGTATGCGGTCGAGAAGCTCCGAAATAGACTTTGAAGCACCGGCCCATACATGAGAGTTGTATTCCATTTTGGTTCAGATATAGGTCTTGTAAATATAAAGGAGATCAGATGGAGTGAAGTATTTCTTGTAGTATTTCACTTGAATGCTTCTTTCGACACTTGAAATATGTGATCATTCCAACGAACGTCACAGTGAATTCTCATGCCCAGAACATCAAGAGCATCTGATTCCTCAATATCCACATTACCCATTGACACAGATAACAGCACACCACCACACCTGTGTGTTAAAAAACAACAATGACAACATCTTATGTGCATTAAAATTGACCCTGTTCGCACGATCCCACTCGGAGACCTTCACCAGGTCACTTGTGAGTGTGACGTTGATATTCATCCTTCTTACCCCAACCTCCAAAAGGCTCGGTCTACGATCAAAGGAATATGAGTGACAAATGTTGCTGTCGTCCGCAAAAGAGTAGATAGGATTAGAAGTGAGAAGAAGAAAGTCGTTAAGAAATATAAGAAAAAAAATAGGAGAAAGAAGCTTAAATTATTTTATATATAAAAGTGAATGTGTATTTGTATGTTGGCTTGTTTGTTTGAGCCTTATGGACAGCTAAACGGAGAAACAGATTTTGTTGAAATTTTAAAAGTATGTCTCCGTATGTATGGAAAGAACTGGAGGCTATAGTTAGTCCTAAACATATCAACTGGGCAATGCTACGCCCATACAAAGTATATATTGATTTGTCTATATCTTAAAAATGGTAACAGAAAGATTTTCTAAATTTGGCTCAAACAGATTTACTTGTATAGTCAAGGCAAATCATCAGACAGACAGTGGACTAAATGGGACGAGATTTCGTGATACCTCCCATACAAATTATATTGATTTCTGTATATCTTGAGGACGGTTAAAACTAAAGCTTCTGAATTTGATCAGAGTGACTTTAATGTCAATATAAATCATCAGTCAAAAATTGCGTTGAATTGGAAAAGCGGGCGTTATACCTCCTATATAAACTAAATAATGATTTCTTTATATCTTGAGAACGGTTAAGGCTAAAGTCTTATGACACTATGCAACAAGCGGAAATTCCTTTGATATTTAATATATTTTTTGATGCGCTATGGTTGCCTAACTTCAAACATCATCAGCATTTCAGATTCTATGGATAGTTTTTTTTCCAATTTTTTTTTCTAAAATGTAAGATTTTTGATTTACAATAAAATGACTTATTCGATTTCATTATGCCATATGTTTGAAAATTCAAATGATCATCTAATATCATTTCTTAATAAAGGGCCTGCCAAATAATTAGTTTTTTTTAAATGCCATAAAAAAACTGCTGAATATTTTCTCAATTTTTTTTTCTTTATTTGAAAGTACAATCCTTCCGGTTAATAATAGAAAATAATTTCATTCAAATGGCCGCCTCGGCTGGCCATACACGATCTGTCCAATTTTTAAGCACATTATCGATTGTGTGCAGCTGTATTTCACCAATGGCTTCACGAATATTGTCCTTTAAAGCGTCAATTGTTTTTGGCTTGTTGACGTAACACTTATCTTTGACAGCACCCCACAAATAATAGTCCAACGGTGTCAAATCGCAGCTCCGAGGTGGTCAAATGACATCAGCTCTGCGGCTGATAATTCGATCTTCAAAAACAGGGCGCAAAACATCGAGTGTATCTTCGGCTGTGTGGCACGTAGCGCCGTCCTGTTGAAACCAGATGTTGCTAATATCCTCATCTTCAATTTTTGTGAACAAAAATTCGTTCAATATGGCCCGATGACGATCGCCATTGACTGTAATGGCCACTTTTTGCTCATTTTCGAACAAAAATGGCCCAATTAAGCCTCTGGACCAAAATCCGCACCAAACAGTGCCTCGTCTTAGGTGTATCGGCTTTTCAATGTATGCGTGCGGGTTTTCTGTGCCTCAAATGCGAAAAATTTGCTTGTTTACATACCTGCCAAGATCAAAATGAGCTTCATCTGAAAAGATGATTTTTGATTCTGCAATATTACTATGATTTTCAAAGTAGTGTCGCAATTTTGCCCAGCGTTGTTCAAGCATATATACAACCATATTCGTTCAGCGGAAGGATAAAACTAATTATCTGTCAAATCAGACATGAGCTAAGTGTTACCTTCACGAAATAAGCACTATTTGAAAAAAAAACGTTAGATTGCGGATCCTTTATAACCCGTATGTTTGGAGTTATTGAGAAACAAATCGTTAATTTGTTTTCACAAAAAAAAGAAAGCAACAAATAATTGCCAGTTGCAGTATTTATTCATAAAGTTGCTTATAAGAGAAGTAAAATAAGCCATAATTCATGAAAATCGTTTGGTAAATACTTATTTTATTCCCAATAAAGTAAAAGTATCAAAGTTTTGTGAAATAAATTTTTGTTCTGTAATTGTCGAAAATGCCACTGTGCGTATGAGTGATATTTATGATTTTTGAAAAAAATATCGCTTATACGACACCTATAACATACAATTACAACAAAAAATTGTTGTTTTCAAACTAGTTACTTTCACTTTATTGGGAATAATATGTTGTTACGTTTTTACCTTTTTAAAAACGTGTGCTTATAAGTTCGTAGATTGTAGTCAAAATAAAATAAATTTTGTGTTTGATTTTAATTAAAATTCCTTTATTCAGCACAGGTATGTGCACCACTGTTTGTAATCTTTTTACAGGCAATAACAATTTTTATTCGTAATTACTCTGTCTGGTTACATTTTTGTAAACAACAACAATTACAGGACAGATCTTTCTACTTAAAGATCTTCCAACTCGATCGTTGTTACAACTTAGGTTCGATCACGACCTCTTCAACCAGAGTTTAGCCACACTAAACTCTCTTACACTGAGTTCAAACCAATAACACGTTCGCTGAGTTTACTTTGCTTACAACTGGCACTTGTTCGCTCGCATCGATGTGCTTTTTATATGGCTGAGTAAACAACACATCGAAAGCTCTCGAACCTCCATTTCTTTATTTCAAGTTCCTTTTTAGTGTTTTTGAAACCATGCGTATGTTAACATCTACCTTTTTTAGCTCTTAGCTCTATTTGTTGTTACTTGTTTATTGTCTGTTACTTGTTTTTTTTGCTGTTGCCGTGTTATCTTTATTTACTTTATCTCTGCTAATGTTTGCTGTTGTAGGCTTGTTTATGTGTAAACAGCACCTATAAGCTCATGTACAGTATTATTATATCTAATCTTATACATGTTATAGACTAGTATTAGCCTTCTAAAGAAATGTCCTTGTTAGTTAAAGGTTATATCATATTTGCAATAATAGTTTAAGGGCTTAGAAGCGAACTTAAAAAAGAAAATACTTGTCTTACGTAAATAAATTATTTGTATTCCCTTTTAAGCATGACTATAATAATGAACTTGTCTTATATCTCCAAAACTATTATACAGTTATTCAATGCTCTATACCAACAACGTTAATATTGGTGACAGTCTAAAGATGTTGCTCCCTTCTTTTGTGAAATAATTGAATGTTGTTGCAGCTTTTGTTTATTTATTTTAGCGATGTAATAAACGCTAAGATTCTCAATCTTATTTTTGTTACAATATGTATATAACAATCGGCTTTGACTAATCGACTAGAACCAATGACTCCGCCAGCCCATAAAGTGCATTGAGAAGTAATTTTCCGTGGATATAATGGTGTTTCGACAAAAGCTTGTGGATTATCGTCACCCCAAATGCGACCGTCTGCTTGTTTACGTACACATTCAACTAAAAATCAGCCGAAACTTATGCAACCGCAGTGCACAATAAGTTAAATGAACAGAACCATTACATATTTCGGTTAAAATTTTCAACAATTTGGAAGCATTGCTCTGATGGAAGTCAATGTTAAGCCAAACTAAGCCAACAGCTATCTATCAGCTGTTAAATTGGTTGTCAAAAGAGACAGTATTGCCAACTCAAAGTTATAAACCTCTAAGAAAACAAAAGCCCAAAAAAAAAAATTAAATTTTTAATTATATACGAGTAGAATGGTTTTTATATTTTGCGTAAAACTTAAAAAAACCTTAAAATGTAAAATTGATTTAATAATCAAATTCAGCGCTTTAAGTATAACTAAAGTCGGTTTTAAGCTGCTAGGCTTACAAAAAAAAAAAAAAAAAAAATTAAGAAGAATCAGTTTTAAATTTAATTAAACAACAATAATAATAATTTGATTTGTAGATAATCCAAGATGCAGTTCGATGATTTATATTTCTGCCTTGTAAATACTACTGAAACGTCAAAAGGCGAACAGATGCGGGACAGAACGAAATTTGCGGCTGCAAGCACTATCAAGAAAAGCAAGATATCAGCCCAACAAGGCCCCAGACAGCATTTTACTCATGTTATAATTCAGAAATTTTTCATTTCAAGTTGGCTTAAAAGTTGGCTAATTTGTGAGTGCTTGAACCAAAGATTAAAGTAAAATCGTTTCATAGTTTTGACCAAAATTTTTCTTAACATTCCTGTCATAAAAGACAAGTGTTATGAAAGCAAAAGTGACGATGGAAGACTTATCAACGGAACAATTTGGGTTTTAACCATCTAAGTAATGTCGTAAATTTCAAATGTTGGGTGTTATGCATGTGCGTGTGTATGTGGCATACTATTCCTTCATATAGCAGACATATTTTTCTTTTTGTAATTATTCAATGACCATATAAATAAATATTTTGTACAAACAATTTGTTATGACTTTTGTCAAAAAAAAAAGGAACAGAAATACAATAGCCCGGGGAAACGTTTATTTATTGTCTTGGAAAACAAAAACGAAATAAAATCAAATGTAAGTTTGAAAAAGAAATAAATATTTTATACGAAAGAAAACAGGTAACAAGTTGATAAGAATTTCATGTTTTTTTTTTACATAATTTTCATACAGAACACAGCACGTATGACTTTTCATAGGAAATATTTAAGAGAAAAATTTAAAAATAATATGAGGCAAGATTTATAGCATACAGGGTGTATCAATAAGACGTTTCATTATCAATAGCCCGTCATTTTAAGTGTTGTCAGGAGTCAACCTGTACATACTTGAGAGATGACAAATAAAAATCACGTCACTAATAAAATTTGAACGATATACGTTTCAACATCATATTGAAATTATTAAAATTCTCTAAAAAAATTGTGAAAATTACGGGGTCACTGCTTGCAAAGCTCAATTATTTTTGCGTCATCGTAAAGCACCTACGTGACCTTGCGGAATTAATGAAAATATTTCCGCTGTTGGGATAAGCTTAAGGAGAATATTGCTGTTGTAGCCCATAGTGTTGAGTTTGCCCATTTCTTTTCAATATTTGGAGTTGGGCATTCCACAAACCACCATCTCAATTATTATCTTAAATGCTAACTTAGTCATATTTTATACCCTTTCTCCCCATATTTTCCCCTTCTGGTCAAAATCAAATCATTTGTTCCTTCCAGAAAGACACTGTAGGTTTTGATTTTCAGCTGTATACAGTCTTCAAACAAACACATATTCATTTTTATATAAATAGTACTGGAGTAACCCTTCCCGCGTTGCTGGGAGCCTTTGTGTTGTACCTGCTTTATGACTGATGTGGATAGATAAGGCTTTAACTGCTACCATTCTCTAACTGACAAGTTAGTTAAACCAAATTTAGAAACTTCAACTCTAACCATTCTCAGGAATCAATGTTTAATTTGCATGGGAGATGCCACACCCACTTAGTTAATTTCGCTTATATTTCAACTGATGATGGATATTAATTACGAAGTCATTTAGACCAAATTTAGAAAATTCTAATCGTTCTCTAGATATAAAAAATCAATATTTACTTTGCATGGGAGCTGCTACACCCACCTTTCGAATTTGGCCCAATTTTTGACTGATGATTTGTATTGACCACAAAGTGATTTGGTCCAAATTTAGAAACCCTTGCTATTACCGTTATAAAGATATAGAAATATAAATATGAAGTTTATATGGGCGTGGCGCCGCCCAGTTAAACAATAGTGAAGCCACACAATGAATGCTGTAACAAATTTCGCTTTCAGGTAAAACTTATGCAATACAAATGCGTTCAATCTAACGTCAATGACTCGCGAACCAATGGACCTATAAAAAACCTGCGTATGCATAAAAACCTTGGTATTGACGTCAACTTTTGTTTAATGGTTTACAAAATAAAATCGGTTGGCGCATTTCAGAGAACATCAATTAAAATACATTTTATTGTGCTCTTTTATATATAGGGTGTTCGCCTGGAAGGTATACTACTTTACTTTGCCGCCATTTTGGTAAACATTAGTCCTGACAGTTCATATTTGGCAGTCGTGAAGTAGAGACGTGGCAAATTTATTATAGAAAAGTATTCAGTAAACCAATGTGTTCTAATCGTTACAACATTTTATCAAAATCAATCATCGATTACAGTGACGATGAGAAAGTTATGTGAAATTTCATTTTCATTTGAATGGTTATGTGAATAAACAGAATAGTCGGTTCGGGGCAATGAAAAACCCTCAAATTATTCATCAATCACCTCTGCATTCACTAAAAGTGATAGTTTGGTGTGCAATTTGGTCAGGAGGAATCACTTTACCTTACTTCTTTGAAACTGAAAACGGCGTAACGGTAATTGTCAATGGGGAGCGATATCGTGATATATACGTTTAAAATATCCAACCTTTGTTTTACTGCAGATATTAAAGGCTTTCTAGAAGGCTTTCGAGCATTGTACCCAGCTCTATGGAGTACATTCCTCATAGTTTATGAGGGCACGCTAGTAGTTGAGTTTTGTTACTACCTTTTACGTATTTGAGGAGTGAATTTTTTTGGGTTCAGCTTTAACAGCATTTCCTATATAGCGTTCCTCTCACAATGACAATTTTTTTTTGGCGTTATTTTCTCTGCAAACTTCCATTATTCAAACATTTAAACAGTTTTCTGTTTGATATTCTGTATTTCACATAATAACTTATTTTCCGGATACAATTTTACCATCACCATTCTCAGCTTAAGTGGTATTTCCTTTCCTCGACCCATTTCGATTTTCACTTTTGAGAAAATTGTGATAAAAGTTCTTATTTTTATATATGAGTTCATAGTAACAACTCATATTTAAAAATAAAAACTTTTATCACAATTTTCTCAAAAGTGAATATTTTAACATTGGCCCAAGCCACTGAAATATAACCTTACACGCCTCTATTGATACACACATTGTATTTTTGTATGTTATGTTCAGTGAGCGTTATAATGAGGTTGAATATGAATAAAGGATATGTTGGCTTCTTATTATTTTTATTGTTCTTATTAACTACTCTGATTCTGATTCTGCTTCTGATTCTGCTTCTGATTATTATTAATAATAATATTGTTGTAAACATCATAATAAAGTACACTACGCGACATAAGTAAATATGTGATGTAAAGAAAATAAGATGATTTGATTGGTAATTTAGCCCGTAGCGTTGCTACCAACCAATATGCATTTCGTGTAACAATTGTCAACTGAACTTTTATAAGCTTTTGCATTAATTCATTTCCGTAACAATAAAATTTGTAACTGTATTCTGATTTAAATTAAAAAAATTTATATAAAATTTATATAAAAATTATTAAAAAGGCCTGAAAGGCGTATTAACTATTACAACTTATTTTTGAACACGTACGGCATACTAGACTGGTATGGTGAAATAGAGTGCTTTGGTGTTAGAAACGTCAGACAAAGTCCTCACAAATCGTAGAGGGCATACACACTGCTGTAGCTTATTTTAGGTGATCATGCGAAGCATAATGGAGAGGAGTTCGTGAAGGGCATATACAACTTAAATTTAAATTGGAGGCAATGTTTAATATTTTCTAGATTGATAGCTCCAATAAGCCGGTGGGAATAGTTGTCGCCGAGCGAGAGACCTACACGGGTAGATGAGGTAAACCAGGCCATCCTCCTCTTCAACCGATCGACAGCCACGTTAGAATTCTTCGGAGCCTTTGTACCTGCTCACAAATGATGCAATTATCTGTGTGAATAAATACAGCAGATGAGATTCTCCAACGGTCCAGTTTAAACAGTTGATTGACACGTTTCCTACCCAACCTGCAGCACGAATCACACTCTGTATAGGAAATTCCAGCTTCCAACAAATTTATTATTAATTCGCGTAACATTCCATGAAGAAACATGAGAACTTCTCTCAGTCAATAAGCTTCACCCGATTCCATTTTTAAACTCATTGAAAGGTACCTACAGTTTAACACCGGCTCCAAACGGCAAAGGCATTTAGAGAAGTTTTCAATAGTATTTTATACTCATAACCAGTTACTAGCTAATGTTATGAGGTGATACCGCCTGTCGAAAGACTTTTTTCTTTTTACAATGGTCTGGCCTGTTATTGAACCGATGACCTTCTGGTTGGTAGGCGGGTGTCTTATTCACCATACCACAGCGCTTCCAACAAATACTTCTGTCAAATAGACAACTTAAGAAATGAAAGAGGTACACCCACCCTCGCGTTCAGATGATCCACAAGAACTGTGCACGCCATAGCGAGTTCATCGACAGAATAGATGCTCGGGATGTTCCTGTGACTGGGAACTCAAATAGTATCCCAAGGGAATCACGACAGTCCCCAACTACCTTAGAGTTAAAGGTCACATCCGAAAAAGATCTGATTGCCGTCTGGGCTGGTATTGAACCGATGACCTTCTGGTTGGTAGGCGGGTGTCTTACCTTCCAACAAATACTTCTGTCAAATACACAACTTTAGACTTGAGAGAGAAAGAGGTACACCCACCCCCGCGTTCAGATGATCCACAAGAACTGTGCACACCATAACGAGTTCATCGACAGAATAGATGCTCGGGATGTTCCTGTGACCGGGAACTCAAATAGTATCCCAAGGGCATCACGACAGTCCCCAACTACATTAGAGTTAAATGTCACACCCGAAAGAGATCGGATTGCCGTCTGGCTGTCAGAAGAGATATTTGTATATGTCCTTGGTAGGTGACTGCGTTACTCCGGACTTACTCTGCAGCATAATAAATGGCCATCACTTCGTCCTGAAGCATACGACAGTAATTCGGGAGTCGGAAAGATACTCTAAAGTTAATAATTGTGGAAAAAATTTCACTGCCCACCCTGTTTTAAAGTCTAAAGCTTTCCGCATAGACCTCCACTGAGGATGATGTAGCCATAAGCCCAATCATCTCTCCTAGCATTCACGATGTGGAATCTCCTATACGGTTCTAGTCCATATAATATAGTCCATATCACCCAGTATCCGAGGTTCCTTAGATAAAAAAGAGAAGTGCCCTGAGAGGATAACATGCCAGCGTGACATAGAGTCTAGTTTATTGTTTGACGTGTAGCCGAGGTGGAAGCCAGCCAAGACAAACAAAAAGGTTTTTTGTAAAAATTGTACGTAACGCAACCGTGATGTGATCTCCTAACCTTGTCAAGAAGTTTGACACCACAACATTTATCTAGGGCGGTCCACCAGAAGATCACTCCACTCAAACAAACGCTCAATGGTTTTGTTAAATAACGAGAACACTTTAAAGAAGTCATTACAAGTAGTAAAGTGTAATCTCATGATTGATTGATTGGTCATTAGCTTTGAAAGGTAAAACAGTTATGATGTCTTGTTTAGTAACATAAGTTGTTTTTTTGGTACATCACTCATAAACTGATGGAAAATATTCCACTATTAAGCGAGTATGAGGGTTCTTTTATTGACAGACGCTTAAAACACTTCATATTTTTGCCAATTTCGTACAGTTATCTATTTTAAAATTTGATTGAAATAATTTAAAAAAAAACACTATGCGACAAAAGAGAACGAAGTTGAAATACGTATCGAAAATTGCAAAAGATTCTTGTTATATTCGATAGCACCTATCAAAAAATTAAGCATTTTTTTGTCGCACTGTGTAATGTATAAATGGGTACAAGAGCTACAATTTTAGTCTAAATTTTGTTTTTTTCATTTTTAACAAAAATTAATTTCTACCATTTACTTATGTAGTATACTGTCTTTGTGTCACTGTGTATATGTCAACTGCACTCTTATAAGAAGCCACCAAATGAAAAAAATGAAATCAAAGAAAAACAAAAATATATTTTAAGAAATAAAAATGATGATGGAAAAAAACAGCTAAAGAAAGAGAAATGAAAAAAAAAATTGGTAAAAATAATAGAGTTGACAAGGCATCAAGTCATAGTTTTTTGTCTACTCCATTTCCTCTCTGCTTTTCTTATACTCGTAAGCATATGTATGATACTGAACACGTATCCAAATACATATATTTTACATATCATACAGCATAAGTATGTGTGGAATGTGTATGTATGTGTGTTGTTTTGTGGTTTCTACTGATGTGTCATATAAATTCAATCCTATAGTTGCACACATTTTTTTTCCTTTTTATTGAGTCCATATCTTGATTTTTGTTGTATAAAGTATTTCTTGTAATCTTACAGCAGCACAGTGTGTAACATGGATATATGATTTGGCAAATTGTTGCCCGAAAACATAAAAGTTTGTTTATTAAAACATATATTATTATTATTGTTTTCTTTGCATCCTGTAAGGATCATAGGAACATTCCAAATTCTTTCCCCTGAGATCTATCCAATGCCAACGTTTCGACTTGATTCCAGCTATTGCTGCCGTCTCCAGGTATGGTCTGGTCAATTTTGTCTTCTACTTTCTTTCCGATTCCATTCTATGGTCGCTTTGGATATATCATCACCGGACTTTAGTAATATAAGCTCTATCCATCTCCACTTCTTTCTGACAATTTCGGTTTCTATTTGAATTTGACTTATTTTCTGGCAAAATATTCTCAATATTCGTTGCAAGCATCGGTTTGTGAATGTTTAGATTACCGTTACGTCCTTTATTATTGTGGTCAATATTTTCTGGCGGCCAAATGCCAGATTGGGTGTGGCGTGGTGTAGTGGCTAGAGGGCACGCATAGCAACACAAACGACCCAGGTACGAGTCCCAGCAGAGGACATGGCGAAGAAAAAATTTAATTGTGGTTTCGTATGTTTAATAATAAAAAAAGGCTTCAACTTCTTCCCTCCAGACATCTCCATCTAAAAAAAGCCACCATGACCCTTCTCGCATACCTCTGGCGATGATGGCAAACATCAAACAAATGATCAGGAAAAACACGCCACCTACTGGGAAAAAATTGCAATGCTAAAGTAAAGATCACCACCAATTAGCAAGGATCTTCACCACTACATACAAAAAAAAAATCGTATGGAGAAAGCTACAGCGGATTAATCATCTGCTTAGCTTGAACTATCAAATTGGTTAAAGAAACTGAAACAAAGCAATAGATGCTTTGTGGAAAGCCAATATGCTCCCTAGAGGTGTGACGAAAAAAAAAAATGCCAGATTGCCGGCGTTTTCCATATTTTCGCGCTCGTAACACCAGGTGATGTTAAGATGCTCCCAAGGTAGCAGAATGATGTTACGTCCTCCAAATTTTGATTATCAATATGGAGTTAGTACTGAGTCCTGCTTTTGATGCCTCAAACTGCACTGAGTCCCTTTTTCCCTACTTGTCATCATATCTATGCGCCAAGAGACAGATGCCATCGGCATAGTTGAATAGCATTGGAAAGAGTACGCATCCTTGTCTTATTCCAAACCTGACAGCTATGGCACGGCTGAAGCTTTCTTCTGGGAGAATGCGGCAACTTATAATATCAATAGTCTTCCTATCTGTTCCTTTACAAGCTGGTACATTTTAAATTGTTGATATCTCGAAATCTAAGGTGTATATTTTGTCAAGTGGCTTTCATTATCTCGGGGATTTCGAGTGGTGCCGTCGGAATATCTTTCCTAATGGTGTGCTGTTCGCAATCGCCCAGATATTGACTTATTTACCCATTACATTTGCGAATTGATTTGACGTTTGCAAAGCTGACTGGGACTCTTTTATTTTCTGCTCAGACGCTCTCGATCACAAGTGAAGATGGCATAAATTTCGATCTTAAATATCGAAAGGTTTATGCACACAGGTATACTATTATCCACACAGGACTACACAGAGAGGACTTAATTGGCAGATGTATTATTTTAATATCTGCTATATAGAATGCCATACTATTAATCCTAGAAAGACCCCCGAGCACATAAAACAGTGGGTTTATTAGTTTTTTTTTTACAAAAATAAAAAAAAAAATTTTCGAATTTTTCGTTGGAAAAACTAGCACTCGTTGCAGGGGCATGATGGTGGTTAGATTTTAGGGTATTAAAAATTAAAGAAAAAAAAATTTGGAATTTGGAAATGAAAAAAATTAAAAATTATAAAAAGAAATTTTTTAATTATATTAAGCATATTTTTATGTTTTTATTTATTTTTTTTAATTAAAAAATTAATTTTGTTTTATTTTAAAAAAATTTTAATTATTAAATTATAAAAATTTTTTTTTTCAAATTAGAGAAAAAAATTTCCTTTTAATTAAAAAAATATATATTTTTTAATATACAAGAAATTTAATTAACAAAAATTAATATTTTTAAAAGTAAAAAAATGAGAAAAAATAATTTTTAATTTTAAAAAATGAGGAATTTGAAGAAAAAATAAGAATCAAAATTAAAAAGAATTAAAAAAAACATTTTTTTGTATTTAAAACAATATGAAAATTTTGTTAATTTTAAATTAACTAATCAATTTTTTAAATTTATATTTAAAAATATGAAAATCTTGTTAATTTTAAATTAATTAATCAATTTTTTTATATATAAATTTAAAAAGAAGAATCAAAGTTAAAAAGAATTAAAATTTAATTTTTTTTATTTAAAAAAATATGAAAATTTTATTAATTTTAAATTAATTAATAATTTTTTTTTTAAATTTATATTTAAATTTATATTTAAAAAAATTGATTAATTAATTTAAAATTAACAAAATTTTCATATTTTTTTAAATACAAAAAAATTTCAATTTTAATTCTTATTAATTTTGATTCTTATTTTTTCTTCAAATTCCACATTTTTTAAAATTAAAAATTATTTTTGCTCATTTTTTTACTTTTAAAAATATTAATTTTTGTTAATTAAATTTCTTGTATATTAAAAAAAATATATTTTTTTAATTAAAAGGAAATTTTTTTCTCTAATTTGAAAAAAAAAATAATTTCTTTTAATTTTATTTTCTTCATATTTTTTTAATTTTTTTTTAAATTTAAAAATATTAATTTTTGTTGTTTTTTTTAAATTATAAAAAAAATAATTTATATTTTTAATTAAAAAGCAAATTTTTTTTCTCTAATTTAAAAGAAAAATAATTTTTTTTAATTTTATTTTCTTCAAATTCCTCATTTATAAAATTTTTTTAATTTTAAAAGTATTAATTTTTTCTTAACTAAAAAAAAAATTATTAAAAAAAATTGTTTTTCTCCAATTTCCTCATTTTATAAAATTGTTTAATACCCTTTAATCTAACCATCTACCTCATCCCTAGCAAAGAGTAGTAGTTTTCCCAACGAAAAATTCGCAAAAAGGGAATACAAAAAACGCTACACCGTATTTTTTAAAAAAAAGTGTTGCCCTGTGTAACCATGAGTGACAAAAAAATTAAATGAAATACTTTTTCATAAAATGCTACTTTTGTTCTTGTGTTTCTTTGGTATTAAATGGTTGATGGTGGCAACAAGTTTGCTTTTTATTTTCTTTTTCCCTCTTTATATTTTGCCTTTTGTTGCTTTTGTTGTTTTTTCACAATTTATTTACTCAATGAGTATACATGTTTATTTAGTTGTCGTTATTGTTGTTGTAGTCGTATGTTTTATTTTATATAATAATAATAAAAATAATTTGCAATTTCCTATTGTATGAGTTATAACAAAAGGATACCAAATAACAGTGAGTATATGTATGTGTTATAATTGAGCTTTAATAACAATAAAAATAATACGTTAATTGAAACAAATACAATAATTGTGTAAAGCAAACAATAACAATAACAACTATTAAATTAAAAAACTAGAAAAAAAGACAAACATTATATTACATTACACTGTCATTTCAAAATAATATTGAAAACAAAGAAAAACTGCTCAACCGGTTGCTCGTGTTATTGTCGTAATTGACTTCAAACTGATTTGATTAAATAAATTGAATTAACATTAGTTATTATATATAAAAATAAAAGGAAATAAATTATGTTTAAACAATAAATTAAAATAGTCGGCGTAGCGGCTGACACAATCAGCCGCATTCTAGCATCTAACATATATTTTTTATGTATAAATAAATAAACAAAAGCTGCAGGAACAATTTTACGTGCTGTTTACAAATAACCAAATCTACAACAACAACCATTAGCAGAGGTAAACTAAATAAAAATAACACGGCAACAGCAATATTTAAGCAGCAAAGAAATCAAGTAACAGACAATAAACAAGCAACAACAAATACTAAGAGCTGAAAGAGATAGATGTTTACATACACATGGCTATAAAAGAACTAAAAAGAAATTTAAAAGAAAGAAATGGAATCTACCTGAAATATCGAGAGGTTCGAGAGCTTTCGATGTATTGTTTACTTAGCCATATAAAAAGCATATCGATATGAACAGCAATCAGTTTACGTGTCGTAAACTCAGCGAGTGCAGTTTAAGTAAAGTTAACTCAGCGAATGTGTTATTGGTGTGAAGAGATTGTATAAGGAGTAAGCTCGTGCAGTTAGTAGTGAAGTAAAAACAAGTTTAGTTGGAGCTAACTCAGTAAAGAGAGTTAAGTGTGGAAAGGTTGTGATCGAACCTAAGTTATGACTACGATCGTGTTGGAAGATCTGTCGAGTATTTGTTGTTGTTTACAAAGTTGTAAACAGACAGAGTAATAAAGAATAGAAATTGTTATTGCCTGTAAAAAGATTACAATCAGTGGTGCGCATAATTATGTTGAATAAAGGATTTTTAATTAAAATCAAACACAAAATGTATTTTATTTTAACTACAATCTACGAGCTCATAAATATACGTTTTTAAAAAAGTCAAAACGTACTATATAATTAAAAAAAAATATTTTTAAATCCAAAAAAATTATTTTTAAATGACAAATAAAAAAGTGCTTATACACAAAGACATATTTTCTTTTTTTTGTTTTTCATGTAAAGCTACACAAAAAATGTTTTTTGTTTTCTGTGTTAGTGAAATATGTTTTAATCGTTTTACTAGCAAAGTACTGAACCGATTTTAACAAAATTATATATATTGTGCACATCTGCACAGAAACAGCTTTAATCCCATATATATCATTTCGAAATCGGTGTAGTGTTCTACTACGTATCGGGCGTAAAAGGAAGACAAAGAAATGTGTTACCCTATTAATTATATAGATAAACTTAAAATATACGGAGCGTATGAGTAATACCATACAAAATAACGAAATAATATCACTTATACGTCCACAAGAATTCATATAAGATACGAATGAAGACCTTTGTTTTTGTTTTTGTTTTTGTTTTTGTTTTTGTTTCTGTTTTTTTTTTTTTTAATTTAACAAATAGTTTTAAAACTCAAATGATCTTACATTCAGGGAACAAAGGCAAATATTTGATTTTAACTTTAACTTTAACTATTATCCGATTTCATACATTTCTTTTTAATAAATTTTGAAAGTACGTTGAACCATATCATGCTCCAGGACAGCTTAGATACTGTGGAAATTTCTTTTGAAAATTAGTGCTCTGCTTGACAAAGGCCTATAAGGCATTATGTGAATTTAAAAATTCAGATGAATATGGCTATAAAAAAAACGAGGTTAATAAAGTGAAAACTCTGAATGAAAAATTCAAAGAGATGCCAAACAAAAAAGAATTTTTATGAATTGCATCATGTTATTGCATCATATTGTCCATATTGCTCAATCATTTTTTGTATATTCAAAACTTCAATGACTGGTGCCTCAACAAAAGATAGTGGATGTGTGTTATAAGGCATATAAAGTGTCCGCCAAATAATATTTTTTGTTTTTTTGAAAATGCTATAAAAAAACTACTGAATATTTTCTCAAATTTCTTTTTTTTTATTTGAAAGTACAATCCTTCCGGTTAATAATGGAAAATAATTTCATTCAAATAGCTGCCTCGGCTGGCCATGCAATAGCCTACACGATCGGTCCAATTTTTAGGCACATTATCGATTGTGTGCAGTTGTATTTCACCAATGGCTTCACGAATATTGTCCCTTAAAGCGTCAATTGTCTCTGGCTTGTTGGCGTAACACTTATCTTTGACGGCACCCCACAAATAATAGTCCAACGCTGTCAAATCGCCGCTCCGAGGTGGCCAAACGACATCATCTCTGCAGCTGATAATGCGATCTTCAAAAACAGGGCGCAAAACATCGAGTCTAGCTTCGGCTGTGTGGCACGTAGCGCCATCCTGTTGGAACCATATGTTGCTAATATCCTCCTCTTAAATTTTTGTGAACAAAAATTCGTTCAACATGGCCAGATAACGATCGCCATTGACTGTAACGGCCACTCCTTGCTCATTTTCCCAGAGAAATGGCCCAATTATGCCTCTAGACCAAAATCCGCACCAAATAGTGACTCGTCTTGGTTGTATCGACTTTTCAATGTATGCGTGCGTGTTTCCTGTGCCCCAAATGCGACAATTTTGCTTGTTTACATATCCGCTAAGATCAAAATGAGCTTCATCTGAAAAGATAATTTTTTTTTGGCAAAATCGGCATCTTCTGTAAGTCGATCGCAGGCACAGATTCTCAGCGTTGTTCAAGCGTATACACAACCATATTCCTTCAGCATGAGCTAAGTGTTACCATTCACGAAATAAGCACTAGTTGAAAAAAAAAAAAAACGTTAGATGCCGACCCTTTATATTCTCGAACCGCTTTAAAAGCCTTTACGTACTTTGAATTAAGTGTTCCTTTATACGGTTAAGCATTAGTTTTCCATGTTTTTAAATGACTGAAGAAAATATAAGTTTTTATAATCAATCTGAATCAAAAATTGCCATGATGTAGGGTACTATTAGACGAGGTAATTTAAAATTAAGTATTTTTCCTAAAGGATTTCTTTTGACCTCCTTTTAAATCGAAAAAATCAGTAACCGGAAATCCCTAAAGGGCTCCTAAAAGTCTAAAGTAATAATAATTTAATATATTTATACGTTTATTATCATAAGACATACACACATATTGTAAATTTAAGTGTGCTGGTAGTGTATTATAATAGAATTACAGTGGAAAACAAAATAAGTTTAAATGGCCACTTAAACGATTGTCTTAAAACATTTTGCTACTCTAACCAGCTTGATCTTCTGTCAAAGGATTTGTTTAGAAAAATTTGATAAATTTTTGCAACGACTAACCCGCACTTATGTACATATGTATGTATGTGGTTGGGCAAACTAAAGAACTTTCCAGCCTAAGCATTAACGATTGGACGCTGATAAATTAATAAAATCTTTCTTCTTATCTAACTGATTATTAAAGATACTGCTTGAAGAGCTAAAAAGCTGTCTTTACAAGCGTAGCACAAATCTCTGTGCTCTGTTAGAAATTTGTATATTTTATTGAATATATTTTGTATTAAAATTTATGATCGACACTTTTACACCTGCTCCTGTTTTCGAATACTTTTTCATACGACAAACAAACTTTAATATTTACATACAAACTGCTGCTCATTCACATTCATATTTGCAACGACCTATGAAGTATTTGAATTGAACTTTCCCTTTCGTCTTCTTTGATTCTATTTATTCACTTATTTTTTGTTTCCAGCTTTCTTCTTAGTCTTTTTCTTCGTAGTTGGTTTTAAATATTGGTTCTACCACTTGTAACTTATATTTTTATACAAATAGTACATCATATGTTTGTATGCGTGTGTACAACATATGTATTTATGCTCCTTAATATCGGGTCCGCCATATAATGGTTTTTTTTTCAACTTGTGCTTATTTCGTGAATGGTAACACATAGCTCATGTCTGATTTGACAGATAATTAGTTTTATCCTTCCGCTGAACGAATATGGTTGTGTATACGCTTGAACTTCGCTTCGCTAAGTGGGCTTGCGATCGACTTACAGAAGATTTCGATTTTGCCAAAAAAAATCATCTTTTCAGATGAAGCTCTTTTTGATCTTGGCGGGTATGTGTAAACAAGCAAAATTGTCGCATTTGGGGCACAGAAAACCCGCAGGCATACATTGAAAAGCCGATACACTCCAGACGAGTCACTGTTTGCTGCGGATTTTGGCCCAGAGGCATAATTGGGCCATTTTTCTTCGAAAATGAGCAAGGAGTGGCCGCTACAGTCAATGGCGATTGTTATCGGGCCATGTTAAACGAATTTTTTTCACAAAAATTGAAGAGGAGGATATTAGCAACATTTGGTTTCAACAGGAGGGCGCTACGTGCCACACAGCCGAAACTACACACTCGATGTTTTGCGCCCTGTTTTTGAAGATCGCATTATCAGCCGCGGAGCTGATGTCGTATGGCCACCTCGGAACTACGATTTGACACCGTTGGACTATTATTTGTGGGGTGCCGTCAAAGACAAGTGTTACGCCAACAAGCTAGAAACAATTGACGCTTTAAGGGACAATATTCGTGAAGCCATTGGTGAAATACAGCTGCACACCATCGATAATGTGCTTAAAAATTGAACCGATCGTGTAGGCTACTACATGGCTAGCCGAGGCAGCCATTTGAATGAAATTATTTTCCATTATTAACCGGAAGGATTGTAGTTTCAGATAAGAAAGAAAATTTTAGAAAATATTCGGTAGTTGTTTATAGCATTTTCAAAAAAAAAAAAAAAATTATTTGGCGGACCCTTTATATACTCAATTTATTAGTTACTCTTTTTCTCTCTCTCTATCTCTCTCTCGCGCGCTTTCTCTTTTATCTACATACGCACTCACTTAAAATGATGAGCTAGACAAGTTTGCCTGCAAGGCGTAAAGCTAAGTTTCGAATATATTACAAACGTGTGTAACAACAACAACAATGACAACAACAACCGCACCCTTAAATAAGTAAAAATAAAGAAAATAAAACACATACACACACACACACAAACACGACAGAAAAAGAAATTAATGAAATTGAGGTGCCCCTCCCCAGTTTACTTCTGCATATACTCGCACTTAAATAAACAAATTTGCAAATAAAGAAAAATAAAAATAAAAATAAAAAAGAAAAGAAAAACAAAAATAAACAAACAGACCGAACTGATACATATGTGTGTATAGACATTGTAGACAAGGCGTTTATAATAAGCGATTTATTAAGGCGCTACAATAAGGAACCTTAGGGTTAGAGTCTTGTAGATAAGTTTTTCCATTATTTGCTTTTTTTGAGATTGCCAACATGAGAATTTATTTTGACGATTTTTGGTTCAAGAATATGTGTATTAAACATTGCTCCGAAAATGGAAATGCTAAAGAAAAAATTCACCACATCAGAGCTTATTATGAACTTTTAACTATAAAATTTATTGGCTTGTGTCAAGGCTTAAGAACTGCTAAAATTACCTGCTCTCATTAAGTGTGCTACCATCCGCATGGATCGATTACGTTTTGTGTTTATAAAGTTATTTTAGACCATTTGGATTAACGTAGAAAAATCGAAGATTCGTGTCTGTGCTAGGTGGTCTGTGAGTTGGTGATCATTTGGCTGTCGATAGTCGTAAAGTCTCTTTAGGCGCAAGTAAATAATATTGTAAAAGCGAATTTGCTGTATTAAGACAAAGTGCAGTAAAGTTACAGTGGAATTAAAAAAAGTATTTTTTTTTTATTTTAACGCAATATAAACGAACTCCAACGTTTCAAAAAGGTTAAAGTGTAACAATATGAACAGATTTCCTCCAAATTGCACTCTGAGCTAAAATGATCATGCAGCGTTATCTATCGGGTGTTTTTTAGAGGTTTCTACATTTGAATTGGCAACACTGCTTTAGTTGACAACCGATTTAATAGCTGATAGTTGCTTTTATATAGTTTGGTTTGATATTTCATTATGGATAGACTTGCAACAGAACAACGCTTGCAAATTTTTAAGCTTTTCAATTAAAATAATGGTTCTGTTCGTCAAACTTCTATTTATGATGTCCATAAACGCCATGCGTTTTTGGACCAAGTTTACTCTTACTGATAATATGCATCCCATGAAATGCTGAACAGTACGCACTGAAGAAGCTGTAGCTAATGTACAGGGAAGCATTGAAAAAGATCCAAATCAATCAATTCGTTGCCGTTCCTAGCAACTGTGTATGTCATTCCACTTTGTGTAAGAGTAGAGTAATCCCTCCCTCTTTTATACTTGAAAAAGATATTTCTCATAAGAAGAATTTAAAAGAATGTATTAAAGGTTTTAATTTAAAACTAATGATTTGTATTGACTACCAAGTCATTTAATCATTCAGACTAAGTTCAGAATCTGCCAACCGTTCTCTATACATACAAATATCTATATTTGCTTTGTATGGGAGGTGCCACTCCTACCTAACCAATTCCACTTACTTTTCGGGTGATGATTTATATTGACCACAAAGTTATTTGCACAAAATTTAAAATTTTTTCCTATTACTGTTCCCTAGGTATACAAAAATAAGTATTTACTTTGTATGGGAGGTGCCACACCCACTTATTCAATTTCGCCCATATTTTCACTGAAGATGTGGATTAACTACGAAATTATTTAGACCAAATTTAGCCCCATTCACTATTACCCTTCCAAAGATATAGAAAAATTAATATTTATTTTGTATGAGAGGTGCCACTCCCACTTATCCAAATCCGCCCACTTTTTGACTGATGATTTGGTTTAACCACAAAGTTATGTGAGCCAAATTCAGAAACTCATTGTTACGTTTTTATATTATAAACGGTAAATAAAAATTGTATATGGGCGTGGCACAGCCTAGTTGAATAAAAACAATCTGTGAAAGACACTTTTCCAATGTATGTATTTGTTTGTAAATTGGTTTAGTCTAACTCATATAAAGTTTAAATGCTGTAACAAATTCCGTTTTCAAGTAAAACTTACGCAATACAAAGGGGTTCACTCTAACGTCAATAACTCGCGAACCAATAGACCTACAAAAACTGCATATACATAAAAACCTTGGTATTGAATTCATCTTTTGTCGTTTGGAAAATTTCAGAGAACATCAATTACAACGCATTTTATAGTCCTTTTTTATATATAGATTTTACGAAACGATTTTGACTTAAAAGTTTTCGAAGAATTAAAGTCAAGCGACAATTGTATGCGTCCCCAATTCTGCGAATTGATATCGATATTGAAATTCCATTAAAAATGTTGTTTTCTGAAGAAACCCATTTGTGGATACGAAAATAAGCAAAATTATTACACTTAGAGAGAGAATTAACCATAAGGTTTTATCAAAACACAATTATATCCACAGATAATTACGTTTTGGTGCGTTAAATGGGCTGGCAGAGTCATTGGCCCATATTTTTCCAAAACGATAATGGTCAGAACGTCAATGTGAACGGCATAGTAATATGATTGGAAATTTGTGCATACCTCAATTAGCTGGCCAGAGACAATTGAACACCTGGAAATCAACATTCGAAGAGTTATTGGCGAAATACGCCGCATATACTGTGAAAAGCTTGTGAAAATTGGTGTTCCAGATTGCGCAATGTTGTTGTTGTCATTCTGTATAGAACGCTTAGTTGGAACTCGCATATTGTTGCCGTTCGGAACAATTCGATAGGGCTCTTTGGACAAGTCCTTCTTCTTACTATAAGACACGTGGATTTATGCCGAGACCGACGCTATGGATATATGTCGCTATTATTCGGCCTATTATCATTAATGCGCATAGCTTGGTGGAGAAAGACTGAGGCTGAAGCTACCACCTTGAATAACTTAGGTAAAGACTCGCCTGCCTCGCCAACAGCGTCCTTGGACGCCTTGATTGGCTTAACACTTCTTCACATATAAAGCGTGTTTTTTAAAGAGGTATGGAAATTTAAGTTGGCATTACTTTTCAAGATGGCGACCGATTTAACAGCTGTCAAGTGATTTATTCTCAGTTTGGCTTGGCAATTCATCATGAATAGACTCACGCCTGAACAATGCTTGCAAATAGTGCAATTTTCATTTTTAAAAAGTGATTTTTTTTTACGTCAACAAACAAAACTGCCGCATTTGGAGTGAAGGTAATCCTCAAGTGTATGTTTAAACACCGTTACATTCAGAAAAACTGACTGTTTGGAGCGCTTTATGGGCAGTCAATGGTGATCGGTATAGAGCCATGATTATTAGCTTTTTTATTCCTGAATTGAATAACCATGATGTCCAGGAGATGTGGTTTCAACAAGACGGCGCAACATGTCACACAGCTAGCGCCACAATAGATTTATTGAAAAACACGTTTGGTGACCGCCTAATTTCACGTTTTGAACCTGTGAATTGGCCTCCAAGATCTTGTGATTTAACACCGTTAGACTACTTTCTGTGGGGCTATGTAAAGTCATTGGTCTATGCGGTAAAGCCACAAAGGCTTGACCATTTGGAAAATAACATTCGCCGTGTTATTGCCGATATACGGCCACAAATGTTGGAAAAAGTTATCGGAAAATGGACGTCCAGATTGGACTACATCCGCGCCAACCGTGGCGGTCATATGCCAGAAATCATATTTAAAATGTAATGCCACAAAATTATCTTTCGGATAAATAAAATTCATCGCAATCGAATAATCCATCGTTGTTTTATTGCAACTTAAAGTTCTATACCTCTTTAAAAAACACCCTATATTTAATGAGGATGGCTGCATGATCGGCGGCAAAGTTTTTCGTCAATGGATCCCGTAATGCGTCGGGAAATCTATCCATTCTACGTAGGGCGGTGGTTGGAGAACGATCTTCGGCCCTAGATATTACGCTTCAAATTCTATACCGATGGCTCCAAAATAAGTGACTGTGTCGGACTTGTAGATCACACTGGGGAGATCGCTGAGTATCTATCAGGCTGAGATTGTGGCCATTCCCATATGTGCGTAAATCATCCTGGAGTGCTAAGCTGCCTTAAGGACACTTGGCTCTAATGAACTACGGTACGTTGCAACGGCTTTCGCTTAGAAATAAGGTCTAGTTGGCTAGAAAAGGTTACATGACACCCTATGTTGGTTCGGAACCTTACTATGCAGCACTATTTACTAGCATCCTCAATTTAATCAAGGATTGTGAAATTTCCAGATGCTCGGAACATTGGAATGTTAAAAGGGGACTTCGACACTCTAGGGCGGCCATCAGCCTGCAATTTGGTCATTGCTCTGTGGTTCTCAAATATGTATATCAGGCCGGACTTGAAACCAGACCGGACTTGAAGGGAGCCTTGACGGTCACAAATGTGGATATTTGTAGACTGTGCTTGCTCACAGTCGTCGGAGACAGTGGAACACCTTTTGTGTGGATGTGGGGTACTTGATAGGTTAAGGTGGGAATATTTGAATTAATATAGGCTCTTACTTGGTAACATATTCACCATTAGGGTTTCTGATCTGCTGGTGTTTATTAGGAAGGCAGAAGATCTGCTAAGCAAACTATAGAACGGAAGGAGCACAATAAGAGTAGCAGTGTCCTGCAATAGCGTCTGCTCGGTATGATTATAAAAGTGATAATGATGGGACTTAGAAGGCATATTGCATTGGGAAACACTCGAAAGTATTGATACGGTCAACAAAGAGGTCTACACAGCAAAGCTACACCCCGTAAAAGAGGCTTATCAACTGAAAAGTACTAACCGACAAAGCCAAACCATATTTCTTAAATTAAAGGGATTTTTTTAACACAAATTTTGTTTTCTTTTTAAATAAAATAGATTTGCTGGCACCATGTACGGCTTAAAAACTTAACCCTTACAATTGACATATGATCGCTGTAAGTAGTCACAATGATAGAGGACTTTAAAGAGTTGAATAAATTGAATTTTCTCCAATATTGTCACATACATTTGCTATGTTTCCACTTGAAAGACAAGATCAAAGGTGCATAGTTTACTTATATTTATCGACACAATTCTTGAGTTTCAGAAAGACGAGCTACGAGTATTTTAATACGATACTCGAGCGTAATAAAATTCATTATAACAATTGCTGCAGTATTACTTTTGAAAAAAAAGTTTTTCAAAAAAAAACCTACATGACAAACATTGTATATCAAAGTGTATATTAATCGGTTTTAACTTCTTTTACTAACACTTTAACCAGCTCACAACTGCTTCTCAGCCAGCAGTAGTGTTCATAAAGGAAACTGAAATAAAAGTATTAAAAAATGGTTGTGGCAAGAAAAAAATAGAGAAATGAGGTAAAAAATTAAAACTTAAGCATATAAAACAGTTAAAGATAAATTAACAACACGCAGGCTAAGAATCAGCAATAACAACAAAAACAACAATATGTTTAAATATCGAAGTTGAAAGTAAAAAAGGTAAATAATAAGAAAATTAGAAAAACAGTAAAAAATCAAAGAAAAGAAACAACAGCATCATCATCATCACCATCATCATCGTCATCAAAGTAATGAAATATACGTTTTGAGAATAAAAATAGAAAAAGGCCTACAGTGTTTTAGGGCAGAGATAATTACGAAAAGATTTTTATGAAATTTAATTACGTCAACAAGACTTTTGCGTCAAGAAAGAGGAAAGTGCTTTAAGCCTTCAAAGGCCACAAGCAAGAAGTTAAAAATGTAACAGTATATTGGAATACCTGGATTAAGCCGCTTGTTTAAAAACATAGTACGTAAAAACTCAGTTCGTGAGCAGAATTTTCATTAGTTCGCTCGTTTTATGACTCGTGCTCGTAAGTTTTTAATTCGTGAGCACAAAATATTTTGTGCTTACGAGTTTCGTGTTTTAACTCGTGAGCGCGGCTATAGAATAAACTTGATAGGCTATATAAGAATATGAAAAGGGTCTGGCTGAGGATAGACTTCTCGAAAACAAAATCTAATAGGATTGGAAGATTACGCTCTGCCCCTTTTATCCTAAATGGAGTGGCAATTGAAGACATTGTTTGCATTAAGTATCTCTGAAGCATTATTGGAACGGACGGTAGTGCGGATGCGGATATAACAAACCGAATTATTAAGGCACGATGTACGTACAGTTCACTTAGCAGAGTATGGAACTCACCGCAAATATCGAAACATGTCAAAATGAGAATATTCAACTCTTGCCTAAAATATGTCCTCCTACATGATTGCGAAACATGGAAGGTAACTAACCGCGGTACAGTGAAACAGCAGGTGTTAATAAACAAATGTCTGAGAAGGAAAATAAAATATTCTGACCCAACCGCATATCTAACACCAAATTGCTATCAATTAGCAACCAGAAGCCAATTGCAAAGGAAATTCGTAAAAGAAAATGGAAATGGATCGGGTACACCCACCGCAAAAACATTGGAGACATTGCAAAAACCAGCCTGTAGTGGAATCCACAAGGCAAGTGTAAAGTGAAGGGCCACAGAATCACCTGGCACAGATCAGTGGATGCTGAGCACCGGAACAAAGTTCTATCCTGGTCACAGATACTTCATATGGCGCAGAATAGATACAGCTGTAGAGTCGTTATAGAGTCCTTACAACTTGATAGAGAAAGTTGAACTATTAATTTTGTTGCTGAAAGCTTATTCTCTGGGGCAGCACACAAGAATGTGTAGTTAAATAAATAATATGCATTTCGAGAGAAGGCACCTAGACGCTTATCAGGTGCCACAACTGGCACCAAACGATATCCAGAAATTCATCTGGGTATCGGGATTGGAAAGGATAATATAGAGAAATCTTCAAAAAGCCTAAAAGTCGCTGTATATAAATGCATCTTGATGATGGTAATTAGTTTAGCAATCGAGCGTTGCACTCAAGAAGTAAATTTAATTCTCAAATTTATTGCTTTAAAGCAGATTTCGGCAAAAAGCTGCTCTGCTTTGCTGTTTTCACACGTACGTAGTCACACGCATAGCCAAAAAATAAGCAAAAAACAAGCAAAGAGAAATAAAGAGAAAAAAGTGGATAAATACAGTGCAATTTGGCCTAAGTGAGAGACTCTCAATTACTACCGCAATTGTAAAATGCATTAATATTAGTTTGCCGAACACTGCTCCAATGAACGCCTTCGAAAAAGATGTCAAGCAATTATTTTATTGCATATTTTTAGGAGTTAAACACACTGTCATCACGTTTGTTTATTATTAATCGCAACATCTTTTTTCGCTCTTCTAGTTTGCTAGCGGGCTAAGCAGTGGTGAGAGATGGGATGAGTGTGGTGGGGGTTGATGTGGAAACTCTGCTGATATTTATATAATTTTTGCTTATTTTTTTTCTTTTTCTTCCAACTCAAATCTCTCTCTGTCTCTTTTAATATTTTTTATTCTTATTTTTCATTTTATATTGATGTTATGCTGTGCTTTTGCCAGCATGTGTACAAGTGAATGTGTATGTTTCTGAGAAGTCTGTGTGTATTGGTATTGGCATAATAATGCTGCTGCCTTAGATAGATACTCTCATAATGATACTCTGCATGATTTTGTTGTTGTTTTTTTGTTTTTTCTTTTTCTGTAAGATAAAAAAGAGCTTTAGTTTATTAACAACCTCAAGTCAAGTCAGCAGGCAAGCTATGTTCGTCATCATCAACAGAAAAAATATGAAAACAAAATGAGAAACAACAACAGCTGTTTTTTTGATATTAACGCTACTATTACCACTACTGACAATTTAGTAAAGAGTAGTTCTTGTTGTTGCTGTTGTTTTTACTTGAGTAATACTTATTGCCATAGAGACACACGCACATAAACCTACATTATAATGGCTTGAGAGTAGACTGGCGCCAAATTTGTGGTTGACTTAACAGATTTTCATCGGCAGCTAAGAGAAGCGAAAATTTATTAAGTGGCGAAAAAAAAACAACACAAACAAGACAAAAAAAAAAAAAAAACATAAAGACGCGCTTTAACGGTATTAATTTATATATACTTATGTATGTATGTATAATGGTGTTGATGGTTAAGGTTTTCTTATAATCATAACCGTTTGAAATACTTAATACAGAGTATTAAAGGTGATTAGAAAATAAGAATTATTTACACAAATTGTTTTTTAATAAGTATGCATATGTATGTAGTAGACAAGTCTATAAAATGGTTGCAAAAAGACTTAGATATATGATATACATATACAGTGGTGGCCAGATAATTAAGAACAATTGTTGTTTGTATGCTCACATGACTATTTACAAATCCTCAACAAACATACTTTTTAACTTCCGCACCATTTAAATTAAAATTGGATTCATGTCAGTATACAGACACTTGTTGTCCCTAAATAGATAGTGACCACAGTATGTAACAGGTCACGCAATAAGTCCGTAGGATAAGTCAGAAAAAAACAAAACTTGATTTTATTATTCAACATAATTGTCTTCAAGCGTGATGCAACAAGTTTAGCGATTTTCCACTTTTTCTCTTTCTCCTTAAAAAAGGCCTTCGTTTCAGCGATTACTTCATCATTTGATTTAATTGTCTTTCCAGCAAGCATTCTATTGAGATCTGAAAACAGGAAAAAGTCGCTGGAGGCTAAATTTGGAAAATACGGTGGGTGGCTAAGCAATTCAAAGCCCAATTCACTCAATTTTGCCATCGTTTTCATCGATTTGTGACACGATTTGTGGGCTGAAGCGGCACCCACTTTAAAAAGAGCTTTCGCTTTTCCAAATGTCTGTGAAAAATGGTAAAAACACCACCATCTGATATCCTCGTAATATATATAAGCTAGCTCGTGCACCTTCAATTTATAATCGTTGATAACCAACTTGTGGATTTTTAATGTTTCTAGAATAACAGCTTCATTTGGGCAGCCACTGTGCTCTGCATTGTTATTGCTGGTACGACCAATGTTTAAATTCAGCAAACCACTTCCCTACCATTTGCCTCTATGAAGCAAAGTTCTTATCTGAACTTATCAAGCCTTTGTTTGCTTTCCTTTGTATTTTTTCACCAAAAAGCAATGCTTTAACAAAACTCGAAATTCACTGTTTCCATTTTTTATTTATTTTTTTTTTTTTTTCAATAACTAAAGTTGCTTCACGCAAAATGCTAAAACTCACGGATTGATGGCCATATTACTGCCAAATACTAAATAATAATCATATGAAAAAAATTCTATCGGGTGAACCATTTATCGGTTTAACTTTGAACCAGTGACTATAGTGACCTGGCAATACTTATGTCATTATATTCTGTCACAAAATTCAAAACGAAATAGATAGATTTACGCTTGAGCAGCGTTGGGATTTATTGAAAATTTATCATCATTTAAAATCTTTTTTTCGGATGAAACTCATTTTCATCTCGGTGGGTACGTTAATAAGCAAAATTGCCGTATTTGGGGCTCAGAAAACCCAAACGTGGTCATACAGAAGACAGTGCACCCATTGCGAGCTACTGTTTGGTGCGGCTTGAGGAGCGGAGGCACCATTAGCTCTGAAGGCACCTATTGCATCATGTAAACTGTGTTTGGTTTCAACAGGATATTGCAACTTGCCACACATCTCATGCCACAATCGACTTTTTGCGTCAAACGTTTGATGACCGTTTAATTAGTCGAAATGGTGATGTCAGCTGGCCGCCAAGAAACTGCGATTTGACACCGTTTGACTATTTTCTGTGTGGCGCCGTTAAGGACAAGTGATATGCCAACAAACCAGAGATATCGTGATGGTATTGCCGAAATACGACCCCATACACTCGAAAAAGTGTCGTACTACGGACTTATTAAGTGAGTTGATATTCTCTGGTTCATCAGTATGGAACCACATCGCTTTTAAATAAAAAACGGCTATAACTCTCGAACACAGACCCAATATATAAAATTTATGTTTTTCGACAAATAGTAGGCACTTTAAATGATAATTTAAGCTTAAGAATAAAACACAGGTTCATTACATTGGCACTTTCCTTTCAATTAAAGTTAAAGTTACGTACTACAGTTTGCTAAATTAAAACGGGTAGAAAAAGGAAAGAAAGCTCTACGAAAATGGTAAAAATTGTTGTTTATTACTCTGAAGGATATTTTTAAAAGAAAATTAATAAAAAAAAAATCAGATGAAGTCTTAATGTGGTAATGAATTTTCTAAAAAAAAACTCATGAAATCTATAACAAAAATTTCAAAGGAGGTATCACCACAGCTTTAACGGCACAAGACAAACGAAAAATTTATTGAACTTCCCAAATTCAGTCCATGAAATATCTATTCACTTGCAGTTACAGTCACTTGATAATTGTCAAACAATGTTTTAGAATAATGACACAATTTTATTTGAGGTCAAATGGAAACCAATATGGCATCATATTCAAATTTTCGTAGATAAAATGATGTTCACACTTGTTTAAGATGCTTGCAGCCTCAGCCACCTAACGATACCATATTCTACGATTTTTTAATATGATTTTAGTATACTTCACCGACTACACTAGCCAACAAGGTTTTAGACGGGAGCAATCAAATAACTTTTCTTGGGTAATTTGATGAAGTGAATTCGAATCCGTAATTAGTATTTCTCTATCACGTCAGGTTTTTGGGATACAAAAAAAAAATTGTTAATCGCTTTTTACATAGAAAATCATTAGTTTATTTAAAAACCAATGAATTTTCAAGAGTGATCGGCGTTATTTGAACGTCGTTTTTATTTTGCTGGTTCGGTTCCAGTACTAGAGTCCAGCAATAGCCTTCCAGAATGATTTTGTCCCAAAATCCTTGATAATTCTTTCAATTTTCATTGAATATTGATGAGCACGCCACCCTTGTTCGTCACTCACCGCACCTAGATTTTGTCGAAAAAATCTAAATGCGAAAGAAGAAAATGCATTTTGAGTGACAATCGTGCACCTAATTCGTGATAATTTTTCAATAATACAGCAACAAAAAAAACTCTTCAAAATAGAAATTTTAGAGATGACGATCACATTTGCACTGGTACGGCCATAATGGAATTCCGTAAAATTATCTTCAATAGAATGCAAAGTCTGCATACTTACTTGCCCAACACCAACAGATTTTAAGTTCCTGTGTGGATTTGGAATGAAAGAGAATGGACCTTTCAAGTTTTATGTAAACTTTACAATTAATGATATTAACCTTGAGCTTATTGTCCAAGTTGTTTCTCGCACATATGGCAATGGCCATGATCTCAGCCTGGAAGACACTGAACAATCTCACCAGTGTGGTCGACAAGTCTCTCTCCAAAGACATAACTTCTAGCAACGATGATGTTTCTCCGACCATCGTATGGATTTTCGGACACATTCGACACCCTCTCTGGCCAATGCATTAACTATTTCATTAGCATCTATTCCACAGTGTCTAGGTATCCAAAACCCCTGGACCTTATTTTCAAACGAAACCTTTTGTAACGTATCGTAGCAATACCTAACCAGTCTAGATGTCATACAATTCGAGTCAAGTGCTCTAAAGGCAGCTTGGCTGTCAGAGAATATATTAATGGTCTTACCGATGAGCTTAAAGTCCAGGCTGATCTCCGTACATATAGCACATTCAGTGATCTTCCCAGTGGGATGAACAAGTCTCAACCACTATCGACACAGTCATTCATTTTTGAGCCATCGGTATATCAGTTTAGATGAAATTCACTTCGACCTAAGGCCCCATTAGACCAACAATCCTGGTGTAGAAATTCAACCCTGCCACCACCCTCGTAGCATAGGTGTGAAGCGTTGTCAGATCAATTAAGGATTCCAAGGCCACTGGACGACATGTTTTTATTGACCCAGTTATACGGAGGTAGGCTATTCTCTGTACTCTGCCAAATTTATTCATGGTGCCAGCCATGAATTTGCTTGAAAAATGCATTTAGAAAATGAATTGATACATTATTCATAGTATTGTCCATCGTTAGCCACTACCACTACTTTTTCAAACCTTTCTGGTAGATTATGGGTTCCGCGCTAGAAGAACTGCTCCGATTTTGAGGTAAAGAAGGCATCAAGCCAATTTCTGGTACACTTTTCTGAGTAAAGAGTATTCTGCATCGATCGAAGCACATGGTAGTCAGAAGGTGTGGGCTAAAAGACGGAGGAGCAAAAACTTCCCATCCACTGTTTCACAAATAGTTTTTGACCGGTCTTGTAACATGTGGCCGGGCGTTGTCATGATGGAACATTATGGCCACGTGTCTGGTCAAATATTCTGTTCGTTTTTCGTTAATTGCTCTCTTCAAACGAATCAATTGTGTGCGGTACAGGTCCTCTGTAATCATCTGACCCAATATCAATAGCTCATAATACAAAACACCCTTCTGATCCCACCAAATATAGAGCATTACCTTATCGTCAAGGATATTCGGCCTTAGCGATGATTTGGCTGGTTGGCCGGGCTTTACATAGGACTTTTTGCGTTTGGTGTTATCGTAATCTAACAATTTCTCATCACCAGTAACAATACGTGCAAAACTGAGTACTCTTTGTAGCGTTCAAGCATAATTTCCGACATGTAAAATCGCCTTTCATCGTTTCTCGGCTTGAATTCATATGGGACCCAATTTTCTTGCTTCTGAATGAATCCCAATGTTTCTAAACGTGGGGAAATGTCTTGTTGTGTGACAATGCAAGTTCTTCTTGCATTTGACAACAATTTTCGTTGAGTAATGCTCCCAATTCCTCATATTCGAAATTTATCACCACTTTTGAATCGCGCAAACCATCGTTCGCAAGTTTCTTGAGTTGGTGCTTCTACCAAGAATTGATAACTTTCAGCAGCCGTTTCCTACAAATGAATTAAGGTTATCAGATCTCCCCGCAAAACAGGCACAAGAGTGGACATTATTATATCGATTGAAAAAAATTTGTGTTTACACTTTGGCCTCTATTGCATACCGAATATAATGACAGATGTTTAGCCATATTAATACCATATTTGTTATTATTGACGCAAACCATATGTGATAGTTAGGCCATATCTTATCCAAATCGACATTATTAACTTGTGTACCCAATATTTCTAGCGCCATTCTCGACAAAATACCGCATGTCTTATAGCAGGAGGAGCTATTTGTCCAAACGGCCTTATCGCCTTTTTTGGACGGCATCGATGTGCTAGTTCGAAGTAAGCTTCCTATCCAGAATAACATCTAGATAATTAAACTCCTTAGAAAAGTTGATGGTGGTACCCATAAAAGATATACGCTCATATGATAACTTGTATCTCTTTTTCAAATGTACAACAACCGCTTTTGCGGGATTCACCGAGAACCCTTCCTAAGTCACATAACCCATTGGTAGAGACTCTAGATGTGTGTACGTTTTTTTTTCGGACCAGATTAAGTAAAAAAAAAAAAATATACTCGTACATACGTATTGTATACATAAAATTTTATTATGTTATGCCAGATTTTATTTACAAATCATTTTGTGTCCAAAACACTGTGCTTCTATGACATACATACATATTTAACTTTAAATCAGTAACGTGTTATGATGTTGTTATAAAAGAAATTTTAAAATTGTTCACTATTTAAATCGATACTAAAAGTAAATCAAATCAAAAATTTAAAAATCAACAGCAAACCCTACAATATGGGATAAACAAATAAATAATAAACAAGGGAATACATTGATAATGATGGACGACAGAATCAAAGTATAAAATTTAAAAAAAAAACAACAACAATAAATACAAGATATAGAATGACAACAAGCATATGTTGATATTTTTAACAGCTTAATTGTATGCATAAAACATATGCTCATATGTACGAGTATGTATGAAAATGTGTATGTATTTCCAACCGTATGCCTATTAACATATGTATACTCACTCACTTGTACATAAGCATAGAGGTGACATTATATTTTAAAATCAATGGTGCCATTCTGTAAGGCGCCAATAATTCTATATTCACATGCTGTCATAGCAGCAGGCATCACATTTGTGTAACAGTAGATAAAAAAAAACAACAGCAACAAAAATTATACACATGTGTCTGTCTATAAGTGTGTGCGTGTGCGCCATAGTTACTTACTAGTACGGTGACAACAACTATAATGACAAAAAAGGAGAGAAAAAAATAAAGAATAACAATTATATCTCCTTGTCTCTAAAAATATGAGTAGAAAACAACCAACAATGGCAGCAACAGCCGACATAATTAGAAATAATATACCACACACACACACATACACACAAATGCACACACAGCTCAGCAACCAAACAACTAACTATGCAACCATTCGTCTAATCCATTCATCTTTCATGTTCATATACATTCATTTACTTATTTATTCATTCATGGAATCGCAATAACAACAACATACCGTACCCAATACATCGAGTACTATGGAAGATTTTGTTTTCGTCCCAAATTTGTTCGATAAACAATATGAGAACAAGAATTGGCATTTAAGGTTATTTAAAGGTGACAGCATCTTAGTGAGTTAATAAAAAATAGATTTTAATTAAAACAATTCCAAAAAGAGGATTTTCTTCGAAAGAGAGTTAGTTGATACTGAGAAAGTGAAATGATTGATTGTACAACAAAAGGACCGCCACGTATGTATGTACATAAAATGGACGAAATCCTTTAACGATGACAAGTCCAACGAAACTGAACTCTTCAAAATTATTTGCTCCAAATTATTTAATAAATTTTTAAAATAGAATTTCCTTTACAAATGTAGGCAAATTTACATTTTTAATTTAAGTTTTTTTTTCTCCGCCACTCCTCTAGGGAACATATTGGCTTCCTACAAAGCATCTATTGCTCTGATTCAGTTTCTTTAATCAATTTGATATTTCAAGCTAAGTAAAGGGTCCGCCATCTAACTTTTTTTTCAACTAATGCTTATTTCGCGAATGATAACACTTAGCTCATGTCTGATTTGACAGATAATTAGTTTTATCCTTCCGCTGAACGAATATGGTTGTGTATACGCTTGAACAACGCTGGGAAATATTGCGTGCGATCGATTTACAGAAGATGCCGATTTTGCCAAAAAAAATCATCTTTTCAGATGAAGCATATTTTGATCTTGGCGGGTACGTAAACCCGCACGCATACATTGAAAAGCCGATACACCCAAGACGAGTCACTGTTTGGTGCGGGTTTTGGTCCAGAGGCATAATTGGGCCATTTTTCTTCGAAAGTGAGCAAGGAGTGGCTGTTACAGTCAATGGCGATCGTTATCGGGCCATGTTGAACGAATTTTGGTTCACAAAAATTGAAGAGGAGGATATTAGCAACATTTGGTTTCAACAGGACGGCGCTACGTGCCACACAGCCGAAGCTACACTCGATGTTTTTCGCCCTGTTTTTGAAGATCGCATTGTCAGCCGCAGAGCTGTTGTCGTTTGGCCACCTCGGAGCTGCGATTTGACACCGTTGGACTATTAGTGTTACGCCAACAAGCCAGAAACTACTGACGCTTTAAAGGACAATATTCGTGAAGCCATTGGTGAAATACAGCTGCACACAATCGATAATGTGCTTAAAAATTGGACCGATCGTGTAGGCTACTGTATGGCCAGCCGAGGCAGCCATTTGAATAAAATTATTTTCCATTATTAACCGAAAGGATTGTACTTTCAAATAAAAAAGGAAATTTGAGAAAATATTCAGTAGTTTTTTTTAAAGCATTTTCAAAAAAAAAAATTATATGGCAGACCCTTTAGATGATTAATCCGCTGTAGCTTTCTCCATTTGATTTTTTTTTTTGTGTAGTGGTGAAGATCCTTGCTAATTGGTGGTGATCTTTAGCATTGTAATTTTTTCCCAGTAGGTGGCGTGTTTTTCCTGATCATTCGCCTGATGTTTGCCATCGTCGCCAGAGGTATTTTTTTTTGGTTGGAGTTGTTTGAAGGGAAGAAGTTGAAGCCTTTTTTTATTATTAAACATTCGAAACAACAATTAAAAATTTTCTTCGTCATGTCCTCTGCTGTGGCTCGAACCAGAGTCGTTTGTATTGTTATGCGTGCGCTCTAACCACTACACCACCCCACCCCACATTTTTAATTACATCTTGTTAAATACTTAGTATAGACCTAATTACTGGCTTATGAAAGCTAGCCTCTACAACATCCAAATTGTGTCAGCATTCACCATGGAGTTATCAAATAATAAGAACTGTAATGTTGTTATTGAGTTTCAACCGCCCGAGATTAATCGCATGTTCGTCTGCAGGTGAATACAATTTCTTCGAAAAAACTAAAGCTATAAAAGAGCACTCCCGATAATGCCCTACATTTGCTGTTCAAACACTGCAAGCTATTAAAGCTGAATTTCACGTACAAGTTTAAGAATTTAATTACAGTATGCAACAAGCAAAAATGCGCCCATATATAGCGCATCGAAAAAATATAGTGGCTATTCAAGGTCAGAAAATATGTTTCCATTTGTTGCATAGTGTTAATTAAAGACTTGAGATTCGACAATTAAAAACACAACATAATGCCGAATAAATATTGACTGTAGGCTTAGAAAAAATAGGACAGAAAAATCCAAACGTCTTTTGATAACTTGTACAGAAGATCCTGTTTATTATAAAAGAAAAACTTGCCAACAAATAGGTGATTGATTAATTAAAAAATATCTGAGCGTCATCATTCAGCTGCAGTCATGTTTTGATAGAATGTCATGACATGTATTTATGTGAACAAGAGGTGAAAACATCGGCAAAATTTTTCAAGAAACAGCTTAAAAGCTGTTGTGAAACCAGTCGTGCACTTCCTAACAGACTTCTGCCTAGTGCTGCAAAACTATCGATAGTCGGCCCAGTCGATAGTATCGATAGTTTTTTTGCAAACTATCGAAACTATCGGATTCTTTTAAGTACTACGTTTGGCAAAAATATTAGAATTTTAGTTAAAGGGAAAGAATAATAATAAATATACAGTGTTGGAACCAATAATAGGAACAATATAGCAACAATATAAAAGTGCTCCAAAACTAAAGTAATGAATGCCATCCAATGAAAGAAAATTGAAGAGACTATGGGAAGAAAGCATGAAACAACTGCAGTTTTAATAAACTTTTAATTGGTACCTTAAAGATAAATCCCTTCAAGTCATTAAAAAACTTAAAAAAAAACTTATAGCTCCTGTATCAAGTCGCACAATAAGAAAAAAAATGGAAGCTGGACTTATTATATAACCAAACTTATTAAACCAAAACAAAGTAAAATAAAAGCAGCTGTTTTAGAAGGTACCAACAGTGCGACCGAAAAAAATTGCTTTTTTTTTGTTTATTTTATTTTGTTTACATAAAAATACACAACTGATCCAATGGTTTTTAAAAAATGTGAAAATCAAAGACAGCTATACGACTGCCAAATTTTTATTCAATGCCGTACTCATTACATATTGAGGTTACACAGTCCTATCCGCTCACTTTTACACGAAAACTTGACGCGCCGTACGATTTGTGTTGTCGTGTAAACCCCACTTTAGAATTTGCCGATAGTATCAAAACTGAAAAAAAAAAACTATCGGTGGTCAGCCAAAACCAAAACTATCAATACTATCGATAGTACTACCGATTGTTTTGCTAACTAACGGAACACTCAAAAAGTGTCTAGCATAAGTATGATTTTTAATACACTTGCGGCTATGTTTGCCAAGCTGATTAAGGTGATTTGTGTCAAATTTGTGTCAGTGCTTTAAAGTTTTTTAATCTGAGCTTGACAAATATAACAGCAAGTGTATTGAAAATCATACTTATGCTAGACACCTGCTAGGTTTTCATTATGAATAAGGCTGTAAATGGCCTACCGACAGAACTTATCCCAATAATCCGGATTATGATTACAAGCATACGACCCACGAACTGACAGACTAGAAATGTACATGCTCACCTATTTGTTCAGCCAGAATGTACCATATGTATGTATATGATATGTATATGGTTTTTAAGCAGTTTTGAAAATATCAATTTAGCGTGGAGCCATCAAAAAATATTGCACAAACTGAGTGTTTTTTGAATACTGCACGCAGTAAATAATTTCTACTACAGTACCCCTAATTTTATCTCGAAGTCATCGGATGTGATCCTATCTATAAACAATAAACATAAAACTATAAGAGACTATACGTTGAGAATTTCCAGAACCACAACTATGCTCACAACAAATCTTTAAATGGAACTTTTCCACTTTTCAGAGAACAGCACTAGCAGATTTATCAGTAAAGAGGCTTCTGCGAAAACCATATTGATGATTGCTTAGTAAATATTTCACAAAGTGGTGATTAATCATACTCTGCCTAAATTTAGAGTGAACCGAACACACAGCTATTGGGTGGTAAGTATTAGAGTTGATAGCCTCGCTCTTTTTAAGTCGCTGCAACCTGTTAGTGCGTCGGCAGTGGATGCAAGGACAAGCTCAATATGGCACCTGATACTCAGTGCCTGAGTGCCGTCTTTTCAGGATGGAAGAGGAATGTGAATGTGTTGCTGCAGCAAGCATTAGTAGGCGAACGTTTATGGAAGCATTTATAGGACCTGAACAGGTTCACTGGCTACCCATTGGGTATATTATGGGTATTCTTCTTTATTCTTCAGTCTTGAGCAGGACAGAATTAAACGAATTTTCTTCTGAGTGATTTTTTCAAAAACCGGTTTTCGAATAATTCGAAAAATAGCAATTTTTTAAAAACCGGTTTTCAGTTATAGATGTATCAAACAACCGGTTAACCGGTTCCGTTATTAAAATAACTTTCTTCTCAATTCTAGTTGCATTAGTAAATAAAATTGATAAATTTTTGTCCCCTGTTGTAGTTGTAGCAAGTAAGAATGCTAGAACAACGTTCGGCTTTTCTACGGCCTTAACGGACATTTCTTCCTCGACTCCGCAACTTCCTAATATTTCATCCATTGATTCAATTTTTACAGCGTATTTTGTAAGAGTTCTACTTGCCAGCGCCTAAAGATTACTGGGTATAGAATCAAGTTTTCCCTGCTGTGCAATAACGTCAATCTCATAAACATATTTAAGGTGGTTAATAATTCCTGGTGACGAAGAGCTTTTTCAGCTTAGTATTTGAGGACACGCAATATGTCTAGACTTATCCTTTCCATCAATTTCCAAATTTTTTCACACTGCAGAGGACATGTGTAGAAACTTTAATGCATGAATTACGTACTTAATAGTGTGTGCTACTATACTATGTTAGGTAAGACACCCGCTTACCAATCAAGAATTCCTTAGTTCAATCATAGGCCACCCTAACTGATAATTTTTAACAGCGGTATCACCTCACAATATTGCTATCGTCTGGTTAATAGTATTTACGCTTGAAAAACCCTATATGGTTGGCGATTTAAAAGTTTAAATATGAACCAGCGGTTTTTTCGAATATGGCAACACGCTTATGTCATTCTATTCTGTGACAAAATTCAGTATATTATTTATGCTTGAGCAACGTTGGGATTTATTGGAAATTTATTTCCAAAACAAAGACAATTGGTCGGAAATTGCAAAAAAATCAAAAAAAAAAAAAATCATCTTTTTGGATGAAGATCATTTTCATTTTAGTCGATAGGCTAATAAGTAAAATTGCCGTATTTGGGACTAAAAAAACGCAAACGTGGTCTTACAGAAGCGTGATGCGGCTTGTGAAGCGTGGGCGTCATTGGCCCATATTTATTATTTTGCAACCATTACGTTCAATGGAGACACCTATCGCCGATAACCGATTTTTTGTGCCCGCTCTTCATAGTATTGATGTGAACGATGTTTGGTTTCGACAGGATGGTACCGCTTCGATTTATTGCATCAAACGTTTGATGGCCGTTTAATTAGCCGAAATGGTGATGTCAGTTGGCCGCCAAGTAGCTGCAATTTGACACCGTTGGACTATTTTCTGTGGGCCACCGTTAAAGACAAGTGATATGCCGACAAACCAGAGACAATTGACCATTGACAATTTGAAGTTCAACATTTGTGATGCCCTTGCCAGGATACGATCCAATATTCTCGAAAAAGTTTTCGAAATGTGGCCACATTGAATGGGAAACTGTCAGGCCAGCCGCGACAGCCATATGAATGAAATAATATTTCATTTGTAACCGGAACACTCGTATCTCACAACAAAAAAATTTATTTGGCAAAATTTCAAACCGATTTTGTTGTATTGCATGTTTAAAATTAAACTTTTTAATTGCCCACCCTATATAACATCTGCAGTTCGTAGCCGGTGCTTGTAGGGGACCTACAATAAGTCCAGTTGATCATCATTCTCCATATATAAAAAATTCATATTTATTTACAGAAAATGAGAAAAGGTTGTTGGTGCTCAAGTGTGCATACCTTTTTTGATCTCCAATGGTTTTCACGTTATTTGTGCGACGTTCAAGGTCGTCATATGCAGTATAAATATAAGACATAATATAGTATTAAATTTAGAAAATATTTCCAATAAAATCTATTTAAATTAACCGGTTATTCGTGTTAAAAACCGAAAAAACTGGTTAAAACCGGTCAAATAATAACCATTCGATTCCCTAATGTTTACTAATCGAAGTATTTGGCACAATAGATCTTTTCAGGTCGCAGGTGCTCTTTTTCAGTCTAAAGGAGTAATGATTGACAGCAAAAATGAATTCCTTTAGCAAAAACAGACTATTACATCATAACAAAGCACAGGTGCACACGCCGGAAAAGTCCTTGATTCGTGCAATACTTGAATTTGTTATTTCCAATAACTTATTATTTTGAAGAAAAACATATATTTTATGTAGAAAAGGATTTTTTAAAAAGAACTTTGTTTTTCAAAATATAAAAATTATTGAAATACAAAATTGAACACGAAAATTGTTCTTCATATTCAGCAATATTTTGAACATAAATATTTTGATTATTTTTCATATGAACTGTCATCAGATTTGAACACTTAAGAGCAACATATGTAACGATTAACCGAATTGTAACAAACTTTTTCTGTAACAAATAGCCATCAATCTTATTTACTTTTTGGAATATTTGTTACAAAAAAAAAAAAAAAATAATAATTTTTTTTTTGGAAACTTGCCTATATTATGGGCCGCAATTAGTCAAAATTTTTAACCCATCATTTGATCTAGAACTCCCGCAACAAGTTTACAAAAGTTGGCAAATTTTTTCGGCAACACCTTTAATTGATTTCCAAGACAGTTAATAATAAATGGCCTGTAGATTTCAAGGATTACAAATACGAGAAATAACTTAAAATATTAACAATAATTAAGTAAATGAAGTTTTATTGCATAGCAAAAAAACAAAAACAAACAAAAAATGCTAGGAAAACAAAACAAGTTGATTAGATTTCATTTCGATTTGTGGAATTTTTCCATTTTTCCATTTTTTCACTCTTTTCTTTTTTCATTTTCTCTTTCTTTTCCCGTTTAATTGTTTGTCGATTTGTATTTTTCGTGTGTGTGTTTGTGTCTGTGTGTGTTTGTGTATGTTTTTTTGGAACACCTATGGTGCTTAGCTCAAATTAAATTGTTGTAAAGTGAAACTCACATATAACAACAACACAGCCTACAACAACAACAACATTAACAACAAATTGAACTTAAAATGAAAAAAAAGATAAAACTTATCGGCATAAATAAAATTAATAGACGACAACACATGGAGATAAGCAGACAAAAAATAATCAGACACACATAGCAGTCACTCACTCACTTACTTATTTACCTACGTTTACATTAAATTACACTGGCACTGGCCTGGAACACTAACAGTCAACACAATGGGGCGTAAAATTCTACAAAACAAAAGGTATTGGGGTGTGGTTCTCAAATGTTTGTTTTAAAACTAGAGGGACAGAGTGAGAGAGAGAGAGTGTGTGTGTATACAGTGTCATACAGTATGTTTAGAATACACAACAACAAAAAACGAACAAAAAGATGGGCTCACATCACAACTAGAGCCTTTATGTCAATAGACACATATAATCAGCGAATATTTTTGTGTAAAATAATTCTGTCCGCCGTTGTCAAAGCATCATCAACATCATATGACGACAAAAAAAGAACCGTTATCCACAACAATATAATGAGCAGGGTAACCAATAAACAATGTTTTAAACAAATGTGTGACTGCAACATATCGGCCAGTATCAACACACGTATTGTTACGAAAATCAAGTTTGCGAACCATCGTCGTTTATAACATTGCTAAAAAAAATAAAAATGGTCCTTGCAAATCTCAACGTTAACAAATCTTCTGGGCCGGATGGCATACTAGCACTGGTCCTGAAGCATTGCTCTTCGACGCTTGCGCGACCATTAGCTCACCTTTTCAGTGCGTCATATCGCGCCGGTATTTTTCCATCTTGCTGGAAGGTTGCTAATGTAATGCCAATCCCCAAAAAGGGCGAGGCTAGTAACCCTGAGTACTACCGTCCAATAGCAGTTTGTTCCACACTCTCCAAGGTTATGGAGAGTATGATTAATCACCACCTTGTGGGATATCTGGAGTCAAACGATTTACTTAGCGATCGTCAGTACGGTTTCCGAAAGGGCCGTTCTACTGGTGACCTGTTGGCGTTGCTCTCGGAGAAGTGGAACCAGTCCATTCATGGTTTTGGCGAGAGTAAGGTTGTGGCTCTGGATATCTCAAAGGCGTTTGACAGAGTTTGGCACGAGGCTCTCATTTCGAAACTTAATGCTTTTGGTGTCGGTAGTCACTTCTCTCGATTTATATCGAGCTTTCTCATAGATCGCTCTATAAGAGTGGTTATAAATGGGGTCTCATCCGACGAGTTCAAAGTAAACTCAGGGGTACCGCAAGGCCCTGTTCTTTCTCCTACTCTTTTTCTAATATTTCTTAACGACTTTCTTCTTCTCACTTCTAATCCTATCTACTCTTTTGCGGATGACAGCAACATTTGTCACTCATATTCTTTTGATCGTAGACCGAGCCTTTTGGAGGTTAGGGTAAGAGGGATGAATATGAACGACACACTCACAAGTGACCTGGTGAAGGTCTCCAAGTGGGGTCGTGCGAACAGGGTCGATTTTAATGCACGTAAGATGTTGTCAATGTTGTTTTTTAACACACAGGCGCATGAGAATTCACTGTGACGTTCGTTGGATTGATCACATATTTCAAGTGTCAAAAAAAGCATTCAAGTGCCTTGGTTTTTTGAGACGGTGCAAGAAATACTTCACCCCATCTGATCTCCTTAATATTTACAAGACCTATATCCGTCCCAAAATGGAATACAACTCTCATGTATGGGCCGGTGCTTCACAGTCTATTTTGGAGCCTCTCGACCGCGTACAGGAGATGGCGAAGATGCTCATCAATGACGGTAGGGTAGCCAACTCTATCGATTCATTAGAGCATTCTATTGGTATGGATTGGATGCTCATCAATGACGGTAGGGTAGCCAACTCTATCGATTCATTAGAGCATTCTATTGGTACTATAACGGAATGTATTTTAACGAAATTAAGGAATTAATTCCCAAAAATCATATATTTTTACGTAGTACTCGTATTTCTCGTAGAGCGCATCCCTTTGTAGTTGATTGTCCAGTAAATCGCACAACGCATTATAGGGAGAATTCGTTCTTTGGTCGCACTGTTCGGTTGTGGAATAATCTTCCAGCGAAAGTATTTCCTGCCTTTTACGACATGAGTAAATTTAAATCTAACGTCCATAAACACTACTCCCTCTGTCTTCCTCCCAATAACCTATTTTCCTAGTACCAGCACAATGCACTGCATGAGTAGGGGCCATCCCCTGGGTGCTGGTCTTATATAAAAAAAATGTACGGGAACAACTACATATGTGCTTGTTTACAAATAAAAATAAACCACAACAACAAAGCAAACAGATAACGAAACAAGCAAGAAAGCATAACAACAGAATAAGCACTGGAACAAACAAGTTGTTTACAATCTGATCACTGCATAAGAACTAAAAAAAAAATTTAAAGAAATGGATTTATCATGAAATGTCATGAGGTTCGAGAGCTTTCGAAGTACCATATTGTACACTCAGCCATATAAAACTCCCTGTTGACAGTCAAATAAACTCATCAAATAATGCATATGTGTGAGTGTCTTTGCTTGACGTTAAAAGAAGACTTAGAAATAAATTCGTTAATCATCATATGGATTTTAATTTCGTAGTATTTGTTTGCGAAAATGTCTTCATCAGATGACGACTTATTGCTACTGACTCGTGTTATTTTGTATTCGCGTATGTGTTCAATACCACAATATAGAAGCAACTAAGATAATGCTTGTCAATCACGATTGAAGGCGATGAATTAATATGTCATCAAATGAAAAAGTCAGAATTTTTTGCTTTTCATCAATCAATGCCGACGACGTATACGTATAGCCGAAAAAGTACGACAACACGCATACATACATATAAAGCGTTTATTTGATCGTCTTCAGGCTGCTTAAAAAGCACATCGCTGAGGATAGCAGTCAGTTTATGTGATGTAAACTCAGCAACTAGAATTTGTTGGCTTGAACTCAGTGCAAAGAGAGCTTAGTGCGGATACAATCTGCTTGAAGTGGCCGTTGTTATAACAACGATCGGGTTGGAAGATCTTTAAAAAGGTTGGGGTTGAGTAATTGTGTTGTTTACATAGTTTGTAAACAGAGAATAATAAGGAGCATTTATTAATGCGTGTGAAAAGGTTACAAGCAGTCGAACACAAAACTGTGTTAACTAAAAACCAAACACACATTTATTTTTATTTTAACTGCAATCTACGGACTCATTTAATAAGCGTTTTTAAAAGGTAAAAACGTAACAATATGATAAGATATAAAGAAAGCTAAACATTCGTCCGACCAAATAGGCACGATACGGATAACCAGTTACCATACATCTTCACCCGCACTAAATGTAACATTTTTAGTAGCTGTTATATGGTTGCAAAAGTTGGAACACACCAAGTCGAGATTTACGTGCATTACAAGTATTTGTGAAACGTTGCCTATGCAAAATACTAAATACTGGCCAAACACCATAAGCAACCAACGACTAGAGGCCATTAGAGGTCATTCTCCAATAAATGTGGAGCGTAAACGACGTAAGTAGCTCTGGATTGGGTCTCACTTACTCCCACATAACCCGATATGCTACAGATTGGAACGCACAGGGAAGTCGAAGAAGACAACTGGTGGCCAAAGCAGCTGCTTACAACAGATCGTTGAATGAACTGAAGAATTTGGCATTAAACATAATTGAATAGCACAAAGGTCGTAAAGGTCCTATGCTCCTGATGGGAGCAAGTGTGCCATAGATGCATACTTATGTCATAAGTTCTCATTTAATTACAAAGCCGCATGTTTTTACCATTTAGAACTGATCTATTTGAATATGAATTACAGCTCTCGTTTAATAATTCACGACATCCGCTTGCTATACAACTCCCCACCAAACTTACGCTTTCCGAGCTGTTTTATTGTAAACCACATTTCTACGACTCTCAATATCTGTACTATTAGATATAGGACTTCCAACAGGCTTCATAGCTTAAATCAAATCTACTGATAACAGCTGAACTCCAAAGAGTACGGAACTTATTACCCACCGATCACTTAAACAGTCGGATATAAAAACCTATTTGTATGCAACTCCATACTTAACTTATAGTTTCTACGCCACAGTCATTATGTACCTCTATAAGAAATATTCCCTTCAACACTCGAAATAGCAGAAATAAAACTCCAGCTAAACTTTGCAGACCTGGTCTAAGCCACTGTTATCAGCTGAACTCCAAATAATAACTCTAGAACAACTAAACCGATTTAGAAACCAATACATGCGTCAAAACGTTAACAGTAAGAGTCTCGTAGCCAATAAAAATCATCAGTCAAAAAGTGGGCGGAATCACATATGCCTACTTATTCGTTTCCTGTAGCTCCCATACAAAGTAAATATTACTTATTTTATATCTTGATGTCAGTGAAAAAATAAGGGTCTGAATTTGATCTAAATAACTTGGCATTCAATACAAATAATTACTCTAAAAGTGCTCGGAAGTAGGCGTGTCATCTCCCATACAAAGTAAATTATTTTTGTATAACTTGAGAACTGTAATAACAGAAGTTTCTTAATTTAGCTTACACAACGTTTTGGACAATGCTTATCATCAGTCAGTAACTGGAATAGATTGGATACGTGGACCTGGCAGAAGGGTAACAGTTCAAGCTTTGTTATCTATCCGCATTAGATAACAAAGGAGACATAGGTTAAGTGGATATTACTTTTTTATAAAGGATTACCGAAACACACAGGGTTAGAGCTATCCATACATGCATATGTAAAAATGAGTACGTTTTTGTTTTGAATATTTGTGTATGATTTTTTGAAGTCTATATAGCTAAAGCTTTTAGCTTTGGGATCTGCAGGGGACGAAATGTAGACAAAGAGTAAAATGTTATGATTAAGTAAGTAAGTTAAGTAAGTATATATTGTTGTCGAACACATCGAATAACACGAACTGGCAGATAAATTCAACTTTATAATTAAAGATCGATACAATTGAGATTTTAATGACGTGAAAAATGTCTTCAGTTTGCTAAATCAGTTACAAAGCAACATGCGTTTTTTGGTTGCCCTGGTAATGATTATTACAAATAAACCATAATGAGAACACATATTAAGCGTGTGACTTTTTAAGGAGTTTCTTGTGGAGCCATAATGCTGAAACCATAATTTCTTAGGCTGTGGAGCCACTATCTCATTTGGGGACTGTAAATTATATATCCAATGCTCTGGATTATTGAGTTGCTTGAAATTCTCTCTATTTATACTGGCGGTTGTTTAAGGGATGGTAGTGTTTATGAGGTTGTCTAAACAAGCTAGGCATAGCAATGTTTTTAAAAATTCACGACTAATTTCCGTTCTAAATTATTGCATATCTCAACTCTTTTTCGATGGAAGTTTTATTGTTTACTCGGCTAACCTTTCCAGCGACTTGAAACACTTTGTGAGGAAAAGGATCCAGAAAGAAAGATAGGGTTAATGTAACTGTAAACCAATATGTCATTAAATAGAAACAGCCTATAGAAGTGAGATATTTAAATAGATTTTTAAGTCTATATTCAGATAACTCACATAGGATGGGTAGTATGTATGTAGCTGCCAAAGAAAATTTTCCTCGTGATAGCTAGGGCCGAGTAGTCGCAAAACTTATCCCTCTCATTGCTACCGCGACAATAGTCATTGAAGGGTATTTCAACTCGACTCGCTTGTTAATCTTGCAGCCAATGTCCAATTTTGATTTAATTCCCCTAATCACGTTTTCTTGTCATTTTCATTCACCTACTTTACTTCGATGCCTAACCCCTGTTCATCTATTGAGACTTCTTTTGGGACTGACTTACTTATGTATTCTTTTTACTCCATCTTTCCTCTCTATCTTTATCTGTATTCATTTTTTACCAAGTTAGCTGTATAATCTATTTTCCTTAGCAATGAGTCAGATTAAACTCAGAACCAAACCTAAGCTATTGACTTTTTAAGTCCTTTTAAAAAATCACTCTTTCTTACAAAGTAAAGAGTAGGCACACAAAACACAGCCCTTTGCAATTGATGTGATGGCACACTAAAATTATAGACAAACAATAGGCGAGTCCTTTATATTTCACTATCAATTCATTTATTTTACCCCCATCATGTCATCATGCCATCATGCCGTTTGTTTGTTACACTTATTTGTTTGGCTTGTTTAAATGAATATTGAGGAAGTGTGGGTAGTGGCATGACTGCCGGCTGGCTGACTAGCTGACTGGCTGACTGGCTTACTGGATGGCTAACTGAATGGTTTTTATGCTTTGATGTTCGTTGTGCTTTCAGATCAACAGAGCTGATGGTTGTTATACTACACTTACACAGCCTTTATGTTCCCTTCAATTCTATTCTATTCTATTATGTTCTGTTCTGTTCTGTTGTGTTCTATGCCATGCTGTTGATTTAGTAATTGTACACCAATTTGGTTTATGAATATAAATTAACTGGAAACACTAGAGTTCAAAAGATGATAATCATTATTACGTTATTATAACCGCATGTCCCCGTTACTAAGTTTCCGTTTATGAAAATAACAAAAACAACAACACAAACATTTTCCTTTTACAAACACACACATACACGCACACACACCCACACACAAATAACTTTCGTAGAAGCTTAAAAGAAAATTAAAAGCAAAAAAATTAAAAGAGAAAATAAAAATAAATAATAAAAAAATAATAACGACTGCAACAACAACCATAACGAAGAGAAAAGAAACAGAAGCAGTAGTACAATATAAAAAAAATACAAATAATTCGTTATTTAGTTTAACTTTGCATACCCAAACATTAAAATCAACTCCTACTCCTACTCCTATCAACGAACCAACCACTACGAACAGCAACGTACATATTATGCCTGTTGCCTTCTGAGATTTAAGTTTTTGAATTGAAAGAAAAACTTGCGTTTCGAATTTGATGCCAAACGAAAGCATTAAAAATCTAAGAAAATAAGAAAAAAAATAAAATGAAAATAAGGGAAAGAGCAGCATACGATAATATCACAAATCTTAAGATGAGAAAAACTAATGTAACGTCTAAATATACGAGGAGTAATATACGCATATAGGACAAAACGGCTTTACAAAATGAAATGAAAATATCAGCAACGAATAAACCGACGAAACTGATGGCACTGACGTTGCAGAGTTAGTTGGTTGGCAGATATTAAATGACACTTTGTTGGTATATTTAGTACTTTTTACGTACCGAGTATTACACCGTAAGCACTATCAACAGTAGAATTTACCAATTGTAAGTACAGGCAATCCGCCTGGAAGGTATGCTACTTTGTTTTGCCATCATTTTGGTAAACATTAGTCTTGACAGTTCATATTTGGCAGTCGTGAAGTAGAGACGTGGCAAATTTTTTATGGAAAAATAATAATTAGTAAACAAACGTGTTTTAATCGTTAAAACAGTTTATCAAAATCAATCATCGATTTTCATGAAAAAATCATAATGAGTGACGAGGCATATTTTCACTTGAATGGTTATGTGAATAAATAGAATTGTCAGTTATGCGCAATGGAAAACCCTCAAATTATCCATCGGTCACCTTCGCATCCATTAAAAGTGACAGTCTGGTGAGCAATTTGGTCAGAAGGAATCATTGGATCTTATTTCTTTGAAACTGAAAACGGTGTAACGGTAACTGTCAATGGGGAGTGATATCGTAATATGATTGAAAACTTTTTAACGCCACAACTGCATGCTTTGGGCTTGACTAACATGTGGTTTCAACAAGACGGTGCCATATCACATACAGACAGGATTACAATGGAATTATTGCGAGACCTCTTTCCACAACAAATTATTTCAAAGAATGATGATGTTGATTGGCCTCCACGGTCGCCTGACTTGACTGCTCCGGACGTCTCTTTGTGGGGATATCTGGAAAGCAAGGTTTATGCAAACAAGCCAGAAACGCTGGAGCTACTCAAACAAAATATTCGTGATGAAATTATTGCAATACCGCGTGAAATTAATGCAATACGCGCACATTTTGGTATGTGAAAGCTTTGTACAAATTGGGTGCCGTGTGAGCTCAGTCGACCAAAAACAACAACGAATTGATGCATCCGACGAGTGCTTGGCGATGTTAAACCGATATGTTACAACGAATGAAACATGGTTTCACTATTACACTCCAGAATCCATAAGACTGTCAGCTGAGTGGACAGCAATCGACGAACCGAATCCAAAGCGAACAAAGACGCAACAGTCGGCCGGTAAGGTGATGGCGTCTGTATTTTGGAATGCAAACGGTATCGACTATCTCCACAAAGCCACCATCAACAACAGCGACTATTACTGTGCACTTTTGCAAAGAAACGGTCACATTTGCAAAAAAAAAAATATTTCTGTTTCACCAAGACAACGCACCGTGTCACAAAACGATGGCAAAATTGAATGAATTGGGCTTCGAACCACTCACCGTATTCTCAAGATTTAGCCCCCAGCGCCTTAATCCTGTTTTCAGATCTCCAGAGAACGCTTGCTGGAAAGAAATTTAAGTCTATTGATAAAGTAATCGCTGAAACTGAGGCCTTTTTTGACGGGAGAGAAATCGTACTATCGAAAAATTGGAAAATCGTTTGCACATGTTGACTAGTTGGACTATGTATTATAGTTTTTGTCAATGTAACCATACGCCTTTGCAGGACACTACGACTATTATGATCTTTTGTGCCCCTTCCGGTCTACAGTTTATTTAGCGGATCTGTTGCCCACCTAATAATAACCTGCAGATCTGAAAACCTAATAGTGATATGTCTCCCAATGAGACTAAGCATCTCCATCTAAACCCATCAAGAAATCCACATTCACAAAATCTGTGTTCCACCGTGTCTGATGCCTGTAAACCCAGTTTACAGACTTCCACATCTGTGACCGCCACCGTTTTCTGATGCGCTTTTAGTTCATAATGGCCTTACTTGATGGCCATACTTGAAAACCTCAGAACAGTTCCGGGCCAATACAGGGTGTCACGGAGCTTTTCCTAGCCATTTCGTTACCATCTATCCCACAGTGTTCATGTCCCAAAACTATTGAACCCTGTACCCAAGCAAAAGCCTTTGCAACGTATCATAGCAATATTTGACGAGTCACGATGTTACCCAGGTCGATCCAAGAGTCCTTAAGGCAGCTTGATTGTCAGAGAATATATTAACGACCTTACCGTTGGGCTCACTCCAGGTTGATTTGCGCCATCTCAGCAGTGGGAGAGACAAGACTCGGTTGGGTCCATGAACACCAACACCGACACAACTTATTCATTTTGGAGCCATCGGTATACTGGTTTAGATCAAACTCGCTCCGAACTATGACCCATTAGGCCAACAATTCCGGGAATTCAAGTCTGAATCTCCTACCAAAGCACAGATCCAAAGCCATAACATCCAGGCCCGAAGATGAGTTTCCGACCACCCTGCATGGAATGGACAGACATTTCGACATATTTCGGGAACATGCCGCCACCCTGGTCACATAGATGTAAGCCGGTGTCAAACCAATAAAGGCCTACAAGGCCGCTGTTAGACACGTTCTCATTGCCACAGTTATACCGAGGTAGGCGAGTTTCTGCACTCAGCCTAATTTGTTCATGATGGTAGCTTAGGCTTAGTAATGCCTAAATGAGTTAGAGCGGTCTGAGGGCGTGAAGAATGTTAACAAACCTCTGCTTGGACTTTTGAACGAGAGTGATAGACGGGCCCTAAGGGGTAAACATATCATTACCATTTACAGAATCTTAAGAATATTGTGGCCTGTACACTATTGTGATGATGTGGTGTAGTGGTTAAAGCTCTTCAATGCAACACATGGCTGACCATGGTTAAAAAATACCCCTGATTTCTACTAGAGGATGGTAAACATTATCTAAATCAACCACAATTATCATAAGACGGTCAAGCAACGTCAGCTCTTACGAGGAAAAAGATGAAAAAAGAGAAATATACGTTGTTCTAGACAACGACAAATGGTGGCACCATAATCAATCCTAGACTTTCTACAGTAGACCAATCACGTGCTTAGCTGTAAAAAACAGAAACTGATTACAGAGATACTGAGACATATCAAAGATGCTTTGCGAAAGCCATATACTCCCAAGAGAAGTAACGAAACGGAAACAATATTGCAGAGTATATCATGAACGCTAATCTTGCTAAAACTGTGCATGTATTTTAAAACCTCTCAAGATAAGAGAGTGTTGAAAGCAGTGCAGCACGGTAAAGCATTTAGATTACCACTATCTATGAAATCTCAAGCTAAGCCATATATGTTTGATCGGAAATAATGGCTGGCTTTATGCAAGCCATGAAACACAGATTTTGAAAATAAGTAAAATGTTTATCTGTGCTCGTGAACTGAGTGACTGTATTGCCTTTGAGTGAACTAAAGTATAGTGAACTAGCTTGGAGAAAAAATGAATGTTTGTTTTCTCAACTTCACTTCAGCAACCTGTATACTATTCTGAAGAAAGTTTTATTTGTCAATTAGAGTCACTTTAAGACCTTAACACAATACTAAAACGGATTTAATTTCACTAAATTTTAACGGTCTTTCCAAAAGCAGCAGCAAAACAAAAAATCCATTCTCTAGCAATAAATATCATTTCTTTACCACAAATTTAATTAAAAGCGCTGCAAGCAACACAAATACATTGGCTGAAGAATGCCTATTCTGCCTCTATTTAATTAGTCACCATTTGAGTCGCTTTTCTTTGTACACTCCTTCTTAATACGACTAAAAAATCACCACAACTCCTTACCGATAGTTTTTATAAAGGGTATCGGTTTAAATTTGAACCAGGGATTATTTCGAATCTGGCAATACTTATGTCATTCTGTTCTATCACAAAATTCAGTATAGTATCTCCACTGAACGATATGAATCGATTTTCGCTTAAGCAACGTTGAGGTTTATTGGTAATTTATTTCAAAAACAAGGACAAAAAAAAATCATCTTTTTCATCTCGGTGGGTACGTTAATAAGCAAAATTGCCATATTTGTGACTCAGAGAAATCAAACGTGATCTTACAGAAGCCAATGCACCCATTGCGAGTGGCTGTTTGGTGTGGCTTATGAATCGGATGCTATCGCTCTATGGTAACCAATTTATTTGTCATGTGAACGATGTTTGGTTTCAACAGGACGGTGTAATTTGCAGCACATCTCATGCCACAATCGATTACTTGCGTAAAACGTTTGATGGCCGTTTAATTAGCCAAAATAGTGATGTCAGTTGGCCGTCAAGTAGCTGCGAATTGACACCGTTGGACTATTTTCTGTGGGACGCGGTTAAAGACAAGTGTTGTGTCGATAAACCAGAGACAATTGAGCATTTGCAGGCCAACATTCGTTATGCCATTGCCGATATACGACCCCGTACACTCGAAAAAGTTCTCGTAAATTGGTCCGCTCGAATGGGTCACTGTGAGGCCAGCCACGGCAGCCATTTCAATGAAATAATATTTCATTTCTAACCGGAACAATTGTACTTCTCAACAAAAGAGTAAATTTGGCAATATTTCAAACCGTTTTTTTTTAAATTTAAACTTTTAAATTGCCCACCCTATATTTACCCATTTGCAATAAACTTGCAACATTAATACATTTTATAACACAAAGTTATCCAAGTCAGTGTGCTGCATAAACTTGTCGTTGTTTTATTTTTGTGTTTAGTTTCCCTCCCAGGGTCCTTTTTATTTCTATCGATTTTTTTATTGTAGGTTTGAGAAAAAGGCGACACTATTTTTGCAACACTTTTGTGCCGGCCATCAAAAAGGATTTCAATATGAAATATTTTCCATTATTGTATGACAGAGGACGTGAATGAGGCGTGTCTGTATCAACAATGCTTTTGCATGTTTTTTTTTTAATAAAAAACAAAACTATAACTGCGTATTAGGATAGAGTATTAGAATAGGTTTTCTAGCATTTCTAGTTTTTTATTTTTTGTTTGCTGATAAATCATGCGTAAACGGATATCATACGACATTTTTTTTAAGAAAGAACCTAAAAACCCTAAAATTTTTTGGTCATCAATTTTGATGTGAATGAAGCTAAGGAGAATGCTAACACTGTTTTTGATTGTCAACAAACATCTAAAACCCAACTTATCTTGGGCAAGAGCTCAAATTAAAGACGTCGAAAGCCATGGAAAAAGAAAAAGCACAATAATGTATATGTAGTTGCATTAAGATAACTCTTTAATAGAGTGCCCTCTTGTGGATTTTGTTTAGTACTCATGTTGGTAATGGTTTGAAAATGCTAAGACAAGTCAACCCATAAAACATGAAACATACAAATAAACTCGAAAATATATCTTTCGAATATAATTTTTATGCTCACTGACACCGAATAAACTACCAGAACCAATTTGGTCGATTGACAGGTTGCCAAACGCACAAAGATTGTGGAAGAAAGTAGGGAGTACTGTGGATCTGTAACCATAACTGAAGAGAAAACTAAACAGATAAGACGACAGATACAGACCTAATAGATGGACAATAGGCTTCAGTCTATATTTGACTTGTAGCAGTTAAAGTGCTTCCCGGGTCCCTGAGAAGTTTGATAAATAAGGAGCTTTTAATTCCCCCATCAAACATTTACCAATCAACGCTAGTGCCAGATTTTTTGTATAATCTTTGGGTCACGAGCGGACAACTGCTTAATTTGGCAATAAAAAACAAATTACACACTAAGAAAATCACCGGCAAACATTTTCCGCGCAGTATTCAAATGAAATCTACAGAGGCAAAACGAGAACTACGCCGAAGTTAAAACCTCAGCAAATAATCGTGACAGTTGGAGAGAATTCGTTAGCTCCCTAAGCTCACTCCAAGCGTTTTGTTGAACTGTTTACTTAAACAAACAGCGACATCTTTTGGAAAAATAGAAAAAAGAAGAAAAAAGGTGAGAATCTATGATAAGCAAGTTTCCCTGATATTAAATACACATGGAGAGCGTTGTTTCTAGCAGAGTTGGAAAAGTGCTCTCTCCGAATTTCAAGAGAATTTAAAATACGACTCGTGCGAAGAATAAAAACAAAAGAATTCAAATGCGCAATTGTGAATGCTAACCGAGTCGAAAAGCATTAAAACGAGTTGAAAACGAGCAATTCTTTTTAGTAAATGTTGTTGGTGTAATACAAAGCATACATGTGTGTGATACTTATTGGTTGCTGCTCCACACATAACAATGCATGGTATTACGCATTTAATCTTAAACAAACAACATGCTTTAAAATGAATTGCTAGTCTTTGACTATTTTTTGCTCATTTTAAATTCGTTTTGCGGTATAAAATACTTGCTCTTGCGCACGTGATTCAAATAATTTAATTTCAGCGAAAAATACGGTTCGTGCTCACGAATTAAAAAATAAAACTCTCGAGTATGAGTTATAAAATAAGCGAAGCAAAGAAAATTCTACTCACGAGCTGAATTTTTACGTACTATGGTTTCTAGGCAACGTCAAATGGTATCCATCCTGATACTTGCTACAGTAGATAAATCACTGCTTACAAAAAAGCTGAAGTAAGGCAAAGATTCTTTGTGAAAGTCGAACATATTGGCTGTATGTTTCAATGCAAATACAGCAGTGTTTTTACGTTTACCTACTTCCAAAAGACCACTACTACAAGAGATACTCGATTCACATCATAATTTGGTCACCTTCATTGCAATCCTGCTTTCTACTCAGTCAAAAGGCTCTCCCTCTTATTAAAATTCAAACTACAATCACTCTCCAAAGAACCGAGACTAAGATGCGATGCTTAGATCTCGAAAGACTCAGTAACTCAAAATACAACACAAAGAATTTATTCGAATTACCGGTGGCTAGAGAATATAAAAAGTTGATAAAGTACAGACAAGAAGAGTTAATAAGATGGTAGATGAGTACATCAAGGATTGGAAGATGCTTGGAACACTGAAATGCTCAAAGCGGACTTCGCTACTCTAGGGCGGAGTTCAGTACTCAATTTGGGTTAGACTTGAAACTCTTAGTGGAATTTCTTACGAGCCATTGTGGACTTAGAGCGCATCTAAAGAGGATGGCGGTCACTGTTGTGGACGTCTGTAGACTGTGCTTACAGGTATCAGAACAGCGATACACATATTGTATGAATGTGGGGTTCTCAATAGGTTTAGATGGAAATGTTTAGTGAGAAAAGGGAGTCTCGTTGGGGAACATATCCATCATTATGCTTTCAAATCTGCTGATATTCATTAGAAAGGCACAACAGATCCCATGAGTCGCAAGAGTGCCTGGTCGGTGTGATGATAATAATAATAAGTGGTAATAAATCATACTTTGATGTTCACTCTTTTTTCCAGAAGATTAAAAAAAGAAAACAAGAAACGCCTGCTGCCAAAATATCCAGTTGCCTATCCGTTTGCCTTCAGCCCGGCAACCAGTATTGCCGTTTTGGTTACTTTTAACCAAAATCGGTCATTTTTTCTTTGATGTGTAGATGCATACTTTTTTTTCTATTTTGGTTACTTTTTTCTCGAGTAGATGTGTAGTGTCGAGGTAAAGAAATAAAGAGAATGATTTAACCTTTATTACCCAAATTCTTGTTGAGAGTATACACTTAAAAAACGAAATTTTTTGAAAATTTTGGTATCTTTCTGGTAACATATGGATTTCGTGATAATTTGCTAATTTATTGAGCTAATTTTTTGGGGCCAAGAACGAATCGAACCTATTTCGCGTTCTATGTGCTAAAGTGAAATGTACTAAAATCGAAAAAAATGAGAGTCGAACGTGCAAGGTCTGGATTATAAGGCGGCTGGAACTATTTTCTAAATAGTTTAAGCTGATCCTACGACACTTGAACTAGCGTTGTCCTATTGGATCTATTATTCATCGCCAGTAATGACTGGATGCCGCGACATCTTTTTTTATGGCTTTCCAGTAATATTTCGCACATGGAATTTTGTATTTCAACATTTCTCGGCATTAACTCGTGTGGTATTCAATTTCACTGTTTTTTGATTATTTTATTTGAATAGCTTTTGCCTTCAATTCATTATCTCCAAACATTTTTGCCTGACATGGGCGGTCTCTATTTTCATGCCAAAATCATTAGATCGCATCTTCATATCGATGGAACATATTCATTATAAGCTTTGATCAACAATCCAGGCAATAAAACATGGTTGTTTATACTATTTAATCGAGTAGTTAAGTGAGACTTAATAACAGACATATTTCACTTTTAGACTACTGTTTGGTTCGGGCAATTAGCGATTTATTAAGATATCTGTCAGTAAGTAAGGGCTATTGAGCTTAAATTATTCATAAATACTTTTTAAAACCCCATCATAAGCAAACATATGAGAGAACGATATTTTCTAGTGTGCGAAGTTTGTTAATTATCACAAATAGCAGAATATGTCTAATCAATTATTGTACCAAGTTTTTTGACCAGCCTTTATTCAGTCAATACTGATATAAAATCTGTATATAAAACGATATTTTAATGTTTTTTGTATTAAAATAGGAATAAAAATTCTGGTTATTTTGGTTATTGGTTACTTTTTTTATTGAAATTTGGTTATAAAAAATATGAAGTTGTGGCAACACTGCCGGCACCATTCAAGGTATTAAGTTATATGCAGTATTTCACTAAAAAAAAAAAAAACTAATAAGATAGGTTGTATTTTACTGTAGGCCGCCTGGATAAAAGCAATTAAGAGTCAAATTTTGTATCACACAGCTTATGCCATAACAGGCATGCATCGAAATATAGCACAGTTTGTATATGGAAAGAACTTTCAGTTTCCTTTCGATTGAAGTTTCGTTGCAATCCTTGTTTAACTAATAAACTTTTTTACGTTTTTATTATTTCATCTACTGCTATTTTTTTACTCACAGTTGTGTTTATATTTTCATATGATGAATCAAATGATATTCATATAAAAATCTTTTTGTGCTGTTAAGTATTGTTTTTTTAATATTTTTTATTTGATTTTTTTTTCTGTTTCAGTTTCCTTTTATGCAATACTTGTCGTCCTCAAACACAATATGAACTTGTTTGTAAAGGCATATGCGAGTAGTAGCATGTATACTTTACTATATGAAGTATTATTTTAAATGAAGTGATGGAAAATGTTTCATAATATTATAGTGATGATATGTTGCCATGGTGCTTGCATGAATCAATGGATGGCAGATAATATGTATGATGACTGGCTGGTTGGTTGGATTCATAAATGCCATGTCCTTCTTTAGCCTGGTTTTTTTTATATAAATTCCATAATAGTTTTCCACTCATAACTTCTTCTTCTTCTTTTTTTTGCAATATAAAAAGTTTTTTGTTTTATATGTAGTAAAGAAAAAAAAACTAAAAAAAAAATTCATACTCTATGCTACTAACTGTTGTATAAACAAGTCAAGTTTATGGTGAAAAACAAAGCAAAACAAAAAAGAGAAAAAAATTCATAGAAAAATGGAAAATGAAAACATGAGAAAAAACATGAAAATAAATATAAGCCACTAACATTACTGCCACTTTACAGGTACACTCTCATTCACTCACATACACTCACTCTTGTTGCAACAACTATTGCTATTGCTGCTGACGATGTTGTGCAACATTTTATGCATACTTACACACTTCATGCACGAGCCTGCACACACATATTTTCCATATTGCACTTACGCTAGCTTACACAGAAATACACAATCATGTCGCTACTTCTTTTTAAGCACTTGTTGCTCTTTTTTGTCTTCCTTTGGGGGGGATATTCTCTCTTTAATCTGTAACTCTTTCAGTTTTTTGTTTTTTTTTTTTTGTTTGTGCAATTACTGCGAAAAAGTTCTTATGCTTACCTACTGCTTTTTGTGTTGAAGAACAAAAGCTTGAATCTACTGAAAGCCAGCTTAAAGTGTTTATTAGTTTTTCGCACTTTAAAAATTTGAAATTTTTTATATCAAAGGCTCATTACGAGTTGCATTAATTGCTTTATTAGTTGAACGACTATAAGCTTTTTTTGATTTTTTCTTTTCGGTTCTTAAATTATTGCTTAAATATTCGGAAATCGACTTTAAAACAATGATGCCTTGCAAGAAAGTTCTTGTCTTTAGCTGATCGGTTGGTGGCATGATTCAAATAACAGAGATTACGCCTTCTCGAGTTCCGTTACTTTTTCTCTCTCTCGTTAAAAGAAAATCTGCGCAGTGTTGCCAGGAGACTTTTTAAAAACATCTACGCATACTAAAAAATCCGATTTTTCCCTATATAAATAAACATGCCCAACCGGGCAGAGTGGGATGTGGTATACGCGTGAGAAATTCTGACACAAAACTTTCTTATTGGTTGCCTGATTATTGCAGTGTGTTTCAGGTACAGGTCATGGCCATACTGAAGGCCGTGCAGTGCTTGTTGAACGGAGAGATTCTCTCTGAGAATCTTCTGATCTCTCACTAATGTCGCCTCGGCGTCTATCCTGGTCCATCTTATGGAAATCTCGGTTCATTCGAAGGTCACTCTTATATGGGTTCCGGAACACAGGCGACGAATTGGCCAGGATAGGTACTGAGCTTGATACTTTCGAACAAGAGCCTATCATTGGTGTCTCGATTGTCTCGGTTAAGCTGGTCATTTTACGTCGACGCTCAATATCGTTGACAGAATGAGGACTTGTGCGTTATCGTCAGGCTCTGCTGCACCGACCTTGATGAAAGGAAGACTAAAAGTCTTCTCTATTTAAGTCGGATGGCCATATTGCGGTCATAACGTGTTACTGTCTGATCGGGAGGCATTCCCTCGAATTATTTTTGCAGGAGGTGTGGTTTCCTCTTCGAAACCACAACTCTTGCTTTCAGAAGGCGAAGGTTCTTGAACTCCTACTTTTCGTCATCTTTGACTGAACTCTCCAGGATAAGTGTGGCCGCAATTGCGAGTTTTACTTTGGAGGCTAAATGGTTTCCTATGGAAACTATCTGATCCCCGGGCTGGCATTTACGCATGTCGCATTAGTATGGACCAAATATCTGGCCCAAGTGGGACTCCTACCCTGTAGGGTGGTCCACCACCTTACCTAACCTAACCTAACCTAGTCATTAAAATTTTGGTAAAATGACAGTTAGTTGAGGGGATTTTCTCCTACTTCTGGCAACACTGGGTCTGCTTAACGTAAGCATAGACCTTTTTGTTTTTAAAGGAAATAGTAATTTTTTATACTATAAATTAAGAAAATATATATAAAAAAATGGAATAACAAATATTAAAAAACATTATTAATAAAATGTCTGAGTAAATCAATTGTAGCGCACGCTGTGTGATATGTCCTGTTGGAACCCCATGTCAGCAAGATTAAAGCCAGCTTATTGATGTAGGAAAATTTTTTTCAACATATCCCTATAGCGTTCACCATTGACAGTAACATTCTGACCGTCCTCGTTTCTGAAGATATATGGACCAATGACTCCGCCAGCCGATAAAGCGCTCCAGCAATTTTCTGTGGATGTTGTTTCGACAAAAGCTTGTGGGTTATCCTCACACCAAATAATACCATTCTGCTTATTTACATAACCAATTAACCAAAAGTGAGCTTCATCGGAGTGCACGAAAAGTGTTACGAACAGAACTTTTAGTTTGATAAAAAATATCAACAATTTGCAAGCGTTGCTCTGGTTTAAGTCTATCTGTAATGAAATGTCAAATCAAACTAAGCAAAAATCAATTATCAGCTGTTAAATTGATTGTCAAAATACAGAGTTGCCAATGCGAAATTATGAAACTCTAAACAAAAAAACACCCGTGAAGTGACGTGGTGTAGTGATTATAGCGCTGGCATACAACACAAGCGGGCCAGGTTCGAATCCCAGCAGAAGACTTGACTGAACAAAGTTAATTGCGGTTTCGATAAAGTAACTTCAACCTCCCTCTTATCAAATCCATCTAAAGAAGCCCCCTGACCTTACCGATAACTTCTGGCGATGATGACAAACTATACGGATGCAACATGATGCATAAAAACATCGATGGTTCTACAATAAACATCGATGTTCAAAAACATCGTTAATGTAACCAATTCATCGATGTTTTTCCGATGTTTTATTTTTCTATCACTTAATAGCTGAATATTGAATCAGCAGTAGTGCAACAGAGAAAAATTTAAACGCAGTAAATAACAACTACAGGGTGGCAAACGTTATAGTGAATCATCGTAACAAACGCTGACAATGGTAAATTAATATTGACGAACGATGAAATTCCTTTAATGTCATACATGGCTTTTTAAATAATTATAAAAATTTTCATAGACTACAAAGTCTGATTTTATCTTGTAGGCGTCCATGTATTAGTTCGTCTAAAAACGGTAACGAGGTACCATAAAAAATTCTGCATCGTTAAACATGTAGTCGACCCATGAAAGATAATGTTGCAAAATTTCAGCAGGTAGTCGGCTCATTGCAGACCGTGTCGCTAAATTTCAACATTCCCTTTGTTTGTGTTATTGTCACGAGGATTCATCAATGAAATTTTTTATTTACTATTTGATACTAATTTTGTCACAATAACACATCAATGAAAATTTCATAGTGACAAAGTCGCTTCAGCGGATATTTAAAGTGGACAACGCAAAAAATTTTATTAAAATTAACAAAATTTCACAAAGAAGAATGTCGATGTTTTGCAATTTGGACGTCGATGTATCGGCCATAAAAACATCAATCTTTACATCGATGTAGCGTTCATAAGCATCGACGTCCAAATTGCAAAACATCGACATTGTTCTTTGTGCAATTTTGTTAATTTCAATCTTAACATCAATGTATCGTTCAGAAACATCGATGTTGAGATTGATGTTTTTATGGCCGATGGTCGATGTTTATGAACGATACATGGATGTTAAGATTGATGTTTTTACGGCCGTTAAATCGACGTCTAAATTGCAAAACATCCATGTTTACTAACGATACATCGATGTTTTCTAAACATCAATACATCGATGTTTTCTAAACATCGATACATCATTTGCATCTCTATAACAAACTTCAAACGAATGATTAGATGAAAATGCCACCTACTGGGAAAAAATTTGCTGTACAAAGTAAGAATCACCACCACTACCACTTAGCAATGATCTTCACCATTACACATAATCACATGTAGGTGAGCTACAGTAGATTAAACACCAACTTAGCTTGAAAGATCAAATTGATTAATGAAACTGTAAAAAAGCCATCATGTGTGCTATGTGGAAAACCAATATGCTACCTAGAGGATTGGCCAGGAGAAAAAACACCCATAGTACGTATACTGAAATCCCTCTGTCAAGAAATTTCGTAAAAATTAACAAATAAGCGCTTTCATATTTCCATAAAAGCGCTGTTTAATGCAAGAAATTTTTCTATTTTCCTTAATGTAATTCATTTATGTTGAGCTATTGGCAAAACGATAAATATGACTTTCAAACTGTGATTAATGGTAGTGTTGCATGGTCAAAATATTAAGCCAATCTATTTATCCTGACTATGGTTTTTACTTGCTATGGTGACTCTTGCTAAGCTGTGTTATTCGGCTGACCCAATTCTGCTTTGGGTAAGAGAATGCCATACAGTATAGTAATTTGTACAAAAGTTAATATCTTAAGTTAAGATGAAAGTAAATTTAGAACTTACTCAAGATTAAAGCCTTAAAATAACAGTATAAGTTGTTGTATTTTATTGGTCAGTTTAGGGATTAGAAATAAGGAAAAAAACTATTGAATTACATTTCTTTTAATTCCCACAACCTGGCATTTAAGTTTGTATTTTTATTGTTTTTTTACTTTGTTTTATTTTTATTTTTTTTTTCTTGTTACAAAAGCATTGAATGTCTTTATAAATTCTGTATAAAAATTGCTTATTTTGTTGACAATCATAAAAGTGTCACATATTTGGAACGATTCACTAGTAAACTCCTGTTTTCACTTCATTTTTTTCACATTTTATTTTTTATACCTTTTTTTTCTCTTCATACCATATTCTTTTTAACACTTCATTGTGGCATTTTTAAAATAGAACGAACTGATGATGCTCTCTAGTCTCTCACAAAAAAAAAAAAAAAAAAACAAAAACAAAGAGAGAGAAAAAAAAACATAAAAATAAATGGCAAAGCAGGAGTTACTCATATGACATTAAATGCAGATATTTAATTCAACAAGTGTATTGGAATTTTATACATTTACACACTCACACACACACACTTATATGTATATATACACTATATTACTACATAACTTACAAGGATGCTTAGACAGACGAGGAAAGATACGTACCAAACACACACACACACAAAAAACAACAACTTCATATCAATTGCATGTTTGTGTGGCTCTTCTACAGGCTCTTCATTTCAAGATGACGGTTTTGGTCTAAAAGTATGCATGGAGTATATGAGAATGTGAATGTGAATGTGTATGTATGTGTTTGCATGTGTAAGTGTCTTTCTTCAGTGATTTTTATTACAAGTGTATCACTTTTCTTTCTGCAGCAATTTTTTTTCTTCAGATTTTCCTTTTCTCAATGATTTCTTCTTTAGAGAAATATAATCGATTCTTTCTTTGGCCTTATATCTTCCCCTTACCCCTTACCTTTTACTACTACTTATGGTGGGGGGTAAAAGAAAGTGAGTGTAGTAAATAGAAATAAAAGCAAACATGTATACCAGAGTTACTTAAATGTGTGGTAAAGCTTTGGTTGCAAAAGTATCAACGACACAACCACTTCACCTAATACAGTGCGTTACAAAAGTGTAAATAGTATGAGTTCTAGTGCAACAATTACAAAAAAGAGCACTTTTTTATTTCAATATTTAAATTTGTGTTTAAAAATTTTTTTTTGACTAAATAACTAAAAATTTAGCAAAAATTTTGTTATGCACTGTAATCGTGTTCATGTGCTTACTTACGGCCAACCAATAAAAAATTTTATTTCTTTCGAAGTAGTTTTAGTTGAATGATTCAACAATTTGTACATATCTTTTGCTACTTTTAGTTTATCAAGAACTCTTTTTTCTTTAAATCTTTCTTTTTAGTTAGAAACTGAAATTCTAAAAGCAACTTACCTGCATTACAACCCCTATTTTCAAACGATCAAGTGTATGGCTATTTTAATCAAATATAGTCCGATTTCAAACAAACTTGGAATAACATAAATACCATTACAACTACGGATAGTATTATAGTTTTATATCTTTTTCAATAAAAAAACTATTTTTCAGCATAATAAACATTTAACTATGGAGGTGGAGGTAAATTTTACACCCTGTTTTTATTTTACTCGTAGATTATATCTTTTCTCCTTTATTTTAACGTTAATATTCTTTCAATATGACCACAGCTATTCAGTCGCATTCTGGTTGTTGTTTGATTTAAATATGCACATACATAAGTCTAAAAAACAAACTAATAGGCGTAGCCTGGTCAAAATCGCTAATGTACATTTTCTACATTAAATATTGCTGCCATGTAAATACAAAAATTTAAGGAATTACCAAGCTACCATCGTAAACATGTATAAGCCTTGTGTACTTATTTTGCATTTACCATTATGTCATTTCTCTTTAGGTAACATTCCCAGGTAATGTTAACTTATTTATGGAAATTGGGCCGGTGCCGCTGTGGTATGATAGGTAAGACACCCGCCTACCAACCAGAAGGTCCTCGGTTCAATACCAGGCCAGACCATATGAAGAGTGAAGAAAGGTTTTCAACAGCGTTATCCTCATAATATTAGCTAGTAATTGTTTATGAGTATTACTACTACTGAAAACTTCTCTAAATGCATTTGCCGTTCGTAGACGGCGTTAAACTGTAGGTCCCTTTCAATGAGTCTAAAAGTAGAATCGGGTTCCCATTTTTGACTGATGATTTGTATTGACTACGAAGTCATTTAGATCAAATTCAGTAACTTAAACTTTAGCCATTCTCAAGAAATACAAATATTAATTTTTACTTTGTATTGGAGGTACCACGCCCACTTGTGCAATTCCGCTTATTTTTCGACTGACAGTTTTTACTGACTATGGTATAAAGTCACTCAGATCAAATATTGAATTTTTAGCTTCAACCGTTCTCAAGAATATTGAAATAATATTTAGTTTGTATCCCGCGATTTGTATTTACTATGAAACTATTTCTTTCAAATACTGAAGCTAAAGCTTTTACCGTTCTCAAGATATATTGAAACCAATATTTAGTTCGTATGAGATGTACCACGCCCACTTGTTCAATTCCGCCTATTTTTTAATGATTTTTATTGACTATGAAGTAAATCAGGTTAAATTCTGTAACCTTAGCTTTAGCCCTTCTCAGGATATATAAAAATCAATATTTACTTTAAATGGGAGGTGTCACGCCCACCTGCCTTATTCTGCCCACTTTTTGACTGATGATATGCATTGCTCACGATTCTATTTGGGCAAATTTAGAGACTGTTTTGTGTGTGGAAGATACAGACGAATAAATATTCACTTTGTGTGGGAGTGGCACCGCCCAGTTCGAACTTTTTAAATTTATATAGCAAACATACAAAAAGATACTGTAAAAATTTTAAAGAAAATCAGTTCAGCCAAATACACATTTATTCTTATACGTATATAATTAGATTTAAAAGGTCTATTTATTTGCTTTCTAAATCGGCTTGAAAACTTAACCGCTTTGGGCTTTGCTAGCCAAAGTTGCTATATAATCATAGATTTAATGTTAATTTTAATTTAAATTTTTTTATTTTTTTTTTTGTTTTATTCTTTGTTTTTTCAAACTTTTTTCCTTTTAACCTACAATTTTTTTTACTGAAATTTAATCAATTCATATTATTATTCCCTTTTCCTATGCTCTCCGTCCACATTATGAATATTAAATTGCCAAGTTTATATTTTAATTTCATATTTTCCTCATATTATACGAATATTTGTTATATTGGTTTGACTTTCTTTCGAATTCATGCATCGAATTTGTAATTTTATTCATTTCAACTTTAAACGAATTAAACTTCAATGGAGTTCCCCAAAGAATTGCTGAAAAACAAACAGCTTTTGAAAAGCACCACAAGAACATAAAGAAAAACCAAAAGAGAATAGAATGGAATAGAATAGAATAGAATAGAATATCATGTCATGTACTCACTCATACGAGTACATACAGAAATAATTGTCATTTGAAACTTGAAAGTATGGTTATGAATGTGAAAATCAAATATGAGCTACAGCGCATATCAAGTTAAAGGAAATCGAATATTATTCCGTTAAAAATATATTCTTAACTGCTTATGTGTGATTAAGTGCTTTTGTTATTTCTGAGTTGTTTCTTGTGTTTCAAAGCTCAAGCCTGTTAAAATGCTATTGTTTAGAGGAGTTAGATGTAATAAGTATCGAGTTATGGCGAATGTATGTTGGTTGGTTAACGTGGTAGCCAATTGCGTACAAACAAGCAGGACAATATTACTCGTCAGATTTGTTATCCTGTACACAAATATTGTATTGGATCCAGCCGGCAGCTCCTAAGATAGATCAGTAGATCAGTAGATCATTAAGTTAAGACCCATATAACATAAAATGTGGAAATTATTGAAGTTAAAATTTTTTTGTATTTAATATACGAGGGGTACTATTTATAATTCGGGAATTGCAAATAATAACTAATTTTTTTTGAATGAGAATGGTTTTATTGTTTTTCAAAATATTCCCCTTGATGATCAATACCCTTTTGCATTCGTTAGCAGTTTTTCCCTTCCTCGTGAGACACTTCCAAAACATGGTTTTTAAACGTTTCAACTGCTTCTTCGGTTTTCGTAAATCGTTGACCACGCTGCTTACCTTCGATATTCGGGAAAAAGAAGAAATCATTGGGTGCCCAATCAGGACTGCTTGGAGGAAGGACTGTACAGCAATTTGATGTTTTGACTGCTCAAAAATTCACCTGTTTGATGAGATGTGTGAGAGCTCGCATTGTCATGATGGAGAATGATTCGTCTTCGGCGGTTGATTTTTTGGTCACGCACCACTCAGAAATGATCGTCCTACGTTGCTCAAGCGGAACAGTGGTCACAAGACCCATTCGGTCGAAGAAACAGGCAACCATTTGCATCGCTGTACTTTTTCCATGAACAACTTCTTTGGATTTTGCTCCTTTTGGTATACCCACACGGTCAATATCTGTTTTCTTTCCCGCTCATACGCATATGTTCATGATTCGTTATCTGTAATAATTTTATACACGTTTTTTGAAGCATCACGGTCGAACTTTTCAATCATTTCCTTACATCAATCGATGCGTTCCTTTTTTTGCGCGATTGATAATTTATGGGGTATCCAACGAGAACACATTTTTTTACAACTAAGCGTTCTTGCAAAATCGTATATATTTAAGTGGAACTAATATGTAAAGATGCCTCTATCTCACAATATGTCATATGACAGTCTTACATTATCAGTTCACGCACTGCATTGATAGTTTGTGACACAACAACCGTTCTTGGATGACCTTCACGGAATTCACTACACCAGCGTTATACTGTGGTCTTTGATGGTGCTTTTTTGCCTTACAAAGAACTGAGTTCATTGACACATTCTTGTTAAAAAAATTCACGTAGAAAGTTGGGAAAAATAGTCCAACGAAAACCTTTCCTGCCATTTTTTGGTCAAATTGATTTTCTTAACTCACTGTCAACTTAACAAATAGTACCTGTACATCAAAACTTTGTGAGTACATTTATTCTAAAAAATGTCAAACAAATGCCGCACCTGCCGTTTTCTGTGAACATTGGTCTCACTGACTGTTGGCTGTTACGACGGACATAATATTTTTTTGCATGAAATATGAAATTGGCTTCAAAGTTGAATTGCCTCAAAAGACTAGAAGTTCTTCTGAAACGTAATTCGGAAATTGGCTCAGAGGAGGGAGAAAAATCTAAGCAGTGACTTCATACATTTGTTTCTGATAACTTTGTTAATTCATTATCCTTTTGGAGCTAAAAGAAATGACCGAATTAATTTGTACTCCCAATACAAAAATATACTTTTTGTTGTAAATAAGCTACAAACCACTTTAAATCAACAACCCATCCGGGTGTTTTTAAATATATTGCCGAATAAAAACCGGCTGGGTTTAATAGGATTACACAATGGGTTGCCAACCCTGATCTTAAAGCTTTGGCCCATATAGGTTTTAGCATTTGGTTGTAAATTAGTAATTTATTACCTATTGAGAGCTGTAATTATCGTCCTATTAGCCAGTTTAAGGCCGTCCACTTGATGTCTAGTTCTTTAGATTGAATTTGAAAGTGCTCGCTCCGTCGAAGTTTGGCTTCAAAAGTTGTACGAGGTATTTGGCGGTATTTGCGTAGGTCATTGCAATACTATTGAGAGCTGTAATTATCGTCCTATTAGTCAGTTTAAGGCCTTCCACTTGATGTCTAGTTCTTTAGATTGAATTTGAAAGTGCTCGCTCCGTCGAAGTGTGGCTTCAAAAGTTGTACGAGGTATTTGGCGGTATTTGCGTAGGCCATTGCAATACTATTGAGAGCTGTAATTATCGTCCTATTAGCCAGTTTAAGGCTTTCCACTTGATGTCTAGTTCTTTAGATTGAATTTGAAAGTGCACGCTCCGTCAAAGCTTGACGTCAAAAGTTGAACGAGGTATTCAGAGGTATTTGCATAGGCTATTGCAATACTATCTATACATATTGGTGAGCGTAATAATGTTGTATTTGTGAAATCAATATGCGTCGATTTTGAGGTGTTCAGTTTAATTCGCCAATTTTGTGTCCTTCTTGAGTGGACAGAATTCAAAGATTGCTGGAGGTTTAACTTTGCAATTTCCTCTGTGTCTGCTACTGCGAACTTAGCCATGATCGTTCTAACATTTTTGGGAATATCACTTGTGTACATGGTATACAATATTGGGTCCAAAATACCACCCCGTGGTACTCCTTTCTGAATTTGCTTATGCTTATGCTCTGAGTATTCATTTTCCTGTTCAACAGGGAAAAGTTGATTTTCCAAATACGACTTAAGAAGTGCGCAATAAGAATAAGGGGGATATTGCGCCAGCATGGCAAACCTGTGATATATCCAGAAAAGATTTGTCTCTCCTCAAGGGCCTTTTCTATTACAGTTCTTATCCGGTGGACCTAATCAATCGTAGAATATGCATTCCTGAACCCAAATTGACGTTTAGGTATAACAAAAAATTAAAGCTGATATAGGTCATGTTGTCACTGGTCGTATGTAATAAAGATATTTTTTTGATATGCCGGAGGTATGAAATCTTCCCAAGATACTTACAGCCCGTACTGTAGAGTATGCACGTTTGTTATACTAAAACACAGTCCCTGTAGACGTCCCTAGAACCACGCAACTATAGGTATTACTTCGTTAACACGATGAGCATTTTACGACTATTCATTGGCGTCGTGTTCAATTTTTGTACTGTTGCTCTAGGCAGATTTTCGCTATGTTTCTGCTTCACGTAACATTTGATTTAGTCTTCCGATAAATTGATTCACCATGTACCAGTTTTCTTCGGATTTAAACATAAAGTCGACGATATTTTTGGCGTGTAGACTATCTCCCACGCATATCTCAACGTGGCAGCGGTGTCTGGAAAAACATGAACACTGGTATACAAAAATTTCTTCACTTTCGTCTTCTTCATAGACTGGATATTTTCGTGAGATGTCGAGTCCACGTATATATTTTCTATAGCTTCCATGACCCGTTAGGATTTTGATGAGATTATAATGTATTTCACCATGTTTTTCCGTATTCCATTATCTATCTATCCAACTTTTCTTTGGTGATTTTTGTACCTACGCTGCCAGCTTTATATGGATTTATTTCTTCCGCTTTGTTTAAAAACACTTCTTGAATTGGTTACATTTGAACGAACGACGATTAATCGAGTGGATACTCTAGTGGCAACACTGACTATATGATTTTGAGGTATAATTGGGTTATTTATTTCTAGGAAATTCGTTAATATCGAGATTACACTGACAATTATTTAATGAAATTGGGCAGGAGTACTTTATTTCGGATAAAATTATTTACAAAGAAATTCACATTGAAGTGGGACTGTTTGCGATTAGGTGGCCGTGGAGAATATCAAAAGACACATGTGACTGACTACAATGTCCTTATTTACTTTTAAGTTTAAGTAAATTATTTAAATTATATTTTCCTCCTGCAAACATTTCAAAATTGAAGGTAAAATTGAATGCTGTGCTATATTTTTAAAAAGGGAAAATTCGTCTCATGAAATTACAGAAGGCCATAGAAAGAATAGTTGTGTTTAAAATTTTTCAATCAAATGTTTCCTAAGCAAACTTAATCTGAAAGATATAAAAATCTGTGCTCTTTTCAAAAACACAACTGTATACTCTTATGAATCTTAAAAAAAAACTCGTTCGTTTATTACGAGTATATTCAAGTGCTGAAGTATATATTGCCGTTGCTCGTTTAAGTTTTATTCTTCTCTTTGTCAAACAAAAATCTACTGAATATTTTAAAATTGCCGTGTATGTGTGTTTGTGTGTGTGTATGTGTGTATGTTTTAAATTTCTTTCTTTTTTTTTTTTGCTTTGAAATATGCTTTGTTTTATTATATCCCAATATAAACATCAAGCATCTGTTTGATATCACACATATTTATCCATTCATCCATCTATTCATACCAACCAACCAAACAACCATACATCTATCGTTTCTATACTCATACTCTCCCTATAGAGTCAGTCATTCCCAGCCCCAGTCAGTCAATTATTCAGTCAATCATTGTGCCATCATTTGTTTATAGTGGAGTAGCTGTTAAAACATTTCCAGCCAGTATTTTCTCTTTTTATTGCCATTTTTGTTTTTGTTTTTTTTTTTTCTATTTTTTTGTTAGATGGCTGACTGAATGGCTTGTGTTATTTGGCTTTTGAGCTTTATTTCACTAAGTCGCTGTGATTCACTTTAAACATCATCAACAGCATCATTATCGTTGTATGACATATACACGCATACGAGAATATACATACACAAGCAATCTCTCACTAATCGTCGTAGAGAAGATGACATTAAAATTACTGGAGTAAAACAGTGGGGCGAAAAACAAATAAATTTATAAAAAAATAATAATAATTTTTCGTGATAATGCAGTATAGTGCAGAATGATAAAAGTGTTTTGGTTGTTGTTTAACGTATTCACTACCTTAAAAAGATGGGAAATTTGTTTTTCTGGTTTCCAGAAGTAATAAGTGTTATTATTACCTATAAAATTCATTTTTTGTGGGTTTGTCCACTGTTGACCAGAAACAAGAACGTGTTGATGATTTTGAAACAATGGCAAAACTACATGAATTGAACTTCTAATTGCTTCCACATTCACCATATTCTTAGTTCTACTGCTGGTTAAGAGCTTAGCGCTGAAACTGAGGCCTATTTTGAGGCAAAACATAAATCGTTCTACGAAAATGGTATCGAAATATTAGATCGGCGGTGGAATGATTGCATTACTCCTTGTGGAGATTACGTTAATGAAAAAAGCTAATTTTGAACAACAAAAAAAAGGTTTTCTTTGTTAGAAGAAAAACGTTTAGATTTTTTAATAATTGGATTTGAAAAAATGTATAATAAAAAAACAATAGCTGTTACATCTTTTCATCAAATATTTGGGAAATGTGACCCTTCCTTAAGCTTATTTATACATCTTCATACGACGAAAGTCCCGTAACTCTTTATAAATATTATCGACTATTTCCGGCGCATGGATCTCAGTAGCCCAGTAATAGATAACAATTTGTGGAAATAACATTGCATTTAAAACTATTGAAAAACATTGCATGACTGGTTGTTAAATATTATTTTAAAAGTCTGTTCCTTGCCTTACTCTATTCTATATTTCTTTTTTTTGGATGACGTATATCAACAATTTTCTTTAATATTATTTTCATTTATTAAAATTATTTATAATTTTTTGTAATTGTCTTTATTGTTGCCATTGCAATTAATTCTATTTTTACACAATTTACTGACCCACCCATATTTAAAGCTACAAATAGTAGTTTTTTAGTCTTTTTTTGTTTTTTACAGCAACACTACACACTGTGCAAAACAATTTTATGCGAATATTATACCCCCGTCTCATCTCTCTCACTATTATAAATTCCCTTTCTTGTATAAGAAAAATATGTTTTCTACTCTCTACCCTCTAAGCCAACACGCAATGTAATACAAAATAATGTGTGTGTGTGTGTTGTTGTTGTTATTTTTTTATAAACAAATAAGTTTCAATACTTGAAAGACTTCTCTATAAAGCGTATACTCAACAAAAACAAAATGAATGGAGCAGAGAGAGAGAGAAATAGCGGAAAAAAAAGAAACTGTTAGAGAAAGCGACCCATATTTCATGTTTAAAAATAAAAGGAAAAGCAAAAAGAAACGAAAAACGAAAAAGAATAAAATGTTAACTTTTTGTTATTGTTTTTCCCATGTAACCGTTTGTAAAACTTCCTTTTTACTACACATCCCCTACCCAACCTGAACGCTGGAAACGTTCTTTAATCTTTCTGCTGACTGCCTAGAATAGAATGTTTGTTGTCCTTTAGAAATCAGAGACTCCAATACGTTGTTTTTAAGAAAATATTTATGAAATAGAAAAATTTATGAATAGAAAATAGATAATACAATCCATATGCTGATAACAGCAGCAGTAAAAAAAGAAAAATAAAGAACAACAACAACTGCAATGACGGCAAAAAGAAATGGTTCTAAGAGTACTAAATAAAAGAAGACTTTCATGCTGACTTAGACTAATAAAAACACCCTCACACACAGTTACACTCGCACACACACATACGAAAGTAAGTGCTAAACTACTGCATAAAATGGGCATTAAGCGACAAATTCATAGTCTACTTTAAGGACTCTACGCAACTTGCCAGAGTTGGCATTTGTGGTGCTATTTAATATTTGCTCGTATAATGAAGTGATCTTGTAAAATATGTTGCAATTTTAGTATTTCTTCTTAATTTCTTTCCATTTTTATTTTTATTTATTAATTAATTATTTCTTTTTTGTTTTAAATTTTGTTTTTATTAAATTTTATCATATTTACATAAATTGTTTCATATTTAAAGGGTCCGCCAAATAATTTTTTTTATATGCTATAAAAAAAAACTACTGAATATTTTCTCAAATTTCTTTTTTTATTTGAAAGTACAATCCTTCCGGTTAATAATGGAAAATAATTTCATTCAAACGGCTGCCTCGGCTGGCCATACACGATCGGTCCAATTTTTAAGCACATTATCGATTGTGTGCAGCTATATTTCACCAATGGCTTTACGAATATTGTACTTTAAAGCGTCAATTGTCTCTGGCTTGTTGGCGTAACACTTATCTTTGACGGCACCCCACAAATAATAGTCCAACGGTGTCAAATCGCAGCTCCGATGTGGCCAAACGACATCAGCTCTGCGGCTGATAATGCGATCTTCAAAAACAGGGCGCAAAACATCGAGTGCAGCTTCGACTGTGTGGCACGTAGCGCCGTCCTATTGAAACCACACCAACAAAAATTCGTTCAACGTGGCCCGATAACGATCGCCATTGACTGTAACGGCCACTCCTTGCTCATTTTCGAAGAAAAATGGCCCAATTATGCCTCTAGACCAAAATCTGCACCAAACAGTGACTCGTCTTGCGTGTATCGGCTTTTCAATGTATGCGTGCGGGTTTTCTGTGCCCCAAATGCGACAATTTTGCTGGTTTACATACCCGCCAAGATCAAAATGAGCTTCATCTGAAAAGATGATTTTTTTTTGGCAAAATCGGCATCTTCTTAGCGAAGCGAAGTTCAAGCGTATGCACAACCATATTCGCTCAGCGGAAGGATAAAACTAATTATCTGTCATATCAGATATAGTTGAAAAAAAAACGTTATATGGCGGACCCTTTATATTATTTTAATGTTTATTTTACAAAATAATGAAATAAGAATTTAATTTCAACAAATCTGGCGTTTTAGTCAATTTTTAATTTCAATGTAGTGATTTTTTGTTGAAAATTTAAGTTTACATTACTGTTCATGACACAATTTTAACGCTTATTTAGCAACTTAAGAAAACAAAATTATAAAAAAAATACAATTTTTATATTGTTTTCTTCTTCCTTTTAGGTATGTTACTTCAGCATGAACGCTAGAGAAATATCAACGCAACGCTCAACGCTCTAATATTCATTTTACTAGCATAACCCATCCGGATTTGCCCGGAAATTTACATGCGTAACATATATGCATCTAAATTATAAATGGGGGATAAATTCTTTTTATTCCCGATGTTATCCGTTTTTTTTTCTACTCGTCTGTCTTTGTATAAAAAATGCTGAGACGGTTGTTGACGTTGTTGAAATGTACTATAACATATATTGTTTTATGAAAGGTATCACACCCACTAAGTGCTGCGTCACCTCCAGAGTTGTTTCACTCTGCAGGAGGAACCTCACATCAGTCTTGAATGGGAACGAGATTGCTGATAAGGTGGCGATAGCTGGAGCATCTAAGTTTGTTGGACTGGCCGATGTACTTATCTGTCAGACCTCCGGTGGAGCTTCTCATTGGCATTGTGGACAAATAGATCCATCGCCAGGGATGGGAGACTGTTAGGTCTCAAGACCGCTTTAGGATGGAATGGGCCCCGAATCTATGAAGGCAAACTCTAAGAACTCTGATAGTATTTTTGACTGTGCTCTAAGTGCAAGGCTAAGACTATGGGAAAATGACGTCCTTGATTTTCGCCGAGTATTTGGCAATGGGGAGGAGCCATTTGCCTTTGCAAAGCTCTACAGAGACGTTACATTAGTGTTCCCAGTGAGTTTGCGTCTGCCAGGATCCCTAACCTGGAAAGATTCATATCAGGCATCAGCCTGCCGATGAGGTGATAGTTAGTGTAGGACTGTCATGCTCTTCCTCTATGTTTAATGTCTCTTCTTTTATGTCTAGTATCCACTTCTTCTCAATGTCTTGTCTTTTATTTTCTTTCCTCTTTTCTTTTATCTACTTTTCTTTCTTCCACAATAGACAGCTCATTGGCTAAGAACCGCCTTTTAAACCTAATCTATCCTGCCACGCCTGGTCTTCTTATGAAGTTAATTTTGTAATAGAATAGCGTGTGAAAAGTTTGAAGACTGTACGTTTGTTAATTCTTAATATACATATACCGTAAAAACCACACGTTTCCTAGAAATGGACTATAAGGTAGAAATCTTCTTTTATCCATTATTAGCCTCTACAAAGTAAAACTTTTGAAAATGGACTTTTGTGCAACACTTTTTAGTGGTAATGAATATTAACAAAAAAAAAAAAAAAACTTTGCTTTAAGAAGAACATGCGTGTCATTTCAGAAGAAAAGTCATCAATTTTAATAATTTTCCCCCGACTTTAAATTCCTCGAGATCTCTTAAAAAATAAAAAACAATCTATTGCACTTTCCTTAACTGGATCTATATATTTTAACAACATTGATTTAGTTGGTTACGCGTGATTGACTCATAAACAAACTGAATTAACAAAATTATTTTTCATACGTTACTTCACCCAGTCCCAAATATGAAAAGGCCTACCCTATAACACTTTCGTAAGCTAGATTTATCTGTGTTCCAAAATTCCACAAAATCGGTTCAGTCGTTTACGCGTTATTGACTGACAAACAAACAAATAAACTTACAAAGAAATTCAAAATATAAATACATACATACATATGTATGTATTATGTCAAAAGTATGAAAATGTTCCTATTATGTATTAAGAATAAATCAGGTTATCCCATCTCTGTTGTTTGCTTGCTTACAGGCGCTCGAACACACACAAAACCACCAACGCTTATAGAAACAATAACCTGTACATTTTGCAAAGTGAAAAATATGTTCCTCTCTTTTTTTGCTTTGTTTTTGTTGTTTCTTATATTTAAACTTTATGCTTTTGCATACTTTTAGGCGTCACTTTTCTTCACACATTTTCTTTGTCGTTTGTGTGTGTTCATACTTTTATTTCTTATGGTTTCTTTTCTTGTTGTTGTTTTTATTGTTATTATTGCTGTAGACATTGTGAAGCAACACGTTGTTGTTTCATGCCCAACCATTAACACTTTTTGATTGTGTTTGTGTGTATGTATGTGTATGTGTGCACTTTTTTGTTTTCTTTTTTTCGCTGAAAATTTCTGTAAAACATGTTACTCTCTTTCTATATGAGAATATATTTTGTTGTCTTTTTTCTGCTGGATTTTCTAATAATTTTCATACCGCTTGTTGCTTTCACTCTCCAGTAAGCATGTGCAGTTAAACGCAGATTTTAAATTTAAAGAGAAAAATATTTTGAGTAAATTTTTCTCTCGTTAATTTCGCAATAATTTCAGTTCAAAATGAGTGTGTTTAACATTTAAAGGAGTGTTAAATTGAGACGGATATTTACAATCCACAGTGTTAAGAGCCGAGTATAGATATTTTTAAAAATTTCGTAGAAGAAAACAAAAAAGTTTAAGAATTAAATTAATCGAATTAAAAAAGTGTCCTAAAAAATATCAAAATATTTTAATCCTTTTTAGAACATTGTTTAGCAAAGTCTCTGTTTAATCAAAATTTTGTAGTCGTTTTTCAAATTTTCTTTTCTCTTCTTCTCTCTATAAAAAGGCAAAAATACGTCATTTTTAAAACAAATTTCAATTTGTTTATAATCTTAACCGCTATAAGTAGGTTCTCTCTGTATACTCTTTCTGATCCTTTTTCTATTTCTTTCTTCATTCTTTTGCTCCCTCTATCCTTCCACTCTTTTTCTTTATTTCTATTCAGGGAAAGGTCTTTCCACAATGGGCCACTGTGGTCCCTAGATGGGGTATTTTGATACCATCTTTCTTACCTACCTACTTAACCGCCATAAGTAGAGAAGATGTATTTGAAACAAATACTGAAAAAAATGAAGAATGATCACCTGCCTGCTCTTTTTATAGCTTATTTCCTCAAAATTAAGCACCGATTGAAGTTTTATATAGAAACCAAGCCTGATTTAAGTAAATTAAAAAATATAATCTTTCTCATAAAAAATGAATGTCCAGAAATATTGGGTGTTTGATTAAGTTCAGTTACAAATTTGACCAAATATTAAACTACTTTTTCTTATGTTTGAAACGAGCTTTATTAAGCCATATATATACCGTTCTGATCGATATCCTTGGGCTATTGGCTATACTTCAGATGAAGCCATTATTCCATCAGCGTAGAACTTCTGGATTTTTCAAGCAAAAAAACTGATTCAATTACGATTTGCAATTTACAGCATGAAGAGAGTTCTGAATATATCGAAACAGGAGAAAATCTGAAGGTACTAGGTCCAGGCTATTTGGTGGAGGTATCAAAATTTCCCAGCCAAGCTGTCTAAGTTCCTGTCGAGAACACAACTCTGTTGATCAGTTCTGGCCGTTTTTATTGAATTGCTTACTTTAATCACTTTAATTGTGATTGATTACAACCCCACCAGACACACAACATCACTTTTCTTCATATCAATCCTGGTTTTTCACCGTCTGCAAAGCTTCATCTCGCTTTGTCTATGACCTTTTTTGCACATTATTGTCGTATGTGATCCAGTTTACATTCTCCGTAAGTATTTGTTTCAGAAATGTTTCGCTTTCGCTTGGCTTTAGCAGTGAATCGTATATGGAAATTCATGCTGTAAATTCATCGAGCGTCATTGTGTTAACTGTTATGTGATGAATAAGTTAGATTCCTAGCAAAGTCCACGGTGCTTATGTGCCGGTTTTTCTCAATTATTTCCATGGTTTTATCGAATTTTTTAGTGATTGATCGACTAGATTATTATCAGATTGAAAAACAGCCAATCATTTCGTTACTTGTAGACTCCATTTGCAATGTATCTGCCTTTTCCAATAGTAGAAAAGCCAAATATGACGATAATGTTCAGAGTTTTCTCTCATTCTTAAAAGTAGATATCTTTTAACAGAATAATGCGATTTTAAGAACGTCGTTCCCTTTCAAATAAGCTATAGTGTTGCCCTATGCAACTAATATTACCAGATATGTTACATTTACCGACAATTTGTAATTTCTTTGCTTACCCTGTAACTATTAATTATCAATACGGTACTTAATTCTGATATTACGGACACTGGGAGCTCTAAAAACTTTGGTTCTTTGGTGTTGAATGTGGTTTATACCTTAATCGTAGGAAGATACTATTGAGTCTATTTGTAGATCCATTACAACCAATACTACCGAGGGTCTGGCGAGGGTTCAGTTAGCTATCAGTTCTTGAGGAAAGAGAAGTGAAACACTTAGACAGTGTGGGCCTAAGCTGCAACTCGAGTGTTTCTCATAGTTGAAGTTTTATGAACGCTGTCAGATGTATGAGTATTGTGTTCTTTTTTGTATTTATTTATTTATCTTTCGACAAACAATTCAAAAGTGTTTTTAAAAACATTATATCGGGTACGCCATCTAACGTTTTTTTTTTCAACTAAAGCTTATTTCGTGAATGGTAATACTTAGCTCATATCTGATTTGACAGATTATTAGTTTTATCCTTCCGCTGAACGAATATGGTTGTCCATATGCTTGAACAACGCTGGGATATAGTGAGACATTACTTTGAAAGTCATGGTAATGTTGCAGAATGTGTGCGAAAATTGCGTTCGGATTTTGGAAGAAGAGAAGCACCATCAGCTCCGTATGTTAGTTATCTTGTGAAAAAAATTGAAAGAAACTGGCATCCTTATCGATAAACCAAAACGTGAAAAGCCAAAAAGAGTGCGTACACCCGAGAATATTGCAGGTGTGGCAGAAAGTGTGCGTGAAGCGCCATTAACATCAAATCACCGTCGTTCTCAACAATTGAATATTTCGGAGACATCATTGAGACGAATTTTGCATAAAGATCTTGGTATGAAGCCATACAAAGTCCAATTGGTTCAGGAGTTGAAACTAACTGACCATCCAATGCGTTTTCGCTTCGCTAAGTGGGCCTGCGATCGACTTACAGAAGATATCGATTTTGCCAAAAAAATCATCTCTTCAGATGAAGCTCATTTTGATCTTGGCGGGTATGTAAACAAGCAAAATTGTCGCATTTGGGGCACAGAAAAGCCGAACGCATACATTGAAAAGCCGGTACACCCAAGACGAGTCACTGTTTGGTGCGGATTTTGGTCCAGAGGCATAATTAGGCCAGTTTTCTTCGAAAATGAGGATGGAGTGGCCGTTACAGTCAATGGCGATCGTTATCGGGCCATGTTGAACGAATTTCTGTTCACAAAAATTGAAGAGAAGGATATTAGCAACGTTTGGTTTCAACAGGACAGCGCTACGTGCCACACAGCCGAAGCTACACTCGATGTTTTGCGCCCTGTTCTTGAAGATCGCATTATCAGCCGCCGAGCTGATGTCGTTTGGCCACCTCGGAGCTGCGACACTGTTGGACTATTATTTGTGGGGTGCCGTCAAAAATAAGTGTTACGCCAACAAGCCACAGACAATTCACGCTTTAAAGGACAATATTCGTGAAGCCATTGGTGAAATACAGCTGCACACAATCGATAATGTGCTTAAAAATTGAGCCGATCGTGTAGGCTACTGCATGGCCAGCCAAGGCAGCCATTTGAAGGATTGTACTCTCAAATAAAAAAAGAAATTTGAGAAAATATTCAGCAGTTTTTTTTTATACAATTTCAAAACAAAAATTTTTTTTTGGCGGACCCTTTATTAATAGCATTGTGTTATATTGTTATATTTCACTTAAAAAACTTTTTACACAACTAAAAGACATGCAAATACAATACATTCTATTTGTATTTTAATGAGTTCTTATCAACTCTTATCCTCACTCTCATTTACCATTTTAACGTTTAACTTGAATAAACATTTTACTTTTTATTTATTTTATCATTATCTTTATATCGTTATCATTAAATAATTTACACCCTAAAAACATACTGGCCAAAGTTATAAGAGATTATGTTGATAAACGAATTTGTTTTTTTTTTTATCAGACAGATAAATGAAATATTCATATATAATAATGACACATATGTATGTATGTATGCAGACATCACCACACATGCACACGCACATATAAATTTACACTCTTGCTTTTCCAATTTCTTTTAATAAACACACAAAGCACTAACACATGCATACTTTTCACAATAATACATCCATAAACAATAATAAGCAACATGTGGTTGGCAATTCAATGTCACATTTCAAACATGTTGTCTAATGTGGAATCCAAGCTTCGAACATGTTCTCTCCTGAGGAAATTTTGTGAAAAACAACAAAGAAAGAAAAAGTGGGATTTTGTAAAAAAGAGGAAATAATGTTTTTTGATTATGAGTATAATTGGAGAGAGGTTCGTTAAACTGATTTTGGGGGTGAGCCAATATTGAGTTTTATTTACAAAAATAAATCATACCAGTGGTGAGTGTTCACACACATAGACATCCATTTAACACAAACAGAGTGTTGTAATTGTTAAATTATGTTAACAGAGTTTTATATTGTACATTTACTGTTTAACAGAGCGATCATATTGTAAGGGGAGGTGTAATAAGCGGGCACAGTGGGCAAAAGTGAATAACGAAAGTAAAGAAAAAAAATGTATTTTATTAAACAATCAAATCAAATCTAAAGGAAGAAGTTTAGTTTAAAATATGAAAATTATATCTATTTGAAAAGCTAAAATACATTAATTTGTTTATAAAAAGAAAAATATCCTTGGATTAATGGTATAGATGAAATATATAAATATATACTATAAGTGCCAAAACTAAGTAAACATTCACATTCCCTGGAAATTATTTTATATTTCAGTCTTTTGAAATGCAATGAATGGCTTAAAAAAATCCGCAAACTACAATAACTAAAGTTATACTACAAAAACGAAAGAGATTCAATTTTTTACGTGTCAAAAAGGAAAATACGCAAGATGAAAACCTATGCGATTAAATAGAAATATCTGGGTAGTGATATAATTTTTCTAATTTTTCTAATAAAGAATCTGAAAAAATCGCGTTTTCGTACCTGAATGCACTTATAAGCAAATAACTAACTGGATCTTTTACGATTTTAAGATTCTTGGCGGATTTGGAGAGAGGAGGAACAGACCTATTAAATGACGTATACTTTACTTAAGTAAACTTAAGCGATTTATTTCAAAGCTTCCATGTAATGGCAGACTACTCTTTTTAAATAAAAACCTGGTGAACTTTCTTTTTAGACATCTACTTTATTAATAATTAATAATTAATAATTAATAATTAATAATTAATAATTAATAATTAATAATTAATAATGAATAATTAATAATTAATAATTAATAATTAATAATTAATAATTAATAATTAATAATTAATAATTAATAATTAATAATTAATAATTAATAATTAATAATTAATAATTAATAATTAATAATTAATAATTAATAATTAATAATTAATAATTAATAATTAATAATTAATAATTAATAATTAATAATTAATAATTAATAATTAATAATTAATAATTAATAATTAATAATTAATAATTAATAATTAATAATTAATAATTAATAATTAATAATTAATAATTAATAATTAATAATTAATTATTAATAAATAATAATTAATAATTAATAATAATGACAAATATATGGTAATCGTCATGTATGGTTGTACAAAAGGGTTATATAAAGGGTGGTCCAGCCAAAACGCCAGATGTTAATTGTAAATAAACAAAAAGTTTACAGAGATAAATATCTTAATCTTTTTTATTATTATTGAAAGATCTGTGATAATTATGTGTGAAACAAAATATTGGTCATATGCTTGCCATGGCTTCGTTGGCATACCTCTATCCGTTGGTCCATATTTTCAATGAGAGACATAATTGTAGTTCAAAGTCGTTGGTGTGCCAAATTATCTCATACTTTTTCTTGTTGTTGTTCTGATTGTTCTTTAAATATCGCCAAAGAAGGAAGATCAATGGTTTGAAATCATATGATCACAATCAGCATCGCGCATTATGGTTGGACCACCCTGTAAAAGAGTAGTAAAATATAGTTGTATACTTTAATATTAATAGAGATGGGGATGGCACAACACCATTTTATATAAAAAAAATTTGGATCTTATGCCGATTTTGCCTCATGCTCTCCGACGGTATTGGTGGTTATGGAAAAACAGCTTCAGATGGTTAAACAATGCTCGCCTGGAACTGGCAGCACAAAAGACAAAAGTGGTATTGATAAGTGCTCAAAGACGAAAGCAGCAAATGAAGTTGTGTATTGTTGGTCATGTGATAGCTTTACAAGTTAAATAAATAAAGTATTTTGGAGTAATGATTGACACAAGGCTGAGCCTTAAACATAACTTAGCAATAGTTGGCGTTCAGGCATAAAAGATAAATTTCGCGTTCACGCGAATAATGCCGAATATCGGTGTTCCTCAGCTTGAGAGAAGACGGTTTCTGTTGATGGTAGTGGACTCTGTTGCACTCTATCCGACACTGGTTTGGCCATACGAAAAAATTCACTATATGCGGCAGATAGCGCAGACACGTCGTAATAAAAAGGGAGCGCAGAACGCTGCTGAAACAACAGGAGTAACAACGACATCAACAACCGGTCGGCCAGATGTTACAAGGAAGCGATAATGGACGGCCTCTTGACGTAATATCTAATCAGTTGTTCTGAAAGGATCTTCCGACAGATACCGGGGTGTTGTCAGTGGGTCCCATACTGACTGAGGCTTTCAACTGCTTTACACCTTGTAAAAGAAAAAAGATTTTCTGGCCAAAATCAATAACTCATATCTTGATCAAGAATAAAGAGTCGTAACTATGACCGACGTATGCCTACCAACCAGAAGGTTCTCGGTTCAATACCAGGCGAGACCTTCTGAAAAAAAAGAAAAAGTTTTTCAGCAGCGATATCACCTCATAACATTAGCTAGTAACTTTCCTAATGCATTTGCCGTTCGGAGCCGGCGTTAAACTATAGGTCCCTTTCAGTGAATTTAAATATAGAATCGGGTTTAGCTCATTGACTGAGAGAAGTACCCATGTTCCTTCATGGAATGGTATGAGAATTACTATAACTATGACCGACATACCAAAATTAGCAACCCTAAGCCCTAATCGTTACCAGCGTCCGTAAATTAATTGCTTCCCTCTGATAACATCCGGTTTTGTTAAAGAAAAAAATTTGATCCTATACGTTGAGATCCTACAGTTTTGTTACCCGTCATGCAATGCAAATCAATGAGAAATCAAAATATTTGTTTTTTAATGGATCCCCCTAGTGGTATGAGTAATAAATATTTTTTTGAGTTTTTAAGAAGCATGAACTGAAACATTGCAACTTGGTTTTATTTAATTTTTTTTTTCATGTATTATAGAGCATATAGTATACCCTTTTTAAGCTACGCCTATGTTACCGCACCCAGGTTACCATTGAAACGCTGCTGGTATACAAACCATTACTGAGACTCTATAATATGTTAGGGTTTCATATTTTGTACTTTTTTCTGGTTGTGTTTTGCTCTTGCTTTTGCTCTTGCCCTTAAACCACCCACACTGACATACCCTTTCTCTTCTACTTTTAGTCGCACTCTCTTTCTCTTTGTAACTATTTTACTCCCCTATAATTTTAGTGGGTTATTCTGCATACAACAGTTATACGTACAATATAAGTGAGTACTTTTGGTTTTGGTAATTTAAGAATATTGTACGATTTATTAGTACAAGAGAGAACAACATGGTTTACTCGGTCTGTGTGTGTATATATATACACATACTCGTATGTTTGTTTTAAAGCAATATATGAAATTTGTAGCCTTAGGGGGGTTGGTAGGTTGGTTGGTTGGCTTGTACGTACATTTATGCTACAGAAACACATATATAAGACTAAACATACAAATTCAAAAAAAAAACAAAAACAAAAACAAGAACTCATATATTGAGTTAAAAAACAGCCGTTGGTTATTAAAGAGCAGAAAAATATTTCGATTTTTTTCTTTTTACTTATACTCATGTGTTTGTTGTTATTGTTATATCAACGTGGCACATTTTATTTTAAAGAGAAGGAGTGAGGGCTGTTTTGGGGTCAAATACATACCATCAAAGAAAACTTTGAAGAAAAAAGAATGAACAGGGAAATTAAGAAGTAAAAACAAAGTAACACTAAGAGAACTTGTACTGTATAAGAAGCTATTGCTTGTTGTTGTTGTTGTTGTAGTTGTAAGCATGCAAACACAAAACGATTGGCATTTGCCTGTTGCTCGCATGTAAAAGCATACAAGCAAAAGAAATAACAAGGAAAAGATGAGTGTCGGTGAGTGGTGTTGTCGTTGTTGATGTGGCTGTTTGTGAGAGTTTATAGTGTGTGTGTGTGTGTGTACAATTTTGTAGATTTTTCCTTTGGCAAGTGTTGTGTTGAGAGCCTCGTAACAACAAGTAAAACGAGTAAACATAGTCTAAAATACATACTTGCACACGCTACACATAAACAACATCGTATAACGTCGTCGTTGAACGACACGATGAGTAAGAGAAGAAAAACGAGTAGAAAAATTATGACAACAACTACTGCGAAAAAAAATAGATGTTAAAGAAATGTTATTTGTTATTGTTGTAGTTGTTGTGTCGTTTTTGTTGTAGCAATTACACGCATTTTTGCTGTCTTTGTTTTTGTTTTTTGGAAAATTTTAATATTGGCGACCTCAAGACCTGGAGCCTGATAAATTATGAACAACTTCATCAGTTGAAAACAACAGCTCAACAAGTGAACAACATACAATAGAATAGGCTCGAATACACAAAAGAAAAAAATAAAGAAAAACAGGAAAACGAATAGACAAAAATAAGGAGAAAAAAGGGAAAAAATAAAAAATGGAATAAAGTGAAAAAGGAAAAATTAAATTTAAAATTTAAACAAAATAATAATAACAAATACTTAAGTCAGCTGAAGACAAACAATTAAATGATTGTAAAGCATATGGGATTTTAAACATAACTAACTGCTGCTATTTAAACATATGGTTATAAAACTAAATAGTTGCGTAATAAATGTAAAAATAATTAAAATAAATGCTTTAAATACATAAATTTAATTAATAAAACAAGCAATTAATGATATTGTGTAGCAGCCAATAAAGATAATAAAATTATTTAAAAATAATTGTAACATATGGTAAGTTTAAGGATTAATACTACTACTGCTACTACTACTACTACTACTATTACACACATAAATACTAGCATATGTTTTGCTTACATACTCTTTGACACCAATTATTTACAAACCACATCATAGCACATTGCTAAAAACAAAAACAAAACGTTTAAAGAGAAAGGATATCCTTTTCTTAATTTTAAAGATGAAATTTTTATAAATTTTACACACATTTCACCACACTTTTCTAATACACATGTCCGTACATAAATTCAAATATTCTAGGCTAGTATGTGTGTGTTAGTACGTAAACACGTACATACATTTGAATTTATTCATGTTAACAAACTAACACACAATCAAATAATAATGAAATAAATATTATTCTATACACACACCTTTCACTCTCTCTCTCTCTCTCTCTTTCTCTCTTTCAACACTTTCGAATCTCTTTTATAGTTATTGTCAATAAACACTCTTGTACAACAATATAAAACTAAACTAAATAACAACAACAAATAAAATCCCCTTAGTAAATCCCATATCTACTACATACGCTTACACACATCAACGTTCTAGACAAAGAAAAAATTGTTTGTATTAGAGAATTTCATTAATATTTGCTTTTATGGTATAAAAAATCAATAGTCATACCCATACTTGCTTATCAATGGATGACTATTTTCACCACCGCCACCGCCACCATCACCTTCACCCCCACCATCACCAACAAAATATTTTATAATTACCTATTAATTTATACTTTTCTTTGTGCTGTATTGTAATGAAATAAGAAAACATTTTTTATTTTTGTTAATTACTCAAGGATTTTAATAAATCCTGGCAAAGGGATTTAAAGTCAAAGCATAGGCAATATACTCAGAATCTTATCATAGATGAGTATGCTTTAATAAACTTAACATATGCTAAGTAACGACTGTGCTGACTGCCTTAACCTTTACCTGAAACACAAAATTGATTTTAAAAAGAATACGAACATTTTGAAATGATTGTTCTTTTTCATTAGTTCTTATGTAATAGAATTGGTGACATTGTCTACAAAGAGTCTACACTTTTAATTTATTTTTGAAAAAATTAAATAATTATTAAAAAATAATTAAAAAAGCACAGCTGTTTTCGCATTTTCACAAGTAATATTGCACTGTTCCTGTTTTAAGAATGGGTTTAGTTATCCTACATAAGAATAAGTCACCTAGGCTTGGAACTATGGAAGCCATTGAGGAGCTAGCTGCTGTCTTATGTGTACTTTTCTACATTTTTCATTACAAAGTTCTGGGAGTATCGTGCTTGATGTTGTTCGGTTTCTTTCTAAAGGTATGGTCGATTTGCCTCAATGTTCTGCATCTTACTTGGAATCCTTGTTAATTTGATTCCAGAAATCCATATTGCTGATTTTGGTAGGCCATTATAGCCTGCATATGGTTCTTAGATACTTGTGGTGGAATATCTATAGCTTTTGCGTAATGGTGTTCGATAGTAGCCAAGTTTCGCTTTCGTATATTACAGTTCACGTTTGGATATTTATGAGCTTCTCCATGCTGATTATAGACATCCAAATGCAATACTATTTAATAAGTCTGTTATTCACAATAGCTGCTGCTATCTAGGCAGCAACATACGTATTCAACTGTTGGCCTTGTAGCATGATGTTCTCTGTGTTTATGTTGATTATTCTCATAGCTTTGATTTTCTGGGTTTTTATCTCGTGTCAGGTATGCTAGGTTTGCTTGTATATTGAATAGCTTGTGCAAATTCTCCATATAATACTTCTTCTCTATCTGAACAGACTTCGCTCATGGCATCATTTAGTACGATGGAGAATGGTTGAGGTGATAGACTTCATACTTGTTTATCTTCAGTATTTGTGTGTGAATTGACGTCGGTGTAGAGCTTGAGCTTATCTATGTTAAAAGCACGAAGTCTAAGAAATCTAAATTACTAAGTCCAAACTACTGAGTTCAAATTCCGGTAACTGGGTTGCTATGGCCGGCTAAGTAAGTAATTATGTTGGTATACAACGGCTGACTGATGATCCGGTTTCGAAGAACTGAGAGTTCTGTATCCTTGTGCAAAGCTCAGATGATTTAAATTATACTTCTGGGGTATGTATTTAATTTCTCAATGCTTTACATATCGTAGTCTGTCTGATGATAGCAAAGGCTTTTTTGAGATCTTCGCATAGTAGTGCTGTATTATGATGCGTAGATTGTTTCTCGGATCTATGCAGCTTCTATTTGGCCGAAAACTCAGCTGTTTATTCTCTATTTTGCTTTAGATTCTTCCCTGTATTTTGACTGCTAGTATCTTGCAAAATAATTCCTCTCCAGTTGTTGCAATCTCTTGAGCCGCCATTTTTCGATAAATTTAAAATAAAGCACCTTTCCCAAGTTGGAAGTAACCTCTCCTTTTTCTAGACTAATAAGATGTATGGTCGTAAAAGTCCAGCTATACTTTCGATGCCAACCTGTAGAATTTCACTTGGAATTTTATCGTCGCCCTCTAAATCAGTTTTCTGATGGCCTTGTCTATATCATTTACAACGAGAGGGTTACACGATATTCCCAAGTTATTTTCTGCAGAACTGCTATTTCACGTATCTTTTTCTCAGTTATTATATTTATGACGTCGTTCCTAATTTCATGAAAATGTTCGCTCTTGCCTTACATGTATGCAGCATTGTTTGTCAAGTGTTATCTCATTAATACCGTGGTTTTGTTGACCTCCAATTGTTCAGGATTTATTGAATTATGAACATATCACATGAACTTAATCCAACCGAAAAGAAAATATTTAAAAGAAGTCAAATTGCTCAATATTGCAGACCCACATTAACATCAAAGTGACCTTTTAATAATTTGAAGATTCCGTGAGATATATGAGACTCAGCATCTCATTCTGTTGCAACCAAAAATTGATTTTTGTAAACGAAAGTTCACTGTAACGGCAATTTCAATCTTATTTTTCACACTTTCGTTTAGTGTCCACTTTATTTTTTGTCTAAAAAAAAATAAGAAAGTACTGATGAGAACGTTCAACCTTCTTAAGTTCTTAATTACAAATAAGTGGAATAGTAATGCAATCGAAGTCTGATATCAAATTTTTATACACTGCAAACATCGTCAAAATGGAAACCAGCACTTGTTGGTGAAGACCTGCCGTATAACAGAATTAACTTTGGATTTGAGTTGAATATTCTGAGTTTAATTTGCTTAGATATGTATGAGCTTCTCCATACTGACGCAGTCGGCCGAATACCGCTCTTGCTTTGTTGAGCATATTGTTAACCTCTGTTTCTGCACTACCGTTTATTGCCATTGTGCTTTTATATTGTAATGTCTAGAGTAATGTTCTGATATATCTTATGCAGCTTCTATTTCGCCGGAAGCTTACCTGTTCGTCTCGCAATATATTGTCTATATTGCTCTGAAGCCTTCCCTGTATTATGACTGCTAGTATCTTGTATATGGTGTTAAGCAAAGTGATTCCTCTCCAGTTATTGTAATTTTGCAAGTCACCACTTTTTGGTAGCTTTACGGTAATGGCTTTCTTCCAAGTTGAAGGCAGCCTATCTTCCTCCCTTGTTGAGGTGATATGAGGCTGTAGTAAATCAGCTGCGGTCGTGATATCAGAGCTCGTACGGTTTCCGCCCGTAAACTATCTTCGCCTGCTGCTTAATGATTCTTCTACTTAACTATTGCCTCTTTTATTTGATTCACACTAAAAGCGCTTCATGCTATGCTTAATGTATTTTCTCTAGGACTGTTATGGTATACTTCGAAACTTTCAGCGGTGTCCGTGACATTGCTAATTTCCCCGAAAAGTTCCCACCATTTCTGCATCTATGCTTCAGTATTCTATGATCATTAAGTACTTGGTTCCTGCTACACTTTTTATTTGTCAGATAGTCTATTGTCTGGTATAGTTTTTTCATGTTATTCCATTCAGCTGCTTCATCTTCTGTTTTTGTTAGCCCTTCCAGGAACTTCTTTTTGTCTGTTTTTGCAGCTTTCTTTACCTCTTTCGTCTCTTCCTTTTTCAAGAGATCAATAATTTATTTTGTGTTTTCACTACAAACAGTGCTTCTTCTGCGACTTGATTATATGTTGCTGTGATATCTTACCATGTGTGGTGGTGATTTGGTGGTAACTGTTCACGTATTGCCACAACTAATGCTCGTTCCTGGTCGTGCAGCATAATTAAGCAGCAACTTGATTTTGAATATTTTGTAACTTAGGGCTTTTTGGATTTTATATGACGATATGTATGTATGTTTACGAACGATATTGAATTCTTAACAAAAAAGAAAATTTACTTTTCTTGAGCATGTTTTTAAGTTTTTAGGTAACATTTTCGGTTATTTTTTAGTGCATATTTTATGCGCATCAAACTCTTTTTAAGAGCATCACAATACCTAAAATATTCGTACGATACTGTGTAGTCTATACTTATCATTGTATTGTATCTTCTAACGTTCTGGCTACAAGACCTCTTAAAACCACATTAAAAATATGATTTTACACCATTAGTGTGTACTTCCTATTATATTATATTGTATTACATACATATTTACATAAATGCATAATACTTGTATCATCATAATAATACTTTTATTTTGAAATTTGAAACAAACAATTTTCTACAATAACTGCTAATTATTTGAATCCATACATACATTCTTAATTATTTTGCAGTTACTCTTGCTTTTAATCAGAATTTCTTAACCTTTTTCGTAATGGTTATTGTTGTTGTAGTTGTTTAAAATTGTTAGAGAACAAAAACGTGTTTCTAAAAGTCATGAGTTTAACAAGTTTATATCGTCTATTGCCATAACATTTTAACTTAAACAATGAACGTGTGTGTAGTTAAAACAGTAACTTTTAATAGTTTGAAATCTAACACCTGTTCTATAACAGAAAGCCTGTCATAATTTTTAATTTTTACTTTTAATTGTTGCAATAAGAGGTTTAATTTGATATGTAGAAAAGTTGGATGTTTATTCACTTGTAAAGAGGATATGCTATTAAGTTTGAAAAAAAAATAGCAGTCAAATGGCCGTCATTAAAATTTCCATCACCAATTCTCCTATTTTTTTTTTTTTTATATATATATAAGTCCAGCACCCAGGGGATGGCCCCTACTCATGCAGTGCATTGTGCTGGTACTAGGAAAATAGGTTATTGGAAGGAGGACAGAGGGAGTAGTGTTTATGGACGTTTGATTTAAATTTACTCATGTCGTAGGTGGCAGGAAATACTTTCGCTGGAAGATTATTCCACAACCGAACAGTGCGACCCAAGAACGAATTCTCCCTATAATGCGTTGTGCGATTTACTGGACAATCAACTACAAAGGGATGCGCTCTACGAGAAATACGAGTACTACGTAAAAATATATGATTATTGGGAATTAATTCCCTAATTTCGTTAGAACACATTCCGTTATAGTACCGATAGAACAATGAAACACACGCCACATTGCGACGGTGCTCCAATGAATCGATAGAGTTGGCTACCCTACCGTCATTGATGAGCATCTTCGCCCTCTCCTGTACGCGGTCGAGAAGCTCCAAAATAGACTTTGAAGCATCGGCCCATACATGAGAGTTGTATTCCATTTTGGGACGGATATAGGTCTTGTAAATATTAAGGAGATCAGATGGGGTGAAGTATTTCTTGCACCGTCTCAAAAAACCAAGGCACTTGAATGCTTCTTTCGACTTTTGAAATATTCCAACGAACGTCACAGTGAATTCTCATGCCCAGAACATCAAGAGCATCTGATTCCTCAATATCCACATTACCCATTGACACAGATGACAGCACACCACCACGCCTATGTGTTAAAAAACAACATTGAGTCTTGCGTGCATTAAAATCGACCCAGTTCGCATGACCCCACTCGGAGACCTTCACCAGGTCACTTGTGAGTGTGACGTTCATATTCATCCTTCTTACCCCAACCTCCAAAAGGCTCGGTCTACGGTCAAAGGAATATGAGTGACAAATGTTGCTGTCATCCGCAAAAGAGTAGATAGGATTAGAAGTGAGAAGAAGAAAGTCGTTAAGAAATATTAGAAAAAGAGTAGGAGAAAGAACAGAGCCTTGCGGTACCCCTGAGTTTACTCTGAACACGTCGGATGAGACCCCATCTATAACCACTCTTATAGAGCGATCTCTGAGAAAGCTCGATATAAATCGATAGAAGTGACTACCGACACCAAAAGCATTAAGTTTCGAAATGAGAGCCTCGTGCCAAACTCTATCAAATTTGCGATTATATGTAGTCGAGTTCTATTTTTGAGACCTTGAATTAATTGTGGGCTATTGGCATTGATTCTATCTTTCACATATACCCAACAAAAAATATCTAAAAGTGTTAAATCTTAAGATCACGGTGGCAAATTGTGATTATCATTTCAAGAAATCACACAGTCAGAGCGATGGTATCGTGCTGTTAATAAACTGCAAATATTCTATTCCACTCACTTTTATATTTCAATAAAAAGAAAAAATACTTCAATGACTTATACATTCCCTTAGCAAAAAATGAAATGAAAATCAGGGGAACTATTTCGGGGCTATCAGAGATGAGGAAAACAGTTTAAGAATATCATGCAACCTTCCCAAACTGAATGAGATAATAGAGGCGATTGTTAAATTGAAAAATAATAAGGCTGCAGGCGAAGATGGACTACCAGCGGAAATTCTACGTGTTGACATCCAAACCGAAGCTGAACTTCTACTGCCTCACATCACATCAGTATGGGAGGAAGAGAGGCTGCCTCCTACGCGGAAGAAGGGCATCATTTTAAAGTTACCAAAAAGTAGCGACTTAAAAGACTACTCTATTTATCACCATATATAAGATACTTGCAGTCATAATACAGGGGAGGCTTCAGAACAGAATAGACAACATACTGCGAGACGAACAAGCTGGCTTCAGAGCGAATAGAAGCTGCTTAGATCAGGCCAACACTTTACGAATAATCATTGAACAGCCCACAGAATGGCGTATCACTCTGTATCTACTATTCGTCGATTTCAAGAAAGCGTTTGATACCATCAGGCGAACGGCTATATGGAAAGCACTAGGAACCAAAGGAGTAGCCCAGAAGATAATTCGAATAATTAGAGCCATGTATGAGGATGCAGAATTTTCAGTTTTTCTCAACGGAAACATCAGCCCATCATACCGCACCAGTGCTGGAGTTAAACAAGGATGCCCACTATCACCTCAGTTATTCACCATCGTGCTGGATGATATAATGAGCACAGTCTGTTCGAAAAGACTTGGACATTGCGGATGATATTTGTCTACTCTCGCATAAGATTTCCAATTTCCTGGAAAAATTGGCTCGTGGTGTTGGGCTTGAGACAAGTATCAAGAAAACCAAAGCCATGGCAATAAAAAATACGAGCACGGAAAACATCATGCTACAGGATCAGCCAGTCGAGTATGTAGATAGCTTCTGCTATCTAGGAAGTACAATGACTACAAACGGTGGCGCAGAAACAGACGTAGATAACAGGCTCAATAAAACGAGAACGGCATTTGGACAACTACAGTCAGTATGGAGAAGCTCACATATATCCAGACGAACTAAGCTCAGTATATTGAACTCATGTGCTAAATCGGTACTGCTGTATAACAGTGAAACTTGGCTTGTATCGAATAACATCACACATAGGCTCCAGGTATTCATTAACAACAAGCGCCTCAGAATCACATACAGAATATTCTGGCCTAACACCATAAGTAACACAGAGCTGGGGAGCATGACTAATGAGGAACCCATACTGTAACAAATAAGGAAAAGAAAGTGGGGATGGATCGGTCACACCATCCGAAAAAGTCCAGAAAGTATCACTAGAATGTCACTCGACTGGAATACTCAAGGCTCAAGAAATTGTGATCGACCAAAAAACACCTGGAGACGCACAATTATACAAGAACTGAGACAGAACAACCTAACATGGGAAGAGGCAAAGTCAACAGCTGAAAACTGTGTTAGATGAAGCCATATGCTCCCAAGAGGAATAACGGGAAAAAAAATCAAACCCCACTGAATGATTAAAAAAGAGAAAATATTTAATGACTAAAAGTAATTATTCACTATGGTGAATAGAATTAAAGAATAAATTCACTCTCCTAGTGAAACATTTTATAAATGTTGTATAAAGCTCTGGCTTTGTTTTCCACCACTATTTACTTTATCAATATACCCTTGCAGGTGCCATAGTAGCATATTGCTTTCCACGCTATCACAGCCCCCCACATCTTCTATTGCGCTTTTATTTCTTGTAGGAGAGATCACACATAATGATTCCCACATGAAATTATAATGCTACTATGGCACCTCCGATTTACAGTTTTTAACATCGCGTACGAAAGCGGAGAACTAAAATAGGGTTTGCGAAAACGTTTTTTCTACTTATTTAGGAATCTTGCCAAACTTATTTGGAAATCTAAAATGTTGCAATGCATACAGTTAAAACGTGGATTCAGAACCAATAAGCTGACCACCTTGAATGGCCATCTTAATCGCCCGACTTAAGTATAATCAAAAACGTATGGAGATGGGTGACACAACACAAAAATGAAGTTAATGGAAGGAGTTATACACACTTGTTCCACCATTTCGTTGAATTATATTGAAAAACTTTACGAATCCATTTTCAATCGTATTTTCGAGGATATTTCAAACAAAGGCGATTCCACGCATTACTAATTATGCTTAATTGGTTTCTATTGAGGTATAGAACTTTAAGTTGCAATAAAACAACGATGGATTATTCGATTGACATGAATTTTATTTATCCGAAAGATAATCTTGTGGCATTACATTTTAAATATGATTTCTGGCATATGACCGCCACGGCTGGTGCGGATATAGTCAAATCTGGCCGTCCAATTGTCGATGACTTTTTCCAACATTTGTGGCCGTATATAGGCAATAACACGACGAATGTTGTCTTCCAAATGGTCAAGCCTTTGTGGCTTTATCGCATAGACCAATGACTTTACATAGCCCCACAGAAAGTAGTCTAGCGGTGTTAAGTCATAAGATCTTGGAGGCCAATTCACAGGCGGTCACCAAACGTATCGTTCAATAAATCTATTGTGGCATGAGCTGTGTGACATGTTGCACCGTCTTGTTGAAACCACATCTCCTGGACATCATGGTTATTCAATTCAGGAATGAAAAAGTTAGTAATCATGGCTCTATACTGATCACCATTGACTGTAACGTTCTGGCCACCATCGTTTTTGAAAAAGTATGGACCAATGATTCCAACAGCCCATAAAGCGCACCAAACAGTCAGTTTTTCTGGACGTAGCGGTGTTTCCACATACACTTGAGGATAGTTTTGTTTGTTGACGTAGCCATTCAACCAGAAGTGCGCTTCATCGCTAAACAAAATTCGCTTATGAAAATCGGGAACAACGGTAATCTCGTTTTGGGCCCATTCGACGAATCTACGCCTTACTTGATGATCGTTTGGCTTCAATTCTTGCACGAGTTGGATTTTGTAAGCACGCACACCAAGATCCTTCCGCAAAATCTTCCATAAAGTGGATGGACACATATCCAATTCCTATGCTCGATGGAGGATTAACTCATTCGGGTCTTCCTGAATGCTACGCTCTACAGCACCGTACAACGTCTCTGGGGATGCGAGTTATCAATGAGAGTAAACATGATGCGAAAACGAATTAACGAATTAATTAATCGAATTAACTGCTCTGATGGACTATGATGTCGACGATAAAATGGACGTAGTGCACGATACATTTTCTGCACAGAACCATTATTTTCGAAATAAAATTTCACTATTTACAAGCGTTGTTCAGGCATGAGTCTATTTATGATGAATTGCCAAGCCAAACTAAGAATAAATCACTTGACAGCTGTTAAATCGGTCGCCATCTTGAAAAGTAATTCCAACTTAAAATTCTATACCTCTATAAAAACACGCTATATATTATTTAAGAATTAAAATGCTATATAGTTGCTTAAAATACTAATTAAATTAAAATTGTAGCTGATGGCGCTATCCTGATGACCTGATGATGATTTTTTCAATACGCTTTTAGTACAATTTTTCTAAAAAAAATTTATTAAAATACTATCTTAAATGGTACAGCAATCATTGTTGTTTTATTTTAAAGGAAAATGATAGGAGTCTTCTGTGTAGAAGCTTTAAGGCCACAATTCAATGGGTTCAGATAATATTTAACATTCACTGTCAGTGAAAGGGGGCGCTAGCCTGATGACTCCATAGAATCTGAGATGCTAATGATTTTTGAAGTAAGGCGACCATAGCGCATCAAAAGAATTTAGTAGTTATACGAGATCAGAAAATATTTTTCCATTTGTTGCATAGTGTTATCTATTTAGTTAAATGATGAAACTGGAACATGAAAATTGACGCTTTGTGGAGGATCGATCATATGGTGACACGAAAAGTTGTAAAAAGAATTATATCTGCTGAATTAAAATCTTTAATCTATATATTGTTTCCTGTAATTTCAATATTCCATAGGGATTTAAAAAAAAGTTTAAAAATTACTTTAAAACATAAAGAAATAAAGCCGACTAACGGGATAAATATTTAAAAACCTGTGGAAATTTCTTTGTTGCACAATATTTTTGAAAACTTGACTAAAAATTTAAATTTTAAAGCGAATTTTTATTACGCTAAGCATGAAAAGAAAAACTTCATATTCCATTTAATTCTTATTATTCTGAGCACGATTAACAATTTTTTTCTTAAAAAAAAAAAACGTTGAAAGAGTGAAAAAAAATTACAGAAACGTACGCGCATCACCCACCACCATACACATGACGAGTACGAATACCATGTTAATTGCCTATTGTTGTTGCCATCGCTGTGGAAAGTTGCTGCTGCAAATTATAGAAAAAATGCTGAAGAGAAAAATCGAAAAAAGAATGGACTAAGCGGGTTACAATTGTATACAGAATGGACGAAGGAAAACAACAAACAAAAGCGAAAAGGATTTTAAAAAAATGCAAAAAGTCAAATCTTCTCTTTTACAATGTACGAGTATTCGAGCAATAATAGTCGTTGCATGTACACTCGTCGTACATGGCGTCAGTGATGATGTCTTACATCCTGTAGAGGCAGACAACTAGAATAGGCAGCAGTCAGGCTGGCAGGTTCATAGTTAATTTTAGATTTTTTTCCAGCAGACAATATTGACAAAAAAAAAAAAAAACAAACACAAAGAAGCCTAATGTTAAGCTATATTTGTTGTTGTTGTTGTTGTTGTTTTTTGTAAATTCTATGATTCGTTGTATTGTTATGCAACAAATACAACATGTTGCATGGTTGGGTTTATTCATGCATTCATTGACAATATTTTTAGAACTCAGCAACAGCAATGAAAAATAATAAAACGTTAAAAACATATTTGCCACAGCCATGGCAACAAATACCAACCAATTCAAATGCAAAAGCTAACAGCAGCAATGCGAGCAATAATTCTTATTAAAAACAAAAATTGTTATGTTTTGTTTCTATTGCCTGCCACTTGTTGTTGCATGTTGTCACTCCTAGTTTGTTTTTTTCTTATATTTTGCATTAATATAAGCAATAGCATAAGCTTTTGAAAAAAAAAAGAAGGAAAAAACAATGTGCCAATATGTCGTAATCGAAAGACGTCAAGAAAACGTAAATGTTGAGTAAATACGTGCTAGGGAGGAGGATGCAAGAGATAAGAAAAAGTTGTGTAACAGGAAATAAAACAAGAAAATAAAAACATAAAACGGGAGTTATTTTTATTTGACAGTTTCTATTACTTCGCCGTATACATTTACTCTATTTGCAGGACGAAAACCCAAATGCCATGCCTTAAAATTTCTACAAACGCTGGCTATTTGTTTATTTATATTTAAATGGCATTGAAGTACTGGCACTGACTAGAATATCTGACGAATTTTAGGACATGGGCTTACGCCAGCAGCGGTGGCAACCTTCTGGTGCCTTATTTTAAAATGCATAAGTGCCACACAATTGCCAGATACGTACTCTGGTGCTTCAGAATGTGTGGATTTAAAAAAAATCCCATACCATTTATATGTTCATTGAGTCAGCAACGTCCAACCAAAAGACCGGTTATCATTCTCATATTATTTTTAGATAATCAGACATCTCTCAACTACATTATCCACAGTGATACAGGCATACATACAGCCCTTTGTATTACAACATAAAAACTACACTTTTTGTACATAAATTGTAAATAAAACAAAAAGTTTTCAAAGAATTATTTTCATATATTTTACAATCAAAACAAAATATCAGCCAAATGCTCGCTACGGCTTCGGTGACATAGCTCTATCCGCCGGTTCATATTTTTAATGACTCTGAGACATAATTGAGGTAGAATGTCGTTTATGTGCCGAATTATCTCATCCTTTAGTTCTTGTTTGTTCTTGGCTTATTGACATACACTTTTTATTTCAAATATTCGTAAGAAGTCATCACCACGACATTTGATAACACGGCCATTGAAATTCTCGTGCAAAAGAGCCATTGTTTCTTTGGCTGTGTGGCAAGTGCCACCATCCTTTTAGGAACACATATCGTTCTGGTAGATGTGCTTAATATCTGGTAACAAGAAGTCCTTTACCATCTCGCGATAGCGAACACCATTCACGGTAACTGCTTGGCCGACCTCATTTTTGAATAAGTATGGCCCGATGACGCCATACACAGGTGTTTCCACATTTTCTAAAGACCCGGTTTGCTAAAATTTGAGCACAATTCTCCCAACTGTGGACACATTTGGTCCATTATGCTGACCAAAAAAATCACAAAGTGCACGAAAAGCATTTTTGACTTGAACGCATAAACAGGCTTTAACAATCTTAACGCGCTGCTCAATTGTATACCTCACCATGATTGAATTTCCAAACACTGAAACAAAGAAATGTCATATTAAGTTTGGCAAAACACTTGACATTAATGTGTGACTCCCAATTAACATCGTGCATTATTGTTGCACCACCCTTTAATAGAGATTAATCCAAATATATTGGTAAAAGAAAGACCTAAACATACCATTTACTGGGCTAATGAATAGTTTGATGCTGACAGACATCTATAACTTAATCCTACAGGCACTGTACCGATATCACTCGAATGAAAAGTATATTAAACATGTTTTTAAGCAAGAAATATGAATAAAATGTATCAAATACTAGCAATTCTCAATTTCACGACCTTTACTCCGCTTTGAAAAATAATGTTTCCTAGTCATATGCCGTCTTCATGTCTCAAGCAACCAGGTTATTAATAAAAGCAAGAGTGGAACGACTAGACATCAGAGCAAGGTGTTTGCGTCAAAATACATTGGGTATTTGTTCGCTATGTAATCTGAATGCAACTGGAAATACACTTCTCCTTCGTGGATAATGCAAAAAGGCGATTTTAAAAAATTTTGAGTTTTGTCTGTATGATTTAGTGTGTGATACAAGATACAATCTGGAACAGCAATTTTCACAAAATTTTTTCTGGATATGTGGCCGTATTTTGCCAATGACTCTTCGAGTGTTGATTTATAGGCGTTCAATTGCCTCTGGTTTATCAACGTAGACAAGTGACTTACATAACTCTAAAGAAAAGATCCAACGTGGCTTAATAACACGATTTAAGTAGGACCAATACGTGAAATTACTCTTTCATCAAAAGTTTCTTTAAGTAAATCAAATTTAGCACGCGCTGTCAGGCATGTAGATCCTTCCTGTCTGAGCCACAAATCAGCGATATTAATGCCAGCTAATAATGATACCCCATTAATAGTCACATGCTGACCATCAATGTTCTTGAAGATATATGGACCAATGACTCCGCCAGCCCACAAAACGCACCAAACAACAATTTTCTGTGGATATAATGGTGTTTCGACGAAAGCTTGTTGATTAATAAAAATATTGAATTCATTTTTGTTCAAAATTTATTATTTCTTCGCAGAGTTTGAAGCATTTTTTAGATTTTTTGTTATTTACACCAAATAACGTTTAATGGAGTAGCAGTTTGTAGTGCGTCGTGAATTGAAGGAAAAGATTAACTGCAATCATAAAACGATTCTCATTCATCTATATTCAATCAAATTTTTTGGAAAACAGAGCCTGGATGCCTCACGAATTTAACAAAAAAGAAAACCGCGTTCAAATTGCTTCTTAGCATCTTGCACAGCCGTTTTTGTACCGATTGATCACGGTAGATGAGGAATGGGCTAACCTCCATCTAAAAAAGACGGACTGAATGCTTCTCAAGCCAAAAGTATTAGTATTGTCGTGAGAGTAACTGCTCTGGCTAATCTCAATGCGACAATTTTGCTTGTTTACATATCCGCCAAGATCAAAATGAGCTTCATCTGAAAAGATTATTTTTTTTTTGGCAAAAGCGGCATCTTCTGTAAGTCGTTCGCAGGCCCAGATTCCCAGCGTTGTTCAAGCGTATACACAACCATATTCGTTCAGCGGAAGGATAAAACTAATTATCTGTCAAATCAGACAAAAGCTAAGTGTTACCATTCACGAAATAAGCACTAGTTGAGGAAAAAAAGTTAGATGGCGGACCCTTTATCAAGGCTCAAATTTAGTGTAATGAAATGGCACCTCGTAGATGCTGAATTAGTTTTAAATGGCTGCTATCGGTCGCTTAGTGACTGAAGCCGGCTTATAACCTGGGGGTACGTAGCGCTGTTATAGGTTTTTCTTTTTAAGGTTATTATGTTATATATTATGTTATACGGCATCAGAATAGGTTGCCATATTAAAATTGAAATAAAGCTTTCATTACGCCAACTTTTTAAAAATTTTTTTTTATTCTACAAGAAAAAATTACATAAAATAATGTATAATAAAAATTTTTCAATAAAGCACATACAGCTTTTTTATATTGTCGTAACTTAGAAATAAACAAAAATAGTTAATTATTGAGAAAATTAAAGCCACTAATTTGTTTAGGCCTTTTTGCTTAAAATAATTTTTGAATATTTTTTTTATATAAATTTTTACAAAATTAAAAGACTTATTTTAAAAACAATAAAGCCAATATATAAAATTCATTTCAAATATGTTCTCATAACTATAAATAAGCAACAATAACAACAACAATATACTATGGAATTAAATTAATAAGGACTAAAAAAATATGCTGCCGCTGCTACAGAATATTTCCAATAATAAAATAAAATTTTGTTTCAATAATTAAAAACTATTGTTATACTTTGTTAAGCATTGCCCGTCTGCCTCCCTCTTATTATTTTATACCCTACATAAGGAAGAACACATCAGGCTTCTGTTCCTGTTTGTAACTATGCTAGATCCGGCTCTAAGTATGCCAAACGTACCTTAACCATTTTTTATATTCAAAGAAGCATCAAACGAACTTAGTGAATCAAAGTACAGCTCGCATTAAAAACAATCACTTAAATCGGAAAAGTCTAAAGCAGTCTAATATCGGTGCACGTTGCCCCCGCGTGCACGCGTATTAGTGCTCATAAGGTAGACCACAAAAGTGAGCAAAAATGCTACATTTATACCTTCTTTGTGCCGACAATTGGTCTAAAGTTTTGTGTGCCCTCTCAAGGAGGCGATAACACCCCAGTTGGCCCTGTCTCAAAGACATCTTCGAGTATGAGTGCATGACAATAGAAAGTCCTGCACGGCACATAGACGACAGCCAGAACAAATCGTCAACGGCTTATTCAAACAAATGCCGCAAAAATCGTGCACTACAGGCTGGGGCGTAATGTCATTGGGCTTGTCATGGAACGTACTTTGTGTGAATATTTCTTTTTATAATCGTTAACGAATACATAGAAGGCATCGTAGTCGAACATGTCCGCTTTGCTGTATTTATCGACAGCGTAGACGACATTGTCTTTCAGGCCATTGTCTTTAATTTTGTGTATACGTATGTATGTATGCTTGCTTGTTTGTGGCTTATAGACAGCTAAACGGCTGAACAGATTTTCTTGAAATTTTTACAGTATCTCTATGAAAGGAACTATAGGTGTAGGCAGTGCCACGCCCATACGAAGAAAATATTTATTTTTCTATACATATCTTCAAAATGGTAACAATAAGAGTCTCTAAACTTAGTCCAAGTAGTTTCATAGGCAATACAAATAATCAGTCGAAAAATAGTCGTAGGGCGTATTAGCCCTACCATATAAACTGAGTACTGATTTTTGTATATCTAGAGAACAGTTAAAACTAGAATTTCTGCATTTAGTCTGAATGACTTTATAGCCAATGTAAATCATCAGCCAAAAAAGTGGGCTGAATCGGATAGGTGGGCAATGCATCTCCCATACATGCTAACGTTTAAATTGTAAGCTTTGGAGTTTGCTCTAAGCGATATCATAGTGTGGAGAACAACAATTAAAGCTCCAAAAGATTGGATATGCAAGTATTGCTCAAAGCACACCGGGTAAAAGCTATCTATATATACGAGTACATATACTATGAACAAATTAATGTGTATTTGTTTGAAGATTGTGAACAGTTAACGAGCAGATTCCACAGTGTCTTTCTCAAAGCAACTAACTGAAAAGCTTGAATTTAAGCCGGAAGTGTATAAAATGGGGAAAAATGGTAAAAAAAAGATAACTAAGAAAATAATTAAGTTAGGCATAGCGAAGCACGCCGGTATACTATCTAAAGCTAATATACAATAAAATTAATTTACATTTGACCATAGTTGCCATAAAATTTTTTACCAAAATCCCAGTCAAGCTCAGACAACTCAATTTGTTGTATACACAGCCAGACTCTGACCTAACCTAGTCAGAGTAAATAATCGATGAAGCACATTGAAGGCAGAGAAAGATAGTTTGTATAGTACAGTTGGGTTGAATAACCTAAAACAATAACAGTGACCTCATTGTGATATCTGAGTAAAGATGTAGGTAAGACCGAATAGTAAGATTAATTAGAAATATGGAACAAATACTCAGTATAGAAAAGAAGTCGTGAGTGCAGTATAGGAGGAGATTGAAGATGATTAGACGATAAAATTAGATAAGGAGTGCCATGTATTAAAAAAATAGATCAACATGCTTCATTGCAGTAAAAATGACTACGAAAATCAGCTGAAGGCCATATTAAAAAAAAATACCTATATTTCCCAGTCATTTGAAAAAAGCTGTTAAAGTTTATTGAAGTGTTTCTCGCTCAAAAAGCAAAGACGAGATTGTCTTCCCCAACTTTATATCAGAACTTTACGACGGAAATTATTAGAAGGGACCTCTAGGCGTGATTACCAAACCCCTAAGAAAGTCAACAAGCCGCTCAGTTTTAAGACTATATTTGCCTTAATACAAAGGAAAGACTCAGGTATCCAGCTACACTTCCAACATGAGAAAAAAAAGAAGGTACACAATTCGTTAATTAAGAATATCTTGTCACAACGAAATAGCTTTACGCAATTATGTACGTCTCCAATGGGACTCATACCAGAATCTAGTTCAAATAAGACGCCAGAGCATTTAGCAACGATCAACATTCTAAGATCAGCACCGACGAAGTAAGCGTACCCACAAGAAACCATTTTAAGACCTTACAATAAACTATTATGCAGACATTGTTAGCAGTAACCTTCGTAAACCTTGCCAGCTCTTTCTGTACCCTATAACAAGCAAAGGTAAAGAACCAAAGTTTTTCAATATATTGATGCTCCTGCTCCCTTCTGTATATACGCTGAGAATTCCTGGTCGTAGAGAAAGTTCATTAATCAAAAGGATAAAAAACCTTTCACCGAAAATTGTTAATCATTTATAGCATTAGTCTGCATGCATTAATTGCATTCACTCTGATCAACGTATGAAGAATCTGACAAACTTTTTGCTACATAGTAAATTAACTGTAACTCAGTATAATACCATAGAGAAGAATGCTTTCATAAGTGCAGAGTTCGGATGACGTCTGTAAGCATTTTTTAGATTTTTTTTATTGTTCTTTTTTTATAAATTCGGTTGTTGCCAACAGAAATATTTCATTTTCATTTTTAAATTTTCTATTTGAATTTTGCTATTTTTTTCTAAACATTTCCTTTATTTCCTTCATTTTCTTTTTAAATGACTAAAACACCCCCAACAAAAAATAAATAAATAAATAAAAATTCATGTCTTGTGCATGTTCAAAATGATGCTTGTTGCGCACCTCTTGCTTGTGGTACTGCTGCTATACACTGTTGTAGTATCCTGTGTGTACACCGGAAACTACTGGTTGCAACAAGTGGAATGATTAGTTTCCTGAGGACAATAAATAATAAAGTTTACAGTGACAGTATTAAAGAAAAATTTTTAAAACTATATACACATACATACTCGTATATATGTATTTATTTATTAAAAAAAAAATGAAAAAAAATTTGTTTAAATATTGAAGACAAATTGCAGTGTTCTTATTGAAGACCAAAAAAAAAAACAATTTATTGGCCACAATTTAAAATGAAATTATTAGGAAATTTAAATCAAAAATCAATTTTGTTTAAAAAAAAAAATATTTGAATTTCATGTTAAAATCTTTTTTTTTTCTGAGGCAATTTGAAAATACGAGGACAGTTTGAAAATTTTCCGAATTTTTTTTTTTTAGATAAAAAATATTTTTCTTAAGCAAATAGAGCATTGAATATACAGGCAACAACAAGCTGACAAAAATTAGAAAACAAACACGTTTATTTAAAGATGATTATTTTAACGTTGGTACAGCTAGAAGCCAAAACAACTACCATTTTAGCTGCTGCCCAGCTTAGGCTAATTTATATTCTCTTATACAGCAATAAGCTGATTAGCAGCGAAATCAGTAATATGCAATTGCATGTTTTTTTTAATGCAAGCAATCAAGTCGGAACTAATATTTATATCCGTTTCATGAAATTCAATAAATTTCGACATCTATTTATTAATGCATATTTTTTACTGATAACAGAATTTTTTTCACATTCTAGTTTTAAGAGCATATATTTGCATTTTTTTCGTATTAAAATAGCTTTTTAAACCTTTTTAGAGTATATTTGAATTTTTTGAGCTCTGAAACTTTTTTTTTAACAGCGAAATCAGTAATATGCAATTGCATGTTTTTCTAATGCAAGCACTCAAGTCCGAACTAAGATATTTATTCGTTTCATGAAATTTAATAAATTTTAACATCGACTTATTAATGCATATTTTTGCATATTTTTCACTGATAAAAGAATTTTTTTCATATTCCAGTTTTAAGAGCATATATTCGCATTTCTTCGTAATGAAAGAGCATTTTCAACCTTTTTAGCGCATATTTTAATTTTTTGAGCTCTGAAATATTTTTTTTAGCAGCGAAATCAGTAATATGCAATTGCATGTTTTTCTAATGCAAGCAATCAAGTCGGATCTAAGTTATTTATCCGTTTCATAAAATTTAATCAACTTCGACATCGACTTATTAATGCATATTTTTGCATATTTTTTACTGATAACAGATTTTTTTTCTCATATTTCAGTTTTAAGAGCATATATTCGCATTTTTTCGTATTAAAAGAGCATTTTAAACCTTTTTAGAACATATTTGAATTTTTTGAGCTCTGAAATATTTTTTTTTTAGCAGCGAAATCAGTAATATGCAATTGCATGTTTTTCTAATGAAAGCAATCAAGTCGGAACAAAGATTTTTATCCGTTTCATGAAATTTAATAAATTTCGACATCGACTTATTAATGCATATTTTTGCATATTTTTTACTGATAACAGAATTTTTTTCATATTTCAGTTTTAAGAGCATATATTCACATTTTTTAGCATTTTAAAACTTTTTAGCGCATATTTGAATTTTTTGAGCTCTGAAATATTTTCTCATCAAATATTTTTGTTTTAAATACTGGCAAACTCATGGTTCTTATTTTTAATTATCTGTCAATTAAAATTTATTGAGCCATTCTCAATACTTGAAATGTTTTTAAAGGAAATTTTGTGTGAAAAATATGAAATAAAATATGTACCTTTAAAACTCATTTCAATTTTATGAATATTTGGATTCATTTTAAAACATTAAATTATATACATACATACAGTTTGTAAAAAAGGTCTTTTCAAAACAGAAAAAACCTTTAAATCTTATTTTCATTTGAGAATTCCAAAAACAAATTCTGAAAATATTTATTATTTTTTGTACACATCTCGTTACTGTAAGGTCTTCGAGACGTCATAACTTTTAAAACAGACCCACATATTTCCTAGTCACTGGGGAGGAATATTTTTGTTTTTGAATCCGATTTTGAATGGTTTCATGTGATACGCTTCATCATAATCAATTTTCACTGGACAAACTAAATCTTTTGTGCTGGGTTGCGGCTCATAGTACATTGTTTATGATACTTTGCTTATAATTCTCAGCGTAAATTATTTTTTGTCCGCCTGGTGACTTTATAACTTGATTCTTCATACTTTTTCAGCGCTGGATATAATTTTGCACATGGCCCTGAAAAAATCTCAACAAGTTTTATAGCAGCTTTGACTTTAAAACAGTAGATACACCCCAAACTTTTGAGACTTCTCTTCGCTGTATGTTTTTGTTTAAATGTAGAGTCACTTGTTACTTGTTTATTAAATTTTTTATTGCTACGATACTATGTTGCGTCTTTTACACACAACAGCATTCACAAAAAAGCAAAATTTTTTCATAAAAGACCCAAAAATTCCAAGAAATTCCAATAATTTCTTATTTTTGAAAACACTTATTAGACAGCAAATGATACCCTTTTTTTGGTATTAACGTTGTAAAGTATGGGTATATTTTCAAAGTTATGACATTCCGAAGTCGCCAGAAGGTACAGTAACGGAATGTGCAAAAAGAATAAACACGTTAAAAATTTGTTGTTGGAGTTCTCAAATGCAAAGGAGATTTTAAATTTTTTTCTACTTCGAAAAGTATTGTTTTATACATAATTAATATAAATATTAGATGCTAGAATGCGGCTGTTTTTGTCAGTCGCTGAGTACACTATTTTAAATAGAAACTTGATTTTGTAACTTGTGTGTGATAAAAGCTGCCAAAGATTAAAAGTGTTTTACCATCAACTAAAGCACCTTACATGCACTGTTCTTGGACTGCGAATATTAGAGATCAATACGAACGTGTAAACTAAGTCATTGCAAAAGTAAAGAAAATATTCTGGGAAACTCTAAATAGAGTTGAAGTTTTAAAAGAAATGCCGTCCGAACCAGTAATAACTCGTTGTAGAATTTTGCTTACAGCCATCAAATACTACGTTTATAATTATGAAAAGATCTTAAAAGTTCTTAGTGCATTAGATGAGTGACAATAGGTGAACTAAAAAATATAATTAGAAAAACTTCGGTTTCACTAAAAAAGTTACTTAGAAAACTATAAACCAATGGCCTCACTCACATTAGTTGAGCAGGATACCATATTAACTGGGATGGATCACACGATTGTTGCAATACACCAATTATTGGTACGGCAATCTCGTGATGACTTGATAGATTGCATATATTGGCAACAAAAATGCCAAAAATGCGCTAATATTTATTGTGTTTTTCCTGGGCCACAATCGCAGTGGACAATTTATATCGTTATTTTTATTTATTATCAAATTTTCGTAATATAATTTGGGAGAATTTTGCTAAATGGTAGCAATAAAGGATAGTAAAAATTGTGTAATATTGGTGCATTTGCGACAATCGTGTGATTCCGGCTTAAGCAACAAAATAAGCATTTGTTTCAATGATGATCTTTTCGTTTAACTAAATTCTCTTGCTACCCAATAATTTCATCAAATTTGAAAACATAAAATATTCGAAAGGAGCGATATATAGAAAGGGGGTAGTAGTTTGCTGCCCAATTTCTGGTAACTTCAGCAGGTAAAATTGTATTTGTTTTACATTAAAAAAATATCTGCTCATGAATGAATGAATGAATGCTCTGAATAATATTCAACGAAAATTAAGAAAATTCATACAAAAACAAATGTTGTAATGATCCGACCACCTTAATTTCTGTAGAGTATGTTTTAATACTTCTTTTGTCTCTGGTGTTTTGCGATGAAGCCATGTTTTGTTTACAATTACAAAACGGCTCAAAGAGCTTACTTGAATTGCATCTTAATATGGCTTATTGAACCTTTTGAAGATAATAAGATAATTTATGCAAAGGGCTCTGCTTGTATCCCAAAAAATTGTAGTCATAACCATGTTGGCCGGCATACCTACCTTAGCCTTCTTTCGTACATGTTTAACTGAGAAATCTCACCGTTTCGAATGCTCTTTGGTCTCTGCGATATTCCGCCACTGAAACTATGTTTAGTTCATAGTTGCCAGACGCCATAAAAAAATCCAACTGACTACTTCGAAGTGATTATAAGGTTTCGCTTATGGCTGAACGTGTGATTAATCAATCGTAGCTTCCATGAGGCGGATTTTTTTAATTATTAAATGTCCCAGCCTACTTCTTTAGCCTCCTTATACCATGAATTATTATGTTCACTGTTTAAATTACCATAACGAATTAATTACCTTGTTTACATGATATCCATTTATTTGTCCGCAAATATAATATAATGAATAACATAATTAATTGCATCAGGCAACACTATATGTGACACAAACAAAGGAAAGTTAAACAAAAAAATGGTCACTCGTCGCACTGATTCCATTAGTTTTTTATTTGCGGAAATATATAGATGCTCATTACCAGCTGAATGACAAAAAACCGATCACATTCATTCTTTTAGTAATTCACAGGATAATTGAAACCGAATTACTTACAATTTGGGTGATTTGCTCTCACCTTGTATTGGGAATTATGTAATTCGGCTCATTATTGGGGTTTGAATTATTGCTGTGAAAGCGAATTAGGAAAAAAAGTTGTTTTACGAACATATTTATTCTCCGATCGTTCAATATATTTGCTTCTATCGACTATATCCGATGTTATGATTGCATTTGGGCAAATGACGTCAAACCCATTTGTGCTGATACCACCTAACTCATAACAGTAAGCCGCTATTCATCAGGTCATTTTTTAGTTTATAAGTTTCAGTGATGGTTTTCGTTATGATGCCTACGGCCTTATCCAACCGAAAAATCTTCATTCCATTTTTATTTCCTTTAAATCAAAGAGTTTGCCTGCTTTAAATGGCAGTCAAAGACATAAAGTATAGACCATACAGCCTGCTCAACAGCAGCCCGGTAATAGATGACAGTTTATAAGAACAGTGTTGCATTAAAAATTACTGCCTACGTATTTTAATTATATTTTCAGCAATAAACTTTAAATAAACATTCATTTAAATTACAACCCTAGAAAAAAAAACAACAACAACAAAGGGTAAGCCAAACTAAACAACAAAGTCTTCTTTCTAACCAATATGTTGGACCAAAAACTGGTCATCAATTATTGCAAAACTTCAATTATCATTTGAGAATGTGTCGTCGTCATTAACAACCAGCCACAAACAATTATGTGTCCAAGACCAACGTATACATATGTAAATATATAGGTATCCTTGTGTGTATATGCAAGAGTGTATTCTAAGAATAATTTATGTGTGTGATTGTTGATTGTGTATTTGTTTGTTTGTATTTATTTTCTTAAATAAGTTCTAATAGTACTCGGTAAGTGCGTTCATTCATTTAAACCTTAAATAAACTCTTTCTCTCTCCCTCTCTCTCTCTCTCTCTCTTAATTATTATTATTTTATTAAGAATTTTCTTTGACTTGTGAAAAATTTATTTTCATAATTAATTTTCATTTTTTTGTTTGTTTTATTTTATTTTTTCTATTTTTTTTTTTTTTTAATTTCCTTCTGCTCTAAAGACAATCAAATAAACAACACAACGACCACAACAAAGCCAATCATAATATGAAATTGGCATTTACGAGTATAAGGAAAATTCTCAAATAAAAAGTGTTTAATAGAGTTATTTAATTGCTTTTCTTTCGATTGAATTATTATATAATTATATAGTTAATTAATAAGTTAATTTTATTTATTATATTTTGTTTAATTGAAATTTCAATAAGCAAAAAGCAAATGGAGAAGCAAAAGTAAAAATGAAAAAATATTCCAAGAAAATTTAATGAAAAAAGTAATAAAAACTTTAATAAATTAATATTTTAGTCCCTTAAATTCAACTACTGTATCTACTTTCATACACCACTGTACTTAATACTCCTAATTATCCCAGTGTCTAGATTATATTTTTAACTATTGACTGTATAGGGTTTAAGGGCACGTTTGATCAGAGGGCAGTTAACAGCTGCGTTAAATTTATCATTTTAAAGCTTTTTGTATTTACACTGTTACTAGACTAGAGTCGCATTTTGAGCAAATTAATTCTGTAAGTTAGCTTTTGACAGCTATTGAAAGCAGATTATCTCGTTAGTTTTAACGAAAATGAAAAGCTGATTTCCGTGTACTGTTTAGCCGCTATTTTTTATATAAGAGACAGACTACGAAGAGTGCTCGAATTGAATTCGGTTGTAAAGAATCAGAGCCGAATTCTAAAAGAATTTAAAATACGACTCGTGAGAAGAATCAAAATTAAAAGAATTTAAAAATAAAATTCGGAATGCAAAATGAGTCGAAAAGCATCAAAGCGAGTTGAAAAAGAGCAATTATTTTTAGTAAATGTTGTTTGCGTAATAAAAAAACATGCAAAACCTAAATTGAAAAAAATCATAAATGTGGGTGATACTGAGTGACATATGAATGCACGGGTATAACGTATTTAAGGCCCAACCAAAAAATGCGTGGGCTAGTTTTAGCGACTATGCGAATACATACAAACAAACAAACTTTTCGTTAAGTTTCGTTCAGTTTCATTTGTTTACGTTTATACGCAAAACAATAACAAAGAAAAAAAAACGTTATGCAATAGATTCTCTTGCTTTTATTCGTCGCTGAATCGTTGTGATTGAACATTATTTTTATTTAAATTGTGTTATTTTGCTGATAATAATTAAATTTTTACAAAAATTTTATATTTTTAATAAAATATAAATTCATCCAGATACTAATAATGGTAACTATCCATTCGACTCAACTCTCAGACAGCAATTTTCATGTTCTCATTAACACAACTTTTCAAAAAGTACACTATAGCCACCAAAAAGTTGATTAAGTATTTGTCAGATTTTTGACAGTAGCTTAAGTAAGCAAAAGTATATTATGTTTAAGCAATGAAATGAATTGCTCTTTTTCGATTCTTTCTTGCTCATTTTTAATTTGTTCGCAGTATGTTTCAACCCACTGCTTCCGAATTCCGTTTAAGTCGACCATATTTTTTCATTTATTAGTATTATTTATTGTACCCTTTGAGCTGCTAAAACTCGATGATCGGAGCAGACTGCAATTACTTCATTTTAACCACGCATTATGAGACAAACAACCGGAATATAAAGACAAACATGTTAAGTTATTCTCGGCCTTACCTCGCCGAAGTTTTCAAACAATTAGAAACGATAAAATGCCGCAGTATTTTTCGAACATGGCTCATATCTACCTATGCTCTGACTATTGGCTGTTTCGACAGATACAATGTCTTTTAGCATGTCACCAAATCACTTTTTTTGAAAAAAATATCTAATCGGCTTCAAACTTGGAGCGCCTCGAAGGGCGAGAAGTTTTTCTGAGACGAGATTTGGGAATTGACTGAGAGGTGGGGAAAAGATGTAAGCAGAGTTTTGACAAACTTGGTAATTCCTACTCCTAATACGTTAATTATACTCATTTTTATTTATTTTCGTAGCTTATGAAAACCTTTAAATAAAAAAACCCACCCGGGTTTTTTAAATAAAGGGTCCGCCAAGAAATTTGTTTTTTTTTTTGAAATGCTATAAAAAAAAACAACTGAATATTTTCTCAAATTTCTTTTTTTATTTGAAAGTACCATCCTTCCGGTTAATAACGGAAAATAAATTCATTCAAATGGCTGCCTCGGTTGGCCATGCAGTAGAATACACGATCAGTCCAATTTTTAAGCACATTATCGATTGTGTGCAGCTGTATTTCATCAATGGCTTCACGAATATTGTCCTTTAAAGCGTCAATTGTCTGTGGCTTGTTGGCGTAACACTTATATTTGAGGGCACCCCACAAATAATAGTCCAACGGTGTCAAATCGCAGCTCCGAGGTGGCCAAATAATAATGCGATAATGCGATCTTCAAAAACAGGGCACCAAACATCGAGTGTAGCTTCGACTGTGTGGCATGTAGCGCCGTCCTGTTGAAACCAAATGTTGCTAATATCCTCCTCTTCAATTTTTGTGAACAAAAATTCGTTCAACATGGCCCGATAACGATCGCCATTGACTGTAACGGCTACTCCTTGCTCATTTTCGAAGAAAAATGGCCCAATTATGCCTCTGGACACAAAATTCGCACCAAACAGTGACTCGTCTTGGGTGTATCGGCTTTTTAATGTATGCGTGCGGGTTTTCTGTGCCCAAATGCGACAATTTTGCTTGCTTACATATCCGCCAAGATCAAAATGAGCTTCATCTGAACACATCGCACACATTCTGCCACATTATCATTATTTTCAAAGTAACATCGCAATATTTCCTAGCATTGTTCAAGCGTATACACAACCATATTCGTTCAGCGGAAGGATAAAACTAATTATCTGTCAAATCAGACATGAGCTAAGTGTTACCATTCACGAAATAAGCATTAGTTGAAAAAAAAAACGTCAGATGGCGGACCCGATATAATACACAATAAAATCCAGGTGGGTTTCACTAAGTTACCCAGTGGCTTGCCAACCCTGGATCAGATAGCTTTCCACAAACTGTCCGTTACCTTGCTTGAATGTTGAATTAAACAACATGTTCCATTTTAAATCTTACTGAGAACCACGAAGAAGTTCCTATCATGTCTAATTTCGATGACAAACTTTCGCTAGCAAATTAAAAAAAGCAAATTAAAAATTCGGGTGAAATAACAAAATTTAAAATTTTTCAAAGGAACAAAATCACGCAAAACTTACAAAAAATCCGATCATAAAAACGAAAGGTCAAAATTAAGAAAGAACCATTGTATGAACAGTCTAATTCGTAAGCATAATTCAGAGAGCGAAACAGGTGGTTCATATTATCGTGCGAACTAGCTATGATCTATAATTAAGTTTGTTATTTTTAGCAACCAAAGTTCATTACGAGTAGCTCATTATTTATTTTATGTTTTCGATAACATGAATGGCGCTATAAAACAGTTTACTGCCGAACTGTTGAAGATGGTAATTTATGGCTTTTTACGAAATAATTGCATGAGTGGCATAGGCCATATTTAACTCGGCTTGGCTATTAGTATTGAAAGATTAATTTAATAAAAAAACATAATTTATTGATCCTCAAATAATCAGCCTTAACCTTTTAAAATATATTTTACGGTATTTTATATAAAATTTCCTTTTATTATATTTAATTTATTTTTAATAATAAAATACTATTAAATAAATTAGAAAAATATGTATAATTTTTCTTTTTTTTTCTTAGAAATGAAATTAAATTTAATTTAAAAAATATGCGATTGAGACCTAAACCAAATATTTGTTTTCGTTGATAGAAATTTATATTTAAAAAATCGTATATTTTTTCGCATACACAGTGATTATTTGTCAATAAAATATCATGACAATGATGATAAATTCGCCAAAAAAAAAAATGACGTAAAAAATTACAATCACACTACAACAACAATACAATTACAAATAAAAAACAAACAAAAATTAAGAAAAAAGTATAAAAAAAAAGTTACAAAAAAATTTTTTTTTAATTCATAACTACGAAATGCAACATATGCACGGCAGCGTAAAAAATTAACTCCTACATCGAGGACCACAAAACAGAACGAAATCGAGAACGAAAAACAGTGTAAAAACAGCTTAAATTGGTGCGAAAAAAATGCAACAAAAAAGAAATCCATTTATATTGTCCATTATTGTTTTAGCACTTTTGCACATAAATCCTGGGCAAATATTGAGAGGATTAAAAACTCTTTAATACAAGAGCAGTACCTGCTAAAAGAAATTTACAGTTTTATTCTACTCTTCCGTCGTTGTCGTTTTTAAGGTTACGCTGCTCTGCTAGACTTAGTTTTTTAGAAAATCAACAATAAATGGAATGGAATTTTCATTTTTTAGGACTCTGCTGGATTTTTATTTGTTTTAACAGACTTTTTCCAATTTTTTAACTGCAGGTGAAATGAAAGAATGAATGATTTATAGGTAAACTATGAGGGAATTAATTCACAGGCATGTTTTGTTATGAAATATGTATTAAAAATGACAATTTGAAAAAAAGCATAAAAGTTTTAGTGAAAATTCTAAGCTTCTAATGCACTAATGTGAGTACCTAAGTATCCCTTTGATTAGCTCTAAATCTTATTGCAAAGGTTTCAATATAATCCCATGATATATGTATGAAAAAATAAACAAACAACAAACTGAGACAAAAAATTTAAAAAAAAAATACGAAAGAAAGTTATAACCAACCAAGTCTGATTATTTGACACCCTACACAACATTTATATGTGGGAAACCATCTTGAGAAGGCAGAGACGGCTACACGAAGAAACGATCGCCGAACAATAAAGGGTGGGCAAGTTTGAGGTTAGGAAGTAAATTTGCTGTCAGATGATGAAATGTCAAGAATTGAGCTGTCAACCTTTAGTAAAAAATAGTGAAATTTTAACTATGGAACGCTATATTCTCGGACAGAGAATTTAAATTGCGAAAACAACGAATTCTTAAACAAAATCATCTTTAGTGATGAGGCCCATCTTCAATTAGGCGGTATGTAAGCAAACAAAATTGTTGCATATGGGGCTCACAAAATCCACAAACAGTCCTCGAAAAACCATTACTTCCAAAGACAGTGAGCGCATGGTGCAGTTTGTGATTAGGTGGCATCATTAGCCCGCATTTTTTCGAAAATGAGCAAGAAAGCGCCGTAACCGTGAATTCTCTGCGCTATCAGACCATGATAACCAACTTTTGTGGCCACAATTGGCTAATGTTGAGAACAGTGACCTTTGGTTTCAGCAGGACGGCGCCACAAGCCACACAACCAGCCAAACAATTCAATTATTGCATGAGAAATTTGCCGGTCACGTAATTTCTCGATTTGGCGATGTCACTTGGCCACCTCGTTCTTGTGATTTAACGCCGCTGGCCATTTGAAAGACTGCGTCTACGTAAACCAACCACAAACAACTGACATTCTAAAAGATGAAATTCGGCGCTGCATTGACGAGACAAGCGAAGCTTTGTTGCAAAATGTTGTTCAAAATTTTGTGAAAAGAGCGGACATCTGTCGGCGTGCTACAGGTGGACGTTTGCCCGACATCATACTTCATTATTAATTCCCATGTTTCAATTTTCTATTGGTATGAATAAAACTGAATTTGTCAAACGTAAAAGTGTTTTTAAGGCAATTTACTCTTCCTAACCTCAAATTTGCTCACCCTTTATAAAGGGTGTCCCAAAACTAACATAAAATTTCAATTCAATAGAAAATACAGTTTTTAGTCTTTTGATTGTTGTTTTTCTACTGAATCATAAAGTACATAGGATATGGTTATTTATGGAAGAACACATCGCACAAATGGCCTCCACGGCTTTGCATGCACATACTCGCTCCTTTGTAGAAATTTTCTATGACTATTTTGCATAAAAGTGGCTGAGTTTCGTTGTTGCAGGGTTGAATTTTTTCCTTTAATGCACGAGTGGGTTTGTTGACATAGACCTGTGATTTAAAATAACCCCATAAATAGAAATGTTGGCCGCCTGTTCTGATCACCGAAACAAGAGAGTACACGACCTGGAAATGTCTCATGGAGTAATTGAATCGTTTCACGGACTGTATGGCATGTGGCACCGTCTTGTTGAAAACACATATTGGCCACATCAATATCATCTAAATTCGGGAGATAGAACTGTGTTATCATGTCAGCCACATTTTCAAAAAAGTATGGTCCAGCCCAAAATCGATACTAAACAATGACACGACGTTTGTTTTTCGACAATCACATTTGGGTTCTCAGAATCCCAAATGCTGTCATCAAGATGAAAATATGCTTGATCGCTAAGGATGATTTTGCTTGAAAAATTAGCATCCATTTGTTGATGTTTAATAATCCATTCAACGAACTCTCTGCGCTGTGCATAGTCATAAGGCTTCAGTCGTTGTGTTGGTTGAATTTCTTCAGCCTGGGGGCACAGATCTTTAGTGAGTATACACTGTAGAGAGCTTATTGAAATTGAGGGTCCTGGATTGTCACCGGCACCCTCATGCACTGCTTTCATACTGACATTTGAACGGCTTGCTTTTTAATGACCAGTGTGCTTTCGTCTCCAACGAATTCAGTTCACCTGAATTTTTCATTTAATCTCTTCACAGATGACAAAAGTTAAAACACTATTCTGACCATATTTTGTAAGAAATTTTCGAACTGCGGCCGCCAAGCTTTTACTATTTTTGAAATATTGTTCAATAATGAAGACACGTTGTTCTCTCGTGTAACGCACCATTTTTACTAACCAAGACTCTCACCGCCAATGGCGTTTAAAAACAACATGAGGCACTGCAACAATACAGGAACTTTGTGCTGCAGGGTTGACATGGAACGAGGCCGTAAGAACAGCCACTAACAATGTCCGCTTTTAAAGTAAATAATTGAGGCCGTTTGCTCCCAAACTAGAAAATAACGAAGATTATCATCATTAACACACAATATTCATTCAACTTTTAAATATTGAAACAGTACGCAATTGCTTTAAAAAATCGAAAAAAAATTATAAAAATAATGTAACAAATTATTTAAATTTGTATTTATTAAATCAACAATATATGTATTTAACATTGACTTTTATTTATAAAATGAATTTAATATAGTCATTAATTTTTCTATAATATTTCATTTGTTTTTTCTAATTAATATGTAACTGAATACATATATATGTACGATACATACAAAAGAATTTTTTAATAATTTTTTTTAATTAGTTATGTATTTATAATTATAATATACGCTCTCATATGTAACAAATAATTTTTCATTTAGACTTTATAAATAAATTCATTTAAATTTATTTAATAAATTTGCGGTTTCATATGAAAATCAATAATAAGCAAAAATTAATTTCTATGACTTTTTTTTTCTGGTCAACAACTTATTAATCGTAATACCCAGGGGAACCAGAAATGTACAATTAGATTATAGTTGGATGTAAGATAATGTAAGATATTTATCCGTTTCATGAATTTTGTCATCAAGTTGTTAGTGCATATTTTTGCATATTTTAGTTTTAAGAGCATGTTTTCGACTTTTTTTCGCATTTTAAGGGCATTTTAAACTTTTTTGTGTGTTTAATGTGTTTAAAGCCAAAACGAAACCTTTGTTTTAAATTCCGCACAAGTCATGGCTCTTTTTAATTATCTGTCAATTAAAATTTATTGCTTCATTTTGATTTCAATTAAGTTTATTACCGCTTAACCATCGTGTCTGTACTGTAGACCGAGAAATAGGGCTTAATTGCTACAATTATTTCAAAGTTTTTATAATCTATGAAAATCTTAACAAAGTTAAGTTTGACTCGATTTGGGTTTACAGAACATACGAGAGGATCTCAAACTGCGATCAGAAAGCTTTCGACGTTGAAAATATACTATCTTGATCAAAAAATTTCCGGAATAACCCTTGTGTGGGGGTCCCAACGTTCCGATTTGAGCTCTTTCTTTTTGTTTAGTTGGTACATCAGTTTTTGATATTCTCGATAAATCTTAGGGTCATAGCTTGACATTTGCATTTTGTATATGCGGTTTTTGGTATGTCTAATCCAAATAAGTAATACAAGAAGAAAGCAAAGTAATTCAAAGTCTCGTGCTAACATAGCATAAATTAGTACAGTGGTAGTCTTAGCTATAAACTTTATTTATTGGTTTGTTCCAAGGATCTTGTGTATCTGTTACTGTCCTAATTGCCTGAGCTATTGAGAGTGCTACCACTTGCATGTTTAACGATGTTGCCAGTTTGATACCTTTTTGTGCGCTATGATTTTATTACCTTTTGAAATTAACGTAAATAAAAAATAACCACAAGAATATTCGATATTGTTGATGATTTGCTATAAAAGGTGGCATAACGCGCTTAGCAGTTCAGTTATAGTTTGAAAATCATTGTGTGGAGTTGTAATTTAAAAGACATAAAGTAAAGTCGTGTTTAGGCGTAAATAAAAGTGTTGAATAATTTGTGTATTTAGTTAAATTGTTGTTTAAAGTAAAAGTGTACAAATAAAAACAGACAATAAATTAAAACAACAAATTCGTGTATTTATTTTATCTTACGCAGTTAAAAAGAACTCAAAAGTTAAAACGTAAAAATATCGAGTTTGCGCAAAATAGAATGGGTTTTTAGACCTAAAGTTTCTTCGAATTTCGAAAAAAATTATTATTCTTCTGCTGTCGTTGCCAGTCGTTTCAAAAACTTTCTTAGGCCTGTTCTTGCTGTTTACTTTACTTGCCGAAGAAAAACTATTTAAAATAATCCCTAAAGAAATAGAGATCAAAATAAGTAGAACCGGATAAAAAACTAATACAGAGTCCTCACATCCTACACATCCCGAGAAGGCTATTAAAAATTTAAATACGTAAACAAAACTAGAGCGGCCTTTCAGCTCCAACTTGAAACCATATCAATGCATATTCATATAAAGAAATTTTATAACGTTGTAGCCAGGGAGATCGGACGATTATTATTCGACCGGTTTTAACCGGTTTTTTTGGTTCTGTCGAATACGGTTTTTTCAAAATCTTCATTTTTCGAACACCGAATAAACCGGTTAATTTAACACGAATAATCGGCTAATTTACATAAATATAACTTTTATACGTTTTTATATTTCATGCCCATCGTTTAACTATTTGTATGTATATGACATCCTTTAACGTCTTACAAAGAACGTGAAACCCAAGGTAGATCGAAAAAGATATGCACTCTTAGCAAAAATAACCTTTTTTCATCTTCTGTAAATAAATATTGCCTTTAATATATGGGGAATGATCAACTAGACTCATTGAAAGGCCACAAACCCACAAACACCGATTCCGAAGGGCAGATATGTTAGTCAGTGAAGTTTTTCACAGCGTACATACACATAACCAATCGCTAATAATGGTGTGAGGTGATATCGCTGTTGAAAATTGTCAGATGATGTGGCCTGGGATTGAACCGACGTCTTCTTGGCTGGAAAGTGGTTTCTTATAAAACATACCACAGTAACCCACATACTATTAGATACGTGGTGCATAAATTTACATACAATGCTGCTCGAAATCTAAGCAAATTTTCTTCTCGAGGCAATTAAGGACTCGTATATTACTAATAGATTTATTCAAAGTAAAACATTTAATTTTGTTATCTTAGGCACCTAAATTATAACTATAATAACAAACCTTTAATTGCATTCCCTACCAAGTAATACAACAAAAACGAAATTAGCACCTTGAGTAGCTGTTCGAAACTTAAGCATTTTTCAGTACTTTGTGTAATAAATTTTGTTTTCTATGGCCTCCGCATACCATTTGGCATATTTTTTATGAGATTTGTTAGAATTATTGTTAGTATTGATTGCCACTTTAATTTTAAACTCTCCATCGCTTATTTTTAAAATGGCGTGGTCCAGCTCTGTGCTTCAAAAATTAGGAACAATTTCAATAAAATAAAATAACCGGTTAACCGGTTATTTGAATTATTATTAAGCGAAAACTGGTTTTTTAAAAAGTGTTACTTTCGAATTATTCGAAAATCGGTTTTTGAAAAAAGTCGAATAATCGATCTCCTTAGTTAATAGCTGTTTGGTGATGAAATCCTAGTTCCCTAGTAAAGTTCACACTACTTATGTGCCGGTCTTTCTGAAGTTCTACCACGATTTCATCGATACTATTAATGATAGGTTACTAAAAGCGTGGCGCTTTTTTAACAACAAAATTATCGTTTTTCTAGTTACAGCATCATCTCCTCAAACTTCATAAATTTTTCCAGCAGTCTGCGGCGTGTTCTCACCTTTTCTATAATAGAAAAGTAACATAACTAGAATATCAGTATCATCAATATAATCAATGTAAGGATACATATGAAGGCGCGTAGTTACACAAATGGTGGCTCTTCATCTTGCTGCCATTAGTGCTGCGCTTCAAAAATTAGGAACAATTTTATTAAAATAAAAGAACCGGTTAACCGGTTATTTGAATTATTATTAACCGAATACCGGTTTTTTAAAAAGTTCTACTTTTCGAATTATTCGAAAATCGGTTTTTGAAAAAAGTCGAATAATCGATCTCCCTAGTTGTAGCCAATTGTTTCATATTTTTTTTTTTGTTAAATTTATAGTTTTAAGAGAATTACCCCTACGCTTCTTATTTTAATTTATATTTAAGTTGAATGTGCTCTTACTGAAATATAAAAATACTCACTTACTTATTTTATTAATTTATAAATGGCGTTGTTAAATTGTTTTTAAGTCCATCCACTGACCGTATAATATATTTTTTAGTATTTTTCGTTTTTTTTAATACTTAATTTTGCTTTTATATTATCATTTATTTTCTGTTCCTTTGAATTGCTACAATCTGTCCATTAAGATATGTTTTAAAATATTAAAAAAATGTTTATGCTACAATAACTACTGTTGCTGTTGCTGTTGCTGTTACTTTTACTTTTAAATTTAACGTTAAGTGACAATGTATGTTGTTGTCGGTGATGTTGTTGATGTTAATGTTTTAAAATATTTTTTTCTTTTTTTGTTATTCTCGATATAAGTAATCCTTAATAACATATATATAAAAAATAAAAATAAAAAAAAAACATTAAACAATATTGTCCACAGAAAACAAAATAAGGAAAAAATTATTTTTCACATTCAAACTTTATGGGTAAAAAGAGGAAAAATAATAGGAAATAAAAGGAAGCTCACACACAAACACACTTACATGCATAAACATTTCCTCTTAAGGATTTTATGCAAAGAATTTAATTTTTTTTTCTGCTTTTTTTAAAGAATTTTTCTTTTTTAAAGCAATGATGGCTATTTCCTTTGAATAAATTACAAAAAAGAAAGAAACGCTCTCACAGCATAAGCAAATACACTCATATTTTTATACCCAATGAAAAGGAGAGGGAGAAAAACAGTAGTCCACATACAAAAGGCATAACACGTCAACAAATGTGCGTGTGCGTACATGTGTCTGTATAAGCCAAAAGTCTTCCAGCATATAAATATGTCCATACACATATAGCTCTTTAATAATTGCTACACTCTTTTTTCGTATCTCCTTTTACCCATTGACTACTTATATTTACGCTCACTCCCTCTATCTGTCTCGCTCATAAGACCCAATTTGTCATTAAACTCAAGTTGTGTTTTTAACAGACGTTTATTAAATGTATGTGTTATGTGTGTTTACATTTGCCATTTGCTGTTTTGTTATTTATGTGTTTGTGTGCCACATACATATCTCACTCAATAGGTGCCTCTTTCTGAGAAATTCACTTATACACATGCATAGCGTTTATTTATTAATTTCATATATGCATACTACGTGATTGTCCTTTTTTTTTGTAGTTCTTACTGTGCCTCTTCAAAAACATGTGAAAACAGATAGAAGTATCGAAAAAAAAGATGTGACAGAATAAATAACGCAAATTCCCAGGTAGATAACAGGGTTCAAAGATAAAAGAATTGCTTTATAGTTTAACAATAAACACATTTTTTTAAAAGCTGAATTCTTTAAAGTAAAAAAAAATATATTCTTTGAGTTAAAAATTAAATAAAAGAAAAATAATTCTGAAAAGGTAAAGCAGATTTTTGAAAACTCTAGAAAAAAGTCGTTAATCAGCAGACGGTAACTTGTTACATTGACTGTAACGCTGCGATTTTCACTGTTCTTGAAGAAGGACGGTTCTTGAAGAAGTGCATCTGTCAGGCTGCATAGATATGTTTTGAACTGCCCTGGCTGCTATTAACACCCAATTTAGCAATTCTGTTTATTTACATATGTAGCCAAGTGTGCCACTGTGGTACGGTAGGTAAGACACCTGCCTACCAACCAGAAGGCCCTTGGTTCAATACCAGGCCAGACCATTTGAAACGAGAAAAAAGTTTTTCAACAGCGGTATCACCTCATAACATTAGCTAGTAACTGGTTATGAGTATTACTATTATTGAAAACTTCTCTAATGCATTTGCCGTTTGGAGCCGCAGCTGTAGGTCCCTTTCAATGAGTCTAAAAATTGAATCGGGTGCAGCTCAATGGCTGGGAGAAGTCCCCGTGTTACTTCATGGAATGTTATGGGAATTATATATGTAGCCATTGAGCCACAAATGAGATTAGTCGACTATGACGACCAAAAAATTGACGTAATTTATGAAACACATTTCCCATACAGCACTTATTTTGATAAAATAATTCACTGATTTGCAAGCGGTGTACATTTGTTACTCTATTTATGCTGAAATGATAAACCCGCTTTTGGCATTGCCACATGTCGTAAATCTTTTTTTTTTTTCACTGAACAAATTTACACCATAGTTGAACAGATAAGCTCTTTTGAGCCTTATCTGGCTGAGAATTATCTACAGCGTATATGAATGCAACCGAACCAAAATGAATAAAATAACAAATTTTGTTTAGTTGTGGAATAGATGTGAATGGAAGTGGACATATGTGGCTTTGCTTTTAAATATTGTTTGTTTGTGTTGTTGTTTACTTTTTTAATTTTACTCTTCAACGCACACAGCAAAATTTCGCTAACACTACTACACAACAAATTTCTCTGTATGGCCACCCTTAATTTACACAGACAAACTAAATGGTTAAAAAATCACCATTTATATGTATTTTTATTAATGGCAAAAAAAAAAACGAAAAACCCCGGTTATTCGAAAGGATTTTGAAGTAAAAAAAAGCAAAAAAAGGGCGGCTTTTTAGAGTAACCGGTTTTTTAATTACGTCAAATAGTTGACAACTCTACCTTTTTCGTTTTCATAGTAACACTACATTACGTATGACTAATAGATATTAATTTTCCACGAAAATCAATCATACGTCCCCTTCATATTATATATGTACATAACTTTTAAAAGTATGTAAAGGGTCCGCCATCTAACGTTTTTTTTCAACTAGTGCTTATTTCGTGAATGGTAACACTTAGCTCATGTCTGATTTGACAGATAATTAATTTTATCCTTCCGTTGAACGAATATGGTTATGTATACGCTTGAACAACACTGGGAATCTGAGCCTGCGATCGACTTACAGAAGATGCCGATTTTGCCAAAAAAAATCATCTTTTCAGATGAAGCAAAACAAGCAAAATTATCGCGTTTGGAGCACAGAAAACCCGCACGCATACATTAAAAAGCCGATACACCCAAGACGAGTCACTGTTTGGTGCGGATTTTGATCCAGACGCATAATTGGGTCATTTTTCTTCGAAAATGAGCAAGGAGTCGACGTTACAGTCAATGGCGATCGTTATCGGGCCATGTTGAACTAATTTTTGTTCTCAAAAATTGAAGAGGAGGATATTAGCGACATTTGGTTTCAACAGGACGGCGCTACGTGCGACACAGCCGAAGCTACACTTGATATTTCGCGCCCTTTTTTTGAAGATCACATTATCAGCCGCAGAGCTGATGTCGTTTGACCACTTCGGAGCTGCGATTTGACACCGTTGGACTATTATTTGTGGGGTGCCGTCAAAGATAAGTGTTACGCCAATAAGCCAGACACAATTGACGTTTTAGAGGACAATATTCGTGAAGCCATTGGTGAAATACAGCTGCACACAATCGATAATGTGCTTAAAAGTTGAACCGATTGTGTGAATAAAATTATTTTCCATTATTAACCAGAAGGATTGTACTTTCAAATAAAAAAAGAAATTTGAGAAAATACTCGGTAGTTTTTTTTATAGCATTTTTAAAAAAAAAAAATTATTTGACGACCCTTTACATAAGTACAGTATATAGAGTAACGGGTGACTGTTTAAGATCTTTCAGATTTGATTTAAAAAAAAAACATAGAATCTAGAGAGTCAATAGAACGATCTAAATAATTCAATATTTAAAGATGATATGCTGGGTCCAATTTCGACATACCCTCTTCAATATATTGGCCGGCATCTCACGAATAAATTCTTCAGTATTGGCTTTCAGTGAGGACATGTCCCTACACACATGAGCCTTAACATAGCCCCACAAAAAATAGTCTAAAGGCATTAAGACGCATTATCATTTTGACACCATATGTTAGTCAAGTCCGTCTCTTCTATTTTGGCCAAAAAAAAATTGTAATCATAGCTTGTTAGTGCTCGCAACTCACAGTAACATTCCTGCCATCGGCGCCTTTGAAAAAGTACGGTCCAATGATGCCACCGGTCCATAATCCACACCCAGCAAGGCATTTTTCGGCATACATTGGCAGTTCTTGCAATTCTTATGACTGCTCTTCACACTGAATATGGCAGTTTTGTCTGTTTACGTATTTATTCAGCCAGAAATTTGCTTCGTCGCTGAACACAATTTCCCAATAAAAAAGCACAAATTTTGGTAATAAACTTCAATAATAAACAAATATTATTCGTTTGTAAGTCGACTAATGGTTAAATTGTAGACCAAACTGAATATGTTTGACAGTAACATGTTACACGAAAACAGCTGGGCAGCCAAAAAGAGTATTGCCAAAAGGAAAGTTGCTAAAATATCACCCGATATTTTGTTGAAAGCAAAACGTAATATTTCTTTTATATTTTTCTTTGAAGGTACAGTCAATGGTAAAAAGTATCTGGCTGGTTGAGAAGTATACACTGTAGTGTCCATACTATAGGGTAGTGCTTGGCAGACTATGACTTTTTAATTTATAATTAATTTTGTTTTTTCTTAACCGATTTAAACAGATATCGTTTTATTGTAGTTCACTCACTCAGTCAAAATTCAATCCCGAATAATGCGACGATTTACATAATTGCCCATATAAAATTTAAAGAGTAAATACATCAATTTTTAAGTAATCCAGTTATAAATACTTATTCTGTGAATTATGAAGAAATCAGTATTATTTCTAATTGTGCCTTTTCATTTTTTAGATCCCTTTCCCTTTTTTCATTCTTAAAACACCAAACAATAAATAAAAATAATGGGAAGAAAAATAATGAATTGAAGGGTTCCATGTGAACACGGTAATTCATGTTTGTAATTCCAATTGCCGTGTGAAAATGAAATTCAATAATGTAATTAATTTCGTTTAATCTTAACCCACCTCTTCACCATTCTTTTTCACTTCTAGGGAGCACATGGCTTTCACAAAACACATCAAAGCTGTGTAAGATACTATTCATCGCCGTTGATTTTGCTTCTTTCGATGTTAGATAGTTCTGTCTTTGTTCATAGATTATTGTGCAGGTTCAGGTGTTTCTACGTAGGCCACGATTTTTTGAGCCTTGAGGATTGCACTCGAGTGACATTTTGGTGCAACTATCGAGACTTTTTTGAGTGGTGTGCAGATCCACTTCCATTTTCTTTCCTTTATCTGCTTCGGTATGACTTCCATATGATTCTGAGGCACCTGTTGATGAATATTTGGAGCTTTTGTGTGATCTTATTCGATACAAGTTAGGTTCACTGCCATACAGCAGAACTGATTTAACACATGAGTTGAACATTCTAAACTCAGTTCGTCTGGAGAAATGATAGCTTCTCCATACAGCCTGCAGTCGTTCGAATAACACTCTAATTTTATTAAACCTATTTCTGTGCCGTCGTTTGTAGTCATTGTACTTTCTAGATAGCAGAAGCTAAAAATGTTTTTCTCGCTAGCACTGTTTATACTCTAGGCCTTGGTTGTCTTGATATTTATCTCAAGTCCAACATTGCGTGCCAATCTTACTAAGTTCTCCAGTTTATACTGCATATTGAAGATCTTATGCGAGAGTAGACAAATGTTATACTATCTGGATAACAAATCTTTGAGTTGACGTGAAGGACTCTTACTTATGCTTGACACATGGGCTGGAAAGTCCCGGGCCTAATAAACAAAACATTTTTTGTTTGCTCAAAATTAGCTTTTCCATCAACGTAATATCTATCAAGAGCAATGCGCCGCTCTAACAATTCAATACCACTTTTGTAGAACGATTTATCTCTCGCCTCAAAAAAGGCTTCAGTTTCAGCGATAACCTCTTCATTCGTGCGAGATTTCTTACCGGTGAGCATATTTTTAAGTTCTGTGATCAGCTAGTAGTCCCTGGGAGCCAAATCTGGCAAATACGTTGGATATGGGAGCAATTCAAAGTTGTAGTTTTGCCACTGTTTCAGAATGATCAATACGTTTTAATTTTTGGTCAACAGTCAGCAAACGCGGCACCAACTCTGAACAGAGTTTTCTCATAATCAAATGCTCACGCAGCATAAAGCCAAAACGTACTTTTGATATCTTTACGATGTCAGCTAACTCACGCAACTTTACTTTTCAATCATTCGAAACGATTTTGTGGATTTTTTTGATGTTTTCTGATGTTGACGCCTCATTTGAACGTCCACTGCGTTCTGCATCATCGATGTCTCTACGACCACGTTTGAAGTCAGCAAAGCAATGTTTTATTGTTGTTGCTAAAAGAGCATAGTCACTGCTTTGCTTGAGTGGTTTTTTTTCCTCATCAAGAAACAGTGTAGAATTAAAACGCAAAATTGTTTCTGATCCATTGTTCTAAAAATAACAAACGCAGCGTCACTCTTGCAACAATAACTCACAAGCTATGTAATGGAATATCATGAAATTTGAGCAGCTACTTTTTGAAGGTTAGCACTAATGGAAAAAGAGGTGAATGTAATAAAACTAGCGGCATCTATGTATTAGGCCTGGGACTTTTTATCCCATGTGTTACGTCATACAGCGGAATGGTAAACAGCTGAGGTGATAGTGTGCATTCTTGTCAAACTTCAGTACTGGCCGATGTGCTCGTTGTGAAGAACTTAAAGCTAAAATTACTCGAATTATTGTTTGAACGACACCTTTGCTCTTAGTGCTTTACATATTTCAGTTTGTCTGATGATTTTAAATGCTTTATTGAAATCGACAACCGTAGATACAGGGGGTACGACATTCATAGATTGTTCTATAATTATGCGTAGGATATTGGCCTGATCCACACAGCTTTTATTCAGTCTGAAGCCTGCTTGTTTGTCTGGCAATATATTTTGTATTTGTATTTTGCATATGGCAGAGTAATTCCTCCTCCTTCCATTTGCTGCAGTCTTCAAGTCGCTAATTTTTGGTTACTTTACCACCGCTAAACTTGTTACCTCTTTTATTTTTGAATATTTTTTCCAACTTAATTAAGATTGAATAGTTAAAAATAATTTTATAAAATCTTTTTATACATTTTTAAAACACTTTTTGTTATTTTATGTCCTCCACTTTAATATTACCATCTTCCTGTGGGATGGATGTTGATGTTAATGATTTGAATCGTAGGTTTGTGAATATTAATATTCCTCAATCCTCTTACAACTTATATGCTGATTTGTGTTCTATTTCCGTTGAATACCCATTTAGCTTTCGTTGTGTGAACCAGTCTGAGATAATGTCATGTTTTTCTGTAGTTAAGTCTGGGGCTATCGGCATTATGCCCAGACTCTTACCTTTTCTTATTCATTTATTCAACTCTATACACGCGTAATCTGTTTTTACTGAGGGCTGGAAGCTTTTTAAGATTATTCCCATTCCAAAGAAGGATAACGACTTTAGGCCTATTGCCATTTTCCCTTTTCCCTTCTAAGGTTATGGAAAATGTTATGAGTCGGCAGATTAATGATTATTTAAGAGAATCGAATTTTTTATCTCTTAAGCAATCTGATTTTGTTAAGAGCAGGAGCCGCATTACGGCTCTTACGAATGTAATCGAGAATCTTAGAGCCGATTTTGACAGGGATATGTTATCTTTTTTAGTACTTTTGGATCATAGTAAGGCCTTTGATACAGTCGACCAGGCAATTTTGACGAGTAAGTTGGAAAAACTGTTTTATTTTTCAACGTCAGCTTGTGAACTCTTGAACAACCATCTAACTAATCGACCTCAGACTGTACTATTGAATGATGAATACTCAAGGACATTGGATGTGAGCAGAGGTGTTCCGCAAGATACAATTCTCGGACCTCTTTTGTTTTGCCTGATGTGATTGCACACTGCGGCGTACAAATGTATGCCCACGATGTACTGCTTTTCAACATTAACAGGCCGAATGATATTCATTCATGTGTGGCTAACATGAACAGCGATCTAGCGAATATTAGTAAATGGGCTGCGGAAAATGGACTATGCATCAAACCATCCAAGTCAACATGCATTTGTATTAGTAATAATCATTTAAATCTGGGCGATGATATATAAGCGAGTTTACGGAATGCTTAGTAATCTTTAGGCAATCAAATATTCGATGCCTATCGGCATACAGACTCTACTTGCTTGTTCTCTTGTATGGCGTGGGAAATTTATGCGAACTGTCCTGCAAGTGATTTTAAGCGAGACACGTCTATGATATAGGACCACGTGGATCCATTTCTCGGCTTTCGTATCATATCAACCAGATGAATTATGGGAATCTACTAAAATTTAGGAATCTTATCTTCCTGCATAGAATATAGACCTCTCGGCAACCGAGTTATCTGTTTGAGGTTTTGCAATTCGCCAGATTCGTCAGGGGAAGAAGATTAATTCAGCTGATATATAGACTATCCTCCTCACAGCGTCAATTCTTCATTCACAGCATTAGTCTCTGGAACCAATTACCAACTCAACTTTAGGTGATTAGCAACGCAAATCGGTTTAGACTTGAGCTGAGTGTTTAAAGTTTAAAACACTATTCATATATAACTCTGCTTTAACTTTAATTTTATCCTTTTATTTGTTAGCTGCTTAATTTATTATTATTATTTTTTTAATTATTATTTTTTAATTATTATTTTATTAATTATTATTTTATTTTTTAAACTTCTTTCTGTTTGCTTTTAATTATTCGATTGATTCGTTTTCATTCCGAATATGAACTTACTGTTATAGTTCTCATTAGCACTTTTCTGTATAAAATATTAATCTTGTTGTGGAATAAATAATTTTTGTTGAACAAACTATTTTCTTATTTTTTACTTATGTCACTGTTTAGCCAAATGAGAAATATTAGTTTTTAATTTGCAAACTTCAATTGATATTTATGCGAATGAAAACAAGAATATTACTCTCAATTTTGACAGTTAAGCAGAAAACAGAAAAAAAAGTCAATGAAAAATATAATGGAAAATGAGAAAAACAAGCTACAGGTACTTTTAATTGGTAAACAAATTTTATTATGGCAATAAAAAGAGAATTTTTCATTTCATTATCAATTTGCAGCTACTAACTCTAACAAAGCTTCTAAAAAGTAAGCATTTTTCTGTTTTAAGCCTAGAAAGCAGAGCAGGTACATATCATCATATCTGTATTTATTAAATATTTTATAACAGCAAAGTAACAAAGCAAAGTAACAAAGGGGTATCGATGGTAACACCATATGAATATTTCTCTACGTTACTAACTGATACTGCTGTATATTCGAATTTCAACTGATAAAACAGTATAAAACTAGCAAATATTTAGTTTTTTTCTTCGTTTTTTTATAATAAACAAGACTTATATAATGAACGATTGAAAAAGAATATTCTTGGAAATCTGCCTACATTTTATAAATAGAAATTAAATACGAATTTGACATGTTAAAATAAAAATGTTTTTAACTTCAAACATTATTTTAAACTTTGTTTGAATTGAGTAAAACATATATTTTTTTCATTCTTCCTTTTTTATTTACATGCCTCTTTGGTAATATTTATTTTTATTCTTCTCTCTCTTCAAATTATCTTTTGCGTTTTAATTATTTTTTCCCCTTTCAAATTACACAAATTGTGTGAAACTATTTACAATTTGCCCTGACAAGCAAAAGAGAATGATAGGAAGAGTATTTTCTTATTTACAGAAGCATCTTCACTAGAAAAATACAGAAAATCGCTTTCAGTATCATCTTCGAGCAATATTGTAAGTACAAGTATTAATGAAATATCATGAACAACCATTTTATTACCATTTGCATTACTATTTTCTGTTATTTATTTTTATAAATATAAGAAAATATAATATTTTGCTTTAAATATTAAATAAAATACCTTCAGGTACATTTAAAACTAAATATATAATAGGGAACGTATGATTGATATTTTTATTGCATTGTAATATCAATCATACGCTATGTAGTATTACTATGAAAAGGTAAAATAATACTAAAAATGTGTATACCATCTCCTTATACATATGTAGGTGCATATAAACAATTTGATATGGGTTAACATAAATTCTGAGATCCTGCTTACTCGGAGAAAGCTGGCATCAATCTTGGTTCCAACAGGACGAAAGCACATGCCGCACAGCGTGGGCAACAGTTGATTTACTCAAAGAAACTTTTGATGAATGCTCAATGCTCACTTTATGGTCCAGTTAAGTGGCCACCATGGGATTACTTTCTTTGGAATTATGTAAAGTCACCTGTCTACGTCGATAAACAAAGAGGCAATTGAACACTTGGAAATCAATATTCGACAAGTTATTGGAGAAATACGGACGCATATGCTGCGTAAAATTTGTGAAAATTGGTATTGCAGATAGCGGCTTATGCGAGCCAGCCGAGGCGGCCTCATATGTCTCATATGCTATCGGAGATTGGCTGTCGTGAGATGGGCATTTGGCGCAGCTATTTCGAGGTAGAAAAGCGTGTGTTGTTGGATCCTCTGAAACGGTTTGGATGAAGGTTGTTCGGGGTTGTCCGCAGGGATCCATCTGCGGTCCATTCATTTGGAACCTCATGATGGATACTCTGCTGAGACAGCTCGGGCTGACATTTAAACTGTGTGGGTATGCGGATGACTTGCTCATCCTGATACAAGGCCAGTCTCGTGCTGAGCTGGAGAGGAGGGTTGCCCAAGCCATTCGTATCGCTTATGAGTGGAGTGTAGGGGTTGGTGTGGATGTCGCAGTGGACAAAACGGTGATGATGTTGCTTAAGGGCATATTGTTAACCGGGCGTCCTCCACTCATTAGAATTGGTGACAACAGCATTCGCTATGTGACTCAGGTCAGGTACCTCGGCATAGTTGTAGGAGAGTGTATGAGCTTCCAGGCATGTTAGGCCAATGTTAGGCATAGACTGGCAGCCATTGTTGGAGCATATTGAGAAATGATTGGACTCAACAGGCATACCGTCCGTATCATATATGATGGGCTTTTCGTTGCTTGTGCGGCGTATGGCGCGTCGGTGTGGTATAAGACGGTCATGTCTGTTGTTGGACAGCACAAAATTCTCACGCGTCAGAGAATTACACTCCTGGCATGTGTCCCGGTATGTCGAACAGTCTCTACTGATGCTCTGCAAGTTCTTGTTGGTGTACCACCGCTTGACTTGAAAGTAGTACGTCGTAGTATTGCTTTCAGGGTCAAGAGGGGACTGCCAGTTGGAACGAACGATTGGCTTTCTGCTTCGGAGCTCGAGAATGGAAGAGGTGGGTATAAGGGCCTTTTGCAGAGTGTATGTCGCTTGCTGCTTGCCGTTTGCTGCTTCCTGCTTTGCTGCTCCCGGCTTAATTCGTGGCTGCCGATTTTAGGTGTTGGGTATTGTACTGGTCTATCCTTGACTGGTTGTGTTCTTGTTTTGTGTATTGTGTCCGTGGCGCACGATGTCATTTTGAGTTCTCTCGTGAGGGTGGCTCCGTTTATTGTTGTGTTGTTGAGTGTTTCCTGTTTGTTGTTTACCATCATCATGGTCACCAGTCCGGAGTCGTTTGGGACTTACACTGGTAGTAGTATTTATACTACGAGGCCTGACCGCAGGCTTAATTCTGGTACCACGGGTGTTAGAAATTTCGATTTCTGCCCGTCTGTGGTGAGACCCCGTTGTGGGAGTGATGTGGTGGCCGTGGCTTAAACCAAATTGCGAGAAGAGCTATGCTGGCTCGGGTGCCGTGACCCATAGATCGGTAGGAGTTTAGATAGTCTCCGGCAACTCACCAAGGTGTGAGGTCATGTCCAAATAACATGGCTTTGAATTGGTACTCACTGGTGATTCTTATCATAGGTGGAAGCATTGGTGGACGCATTGTATTCACCCGTGCTTTGGCACCATGAGGTAACGTCCTAGGGCAGGTACTAACGTTAATGTCTGGTATTGTGGTCAAAGTTTCGTACAAAATACTGTCAAATTACATATAAAAATATTTCGTACGAAATAATTGTGAAATAATTTTGAGAAAGCAGTACTCTGTTCTTTTTACGAAAAATATGTAAAATGTATGTATATGTCAACATTGATTTCCAACTACAACAAATTTCCAGCAACATTTTTTTCAACTACGAACATACATGAGGATCACTTATTTCGTACAAAATTTTAAGCTGCAGTAGGGACATAAATACTGTTACAACAGAGGATACATATAGTCCTTCATTAAATAGCGAATAAAAGCCAACCCCTATAGCATAATACTCTTTTCAGAATTGTGGTAAATGTTGAGAAACATTCCTTTTATTGTACGAAAAAAATTGACATTCAACCAATGCAGTCATTTTCTCAAACTTTTTTCAAACTTTGTCGTTTTTATGCCCTAAAATATGCTACATCGTTTTACATTTCTAAACAAAAACCATATGTTTTCTTCAACAACATAACAAGTAATATTCAGTAGGGACATAAATATGGAACTGTATGGAACTTATATCACGAAATAAATAAAAATATTATTCTAAAAATATTCATTATTTCTATATGTATAAAAATATTTATGTCCCTACTGCATATTATTTGTTATGTTATTATAGAGGGTCCGCCATCTAACGTTTTTTTTTCAACTAGTGCGTACTTCGTGAATGGTAACACTTGGCTCATGTCTGATTTGACAGATAATTAGTTTTATCCTTCCGCTGAACGCATATGATTGTGTATACGTTCGCTAAGTGGGCCTGCGATCGACTTACAGAAGAAGTCGATTTTGCCAAAAATAAACATTTTTTCAGATGAAGCACATTTTGTTCTTGGTGGGTATGTAAACAACATTATTGTCGCGTTTGGGGCACAGAAAACCCGCACGCATACATTGAAAAGCCGATACACCCAAGACGAGTCACTGTTCTTCGAAAATGAGTAAGGAGTGGCCGTTACAGTCAATGGCGATCGTTATCGGGCCATGTTGAACGAATTTTTGTTCACAAAAATTGAAGAGGAGGATATTAGCAACATTTGGTTTCAACAGAACGGCGCTACGTGCCACACAGCCGAAGTAACACTCGGTGTTTTGCGCCCTGTTTTTGAAGATCGCTTTATCAGCAGCAGAGCTGATGTCGTTTGGCCACCTCGTAGCTGCGATTTGACACTGTTGGACTATTATTTGTGGGGTGCCGTCAAAGATAAGTGTTACGCCAACAAGCCAGAGACAATTGACGCTTTAATGGAGAATATTCGTGTAGCCATTGGTGAAATACAGCTGCACACAATCGATAATGTGCTTAAAAATTGGACCGATCGTGTATGCTACTGCATGGCTAGCCGAGGCAGCCATTTGAATAGAATTCTTTTCCATTATTAACCGGAAGGATTGTACTTTCAAATAAAAAAAGAAATTTGAGAAAATATTCAGCATTTATTTGGCGAACCCTTTAAAAAACATATGATTTTTGTTTACAAATGTTAAACCCCGTAGTATATTTTAAGGCATAAAAGCGACAAATTATGAAAAATTGCTAGATGACTACATTGGTTGCATGTGCATTTTTTCGTACGAGGAAACAAATGTTGATCAACATTTTTCACAAATCTGAACAGAGTACTAGGCTGTAGTCGAAATCATATTTAGACATAAAAAATCTTAAAATTTTCTTACCTACAAAGCCTGTTTCTCTGATATTTTTTGTTTTATTTTGATTTAAGCTTATGTGTCTTAAAAAAACAACACTCGTTAGGTATTTGGACAATCTAAAAATTTTCGAAAAAGTGTAAAAAGATATTTAATTAAATTTTTAAGAAAACACTTTGAAACAGTGTGTCTCCTTTACGTTTATTGTGTCAACATTATATTTTTATGCCAACAGAACCCGAAAAATAAGTTGATTACTGATTGTCAGTAGATTTTATTAAAAATAAACTTTTTATTTGTTCGAGACAGAAACTCCGCCTAAAAATGACACAATCACTCAAAATATTTTATACCTACTAAAATTATATAAAAATAAAAATATTTGCTCAATACAAGACCTTTGTATGGTTGTATGTCATTAATGTCATAAAATGTATTTATTTTTTGCAACAAAATGTTTGTCAAAAACAAAAACAAAACATGTTTCCTTATACTATACCATAATAACACAATAGAGATTGTGAATTAGGCAATTGTGTTTTCTTGAAATCATAAAAATAAAACCAACAAATAAATCAGTAGCAAAAAAAAAAAAGAAAACCCTCATCAATGTCAATCAAAATTCATTCACAGACATTTGTACCTTATGTGTTGAAAACAAAGAAAACGAAAGAAAAACAATCAGAAAAATAAAAAGAAACAATTTTTTAAAACAAAAAGCTTTAAACTAAAGTCTATGCGTATGAAGTTTAAAAAGGTCTTGTTTAATAAAAAAGAAGGAAGAATCCCTTAAACGAAAAGAAAGCCTTGTTTAAAGGATAAGTGGTTGCAATTGGGTTCAAATAAGTAAATCTTTTCAGTTTTTTTTATTGATTTTTTTTTTTTTTTTGTTCTTTTTTAACCTTAAAGCTCTTACGATGTGTGGCATAAAGTAGGCAGTTCATAGAAATGCTCTTTGAATAATAATCGTCCCATCGGTAAAATCATTTAAAAAAAAAACTGAGAAAGACCGGCACACAAGCAGCGTGAAACTAAATATTCATCATCAAACAGTTAACAATCATGTAAAGAAAGCTGGTTATGCAAAAAAGCTCATTGTTTGGCTGCCACACGAATTCGAAGTGAAATATGTAATGGACCGAACTTCTATTTGCAAATCACTACTAAAACGGAACGAAATCGAACCATTTCTCGATGATCGATGATTATGGGGGATCATGGACGAAGCTAAGCGAAATTGGAACGGATCAAATGATTGTTTTGATCTCTACTGTCAACAATTAACAAGATTGAAGCAAGCAGTTCAATTAAAACGGCCAGTATTTATTAACAGAAAAGGTATTGTGCTCTATCATAAGAACGCCAGACCACACACAGCCTATTCATTTCCTGAAATATTTTACGGCGATAAATCAGCTTCTAATTACTTTGAAATTTTGAATATATTTTTGCTGCCTTTTTCCAGTCTACGTAAAGGCAAGGCAACTCTCATCTAGTCTGTATTACTTCACATCCGTATGCTGTGAAGAGTGTTTCCATTTCTGATACACTGAATTGATTTTTCACATTTGCCTGGCCCTAATAGGGTTTCTGAATGTCTTGAGGAATTGTACTGCAACTTTGGTTGTTTGTGAATTAGGCAATTGTGTCTGTAGTCTGTATTACTTCACATCCGTATGCTGTGAAGAGTGTTTCCATTTCTGATACACTGAATTGATTTTTCACATTTGCCTGGCCCTAATAGGGTTTCTGAATGTCTTGAGGAATTGTACTGCAACTTTGGTTGTTTGTTTGACTTTTATTTTTAACAGACTTTTAGAAATGGATTATATTCCGCTATGAAGTGAGCGTCGAGATACAAACATTTGCGTAGTAAACATTTATTGTGAATAGGCCTCATTTTTTTTGTGTTGGCAATGACATCTGTCAAACACATTCAGTATACATCATCTCAGTGAATATCGCGTTAAAGATGGCGAATGTGGTACCAGAAACTGATGATTTGCGGAATGCATTAAGTTGTTGTTTTAATTTGAAGGAAAGTGCTGCAAAGTCGCATTGAATGCTTGACAAGATACTCGTATATGGTGATCATGCACTATCGGAAAAAATTATGGGTTAATCCGCGACAACCATCAACTTCGGTTGTAAAACTAGATCGATTCGGGAGGAAGATAATGCTGTGTGTCTGGTGGGACCAGATAGGTGTGGTGTACCACGAACTCCTAAAAACTGGTGAAAATACAGATCGCTGCCGGCAACAAATGATTAATATGAACCAAACATTGATCGCAAAACGACCAGAATGGGCCACAAGACACGGCAAGGTAATTTTGCAACATTACAATGCACCTGCACACAAAGCAAAACTGATTCAGGATACAATCAAAGCATTAGACTGGGAGCTGCCACCACACCCGCCGACTTTCTGACCACTTTTTGTTTTCATCACATTGGCTGAGCCGAACTTCGATTCGTACGAGGAAGTCGAAAATTCGTGACTAATTGGGACAGTTTTATGGGCATAGAATCCGCATTTTGCTTGAAAAGGTGAGAAAAATGTGTAGCTAGCAATGGCTCATTTCATACTGGTACACCTGATATTATTAATTTGCACAAGTCGGTTAATAGGTCGAATATATCGGATTATAGGTGAATTGCTAAGCTTAGTGCTATACCTAAACTGCTGGAGAAGCTTGTAACTGAGTTTTTCTCTATGTTGCTTTCATGTCAAATCTATAATATAATGGAAAGGGTCCAGCATGGTGTTTTAAAGTGTAGGTCAACTGTCACTAAGCTTCTTGAATATACTACGCGCGTTTATAGAGTCTTTGTTGCTAAGTATCAGCCGGATGTCATTAAAACTGACTTCATTAAGGCCAATTGCCGACGCAAAGTTTTTATGCATCCATCATATAACCCGAACCTTGCACCTTTAGATTATTATTTGTTTCAATCTCTACAGAACTGCCTTAATGGTGTAAATTGAAATTCCGTAGAGGCTTGTAAAACGCAAATGTTAAAGTTTTTCACTTAGAAAAGTTAGAAGTTTTTCAATGATGGCATAATGTCTTTACCCGAAAAAAGTTATCGATCCAAACAGTACATATTTGGGCTAAATAAAGCTCGTTTCAAATGTAAGTTTTATAAGCGAACAGCTACGAACACCCTAACTACACAAATTTAAGTCATAATAAAACAAAAAAATATACTTTTAATCAATGAAATGGAATTTGTTCAATAGAAAATTTGAAAAAATAACGTTAAATTTTGATTTCGGCCATGTGGCTGCAACGTCTGGTGAGTACATAGTTCAACGAATTTTCACAAGCTTTTCGCAGCATATGCTGCTGTATTTCGCCAATAACTCTTCGAATATTGATTTCAGGTGTTCAATTGCCACTGTTTTATCGACGTAGACAAGTGACTTTACCTAACCCTAAAGAAAATTATCCAATGGGTTAAATCACACGATCTTGGTGGCCAATTCTTTGGACCATTACGGGAAATTACTCTTTCACCAAAAGTTTCTTTGAGTAGATCAATTGTAGACGGCGCTGTGTGGCATGTGACATGTAATATGTCAGCAAGATTAGTACCAGCTAATTGTGGTACGAAGAAATTTCTAATCATAGATATATGACAATTTACAGTAACGTTCTGACCATCATCTTCGGATGTAATGGAGTTTCCACAATATATTGTGTATTATCGTCCCTCCAAGTGCAATCAAAAATTTGCAATTTTAAGAAACAGAACCATTGTTTTGATAAAAAGAAAACTTCAACAATTTACAAGCATTAAAGTAAAATTAGCCGAACTTTCACGGAACGTAACGCAACGTACGTTCGTTTCTAGCATATGAAAACAATGCAAATGATTATCCAAAACAAATGTCACGTTGACGGAACGGAACAACCTGTATAAAATAGAATTGCTTAGCGTTTTTATGTGACATTTGTAAAGCAGTGATGGTCTGTTTGTATATTAAATGAAATGGGGGAATTTTTATCCTTTTTTGGGCACTTTTTACACACAATTAAAAAGAGCAATTTAAAACTATTGATTAAATAATTTTTTTATAATTTAAATATAAAATATATTTCAGAAATTTTTTATCCGATTTAAAAAATATTACTATTTTTTATTATATAAAAGCTCCTACGTATATTGTAATGTGGAAAGGGAATAAACTAAAAAGTTAGCTATAATATACTTTCTTAGGTGATAGATAAGCAATTATATAATTCTTAGATCAAATTAAAAACAAAAAATTTTGTTAAATTGGCCTATAGTGTACCAGGGAGAAAAAATTATAAAATTGCATTTATTTGATAAATAACTTTATATTCCATATAAGCTTTTTTTGGCAATAATTTTGTATATAATTTGTAATAATTTGTATTTGTAAATAAATACAAATATAATTATATTATTTTTATATACTTAAATAAAAAATACTATTTAAACCTATTAAGTACTTTTTTAATTTTGTATCAACTTAAGAACTCATCACTATTCTGAACAGCTGACATTTTAAATTTATATAAAATAATAATTTTGAAAAAATGAAGAATTTCAAAAAAATGTTTGTTTTGTTTTTATTTACATTATCTTTTGACATACGGCACGTTTTCAACGTTTGTTTAATTACACAAACGTACGTACGTTAACGTACGTTCCGCTTTTAAGACATCAACGTTTGGCTAACCAGGCCTTTACTCTGATGTAAGTCTATCCATAATGAAATGTTTAATCAAACTAAACAAACAACAACTATCAGCTGTTAAAACGATTGTCAAAAAAGCAGTGTTGCCAACACAAAGTTATGAACCTCTGAGAGAAAAACAACCATTACAAACTTTTTTTTAATTTTTGCCAATAATTATTTTTAAAGTAAATTGATCGGTTCGTTATATTCTTTGTATTTCTGTTCTTATTTACGAAATTAAATTAAATGGTAGAAACAAACAAAATATTTATTTCTCTTAACATTTAATACTTTTTTGTCATCTGATACTTTCTGTGTTGGTTAAATTACAGAGAAAATACAAAATATTCTCAAAAAAAAAAGCCATTTGGGTTTTTACTCACTATTCTACACTCTTTACGTTTATTTCTAATTATTATTGCATTTTTATATAATTTTCATTTCTTTTTTTTTTCAAAAATAATTTCAAACGTTAATAAAAAAGAAATTGATATTTACAAATAAACATACAATAAACATACATTCATACATACATGCCCTTCAGAAACACAAAATATTATTTCGTATAACAAAATAATCTATTTAATTTTATATTACAATGACAACAACAACAACAAAAGTATAAAAAAATTATAATATACATTAGTATACAATATTTTATACATTTATTTTTGTAATAATATTTACAAACAAACATATAAAGATAGATTGTATTTCACAAAAACTTACAACCACAAATAATATTTTTTTATACATAAAGTATCCTAATATGTATGCATAACAAACACACTGCTTCTCTTTTTCTAGATAATCAACTAAACTAGCTACCTAACAATCACCAACCCCAATAACGGCCCACATATACATACATACATACATACAAGTGGGGAAGGGGAAAGGTAAATAAACAAATTTATAATTGTCTATTATAGATATATACAGTGGTGCTGATCAAACTAGAAGTGGAAAAAAATTCTTTTTGTTTTCTATGGACAACTAAATATTAATGAAAAATCAATGTGGTAAACTTCTTAAATCAGCCAACCAACCATTTCTTTAAAGTTACCCTCTTGAGCACGATATTCAATAATTGACAAACTTTTCTCTCATATAACATAAGAAAACGACTATTAGAAGGGAAACTAAAAAGAACTCATAGATTTCACCCGTCGCTCAGTTTGCAGCAGCAAATCTTTCGATCTCGAAGGTTTTCCTGTGATATCAACAGCGAAATTTTAGCACTATCTAAACCGAATAACTTTAACGACATCACTTAATACTCACTAATAATATTGTTACGAAAATAAAAATGCCTAAAAAGGAAACACACATCAGCGCCTTTAAAACTGTGTTTTGGTATATTTGGTAATTATATGTCACCCTGTCGATCCCATACTTATTTACGTTATCTGGCAGCACTACGAATTCGACCATCTTTACGTTACATTTAAGTTAATGGATATCAAATAGAGTATATGAGACATTTCCGGAACTTTCCAAACTGTAGGCAATTAGGTATAGTTAGTTCTCATTTTGCTGTCATAAAATATAGTTGTGTTTAAGCGGAAATAAAAGTGTTGTACAAACGAATATTAAGTAGTTGTATTACGATAAACTGTATAAAAGTTTTATTATTAATTCCCATAACATTCCATGAAAGAACATGGCGACTTCTCTTAGTCAATGAGCTGCACCCGATTCTATTTTTAAGCTCATTGAAAGGGACCTACAGTTTAACGCCGGGTCCGAACGGCAAAAGGCATTTAGAGAAATTTTCAATAGTAGTGATACTCATAACCAGTTACTAGTTAATGTTATGAGGTGATGCCGCTGTCGAAAAACGTTTTTCTTTTTTTAAGATGGTCTGCCCTGGTGTTGAACCGACGACCTTAAAAATTATATTGTAGTACATAAAAAGCTGTAAACAACAACAAAGTGGTGTTTACTTAATTTTAACTCAATTTAAACGAACTCAAACGTTTAAAAAAGTTTAAAACGTAACAATATTTTTAATTATTTCATTTTATAATCGCTAAACATTCGTTTTTAATAGTTTTCCAATAGTCCGAGAACAAAGACTTTGCTCTCTTCTTTTTCTTTTTGTCTCTTCATGCTAAACACGTGAGAAGTTATTTACTTGTTTCTAAACTCTGCTAAGCATTTTTGTTCGACAAGAAGAAGAGTTTAAGATCATTTATAAATATTTAGCGCGACGTCTTCTTCTTCTTCTTTTGTTTTGAAAACTCTTCGCTAATAGCGAACCAACCAGGCCAAGCGGGTACACACAAAATGTAATCGCACAAATATTATTCTAAAGATTTTGTTATATGCTATATGTGTGCACTTGGACTCCATTTTAAGAGAACAATTATACCAAAGTGGCTATGAATATACTCCCATTACACTTAAAAATAAATAAAAATATTCATGTCAATACAGATCACAGATCAGCAATGAACCGCTTTTATGCTACTCATACCCACTCATGAAGTTATAAGTATGAGTGAATACACATCATTTAAATTCAACTACTCATACTCATTCATACCCACAATAACGATGAATTATAAATATAAATAGCAAGGAATACGAATCAAATGTCGTGCTCTTACTCATAGCTACTCATACTCAGCTTATTCATTAATTTCTCAGAAAATACTCATAAATTATTTGCATCATTCATGAGTACGCATGAGTATTCATGAATATAAGTATTGGCTATTCAAAAGGAAACATTCAAACACACAATTTTATAAAGAGTATTCAAATGCTACTTATTTTCAAATCATACTTATTTTGCATCGTTTACGCATAATGAATGTAGATGAGTATGAATCAATAGCGTCATAAATGTTGATAAGTATGAGTATGATGAATGTTTTAACTTTTGGAGTATGAATGACTATGAGTAGCCATTGCAATGAGTATAAATGAGTATACTCATGTTTATACAATGAGTATAAATGAGTGTACTCATATTTATACACATGCTTTGAGTATTCATTGCTAATCTCTGATACAAATCCATCAAATACTGTTTGTGTAAAATTTCTCCGAACTCGGTGATAGAAAAACGTCCATTCCCTACAGAGACCACCATAACACTAAACAAAAATTAAAATATTCATATCAATACAAATCCTTCAAATACTGTTTGTGTTAAAATTTCAACAAAAATCGGATCACGAGTTCGGGTGCCAGGCGTTAACAAGTTAAAAACTGTTTATTCACCTTGAAAATAGCAGAAAATTAATTAGACATTAAATAAAAATTAATTAATTAATTAAAATTTGAGAAAGAAATACACCTTCGCAATGTTACAACAAACAAGATGCGCATAAGATGTTAATTTAACCACACAGCTATTGTCACATGTTTGCTAAACTTTAATCTCTGTACAGGTAAATAAACCTAAATCTGAGCGCTAAGCGTTGTCTAACTGTCAAAAATTCTGATGCTCATACAAACAGTATGAAGCAAACTATAACAGCGTGGCGTCAGCAGCTTGCAATTGGAAAACTCAATCTTGACAACACGTTAGAAAGTGAAGTTGGCTACGAACAAAAAATAAAAGAAATCAGAGAAAAAAGTATTGCCATTTTAGCTGCTTTCGCGTTAAGTTTGCCGTTTTTGTAACTTTTCAGTTTTAATTTAATGATTTTTTGTTGCAAAGTCGACTTAACATTAGGGTTCATAATACATTTTTAACGCAACGCCCAAGGCTATAATTTAGGTTTGTTAGGTAGAGTGAAGCAAAGAGGACCAAGACTCAATACTAATAGATGTAAGCTAATGCGATGCAACACATCCAACAATACCAAATTCAGGTTTCTTTTATTTACTGGGTCAGAGAGGCTCAAGTGGCTATGGCACTGAGCCCTAAAAGATATATTTTGCCAAACACTCCACGGCCAGATTAAAGCACTAGCTGCAATGAGTGGTTAACACTCAGAAGAAAGCATATTCAATCCTCCACTGAGTCAATATCCAATGGCTAGCCGACAAAGCTGTTCAGGCCCAATAAAGGAATCCAACTGTTTTTCACAGCAAAATATTCACAGAGAATATACTCTGTTGTCTCATCCTTCTCCGTGCACAGTTGAGATTCCAAGTCAGGTACGTATAAAAATGTGATATTTAATATAGCAGTGGCCATTCAGGAAGCCAATAAACTTTCTCATATGTGCCTAACCATGTGGCGCAGCTGCCTACTATAGGAGAAGTTCGTGTTTCCACTCATCGACCTTCCTCTTTGCCGTAGACCAGCTAATACCACATTACGGCTCTCGTCCCCCAAGACTTGTGGCCGAGCCCCGCCTTGCTAATTCATCAGCAATCTTATTTTCAATAACACTAGTGTATCAAAGGACCTAACAAAGACCTAATCTTGTGCTCTCCAATGCTACGAAGTAGACCATACATGGCCAGATAAGCACTCAAGTGCATGAGAATTATCTGCATCGTTTATGTATACAAGCGAATGAAAATGAAAATATTCAACAGAGAGTAAAAAATAAACAACAATTTTATTCAGTTGTGTGATAGATTTTGATGAAAGCAAACGTATGTCGCTTTGCGTATTAAAATTTTTTATTTGTGTTGTTGTTTACACACACTGCAAAAATTTACTACTAATACTACTATACGAGTACGTGCAGTTTTCTCTCTGGCTACCTTAGTTTCGAAACCCTAAATACTTCGAGAAGAAGGAGGAACTATTAGAATATATATTTATAGAAGCGATCCTGATGCCAATATTAATCGGCGCACAGTTGGAAATTGTATACACCATCGCCTAGAAGAAACTAGGCAACATTGCTTCCAAACTTTGGTATAATGTTTAGTATTTCGAAAGCTAATCAATCTTTCGATATTTTACGACCAATGTGGAAGACGATTGCTATCACGAAATTAACTAAGACCAACATATTAAACTTTTGTATAAATTCAGCCTTCCACTATAGATGTAACTACTGGAATATAACACCACGTAATACCAACGCTAATCTGGTCTTTGAAAGATATTGGCCAAACACCAACTCGAATATCAACCTGTGGGAACTAATGTACCAACGTCTAATTCATATGGAGATTATCGTTGGTAAATTCGCTGGATTGGTTACACGCTTCGAAGACCATATAAAGACAGCAAGAACTGCTATAATGGGGATTTGTTTCGAAGTGAGTTTGATTTAAGCTGATATACAGATGGCTCAAAAATGTTTGACTGTGTCGGTTCCAATGTTCATTAAGCTAATCGAGACTTTTCCATCTCACTGGGGAAACCGCATATGGGCGGATATCAACATATACAGTGGGCTCAAGGATAAGACCATTTATATAATCAAATATTGCTACGATACGTTGTAAAGGTTTCCGCGTAGTTGTTTTAGGTACCTAGATGCTGTAGGATAGATGGTAATGAAACATTGACTACATTAGCTAGAAAAGGTTCAAGGTTATCGGTCCGTAAGCTTACTGCGCAACACCACTTACTACCATCCTCAAGCTAATCTAAGATGAGGAAATTGCCAGATACTTCGGAATGCTCAAAGAGAACTTCGCCACTCTAGGGCGGTAATCAGTCTGCTATTAAGGCGCCGCTCGAAGGTTTTCAAGTATGGCAGGCCGGACTTGAAACTCCAAACGGAATTTCTTACGGGCCATTGTGTACTGAAGGCGCATCTAAAGAGGATGGCGGTCATAGATATAGATGTTTGTAGACTGTATACACAAGCTTTAGAGACAGCGGAACACATATTGTTTGAATGTGCGGTTCTTGATAGGCTTAGATGGAAATGTTTGTGGAGACATAGGGTTTCAGATCTGCTGGTGCTCATTAGTAAGGCAGCAGATCTGATAAAAAAATTACAGACTATAAGGAGCACAGTCTCAGTGTCCTACAATATTGTCTGGTCAAAATGATAACAATAACTACCACGACTGTTCTCCAGAGAATAAAACAACGTAATGGTGGTCGCTTACTGCAAATTTGGAGGCGACAAATTAAACTTCAAATCTACCAAACCAGTAAAATTTGGAGAAAACTCAAACAGTCCAGGGCATAAAATCAAAACCATTGCTACGCCTATGTTTTGAGCTATTGTTCTCCTTATGAAATGGACCAACTTTTATATAAGAAAAATTTCAGCATCAATCTCAATAACTTACAGCCTTTATTGTACGATTTTCTTCATAGTTTGTCTGTGGTGGCCATTTTTGCTCTTATCTGTCTACATACCACTCCGTGGACTTGATTTAAACAATTCGTTTTTAATCAATTGCCTAAGAATAGTTACAATACAAACGAGTTAATAAAACTGTATATGAAATTTTGCTGATTATTTGTTCTATGGCATTCCTATTTTATTGAACACAGCTGTTTAAGTGCATATTTAGGGAGTGTTATGTTTACTGTACATTTCCTGTGTTTGTTAGCTATCATTTGCTTCTTACAGTTCTCTTACCCTCCTAACAGGATGTTAAACAATAGATAACGAGGAGGGGATGACAGTTTAGTTAACTAAGTTCTGGCTAAATATTGCATGTTTTAATGTCATATAATTAATTTAACAATAGAGACTAACAACAATACATTTTAATATTATCAATAGAAATGCATACAATAACATATACTCGTATCTATATACACATATACATAAGCATGTATACACACCCACACATACACCTACATACCATTATAGTTAATTATCATTATAATCGAATATATAAACTTTTACTACATCTTATTGGGCTTCTTTCCTTTCTCTATCTCTCTTGATCCATGTCTATTTGATTTGGGTGTGGGTGCGGTTTATTGCTGTATTTGTTGTATTTTCGTAAATTATTATTGCTGTTGCTGCGACAACAATAACAACAAGAACATAAAATATTATTATTAATAATGATGTCAAAATTTAATGTAATCAATGGTCAAGAAGTTTTAATTACTTATTTAGTATCAATAGCATATCATACGATACCATAAAATACTATACAATACCATACCATTCGTTTACTAATGAGCATGTATTTCTTATGTTTCAAAAGCCTGCTACTAGATACTGTACTGTATTGTACTGTACACTAAATTTTATTGTTATTGTCCTTTTATTGCAAGAAATTAAAGGATAATAAAATGAAAGAAGAAAATTATTAAATTTTATTATCTTTCGCTCTTTTGAAAGAGCAGCAGTATTAACTGAATTATGTTATTTTTACACAAAAAGTGTTTAAAAACAAATGTTTTCCCAGCCACCACTTTTTCGTTACAAAAAATTTTACACAGAATTTTAAAGGCTACTTTTAGGATAAGTGCCCTGATAGACTAATACGTAGTGTGCTAGTATGACAGCTAGTGGTTACTGGGTATGATGCCCACTAAACACTTATCATATCATATCTGTTTATAATATTAACTGACTTTTAACCGTTTGGGTTTATTGGGTCTTATGCAGGACACTGTGACCCGTAAAATCTATTGTGTCCCTTCTGGTCTATAACTTATTCAGCAGATCTCAAACCATAATGGTGGTTATTTCACTCAGTGAGACGTTATGTCTCTCTAAACATTTCCATCTAAACCTATCAAGAACCATACATTCACAAACTATGTGGTTCCGCTGTCTCTGATACCCGTGCGCACAGTCTATAAACAAGCACATCTATAATCGCCATCCTCTTCAGATGCGCTCTCAGTCTACAATGGCCCATAAGAAATCCCGTAAGAAGTTTTAAGTCCGGCCCGCTATGCTTGAGAACCTAAGAGCGACTAAGACCGACTGCTGACTGATAGCCGCTTCAAAGTGGTGAAGTGCAGTTTAGGCATTTCAGTGTTCCAAGCATGCGGCAATTTCCAATTTTGTATTTGATGAAATTGATGATGGTTGTAAGTGGTGGTGCACAGAAAGTTTTTGGACTGGAATGCAACCGCTGTTTCATTACCATATTATGGCACAGTCTCCAGGTACCCAAAACAACTGGACCTTATTTCTAAGCGAAAACATTGAAATCCTTTGCAACGTATGGTAGCAATACTTGAGCCATCTAGATGTCATACGACTCGAGCCAACTGCACTTAAGGCAGCTTAGCTATCAGAGAATATATTAACGACAATAGCCATAATCTCAACAATCTGTCCAGTGGGATCGACAAGTTTCGGACACAGTCATTCTTTTTGGAGTCATCGGTTTACCAGCTTCGATCAAACATACTACGAACTAAAACTCCATTAGACCAACAATCGTGGTCCGGGAATTCAACCCTGAATCTTCTGCCCGAGCTGAAAATGCTTTTCGGACCATCCAATGCAGTATGGACAGACTTTCCTACGAATTTCGGAAGCCTTGGCGAAAAATTTTATCGCCGAACATGCTGACACCCTCATCTCATAGCTGCGATGCGGTGTCAAGCTAATCAAGGCCTGCAAACCGCTGTTGGACATGTTCTCATTGCCTCAGTTATACTGAGGCAGCCGAACTATTTTGGCTTAAAGACTCGGAAAAAAGGACAAAATTTTCCAGGGGCTTAGCCATAGATGGTCCATTTTTGAGCCCCAATTTTCGCATAGTTTTTCCAACATTTCGGTCGATAGGTCACCAAAAGCAGCTTTAGTGTTGTCTTACAGGGCTGGAAATCTGGCTGGCTTGTCCCTGCGCGTGAGAGAGTTCACGTTAACCCACAAAAAAAGTATAGTGAGAACAAATCGTACGATCATGGCGAACAATCGACTTCTGCAAAACGTAAGATTAATTGCTTACCAAACTTGCCTCTCAATAGGTTCATGGTATCGATTGCCATGTGGCATGTGTCACATGTCAACCAAGTTCAGTTCTTCCATTTTGGGCGAAAAAAGGCAGCAATGATCACACAGTTTCTTTTATCTCCGTCACTCTTCTAGGAGCGTTTTGGGTTCCGCACAGCATCCAAGTAAATTTCTTCCGTTTTGGGCGAAAAAAGGCAGTAATCATCACACAGTCACTTTTTTCTCCGTCACTCTTCGTCAGCATCCATTATTTTTTTCAGTTTCATTAATCAAGTTCATTTGCAAGCTAAGTAGATAATTAATCTATTGCAGATCGCCTTCATATGATAGTGTAGTGATGAATCTTATGGCTAAGCGGTAAGTCAGTAGTTTAAGTGAGGCACGGGTGGAATTACGTCCACCAACGCTCCTCACCCATGATATTCACACCATCTAATCTCCTGCCGTGATATGGATTACAGCACCTTGCGTTTCATGTTTAAAATCACAGCTACCACAAGAAGAAGTACCCAAAAGTCGGGCTAAGTAACTGGTAACTGGCTCATTGTAATTTATTCACAGTAAGTGGCGTTTTCTCCTGATCATTCGTTTGATGTTTGTTATCATCGCCAGAGGTAAGCGGGAAGGTCAGGGGGGCTTCTTTTTAAATAGATTTGTCTGGAGAAAAGTTGAAGTCTCTTTATCAAACACTCAAAAGCTCAATTATATTTTATTATTTCGTCCTTCGCTGGGAATTTGAACCTAGTCTGCTTGCGTTGTAAACTTGAGATTTAATCACTACAGTGACTGTAGTGACTGTAGTGATGCGATTTTCATTATTCTTGAACAAGTACGGTCGAATGATGCTGCTGGCTTATAAACCACGCTAAACAGTGCAGCTCTTGGACTGTCTCTGACTGTTCATCACACCAAACTCGTCAATTCTGCTTGTTTCTAAACCAAAAAAGAGCTTCGTTACTAAAGATAATTTTTTTTACGTAAAACATTTCTCACATATCACGAATTTTTGTAATAAAATTCAATTATTTGCAAGCCTTGTTCGTTTATTTGTCTATTCATGGTAAATTGGCAAAACTGTTCATTGTTTACTCTTTTCGCAAAGCCCACACTGAGATTGCATAGCTCAACTATTCTTAACTCATATTATTAAAAGGGAATATTTCTTCTCCCACCCAATTATGAGTGACAATTATTTTATTAATTTAAATCAAAACTAAAAAATTTGGAAAATTTGTTAAATTGATCTTTTGTTTTTCTTATTTTCTCCCCTTTTTAAGATTTTTTTACCAAAGAATTTTAAAAAATTTTATTCAATTTAAATGCAAATGAAAAGTAAAAAACATATAAACTATTATAACAGAATAGTGACAGTTTATTGTGTGCTTTTTTAATAATGAAATCCTGTCCCTACATGAAATGAATTTTAAATCATTCGTAAGAAAATCACAAGTAACTGTATAAGGGTTACAATATACATGCATAAGTAGTACTAGCAAGACTAGAGAAAAGGAATCCCTATCTATAGGGCAGATACAATACAATTCTATGTAAATTTTGTCAACATACATACAAACACATAAATACATACATACATACATACATACATACATACATACATACTATATGAATAAGAATTTTAATACAACAGAATACAATAATAAACGTAATACGATACGATGATACAATGACAGGAGCTACAAAGAAAAGTTCCATGTAAAGCTTTAAGATTTATTGGAAAAATTTATGGGAAATATAGAGTCCAACAGTGACGTTTACATTTGTTTGTACAAAGTTATGCCACATTAAAGCACAAAATGCAAAAAGAATTTGAATCCTGGCCAAGCAAGCATATTGACACCAATGCCCCGAATGCACGTACCACCAAGGCAATGCGTTGTATAATTCAGTTTTCGAAAGGTATCATTTGTTATTCAAGATAACAACGTTTTCGGAAGATTTATAGCCAACATGAGAGTTATCTTAGAATATATGACCTGAAACATGAGTTCCATATGACAATACTCGGCCTCGTAATGCGTGAGCAGCTATAAGCTATTGTGGCGCATAGTGCTAGAACATTAGGCAAATTTGCTATTAAGTTACTCAATTTTCTTAATATAGGTTAAGGTATTTTATCCAAGCAGTTAGGTATCAGACTGTCCCCAAAGTTAACTGACTTCAGCAGAGTTTTAAGGTCGAAACTATGAACATCACCATTAACGTGCAACAACAAATACTTACTAAAAGTAAAATAACCATAAAATCCCAAGGTTTGGGTTACCTCTAGAGAAGATAGAGAAACATTCAGTGTTTACCCTCAGAAGAGTTTCTAAACATGAAGACAAGAAATATAAATGCATAGCGAATGAGTGCCGTTTGTGCGGCATACGATGTAATAAAAAGGCCATAAGGCCATAAAAACCACCTATGACTCTTATAAAAAAAACATCTTAGAAATAATAACTGGGCATTGAGCTCTTCGTGGGCGCCCAAAAGCAGTAATATCTTGTAGTTACTGCAGAAGCCGTAATCAACTCTATTCTTTAGTGGTCTAAGATTCCTACTTAAAAGAAAATTCCACTACAAGAACTACTGTGACGTACATAATAACCACGTCTTCCTGAAAATGCGATACGGCCAATGAAAAGTGGCTAAGAAATGTAGAACTTTGATCGGATGGTAGCAAACGGTAAGATAAACTGACTTACTTATGGAACCTAAGTAAGGTCTATAATGGATGGGTGTTTACTCGGAGGCCCATTGTTTCATTCCTTTCCCATTGTTTCATTCTTTAAAAGACAAACGGGCCAAGTTCAAATCCCCAACAGAGGACATGACGAAGAAATGTAATTGCGATTTTCGAGAGTTTAATTAAGAGACTTCAATATCTTTCAAGCAAGCCCACCAAAAAAAAAAACTCGCCTGGCGCTACAGCTTACCTCTGACAACGATGGCAAACATCACACGAATAATCTGCTTAAAACTCCACCTACTGGGAAAAATAGTAATACCTCAGTAAGGATCATCACCATCACTTAGTAGAGATATTCACCACTAAACAATCACATGGCGGCGTGCTACAGCGGACAAATCATTTGCTAAGCTTTAAATAAATCGACTTACGAAACAGAAAGCCAAAAGGAGTAACGGAAAAAGGCCAAGAAAGCCAAACATGAGAGTGTCCAATGAAAAAGCCAACCCTAAACCTGAAAACGTAATCTATGTGATTCTCGCGTAAACCAAACCGTACCTCTAAAGGTGTTGACCAGATCATTGATTTGAAATGCAACAAGGTGCTTTAGTCTGAGACCCCATAGAGCGGGATAGTCATAAAAAATTTTATTTAACGATTCCTTCATACGGAAAGCTTTAACAACAGCCATAATTGCGACACCCATACAGTCAAACTGTGCCCAGATATTTTACACGTAAGAAACCTAATCGACTCTGTCCCAAGCATACGAAATAATTTAGTTCTCATTTTAAACAGAGAAGCTCAGATCATTCTGCATAGTTCACAAGTGGTAATATTACTTTACCTGGGTTCTACCATGTTCAGCTTTAATCTATGCATTAGCTCGTGGCAGAAGAGCATTTATGTTTCCCTATTTAAGAACCACACCTAGAGAGCACTCTCATCAGTTAAATTCCAGATTGCACCTTGTACGCACCAGCCGTAGTGGCCACATGGCCGAAATCGCACTTAAACATTAATGTGATAAAATTCTTTAAAAAATATATTTCTTTACTTTATTATGATTGAATATTGTGCAACTGTTAAAAAAACACCCGATACTAAAAAAATTTTTTGAAATCGAATAAAAACGTATTCCAAAAGCATTTTAAGCTCCTCAGGACTAAAGGTAGGAAAACCAAAAATTTGCTTAACAAAAAGCATTTACTACTACAAGAAATTAAACTCAACACCCTGTTGAAATTGTATTTTGTTTAAGCATAATGTGCTCTAAAGATGACAAAATCTTTCCAAAAATGTTTATTAACATTTGCTAGTAGTTAAGATATTTTCATTTAAAATAACATCCCATTTCAAATTATACTTAAATTTCTTCTAATAAACTATCAAATTATGCGGTCAAATAATAATTTCATAAAACATTAGAAACTTGATAACAAAACAGAACGTGTAGTTCAAATACCTTTGCTTTGCATAACAGAAGTGTTGATTATATCATACACATAATAATCGTAACTACTTAATATAATAATGGTTGTATTCTAACTTTTAATTATTTTTTCCAAAAAATTTTGAAAACGTAAAATGTTACGATAAATTTCTAATAAAAAAGTTTGTAAGTTGCGGGCGACATGTTAAATAAATAGTTATTTTAACTTTTAATAGTTAAAATTGTTAACCTCACAAGTGACATTAAAAGGAAATAATTTTTTAAAGTTTCTATTTATTTTATTTTATTTTATTTATTTTTTTTTTTAATTTATTTTATTTTATTTATTTTTTTTAATTTATTTAATAACAGAAATTAAAGCCAAGATGGCAAATTGTAAGAATAAAAGTCAGTAATACTTACCAAGCGTTCTAAGTTCATAAGTTTGTAAAGGGTCGGCCAAATAATTTTTTTTTTTTTTTTTTTTGAAAACAGGGCGCAAAACATCGAGTGCAGCTTCGGCTGTTTGACACATAGTGCCATCCTGTTGAAACCAAATGTTGCTAATATCCTCTTCAATTTTTGTGAAGAAAAATTCGTTCAACATGGCCCGATAATGATCGCCATTGACTGTAACGGCCACTCCTTGCTCATTTTCGAAGAAAAATGGCCCAATTATGCCTCTGGACCAAAATACGCACCAAACAGTGACTCGTCTTGGCTGTATCGGCTTTTCAATGTATGCGTGAGGGTTTTTTGTGCCCCAAATGCGACAATTTCGCTTGCTTACATACCCGCCAAGATCACAATGAGCTTCATGTGAAAAGATGATTTTTTGGCAAAATCGGCATCTTCTGTAACAGGATGGCAGGCCCACTTAGCGAAGCGTTGTTCAAGCGTATACACAACCATATTCGTTCAGCGGAAGGATAAAACTTATTATCTGTCAAATTAGACATGAGCTAAGTGTTACCATTCACGAAATAAGCACTAGTTGAAAAAAAAACGTTAGATGGCGTACCCGTTATGTAATGTTTTATTACATAAAGAAATTTGTTTCCTTTTTTAACAAAACATTCGCATATCAAACAACGTACGTTGCGTATGAGTAATATTTTTCTGCTTGTCAATGTAATTGTACATAACGTATACGCCTTACTGTACAACTTATTTCTTACTACTGATGCCTATAAATCACGTAGAGATGATTGTATTGCTTTACTGTGTAAATAGTAAAAAAAAAAACGATACAAACAAACAAAAAATAAATACTGTTTTATAAAGTAACACTTAACTTATATTTAAAAGAAAGTTCATTGAAATTAATTAAATTATCTAACAGAGTAATATGTCGTGCGAAATATTTTTCAGCCGATTTCAGTAGATTTGTATACTGGTTCTCATCAAATCACGCTACACCCAGATTCTCGCGACATCACATATATTAGCACTGACAGTGGAACATATCATTGGATAGTTTTACCATTTGGCCTTAACATTGCCCCAAATTTTTTCGGGTCTTGTACCGAACAAAGCATATTTGTATATTGATGTTGTTCTTATTGTTGGATGTACGAGTAGTAAGCGACATCACATTTCAAATTTAATGGACGTTTTGAAACTTTAAGAAACCACAATCTTAAGATAAATCCTTATAAAGGTTATTTTTTACGTCCAGAAGTTACATTTCTAGGACATAAACGGCATTTTACAACACGATTCCACGATTCATACCGATAAAAAAGCTGAACGATATTTTATGGATATTCTACGGTATTTGCGAAATCTTTTTTACTTACTTATTACTGATTTGTGGTATTTGGCAACTATTACTGGAAATTCGTTCCAAATTTTACAATTTTAGCAGCACTTTTGTATTCTATCACTAGGAAAAAAAAGACATTCAACTGGACTTAACAATGTAATAATTCTTTCATTAAACTAAAATACGTCTTATTATCACCAAAAATATTGCAGTCTCCCGATTTTACATAATCCCTTATAATTACGGTTGATGCCTCATAAACGGGTTGTGGGGCTATATTAAGTCGAAATATGGTTACGTTCTTACCTTCTTAAAAACGTGTTTTTATGAGCTCGTAGATTGTAGTTAAAATAAAATAAATTTTGTCTTCGGTTTTATTAAAAAATCCTTTATTCAACACAGTTATGTGCACCACTGCTTGTAATCTTATTACAGGCAATAACAATTTTTATTATTAATTACTCTTTTTGTTTACAACTTTGTAAACAATAACAATTACTCGACAGATCTTTCTAACTAAAGATCTTCCAACCAGATCGTAGTTGTAACTTAGGTTCAATCACAATCTTTCCACACTTAACTCTCTTTACTGAGTTTGCTCCAACTAAACTGGTTTTTACTTCACTACTAGCTTCACGAGTTTACTCCTTATAAACTCTCTTCACACCAATAACACATTCGCTGAGTTAACTTTACTTAAACTGCACTCGCTGAGTTTACGACACATAAACTGTTTGCTGTTGCACATCGATATGGCTGAGTAAACAATACTTCGAAAGTTCTGGAACCTCTCGATATTTCATGTAGATTCCATTCGTTTCTTTTAATTTCTTTTTAGTTCTTTTGTACCGATGCGTCTGTAAACATCTACCTCTTTCAGCTCTTAGTATTTGTTGTTGCTTGTTTTTTGTCTGTTACTTGTTTTCTTTGTTGCTTAATTATTGTTGCTGCCGTGTTATTTTTATTTACTTTAACTCTGCTAATGGTTGTTGTTGCACTCGTAGATTTGGTTATTTGTAAATAGCACGTATAGTAGTTCTTGCAGCTTTTGTTTATTTATTTTAGCGATGTAATAAACGCTGTGGTGCGCAAGCTTATTGTCGTTATAATATTAATGGCAATGACATACCGATTACAGAACAGAACAGAACAGAACAGAAAAAAATAATAATACAGCTTGAGCTCTTGGCTATACACTTCGCGATTATTCATTTTCGGCCATACATTTTTAACACTTCATTCACTGTTCGATCGGATCATCAACCATTGGTGTATCTATTCAATATAATGGATCCATCTTCCAAGTTAACAAGAATTCGGCTGGAACTTTCTGAATATAATTTTAATGTCGAGTACACGAAAAGCAAAGAAAATGTATGTGCGGTTGCTTTATTCAAAATTTCCATTGATTAAAGGAAACTTATCAAACAGACTAGGCTTAGGAGAACAATAGCTTCCATTAAATTAAACATTTACGACAAATTTTCACATAATTGCGATAAGAAAGTCTCTTTAATTAAAACAGAGTTATGGTTTGATTATATGATTGTTAACGAAACAATTTTTTTGACAATTTGCTTTGAGGATGCCACAGCAAGCCAACATTCACATAATTTTCATAGCAGAATGATCGAAAAGTGAACAGTTTTTATCAATTTGTCCAATTCAAATTCTGAAAGATATGGGAATAAAGACTTTGGAAATAATTTCAACCGAACTAGTGGAGACAATAACTCAAGATTGCGATAAACAAAAATTTATTGAAATATACCACAACGATCCCATAACAGGTGGCACAATGTACTATTGGCGGAAGATGACTAAGGATATATCAAAATTCGTTAAAAACTGTAGTGAATGTTGTTTAAATCAAGTTAGACCAGCCAGCAAAAAAAAACTTATAAAGACCTAGCACGACTTCACTCTACCAAGGTATTGATTAATAATAAATTTTTTGTCCAAACTGAATGGGTGAACCCAACTTTAAACGACCAAGCTGAGTTCAGTTGAGACCGACAATAGAAGCATAATTACAAAAACGTGTTTCTAATATGGTTCACTGAAAAAGTTTGGTTACAAACTTGACCAAAAATGAAACACCATTGATCGATAAACTCTTTTCAGTTTTGGATTTAGGCCATCATTAAAAAACTTCTGTCTTTTTTTAGCAACAATTATTCACCTGCGTTTTGCAAGCCTCTGGAATTTAAATTTACATCATTAGAAGATTTCTGCAGAAATCAAAGCAAAAACTTGTTCCAGCCAAGCTCTCTCACTTTCTGTCGAGTCATAAAAGATTTGTGTGGGCTGATGTTGTCATGATGGATTACAACACCTTTTCTTTTCAGCCATTCTGGCCGTTTTAATTGAACTGTTCGTTTCAGTCTCGTTAACTGCTGATCATAATCAATCATTTGACCAGGTTATAGAAGCTCATAATAAGCAAATATCCCTTCTAATACCGTTTGATTCATCAAATAGTTTATTGTTAGTTCATCGACTTTCTTTGTGTATCCAGTTTTCCTCAAATGGTTGATAACTTCATTAGTGATTCGACGACCAGAATCAGGCGCATCTTTAACACCAAAATTCTTAGATCGAAAACGAACATATTTTTTTTGCTGCTATTTTTTAGTTACATCATCGTCTCCGCAAACTTTAGAATTTTTTCAGCAGCCTGCTACTCATGCTTATCTGTTTTCTAATAGAGAAGCATAATAAAACGGTAATGTTCGGAATTTTCACTCATTTTTAAATGTAAAAAACTTTTCACTGAATAGTGCAAAATTAGTAATGTCTTTTAACAAAGTAAAGCTGATAATGCTACCTTTGCAACAAGCTATAGTGCTGCCTGATGTAATTTATATTAACGAAGATATTACATTTAGGATGCATCCATCGACACTTTGTAAACGAATTTTTTTCTAACCTCTTTATACGGCCTTTCTCCAGTTATCAAACACGCTTGCTATACGGCAAAAAAAACCTCGTTATACGGCTAAAAAGTATAAAGAGGGATGAATGTATTCTAAATGCTTAAATATAAATTTGTCCACATCTCCATTATAATACCGAATTTTCAATGAAGTCAAACCTCTCTGTATATTATATTTCATATGTTTTCTACAATTTCCTACAGATCAGACCGATCTATAGGACAAAAATACTAGAAAATTTAATTTTATTGAAAAACAAATAAATACCACTGCTAAATACAACTGATCGGTGACAGCGTTGTGGTATGTCACCACTAATCAAACACAGTGTGACCATGAGGTTTTTGATTTTATTTTCGTTACGCTAAGAGATGAAACAGAATTGGGGCTTGACGATTTTTTCTATACAAAATGACATTAAAAATCGTCGGCAAAAGCAGTCGTGATATAGAATCTATTTTATTTTAATAGCGTTTTTTCTTACTCTCTCAATTGTGCTCTCACAATTTGTATGTGGTGTTGCCGTACTTTCACAGAATTTTATGCATTTTGTAAACAAAAAACATATGTTTTTGACTTGGAGTGAAAAAATAAAAACAAAAAACAAAACAAACATAAAAACAAAAATAGCAATTGACAGCATTTGAAGTTGCAGCTGTCAATCTTATTATGGGCAATCTCTTTTTGACAGCGTTTTTGCTTGAAGTTGGGGACGTCACGTATAATTTGAGCTTTAATCCCTACCATTCATTTTAATCATAAACATATTTTTTTCTATTGACAGATCCATAAAATGCCAACAGTTATTTATTATTTATTTTTTTACACTTTCTGCAATAGCCAGAGAAGAAACGTAGAAAAAGTATCCTTGAATTAAATAAAAAAAATATAAACAAAAACAAAAAACAAAGCAAATCAATCATAAATAGAAATATAAAAAATAAAATCTAAAACTGTTTATTTATCTCTATAAATTAATTAAATTTGTTTTACGTACGCCCTCCTCTTCCTACTGCTCTTTTCCACTTGATCGCAACAATTTTTCCAACTTTTTTTAATAATTTTTTATTTTTCTTTGCACAGACACACACACCACAATTGTGCAATTAAGACGTTTTCCAATAATAATGGTCCTTGTGATAGATAGATGGATGCTTTTGGTTGAGTGGATGTATGTCTATATGTATGGCTGACTGTACAGACATCAGTTATAATAAATTACACGCTTATGCTACTGTCTTTTATTCTGTTAAGCAACGTTCCAATGGAACATATAGGGTCCGCCATCTAACGTTTTTTTTTCAACTAGTGCTTATTTCGTGAATGGTAACACTTAGCTCATGTCTGATTTGACAGATAATTAGTTTTATCCTTCCGCTGAACGAATATGATTGTGTATACGCTTGAACAACGCTTTGCTAAGTGGGCCTGCGATCGACTTACAGAAGATGCCGATTTTGCCAAAAAAAATCAACTTTTCAGATGAAACTCATTGTGATCTTGGCGGGTATGTAAACAAGCAAAATGTCGCATTTGGGGCATAGAAAACGCGCATGCATACATTGAAGGCGAGTCACTGTTTGGTGCGGATTTTGGTCCAGAGGCATAATTGGGCCATTTTTCTTCGAAAATGAGCAAGGAGTGGCCGTTACAGTCAATGGCGATCGTTATCGGGCCATGTTAAACGAAGTTTTGTTCACAAAAATTGAAGAGGAGGATATTAGCAGCATTTGGTTTCAACAGGACGGCGCTACGTGCCACACAACCGAAGCTAGACTCGATGTTTTGCGCCCTGTTTTTGAAGATCGCATTATCAGCCGCAGAGCTGATGTCTTTTGGCCACCTCGGAGCTGCGATTTGACACCGTTGGACTATTATTTGTGGGGTGCCATCAAAGATAAGTGTTACGCCAACAAGCCAGAGACAATTGATGCTTTAAAGGTCAATAATCGTTAAGCCATTGGTGAAATACAGCTGCACACAAACGATAATGTGCTTAAAAATTGAACCGATCGTGTAGGCTACTGTATGGCCAGCCGAGGCAGTCAGTTGAATAAAATTCTTTTCCATTATTAACCGGAAGGATTGTACTTTCAAATAAAAAAGAAATATGAGAAAATATTCAGTAGTTTTTTTTTTCAAAAAAAAAAAAAATTATTTGGCGGATCCTTTACTTACATTCTACTTTCTAATGGCTTTAGGCAACAAATATTGTTTCGTAATTTATTGCTGCTGGATTTATTCGTTCTTCGTTGTTCAATGATGCCTGTCACTCACTCTCTCCATCTTCTACTGCTTCTTGGGTATGTTTATATATGTATATGTGTAGGTATGTATGTACATATGTTTGTAGTATTTTCCATTTCCTTGGTAAATGCTAATGGCTGGTATTGCTGCTCCTGCTGTTGTGTTGTGTTGTGACATGTCATGCCGATAAATGATTTTTGTCACGAAAAATAAATACTATTGTTCGTGATGGTGTTGTAGAATTTGGAATTATGAGCGATTTATTTGTCTTCTCTCGCTTGCTTCGCTTTGTACCTACAAGATTACAAGCTAGTTGAAGTATTGGCAAGGCGGACAAACGGCATAGGGAAATAGAATGGCATATAAAGAAAAAGAAATTAAATGGAACGTTTTACACAATAAAACAATAATAAATTTATTATTTTTCTAACAGCGTACTTTTAAAGATTATATCGGACAAAGTGGGCACCAGTTATTTTTTAAAAAACCTCATTCTTATCATCAATACAGTTTTCCTGGAAGAAACTGCAAATTTTTTAACTAAGATTGTAAAGTTTTTTTCTCTCCGTCACTCCTCTACGGAGCATATTGACATTCCACAAAGCATCTATTGCTTTGTTTCAGTTTCTTTAATCAATTTGATATTTCAAGCTAAGTACTCGTAGATGATTAATCCGCTGTAGCTTCCTCCATATGATTGTTTTTTGTGTAGTGGTGCAGATCCTTGCTAATTGGTGGTGATCTTTACTTTAGCATTGTAATTTTTTCCCAGTAGGTGGCGTGTTTTTCCTGATCATTCGTCTGATGTTTGTCATCATCACAAGAGGTATGTTAGAAGGGTCAGGGGGACTTCTTTCTTTATTTTTTTTTTTAGATGGAGTTGTCTGGAGGGAAGAAGTTGAAGCATTTTTTTTATTATTAAACATTCGAAACCACAATTAAATTTTTTCTTCGTCATGTCCTCTACTGGGGCTCGAACTTGGGTCGTTTGTGTTATGCGTGAGCTCTAACCGCTACAGCATGCGACCCCCAAAAAAGTTTGGTTTAGAGTTTTTTTTCGTTACTGCTCTTGAGAGCATCTCCATCTTAGACGGTTCTCCGCTGTTTTTTTTTTTTTTTTTGTTTTTTTTTTGTTTCCTCCCATGTTCTCTTCTATCTTAGAACCTGTTAAATGGTGCATCTGTAAGTGTTTCTCGGTCGACTACGATTTCTTGAGCCTCGAGGATTCCACTCGAGTGATATTCAGGTACAACTATCGGGACTATTTCGATTGATGTGACCGATCTAGCGTCATTTTCTTTTCCTTATCTGTTTCAATATAGGCTCCTCATTAGTCATGCTCCACAGTTCTGTGTTACTTATGGTATTGGGCCAGAATATTCTGCATATGATTTTGAGAAACTTGTTGATGGACACCTGGCGCTTTTGGGTAATGTTATTCCATACAAACCAGGCAGAGCTGCTTTAACGCATAAGATGAATATTCTAAACTTATATCGTCTGGGTAGATGTAAACTTCTCCATACTTACTATAGTAGCCCGAATTTCGTTTTCGCCGTTTGTAATCAGTGTACTACCTATATAACAGAAGCTATCTATGGACATACTCTTCTGGTTGAAGTTGTAGAATGATGTTTTCCGTGCTACAGTTGTTTATTCTCTTGACATTGGTTTTCTTGGTATTTACTTTATTGCGAGCCAATTTTTGTAATTCCTTTATTTTCGCTGCATACTGTAGATCTTATAGTAGACAAACATCATCCGCTTAGTCCAAATCTTCGAAATGGAGTGAGCGACTCCATGTTATTCTTCTTGTCTTTGAATAGACTTTGTTCATTATGTCATCCAGTACGAAATTGAATAACTAAGGTGATAGTAGAATCCTTGTTGTACTCCAGCATTAGTGTGAAATTATTAACTGATGTTGCCGTTGTGAAGAACTGAAAGTTCTGTACATACATCGCTCTAATTCTATTCAAATTATTTTCTGCGGTACTCCTTTTGCTCTCAAAGCTTTATATATTGCACTTCGTCTGATAATATCAAATGCTTTCTTGAAATCAACGACTAGTAGATACAGGGGAGTACGTCATTCTACGTTCTATGATTATGCGTAGAGTTTTGGCCCGGTCTGCACGGCTGCTTTTTTGTCTCACATCATGTTGTCTTTTTTACTTTGAAGCCTTCTTTGTATTATGCCTGCAAGTATCTTATATATGATGTTAAGCAGAGTAATTCCTCTTTAGTTGTTACAGTCTTTCAACTCATCACTTTTTGGTAACTTTACCATTATGCCCATCTTGCATAGTGGTGCGGCCGTAGAAGTTCATCAGCGGTTGTTAACCCGCAGAATTTCCGCCGGTAATTCTTAAGTTATTTTCTTCACTGCATTTGTGACTTCACTAATTTCATTGAAATATTCTTCTCATCTCTGTGTCTGTCTGTCTATTGTTCGTTATCAGTAGCCATTACAATTAGCAACTGCTTGGTTCCTATTACACTTTCGATTAGTGAGACAGTCCAACATCTGGTGTAGATTTCGCATGTGTTTCTGGGCAGCTATTTTATTTACCGCTGTTGATATCCGTTCCAAGATATTTCTTTTATCTCTTCTTAAGCCGTGTGTCCACTACCAAGATTTCTTGCGGAAATTTCTTCTTGCTGGTGTAACAAAGCTTTAGTTGATCCCTAATTGTTCCAAGCTTATAGAAACACATGCGTTGAGTTCAGAACCCTATGTAATTGGACGTCTTTTGGAGGAATTGGCTAGGGGAGTTCATAAAAAAAATGTCAACATCCTTGTTCAGCTGAATGTGACATTGTCAGCAATATTGAACTCCATAGAGCCGGAAGTATATCAAATCAATTTTAAGACGCATACTGACTGCGCGTGATTATAAGGGATCTGCAAATTATTACCGGTTTGTCGATTATTGCATTTTAGTGAATCATACTTTGATTTGTTCGATTATGTGTTGAGTTAAAAAAATTGAGTTATTTTTTGTTTTTGTATTGAAACTTACTGTTGTTATTAGATCAAATGCTAGTTTTCCTATTATTCATAAGGATAAATATCTAAAGTAAAATAAGACCCAGAAAAATCTATATATTTATTGTATTTATTACATTTAAAGGACTTATTTATGAAAGAAAATAGTGTCCGATTATGCGTTGGAGCCACTGTGTCAGTTTATATTATTTCTAGCATAAACCTGGCCCACTGTGCGTTCTCTCATAGGCAAAAAATCAAAAAATCACTCATCACGGATATTGATAAAATATACAGTGCTGGAAGAAATTATAGGGACACTTTGTTTTTTTTTTTTCAATAATATTTTATAAAATTTGAATTATGCTTTTGATTGTTTACTAAATAAAAAGTATCTCTTCTCAGCAAACGGAATATGAGCCTGCATCGTGATAAGTAGAACAACGTGCTATGGTCTGACGAAAAGAAAATTAATTTACTAGTGTGTTCCTATTACTTCTTCCACCACTGTATATTTTTTTTAAAGCTAATTATTGGCTGAGTATAAAACTTAACAATTTTTTTCGGTTACTTCTCTACATTGTCGCAATAGGGCGCTAAACTCAACTAATTTGTGAAAAAAATACTATGTAATAATGCTAAAATAAACATCACCACCAGTTAGCAAGAATCTTCACCACTACACACGCAAAAAATCATATGGAAGAAGCTACAGCAGATTAATCATCTACGAGTACTTAGCTTGAAATATCAAATTGATAAAAGAAACTGAAACAAAGCAATATATACTTTGTGGAAAGCCAATATGCTCCCAAGAGGAGTGACGGAAAAAAACCGAATTGGATTTTAGGTTTTTCAGAAAAATAGCAGTAAAAACTCTATTTATTTAAATAATTTTTAAATGTTTGGTCTCTTACTTACTTTACTATATTATTTACAAAATTGGAAAAAAAGTCTTAAATTTTGCTTATTGTTTTTATTTTTTACTGCTTTGAAAAACGCTCTTATTTCATTAAAAATTTGAAATTTATCAAACTTTGACGGAATATAAAAAAATATATATAAAAAAATTGTATATTTTTTATTTCTATTTTTGAAACTATACAACATGTTCTATCAAATAAACAACAATTAGAAATAAATTTAGTCCAACAACTTAAAAAATTTTGAAGTTTTAAACCGTGTAATTTGGAGAATTTTTCATAAATTGTATTGATTTTAAGTAGCTTAAGGCAAATAAAAAATTGAAAATAATTTGGATTATCAATTTAATATATATTTTATGGTATATTAATACGGAAATTACAATACATTTTTAATAATTTTTATTTGCAAAATCCACAAAATTGCATGCGTTAAAAGCTTGTTGGTTTTTGGCATTTATTTCTTCATATCAGTACATAACGCACTCCTTTTCTAAACATAACACCTTTTTATTAAAAAATTGAATTAAAAGAAACTATCTTAAGACAGGCTTTTTTTATTTAAATATATATGGGCGGAGGGCTTGTATATATCTAAATATATCTAAATATTACCCTAATAATTGCCTGTATGAAATTTCGTTTTTCTACGACAGCTACTCCTTCAATTTTTGTTCATTCGCTATGTGGGATCGACACACTGTGCAGCTACTTCTTCGCTACTTCTTTTTCTTTTATTTTATATCTTATCTTCTTCCACATTTCATCTCATTCCAGCCCAAGTAGGTAAGGTAAGGTTAAAATTATGAAATTCGTTACACCATACGTATGTATACACAGTTACATATCTATTTAGTGAAATTACGGGCGTAAGACTATTAAAATGTTTATAAAATAATAAGTTTTACCGTTCATTGCGGCTTTTTTATATTAATTTTTTTCTAACTTTTTTTCATTTGTCAAGGATTTTTTTTTTATAAAGATAAGTAATCGAAATGTCGAAATGTATTGACCCATAACAAAGCCAATAATAGCCAATATAAAAGAATGTTAAGGATAAAAATCATGGATACAGTTTACATGACAAAACCATTAAAATTTTGACAACAAAATCAATAACAACAAAATAAGGATAAACATTTTACAAAAACATGTCAAAATAACAACTTGCTGTTCTTTTTTTTGGACTAAAAAAAATAAATTAATTTCTTTAAAATATTTAATTTATAAAAAAAAACTACTGAATATTTTCTCAAATTTCTTTTTTTATTTGGAAGTACAATGCTTCCGGTTAATAATGGAAAATAATTTCATTCAAATGGCTGCCTCGGCTGGCCATGCAGTAGCCTACACGATCGGTCCAATTTCTAAGCACATTATCGATTGTGTGCAGCTGTATTTCACCAATGGCTTCACGAATATTGTCCTTTAAAGCGTCAATTGTCTCTGGCTTGTTGGCGTAACACTTATCTTTGACGGCACCCCACAAACAATAGCCCAACGGTGTCAAATCCCAGCTCCGAGGTGGCCAAACGACATCAGCTCTGCGGCTGATAATGCGATCTTCAAAAACAGGGCGCAAAACATCGAGTGTAACTTCGGCTGTGTGGCACGTAACACCGTCCTGTTGAAACCAAATGTTGCTAATATCCTCCACTTCAATTTTTGTGAACAAAAATTCTTTCAACATGGCCCTATAACGATCGCCATTGACTATAACGGCCACTCCTTGGCCATTTTCGAAGAAAAATGGCCCAGTTATGCCTCTGGACCAAAATCCGCACCAAATAGTGACTCGTCTTGGCTGTATAGGCTTTTCAATGAAAGCGTTTTCTGTGCCCCAAATGCGACAATTTTCCTTGTTTACATACCCGCCACGATCAAAATGAGCTTCATCTGAAAATATGATTTTTTTGGCAAAATCGGCATCTTCTGTAAGTCGATCGCAGGCCCACTTAGCGAAGTGTATACACAACCATATTCGTTCAGCGGAAGGATAAAACTAATTATCTGTCAAATCAGACATGAGCTAAGTGTTACCATTCACGAAATAAGCACTAGTTAACAAAAAACGTTAGATGCCGGACCCTCTAATTTTTTTCGCTTATTTTGCTGTTTGTTTTTGTTCCGTTTTTATTTCAAAAAATAAAAAAATGAAAATTAACCACCAAATAACTATTATTATAGTCAACCTTCATCACAATGATGGTGAGTTTGATGTTCTCTTTTAATAGATGTTTGTTACACTTTTAAGTTAGTTATCGTTTATACGGGGAAACATTTTAAAGGTCAACATTTTCAATTCTCTTTTGTTTTTTCCGTTCGCGTTCACACAGGCGAACATTTTGTCGGCAACATTTCATTACTATTGCTATTGTAAAGAAGTAAAACTAAGTAAATATCACCAAAAAGCGCATCGTTGTGTCCCGAAGACAAAAATGATCCTGTCTTCCCCACCCGTAATTTGCTACCAGGCTAAATGTTTCCCTTCCCTTCGTATAAACGTATAAATTCGTATAAATTTTGTTTGAAAATCACTTCTTAAAGTCGAATTCGGTAAGACTTTGTGCGTATAGGGAAGGACAAGGGTACTCATTAAAAAGGGCACTGTGTCCTCTGTTCCTTCGATACTACAACGAAATGTGTTCTACTGCAAAAGGCGGACTTATTCATAAAAATCACACTGTTTTTCGTGATATTGGTTCTTATTAACAGTATTCGTACGAAAGGATGCAGAATCACCTATAACACCTGTATTAATAATTTAGGCAGACTTTTATATCCGCTGTATCTCTTTCCGCTGGACCTACACTGTAAGGGCTTAGCGGTTAATATGAAGTTAGCATCTCTGGGTGACACTACAATGGCATAGATCAAATAGTGGTCATTTGAAGATTCTGACAAGGTTGGCAACTTTTGAACACTACACTATGACTTTTCATTGATCCAGACAGGAATAAATGGACAGGTAGTGTAGCGCACCTTAACGAGATGATCTTTACGTCCATCCAAGCTGGATGGAAGCATTTTTCCGGATCCGGCAAAATTAGCTTCACTCGATATGGGTACCGAACAACTTGAAGTGTTTTTCAGGCGAAGTTTTCGGCCATAAGAGCTGCTGTGATGATAATTGAAAGGGCAGTGTCTCCAATAGACATACTTTCCAACAGTCAAGCGGCCATGAAAGCTCTGGAATATTTTCGAGGATGACCAAGAAGACAGTAGTGGGTTGCCGCAGATCTCTCAACGAGATGGCTAAGCAGTAAATGATTCACATTATATGGGTAACAGTACCCCAATATTCCGAAGAACTGTATGGCTGATGAACTGGCCAGGCATGGTACAACCAACGCACTCACGGGCGAATTGTCCACGTTGGAAACTCCGTTAAAAACTTGCACTTCACATAATGTCAATAATTTCTGTAGAAGTTTCGGGGATGAAGAGAAAAAAGAAGCAATTCTTCACCTACTGGATACATGTTCGGCATTATGTGGCAGGATAAAGAAGCACCTAGGATTTCTACCATGCATCTGAGCTCACTGAAGTGTCCGGACAGGCCAATGCCTTAAGCTTAGCGGTTTTATTATGAACTCTGGGTGATTTTAGGCTTGATTGGATGATGTGTTACTGCAACCGGCCATTCTGTTCTTCCTTTGGGGACAGCCACCTATCTTTACCTATCTGCCTATCTAAGAGTATTCGCAGATTTTGTCTTGGTGTTGGTTTATATCGAGCAACACTTATTCGGTTATGTCCAGAGAACACAAGTTTGAAAGTTTATATTTCAGGCTAAATTTTTGCTTAAAACCGTTCTCCTCTAGGGAGCATATTGACTTTCTACAAAGAATCTATTACTTTCTTTCAGTTTTATTAATCAAGTTGATTTTCAAACTAAACAGATACTTAATCTACTGTAGCTTGCCACCATATGATTGTGTGTAGTGGTGAAGATCCTTGCCAAGTGGTGGTAGTGGTGATTCTTATTTAACATTGTAATTTTTCCTCAGTAGGTGGCGTTTTCGTCTGATTATTCGTCTAATTGCTTGTCATCGTCGGCAGAGGCGAGCTGGAAGGGTCGGAGGGGATCTTCTTTCGTTGAATTTTTCTAGAGGGAGGTTGAAGTGTCTTTAGTAAATACTCGTAGCAGTAATTAAATTTTTTTCATCTTATCCTCTGTTGGGGATTAGAACTTGAGCCGCTAGTGTTATATGCATGCGTTCTAACCACTACATCACGTCAAGCGTAATAAATTATATTGATATAAAAATTACTGAAATGTATAAAAAAATAGGCTATTTAATGCTTTGAGTAAATGCCAGATAAATTAGGTTTCGAAAATGTTATTGCTTCGCTCTAATCTTCGGACAGTCGCTAAGCAAATTGAAGAAATTTTGCAACTGGTGAAGCAATCTCGGTTAGCAAAATTTTTAGGAATCGGCGAAGACACTAAACATTATTTACATTACAGTTTGCAATCATTAAGCAAAGCAAGCTTGATGTCTAAGTGCCTCCAGCTAAATTAACGCTTTGAAATTTGAATTGGTTCAACAAAATCAAACACGGAATGAAAAATGTGTTAAATATGGGTGATTTTCTAGCAAATTTCTTTTTGGCAACACTGTTTTTGGCAGTGCCATGTTCAGTTTGGTCTATAATTTAACCACGAATCGACTTTCAAATGAACAAAACGCTTGCAGATTATGGAATTGTATTATCAAAATTCATACCCGGTTAAGAAAGTGCATCTTGCACTTCTTCCGTTTTATGGTCAGCTTATTTCTGGTTGAATGGATATGTAAACAAGCATTGCAAGAACTACCAATGCATGCCGAAAAATGTACTGTATGGTATGGATTATGGGCTGGTGGCATCATTTCACTCCTACTGTGAATACCGAGCAAAACAATTTCCTAATTGAGTTTATTTGATGTCTGGGCCTGGTCAATTGGCGGCCTAGATCGTGCGACTTAACACCTTTAGACTATTTTTTGTGGAGCTATATTAAGACTCACGTCTATAGGGACCAGCCAGCAATGGTTGACGTACTGGAAGCCAATTTTTACGAATTTATTCGTAAGATAGCGGCCGATATGTTATAGAGAATACGCCAAAATTGGACCTAGCGTATGAACAATGAAGTCATCTTCTAACATTGAATTATACAGTTCGTTTTATCGACTTAAGTCAACATTTCATACATTTCTCAAAATTGTATGTGTTTTTTTTAAACAAATCAAAAATCTCTTAAAAAATCACCCGATAACTTTTTTAAATTTCTTCTATAAAATAAATTCCTGACAAAAGTTATCAAAAAATATCAAAAAGTCATACGTAATAATGAAAAGTTTTAACGCTGAATGTTGTTAAAACGCGAAAAGGATATATATTTTTTAAGAAAGCGATAAATGATAAAATATTGTTGTGATTTAGTATCTTTACATATGTTTTTTAGATTTTTATATACAAAAAAAAAAAAGAAATATAATTATACAAAATTTATAATTAATTTAGTTGTAGAGTCTTAACAGCCTATTAGTTTCATACTTAAATATTTTTAACTTTAAAATATTTTTTTTTCTTTTATAAATAAAAAGAAAAAATAACGCCACTTTAGCATTATTGACATTTTTAATTAAAATGAATGTGTCACTGAATGATGTTTTCCCTCTGGTCTTAAGCCATATTTTAATAAAGTATTTAGTTGGAAGAGTGTTTTATTTTTAAGCACCCCTTTTTGTTAAAGACAGTGTTTCATTATTTTTCTTGTTTTTTTTTATTGAGAAAGCCATCAGAAAGACAAGGAAAACAAATTGTCTACAATATAATGAATGAATATTTTGCAGGAATAAGTAGTAGTTAGTAGGGGGGAAAAAGTAATCCAAATGAAAGCAATCAACAAAATTAAAATTGAACTTCTGTCGTTTGTAGTTTTTTTTTTTTTCTTTTTATGTTTTAAATACTGCTGCTGGTTGCTCTTTTTATCATCACTTTCTTCTTAGTTTTTTTTTTCTTTTCTTATTTATTTCTTATATTTTGCATACCTTGAGTCAACAAGTTGTACAACAAAATATCTCATGCATTATTTCATTTTCAAGTATTTATTTAATTTCATTTCATTTATTCATTCATACACTCAACGAACCATATCGTTGTCATCATTGCCATCATCATCATCATCATTATCATCATCAACAACAACCATTTCAATTCATTTCATTTAAGCCTTAAGAAAATGCAGACTTTACATCACAAGACTTTGCTGTCTTTGCTACTGCTACCGCCGCTGCTGTTGTAAGCTACACATACACACTTTGTTTGTTTTGAAGAAAGCAAAAGAAATTGAAAACAAAAAATGAGCAAAAGGTTAACTGAGTAAGCTGAGAATTTGTCTCATTTTTTTTTTATATGAAAGCAAGATAAAGTTTCAGGTCTTAAAAGTATTTTTTATTTTTTTTTACTTTCCTTTTTGTATTCTTTTTAACTTTTCTTGCTTTATTTTTTCATTCATTCATCTTTCAGTTTATTTTTCTTTTTATAACAAATTATACCCTTTTTTTCTATGTATTTACTCAAGTTGGATATCATTCATCTTTTGCTTAACATTCTACCATACACACACACACTGAACTTCACTTTGTGTTCATGTTGTGTTTTTGATTGTCATCATTAAACTTTTGTTTGTCTCTACCTCTCACTTTCTCTTTTACTCTTTCTGTGTAGCACACTCTCAAGATTTTAAGTTTTGTGTAGAGCATCATATTATATATCTTCCAACAAAACAGCCCCACAGAACCAACAGTAAAACAACCGGAAATGTTTAATGATAAAGTAATAGCAACAGAGTTGAAAAGAGAAATAGAGAGAGAGAGAGAGAGGTTGTTGAAAAAACAACTACAGGAAGCTTCTGTGTATGTAACTAAAAACTAACTAATAAAGCAATAATAAAGAGTTATAATTACAAAAAATAAAAATAAAAATAAAAATTAAAAATGACAAAAAAAATATGTTTTCTCTTGAGGCAATACAAACAACATTCTCGTATAAAGTTGCTTTTAAATATGTTTCCCTTAAAATAAAGGCCTACATGGCTTAGTATAGCCTACACTGCCTTAACAAGGAAAAATTAAAAATACTGTTACGTTTTAATCTTTTTAAAACATTTGAGTTCTTTTAAATTGTGTTAAATAAAGTAAACAACACGTATACAGTCTTTTTATTTCCACACTTTAACTTTATACAGTAACTCATTTAACTTCCGTTTTATACACCATTACTCAATACTTTTACGAAAGCCTTAACACGACTTTATTTTATGACTTTTAAATTATAAATTTACGCAATGACTGCCAAACTATAACTAACTGATATAGGCAAAGCAGGGTCTTTAATGTACTTAAACGCCTAAAAGTTTAAAAAGTTCTGGAAAAGTCTTAAACTCTCTTATGAATTCCCTTAACATTCCATGAAGGAACATGGAGACTTCTCTCAGTCCAATGAGCTGCACCCAATTTTATTTTTAAACTCATTGAAAGGGACCTACAGCTTGACGCCGGCTCCGAACGGCAAATGCATTTAGAGAAGTTTTCAATAGTAGTGATACTCATAACCAGTTACCAGCTAATGTTGTGAGGTGATACCGCTGTCGAAAAACTTTTTTCTTTTTTTTTAAGATGGTCTGGCCTGATATTGAACTGATGACCTTCTGGTTGGTAGGCAGGTGCCTTACCTACCATACCACAGCGGCACCCTCTCATCGAAAGATGCTCGAATTGGCAATGCTGCCAAATACACAAATAAGTACGACATTGCCAGGGTGACACATTGACAGCATTGACAGCATTGACACAAACCAATGGACCAAAATCACACTGATGGGGTGTATATTCTTTTCAGGCATTTTTATTTTCGTAACATTATTTACAAATTCCCATAATATTCCATGGAGAAACACGGGGACTTCTGAAGAAAAGTTTTGCACTTTGTTATCCTCTCATTTTTTATGTTAGTTTTTGAAAAAATTTATAAAAAAAAAAGAGTTCTGCGTTTATCTCTAAAAATGTTGCCTTTAAAATTTCCTAATTTTTGCCTACGTTTTATGACGTAGAACAAAGAAGTGCAACATTAGTCAATGAAGTGCACCCGGTTCTATTATTAAACTTATTGAAAGAGACCTACAGTTTAACGCCAGCATAACCAGTTACAAGCTAATGTTATAAAGGTATACTGCAGTTGCTCTAACCTGAGATTGAGCCGAGCAATTCTTGATTGGTAGGCGGATATCTTGTCTACCATACCACAGCGTCCTATGCATATTTGTTCAATATTCTCATATTTATAATAATCGGCTTTTCATCGCCAGTAATAACACGTTTCAAAAATGGTTCGGTTTTGTTGAGTTTCAGCAATAATTCACTTTAGGGTATTAACATCAAAATGCAGTAGTAGATCAAATAAACGTATTACTATTCTTCAGGCCCTAAGCCAACAGGGTACTAAGCCAACAAATTGGCATTTAGAGCTGAGTTAAGGACGATTACCCACCATCACCACTCTTATTTCGTTGGCCGTTGATGATGTGATGAAACATGTCACATTCGGACGACGGAGTATTGACTTGCGTCTAAATGAACCCTTGGAGAACCCATATAACCATTCGGACATGCAACTAATACTAAACATGGTCTCAGAGTAAATATCGAAACCAACTCCATATGGATGAATATAACAAACTGTCAACCTCTTACTATCTGTCAGCATAGCCTTGACAAAGTTAAATCATTCTGCTATCTAGGCAGTATATGGTGGTAATAACAAAATCAGGTGGTCTCCAGGAAGATGTTCTAAGCCATAGCAGGCAAACAGCACTGCTCACTTGCTCCGTAGATCCCTGAACGGTATAACCAGGAATACTATTGATTGAAGCCCACAGAGAAACAAAAGAAGGGGATATCTAAGCCACACGTGGCATAGATAGCTGGATAAGAAAACTGTTCGTGGAAAGAGCTGAAGTTGTTGCAGAATGTGTGCGATGTGTTCAGATGAAGCTCATTTTGATCTTGGAGGGTATGTAAACAAGCAAAATTGTTGCAGTTGGGGCACAGAAAACCCGCACGCATACATTAAAAAGCCGATACACGAGTCACTGTTTGGTGCGGATTTTGGTCCAGAGGCATAATCGGGCCATTTTTCTTCGAAAATGAGCAAGGAGTGGCCGTTACAGTCAATGACAATCGTTATCGGGCCACGTTGAACGAATTTTTGTTCACAAAAATTTAAGAGGAGGATATTAGCAACATTTGGTTTCAACAGGACGGCGTTACGTCCCACACAGCCGAAGCTACACTCGGTGTTTTGCGCCCTGTTTTTAAAGATCGCATTATAAGCCGCAGAGCTTATGTCGTTTGACCACCTCGGAGCTGCGATTTGACACCGTTGGCTATTATTTGTGGGGTGCCGTCAAAGATAAGTGTTACGCCAACAAGCCAGAGACAATTGACGCTTTAAAGGACAATATTCGTGAAGCCGTTGGTGAAATACAGCTGCACACAATCGATAATGTGCTTAAAAATTGAACCGATCGTGTAGGCTACTGCATGGCCAGAAGAGGCAGCTATTTGAAGCCGGAAGCATTGTACTTTCATATAAAAAAAGAAATTTGAGAAAATATTCAGTAGTTTTTTTTATAGCATTTAAAAAAAAAAATTATTTGGCGGAGCCTTTATATGAATGTCGGTTTTAGACCAATTTTTTCGTGCGATTAATAAATATTGATATGATTAATTAGACATTAAATTATTGCGCTCCGTTAGTGATGCAAAGTTTGTGTGAAAATCCTGACACCAAACTGGTTTTTTTAAATTTTTTCTCACTTTACAATTTCTTGTTTAAATTTAATATGTATACACACACGCATACAAACACACCCATACACACACTTTAAAACAGAGCCGTATTTACATAATCCCTATTAATTAATTACTCATATTTCATAGATTTCATAGATTCTCAAAGAAACCCTTTGTTTTGTTTTTTTCTCTAATATATTGTGAAGTGTTTATATTTCGTTCACAGTTACAAAACGTTTCGAAATCGCTATTCGATGAGTGTAGGCAATCGCCAAACACAATTTGAAGTTGTCAGCCGCATGATTGGCCAAATATTATTCAATTGATTTTTTAGTTATATCTGGCTGATGACATCTTTTCGGCATTATTACAATTTGGCGTTATTTACAACGGAACTCAGTAACCTCCTTCATAGCCACCTAAAGTTAAAAGTACATATAGTACAGTCGAACTTCGATAAATTGAACCACCATTATCCAGAAAAAAACTTCAACTTATAGAAACTTCAACTTTGGGAATTAAATTAAAAAATATTTAAATTACTTTAAGCCTTTCGTAATTTTGTAGAGGTACTATATATTGTTACGAAAATCAAGTTCGGGAACAACTGCGTTTATTACATCGCTAAAATAAATAAACAAAAGCTGCAAGAACAACTCTGTATGTGCTGTTTACAAATAACCAAATCTACAACAACAATCATTAGCAACGATAAAGTAAATAAAAATAACACAGCAACAACAACAACAACAAACTAACAGCAAAGAAAACAAGTAACAGACAAGAAACAAGCAACAACAAATACTAAGAGCTGTAAGAGGTAGATGTTTACATACGCATGGCTACATAAGAACGAAAAAGAAATTAAAAGAAAGAAATGGAATCTGCCTGAAATATCGAGAGATTCGAGAGCTTTCGATGTATGGTTTACTCAACCATATAAAAAGCACATCGATGCGAACACCAATCAGTTTATTTGGTTTAAACTCAGCGAACGTGTTATTGGTTTGAACTCAGTGTAAGAGAGTTTAGTGTTGTTAAACTCTGGTTGAAGAGGTTGTAATCGAACCTAAGTTATAACTACGATCGGGTTGGAATATCTTTAGGTAGAAAGATCTGTCGAGTAATTGTTGTTGTTTACAAACTTGTAATCAGGCGGAGTAATTAAGAATAGAAAATTGTTATCGCCTGTAAAAGTGTTACAAGCAGTGGTGCACAAAATTGTGTTGAATAAAGGATTTTAATTAAAACCAAACACAAGATTTATTTTATTTTAACTACAATCTACGAACTCATAAAAACACTTTTTTAAAAGGGTAAAAACGTAACAATATTTATTCACTAAAATACTGAGTAACTTTTGACTGAATTTGTTCACATTTGCATTGAGCAAAAAGTGATTCTAATTTGTGTAGTGCTTTGTAGCAGTCATCTTTCGCATTTTCATTTGTATTTCAGAATACATGTAAAGTCTAAAATGAATCGTTTATAACTTGTCTGGACGGTTGACTAACTGTTTCCTCAACTTCGTCCCCATTACAATCCACTATTTCTCCAGAGTGCGGTTCTGATTCGACGACATATTCAGCAATAATATCTTTATCAGTTGGAAATTCAGAAGTAATCGATTCATTATCGATGTTCAAAAAGTCTTGAACAGTACATTTTATTTACTTCATTTAAATGTAGCCAGACTTCATAGTTATCTTTTAAAACATTTTCGTTGTCATTAAAATCATTTAATCATAACAAAGATATGTTATCTTCTTCGTTCCACACTGAAAGTTGTCCAAATCCAGAACTTGTAAAGCAGTTTGAAACTGTCTGGCTAGTGACATCAATATCCCAAGCTGAATGCATTCTAGCATTTACTCACATTCGTTTTTACAATTCCCTTCAATTCGGACTATAGCTTCTTTTAAAATTCTGTTTCGATAATGAGCTTTCAAACATCGAATTATTCCCTGGTCAAGATGTCATATTTGTTGGAGAAAATGCCAATTTTATATATCTTTGGGGTGTACCGGGTAATTATCTACAAAGAATATCACTTTTCTTCACCATCGATTCTTCAAAAATTTGGCTTGTCATCCAAGCCCGTTTGTTACTTTTATAATCGACGGGTAGCGACTTGACTTCACGAAAGCAACGAGGTATCTTACTTTTTTCCTATCACTAAAATTTTAATTTTTTCTTTTCCATTCATATCTGCTGCCAACATTACTGTCCTCCATGATATTTTTCATATCTGAATGTTAGAAACAACAAATAACATACATGACTACTTAACATTTACTTTCTTCCCTCACATTATCTTTATATACCTTATCTTTCATTTATCCAGCCACCCATTGCTTGCCATGGCTTTGCCATTTAATATTCCCCCAGATATCAGCATATTGCGCTCTCTTTTTGCCGTAAACCAGTTAAATAGAGCTTTTTCTATGATATCATATCTTGGTTTTCTTATTCTCTAGCTTTTTTCATTTGATGATCCCTGTTTCTTAAAATCATAGAAACCGTACTCGCTGAAATGTCATATGTTTCTGCCACATCTTCTCTCCTTGATTCACTGCCTATTTCTTTTATTAATATCAACTGTTAAATAACATTTCGGTGCCATTCTACTTTATTGTAATATTGTTTGTTTTTTCTTTTTAATTCGCTCAAAGAAATTTGTACGTAAACACATGAATTTTATTTAGGGACTTCACCGAAATATAAACACAATAGTACTGCCTGTACTGTATGTATAAATTTCAGTGTTGGCAATTGAATGTAATTTTGCATGAAATGTTGCGATTTTTATAGCAAATTAAGTTGAAACTATTAACGGCTAATTCGGTAAAAAAGAAAACTTTATCGACAAAATTCAAATTTTAGAAATGTTGTTCTATTGTTTTTCTTCAATTTATGGAGGAATTCATATTGCGGAAGTTCAAGTTAAGGAAGTAAAACCTGATAGAATTTCTCTCCAAGATGCTGTTGCCACGAGATGTGCTTCAACTTAGAGAAAATTCAAGTAACAGAAGTTCAAATTGATTTGAACTTCTTAGAACATAATCTATTGAGTGCTAATAGCTTTTAGCTTTTTTCTTACAGTTCTGTATACTTTCCGGTCTCAGCCGTTGTCTACTCTCTTTTAGTTTCCATTCCTGTCATCTCAGATTAAACATTTGTTATATCATAAGGAATCAAATATTTATTTTGATGCTTGTATTGTGTTTAACACTACGACGACACTATTTTAAATCATTTTAAGCCCGATTTTTTCTACTTTTATTTTTTACTAAACTTTACATATGAATTTGCAACTAAAACTCATAAATTCCAATTCATTTACAACCAAAATAAAAAGTAAAACTCAATTTACCAGCAACAACAACAACAAAATAAACCCACCAAGCAATAATAATTTGACTATAAAACCGGATGTCCAACTATCAAACATAAACACAAATCCACACAAACGGAAAAGGAAACCATAATTAGATATATTGAGAGAGAAAAATGTTTAAATGTGTGTGGGTATACGTAGGGGATAATATATTTATAACTAAAAATGCAAACACACACACACATACACACACACACAAAGCAAACATCAATAAATAGAAATAGAGAGAGAGAGAGAGAGAAAAAGAGAAAGAGAAAGAGAGAGATAAATAGAGCAAAAGAGAACTTGCAGATGGAAATATTTCATTTTAAAAATGACATGAATAAACAGTGTTTATGTATGAAATATCTCGTATGCATGACTAATACTTGTATGTACATATGTATGTGTGTATGGATATGTAGTTCCATACACACATATATTTTTTATAAATGTATAAGCATATGTATGTCATGTTATATGCTTACATAGTATATGAATGCATATGCATGCAGCAAAAAATAAAAAGTAATAAAACAAGCGATGAAACGTTTCAGTAGTTTTATTTTAAAATTTAATTAAAATGTCTCTGTGTAATAAATGCAACAGCCATCCATATACGAATATCGAGTATGTATGGTGAATACGGTTAGTGAACCCTTTTGGCCAGGCTAAAAGGTGTGAAAATTTATTAGTTTAAATAATGACAGGCTGGCAGCAAAATATGTTTAATGACTTACTTACACTACTGCTACTGACACCACCATTTCAATTAAATTTATAAAATCCTTTATTAAGGACATGGTAAATTGGCGTTTATTTTATTTTATTTTAGTTTTTATTTTTTGCAGTAGCATTTTTAAATGTTTGCTGCAGTAAGAGAAAGTGTTAAAATTTTTTTTTAATTTTTAAGTGTCAGAAATGTTATTCGAAAATGTATTTGGTTATATAATTATTGTACGTATATCATCTGTTTTTTTTACAGTTACACAGGTTGAAATCATAATAAAACAAAGAAATAAAGGGTCCGCCGAATAAATTTTTTTTTAAATGCTTTAAAAAAATACTGAATATTTCCTCAAATTTCTTTTTTTATTTGAAAGTACAATCCTTCCGGTTAATAATGGAAAATAATTTCGTACAGTAGCTTACACGATCGGTCCAATTTTTAAGCACATTATCGATTGTGTGCAGCTGTACTTCACCAGTGGCTTCACGAATATTGCTCTTTAAAGCGCCAATTGTCTCTGGCTTGCTGGCGTAACACTTATCTTTGACGGTACCCCACAAATAATTGTCCAACGGTGTCAAATCGCAGCTCCAAGGTGGCCAACCGACATCAGCTCTGCGGCTGATAATGTGATCTTCAGAAACAGGGCGCAAAACATCGAGTGTAGCTTCGCCTGTGTGGCATGTAGCGCCGTCCTGTTGAAACAAAATGTTGCTAATATCCTCCTCTTCAATTCGTTCAACATGGCCCGATAACGATCGCCATTGACTGTAACGGCCACTCCTTGCTCATTTTCGAAGAAAAATGGTCCGATTATGCCTCTGGACCAAAGTCCGCACCAAACAGTGACTCGTCTTGGCTGTATCGGCTTTTCAATGTATGCGTGCGGGTTTTCTGTGCCCAAATGCGACAATTTTGCTTGTTTATATACCCGCCAAGATCAGAATGAGCTTCATCTGAAAAGATGATTTTTTTGGAAAAATCGGCATCTTCTGTAAGTCGATCGCAGGCCCAGATTCCCAGCGTTGTTCAAGCGTATACACAACCATATTCGGAAGGATCAAACTAATTATCTGTCAAATCAGACATGAGCTAAGTGTTACCATTCACGAAATAAGCACTAGTTCCCGGCTTTGGCCGGGAATCTATGTATGCACAGAAGTAGACAGCTATTAACAACAACAATTGTTTGTATACTTTTTCAGAGTTAATATTTATTAATTTAAGCCTCAATAAAAAAACAACAACTGTTTATGGTGTATGAAAGATGCCACGTTCACTTATCAAGTTCCACCTACTTTTAAACTGAAGATTTGTATTGACTACCAAGTCATTTAGACCAAATTCAGTAACGGCCTCTCAAGACATAAAAAAATTCAATTTAGCATGCCCACATATCCGATTATTATGAGCCCACTTATTGGTTGATGATTTGTACTAATTACGAAGTCATTTTTAATGGCTTCAGAAACTTTCACTTTTACCTTTCTCAAGATATACAAAAATCAATATTTATTTTGTATTAGAGGCACTATGCTCACATAACCACAACTTAGAATATATGCACTGAATCGATGTGCCAAATCTTATTCAAATACCTTTAACAGGAGCAATGATCACGGACTCACGACCTACAGCGCCAGCTGTTGAAAATTTTGAGACTTCTTTTTTCTAAACTTTTGCGTAGTAATTACGAACAAAATCGCAGAAGAAGGTATCCAATTTGGTCTAGCCCTTTTCAAGTTTTAAGCATCCAAACAAATCACAATCCATTTTTATATACCACCTTGATCAAAAAGTTCCCAAAATTTATTCAGAAAATTAAAAATACAAGTTTATTCATCTAAACCTATATTGTCTCCTTCAAAGTAATCCCCGTCGACTGCAATACACTTCTGCCAGCGCTTTATAAAATCCTCGAAGTGTTTTTTATATTCGATTTTCGGTATGTCCATCAGTGCATTCTGCGATTTTTGCATTATTTCCTCTCGGCTGCCAAAACGCCTTCCCCGTAATGGTTTTTTAACACGATTGAACAGAAAGAAGTCACAGAGAGCCAAATTAGGTGAGTTCGGTTGGTCTTTGGATGGTATTTGTTGCATTTTTCGTCAAAACAGTTCGAATAATAATGGCACTATCATGGTGCGACGGTGCACTATTATGGTACAAAATCCACGAGTTTTCTGCCCACAATTTTGGTCTCTTTCGGCGAATTGTCTAACGCAAACGTCTTATAACGCCTAAATATTAGTCCTTGTTTACTGTCAGGCCTTCTGGCAAATATTCATAATGCACTACAGCGTTGTAATCCATGAAAACCATGAGCATTGCCTATTTTGGCTAAAAACGACGTTTTGTTTTTGGTCTCGGCTTATTGGTGAACGTCATTCACTTGCCTGATGTGTGGATTGCGTGTCGTTCTCATAAACCTATGTCTCGTCTCCAGAAATGATCCTTTTGATGAATATGAGATCGGATTTAGCCTCGCCCCTTTTGTGGCACCAGCTTTGCTGCTACACGACGAAAACTCAAATCATTAACTAAATTGTCTTGAATGGATCCATAGACAATGTTATCCATTATATCTCTGATGGTTAATTTGCGGTTATTGACCAACATTTCTTTTATTTTATCAATGTTTTAGTCTGGTCCATGGTCTGCCACTACATTCATCATCATTCGATTGACTCACGACCACTTTAGAACCGCTCGTACCACTGGTAAACGATCGTTTTCTTTAGAGAATTGTTGCCAAAACACTTTTCCAACATTTCCAACGTTCGCACACCATTCAATCCGTCTTTTACGCAAAATTTAATACAATTTCGTTGTTGCGAATTTAAATCCATTTCCAAAATTGTAAAAAATCGCCAACTCACATAGGGATTGATGTACACTTGGCTACATAACTTTTGCAAATGTCAAGTTATAACGCTAAGATTTAACCAGAAAAAGAAGCTCCAATCGGTACGATGGGAATGAGCACTATTTGATCAAGGCGGTATATAGATGAAACGGTTTATATAAAATGTTTGTTTATATGTAATTTCGACCGGCTGACGAATTTTTTAAGAAATTTCTTTATGCGAATTTAAGTACATACTAAACAAATAAATTATTTAGAGCTTCCTTGGAAATACTTCATCACCAGCCATGAGCACTACTCAGCACTAGGAACTTCTACTTTTAGCCAAACTATTATTTTAACACCCATTGATAGTGTTAAGGTCAAGAGGAAAAATTGTAATAAAAAAGAACAGTCAAGTATATCTTAATCTTTAATAATAAAATTCCTGCAGCAGCAGCAGTATCTCAATATGCAGTCAAGGTTATAAATCTAAAGCTGAATTTAAGCTTAAGTATTATACTGCGGCTGATATTAATTAATTTTTTTTATTCTTCGTCCAACTGTGTGATAAAAAAAAGTTTTTTAGCTGACTGTGTTGAAATTCACAACTGGCTGCATATGACTAGAACAGAGAGCTACTATTTCTATGCGTTTAAATGTATTTTTTTTTTTTTGGTCATGGTTAGGAGGTGGTAATCTTCAGATATTATACTCAGCATAAGCATGCACGATTTGTAATCGCTGGCGCCTGCATTCTAAACCCACCTCAACTTCCTTCAACAACTCTCCCTTCGCGAGACTGTCGCCAGATATTATTGGGTGTTTTTTTCTTTTACAATTTCACAAGTTCAAGTCATAATAAAACAAAGAAATATATTTTTAATATAAACGAAACAAGCTTTGTTGGATAGAACATTTTATGACACTAATGGTTGAACATGATTTCGGAAAGGCGCAATCTGGAACACCAACTTTCACAAACCATTTCTCAGCATTTCAATTGTCTCTGGTTTATCGATGTACTTAATGCCAAAGAAAATAATCCAATGGGTTAAATCACGCGATCTTGGTGGCCAATTAATTAAACTATAACGTGAAATTATTCTTTCATCAAAAGTTTCTTTGAGAACCAACTCTACTTTACGGTGCTCATATTTGGTGGACGGTGTGTAGATATCAGTGTTACTGTAAGGTGATTGACAGGGTGCACAGATAAGCTGTCATCCTGATCTCCAGTGCACTTCACCCCACTCCAACCAAAGCCTTATTTGCTATGCTTAATTGGCTCCCCACCGATCTTCTTCTGAAGCAGAGGGCTAAGTTATTATTGGGGATCCCAGACATCTTCAGATCGATTACATTGTCCCTCATAACTTTCTTGATAGAAGATTTCACTTTGATATACCCACGAGGGAATTCCGGTGTGACGTACGGGAGTTCCCTCAGAATGCCCTTGAAGCTTATACCGACGGCTCTAAGATGCAGGTCAGAGTGGGATGTCTTATAGGTTGCCTGACTTTTGCAGTGAGCATGACCATACTGAGGGCCGTGCAATGCTTGTTGGACGGGGGGATTTTCCTTGAGAATCTTCTTATCTTTTCGAACAGTCGGGTTGCGATATAGTCTCGACGTCTATCCTAGTCCACGAATGCCGCAGATTTCTTATGGCAAATTCGGTTCATTCGAAGGCAACTCTTATATGGGTTCCGGGACACAGGAATATCGTCAATCGCCGATTGCCTCGGTTAAGCTAGATAGTTTATGTCTACCTCACTATCGTTGGCAGCATGAGGGCACGTGCGGTATCGCAAGGCTCTGCTGGACCAACCTCGATGAAAGGAGGACTAAATGTCTTCTCTCCCTAAGTCGTGTGGCAATAATTCGCATTGGCATTCCCCCGAATGATTTTTGCAGGAGTTGTGGTTCCGAAGAGGAAAGGACTGCGTTTCACCTTTTGTCCCAGTGTCCGGCTCTTGCTGCCAGACGGCGGAGGTTCTTTGACTCCATCTTTTTGCCATCTTTGACTGAACTCTCCGGGATAAAGGTTGCCGCAATTACGAGATTTATTTTGGAGTCTAAATGGTTTCCTATGGAGATGGGTTTGACCACGGGTTAGCATTTATGGTTGTGGCATCACAATGGGCCAAATATATGACTTAAGTGTCCTTTAGGGGGGTTCACCACCTTACCCAACCTAAACGAATTCAATTATAATACGCGCAGTGCTTCATGAGGCTCTGTCCTCTTGGAACCATATGTTAGAAAGAATAATGTCAGCTAATTGAGGTACGAAAATATCTACCATTGACAGTAACATTCTGACCATCATCGTTGTTTAACACCAGTGACTTTGCCAGCCCACAAAGAGCACCAATCAGTAATTTTCTATGGATGTAATGGTGTTTCGACAAAAGCTTGTGGATTATCCTCACTTCAAATACGACAATTCTGCTTATTTACGTACGTATTCAAATGCAAATGCAACCGAAATCCATTCAATCGAAGTGCACAATAAGTTTGACGAACAGAACCATAATTTTGATAAAAAATTTCAAAAATTTGTATGCTTTGCCCTGGTGTAAGTCTATCCATAATGAAATGTCAAACAAAACTAAACAAAAAACAACTGTCAGCTGTTAAATCGGTTGCCAAATAAAACAGTGTTGCCAACTTAAAGTTACAAACCTCTAAAACAAGCACTCGACACGTCGCAAAGTGCTGGTTAGCATTAAGGCTGCTCTACATCAAAGTCAAATGCGTGTTTTTGTGTCTACATGCCTACGTGTGGCTGTGTGTGTGTGTATGGAATAGCTTTAAATTTATTTTTTTTAATTACATAAGCAAACACTAACACAAAAACAACAATCTCGCAGTTATTTTCAGTCAAGAATCATTTCTTCCAACATAATGTTTTTCTATTTTTGTTAATGTGCTTGTATAAGCTTTTTGCTTTATTTTTGCAATCTTTCACTCTCTATCTCTCCTTTATGTCCCTCTCTTCTTTGGTTTTGTTATTTTTCTTACCTGTTTATATTGTAGTATTTTCTTTTATTAGTCCACCCTCCCCCCCCACACCGCTTACATATCACTCATTTGCAAGACTTATTTTTATTATTCTCTCATACCTTATATCTCTTGCTCTTTATTTTGTGCACTCTTATCATTGGCATGGTGGTGATGGTGATTGTGATGTTGTTGGTCGTGGTGGTGGCTAAGGATTAACCTTAACAAACGATTAGAAATAATTTAATGGCGCATAATAAAAGCAATGCTTAATATAATTTAATTAATTAAGCCAACACGAATGTAACGAAATTTGTCTCCGTTTTATTCCACCTTGCACACACACATACACACATACACACCGTCGACATGAGCTTTAGTTCCAACAGCCAGCTTGTATTTCATTATTATCATACTGACGGTGAGCAAAATGAGACAATAAACTACTACGCAGAGGCGGGGGGGTGCAAAAACCAAACAACACCATCTCTACATTTGTAGTTCTTATGTGCACATCTCCAACGACAACGACACGGGAGATTTAACTTACAGAGTTCACAGAGAGATAAAGGTGCTGTGAATTTTTATCAAATATATACGAATGTATGTGTATGTGTTTGTTTGATTGTGTGAATACGTGCATTGCATGTTCGTGTACCAGATAATATGAACAATTGTATGGATGTAAGAGTCTTTTGCAAATACGGCACACACACACATACTTCCAATTACATAGTTTTAAAAATATTTTATATCCAAGGGAAGGCGAGGACATTGTAAAGCTTATAAAGTTGCTTAAAAAGTACTTTTTACCTGTGCTTGGCTGTTGTATAGCGAAACACTATTTAAATTGAAAATATTTCGTTATTGAAGCAATAAATTGTATTCACATGTTTAAAAGCAAACGTGAATTTTGATCCCTGTAAAAATTAAATGATTTTTAGATACGCATATGTACATATGAGTACTGGAAATAAATTTGATCACAATTTACATCAGCTGGAACCAGAGCGCACATTCAGCGTCGTTTTTAAGCATCTCAGTGAAATTGTAAGCATGGAAAATTCAATACTCAGTTGAACCAATCTTAAAACTGTTTACGACTATATATTAGGGACCAAACTTAAATGAGATCGTACTAACAGCCGATTGAGGTGTTCATCCCAAATACATTTAAGGAAATCCACAAAATGGTGTTCGATGATCGTCAGCTGAAGGAGCATTAGTTAGCTGAAATGACAGTCACTTCAAAATTGCGCAAGATGGGTGCCACATTCAAATCTACGTGGTGTCATGCAGAGGGATTGTCGAATAATCCGAATAAACCACCAATTGCTTCGTTACTAGAAGATTTATATTCAGCTTAGAGTCCGTTGCACTGAAGGAAACCGAAATTTGGTTGTCCAGAGAGATGAAAAACTTGGAAGTTGCCCTCGTTATGAGACTTATTGAAACGAACATCTGAATGCCTTTCTGGGTAAGACTACTAGAGTAATATGGGCTTGTCGCATTTTTAAGGGCAGGTCCTGGTGGGGTTTTAATTCTAGGATCAGTCATTGGATATATACGATGATTGTTAGACCTACCGTTTCTTATACATCAATTGTAGGCTGACCCAAGGCTAAACAGAAACTGTGCAGTTACTGATGTATAAAGCTTTAGAAGCAGGCCGCGAAAGCTTTTATTAGACTACCTCCACTGTTTATTTTCGTTATGAAATCAGTGGAATTGGGGGCCCTTAGGTTGTTAACACAGGTCGGGCACAACTCAGTGGAGACTACGGTGGTCACATGAATATCCAGCTGAGTATCCCACACCGTGATACCGTATTTGGCAGAAGTGACGTGTGCACCGGGAGCTTAAACTAAGATCGTAATTTCAATGTTATTATACACGATCGTGGGGAGCTTGACTTTGAAGTTTCTAGACAGTTGGGATGTTTACTGTGTTATACGGATGGATTAAAAATGGATAGTGGTGTAGGCTCGAGAATTTTTGAGCCCTATGTTGAAGTTTGGAAACCAGTGATTATGTGGTCCAATGTTTTCCAGGCAAAAATCCAGAGCGTGGTATTAGGGGCGCTTCAATAAATATATATTCAGATAGTCAAGCGGTGAGGTTGGCGTGATGAAGTGGTTAGAGCGCAGGCCTACAACACAAACGGCTCAGGTTCGAATTCAAGCAGAGGACATGACGAAAATATTTAATGGCGAGTGCTTTAAAATCGAGTGCTTAATAAGGAGACTTTAAACTTCCTTCAGATAAATCCATATAATCGAAGCTCTCCTGAACTTCCAGCTTATCTCTGGCGATGATAACAAGCATCAGACGAATAATCAGGTGAAAACGCCACTTACTGAGAAAAAATTACAATGCTAATTAATGATCAATACCACCATCACTTAGCAAGGATCTTCACCACTACACACAATCATATGGAGACTCGAATTTGCTATACCAATTTTTACACTCTGTCATTGGGAAACAAAGGAACACTTTGTTGAGTTACTAGACTCGCTGGTGAACGCTGACGAACTGGCATTGGCAGGGCTCGACCCCTATACTTGTGAGACCAAAACCATACTCTAGTATTAACTAGTCTACAGCCAGGCAAAAGACTGAGGAGTGGGAACATGAACTCTGCTCATCATTTTACACACAATGAGACACTTTACCTATAGCTGTTTCAAATAGGCAGAGCAATTATAGGAAACTTATTGGTTTCCTGGTGTGCCACTACTATCTGAAATATCAGCTTATCAACCTCAATCTGGTACCCCCGACACAGAGTGCCGCCTGTGTAGGGAGAAGAAGGAGACGATAGATCATACTCTCCGTAAATGTGATGCTTTGATAAACATTAGTAGGCGAACGTTTATGGAGCCCTTTATTGGGTCTGGCTATACATTACAGATATGGTGGTTTTTATACGGATAGTTGACGGTATTCTTCTGTAGATTCTATCTAGTGGTGTTTCCGGGCGATGGAATATTCATCCGCTAATGGATATTAATTAGCCAGACTGACCACGGAGTGTTTGGCACAATAGTGAAGCATGTCCGATGATGAATGCGAAGTTTGCTCATCATTTAACAAAACCAGCATCATAGAGGTGCTTCCATAGGGTGTTTCATCGCAATAAACCAAATTTTTGTTCCAAATAATAAGCGGGAATGAGACATTGGTTTACCACTTTACACCTGAGGCAAAGGAAAAGTTAAGCAGTTGACTGGACTTTGGAATCGTGTCTAAAGCAAAGAATCTTTCATTTGCAGGCAAGGTTATGGTGTGTTTTTTGTTTGGTTCTTTTTTTTTTTTGTGGGGTGTGAGTAAGATAATTATTATCCTTAAAAAGAACAACTTATCGCAATGTTCAAGTGATGCAATAAAAGAAAAAGAAACAACATTTGGCTAAAAAGACAGTGTGGTTCACACAACCATTATTTCGATGGCCAAAATCAATGAATTAAAGCTTTAACATCCTCTTCATGCAACTTTTTACCAACTTTGGAATCGTTGAATAATCTTCTATTTACAAACTTGGCAAAAATGGCGAGATGGTAACTGATTTGCCAACAATGAATAGGTGGATTCTGCGGTTGATGACTATTTTAAGAAGACAGATAGTTTTTGCTAAAAGCATGGTATCAAAGCTATGCAATATCGCTTGAGAAAGTTTATCGAGCTAAAAGCAGATTTTATTGAGAAATAAAAAAAACAGATTTTGTTAATTCAACTCTCGTATAAACAGAGCACCTGTCAGGAGGCAGTCTGAGAATTTTTTTCTTCAAAAAAAAAAAAAAAACAAATTTTAAGGCTGCTCTAGTATATCAGACGGTTTATAGTGTAAAAAGGGCACATTTTCTAAGAATTTTTAGATCTTTTTTTAATGACAAATTAAATTCTCAAACCAAAAATTTATTTAAATCAACAATTACGGACTAATAAAACACTTAAGCCAAAGCAATTAAATTCGTATAAAAAAAGAAAGAGAGAAAGTAATAAAAACAAGAGCAAACCCAAAGAGAAATTGTGTTAAATTACTCAATTAGAATTTAAATGTAATTAATTGATGCAATGCTAGCTGGTATTATTATTACTATTGTTGCTGTTGTTGCTGTTGGTGTTGCTTTTACTGCCATTTGATTTCTTAATGTAATTAAATGTTTTACTGCGAGGGACCACAATGGAGAGGTAAGCACAAGTAATTGTTTATGTATAAAAGTGAAAGAGTGTGTATGTTTGTGTATGTGTGTATATTTAAGTATCTTTGTATTTGTAAATCTTGTTAATAAAATTGTTATTGTTTAATTGTAATAAAAAAAAATTTCGCTCTGAGACATAAAATGTTTACAAAATAAATCCCTGCAAAATTCTTGGAATTTAAGAAATAAAAATCGTAAAAATTTTAAAGAAAACAAGTGAAATTTTAAAATTAAACAACAAAACAAAAAAACAAAACAATGATCAAATCGTTTGTAATGAAAAATAAAAATTTCAAGGAATTTTAATGGCCACGCGTATTCTTAAGTTACTAACATGTATTTGTTATTGTTATTGCTTGAGAATACACGTAGTTAACAAAGTTCCCACAGCAAAAAAAAAACGTTTTGTTCTAAACAAAATAAAAAATTAAAAATTAAAAAAAAATCAAAGAATAAAAATTATATGTTGAGTGTTAAAACATGAGACTTTAATACTTAGTGAATGGTAACACTTAGCTCATATCTGATTTGACAGATAATTAGTTTTATCCTTCCGCTGAACGCTTCGCTAAGTGGGCCTGCGATCGACTTACAGAAGATGCCGATTTTGCCAAAAAAAATCATCTTTTCAGATGAAGCTCATTTTGATCTTTGCGGGTATATAAACAAGCAAAATTGTCGCAGTTGGGGCACAGAAAACCCGCACGTATGCATTGAAAGCCGATACACCCAAGACGAGTCACTGTTTGATGCGGATTTTGAGTCAGAGGCATAATTGGACCATTTTTCTTCGAAAATGAGCAAGGAGTGGCCGTTACAGTCAATGGCGATCGTTATCGGGTCATGTTGAACGAATTTTTGTTCACAAAAATTGAAGAATTGAAGAGGAGGATATTAGCAACATTTGGTTTCAACAGAACGGCGCTACGTGTCACACAGACGAAGCTACACTCGATGTTTTTCGCCCTGTTTTTAAAGATCGCATTATCAGCCGTAGAACTGATATCGTTTGGCCACCTCGGAGCTACGATTTGACACCGTTGGACTATTATTTGTGGGGTGCCGTCAAAGATAAGTGTTACGCCAACAAGCCAAAAACAATTGAAGCTTTAAAGGACAATATTCGTGAAGCCATTGGTGAAATACCGCAGCACACAAAAGATAATGTGCTTAAAAATATGACCGATCATGTAGGCTACTGCACGGCCAGCCGAGACAGCCAATTGAATGAAATTATTTTCCATTATTAACCGGAAGGATTGTACTTTCAAATAAAAAAAGAAATTTTAGAAAATATGTATTCAGTAGTTTTTTTGTATAGCATTTTCAAAAAAAATTTATTTCACCCTTTAGAAAATTGACCTTCAAAGAACATTTAGAGAATACCTGCTCTCGAGCAATTCGTTGTGGTCGAGCTCTATGCCCTCTTCTCAACAAAAAATCGAAATTAAGTATTAAGAATAAACTACTTTTATACAATTTACGTATCAATCCTATACTTACTTACGGCTGTGTCATCTGGAAACATTGTGCGAATACCCATAAGAAATGACTCCAATTAATTGAGAACAAATATTTAAAAATTATTTATAATTTACCAAGACGATTTCCCACTATTGATCTTCACGAAATGTCAGGTCAAAAGACAATTAGAACATTAATTGATGATATGACTCTGTCGTTTTTCAGTAGATGCACAACGTCAAATTTTACACACTTGAGAAATTTGCCAGACATAACTAAATGATTCTATACCCAGATATAGATTCCGCTAACTCATGTATACTAAACTTCTCATAACTCCTATCTGTGATTTTGGTTATAGATTTTTTCACTTACTTTTTCCCGTACTTTAGAATATTTTAGAAAACCTATATAAGTAATGTAATTTGTATACATTTGCTGTAATATCATTAAATATAAAAAATACAAATTTTAATGTAAAAAGATAAAAAAAAACATGAGACTTCGAGAGCATTTGTATGAAAATACGTTAAGAAATATTTTTGTTTTCTGTTGAAAATTAACTTCTTTGACTATAATATCGACTTGACAGCCTTAAAAAAGTTATTTTTAACGAAAAAATATTTTTCAAACATAAACCAGCAATTGAAATTAAGATTTTTTACAAGTTTTTTTTTTAAACTTAAAGTGTTATTATCTTTTAAACATAAAAAAAATCAAAACAGTGACAGGCAAACTAATACCAGTGCATTTGTAAATTGTGATAGTAATTTGAAAGTCTGTCTCTCGGATTACACAGCAAGAAAAAGAATCATTTTTTTATACAAATGGTTGTGTACACTGAAAAGAGTGCTTTCACCAAGGTTGGTAACCCACTGGGTAACCCAATAAAATCCAGGTGGATTTAATCGGGTAGGTTTTTTTAATTAAAGGTTTTCGTGGATTAGCTAAAACAAAAAAAAAGTATAATTAACGTGTTGGCAGTACAAATGAATTCAATGATTAAAAAAGATAATGATTTAACAAATTTATCAAATCACTGCTTACATCTTTCCCCACCTCTGAGCCATCTTCTGAGCTCCGTCTCATAAAATCAGGGTTAGATGACTAAAGAAGCTTAATCTATATATACATAAAAGAGGACTATAAAATCCGTTGTAATTGATATTCTCTGAGCCAATTTCTGAGCTCCGCTCCGAAAATCTTTTCGTCTTTTAAAACGATTCAATTTTGAAATCGATTTTGTACTTCGGTAACATGCCAGCAGATATTGTATTCGTCGGAACAACCAAGAGTCAGAAGGAGTTTCGCTTTTACAATTTCATTTTTAACAACTTTAGCAACATGAGACCGAGCGCCTTCATTCAAATGAATAACTTAATCATGTCTGTCTTTATATCCCGGCCGTTTTTCTCATAATGTACGTTTCAAACGAAATAATTGCAGTCTGCTCCGATTACCGAGTTTTAGTTGCTCACAATACACATATACAATGCCGCCTTTAACCCACCAAGAATGGAAAGTTGCGTTACTAATACTAAAACAACGTAATTAATACTAACAAACAAAATGTGGAAGCAATGATAAGACCCAATAAAATAAAATATAAAACCCGGTGGGTTGGGTTTTTGTAACAACAACTTAATGCAATAGCATCGGAAATAATGGTTTTAAGAGCAGTTGTATCAAAAGCTCTACTTCATTTTAAACATTTTTTGATACAAAAAGTCCTAAGTCACCAAATGTATGATAACAAAACTGTATTGTACAGGGTGTCCGCCGGGAAGGTATACTACTTTTTTTGCAGAAATTTTGGTAAACATTAGTCTTGGCAGTACATATTTGCAGTCGTGAAGTAGAAACGTGGCAAATTTATTATGGAAAAATATTCAGAAAGCCTGTGCCGCTGTGGTATGGTAGGAAAGACATTCGCCTACAAACCAGAAAGTCCTCGGTTCAAACCCAGACCAAACCATCTGAAAAAGAAAAAGTTTTTTCAACAGCGGTATCACCTCATAACATTAGCTAGTAACTGGTTATGAGTATTACTACTATTGAAAACTTCTCTAATGCATTTGCCGATCGGAGCCGACGTTAAACTGTAAATCCCTTTCAATGAGTCTAAAAATAGAATCGGGTGCAGCTCATTGACTGAGAGATATGATTGAACACTTTTTAAATCCACAACTGCATGGTATGGGCTTGAATTACATGTGGTTTCAACAAGACGGTGCCACATCGCATACAGCCAGGATTACAGTGGAATTACTGCTAGACCTCCTTCCACAACAAATTATTTCAAGGAATGGTGATGTCAAATGGTCTCCACGGTCGACTGATTTGACTGCTCCGGACTTCTTTTTGTGGGGATATCTGAAAAGCAAGGTTTATGCAAACAAATCGGAAACGCTGAAACAACTCAAACAAAATATTCGTGATGAAATTAATGAAATAACCGCGTAAAATGTGTAAGAATATAATGAAAAATGTGCGAGAATGTAATGAAAAAGGGCTCGCATTTGTGAGGCTAATAGAAGCGGGCATTTATCTGATATTGTATTCCATACATAATTGCCGACATTAAATGAAACATTTATCAAAATAAGATACTTTCTCTTTCATGTAATCAGAACTTATAAGCAAACAAAGTAGTATACCTTCCCGGCGGACACCCTGTATTTCCGAAAATTATTTACGCAATATGTTGTTAAGCGATATGGTATATGATTTAACATGCCAATCAGCAGCAGAACAATTAAATTTTTAACGACCCTAGAAATGTCCTATTTTGAGTAATAGATATGAAAAGTATGTACATATACAAGCAGAGTACCCAAGGGCGAAAGGAGATATTGCTTTACATCTATTGTGAAAGCACATCATTGTTGTAGTAACTAAACCTATTCGATATATACCTTCAACCTCGGGGAAATGTGATTTTTGGAAAGTTCAAGTTTATCTAAAGGGTACAGAGACCAGAGGAGTCAGTTGATGAATTTATTACTGATCTGAACACCTTGGCTGAAACCTCACAAAAATTTTATCGAATTGTGGTCAGAGTGTAAAATTTTAAAATTAATGACCAGATGCAGCTAACAAGCGTTAAAGACTGTAATTGATTGTGCTACACAAGCCGAAATGCAAGTCAGACAAAGGTGACACAAGACAAAGAAGCTGTGAATATGTTGATCAAAAAGAGACAAGATCAGATGGTTGATGTTAACAACAACATATAATGACTTTGCGCCTATGACTACTTTCACGAGAAAAATATCAATGTTTAACCGGAAGGGTGTGAAGAAATTTTTGGGACATTGGTACTAGAGCTGAAATTACAAAAGACGTCATAGATCTGTAGAACGACAATTGTTAAAGAAAGGGAAAAGCGATCACGGATCTGAAATGTCACGAAATACAAGGTTAGATAACTAAAGAAGCTAAATCTATATATACATAAAAGAGGACTATAAAATCTGTTGTCATTGATGTTCTCTGAAACCGATTTTGTAAACCGATTTTGTAAATTCAATACCAACGTTTTCATGTATATGCTACGATAGAGCAAACCCTTTGTATTTTTTTTTTTTTTTTTTGTTCAATATGACCAGCATTCAGGGGATTACCCCAACTCATGCAGTACATTGTGCTGGTACTAGAAAATAGGTTATGGAAAAGTGGATAGATAGAGTAGTGTCTTTGGACGTTCGATTTAAATTTGCTCATGTCGTAAGTGGCAGGGAAGACATTCGCAAGAAGATTGTTCCACAAACGAGTAGTGTGACCAAAGAACGAATTTTCCCTATAATGCGTTGTGCGATTTACTGGACAATCAACTACAAAGAGATGAGCTCTACGAGAAATACAAGTACTACACACATTTCGCTATAGTACCGATAAAACAATGAAACACACGCCACATTACGACGATGATCTAATGAATCGATAGAATTGGCTACCCTACCGTCATTAATAAGAACCTTCGCCCTCTCTTGTACGCGGTCGAGAAGTTCCGAAATAGACTTTGAAGCACCAGCCCATACATGAGAGTTGTAATTCAATTTGAGTCGGATATAGGTCTTGTAAATATTAAGGAGATCAGATGGAGTGAAGTAATTCTTACACCGTCTTTAGAAGCCGAGACACTTGAATGCTTCTTTTGACACTCGACACTTATGTGCTCGTTCCAACGAAAGTCACCATGAATTCTCATGCCCGGAACATCAATACCCATAGATACAAATGACAACACACCACCAAGTCTGTGTGTCAGAAAACAATGTTGGGTCTTGCGCGCATTAAAGTCGACCCTGTTCGCGCGATTCCACTCAGAGATTTTAGACAGGTCGTTTGTAAGTGTGTCGTTCATATTCCGCCTTTTCGCCCCAATCTCCAAAAGGCTCGGTCTACGATCAAAAGAGTATGAGTGACAAATGTTGTTGTCATCTTCAAAAGAGTAGATAGGATTAGAAGTGAGAAAAAGAAAGTCCTTAAGAAATATTAGAAATAGAGTTGAAGAAAGAACAGAGCCTTGTGGTACCCCTGAATTTATCCTGAACTCGTCGAAGTGCGATTTCTGAGAAAGCTCGATATGAATCGAGAGAAGTGACGACCGACACCAAAGGCAATAAGTTTGGATATGAGAGTCTCGTGCTCTACTCTGTCAAATGCCTTAGAAATATCCAGGGCCACAACCTTACTCTCACCAAATCCAAGAATGGACCAGTTCCCTTCATCAGAGAGTAACGCTAGCAGATCACCAGTAGAGCGACCTTCACAGAAATCATATTGGCGGTCGCTCACCAAATTGTTGGACTCTAAATATTTCACAAGGTGCTGATTAATGAATGATACTCTCCATAACTTTGGAAAGTGTCGAACAAACTGCTATTGGGCGGTAGTTTTCGGGGTTACTAGCCTCATCCTTTTTAAGGATTGGCGTTACATTGGCAATCTTCCATCAAGATGGAAAAATACTCGTACGATAAGACGCACCGCAAGCGTGGAAAGCACTGCTTCAGGACCAGCGCTGGAATGTCATCCGGCCCAGAAAACTTATTAGCGCTGAGATTTAAAATAGACCCACACACTACAACGCTAACGATAAAAATATATTCAATTTTGGGTTTTTTATGAATGTTATCGTATAAAATGCATTAGATAAAACGAGGGTCGATTGACATTGAAGCTACCTAGCGCTAGATGGCAGCAAAAACACAAAACCTTTTTCTTTCTTAGAAACTACGATCTGTCAAACGTCAGCTGTTAAAATTTTAGACAAATTCATCGATTAGTTTATTTGTTGTAGTCGTTTGAAGTAAGCAACTTTTGTGTTTCTTGGAAAATGGAAAAAAGTGAATTTCGTGTAGTGATTAAACGCTATTACTTGAAAGGCAAAATGGCGAAAGAGACAAAAGAAAAGCTTGATAAACAGTACGGCGAATCTGCTCCGTCAGATTATATGGTAAAATATTGGATTGCTGAATTTAAACGGGGCCGAAGAAGCACCACAAAAAAATCAGTCGAAACAATGGGTGGAAGCTGGTGGAAGTGCTCCGAAGAAGGCGAAGACAGCGAAATCGGCTGGCTAGGTTATGGCCACTGTATTTTGGGATGTACACGGAATATTGCTCATCGATTATCTTAAAAAGGGATCCACAATCACAGGAGAGTATTATCGTGCATTATTGGATCAATTGGTAGATGCAATCAAGGAAAAACGACCACATTTAAACAAGAAAAAAGTGCTCTTTCTTAAAGACAACGCACCGGTTCACACAGCATTAGATACGATGCTAAAACTACGAGAAATCCACTTCGAATTCGTTGATCATCCACCTTCTAGTCCAGATTTAGCCCCTACCGACTTTTTCCTGTTTCCGAGCTCGAAAAAATGGCTCGCAGGAAAAAGATTCATCTTAAACGAAGAAGTGATTACCGAAACTAATGCGTATTTTAAGGAGTTCCCAAAATCGTATTATCGTTTATTCAGATTATCGTATATTCGTATATTCAGATGGTATAAAAAAGTTGGAAAATCGTCTTACTAAGTATATTGAGCTAAAAGGAGACTATGTTAAGAAATGAATGGTTTTTGAAAAAACAAAATCTTTTTTTCCTACTTAGGTAGCTTCAATATCAATCCGCCCTCGTATTTGGCAATAAAAGTTGTCTCTATATTTGAATGAAAACATTCAGGGAATAGGAGTCTCAAAAGATCGGGGTATATCTATTGTATTAAAGGCAAATCAGCTAGAAAATTCCCTAATTTCTCTAAAAAAAATTTGTTATTTTCATTTCACGATTATATTCGAGTGTGGAAAATTATAGCAGCGTTCAAATACAACGCTGGTAGAATTATCCTCAGTGTGCACAGTTTAACCTATTTAGCGTGCTCGAATTAACTCGAGCGCACAAGTTAAGGCATTAAAATAGTGAATCTGTTAAGGCTACATTTCGTATCAATGGAGATTATTAAGAATTTGGTCAGTAAATATAAGTCGACTGGCTCACAACATACTGTACCAATACTAACGAGTTTTTACGGTTACGTCGAACTGAAACCATGACTTTGTTACTTACTTTTTTAGTGCATGTTTACTGTAAGAAATAATGGTTTAGTTGTTTTTCGGTCCCTCAGCTCTCCATTTCTTTTAGGTGGTCACCGGCTGGTGAATTATTTAGAGTGTAAACAGTCGAGGCACTTACCACTGGGGAAGCTACCACCATGAATAAATTAGGCAGGATACAAAAGTTCACCCACCACTTCACATCTATGTGATGAGAGTGGCTGCATGTTCGACGGCAAAGTCTGTCAATTCTACGCAAGGCAGTCGGAGAACCATCTTCGTCTAATGCAACCTTAGTTTGGAGTGAGTTTGAACGACTGTGTCGATGCAGGAGTTCATGAACCGAACCAAGTCTTGTCGATCTTACTGGGAAGATCGCTTAGTGCCTTCCAGTCTGAGATCCTGGCCATTGCTATATGTGCGGAGATCAAGCTGGCCAGTGAGCTACGATACGTTACAAAGGCTTTCGCTTAGAAATAAGTTCCAATTGTTTTGGGTACCTGGACACTGAGGGATAGATGGTAATGAAACAGCGGATACATTTTCCGGAATCTTACTGTGCAGCAACACTTTCTACCATTCTCAATCCAATCAAGGATTGGGAAATTGCCGGAAGCTTGTAAAACTGGAATGCTTAAAAGGGACTTAATCATTCTAGGGTGGCGACCAGTTCGCAATTTGGCTCCATTCTGAGGCTCGCAAGTATGGCAGGCCGGTCTTAAAATTCCTGATGTAGTTTCTTACTGGTCATCGTAGACTAAAAGCGCATCTGAAGATTATGGCGGTCACATACTGTATGAATGTGGGATTCTTGATTAATTTAGGTGGACATAGGGTCTCACTTGGTAACATATCCATCCTTATGGCTTAAGATCTGCTGCTGTTCATTAGCAAGGCAGCAGGACACTGCTATCCATGGCATCTATTGTGACCCTTTTAAACAATATATTTTATGGACGACGTATTCATTTTGTAGTTCCTTCGCAGTATCGTCAACATTATCATCACTCCAAGCAGGCACTAATGCAGAACACTGCGATCCATGGGATCTCTTGTGCTCCTTTTAGTCTATAGATTCTGCAACAAATCTGCTGCTTTCCTATAGTTTCTGCAGCAGATCTGCTGCTGTTCATTACTATAGTCTAAAAGGGGCACAATAAATCCCATGGCTCGCAGTGTCCTGCAATAGTGCCTGCTCTGAGTGATTATAATGATGATGATACTGCGAAGGAACTACAAAATGTATAGGTCTTGCATAAAATATATTATTTACCTCATATAATACTGAATATTATAAAGCACAAAAGTTTTATGCTGCCCTAGTTTACACTACTAGTGACTACTACGTCTAAAGAAATCAATTGTTTTCCACTAATTTCACTATCCTATGTATGTGACACTCACAACGATTTGAAATAATTTTCTTTTTTTTTCACCACAAACAACACTCAAAATTTGATACCACAAAAGACAGTCAGTCATTCGGTGTCACTGTCATACACACTCATTTGAATATTGACAAATTTTTTTTTTGTCATTTTCAATATTCTTATGATATGACATTTTCGGTGAAAGTAAATAAAACTGTAGCACAGTACTGACAGTGGCGCTGACATGTGAACGACGATTCGTGAATGATGAATGACGGTAAAATCAAATATTTTTTTTAGTTTTTTAATTTTTTCATAATGATACACTCATACATATAAAAATAAATATTGAAAACTAATTAATAATAAAATATAAAAAAATTATTTAAGTGTCAGATATAATGCAGCCATCATTTCATGACTTTAAGGTAATAATTTCTTTAACAAACAGCAATAGCGAGTTTTTCTGAATCACGACAGTGCTTCCTTTAGAAAAACATAATATCTCTAGGGCTTTTTCAAAAAGATGTCAAAAAATACCTTTACTTTCAAAACACATTTTACTGATGTAAGCTCCTAGTAATAAAACAAACTTATTTACGATATGCTATTGAACATGTTTATACCGACGGAGGCTTTACAGAAATATTTGTCCGTAAACAAGACAAATTTAAAACACCAACACCAACAGCCATAAGTAACATTCTTTCTATTTAAACACTAACAATGAAGAATAGCTTTAATATGAATAATAATACTAATGGATCTTCTAACTAAATTGTATATGTACACTCACATACATAAGTATATATACAAGTACGAAACCATTTCAATGTAAATGTCTATAGAAAACGTATTCATATGAAATCCATCAATTGACGAAGTGAATTATTTGTGAGAATAAATCAAAAGAATCAATGCATGTTTGCAGCCCAAAAAATAGTTTCAAAGAAAAACTGTATTGACATAACATACATATGTATTTATTAGAAGTAAAATGTATCAAATAATTAAATTTATTAGGAAACCACGTTCTATTTTGAGAAAAATTTTACACAACCGGCTCAACTGTTTATGAACGTTTGATTTGAATTTATTCATGTTGTAAGTGGCAAGGAAAATATTCGCGGAAAGATAGTTCCACCGACAAACGGTGCGGCAAAATAACAAATTATCTTTTTAATTCGTTGTGCGTTTCTTTATGGTTTCCAGATTCAAAATTGCAGAATTCTTGGCATTTATAGAAAAAATCTTGAGTTTTGTTAAAAATCTTAACAGTCAAAAATATTGGGTGTTCGAAATCCTCGGATACAAAAAGTCGGCGTAATATTTCTGGCAGTACTAAGTATATAAGGCAACACTTCAGTAGGCAACGGGCGTTGAAAAGTGGATCACGTACGACAATAATGTGTGAAAAGGATTATAGACTCAGCACGGCGAAGCTTCGTAGACGGTCGCGGAGCCAGGATTGAAACCAAGAAAGGTAAAGCTAGTATATAGTGGGATTGGAAGGGAGCTTCTACAACCTGGTCAAACGATCGATTCGATTCTGTCAACAGTTAACGAGATCGAAGCAAGCAATTCAATTAAAATTCCAGAATTGTCAACATAAAAAGAATTGTCAAGATAACGCCACACACATCTTTGATGACCCGATAGAAAGCGAGAGGACTTGGCGGCGAAATTTTCATGTATCCACCATAAAACCTATACCTTGAACATTTTCTGCAGAACTCTCTTAATTGTGAAAATTTAAATTTCATAACGCAATTGCTCAGAAAGCCCAAAACGGAACATATTTGGTTTAATAAAGCTCGTTTCAAATACAGTGCACGCGCGATTATATGAACGACAAGCAACTAAAAATATAAACATTTTCTTCTTCCATTGCCTACTCTAAAATATGAACTTACTGTCAAAGCTTTTAAATAAGCTGTTCAAATATTAAAGCTTCTGCACTAAGCAAAAGAATATCATAGATTTCTTCGCATAATAACTTTATTTCTTTTTTTAAAATAAATTGATGCCACTCTTATAGAGCGTTCTCTGAGAAAGTTCGATATAAATCGAGAAAAGTGACTACCGACACCAAAAGCAATAAGTTTTGACACGAGCGCCTCTATTAAGACACTTGAAAATATCCAGACCACCTACTTTACTCCCACCAAAACCATGAATGGATTTCTTCCATCTCTCAGAGAGCACCGCCCGCAGGTGTCAGTAGAACGACCATTGCGGAAGACATACTGACGATCACTTAGACTCTAAATTGTTAGACTCTAAATACTTCACAAGGTGGCGATTAAACATACCCTTCATAACTGTGGAGAGTGCCAACAAGATTGGCATTATATTAGCAACCTTCCAGTAGTATGGAAAAATACTGATATGAAGCAATGAAATGGTTGGCTAAGGAACACGCAATCGTCGAAGAGCACAGCCTCAGCACCAGTGCTAGTAAGCCATTCGGGTCAGAAGAATTATTAACGTTGAGATTTGCAAGAACCCTTTTAACAGTACGAGCTCGAAGGTAACATATATACTAGGCATAGTTGCTGCTACACTTTCAAGTATTTTTTCTCCGTCACTCCTCATATTGGCTTTCCACAAAGCATCTATTGCTTTGTTTCAGTTTCTTTAATCAATTTGACATTTCAAGCTAAGTAGATGATTAATCCGCTGTAGCTTCCACCATATGATTTTTTTTTGTGTAGTGGTGAAGATCCTTGCTAATTGGTGGTGATCTTTACTTTAACATTGTAATTTTTTCCCAGTAGGTGGCGTGTTTTTCCTGATCATTCGTCTGATGTTTGTCGTCATCACCAGAGTTTTGCTAGAAGGATCAGGGGGTCTTTTTTCCTTATTTTTTTTAGATGGAGTTGTCTAGAGGGAAGAAGTTGAAGCCTTTTCTTATTATTAAACATTCGAAACCCACCGCTGGGGCTCGAACCTTTGTTTGTGTTGTTATGCGTGCGCTCTAACCACTACACCACGCCACTCCCACTTTCAAGTATACTTGTGAACAAATGTTTGAACTTTCAGCCGGGTTTGCTTCGAACTAGCGCTATTCCTAAACCTTTTAACGAAAGACTACAAAGATTTACTTTCCCTAGTAAAAGTAAGGACTTTTGTACGAAAGCGCTGCTCGTAAGGAGCATTTCCGCGCCTAATTACTGCGGCACGCAAAGATCACGCCTGTTTTAGTAGCGAATCAGTAAAGTCGCATCTATTGCTGCGCCAATGCTTCTTCTCTCGAGCTGACTGCTAGTCTGCACGTCTGATTGAACTAAGATTTATATCTTGATTTAATCAAAATCTGTTGATTTAATCAAAATAGTTTCCCAACTGGAGGTGAGACATTATGAAAATAATACTACAATGTTCAGAATAACCGAGAGGTGCAATAACCTCAACTTCCTACATTTCGGGGTGTAGAAGAATGATTTAATTTCCAGTTGATCAAAGGTTGTTAGCATAATACATGTGCTTTAAATACCTCAAAGTAAACAGGCTACAGGCCCTATATCGCACGATCTTGCAGTTCAAAAACAAAATTGTTTTGTAAAATAACACCAAAATGTCGTTTCAATAAGTCGATGATACACAATTCACAGTACAATACTTACTGAACAATTATCATTGTACATCCTTCACTGTACACTATTCACTGTACACTATACACTGTTCATTGTACACTGTACACTATACAATATTGTACACTGTACACTGTTCACTGTACACCATTCACCGTTGGCTAACAATTCACGTCAATGAGACAACTTCTTTGAATGCAATTTGTCTCATTTGATTTTCGTAGATTGTTTTCTCTTCATATTCGAAAATTTTACCCGCTGGTGTACCCATTTATGTTCTACTCTACCAGGATAAACAAGAGCATTTTTTACATTTCCATCAAGAAAAACGTTCATTTGATTTTTTTCCTTTTTTTTAATGTTCTGTTACCACTCTACCTCTTAGTAATTTTTTTTTTTTGTGTTTCTTTTTAATGTAATTTATTTCATTGGGGAATAACTGTTATTATAAATATATAAAGTAATCTATCAAACGGTAATTTTAAAATACAAAAAAAATGCAAAAAACAAAATGAAAGAGAGGAAAAGGAAACAAACAACAGGTTTTATGTTTTATTACATTCAATTCTATACGCCAAATTGTGGCAAAAGTAGCTTTAAATTGTAGGCAATATTGGATGAATTTAAAAATTATTAAGATTTATACTCGAGAATATTATGATTAATCAGGAATGACACCAAAATTTATTCACATTTTCATGGGTTTTTTTAACTAAGGCCAGCACTCATGCGGTGCACTGTGCTAGTACTAGGAAAATAGGTTGTGGCAAGGAGAATATAGGGAGTAGTGTTTATGGACGTTTGATTTGAACCCATCCATATCGTAAGTGACAGGAAAAACTTTCTCGAAAAGATCGTTCCACAAACTAACGGTGCGTCTAAAGAACGATAATGCGTTGTGCGATTCATCGCACAATCAATTCCAAAGGAATATGTTCTACGGTAAAACGAGTACTGCGTGCAAATATATGATTATGCTGAATCAATTCCTTAATTTCGTTAGAACTCATCTCATTATAGTACCGATAGAACAATGAAACACACGCCATATTGCGACGATGCTCCAAGGAATCGATAAAGTTGGCTACAGTCATTAACAAGCACCTTCGCCCTCTCCTGCACGCGGTCGAGAAGTCCCAAAATAGACTTTGAAGCACCGACCCATACATCAAAGTTGTTGTTTGGGTCGGATATAGGTTTTGTAAATATTGAGAAGGTCACAATGAATCCTCACGCTTAGAACATCAAGGGGATCTGCCTCCTCAATATCTACATTACCAATAGTAACAGACGACACCACACCACCACGCCTGTGTCAGAAAACAACATTGGATCTTACGCGCATCGCACGACTTCTCTCGGAGATTTTAGCCAAGTCACTCATGAGTATGTCATTAATATTTCGTCTTTTCGCCCCTATCTCGACCTACCATCAAAGGAATATGAATGGCAAATGTTGCTGAAGTCTGCGAAAAAAAATATATAGGATTGGAAGTTAGAAGAATAAAGTCATTAAGAAATAGTAGGAATTTATCTTGAATTCGTCGGATGAGATCCCACCTATAACCACTCTTATAGAGCGATCTCTGAGAAAGCTCGATATAAATCGAGAGAAGTGACTATCGACACCAAAAGTGGTACTTAAGTTTCGATACTAGCGCCTCATGCCAAATTCTATCAAACGACTTGGAAATATCTAGAGCCACAACTTTGCTCTTACCAATCCCATGAATGGATTTGTTCCACCTCTCGGAGAGTACCGCCAGCAGGTCGCCAGTTGAACGGCCCTTACGGAAGTCGTATTGGCATTCGTTTAGCATATTTTTGGATTCCGAATATTTCACAAGGTGATGATTCACCATACTTTCCATAACTTTGGAGAGTGCCGAGCAGACTGCTATTGGGCGGTAGTTTTCAGGGTTGGTAGCCTTACCCGTTTTAGGGATCTGCCTTACATTAGCAATCTTCCAGCAAGATGGAAAAATACAGGCGCAATATGATGCACTGAAAAGGTTGGCTAATGGACGCTTTCGAGTACGGGCAGTGGTTGGAGGCTCTCCGGCAAGCGAGAATTACTTGCAAATAATTCAACCAAAAGGTTTGCTTGCTATACCAGGTTCGTAAATGCTTAGTCATTCTTTAAAAGAACTGGATTTGAACAGGCGCTATTCCTGAGTCATTTAAAGAATGGCCAAAAACTGTTACTTCCCCTAGGAAAAGTAAGAACTTCAGCACGAATGCACTTATCGTAAAAAGCTTTTTCACGCCTAAGTTTGCGTAGCTAATCTGTAAGGTCGCATTTATTGTTGTCTCCATTCCTGAATACTACCTCTCTAGATCTGACAGACAGTCTGTACGTCTGATTGAACCAAGACTTATTTCTTGATTTAATCGAAATCTTTTTGGATGGAATAAACATATCCATCCACAACTTTATTATTCTAATGACCATCTCTGCCGTCGCATCGACATTTGAGTCAAGGAAACAAAGCTTCTAATTAAAATGCCTAAAGAAATCATTGAGCTCAACCCAACAAGCTTTTTCGTAGACGAAAACAGAGCGTCTCTTAGCTGTAGGTGAGACGTCATGAAGGGCGGAGAACGAAAAAGAGGTAAAAATGATACAATGATCTGAGTTACCAAGAGGTGCAAGAACCTCAACTTCATACTTTCCAGGGTGTGAAATGAGGAAAAGGTCGAGGGTGTTATTTTGATGCCCATTATGTGCGGAAAATAGCTCAATGTATTGGCCTTTAGGAGTTGTGCGGCCAGAATGGCGTTTGTGAATATTGGAATCACCAGCAACAACAATTTCACTGTTCGCGCACACGTTTTTATCTCCTTTCTTATGTGCATGGCATAGGTTCCAATCGTCGGGCATGCGTTCCTCCAACCAAAAGCTGACAAGAGGTTGATGTATGCTCCCTATCAACTCATCGCCTCCAGTCTTACACAGCTCAGCCAGCAATCCATCGGCTCCGGCAGCCTTATTATTCTTCAATCAAGATATTGTTGTTTTGACCTCATCTTGGTTAGGTGGTGTACACTCAACACCATCATCTTTGATTGGAATATTGGTATCTTCAACATCGCCGCTCTCATCAGATACCAACTGATTTAAAAAATTATCCTTCCAAATCCTCAGTACAGTTGCCGGATCAGTCACCAGATTTCGATTTTCGTCCTTGCAAGAGGAAATACCTGTACCAAAGCCGGCTGTTCGTCACCTTATTCTTTGGTAAAATTTTCGGATTTCATTTCGACTGTTGAGCATCTCAATTTCCTCACAATCACGTCCTTCCATTTCTTTTTTCTTGCGTCGGAAAAGATGTTTCTGCTCTCTCCTCTTCTACCGATATCTCTTCCACGATTCGCGTTGCTACAGCCTACAATGTTGCCATATATGCAGCGTTTATCACTTCGGTAGCGTTGCGACACTCCTGGTCGTACCATGGGTTTCTTTGGAGAGGTTTTTGAAACACAAGTAGAGTTCCAGCAGAGTACATGCAAATGACTTCTTTCGTGGCTATGGATTACCTGAGGAGGAGGAGATCGTGGTCCACTTTGTCTGCCAGTACCCGTCTCTCTCACGGCGTAGGCTTCGCACACTGGGCTATCCCTTTTTCCATGGCCTATCGGAGCTATCAATCCTTGACATCAGGCTAGTTTCTAATCTAATCTAGGGAAGTGCTTTTGTGCGGTGCCTCTGTTTAATCATCAGGGCTCTGGTGAAGAAAACAGGGACAACGCGTTATGTGGTATCACGACGAACTGCTATGCGTGCTCAAGTGTGCCTCGCTTAGTGAGGCGTTTTATCGGCCTATTATATGGTAAAATTATGTCCTGTGTCTTACCTTTATTTTCCACCTGTCAAAGTATTTGCAGGTTAGTTTCACACTATCCTCCATTCTTTTGATTATCGCGTAAAAAGCCATTTCATGATTTCTGGGAACGGTAATATCCGATATGTAGATCGAGTAAAGAGTTGAAGAAAATACTGACCTTCACGGAAGAACCGCAAGTATCTGCCGATTAATAGATAGTATGTTATCGATAGATACAACATAAGAGCGTTGCTCCAAAAAACTCCTTTTAATTTTATGCAGATAAGTTGGAAAGTGAAATGTGTCAAGTTTAAAAAGCAGACCATCATGCCAAATAGTAGCGAAGGCCTTTTCGACATCTAGAAAAATAACGCCAGTACTCTTTCGATTCATTTTGTTACAACTCCTTTCAGTGATGTACAGTAGAATGCTCCCTGCGAAATCCAAACTGTAGCGGGTTAATAATATTATTCTGATTAGAAAAATCCAAAATTCTCAATCAGTTTATCTTCTCAAACACCTTGCTCAATAGACTTAGAATGCTGATGGGCCAATAGCTGGAAGGTAATTTAGGATCCTTCCCCGGATTAGAAATTTGGATAACTTTAGCCCTCGTAAAAATTTTAGGAAGATAACCTTGCAATAAACAGGAATTGAAAAGTTTACTTAAAATCTCAGAAAAGTTCTTGGGCATATTCTTAAGAATAATGCTATTAACGCCATCCAAACCCGGGGCATTATTTTTCTTTAGTAACATGATAAAGAATTTAACTTCTGCTAGATCGGTGAGTTCTACATATATAAGATCTATCAATAATTCTGTCGCTTAGATTATGAATAAATTCTGAGACTGCAGAGTCCGTAGGAGAAGAATTATACAAAGCGTCTGCCACGGCATTCGCCTTTTCAGACCCCATGAATATTTCTTTAATCATAAACCTTCAGTTTTCTTTCATTATCTTTATGATCGACTAGGATTAGGATTAGTCTGCTTTTAAGGGCTTTGAAAAGCGAATTATTCGACGGCGCTTGTTTAAAATTCGACGGCAATAAGTTCTGATTGAATAGATGACAGTGCACTGCACTGAAATTACAAAAACTCCCGTAATTACAAAACAACCCTCATGTAAAATCAACAGATATGTTGCTGATGTTGGTGGCCATCATGTAGTTCTTCTTAGTATTGTTGATGCATTCTTCACTAGCTGGTTATGTCTATTTTGGCCAACACTAAAATAACCCCCACCTACATACGTATGCCTTCTATACAAACATTTCCTCCTGTATGTCTGTTACGTATACTTTACCCCAAACATTGTTGTTGTTGTGTAGGGAATTATTTAGGTAACAGACATGTTTGGGGCATATGGATAATGTGATGACGATGGTAGGCTGCATTTGCTTTTCAAAGTTGCTTTTTTTCATTTCATTGTAGATCATGATGATGATGCTGTTGATGACGATACCATACATATTTGTTTCGTCATCAATCATTTTAGGTTTTGTTTCAATTTATACTATGGTAGTCGTTGTTGTTATCACTGTTGTAAAATTTTCCATATACCATAGACTAGAAATATATGTAAATGTTCTCTATGTATATACTAAGAATACGATTGCCATTAAAGTACGCACGACGATAACAAGTTATTGGCTTTGTTAGTAAGCTTTCAATATCATTGCCTTTATTAGTCTACTTGGTTCTTGTTTGCATTGACAGAATTTTCTTTGCCCTCTATTGTTTTCAATTGTCTTTTCATCCGTAACAATAAGAAGAAGAAGAATACTTATGGCATTATTCTTGTATTTTATCACTCTGTTGACCTTCTGGAATAAATGTTTTCTCTCTATCTCTTGTCTCTGATGCCCGATGTTATTGCTGTTGATTAGCCATATTTTCATTTCTATTAACAGTTTTAATATTGTGTGTGCCCTTTCACCGCTATTACTTTTTCATAATTTCCATTCAATTCAAAAGGGCCAACCAACCAACTCTATTGTTTATTGTGGCCATGACTACCAGGTTGTAACAACTTTCAACGATAACATCGTTATAATAATCATTGAGCCCATCTCTTAGAGCAGGTGAGGCAAATGAATAGAAGTTTTATTATACTTAAAACTTCAACTGCTTCTTCACTATTTTATTACTCTCCTCCTTAACATCCTGATTTACCATTTGATTGTTTGCAAGTATTTCCTTTAATTTTTTTCCTCAACTGTCACTTTTTTTTTATGGCTTAAGCTGTTGCTTTTACTCTTGTTGTTATTATTGCTGTTGGTTTATCGGAAGTTGGATTTCAAAATATTCATCCATTTGATTCGTTACGACATCTTGTAGACATCCACGCAAATAAATAACAGAAAACAACAACAATAATCATAATAAAAAATAATATAAAAAAGTACTCTACGACAGCAACAACAATTTGTTATTCTATCGAAATCTTTAAAGTGATGTGCCTGAGGTTGAAGAATGGTAAGGAGAGGGCAGAATGGTTGAGAAAAGAAATCATGAAGAAAATACAATCATTAATAATCCAAGTTTATATAACAGATTCATGGTGTTCATTGCTAAAGCAACAGGAAATAATAATAAGAATAATAAAAGAGCAACAATTACAATTACAACAACAACAACAACAACAACAACAACAATAGTAACTATGAAAATATTTAATAAACAACAACAAAGTAAAAAGTATAAAAATAATAAGGAAAACATAGAGAAAAGGCAAATAAGTATGAAATTGACACATCATAAGCAAAAACGAAAAACAAGTCTGCCATTCCTCTTCTCTACTCTTCTTCCCCTGTTTTATTTTGCTCATTTTCTGCCTCATCTCTTCTTGTTAACAGGCATATTCATCTTGTCGTTAAATTCCTCTTTATTTCATTTAAATGATGACAATTTAGCGTTTTTGCTATATATATAAAGACATTTTTACAAATTACAGCTTCCGTCTAGTAGTCTAGTAGAAAAATAATTATTGATATTGACTTTTTATATATAGTGAATAAGTCCTCAATGTTGTCTAGTTCTAAAAGGCTGGATATGGCAACACATACTTTACTATTGTGAAATTTACAAGCCAAAAAATAACGTGGAACAATGTTCTGTTGTGTTCTGTTGAAACTTAAACCGTAATCTTAAAAATCTAAAAGTTTTCATCTCTGGTCTATATTAAAGCAATTTGTAGATACAAGCAAATTTTGAATTTAACGGAAAAGTTATATTTTATATTCCGGTATACATTTTTCACTTCCTATATCAAATTTAAAAATTTTGAATTTACGGTAAGTTATATATACTACATCCGGTATAAATTTACCATTTCCAGCCTAAAATTTTAAATATTTGAATTTAACTGAAATTTGTACTTTACACTTCCGGAAATAACTTTGTCATATCCGATCTGAATCTGAAAATTTTGAATTTAACGGAAAATAATCTTTTGTACTTCCGGTATAAATTTCATTTCCGGTGCTAATTTGAAATTTTTGAATTTAACGGAAATTTTAATTTCCTACTTCCGGTATACATTTTGTTTAATTTCCGGTTTGAAATTTTAATTTAACGGACATACAGGCGCAAATTTTTCATCTCCGGTTAACAATTTGAATTTAACACACATGCAGGTGCAAATTTTTCATATCCTGTCTACTTCTAAATTTTTTGAATTCAATGGAAATTTATATTTTTACACTTCCGGTCTGAATTCGAACATTTTGAATTTATCGGAAAGTTATTTTTTATACTTCCGATGAAAATTTCTCATTTCCTGTTTGAAATTTGAATTTGGCATTCTGGTGCAAAATTTTCATTTCCGGTCTGATTTGAAATTTTTTGGAATTTAACAGAAATTTATATTTTTATACTTCCGGTCTGAATTTGAAAATTTTAAATAATATAATTTTAAATTTCCGGTCTAATATTTGGTATACATTTTTCGTTTCCGTTCTGATTTATAAAAATTTTGAATTTAACGGAAATTTATGTTTTTATACATCTGGTATAATTTTTATTTCCGGTCGGAATTTTTGAATTTTCGAATTTAATGTAATCTCTTTATTTTATTCTTCCTGTAAAAGAAAATTAACTTCCGGTTTGAAATTTGAATTATGTATTTGAATTTAACGGACATTCCGGTGCAAATTTTTCATTTCCGGTCTGATTTGAAATTTTTTGAATTTAACCGAAATTTAGATTTTTATACTTCTGGTCTGAATTTGAACATTTTGAATTTGTCAGAAATTTATATATTTTATACTTCCGGTATAATTTTTAATTTCCGGTCTGATATTTGGAATTTAACAAAAATTTATAACGGAGCTATGCGCAATTGTTTGGGATGTAGAAACTGCCACAAAATGTAAACGGTAAGGGAGTTAAAAGAAGATGTGGACATTTTTATATGAATTAAGACAACTTAACTCATTTCTCGACTTGGTTATTCTGATGGGCAAGCAAATTTTTTTCATTGTTCACATTAGTATGAGTTGGTCCAGAAAATTTACTGATCTTTAAATTACGAGATAGCCCGTATATATTTCACTCGTAAAGCTGATTTTGGTATATGAGTCTGTCGTTTGGAATCCATACTATCGGAGTCAGATTGACTCATTTGAGTCAATACAAAGATAATTTTTGTTATTTTGCTTGCTGGTTTGGAATGACATTATGATTTGCGAGAACAATCGCACTTGAAAAGAGAAGAGCAGTTTTGGGTATTTCTTATATTCTTATTTGTCCTTTGGCATGGGATTTTCAAAGGACTAATTATGCAATATTAGAAATTTTTTAGCGTTTTATTAAAGTTATATGTAGTCAGCATTGTTCATCATAAAATTATCGAGAACAATTTTTTATTTTCCTTCTAGACTTACGAGAATAATAAAAGCTCAAGAACAACAGCATCATGTTAATCAGAATCATTTGAATTTTCAGTACAAGAATACTCGCACATACATACGTGCGCATGCAACACATACTAATACAGGTATTGTTTTAATTTCCGGAAATATTTTCTTTCGTTGTGTGTGTGTGTGTGTATGTGTGTATATATGTTTGTGTGTTTGAAAAGGATTTAAAAATTAGTCACACAAATATGCTTATGAGAAGATATTATCCTTAAACGCTCTTTTATTATAGACTCTTTATAAAAGGAGCTCCGAAGGAATAAAAGTTTATTTTTATTTTTTATATTTTCTTTTTTTTATTTCAAAACACTTGATTACCGTTAGAACGTACTCATTTAAGTACTTCAATTAATGCATTCAAATTAAATCGTTCATTTTATGTTTGTTTATGAGCATTTTAATGAACTTAATCTTTTAAATGCTTTTTGACAATTTAACGATTTTCCGATTTAACGATTAACTTTTTAAATGGCATTTTAATTGAGCATTTAGATATTTTAAATTATGTTGTAAATAAATTAATGAAATTGCTAATTAAAGACACTTAACAATACGAGTGTTGTTGTTTTAGGTCCTTATAACTTTATAAATAGGCCACCAAATACAATAAGTACACATTTTTTTCAAAAACAATAACATTTTACTAAAGAAACGAACCACTTTTTCTATACGTTTGTAATATTCACATTATTAATATCATCATATCGACCAGGCACTATTGCAGGACTCTGCGAACCATGGGATCTATTGTACCACTTCCGGTCTATAGTATCTTCAGCAGATCTGCTGCCATCCTAATGAACACCAACAGATTTTAAACTATACTGGTGGAAATGTTACCATGTGACACTCTATATCCCTATCAAGAACCCCAAATTCATACAATATGTGGTGCGCTGTTTCTGATGTCTGCGAGCAGCACATTCTACAAACATCCACATCTGTGACGGCTATCCTCTTCAAATACTCTCTTAGTCTGCAGTGGTCTGTAAGGAACTCCGTAAGGAGTTTCAAGTCCGGCTTGCCATACTTGATAACTTAGGAACATGATCGCCGCCTTAGAGTGGCGAAGTCCTCTTTGAGCCTTTCGGTGTTTTAACCATCTGGCAATTTCCCTATCCTTTATTGGATTGAGGATGTTATTGAGTGGTGCTGGACATTAAGGTTCCAGACCAATGTAGGGTGTTACAAAACCTTTTCTAGACAATGCATCCGCTGTTTCTTTCCCACAGTGTCCAGGTACCCAAAACAACTGAAGCTTATTTCTAAGCAAAAGCCTATGCAGCGTATCGTAGCAATATTTGACCGGTCTAGATGTCATACTAATCGAGCGAGCGGAGTGCCATTAAGGCAGTTAGAAAATGTATTAATGGTCTTAGCCGTGAACTCGCAGTCTAGGCTGATCTCCGCACATATAGCAATGGCCATGATCTCAGCCTAGAAGACACTCAGCGATCTTCCCAGTGGGATCGACAGTTTCGGTCGGGCCCATAAGCACTAGCACCAGCCATCGATATACCAGTTTAGATCAAAGTGAGTTCGGAGTGAGAACTAAGGCTCCATTAGATCAACAATCCCGGTCATGACATCCAGAACCGAAGATGGTTCTTCAACCAGCCCGCATAGAATGGATAGACTTTGTCGTCGAACATGTAGCCACCCTCATCACATATATGTGAAACGGTGTGAAAACACTCAAGGCGATTTCCCCATCCTTGATTAGATTAAGCATGGTAGTAAGAAGTGCTGTACACTAAGGTTCCGGACCGATATAGGGTGGTCTGGTCAATGCATCCGCTATGTTATCAGCATCTATTCCACAGTGTCTAGGTACCCAAAGCAACTGGACTTTATTTCCAAGTCGACAATAAGTGGCTTGGCTATTGAATTTTCAGATGAAGTGCAATGTCTGGTGATCATTCTGAATCGGACTCATATGAGAGGGAAATATTTGTTTTATATTCCAACACGGCGATCAGGGCACATTATGCCTGTTTGGTACTGGTCCTTCGTTACTATGTTTAAACCAATACTGACATATGCTGCCTTGGCGTGATGGCTTAGAAAAGAGCATGGCAATACGCGGGCTCTACTGAGTAGAGTCTATCGCTTTAGTAGTGCAATGAGAACCTGTTCCAAACTTGTTTTTGGGGCCATCCAGAACATAACTCCAATCTACATTTCGGAAATAAAGAAAGCAAGTAAAAGTGCTCTTAGATAGCCTGGTGTCTCCAGTTTTATGACTGGCGACATTGAGGTACACATGATACGATATTTCGCCTATTTGATGGTGATCCCCCCGTTTAGATAAATGATTATATTTTGCTCACTTTGATACTAGACCGGAACTTTCAGGTCCTTTTACGCGAAAAGAATTGATAGTTGATAAATTGGGTGGGGTAACCAGGTGAACCAGGTTTGGATCAAAACATACTAGAGGTGAAGTAGTTGATCCCATATTCCAAAGGGCTTTGCCTATGGGCAAATACCCTTTGATTTTCCAGGCGGAGACTTAGTCAATCTTCACGTTCGTTAAGGAATGTGTAAGGAGAAAATCTAAAGAAAATTTTTAGGTGATGTCAGATAGATAGGCGGCCTTTGGAGCTTTTTCATCCTATGATTTTAGATCTAAGGTTGTTTTGTACTGCATGACAATGAATTTTGAGTTCATAACATGGTTCCTAGTCATGAGAGCCATACTAAAAACGAAAGGGTTAACTTTTTAGAGAAGAGGGAAAGCTATCGACTTTTTTGCATGAGAGCCATACTAAAAACGAAACGGTTAACTTTTTAGCGAACAGGGAAAGCTATCGACTTTTTTACGCTTGAACCATTTTTTGGTGTTCCTGTTTGATACGCAAGGAGGAGAATTGACTCCTGTGCTAAAGAAGGGAATTCGCTCCGTTTTAGAAAAGTGCCAACGGTATAACCTACCGCTTTCTCCCGGTAGATCCAGAAAACTATTGCTGCTCAATAAGAGCGAGCTCAAGGTACTAACGGCTTTATTAACCGGGCATTGTAATCTTAGATACCATCAATGTATTTTTGGAAATGTTATGCATGATCGGTACAGATTCTGTGAGTGGATGGTGTGGTGACTCCAAAAGTGATATTTCTTCTCTTACTAAATACTGGCTCTATGCGTAAACTTAATCTGGTGTAATAAACTTATGGCGCTGCACAAAAGATCCTTCGGGTCGAGTTATATAAAAGCAAAGGAGCTCTTACCCACAAAATTTGTTAAATAGGCCCCATAGCTTGTTAATTACACTATGCAACAAAAAGAATAAAGTTGAAATACCTGGGAGAAGAAACTATTTCGATACGAGCGTATTAGAAACAATGAAAATATTTTTTTTTTTTTTTTGAAATTTTCGAAATACCCCCAAAATCTTAAGTTACAGGTAAGAAAACGGTTTTTCGTTACTTCATGCACTTAAAGGCTAATTTTTTGGCAGATGCGTAGGTAAAGTTGAGGAATCTCTCGATCGCTCGACCAGATCTTTTGCAATCTTAACATATAGGATGTACTACAGGGTATTCGATGTTGATATCCAGATCTGTACGGACAGTTAGGCTGCAATGAGGTCACTCCCCGGTTTCTACTCGACATTGCAACTGGTATGTAGGTGAATGCCGGGCATCTTTAAACGAGATGGCGAGACATTCAGACAAGAGATTATCTGGGTTAGGGGTCACTCTGACACTAGTGGAAATTGTGTGGCGGACGGTTGACCACCTGGTTGGTATGCCACTTTCCTCTTGCAGACTTCTGGTTCTGCGAAACATGTTGGGCAGGGCTCAGCAAAGGTGGGAGAAGGAACCCACCTGATCTGTATCGAGACAAATCGGGCTCTGATCGGGCTCGTTCGGTGTCTAATACGGGCATGCCGTGAGATAAGCTAAGAATCCTGGTGGCTGTTATCACTGAGCACTGGGTGGCTAATGCGCACGCTAGGATACTAGTCTACCTTTCACTGACTAATCTAAGAGTTGCCATAATGAGGAAGAAGAGGAGACTGTCGAACATTTCCTATGTCAGTGTCCGAATTTTTGGGACATTTGGATTGTTTTTCTTGGCAGTCGGTACTTGTATGCCCTATCAGACCTATTAAAAAAATGCCAGCAGGCTGTCTTCCTTTGCGCATACGTCTGTTTGGATCGTTTCGGGCCGGGATGCAGACACGTAGGTCCACCTGGACGCTACAATTTGTGGGCATTACAGTGGAATCAGAATTGGACCCAAGTATGCTGGACTACCCATTATAACTAACCTCTGGGTATTCTGGTGTCCAATTGAAAAGAAGGAGACATTTAAGATCTAACCAGAGAATTTATTCTGGTATCGCAGGCACCAAGTGTAGACAAAAATGACAATCCCTGCTAGACATGTGCAGGTACATAATTCGTTCGAAAATCAAATTTTCTTACATCTATAATCACGCCATTTCTTATCCTCTTTATAAGATCCAGTCAGCTCTTAAAGTTCAACTCTTTTAACAATTATTTTTCCAATATCTGTTAAATTTTAATTTTATTTTTTCACATGAAAATATAGAAAAAAAAGAAAAATCAAAATTAAATTTATAATTTAAATTCAATTGACTGTAGAAGCGCGTTTGTGCCCGTTTTAATTCAAACTGACATTTTTGTAAATGTGGTGGAAATTTTTATGCAAATTTTTTAAATTAAAAACAACAGTAAACATATTAACAATCAGCTCGTTTATGGATTTTCTTTGAAATATTTTCACAAAATAAAATGCCACACTCACACACACTCTCTTCCACTAACAAAAAAAAAATATTGTTTATGGAGAATAAAATATTAAAATAAAAAACATAAAAAAACAGAAAAATAGTCTGAAATCAAAATCAAAAATCAGTTCATTCATATACATGCATACATACATACATACTTACATATATACACACATACATACATATAATGCATAATTAAAGTATAACGAATACGACATTATAACGAGAGAGGGAGAGAGAGAGAGCAAAACACAAAAGGATTGAAGTAAAACACAGCACCCTTCCTCGATATGCTCTGTCGTCGGAAGAAGATTAAAAGGCATTTAAAATAGATTTACACCCCCTTCCCCTAACCACCAATATACTTAGAGAATAAAACAATTGTTGTTTTCTAGTAAAGAAAGATGATGATGGCGATGATGATAAAAAATTCTTTAATTTTCAACGCTTGTTATTATCGATTAAATAAATTTAAATGTCAGTTTAGTTGACTGTTAAAATAATTCTACCCGTTTGGATTGGAAACCGGCTTGAACGAATTTAATTTTAAATCTCCCCCTATCACATCGCATACCTAAAATGCTCTCATAGTGATAGTGATTCATACGCAACCTGCAACGGAAGGGTAAAGCGTTTGTTTTTATCGTTTTAAGAGGTATGAGAAAAAGTCAAGTTGCCTCATCGATGTATACTATTCATCGTTGGGTATCAGCACTGGACGTTCTTCTGTCTTAGGACAGAGAAAATTGTCTGTATATTAGCCCGAAGACCCGAATTAGTTCTTTTTACCAGACAATACCAAATGCATGCCACCAAAATTGAGTGGCATTACACTGAGAAAAGGAATGGGGTCTTTATGAGGGAATGGGGTCTTAAGCAATGAGAATTTCGAAAGAGGCCAAATATAGGGTGTTTTTTTACAGTTACACAAGTTTAAATCATAAAACAAAGAAATATATTTTTAAAATCGATACAACTGGTTTTGTTGGATAGACAATTTTATGACATTAATGCTTAAATATGATGTCGGCCAAGCTGAAACACCAATTTACACAAACTTTTTAGAGCAATAACTCTTCGAATGTTGATTGCCAGGAGTTCAATTGTCTCCGGTTTATCGACGTAGCAACTATCAGCTGTTAAATCATTTGTGAAATAAAGCAGTGTTGCCAACTCAAAGTTATGAACCTCTATAAAAACATCCTATACTTGGAAGTGATCCTTAATTCAAAGCTCTCGTGGGAGCGTAATGCCGAGAGTCGGATTAAGAAGGCATTATGTGTCTTCTACTTTTGTAAGACGGCCTTTGGGAGGAAATGAGGTATTAGACCCTATATTTTATGCTGGATGTATACCTTGGTGATAAGGCCAATCCATACCTATGGCGCTCCCGTCTACCCTTGAAATCAGGGAAACTGCAGAACATAGAGTTTTTCTTTGATGAACTTGGCCTCTGGGTCTCTCTCAGACCGACCGATTACTGCACTGTCGCCCAGACATGCATATCCCTTTGTGGGCCTTATAGAAATTGATAGATGAGTGGACGTTGAGCAATGTGGAACGTATGTCGTCTAATACTACCACTTACAGGATATCCATGCTCTGGCCTTCTCTGTCAGTGGAAAGGACCAGAAGTCTTCTGACTTTTGGAGGGTTTTTGGGAGGACGATTAAGCTTCTGGCGAGTGTAATTAGTGAGCACTGTATAATTAGACGTACATATGAAGGAATATATAGATTACCTATGTTATGGTGAGTCACCTTCTTTGTGACTGCCCTGCTCTAGGTGAGCTGACACTAAGGCATCTCGATGCACGTTTCATCCATGATCTGGACTGTCTCAAAGATATATCACTGACGAGTCTGGGGTACTGATTGGCTATCGCAAAGCTTACGTAATTTATACATTTAGATTTATGAAAGGCTTTCTGTCTCCCTCATCTGACTTTGGGTCCTTGATGGGATTTTGAGTTCTTGCTTGAGGATGCCTTAGGGCCTCAGAGTGCACTCACTAGCTGCAGGTGAACCATTTAACCTAATCTAACCTAACCTATTCATGATTGGCTATCCAAGCCAAGGCTGATCGTCACTACTTAATACACGAAGCGCTATATAAGTTCACCAAGTAAAGGTGTAATTTTTAAAATATGGTCTTTTGCTAAAACTTACTGAAAATAAATTTAAATAAAGCAGTTTGGAGTTTGACTTAAGGCGTTTTCTTTTATGGAAAAAATGTTGCACTTTGTTACCCTGTCTTTTTTTGTGTTTCTTTGTGTAAAAATTTAATAAAAAGAAAGGGTGCTGTGTTTGTCTCTAAAAATGTTGCCTTTAAAAAATGTTGATATTTCCTCATTTTTGCCAACATTTTATGACAGAGAATAAAAGAAATGCAGCATTTTTTTCAGAAAAGAATATGCCATTAAAATAGTTGTTGTGATTTAAAGATTGAACATGTAAGGCCGTTTGAGTTTCCAGCTGGGGTATTTTTCAGTCTGTTCAGGTTCGAAACTAAAGGCCTGCTTTCTTTGAATAAAAACTCGATTATATATTTTCGTGCTATTATTAACGAAAACGTTACATCTAATTTATTAATACATTTTTCAGGGTACTGTGAACGTGGTATATATATTGGCAAGGAACTAGAGGCGCAAAACAATCGATAGTACTATCGATAGTTTTGTTTTTGGCTGACCATCGATAGTTTTTTTCACTATCGATACTATCGTTAAATTCTAAGAGTAAATACGGAGACCACTAAATGTAGTCAAAGTCACATTTGCAAAAATTTGTTCAACGCAGATTGTTAGCCGTCTGTAAACTTTTATAGTTACACAGGGACACAGTTTAACAGTTTCTTATAATTCTATTTATTAAACTCAAAAAAAGTTTGAATTGTAAGTAAAATATGTTCGTACATACGATTTTACATTTGACCCAAACAAATTAATCTACATTTCGTCAGACCATATTTTGTTGTTCTAATTATTATGGGGCAGGTTTGCTGAGAAATGATACATTTCGAGGACTCTTACCATAAGTCAAGCTTCCATAAGATTTTTTTCTTATTGCACAACTTGAAACAGGAGAATAAGTTCATTTTTAAGGCTTTTTGATTACTTCAAGAGATTAATCTTTGAAGTACGAATTAAAAGTTGACAGTTGTTCTACGCTTTATTCCCATAGTCTTTGCAGTTTGCTTTCACTGCATCTTATTAATTACTTTAGTTTTGAGCACTTCATGGTCTGAGCAATTTTCACTATATATAAGGATTAATCTTCCATCAATACATAAAATCATATTACATCCTGGAAAAAAATTAAAGTGTCCCTATTTTTTGTTTCAACACTGTATATTTATTATTATTCTTTCCCTTTCACTTAAAATCTAATATTGCTACCACTAGGAGTACTTAAAAGAATCCGATAGTATCGATAGTTTTTTTGCAAACTATCGAAACTATCGAGTGGGTCGACTATCGATAGTTTTACAGCTCTACAAGGAACGCTCTTACACTCAATAAGACAACGACGACAAGAGGAATGCAAACCTTTTGTAGTCGACAATGTATAAACGCCAAATGTGAGAAGAATTCGGGATTTCTTGCATCTGACAAAAAAAATTACTATTCGGACGTCAAGATGAATTTGGGAGCTCTTGTTTTCCAGTGTAGTGTATGGTTATTAGAGGAATGCGGAAGCTTTTATAATCATTGACGAAAGTCGGGTAGACCAGCTCTTGCTCTATTCGTTTAATGTAAACACATACTGTTTGCTCATATGGTTATTTGTTATTGCTAACAGGTTGTTGTAATAGTTTTATTGTTAATAAGGTGGTTTTGTTAGTGTGATCTACACTAAATTTTATCATTATTAACAAATTCAGAATTCATTCCATTTATAAATTCATCTCTATTTACACATCGTACATCTTAAACGTAGTATATATGAAAATATTTATGTCTTCAAAGAAATGTCCTCTTCTCCTACCTACTATTTGCATTCAATACTACAAAGTGTTGTTTGGTTTTTTTCTATGAAAGAAATAATTTACATTTAAATTAATCAAATTAAACAGTTAAAATTTAACCATAATACATACGAGTAATATTAAGGAAATTCATTTAAAAATTTGTGTAAATTTGAAAGCCATTCACACACCAATAGTCAGTCAGTCAGTCAGTCATTTCTTTGAATGTAAAAGTAATTGAAATAAAAATTGTTTTTACACCAAAAAGGAAGAGATTTTGTGTAAATTGCTTGCTAACTGTTATCAGCATTTGGTTGTTTTGTTTTTGACCCCATCATAGCGCAACAATTTTAACAAAATTTCAGTTTAATTTTGTTGTTTTTTTTAACTTTTCCAAATGATTTAACAAACAATTTACATTTGTTATGCTTTAAGGGTTTAAACCAGAAGGAAACACTCAGGTTAAGAGATGACGACTGTTGAGCAAAAATTAAATTCATATGAAATGTAAGGATTTTTTAACAACACAGGTACTGAATAAGTCAAGGCCCTGTGTAGCTTAAGGCATTTATAAACTAGTATTGGAGTTCCAATTTTAGCAGTGTTGTCCCTATTCAAAGAGATCTTTGGAGAAGTACACATATGGCGGAATCTTTGACAGCGTTCTACGCACGCTGCTCTGATAATTACGGGTGCACTGAAATCTGCCACTTCGAAGACGTTGTTTGTATTACTGATTACAACTGCGATAAGGTTGAAGATGGCGAGGGCATAGTCTGGCAAAGGTTATTGGGTTATTTGAATACGTAGAGTGATTTACTGCACACCCAAAACCTTCCTGAACGAAATATTTTCTGTGAACATCTCACCAGAATCGAGCATTAGGCCCGGGGCTGTTGCTGTTGCTGTTTATACGGACGGGTCGAAGTCCTCGAAAGATATCAGTGCGGTGTGTTAATTCTTACACTAACGCCACTTACGAGGGCTGATTGACATTGAAGCTACCTAGCGCTAGATGGCAGCACAAATACAAACACTTTTTCTCTCTTGGAAATTACAATCTGTCAAACGTCAGCTGTTAAAATTTTAGCCAAATTCATCGATTAGTTTGTTTGTTGTAGTCGTTTGAAGTAAGCAACTTTTGTGTTTCTTGGAAAATGGCAAAAAGTGAATTTCGTGTAGTGATTAAACACTATTATTTGAAAGGCAAAACGGCGAAAGAGACAAAAGAAAAGCTTGATTAACATTACGGCGAATCTGCACCGTCAGATTATATGGTAAAATATTGGATTGCTGAATTTAAACGGGGCCGAACAAACACTGCGACAATGCCATCAACAGGAAGGCCAAAAGAGGTGGTTACTGAAGAAAATATCAAGAAAATCCTCGATATCGTTATGAATGATCGCCGGTTCAAAATACGTGAGATTGCTGAAATGGTAAACATATCATATGAACGTGTGTTCAACATTTTGCATGAACATTTGCATATGAAAAAGCTATCGGCAAGATAGGTGCCACGTTTGATCAGTGTTGAACAAAAACGAATTCGGCAGATCACTTCACAGCGGTGTTTGGACATGATAAAGCATAATCCTGCTTATTTTTGGCGTAGATTAATAACTGTTGATGAAACGTGGGTCCACCACTACACACCTGAAACCAAAAATCAATCGAAGCAATGGGTGGAAGCTGGTGGAAGTGCTCCGAAGAAGGCGAAGACAGCGAAATCGGCTGGCAAGGTTATGGCCATTGTATTTTGGGATGCACGGAATATTGCTTATCAATTATCTTGAAAGAGGATCCACAATCACAGGAGAGTATTATAGTGCATTATTGGATCAATTGTTTGACGCAATCAAGGAAAAACTACCATATTTAAACAAGAAAAAAGTGCTCTTTCTTCAAGACAACGCACCGGTTCACACAGCATTAGGTACGATGCTAAAACTACGAGAAATCCACTTCGAATTGATTGATCATCCACCTTATAGTTCAGATTTAGCCCCTAGTGACTTTTTCCTGTTTCCAAACTTGAAAAAATGGCTCGCAGGAAAAAGATTCATCTCAAACGAAGAAGTGATTACCGATTACCGAAACTAATGCGTATTTTGAGGAGTTCCCAAAATCGTATTATTCAGATGGTATAAAAAAGTTCGAAAATCGTCTTACTAAATGTCTTGAGCTAAAAGGAGACTAAGTTGAGAAAGGAATGGTTTTTGAAAAAAAAATGTTTTTTTCTTTTTTTCTCGTATATGGTTCTACAGATATAAGAAAATAAATAATAAATAATTTAATTTTGGTAATTCCTCCCATAAAATATCACCGCTATTAATATTTATATAAAAAATAAATAAATCTAAATAATCTTTATTAATTTGAAAAAAAAAATTACTAATTTGTATACAAATTATAAAATAATTAATAGAATAAAACAAAAATATATTTTTTTTATAAATATTCAGTGGAAAGTGTGAGCTGTTAAAGTGCGCTCGAATAGCCTCTTTTAACCGGTAAAGTTGCGCTATGTACGGACTTTTTGTTAACCGTGGCATTCCTTTCAAGCATTTAACAGTGCTTACCAGTGCTTTCCCATTCCCAGCAAATGCTGATCAGGCTTGACTGTCCGCTTTGGCTTATGTTATGGGTTCACTTCTTTTGTAGTCCATATATACAGGGTGTCCGGCGTAAAGGTATACTACTTCGCTTGTTTATAATTTTTGATTATATGAAAGAGAATGGATCTTATATTGATAAATATTTTATTTAATGTCGGCAATTATGTATGTAATACAATATCTAATAAATGGCCGTCTCTGTTAGCCTCACAAATGCGAGCCCTTTTGAGCACATTTTTCATTATATTCTCGCACATTTTTCATTACATTCTCACACATTTCACGCGGTATTTCATTAATTTCATCACGAATTTTTTGTTTCAGTTGCTCCAGCGTTTCAGGTTTGTTTGCATAAACCTTGCTTTTCAGATAACCCCACAAAAAGACGTCCGGAGCAGTCACATCAGGCGACCGTGGAAACCAATCAAAATCAAAATGAAATAATTTGTTGTGAAAAGAGGTCTCGCAGTAATTCCATTGTAACCACATGTTAGTCAAGCCCAAAGCATACCGTTGTGGTGTTAAAAAGTTTTTAATCATATCACAAGATCCAATGATTCCTCCTGACCAAATTACACACCAGACTGTCACTTTTAATGGATGCAAAGGTGGCTGATGAATAATTTGAGGGCTTTCCATTGCCCAGAACCGACTATTCTGTTTATTCGCATAGCCATTCAAATGAAAATATGCCTCGTCACTCATTTTGATTTTTTCAGTGAAAATCAGGGTTGTCATGGGCGAGTTACTATTGGCATATGTACGGCGGCGTCAATGGTCTTCTAGAAGAAGCTCTTGTGTAAACTGAATCTTAAATGGAAACAAATTCAAATCTTTGTGCAAAATTTTGATCAAAGTTGTTCTTTGAAGACCAAGCTCCTGAGCACGACGTCAAATTGAGGTTGATAGATTGTTTTGAACACTTTCTTGAACAGCAGTAATGTTTTCAGCCGATCTTGCAACACATTGTGATCCATGCTTGGGCCTATCAGCTACAGTCCTCTTTCTGCGAAATCATTCACTACACGATAAATAGTGCGTCTTGTTGGCACGTTATTTCTCCCAAAAATTTCACGTAACTTTCGCATCGTCACAGTAATCGATGATTGATTTCGATAAAATGTTTTAACGATTTAAACACGTTGGTTTACTGAATATTTTTCCATAATAAATTTTCCACGTCTCTACCTCACGACTGCCAAATATTAATTGTCAAGACTAATGTTTACCAAAATGGCGACAAAACAAATTAGTATTCCTTTCCGGCGGACACCCTGTATATATAAGTATATATCTCAAATATTTTTGTTTGTATTTCCCAAGCTAAGTTGGAAAGACAACCTCGCGAAGAGGGCTCGTAAGCCAACCTGTGCCATCTCTTTCTGTAGGAGAGCAGAGAATGCAAATTGAAGACTTGCTCTATGGCTGTTCAACCAAATTTTTTCAAATCTTTTCGAGGTTGTGGTTCGATTGAAGAAAATTTATTTTGGCGGAGATAGGCTGAGGAAGCTAACACCTTGAATAAATTAAGCGGGTACAGAGATTCACCTGCCTCGGTTAACTGGGGCAATGATAACATGTCCAACAGCAGCCTTAGAGGTCTTGATTGGTTTGACACCGTTTCACATCCACGTGATGAGGTTACCGGCATGTTCGGTAAAAAATGTATTATCAAACGGTCGCAAAGTGTGTCGGGAAGTCTGTCTGTCTATTTTACGCGGGCGGTCGGAAAACCATCTTCGGTCTTTGGATCTGTGCTTTGGCAGGAGATTCAGGTTTAAATTCTCGGATCGGGATTATTGGTTTAATGGAGCGTTAGTTCTGAGTGAGTTTGATCTAAACTGGTATACCGATGGCTCTAAAATGAATGACTGTGTCGGTGAGACACAGACTTGTCGATACCACTGGGAAGATCACTGACTGTCTTTCAGGCTGAGATCATGGCTATTGCTATAGGGTGTCCAAAATTGAGGTATCATTTGAATTTTGTTGCCATTTTTTTCTATTTGTAATTTAAATTCAAAATTTTTATTTTCAGATTCTAAATACATTGCGGTTAGTTAATATGGAACATTATATGAAGGAACAACATGTTTTTATTCAAGATGTAATTAGGAAATTGGTGTGGCTAGTGGTCGGAAGGAGAATCATCTGTCCGACATATTATATATATTTTTTTTTTAAAACAAAAATGGAAATGCGACTACGGTCAATGGAAATCGCTAAAGGGAGATGATCCGAAGCTTTTTGAGGCGGAAAATTGATGATTTAGAAGTAGAGTACAGAATGATGCCACTTGTCATACAGCAAGAGAAACAATGGATCTTTTGAAGCCTGATCTTTGGGAGGCAGTAGGGGGCTTTTTAATTAAAATTAAAATGATACTTTAAAATTGGATACTCCTTATATGAGTGGAGATCAACCTGGACAATGGGCTCAAGGGTAAGATTATTAATATATTCTCTGACAGCCAAGCTGCCTTAAGAGCTCGAATCGCATGACATCTAGATTGGTCAAATATTACTACGATACGTTGCATGCTTATCGGTCAGGATGCCTGAAACATTGGAATGCTCAAAGGGTAATTCACCACTGTGGCGATCAGTCAACAATTTGGGCGTTTCTATGAGGTTCTCTAGTATGGCAGGTCGGACTCGAAACTCCTAACGGAGTTTCACAAGCCACTGTTGACTAAGAGCGCATTTGAAGAGGATATTTGTAGACTGTGCACTGAACACATATTGTGTGAATGTGGAATTCTGGATAGGTTTAGTTGGACATAGGTTCCCATTGGATGACATTTACACAATTATGGCTTCAGAACTGCTTGAGTTCATTAGGAAGCCAACAGATCTGCTGAACAAACTATAGACCGCAATGGGCACAATAGATCCCATGTAAGATGATAATGATAGTAATAATGAAGAGGATTGAGAGCAGGGCTCACTTCTTTAATTAATGTCCGCCAGTGGCTCGGTGTAGACTTCTCACATTTAGCTATCGATTCTCGTCTTTCGAGCCAATTCTATATTTCTTCAAAAGAAGTAATTCGGTGACATGCCAAAAGATATTTTTTTCATCAAAACAGTAAATAGTCTAAAGAGCAATGTTCGCAGAATACGGCAGGTGCGATATATGACCGTTTCTAACAATTGTTTGGCGAGGCAGAACGTTGTCATTCAAAAGAATAAATTGGCCGTTTTTCTCCGATCACCGAGTTTTAGCAGCTCATAGATCCCACTAATACTAAAACAAAGTAATTGTACTGAGAAACAAAAATTTTTGTCGACTTGAAATCAATTTGGAAGCACTTATAAGACCCAAAAAAATAAATAAATAAAGAACCCAAGAAAATCCGGTGGATTGGATTTGTTTTAAATACTCGGGTTTTCTCATTAGGCTGTCAGACTAATTTTCGACTAAATTTAGGAAAATGACTGGTTATTCTGGATTTGATGATCAGCTCTGATTAGCAAACTGCCCTCGTAATAATTTACTTAAAATTAACTTTTTATGTGTAACAATGGCATAGCACCTTTTGAAATTTTTGAAAACTTTCTTATACATGGAGCACTTATTTCCCTTAAATTTCCATGACCATTACCATGCCACCTAACAGCCAACCTATTCTCCAACCGTTTAACAAAACAAATTTGAATGTTTATTTACTCATCCTTAAACGGTTTTAATTTCCAAATGTTATTTTTCTTGTTTTTTTTTCAATTTTTTTTTCCTTTTCTCTCATTTTAAATATAAACTTCATTGTTAAATTTAATCATGTTAAAATATGCCGTCGTTTTCTTTATAATCCATCCATCCTCTTCATCTTATGAAGAGAGAGAGAGAGAGAGGAGATGTAGAGCATAATGAAGGGGAATATGAGTGGAGTATAATGCTGTAAGGATAATAAGTAAAGTGGGAATAAAAACCCAGGTTTGCTACATATTGCTGTGTATCACCATTATCAACTCCTACAACAAACGATAGGTGGGGTGAGTGAATGAATGGATGGGATGAATGGATGGTTTTGAATAACTCTTGAAAAGTTAACACTTTAACAGCAATTTACTCTGTTTTTTATATGTTTTTTTTTTCTTTTGTTGCCATTTGTTGTTGTTGTTGTTGCTATTATTATTATTATTATTGTTATTGTTATTACAACTCATGATGCCTCCTTAAACTGCCTCAGTTGCTGTAAAGCTGTTGCTATTGCTATTGCTGCCAGTACTTGAAACTTAATTTAGTGGAATTTAATATTTTGTGTGTCTGATTTGTGAATACCAAAACAAGAGTAACAACAACAATAACAAAAATAGTAAAGAAAATGAAATGAAATGTGAAAAGCAACTCATAATAAAACGTCGTAATATGATAATCATTGTTTTTCTTTACTAGTTGATAAGTTGTAACTAAAAGTTGCCAGGTTTGCATGCTCAATAAATAGAGGGTGGCCATATAGAAATTATACATACATACGAGGGCGGATTGATATTAAAGCTACCTAAGTAGGAAAAAAACATTTTTTTTGTTCGAAAACCATTCATTTCTCAACATAGTCTCCTTTTAGCTCAATACACTTAGTAAGACGTTTTTCCAACTTTTTATACCATCTGAATATACGAATATACGATAATCTGAATATACGATAATACGATTTTGGGAACTCCTCAAAATACGCATTAGTTTCGGTAATCACTTCTTCGTTTGAGATGCATCGTTTTCCTGCGAGCCATTTTTTCAAGTTTGGAAACAGGAAAAAGTCACTAGGGGCTAAATCTGGACTATAAGGTGGATGATCAACCAATTCGAAGTGGATTTCTCGTAGTTTTAGCATCGTATCTAATGCTGTGTGAACCGGTGTGTTGTCTTGAAGAAAGAAAACCAATTGATCCAATAATGCACGATAATACTCTCCTGTGATTGTGGATCCCTTTTCAAAATAATCGATGAGCAATATTCCGTGTACATCCCAAAATACAGTGGCCATAACCTAACCTATGTTAATACATGCCGTGTATCTTTGCTTTATAGATTTGGAGAAAGCTTTGGACAGACTGTGGCATTAGATGATATGTAGTGCTGCGGCATGTAAAGGAATTCCGCTGAAACTCATTAAGGGTTTATATCGCAATGCATCTTGCAGAGTTGGACATTACAAGCTATTAAGCGGACGGATAGAAGTGGAAATTTGAGTCCAGCAGGGGATAACATGGGAACTGAAAAGACGGCTGAACGACATCGATTAAACAGATTACATCTGACTCCTGGCTTATAGCTTGCCGGATCTTGCGAAAAAATTACTTAACGTAACGCTGGCAGCGGAAGCGGCAGGTTTGAAAATAAATGTCGCAAAGACTAAAACTCTACGTATTAACGTGATGTCTCGGAAATTATTTGTTATTGGCGCTGAGGAGCGCCAAAATTGAGGACGTCCGTCAGTTCTGCCACCCGGGGAGTATTTTATCTGCAAATGGAGGTTCGAGCGAGGATATTGAGAACCGCTTGCAGAAAGTGTGTCAAACTTTTGACTATCTAAGGTCAATTTGGAAATCAGCCATATTATCGTTACGTATGAAAATTGCGGTATTCAATGGTAGCGAAACGTGCAACGCTGCCACTCGCGATATTAAAAAGTTCAAAGATTTCGAGCGCAGGTGGAAAATTGTTTCTAATGGTACGCTTTGGTGCAGAACAGAACACCCTTTTTATGGATGTGAAACATGAAGCACTGCCACCCGCGATATAAAAAGGTTCCAAGGTTTCGAGCGCAGGATTCTATGATTTTTTGGCCGATAACTGTTTCTAGTACCATTTTCGATTGAGATATAGAGGCTCAAATGGCGTTAGATTGGTCACGCTCTTAGAAGGAATCCGAATGATATTAGCAAAATTACCATAAATTGGAATCCACAGAGGAGCAGAAGGAAAGGTCGCCCAGCTCATACATGGAGATGACAAATTGAGGCCTTCCTAAACGGTTGCGGCAAGAGTTGAAGAGAAATGAAGGCGTTAGTCCAAAATAGAGAATTGCCATCCATATTCGTACTTGCTTTATTTATTCCGATTCTGCACTTACTACCTATTGTTATCCACATTTTGTCGCTTTTAAGCATAGAGTGCGATAAGATTTTAAGCACTCGGCTTCTGGAGGCAATCGCTCAGTGACCACGGTAGCATTTTGTGACTTCTACTCCGTGTCTAAAGGGATTGGGGACAGACTTGGCTATCCGTAAACTGGACTTCTCCAGGTACGCGAAGGTCTTATTCCCTGGGAACAAACATATGAAAAAGAGCTAGGATTTCTACGAGTTCTAAAATAACGGTCTTCCCAAATAAGTCCAAGAAGGCATCCGGTATGGTGGCTGGTATTTTTTACGAGTCTGCTGATTTTGTGAAATCCCTTAGATTACCGGAGGTCTCTATCATTTTTCAGGCGGAAGATATTGCGATTATGCAGGTTTATAAGATGCTGAGAGATCGAGAATTTGTGGCAAGGATCAGAATTTTCTCTGATAGTCAGCCCGGTATCAACGCCCTGGTGTCGCCTAGTAGCAACTCAACTTTAGTTCTCCAATGTAAAGAGGAGATAAAGTCTCGGTGGTACATGTACCATTTCCTTCATTTGGGTTCCTGGACACAGACATTGGTAATAATGAAAAGGCTGATGAACTTGCAGGGAGAGCTTAGATGGATATGAAATCTATCACCTCCTACCCTGACATCTGCTGCCCTATAACTGAAGTCAAAAGAGAAATCTGTAGTTTCCTTCATGAGAGGACACAGAGCAGCTGGAGTTCCCTCTCCACTTGTACTATCTATCAACCTTCACTGCAGAAGCTGTAAAAACACCACTGAGAATGAGAATATCGTTCATTTTCTTTGTGAATGTCCGGGTCTGGCGAGCAGATGACTGCGGTACTATAAAGTACCTTTGATCTTCTCCACTTCATAGGTAGCTCAAGGTGTCTGTAATCCCCTTTTCCTTCATTATCCTTTTAGGTTGTTCTTTATCTGTGGTCTTGGCTTGGCTTAAAAACGGCACTGAGCTTTAGAACTCTTTATGGCATTCGGGAGTCTGTCATTCTTGCAGCGTGTCCATACAGCCTAATATCCAAACGATTTATTTTTGTTTGTAAGGGCTTATTATTAAGCTGTCTTCTGAAGTAAGGAAACTTTGTCTCCTCTGGTCTTTCCGGCTACTCTTCTTAGATACTTCATCTCAACTGCTTAAATCGGCTTTGTGTTTTTGACGTAAGTACCCACGAAAGTATGGATATATCATAGAGTTTATACTGCTAATTTCGTCCTGGATATCAATTTTCGTTTGCCCAAAAGGCAAGGCCTGAATATAGACCTACTGCCGCCGCTATTCTGGTGTTTGGGTCTTTGTCCAGTTTTCCATTCTCACATATCACTGTTTCAAGGTAGCGAAATTGTTTCACATGTCAGCACTTCCGTTCCGATTCTAATACAGTGGTCGATCCTTTCTCGGCTTATTCCTATTCTCATTCATTCGCCGTATTCCTCTCTCCGAGTATACAAGCATATTCGTTCTTACTGGTTGCAGTTTCCAGTATCCTATTGTACAAGTCGACATACCTTGTTTACATTTCTTGAATATGTCATGGAGGAGTAAGTACCATACAAAGATACGAGCTCAGTAACACATAGGCTAAAAAGTCCTGAGCCTAACAAAGAAAACCCTTTGGTTTTGTTCAAAATTAGTTTGATTCATCACTAAGAGCAATGTAATCATTCTTGCAGCGCTGTTCTATTCAATACCACTTTTGTAGAACGATTTATATTTTGCCTAAAAATAGGCCTCAGTTTCAGCGATAACTTTTTCACTCGTGCGAAATTTCTTACCGGCGAACATTTTTTTGAGGGCTGCGAAAAGCCAGTAGACGCTAGGAGCCAAATCTGGCGAATACGGTGGATGTGGGAGCAATTCGAATTTTAATTAAAGTAATTTTTCCTTTGTTTCAGAATCATCAACACGTTCTTGTTTTTGGTCAACAGTTAGCAAACGTGGCACCCACTTTGAACAAAGCTGTACCATAGTCAAATTCTCATGTAATATAAAGCCAACACGTTTTTTGATATCTTTACGCTGTCAGCTAACTCACTCAACTTCACTTTTCGATCTGGTATTACTGCCTCATTTGGACGTCCGCTGCGTTCTGCATCATCGATGTCTCCACGACCGCGTTTGAAATCAGCAAACCAACTTTTTATTGTTGTTTTTGATGGAGTGAAGTCCCGAAACACTTTTTTAGCCATTGCTTCGCTTAAACGATATTTTTTCCCTTCAAGAAGCAGTGTAGAATTAAAGCACGTCATTGTTTGTTGATCCACTGTTTTGAAAATAACAAAAGTAGCGCAGTAACTCACACACTGATTAATAGAATATCATGAAGTTTTAACAGCTGTCTTTTGAAGCTGTACAGAGGTGAATGCAATAAAACTAGCGCCATCTATGTGTGAGGCCCGGAACTTTTCAGCCCAAGTGTTATATCTCTTGTCTTATACCTTGGGTCGTTCTGAATTCCTCGAAGGTATTGCTTCCAGTTCTCACGTGATTACTACAATATTTGTAGAGGTTTTTTAAACCTTGAGATATTTCAGTCTATCTTTCTGTATTGAAAGCTTTTTCCATATCAATGAAGCATATGTCCACTTGTCTATTGTACCGGACTGCTTTCTTTGATAACTGTCTTATTGTCTTAAGTGCTGTTCCACTTTGGCCTTAAGTTTCTCTATCAAAATTTTCGAGTAGATATATTCCGCAACGCTATTCAGCGGTGTCCATAATCAATGGTTTTAATTTATAGATTTTTGCTAAAGTGACTATAGAAACGTAAAATCGCATATTGTTTTGATAGAACAGTACTTGTTCCTTTCCAAGGAAAGCTCGTTTTTGCTTTAAATCAATACTAAACCCGTCAAAAAGTTGTAAATATTCGTAATATAAGGCTGGGCATCGGTTTACCTTATTAAAATTATTTGCTGTGGATAGTAGGGCGTGCATTCCATAATTTTGTAAGACGATAAACCATCCGAATCATCTTTGATGCACATTCACCTAATGAAACAGACACTGGTTTGATTGTTCTTTGGTCTTTGGTATGTTATTATGGAAAAACTCTATGGAATATATCCTGAACATTGACAAACACTTCATTGTAGTGGTCACACGATGACGGTTACGATCGAGTATTATTCTATCGTCCAAGATGATTTAAAAGATTATTTAAAAAAAGAAACAAAAGGACTAAACATCTTACGCCTAATTACTTGTAAGATTTACAAGATATATTTTATTATCATTTCAATTTAAAAGATATCAATTCAATTATAAAGTTAAAAAAACAAAAATATTTTTTAACAATTCCAACGAATCATCTTCACCCAATTGATGGCTGTAGGAATAAAAAACAATTTTCTAATCTGTAAGTTTTATAAATATTTTTTATTTGCCTATAATTTTATTTTTTATACTTAAAGAATTCTATAACAAGTACCTGCTCTGACAGTAGTAGTCCCTCAACCAACCAAATTAATGCCTCATCATATTGTTGTTGCTACAGATAGCAAGAGAGGTTGATGATTATTTAGTTGGTTGTCATGGCAGATAATATCGTTTTTATTTTATTTATTTTCTCCCATAATTTTGTTTACACTCATTTGTTTTAATGACCTGATAATACAACAGCACATTTGCACTGACATTCAGATTAGTAAATACATATGTATTCTATTATAAAAGATACCTTTTTTAGACGGGTCTCAGGGCTTGAAGTTTGCTAGGGTAAGAGATTTTCTACGCAGTTTTTCCATTCATATGTAGCAGGTGTTTGTATATTGATGTATTGTAATGGATTCATGTTTTGTCCAAAGTTACAAAACGCCAAATAAAAAACTCAATCAAGCATCTCCAATGGGGTTTTTTTCCGGGAATTTCAATTGTTGAGATTTCTCTCTCGCCTGAGTTTTTTTTTCTGGGATCCCGAGAAGTAAAAAAAATTTTGTACGTTAAAAAACAGCTTTTTCTGTCATTAAAAAGAATCCTTGTTATAGGAAAAATCTTGATTCATTTCTAGACTCACCTAGATTGAATAGAAAGCGTACCATTCCGCTATTTAAACTGAATGATGTGAGCATCTTCTCTGCTGTATCTATTTTCATAGGTCTACACTTACCTGCGAATAAGTTCTGTCAAGGTTGTATATCGATTGAGGAAGAAGAGAGCGTAGTACACTTCGTTTGCCAGTGTCCTTTTCTGGCTCGACGTAAATAGTTCACATTGGGTTCACCTTTTTCGATGGCTTAACAGAGCTATAGACCATTGATTGATATCATGTTAATAACCAGGTTCATAAGGCTGCCTAAATGCTTTCTGTCTTAATTTAAGGAATTGTGCTTCTCTGCGAAGCCTCTGTCTGGACTTGATGACTGGCACAAGGTCTTCATGTGCGGTATCACAACGGGCCGCTAACCGAAGCTGACATTCCATCCTAACCTCTTTATTAACGTACTTTTTATTTAGTTTTTACCTTTGTCTTAAATGCTAGTAAAAGATAAAAATATTTTAAATGGGAACCTCAATTGTGTGGAAATTTTCTCAGAAGAAACCTAATCACACTGCTATTTGCTCCTAATGTACAAAAATAATATCATATAAAGGACATAGCACAAGCGAACTAATGGTAGCAAGTGATAGCTGAACGTGAAAATCAGAAAGAGTCCCCGTCAAAAAAAACCTGAGCCAACATTACATTCATTTTCAGTTAAAAAAGACTTTTATACTACTGTACCACAATTAGCAGTTATCGATAGATAATTCCACTAGATCGATTACAAGAAGTGGGTACATACGTAAATCAATGGTACGTTATAGATTGGACCTACCAAAAGCTGAATACGACAAAATTTGATAATAATAAATAAAGGGTCCGCCATCTAACTTCTTTTTCAACTAGTGCTTATTTCGTGAATGGTAACACTTAGCTCATGTCTGATTCGACAGATAATTAGTTTTATCGTTCCGCTGAACGAATATGGTTGTGCATACGCTTCGCTAAGTGTGATCGACTACAGAAGATGCCGCTTTTGCCAAAAAAAAAATCATCTTTTCAGATGAAGCTCATTTTGATCTTGGCGGGTATGTAAACAAGCAAAATTGTCGCATTTGGGGCACAGAAAACCCGCACGCATACATTGAAAAGCCGATACACCCAAGACGAGTCACTGTTTGGTGCGGACTTTGGTCCAGGGGCATAATTGGGCCATTTTTCTTCGAAAATGAGCAAGGAGTGGCCGTTACAGTTAATGACGATCGTTATCGGGCGATGTTGAACGAATTTTTGTTCACAAAAATTGAAGAATTGAAGAGGAGGATATTAGCAACATTTGGTTTCAACAGGACGGCGCTACGTGCCACACAGCCGAAGCTACACTCGATGTTTTGCGCCCTGTTTTTGAAGATCGCATTATCAGCCGCAGGGCTGATGTCGTTTGGCCACCTCGGAGCTGCGATTTGACACCGTTGGCCTATTATTTGTGTGGTGCCGTCAAAGATAAGTGTTACGCCAAAAAGCCAGAGACAATTGACGCTTTAAAGGATAATAATCGTGAAGCCATTGGTGAAATATAGCTGCACACAATCGATAATGTGCTTAAAAATTGGACCGAAGTTAGTTGTGTAGGCTACTGCATGGCCAGCCGAGGCAGCCATTTGAATGAAATTATTTTCCATTATTAACCGGAAGGATTGTACTTTCAAAAAAAAAAGAAATTTGAGAAAATAGTAGTAGTAGTTTTTATAGCATTTTCAAAAAAAAAATTATTTGGCGGACCCTATATATGGAAGTAGTGCATGAGATTATAAAAAATATAAAAATAAAATTAAATAAATTCGGCAGATTTTCAATGACAATCAGTGTTGCCACCTTGTGTAATTACACATATTGCGTGTAATTTTTGATTCTGTGTGTAGCCTGTGTTTTAATAGCTTTATGAGGTATTTGTGTGTCATTTTACTTTTTGCGCAACTGTTCTCTTTAATTGCTATATTTCGATCGGTTTTAAACATTTTTCAATTGTTACTGCTTAATTTGGTATTTTTATGTTATTCCCTCTTGTTCCGTTTCTATTAACTTCGGCTTCACGCTGTTTTCTCCAGGTACAAGCCGTTGTTTCTCTTCTTTTACTTATTATTGGGTTCCAATCAATGACACTACGTATTCCTTCCATTTCCTCCTTGAGATTTTGCTATCGATCAAGACTTGGTTAGATCGTGTTTACAATACGGCGTTCGGTCAAGAAATATTGTATCCTTTTTAGGTTTCTAATTGCCAGAGCATATATTTGGTAATTGTGCGACAATGATAAAGATTTTTAGTGTGGATTTTTTTCAGTGTCAGAAAAGATTCATGACATGTGACAATTTCAAAAAAGTTTTGTAAGGTTTGCCATTTCACCATGAATAGACTTGCAAATCATTAAATTTTCTTATCAAAATTCGTGCCGTGTGAGAAATATTCAAATTATTTAAATTATCTTCGGCAACGAAACTCATTTTTGGCTCAATGCGTAAGTTAACGAACAGAATTTTCGAATTTGATCTGAAAAGCAGTCAGAGGCAGTTTAACAAGTGCCATTGTACCCTGAAAGATCTACTGTTTGATGCGGCTTGTGGGGATACGTCTAGTATCTCGTGTACAGGGACAAGCCAGCCCCAGTTTCAGCCCTGAAAGACAGCATTATAGGTGGCATTAGTTCTAGCATTTCAGCCGGTATGAAATGGTGGAAAAGGTATACAAAGATTGGAATTTTGTGTGTAATTTTTCTTCGTACGTGTAATTTTAAAGACCGTTGTGTGCAAATCATAAAGGTGTTGGTGGCAACACTGATGACAATATAAGTATGAGTGAACAAGTCTTAAAAATAGGAGATAATTGAACATAGTAGATTTTTGTAGAATTTAGGTGGTAGCTTCGTTTTTAAGTAAATTTCTTTGTTTTTAAATAAAAAGATCATTACCAGGGTTTAATGCTTAAGCAGAAAGCGAAGCAACAACCACGTTATCAAGAATTGCTCTTGCTGTAAGCAATAAGTTGTCGTTTATTTTATTTTTGCTTTTATTTAACTGTTTACTACTATTTATTGACTTCTTTGCTGTTGCCTGAATTTCATCATAGTTTGCCGTTTCTGAAAGAATATAAAAATTAAATTGCTTTTTACTTTTTTCGATCCTGACTCTTTGATTTCTAAGTTGTTTTTCTCGCGCTATGGGTGACAGAGTCGCTGCAGCCTTTTAAACAGTTAAGTAAAAAAAATAAAAAATAACTTATTGCTTACTGCCAGGGCTGCCAGATGAAATTTGCAGAAAATCGTAAATTTTCCGATAATTTTTAAAAATATCGTCATTTCAGTTTCGAAATATCTTCAAAAAAATAGATCAAAAAAACAAGCTAGTTTTTAGTACTTTGAACTTTTAGTACCTGTAAAGTACACACATATAAAACAATAACACATTTTTAATGCGTTCTTATAGCTGTTTAGGAATGAATACCTCATTTGCCAAGTATAACAAACTTACAATGCTTTTTTGTGTAACAAATAAACAAAAGTGTAGCATATGCCACTTTCATGTAATTTGTTGTTGTGACGTAGCAAAATGTAGCAGATATGATTGGTTTACTACGTCTGCAAGACTTGCAAGGCCTGTTTGCAACAAAGAGTGATATCCCTTTATATTTTTATTTTAACTTTAGAAAAGTTTTAAAACTATTTTTTGATTTTTTAATTGCTTTCTTTAATTTGTTTATACATAAACAACCGTTACCTTTTTCTTTAGTTGAAATATTTGGTATGAAATTGAAATTGAATAAATTACACCAAAAAAAAAAACAGTTTTTAGCTTAAAAACTCATGCGTATATTTCTTTATCTGTATTAACATTGATCGCAATCGAAAATCATGAAAGGTAAGCTAGTTGCCTCAATTACACGGTGTTATTAATAATTTTAGAGCTGCAAATTGTCCATATGGAAAAAATCGTCATTTTGCCAAAATTTTGTTAAAAAATCGTCCAAATGACGATAAATCGCCAAATCTGACAGCTATGCTTACAGCAAAAGCAAGTTATTTACTATTTAACTTTTTTGCTTTTGCCCAAGGCGAATTGAATAGGGTGGTGTTGTCATTTCGACTGACTGCTTTTTTTTAATTGAAATGGTGTTTAATGATTGTCAAAAGTTTTGTTTATATTTACAACTGCTATTGCTTGGTTTTTTACGTTAGATTTGGTTTTAATTTTTAATTGGCAGTTGTAGAAAAATTTGTATAACTTTTTTTAGAATTTACATTGAATAAAATAAAGAAATTAATACATATTTGGCGGCTAAGACCCATACAACCTTTTATAACAATATCCTTAATATTGGAGTCATCCAGCTTTCACTTACAATGTTTGTACCATCACACCCACAAAACCTTCGCTTACAATGTCTGTTTCATCGGACCCATCTGACGGCATAGGCCAACGATGTGTAAGTTTAAGTCCCTACGTTGTCAGTGGTCTCTTATCGAAGATGTTTATGGCAAAAATTGTATTGGTCTGTTATATTTAATAACTAAAATATCCTGTAAGTGGCTGCTGAAACGATCGTTAATAATAAACTTACCTTGTGTTTCCAATGTTAAATATTACACACAATTTCATATTTATCACCTCCGCACTTATAACATCTACTGGCTCATGGCAAATTTTATGAAATAAAGTTGATTATATTTATATATTAATTAAATGGTTTAAACAGTCAAGCATTTTCTAACGCTTTATTTCCAGAAATCCCGGGAAATAGAGAAAATTTTTCCGCTTTCCCGGGAAACGCAAAAGCCAAGAGAAAATACGTCTAATCTCCAAACACCCCTGCAAAATGGTTACACAATTATGACCGAATGTGAGCACTAATAGTACATCGAAAAATTCATGCAAAATATGATGCACCAGTACAGTCACGATTAACAGTTAAAAGAAACAGTGCAGCTTTAATAGTTACATGTCACTGAATTATCAAACTACACTCGTTGAGAATGTTAAGTTATAACATCGTTATAAATCGTTTCGATTTGTAATTCTTATTCCGAAAATTAATTTCACACCAAAAAATTGTCAATACATGTGACTTTATCATGTACATAAGGATGTTATTACATACTCGCACATATGTGGTTATGTATTATATAGAAATACATACATACATACATACATACATACATACATATTATGTATGTAAAATGTAATAACAAAAACAACAATAATGAAAAATACAATATTAATATTATGTATTTTATTATTATGTATGTACTCGTATTAATATTATATACATACATATTATGTATGTATGTAAATAGACATATCTTATTAGAAGAGAAAAACAAGAATCATTATTACAATATTATAATGAATTGAATACATTGTTTCGAATGTTTCAGTTCAGTTGATATTAATTTTTGAATTATGATTGATTTTATTATTGTTGTATTTTTTATTATTGTTGTTTTTGTTATAACATTTTATTTTAGTTTTTTAACACCTTTTTTGTTATTTTATTATTTAAACTATTTAGGTAAAGTCCTCAAATTATATGCATATGTATATAAAGGGTCTGCCGAATATTTTTTTTTTTTTTTGAAAATGCTATAAGAAAAAAACTACTGAATATTTTCTCAAATTTCTTTTTTTATTTGAAAGTAAAATCCTTCCGGTTAATAATGGAAAATAATTTCATTCAAATGGCTGCCTCGGCTGGCCATGCAGTAGCCTACACGATCGGTCTAATTTTTAAGCTGTATTTCAGCAATGGCTTCACAAATATTGTCCTTTAAAGCGTCAATTGTCTCTGGCTTGTTGGCGTATCACTTATCTTTGACGGCACCCCACATATAATAGTCCAACGGTGTCAAATCGCAGCTCCGAGGTGGTCAAACGACATCAGCTCTGCGGCTGATAATGCGATCTTCAAAAACAGGGCGCAAAACATCGAGTGTAGCTTCGGCTGTGTGGCACATAGCGCCGTCCTGTTGAATCCAAATGTTGCTAATATCCTCCTCTTAAATTTTTGTGAACAAAAATTCGTTCAACATGGCCCGATAACGATTGCCATTGACTGTAACGGCCACTCCTTGCTCATTTTCGAAGAAAAATGGCCCAATTATTCCTCTGGACCAAAATCCGCACCAAACAGTGACTCGTCTTGGGTGTATCGGCTTTTCAATGTATGCGTGCGGGTTTTCTGTGCCCCTATATGCAACAATTTTGCTTGTTTACCTACCCGCCAAAATCAAAATGAGCTTCATCTGAAAAGATGATTTTTTTGGCAAAATCAGCATCTTCTGTAAGTCGATCGCAGGCCCACTTAGCGAAGTAAATTTCAAGCGTATACACAACCATATTCGTTCAGCGGAAGGATAAAACTAATTATCTGTCAAATCAGACATAAACTAAGTGTTACCATTCACGAAATAAGCACTAGTTGAAAAAAAAAACGTTAGATGTCGGACCCTTTACATAAAAAGAACACTGGTAGATAAAAAGCAAATTTGTCAAGACATAACAACCAGGAACGAAATTGGTTTTCCGACCACCTTGTGTAGAATGGATAGACTTCCCCACTCGATCACCATAAACATTATTACGCTGTAGACAATTTTGTTTTAAAAATCAGCGTAGCTCCTCTTGAAAGCATATGGTTTTCCACAAAGCATCTGTTGCATTGTTGCAGTTTCATTAATCAGTTGATTTTTACAACCTAAGTAAATGATTAGTCTGTTGTATCTCGCCTGCTTGTGATTGTGTCGTGATAAAGATCCTGGCTAAGTGATGGTGGTGATTCCTACTTAGCATTGCCAGTACACCACGCCATTCACAAGTATAATAAAAAAGGGTGGGCAAATTTTGGTTAGGAAGTAAATTGGCTTAAAAACACAATTCTTTTTTGACAAATTCAGTTCTATTCATACCAATATAAAATAGAAATATGGCAATTAATAATCGAATATGATGCCGGGCAAATGTCCACCTCTAGCACGTCAGCAGAAATCCGCTCTTTTCACAAAATTTTTAACCATATTTTTCACTTCATTTCATTTTTTTTTTTTTTTGCCATACCAATAATTGGTGCATTGCGACAATTGTGTGATCCCAGCTTTAAGAAATATTTTTTATTTTAATTATGACTTGTAAGAGGGCCGTGGGCAAAACTTGGAGGCTTAGGCAAGCTATCACCTATTGGCTTTACCAGCCCACGTCGAAACCTACTTTACTTTACGGTGCTCATGTTTGGTGGACGATGTGCAAGTATCAGTGTCATTGTAGGCTGATAGACAGGGTGTGCAATCAGGCAACTGTCCTGGTCGCCAGTGCACTCAGCTTTCCTCCAAACAAGGCCTCATTTGCTATACTTTACTGACTTCCCACCGATCTTCTATTGAAGCAGAAGGCTAAGCTGGTGGTAGCAAGGCTAAATGCAGTCAAATTCTGGCTTAATTTGGACTATGAACACGCTGCGATCCTTGGGAACCACAGACGTATTTGGGTCGAATACTTGGACAGATTTGGTTTTAATGAACCAGAGGTTCCTCGAAATGCGTCTCCAGGATGCTGGGCAGAATGACCTGTGGCATATACATAGGGCGTTCTGACATTCATCTGTCTTATAGGTTACCTGACCACTGCAGTATATGTCAGGCGGAGGTGAGTGACTGAATTTTCTTTGAAAATCTTCTGATTTGCTCGGACAGCCAGGCTGCAATCAAGCGTCACCTAAACGCCTTCTTATGGAAATCTCTGAGCATTCGACGGTAACTCTCATATGGGTTCCGGGCCACAGCGATATGATCGAAAATTGCGTTGCTGACAAACTGACTAAAGCAGGACTTAGGTCGCAATTTTCGAACGGGAGCCTGCCTCGGTTAGGCTAGATATTCTCCCGTCCATGTATGGCCAGGCTCAATTTCGTTGACGACATGAAGGCACTTGCGGTACAGCTAAGCTCTGCTGGACCGACTTATTTTTTACATAAGACCAGCACCCAGGGAATGGCCCCTCACTACTCATGCAGTGCATTGTGCTGGTAGTAGAAAAATAGGTTGTGGGAAGGAGGACAGAGGGAGTAGTGTTTATGGACGTTAGATTTAGATTTACTCATGTCGTAAGTGACAAGGAATACTTTCGCTGGAAGATTGTTCCACAACCGAACAGTGCGAGCAAAGAACGCATTCTCCCTATAAAGCGTTGTGCGATTCACTGGACAATCAACTACAAAGGGGTGCGCTCTACGAGAAATACGAGTACTACGTACAAATATATGATTTGTAAAAATTAATTCCTTAATTTCGCCAGAACACATTCCGTTATAGTACCGATAGAACAATGAAACACACGCCACATTGCCACGTTGCTCTAATGTATCGATAGAATTGACCACCCCACCGTCATTAATGAGGATCTTTGCCCTCTCCTGTACGCGGTCGAGAGGTTCCAAAATAGACTTTATAGCACTGGCCTATACATGAGAGTTGTATTCCATTTTGGGTTGGATATAGGTCTTGTAAATATTAAGGAGATCAGATGGAGTGAAGTGTTTCTTGCGCCGTCTTAAAAAACCAAAGCACTTGAAAAATGTGATCATTCCAACGAACGTCACAGTGAATTCTCATGCCCAGAACATCAAGAGCATCTGATTCCCCAATATCCACATTACCCATTGACACAGATGACAACACACCACCATGTCTGTGTGCTAAAAAACAACATTGAGTCTTGCGGGCATTAAAATCGACCCTGTTCGCACGACCCCATTCGGAGATTTTCACCAGGTCTCTTGTGAGTGTGACATTCATCCTTCTTACCCCAACCTCCAAAAGGCTCGGTCTACGATCAAAAGAATATGAGTGACAAATGTTGCTGTCATCCGCAAAAGAGTAGATAGGATTAGAAGTAAGAAGAAAGTCGTTAAAAATATTAGAAAAAGAGTGGGAGAAAAAACAGAGCCTAGCGGTACTCCTGAACCACTCTTATAGAGCGATATCTAAGAAAGCTCGATATAAATCGAGAGAAGTGACACCAAAAGCTTTTAGTTTCGAAATGAGAGCCTCGTGCCAAACTATATCAAACGCCTTTGAGATATCCAGGGCCACTAGCTTACTCTCGCCAAACCCATGAATGGACTTGTTTCACTGAATAAGAAGAGAACTAAATGTCTTCTTTTCTTGAATCACATGGCCATCCATCGCACTAATGCCGTTCTCATGGGCCATTGCCTGATTAGAAGGCATGCCAAAAGATATGCAGGTGTTGTGTTTCTGCAGAGGAAAAGGAGACTATATTACACCTTATGCTCTTATCATCAGAAGACGGAGGTTTTTGGCCTCCGTCAACAGCAATTGAAAAATTTATTTTTGAGTCAAAGTGGTTTTCCTGTGAAGTCTGTTTGATACCCAGGTTGGCTTCTATGCGTGTGGTATCACAATAGGCCCAACCTCTGACCTAAGTTGAACTCCATCCTTCTAGAATGGTTCGCCATCAACTCTAACCCAAACTTTGACTTTGCTTTTCTTGGGGCGGATAGTTTTCGCCTTTGGAAACAACGATGCGCTGCATTTATTTGTAAAAGCTATTGGCTATTTGTGATTATTGTGGTAGAATTTTTATGGCAACTAAGATCAGTTATGAAGTACTGTTTTTCTATAAATTTGGTTTAATTGTTATTTTTATTTTTATTATCTTTTTTTTTATTATGACTTTTTTATAAAAATTTTATTATATCAGATTTAATCTACCACCTAATACTCTTGACCTAAATAAAAAACGTTCAAATTCAAATTTGTCTTTTAATATTTGTTTTTTATATTAAACGCAATTATCTTAAGGTATAATAAATTAATTAATATTCCAATGTTAATTTCTATAAAAAAGACGGACCCTCCACTTATCTTAATTCCGCAGATTCTACAGATGTCTGTAACGTCTCAAAAATGATTTTTTGTTTAACAAAAAAAAAAAAAAAAACATAAACTGGAGTAGAGGGTACTTAGAAAGTCGTAGAAGAAACAATTAAAATTAATATTTATCACAAAAATCAAGACGGACATTTATTTTTAACATATATTTGCTTTTTTCGCACACACTGTAGATTTAGTAAAATTTGTTTTGGAATGCCGTCATGGAAGAGGAGAAAAAGTAAGTGAAAGCAAAACAAAACAGAGTCGACATAGTCGAAGTGTAAGCATAACCAAATACAACAAATATGTTTTTATTAAATATTTGTATTATACAAGTTTTACTTTTTTATATTTATTTATTTATTTATTTATTTATTTATTTGTTTGTTGGTTTATAAAGGATGAAGAATATCTGTAAGAGAAAAAAAAGGAAAAATAATTTTAATAACCAACTAGAAACAGAAGTTGGAAGGAGATTACAATAATAAATCTGCCACAACTCACCTGTTGAATTTAAATTGCTGCTGCTTGTCATAGTAGTAGTGTTAGTTGATGGAGATGTGTATGAGGAGCTTAACGAAGATAGTGGTAATGGTGGTGGTAAAGATACTGATACTGATGCTGATTCTGCAACTGATGATGTACAGCTAGATAAAGATGACGATGATGATGGTGATGGTGACGAGGAGGCGGATGACGACACTATTGTTGTAAGAATTGTATTTGCATTAGTTGTTAATGTACTTTCGCTGCTACAGCTAGTATTAGTAGTTGTAGTTGTCGAACCACTTCTATTGGTAGTGGTGCTACTACTGGTGCTGCTGGTGCTGCTGCTGCTGGTGATGACCTCAGTTTCAGCTGTTGTATTGGACGATGTTGGTGAAACACGTGCCAGATTTTCGGGATTAATTTGTATGGAACCCAAATTAATACGCTGTAAGGTGCCAGCTGCTTGTATGCGCACACGTATGGGCTGACGCCAACCTCTGGCAAATAAGGCACGTCTTATCATACCCAATGCTCCACCAACATTTTGTCCAGCATAGTGTTGTAATAAATTATCAACAAATGGCAATTGTTGCGGTTGCATTTGCAAACCATTCAATTGTCCCACCATCTGTTGCTGTCCTCCTTCTCCTGCCCCTCCACCACCACCACCATTGGCCTGTTGTTGCTGTTGTTGTTGCGGCATTGGTACCAAACGGAATATACGATTTGCCATAAATGTACCATGTTGTTGACCTTGCTGTGCTTGTTGCTGCTGCTGCTGCTGCTGTTGTTGTATTATAACATTACCACCTGCTGCTGCTGCTGCTGCTCCTGCACCACCAACAATGCCACCCCCGTTATTACCACCATCATTGCCATCATTTTGATTACGTGTTAAAATAAGAACTTGAGCCTGCTGCATAATTACTGGTAATTCATAGTGATGAAAGAAATACAACATTGAGTGCTGCAGAATGAAAAAAACACACAGAAAAAAGAAGAAGAAAAAGAACGGAATTAAATATTTAATAAAAATGACCGCAATAAAAAATTTACATGTTTTGTAAAAAGTAATAAAAATATTTACATCAGTGGCTTAGTCTGTGGAAACGTGCCAAGTCTACTTCTGTTTGAATTTTATTAGCACAAGAAACACTTCTTTTTTTATTATATTTTTTTTATTTATTAAAGCAAATTGTAACTTGTTTAGCGTAGCATCACTAAAAAAAAATATGGTTTTGCTAGCATGTCCTACAACTCTTGTCTACTCTATATCAACATTCTACTTGTTTTTATGTTCGTTTCATCATCGCCAGAGGTAAGCTAGATGGTCAGAGGGCTTCATTTAGATGGATTTGTCTGGAGAAAGGTTGAAGGTTGTTCTTTAAAATTTTACTTCTGATCCGAAAAACCCTAAAATATTTCCACCTTTAAGGAAAGGCTTTTATCGGGTTTTCGAACTAGTTTGGTTACAAATTTAAACAAAAATTAAACATCATTTTCTTGTGTTTGAAACAATCAAATATATGTAAAGTCATCAGTGTATTATTTTTTGGTATTCTAAGCGAATAACTGATCCAATTGCGCTTTGCACCATTAAAAGTTCTGTAGAGATCGAAACAAATGCTAACCTGAAAGTGCAAGGTCCAAGTTATAAGGTGAATGCATCAAAAGTTCCCAGCCAAGCTCTCTCAATTTCTGTCGTGTAATCAAAGATGTATATGGTCTGGCGTTGACATGATGGAACACAACAACTTTTCTGTTGATCAATTCTGGCCGTTTTTAGTCGTATTGCTTGCTTCAATATCGTTAATTGTTGACAGTAAAGCTCAGAAGCAATCGTTTGAGCTGTTTGTAGAAGCACATAATGAACAAATTCCTTTCAATCGCACCAGATACACAGCGTTAACTTTTTTGGTGTCAATCCTGGCTTTGCCACCGTCTGCGAAGCATCACCTTGTTTCATTCACGATCTTTTTCGCCCATTATTGTCGTACGAGATTCAGATTTCATCGCTCGTAATCATTCGCTTCAGAAATGGTTCTAAGTCGTGGCGTTTTAGCAGAAAGTCGCAAATGAAAATTCCGTCCATTAAATTTTTCGGTGTTTAATCATGTGACACCCAAACATCGAATTTTTTCGTGTATCCAGCTTTCTTCAAACCTAGCTCGCAAGCCGGTCTTTCTTGATATTTTTTCCATGATTTCATCAAGCGTTCCCATAGTGTTTCCTGATGCAATTAATATTATCAGCGATATCACATTTTAGAGCCGTCTGACAGGCGTGGCAGTGTTTGGCTCTAGAAGGAAATATTCGGAACCTATGGGAAAACTCGCCCGCTTATTCTAGACGGAAGTTTATGCAATTGAGAGATATGCCCAATTCAACCTAGAGAGAAAATATAGAGGACAGGACATAGCCATACTAACTGATAGTCAGGCCGCCCCATTCGAGCACTTGGCTCCTATGAGATTAATTCAAAGCGCTAGTTTGGGATTGTCTGGCTAAACTGAACCAGCTGGGCAGTATCCATAAGGTCAGCTTATGCTGAGTCCCGGGTCTTGTAGGAATTCCGTGGAATGAAGGAGCCGATGAGCTGGCCAGAAATGCAGCTTCCACTGCAGTAATGAGAGGCGGGTACTCTTCTCTGGCCGTACGGGTATGAGACAATCTAAACTTTTGTATTTGAATCCTGATAGGTATGTCAAAAGACAAAATGAGGATAATAACCGGACTTTTGACCGGTCATTGCAGGCTACATGAACATCTGAGTAATGTGGAAATGGTTTCAAGACCAATGGACAGACTCTGTGATGAGAAGATCGAATCACCAGAGCACATACTGAGTACATGTGAGGCATTGGAGCACTCTAGTAGGAAGTATCTGGGTACCTATCAGATACTAAGTTGAGGGAGATATTAAAGGGAAACCCTATACAAATAATCGATCTATTGAAAAGCTGTACAATAATAATCTGCCGACAATTTGTAACCGAAAAACAACATTTTCAGCCTTTTCATTTAATTTTTTGCCTGAATTTTAGGTTTTCGGAAATTTTATATTAAAACAAAAACCAAACGATATAAGTAACATTTCCATACAAATATCATTTGCCAGAAATTATAGGCACGATGCGTGTTTTATTTTTTTCATTTCAGTTCATCTCATCATGGTATGCATATAGTCGTAGAAAACAAGTTTACATGAAATTTATTTATTTATTTGTAGTTATTTATGAGTATATATGTACATATATTCCTATTGATTTGATAAATATTATATTTGATAATTTATATGGATATATTTCCTACCAAAAAGTATACCCCCATCGCAATGCAAAAACACACAAATTATGGAGACGATGACGATGTTATGTTTGGTATTGATATAATGATGACAATAATTGTGTTCCCTTATGTCATTATGGGACACACAATGTGTAAAAACAAAAAGATAAAAAAAGAGGGAGACAGTAACATGCTTTTAGGTTATATTATAGACTTGTTATACTAGATTTGTATGTATGTTATGCGCGGCATTTACCAAGCTACACATAAATAAATATAAAGAAATATTTTATACAGTGAACATATGTAAAGGGTGTTTTTTATAGATGTATAGAACTTTGAAATAGAATAAAACAGAGATGAATTTTTCAAATTCACATGAAATTTACTTTATTCGAAAGATAATCTTCTGGGTTTATAATTTAAATATGACTTGTGGCATCTGACCGCCACGGCTGGCTCTGACGTAGTCTAAACTAAATTCGTTTATGGAAATTGCGATTAACAGCAATCTTGTTATGGGACCATTTGTCCCATTTGGCAGCGTTGTTCAGGCGTCAATTGAAATGCCAAACCAAACTATACATAAATCACTTAACAGCTGACAAAATGGCCACCAGATAAAAAAGTGTTACCAATTCTTATATACCTCTATAAAAACCAACTGGCACATATACTTAAACATTCATATACTTAGACAGTTGAAGGCTCACAAGTAATTGAAAAAAGTAAGAGAAAGTCAATATACCATATGCTCCTTATAGAATCGATAGTATATATATATTACAAGACCGCGCCCAAAATAAGCTGATCTGACGTGGAACCCTGCACCTTCATTTTTGTTCTCCACTGTTATTTAATTTCAATTCAATATTGATTGTATTGTGTATACCTCCTCTTCTGCCTTATAATATCATTTACATGTATTCGTAATAAAACTTTGACACGTGTTTTGCGTATTTAATGTCAACCCATAATAAATACACGTGAATTTTTATTACAAAAAAAAAGTAAAATAAAAAATTATAAAAAGGCCTTGCCTTCATCTTAAACAGAAGGTTGTTTAAAAAGAAATTTTAAAAAAAAGAAAACTTTTTCATACAAAACTAAATAAAATTCTTTGTTTTTAATTATGAAAAAAATATTTATTATAAATTAATTAAATCATATTCTAGCTTTGACGCAATAAATCTAATTAGAAAATAATTTAAAAAAAAAATATTTATTAATTTTAGTAGCTTTTGATAATTAACATTAATAAAATGATAAAAAAATGGCATTAGAAATTTTTTGTACCAAAATTCATTAATATCGGGTGTTTTTTTCTTTTGAGGTTAATAAATTTGAGTTAGCAATACTGGTTTTTTATAACCGATTCAACAGCTGGTAGCTGCTTTTTGTTTTGACATTTCATTATAGATGGACATACACCCGAGCAACGCTTGCAAATGGGCTGAAGCACAAATTGATACTGAATGTTCATTCAAAGATTTGTTCTCCCATGAAGCCCACTTTCGTTTGAATGGGTACGTAAATAAGCAGAATTGACGTAGTTAGAGTGAGGATAATCCACAAGCACAGAGAAGTACTATTTGGTGCGATTTATGGGCTGACGGAGTCATTGGTTTATATGTTTTCAAAAAAGATGATGGTCAGAATGTTTCTGTCAATGGTGAACGGTATAGGGACATGATTGGAAGTTTTTTCGTACCTCAATTTGCTGGCATTATTTTTGCTGAAATTTGGTTCCAACAGGACGGAGGCACATGCCACACAGCGTATGCTACAATTGATTTCCTCTAGAAACTTTTGATCAAAGAGAAACCTCACGTAATAGACCAATTAATTGGCCACCAAGATCGTGTGAAATAACCCCATTGGATTATTTTCTTTGGGGTTGTGTAAAATTCACTTGTCTACGTCGATAAACCAGAGACAATAGAACGCATCGCTTAGACAACGCCTTAATAGCAGCCTGACTGTCAGCATAGATGAACACAATCTCCCCAGCAGCGACAAAGCCTCCTCGAATTTGCTCAGATGCCCTAAGTACGGCAAAGACCTTAGCATGGAAGATACTACACTCGTCTTAGAGCCAGTTGTGAAGATTACATGGCCATTTAACAACCTATTAACACAATGACAAGATTCTATCAGGAAAAACTGAGGGGCTCTTGCTGAAGTCGCATTCCCTGACCCTATAGTCCCAATCTAGCCTCGGCAAAATGGCAGAATGCCCATAGTCCCTAACCTTAACAAATCATCCTTCCAACATACTCAAAAGGCTCCTAGCAGCTATCCTCTTCACCGCAACATCCACATAGGTCAGGTCATTTCCGGAACTATATATAAGGCGGCTGCTTTGCTCACGTCGACATAGTTATCGTTTTGAGTAAATAAAAATGTTGTATAAACGCCAATTAGGTGCAAGACAAATATGTTTCTGTATTAAGATAAAGTGTATAAAGTAAAAATGAGGAAATAAAAACTCTAAAACAACAACAACGTGGTGTTTATTTTATTTTGACGCAACTAAAGAGAACTCAAACGTTTCAAAAAGGTTAAAACGTAACAATAAATACCATAGATAAGTTAAAATAGATTGAGTCGTCCACAGTTTGTACTCTTATAGAAGCAGCCCCACTGCACCAATAATACATAACTAACTTTTATACAATATTAAAGGTTATTCTACAATGTATTACAGATTTTCCGATGCTAGTATGGGTAATGAAATTTCACTTGATATACATACATATCTTCCCACCCCTTAATTAATTTTACGCATTATTTAATGAAATTGATAGCTAGATTTTTGTTAAGTTTTTTAATTAAAATTATATCTGTTACCTGTATAAAAAGCCATGATGAGACTAATGCCAAGCTACGATTTTGTCCACTAAAACGATAGTGATAGGCGTAAAATGCAAAGTGATACAAGTAAAAGAATCTGAAAATAAATGAGAAAAATATAAAGGAACATAATTAATTTCATTTATTATCTATCAATTTGTTATCATATTATTTTTTATTAACCAACTATAGCAATAATATTCTTCAATAATTAACACGATATTTATAATTTTCTTTTCTTTTTTTAATAAACGATAAGAATCCTGTAAAAAAATATTTCGTTTAATTATGGACCCAACCAATCAACCAACAATTGTCATGACGACGCACAACAATGTGACAAGAAGAAATACGATTCCAGAGAAGTTGAAAAATAAAAAATAAAATTAATTCCATTGAATTATATGTATGTATGTTATGAGTATGTATGTTAGTCCGTGTATGTAACAATGTATGAAAATAAATAATAAAAAAAAAATTATTAATAAGAGAAATAATGTCAAAAATTTATGAACCAGATACGAGGAGTACTCATATTGATTAATGCCAAATACGAAAAAAAATCACTGTAGCGCTACTAGGCTGGGTGTTCCTTATATATATATGGGTCATATTATTCTTTTGTAGAGTTTGGGTCTTAACTCCCTACAGAAATATTGTTTGTAGCAAAAAATAAATTGTCGAAAATTAATGGTAGATTGTATCAGGACCACCTCAACCACCCCCAATAGAGTGTAAGTTATATGTCTAGGCCATATTTTTTTTTTTTTTTTTGTAATAATAAACCCCCAGAATTGTTTTCTGTAGCAAAAAAAAAAAAATAATAATTGTGCAACATTATAGACAGATTACAGCAGGGAAGGAGTGCCGCATCCGCATTGTTTGGCTACGGAGAATATGTTTGGGGGAAGTTACGATCCAAACTTAACAATATGCAATCTTCCTAAAATTTTCCACAACGAATTGTTTAGCTACGAAGAACATATTTGCGGGGCGATGCAGTGCATTTTGGCATTTTTTAAAATAAGGCGCATCCTACGCACCCTACTATAGCTAAGGTTATTAAATAGCTCTTATGCTCGATGACAGCAAGATCCCATCCTCTAAGGCACCATTAAGGCAAATCTTTTAACAAAATCTAACCAATTGGTTGTATTGACATTGAGATCGACGAAAAAAATATTCATAAAATTTTACGAGGGCAGTTTAATAATTCAAGATCTTCCAAAGCAATACTGCTCTCGTTAATTGCTATCTACTTCTGCAAAACTATCGACTTTAAGGGAATATTTGGATATGAAAACTACTTTGGATAGATCACTTTAAAAAGTGTTTGGCGATGTTTACACGCAATGCAGAGAGAGAGAGAGAGAGAGAGAGAGAGAGAGAGAGCAGCGCACAGGAAGTACAAAAAGCAGAACATAGCCGTACTACCTGATATTTAAGCCACCATTCGAGCACTTAGCTAAAACGAAATTGACTCAAAGTTAGTATTGAAATGTCTGACTATATTTGTTAAATTCGGGCAAATGAACTGACAGATGAACTTGCCAGGAAGAGGGCTTTCACACCACTAATGGGGCTAATCGCTTTTTGTGGAGAAGAGCCTTCTGGAGCGGGAGGTGAATGAAAGAGTTTAAAGTTTTGGTTGGTAACTAAAGGAACACTTGAATAGAATGGGAGTAATTTCAAATCTAACGCGCAGGTTCTGTGAAAATGGCGAACCGAATTACCAAAGCAGATACGGCACTGATGATTGTTAGAAAGAAGCACTTTGGCGTCTATTAAGTAGAGAGTAAATACTTAGCTAACACTGCTGACACTAATCGTTATCCTATTGTTGGTCAGGGTAACAAAGTTGGAATGGTTATTATAGAGAAACGCTATACTAGCCTAGAGTTGTGCATTAGATCAAAGGGTGGTAGAACTACATTAGCTCTTAATATCAATAATAACACTGGTCTACAAAAAAAAAAAAAAAAAATTCTCGCCTATATGGAACATAAAGATTTTGATACGCTGATCGGGCTCAAATTTTTTTATGGGCGTGACAAATTTTTCGCCCAAAATATGGTAGTTATGTCAATATATTTCATCATAACTTGAAAATGACTTGAGCGAATTTAATGAAATTACCACCAAATGTTTATGAACAAAATTTGCTTAAGATAGCTGAATCAACGCAAAATTTGGAGACTTGATGTTGGCATACCAGAATTATATATAAGATATAGGATAAGCTTCAAGATCCTTCCTTGGAGTACTCCGGCCTCGACAGTCTTAGATTCGCCTATGTAATCGCCTTTCATAACCTTAAACTTTCGTTCAGTCAGTTGGTGGTAAATTTTGTCTCAGTTTATGTATCAAGTCTGCGAAACACAGATAAAGATAGCAGACCAATGTGATTAGTTTCTTTGCAACCATTTTGAGTTTCGAAATTTAAAGAAATGGATGAGCGTTAAGAGGTTTGAGTCAAAGAAAGAGTTTTTCATTACAACAAACGCCTACTTTAAGGGTCTTGAGAAATCTTATTACTTGGAGGATTTAAAAAAATCTAGAAGATTGCTGGACCAAATGTGAAGCTAAAGGAAGCCTATACTAGAAATTAAAAGGCTTTTTGGCCTAAAAAAATATCATGAAATTATCAAACAGCCTTTATATTTAAACATAAATCTATATATTATGAGCTCATTCACTCTATAATGGTATTGAACAAAAAGCTTATTGGTGTCAAATTTTGATTTCACAGCATTCACTCAACCGGGTTATAGATTTATCATAACCATTGGGTTGGGGAATAAGTTCGTAGACTATTATTTAAACAAAAATCAATCACAATAAATTAATTAATTATGTATTCGGTGTTGCTGTTTACAAACTCCTCTAGCATCTCGACCAATTTATATATGCCGTTACGCCAAAAATCGCTCGGTATGGTATCGAAAAAGTTATTTTGTGCCAGTTTTTAAGGTCCTCTTTATTGTCGATGCTAATGCCTCTCATACGGTTCGACAGAGGGCGGAAAAGATGGTAATACATCGGTGCAAGGCCAATAGAATAAAGAGGATGTTGAATAACATTATATTCGACTCTTGGAGTGCAGTTTTGAAGACTTGTGCAATAAGGATCCTGGCATTGTCGTAAATAAATGTGGTTTGGCCTTGTCGATGAGCTCTTTTCAGCCGAATAGTCACGCTGTTTAGTTGGTCTATGCATAGCACCTTGTTGATCGTGGCATTCCTTTTATGCATATTCCAGGGCACCAAGTTCTTCCATTCCCACCAAACGCAGATCGATCGATTCTTTCGATGAAAATCAAGCTTAACTCTCGGCTTTGGCACATCTCCTGAAGCCACTCACTCCTGTCTTTGAGTATCGTGACTATTCGGTATAAAAATCCCTGTTTATGACCGTATGTTACTTGATAGCAGGCGAGATGTTGAGAAGGAATTTCAAGGCGATATTCTTTGTTGTTTTCGTTAAGCTCGTAATGCACTCACGAAAAATTGCACTAAATTTTCGCAATTTCTGCAAACGTTTAATGATCACAGTTCGCTTTTTCGGTCATTTCACAGCTTTTTTATCAACTATTATCCTTTAACTGAAAATATTAAAACTTACGAACTTGTTCCCCAACCTAATAAATTACTTTCTAAAACAACCGCCGATTGCACTATTTCCCCCACTTAGCGAAGCTTTTTTAAATAAAATTTCAATTTTACCATAAATTTACAATTTTTTTTTAATACAGTTTTTAGTTTTATATAAACTCTTAAGAAAATTTTTTAAAATTTATTACAATACAATACCATAATAATACAATAATAATAATATGTTGTTACCATAACATTATTTATTGACCAATACTATGTAACCAACTGTTTCAGCTTTTTTTTTGTAATAATATTGTATTTTATTAATAACAACATATCAACAATAAAACCATTGTAAATCATTTTAAATAATAAGTTGTAGCAACAGCAACAATAACATTAAATACATGCCAACTAGGGTTGCCAGATCCAACATTGCATAATCTTTGCCATTTCTAGATAGCAATTTTGATCTAAAAAAAAAAACATTTGATAGTCAAAAATTTGATGTTCGAAAAACTTCGGTTACACCTCTTTCACACTTGGTTGAACAATGGGCAGACAGACGCAGTTTGTAGGAGAGGGGATGACGAAGAGAAGTGTGTAGTACTCGAATGTTTGTAGCGAACATTTTTATATCTCTTTTCTACTTTTCGTCTTGTTGCTTCATACTTTTTTCTCTTTTCATTCTCATTTTGATTCTGTTGGAGAAAGTAGAGAGAAACAGAAATCAAACATTTCTATCTGTCTTTTAATTTCATAAATGTACTAGGGCGGATTGACATTGAAGCTACCTAGCGCTAGATGGTAGCACAAACACAAAAACTTTTTCTGTCTTAGAAATTACGATCTGTTAACCGTCAGCTGTTAAAATTTTAGCCAAATTCATCGATTAGTTTATTTGTTGTAGTCGTTTGAAGTAAGCAATTTTTGTGTTTCTTGGAAAAAAGTGAATTTCGTGTAGTGATTAAACACTATTATTTGAAAGGCAAAATGGCGAAAGAGACAAAAGAAAAGCAGATTATATGGTAAAATACTGGATTGCTGAATTTAAACGCGGCCGAACAAGCACTGCAACAATACCATCAACAGGAAGGCCATAAGAGGTGGTTACTGAAGAAAATATCAAGAAAATCCTCGATATCGTTAGGAACGATCGCCGGGTCAAAATCCGTGAGATTGCTGAAATGGTAAACATACATATCATATGAACGTGTGTTCAACATTTTGCATGAACATTTGCATATGAAAAGGCTATCGGCAAGATAGGTGCCGCGTTTGCGCAGTGTTGAACAAAAACGAGTTCAACAGATCACTTTACAGCGGTGTTTGGACATGATAAAGCATAATCCTGCTGATTTTTGGCGTAGATTAATAACTGTTGATGAAACGTGGGTCCACCACCACACACCTGAAACCAAAAATCAATCGAAGCAATGGTTGGAAGCTGGTGGAAGTGCTCCGAAGAAGGCGAAGACAGCGAAATCGGCTGGCAAGGTTATGGCCACTGTATTTTGGGATGCACACGGAATATTGCTCATCAACTATCTTAAAAAGGGATCCACAATCACAGGAGAGTATTATCGTGCATTATTAGATCAATTGGTTGATGCAATCGAGGAAAAACGACCACATTTAAACAAGGAAAAAGTGCTCTTTCTTCAAGACAACGCACCGGTTCACACAGCATTAGATACGATGCTAAAATTACGAGAAATCCACTTCGAATTGGTTGATCATCCACCTTATAGTCCAGATTTAGCCCCTAGTGACTTTTTCCTGTTTCCAAACTTGAAAAAATGGCTCGCAGGAAAAAGATTCATCTCAAACGAAGAAGTGATTACCGAAACTAATGCGTATTTTGAGGAGTTCCCAAAATCGTATTATTCTGATGGTATACAAAAGTTGGAAAATCGTCTTACTAAGTGTATTGAGCTAAAAGGAGACTATGTTGAGAAATGAATGGTTATTGAAAAAAAAAAATGTTTTTTTCTTACTTAGGTAGCTTCAATATCAATCCGCCCTCGTAAAAGCTTTAGGCAACAGTAAAAGAGAATTGAAAAATTGCCTGTCCATCGTTCAACCAAATTTTGTAACCGGACTTACAAATTGTCGGTATAAATTGCATCAGGCAACACTATGGCCTGTTTAATAGGTCCGAATGATTACGAGCAAGGAAAAGTGAATCATGTAACACATGGGCCTAACAAAGAAAATACTTTTTCAGTTGTTTAAAATTAGCTTTATTCATCAACGTAATCTCCATTCTATCGCCGCTCTAACATTTCAATACCACTTTTGTAGAACGATTTTATCTCTTGCCTCAAAATAGGCCTCAGTTTAATCGATAACCTTTTCATTCGTGCGAAATTTTTTATCGGTAAGCATTTTTTGTGGTTTGCGAAAAGCCTATAATCGCTGGGAGTCAAATCTGGCCAATACAGTGGATGTGGGAGCAATTCGAAGTTTAATTCATACAAAGCCAACACGTTCTTTTGATATTTTTACGATGTCAGCAACTTAACTTTTCGATCATTCAAAATGATTTTGTGAAATTTTTGGATGTTTTCTGGTATTACAGCCTTTGCATCATCGGTGTCTCTACGACCACGTTTAAACTGTAATGGAGCGGAGCGGTATTTTTTCACATCAAGAAGCAGTGTAGAAATAAAACGCGAAATTGTTTTTGTTCCATTGTTCGGAAAATAACAAAAGTAGCGCAATAACTCACAAACTAATTAATAAAATATCATGAAATTTTAACAGCTATCTTTTGCAGGTTAGCACTAACTGAAAGAGATGTGAATGCAATAAAACTAGCGCCATCTATGTGTTAGGTCTGGGGCTTTTCAGCCCATGTGTTAAGACAGTAATGTACGAAAAGAATCGTGGGCGAAGAACGGTGAAGCTTCGCAAAAAAGGTAATGCTGTGTGTCTGGTGGGATTGGAAGGTTATTGTCATTATGAGCTTTTACAACAAGATTGAAGCAAATAGTTTAATTAAAACGGCCAGAATAGATCAACAGAAAAAGTGTCGTGTTCCATCCTGACAAAGTTAGGCCACACACATCTTTCATGACCCGGCAGTAACTGAGAGAGCTTAGCTGGGAAGTTTTGATGCAGCCACCATACAGCCCGCACCTTGCACCTTCAGATTATAATTAAATTAAATTCTGTAGAGGCCTGCAAAACACAATAGGATCAGTTTTTCGCTTAGAAACTCTACACTGATGGAATAATGGCTTTACCCCAAGAATGGCACGTATTTGGTTCAATTAAGCTCGTTTCAATTTGTTTAATTTTTGGTAAAATATTGTTACGAATATAAAAATGCCTAAAAAGAAAATACACCACATCAGCGCTTTTCAGACTGTATTGTTTGATTTTGGTATATTTGGTATTAATGTGTCACCCTGTCAATGCAGGACTTATTTGTGTATTTTGTAGCACCGCAAATTCGACCATTTTTGTGAGTTACATTGAACTAACGGAAATAATTCGAATTTTGTGGCAAGAACAAGAACATTCGGAGGTAATATAAATTGTATGTATATGTATGTAAAAGGTGGGGCCTTATGCATAAGTGGAGATAGTTATCGTTTGGCTGTCATAAAATAAAGTCGTGTTTAGGCGTAAATAAAAATTGTTGTATGAACGAATATTAAGTTGCTGTATTGACATAAACACTGTATAAAGATAAAGTGTAAAAAAAAACTGTAAAACAACAACAAAGTGGTGTTTATTTTATTTTGACGCAATTTAAAAGAACTCCAACGTTTTAAAAAAGGTTAAAACGTAACAATATTTAGCCAACGTTTTCAAACATTTATTTACTTTACACTAAAATATTCAATAACTTTTTACAAAACTTTGTGTAAAGAAATCTGAAAAAGAAAAATGTGTTTTACAAAATCTTGGTTAACTGTAAAAATTTTTGTAAGTCAAGCGAAATCAAAGCAATCTGGCAAACCTATTCTACCAATATACTCGTATGGAAACTGGAGACAGAAAAAACTTTATAATGAACTGTGCAAATGCAAATTAACAAAAGGAAACCATTTGGAAATTATTTCAAATTTATAGAAGAAATTTATACGAGTACGCCACCCACCCCCCCCCCCCCCCTCTTAAACTATATATGATGTCGTCTAAATAATTTCAAAAAGAAAAATATTGATACGAGGGCAGTTTAATTTATGAACTTGAACGTTTGAGTTTGTTCAACAACGATTATGTAAATTGGTTATGTTAAGAGTCGCCATAGTATTTATGCATCAAGTTTTTTTTTTTTTTTTTGTTTCTGTGATAGAGTGTAGGGTACCGTAACTTTTTCATTTGTTAAATTATTATTTTAGTTTTCATTACTAAATATGAACAAGTACTACACAAACAAATGCTTTTTATAAAACTTTGAAAAAAACATACTGTCTTTGTATTCTAGAGAAAACTGAGAGAACAAAGTCCAACTAATTGAAATAGTTTTTTGAATAAGAATAAAATGCTGGACAAATTCTGACATAAATTAGTTTTAAAATTTATGAAAAAAATGAAAAACAATTTTCTCTGCCTTATAAAGGGTGGTCCAACCATAATTAACGTCAAGTTTTTTGCCCAACTTAATTTGACATTTCTTAGTTTCAACCATGGAGAGATACACAATTGAGTAGCGCGTTAAGATTGTTAGACTTTTACGAAAATGGCCGCTCAAATCAAAATGCATTTCGAGCACTTCGTGATTTTTTTGGTCAACACAATCGACCAAATATGTCCACAATCGGGAGAATTGTGTGCAAATTTCAGTAGGCCGGGCCTGTAGGAAATGTGGAAACTCCTGTGCACGTTCGCCCAGCTTGTTCTGCGGAAAACAATGCTGATGTTCGTGATAGTGTAGCAGAAGAGCCGTGTCCCTCAATTGAACATCTCACGAACATCACTGATGCGAATTTTCGATAAAGATTTGAATTATGAACTGAAGCCTACTGATGACCATTTCAAGCGTCGTCAATACGCTAAATGGTTAGTTGAACAGACAGCAGTGAATGGTGAATTTACAAAGAAAATCATCTTCAGCGACAAAGCACACTTACACCTCAGTGGATTCGTTAACAAGCAGAATTGCCGCATTTGGGCAATTGAAAATCTACAAGTGATTGTTGAAAAGCCAATGCATCCGTAAAGAGTAACTGTTTGATGCGGTTTATAAGCTGGCGGCATCATAGGGCCGTACTTTTTCGAAAATGAGATCGGCCCATCAGTTACCGTGAGTGGTGTTCACTATCGCGAGATGATAACGGACTTCTTGAAGCCAATTATGTCTCAGAGTCATTAAAAATATGGACTAGCGGTTAGAGGTATGCCACCGAAGTCGCTGCGAGAATTTGGCCGATATTTTGTTTCATACATAGTCATTGTCATAGATCCTTCTATCATAATAAAGAATATTAAAAAATTCTCTGAAAACTCTTTGTTTTATTTACAATTAACATCGTGCATTTTGGTTGGACAACCCTTTAGTTTAAAAAATAACAAGACAGTTTTTAAATTCAGAAGCAAAGGGCTGCTGCCACACTCTGCTGCATAGTTTTCTAAACTTAAAAGAATAAAAGCACTTTAATGCTTGGATATTTGAGAAACGAAACATTTAAGAATCATGTTATAGTTCCTAATACGAGGCTGCACTCAGGTCGGGCTAATGGCCTTATAAAGAATACACAAAATTTTTTTATTTCTCACTATAACCTGCGATATTCAATATGCAATATGCATCATGCAGCATTCCGTAGGCACATCATTGCATCCGTATTCTATTGTCGATATAAACAATTATTCCTCCGTCCGAAGTTACTACACTGCCCAGGTGATTGAATCCAATGACCTCGTCCGTATTAGTAACACGAAACCTGATATTATCATTTAAGCACATTCTCTTTGTCTTCTGAAGATTTATTTTGAGGCCGACTTTTTCTGTTCTCCGTGCCAAGAAGTTGATTCTGGTACGGTAACTTAAGAACGTAACAGCATATTCCAGGATCTCAAGCGCAAATTCAGTGATGTGGGTCCTGGTTCACTGATTCGAAAACGACGTCTAGCGTAATGATAGATAATAATGGAGAAAAAACGAATTTCTTCTTTACCTCGCTTCTAGTTAAAAAAAAAAAGTTTATACAGTACACCCTCATGTAGTACCCCACACCTAGTACCCTTACAGATTCTCCGAAGCATGCGTATAATTTTGTGTGGCAGTGCCCTCCAAATAAAATACCTACCGATAGCATCAAATGACCTCCTCCTCTCAAAGTCAATAAATGTCATACATAGAGTGAAATTAGGCTCCAGATTTGTTCAATAAGAATGCGCAACATTATGTTATGTTCGGATCTATGGAAATACCCCGCCAATTACCATAAATATCCTTGACAGCCTAATTACAATAGCCACCTTCTATTTATCAGAAATCTCCATGGCAATAGTTTCTCCGACATATGTCCAGTATAACTCTTAAAACATTCGGCCAACAATTCGTCACAGCCTGAATTAATAGCAGATGTCACAGTACTGATTGGTTGATAGATGACCAAGAGATCTTTACGAATGGCTTGAAGTCAGTGGAATGCTTTGGAACGAGGGCTATTTGCTGTATAGCGGTTTGTGGCTGAGGCCTTTGCTAGCCCACAGGGCGTCGGAGCGGACTGGGCATTTTGTCAGATCAAGGCTGATCGAATCATGCAGTAAATCTCTCCTGTTAGGTTCCGTGGCACTGTGAGTGTTCGAAAATGAGACTGAGACGAGCACCTCTAAGCTTAATTGACCTATGGATTCGCCATAGAGTGGAAAAGGCACAGAGTTGTAGTGGAAACTGCCGCTCTTAGCGTAAGAACTAGGTCATGGGGCACAAGCACTCGCCATTTCTGACTTGTACGTGGCAATGAGAGGGAGTAAGTTGATGGCCACGGTTTTTTTTTTAATGGGCTAAGTCAGGTGGCATCCGGAAGGATCTTTGATCTTTAGAGATTTGTTTCGGGTATCAGTTAGCTGGTGAAGTGACTATATCTTGCTTCTTTTAATTTTTCTTCGTTTTTATTTATATTTCTTTCTTATCATATTAGTTCCCTAAATTTCCGGTAGGAATATCCTCCACCTAATCTCCACCAACGTTCCCTCAAAATGACCTCTTTATATAGCCAGTTGTTCAGTCTTGTCAGATGTAAGCTCGCCATTTTTGTTCCCGTTTGTTTCATTGTTAACAAACCATTTACCACAGAGCCAACAAAAAATTTTTCATCGGGCACCCCAAAAAACAAACTATATGACCTTGCCTGTAGACAACATTGTCTTAACCTTTATTCAACACGATTTTCCCAATACAGTTCATTGCTTTGTCTGTTCTCAGGTCACAGGTGTGAAATGGTCGACCCGTGTCTCATTGCTTATTATAAAACAATGTGAAAATTCACCTTTATTGCGGTGAAACATCGTCAAGCATTCTATTGAAATATCTGTACGACACTGTTTTGTTCTATTATGAGAGAAAACGACACCCATTTCGCAAACCCAAATTTTCTGTAAAAATTCAAAGCGTAGCATTTTTGAAAAGCTTATTATTTCAGGTTCCTCACGCATCTTCAGCCGGCAATCATCGGCTATCATTTTGTCGATTTTTTCAACAGTTTCTGACGTGAACACCACAATCGGGCACACTTTCCCACCCAACATTTTATAGTTATAAACGAAAGAGCGGAATCTATATCTCGTTATGAAAACAAGAATTTATACTTGTTCCTCTCTTCTCGTTAAAGTTGTAATCACATTCGTGCACTGATTACAATCGTGTCTTTAAAGAAAAAATGTTACCAAAAGAATTTTTCCAACTCATGTTCATGCAGTATATAAACATCAGAGATGTGGACTATATTGACATTGAGTACAATGGACAAGTACAACTCAATTATATTTACTTTTTCAATTTTTCATACAAACAACAGTTTGTTCACATGGATATTCTAAATGTATTCAAAGATTTGTAACACTTTTAAAAAAATTAAATTAATCCCAAGTAACTGGCAGTGAATACGTCATATTTCTAAAGCGGTTTAAGACTTATCGAAAATAATCAAAAACCAAATTAAATTTAAAATAATTAAAATAGCGTATTATTCACGTCGTTTTGACTCGCCATTAAAAAAATTTCCCTTCCACATTTGTTACATTTTTATTTGATATTTTCAGTTTGCCAATATGTCACGACGCAACATGTCATTGAATGTTTTTACGCAACATTTTTTCGTTATTCTTCTATTTTTTTTCTTTTGTATCATCTTTTGTATGTTACTGGAAAAGGTCCCCCACTCTGCCGCTATAAAGTAAAGGCAAAATATATATATGAATGGTTATTCTGCTTCCATAAAAAAACAAAAGTTATAACAAATCATCCTTGACATAAATATAAACCGTGAATGGTTAGTTTCATCCATTTCTATAGTATTTTCCTTTTAACCCCCACTTTATAAATGTAATACTCATGTAATCACTCATATAGGGAAGGTAGGCACTGGGTGTGGGGGTATACACATACTCATTCATGGACAAAATGACATGAGTGAACACAAAACATAATGATATACGAAGAGCAGTATATGGACATATATAGAGTATGTGGTGTTTGTCAGAATACACACAACAATGACAGTCATAATTGTTCACTATTTATACCCTACAGTTAGAATGAAATAAGTTCGTTTCATTAAATGATATAAAAGAACTTTGGAAATTTATTTTAAAAACAATTGCTATGATCAACGATCTTCTTTAGTTGATAAGGCTCATTTTTTTATTAAATGGATAGGTAAAGAAGTAAAACTGACATAAAAAAAAATTGACTATTTTCTGTGGATTGTTATCGGCAGTGAATAGTGTACAGTAAATAGTGTTTAGTAAATAGTGTTCAGTGAATAGTGTACAGTGAGTAGTGTACAGTGAACCGAATTGTTAAAGCGTCAATTTTGTATTTGCAAAAGTGGACAAGTTTCTTGGCCCACGAAATCGTGCAATTAACATCTCTTAATGACAAATGTTTAGTGATAAGTGTTTAGTGAATAGTGCTTAGAAAATAGTGCTCAGTGAGTGAATAGCGCACAAGGAGGGATGTACAGTTAAGCATGTACCACTGAATTATTAAAGGGTAAATTTTGATGAATTTGAAATAGTGGACAAGTTTCTTGGCCCCCGAGAACATGCAATTGACGTCTCTTAATGAATAGTGTTTAGTGAATAGCGTTTAGTAAATAGTATTCAGTGAATAGTGTACAGTGAGTGGTGTACAGTTAAGCATGTAGCACCGAATTATTCAAGCACCAAGTTTGATGATAATGTGCGAAGAAATGGACCAGTTTTTTGGCCTCCAACATGGTGAGATTTAACGTTTCTTAACTACATTTCTTGGGGTTATGTTAAATCTATATGTTATGCTAAAAATCCAAAAACCCTTAAACATGGCATTGTCAAAATAACACCATCAACATTTTTTCTTTAAGCAGGATACATTTGGTCCAGCATTTTTCTAGTTTTTAGTTGCCTCCAAATATCGGGTTATCCATTTAGTGGTTTTAAGACCGCTGGTTTGACAAGGCTATCAGCTGTTATATATCTGTCATTAAAGTGTCATTTATTTAGGGAAAGGTTTGCTAACTAATACTAATAAGGATCGTTTAACAACAACAACAAAAGTGCTGATTCAAACATGGCCACTGATTTTTAATTTTTCGAGGAACATTTTTTTCAGCGATGACAATCATTTCTCACTCGGTGGTTATGCCGACAACAAAAATTGTCGCATACGAGACTCGGAAAAACCAGAAGTGATTGTGAAAACGCTATTGCAAAAAGTTACTGTTTGATGCGCATGGTCTGGAAGTGTCATTGGGCCGAATTTTTACGAAAATGACGCTGTAAGAACCGTTACCATCAAATCAGAATGCTTTAGCCGCATAATAACCGACTTTTTTTGGCCTGCAATTAAAGATTAATAACTGGATGATATGCGGTTTCAACAAGACAATACCACAAGCCACACAACACGACTGATTTAAGCTTTATTGTATGGGATTTGGCGACGTCAATTGGACACCAAGATTAAATGATCTGAAGCCGTTTGACTTTTTTTTGCGGCTACGTCAAAGACCATCATGTCTACGCGTATAATCCCCTAACGAATTGAAAACCAAAATTCGTCAAGTTATCGCCGAGCTACCGACCGAAATGCGCGAAAAAGTGGTGGAGAACAATCTCAAAAGGTTCGTTTGTTGCAATCATTCCATAGACGGTCTTTTAAATTAAATTGTATTTCGTAATTAATGGCAATGTCCAAGCATTATAATGAAATATATATGTGTGTTTTATTTAACCTTACTTTTGAAACCAAAAAATGGATAACCCTTTATTAAGATTTCTCAAGGTCCTTAAAATAGCACATATGTATCCCGAAACGTTTAACAGAAGATAGTGTATTGCTTGATTGTTCTTTGGTAAATACCGTATTCGGATAAATTTATGTTTCGTCTACAATTACAAAACGGCACGAAAACTCGTTTAAATTGCGCCTAAAAACGCAAATATACATACTTCGTAAAGTAGTTACAAGATATCAATAATGATCGGATCGAAAGCTATTTTATACCCAAATACTTAGTTTAAACGATTACAAACACAGTTTTGATAAAGCATTGCTTTTTGATAAAAAAAAAGAAAAATACATAGGAAACCAAACAATGGCTTGATTAATAGTATCCAAACTCTGCTCCATTGAGAACAATGGTAGAGAAATTGTTTGCTGAATTGTAACGTGGTCGTACCAGCACAAATTATGCAGAGCGCAGTGGACGCCCAAATGAGACTGTTATTCCAGAACACATAAAAAAAATCCCACAAATTGGTTATGAACGATCGCAACTTGAAGGTGCACGAGCTAGCTGACATTGTAAAGATATCAGGTGGTAGTATTTTTACCAGTTTATACGAACTTTTGGGCATATGAAAGCTCTGTTCAAAATGGGAGCCACTAATTGATGAAAACGATGGCAAAATTGAATGAATTGAGCTTTGAATTTCTTACCCACCCACCGTATTCTTCTGATTTAGAACCCAGCGATTTTTTCCTGTTTTCAGATCTCAAGAGAATGCTTGCTGGAAAGAAATTTAAGTCCAATGATGAAGTAGCCGATGCAACTGAGCCTATTTTGACAAGAAAAAGAAATTGTACTATGAAAGTGGTATTGAAAGGTTGGAAAATCGCTATACTCGTTGTATCGCCCTCAAAGGCAACTATGTTTTGTTAAAATTTAGTATTTTTCTTGCTTATCCCACGGACTTATTGAATGATCTGTTATATGTACATATAAGGGGTGTTTTTTATAGAGGTATAGAACTTTAAGTTGTAATAAAACAACGATGGATTATTCGATTGACATGAATTTTATTTATCCGAAAGATAATCTTGTGGCATTACATTTTAAATATGATTTCTGGCATATGACCCCCACGGCTGGCGCGGATGTAGTCCAATCTGGACGTCCAATTTTCGATTAATTTTTCCAACATTTGTGGCCGTACATCGGCAAAAACAAGAAAGTAGTCTAGCGGTGTTAAATCACAAGATCTTGGAGGTCAATTCACAGGTTCAAAACGTAAAATTAGGCGGTCACCAAACGTGTCTTTCAATAAATCTATTGTGGCACGAGCTGTGTGACATGTTGCACCGTCTTGTTGAAACCACATTTCCTGGACATCATGGTTATTCAATTCAGGAATGAAAAAGTAAGTAATCATGGCTCTATACCGATCACCATTGACTGTAACGTTCTGGCCACCATCGTTTTTGAAAAAGTACGGACCAATGATTCCACCAGCCCATAAAGCGCACCAAACAGTCAGTTTTTCTGTATGTAACGGTGTTGCCACATACACTTGAGGATTACCTGCACTCCAAATGCGACAGTTTTGTTTGTTGGCGTGGCCATTCAACCAGAAGTGCGCTCCATCGCTAAACAAAATTCGCTTATGAAAATCGGGAACAACGGTAATCTCGTTTTGGGCCCATTCGACGAATCTACGCCGGGCGTGAGTCTGTTTATGATGAATTGCCAAACCAAACTGATAATAAATCACTTGACAGCTGTTAAGTCGGTCGGCATCTTGAAAAGTAAAACGAACTTAAAGCTCTATACTTCTATAAAAAAACACGCTATATATGTAAAGTTCCCAGAATAATTAATTGATTCTAACTTAAAGCAAGGATATGTCCTTTGGTTATAACAGGGCCATCTGTGAAATCTCGTGAAGTTATCTCCAAAAAGTAGTAATCTGTACTTAAGATTAAAAAATTAATCTGCCATTTTTTAGCTCAGTTTTTTAAGGTTATTGTTTGTCGACCATTTCACGGCAATGCCGTTTTAAATTTGAGTTTTTTTTTTCGCAATTTTTTCACATTTAATGTTTCTATTGTGTCTGGGTTTTACATTTGTAACATGTGATGTGATGTGATACAATTGAAACCCACACACAAAAACAATCTCAGGGATGATTAATTTTTAATAATATTTGTGATTTTTTTTTTTTATTCCTTTCAAATACAATTTATATAATTTTTCGTATTTTTATTTTTTTTAATTATTTATAAAATTTATCGATTGAATTTTATATTTTCTCTAAAATACGAGCATATACGAGTATATAATTTTAAGGACCATGTTTAAGTTGGTTTTAAATAATTTCAACTTTAAGGTCCATCATTATTGTTTATTTTTCTAACTACACCACCTCTAATGCAATTTTATAAAGTATATGTATGTAATGTAACATTTTTCCTTTATTCATTTCATTTTTTTATTTATTTTTTTATTTTTTTTGTTTTTACAATTTTATAAAATATGCAACATTCAACAAAAAATATTAGATAAGAATTAAAAAAATAGCTTTTTCTTCTCCTTTTCATAAATACAAAAATGAAATGCAAAATTGTTAAATGCATGAATTAAAATAAATAATAGTCATTAACTGGATGAACTGAAGTACATTATTATGTGAAAACCACAAAAACCACTTCAACTAAAACAACTTGATGAATGTATGTATGCATGTATGTATGAAAACACATACAAAAAAAAATAATAATAAAAATAAATTATTTATTCTCCACACCATTTAATTTAACATTGTTTATCAGGTTTTTATAAATTATTTGTTAATTAAAAAACAATTACAACTTATAGATCAAGAGTAACTTAAACTATTGAACGAACAATAAGCTGCTCACAGGGTTTTTCAAAATTATTGAAGGTAGTAAAGAGACACTTGGCAATTAGCAAATAAATTTGAATGAAGCTCTAAACATAATTCACTAATATAAGTCATAACATAGCTCATAGTTCATAATGAATATAGTTAACTAATAAACATAGTTGACTAAGAAACATAGTTCTCTAGTGAACATACTAGTTGACAACATAGTTAACTAAGAATCATAGTTGACTTAGACACATGCGAGGGCGAATTCATATTGAAGCTACCTAAGTAGGAAAAAACAATTTTTTCCAAAAACCATTCATTCCTCAACATAGTCTTACACTTAGTAAGACGATTTTCCAACTTTTTTATACCATTTGAATAATACGATTTTGGGAACTCCTCAAAATACGCATTGGTTTCGGTAATCACTTCTTCGTTTGAGATGAATCTTTTTCTTGCGAGTCATTATTTCAAGTTTGGAAACAGGAAAAAGTCACTAGGGGCTAAATCTGGACTATAAGGTGGATAATCAATCAATTTGAAGTGGATTTCTCGTAGTTTTAGCATCGTATCTAATGCTGTGTGAACCGGTGCGTTGTCTTGAAGAAAGAGCACTTTTTTCTTGTTTAAATGTGGTCGTTTTTCCTTAATTGCATCAACCAATCGATCCAATAATGCACGATAATACTCTCCTCTGATTGTGGATCCCTTTTCAAGATAATCGATGAGCAATATTCCGTGTGCATCCCAAAATACAGTGGCCATAACCTTGCCAGCCGATTTCGCTGTCTTCGCCTTCTTTAGAGCACTTCCACCCATTGCTTCGATTGATTTTTGGTTTCAGGTGTGTAGTGATGGACCCACGTTTCATCAACAGTTATTAATCTACGCCAAAAATCTGCAGAATTATGTTTTATCATGTCCAAACACCGCTGTAAAGTGATCTGTCGAAATCGTTTTTGTTCAACACTGAGCAAACGGGGCACCCATCTTGCCGATAGCATTTTCATATGCAAATGCTCATGCAAAATGTTGAACACACGTTCATATGATATGTATGTTTACCATTTCAGCAATCACACGGATTTTGACCCGGCGATCATTCATAACGATATCGAGGATGTTCTTGATATTTTCTTCAGTAACCCCACATTGGTATTGTTGCGGTGCTTGTTCGGCCCCGTTTAGCAATCAATATTCAGCAATCCAATATTTTACCATGTAATCTGACGGAGCAGATTCGCCGTAATGTTTATCAAGCTTTACTTTTGTCTCTTTCGCCGTTTTGCCTTTCAAATTATAGTGTTTAATCTCAACACGAAATTCACTTTTTGCCATTTTCCAAGAAACACAAAAGTTGCTTACTTCAAACGACTACAACAAATAAACTAATCGATGAATTTGGCTAAAATTTTAACAGTTGACGTTTAACAGATCGTAATTTCTAAGAAAAAGTTTTTGTGTTTGTGCTGCCATCTAGCGCTAGGTAGCTTCAATGTCAATCCGCCCTCGTATGTAGGTAGTCATAGCTTATTTCAACCAGTTGATATAAACATATATTTACTGAACTTTCTTTTTATTTTAAAACTTCGTATAGCCTCCATTTTTAACCATTTACAGTCTTTTTTACTAATATTCTTTTAATTTCCGTGTAGTTTTTAGAGTTTTTTTTTGCCCATTCCACCTTTAGTGCTTCTATAAAGACATTCCCGTGCGAAATCGGGTGTTTGAGGACCTTTAATTTTCAATCACATTTGAAGCACGTAATTGCGCTCGGCAGTGCATTAACTGCGAACAATTCTAATTAAGCCGTGACTGTACAATACCTGATTATATTTCGTGTCTTTGTACTAATAGAACCGGATATTCTACGTTACACCCAATTCGTCGGAGCTTTGTAGTAAATTGGATTTGAGAATGTTAAGGTATACTCTCAATAATCTTCAAGTTTACTACACAAATTGATGACGTACAAGACAACACCCTGACCTTGACTGTCGGTTTTAATATTTTATTTTGCAGCTCTGTATTTGGCTTACGCTAGACGTACTTTTGACCATCCAAGCCGAATATATTAAATTTGGACTTATTTGCAAAATCCAGCAGTTCCCAAAAGCTTGGATATCTGATTATGCATGTCTTAGCGAATTTTAGACACACTGCTTGATTTGTCCAAACACCGCTGTAAAGTGATCTGTCGAAATCGTTTTTGTTCAACACTGAGCAATCGCGGCACCCATCTTGCCGATAGCTTTTTCATATGCAAATGTTCATGCAAAATGTTAAATACACGTTCATATGATATGTTTACAATTTCAGCAATCTCACGGATTTTGACCCGGCGATCATTCATAACGATATTGAGGATTTTCTTGATATTTTCTTCAGTAACCACCACTTTTGGCCTTCCTGTTGATGGTATCGTTGCAGTGCTTGTTCGGCCCCGTTTAAATTCAGCAATCCAATATTTTACCACATAATCTGACGGAGCAGATTCGCCGTAATGTTTATCAAGCTTTTCTTTTGTCTCTTTCGCCATTTTTCCTTTCAAATAATAGTGTTTAATCACTACACGAAATTGACTTTTTTCCATTTTCCAAGAAACACAAAAGTTGCTTACTTCAAACGACTACAACAAATAAACTAATCGATGAATTTGGCTAAAATTTTAACAGCTGACGTTTGACAGATCGTAATTTCTAAGAAAGAAATAGTGTTTGTGTTTGTGTTTGTGCTGCCATCTAGCGCTAGGTAGCTTCAATATCAATCCGCCTAGTAGTTCACTAAAAATTATAGTAGACTTAGAAACATAGTTCGCTAAGAATTATGGTTCACTTATTAACATATTCCAACAATATAGTTCATAAATAAACAAAGTTCACCAATAAACATAGTTCGCCAATAAACATAGTTCTCCCAAACACATAGTTCACCAATAAACAGAGTTCATAAACTAACATAGTTCAATAGCAGTCATAAGTCAATACAGAGCAAAGCTTAGTAACACATATAGATCGCCAATAAACATGGATTATTCACTTAGAAACATAATTCACTAATTGATATATTCCACCAATATAGTTCTTTAATAAACATAGTTCACTCTGTATTGAAATTACAGAGCAAAGCTCACTAATAAATATAGTTCGCCAATAAACATAGCTGAATTATAAACATTGTTCCCAGACAAATATAATTCACTAATGAATATAGTTCACCAAAAAACATAGTTTACTTAATATACTAATAAACATGATTCAACACTGAACACAGTTCACTTATGAACATACATAGGTCCACTAATGAACATAATTCACTAAAGAGAATTTTTCACAAATATAGCTCATTAATAAACATAGTTCACCAATTACCATAGTTCACCAGCAAACATAATTCACGAATTAACTTAGTTCACTAATAAATATACTTTAATAAAAGCATAGTTTACTTATAAACACAGTTTACTTATGATCATAGCTCACTAAAGACCATTGTTCACTAATAAACATAGTTCATTCATTTAGGTCACTAATGAAGATAGTAAAACATCCGCGATAAATATAGTTCACGAATGAACACAGTTCATCAATAAATTTACTAATGAACATACATACATAAATACACTAATAAACACTTGACCTTATATTACAGAGAGTAAATAATATTCGAAAAAGAATTGATTGTGAAATTGATAGAGTTGGCTTATCCTCATGATGTAATCTTGATATTTTAGAGAAGGAGAAGGAGTGAAAATTGGTCACAATATAAATATAAACAAAATGAAAAAATTCATGTTAATGCTATCAATGACACTCCATTGACAATCGCAAGTGGCCAAATAGAATGTCCAGAAGCAAATGGATATAGAGATTTAGAACAAAAATCAGAATTTTCAATGCTTGCGTCAATTTGGTTTTTTTATATGGAAGCGAAATTGGTTTATTGCTAACATGTAACTGAGAAGTGTTTTTGGAATCTGGTGGTAGAAATAAGGGGAAAGAAATATGGCTGGCTAGGACATACATCTGATAACGTCACTTTTGTATCATTGGAGTAGAATCCATCAGAATCCAATATCTCCATCATCCAATATCTCCAGAAGCATTCACATTCTTTAAAGAGATAAGATATAGCAGAAGAAACAGGCAACTGTGGAGACAATATGTTGCTAATATTTGTGGAATCATTAATTATAATACTAATAAACATAGTTCACTAATAAACTGAAACCTATTTAAAACTAAAAACTCATAATAGAGAACTTTTTTTGTCAAACGATAAATTATAAAAGAGCATATCTTGTTATAGCTTACAAAAGAACTAGCTCTTTAAAAAAGGCTCTTAACAGTAAACTACTTTCATAGTTTCTGTACTAACCCAAATTCATTAAACAAAAACAGTGCATGTCCTTAATTTATAAACCACAAAATCCCGTTTAGAAATAGACTACACGGAATTTAACTCTTTATATACATCTTGAAGGAAACAAGAATTATTAAAATAAAATAGCTCAGCTGAACACATTAATTATTGAACTATTAGAAAGGCAGCTAAAATATCTTAAAACTCAATCATTCTTTTAAATCCGAAACAGTAGCAAGACACTTAAACTGAAGGGTACGCTGGTAGCAAATCATAGACCAATTTATGGATATTTCCCATAGCGAAGACACATCAATAGAGTTCGCCGCAGTGCAAAATAAACAATAACACACGCAACTTACTCAAAATTCGACAGTAGGCTAGTAAGAGGTATAAGTTAACGGAAGCAGTGTTGCATTGATAGTTGCTGCAGTTACATAACAGTAAGCTATTTCATAAAAAAAAACTTAAGAGCTATTGATAGCTGCTATTGAATTAAAGAGTGTATTAAAAAGAATCCTTCTCCACAATTTTTTTTTTATATATATAAGACCAGCACCCAGGGGATGGCCCCTACTCATGCAGTGCATTGCGCTGGTACTAAGAAAATAGGTTATTGGAAGGAGGACAGAGGGAGTAGTGTTAGATTTAAATTTACTCACGTCGTAAGTGGCAGGAAATACTTTCGCTGGAAGATTATTCCACAACCGAACAGTGCGACCAAAGAACGAATTCTCCCTATAATGCGTTGTGCGATTTACTGGACAATCAACTACAAAGGGATGCGCTCTACGAGAAATACGAATACGACGTAAAAATATATGATTTTTGGGAATTAATTTCTTAATTTCGTTAGAACACATTCTGTTATAGTACCGATAGAACAATGAAACACACGCCACATTGCGACGGTGCTCCAATGAATCGATAGAGTTGGCTACCCTACCGTCATTGATGAGCATCTTCGCCCTCTCCTGTACGCGGTCGAGAAGCTCCAAAATAGACTTTGAAGCACCGGCCCATACATGAGAGTTGTATTCCATTTTGGGACGGATATAGGTCTTGTAAATATTAAGGAGATCAGATGTGGTGAAGTATTTCTTGCACCGTCTCAAAAAACCAAGGCACTTGAATGCTTCTTTCGACACTTGAAATATGTGATCATTCCAACGAACGTCACAGTGAATTCTCATGCTCAGAACATCAAGAGCATCTGATTCCTCAATATCCACGTTACCCATTGACACAGATGACAGCACACCACCACGCCTGTATGTTAAAAAAACAACATTGAGTCTTACGTGCATTAAAATCGACCCTGTTCGCACGACCCCACTCGGAGACCTTCACCAGGTCACTTGTGAGTGTGACGTTCATATTCATCCTTCTTACCCCAACCTCCAAAAGGCTCAGTCTACGATCAAAAGAATATGAGTGACAAATGTTGCTGTCATCCGCAAAAGAGTAGATAGGATTAGAAGTGAGAAGAAGAAAGTCGTTAAGAAATATTAGAAAAAGAGTAGGAGAAAGAACAGAGCCTTTAAATGATTTTTAAAAATACATTTGGTGATAAAAGAATTCACCGAATCCTTATATTTTACTTGAAATCTTGTAAATGCAACCTTTGAAAAACTTCATCATTAAGGTGATGAATGAAAAGAAATGTTATCGATTTAAAAAAAAAAAAAATAATATGTATAAAGTGTTCATCTCAAGTTTGTAATTACATTTAACCTCTTTCTTTATTTTTTTGTTAGCAAATTCTATGTTTCTATGTTACTTAATCTCATTTGTGTTAAAAGTCTTCATTCTGCCTTTAGAATTTGTTTGTAATTCTGTGTTTGGTTAGTAATTCTGTCATATCAGTTTCTTTTACAACTCATTCGGCTACTTAATGTTGCGTAAAAACAAAACGATATAATAAAAAACAACAACTACTACTACGACTGCATAAAACAATTGAACGATAGAACAGATCGATTAAAGAATGAATTGTTTTTTTTTAGAAATGGGTATTAAAAAACGAGATGAAAAGAGCAAAATAGCCAAAAAATTTGTAAATAACAATAGTTAAGCACTGATATCCAGCTTTCAAAATAAAGGGTGGTTTTTTGCCCAACTTAATTTAACATTACTTTGTTTCAATGTTTGACAAATTCAACCATGGAGAGGTCCACAATTGAGCAGCGCGTTAAGATTGTTGAAGCCTTTTACGAAAATGGCCGTTCAAATCAAAATGCATTTCGTACACTTCGTGATTTTTTTGGTCAGCATAATCGACCAAATGTATCCACAATGTGTGCGTGGAAATGTGGAAACACCTTGTTTTGCGGAAAACAGTTAGTTTGGCAGAAGAGTCGCCAACCTCGATTTGTGGTCGTGTCCAAAAATTCAACATCTCACGAACATCACTGATGCGAATTTTGAATAAAGATTTGAATTTACACGCTTACAAGGTTCAACTGACTCAAGAGCTGAAGCCTACTAACAATTTCAAGCGTCGTCAATACGTCGAATGGTTAGTTGAACAGAACAAAGAAAATCATCTCAGCGACGAAGCAGACGCGTCATCGGGCAGTACTTCTTTGCGTTAGCGTGAATGGTGTTCGCTATCGCGATATGATAACAGACTTCTTGTGCCCAGAAATTGAGGATATGGACCAGGACAATATGTGATTCCGACAAGATGGTGCCAATTGATACACAGCCAACCAAACAATGGCTCATTTGCGCAAGAAATTCAATTATCTCATGTCGTGGCGATGTTAATTAGCTGTGATTTGACACCGTTGGACATATTTCTTTGGGGATATTTAAAAGAAAAAGTGTACGTCAATCAGCCAAGAACAATTCTAGAGCTAAAGGATAAATAATTCGGCACACTAACGACATTGTTATTAATATGTCTCAGAGTCATTGAAAATATGGACTGACGGATAGAGGTATATCACCTAAGCCGTGGCGATCATTTGGCCGATATTTTGTTTCACACATAAGTGTCATAGATCCTTCTATCAATCAAAAAGATTCGTTTCATTGCCGGAAAATATGAGCGTCAGTTCGATCAGCTGAATTGGGCACCGCTATAATTTCAACTCATCTTATTAGCATATAAATTTACAACTATTACTGTATGGGATTGCGCTAAAGGAAAAATTAAAGCTAGACGAACATAGACAATGCTGTGAACTCGTACTTAGGAGTTGGAAATGTCGGTCGATTCTGATTAAGAAGTCATCATTGAGGTTCAAATCTATAGCCGTCAAGTGTAATAGATATATAGTTGACGAAAAATAAGATAAGTTTAATTTATAGCGATGCGTAATTAAGCTGATTGAAGCCGAATTGAGTTTTTTCATATTTATAGTTGACGACTGTATCTACAAGCAGAATAGGTGTTGATAAGTATTCGACTAAGCAACAGTGTATTTAAAATTATTGACAATTCAATGCCGTTTGGCATGACAGCATTAGGCAAGGACGACGTGTATTTAACTTGCTCATCTGCCTCTTAGAGGCTTAATAGCAAGGTGCTTTCAAGGCCAGGTCTTAATATAAAACGTCTGTCAATGCCCCCAAGTGTAAGCTAGCATCTCTGAGCATTGCCTGCAGTAGTTGAAATGGAATTTTTCATCGATAGCCGCCTTTCTCAGCTATTTAGGTTTAAACCACAATCATCACCACTGAAACTGTTGCTGATTACTCATAGCACCACATCGAAGTCTGCTAAGACTCCGTTTCCTTCCTATTCTGGTATCAGACTCTCAGGAGTAAGTACCACCAATTTGGTTTAGTACTGCATTTAACACATAGACGAGAGCAGTCAGATCGCCTTCATAGCAGCGAATGTTGTTGGATACATTTGCGACAATGTTAAACTACTTTCTATAGCTGGAGCTCAACAGCATTTACAGCATGTTAATGCCATCCAAGTCACCCAACGCCGGTTGCTAACAAGAGAATCTCTACAGCAAATGTTAAATACAATAATCTTAGACGAACTTAGGTGCAACCGTTGTTCACAGAATAATGACACATTTATAAGACCAAATCATCGGAAATTGGATTAATATTTACCAGTCGACGAAGCCGTAGAGTTTACCTTTAATACAGGGTGGGCAAATTTGAGGTTAGGCAGTAAATTGGCTGTCAAATGATGAAATGTCAAGAATTGAGCTGTCAACCTTTAACACTTATTTAGTAAACAATTGGGAAATTTTAACTATGGAACGCTACACTCTTGAACAAAAAAATTTAATTGTGAATTTTAATAACTGAACGAAAACAACGCTTTTTTCAACAAAATCATTTTTAGTGATGAGGCCCATCTTCAATCAGGCGGTTATGTAAACAAACAAAGTTGTATGAGGCTCACAAAATCCACACATAGTCCTCGAAAACCATTACATCCAAAGAAAGTGACCGTATGGTACACAAACCGCACCATTGGTGGCATCATCGGCCTGTATTTATTTCGATAATGAGCAAGGAAACCCCGTCACCGTCAAAACATGATAACCATGTGGCCACAATTGGATAAAGTTGACATCAGTGACCTTTGGTTTCAGCAGGACGGCGCCACAAACCACACAGCTAGCCAAACAATTCAGTTACTGCATAACATAACCCGGTCGCGTAAAATCTCGATTTGGTGATGTCAATTAACCGCCTCGTTCTTCTGATTTAACGCCGCTGGATTATTTTCTCTAGGGCCACTTGAACGACCGGGTTTACGTGACGAAACCACAAACAACTGACACTCTGAAAGATGAAATTCGACGCTGCATTGCAAAATGTGTTCAAAATTTTGTGAAAAGAGCGTTAAACACACACAAATTTGTTCTTTTATACAGTACACTTTATTTGTACACTTTTACTTAATACAGCAACTTCAACCAAATACACAAATTATTCAACACTTTTATTTATGCCTTAACACGACTTTACTTTATGACTGCAAAACTATAACTGGTACTAACTAATGCATAATGCGCCGCCTTTTATATACAATTGGCATTACATTGACATTATTTCCGTTAATACAAATGTAACACCCAAAATCGGTACGGTAACACTGTTCAACACGCAATTGGTAACACTATTAATAACACAAATTATGCATGGTATTACCAGTGTGGCACATAGACAGTCTGGACACAAACCAATAGAATAAATAGTATAATAAGGTTTATAGCTAAACTACTACTGTACTAATTTAGTGTATCTTTTCTTTTGGCGTTGTTTATTTTCGTAAAAAGAATGCACTCTTTTTAAGATCTGAAGAATTGTGTTAGTCCATCATTTGCTGCTGTAGCAGCAATTGTTGAAGTCAATCGACAACAACGAAAAACAATCTTGCTGACAAGTGTTTTCAGATGGATTGAATGAATAAAGCAAAAAATGAAAGAAAAAACATGACGAAGGAATGATTATGAGGATGTCCCCAAGTATTGCATTTGTTTGTGTAAAAAAGGATAATATACATACGTATAGACATTAATGTGTATGTGGCTGGCACACAGATTTATTACGCAAACAGAAAAAAAAAATACTTCTCTTGAATAGAAATAAAAGAGAAAAGGTATAGACCAAACAAAAATATTAGAAAATAGAAATCTAACTGATTGAAATAGACAAGCAAAAAACCGAATCATAGACAGATGGATACTTCGAGATACCAACGTTCTAGATAGAAAGGAAATAAAAAAAAATGAAATAAAAATAAAACAATTGTACAAATACGAGTAATTTTCTACTACTTTTGTGAAATATGTTTTGAATACTTTTCAAAAATTCATTCAAATAGAAATTGCCGTCTATTTTGATTTACTATTGAATAACATAAAGGACGATAATAACACCTACACTCACGTGTACTTAACATATTATACAACATATTGGTTGCACATAATTAATTTTCCCAACTCATTTATTCCAATTTAATGCAACAATTCAATACAAAATTTTATCTATTACAAGACACATTTATGAGATATTTTAATTTATTTCACACCTCACAATTCAAAATAATCTATTTTCTATTCATAATACTCTCGTATTGTAGTCAGTGAATACGTTTATAAGCAATATGCACAAGTACAATATGTAGTAATTAAAATCCTTATAAAGCGACTTACAATACATGCTGGTCCTTCAGATAATAATACACTTTTGCCTTCTTATGCCTCTAATCTCAGCCACCACACTCTCTACACTGCCACCTAAGATAATTTCCAATTTGGCCAAGTTGATTTAAGTGTTATTAGTGTTTGGTTATATAACCAGCACTACAAACAAGTATTTGGTTTGAATTTTGAACATTTTCTGCTTAATAATATTAATTAATTGCCAAATTATTGCAGGGCACAGTAGAGCAGAGATAACGGATAGTAATGGTAATAATTTTATTAAACAAATTAAACTAATTATAGACACTCCTCTTTTTGAGTGGGAAGTGGCAACCGGAAAAGTTATTTTTTCACTTTTTTAAACTTTGGCAATTAAATGTAATCCGAATATTTGTGTCGCAGTAATGAAACAGAACATGCTAGATTGTGGAAACTATACGATATTTACTCACATTTCGAGATAGATTGAAACAGATGTGTATATTTTGGGAAAACTCAAAGCTTTTAAATTGAGCGTCAATGTTTCACAAACAAGTTATTGAAAAAATATTAATAAGGGTTTACAGAATATGTTCCAAATTAAAGGAAAGAAGTTTTATTCAGTCTTAAATATAAATTTTTAAAAAGTATCAAACTAAAAACCAAAAACATGGGTACATACGAGGGCGGATTGATATTGAAGCTACCTAAGTATGAAAAAAACATTTTTTTTTTTTTTTCAAAAACCATTCATTTCTCAACATAGTCTCCTTTTAGCTCAATACACTTAGTAAGACGATTTTCCAACTTTTTTATACCATCTGAATAATATGATTTTGGGAACTCCTCAAAATACGCATTAGTTTCGGTAATCACTTCTTCGTTTGAGTGAATTTTTTCTTGCGAGCCATTTTTTCAAGTTTGGAAACAGGAAAAAGTCACTAGGGGCTAAATCTGGACTATAAGGTGGATGATCAACCAATTCGAAGTGGATTTCTCGTAGTTATAGCATCGTATCTAATGCTGTGTGAACCGGTGCGTTGTCTTGAAGTAAGAACACTTTTTTCTTGTTTATACTTTTCTTTTTTATACCATCTGAATAATACGATTTTGGGAACTCTTCAAAATACGCATTAGTTTCGGTAATCGGTAATCACTTCTTCGTTTGAGATGAATCTTTTTCTTGCGAGCCATTTTTTCAACTTTGGAAACAGGAAACAGTCACTAGGGGCTAAATCTGGATTATAAGGTGGATGATCAACCAATTCGAAGTGTATTTCTCGTAGTTATAGCATCGTATCTAATGCTGTGTGAACCGGTGCGTTGTCTTGAAGAAAGAGCACTTTTTTCTTGTTTAAATGTGGTCGTTGTTCCTTGATTGCATCAACCAATTGATCCAATAATGCACGATAATACTCTCCTGTGATTGTGGATCCCTTTTCAAGATAATCGATGAGCAATATTCCGTGTGCATCCCAAAATACAGTGGCCATAACCTTGCCAGCCGATTTCGCTGTCTTCGCCTTCTTCGGAGCACTTCCACCAGCTACCACTCATTGCTTCGATTGATTTTTGGTTTCAGGTGTGTAGTGGTGGACCCACGTTTCATCAACAGTTATTAATCTACGCCAAAAATCAGCAGGATTATGCTTTATCATGTCCAAACACCGCTGTAAAGTGATCTGTTGAACTCGTTTTTGTTCAACACTAAGCAAACGCGGCACCCATCTTGCCGATAGCGCAAAAGGATCGACATCATATGATTCTTATCGTAATGTTCTGTCTATTATCAAGAAAACCGCAAAGGTTACTAAAACAGGCATAGTTAGCACCCAGGGACAGACACATCCTTCTAGCGTATGCGGACGATGTAGACAAAAAGGGATATGAGTTATAATAAGCTGCAATATATTACACATTATATTATTACACTGAGCATGGATACAATGCATTTTCACCGCGCTAGAGTTCTCTAACATAAGAGAAACTCGAGTTGCAATTTAGAGCTAAACTGTCTGCGTGTTAATTGGTAGTCCACTGCGCACAGACAACCAAAAGTAGAGTCGAAAGGACTCCAATTTGACAACCTGGACCAATGGCAATGGCAGCAAATTAGGTCTAAATTACAACCATATGGGTGCACTCACCGAAAGGCTGCACCCAACTACTGGGTAGCAACTATAAATATCTTAGGATTTTAGGATAGAAGACATTAATTTTACATGATTGAAATTTCGGAACATTACCCTCATTTTTATTCTTACCAGAAAAGGTAAGAATGCTTCGCTGGCTGCTGCAAAAATTTGTAAGTTTACGGAAACGAGGCTGTAACTAGAAAAACAGTAGCGAATTTATTGCTCGTTTCCGATCTGATAAGTTTGATGATAAAGACGCACCTAAAAAGTTGATGAAATCAAAGAAAAAATAAGAAGCACTGCAAATTTAGATAGATCGAATTTCTATTTGTGATTTACTGCTAAAATCTAACGAAATCGAACAATTTCTGAAGCGGATTACGGGTGATATTAAGTGGATCACGTATGGCAATAATGTGCGAAGAATATCATAAACGATGCAAGGTGAAGCTTCGTAGACGGCAGAAGGAATGACACCAAGAAAGGTAATGCTGTGTGTCTGGTGGGGTTGGTAGAGAATTGTTCACTATGAGCTTCTACAACCTGGGCAAACGATTAATTCTGATCTCTTCTATTAACAATTAAGGATATTGAAGCAAGCAATTCAATTAAAACAACCAAAATTGATCAGCATTAAAGATGTTGTCTTCCATCATGACATTTTTCTTGACCCCACGGGAACTGAGAGAGTTTGGCTGGGAAGTTTTGACGCATCCACCATATAGCCCGGACCTTGCACCTTTAGATTAACATTTGTTTCGACCTTCGCAGAACTCTCTTAATGATGTAAATTTAAAGTCCGTAGAAGCCTGCAAAACACAATTGGATCAGTTTTTCTCTTAGGAAACCCAGAAGTTCTACTATGAGGGAATAATAATTTTAACCCAAAAAGGGCAAAAAGGTTATTGATCAAAATGGCACATCGTTTGAAATATAAGAAAAAGGCGTTTTAGTTCTTGTCGAATTTTTAACCGAACCTAATCGAGCACCAAATATTTACATCAAGCAGAGATATCATTGGAACAAACAAAAATCTATAAAACTCTGAACAAAAAAAAAGACTATTGAGGAATCAAAAAAGTTATTTTATATTGAAATTTTGAATTTTCGAAACGTCATTTGCGTTTTCTTTTAAAAGTTTTTAATAAATTAACTTATCTATCCGTAACAGTTGTACAAAATCAAGAAGACACTTTTAAGTGGCTAAAGAATAAAATATTATCCTTTAGAGATTTCAAAATCAAGTATTTCGATAATCAAAGAGAGTTCCCATTTTTTGGTAGAAGTTGTTGTCACTATTGTAGACGAAACAATCAAAATCTAAATGAATATTTAATGACAATAAATTTATAATGTTTCACAGGCCCACACAAATGTTAAAAGAAATGATTTTTCATCATACAGAAGAAAATTTAAAATAAAATATAACCACAAATCAAAAAGCAGTTGAAGAACATTTTAAACAAATATTTCAGATGTAACTGAACTGAAGTGTGAGAAGAGAGTAAGTGGCAGTTATACTTTAAGCAGGCAGTTGTCTAAGATTGGCAAAAATGTTATGAACCAAAAAAGCCCAAGCCTACTAAGATAAGATGTTAACAAAATAAAAAGTGAAGTTAAATAAAATCTATAAAACTTATCAAAGAGACAAAATTTCCTACACTACACTAATTGAAATGTTTGTTTTGAAAATATATTGTATTTATATAGTGGCAAGCACTTGTGGGTACATGTTTCTAATGTAAAGTGTGCTTCAAAATAATAAGGTCACCTTAATATTTGCTCAATTCATCCAAACTATCAAATGTTATGTATGGTCACCTTATTAAAAAAAATTCTACCTTCAAATAAGTTAATAAGCCGGTTTTGCTTTTAGAGATGTACCATTATATTGTGTTTATATAAATTTATGTAAAAAGTGCAGTTCCCATTTCATTCTACTGTCTTAAAAATACGGGATGGCATCGCATTCACCAAATTGTCCAGAACGTTGAAGCGTATTCCGCGCCAGCTGTTGCAAATTGCCACTTTTAATTCATCTTTTGTCAGCTACTGTTTGTTGTCTGCATAAACATTACGCACAAGCAGTCCCGGGGGAACGTGCTGCGCCCCTCAAACCACTGTCTGGTCGACTTGCTGACATGAATTACTGCGTTATCTTGCTGAAAGGTAAAAGTTTTGTCAGCATTTTGGGCCAAATAAGGCAGCTAACGTTCAGGCAGAATGCCCTAGTACTTTAAATTATCCATTCGAGTGGAAGGAAAGTAGAGTTCCAGGGTACTATGTGAGCTAAAGCCAGCCAAAACCAACAAACTGGCACCGCCGAAATTCCGTTTGGAAAAAACAAGGGTTCCTTCCTTAAATCTGGTCCATCCAGGTAGAATTTTTTCACGTCAGAAAAAATTACCTACAATTACCCGAAAATGTATGGAATATCTTATAACATTTTTTTAAGAAAATGTTTACCTGATGCCAATTAGTTGCCATGTTGGTTTTCGTAAATTCCTTACGCTTAATCTTTTGCTGCTTTAGTCAGGCAGGGAATTTTTTTTTTTTAATTTTGCTCGAATAAGGTTTGGCTGGGCGTTGATAGCTCTTAGAATTGTACTTTTTGAAGCTTGTAATTTCAGTTCCTCTTTTATTGTTATCGCACTTTTCATGGACTTCACGAGGCCTTGTGTAAAATTAGCCCAGTTTCAGGAGCAGTCAGGACCTTTACACGACCCGTGTTTTTTAATTTTCCATAATTTTCTCTGTTTTTGAGAAAATTTTGCACAACACACAAAGATCGTCCCAGTGTTTTCGCCATTCCACGCATACTCAACCCCTGCACATGAAGTCCCACAGTTTGTCCTTGTTCATGAGATGACACGGGTTTCCCGAAACCCATACCGCGCAGATATTATTTAAATTATAAATTATTACAAAAAAACAACAATTGAGATGCAGAAGGTATTAATTGCGGACAGGACGCAAAATTTATCTATGAAGTTTGCTTATCGAGAGAGATGCTGGGACTATGGAACATTTATTAGTTACGAAACAGGCAAAACACCTAAATAAGCAGCAAATGCCATAAGCAAGCTAGTTAGTGAGTGAAAAGCACACAGGTCGCTTAAAAGACTTGGGCTCAGTTTAGCTGTAAAGCAAACAAAAACCAGCACTGTCGGAATAAAAATTAAAAAACACGGCTTAAGTTGTGCAAAGAGCATAAAAACTGGAGCGTGAAAGACTGTAAACGGGTAAACAGATGTATAAATTGTTTTCAGTCGAATGGCAAGGAATACTACTGACACCGTTCTTATCAAACCCTTAAAGATCAAAAAGAAACTATGAAGCACGGAAGTGGGAGCTTAATAGTTTGGGCCTGTTTTACTTGATGGCACCTTGGTCCAGTTATAAAAATTGGGGACATAAAAAAAGAACATTATTTTCAATATTAAGTAATAATTTACCAAATTTTGTAGACCAAAGTGCTTACCGAGAACAAGAAAAAGAAGTTGGTTTTCAACAGGATGGAGATCCCAAAGATACGACCAAAATTGTAAACGATTGGTTGTTAAATCAAAATTTTCATATAATGCAATATTCAGCGCAAAGCACAGATCTCAACACGATCGAAAACTTATGGGCTTTGCTAAGAAATGTTTCTCACGATAAGATAATGTGCCAACAAATATAAATGAACTTTGTTCCCGAGTCCAAACATAGTGTTCAAATATTCCGAAGCATACCATTGAAAATTTGGTCGAAAGTATACCAAGACGTGTTAAAAGCGTGATGAAAGTAAAAGGGCTCTGAACAAAATATTGAAAATTAAAAGATAAATACCTTGTTTTTAAACGTGCAGAAGTGGATACTTGGGACTTGTTTATGAAATTACATTAATACTTAGTTTATCCTTAAATATTATTTAGTTTCTCCTTAAATATTATTATTCTATTTAATAGTTTAAACAAAAATTTGAAATGGTTTTCCTTTATTTTATGTATTTTATTTCGGTTTTGAATCTTTCCAAACATGTAGCCACAAATGCTCGCCACTGTACATATAAATTATTTAATATATAATACATATATAAATTGTTTAAAAAACTAATTGATTTTACATTTATTTTATGATTATTAATAGCCTATCTATTAAAGAATTCAACCTAATTAAGAGCTTAGCAAATATTAATTTTTTTTTTTTTTTTTTCGAGAAAAGTACACACACAAGTTTCAGGCCCTACCTTCTCAATAAACAATTAAAGCAATTTTATTATTCTTTTTGATATTTTAACCTTAGAAACCCTTCTCTCCACATGTATGTATACGAGTATACCGCCAATTGTAAAGAAAGTGCAGAAAACCGTTCGGCCTTCCTATACCACCAACCACAGAGACAAAGTTTGTTAAGCCGCAAATAGAAACACAACCAAAAATTGAAAAAGAAAATTTTTAAAAATTGGGAACGCGTTAAAGCATGATGACAGTAAAACTAATATTATCGTCGAATAAGGAAAGTTTGTATTTGAAAGGGTTCTCGTTTAAAGTACTTCAACGTGCGTAATCATTAATGAGTCTCCACAATACGAGTGTAAATTGTGTTACAGCGGAAATTTGAACTGTAAGAGTGCGTTAGAATTTATATCAATTTGTGTTTGTGGTTTTTATTTTTTTAGTCTATTTACGAATGTACATACAGTGTGTCAAAAATGAGTTTACACATTGAAAATAATTAAGTACTTACAACTTTACTACCAATAAAATATCACTTTCTGGTTCTTAACACGGATTTTTTGATTTATTATAATAATCTTATAATCTTGTAAAATATTAAGCAAAAAATATGACAAATTCAGTTCAAAACAAATAAGTAATAAGTAATTGCTCGCATTTGGCGTTGTCAAATAACTCTTTACACAATAAATCAATTTTCAGACTTTTAATATTTAGTATGACCTTCTCTTGCATTTCTTACACATTATAGTCGCTTTTTCATGGAATTAACCAACTTTTTTAGGTTATCATCTGCCGTTATTTTCTGCCACTCTTCCATTAATGCAGTTTAAGTGCTATAATATTCTTTGGTTGGGGAGGATTAAATGCTTTCTTCTACAAAGCAACCAACAAATTTGTAATATGATTCAAATCGGGGCTTTGGTCGGCAGTTATAAAGAAGTTACACGCCCACTTATGCTTAGATTCGTTGTCCTGATAAACTTTAAATTGTGCTTATCAAATGGCTTTTTAATATATCTTTGTATTGCTGTGCATTCATTGTTGATTCCACCATCGCTTAAGAAACACCCCAAAACCAATACTAAATTGAAGTTTTTCATAAAATTGCCTAAAACTTAACACCAAGTTTAAATGCTAGTGAATTCCTTTTTATTACTTTTTCTTATTCCTTTACTGATTGTTTTAAACAAAATGTTTTCTAGGTTTTACCACGCTTATAATTCAAACTTTATTGATATTCATCCAGTTCTGCTCGCCACTGTATATCCAGATGGACTAAGCCCCAGGTATTCATCAACAAATGCTTCTTAATCATCATTCTTCAATATATTCTGGCCTAACACCGTAAAAGCAGAATCAAATAAGAAAACGAAAATGAGAATGGTTCGGTCATACCATCCGATAAAGTCTCGATAGTATTACCAGAATGTCACTCAAGTGGAATCCTCAAGGCTGAAGAAATTATGGTCGAACAATATACACCTGGAGACGCACAATTATCCAGGAACTACGACAGAACAATGTAACATGAGAAGAAACAATCAACAGTGGTAAACCGTGTTAGATGAAAATGCTTTGTGAAAGCATATGGCATAAAGTAAATATACAGTGGCTACAAGCCAAACTTGGACACCATAATAAACTGATTTTGTAGATAAAAATCGAACTAATAAAATATAGCTAAAGAAAGCTTTTCTTTTATTTTTTATTATATACGTATATACATATTAAGCTATTAAGAATAGAAAACAAAATTAAAATTCAGTAGTTGTAAGTAGAAATAAACTAAAAAGGCTTCAATTTGTTAAAAAAAAAAATAAAAAATTACACAAGCGAAACTCGGACGGCTACATAAATTACTTATTGTTATAAAATTAAGATTTTGTGTGCAGACCCTTGTTTTTTCTAACCATTTGGAGTATCTTGGAAATACCAGTAATCGGCTGGTATTTTTCCCCATTCTTCGAATAAAATCCTTCTTAGCTCAGATTTGCTGGAAACCGAGTGATGCTGAACTTCTTTATTGAGATAATCCCACAAATTTTCAATAGGATTTATGTCGGAGCTCTGAGATAGGGTTTCCATGACATGTGGCACATTATATAGCAGCCAAGGTCTTAATTTGTGGGTCTTGTGCAGAGCAAGCTTATCCATACTTTTTGCCAAGTGTTCTTTTAAAATGTTTAAATAAACATTTTGAACCATGATAGTGTCAATAAAATACAAAGATCCTGGACCTGATGCAGAAAATGAGCCACAGACAAGAACTGAACCACCCACAAGCTTTACTGTCGGTTTCAAGTTTTTCAAACGTAGTTCCTGATTTTGTCCCCTCCATACTATTGGTTTACCATCCGACCCAAATACGTGAAATTTGCTTTTGTCGGTGAACATAACGTTTCTCCAAAAAGAAATACCTTTATTTTGGTACTCTTTCGCAAATTTAAGTCTTTTGATTTGATTGTGCTTACTAATAAGAGGTTCTTGTCCAGCTCTTTTACCATTAAGACCAACTCTGTAAAGCAAGTTTCATATTGTTGATGGGTTTGCTTTCTTACCAAGGTCATTTTCAGCAATAACAGCAAGTTTTGAAGCACTTAGGAAGGGATTTGTTTTTATTTTTCTGACCAAAAAAACGTTCTTCTGCCTCAGAAAATATTTTGTTATGGGCATGTTTGGTCTATTTTGTACCGTTTTATCGACTTCTCTGGCAACAGGCTCAATAATAAGCTTACTTACTTCGATATTAGTTTGTCCCCGTTGTCTAGCCATCTTCTTGATTTTAGCTCTGTTTATTCTGTATAATTTTCGAAAACTGAACTAAAGGGTTTTCCCCTAAATATGTAAATTATATCAGCGAAGTTAGCCGCATTAAAATTACAGAGTTGCAGTTATCAACCCATAAAAGTTACTGTCTGAATTTGGCTTGTGCAAGTCATTTTGACTTTCGCTATACAAGAAAATTGTGTGATTTGGTGTGTGTCTTGGGTAAATCGAGTAAAAAAATTAAACTTGAGGATTTACATGATGGATACACCTATGATCAGGTACTGTTGGGGCAAAGTGGAAAATAACTACATTAAAAAGAAAATTAAAATGTACGATTTTTAAGCGATCGAAAATATTTTGGTATAGTGTCCGAGGTTGGTTTGGAGTCACTGTATCTTAAATAGTATTTATGTTGAAAAAATTCATTAAAAAATTAAAAAATACATTTTTTTACACACTTTCTGGCCCCAAATTTCATCACAATATAATGTTTTAAAGTCAATTATGAACGATCAAGTGATTTTCTGAATGCGGAATTATATGGGATATATGGTCTAATGTGGTCACATTTTCACCAAACTTTGCAGCATGATTTCTGAGTACATAATACTGATCCTTGATCAATTTTATCCTGATTGCTACAAAATTGATATTTTTATGATTATGTAAGTGCAGAGCCGAAAGGACGTTTGTACGTGGCCTAGGTAAAATCGTGTAGCCAGTTGAACCAAAATCAATAGCGTTCGTCCTTGGATCTAATAAAAAGTTAAACCAAAACTTTTAATTCCAACAACATTTTTAATCATTTTGGGCAGCTTTTTTGATCAAATACCCTTTGCGCGTTGTGAGCATCTACCGAGACAGGCAATGGACGTCTATAGACGTCAATTTGTCAATATCTTTAAAATTGTAAGAGTCTTTAATAGTTTTTGTATATAAACAGACAGTTTAAAAGCCATTGATTCATTGTATGTTTTGTACTCTTTTAAGCCCCTGTTTCTTATAAATATTTACTCTTTTTGCTGAATTTAATAAACGGCTGTTAGTGGTGGATAGGTTCTACGTTTCAAATTTTATAATCAATTTAAATTATTGCTATTATTTTCTCCTTCTTTTTCTTGAACTTCTGCCACTTCATGTTTTCGTTGTTGTTTATTCGGTCCGGTGTTTTGTTGTAATAGTATTAGTGTTTATGAATATTTGTTGTTCTACTCGATATTTTGTTTAGAGAAGTGCTTATTTAAATGTTTACTAATGGCTGGGTTTTTAGTTTATTTTGTATAAAACACTCACATACATACATACATAGATACATACATATATAGAGCAACACCACACAACCATTCCAACCCATCCATCCATTCATTCATTCATACACTCATGACAATCCACTTACTTTGGCATTGATGTGTTTGCAAAAGTATCAAAAGTGTTTGTATATTTGTTATAACGATATAGGTTGCTGTTGTTGTTGTTGTTCTATTCGTACCTAATGTTGACTTAAATGATGATGATGTTGTTAAGAGTATTAAAGTTTCCTTTGAAAAAGAAAAACAAAAATAAATACATACTTCCATAACATGACCATTAGGAACAGTTAATACCAGGAAAATATGGAAAAAGCACTGGCCAATTAAAGAAAATAATTAATGATTACAAAAGCAGTAAACAGTCGGTGTGGACCGTTTCAAATGTTTATAACACTCTTTCAAATTTTTGTTATTTCTTTGTTGTCAAATATTAGTTTAACTTTTCTTTCACCATATCTGGGATTTTTCAAGCTACTCTAACATCATTTCCTTTTTTTCCCACTACACCTCTTGGGACCATATGAATATACATATATTTATTCCCGGCTTTCCTCAAGTATCGTTCATCGTCATTATAAATGTGTTCTACCCTGATATGTTATATGCCGCCATATGCTTAATTTTATTCCATGTCATCCCCGTCATTACCACATGGCGGGTATTCGCATTCTTCCTTTTCTTCTGCTTCCCTGTGGATCCAATTCAATAGCTGTGCGTGTAAGATCATCCGCAGGCTTGCGTAGATGACCCAGGCAGTTCCACTTACGTTTCAATATCTCCATTCGCAACGGGACTTGATTAATAGCCGCCCATAGGTCAAAGTTAGAAACAATAGTCTGCCAATATATTCGTAATATCATTCTAACACGTTGGTTAAAGAAAGCCTGAAACACATTTATGTTCAGAGCTGATGCATTTAGCATTCGTATACTAAGGCTAATAAGGTGCCGTCGGCCCTGAGACGGGAACAAGCTGGATTCTACCCCAATGGGTGCACATGGGTCATCGTGGAACGTTCTGCGGAATAGCGTTCTCCACTGTTTTTATGTTTCATAGACTTCGATAATGTTTTCGACAAATTAAATAACGATACCATTTTGGAGCACTCTGTCATGTAGGAGGATTCCTCGGAAACTCATACGCCGTATTCAGGGTTCATATGCATTCTCCAAAATTAAACATGGCAAATTGTTGAGTAGAGCGGTGAAAGTCAGAACTGGTGTTCGGCAAGTTTGCGTCTATTTAATATAGTTTTGACACATTCCTTAAAAATACTCTGCATAACGGCAGAGAGATAACGTAGGGGTTGCAAGGCCACTTAAAAGATCTTGATTACGAGGACGATATCTGTCTTTTGGATCGCAGTTTCCGGATCGTACGTCGAATTTACAGAGTTTAAGCTGATCTAAAGCAGGAAGCATTTGTCAATGACACGGACGTGATAGAGGACAAGTACGTCACAAGTTAGCGTGAATCTCGCTACGCTGGTATACCCCACGTTGCCTGAGGTACGCGTAAATGCAATGCGTTTACCAACACCCGCACCTACGATGAAAATCACCAGTGAGTACTAAATTCAAAGGCGTGTTGTTTGGACACGACCTTCATACCTTGGTAATTTGTCGGGGACTAAATTAACTCCTACTGATCTATGTGTCAGGGCACCCGGTTAAGAGTGAACACCACCACGGTCTCCCCGCGATTTGGGTATAAACCACAGTCATGACGTTGCTCCCACAAGGGAGTCCACGTGATAGAGGATGAGTCAGTGTTTTACCAGTTTTATACCAGCGTGGCGACTACCCACGGTGCCCGAGGCACGGTGGAATATTACGTCCACCAACGCTTCCCACCCATGATAATTACAAGTGAGTACCAATACAAAGGCGCGTTATTAGGACCCAAACTTCACACCGAGCTCAAACTCTACCTGCGTTTTAGGTTTAAAACCACAGCCACCACGAAGCTCCCACAAGGAGGCCTACCCCAAAGTCAGACAGGGACCGAAGTCCCTGGGGTTCTCAACTCCCGTGGCACCAGAATACCTCTGATCAGGCTCAGTAACATAAATAGAGTGATAGAGGTCAATTTTATTATCTTAGGGCATCATAACGACAAACGGAGAATCGGGTGAGGATATGGATAATCGATTACAGAAACATCGCCAGACGTTTGATAGAGCTCTGGCGAACGATCTGCCGTTCTGTCACTTTCAAATGCAATAAGAAGGCATAAGTGGCGATATCACCAGAATTTTCATAGACTGGAACCCGCAAGGGAACAGAAGAAGGGTCCGTTTTACTCACACATGGAGAAGTCAGATTGATACCGAAGTAAATAGTACCGGAAAGAGTGGAAGTGACATGAAAGCGTTGGCACAGAAAAGAGAGTTGTTCAAGAAATTTACTCAGGTTTTCTGCTCCTTGAGGTAACGACGGAAAATTATTATTATTATAGTAAGGCAGTTTGACATCGTAATGTAGATAATTTTGTCCTCCTTGATTAATTAGAAGCGTGGAATACAGCTCTTAGGAGAAGGGAATTCCGGGTGCAATTTATGCTGAGTTCTTGGAAGCATACGGCTTCCGCGAAGCATATCTTCTCTTACACCGTATGCACTGCTGTTTTCGCGCCTTCCCAAGTTAGCTTGCACTGTCTCGATACACTCAAGTAACGTGTTTTTTTGGTGATAGCAGCACTATGCGTTCTAAGAATTCTACTCTAAAGATGTGATCATACGATTGTCGCAATGCACCAGTTATTGGTGCGGAAATCGCGTGACGGTCCGATAGATAACCATGCAACAACAAAAATATCAAAAATGCGTCAATATGTATTGTGTTTTTATGCGACAATCGAAGTAGACAATACGTAAAATTATTGAATTTTTTTAATTTATAGTTTTTTTCACAAAATATTGACTTTACGTCTTTCTTTCTGTTTTATTGGCCGATTTATCTCTATTTTTAAAGTTCTATTTGTGTAAGTATGCATTTTTCGTTAGTTGGACTCCAGAGATTCGTGTTTCTGATGTTGTTAGGCCAGAATAACCTGCATATGATTCCAATAGCATATTCACACGAGACTTCGTATTAAATTGTTCGTTGTTTGAATTACATATACGAATTACACTGTTCACATGACTTTTTTGTAATTCATCGTGATTGTTCTTTTTGTTTTGGCTCATAAGTTGAGTTTGAATTATGAATGAGAAAGCGAAATGCGAATAAACTTTATCGTGTGAACATGGCATAAGGGACCTGTTGCTAAATACCTGTAGATTTACGTAATAGTGTTCAACACTAACCAAGTTTCACTTCTGTACAGATTTGGACTTACAGCTTAAAGCTTAGTTTGTTTAGATACTTGAAAGACTCTCTCTGATTGTAATCGTCCGAATGCCGCTCTCGCTTTATTAAGCCTGTTCTTTACACTTGTTTCTAACATCACTTTGCTTTGCTTAAAAATACTGTTATAGCCTATTTTGCTCGTTTTCCTACTTCAGCTATTAATTCAACTAACACTGCGGTGTCTTACTCGTATTTGTTTGGTATTTTTTCTTCCTCCTGATTTACAACTACTGCAAGTATTACCACTTACCACATCGACAAATTACAAATTGTGTAACATGAGCCCTTTGGAAGGCCTTAAGGGTTAAGCTTTCATAACCAATGTAACCAAACCAAAGTTAATTTTCGAAAAAGAATATCTTCTGGCCAACTCGTTAACAACATAAATAGGAACTTGAAAAAAAAAATAGAAGATACTGTACATATCCTCACCTTCCTACCACCCTTTGAAGTATACAGTGGAAAATGTGAGAAAATAATATTTAAATACAGAAACGCTTCGATATACTCCATTAAAGAGAAGGACTAAAAGAACAAAAACAACAACACAAATACAAAAAAAAAACCTTATTAAGTGCCTTTAGTTAAACACAGAAAGTTTAAGAGATTTTTCTACAAAAACAGAAGAAAAAAACGTATTCCAATATAAATTTTTTCAAACGAGTAAAAGCAAAATAATGATAAAGAGTGCACTACAGAAAAATACTTGATGGTTTTGCAATTGTGGTCTTTTATTCCATAACAAAGTAAAGTAGAAATCTATGGCAAAACAATTTCATTTAGAAATTATACAAAAAAAAAAAAAAAACTGTTAAATTTAAAACATTTTTGCCATAAAAATTTTTAATATTTTTAAATAAGTAAATTTCAATTAAAATTTATATAAATGGCCTAACCAATACTAAAAGTCTAATATTGTATACCATATACAGATCAACATGTAACCCTTCCATTTCCATGACATTGTGTGACTAACTTTGTCAACAGTATACAACAGCTCAAAATCATTTCGAGTAGAAAAAGCTTAAGTCTTGCTTTACCAATCAAAATGTTTTTTAAATTAATAATAGTTTGGTTTCTGTTTCGTGGTTGTTCTTTCTTCACGGTGCCAGTTTTGGATGGGATGACATTAGTATTATCCTTACAGGCGAAATACTTCATCCTTGACCGTCCACTGGCCTGGAAGAGGAACAGCAAGGAACGTACGAAAAGGATGGCACTCTATTTCTGCAAGAACTCAATTGGAAGGAATCGGGCTTCGTAGCCACATGCTCACTGGTGGTTTTGTCTGGTAGTACGCGGTGGGCGGTAGGTCGGGTTTATTGAAGCTGAATAGTGTGCAGCGTTCCGCTTCGCTTCTCATCACGAGGGCATGTAGGAGTAGGATTCCGCAGGCGGCTCTGAATTTGATCCTTGATGTTCGTCGTTTGCCATACGGTTCAAAGAATTGACGGGATGCTGATTATGGACATGCGTGTGTTCCGCACTGTCTGGAATTGAGTCTCGAAACGAGTGGAAGGGCAAGCGATTATGTCCTGCCGACCATGAATTTTGCGCCTGTGGAATTGGTGATAACGAGCAGGCATGAATGGCGGGGATGGTCTGGCCTTTTTTGCAGACGGATCCAAGAAGGCACCGGCGCTGACGTTTCCCGCGAACAACTTGACCTTAGGTGTTCTTATCAGTTTAGTGGTGAGGGCGCTGTCTTCCAGGCGGAAGTTTTTGCAGTTAGGAAGGCAGTAGATGTGATCGAGATGAGATTGAGAGCGTTGAGGACCTGATGACTATTTTCATGGATAGTCAGGCGGCTTCAAAGGTACATAGTTCGTGCTCGATCAGATGCGAAGTCGTTCTAGACTGCCAACTAGCCTTGGGTAGGCTGCGGAAGAACGTTAAACTTTGCTGGGTACCGAGTCATCGTGGTATCACTGGTAATGAAAAGGCTGATTAATTGGCTCATAATGGGCCTGAGTCAACAGTCATGAGAACTGAAGAATACGTTCTGCCGCCGTTGAGTCATTACATCGGTGTACTCGAGAGGTTCTCCGTAGAGGAGGTTGGCCAAATCTGGTATAACGAATCGGGCCGCAGGGTCTCCAGATCCATATGGCCGGTTGTTTCTAGTCTTAGGACGTCTTCTCTTCTCTCAATGGGCAAGGTGGAGCTGAAGCTGACTACGGGCGTTACTGCGGGCCATTCCGATACCCGTTCAACGACTCGTAGATGGGCGAATACTGACATTGCTTAAAATAAGCTTTACGAAAACGAGGAAGAGTTAGAAGCGATCGAACACCTATTGTATCATTGTCCTAAGCTTTCGAGCGGGAAGCATCGACTCTCAGATAAATTTACGAACCAAACTCTTACTTATCTGTCGGGTACTTGATAATACTGTTATTCTTAGGTTTGCCAAGGAGCTTAGCCTTCCAGTTTTTTAATATTTTTAGTCTTTTAATCTTTTATCATTCTTAGATTCTTTTTGACTTTTTTAGTTTTGTTAGTTAGTTGGTTGATTTGTTAGCTTTTGTTTTTTTTTTCTCTAGTTCAAATTGATTACTTCTTTTTCTTTCTACCATTCTGTGCAGTTATTTTTTTACATACGACGATCACAATGGACCATATGGTCTCTGGGAGTCAGCGTCTAACAGTGTTTTTTAACAACCAGAAACCAGATGGCCGCTCGTCCTCTAACCTTTGTGGTTGTTCGCTAAACGCAAACTCTACTTGAGTCGAGAGGATTTATTTCCGACAAAACCACACCACTCGTTAAAAGTATGGTAATGAAGAATAATAATAATGGAAGGAATTTTAGTCACAATTCCGAAAAATGGCAATCTGAACTAAGGCAGAAATTACAAAGGTATTATGTTGTTGCATACTCCATTAAAGGGCTCACTATGATTCTACTTAACCGATAAACTGGAGTCGACCATACGAAGACAGCAAGCTGGTTTTCGACCAAACCGCTCATGTGTTGACCACATAAACACATTGAGAATCAACATCGAGTAATCAGTCGGATGGAAAACAAATTTACAACACTCATTTATTAACTACAGTATGTGCAACATTTGATAGCATAGATAGAGGCTGTATTTGGTAACAGCATGACCAAACTGTAACAGCAGTTATCAAATACACAGTTGAGTTCTTACCACAAAAAACACAACAAAAAAACATGTGTGTAAAACAAAAATTGTGTGTGTGTATTTTAAACACATGTTTTTGTCGTAAGTGAATGACCTAGTTCATTAAAAGAGCTAAGATTTGTTCCTAGGAGGAAAAAATTGCCGCAACAAACTCCTTTTATTCGATCCTGTTTGTTGCAATATATTTGATTTCTCCTCAGTTTCGAACGGTTTGGTTGATTTCGAGTTCAATGTGTAGCCTCTAAGTAAGAAGAAGGCCGGCTACTTTGCCCGCTATTCTCTACGAATTACAGTCTAGTCCTGCAGTTGAAGGCTATTTACGGAGGCTAGATAGATCACACGAATCTGAAGAACATTAACATTATTCTTTTGCTCTGAGTGAATTTCAGTTCATATGAAATTCAATCACTGAATTTATAAATAATTTTTATTTTTTGAAACAATGGAAAATTTATAATTTTTATAGGAAAAATAAAAATTTAAAAGTACAGATCCCATTTTAACGACTGCTATATCTTCATTACAATTGTGTGAAATACAAATTTGTATTCACTAAAAAAAAAAAAATCTGTTCTGATCTTCTTACACAACTTTTATTACTTCTTAATTATCATTTTTTTTATAAATATAATGGATCCTTTTAACATTTTTTGTTTTTTGTTTCTTTTTATTAGTTAATATTTATGTAAAACGTTGTACTGAATTAATAACATCCTAATTAATGGTGAGGTGGTTGGTTGCTGTTTTTTACTCATTGGGTTTTAGTTTTTTTGTGTGTTTATTCAATAAATTAAACCTAATTTAAATGTATTTTTATACTTTTCCTCCTTTTTTGTTTTTTCTGTTATTACAAGCGAAATTAAAACGAAAACCCTAAATTTAATAAAGTAGTTGATTGCATATAATTTGGACTGTAATGAAGAAAAGAGGATTATTCATGTGACCCTTAAGCAAAAAGTGGAATTTAATTTGCATAATTTTGTGTTCTCGTTTAACATCTTTAAAATGGAATTTATATGTAAACAACACATTAAGTATAATTAAGAAAAATTCAGAGCAATACGGTCACTTAAAATACATTTTTACTTTAAACTTACCTTAGCCAATGGCGTTTAGTTATGCTGGTATGACAGCAAATGGCATCGTATTGATCGGCAACCCATACGATTAAGATTATATAAAATGCAGTTGTTGTATCATTGAAAAATTCCGACATAATAGCTTCCATACCTTGAGAAACAAATACAAATTAAAAATTAAAACCACAGAAATACATATAAAAAAAGGAAGTTTTACAAAAGTGTATATTTACCAACTAAAGCTAAAATGACAATTAATAGGGGAGCAATTGGAAAACGAGCGGTGACATTAAATTCCAGCATTTGCAAAAGATCCACTAAATTAAAAAACAAAATAAAAAATGTATTAAAAAAATAGCATTTAAATCTGAAATTCTATTTTAAAAATAAATATATTTTCTATTTCATATTACTTACCTATAAAAACAAATATTTGATGATGGGAAAACCGTAATAACATCGAAATGGAAAAGGTCTATAGATATTAGAAGAAAGAAAGAAAGGTAATGAAATAGTTTTGGTATATGGAAAAGAAACAACGTTTATACAAGGAGTTTTTCAACATGAACTTTAGTATTTCAAAATGATCTCTTATTTGAAAAAATTTATTCGGACAGACAATCAGCACACGATTACGCATACAGATATCAATCAGATTTGGGCAAAATAGAGGGTGAATTTAGTTAATTTATTATATTATTAGTTAATTATATTATATTATTATTATTATTTAGTTAATAATATTACACATTTGGAATTTTAAAGCTTTAAACGATCCATAACATGTGGCAGGGTCTTGCTAAAAACAAATGTCAGTATATCCACATGATCAAGATAGGTAGTAGAAGTGTCTGCCCCCAAAAGAAGGGCACACGTAGGCCCGTTGTGATACCACAATGGTCGTCATGCCATCACATCATCATAAGCTAAGCCTACAGATGTCCGTACTTCACAACTTCGCAAGCCCAGTCGCATAGTAGAAGTCCAGATGCCTCTTTCTTCAGCCACATAACGCCGAGCATCTGGACAGTAGGTGAGGAATCGTTTCCTCTTCCTCCTCATCCCTGAAGTTTCCGCAGAAATCATTTGCCAGGTGAACAAGTTCAAACCTACTGGTATGAGTGCTAATTATATAATGCCCAGTAATGACACCGACAACTACGATGATTGTACTTCTTTGGAGATTGAGCAGATCTTTTGTGCGCCTGAGATCCGCTAAGGCAAGAATTTAATTGTGAATCATAAGCTTATAAGTTCATAATGTGGAAAATTCACTTGTAAGATCATAGAGCTCTTATAGACGCCTGGCTATTCGGAAGTAAGCCAATATATATCTTGGAGACGCTGCCCTTTCCAATTATCAACAAGACAGCTCCTATTGGCGATACGTTCGCTTAAAAACACTACAGTGGTTCGGTAACCTTATAGAGTGAGCTATATTTGTCAACTCCGAGAATATATCTCCAACACTTCATCTCCATTCATTCAACTTCATTCAACTTGGAGCCGTCAGTGAAGATATGTTAGAAGTCTTTGATGAGGTGCTTTACATCATTTTCCCATTCTTTCCTGTCCGGAATCGTAGTCCGAAACTTGACTGAGAAGTCATAGTGCGGTGCTGTGTAATCAACACTTTCAAAAACTCCCAAACTTGTTAGGATTTTTGAGTGACTCACTTTGAATTGAGCCATTGTCCAGTTGCTCTTAGACGCTGACTTGTACTGGCCGCTAACTCTTTACAATACAGGCCTAGCGGAGGTAGATGTAGGATCACTTTCATAGCCGAAGTGGGTGTAGTACGTAACGCCCCTGTAATAATAATGTGCGGACAAGCACATGATCAATAATAGATGAAAATGTAATCGCTAACATCTCTCGAAACCATGATTCATTGACACACGTTCAACATGCAATGAATTCTCACAATTACTCTTGGATTTCTAGAGAAATAAAAAAATGATTTTTCTAAAAAAAAAAACAAAAGATCTACGGCAAAGTGAATGGTCGGCAGGTTTCAATTAAGGCATCAGTTGAGCATTGCCCTTATAAGACTGAAAAACTAGCGTCTACTGTCAGCAACTCTACCTTAGGAAATGCAATTGCAGTATTTTCCAATTAAGAGGGCAATGGAAATAATCGAAAGTATGATAGGGATGTCCAGTGACTATCTTTGTAGATAGTCAGGGGGCTCTAAGATCGTCCTAGATTGCAGAATGGTCTTGGAAAGATTGCAAAAGGTTGTTGGATACCGGTAGACTATTGTAGGGTTTCAAGGTCTATCTGTCCGGTCATAATTAATCAAAGAACCTTTTCCTTCTCTTCATTAGCAAGTCGAAATAAAGGCTGTAGGCGCCATTATGTTGACCGAAAATATCACAAAATATCATTTTACGAAATGTAACCACCATTGCAAAAATTGCCGGAGCTTCTACTGCTATGTGAATTAGTAAGCTGTCATATTATTTCAACATGCCCCTGTTGAAAAACAAAGTACTTGTTGAAAACACGATACTTACAAATAATAACATAACGAAAAATGCTGTAGGATATGAACTCCATGCTGTCCACCAAGTGGAGACGAAACGATAATGTTCACCGGTTATAACATTACGTAAATAACCCTTATTTTCCTCTTGTTCCGCTATAACACGTACAGATGCCATAAGCAAATCGTCATAGCTGAAAAGAAGAAAAAAAATAATTAAAAAATGAAACAGTTTTTGATTTTCATAACAAATTCATAAAACCTACCCCAGTAGTTCTTTTAAAAGAAATTTACTAAATTTATCGCCAAAACATTTATTATTTAGTGGATCTAATTGCACTAAGCGTACAGGTATCTGTAACCGTTTGCGTGTTGCTGGCGATAAACGTAAATGGCCATATTCCAATGAATATTCAACTATATATTGTTCATCTAGAAACATAACGAAAATAATTTTATAAATAATTTGAATCAAATACTATGCCTTAGTTAGTACTTACCATCTTCAATATCATTATTACTTTCATTGTTTTCATAAGTTTTTTGTTTAGTTTTTAAGTATTCGCCATAAGTAGCTTCGTGTTGCAAATAGTAGGTATACGTTTCATTTGTGGCATATTTATGATGATATAATTGATTTTTAGTTTTTGGTCCAATGCCATAAAAACTATAATTTATTTGAAGGACACAGAGAAAAAATGAAAATGCTTTAGAATTATAAATTGCCAACGAAAAAAACCAAGAAACTAATGCATCATCATTCACTTTTTAAGCAATAAGTTAATATGTATTTTCTTTTTTATAAACATATTTATGTATGTACTTACTAATCGTTATAAAGTTTACGCATTGAAGTTTCATGTGCTTGATTTATTTCATACAATTCCAAACGTTTATCCAAATTTGGTATTACTTCAACTCTGTAAAAATAAAATAAAGTTTTACTTCTATATGTCACAATTTTAACCCTTTTTTACCTTAAAACACCATCCCTTGGCCAATCCTGTACATGCTGTAAACATGTTGCTGGATTCTTTATAAATGACATGTGAATATAAACCAATGCCGAAAAGAAAAGCAATGCTTTTATTAAGAAAAAATACTCCAAAGTACGCTGAAAAGGTCTGCAAGGATATTAAATTACTTAAATAGTTATAGTAAAAAGGTAGCAAACACAGTATTTATTGCAAAATTTAAATTTATAATTTTTAAGTAAAAACTTTACACTTAAGAGGTATTTTTAAGCTATATATTAACCAACTAGCTTTACCCACCCGGCTTTGCCCGGGAATTTATATATGTCCAGTAGTGCCCAGCTATTTTGGGGCAACAATTGTTTGTACATTGTCTCAGATTGATTATTCATTGATTTAAAGCCTCAATAAAAAACAACGACATTTTGCTATGTATGAGAGATGTCATTCCCATTTGTCCTATTCCGCCCACGTTTAAACTGATGATTTGTAGTGACTGTCATGTTATTTAGACAGAATTCAGTAACTTCCTCTTTTACCGTTCTCGAGACAGACAAATCAATATTTATTTGTATGACTGGTACTATTTCCACTAATGCAATTCCACCCACTTATTGGCTGATGATTTGTATTAAGTTCGGAGCCATTTATACCAAATTCAGAAACTTCCACTTTAACCGTTCTCAAGATATACAAAAATCAACATTATTGTATTGGAGGTACCAAGTGAGCATACTTGTTCAATACTGTTTATATTTCCTGCAGAACGTAGAATATGTGAACTGAATCGACGTGCCAAATCCTATACAAATACCTTTAACAGAAGCAGAGATAAAGGAACGATTCTTTTTTCCTAAACCTTTGCGTAGCAATTACGAATCAAACTGCAGAATTAAGTATCCCATTTGGTCCAGTCGGTTTCAAGCTATAAGCATCCGAACAAACCACAATCCATTTGTACGAGGGCTGATTGATATTGAAGCTATCTAAGTAGGAAAAAAACTTTTTTTTTCCAGAACCATTCATTTCTCAACATAGTCTCCTTTTAGCTCAATACACTTTGTAAGACGATTTTCCAACTTTTTTATACCATCTGAATAATACGATTTTGGGAATCACTTCTTCGTTTGAGATGAATCTTTTTCTTGCGAGCCATTTTTTCAAGTTTGGAAACAGAAAAAAGTCACTAGGGGCTAAATCTGGACTATAAGGTGGATGATCAACCAATTCGAAGTGGATTTCTCGTAGTTTTAGCATCGTATCTAATGCTGTGTGAACCGGTGCGTTGTCTTGAAGAAAGAGCACTTTTTTCTTGTTTAAATGTGGTCGTTTTTCCTTGATTGCATCAACCAATTGATCTAATAATGCACGATAATACTCTCATGTAATTGTGGATCCCTTTTCAAGATAATCGATGAGCAATATTCCGTGTGCATCCCAAAATACAGTGGCCATAACCTTGCCAGCCGATTTCACTGTCTTCGCCTTCTTCGGAGACTTCCAAAAGCTTCCACCCATTGCTTCGATTGATTTTTGGTTTCAGGTGTGTAGTGGTGGACCCACGTTTCATCAACATCTATGCCAAAAATAAGCAGAATTATGCTTTATCATGTCCAAACACCGCTGTGAAGTGATCTGTCGAACTCGTTTTTGTTCAACATTGCGCAAACGCGGCACCCATCTTGCCGATAGCTTTTTCATATGCAAATGTTCATGCAAAATGTTGAACACACGTTCATATGATATGTATGTTTACCATTTCAGCAATCTCACGGATTTTGACCCGGCGATCATTCATCGATATCATATCGAGGATTTTCTTGATATTTTCTTCAGTAACCACCTCTATTAACCTTTCTGTTGATGGTATTGTTGCAGTGCTTGTTCGGCCCAGTTTAAATTCAGAATCCAATATTTTACCATATAATCTTACAGAGCAGAATCGCCGTAATGTTTATCAAGCTTTTCTTTCGTCTCTTTCGCCGTTTTGTCTTTCAAATAATAGTGTTTAATCTCCACACGAAATTCACTTTTTTCCATTTTCCAAGAAACACAAAAATTACTTACTTCAAACGACTACAACAAATAAATAATCGATGAATTTGGCTAAAATTTTAACAGCTGACGTTTGACAGATCGTAATTTTTAAGAAAGAAAAGGTTTTTATGTTTGTGCTCCATCTAGCGCTAGGTAGCTTCAATGTCAATCCGCCCTCGTATATATATAGATACTTATTTTTCATACTCGATTACCGAGTTTGTGGTATCTTTTTTTTGGTCGCAGAATTTTCTTCGACCAAACAAGTTCAGCTTTAATTCTTTAAATGCCAGGCAATGGCATTCATTGCAACTTCTGCAATTATTACAGCGTCTGAAGACATTATTTTTTGGCGAGCAAAAATTGATGAGTGTTTGCCATACTCTCTAAAAACCCTATAGAACTTCAAACGAAAATGCGAACAAAATTAAAAGAATGGGTTTATTTTGTTGTTTGGCATTCTTTAATTGTATACAAGAAAAATAGCATAAAATATAATTGCATTTTATATTTTGGGTGTTCTAGAAAGTTCGATAACAAATTTTGCCAAAAATTGTATACATATTTTTATACTTGAAACGAGCTTTATTAATCAAGTATGTACCATTTCGATCGATAACCTTTTGCTATTTTTGAGGTAAATCCATTATTCTATCAGTGTAGAACTTTGAGCAGAAAACTGATCCAATTGCATTTTGAATATCTCTACGGAATTTAAATGTACACCATTAAGAGAATCTTACAAAGATCGAAACAAATGATAATCTAAAGGTGCAAGGTCTGGACTATATGATGGATGCATCAAAACTTTCTAACCAAGCTCTTTCAGCTTCTGCTGGATAATCTAAGATGTGTGTGTTCTGGAATTGTCATGATGGAACATAACAACTTTTCTGTTGATCTTCAATTTAATTGAATTGGTTGCTACAATTTCTTTAATTGTTGACAGTAATCGTTTAACCAGGTTGTAGAAGCTCGTCCATGATCTTTTTTTGCATATTTTTTTTAATAAGACTAGAACTTAGGTGATGACCCCTACTCATGCAGTGCATTGTGCTGGATAGATAGAATAGTGTCTGTGGACGTTCGATTTAAATTTGTTCATGTCGTAAGTGGTAGGAAAGATTTTCGCAGGAAGATTGTTCCACAAACGAATAGTGCGACCAGAGAACGAATTCTCCCTATAATGCGTAGTGCGATTTACTGGACAATCAACTACAAAGGGATGAGCTCTACGAGAAATACGAGTACTACGTAAAAATATATGATTACTAGGAATTAGTTCCTTAATTTCGCCAGAACACATTCCGTTATAGTACCGATAGAGCAATGAAACACACGCCACATTGCGACGATGCTCTAATGAATCGATATAATTGGCTACCCTACCGTCATTAATAAGAACCTTCGCCCTCTCTTGTACGCGGTCGAGAAGTTCCAAAATAGACTTTGAAGCACCAGCCCATACATTAGAGTTGTATTTCAATTTGGGTCGTATATAGGTCTTGTAAATATTAAGGAGATCAGATGGAATGAAGTAATTTTTACATCGTCTTTAGAAGCCGAGACACTTGTATGCTGCTTTCGACACTCGACACTTATGTGTTCGTTCCAACGAACGTCATAGTGAATTGTCTACCCAGAACATCAAAAACATCTGATTCCTCAATATCTACATTATCCATAGATACAAATGACAACACACCACCAAGTCTGTGTGTCAACCCTGTACGCGCGATCCCACTCAGAGATTTTAGACAGGTCGTTTGTAAGTGTGTCGTTCATATTCCGCCTTTTCGCCACAATCTCCAAAAGGCTCGGCCTACGATCAAAAGAATATGAATGACAAATGTTGCTGTCATCTGCAAAAGAGTAGATAGGATAAGAAGTGAGAAAAAGAAAGTCATTAAGAAATATTAGAAATAGAGTTGGAGAAAGAACAGAGCCTTGAGGTACCCCTGAATTTATCCTGAACTCATTGGATGAAATCCTGTCTATAACCACTCTTATAGTGCGATTTCTGAGAAAGCTCGATATGATTCGAGAGAAGCGACTTCCGATACCAAAGGCAATAAGTTTGGATATGAGAGCCTCGTGCCAGACTCTGTCAAATGCCTTATAAGTATCCAGGGCCACAACCTTACTTTCAGTAAATCCATGAATGGACCCCTCCCACCCTTCAGAGAGTAACGCCAGCAGATCATCAGTAGAGCGACTTTTACAGAAACCATATTGGCGATCGCTCAGCAAATTGTTGGACTCTAAATATTTCACAAGGTGATGATTAATCATACTCTCCATAACTTTGGAAAGTGCCGAACAAACTACTATTGGGCGGTAGTTTTCAGGGTTACTAGCCTCCCCCTTTTTAGGGATTGGCGTTACATTGGCAATCTTCCATCAAGATGGAAAAATACCCACACGATAAGACGCACTGAAAAGATTACCCAATGGATGCGCAAGCGTCGAAGAGCACTGCTGCAGGACCAGCGCTGAAATGCCATCCGGCCCAGAAGACTTAAATTAACGTCGAGATTTGCAAGAACCTTTTTTACTGCACGGCTCGAAAGAATATACTAGGCATAGTCACTGATACTCTTTCAAGTTCGAGCAGTGGTTGAACGCTCTCCGGCAAGTTCGAATTACCTGCAAACATTTTAGCCAGTAGGTTTGCCTTATCAACCGGGTTAGTGAATGTTTAGTCATCCTTTATAAGTACTGGAACCGAACTAGCGCTGTTCTTAAGCCTTTTAATGAATGACCAAAAGCTCTTACTTACCCGCGGAAAAGTAAGAACTTTAACACGTAGGCGCTGTTCCTATAGAGTCTCTTCGCGCCTAAGTACTGCGGCACACGAAGATTTCTCACGTTTGCGTAGCGAATCAGTATGATCGCATTTATTGTCGTACGTGATTCACTTTTCATTGCCCCTAATCAATAGCTTTAGAAATGATCACAAATCGAAATTAGGTCCATTAAATTTTTCATTGTTAATTTAAGTGGCACTCAAACGTCGTGCGTCTTTGTGTATCTAGCTTTCTTCAAATGGTTAATAGTAGGGAGATCGGACGGTGATTATTCGACCGGTTTTAACCGATTTTTTTGGTTTTGTCGAATACAGTTTTTCAAAATCTTCATTTTTCGAATACCGAATAAACCGGTTAATTTAACACGAATAACCGGTTAATTTAAATTTTTATACGTTTGTATTTTTTTTATTGAAAATATGCTCATCATTTAACGCCGATTCCGAACGGCAGATATATTAGTTAGTGAAGCTTTTCACAGCGTAAATATACACCACCAGTCGCCAGTAATTGTGTGAAGTGATATCGCTGTTGAAAATTATCAGATGGTGTGGCCTAGGATTGAACCGACGTCTTCTTGGTTGGAAGGTGGTTTTTTACCCAACATACCACAGTGACGCACACACTATTAGATAAGTGGTGCATAATTTTACATACAGTGCTGCTCGAAATCTGAGATTTATTAGATTCAAAGTGAAACATATAATTTTTGTTATCCTAGGCATCTAAATTATAACTATAATAACAAACCTTTAATTCCATTCTCTACCAAGTAATACAACAAAAACGAAATTAACTCCTTGAGTAACTGTTCGAAACTTAAGCATTTTTCAGTACTTTGTGCAATAAACTGTGTTTTTTATGGCCTCCGCACACCGTTTTGGCATAGTTTTTATGAGATTTGTTAGAATTATTGTTAGCGTTGATTGCCACTTTAATTTTAAGCTCTCTCTGCGCTTCAAGAATTAGGAACAATTTTATTAAAATAAGAGAACTGGTTAAGAGGTTATTTCATTTATTATTAACCGAAAACCGGTTTTTTTAAAAAGTGCTACTTTTCGAATTATTCGAAAACCGGTTTTTGAAAATAGTTAATAGCTATTTGGTGATGAAAGCCTAGTTCACTAGTAAAGTTCACGCTGCTTACGTGCCGGTCTTTCTGAAGTTCTACCACGATTTCATCGACACTGTTCATGAGGTTACTAAAAGCGCGGCGCTTCTTTAACAACAAAATTATCGTTTTTTTTTAATTACCGCAAACTTCATAAATTTTTCCAGCAGCCTGCGGCGTGTTCTCACCTTTTCTATAATAGAAAAGCAACATATGATTGTAATGTTACGACCATTGTCATAATGTTGTCTACTCAGTTCTAACTAGGATATCAGTATCGTCAATATAGTCAATATAAGAATACATATGTTAGAAAGCGCGTAGTTACACAACCGCTATCAACAACCGCTTCATCTTGCTGCCATTAGTGTTGCCATTTTTTTTGGTAGCCAGTTCAAAGTGGAGAAAAGTGGCCATAAACACCATCATTCTCACAAGCGACGGCCTCCAAACAACTGGTTCGTAAAATAAAATTGGTTTTATGATACATTCGTACAGATAGTGGTTATTATATGTTAATTACCAAACGGTGATCCAAATTTTGCAAAAACCATAATAAATTGATTTGTAGAAAATACAAACGTCATTTATTAATAAAATACGGTAGGTCGTATTGAATACGAAGGTTACGTTTCGCAAGAATATTGTGTTACAAAACACCAAAAGAAAGCCAATTCCAGCAGCCATATATTTTATATTTGATTTAATTTTAATTTAAACATTATATCTACACATTTTAGCATAAAAACAAAAAACATAATATTTTATTGTTTTTTTTCTGTTATATATCTTAAATACAATTAATTTTAATTTACTCTTCATCGTTGGATAAATTTACCAAACTTGGATGTGTTTGTGCTAATTCCATTTTGTTACATTTAGGAACCGTGTAAAAGGAGATTTTTTAGTGTTAGACCGAGGCCGTGTTAAAAGAAGAATATGTTGAGCGAAACCAACCCGTACATTGAATTGGTTCCAGAAAAAAATTCAATTTTTTCGCTTAGTATTTTAAAACAGTATTATTATTATTATTATTAATTCCCATAACAACATTTCATGAAGGAACATGGGAACTTCTCAGTCCAATGAGCTGCACCTGATTCTATTTTTAAACCCATTGAATGGGACCTACAGTTTAACGCCGGCTCCAAACGGCAAATGCATTTAGAGAAGTTTTCAATAGAAGTGATACTCATAACCGGTTACTAGCGAATGTTATGTGGCGATACCGCTATCGAAAGACTTTTTTCTTTTTTTAAGATGGTCTGGCCTGGCATTGAACCGACGACATTTAGGTTGGTAGGCGGGTGTCTTAACTACCATACCACAGCGGCACAAATACAATATTAAATAAGTAATAATATTAAGAAAAAACCTGTTTGTAAGCACATTAAAAAAAAAACAAAAAAAAACAATAAATATTTGCTCAAATATTGCACAACTATGTGATATTTAAATAGAGATACTTCTTTTAGTATTTTATTAATAAATGATTATGCAGATAAGTTTATAAATATTAATTTAAAACTAAAAGTTTGGTAAGAAACAAAGTGTTTGAAAACTCCAAAAGTTCAGTGTACTCCAATCAAAAACCATACATATATCAATGACTCATTGACTTGTAGGAAAAGTTAAATTTCTCTTCCAGTATAATTAGTTAATTATAAGAAATTTAAGTTTAAGATTTTTAATAAAAAATGAGGGTATGTGGTCTGATGGTAATTGTCATGGGACACTGTTGGTTTGCAGCCCATGACCAAAGAATTAATTTATTATTAAAGGAATACTATCGTTATTGCCGTAATGTGAAGAAGAGGCAATTGTTTAACTATTATGTCGATTTGAATCTACATTTTTTTTCGTTTTTCAAATTTGGTATTCTGGGTTTCGAATCCGTTAAGTTTCTTTCGATTGCATGTATTCTGTATTGAGGTCGTAGCTGCGTTTTTCTAAGTTGTTAAAGTTGTGACGGAGTATCATACGATTGTTGTTTTTTTTTTTTTTAATCCATAAAGTATTATTTGGCTGACATTTTTTTTATATTATTTATTTTTATTAAATACAAAAATATAAATATACGCTTGTCCATTTGCCTGAAAAAAACAAACAAATGTTATTCACCACTTTTCTGCGTTTCGATTCAAATCGAAATATTCTCCGTTTAGCAAGTTTGGTATTTTGTTTTAATACCGTTCAGTCTTTTTTTGCATAAGTACGATTGTATACTTATATTTTTCCATGTTCTTAAAGTTGTGACGGAGAAGCTTTAGATTTTGTTTTTTTTTTTAGTCAATAATATATTATTTGGCTAACATTTTTTAATAAATGCAAAATTAAAATACACAAAATGTAAAAAATGTTATAAAAATAGAATTTTACGCTCGTCCATTTGCCCGAAAAAACAAACATAAACTGAGTGTTTTCTTATTGAATGAATTTCTATTTCATACGTTCCTATGCTTTTGAGAACATTATTGTGTTCTTCTTCTTTCGATTCATTATGTTTGGAATACCAATTTTCGATCGAAACGTAACTGAAAGCGGAAACGTAATTGAAACACGGAATAGGGGTTATGGTATTGTTTATACAGTGAACGGCTAGTTTATAACATTCCTTTTGGTTTTCTTTATCTATTGTCTTTCTCTTTTGGAGTTCTTATCGCCTTTACACCTAATCCGCATACTCTTTCTATCTTCCGATTTTACTTACTCACTTTTCAGTTTTCACAATGAGACCACTTTTATACTCTTTTTGTAAATCTTAACTAACCGAATACGAAAAAAATAGGCAATTTTATTGCTACTATGAATTATAGACTTACTTGGGAAACATTTGGGCATAAATTAGAGCCACCTTAAAATAAATTGCGTGAAATAGTCTATTACGCATATTCATTATATTATTCTGTAAGATACAAAAGACATATGTTGGATAAATCTAATAAATAATAAAATGATTTATTTTTTAACTTACCTGGCCTGGAGCGCCTATGCCAACATTAACACCAAAACCGGGTCGTTGATTACGTTGATTATTGAGACCATTAGCAGCCAAATAACTGACACTTATAACATTTGCAATTTGATTAACATCTATTTGAACACCAGCAGCTCCAGCGGCTCCAGCAACTCCAGCTGGAGCAGGAGCAGCAACAGGAACTTGATTTTGTTGTTGTTGTTGTGAAGGAGTTGGTTCTACTGCTGCTGGTGTTATATTTTCATTCTGCTCTGCATTGCTAGCTGTTGTCGTTGTCGTCGATGTTGTTGCAGGTTCTTGACGGTGCAATGCCGTTTCTGGCGTTGTTGTTTCATTTTGAGGTAATGTTGAAGACTGCTGCTGCGCAACATCATTACTATCATTACTATCCGTGCTTGTCGTCTGATTAGTTGAACTAATTGTAGTAACTGATGATTGAGGTTCAGATACTACATCAGATGACGCCACATTATCTGACATATTGTTATTGACGCTGGTGGATGGGTTTTGTTTAACGTAACTTCTTTAAGTAGTGCGTATCTAAAATTAATACAACAACAATTATCATTGTAATCATTTAATAACAGCCTAAGAAAATTGGAAATCATTAAAACTCGTACACAAAATAAAAACTTCCGTATTTATCACATACATTATAGGTTTAAACATATTATTACTTCGATACTATTTATAGTATAGCTTTGACTTTTAGTTAGTTTTGCAAGAGCAATTTAATTGTAAGAATAAAGACGAGACTTAAACAGCAAATAAAAGAATTTAAAAGACGGCAAAGCAAAGCACAACTTAAACAAGATTGACTTTTTTCTTCTTCTCATTTGTCTGCTTCTTATTAGAAGATACACAATGTTGTTTGTTTAAGAAATAAAACTCACCGTTAATTAAATAAAGTTGATCAAAGCCGTCCGTAATTAACTGTATACCATAATGAATTCGTAGTTCAAATCAGGTAAAAAAAATGTTTGTTTTAGTAATGCATCCAGCATATGGTTCCTAATTTAATTGAAATGCTGTCGAAAAATATTTTGTTTTTAAAAAACGTTTTCTGTTTACATTTTAAGCATTTCGAAGGACTTAAATTGCATTTTCACAGCATATAGTCGACTATAGTTATGGTTAATCACCACGAGGCCATAACAAATTCCTTCTACTCATGTTTGTATTAAGCTAATAATGTTATTAATTTTCACTTTTTCTGCTTCAAGTATTTGTCTTAGATTCCTGTCTTCAATAAGTTGCCATAAAGTTTTAGATGGATGTGCTACCTAAAGCTTTAATTAGCCATAACTTAACACAAGGTCATAACCGGAACCATAGTCGAAATAACCCAAATTCAATGGCCAAATTCGGTAATGACATTATGGTATGTTAGAACTATTCGAACATATTATTGTCCATAAGCGCTGCAACTAAGGCGATACGTTAAGTCACGTCTAATTTGAGCCTTACCCGTCTAATATTTACCGTTTAATTTGGTATTTAATGCATTTGCTGTTCTTTGGTATTGCTGGAGATTGTGTTTGGCTGCATTCCACTACTCGCAGCCATATAAAAGCTTGGACTTTACACACATTTTAAAGGTGTTAATTCTTGTATTATAGAAAGTGTTTAGTGATGGAAGTGGATTATTAACTGAGCGTTCTCTGCCCAATTAATAAGAAGGGTAAATCAGTCATCTGCACTAATAATAAATGCCTATAAAGCGTATTGTGTGGTTACAAGCTTGGTAAATCCACCATTGAAAACAGGTATGATGGACTTTTTGAGTTTCCGTAACTTTTTCATACTTGTTGTTGTAACAGCTCCACGGATGCTGGAAGTTCCTCTCCGTGCAAAAATCTTTCATTGGGCACAGCCGTCAATTCTGGCTAAGTAGGAATTGAGGTGGCTGAACCATCCTAATCTAGTTCATCTGAGAAGCTGTCATTCCTCAGCTGCCATGGAAGGCTGGTGATCAGCGAGGATGGTATTTACACTGTATTGTCGAATGGCCTCTGCGACTGCGACTGCATCTGCTTTCTGTTAAGCCTGTTGGATTAGAGGCTTTCATTTTAGCGGTGGACTCTCAACAATATCAAGAGCTTGGGTGAAGGTGCCATCTGGTGGGCGTTTAATATCAGAAAGGACAAGGTTAAACAGCAACTTTTTTGCTGAAGAACTGCCTACTTCACTCTACGGGGTTCAGCCCCTCAATTTCTGAATTCCACGCACATCTCACGTCAATATATGTAGTTGATTATTCAACGCTTCAGACGCGAGGTGAGGGTAGTTTATTCACATCATCCAAAAGCGTGGCATAGCTGAGAGTACAGAATGTGCAGGGCAGTATACATGCAGTGAACAACGCACGGTAATCAATCAACCAATGATACCCTTATTTATTAGATGAACTTAAACCGTCAAACCACAAAATACTTTTTTTTTCTTCTATAGAATATTTTTAAATAGTTATTTATCGTTTAATTGTGTTTTTAATACGAACTTGATTGCTATGCGATCACATTTGCTTCCGACTATATATGATCCGCCCACATATTGTAAATGTCGATCTAGTCTGAAAAACTCTTCTTCATATTACCGCCACAAGCAATTATTTCATAATACCAGTCTATATGAGTGTGTACGTGATACAAATAAACTAATATACCACTATTGTTATTTATGTTGATGTAGGGTATGCCGACAGAAACAACAACAACAACACAAATATTGAAAAAACAATCACTTTTTGCCAAATGATTGGTAACAAACTTACCGTAAAGGTGTGTTCTTTTCTTACTAATTTTTAATAAAATTTCTTTTATTTTTTCACGTTTTAATATTAAGAAAATAATCTTATTTATCGAATTTTCTTTTTAATAATAATAAATATTTTTCTACTACAACTTCTCCTTTTTCTAATCAACTTCTAAAAATTGTCAGCAAATCGTATTAGAAGAGCTATAAAAAAATAACTCAATTGTTGGTTGGTTGGTTGGTGGCATTATTGCTAAATTAAATTGTGCATTTTTTTGTTGTTTTTCTTATTTTTATTTTTCTCTATTTTTCTTTCTATTCTTTTTTATATATATTTTTTACTTTTATAACACGACATTTTCTATTTCTTTTCATAATTTATTTACCTTTTTTATTTATTTGTAGCGAATACTATTAAGTTTATTATTAAACTTCATTATTTTGTTTAAACTTTTGTGTTGATTTTCGTTTTAAATGTTTTCTTTTATCTATTTCAAGTAAATTACACAGAAATAATTATTGAAATTTTCTCATACGAATATTATTCTTAAAAAAATCTGACTAGTTTTTTCGTAAAGCACAATTTGACAATTAGAAAAAAAGCAGATGATTTTTTTTTTCTTTTGAGAATGAGTATTTAAAAAAGAGATAAAAAGGAATAAGAATGACAAATAATAGCAGAGTTGTATTTTGCTGTAGTGGTAGGAGTGTGAAATATTGTGGACAACAACCCTTTGAAAGCAGTTCAACAAAGTTAAACACAGTATTGCCAATACGGCCATATATCTTGTCATATGTAACGGTCTTTAAGCATTGAAAAAAAACCGAAAATAAACAAACAATATTAACGATATTGACTAATATATCGCACTTGATCAACAAGAGGGTATTAACTCAAAATTTTAGAACTTTCAGTAGAAGTGAAAAACTGTTTGCGGTTAAAGAGTTTAAGAGTTTTTGAAAATCCGAATATATCATAGTAAGCAAAAAAAGTATACCTTTTTTATGAAAATATACGAAACATTTCTATTTCCACTTTTATATTAACTATATATTTATATATTATATTTAGTCCTAAAATCAGTTAATAAAAACATCAATTATCCAATAAAAGAAATAAATACTTAAATGATAAATGCAACTCCCCAGCAAAAATGATGTGAAAACAAATCAATGGGAAAAGGGAAAATACTATTCACGATCAGAAGAATTCTTACAGAGCTGTCACTCCCAACCGAATAATCAGAAGACATTTCATGAGAAAATTATTCATGAATGCAATTGTGGGAAATGGGAAAACATTTCAAGGGAAAAATTATCCATAATAGTGGTGAATAACTTTCTGGTGATATATAGGTAGTCACTACACTATCACGAAAATGGTCTCAAATGTGGTTTTCGAGATAAAAGAGGAATCGGAATACGTTGAAATTTTTACAGTAGATAGATATTGATGTTGTTAGTTGATTTCTTGCAAAAAGTGAAGTTTTAAAAATTTTGAGTTAATACCCTCTTGTTGATCAAGTGCGATATGTACTTGCTTTCCACAGTGCTGCTAACTTTTAACAATCAAAAACCACAAAGATAGGAGAAAAATTGCTTTCTTTGCTCAAATATTTCGATTTAGTAATAACTACGATGTTTTCTCCAAAAGATTTTAGTTATTCATCAATAGGCGGTTCTTCAGAAAAATGAATTTGATAAAGCCTTTAGATATTTTATTAGTTACGTTAAAAGGGTGGTTCTCTTACTTAACGGCTACTGCCGCAGTTCTTGTGATGTAAAGCAGCGTTAGACAAACTAATGGGTCGATTATAGATGGCAACAGAACTTTACTTACGTTGCCAGTTGTCGAAAATTGCATTACGTATGGCAACTGGCAACTAAAAATCTATTAATTCCAATTACTATTTAGGCAACTACAAAATTCTAGTTGCCGTTCGGCAGCGCAACTAAAGCTCTGTTGCCATCTATAATCAACCCATTAGTTTACCTCACGCTGCTTTACATCACAAAAACTGCGACAGTAGCCGCTAAGTAAGAGAACCACCCTTTTAACGTAACTGATAAAATATCTAAAGGCTTTATCAAATTCATTTTTCTGAAGAACCTTCTTTTCTGTGAGACAAATCGCATAATATTAATGCATTTTACAATTGTGGTAGTAATTTGAGAAACTCTCACTCAGGCCACTTTGCACTGTTTTTTTCCACTTATTTTCTTTTTACTTCTCTTTGTTTATGCGTGTGACGTACGTGTTAAAATAAAAGAGAAGAGCAGTTCCTTGACTGAATCTGAAGAGCATACCTGCACTGAGCATATACCGCCTTCGTAATACTTTAGTGACTGAAGCTTTTATTCAACAGACTCTTATACAAGGACAAAGGGCTGAAACTTGGTTTGTTTTTCTCTTTCGGTATTCATTCACTCATTAACATTTTAATCTATTCCAAAGGACCATATACGATTAAAATAAGATAATAAGGGAATATTCTGGCATACGACGCTTATGTGCACTTTCTACCATCGTTTTCTGATTCATTCTTCTCTTAAACTTGATTGACCTGTTTGAATATTTCTTCATTTTTTTAAATATCCCTATTGATTTATGTATAGAACTATTGATTTATGTATGAATTATGGATGGCAACCGAATTTCAATTGCGTTGCTAGATACCGAAAATTGTAATACGTACAACTAGAAATTTATAGTTGACTATATGGCAACACATCTAAAGATCGGTTGCCATCCATAATATTGGTCCTGATCATGGTTGGTGTTGTTGTAACAGCTTGGCTGAATACCGAGTGAAATCCCAGAAAGAAAATTAATAATAAATGTATTATTAGAATGAGTTGATGGTAATATGAAGTATGATATCATGAAATGGGAAGTTGAAGGAAGGTAGGTAGCTACCTCTAATGGCTTTATCCACAGGTCTAAGCAGGTTGAAGACATGCCAAACATAAATCCTTTGAACCCGAAAATATTTTGGCGCGATAGGTACTCAGCATCCCATTGAATCCTAATATTAGTTGAGCCAGGATTGACATTGTCTGTCTGAGGAGCTGCTTTCCAAGTTCAGCTATCAGTGGTGGGTGGTCATTCAGGACTCTATTGAGGCCATAGCTGTTTATAACTTCAACCACTGCAATGTTGTGTAGTGCCTTCTTTGCATTAGCTATTGAAGTGGCGTCCAAGATGGGCGGAAAAGATATTGGACGTCTGTCTTATAGAGTCCAAAGTACCTACGGATATGGCGAGGGTAGGGATTAGCCAATACAAGGCTGGTTGCTTAGGTGACGAGGACGGTGACACGTAATGAAAAATCATAGAATCATATCCTTTAAGATTTTGTTTGTGGTTTACACCTTACCCCGGTATGTGGCATATTTGGAGAAGTATAACAACACATGTTGTCAAAGACCACTCCTTAACAACTGAGGATAGCGGACAGTCGGGAGAGTGTTATCCCCGATAAAAATCTTTAAATTTTGGTGTACCCCTTTGGTCCATAAGGTAATTAACGTCGCAGTGGACTTCAATGGTGATGGGTGTAAAGTTTGCTGCCTTCAAGGTTTCACCGAAGGCCGATGTCGTGATGTCTTCCGCACATGTGACAGTGGAGACCCATTTGTGGAGGTTGGCTTACCCGTGAAAGATAAAAGTTGAAAAGAATGGTAGACAGAAGTCCCTACATATAGTTTGAAATTATTTTATGCCAAATAAATAGTTTTTTATATTTAATTTTATTACATATTTCCAATACAATTGTTTATATTTTTTTCAATCCAAATCTAAATTTACAAATATGTATTTTGTATGCATGAATATAGTATGTATCTGTATACAATGTAATTAAAATATTCAACTTTGTGCATGTTTTTCTCTTTAACTAATTTCCATTTTGCAAGACAACAATTTTTCTAAAAAAAAAATTAGAGAACTTTTCTTTTTTTAATAAATAGAGCATTTTTTTCATTTTTATGAATTTAATTAACGCTTTATAACTATGTTTTGCTTTAAATATATATAGATAAGTATGTATGTAAATATGTATAGTAATTATTATTAATATTTTGTGATACACATTAAAAGTTGTGTACATTGGAAATTTCTTTAAAGATAAATTATCAATTCTTAAGTAGCAATTGAAAAAAAAGGATAATAAACAAAATTTAATGTAAAATAATTAATTAATAAAATATATATAAATGCCTTTATAGAGTACAAAAAATTAAAAAAAAAAATTGAAAAAAACTTAATTTTACAAAAACAGGGAATGAGAAGAAAACAGAAAATGTTTTTAAGCAATATCAATAGAATATTATTTTATTTTTGCCTGTGATGTATTTCAATTTAGAATAGGGTATTATTAAAATAGATAAATAGCCGAAGTAGCAAGAGTTTACAACACGAACCACGAATGTTAAACATAGATATTTAATTAAATTGCTCAGGCATAACGTAAGATATATCGTCCCAGGGATGACGATAAAGACCCTGTTTCAAGCGTTTCTGATCCATATAATGACCAATGAAACCTATACTACGACCCAAAACAAATAATGAGTTAATGGCACCAATATTAATATATTCTTGAGCCTCCTCACTAAAAAATTATTAAAGAAAACAATTAAAAAATTTTGTTTTAACTGTCATATTTCATTTAACAAATTACCTGGTAAATGAACCACAATTCCTTAGCATATCAACAAATGATGTGGCTATGACACCGTCAACATTTAAGATCAAGTTGGGTTTCTTACTGGTGGTAATCTTCTCCACCTCTAAAGCGTATTTGAGCAAGGGACATGCAGGGAAGTTATCCAAAACGAATTCTTTAATGATTTTAACGCGTACATCAGGATTATTGATCGATTTGACACGATGGCCAATACCCATAATCAATTGGCCGTTCTTACGCATTTGATTAACAAATTCCATGGGATGTAAATTGGAATCATAAGCTTCGGAAAACTGACGAGCAGCACCATCTAAAGCGCCACCAAAACGATCGCCCTGTATTAGTTTAAAAGAACAAATAATTGAAAATTCTTTTCATATGTCAAGTGTAAACTTACAATAGTCAATAGACCGCTTACAACCGATGACACCAAATCTTTACCAGCACGTGCACAAACTATGGTGTTGTGGGCACCCGATACGGCAGGACCATGATCGGCTGTAACCATTAAACACATTTCGAAGAATTTACATACATATGGTGGCAAACAACGCTGGAACCAGAGCAGTGAAATAACACCACCAATACCAACATCCTTGTTAAGAACTTCACTGATTGGCATACCGGCATAAATCAATTCCTGGCCTCTTTCGTCGCAAATTGAGGTCATGAAAGATGCTGGCTTACGTATAAGACCCAATTCACGAGCCCAAGCATAATCCATTGGCACGGTGGGTGGTGGTACTTCTTCACGTGGTTCAATACGTCCCGATTTAACTAATTCAGCATACACTTGCTGCACTAAATCACCCAGAGAATCAAAGGAATCTGGTACATAAGCACCAGCCTCCCGTAAGGCCTTATTTTTAGCTGTAGCAGTTTCCCTATCAGAATTGGCACATGAACCAGCATGGCCAAACTGTACTTCTGAGGTAAACATACTGGCACAGGTACCTATACACCAAGCTACCAAAGGTTTTGTGATACGACCATCCTTGAGGGCAGCACACACTTTATATTCTTCAGTGCCACCTACCTCACCCAAAAGAATAATAAGTTTAGCTTCAGGATCTGCTTGATAGCGCAAAATATGATCCATAAATGTGGTACCAGGATAACGGTCACCACCGATGGCTATGCCCTCCAAAACACCATCTGTAGCTTTTGAAATGATGTTGTTCAATTCATTCGACATGCCACCCGATCTTGAGACATAAGCAACACTACCGGGTCTATACAATTTCGAGTGTAAAATATTATCCAGCATACCGCCAGTGTTACCGATTTTGAAACATCCTGGCTTAACACCACCCACGGTAGCTGGACCAATAATGGCAACACCCTTCTTATTGGCAGCCAAAATCATTTTACGTGTCATATTCTCAGGTATACCTTCGGCAATTATAGCTACGGTACGTATTTGTGGATATTCCAAGACCTCCATGGTGGATTCATAGGCCGAACGTAAGGAGGCAAAATTGATCATGACATCAACATCTTTATGTTTATTGATGGCATCAGACATTTTCTTGTAAACGGGTATCAAAATTTCCTTGTGACCCCAGTAGAATTTTTGCTTGTGATCACCGGTGAAGGGATAAACCATGGCCACAACGGAAGGTTCTTCGCGGCTACAAAGAAAAAAATATAAATTTAAAATAAATTGCTATGGTTGCAACAGGTTCTCTTAGTTTACTTACGTGCAAATAAAATCAAAGTCTAACATTGATTGCACTGCTCTCTGTTGCATGCCCCAAACGATGGCTTTAGTTTTCTTGGTAAAGAATTTACGTGTAGTTGCATTCACCACACTATCAAGCACATCATTGTTTTTTTCACCATCTGCCGAGATAGGTGGTAGTTTAATCGATTGTTGTGATGAGCCTAAACCTTTTTTTTATTTTTTGATTTTGGGTTTTTTGTAATTTTGTATGTTGTGATTTTTTTTGGTGATTTTACCACACAAATGAATGTCGTATTTTGAATTTTTATTTGATTTTTTGTTTTTTTGTTTTAATTTTGCAGGCAGTAGGAAACGACACAACCAATCGGTATATACGTTACGAAGGAGAGACATATGGATATGATAACAAATCAATCAATCAATCAGTCAAAACGATAGGAACGAACATAACAGTCGGTATATGAGAGGTACCAATAGAATTCCGATAACAAGTATAATAACACAACACAACATAAGACACACAAAACATAATACAAAGTGAACGGAAGTACAGGTGAAAAGTGGATGATGATAAACGGAACAGTGGTAAAAGGTGTTTGTCGGTGGTGGTGGTATTGTTGTTCATGCCATTTAAAAAGACAACAAAAAAATATTAGAAAGGATGGTAGAAGAGGATTAATGTTAGTTTTTAAGATGGTTAGTGTAAGACAAAAACAAAAATAAATTCAATTACATATAATAAAAGGATAACGATAACAATTTCATTTTTTTTTTCGTTTTTTTTTTTTTCAATTTCAATATAAAACATACGGAAAAGACGAAAGAGATTGAAATAAATGTTTAATTCTGTTGTCATTATGAGAGCATATATATATTTTTTGAAAATGTTAACACAAGTGTAAAGAAGACTAAAAAATAATAATTTAAAGAATATGGGGAAAAAAGTTTTGTATTTAAAACTTTTAAACATTTTAATAGAAACCAGTAAAGCTATTTTTAAAGCATTTTAGCACGTTTTTATAACATAAATATAAAACTTTTCTCCACTTCTTATACATTTAAAGCAAATAAACATTTTGAAAATTTATTTTCAATAAAAAAATAAAAAATATACAAGTATTCATTGACTTGTCACTTACCGTTGCCATTGCCCGTATCTGCCGTCAAAGTCCTTAATTCAGGTTGAGCATTCTGGCCGCCGGGCAATAAAAAGTTTGCTGTTGAAAATTCGGCACTTGTTGTTTGTGGTATGGGACGTTTACCTAGAGCCATACCGCAAATAGCAGTCATATGAGTTTCAGGACCAAAAACATGCAAGGGAATACCCAATGAGCTACCAAATTCGCGCATCTTGCGTAAACCCTCTTGATAATTAGGTCCAGCACGACGCACAAATATGGAAACATTGTGTTCAACCAATTTCGGTTGGAATTCCCTGAGAGCGGTTATAATACCACGAAAAGTGGCTGCCACATTTGTAAAGTTAGCAATACCACCACCAGTAATTAAAATTTTGCCCTCTGGATGTTTAGGTGACGAAGTCATAAGATTCAAAATAGTTTTGGCATATTCATAGGTTTGCTGCTCGGATGGAGCACCACTGTATTCACCATAGTTGGCCAATTCAGAGGCACCACCCAAATCACATATGGTATCAGAATATATAACACTAGCACCGCCACCAGCAACCATAGTCCATATTCTACCATTTCTATTAAGTATAGTTAACTAGCAAAATAACAAATATTTTAATTAATTTTTTTTCTTTTTCCGTAAATTTAAAAACAAAACTTACTTTTAAAGAAGCACCACTCTTAGCATCTAAATCAGCAATATAGGCTTCTTCGGGATAAGCATCACGTCCAAAGGGTGGTGGGTAATCGATATCACCCCATTTGGGACGGCATATAAAATCAGCGGTTGAGTCCAGCTTAGCCGCTAAATCTAATATGTACATATTATCATCGGTTACCACCAGAGGATTTATTTCCAAATAGGTGAAATATAAATCAGCAAAAGCCTTATACAAAGCCATAATAAATTTGGCAATGCGCTCCTTTTTGCCAGCTGGTACTTGAGATAATAGTTTTGCATTTATGGCATCTAAAGTGACATCACTATTAACGGGTACATCCAATTTTAAAGCCTTAGCATCCACATCACCAATATCAACACCACCCTGATGATAGAATAGTATGGTATCGGCTGTACGATGAGAATAAATGCAGACATACATTTCTTCAGCCTAAAAACAAAACACGTTAACAAATATAAATATAAGAATATTAAATTTAATACTTTTTCTACACAAACTTACATCTGTATGTGGCACAAAAGGTTCGATAATAAAGTTTTTCAATTTGCCTACAGCATTTCCAACTGCTTGATCTTTGTTCATACGTTCACCGATCCATTGTTTAACCTCTTGGAAATTTTTCTTGACACCAACCAAACCCAATTTACCACGTCTTTTAATCAGTTGATCTGGTTTTACAACTAGAGGCTGTTAAAAAGTGAAATGTTATATAAAATGTTGCTTATATTCATTAAAACACAAATAAAAATAATTGCAATAAAACTATAATTTTTTTAATTGCAAAACTGGATTTAAATAATATTCGCATAATAAAATGGTCTCTCAGTAGAATTTTTTTTTTTTTTTTTTTTTTTTTTTTTTGATAAGCTACTTACTACACACATCACCTGATTTATTAATGGGCAGCAGCAAGCATATTAAACAAAAAAATATATTTTCCCTCTTTATATTATCAACATTTGCCCTTTATTCAACTTTTATTTGCATTACAATGCAAAATAAATTCATATTTGAAATATCTCTTAAACATTTGCTCAAGTTTTTAAAACATACAGTTCAAAAAAAAAAAAAAAAATTAATAAAAAATCATTTGAAAACCAAAGTTTTGAAAATAATTTTTTAACATAAACACAAAAAAGCGTTTATTTTATTATGGAAATTTGAAGGTTTAAGAAAATTGTGATAGATAACACCCCTATTCTGCGTTTCGATTACGTCTTCGTATCCAGTTACGCTACGATCGAAAATTTGTAAATTCGTAAGAAATTGAAACAGAAAATTAAGCAAATTTGTAAACATTTTACTAAAAACTGAAAATTTAGTGCATACACAAAAGCGTTCAATAAGAATCTCTCAACAGTTGAGGAGAACGTAGATACAATTGTAATGCAAAATACAATCGAAAAGAATTAAACGAAACGCAACGTAGAATACTAAAGTTGTCAAACGGAGAAAATTTAGATTTTAATCGAAATGCAGAACAGGGCTGAATATTTTAACTCTTAATAACTATGAAAAAATTTCTATCATTTATAGCTCGCTCATCAACGAAACAATATTATTTAGAAATTTGATAAGAAAATATATGTTTAATGATTTATAATTATCATTTGCTTGTTGGATGAAGTATTTATATATTAAATACATAATCAGTGAGCAATAAGAACATTCATTAAAATAATAGCAATTAAAGTTTAAGCAGAAGCAGCACTCACATATTTTGTGGCCACTGGTGCTGTTTTTTATATGTGCATACTATATAAATACAGATGAGTTTCGCTACCGTGAACTTCGTCTCTACCCAATAAAGTTGGTCTTATGTGAATTTCGAGAACATTGCTCTTTTATTTTTAAGCGTAACTTGTCATGTTAAAAGTATTGTCATTTTTTTCACTATAAATAAATAAATAAATAAATATATATATATATATATATATATATATATATATATATATATATATATATATATATATATATATATATATATATATAAACGAACTCCTGTTTGAAAGCTGACATTTCAGGTTAGATTTTTTGTGAAGGCAGTTTTTTGATTGGCCGTTTGTGTAAGAAGTTTTAATGAAAGTTATGAGTAAAATATCAGAATTTATACGCTTTGCTAAGACTTTTTGTAATACCAAAAAAAAAAAAAAAAAAAAAAATTCTGCAATAAAACATACCTGAAAATTTGTTAAGTGTACAGTGACAATTCAATGAGTAAACGCCGGTCTAAAAGGGGTTTATACCGATTAAAAAAATTAGACTTTGTTATATTTTTTTCTTCACCAACAATTAACCATAAATCTTTTCAAGTACAAACGAAATATTAAAATTAAAAGTTAGTCAATATTATTAGAAAAATAATGTAAAAAAATACACTATAATTCGATAAGGTATGGTGTGGCGTGTTATAGTTTGTCAATGTCTACGAGTATGGCGTGTCACAGCTCAACACATAAGAGCTATTAATATATGCATAAACAAATACAAAATTAGCTAGTGCTCTCTGTAGTTAATACTAAAAAATATTATAATTCCAGATGTTGTCTACGTAGATACTGGCAGAATTTCACCTTGACTTATAGAAAAAAAGATAGAGTCTCAATAGAATGAGTAACAAACAATAGCAATGACCGACAGGGGGTATACTTTTCTATGAATAGCATTTATTTTTTGAAGATAAGAGAACTTAGCATTTTTTTTTAACAAAAAGTTTTCAAGGTTTTCTTTACAAAGAAAAAATAGTAATAAGCTATTGACATTTGTGAGCATCAAATTAAAAAAAAATTAAAAAAAGTACAAATTAAATTTACAATTTTAATGCTCATAAATTTCAATAGCTCGTTGCCTCCTGATAGCAATTAGCTAAAAGTACTTACAAACATTTTTTTTTATTAAAAAAAAAACCAAATTAGCATTAAATTGAAAAAATAAATTAAACGGCCATCATTTTGCAACTATTTCCATTTAATATAACTTTAAAAATGTAATTTTTATTACTTGATCATCATAGAAATGTTATTCACCCTTTTTCTGCGTTTCGATTCGAATCAATATTTTCTCCGATTGTCAAATTTTTTTATTCTGAGTTTCGATTCCATTCAGTTTATTTCAATTGTATGTATTCTGCATTACGATCGTAGCTACGTTTTTCCTTGCATGAAAAAGACAAACAAATATTTAGTGTTTTCTTATTGAATTCCTTTATGCTTATTTTACGTTCCTATGCTTTTGAGAACATTATTGTCTTCTTTTTCTTTCGATTCAGTTTAATTTTTTTTAATACCAATTTTCGATCGAAACGTAACTGAATGCGGATACATAATAGAAAAGCAGAATAGGGGTGATTAACCCTTATGTGAGTAACAGGATACCCCGGTACCTCATTCGTTTTTTTAGACTGTCGCATATATCTGGTTACCCCCCCCCCAAAAAAAAAAAAAAAAAATATTCTGCATTTTTTATACATTTAGAAGTCATACTAAGTTCTTTGTTTTTTATAGCGGATCGTTTTATTTTAGAATGATGCGTAGGAAAATAATTAGATAATTATTGAAAAGAAAGGAAAAGGCTATTAGTCTATTCCGGGGAACCCGCAAAACTTATGATTACCCGGTTACCCATGCAACTCTGCTAAGGATGTTTTTTTGCAACTCACATATGTAGGTAAGTAGGTAGGTACGAAATGCGCTAGCGAAGTACCCCACCCAAGAGCCTGCGTCCATAAAGAGCCGAGCAGTGTCCAGCTCCTTTGTATCGCCGCAAACTCACAGTAAATTGGAGATCGTGCAGTCTCCTCTGCTCCTCCATGACTCCTCCACTCTACGACCCAGCTATCTATCAAACTCCCAACGAAACCAAGCGGAGGTCTCACAAACGCATTCGCCAGTTCTATGTCCTTGGCCGCTCCCGCTCTTGCCAGCTCATCTGCAATTTCATTTCACCGCACGCTAGTGTTCCCCGGAACCCAGCACAGTTTTACACTGCACACATCCAGGTGCGACATGAAGGTACTCCGGCACAATGCAACTAGCCTTGAGACGACATGGCGACCAGTCAGCGCCCTAATAGCCGCTTGACTGTCCATGTAAACGAACACACCATCTCCCTCAGCAGCCAAGTCGCAAAAACGCTCAGCTGTTCTATTCTCACATATGTATGAGTTAAAAGTTTATAATGTGTCCCGTATTGTATTCTCATATTTAAAATCAAAATATTTAAACGCTTTTTAAAATTTTAGCAGAAAATTTGATTAAAATAACAAACAGAATTTATTTGGATTATTATCGATCGATGATATAAACGTCTGTGCCATAAATCAGTGGTCAAGATTGTAAACTTATCGGACTGTATTTTAAAAATTATTAAGAATCGCAATTCAGAAAAAGGTGAAAGGCATATAAAAATGTGTTTTTTTTTAAATTATTTTGAAAGTAATAAAAAGTTTACAGTAACTTTAATATTGAAAAAATATATATCAATTAGCTTTACAGCTTAATACGCAAAGTATTAACTAAGCCAATAAAAAAATATTCTAAATTAATTAGTGCATTATGAAAAAAAAATTAAGTCTTCAAATTACTATAGATATTTCTAATAAAATAAATTTCCAGTTATTTACGCGGTATGCTTAAAAATTGTTAGAAATTATATATAGAAAACCAGTTTGCACTTAAAACTTTACGACACACGTACATTAGCCATTATCATCTTTAGACCTGAACATGAAGTGCTTGCAATACAGTTTGTTTTTATTTAAAAAATTCAACTCTAATTGTTGAAAATGCCATCTGTTGATAAAATTAGAAACTCTTGAGTCCACGTCAAGAAACGCAGTTCAACAGCTTCCAAATAATGTCGCTACTTGTGTACTCGAGGTCTCTCAAGAGGTTATAAATAATGATCCTGCCGCCCACGTCGGCTTCCCTTTTCTATATAAGAAAAGACTTTGAAAAACACTGTGTTAACAACAATTTAGGAGATGTAGACTACGTTATCGTTAGAATAAAAGCAAGACTGATACGAAAATTGTCAGAAGATAGCAGTAGCACTATATATCAGCCACATTACACAATTTGCAATCATTTGAAAAACGCTGGCTACTCATCAAAGAAGCTTCATGTTCAGGTGCCAACAAAAGAACGCAAAGAAATTATATTGACAAATAACTAATAGGAAAATGTAGCTGAAATGCAACGAAATCTAACCTTTTTTAAAGAGCGGATTATTACTATTATTATTAATATAAGAATACTCAAAAAATGATCAAAATTAAAGGGTACAAGCTACTACAACTTGGCATAAAGATTCCGTTCGAAACAAACACGAAGGAGAGAGCAAAATTGGCCAACATAAGTTATTTTATGTTCCATCACGTCAATGCCTAGTCACACATATATACATAATTTCATGATTTAATATTTCAAAAATTTAATATACTTCTTGGCTGGGAAGTTTTGTTACGCGGATCTTTGTACTGTTTGATTGCAATTTGTCTCAGTCTTTGTATAAAACTATAAAGTTGATTTTCAATATTAAAAACTTGTGATAAAAACTTTACTTATTTATTTAAAAAACCCCTATGGATTGCATTACATATAAAAATAATAATTAAAGTCTATAGTTTAGTTACAAAATATTTACGTCACATGTGCACATAAGGTATTTAAGCTAGCATCTATTAGGCAAATTAACATAAAACATGAAAAAAAACAAGGCCAAGAAGTCAAGTTCAACTATGCACAAATATTTGTATAAAAAAATTTATAAATTATTCCATAAGATGTTTTATAATAAATTCAAAATAAAGTGTACATGCATAACTCTTACCGTATTCAATAACCAGGGATGTTCATCAGCCAATTTAGACCAATCGGTTTTCATATTAACTGTGGCAAAACGACATGATTGTACACCGGCACCGTTCTCATTTAAATAACGATTTAAAATATCTTTGCCGGTGGCTTCAGAAATAGCTTTTGCTGACATTTTTCTTTTAGTTTCGAATTAAATTCTTTTTTACACTTTTTAGAGAAATTGTTAAATTGATACGAATTTTTGTGTTAAACAAAGCTGTAATTAGAACAGAAAAAACATTTTAAATTAATTAACGTTAAAAACAACGCTTGAAAATATTTTTTTCTTCGTAGAAAAAAAAGAAGCAAAAAACACAAATAAATGCAACGGTAAATTTCTCTTTTTTTAACAAACAAAAATTTTATATTTTAAGTAAACAACAGTTAATATATATGTATGTATATAAACAAATCTTATGCATGTCGTACGTATACGAACTTTAGTTAAAACCTGTTTAAAAATTGTATAACAATAGTTAATAATCGTTTAAAAAATTCACTCACTCACATGTCTAGTACAAATTGGGTGATATGAAACACGAGTTCTTCCTTCTTTTTATTTTTAAAAAAAATATATATATTTTTTTTAATAAAGCACAAAATAAAAACTGTGCAAAGTTTAAATTTTTTTTCGAATTCTTTTCCCTTTTTGTTAAAGCAAAGTTCAATAACAATATGAAGAAACCAACAACTAACCAATGGCGTTTACTTATGTAGGTGATTTCGATCTACACCTTAGACGAGTTAAATAAAAACTAAATGTTATGCTGGTATTTGCAAAAGCATTATAGTCAGTGAAATACAAAAAAGTAGAGAAAACTTTGACTGAGATTAAGCAAGCTTGCTCTTTTTCTTTTGAAAACCTCACGACTGTTACTATTACTCTGAGACAGGTTTTTATAAATAACCTATGCAAGAGGTATATAGTACCTATGAGGTGTTACCAGATAAGATTGAAAAATATTGATTTTTGCTTTATATAATGCCAAAAATTAAAAACAAATATATATAAAAATCAGAAAATAAAATAAAAATAAAAATTTTAAAAAGAAATTAATATTAAAGAAATAAAAATTATTTTTTTCTTTCTTTCGAAGTAAAAAAAAATTGTAATTTTAGTGTGATTATAACAAATAACTGAAATTAAAAAATATATGTCTATGTACATATCGCTCATTTACTCCAATAGTGTTATAACTCAAAAATTTTGAAATAAATATTCTAAAACATGAAGAAATTTGTGATTTGTACAAAATTATTATCACATGAACAAATCGTTTATTCTATATCAATACTAAATAATATGAAATTAAAAATTAAACTTTTCTTGAGTTGACACTATTGAAGAAAATGAACGATATGTACTCGTAATAAGCAGTTATAAAATTTGTCTTATTCTAGCAACACTTTACTAAATGCAAATTTTTTTTATTATTATTGTTATTATAATTTCTACTTATTTTTTAGTCGTACGATATTTATTATTTACGTACATACATATATAGCAAAAATATAATATACATATCCATTTCATTTAGCATTTAAAAGAGTTCTTTGTCTTCTAATACTCTTTCCCTGGCATTCACTCTTTTTGATCTTTAACAACATCTCTCTTTATTAGTATTAATTAAAGCACTTATGTAGTAAATTTTACCCAACAAATAAGTGTGTTAAAAAATAACAATAACAAATACAATTTAATAAAATAATTATTAAAATTAAAAAACAACCAATTAAGAGAGAGGAAGAGGAAGAGAATGAGAGATTGTCACGCATTTACACAAACCTTTTATATAGAAACAGTAATTAGTAAATTTTAGGTAAAATTTAAAACCGAGCCAATAGTGTTGACGTTCTCATCGGATGATGTTACTGACATTTATATTAAGTTGTATTCTTCTCACACAATCGTACGAACAGACATTGTCAAAAAAAAAAGCCAAGCCAACCGGTAAAATTTTGTTGATTTCTTTTCAAATAATGATGATTTTTTGTATATTCACGGGTGTTTGTATATGTAAGGGAATACGTTTTATGATTATGATTAGTATGAGGCTATTTCCAAACAATATCCACCAACACTTCGTCATTTAATCAAATTTAATGGTTTGTTTATTTTGTAACGTCAAATATTAGACTAAAGTATTATCATGCGATATATTCAAATTGTGATATACACATACGAGTACATATAATAAACGCATGATGCATAACTTGCACTAATAGTAAAATCAGAAATTTAAGTACAATTTCAATACAAATATGTATCATAGAGAATCATGACAAAGAAAGTTTGTATAAAAAGTTAAAATTTTTTCTCTTTCCCAAGTGTGAAAAAGCGTTTGATTAATTTAAATCAAAATTAACAACATAGAATATATGATCTCACATTTTTACTTTGAATTTGAATGAAGCAATAATAAAAAATATATTTAGATATATTACATACGTAATACGTTGCCCGGAAAGTCTGCCTTTTCTAACGAAAATTATAAGACGACTTGAAGTCTACCGCTGATATATTTATTGAGATGTACGTTAATAAATATCTTTTTAATAAGAGAATAGCATGTGCAAAATAGTTTTGAAAATAAAAATTTAAAATTTTGAAGTCACTCATTTTGTCCGTTTTCCTCTAATTTTAACCTCTCCAAGGTCCAATTTTGCAAAATTTAAACTTTCATTAACTAGATCTTTGTGTTTCAAGTATCAATAAGATTTACAATTTTAAAAGCATTTTAATTAGGAATTTAAAAGTGTGGCAAGCTAGATCTGTGTTCCAAATTTTAACAAAATCGGTTCAGTCGTTGACGTATGATTGAATGACAAACAAACAAATAAACTTACAAAGAAATGTATAACATAAATGGTGGGCAAATTTGAGGTTACGAAGTAAATTGGCTTAAAAACACATTTCTTTGACAAATTCAGTTTTATTTATACCAATATAAAATAGAAATATGGGAATTAATAATGGAATATGATGTCGGGTAAATATCCAACTCTAGCACGTCGGCAGACTTCCGCTCCTTTCAAAAAATTTTGAATCGCTTATCTTTCAGTGTCAGTTGTTTATGGTTTGTTCACATAAACTCGATCTTTTAAATGGCCCCAGAGAAAATAATCCAGCGGCGTTAAATCACAAAACGAGGCAGCCAATTGGCATCGCCAAATCGATAAATTACACGACCGGGAAATTTCTCATGCAATTACTGAATTGTTTGGCTTGCTGTGTGGCTTGTAGCGCCGTCCTGCTGAAACCAAAGGTCGCTGATGTCAACATTAGCCAATTGTGGCCACAAAAAATTGGCTATCATGGTTTGGAGAATTCACGGTGGAGGCGTTTTCTTGCTCGTTTTCGAAAAAATACGAGCCGATGATGCCGCCTAACCACAAACCGCACCATACGGCCACTACAAGCGTATTGTTTTGATCTATTGTCAGCAACAGTACCGTGAGACTCGAATTTAAGAAGGAGCCTGATTACGAGGAAAAGCTGCTCGAATTTTACGACGGGATACAGTACAATTTTCTCCATTTTTATAGTTAACTTTTACAATTAAAATTCTTTGTCCAAAAGTGTAGCGTTCCATAGTTAAAATTTTCCAAGAATTTACTAAATAAGTGTCAAAGGTTGACAGCTCTTAACATTTTATAATTTGACAGCCAATGCACATATGTATATGGATGTATGGTTTTCCATACAACACCGGACGGGTAAAGCTAGTAGTAAATAAATGTTTATTACAAAACAGAATAGGTTAACATTTCTATCACACTCTGTAAATCGATATTAAATGTAATTGGTTATGTTTGATATCAATTTTGGAATTTCAATAAAATTAATTAAACAGTTTAAAGTACAATTATAGACAGATAAAGTATATAGCTTAATATATGGAGTACTACATACGTGATTTTTATTCCATAAAATCCAATTTTAAGAAATTGCTTTTAAAAATTGATAATCAATTTCATTAAACAATATACATATATACGTACATACATACTCGTATGTGGGTGACTTGTAGTTTTCGATTTAATGAAACTTTTATTTTGTATTATTATCATTTTGGTTACCTTTAAATCAAATAAATATAGAAATTTAATCAATGTCTACATTTGACTCATACTCAATATTAGCTTCAGTAACAATTTCGTATTTTTAGGAATTTATGCGAATATCTAATAAAATTTTTATCGCAATTTGGTGGGGACGAGATTACATCTTAAAATAGTCTTCCCCTGTGTTTTATGTTTAAACCACAACCTTTACGTGTACTCACCAGAATTAAAGGTTCATTTAAACGTAAATTAACATAAAGCTATAACCGTAACCATAGTCGTAACAAACCAAAATTTAATAGAAATCTAATAATACCCAAGAAGGCGCTAAAACTAACAACAACATCTATCAGTCCAATTTTTCCTCAAACCATTCTCAACGAATTTAAAAGAATACAACAACAGCAGGAAACTGGAACTCGAAGACAAAAATATAATATCAATTTAACTCGTGCTCAGAGCATCTTATTGGGTCGATTAAGAGTTGGTAAGACTATTTTCACAACACGACACTACTATAACAAAACTGATCCAGCCCAATGCAGCTTTTGTAATGAGATACTAACCGTTACCCATATTTTATCATCCTGCCCGCAGTCGAGGACTGGTTCGTCACTTGAGGACACTCTGGATTGTACCACCGACAGAAATTTACAATTAATATGGAACTCCCTGCGTAAACATAATATTCAGAAGATTTAAGACCATGTATTCATTTTTGTAAATTTGTACATGAATACGATACAATACTATTTTCTTTATTGCTCATTACCCATTCCTATTCAACATGTAAATACACTCTCTCCATTTCATACTGAAACTTTTGTTGGGAAATCCTCTATTGGACTACAGTTCACTCTTGCACTACTGAATTTTATCTTTCTTTTAAATATATGACTTAACTTTTATTTACTTTAACTTTTCCTTTTGTATTATTAAATATTCTTGACGAATATTAACTTTAAATTTAGATCTTAAATTATATGCGTTCGCATATGGTCTAGCTACCCGGCGCCTTTAAATAAAGTTTTGTAAATATATTTGTAAAGCATTTTTGGATAAATATATCTAATAACACGTACCAGATTGCTTAGACATAGAATCTAAGCCAGAGTACCAACCAATGGCCTACGGTAGCAAAACTAAGGCTGAATAATAATGTCAGAATCAATTTGATATCGTTTGATTTGAATTACTAATACGAATTACGCAGTTCACATGCTATCTTTCTAACTGGTTTTGTTGTGTAAATTGAGTGTTAACTCCTTTTTTGTTGTTAACAACAATGTAAAGAAAAAGATAAATAAAAAATAATTTTGCTATTTCTGTTTGTTTGTTTATGCTTAACAGCTGATGATGAAAAAAAGTCACCATAAAAATTATTGATCCCATTGATTTTTTACAAATTCATATGGTAGTTAAAACTGAATTACGATTTGGATGATTTTCCCTCAAAATTTTGTATGGGGAATTATGTAATTATGATCATAAATTTGGGATTAATTATGAATGAGGGAGCGATTTACAAGTAAAAAGCTGTCGTGTGAACATGGCATAACCCATTAAGATTCCATAACATTCGGATTATAAGCAGAGTACGATGTAGGGTGTGACAAATGTATGTTTATACAACTCTTAATTCTTTATAATTACGACACATTTGCCTTAAAAAATATAATGTTTGTTTGATAATTTCGAAATTATTTCAAATAAAATCCTCCAAAATAATTTGTCCCATAGAGCTCTTAAAAAAGCCATTAATATGAACACGTCATAGAAGAGAAACATGCGAATTTTACACATGCACACACACACACACACACATACATACACATACATACACATCAAATTCATCGCAAAGAGTACAAAAACAACATGCAAACACAACGGCAAAAAAGAATACCGAAAACATTTTTTATGCAAACAAGTGAAAGTCATTGGCTTTAATTTCTTGTATTCAAGACAAAAAAGGTGAATTTGCATAAACTATTGAAATCAATTAATATATACAAATATTTTATGGTTTTTTCCATAAATAAATTTTAACATGTCAAAACACTTCGAGAGCAAATTTTCTACCGGGAAATGTATTTTTTCAGGAAAAAAATCAATAAATTTCAAGTTTTATTGAATTGAAATGCTTAATATTTCTCAGAATACAAATTTTTATTTTATTAAGTATAATCAATAACACCACAATTCTTTTAATAATTCTAAAACATAATTTTCAACAAAATTTGTTTTTTTTTTAATTGGCAGATATTTTATGTTTTTAATTTACAGCACTTTTTCTACGTATATATAATTAAATAACCGTATTGTACTAACTTTTTTAATGACTTTTTAGTTAATTCTTTTTCTTTGGAATTTATTGATAATTGTATTCAATAAGAAATATTACCGCTTGATTCACCGTCCAAGAAAAATTAACTTATAATTTGGAGCTTTTTTTGCAAAAATTGTCACACAAACACAACGAAAGAATGTAGAAAATGAAAACTTAAAGAATAACCGGTTATTTTGGAAAGTTGCCAGAGTGTAAAGCATTTCTAATTGACAATAATGCCTTAAATAATATGAGACTGTTAAAGAAATTGCTTTTAATTTTTTCATTGTCTTTTATGTTAATATTTCAATATAAAGGAACTCATTAAAATTTCCAATTACAATGGAGTATTATATAAAGTTTTGTTTTCAAAATATATGTGTATGGGTATAGCTTTTATCAACAGATTACCAAAGCTTATAATTTTATATGGTCTCGGCAACTCTTTTCGTTATATAAAATATATTAAATAATGCTGCCATACTTTTTCTTAAAAATAAAAAACATATGTTATCTTTTTTGTCTTTTGTTGTTATTTTTGCAAGTAACTTGTTTACTTTTTTACTTAGAATCAGTGTAATGTTAAATTATCTCTCGTTCTTATCAGTCATTCAATAAAACTTTAGAAGTAAGTCTTAAAATGTCTTCGATTTATGATAATTTGCCTTTGGTACGTATAAAATTTCTGTAAAAAGCACAAATTATTTAATAAGTTTTTAAAAATTTTTATTAAAAAGGAACATCCTCGTAAATTAATACCGGCATTGTGCCAACAATTCTATCATTTAGGATGGGTAACGGGAACTGGTGGTGGTATTTCCATTAAGCTAAAGTAAGTCAATTGCTAAAATTAAGTTCTTTATAAGTACACATAGATAGGGATGGCATTTTTTTAAGTTGGATATATTTAATAATAATCACCATTTTTAGTTGAAAGTTTGATAACACAAGACTTACTACACCCATCCACTTAATTTTATATAAAGCTAATCTCTATATAAAATTCGTCTTATTCTTAAACAGAACACGTTTTTACATTATCACCTAATATGTGTAAATTGTATTTTTAGCAGTGAAATTTATATTGCCCCTAGTGGTGTACAGAAAGAGCGTATCTTACCCGAAGATTTATTTGTGCAAGATGAAGAGGGAAAAGACATACAATTGCCACCAGATTACAAGCAGTAAGTTTTTCTTTAAAATTTATACAAGAAAATATCTATTAACATTCCACTTAGCTTATCAAAGAGCCAGTGTACACCCTTATTTATGCTAGCCTATCGTCATCGTAATGCTGGAGCAGTGATACATACCCATTCCCAACATGCTGTTATGGCTACTCTACTATGGCCAGGTGAGGAATTCCGTTGTACACATTTAGAAATGATAAAGGGTGTATACGATGATGAAATGAAACGTTATTTACGTTATGATGAGAAATTAATCGTACCCATTATTGAGAATACACCATTTGAAAAAGATTTGGCTGATTCAATGTACGCTGCCATGATGAAATATCCTAGATGTTCAGCTATTTTAGTAAGACGCCATGGTGTTTATGTTTGGGGAGCTACTTGGGAGAAAGCCAAAACGATGTAAGTCTTCTATTGTTTAATTGCTATACAAAAATGTTTAATTGTTTTTATTTAATTTTAGGGCTGAATGTTATGATTACTTGTTTTCCGTAGCTGTTGAAATGAAAAAATGCGGTTTAGATCCTGAAAAGTTTCCTTAAATAAATAGTAATTATTAGCCTGATGTTTGTGTATTTTAGCATCTTTTGTTTATTAAATACTTTTCAAAAATAAAAACTCTTAAAAAAATATAAAATTTTTAACTTAAAAAATAAAACAAAAACCTTTGCCATTTCAGTTGCTAATGACTTAGATGTTATCTTAAGATTAAGAGGAATCTGCGCGCTGTTTGGTTTTATACAAAGCCTTCAGTTTAAAATTTCAATAATTTTAACCCATCAAGAGTGTTGCTAGACACTTAAGCAATAGAGTACATTTCTTTAAACTAAACCACTATTTAATATAAATAAAGTCTTCATCTCATGCGCCGCATTTTACGTTCCAATTTGCGTTGTTTTTTCTCGTTGACTTCGGGTTCTTCTTGTGTATTCTTTTGATCCAACCATGGTTTAATAACGCTGCCCCAAAGCATCCATAAGGCTCTAAGGGGAGCTAGCAAGAGCAAATACCAAAAGTAATTTGAGATTAGAACTAAAAGCATTGTACCCGAGGTTAAAATAATCAAGTCCTTGACATTTCTGTAATTTCGAACACAATTATAATAATTTTCATTGATTAGAAAACCCTTTCTAGTTTATTACTTACTCAGCAATGCCACCTTCCATATTCAAATCATTGCCCGAATCAATTAAAGCACCACTTTCCGAATATTTTGCTTTTGACATGAAGGCCATAAACTGATAGGAGGCCCCCAAGATTAACAAGGCCAAAACGCTCATGATCTTCGAAAAGCCAGACATTATATGAAACAAAAATTATTAAAAACATATAAGTAAGACTACTTACCACTGTCACCTTGCCTATTTCGAAGAAGATAAAATTGATTAAAAGCGAAGCTGCAGCACTTCCCAAAGCCATATTACGATAAAAACTTAAAGTGCCCCTGTTTTCTTCAACAATTTGTTTGGCACCCTTAGTACCTTGTTTACCTTTCTGTTGAGGCTGTAAAGGTAGATTATTATATATTGCATTTTCTAAAATTAAAAAGGCTTCTATACTTACTGCCATTTTAATTAATTTAATTTAAAATTCTTTTTATATATAAATCCTGTAACTGTTTATTAACTATTCACTTGCTTAACTTTCTATTTCTTTTGCCAAGGGTTTCTTAATATTTGACATTTATTTTTACGATTGAATGTTGACACGTCACTGTCACAAACAAAAAATACACGAAAGTAAATGTCAAGTTGAAAATATACAATAACAGGCGTGTTATAGAAAGAAGATGTGGCAGCTTCGAATACTAATTGAGTAGAGTAATAACGGAAAATTATCTGTTTTCATAGAAAGTAGTTTTATAAAACCATAATTAAACCAGAGTATTATGTTTTTTAATGGCTTAACTAAAATGTTAAAAGTTATATTTAAATGTATAGTTAAGATATTGTTACTCTTTCAGATTAACTAAAATGTTAAAAGTTATATTTAAATGTATAGTTAAGATATTGTTACTCTTTCAGATATTCAATTTATATTTGACACTTTCACAATAGTTCAAAGCTGTGCAAGTTCAACGGCGTAATTTTTGTACTTTTTGGTATTGCCAGCATAGATTTTTAACAAATTTGAGTTCAATATCGCTCTTGGCTTTTTTTTGTTGTTAACTGTATTACTGATAATAGTCTGGCATTAGTAATTTAGTCTATCTTTGTAATGTTTTCATTTTGATAATTGCAACGAAATATTTTTATTGTTTGTTTATCGTTTTGTACCTTGTACCTTGAGAAAATTTGGGAACTATTATTCAAGAAATAATTCCGGTCAGAACCGTTTCCCAAATATATTAGTAAAGTTCTAACAGGAAAACGGTAAAATACGAGACGTCATAATGGATATGGACAAATGGGTGAAACTCAACAGTCAGGCGGCAGGCAGGGACAAAATAGCTCGGTACGTACATACATAAACACACAAGTTTGTTTGTAAAATTACTACTAAAAGTTTATAACACCATAGTTTAATACAATATGCATCAAGAGCCTTATGGGATTCTTTAGAATCAGCTGACATGCGCCCTGGCCTGGTTGAAGATTTTAAATCCTTAGAGTATATTTTAAGTACATTCCGTAAATGTAAGTATTTGTTAATAAGTGATTTGTTACAAAACTAATATTTTATACACAAAACTTCTCTTACTACACGTTTTTAGTGCTACGTTTTGGCAAAAGTTTAGATATTTTCTATGCCAGCTTACGCACCATTCACTATCCTGATTTAGCCATACGTGTTACCTTGACAATGAGTAAACTATCACAGGCCTTATTTCTATTTGCCGACCACTTCTTGTGGCTAGCACGTACAGGCCTATTTAAAAGTGTTGATGCCAAAAAGTGGGGAAAATATGCCAATAAATATTGGCTATTGTCCATTATAATGAATTTATGTCGTGATGTTTATGAAATCTTTCGTTTAATGGATTTGCACAAAGCCAGTGTTACAAGTGGCATATCACGTTCAGTTCCTGTGCGCATTAATTCTACAAAAGACTTTTCACGTTTAGCATTGCAATCGTATGCTTTAGTTTTGGGTCATAAGGATGTATTCGTTGATACTGTTAAGAATGTTTGTGATTTCTTTATACCTTTGACAGCATTGGGTTACACTAAGTTAACGCCTCGAACAATTGGTATTTTGGGAACTATTTCATCAATAGCCGGTTTAATAGCTTTGCTAGAGCCAACAGCTAAATTAACACCAGCTTAGTCTAGTGGAAAATCAAAAGTACTCATACAGTTTAAACGTTTTGTTTAATGTTGAAAATTGAAAGAACATTTATTTTTAGATAAGATAAGATATGAAATTACAAATAAACTACTGTATTATTTATGTTACGTGAATTTAAACAATGAAAAAATATAAATATGAATTTTTGGTGCAAATTTTGTTAGAAAACATATATATTATTTATAATATAAATAAATGGCTGAAAATGAACAAATTAAAATTGAATAAAAAGGAACTAAATTAATGGAAATTAACATGAATACAGATAAACTACTCAAGATAAATAATGTGGCCACTGTGGTATGGTGGTTAAGATACCCGCCTACCAACCAGAAGGTCCTAGGTTCAATACCAGGCCAGACCGGAAAAAAGAAAGAAAAAGTTTTTCAACAGCGGTATCACCTCATAACATTTAGCTAGTAACTGGTTATGAGTATTACTACTATTGAATACTTCTCTAAATGCATTTGCCGTTCGGAGCCGGCGTTAAACTGTAGGTACACTTCAATAGTCTAAAAATAGAATCGGGTGCGGCTCATTGACTGAGAGAAGTCCCCGTGTTCCTTCATGGAATGTTATGGGAATTATATATATATATAAATATTTAATTGTATTTACTTTTTCTATAATCACATTATTATATAATGTGATTATTATATAATGTGATTATTACACACATTATTATATAATGTGATTATACAATTTAATATTTGATTTTCTTAATAGATAATAGATAAATATCTATCTATCTATCTATCTATCTATATATATGCTAAAAAATTGGTAAAAATAGGGTTTTTCAAACGGGTAAGAAACAAAGTGTCAGTATTAACGGCAATAAACATTTATTACACAATGGTGAAACCACTTTTTGTATCTGGCTAAACAATTTTATTCGCGTGCTGTTCAAACCATTAGATGAATAGAGTGCAAAAACCACAAAATAAGGCTATGCGCTCAATTTTAAAATGTTACCGTTTCACTTTTATTAGATATATGTTGGACACATTGAAATGGCTGATTGTAAAACAGAGATCTAAACTAAATACAAAATTTGTTATTTAGAACATGAGAATGGGATGTGCACCAGAGTACCTGATCGAACAAATAAGATATGTTGGTGAAGTTCAACCTTACAACCTCAGAAATGCCTTAGATTTCAGACTACGAAGAGCAGATTAAAATGCAATGCAGAAGTCGTTATTTAGTAAGGGAAAAATTGAAACCAATATAAATATTTTCAGAAAGGGGACAGTTAAATTTATAAAATGTGTTAATATTCGATCAGAGCTTATTTCGCTAAATGAAATGTATTTTAAGAGTATTATTAATACTTTAATAAAGACATAATAAAAAAATATTAAAAACAAGAAAACTGTTTTGTGCTAAGCTTTGTCAAAAAATTCGAGTTTCTTTACTGCATTTAGGGGTTTAAAAAAAGTGCCCATAGGCACATTAGTGAATTTTTCAATGATTTGTATAAAATTGCGTAAATAGGCCACATAAGAAAATTAATGTGTTAAAATACTTGCTCAATTGTGAAAGAGAAACGTTTATTTATAAATAAAGAAGCGAATAAGCGAGTAACGTCAACTCCATATCTGTTATAATTCTTCTTACCATCACCACTTAAAAAAGTATTGTTTGTGAACCCAGACTTAATAAAATTTCTTAAAATCGCTTATTTACTCTTTCATAAGCATGGCAACGCTGTTTAAAGAGCAATCCTGTTTAATTAATCATAAAACAGCTGTTGAGTGCAAAAAACAAAATGTTTTGATTCAAAGTGAAATTTTGTTTCTTAATATTTTTACAATAAAGTTAAAAGTTAGAAAAAAGAAAAAATCAGAAAATCAAAAATATATAAACGCAAGTTCTATAAAACAAAAAGACGTTATGTATGCCCCAATGCATGGTATGTCAAATGTCGATCCACACAATCGTTGCTGTGCCGGACGCGCCTGGTGTGTGAAGGATATTTGTGGTATATTTTGTGCTGTGTTAACATGGCTCCTGATACTTTTCGCTGAATTTGTTGTTATGCGTGTTATACTACTGCCCAGTCCACATCCAGTGTTTAGTACAGTGAACACTATTATATTTCAAATATTAGCTTTTTTAGCTTTTGCCTCACATATACGGACTATGTTATCAGATCCGGTAAGTCATTGTAATGTAAATATAAATGCAAGTGATATCAATAAGATAAGAATATTAAATATTGATTGATGGATTTCAATTGCTTTTATTTAGGGTGCTGTACCGAGAGGTAATGCTACAAAAGAAATGATTGAACAAATGGGCTATCGAGAGGGACAAATGATATTTAAATGCCCCAAATGTTGTAGTATAAAACCCGAAAGAGCTCATCATTGTTCGGTGTGTCAGCGCTGTATACGTAAAATGGATCATCATTGTCCGTGGGTTAATAATTGTGTGGGTGAAAATAATCAAAAATATTTTGTACTTTTTACAGTAAGTAGTTGGAATTCATTTTATTATTCTTTTCTATTTAAATTTGTTTCATAGCAGTTCTAGAGTTTTATATGGCATGATTTAAAAAAGAAAATATAATTTTTTTCTTCAAAAATTGTTTTAGTTAAAAATACTTAAAGGAAATTATTGTATGAATAAATACAGTTTAACTCCCACTTATATTTTCCATCAGCAACCCCTAATTAAAACCAACATGCTTTTTAAAAATTTCCATGAAAATACAATTTGTAACGGCTTTTATATCCCTCTGTCATTTCAAGATCGCTCGCTACTTAGCTTAAAAAACGAGCCTCTAAATGCAGGAAAATAAGAAACATGTATAATGCAAATAACATAAAAATTGGTATGGCTTTTCAGAACACATGTATACAAAAACACTTATTAAATTTATTTATTTTAATTTAAGTCTTCTATTGCAAAACTATGCTAGTTAGTATTAGTATCCAGTTCACTTGGGCCCTTTTGCTGATCCCACTGTGATGCACAAAAGAAAATAACCTGCTGACATTTATGTGATATGGCATGCAGAAACGGAAAGCCAAGTAAAACAGTCTTAATATCTGAAAGTCGTAGGCACTGACACAGAAAATTGTCCACTGCCTCTTAACCTTCCTCCTGCTAAAAACTCCTACAGTAGTCATTAAGAAGTAGATAAAGTCTCCTCTCATGCACACTAGTTACCCAGTACCCAGTTATAATAGCCACCAAAAAGTGTAGCCACTGTCGCGGATTCCCTATATAAACCCCGAACCTTCCCCCAAGGGCTTCCATTCGTCTGTGTACACCTCAACAGCCAAAAGTTTAATTAATGGTTCTGCTTAGAAGCCCTCAAAGGACACCCTGTCTAAAGCAAAATTATACAATAGCACAACTCAAGGCTTATGTAATATGTACAAAGTGTTGTTTAAAATGGGTTGTTTTCAGAAAGTTTTATTCAAAAACTGCACCATCTAACGTACAAAACCGAAACTACATAAAAACAATGCTCACAATCCGTAGATGATATTTATAAAGTTTTCTCGTAATCGGTGCAAAAGTTTTGAGATTATAGTTATTTTTAAAAATACGCATCATCTGGCGAATAAATACGAAACTTTTATTTATTAGAACATTACAAGGACTTCAAAGAACATTATTTTTTTTTTTAATGCTAGCATTTCACTTTGAATATAGTCTAAAATGATATTTTTCATTTTTTTTTTTTTTTTTGATAAAATTCACGATTTCCAACCTATTTCTTAACTTCCATTTAGTTTTATATAGCATCTATATCAGTACATGCCATATTTTTGGTTTTAACTTCTTTTGCCGAATGCGTACGCAATGAGTGGCGGCAGTGTTCGCCTTATTCACCACCAGCCACTATATTTCTTTTACTATTTCTTACGTTTGAGGCATTAATGTTTGCCATATTTACCATAATAATGCTGGCCACACAACTAACTGCTATACTAAATGATCAAACGGTAAGTAAAAATTTTTATAATAATTAAAAAAGTTTTATATTCCTCAGTTTTTCTTTTCCTTTGCAGGGTATTGAACAATTAAAAAAAGAAGAGGCCAGATGGGCAAAAAAATCTCGTCTTAAATCAATACAATCAGTTTTTGGACGTTTTTCTTTGGCATGGTTTTCACCATTCACCAAACCATCGGGGAAGTCACGATTTAACTCACATTTTTATTCGGTTTAGAAAAACAAAAAAGTGCCTTTAAGACACTTTCGGATAAATTAAACTTGTATAGATAGAATACCATATACATAATACATTCGTTAATTTCTATAAGTCGAGGTATTATTATTTTTTATAATTGTTTTTGTTTTTTTAATTTAAATGATACTACTACTAGTTTAACAACGTGCAATAAAATTTTTAACTTTGCTGTTATACAAAAAAAAAAAAAGAATTTTTTCCGAAAATAACATACACATTAATTTTTAAAATGACCGAATGATTGATGATCCAAATAATTTGTCTCCGTTTTATGAAAACACCTTTAATTTTCGGCCACAAAGATATTCTATTTTTTTTTTTCATATCAGCCAAAAAGATACTAACCAGCTGTTAAACTTATTTCATAAATGAAAAATGTTGTGTCTACCAACCAACTTATAGAATTTATAAGCAAATATTATTATAACATTAAATGAATATGTATTATAATTGAACAAATTAGGGGTTTATTTATTATATAGTACAATTATATTTGTATGCGTGTGTTTCTAAGTGTTTTTGTATATGCTTCTCTTCCTTCTTTAATTGACTTAAAATAATTAAAAAAAAAATTAAATTAAAGATACTTATAGATTATTTACAAATAAACAATTTAATGTTTACGATCGATGTATAAAAGAAATAAAAAAATTTGTTTTTTTTCTTTTCATAGTTATTCTGCGCAAACTCTTTGCAAGAGAAATGCCGGCCACAGAGAACTTAATAAAAAATTCTCAATAAAAAGGAGATTAAAAAGGTGTCTCTTTTATTTAAATAATTTTTTAAATGAAGCAAAAAAAACTATTTTTATAAAATTTCAAGTAAGGATTTGAATTTTACGATTTCATTTTTTTTAATCTCGAATACTTAACTCCGTAACATACAATGACCAAAGATGACCCTACTGAAGCCTTCGTGCTAAACCACACATTTTGCTACTCCGCCGGATGTCTAAAATTCCACTATCCTTCGTCTATAGTCATTGTCAATTTACCAAGTTTCTTTACTTGACGAAGAAACCGATCTTCACAGCTATCCTCTGATTCTAGCATGAGATAAACTATGTTTGACGGACTCAAATTCAATTTCAGGTGGACTTAGAGCTGTTATAAGTTATCTACGGATCCTTTGGCGTGTATGTATGATATGTTTTCTAGTTCCGCCTTGTTTCTTTCGAAATCGATTCAAGTAGCTTCTATAACCTGCATGTTCTGTAAGAAATGCTAGCGCTTTGGTCAAATGTAAATATTTGGAAAAAGTTGAAACTTCAGCAGCTTTAAGTGAACTCTTGATTGTGTGATGTCAACCGAAAAGGGATTACAAGAAGACGTGTTTAACAGACTGAAGAGGATGAAATCTGATTTAGGCAGGCTCAACAAAAATTGGTGATCGAAACAAATGTCCCAGGACACTAGTTGGTTAGTTGGCTGTCAGCCATCTGGTTATAAAACGCCGATGGTTGCAACACCCAGAGACCACCAACCATAAAACCCTACAACCTGGCTCGTTACATCAGATTTGACCAGCCTTCCAAACGAAGAAAAACTCGAGTTCACTAACGTAATGACTCAACGGCGGCAGAACGGAGTCTGCAGTCCGCAATACCAATGAGCCATGATGAACCAATTCATCTGCCATCTCATTACCAGTGATACCACAATAACCCGGTCCTATTATTAGTTTTTACAATCCTCCGCAGCTTGCCAGGACGACTCTCCCGGAGCACTAAAATGCGCATTATAAATATTTGTTTGCAATCGATACAATTGTATGGTAGCGAAACAAAGCCGATGAATAATAACTAGCGCAAAGATTACAAGTATTAATGAACAATTGCCTGAGGATAATATTTGAAGTATTTTGATCTAACCGGATTACAAACATAAATCTCATCGAGCTGACTAAAAAAGAAATAACAGACAAATAACCAAAAGAAAATGGAAGTGGATAGCTAACACTCTTCGAAAACCGGTGAACAGTTTTAGTAGAGAGGATATAAAAGTTTTATGTAACGATAGATTAAGGAGGAATAATTTTGTAGAAGCCCTATTATCCCTGGTAAAAAGTATATAAAGGAAAAAAAGATAATCTCTTCCAATATTTTTGCCACTTCTCTGCGCCTTTTTGTGTATTAGTTGGACGTATTAAACTCTTCTTTTTGGGGACAAGTCAATGGGGGTGAGTTCTGCAACATCATTCATTGCTTCTATAGAAATGGTTCTCAATTTTCCAAACACTCTTGAACAACACCTTCTGCTACTTCGTTGAACAATTTTGAGATAGGTATTAAGAGATATGACTTAATCCACCTGGATATTAGTCATAATATTGGCGAGAGCGTGGACTTTAACGTCTCTCAGACGACAAAAACTTTAGCTTCTGTAGTCTTGTCTTAATCCTGTTAAATTTAGCAATAAGCCGTATTAAGAAGCATTCTTTGAACACATCGACACACAATGGTGCTTATTGTGAAAAAATGTTACGTGAAATCTGTTCCCTTTTTTGCAAACTTTCATCGGGAATTTTGAATTGTTTCTGCCTTTGTGTATTATTTTGTAGAATTTTTCACTTGTTTATGTGAAAAAATTCATGTGAAAATTTTGTTCGCCTTTTATTCACGATAAGGGTGACAATATTTGTATGTCAAGAGGTTATTAATATACTTTTTTGCCTTTTTGTTTAGTTCACCGTCAAAACATGATGATGATTACAAATACACTTAATTCATTCAACCTAGTCGTAAAGAATTGTAATTATAAAATCCCGGAAATTAAAAAAAGGCCTAAACATACATACATATATACTTACGCAAACGAAAATCTATTTCGTAGAGGCACCGACAGCAGGCCATTTACTATGATGGGGACATACTACATGCAACTCATTAATATTAGAACTTGTTTTTTGTTTTCTATTTATTTGTTTTCAAAAATAAACGAACACTTGCTGAAGATCAGCACTTTTAACCAAAAAAACCAAATCGAATATATTTTTATAAAATACCCACAAATTATACACACTAAGTTTAAAAAAAAGCGAAAAACATTTTGACCGAATACACGAAATACAAGTCTAAAAAGAAAGTGAGGGAATGAGATGTGAAATAAAAAAAAAAAAACAAGAAAATGCTCGCGATATTTCCACCGGCCAAAAAGAAAATTTTATGCTCATTCCTTTAGTCTGAGGAAAACTATCGAAGATCCAGGTACTATATTGGCTGGATGTGCGCGTACGAAAATTTTAACGAATAACTAAAAATAATATATTTTTTAGTACAAACATACATATATAAAATTCAAAAATTAATTTAAATGGTAAAAACCCCAACGAAATATACTACATATGCATGCGTATATATAGTACGAAATTTTAACGGCTCTAATGTGATTCATAATGAAATATGGAAAAAAAAAATAAAATTTTTGAAAGCATTATAATAGATGAGAATATCTAAAACTTCTTTGTTTCGAAATTTATAAAAAAAGTGGTTTCGTAATAATATGAAAAATGTGAAAAGTGCAATTTTTAAAATTACCCAAAAAATACAAAAAAAAGAAAAATTTCTAATGAAAAAAATGGAAAATGAAAATAAATTCTTATTATAATCCAACCAAACATACATATTTTCCTTCACAACCGCACAAAATTTGAAATTTAAAAATTTAAAAAAAAATACTTACATATATAGATGAACCTTCTTCGGTATTTGTGAGCTATAGTAAGTGCGAGAGTGTATGTTATGTGTGTGTGAGTGAAAATTAGTCAATGTTTCGCCGAATAGCGTGTGTTCCTTAAATATCAAAAATTTTGTGTATGCCAGCCAGCTAGCCAGCCAGCCAGTTCAAAATTAATGTACTCTTTGTGACCGTTCGTTAACACCATTTCCATTATTTTGAAAATATTAAAAACTTAAAAAATTATTTGATTTTCGTAAAAAAGCAAGATGAGAAAATATAAAATTAAAAAATTAAAATTATGTCCAAAATGTCCAAAAAAACATTGTTTTTTTAAAGGCCACATACATATACATATAACCAGGAACAACACAAACTACATAACATACATTTTATATTGAATTCGGAAGACTATACTTGTAACGTTTGAAAAATGTTTTTGATAAATTAAAGAAAAAATAAGAAATATAGTTGGATTTTCCTATATTGAATCTGCATGTGACCAAAAATCACATAGTTTTTAATAGAAAAAGAAGTTATTGAAAATTATAAACTTTTATTTAAAATAATCGGATATTTGGGGTTGGATTACATTCTTCACTTTTTTTTTTCAAAAAAAGATTAACACAATTCAGCGCTCCAATTAGTTACTTATATACGACCGTCATCGTTCTGACTATGACTTCCTCGACGCGTAATTGCATTTAGTGCCGATCCGCTTAAATCACACACTATCAGCTCTCGGTAGGGAATTAGTGAACCAGTCTTAGCATTCCTTCTGAAACGATAGGGTAGCTGAGGAGGAATATTTTTGATTTTTAACTGTATGGGGTAGATTGCAGGTGGAAATCTGTCGATTTCTGCAGGATTACAAAAATGATCTGGTCTGATTATGATATCAAGTGCATTGAGTCGCTCATTGGTCATGACAGACGGAATGTTCTCTGAACTTATCGGGCATTAGCCGATTGGAAACCATGCCCGTAGAATGTGATTGCGGTACAACGACCATTATCATAGTTGTAGAGGAGAAGACAGTTGAGCACTTCCTACATAGATGTACGGTCCTTATGAACCGTTGCCGTAAGGTTTTTGGCGAGTGATCTTCTCAGGTACCTCAATCTGGCGTAATGGGTGTGAAGTACACCTAGAGGTTACCAAATTCAAAATGAAAAATTTTTGACATTAAAAAAAATCTTGATTTTGAAAACAATCTTGACAGTCAAAACATTTGGTGTTCGAATAACTTTGGTTTTAAATTGTAAAAATGCAATATCTCTGGGAATATTAATTACATCAAACAAAACTAAAGCTTATTTGATAAGTTCCAAATATTATGGGTGATAAAAATTGGACCACGTACAATAATAATATGCGAAGAAGATTATGGATGAAACAAGGTCAACAATTAACAAGACTGAAGCAAGTAATTCAATTAAGACGGAGAGAACGGATCAACAGAAAAGTTGTTGATCAACACCAGAATACACACATCTTTGACAAGCCACAGCAACTGTAAAATTTTGTTCAGGAACTTTTGATGCATTCACCATATAGCTCGGCAATGCACCTTGTAATTATCATTTGTTTTGATCTCTGCAGCACTCTCTTAAGGGTGTAAATTTAATTTCCGTAGAAGCCTGAAAACCTAAATCAGCTCAGAAGCCCCAGAAGTTATAACTGCAATAGAAAGACAGTTGTTTTGCAGGCAACGTAGCATCCTAACGTGTCGGTTTAAACTGAATTCTGCTCGATATTTCGGTTTGACATAGACATTTTATATCGTCATGACAGTTATTTAGACTGATTTGTAACACATGTTGCAGCTATGATAGTTATTCGCTTTTTGCCCTACTGCGCATTACTTTTTTTGTATGCTACATACGTAATGCCATTTAATCGGCATTGGAGATACCGTTTTGAATAAATTTTTGAATTCATTCGTCATTATCAACTTATTATGGTCTTTTATGTCGGCATAAGATTTCGGCGAAAATTTGTGTATTGGCTTGAATAAGTTTGCAATTCTCTCAAAACACAAACAAGTCGTAATTGGTGGAAAAAATGAGGTGCGATTATGAAACGATTCTTAATCATCTTTAGTCAATGAAGTTTGTCGAAAATTTCGGAACAAGAATGTTTCACGAGCTTAACGAAAACAACAAAGAAAATCGCCTTCAAATTGTTCAACACCTCACCCGCCATCGTGGTCATAAACAGCGAATTTTGAACAGAATCGTCATTCGAGATGAGAAATAGTGCTTGTACTTAAATATGAAGCGAAGAAAGGAGTGGGTGGCTGAGGCCAAGGGACAAGTCTGACTTTCATGCAAATGTGACCATGGTGGAAACTGCCATTACAGCCCGTGAAAGAAGCTATCCGACTGAAAAGATCCAATCAACAGGCCTTATGTTGCATAAGTCGTTAAAAACCGTACTTCAAGAGCTGCACCTTGCACCCTATTTAGGAGCGTTAGCTTCGGCAACAAAAAGAACTTTAAAAATATCTCAACAATTAATTCGACAAATTGTTCGAGAGTTTACACGAGGTCGTTAACAGCTACTGCGAATAGATAATTGATTAATTTAGTGTAATAACTATTGATTTTTGTTAAATAAAAATCTGTGATAAACACGCTTCTCTAAAACCTTATTCATTAGGTTGGCCAAACACAGCTTTAAAATCTTCTTGTTCGAATGACTTAGCGAAATCTCTGGCTTTTTGCTTTATTGAGTGCCTAGATAAAGAATGAATCGATTTGAGCATTTATTTTGGCGTTTGCGATTTGCTTTATCAATATCCTCAAAAAGAAATGCACATTGTGTGGTCTCGATCTTAGTCGTATTTTACATGTCTACTTTCTCCTTAACTATGAACGCATGCCTTTCAAGGTAATGAACAGTGTAAAGAAAAGGAGAAGTGTAGAGGAAAAGGCACAAATTGTATTTTGAGGACTATTTTTAGCATTTCACTTCATTTGCTTCGTTGCTCTGATGAAATATTTTTTCTCCTCATAATTTCTTTGTCGTTATTACATAAATAAGATTAAAGGTCGAAGAAAGTCATAGGAAATCAGTTCACCTGACTTTAAGAAGAAAATTTAAAGAGCATATAAGTATATTTTGTTTTTTTTAGAGAAATCCTACTATACTGCGTTATTTTATTATTGATTTTTATTCGCAGTTTTAGAGGGTTTCCTAACTATATATTTTTAAAGCTCTGTTTAGACGATTGTCAGATCTGACAATATTGTTAGAATATTGTACCGTATGAACTTAAAATTGTAGTCTTTCAACATTATCAGAGAAAGCATTGTCAGATTGTCATAAACCCGAATTTTTAATATCTGACAACGACATCATTGTCAGAAAAAACATATGTGTGATGCGATTGCTAGATTTTCTGACAAGTGTCTTGCAATCGTGTGCACTGGCAATATAGGTTGAGGTGGCAATTCTCTATTCTCTGGTCGTTGTCAGCAAATTGCCAATTCCGACAGTAATGTTAGATATGACGAGCGTCCAAACAGAGTTTAAGCATGCGAGACAAATGTAAATGGAGATTTAATATAAGAAAATATAAAATAGTGTTTATTTTTTTAATATAACTTATAACTGGAAATGGTGAACTATCTTTATCATCATTTTAGATTTTTGTGCTCATTTTTTTGTTTTTTTTTTTTAAATCTAAGTATATGGATGTACATAATTATACACATATAAATCTTTTAAAAGTGCTCTGAAATATTAAAAAAAATTAATTTTCATATTTTGTATATACATACATAAAAATAAGTATGTATTTAATAAATAAAAATTTATATTCTTTTAAATGCAATATGTTTTTTAAAATGTATTTCTACTTTTTTTTCTGAATTAAAATCAACTGTGTATTGTTTTGTTTCGTGAATAAGTTTTGTGAAACATATTTTAACAAATTCTACAAAAATTTTTAACGACCTCAAAATTGCAAGAAAATTTCGAATATTTTTGGAAATCGAAAAAAGAAAGTGCTTTGAAAGTGTTTCATCGAAATTGTTGATGTTGTGTTATATTTGCATGAAAATTGTTACCTATGGAGAATTTAAATGTAAATCCTTTAACATCTCCTTCTTCTGCCAATGCAACAGAAAATAAAGCGGATGCACCAGCAAAAAATGGATATGAAAAACATGAGGCTAAAACAGGTTTGTGAATTTTTTATTTTTTTTTTTTTAATATAATCTTGTATTTTTATAAACTAAATTTTTATGGTATTTAAATAACAATTATAACCTAAGACAGTGAGCGAATACATACAAAATTTTTCAAAATTACATACATATGTATATTCTGAAAAAATTGACAAAAATTTTATATTTATTATAGTATTCAGTGTTAATTTTATAGACAATTTGAAAGCTATAACCATTAAAATTTAATTAAAAAAAGAAAACAAAAACATATTTTCCACAATTGGTATATTAGTCAGCATACACATATTTACACATACTTTGTCAAAAAAAAGTCAACCAACTAGGCGGTTTATATATGGATATATATATATATATATATATATATATATATATATATATATATATATATATATATGTATATATTTTAATCCTCTCAGGCCCATAAGATGGTGTAGAATGTTGTTCATTGTCTCTGGTTTATCGTAGACAAGTGACATAATCGAAAGAAAATAGTCCAATGGCGAGTTAACCCCACAATGTTGGTGGCCCATTAATTGAACCATTACGTGAAATTACTCTTTCATCAAAATTTCTTTCAGTAAATTAATTGTAGAGCGCGCTGTGTGGCATGTGGCTTCGTCCTGTTAAAACCACATGTCAGCAAGATTAATGCCAGCTAATTGAGGTACGAAAAGATTTCTAATCATGTTCCTATACAATCTGACAATCATCGTTTTTGAAGACATCTGAACCAATGACACCGCGAGCCTATAAAGCCCGTCAAACAGTACTTTTTTGAGGATGCACTAGTGTTTCGACAAAAGCTTGTGGGTTATCTTCATTCCAAATGTGACAATTTTGCTTATTTACGTACCCATTCAACTAAAAATGGGCTTCATCAGAGAGCTAATTTTGAAGGTTGACTAACAGAACCATTATTTGGATAAAAAATTTCAAAATATCTTTCGTCGTTCACTATCTTTTTCGCACTTTCTAATCATTCGCTTCAGAAATAGTTCGATTGTGTTCCGTTTTGTGACACGCAAATATCGAGCTTCTTTGTGTATCCAGTTTTCTTTCAATGCTTGATAACTATTTTGTGATGAATGTCTAGTTCCCTAGCAACATTCATGCTGCTTATGTGCCGAATTTCTTAATTTTCTTCCATGATTTCAACAAAACTTTTAGTGATTGTACAACCAGAGTGAGGTGAATCTTTAACATAATAATTATCGGATCAGAGACGAGCAAACCAAGTCGCTGCTATTTTTTAGTTACAGAATATTTATTCTAAATGAATATTCCGAAATTTCACTAATTTTTCTACCAGCTATAGTGTTGCCTGATGCAATTACCAAAGAGATATTACATTTTAGACCCATCTGTCGATAATTTGTAACCGTAACTTTTTCGAACATCCTATATTAGCCCCACGTCCGAATTTTTAATATACATAAGATAAATAATTAACTAAATGACACCCCTAATATGTTTATAAATATGTATATATGTATACTTGATTAACTTGATATATGTACTATAAGCGTCAAAATAAAGTGTACAACCTTATACTCTAAAATTAAGTCTTTATATCAGTCTTTTCAAATACGATGAACTTAAACATTTTATATATTTAAGAGTGTATATATATATATATATTTTTTTAAGGCCTTACAAAATCCGTAAAAATAACAACAAAATTCTTACAACAACTAAAGTTATACAACAAAAGCACAATTTATTATATTTTTTATGCGTCAAAATAATGTGCAAGAACATAACTATGCTTCAAAAAAGAATGAAATAGAAATACCTGGGAAGTGATAGAATTTTCTTTAATGGTGCTGTCGAAAATCTTGAGTTACGGATAAAAAACCAGTTTTTGGTATCTTCATGCACTTATTAGCTAATAACTTAGCCAAATATTCACCGATTTTGAAAATCTTGGAAGTTTTTGGAGAGAACATATATACTAAAAAGGTGTATAGCTTATTTAAGTAAACTTAAGGAATCTGTATATATTTCTCAAGCAAACACATTTTTTTTCAATTTATTTCAAATAAATTGAATAGTTCGGTTCCTGCTCTTATAAAGAATGACCACACATTCACGAACCCGGTTGAAAAAGCAAACCTTTTGGCCGAAATGTTTGCAAGTAATTCTCACTTGCCGGAGAGCGTTCAACCACTGCCCGAACTTGAAAGAGTGTCAGTAACTATGCCTAGTATATTCTTTCGAGCTCGTGCTATTAAAAGGGTTCTTGCAAATCTAAACGTTAACAAGTCTTCTGGGCCGGATGGCATAACAGCACTGGTCTTGAAGCAGTGCTCTTCGACGCTTGCGCGACCATTAGCTCATCTTTTCAGAGTGTCAAATTGCGCCGGTATTTTTCCATCTTGCTGGAAGGTTGCTAATGTAACGCCAATCCCCAAAAAGGGCGAGGCTAGTAACCCTGAGAACTACCGTCCAATAGTAGTTCGGTCCGCGCTCTCCAAGGTTATGGAGAGTATGATTAATCACCACCTTGTGGGATATCTGGAATCCAACGATTTACTTAGCGATCTTCAGTAGGGTTTCTGAAATGGCCGTTCTACTGGTAACCTGCTGGCGTTGGAACAAGTCCATTCATGGTTTTGGCGAGAGTAAGGTTGTGGCTCTGGATATCTCAAAGGCGCTTGATAGAGTTTGGCACGAGGTTCTCATTTCGAAACTTAATGCTTTTGGTGTCGATAGTCACTTCTCTCGATTTATATCGAGTTTTCTCAGAGATCGCTCTATAAGAGTGGTTATAGATGGGGTCTCATCCGACGAGTTCAGGGTAAACTCAGGGGTACCGCAAGGCTCTGTTCTTTCTCCTACTCTTTTTCTAATATTTCTTAACGCCTTTCTTCTTCTCACTCCTAATCCTATATACTCTTTTGCGGATGACAGCAACATTTGTCATTCATATTCTTTTGATCGTAGACCGAGCCTTTTGGAGGTTGGGGCGAGAAGGATGAATATGAACGTCCCACTCACAAGTGACCTGGTGAAGGTCCCCGAGTGGGATTCGTGCGAACAGGGTCGATTTTAATGCACGTAAGACTCAATGTTGTTTTTTAACACACAGTCGTGGTGGTGTGCTGTCATCTGTGTCAATGAGTAATGTGGATATTGAGGAATCAGATGCTTTTGATGTTCTGGGCATGAGAATTCGCTGTGACGTTCGTTGGAATGATCACATATTTCAAGTGTCGAAGGAAGCATTCAAGTGCCTTGGTTTTTTGAGACGGTGCAAGAAATACTTCACTCCATCTGAATTCCTTAATATTTACAAGACCATTACAACTCTCATATATGGGTCGGTGCTTCAAAGTCTATTTTGGAGCTTCTCGACCGCGTACAGGAGGGGCGAAGATGCTCATCAATGACGGTAGGGTAGCCAACTCTATCGATTCATTGGAGCACCGTCGCAATGTGGCGTGTGTTTCATTGTTCTATCGGTACTATAACGGAATGTGTTCTAACGAAATTAAGAAATTAATTCCTAAGAATCATATATTTTTACGTAGTACTCGTATTTCTCGTAGAGCGCATCCCTTTCTTTGGTCGCACTGTTCGGTTGTGGAATAATCTTCCAGCGAAAGTATTTCCTGCCACTTACGACATGAATAAATTTAAATCTAACGTCCATAAACACTACTCCCTCTGTCCTCCTCCCAATAACCTATTTTCCTAGTACCAGCACAATGCACTGCACGAGTAGGGGCCATCCCCTGGGTACTGGTCTTATAAAAAAAAAAAAAAAAAAATTTCCAAGTTTATAGGCGTTTTTAAAATTAATTGTGAATAGAAACCAGACTATTTGTGGGTTTGTTAAAGTAGTATGTTTAGTTATGAATAAAACGATACTTTATTTTTTTTTTAAATCGAATAGGAATTGACGGAGTTATAGCACCTATTAGCTTAAGTCTATATTGTAAAGCATTTGCCAGTTGGCTAATATGCCATACCTGAGTTCAGCGTAGACTAATAGGTATTTCCTTTGACTAAGTTAAAGGTTTTACCTGTTGAAACTTAGGCACATAATTCGATATTCTAAAAAGGAACATAGCCAGCACAAGCATCACACCAGATAAATTTTGTCTTATACCCTTATATCCTTTGGCTCGATTGCTCTTATTTTTTTTTTTACCGAATATAGTAATTAATTAGCACTTTTTATTACATTTAATATATATTTTTTTTAATTAAAAAAAACTATTTTTTTTTAAATTTATAGCTTGTTTCTAATATTTATATATGAGCACATGTTAGCACTTGCTATAACAATATACCGGCTATTATTGTTTATATTTAATATTCTAGTACATGTATCATATACATATATATGTATATACCATATATTTAAAATTTATATACATGTTTTTACATTTATGTTTTTACATTTATGTTAAAATAAATTATATTTAATGCCAGATATGTAATGCCGGATATTTTATTGAAAGGAAATTTTTTCGCATGATATTTTTAGCATAGAAAGTTCATTCCACTTTTGAACTACATTCGTAGCCCCATAAGATGTTTATGGGTAATTTTTTCTTATAAGTATATATGTATATATATATATATACATGTATGTATATACATTTATTTATATTTTTTTAACAGTAAATATTGTCATAGAACTCATTATTTTTTTCAGTGTATGTAAAAAAACGAAAAATCTTAAGAATGTTTTCTAATCTTGTTTATATTTCTTTTTTTTTAATAATTTTAAATATTTTAAAGGCGGGCATACATGAGTACATATATTTTTGTTTGGCGTCAGACATTCCAGAGTAGAAATATAACATTTTTAATAAATCGAAATGTTTATCCCTACATTAGTTGTCATCTAAACGGAAAGCTTATTGAATACATTTTTAATGGATATACAATTTGTATTATTTTATTATTTTTTGTTCAAATAAAATTAAAAAAATATTTTTTATATCCGGTTTAACGTCATCTAATAAAAGAACAAAATTATTATATGTACGTACATATGTATGTACATAGGATACATACGATTTACGTATATCTAAATGTATTATTTTGACCGAATTCGTTTGACAAATTTGCTTAGATGATTTTGATAGATTAAAAAGAAAAACAATTTTCTCAGCAGACACAACATTTAATCAAATTGAGAATGTGTAAAACAAAAAATGTACAGGGTGTCACATTTCTTGTTTGCTTTCAAGAGTTGCTTAGATGGTTGCATAAAATGTTGATGTGACTTAGCGTAACACCGTAGTCGTATAGTAACGAACCAACTTTATAAGTATCACCATGTTTGATTAGTGGTACGGTTATGGGTACGGCTACAGTTATGTTTATGGCGTTACGTTAAGTCAGATCTAATTGAACCTTTAAGCCCCTAAATATTATCTTAACGTGGTTAGTAACGTCATGAGTTTGACTCACATGTCTAGCAGCCTCTTTTAAAATTCTTTTGTTGCTTCAGGATTGTTTTTTTTATGACGAATAGCAAGATAGGTATCTGTGGTATGTCTAGGTTGTTTACAAAACATTCATTAAATGCAGAAAAGTTAGCACTGCTACATAAAAGGTATTTATATCCGACCCACCGATCAGCGACAGTCTGTGTGTTAAATTAGATGCCTGTCTGCTTAATCAATTAGCTGCATTAGTGTAATTAGGTAGGTAGGTTAGTTAGCTAGTTAACCAAGACGTAATCAACTACAATTAGCAACAAAGTGCCATTTTGAAACCAAGTCAAGATCACAGGTAATGAACCAGCCACAAGGAAAAAGAAAGAAAAATATAAAGTAGGATAGTGGCTGTAACAGCCATTCTAAGTTGCTTGTAAAATGGAGAAGATCAAGGGGATCCAAACCATTGAAGAAAGGTACACCAAAGTACCTTAATCATCTGCCCGTCTGACCTTGACATTCAAACAGTAAGTTAATGATTGTCTCCCTCTCAGAGGCGCTTCAGCTGCAGTAGAGGTTAAAGGGCAAACCGCGTGCGTTTCGATCACCCAATGATCTGTGTACATCGCTATGAATTTGAAGATAGAGTAGCGGAGGATCCTTACAAATTTCAGTATCCTGCCACTGTCATACCGAGGCCACAGCGTCCTCGAGATAGCACAAGAGGAGATGGACCTCCACCATAGAAGAAAGTCTTGACCCAGATCAAAAAAATCATACATGTATTACCGAGAAGCTTGATGTCTTCTTTACATCAAAAACCAAAATCGAGTTGCGACTTGGCGTCATTAGAGCCTTGAAACCGGCCTGACTATTAGAGCAGATCCTAATTCTACCCACAGACCTTCAGGTCCCTTAGCATTTTACAAGCCTGTGTAGGCGAAAAAACTTCCGCCTGAAAAATGCTAGAGGTTTCCAGTAATCTAAAGAATTCTGCAAAGTTAGCATACTCAGATAAAACCGGTCTGTGCTTGCTGTCGATTATGTGTTTAATGCTGTATGGTATACCTCTGGCAACATTAATTTTCGGTCAATTCAAATAAACTTGCAACAAAAATTAAAGACGGAAAATTTTATTTTTCTGGTATAAAAAAATTGATAACTTAGGCTACCATATAAAGTTTTTGTATTAGATTTTTATTTCGATGCATCAAATAATATACATCAATGTTTCATCGATGTTGATCAATAAAAAAACCTCGAATTGTTTCGATGTATGAATGAATGACATCGAGTGATTTTAAAACATGATTTATATTGTCCGCCACTAACCAGAAATAATCAAGAAAATTAATATAATAATATTGGAGGATCGAATAATGAAAGTACATAAATTGGCTGAGGCTGTAGTCATTGCAATCGAGAGGGTACATAACAATTGGCATGAATAGTTGTATATGAAAAAGCGCTTTCCACGCAGTCGTGTGACCCCTCTGTAATTAAGCCATTTGATAGAATTTTCTTATTTAGTTTTTAACTGTAGACAAAACATAAATCTATCACAACGTATTACAAGCAAAAGAACAATCAAAACAGTGTTCGTTTTTTTAATTAACTGCTGCCAAGCAGGCTAAGGTGGATCCATTAACTAATAAGGTTGTTGACATAGTTTTGTTTGGTATGAGCACTGTGCCATTTACATCGTTTACCATCAAAGAGTTTAAACTGTTACCGGCGAATGTTATTCAAAGCCTTGATTTGAAATGAAGAAAAAAAATTGCTGCTTTATCAAGACAATTGTACGATTGTAAACGTGAGAAATTAGTTTATTTTCTTCGGATGTAGCCCTTTCAATAGTTTTTTGTTTCCAAATTTGAAGTAGTGGCTAATTGATGAGAAATTTAGGACAAACGAAAATATCAAATAAATTACTATGGTGAGGGCTTTCAGAAATCTTTTTATTTGAAAAAAATAAAAATTTAAAAACGCTGGATTATATATATCGAACTTAAGAAAACTTTGTTGAGAAATGAATATACAAGGGCTTTTGATTCCCGAAACAGATCATAAAACAACCCCTTCTTTGTAAAATGTCGTAGAATTATTGTTAAAATGAATGTTACCAAGGACAAAATTCCATTCACCAGCCGTACATAATGGCTTTATAGGGTGCCTTTTAAGGTTGATGAAAGCTAGCCCTCAAAAAGTTTTGTTTTATCCTGTTCTATTTCTGATTAAGCAATACATGCGTTTAAAGTACAACTAATACAATAGTATTTTAGTTTATAAGATTTTTATTGGACTTCCAACATTTCATTTTATTGAATATAAAATATGTACATACATATGTATTTTGATTTACTTTGTAACTTTGATTTTATTCGAAATTTTCTTTTTAGATTCCCATACTCATTCTAATGGCGGAGATGAAGGCCAAAGTAATCACAAACCGCCAAAATTAACCTTTAGCGAAAATTCGAGTTCATTAATACGATGTATGCCTAGTGAGAGAGCAACGTTTTTTGTCAAAATCGATACAGATGAAAATGATGTCGATATATTACCCTTAGATTTTGAGTGGTAAGTACTGTAATTAATAATTTTTATTAATAATTATTTATTTTCTTAAATATATTTGTTATGGTTATTTTAATCACCTTTTCGTTTGGCTATATTGTTAGGTGACCTATGCCTACAACCAACCGTATTAATAAATTTTCACTAATTTGTTTTGTCTAATAAAAATGCGTCAAAATTTTATGACTTGCATTTTCTATATTCGTATATTAAGGAAAAAAAAATCAATTTTTATGCTCAATCCCCGGTGTAGTAGTCCCAAAAATACTAAATAGCTTTTAACATACGCCATCATATACTAAAAGACCTTAAATTTATATTAAGATTGATGACGGAGTGTATACAGTTATTTTATTATGTACTCGTATATGGTCGTTGTTTTCATTTCGTGTAGAAGAAAAGGAAATTTAAATTATTTTTTTTATTTTTGGTGAAAAATTAAAAATTACAAAAGAAAAACTATCTCACAATGAAAAAATATGATTTTATGAGTTGAAACTATGCCAACAAATATATTGAGTCAAACTAAAGATGTTAGATACAAATTTCTAAAAGGATGTTAACCGCTTAAGGGCCGGATAATTATTAAACTCTTATCAGCCTTTTTTATGTTTTTTCGTAGTCGTTTTTTTTCTCCGTCACTCCTCTAAGGAGCATATTGGCTTTCCACAAAGCATCCATTGCTTTGTTTCAGTTTCTTTAATCAATTGATCTTTCAAGCTAAGTAGATGATTAATCCGCTGTAGCTTCCTCTATATGATTTTTTTGAGTAGTGGTGAAGATTCTTGCTAATAGGTGGCGTGCTTTTCCTGATCATTCGGCTGATATTTGTCATCATCGCCAGGGGTATGCGGGGAAGGTCAGGGCGGTCCTTCGTAGTTGTTACCATATTTTAAAATTTTTGTTATAAAAAAACAAAAACGACTAGGCCAAACGCGATAATGATAATTATTTTCCATTAATACAACGTCAATTCAATAATTCCACGACTTTTAAAACATATTTCTTCGGCAAAAAGTGTTTTATTTCTGAACAAAGTCTTCTTTAAGTTAAAGGCTGGGATCATACGATCATCACAAATGCGTCTTATTGGTGCAATTTTCATTCTCCTTTATTTCCGCAACACATTAAAATTGTCCCAACTTATTTTACGGAAATAAATTAAAAATTTTAAATATTGATACGTATTGTCCACTTCGGCTGCCGCACAAGAACACTGAAATATTATTGTATTTTTGATATTTTTATTGCCACATGACTACCTATCGAACCGTCTCACGATTGCCGCATCAATAATTATTGCACGGCGACAATCGTGTGATACCAGCTGAATATATTACATTTATTACACCCATATTCATAAAATTTAAAATAAATTTGGAATATTTTTTATTTCTTAAAATAGATTTCAAATACATATTATTTTTTGTGAATATGGTGGTTAGTCTTAATTTGATCTACAATACTCTCTGCTGGATATCCCTGGCCATGTGGCAATTCAGGAAAATAAGCGGGAGGGTAAACCTGCTAGGAGGGTAGTTTCCACGCCACTGATGGGGCATACATTTTAAAGGGTATGGAGTAGGGAGTCTGAAAGGGTATAATGCTATAATGCTGGGCATTGCTATATGACTACAAAGGAAAATATTTGAGTCTTGCATCTGGATATCCGAGATTCTATGACTGAATAAATGACAACGAATCATTTTACAATTTCCAAGGGAATCGATGTGAATGACAGCTAGGTGCTTTTATGCCCGAATAAATCCACTGTTTTAAATACTCTTTGCGTTTGAACATCGCTAAACATACATACATACATAATTCCCGCGAAAGAGACTTCATTGAAAGAGACCTTCAGTTTAGCGCAGGCTCAGAACGGCAGATGCTAGCAGTGCTATGAGTTGATACCGTTGTTGTATTGAACCGAGGGCCTCTGGGTTGGTAGGCGTGTGACTTACCTACCAGACCGCAGTGACATCGCTAAACACTCTTCTAAATTGGTCTCAGCTATTGAGTGGATAACAAATATTAATGAACTCAATTAGTTTCAGCTCAGCCTTAGTCACCTTACGATTATATTAAATATATCTAATGTAACGATCACTTTTGGGCAAACTCAACCTTTGTCATGTGTAGTTTGTGCTGGTACTCAGTAAGCCACCAGTTAATCAATAAAACTGTTTTTTAACATCAAACTAATAGACGTCAGCTTGTTCTCAATTCTGCCTTCATAGAATTATCAAATATCCGTCGAATTTTTAAAGAAAATTAAAATTTATTGGTTTAAATAAATTGCAATAAAAATTTGTGTAAAAGTTTGCGATGTGAATCCAGATTTATCATTAAATTGTTATGCACAAATATGTAATGTTCTTTTGCTTTTAGAGCCTTTTAACCTTTATGGGACTGAGAAAACACAAAATCGTCAAAAATTTTCAAATAATTTAAAAAGTTTTTTTTTTTTTAATTAAGATTGTGCACCTGATGAAGATATACAAATGCTATACATTTTAAATCAAACGTAAAACAAACAATTCATGGAAATTAAAATATTTTATTTCTAAAATATTTGTATATGTATATACGAGTATGTATGCATGTATATATCTTTTTAAATATTTACATCAAGTTAGTAGACTCATTTTGGCTGTGATATCTGAAAATGTATTAACCCATTAAGGCCCAGACTATGATACCGTCGAGCTGGAGCTAGTAAACTACTATTATTATTAATTTGACATGACTACTCTCTCTTAACATGGTCGAGTCACTAAGGCATCCTATCAAGGTCGCATTTCTTTGTTCGCAAAACGACTTCTGCAAACATTGAGACTGAAGTTCAAAATTCCCCATACTCAGTAATTTTATCGACGCTGTTCTCCATGGTAACCACACCTATTTACGACTCAAGCTCAGTGCGCATTTGTGTCCAGTGCCTGTATCTGGAAAAGGTGTGGTCAGCATCATCATGGATATCCTCCTCCTCGTATAAGCAACAGGGACTGCTACACCCACCATTAGTTCTATTAAACCATTTCTCTACGTTCAGTAATAGTTTAAAGATTCACCAGTCGCGTCTTTCGCTATTCCATCTCCTGCTTTAATACTTCTATTGATGATGTGTTTTGCCTTAAAATCCATACATTCATCCGCTTTTTGGCCTGTAGATCTATTGATATCATTCAGATACGGTCGGGATGCTGAGTACACTCTTAAAGCAGCTGTTCTCTGTACTGCTAATAGCTTCCTGGCTGCATGAGCCCATGAACTCACAACTCGCTTCCGTTAAGGAAAATGCTATTATAAGCTTCCATCATTATTTTACGCTTTCCAGGAAATCGTCCTTCAATGTTTGCCACTAGACGGCTAAGTTGAGCTGTTATCTTTGATGCCTTTTCTGTTGCGTATTGTAACTGACTCGAAAATTTCAGTTTATCATCCAATCTTATGCGCAGATATTTTCAGTTACAAAAATTTAAATTTTTACCACCATATTCATAAAATGTAAAATGTATTTTATTTAAAAATTTTCATACAAAATTTTCTGCTAATACGGTTAATACAGTCTGTCAAATAAATGTTTTCAAAGTAGAAACAAAAAAATTAAAAACATATTTTCATTTGTCAATTCCAACAAAAAATTCCTAACATGTTTATTTGTTTATTTTTTTGTACTTATTCTGTTTCAGTACCTCTTAAGGGCTATGCTAACTTAAAATAGACCAACACATTATAAATATAAAGTCAAATATAAATATAAATTTGTAACAGCATGACGTGTTTTACAAACTATAACATTCATAGGAAAATCCAAATATTTCCATAAAAAAGTCTTAATCTGAAAAACTCCAATAATTTCTTATTTTTGAAAACATACATATATTTGACAGCATAGAAATCAGGTAGAGATATGTGGGTCTGATTTAAAAGCTTTGATCCACATATTGCTTAGTGGTACAGTAACGGAATACGTTAAAAAATGCAAATTAAGAATTTGTTGTTGGAATTTTTAAATGAAAATACGATTTTAATTTTATTTGTTACTTTGAAAACATTGTTTTGACAAACTGTATTTAAAAATGCTGGCCTTAACGGCCTGAATAATAACACGCTAATTGATTTACAATTTGTTTATATTTTTTTTTATTGTATAATTTCTAAAAATTTTTAAAACTTAAAATTATTTTATAAAAAAAGCCTACAACACGTCAATTAGATTTTGAAACAAGATTTAAATATCAGTTGGAATTTAAAAAAAAAGTTAAACGGTGCACACAAGCATGAGATATGATTAAAGTGAACGTTGCGTATACGCAACGCTGGGCTATAATGAGTTAAAGAAATACTTGCAGCCCTCTAAAAATGATTTCACCTAAATGAACATGGGACACAATATGGACACACTATAGTCTTTGTGGTGCTTTTTGGCCATCCATACAATGAAATAAATTTGAACAAAAAAAAAATAATAAATTGGTCTACACAATATTTTATATTTTATACTCAACAAATATTGAGAATATTTTTGTAAAAATGCGCATAAAATTTTAACAAAATTTAGCTGCGCCAAGAGAATTTATTTGGTTAAAAAATAATTTGTGGGTGCTTAAGAAGAAGATTGAGAAATTCTAACGACAGTGTAATTTTGACGATCGCCTTTGAAAGAACTAACCGTTGTCCGGCTAAAATTTTATTATAAATTATTATGAAAATATATATTTATTTTTGTTTTCAAATGATTTCGAAACATTTACTAATGATTTAAAAAAAAAAAGAAATAATTCACAAAAATTTAAACGAATAATAAATATTACAAAGAAAAAAGGAAAATAAAACGAAAGTGTTTGATTGAAATACATAATAAAAACGAAATTTTATTTAAAATCAAAAGTAATATCTTGAAAATAATTTTAAAATATGTAATAAAAAAAATCTACTTGTATCTACCTTTGATATTTTTATGGTGTAAATTGAAATTTGTTTATAAAAAAAGCCAACCAAATCAAAAAATAAATAATAATAAAAAAACTATTAAAATTGTGTTGAAATATGGGCAAATAAGCAAAACAACAAAAGGCAAAAATGTTAGGAAAAAATTTGCTTCAATTCTCAATGCCTGTCATTTCAAATAAAAATTGAAATTTGAAAATTTATAAAACATTTTACATTGTTTTATATTGTATTGTGAATATTATAACATTTTTTTTATTGATATTTTTGTTTATTACATAATAAACATTTTGTCGAAATTTGAAAATGAAAAACAGAAGACCAACATCATGATCATGATCGTCATCATTGCTACGGTTATTTCGTATATTTTTGTATCTAAAGGAAATTTAAACGTTTGAAACAAAAAAAGAAACAAATTAAATAAAAACAAAACAACAAATTATTAGCAAAGTGTATAAAATAAAAAAAAACACAGAAAACAACCAAAATATAAGTAAAAACACATGTATATGCGTGGAAAATCTCTTGTTTTTCTTTTTGTTGTATAAGATGAAAAGCATTTAAAAATAACTGAATTGCACAAAAAAGAAACTAAAAGAAATAAAAATTTAAAAATAAAATATTTTTTTTTTTACTTTAAATTTATAAAAAAAAAACATTTCTTTTTTGGCATTTTTATTTATGTTTATTATTTTAACCAAAAAATAAAAAATAGTGGGAAAAATAAAACTGTTTCCTTATTAATGTCTGTTTTATATGCTAAATTTATGTTTTCATAGAAACAAGTAGCAGCGTCACTACTGAAACAATAGAAACACCATATGAATCAATATAAAAATTCAAATTTTTGTTAAAATTTTATTGGGTGTTCAAAAAGTTCGGTTACAAATTGTCGGTAAATGGCTCTTAAACATAATATCTCTGGTAATATGTATTAATTGTCTGAAAGAGTAACATTCACTTCACTTTGTTAAAAAGTCATTAATAAAATCGCATTGTTCTGTGAGAAGTTATCTCCGTTTTTAAAATGAGTGATATTTTGGAGCATTACCATCATATTTTGCACAGCAGGCAGCTGATAAAAATTGTAAAGTTTGCGGAGAAGATGCTGTAAGTAGAAAAACAGCAGCGAAATAGTTTGCTCGTTTTCGATCCGAAAATTTTGTTGTTAAAGATGCCCCTCGCTCTTGTCGATTAATCACTTAAAAAGTCGATGGGGATAGACCGGCACGTGAGTAGCGTGGACATTACTAGATAACTAGGCATTCATCAACAAACTGTAAACCAACATTTGAGGAAAGCTGGATACGCAAAGAATGGTGCCACATGAATTAACAGTGACAAATTTAATGGACCAAATTTCCATTTGTAATTTAATGATAATACGTATCGAAATCGAGCGATTTCTAAAGCGATTGATTACAGTGACGAAAAATGAATCACGTATGACAATAATGTGCGAAAAGGAGCATGGATAAAGCAAGGTGAAGCTCCGCAGAAGGTTGCAAAGTCATGATTGACAACAAGAAAGGTAAAGCTCTGTGTGTCTGTGCGATTGGTAGGAAGTTGTTCATTACGAGCATCTACAACCTGGTCACACGTTTGTTTCTGATCTCTACTGTCAATAATTAACGAGATTGAAGCAAGTAATTCAATTAAAAACGGCCAGAATTGATCAACAGAAAAGTTGTTGTGTTCCATCATGACAATGCCAGACCATACACATCTTTGATTACCCGACAGAAATTGAGAGAGCTTGGCTGGGAACTTTTGGTGCATTCACCATATAGCCTGGACCTTGCACCTTCAGGTTAGCATTTGTTTCGATCTCTGGAAAACTCTCTTAATGGTGTAAACTTAAATTCCATAGAGTCCTGCAAAACGCAATTGGATCAGTGTTTCTCTCAGACAACAAAGAAGTTCTACACTGATGGAATAATGACTTTAAAAACTGCACATAAAGCTCGTTTAAAATATAAAGCAAATGTGTTTTATTTTTGGTGAAATTTATAAACGAATTTTTTCGAACACCTAGTACTTATAATTTTGTTTACATTGGAGCTGTAAATTAAACCATAAAATTTATCTAAAATATAAACATTTTTATTTCAATAAATTCATGGAAATTTGCACCATTCAACTATCATTACACTCAACTTTTTAAACATTTTAGTGGTGGCATGCAAAAAGAAAAACACACAATAGTAGCTGTCAAAATGATAGCAACACAATTAGTAACTGAGTTGGAAAGCAAATTGTAAGCTAATAAATATATTTTTTACCATATGCACCAAGAACCTTTGGATCGGATCTTTTTAGCAGATTTACATGCTCACCATATCAAGTTGAGGCTTTGAAAGTCAGTTATCTTGTTTGGTGACAGCACAAATGTCTTTTTTGGAGTTACTACAGCTTAGCTAAGAACTTTATCCTCACATAGTAGATGCTCACATGTTTCAGGGTACATTGTACAGAATATACACTGATTAGATTCAACATTTTTAAAGATATGTTGATGATATATAAGACCACAATGTTTGGTAAATAGACCCAATAGTACCATAAGTTCGCTCTTATTGAGCAATAGTAAATATCAGGCTATATCACAAAATAGTGGAACAAAACCTCTTCGCTTGAGCTGAGCTCAATTCTCTCTCAACCCAGAAGTTAAGCCATTTTTTCCCACATAATTTTTTTAAAATTAGAATACGGCAAAGTAAAAGCTTTCTAAATTATTTTGTTCCAATATTTGCACACCAAGCAAAAATAGGTTGATCTTCCGCCTGGGGTATCCCACAGAAACCAAAGAAAGGTTCAGGTTCAATGAAAAGTCGTTTGTTAGCGCTCATCACCAGTGACACAACATAGCGTAACCTTGTTGTATGCACCAAGTTCACTCATGTCGGACGACAGTCTCTAACAGTCTTTTATTTCACCTCACAAAATGACAAAGTTTTGAAAGTTGCCTAATTGTCTGGTTAATACATAAGAACTTAGGTTAGAAGCTGGGCCCATTGTGACAGCACAAGTGTTAGAGCTAACGCTGGGAACAGACACCATAGGAAACCATTTTGACTTCAAAATAAATCTCGCAATTTCGGCAACCCTTATTCTGGAGAGCCAAGTCAAAGATGACAAGAAATGGAAGTCCAGGAAACTCCATTGTTTTAAGGACTGGGCACTGACACATAAGGTGAAAGATTGTATCCTCCTCAGAACCACAGGATATCATCGCTACATGAGGAAATTGGCACACCTATAACCGGCTCCACTTCGAAAATTACGAGCTACGTATCCGCATAGCCAGTTTGTCAGCAACGCAATTTCCGACGATATCTCTATGATCTGGAATTCATATAAAAGTAAACTTCGAATGATCCGAACTCTCCATAAGAAACATTCGGCATTCATGCGCGAGGATAGACGTCGAGTTGACGCTAGTAAAGGACTTGATTGCAGGAATAAATCGGAAGATTTTTAGGGAAAACCCTGCTATTTAGAAAGTATCGCAGGCGTCAAACAACCTAAAAGACAGCATGATTTTGCTTCTCCAAGTATATATCCACAGCAACACACGGCCCTGTTTCGAATCCCAGCAGAGGACATAACGAAAAATATTTAATCGAGATATCGATTGTTCAATAAAGAGGATTCAACCTTCTTGCCGGATGATCAGGAGAAAAAACGCCATCTACTGGGAAAAAAATACAATGCTAAGTAAGGATTACCAGCATTTATCAAGGATTTTCACCATTACATGCAATGGAGGCGAGCTTCAGTAGATTAATCATCTACTTAGCTCAATAATTAAGTTGATTTTCTACTCTGAGACAAAGTAATGGATGCTTTTTGGAAAGCTAATATGCTCCCTGGAGGAGTGAACGAAAAAAAGTATAGGCCTCTAGGGAATTGTTAGGAACCGCTGAAAAAATTATGAGAGATCATGTAATCAACCCGAATGCGCCTATGATTCCCAATGATCGCAACATGTCCATAATTCAGATTGGGCTAGAAATTGACTGTATTTAGCCTTATTGCAACTAGTTTAGCCTTTTGCTTTAATAATAGGTCGATAAAAAGCCAGAAAAACTTAAACTCTAACACAAGTGAAGATGGCATAAACTTCGGCGTGGAAAATCAAAAGCTCTTTGCCCATAGCCAATACTCTCTGGAAATTGAGAATAGATTTCTTTCGGTTATAAGAACATAAAATTTCCTGCTTAACACTAAAGAGGGCGACATGTTATTATTTATTCCAATAAAGGTATCATTATTAAATAAACGCAATATCCCATCACTGAAATATACAGAATGGATCCAGAGGCAAGTGTAGGACACTTGACTCTTGCACCTTTAATTAAAACACAGGTGAGGCGATAGACCTTGTTTAGTATAAATCTCAATATAGTACCGTTTTTCCAAGTTTCAATTTAGTGTTTAGCTATTTGTTGTTTGAGCCATAGGACCAAATATATACCGATAACAAAATAAGTCTTATAAACCATAGTTTTATTTGTTTGTTGACAAATCCTCTACGATAGTCTGATGACAGTTTGATAATTCCGGGGATTATTATTATAATCTTTCAGTAAAAACGATATGATAATATAAGTAAATGATTCCTTATGTGTGTGTTTTAAATGAATACTTTCCTTTATAATTTCTCTCAGAGTTATGTATATAAGTGATGGTGACTCACTAATGAGTGTGAGCTTTCCCAAATGTGCTATGTTTTTAACAACAACTGTCTAACAATTGAATATGCATATGTAGTGTAAAAATAGATTTCATTGTTTGTTTATGAAAAATCTAACAATGAATAATTAAAGATTTTAAACAATTTTACAATTCCTGTGTTGATTTGACAATCTGCATAGATTTATTTGGCACAAATTCATACATAATACCTTTCAAAAATTTCAACAAAAAAAAAAAAAAAAAAATAACTGAAAAGCTTGTCTCGTGCAATCAATTTATTTAGATTTCAATTATAAAAAAATACTTTTAATTAAAATTCGAAAGTTCGAATTATTTTGTAGATTTCTCTTTATTTCCCTCAAATAATCAAAATTTTTAGATTTCACGGATATATTTAAGTAATATGTACTTAAATATCAAAAATAATTTGTTTTGCCCTTAACAATAAACTATAGTTGTACCAGGATGCTCCCACAGGCTAGTAAGTTATGTGCTAGTCTATTAGCGTGGGGGTCGTGACTTCGATTATTATCAGGGACACTGCTATGTTACACTAGTTCGAGCATATGGTCTTAGTTACACTGCTCGTATTAATTATACTGTAATATGTAATTGTATTATAATTTAAAATAATATTAAAAAAAAAAAATAATACGAATTAAAATACGAATTAACATTTTTTTTCTAGCAAGCAATTTTGCAATATTTTGTAATATAAAACAGACATTAATTTATATATTATAGAATAAATAATTAGGGTTTATTCTTATTATTTAATCAATATAATAATAAATGACAATCTCATTATCTTGTACAAAATTTTAAATCTAAAACTAAAAAAAAAAATTAATAAAAAAGTGAAGCAATATGGGAAAAAATGTATTTTTAAAATTATTTTTTGCTTAATATTCTTAATAGTACCCTCTGTATGATGTCTTAAAAATATAATGATATAAACCATTTTCATTCCAAATAAATAAGTTAAAAAAAGAGAAATAAATTCATTAAAAAATATATTTCTTTAATTAAATATATTAATTTTAAGTGAAATTTTATTAAAAATTCATTATCATTAAACCACGAAAAAATATTTTAATAAAAATTTTTCCAAAATGGGCAACGGTTGTTCAAAGTGTTGTAAATGTAACGATCATAAAAGTTATCATGGCACACTCTCTGCGGCATCGTCTATATATCGAAAAAGGTAAAAATTTTATTATTATAAAAATAAATTTTATAAAAAACATAACGTTCCCTTGTTGCAACAGTATCATATTAAAAAGAAATAATCCTTCTATATTATAAATAGATGAAAAATATTTGTATATGGGATTTTTTTTAAAGCCCTATAGAACTTTGAATTGTAAAAAATAACCGAAAAAAATTTTTAATTTTAATCCGAAAATTTTTTTTATTCGAAAAATCAATATACATATCGCACTTGATCAACTCAAATTTCTTGCAAATTCACTTTTTGCAGTAAATCAACTAACAACATCAATATCTATCCACTGTAAAAATTTCAACGTATTCCGATTACTCTTTCATCTCGAAAACCACATATGAAACCATTTTCGTGATAGTGTGTAGTGACTACCTTTATATCACCAAAAAGTTATTATTTCGAGTTAATACAAAAGTGGAAATAGAAATGTATCGCATATTTTTATAAAAAAGGTATAAGTTTTTTGCTTACTATTTGCATACTATTCGGATTTTTTTTCTCTTAAAAAGTAACCACAGACAGTTTCTCATCTCTAGTGAAAATTTTAAAATTTTGAGTTGATCAAGTGAAACATTTAAAAATGATTTCGGACATATGGCCACTACGGCTATTGCTGACGAAGTATAATCTGGGCGTCATATTATGGGACAAATTTTCAAGCATTGCTGGCCGTACGCATAACACGATAATATTGGCCTCCAAAGCGTCAATTATTATCAGCATAAACTAGTGATTGATTTTACATGGTTCTACTGGAAATAGACGGGAGATATCAAATCGCACGATCTTAAGGACCAATTAATAGGTCTATTTTTTGAATCAACTTTTCAATAAGTAGATTGCTGCAGTCACGGATCAATGTTATCCATATTTTCAAACAAAAAAATCATTGATCATTGTGCGGTAACTACTTCCATTGACCGTAAGCCGAGCTACGGCTTTATTTTTGAAGAGATAAGGTCCAATGATGAAAACTACACGAAACTGAGCATCTTCTGGATATAATGGAGTCTGTAGGATCTGTTGTGAATTGGTTTACTCCATATTAGGATTGCCAGATTCAAAATTGCAAAATTCTTGACATTTATAGAAAAAAATCATGATTTTGAAAAAAAAAAACATTTTTGACAATCCATAACATCTCTAGTAATGCTAATTACATCAGGCAATACTGTAGCTTGTTTGTTAGGTACGAGTGATTACTGTTGATGAAAAGTGGATCATGTACAACAATAATGTGAAAAGATCTTCGACGAAGCCAGGTGAAGCTTCGTAAAGCCAGGATTGGCGACACCAAGAAAGGTGATGCTGTTCCTCTGGTGAGATAAGAAGGATTTTGATCTTCTACAACATTATGATCTTCTACAAAACATAGTCAAACGATTGATTCTGATCTCGAATATAAACAATTTACTTAAAAAAATGTGTTTAAAAAAATCTTGACAAATCATATTTTTTCCTGAGTTTTAAATTCTTCTAAATCAAGCGAGGTCAAGTCCATCTGGCAAGCGCACAAATTTTGTTTGTTAACAGATCCATTAAATCACAAAAAAGAGCCTCATCGCTGAACACAATTTTGTGGTCTATAAAGCTTGTTTCACAAAAATTATTCGGACAAAATATTTTTTATATGCAGTTTGACTTTTATCTATTTAAAAAAGAGAAATTATTTTGTCAAACTACTACGTACGTTCAGCTTCTGAGAGTCTTGTTTTACTTAAAGACTAGGAGAAAAAAAATTATTAAATTTATATCTAGTTTTTAAACGCTTAGTATGGCAACACAAACTTTTCAATTGTCAAGCCAACAAGCCACAAAATAACGCAAAAAAATGTTTTGTTGTGTAGAATCTGTAGAACCTTAAACCTTGACCTTAAAATATAAATAATAATTTCTAACGTATATTTGAAAAAGTAGAACTTCACGGATACATTATATATGGCACTAGCTTCCATCCGGCTTTGTCCGGGAATCTATGTATATATTTACAGTAGTGGCCAGCTATTTAGGGACAACAATTGTTTGTATACTAACTCAGAGTCATTATTTAATTATTTAAAGCCTCAGAAAAAAACAACGGCTTCTTACTACGTATGAAAGATGCCACGTGCGCTTATCCAATTTTGCCCATTTTTAAACTAACGATTTGTATAAACTGCCAAGTCATTTAAGCCAAATTAAGAAACTCTCTCTTTTACAGTTCCCGAAACATGAAAATATCAATATTTATTTGTATGGGACGTACCATGCCCACTTATGCGATTTCGCCACCTTATTGGCTGATGATTTGTATTGACTACAAAGTCATTTATAACAAATTCAGAAACTTATACTTTAAGCGTTATCAGGATATAAAAAAATCAATATACCATGTCCACTTGTCCAATCCCGTTTATATTTGCTGGAGAACTTAGAATATGTGCACTGAATCGGTGTGACAAATCTTATTCAAATACTTTTAACAGGAGCAGAGATAAAGGAATGACCGCCTACAGCGCCACAAGATGAAAATATTTACTTTCTTTTGTTCATAAATCTTCGTGTATAAATTACGAACAATGCCGCAGAAAGAAGTATCTAATTTGTTCTAATCGTTTTCAGCTTCCGAACAAACTAAAATCCACTTATATACTATGTGTATATAGATTTCCGGTCTGAATTTAAACAAATTTAATGTATCGAATACATTATCTTTTATATTTCCGGTCTGAATTTGAAAACTTTGAATTTAACGGAGTAGTAATATTTTAATATTTGTCATTTCCGATTTGAATTTAAAATTTTGAATTTTACGAAAAAATTAATATTTCCTCTAAAAAATTAAGAATTTGAGTTTAACGGCAAAGTAATTTATACTTCCAGCGAGAAATTACTTTCGGTATAAATTGTACATTTCCGTACTAAATTTAAATTTAACTTGAAAGTTATATTTTATATAATAATATAAACATTTGAAATTAGCGCAAACCAATATTGTACATCTCAGGTCAGAATTTTAAAATTTTTAATATACCGGAAAATTATATTTTATACTTCCGGTTTTATTATTATTATTATAATAATGTTTGAAAAATTTGAACTTAACGGGTACGTTATATTTTAAATTTTCGGCCAAAATTTTTAAATCTGTGCCCATATGATGGCACTACTCAGTCATAACATAAAATTCAGTCAGCGCTCAGCCTGCCATCTGTTTGGTAAACAAACTTTGTTGACATTTTTAGAGTCAGTTCTTACTAAAAATGGATTTATGCGATGCATTAGAAATTAAACCAAATGCTTTGCAAAATGATAGATGGTTCTGAAGTATAAAAATTCTGCAGTTGGCTTAAAACTCAGTATGCTACTAAAAAGAAACCGCATCTAATTACTTACTCAGATCGTCGAATATATTAAAAGGCGTTTAGAAGTTTTTCTCATATTTGGAAGGGTCGTTTGTTATACTTTTGCACAAGTCGGGTAATAGGCAAATATATCGAATTATAGAGGTATTGCTAATCGTAGTCCTATACCTAAGCTAAGAAACTGGTGACTGAATATCTTTTTCTTCAGACTAAGTCCATAACATTCCCGTTGCAGCATTGTATTTGAGAGGGTAGGTCGTCTATATTTACTACATGGGTTTTTAGTGGCTTTGTTGCTGGTGCTCGAACTGATGTTAATTATTTTAGAAAGGCCTTTGATAGAGTTGCTTTGATAGTTTTGCTTCATAAGCTTGCACTAATTGATATTCCTGATTGACTCCATCGTTGGATAGACTCTAACCTCTTGTTTAGGACTCGTGAGAGTTCTATTTTGGAATGTATTGTCTAGGAGTTTGTATGTTTCTTTCGGAGTTCCACAGAGTAGCCATTTAGGTCCGCTATTGTTCTTGCTATTTCTTAAAATACATCAGAAAGTATTTTCTGACTATGTTCTTACGTACGCTGAGGATCATATATTATGTTATATTTCAAATGATGAATTGGGTAGACTGTTCCACAGCAAAGAATTGATGTTTTTGCTGATGGGTGTAAAGGATTGATGGATCTAAACCTAAGGAAATATAAACATGGATTTTTCTCGCAGGAGTGTAAATGCCTGTTAAAGACCGTTACTACCTTTCCTGATCTGTTTGTGTTGTTGGATAGGAAATTGTCACTTATTGATCATATTAGTATTATAACTATTAAGGCTCAAGCTGTTCTAGATTTTATGAATAGATGGTTATGCATTTCACTCGCTACGCTGATTTTGCAGTATGCCTCAGTTATTTTAAATCTCTATTGTCGGGCTCATATTGATTAAATTGGGTCCGTGCAGAGGAGTACGGTATACTTTATTATTTATTCAATTTACGTGGCTTAGAGTGAAATTATATAAAGCTATGTTGGGCCTGATAAAACTTCCTACATTGCATGGGAGAAGGACAGTTTTGCTTTATTTGTAATTTTGTTGTAACGCCATAGACGTAACCGTAGCCAAAACATAATTTCATCGAGTAGTGGTGCCATAACCGTAAACAACTTTGATTGATGTGTTTGAACAGCTGTCTACGGTTATGACTGTGGTATTATGTTAAGTTACGTATAATTAATACTTTACAAACCACACTTCAGACATAACTAAGAGTACATGGCATGTATTAATTAATATCAGGTATACATACAAAGAACCTATTGAATCATGTAAAGCAAATGACCATTTTTTAATACAGAAATGTAAGCGATTTGTAGTTCGAAATTTAAATTGTATGGTAAGCAATAACAAAGGTACTTTCTATGTCTCTGTTAGATAATATTCCAAAGGGAAATATATTGTATATATTGCTGTGTATTCATTTTCGTTTTGGTTTGTTTTAAAAGGAAAAGTTTAGTTCTGTTAATTTATCTATCCATAAAACCAATCTATTCCCATCATATTGTATGTTAATATTATTTTTTTATAGGAGTCGTGGTGAAATTCCAATATACAATTCGGATCGTTTTCGCATTACAAAGACTAGCAATGCTGTTCAACTGGCCGTTGAGCATGTACAGCGTGAAGATGCCGGCCACTATACGCTTTTTGCTAGAACAAAAGGCAACGATGTCATACGAAAAGATGTAGAGCTTATAGTTGAAGACAGATCAACTGGTGATGATCCACCAATATTTCTAAGACGTTTGGTAGATTTACAAGTCAGAGTAGGTTCCAGTACTAGACTCATAGTAGAGATACGTAGTTCAACAGATGTTAAGGTAAGAAACTTGTGATATATACTCGACTATTGTTTAGTTTTCAAATATGTATTTTTTGGCAAAATATTGTAGCTTACCTGGTTCCGTAATGATAGAAGAATATGTGAAAGCGATCGTGTCAAACAAGTGCATGAAGGCACGTTTTACTATCTCGTAATAAATCCTGTAATACTGGAAGATGGTGGTCAATGGATGGTTATGGCAGAGAATTTAAGTGGTCGCAATTCTTGCATATCACATTTAAGCGTTATTGTTCCCAAGGCTTACAAGGCTCCCGAATTTATAGAAGAACTGCGTGCTATACTTACACAGCAGGGTACAGTTTCGTTAGAGTGTAAGGTGGTAGGTGTACCCACGCCGCAATTGCGTTGGTTTAAGGATTCCAAAGAGATAAAAGCCGGTGATGTATTTGCCCTTACCGCCAATGCTGATGATCCTACTTCATTGGGCACCTACACATGTGAAGCCGTTAACTGTGTAGGTAAAGCGTATTCTAGTTCAAAATTGCACGTAGTTGGTCGAGGCAGTAGAGAGGGTTCTCTAAAGCCAGCTGATAGGTAAATATTCGTAAATTTCTCTCTGGATGTGTTTCTCCCATAATGTATTATTTCTCTTTTGTTAAGTGTAACAAATACAGCACCCCCGCCGATTATTACGAACGAACTGAAAAATGCGAGTGTTCGCATTGGTGATACAATTATACTAGGATGCCAAGGTGAGTAAGTGAATGTGTTGTTGAATTCTATTAAATTGTTGTGATTCTGACATTTTTTTGGCAACGAGCCAATAACTACTCAGCGGCAAAACGAAAATTCTCGCGTCATGATGGCTGAAAACGAGAAAATAAAAAATAAATGCCGGTATTCTGTGTATAATAAACTTGAACTGAATCGAATGTTTGGAATACCGAACATAGTGAGGCAGGTCAACTATGTACAGCAGACAAATAGCATGAACAAAAAAAAAAAAAAAAAAAAAAGAGAGCAATTTTTGCGAAATTGAAAATCAAAACAAATCGAATTAATGCTCACTCGGAGGAATGTGGCACTACATACACTCAAATATTAGCACGAGTGTAATTTATATATTTTCACTCATTTTTGTTTGTTTTTTATTTCATGTAGTGGCTGTCCCACCATGGCCTCAAAACGTTGTATGGTATAATAAAAACGGCCGTGTTGATTCTGGTGATCGATATAAATATATTGAAGATGGTTTGGGTGTGTATATGATTGAAGTTAAACCATCTGAAGCTTGTGATGAGGGTGAATGGAAATGTGTTGTTACAAATGAAGAAGGATGTGTGGCAATATCATCCTGCACAGTAGATATGGAAAGTAAGCACACGTTTGTACGAACTAACGTTTTTCTCGTTTCGAGACAACGTTGTTAAAAATTATTTAATTGATAGCATGATAATGTCATCTTTGTGTTTTCAGTTCCAAAGAACTACCGTAAACCTCGCTTCATGGAAAGTCTGAGAGCTGTTTTAACCGAGGAAGGTTTAGTATCTTTCGAGTGTAAAGTTGTTGGTTTCCCTACGCCACAGCTGAAATGGTTTAAGGATGGTCAAGAGCTAAAACCCGGTGATGTGTATCAGTTGACCGGCACAAACTCTTTGGGCACTTATTGTTGTGTAGCCAAAAATTGCATGGGCGAAACTAGCAGTGTTGCAGTTTTAACCGTTGAGGATATACAGAACCAGTTGAATGATGAGGAACGTCTTACCTTTGCGACTACAGCATCGCAACCACCGAAATTTTTGTTAGGTCTCAAATCGCAAGAGACTAAGATAAATGAGCCCTTCCAATTCACGGTCAAAGTTGAAGCCACCCCCGATCCTTTGTTGTCTTGGTTTCGTGATGAGTTGCCTATAGAATGCAATGAACGTTACAATCATTATCGTGGTGAGGAAAACAATTGGCATTTGGATATAAGATTTTTGGAATTTATAGACCAGGCAGAATGGAAATGCGTAGCTGTCAATGATTTTGGTACAACTGTTACTTCATGCTTTTTGAAATTACAAATTCCCAGACATTATAAGAAACCACGATTTTTGGAAAGTTTAAAAGCAGTTTTGACTGAAGAAGGAGCTGTCAATTTGGAATGTAAAGTAATAGGCGTTCCGCAGCCAGTACTGAAATGGTATAAGGATGGTGTCGAACTAAAACCGGGTGATATACATAAAATTATTTCCGGTCAGGATGGCACTTGTTGCTTGGGAACTTATACTTGTGAAGCACGTAACTGCATGGGAGTTGTAGCCAGCTCTGCTGCTTTACTGGGCTTTGAAGATGACTATTCGAAACAAGAGACCCAACAACAACGTGAACTGCAAAGAAACTTTTCACTCTCTACCATCCAGGAAGAACATACCTCTCAATTGTATGAAACACCTCAAGGGGACATAACAATTACGGATAAAGGAGATGTTTCCTTTTCCTTCGATGGCAAAGAAGTTTCAGTTTCACTATACGAGACTCCTGACTTAACAGAAGAGGAAGCATTAAAGATTGTCGAAATGTATGCTGATCAAATTTCTGAACATGTTACCGAACATAACGTAGTGGAATTGCCACCACTAAGATTTGTTAAAGAAACTTCTCAATCCGGTAAATTACTAATGGAAGCAGTAGTTATAGACATTTCCCCAGAGTATTTCTCGCATGAAGAAGATTTACGTACAGAGGCTGGAATAGATGACATATCCATAAATGAAATAACCATACATGGTTCATCCATTCAAGAAGAAGAGGAGGTATTTGATAAGCAAACAGAGGAGTTTGCTCAAAATTCATTTGAAAAAATGGAAGAAGAACTGTCATTAGCGGCTCCCATAAGAAAACGAAAAAAATCGAAGCCTACCGAAACAGATGAATTCTTTAGTTTGTCCAAAGCTTCAGATGCCAGTGCAGAAGAAAACACTTCAGAGTTACAAACATTTGCTAGTGCGCAAATGTCAAAAATTGATTCTTTAGATAATCAATCTGTAGGTGAATCCATACAAGCTCCTGCCCGTAAAAAAGGCAAAAAGCAGACTGATAGTGAATCTTCTAAGACAACCGGCAACGAAGCTCAACTTCAAGATATTTCAGGAGCAGCGGGAGATGGTCTGAAAGTAACTACTGATAAGCCGCTTAAGATTGTTACGAATGAAGCGGATATCGAAAAGAACTTAAAGGCTTTATTACCTTTGGCAAAGCTTCTAAAAATATTGAATGGCCACTTAAACGCGGTCGAAAGTGAAGTGATTAACCAGTCTGTAATGTTAATGACACCAGCCTCAGCTGATCAAAGTATAGGTATTATTAAGAATGTCATAGATCCCCTCAATCAAATACAAAGTAAACTGAAAGTTTATTCAGGTGAAACACCTCTCGATGTTTTGTTCGAAACTATGAAAGATGATATACGTAATCTTCATATTGCCTTACAAGTTATTGAAAAGTGCGTGGAAATTGATGAAACAGGCACAACTTTGATACAAAGAACTAGTGTTTGTATCATAGATAGCATAGCCGATCATATGATTAAGACATTGAACGAAGTTAGAAATATTTCCCAATTATTTGAAAATGAATCACTGAAATCACATTTAGAACTCACCGTGGATGATATTAAACAAGGTTTAGAAATTACAAAAGGTACCATAAAATCTCAAGCATTATTACAAGAAGCCCAAGAAATAGAAGCCACAAAGCATTTCACTGAATCCGTAGCCAAATTACAAGATATTCCAGAACCTTTGCCTTTTGCTAAAATAGCTGACATTAATCTGCCACGGCATGCAGAATCTGTTAAACTGGTTTTTGAACCGGTACTTAAAATTCAACAGTCGCTAGAAAAGGTTGAAAATGAATTAACATTGGAAGAGACTGACGAAGACATTTACAAAAAGGTTCACGAAAAAATCATGTTGAATCTGGTCGAGCCTATTAGCCAACTGCAGATTGTAGCTAATCAGATTGAAAGTAAAGTTGCCTCCCTCATCGGCGCAGATAGTGTCGAACAAAAGATAAATGTGGCCATATTGGATATTGTTTCACCTCCCTTGTTTGAATTAAAGAAAGGTTTGGAGATTATTCAACAACAACCCTCGCATAATATTGAAGCTGGTAAACTAACAGTTAGCACCGTGGAATCGATGGTACCACCATTGCAAGAAATCCAAAATGGTTTGGCACAGCTAAGTCAAGACATAATCACCGGTCAAATGACCGATGATCAGTTCATGGATACCGATGACCTGAAGAAACTTTTACAATCATTGGCCCAGGCAGTATTGCATTTAGAAACAAATATCGATCATATAACTTCCCGTTTGCCAGAAAACGTATCCTCGAGCTTGCTCAAACTCAAGGATGAAATTTCTTCTCTGATCAGCCAAGTTATTGATAAGAACATAGATAAGTATCATTTTAATATTTTGGAAAACATAAAGAGACCAATAGATGAATTGAATTACTGCATGAGACAGATTGAACAGAAGTCTATTTCAGGATCTCTTACAGACTTGGTAGATCCCCTGCATAGTTTGAATGATAGAGTAAAGATGAGTCAAGGCACTTTGCAGTTGTCAACTGCACCGCAAAACTCAGATCTAGAAGAGACTTTGGAAAAGATTAGAAGCCTTATAAAATCCATTGAAATTGATATTGAAGAGCATGAGTTAAAGAACATACAGAAGGAGATTTCTTTGGATGAAGAGCAGGCCATAAAGGATAACAAATTATTCTTATCGATGAGACAAGAAATGGAAGTGCGTATCGAGTTGGAGGAGAGCATTAAAGCTATGCAAAAACTGTGTGCCCACCTCTCGAATTTACAAAGTTCACAATTTTTTGATAACAAACTTAAAGGTTTCCTCCTGGATATGTCTAATAATTTTAATAAAATTTCCGCAAAACTTAAAAGTAAAGAAATTTTAGACAAAGATAATAAATCCCTTGTGGTTTTATTAGACATTTTGCGTAACTCTGCAAAAGCTGTGGAAAATCTAAATACTGCCCTAGAACATTTGAGTACCATGCAGAGTAAAACCGATTTTTTCAAAACTCTGGATACTCAGTGTCGAAGTAAATTTGAGGAATTGAAAACCACCATTGATCAAATGGACGTGGAAGGTCTTAAAACTGAACATTATGAACCTATTATTGGATCCTTTGACAACATTTTGGTGGCTCTAGAGAATTTTATACCTAAACTTGTGGGTGAGTTATCGGCAGAAGATATGTCTACATTGGAGGAAGTTTCAGCCTTAAAATCAGCAGCAGAATCGTTACCTCTCGATGATAATAGTCAAGCAATATCTGGTCCTCTGAAATCGTTTGAGGATACAAAATTACAAGTTGAAGAACTACTAGGTCAATTGAAAAATAGCATTGCCTCTGTTTTAGCACATTGTAATGACTATGATTTGGGTTCATTGCGTCTAGAAACAGCCGAACATATGAAAGCTACTGTGCACAAAATGGAAGATTTCAAACAATGCTTGGAACAAACTCTACAACCTCATGTCGTGGATGTGGTGCACACTACTTCAGAGTGTACAGATCCACGCACTATGGCCGAGGCTGTTTGCAGTTTAGAAAATTGCGCTCTACAAATACAGGAATATATAGACAACTATGATGTTAAGGACTTGAGTGGAGATGAAATTTCCGAACTTAAGACTATGGCTCAACCTTTGAAGGAATTAGTCGAGGGAGTTAAAATCTTTTATACACAGGATCTTGAACAAGTAGAAACCATGCAATCGCTTTCCCAAGATAGCTTCACTTCAGCCAAAATGTTGCAGAGTTTAAGGCCTTATGTTCTAGCAGTACAAGAACATCAAGTCTTGGAAACTCTAGAGTCCTTAGTCGATATGCAAACGTTTTCACATCTTAAAGAAATTGTGCAACCTTTAAGGGTGTTGGAGAAGGCTATAGTATGTATAGAAGAAAATGTTTTACTCTCCCAAATGTCAAATCTGACAGAACCAACTAATGTCGAGATACTGAAAACTTGGGCTAAGCCTTTGCTGAGCGTAAAAGAAGCCATTATAAATATAAAGCAGGAACAGTTATGTGGTTCTTTAGAAGATTGTCCTCAATTGCTAGTTGTCAAAGAAAAATCAGAAGTTCTTTTCGATCTCCTAAAGTATTGTGAAAATTTCGATACACAAGTATTCGAAAATATAGAAGATCTCTCTTCCCTTGGTATATCCCAAATAAAAACGCAAGCCGAGCTTGCAACATCGTCAGAAATTAAATATATGGAACCGCCCAAACAACATATGGAGGATGTTAAAACATTTGACTTGAAAGACTGTGTTGCGGGAGGTATTAAACAAATCGAGGAATGTCTACACTCTACAAAGAAACTTAAAACTGTAAAAGTCTCCAGTTTAGAAGATATAATGCAAGAACTGAAAAGCAATTTACAAGATATGGAAAGTAATCTATTAAAGAGCGGTGAGAAAACAAAGGACTTGGTGGAAAAAGAAAATAAAGTTGCCAAAACTATGTTTAAGCTCAAAGAATGTTTGGTGCACACGTATGAGGCCACAGACATTGAAGTTGGTTTGGAAGATATAGAGAAAACATTTGAAGATTTATTACAGGCTATACCTTCATTGGAGCTACAATTAGCTTTGGAAATGAAAGAAAAAATTGTTTTTGCCTTATCAGAATTTATAGTGGCCTGCTCACAGACCAAGACTCTACCTCAATTCGAGAATCTTGTACAACCATTAAGAAATCTTATGGAAACCGTAGATGTTATAATTAAATTGAAGAAGACAGATATAGAAACATCTGCCAGTATTATGGTCCAGTTACAAACCCAGGTTATGACAGCATTTAGAGTGCTAAATGATGTAAGTGAAAATGCCGCCGCTGAAGTGTTACCTAATCTACTCAAAATCCAAAATATACTGGTGACCATTTACGATTTCATAGAAAATAATGAGGGCAACTTGCGAGTTATCGAACTGTTGCAAGAAATCGATTATCTTACACCGGAACTGAAGGAAATAACTATACAGATTATGCTGGCACAAGAAAAATCCAGTGGACGAGAGGAAGAAATGCAAATTCTTTTGGAGAACGTTAATGCTGCTCAGCTATTCCTTACTGAAATACACGAAGGCCTAATACAAAATAACGCTTTAGTACAAATATTCATGCAACAGAATGAAAGCACAGTGGAACGGTTAAAGAATGTTCTGGTTGTGGTTGAAAATAAATTGCAAGCGAAAGGGGATTTTGGCTTGGAACAGGTTGTAGTTCTGAATACACTAACGGATCTATTAAATGAACTTAAAACAAATATGGAAAAGGTTAAAAAGATGGATGTTAGCGAACATTTACAAGAAATAATCGATAGCCAAGATAAAATAGTTGACAGTGAACTTAAAATTAATGTCGAACCTCTCCAACAAGCTGAATCCGAGCAACCGAAACAATTATCTTCTCTAGAATCAGACATTTTGCAGGTTTTACATAAAGCACAACAGAATATTCAAATAGTTTTAACTGAAACGCATTTAAAACAAAGCACTTCAGAATTTGCCAAGTCTGCGGTGAATAATTTGAAGGAGTTACAAGCAGCTCTAGAATCGAGCACACCACAAACTCTTGAAGATCGTTTATTCCTGCCTCTTTTTAAAACTAAAGAACTTATAAATCAAGCCATACGTTGCGATCAACGCAATGATGAAGATTTTATAAACATTTGTGGTAACCTTAATCAAGTTTTCATGCAAATATTTAATGGTAATGAAAAATTGCGCAAGTCTATATTATACGATACTATAGAGGCCATTAAGCCTGAGTTAAAACAAATTGAAGAATGTATTAATAGCATGCCTCAGAATACATCACACATTTTGCAATCTCTGGCTTCAACTTTAGGCCAAATAGACTCAGAAATTAACGTGATTTACCAAAATAATCAAGCAAGCTTAGGGCCTTCAACAGACGCGTTTGAAAAACTACAAAGCTCTGTTTTAAAACTAAAAGAAGTAACAGATAATATTCAGAAAATTAAACCCAATGCAGTGGATGTCAAAAAGCTCACACAGTTGACAGAGAGACTCAATAAGCACCAAATTATTAATGCTCTGGAAATACTACAAGAACTGGAAAATATGCCAGAAATGTTTAAAGATCTATACAAAGTTGTAACCTTGGAACCTATATTACAACAAAAATCTATAAAGGAAACTGTGGAGAGTGCTTTAGAGGAAGTGGCAGATATTCCAGATACTCAAAATCTAAAAGACGACTTGAAGAACTCTTTAGTCGCCGAGAGTACTGAACAGAAACGTAAATGCATTTTCAAACTCAGAGAACATATTGTACACACCTATGAGGGTGGTGCAATAAACAAGGAAATCGAAAATGTTATTGACTCGATTTTGGGAAATAATAACGATTTAATAGAGTCCATTAATAAGGAATACATTGGAAATATTGAGAATACCGTTAACACTTTAACTGGTAAAATTGCTAAGGTGAACTCTAAGCCATGGCAACAGAAGTTCTCTGGTGTAAACGTAAAACTAACAAATATACGGCAAGTGGCCCAGAATCTTAAAAACTTTAAAGATGTTGAAAAGTCCTCAGTGCATATGATTGAATTACAAAAGACTTTAATGGATCTTTTCGTGATATTCGATGACATGCTTGATGCGAATACTTCCAATATTGAATTCAATATAGAAAAGGTTAAAAGCTTAGCTTTGAAACAATACGATTCCATTGAAAAGTCAGAGGTGAATATTAAATCATTAAACGTATACCAAAATATATTGGATTTATGTGAGTCGATAATACAAGTAGTCGATAAAGCAGTTTCCGACTCAGTAGAACCTCAACTATCTGAGATAACTGAGGAGAAAATTCAAGAAATGGTCTTGGATGTTGAAATGAAAGAAGTTGAAGAAAAAGATGTAAAGGCATCATCTCTTGGCAAAGCTATGCTATCTGAGTTAAAGGCTGAAAGAGCAGAAGAGCAGCAAATGGAAGTAGATTCGAATAAGTTGGAAGAAAAAGAAGTTAAGGTAGCTAAACGAAAGGCCGAAGCTTCTGAAGTTAAAGCCCAAAAATTAGAAGAACATATATTAGAAACTGAGAGTAAGAAAATGAAAGAGGAATTTATTAAAAAAACAAAAGATAAAGCTGAAGTATCTCAGGTAAAATCTGAAAAAATAGAAGAGACAAAACTAGAAACTGCAGAACAAAAAGCAGAAGAAGGTGGTATTGAACTGAATCAAGGTGAAGCTAAAATAGCTGAGATTAATGCTGAAGAAGTAGCACAAAAAAAATTGAAATTGGATGCCAAACAAATTGAAGAAAAGGATGTCAAAGCCACACAGAATAAAGCTGAAGTTTCTGAAATTAAGCCTGCAAAAATAGAAGAAAAGAAATTGAAAGTGGAAAGCCATAAAGTCGACGAAGGTAATGTTAAGGCAGCAGAGAAGCAAGCTGAAATTTCTGAACTTAAAGCCCAAGAAATTGTGGAAGGACAACAAGAAGTTGATTTTAAAAAAGCCGAAGAAGAAGATATTCAAGTACTTAAAAGAAAGGCCGAAACTTCCGAAATAAAGCCAGAAGAAATAGAGAAAAAGCAACTAGAAATTAAGACTTCAAAAGCCAAAGAAGAAATTGTAGAAAAGACCACAAAGCAAGCGGAAATAACTGAAGTTAAAGCTGAAAAAATCCAAGAAATGAAAATAGATGCTGAAACGAAGAGAGCTGAAGTACTTAAACTAGGAGAAGAAACTAAAAAAGCTACGCAAACTGAGGTTAAGGTTGAAAAAATAGAAGAAAAGCAATTGAAAGTAGATTCTAAGAAGGCCGAAAAGCAGGAAGTTAAAGTAGTAAAAGACAAAGCAGAAGTGTCCGAAGTTAAAGCTGAAAAGTTGGTTGAAGCTGAGCCAACAGCAATTAAGAAAGAAGCTTTAAAGAAACCTACAGAAAAAGCTGAAATTGCCGAAGTTAAAGCTGAAAAAATAAAAGATATGAAATTAGAAGATGAAATAAAAAAAGCTAAAGAAATAGAAGTTGAACTAACCCAAGGCGAAGCTAAAGTATCTGAAATTAAGCGTGAAGAGATAGTAGAAGAACAACTAGACGTTGATTCTAAAAAGCCTAAAGAAGAGGTAAGAGATAAAGTAGCTAAAGCCAAAGCTGAAATTTCCGAAGCTGGAGAAGAAGAAATGGCAACTAAAACGCCAGATTTGCAAAAATCTGTTGAAAATGCTTTAGCAAAGATTGGTGATACCAAAGAGCTACAAAATCTCAAAGAAGATTTAGAAGAGGCGTTGAGTACCTCTAGTGACGAACAAAAGCGCAAATGTATTTTCAAATTAAAAGAGCACATTGTACACACTTACGATGGTAGCCTGATTAAGGATGAAATTGAACAAGTTATTGATTCTATTTTAGAAAATAATTCCGATTTGATACAGTCGATCAATGGAAAAATTTTAAATGGAGTTAATGAAAAGATTAACTTACTAATTACAAAAAATAACTGCATTAAGAGCCCACAATGGCAAGAAAAGCTTAGTCAGCTAAATACTAAACTTCAGAGTATTCAAAAAGTCGGCAAGGCACTTGAAAGTGTAAAAGACATTGAAAAGGCTTCGCATCCTATGGTAGAATTAAAGAAAAACTTAATGGAAATTTTTGTTTTGTTTGACGATATGCTTGAATTTAAAGCCCCGAGTTTGAAATCCGATTTAGAAAATGTTAAAACCTTGGCCTTAAAGCAACATGATTACATAGAAAATTCCGAAATAAATATCAGAACGTTAAATTTGTACCAAAATATTACGGATTTGTGTGAATCAATGGAAAAAGTAGTTGATAAAGTGGTTACGTTGCCTGAGATTAAAGATAAAAAAGCTGAAAAGTCAGAAGAAAAAAATTTGGAAGTTGAGACTAAGAAAGTTAAGGAAGACGAAATAGAAGAGAAGAAGGAACAAGTCGAAGTATCTGAGATTAAAGCTGAAAAAATGGAAGAAACCCAAGTGGTCGACGATTTAAAGAAAATAGAAGAGAATGAAGTTACATTATCTAAAGACAAAAAAACTGTTTCTGAGGTTAAAGCCGAAAAATTAGAAGAAAAGCAATTGGAAGTTGAAATTTCGAAAGCTAAGGATGAAGTTCTAGAGAAAACTAAAGGAAAAGCTGAAATATCAGAGGGTAAACCAGAAGAGAAGGCTAAAGTGTCTGAAGTTAAAATTGAAAAAGTAGAAGAAAAGCAAATAGAAGCTGAGGCCAAGAAAGCTAAAAAAGAAGCTGATAAGAAACCAGAGGAGAAGGCTGAGTTATCTGAGGTTAAGCTTGAAGAATTAGAGGAAAATAAATTGGAATCTAAGGCTAAGAAACCTAAAGAAGAAGCTGTAAATAAACCAGAGGAGAAGGCTGAAGTGTCTGAGCTGAAAGCTGAAAAAGTAGAAGAAATGAAAATGGAAGCTGAGGCCAAGAAAGCTAAAGAAGAAGCTGCTAAGAAACCAGAGGAGAAGGCTGAGTTATCTGAGGTTAAGCTTGAAAAATTAGAGGAAAATAAATTGGAAGCTAAGGCCAAGAAAGCTAAAGAAGAAGCTGCAAATAAACCAGAGGGGAAGGCTGAAGTGTCTGAGGTGAAAGCTGAAAAAGTAGAAGAAATGAAAATGGAAGCTGAGGCCAAGAAAGCTAAAGAAGCAGATGTTAAAAAACCAGAGGAAAAGGCTGAGTTATCTGAGGTTCAGCTTGAAAAATTAGAAAAAAAGAAATTAGAAGCTGAGCCCAAGAAAGCTAAAGAAGAAGCTGTAAATAAACCAGAGGAGAAGGCTGAAGTGTCTAAGGTGAAAGCTGAAAAAGTAGAAGAAATGAAAATGGAAGCTGAGGCCAAGAAAGCTAAAGAAGAAGCTGCTAAGAAACCAGAGGAGAAGGCTGAGTTATCTGAGGTTAAGCTTGAAAAATTAGAGGAAAATAAATTGGAAGCTGAGCCCAAGAAATCTAAAGAAGAAGCTGCTAAGAAACCAGAGGAGAAGGCTGAGTTATCTGAGGTTAAGCTTGAAAAATTAGAGGAAAATAAATTGGAACTTAAGGCTAAAAAAGCTAAAGAAGAATCTGCAAATAAACCAGAGGAGAAGGCTGAAGTGTCTGAGGTGAAAGCTGAAAAAGTAGAAGAAATGAAAATGGAAGCTGAGGTCAAAAAAGCTAAAGAAGCAGATGTTAAGAAACCAGAGGAGAAGGCTGAGTTATCTGAGGTTCAGATTGAAAAATTAGAAGAAAAGAAATTAGAAGCTGAGCCCAAGAAATCTAAAGAAGAAGCTGCAGAGAAACCACAAGAGAAGGCTAAGGTGTCTGAGGTGAAAGCCGAAAAAGTAGAAGAAAAGAAAATGATAGCTGAGCCCAAGAAAGCTAAAGAAGTAGATGTTAAGAAACCAGAGGAGAAGGCTGATTTATCTGAGGTTAAGCATGAAAAATTAGAAGAAAAGAAATCAGAAGCTGAGCTCAAAAAAGGTAAAGAAGAAGCTGCCAAGAAACCAGAGGAAAAGGCTGAGTTATCTGAGGTTAAACTTGAAAAATTAGAAGACGAAAAATTAGAAGCTGAGGCCAAGAAAGCTAAAGAAGAAGCTGCAAAGAAATCAGAAGAGAAAAACGACTTATCTGAGGCTAAACTTGAAAACTTAGAAGAAAAGGAATTAGAAGCTAAGGCCAAGAAAGCTAAAGAAGAAGCTGCAAAGAAACCACAGGAGAAGACTAAAGAGTCTGAGGTGAAAGCTGAAAAAGTAGAAGAAAAGAAAATGGAAGCTGAGCCCAAGAAAGCTAAAGAAACAGATGTCAAGCAACCCGAGGAGAAGGCTGAATTATCCGAGGTTAAGCTTGAAAAATTAGAAGAAAATAAATTAGAAGCTGAAGCCAAGAAAGCCAAAGAAGAAGCTGTTAAGAAACCAGGGGAGAAGGCTAAGCTATCTGAGGTTAAGCTTGAAAAATTAGAGGAAAATAAATTAGAAGCTGAGGCCAAAAAAGCTAAAGAAGAAGCTGCAAAGAAACCACAGGAGAAGACTAAAGAGTCTGAGGTGAAAGCTGAAAAAGTAGAAGAAAAGAAAATGGAAGCTGAGCCCAAGAAAGCTAAAGAAACATATGTCAAGAAACCCGAGGTGAAGGCTGAATTATCCGAGGTTAAGGTTGAAAAATTAGAAGAAAATAAATTAGAAGCTGAAGCCAAGAAAGCCAAAGAAGAAGCTGTTAAGAAACCAGGGGAGAAGGCTAAGCTATCTGAGGTTAAGCTTGAAAAATTAGAGGAAAATAAATTAGAAGCTGAGGCCAAAAAAGCTAAAGAAGCAGATGTTAAGAAATCAGAGGAGAAGGCTGAATTATCTGAGGTTAAGATTGAAAAATTAGAAGAAAATAAATTAGAAGCTGAGGCCAAAAAAGCTAAAGAAGAAGCTACAAAGAAACCAGAGGAGAAGGCTAAGGTGTCCGAGGTTAAAGCTGAAAAAGTAGAAGAAATGAAAATGGAAGCTGAGGCCAAGAAAGCTAAAGAAGAAGCTGCTAAGAAACCAGAGGAGAAGGCTGAATTATCTGAGGTTAAGCTTGAAAAATTAGAGGAAAATAAATTGGAAGCTAAGGCTAAGAAAGCTAAAGAAGAAGCTGCAAAGAAAACACAGGAGAAGGCTAAAGAGTCTGAGGTGAAAGCTGAAAAAATAGAAGAAAAGAAAATGGAAGCTGAGCCCAAGAAAGCTAAAGAAACGGATATCAAGAAACCCGAGGTGAAGGCTGAATTATCCGAGGTTAACGTTGAAAAAGTAGCAGAAAATAAATTAGAAGCTGAAGCCAAGAAAGCTAAAGAAGAAGCTGTTAAGAAACCAGGGGAGAAGGCTAAGCTATCTGAGGTTAAGCTTGAAAAATTAGAGGAAAATAAATTAGAACCTGAGGCCAAAAAAGCTAAAGAAGAAGCTACAAAGAAACCAGAGGAGAAGACTAAGGTGTCCGAGGTTAAAGCTGAAAAAATAGAAGAAGAGAAAATGGAAGCTGAGCCAAAGAAATCTAAAGAAGCAGATGTTAAGAAACCAGAGGAGAAGGCTGAATTATGTGAGGTTAAGGTTGAAAAATTAGAAGAAAATAAATTAGAAGCTGAGGCCAAAAAAGCTAAAGAAGAAGCTACGAAGAAACCAGAGGAGAATGCTAAGGTGTCCGAGGTTAAAGCTGAAAAAGTAGAAGAAGAGAAAATGGAAGCTGAGCCAAAAAAATCTAAAGAAGCAGATGTTAAGAAACCAGAGGAGAAGACTGAATTATCTGAGGTTAAGATAGGTAAGGAAGAAGTTGCTAAAAAACCAGAAAAGAAAGCTAAAGTGCCTAAAGTTAAGTCTGAAATAGTTGAAGAAAAACAAATTGAAGTGGATTCTAAGAAGCTTAAGGAAGAAGAGGTTAAGCAACCTGAAGAAAAGGCCAAAGTTTCAGAAGTTAAAGCCGAAAAAGTAGAAGAAAAGCAAATAGAAGCTGAGCTCAAGAAAGCTAAGGAAGAAGCTGTTAAAAAACCAAAGGAGAAGGCTGAATTATCGGAGGTTAAGGCTGAAAAAGTAAAAGAAAAGAAAATTAAAGCTGAGCTCAAGAAGGCTAAAAAAGAAGATGCTAAAAAACCGGAGGAGGATGCTGAATTATCTGAGGTTAATGCTGAAAAAGCAGAAGAAAAGAAAATGGAAGCTGAACCCAAGAAGGCTAAAGAAGAAGCTGCAAAGAAACCAGAGGAGAAGGCTAAGGTGTCTGAGGTTAAAGCTGAAAAAGTAGAAGAAAAGAAAATGGAAACTGAGCCAAAGAAATCTAAAGAAGCAGATGTTAAAAAACCAGAAGAGAAAGCTGAACTATCTGAGGTTAAGCTTGAAAAATTAGAAGGGAAGAAATTAGAAGCTGAGGCCAAGAAAGCCAAAGAAGAGGCTGCAAAGAAACCAGAGGAGATGGCTAAGGTGTCTGAGGTGAAAGCTGAAAGAGTTGAAGAAAATAAAATAGAAGCTGAGGGCAAGAAAGCCAAAGAAGAAGAAATAAAGAAATCTAAAGGCACAGCTGAAAGTTCTGAAGTAGAACTTAAAAAATTAGAGGAAAGGAAGTTAGAAGCTGAACCCAAGCAGGCTAAAGAAAAAGCTGTTAAAAAAGCAGAGGAGAAGGCCAAAGTGTCTGAAGTTAAAGCTGAAACAATAGAAGAAATGCAAATAGAAGCTGAGCCCAACAAAGCTAAAGAAGAAGAGGTTAAGCAACCTAAAGGAAAGGCTGAAGTTTCAGAAGTTAAAGCTGAAAAAGTAGAAGAAAAGCAAATAGAAGCTGAGTACAAGATAGGTAAGGAAGAAGTTGCTAAAAAATCAGAGAAGAAAGCTAAAGTGCCTGAAGTTAAGCCTGAAATAGTTGAAGAAAAACAAATTGAAGTGGATACTAAGAAGCTTAAGGAAGAAGAGGTTAAGCAACCTAAAGAAAAAGCCAAAGTTTCAGAAGTTAAAGCTGAAAAAGTAGAAGAAAAGCAAATAGAAGCTGAGCTCAAGAAAGCTAAAAAAGAAGCTGTTAAAAAACCAAAGGAGAAGGCTGAATTATCTGAGGTTAAGGCTGTAAAAGCAGAAGAAAAGAGAATGGAAGCTGAACCCAAGAAGGCTATGGAAGAAGCTGTTAAACAGCCAAAGGAGAAGGCTGAAGTATCTGAAGTGAGGGCTGAAAAAGTAGAAGAAAAGAAAATTGAAGCTGACCCTAAGAAGGCTAAAAAAGAAGCAGCTACAAAACCAGAGAAAAAGAATGAATTATCTGAGGTTAAGTCTGAAAAAGCAGAAGAAAAGAAAATTGAAGCTGAACCCAAGAAGGCTAAAAAGAACGATGCGAAGAAATCAGAAGTGGAGGCTAAAGTATCTGTGGTTAGAGCTGAAAAGACGGAAGAAAAGCAGATAGAATTTGATTCTAAAAAGCCCAAGGAAGAAGCAGTTGAGCAATCTAAGGGACCAACTAAAATTTCTGAAGTTAAGGTTGAAAAAGCAGAAGAAAAGCAAATTGAAGCTGAACTCAAGAAAGCTAAAGAAGAAGCTGCTAAGAAACCAAATGAGAAGGCTGAATTGTCTGAGATTAAGGTTGAAAAGTTAGAGAACAAGAAATTAGAATCTGAAGCCAAGAAAGCTAAAAAAGAAGCTGCAAAGAAACCAGGAGAGAAGGCTAAGGTGTCTGAAGTTAAAACTGAAAAATTAGAAGAAATAAAATTAGAAGTTACAACTAAAGCTAAAGGAAAAACTGCCATGCTAGAAGAGAAGGAGCATGATATTGATGTCAAGAAACACGAAGAAGATAGATCTGAAGAGAAACAAAAGAAACCGAACGAATATATGGATCTTCGGGAACAACGTAGTGCCAAACGTATACCCAGTGTTGATATAAAACTTACCAGCCGTAATACTGCTGTTGGAAGCGACATCAAATTGACTTGTGGTATATCTGGCAATGATCTAACGATACGCTGGTTCAAAGAAAACACTGCCATTGAAAATAGTTCCAAATACAAAATTACCCAAAATGATGGCTTAGCTTGTTTAGAAATAAAATCAGCCGATTTAAATGATGCAACTGTATACAGATGTGTAGCCGCCAACCGAAATGGTGAAGTGGAAACTAGTTGCCTCGTGACACTGTATGATGTACCCACCAATAAATTTGGCACACCGCCAGTATTCACCCGTAATATCAGAGGTATGTTAATCGATTGTTTATTTTAGTTTGTATCTCAAATTTAATTTCATTGATGCCCTACAAATAGTTCAGACTTAACTATACTTTCTTAGACACTTTTAACAAAAAATCTTATATTTATACTATATTGGCTTGCATACCTTAGGGTACCTGAAATACTGTTTATGCAGATTGATTAGTGTGCTCATGTGAATGGTATTAATAGTTTAATTTTATTTTATTTTAAGATAAATAGGAAATTACTAACCACCACGCTATTTTTGCCAGAAAACACCAAATCAGAAACCTTTTGATTTTAATTTTGTTTTTATTTTTATTTTAATTTTTTTTTTTTTAATTTTATTTTTGCAAAAATCAATTTAATTAAATTAATTGAATTTGTTTTTTTTTTTCGTAACACACTCTTAATAATAATAATTTAATATTATAATCGATTAATTTAATTTAAAATAATTGCTCTGATCCACACATATCTATCAATCGATAGTATATCCTAGACAGGTAGGTTCTAAGTATTATTTCCAATAATTTCTTAAGGTCAAGTTTAATTGGTAAAATTCTTATAAAACAAAAAATAAAAAATCGTTTCGTTCGTGTGGTATTGCGTTTATACGAAAAACAATTGCAAGTTTTCGAAATTGCTAACACTCGTAAAATACAATTTACCTTCGTGTAAAAAAATACAAATTAATACAGAAAATAAACATTAAAGTTTGATAAATCGTTGCCGAGAGTCCATGACAATAAATTAATTATAGATTCTTGGCATCTAATGCAATTAGATCAACGATTGATCGATCAACCGTTTCGTAAAATCATTTGAAATTTTATTTTCGAAACGTACGGTTGTTTCAGTTCGTTCGGAACAGTCGAGTCACATACGTCGCAACGAACGGACCGATCGCCGATCACGTCCTTAGGAAAATATAAATTAATTTCAATTTTTTTTACGAACTTCAAAAAGAAAATAAAATAAAAACGAAAACGGAATAATAAATCGAAAAGAAAATAAAAATAATTAAAATAATAATTTCCCGATATATTTATTAAATTATTAGTTGTGTGACCTCGAAATCCTTTATTTAAAGAGTGTCTTTTAACAACTATGGGTGAAACTGAAGGTGAAACGACGGCTGCTGATGCCCGTGGCTCGGAAGAGCCAGAGGCTGCACCTGCCCAGGATACACTGCAGGTGCCAGCACAGAAGAAACGAAAATTGAAATCTCCTACTCCGGGAAGTTTACGCGGTCGTAGTGCTACTCCAATACGCGGTCGTTCTCAGACTCCTTTTACATTGTATATGACTAGACGTAGTGCGACTCCTTCAACATGGCGCAGTATAACACCATTTTTAAAACGTGAAGAAAAGGAGAAAACTCCATTTGAACTGGGCAGGGACTTGAGAACTCTTCTGACATGTAACACTGCTGTTTTTGATCGCGCTCTGGTTATGGATATATCAGAACCCATAGAAGCTCAAAAACCTGTACGTTACATAACCTCTGATCTTTCTGTAATCGATCGTGCGGCTGTAATGGATGTATCGAATGTTGAGGTTATCTATGTAGTCGAAGAATACGAAGAGTATGAAGAAGAAGAAGAAATCATAGAAGAGGTAGTCAAGCCAAAGAAAAAGCCCAAGGGTAGCAGAAAAGGACGTGCTGCACGTAGATCAGTCGAAAAGGATGGTAGTCCTTCAGCTGGCTCTGGTCAGGAACAGGAAGGTGGCGAAGGTGGTGAAGGAGGACTTTCTCAAGAGGAACGTGAAGATAGTGTTGATTTGGATGATTCCGATGAACCCGTTAAGAAAGGCAAGAAGAAGGTAGTTACCAAAAAGAAAGAGAAGAAGGAAAAATCCCCGAGTCCCAAGTTGTCTTTGAAACTAGAGATGGGTGGTGGCCAAAAGGCCAGCAAGAAAATGTTTGAGGAAAAGCAACAACAACCTGCTGGACCGGCTCCAAGACCTCCACCAAAGAAAAGCAAGTTGGCTTTGCAAATGGAAGAGCAAGCCAGGGCTGCTGCAAAGGCAGCTGAAGAGGAAGCAGCTAAAGCTGCTGCTAAGAAACCTGTTGAAACATATGAAGAACGCCAGAAACGTTTGAAGGCCGAACAGGAGCAGCGAGAACGCGAGGAAGCCGAACGTCGAGCCCAGGAGGAGGCTGAGGCCGCCGAGGAGGCTGGCGAAGAGGAGGATGAGGGTGGCGAAGGTGAAGGTGATGAGGGAACTGAAGCAGAAGATTACAGTTCCCGTTACGATGAGTCCAGATATGACGAAGAATCCCGATACGATGAGGAAAATGAGGATGAAGAAATGGATGAAGTGGGAGAGCTGCCAGCTGATACTAGACGTAGCAGCAATTCTTCCGAAGGTTTTACCCGTCCCCATCCAGACGATGAAGAACGCTGGAAAAAAATCGCGGAAGAGGAAGGTGAAGAGTTTATGCAGCAAATGCGAAAATATAGCTTGGCTGTACGAAAAAGTGAAAAGCAACGTGATGAAGAATGGCAACGTTTACGCGATCAAAGGCGTTTACCACATTTTATTGTTTTCCTATCCGATCGTACCGTCGAGGCTGGTAATAATGTGCGTTTGGCCTGTGCTGTTGGTGGCCCCGAGCTTTCGGTCAAGTGGTTTAAGGATGGCCGTCAGTTAGAAAGAGATAACACCCATCGTATTATTAATAACAACAATATTTTAGCTTTAGAAGTAGTTAATACGACCATTTTGGACTCCGGTGAATACTCTTGTGTTATTGCGAACATGAACGATGAAGTAACATCGTCATGCTATGTTACAATTTACGAAGTTTTTAAAGATGAACCCGCACCACCATCATTTAGATTAGTTAAAGGTACTTATTAAAGGTTAATAAATAATACAGAAGCATTAATTAAAAAAGAAAAAAATTATTTTCAGAATATTATCACTTGCGCGATGATGAGCTAACTATTGAGGTACATCTGCACGGTGTGCCCAGGCCTGTTGTAACCTGGTGGAGAGGAGCATTTGAAATCAAGCCTAATGTCAAGTTTACAAAACTTGAGGAAGCTCATGGTGTTTATAAGCTTCTAATCTATAAACCTAATAATAAAGACAGTGGCATCTATACATGTAAGGCCATTAACTCTAGTGGGGAAGCCCAAATAAGTCATACCATAGAGGTGGCAAAGAATCTTCATTATCATGTACGTGGCGTTTTCCATGCCCGAAATAGCATACAAAAAGACATAGAACAAACTGCGAAAAAGGCCATGGAAGAAGCTCTGAAATCGAAGGAAGAATCTGATAAGAAAAGGGCTAGGGCAACAGAGGAAGTTAGATCCAGAGCTCCTAGAGCGTCTCCTGAACCCCTGGTGCCAGCTAAACAAAAATTGAGATTCGCTACACAATTACGTGATCGCATGGCCTTAGAGGGTACAACTGTAAAATTGGTCGTTACAATAATTGGGCCAGACCCAGCCTGTCGTTGGTTAAAGGATGACACCAAGATTGTTTACGGGGAAAATGTTAAAAATCACACTGAAGGCGATAAGGCAATCATAGAACTGAAAAACGTTACTTCTGAACAGTCTGGTGTTTATAAGTGTATCGCCAAAAATGAATACAGTGAAATAGAAACATCTTGCTATTTCAAGGTATATTCGGCACAAGCCGAAGGCGATGAGCATGAACCCATTTTTGCACTACCACTGAGAGGTATTACTTGTGCTACTTGTATTTATCAACTATATGTTTATTTTGAGTGTATATGTTTGTGCCTGTGTGGTGCAATAGAATTGGCTAAATGTAGTCAATCGAAATAAATACTGATGTTCGTTACAATCGATCGATCGATCGAGAAATCTATTGATTTTCTTTTGATCTTTTTTAATGCAAACATGCAAAAAATGTTTGCAATTGTGTCGGTTGTTGTTGTCGTTTCGTGTTTGTGTATGTGTTGCTAAAAATAATACGTACGACGATATATTCGGATCACTTTTTTTTCTGATTTGATTATCTCACATATTTTCTCAATAGATGTTTATCATGCTTCACAAAACGATTTGATTCTCGAAACAAAGATACGCGGCAATCCACGACCAGAAATTACTTGGATAAAAGATCAAATACCCGTTGTTCTTGATGATCGTATTGTGCAAATTGAACATTTGGATGGCATTTGTGAACTGATCATTAACAAGCCCACATCGAATGACAGTGGCAAGTATACTTGCGTTGCAAAAAATAAATTAGGCTCGCAAGAAACATCGCATTCTGTTGTTGTGGATGTTCAACAAGGCTCCAGACGGTCTAGTGTTTTATCCGGCGCCATGAGTGATTCAGATGCAGGTGGTAAAAAGGCTGCTGCTGGCGGTGATAAAGCTGGCAGACCTCCGAAAACAAAGAAGAAGGACGATGAAGGCGATGTAAGTTATGAACGTCGTAGCCGTTTGCCAGATGTCAATCCCAAACAGCAATTATACTTTACAACCTACCTATCGAATCGTTATGTGGCTGTTGGCTCCAAAGTAAAGTTGCAAGCTGTTGTCAGTGGTCCCAATCCTGCTATGAAATGGACAAAAGATGAGCAAAATCTTCAATTCGGTCCTCGTCTACGTAACATGAGTCGTGAGGGTCTGGCATGTTTGGAATTTTTGAATTGCCAGCCTGAGGATTCTGGAAACTATACTTTGGTAGCACAAAATGAGTATTGTAAAATTACTTCATCGTGTCAGCTGCATGTTTACTCGCCGAACGTTTCGACCGATGTCGAACCAGTTTTCGTACGTCCCCTTAAAGGTAAGTGAAGTGAGAAAAAAGAACAAAAACGAATCAAAGAAAGAAATGTGCATAAACAATTTTTTTTTTTTTCAATTGAATTGTGCAACAATTCGTGGCAGCAATCAATATGTTATGTAATATTTTTTTCATACTTTTTCATAGAATCTTATCACTTGACATTGAACGAATTGACTTTGGAGACTGGTGTACGTGGCGTACCAACTCCACAAGTGCAATGGCTTAAGGACAACATGGAAATTGAGAATGCTGGTCGCTTCCATATATTCCAGCACGCAGATGGCATCTGTCAATTGGTTATCGACTGTCCAAGTGAAAAAGATAACGGCAAATATATAGTCAGAGCAGAGAGCACTGCTGGCAAGTCAGAGATAGCTCACCACGTATTGTTTAGGGGCAGAGAACATCATATTGCCGATAATATTCATGGGGTATTTCATGCTGATAAGAATTTACTTAAACCGAAACAGGCTGAACCGGAGAAGCCCAAAGAAGTTGCGAAACCAGAAACAGGCGGTGATGCTGAATCCGAAGAAGGTAGCAAAGGCAAACGTCGGGTACGTAAACCGAAGAAAGATGATGAGGAGGCTGAAGCTTCTTCAGCTTCGGCTTATGCCACTGATACTGGTTCCGAGACGGGTAGTCTTAAAAAACGTGAAAAAGTCATTGGAATACATTTTGCCACTGCCGTTAGAGATCGTGTTGTAGCCGAAGGATCTAAAGTGAAAATATCCTGCTTTTTGGAGGCCAAAGAGCCTCAAGTTAAATGGTTCAAAAATGATGAACCAATACAGAACAGCCAAAAGATTAGAGGTCGCCATGTAGAAGGTTTGTGTACCTTGGAAATTGGCTCAGCTACTTTAGAGGATTCTGGCGAATATAAATGCTGGGCTAGAGATGAAACTGGTGAAGCGTCCACCTTCTGTAGACTTGAAGTTTATTCCGATCCTGGTACTGGAGATGTGCCTCCAACATTTACGCGGAATATTAAGGACACATATCATGGCAAAATTAATGAAGTCCAGTTGGACTGTCATGTACGTGGTCTGCCAACACCTACCATAACATGGGTAAAAGATGGTGTTAAGATAGAACCCAGTGAGAAATATCAACAAGTTGAACATGAAGATGGCACCTTAGAACTATTCATCATGGATCCAACACAGGCTGACAGCGGCAAATACGTGTGCCAAGCTGAAAACCGTGAAGGTAAAGCGGAAATTACACATTTGGTCACAGTGCAGCCAAGACGCAGACGACCAGTCTCGCCAACTAGAGACCGTCCTCCGGCACTGCCTCCATCAGAAACCGAAACCGAAGAAGAAAAGGAAAAGAAACGCAAGAAGAAGCAGGATGATGATGAAGAAGGTGGCAGACGGCGTGAAGTACCACCACCACCAGATTTAAGAAAACGTATATACTTTAGAAACTTCCTATCGAACCGTACCGTCAAGGAAGGCAGCAATGTTAAGTGGATGGTTAGTATTGATGGACCTGACCCTACAGCACGTTGGTTCCACAACGACAACCTCATCGCTTTTGGACCCAAGAGTAAATTGTCCATGCAAGATGGTATTGCTTGGTTGAATTTAATTGGCGTCACTGAGGAGCAAAGTGGTCAATATACTCTAAAGGTTAAAGGTTCTGAAAATGAAATTGTATCCACTTGCACATTGTTTGTATACAGCACAAGCAAAGAGGAGTTAACAGCTCCCACATTTACAGTCGGCATTAAAGGTAGTATATTTTGCTTTTTTTAATAACTTAAGCTTTATCACCATGTGCTGTACCGAGTGTTCTTGTCAAGTCATATGTATGTCCAGGTTCAGCTCCAGATATGTTGAAATGCATTTAATTTCTCAGTTTAATAAGCATAACAAATCACACACTTATTTTGTTAGAAGGGGCACTTTTCATATTTGTATTGTTTGTTTGTAATGTCGTCACATCTTATGTTTGTTTGTCTTCTATTCGTTTCATTTCACATTCCTTAGATGCATATCATGCTCATGAAAATCATATCACTTTGGAGTGTAAAGTATCGGGTAATCCCAAACCAAAAGTTTACTGGCAAAAAGACAATGCATTATTAGCGGAGGATAGCAATAAATATAAATGCCTAGAATTGGCCGACGGCTCATGGCAGCTGATTATAGAGAATCCAGAAAGAAATGACACTGGCCTATACACTTGTTATGCCGAAAGTGAAAGTGGCCAAATGAAGATAAGCAAATTTTTAGACATCTCCGACTATATGAAGAAAATTAGTGAACGCAGGGCCTCCAAGTTATATCAAGACGAGGAAAAACAAGCTGTTAAAATTGATAGAGATGAGATCGATAGCAGCATGGAGAAACAAGAGCAAAAGTTACGCTCAAGAGATGCCAAATTTAAACTTACCGTTGAAACACCCATGAAGCCTATGCTGATGGCATCAGGCACAAAGGCTCAATTAATTTGCTATGTGACAGGCTTAATAGAAGATGTCTATTGGTTAAGAGGCAATGAACGTGTTACCAAAGATTCTCGACACAAGATCTACAATATTAATGGTGCTTTAAGCCTGGAAATACACGACGCCCGACCAGATGACACCGGGGAGTATAAGTGCGTTGTACGAAATAGCCGCAACTCGACGGAGTGTAAATGTAGTCTTACCGTTTATGATAGCTCAAGCGCTGAAATACCATCCAGTTTTTCGAGTCCAGTGACAGGTAAGATAATGTTTTATGAAACGTATAAGCTTAAATAGCTAACAAGAGAGACTACAGTCTTCCGATTAATGCTCAACAAGTAAAGCATTTTTCTTTAGTTAAGGCTCTGCAGCAATGCAAATACTCAACATTTTTGAACATTATTTTTAGCAACTTTTGATGCCGAACGCTGTGAAATTATATTATCGTGTAAAGTTCATGGACGTCCAGGTGTAACCTGGATACGTGATGATCATACTATTTCCAACAATCGGTATCGTGCTATTGAAGAAATTGGTGGTGTACGTAAACTCGTAATACGTAATCCCATACCCGCGGATTGTGGTTCATTCTCATGCCTGGCAGAGACAAATGAATGTATTGAATCCATAACGAAAACCATAAAAATAGCCGATCTAAAGAAACTTATGACTGCAGCAGCAGTAAATGAAATCAATGGCTATTCACATGACAATGTAACTGACGGTAGAGAAGAATTCACTAAAATGGAACAGGCTAAAGGTAATGTTTTGCCCACTGCGATAAATGAAAGCCATTTGATGACGCACAGGAAACCTTTGTTTAGTACACTTTTACATGATCGCACAGTACCCGAAAACTCGAATGTACGTTTAACGTGCAGTGTGGTCTATGATGGTTGCACTAGCATCGAATGGCTTAAGGATAACAAGCCTTTACCGCAAGATAATCGATACCAGACCATATTCCATAATGGTGAAGCTATGCTAGATATTTTCTCAGCTCAAGTAGGCGATAGTGGTCACTATATCTGTCGCGCTAGTAATGATTATGGTGAGACATTAAGTCACAGTCAGCTGCGTATATATAAGCATTATGAAGATGCTCTACAGCCAAGCACATTTGTTCAATCCATACGAGGTATTTATAATAATGGAAGAGTTAGTTCTTTAAGCACAGGGGATTAAATTCTGCACAGGACATCAAAACCATATCATTTAAGACATTGAATGTTATATGTTGTTTTGGTTAAAGTCCAGTGTTATAATCATCTTATTTAATTATTTTTTTGTATATTTAGTGATAGTCTTAGAGATTTTAATAAAATTTTTATTTATTTAGACACCTATTCTCTTAACGAGAATCAGTTGGTTTTGGATTGCCGTGTACGTGGCAAGCCACGTCCCGAAATACAATGGCTTAAGGGTACAGATATGATTATTCCCGGCGAACGTTATATACAAATCGATAACGATGATGGCTATTCAAAACTGATTGTACTAAATCCCACTGAAAAGGATTCGGGTCTATACGCTTGTGTAGCTCGCAACGAAGTAGCTGAAAACAAAATTACTCATCAAGTTGACTTTAAAGGCCGCGAACACTTTACTTTGGAGAAGACACTTGGCTTCTTCCATCGTGATCCTAATAAGCCCCATTTGACCACACCTTTGGGCAATCAAACAGTTTGCGGTGGTGGTACTATTGCCATATCCGCTGAATTTATGAAAACACAAACACCCATTGAGGTTCAATGGTTCCGAGATCGTACACCATTGGCCGGCCAACCAAATGTTAAGATTTTCTACGAACAAAATGTATTCACTTTGGCTATAATGAATGCCCAGCCTGAAAATGAAGGCACCTATACATGTCGCGCACAAAATGCCTACGGCCGCATTGAATCACATGCAAATGTTGATGTAGCTGTAGGTGTACCCAAAGATGATCGACCACCGTTGTTCCTTTCAAGACCCGATACAGAAATGAAAATAGCTGTAGGCGACCCCTTCTCCATTTCGTTCAGGATTGCTGGTGATCCCAAACCAAGATGTAAGTAACAGAAAAAAAAAACTAAAAACTAAAAAATAAAAATAAATTATTTTTTATTTAAAAAATGTATTTAAATTTATTATTTATTTAAAAAATAAAAATATTTATTTTTTATTTATTCTTTCACAGTGACATTCTTGAAGGGCACAAAGGATATAACAAAATCTGATCGCGTTAGCAAAGAGGTATCAGATGATTATACCAGATTCACAGTACAAAAAGCGCAAATTTCCGATTCCGGCACATACTTTGTGGTAGCACGCAACAATAATGGCACTGACCGAATATTCGTAACTGTTGAGGTAATACTTTTTTGGTACAAAGTTCTAAGTTCTAAGTTTATTTTCTACTAGTTTACCGTGTTTGTGCAATTAAAATGCTTGTCCCTTAACTGTCAATTATTTATCGCTATTAAAAATTTACGAACTTTTCTTTTTATTTTGCTATTTCTAGATCAAAACCCCTAAAAAGAAAGAATAAGCTACACAGCTTGCTTAAAAGCTTTAGCATGCATGTACTTGCCAATACACGTTTAAAATTTATAGAAAAAAAAGAAAATAAGAAAATATTGTTTTTAATTTAAATTTAATTTTTATCATAAACAATTATTATTTTAATTGAAAGCTTTTGCTATATACATACATATAAACTGTAAAATGTCAAAAAAAAGAAAAAAAACTAAAACCTTCTCACATCTGTACTTAGGTAATGCCTCGAGCACGTTCTGCAACTCCTTCGGCCTCACGTTGGGGCCTACCATTAGGAAGTTTTCCCGACGTTTCATATTTCAGAGGTAAGTTAATCTTTTTTATATATGTACATAAAGTATATATGTATGTACTTTGAAAGTGTAATTAGTCGTGTTCGTACTTGTAACTACATTAAGAAAAGAAGAAGAAGAAGGAGATCTAACATCTATTTATTCTATCGTAAAACAAGTAAATGGGCTTTACGGTTTACTCTCCTTCTATGACCTATCAGTCAACTTGATAAGGAATATGTTTTGTTGTTTTGAGATTTGTATCACTCTATATACGGGCACAGTTTGATAACGTCGTGACATTTTGAATAAATGATGATTTTCGGCAGAAAAAACTCCTTATTTTTAGTCCAGTAATATTCTAGGTAGGACTTTTGATGACCCTCAAAATTGACAATCGTTTTATAAGATTTACAAGTCTTGCCACTCCTCAAATTCCGAAACAGAAGGTAATGCTAAGTCTGCAAAACATTACTAAGTAGGAATATCCCAGAAAATAATTTTAATTATCAAAGTTATGTATCAGGATACAGAACACTCCATTCTTCACAATGGGAGCATTAGTTAATCATTTCATACCAACGCTGAAGTAAAGCAGCTATGCCCTCTATCACTAAAACTATTCACCATGGAGCTGGATGATATAATGAGCGAAGTTTGTTCAAAGAGAAAGGGAATTCCATGGACTCTTTAACGCTAACTCGAGGATTTGAAATACCTGGATGATATTTGTCTATTCTCGCATATGCCAGAAAAATTAGAAGACCTGGAGAGATTAGCGCTTAATATTGTACTTGAGATAAATATCAAGAAAACCAAAGCTATGAAAATTAACAACGTTAGCACAGAGAACATCCTCTTACAAGGCCAACAAGTCGAATGCGTAGAGAGTTTCTGCTATCTAGATAGTACGGTGACAACCAATGGCGGCGCAGAAATAAAGGTGAACAACAGGCTATGAACATATTGGTCAGCTGGTCTACGTTCACCTGGAGTAGCCTACTCTTTTGATTGTTCTTTTTACATATGTGGTGTGATCGTTCATATTTTGCCTGAACCTGAATTATGCGCCAACACTTCTTTGAACATCACCAAACGACTCTTGTCATGGTAATAGCTAATAACTTACACTGAGTGTAACGCAAAGCATGCCATGTCCATGACCTTGTTAGCCGACTGAAAAACTTACACCTGAACATCGCCAAACACTCCTGCAAAATGGTCACGCATTCGCGCTTATCATTGAGTGTAAGGAATACCGGTATCGAGCGGATAGCTTTATCACATCCAAATATTCATGTAAAATGTGATGTACTCTACAGCTTAAAGCGACCAATATTATGTATTTTATTGGCTATTTCTAACGTGACGACTTCATTTGTATTAATACGACCACAACGGAACTCAACAAGCCACTATTTACACTTAAACTTGTGGAAAGGAATAAGCCAAGTATTTCTGAAATCTTTCCTTATGTTAATGTTTACGTTAAAGTAACTTCTTATTTTTGAGGATTTTTTTGAACCGCTTGCTTAAAAAGCCAAACTAGTTCAGAAATGGGACAGTGTCGAAATATACAAATTTACGAAATTATCAAACTGCCTTCGTCTAATCAATTTTTTTCACATGTTGTGTTGCTCAACTTTAATCATCGTACAACTTATGTTTGTATGTATGTATTATATGTATGTGTTTTATATGTATATCTTCTATTCAATGTCCCTCATTACGAAATTACCTTTATTTTAAAAGTCCGAAATTTATTTTTATTATTTTTTTATTATTTGCAGATAGTTACAGGATTATATACATAAAATGATTTAAATATTTTTACAAATTTATATGCAACTATAGATACAAAGAAAAATGAAAGCACAGGTTCAACCCTGGATTATAACTTTTTTTTGCAAAATTTAAATTCAACACAAATATAGACAATTAATTGTATTTACAAACATATCTACATAATATCTATTTATTTTCCATTTTATCTGATTATTTTTTACTACATACATACGTATGGTACATAGTAGCTCACGATTGTATTATAAACGTGATTTGAAATTTTGTCATTTCAATATTTACTTTTATTTTTTATTTTTGCATTATTTTGTAATTATAAAATTCGTCTGCTTCCAAAATGGATTACGTCACTCTAATCCAGGTATACATTTATGTTTCAAAAACATACGTACACACACACACAAATAAACACTGAGTTAGTATAGTACATACAAAGATACATACATACATACAAACATATTTAATTAAAATAATAAAAATAAAATGTTTCTCCGGGGAAAATAAAAAAAAAAAAACAAATCCAAGAGTTTTATTTATCTTTTAAGTAATTAATTATCAAAAATGGTTGTGATCTAATTAGGAAAAACTGCAATAAAAAAATAAAATTAATTTTAGAATATAAGTTTATATGTTCGGTTGGGATGGTTAGTCTACAGCCTGTTGTTGGTCTTGATCACCAAGCACTTCGATCTTATGCGTGTTAAATTCAGCTTGTAATACCAACGATGATCGCATCTTCTTCCACTTGGACTACCCACCTGTGTCTCGATATTTCCTGTTTGTATTTTCCGGGCTCGCTGCAGTATTTTCTTCAATTAGACTGAAAATCGCTAGCCAGGACATTGGTTGTATTTTCCCCGTTCACGCAGACGGCAACTTAGATTCAGAAAATTTTAGCAGGTTTTTCACGTCAGAAATTGGTAATATAACAATGACTTAATTTTGAACGATCTAAGTGTGTACATACCAATGAAAATGTGTAAGTGTACTTTCATTCTCAGATCGTTCAGTATTATTCTATAGGTTTTATTAAGACTGTAGGTATTCATTTCAAGCTAGCGATTGCGAAAAAGTGGAAATTCTTCAATAGAATGTTTGACGCTGTTCAGACGTAATTCGAACGAGTTTTTGGTTCGTTCTATAGTTGTATACGAAAAATTGATCTCAATCACAACACACAATAATAAGCCTTGTCCGGCGAGTTGTTTCAATTTTCTTATAATCGGGATTTTTCCGACAATGCGGATCCTCCGAAAGTTCAGTTCCTGTATTGTGGTTTCTTCATTATCGTTAAGCATACCGATTCCATTCTTGTTCTTGTCAATAGGTTTTCGTTAGAGATTCTCTTTAGCCAGAATATTTTCAAGATTATGCGACAACATCAGTTGACAAATGTTTGTAATATTCCTTTGAGGACTTTGTTGAGGTTTCAAATTTCATAACCTTGGTGCGAGTACACTGTTCGATATTTTGATCTTCGTCTTTAGACTATACTCATTTGAGCAACATATTTTGCAGAAGATAAAGAATGAGCTTCTAGCCTTGTTTATTCACAAAATTACATCCAAAGCGGCATCCCCATTCCCATTAATCATACTACCAAGTTATTGAAACATGCGAACACTTTCAACTTCCTTCCCAGATATTTGTAGCGGTATTTATTCTTGTCTAGATGTTTCGTCTTGTTTATTTTGATGAGTAACGCAACTTTTTTTCTCTTAATGCACGATCATCTGCATAGCGGAGAGTTTATGAGATAGTGAGCATATATCATCAGCATAATCTAGTGATTCCAGACGTAGTGTTTTATTTAGCAGGGTTCATCCTATTCCCCTTAGGTTGTCCCTCGAAGTGCGGACCTCAGCAGCATCAATGGATGATAACAGACATTCCTGACGTGTCTGTGAGAGAGATTTGAAAAACTCAGATGCTACACCATTATGCCAAACTAAGCATTCGAAGACATCGTAGCTTTTGCTGATAATAGAGATTATCTTTTCCGGAATTCCTATATTTTGCATTTCCGACCAGATACAAAATCAGTCTATGGAATCAAATACCGCTTCAAGATCTATGAATAGCATTCATAACATACTACAGATTTTTAAACAATATCGGGTAACGCGCACCAAAGAAGACTAAGCTGGGTCTGTCGGCCAACAAGATCATGTTTAGAGTTTTTGGTTAGTTTTGTAAAGTAAATGATGCATCTCATTCAGCACCATACAACTTTCAAAATAGTGGTTTTCTTCATGTTAACGTGCACCAAAAAAAAAGATTAGGTGGGTCTGAGGTAAGCAAGGTAAGAGCTACAGATTTCTGGTTACCTTGAAAAGATAAACACGATCACCAGTAAATATTTTTCAAATGATTCTCTTCTAGTGAGGACAGTATGCTGGACGGGGTATCAGTTTGAAGCTTGACTCATGGATTTTTGCCACAGTGATTACATATGTGTGCACTTATGCATCATTATCTTAATGGACCAATGATGCATACATATGTAATCACTGTGGCAAAAATCCATGAGTCAAGCTTCAAACTGATACCCCGTCAAGCATACTGTCTAGATTTTTCTTTTGCGATTATTTCCTGATTTTAAATTAAGTAAAATGGCTGGATGTTTGAAGATTTGGTTCAAACGAAGACGTCATTATTGAAACAACCTTTTTTTTCGAAGAGACTTGCTTTAGTTCAGTAGCATTTCTTCACTAGCATCTCTTACCAAGCTTTAAAAGATCTTCTACTAGAGTTTACCCTTTCTACATCCAACTTCAGTTTCAAATTCAAATGAGTTCTCGGTTAAAGCATTTTTATCTGTGTCTTTTTTCTGTGTAGCAGAATTAAAACGCCTTTTTCCGCTAAAATTAATTTTACTCAAGAAGTCACAGAATTATTAAGCTGCCTGAGCAATTTAACACTCTAAACAAATATTTGTACTTTGGCCTAAAGAAATTTGGTTACCTACAGAAGAGCAAAAAATTATATTTTTAAGTAATTATTAAGAATTTCCCTATTTAGATTAAGGAAGTCCCATTTTATTCCAAAATCTTCTGAAGATCATTTGCAAGAAGATCGACTAACTCACTTGCTTTGTTTTATTAGATCCACCGGCTGCCATATCAACAGAACCTTTATTGATAGATGCGAGTCCCACACATATAAGTTTGTCTTGGGGTAAACCACCCAGTAACAATTCTGCACCGGTTATTGCCTATAGAGTAGACGTTTGGGTGGTTGGCCATGATGGTGGAGCTATGTGGAAAGAACTTGGTTTTACGCCCATAAACTCATTCGATGCATTTAATCTTAAGCCAAATGTTGAATATCATTTTCGGGTAACGCCTAAAAATCGTTACGGCTGGGGACCTTCGGTTCAAACATCAGCACCATTGCAAGTGGGAGGTGCCGAATGTCTACCCGAATTTACCACAATATTACCAGGTCAAGTAAAGGCTTTACTTAATAAAGAGTTCGCCTTGGAAGCCGTATTAAGAGGCAGTCCGCGACCTGACGTCGTGTGGTATAAGGATGGTTTACGTATTGGCAGTAATTTGGATAATGAACGTATTAAAACCAGAAAAATTGGTTCTACCTGTAGTCTGATCATAAAACAAGTTTTAGAATCGGATGCGGGTCGTTATACTTGTGAAGCAACCAATTCAAAGGGTAGAGTATCAACATTTGCCCGTCTTCAAGTTGTTGCAGATCCCAAACTATATGAAGCTGACCATCGTCTTAAAGAAATTGTTCGTAATGATGATATAGCCAGTTCGGGTGATACTTTGCCTATATTTACCATGCGTTTAAGAGATCGACGTGTTCAGGTCACCTATCCCGTACGTTTTACCGTACAAGTAGTGGGCCATCCTCAACCAGAGGTTACTTGGTATAAAGATGATGAGCTTTTGGAATCCAACAGACGTTGTTTAATCAGTGAAGACAATCAATTTCACACTTTGGAGTTGGCCAGTGCCACACTAAATGATAGTGGTATTTACACTTGCACGGCTAAGAACGAATTAGGTTCGGTGTCATGTCACTGTTCTTTGATTGTGGATAAAGGCATTAGAGCATATATATCGCCTGAGTTTTATATGCCTTTGGATCCAATTTATATTGTACAAGAAGGTCAAGAGTTACGCCTATCCGCCAAAGTTGAGGCATATCCAGCAGTTGGTGTTTCATGGCATCGTAATGGCGTTAAGTTGCGTCCTAGTCGTCGTTTGACTGCCTCACTAAGTACTGATGGCTTTGTAGAGTTGTTGATATCTGAAACAAGCATACGCGATGCTGGTATTTATACTTGTGTTGCTTCGAATGCTGTTGGCAAACAGGAGAGCTTGTGTCGTGTGTGCATAGAGCCGCTAGAGGAAGATGTTGCAAGTTCACCGATTATTAAAACTACCCCAGCTATAAAGACTAATGATATGCCGTAAGTATATATTTTTGTAACTTTTTGTTGTAACTTAATTTCCATTAAAAATAAAAAAAAATTAATTTCGGAATAGCATCATATGTCATAGCATTTTGTATTCAAACTGGAAGCAACTGGCCGATTACCATTTTAATATATTTTTTTTTTATTAATTTTCAGTTATTCTAAAGAACCTTTATTTGTAGTCAAACCACGTTCCAGTGAGGCTTTTGAAGGTGATACTGTTATTATCTTCTGCGAAGTTGTTGGTGATCCTAAACCCGATGTAGTTTGGCTCAGAGACTTTTTAAATGTAAGTAGAAACCTTCTTTTTTTGTATTACACTTTTAGATAAGCGTCCCAAATATAATATGGTTTCTCAAAAAAATATATTAACGATTTTTTTCCAAATCGATCGTAAATCTATGGCATGCCTGCTGTGCCGACTACTCACTCGTATCATATTGAAATTCTCATGTTTTCAATACTGAAAGCACAATGAAACCAAAATTATTTTTTTTATTCCATATGAGATGTTTTTGAGATTTTGTTTACATGCAACGTATATGAGAAAACTATGAATCATTTTAAACGATTTATTTTGTGACAATGTGGCATATTGCAAAGCTTTTAAAAGTGTATGTAGAATTCATGTATGTCGCACATTTGGCTCATGTTAGATACTTTTACTTGCACGTATAAGTAATCTACAAGGGCCGCCCCAAATTAGCAAAATTATCGCATATATGGCGGCGGTGGTTTAAAAGATATGTTTTAAGTCTCATAGCGCCACGTTGTTTAGTTTTTTTTTTTTTTTAAACATAAAAAACGATCTTAGTGAGTTTGAAAACATGAAATGGTCTCAGTGCAATCAATATTAAAGCTAATCTAGAATCTATTCTGGGGTAGTTTGTCACTTAATTTATAATTATAAAATATTGTGTGGCAAAGTTTAAATGAGGCTGCACGACGAACACCGCAGTGGTCGACCAATTGAGGTGAAAGTGCTTGAGTTAGCTGAACTGATAAGCGATTTAAAAAGTGTTTTATAGATATATACATCGGATATTAACCGGATTTGCTTACAATAGAACAAAAACCACGTTGTGAACTTATGCCCAATAAGCAGGTTGATGGAGGTAGGAGCAAACCCAGTATACACAAATGGATGAATAACCGGAGAAGTGCGCCCGCTCTAGCACACAATTTTCTGAAATGTCACTGTGATCAGAAATCCATATAAAGTGTACACAAAACTGCTGAGAATGTATATCAAGGGAATCCGTCCGTCTCTTACCAATCTAGAGTTGACCTTTACCGAAAGGGATCTAATCACCGCTTGGCTATCAGAGAAGATAGAGATGTCAGTTGCCGGAGCTCCACAACTTATAATTAATACTTTGGCCTAAAATACGCTTCAATAATCAGGGTTTCAACCACGAGGCCTGGTTTCTATATCTAGTATGGGAAGAGGGTTCAAAAATGAAAAATAACACTGGTCTACAAAAAAAAAAAACAATTTTCTGGACTTTGAATAAACCTCTATGGAACATAATGAATTTAATGCGCTGAATTCAAATCCGTTTACAGTTTTTTTCAGTTTTTTTTATGGGCGTGGCAAATTTTTCGCCCAAAAGATAGTAGTTTTGTCAATATATTTCATCGTAACTTGAAAACGACTTGACCGACATTAATGCAAGAACCAGCAAATGTTTAGGAACAAACATATTCAACAGCTTCGAAGTTATTCATAACTTAGTTGAGAAAAAAAATTTTTTTCGCGCAAAATTAGAGCAATTTTTTTCTTCAAAAAGTCATCAAAAATTTTTCAGAATGAAAATTTTATATGTTAAGCATGAAAATCGGTTGACTATTGCTGATTTTATTCAAAATTTAATGCAGGTACCTAACTTTGACCAAAGTTTCCCGAACAAATTTTTTCTTACAAAATTAGTGGTTTTTTTTTCAAAAAAGTTATAAAAAAATTTTTGAATATAAATTTAATAGGTTCAGATGGTAATGTTAACATCATTATGATTTCAGATCTGCTGGTGTTCATTAGGAATGCAGCAGATCTGCTGAACAAATTATAGACCGGAAAGTGCCGAGTCAGAGTCATTATAATTTATTGCAGCGTTTGAAATTAACAAAAAAAACCCGGATTTGTCGGAGAAGAAAGTGTTGTTTCATCAAGACAATACACCAGTTTATCCAAACACTATGGCGATGTCAAAAATCTATGAATTACAGTTCGAATTGCTACATCAATTCAGCTTATTTTGCTCTATTTTCAAACTTAAAAAAATAACTCGATGGTAATGGATTGGCCAACAATGAAGTGTGGAGACAACGATTGATGGCTAAAAAAGGGTATCGAAGCTACTGAATGTCGCTGGGGAAAGTGTATCGAGCTAAAAAGAGTTTAAATGGGGAAACAAAGATATTTTCCCAAATTTGTTGAGTTTTTTGTTAGGTCGGCTAGTTTTGAGACTGATATCTGCTATATATATACATATCTATTATATCCTATTGCATCTTTTATCACTTTAACTGCCATAACCTTCCCACCCATAACTACATTAATTGGTCTTCCCTGTACTATTAAGTACAACACTAACAATGTGTCCAGTACTTGCACAAAATTGTGCGATTGCGCGCATGGCCAACAGTTGTCGTCAGTCATGTTCAGTTAGATGGAACAAATGATATTTAGTTTGTATGAAAACGTTTACAGAAGTGGTACATGCAATTGAAAACAAAAAACAAAAAGCGATTACTTTTCCAAAACAATTTCAAAGTCAAGTTCAAAAAATTTATGTGGAAAACAACGATAAATTTATGTTAAAAAAATAATAATAATTCGGAAAAAGAATAACAGTGAATAATTAATTTATTATTTATTTACACAAGGAAATATGTACCTTAAGTGGGCTAATTAAAAAAATATTTTCTTACGTACATATGTACATATTTGAAATATTAACAAAGGCGTTAAAAAAGTTATAAGACCGTCGAAAATTTAATAAAAAAATTCAGTTTATTTTTAGTAATAGCGGTTAACGGGAGCAAAACAAAATATTGTTAATAGTTGTGCGTGTGTGTCCCTGTAGATCGAAAATTTAAAAAAAATAATAATAAAAAATAAAAAATATAAAATAATAAAAAAAAGTTAAAAGTATTTATACATACGTATGAAGTATTTTACAATTAAAAAAAAAATAATAATAATAATAAAAGCTTACAAATAATAAAACAAAATAACAATTACATGCTTTGTTAATCCCAAAAGGTAATACAATCTATAAGAATTGCAATGTCCATATTTTATTACAAAAATATGTGACGTATTTTAACCAAATGCAATACTTTTATTACTCCCGAAGCTATTAATTTAAAAATAAAACGCAAAATATTTATATACGTACATACGTGTCTGCTAAAAAAAGAACTTTTATTATTTCTTTAAAGTGCGCACAATAGAATGCAACATAATAAAAAAATAATGCACTAGTGCATAGTAAAAACAAAATTTATTTACTATTTGCTTACCCTATAAGCAATAGTTAAACACATATTCTATAGGGTCCGCCATCTAACGTTTTTTTTTTCAACTAGTGCTTATTTCGTGAATGGTAATACTTAGCTCATGTCTGATTTGACAGATAATTAGTTTTATCCTTCCGCTGAACGAATATGGTTGTGTATACGTTTCGCTAAGTGGGTCTGCGATCGAAAAAATCATCTTTTCAGATGAAGCTCATTTTGATCTTGGCGGGTATGTAAACAAGCAAAATTCTCGCATTTGGGGCACAGAAAACCCGCACGCATACATTGAAAAGCCGATACACCCAAGACGAGTCACTGTTTGGTGCGGATTTTGGTTCAGAAGCATAATTGGGTCATTTTTCTTCAAAAATGAGCAAGGAGTGGCCGTTACAGTCAATGGCGATCGTTATCGGGCCATGTTGAACGAATTTTTGTTCACAAAAATTGAAGAGGAGGATATTAGCAACATTTGGTTTCAACAGCATGGGGCTACGTGCCACACAGCCGAAGCTGCGTTCGATGTTTTGCGCCCTGCTTTTGAAAATCGCATTATCAGCCGCAGAGCTGATGTCGTTTGGCCAGCTCGGAGCTGCGATTTGACACCGTTGGGCTATTATTTGTGGGGTGACGTCAAAGATAAGTGTTACGCCAACAAGCCAGAGACAATTGACGCTTTAAAGGACAATATTCGTGAAGCCATTGGTGAAATACAGCTGCACACAATCGATAATGTGCTTAAATTGGCTACTGTATGGCCAGCCGAGGCAGCCGTTTGAATGAAATTATATTCCATTATTAACCGGAAGGATTGTACTTTCAAATAAAAAAATAAATTTGAGAAAATATTCAGTAGTTTTTTTTTATAGCATTTAAAAAAAAAATTTATTTGGCGGACCCTTTATTAAGCCTAAAGAAATACTTGCTTTATTTTACTGGCGCTGCAGGCTGTTACAGACCTTAAGAAGAATTTTTTAATAGATCTCTTAGGGCTGTTACAGACCTTAACAAGAATTTTTTTCTAGATCTCTCAATCTATAGCAGCTTCAGGCTATATTCCTTAAAAACTTGCCGTAGTCATTAATTACAGCCTCCTTCCAGCGCAATTTGGGGTGGCCTCTTCTCCTGAGTCCTTATGGCTTATTTTTGAATAATTTTCTGCATACCTCGCCTACATCTATGTGAATGACGTGCCACCGTAGCCTTTGCACCTTTATTTTACAATAATTGGTGCATCTTTGTACAAGAGATATAGCTCGTGGTAATAGCGTATTCCCTCTTTTCATAAATGTGTTCAGCATCCTCTTGTCATTTTCAAACAATATACACTAGAGTCGTCTTATTTTTAAAAATATGAAATTACACTGTAACTCCCCCTAGAAATGTTCTCCGTAGCCAAAAAATGCTTCCCTCTACCTACGAGGGTGGGAGTACTGCTGCCCTCCGTTAAGCTGTTTATTAGACAGAAGTACTTAATAGACGCTGACAGATTTTGGGCGGAGGTGGAATCTTGCTTTATTGCTAGACTCACCCGGCCTAGATTAGATAGTGGGCGCACCAATCAATTGTTGCAAAGTTTGCATTCACCGGCGAATGATTTCTGTCGAGGTTGTAGATCGATTGAGAAAGAGACGAGTGTGGTCCACTATATTTGCCGGTGTCCATCTCTATCTCCTTAACTTAGTTTGCTCACACTTGGCTCACTCTTTCTCAATAGCTCATACAAGCTAATAATTACCCGGAATGTGACCAGGGACCCAAATGAGACGAAAACAAAACTGTCGTGAGAGTATCCCAAGGGAGCCGCGACAATCCCTAACTAGCCTAGAGCCGAAAGTCTTAACGACCTAAACTTCATAACAAAAAAATTGCAACCTAATGTACACACTTAGGTATCATACATTAGTACCGGCAGTATTAAATTCTTATGTAAAGGGTGTCCAAAACTGAGGTATTATTTTAATTTTAATAAAAAAAAGACTTTTTCAGATATTAATAATATTTTTATTTAATTTATTACAAATAGGTTCCGGTTAAAAATGTCTCTTCAGGCTCCCAATCTTTTAACAAAATTATCAATCACGTTTTTCAATAAACTGTTGTCAATGATATCTGCTCGATAATGTAGGTTTTAAGCTCTTGAAAAAATACAAAAAACATATAAAAAAATATAAATATGTCGAATCGCAAGATCTTGGTGGCCAATTTATTCCTCCTCTTTTTTGCCATTTTTAAAAAAATGTGTTAATAATAAAAACACGTTGTTACTTCGTGTAACGTTTTATATTAACTAACCGGAATGTATTTAGAATCTGAAAATAAAAATTTAGAATAAAAACAACAAGTAGAGAAAATAATGGCAGCAAAATTAAAATGATACCTCAATTTTGGACACCCTTTAATACCATCTTTGTTTTTCAAAAGATCAAAAAGGCATTGACGTATCGCTTTATTCCATCTGTCACGTTTTTAATAAAAGTAACCTTTGATCCCAAGTATATGAACTGTTTGACAGCTTCAAATTGCCAATCTCCTAATGTCAAAGTTGAAATTTTATATCGACTTTCTCCTTTTGAGAACATAAATATGTATTTTTAGTCTTGTTGAGATTATATGTTGATGTTTCTGACGAGTCCTATGTCTTCCGCAGCCTCTACTACATTGTCAACAGAAGTTTGCATTGTTTGTCAGTTTCTGGTGACAATATCAATGTGATTCTCATACCCCAGTTGTAGGTTCTTCATATGTATTGTACCTGAAATATTAATATTGGTTTCGCGTGTAATCATCTCCTGACAAGGGTTAAACAAGTCACTCGAAAGCCCGTCCCCCTGCTTGAATCCTCTAGCTGTTGCAAAAGAGTCGGAGCTAAAACCATTCATTTTGATTACGGAAGTAGATTCATTGAGGGTGTCCCAGGATACTAAACTCTCTTTTAATTTCAAACAGCTTATCTCTTCTCATCGAGTCATACGCTTGCTTAATGTCAATGAATAGGCGGTGTGTATCGACAGAATACACGTACATTTTCTCCAGGACTTGCCTCATATACCTTTCTAAAGATGTTACACTCGTAAAATGTAAACATGTAGCATTTTTGTTATAAAAACTAAGCTAAAAATTAAAAAACATTTTTGATGAATTATTGGATCTCGTCAATATCTGATGATCTAAAAGCTTTCACAACATTTTTTCTGTTCGTTTTAGATAAGAAAAATGGCAATATTTTATGTCAACACTTAAATTATTGTCTATTAAAAGGGCAATTTTTTTCTTCAGAATTGTAAAAGCTATTCAATTTCAAAATCAATGTAAAAATTAATACAGTAATTAATTTTTACCTGAGGCTTAAATAGCAGGTCACATTTTTTTTAAAGTTCAATTTCTATTTAAATTCTATACAAAGATTCATGGTAAAACTGATACTAATTCATTGTTGACTTTGCTATCAACCAGTACCCCACTGAGGAATTTTTATACAGAATAATGCTGTAGCTTGCTAATCGTTACTTGTTATTGCCCTGAAGGAAATGTCAATGATATATCTGTCTTGGTTGGTATTGTCTTGGTAACCAGTAGATATTTAATATGTACTTGTGAATAAAAATCCCTTACTGATTGACATTAAAACAGTTGACTTTGCAGTTTTTATGTGGTTATATTGAGATATAGGAACTAGCGACTCAATAGTATTTTTTAGAAATTCTAGTCTATATTTTTAGATTTTATAGGAAAGGTAAATAGAATACTAAAGAACAAATGAACCCCATACACCAAAAAATGCCGAACGTGGGGGAATAGGCCAAAAATAAGGCTTTAATAAACCAGTTAAAGAATTGAGCGGGCACATAAATCTGGGGCGGTACTTCTCTAGCGTGTAATAATGATACTAACCGTAGAAGATTGTCTGATTCTGAATTCTCCACTACATCGCTACAACTACAACAATAGTCGTAAAAAGGAAGCCACAGAGTACTATTTGTATGAAGCATTCGAATCAATTTCTAGTACATCAAACGAAGTACGACAACATATCCCTTCATTTCATTTATAAAGGCTAAACAAAAACTGTCATGCCTCGCTGACAGTTTTACTAAAAAGTTGTGAAAATTATCTCCCCTTAAAGTGCCCCCCAGGGTTTTTGTAATAAATCTTTGTCTATATAAGGATTTAATTTTTTTTTTTAAGTCTTATATATAAAACTGAGTGTGCGTTTGTATGTATGTTTATTTGTGCCTAATAGACAATTAAAAGTCTGCACCAATTTTCTTAAAATTTTTACAGTATCTGTCTGTGTGTTTGGAAGGCGCTATAGGCTTATAAATATAAAAAATTCCAACTGGGCGGTATCACACCCTTACAATGTAATTATATATTTATCTATACTTACTCGTATTCAACTATTCAAAATGGTAACAGTAAGAGTCACTAAATTTGGTCCAAAAAGTTCCATCGTTAAAAAAAAATCATTAATCAAAATGAGGGCATGGTTCCTTCTAAACAAACTAAATATTAATTTTTGTATATCTTGGGAACTGTTAAAGCCAAAGTTTCTGAATATGGTCTAAATGACTTCATAGTCAATGCAAATTATTGGTTAAAAATTGGGCGGAATTGGGCAAGTGGGTATTTTAACTTTCATGCAAAAAAAATATTGATTTTTGTATATGTTGAAAACGGTTAAAACAAAAGTTTCCGAATTTGGTCTGAATGACTTCGTAGTCAATGCAAATTATCAGTCAAAAATTGGCCAAGTGGTTATGGTACCTCCCATGCCAAGTGAATATTGATTTTTATATATCTTGAAAACGGTTAAAACGAAAGTTTCTGAATTTGTTCTGAATGACTTCGTAGTCAATACATATTATCAGTTAAAATTTGGCGGAATTGGACAAGTGAATATTGAGTTTTATATATCTTGAGAACGGTAATAGTAGAAGTTACTAAATTAATTTCAAACAACGTCGTGATCAATACACATCATCAGTCAGTAACTGGGCGAGATTGGACAAATGGCCAAAAATCAGCCAAAAAGAGGGTATTGCACGAAACACATTGGTTAAAAGCTATATATGCATGTATATACGTATACTATATATAAATGAATGTGTTTTGTTTGAAGACTGTATACAACTAAAAAGCAGAACCTCTCTGCAAGAAATTATAGTCTCAAATCTCAAATGTTTGGATTCGGACCGGAAGGGAACAAAGTTGGGAAAAAAAATTTTAAAAATGTAAGTAAGATAACATTTAAGATAATAATTAGCATGGGGTTAGTAAAGCACGCCGGGTTTAAGGTAGTATATATATGTATATAATAATCGGCTTATCTGAAAGACCCATAAAATTTAATAAAAATTCGTTAATAAAAATTTCTATTTATCACATTTGCATACACATGTATGTATATACATATGTAAATTGCTATGCAATGATTACAAGTAAAACATGCTTTCTGTAGTAAAAATATTAATATGTATGTATGTATACATATCTACCTATGTATGTATGTATGTATCTCTATAATACATACATAGCGATAATTTCAAGTGGAATCAATATTGTTTTTGGCACATTATAAGGACAATCACCCATTTAAAAATGTTCAAAGTTTAAAATTTTGTAAGTTTTAATAGTTTTTTTCACTTACGACAATACGCACATACATACATACATACATACATACATATGTACATATTGTACACGTTTCTTTGTTGCAAATTGCTTTAAAAATGATTCATTAAATATGATTTTATTACAGTTTATTTAATGTTATTTTTAATGCCATATAAGATCAATTCAATATGAGCAAGTACTCGTATGTACAAAATATATTTTACAAAGAGCACATTATATTTGCAATACAAACATTGCATACTCATATGCACATGTTTACATATGTATATACTAATAAAAGACATATGTGTTTATGTATATGTTATGCAGAAGTAAATATGTATGTATGTTGGGCCAATAATAATAATTACATGTTTTGTATATAAAAAGAATACGAAGCTACCGATATAAAAACAAGCAAAAGGAAATAAAATTTCAAAATTAACTAATAACAAAAACAACGAACTAACTGTTTTTGAATATATAAAAGTGAACTGGTTATAATATGCTTGTGCAACTATTTTTTTTTTTTTAGACATTCCTTTTATATTTGAAATGACATTGATGGCGGTATACAATGTAACAAGTATCAGTATCTAATTGTCTAATTATTTATTTAATTAATTTAAAATATGCATAAAAATGTTGCAAATTGAAGCTCTTTTGATATGTATATACTTCTGGATGTTGTTCACATCGACAATAAATTTAAAAATAATTTCACTATGCGTATGCAAATTTGCTTTAGAGCTATTAAATAAAACATTTCGATATATTTTTGATCTCATCGAATCTGATGAGGCTCGAAAAATGCTTCGTTATATGTAGCTATTGATTCGTAATAGTGAAACATTTTTATAACGCAATTTGAAGAAATATGAAAAAAATCGTTATAACTAAGGTTCTTATCGAAACTTTTTTACATACTATTTACGCAAGTTTCGAATGCAATCATCAAAATATTTAACGAAACTTTTCTTTTCTTAAAAGTTAATTTTTCTTTATTCTGATTTCATTATATAGAGGCTTTTGAACGAATATCTCGCTATGCATTGGCTTTACATATGCACTTGTAAACGTATTTAGATTTCGTTGTGTTAAAACCGGGGCTTTTTCATTTTACTACATTCTAAGTTCGTTGCACAGAGACTTTTGAATGAATATTTCGTTATATAGAGGACTTGTAGCTCAGAATTTCTTCGTTATAGCTATAGTGTATTTTTAAAAACTTCGCAATAAAGAGATTTTTTAAAGGGACTCAGAAAAAATTCGTTATTTTGAGTTTTTCGTTATAACGAAGTCTGTTATATCTTTATATATACACTGTAGATGTATATTATAATAATTCCATAACATTTCATGGAGGAACGTGGAAACTTATCTCAGTCAATGAGCTGCATCCGATTCTATTGTAAGACTCATTGAAAGGGACCTTCAGTTTAACGCCGGCTCCGAGAAGTTTTTGATAGTAGTAATACTCATAACCAGATACTAAAGGGTCCGCCAAATAATTTTTTTTTTTTTTTTTTTTTGAAAATGCTATAAAAAAAGCTACTGAATATTTTCTCAAATTTCTTTTTTTATTTGATAGTACAATCCTTTTGGTTAATAATGGAAAATAATTTCATTCAAATGGCTGCCTCGGCTGGCCATGCAGTAGCCTACACGATCGGTCCAATTTTTAAGCACATTATCGATTGTGTGCAGCTGTATTTCACCAATGGCTTCACGAATATTGTCCTTTAAAGCGTCAATTGTCTCTGGCTTGTTGGCGTAATACTTATCTTTGACGGCACCCCACAAATAATAGTCCAACGGTGTCAAATCGCAGCTCCGAGGTGGCCAAACGACATCAGCTCTGCGGCTGATAATGCGATCTTCAAAAACAGGGCGACAAACATCGAGTGTAGCTTCGACTGTGTGCCACATAGCGCCGTCCTGTTGAAACCAAATGTTGCTAATATCCTCCTCTGCAATTTTTGTGAACAAAAATTCGTTCACCTCGATAACGATCGCCATTGACTGTAACGGCCACTCCTTGCTCAAAATGGCTCAATTATGCCTCTGGACCAAAACCCGCACCAAACAGTGACTCCTTTTGGGTGTATCGGCTTTTAAATGTATGCGTGCGGGTTTTCTGTGCCCCAAATGCGACAATTTTACTTGTTTACATACCCGCCAAGATCAAAATGAGCTTCATCTGAGCACATCGCACAAATTCTGCAACATTACCATGATTTTCAAAGTAATGTCGCAATATACCACAGCGTTGTTCAAGCGCATACACAACCATATTCGTTCAGCGGGAGAATAAAACTAATTATCTGTCAAATCAGACATGAGCTAAGTGTTACCATTCACGAAATAAGCACTAGTTAAAAAAAAAACGTTAGATAGCGGACCAGACAGCTGATGTTATGAGGTGATACTGCTTTTTTCTTTTGCAGATAGTTTAGCCCAGTTGTACCAAGTACCTTCTGTTTGGTAGGCGGTTGAACTTTATACCTATAGGTTAAACTGGTCCTTATATGGCACAAATGTTAGTTCATGTTTCTCTTGGTTATGCACTCCGCATAATATGCTTAAAAACATAAACAAAGTGTTAACAAATAATACCGTTACTTTATATTTTAGTTTTTTATACTACCGCATCAGTGGCCTCGGTTATTTATGGGTTAAAGCATCGTTCTTTGTTCGCTGACATTCATCATCCACTAAAATGTATTATACAAAATTACGTTTTCAAAAAGTTACAATTTATGGGGCTAATAAGGGATAAATTGAAAATTTTGGGTTCATAGTCCATTCCTAAGAAACAGGTATACAGTATATCTTTGGAACTATGAGAGTCTTAAAACTTTCAACAATATATTCTGTTATCAAGGTACACATTAAATTAAGAAATAAAATACACAAGAATTGTTGGCGTGGCACCTCCCATAAAAAATTATTTATTATCATAAATCTCAATAAATATATCAGCTGGAGACGTCGTTTTAGCAAAAGAACAGATGGGCAATGTAGGATAGGTATAGTTATGCTCCAATGTAGGATAGGTATAGTTATGCTCCTATGCGGCTTACAACTCGACTCGGTTGAATTTAAGTTTCAGTTGAAATTTTACAACTGCTATTGATGATTTGTAAATTTTGGTGTTTTTAACAGGTTAAGTGTTTATCGAAAATAAAAAATTTTACAATTTTAACTGACACGAGTTGTATGGTTTATATAGGTAAATAGTAGCAGTAGTTTTTTCATAAGTATCATAATATATATTGCTTTGAGTTATAAATTGCTTTATAGGTTTAATGTATAATATATTAGTAAATGTAATATATATTCTTTTTTTAGCCTGAATATTATAGAGACGCTACCCATTTTCGACGAATTGGCGAAGGTCCTGAATACCGTTTGGAAATACCCCATGCTAAACTAGATTTTACTGGTACTTATTCGGTTATCGCCTCAAACTGTCATGGCGAAACAAAAGCTGTAATTTCTCTGCAAATTTTTGCCAAAGGTAAGTATAATTTGTTTTACTAAAAAAAATTAATTTTCTTTATTAAATAACGTTATTTTGTTTAAAAGTTAATGAAAATATAAATATATTATATGTTCTCAAATTATTACGAATAGCCAAAGTAAATCTTTGACAAACGAGGAAACACAACTTCTTTCCAAAAGTCTTCGGCTGCCCCTAAAAGACTGGCAACAAATTCCATATCTGCTTGCACCCAAACATAATGTAAAGCACCATTAGTATCAAATGTAGGACTGAGCACACAGTACAAAGCCTTAGTGACATTTGCCATATACATTTGTATTTGTATCTGAGCCATATATTTAGGTGCTATTGTTTCTCTGCCCTCTAAATATTTTTCAAATTCTTCATCGGTTTTAGGTGCCTTAATTTCTACAATATGATCGTCTGTTATGCCGTCAGGTGCTGCACATATATAGGGATAATTTTCATTTAACAGTAGACCACATTCCTGGTAGGTTTTATTCTCCAGCTTTTCTGTTTGCTTAAGTATAAAGCGTTTATGTTGTTTTAGTTGTTGTTTTTCCTCTATATTGTTATCACGGTTCTTACAAAACAAAGCTTCCAATATTTGTTCATCTTCAATGACATCTTTGCGCGAAGCAATACGATGAATTAACGAGCAACGTAAACGCATATATTGCGTTTCCAACCAAATAGAGCTTTTATAGTTTGATTTTGAAATTTCCGATAAGCGATCAAATAAACCCTGTTTAGCTTGATCTTCCATGTATTGTGTAAATGTGACAGTATCTTTAACGCCATTATTTGTGGCATCCAAAAACACGTGGTGTATATATAAAGGTTCGAATTCGTCTAAGACTCCTCGACAATGTCGGTATAATGCTGAATCCCTTAGACCCGATGATTCCATTTCATCTAATATATGTTCTAAAAAAGCAGCACCTTCTAAATCAGTCATGGCTGCAGCCTCTAAATCGCCCTCTATTCTCAATTCATCACAAGCGAAGAAATCTCTAATACGTATTGGTTCTGGGCGACCTTCATCGATAAGCGATTCCATCTCATGGCCCCAAAAATCATGAATTATTGGCGTCTCTGTGTTTGTTTTGCGATGTAGCCAAAATACAAGTGTCAAGATATGGCAACAAGATTCTAGAATAAGAAAGGAATTAAAATGTGAAATGAATAAGGAAATTAAGGCATTCTTTGTATGGTGATTCGCCATATAGGAATTTTATTTACCTTTCCCTGAGCATTGACTGCATAATGCCTCCACTATTTCTTCCTTTTTTGTATCCACTTTAAGGCTAACGGATATGTGAGACTCACTGGTAGGCGATAATACTGCAGTGGCTGGAAAGACCAACGCCTTCACATCTGTTATTTCGGCCACTCGGCGTACTTGTACATAGTCCACTCGCAGATCTAAGTCTTGAGCCTGTCTATTGCAAATATAAATTTGATTAAATATTTGTGTAAATTTACTACTCTTTTTAGTAAATATTTACCTTGTTTGTGCCAAATGTGGATTTTTGGAAGAGACTTTGGCTATAAATGAAAATATGGTTTCGCTCTGAATGACGGGTATGCTATTTATACCCGCTTTATGGAAACCAGGTTCCAAATCTATTTGCATTATAATTAAATTTATTATAAATAATAAGTATCCTATTAGGAAACCTAAAAGTTTTTCTTAAGCAAATATTTTCAGAAAAAAAGCCTATTCTATAAATGAAATAAAGGCAAAGTTGCTTAATAACGTAGTAGTACGTAATAGTTGTATAATATTGTATGAAAAGTGCTGCCAAATCAAATTATTTTGCAAGAGTTTCTATATCTAGGTGGCTTGTGTCTTTGATAAAAATATCTTCCTTTAATATTGTTTAGTCGTGACAGAAGCAAAATCAGTATTGCCAGGCAATAATTCTTAAAATGCACAATTTAATTGTTTATAACGAAGTACTGTATTTTTTATTTTTTTAATTCTAGATATTCTTAAACAAAAACCAATGGAAAAGGGATCAATTCGTTACGGGTAAGTGTTGTAAATATTACAGTTCAGAACGTTTATAACGAACACATTGATAGTGAACATATTTTGTTGTATCACTCAATGAATTTTCATTGATATTGCTATGTTTATAACAAACTATGCCTGTAATGATCTAAATTGTAAGGCCTATTCGCGTTCGTTTTAACACTGTTCTACTGTATATCGAAATATTTTTTGTAGTGTTTTAGTGGTATTTATTAAATTCTTGTAGAAATGTTGAAACATTGCCACGTTTTATACGTCATTTGCGCAATTTACGCTGCTGTGATGGCGATGCCATTACATTAGAGGCCCATGTAGAGGGCTTACCAGAACCTGTTATAATATGGGAAAAGGATGGCCGTGTTCTACCGAGTGGCAAAGACTTTGAGATGACTTATGATGGCATTAAAGCCATTCTAAGTATACCGCGCGTTTACCCCGAGGATGAAGGCGAATACACTTGTGTGGCCAAAAATACAATTGGGCGTACATTATCGTCGGCCTGCATAATTGTTGATGTACCCGAAGAAAAGGAAAACATGATTAATAGTCAGTTATCTCGGCCAACAGCCCTATTATCAGGCACTTCCACACCACTCTCAACACCACGTTCTACACCCAATAGAAGTTTTTCACCTGCGCGTAAATTATCATATCGTAATTCCATAATTGATATCAGCGAACACCGCAGCGGTCATCGTTTAACTGACAGCCATCATGCCGTATCTGCACCGAAATTTTTAGCCATTCCCAATAGCCGTGTGGTGGAAGAGGGTGATAGTGTACGATTCCAATGCGCCATTGGTGGACATCCTATGCCTTGGTCAACCTGGGATAAGGATGGCCTAATTGTTACTCCCACCACACGTATTGCCATTAAGGAAATCAATGATTTGCGTTATTTAGATATTGATGAAGTCACTTTCGAAGATGCCGGCTTGTATCGCATTACTTTGGAAAACGATTATGGTCGTATTGAAGCGACTGCTAGACTAGATGTTATTAGTAGTTCACGTTATTCAAAATCTCCTTCGGCTAGAAGTGTAAGAGCTTCGTCTTCAAAACGTAATGCTTTCATACATAGACGTTTAATGGGTCCATCAACAGCCATTGGTGGTCGTATGGCCTTAGCAGCAGGCTTTAGAGGATCTTCAGTGCCCTCATGTAAATTCTATCATAATGGCTTGGAGCTAGAGGAAAACGAAAGAATTTGTATAGATCTTTTACAAGAAGAGGCATTTTTGTTTGTCGACTCTGTTACCAAAGAAGATGAGGGTGTCTATACCTGCATAATAGAAGGTCACGACCATGAACCTATTGCCACCTCAACAGTGATGAAATTTTTAACACCCACGGAAAATGAACGACCGCCAAAGACTGTTTGTGAAATTGTGCAGCCTCTGCCCGATATTGTCGAACGTTCGGAAGGTGAAACTATCGATTTATGCTTTGAACTAAAGACCAATATGCCCTATACATACTTGTGGAGTCGAAATGGTGATCTACTAAAGGAGTCTGATGATTTTAAGTAAGTATTACAACTACTTATTTGTATCAAGAAATGTTAACTTGTTATGATGTTAGCTTACAAGAGATATCTCAACCAATTCCGAAGTTTCATTTAATGCGAAAAATTATTTACAATTCACTTTCGTTTTTAAATTGTTTATTTTTTAATAATTTTATATTTTTTATTTGTCTTATTCATTTAGTTACATTGATCATGGTAATGGTTTTCTCTGCTTACGCATTCACGATGCATTCGATTTGGATTCTGGTTGTTACATGTGTACAGTAACCACAAGCGATGGCATGCATTGCTCCACTTTTACTAATTTAAATATTGGGCGTAACTCTGAATACTGCGAAGATAGTGGTCTGGCTATAATGAAATCTCCACTGCCGGTGGTGTCAGATTGTGGTGGCGATAGAGCAACGTTTTGTGCTAGAGTTTATCCGTCAGATGCACAAGCCGAGTGGTATGTGTGCGGCCGTAAAATAAACGAAAACGATGATGATTCATGTGAATTTACTGTAAGTTTTTGTTTGTTTTTTAGTTACGGTTTTATTTATTTTTGGCTTTTTCTTACGCAAAAGTATGTGAATGCGTTTATTAAATAAACGATATCTAGAGCGACTTGTTTGCACACTAAGGACAGTGTCTTTATATCATACTTACTTTCCTAGGTGTATAAGCGAAATGACAAATTTTGCTAGGCTTTAGGTTTCTAACTGATTACTATTTAAAGCCATATGTGGCTTCATCACTTAAACACTTTTTGTATTTCTAAAAGTTCAATTAGACGCGCATGACATGGTGTCGCCGAATTCGGACCAGTGAGCGAATACATTTCGACCTAACTGCGTAGGAACATAGAGCATCGATTGATGCAAGGCTGTCCACATGGATATTAATATCCGAAGGTTCGAGATTCAATTTCTGAAAACATTTAGGGGCCCTATCGATAGCCGTTATCTTCGGCCTGGAAAACAGTGCAGGCATTGGGCAGTCTAAGAAAGACCGAGATGCCAAGTTCATCAGAGTAGAGACCCGATTCTGTCCCCGTCACTTCGTTCCGAAGAACGAATTCCGTAGCCCAATCGTCCCATAGATCCTATCGAAATTTGGGGTAGCTACCGCAACGCTTCAAGATCGGCCTGTTTATTCATCGTAGGATGACCAATGAGAGCGTGCCACAGTCGGTCTGATTCCTTGCAGAAGAAACATTGACTCAAAACACCAGTTGTTTTTAAAAAAGGAAAAACAATCATTGGTAAATATTATTCAGGGTTTTTGGACATATTCAAAATTGGTTTGTAGCAAAAGCGACCTCAGCCAGCAAAGAAAAAAGTATTATTCCTTTAAGATAATGAGCGCATGTATAGTTAAAATGGCGGATATCCATTAATTTGCCTACGAATTGCTACCCTGTTCATCATATCCTTCAGATTTAGCCACTATTTCTAAATTTAGAAAAATGACTGAGTGTTAGGTAATTTAAAAAACGTTAGACTTAATCTCATGAAATTTAAGGAAACTATGTTGAGTAATAAAATGCCTCTTTTCTTAGAAACTTAAACTGCCAACGTATTTTGATAAAAAGTTTTAAGAAAATGTATACGAAAGTATGCTCAATATTACAAACTAACTCTTAAACCGAAAAGACCAACAGTTGTTGTATGTGAATCATCTCTTAAACAAAATCACGTAATTACCATAAACAACGATAACAATGCTTAGGGACAAATTTACACACAGTTATTACCCATCATTGGAGGAGACAACGTACTTCAGCAAAAAATTGAATGAGAATTTTTATTTTTATTGAAAAATATTTAAAATTTAAACGAAATTTATTTAACAAATTAATGTATGTATGTATGTATGTATGTATGTATGTATGTATGTATGTATGTATGTATGCAAACACACATCCATATTTACAAAACTGAAAATATTATGTTTGCCAAGATCAATAACTTACATACATATGAACGCATATACTATATTATATTCAACCATATATAACGTAGGGTGTGTGTGTTTTTGTATCCATCAACAGCACAAGAAAATCGAAACCAAAATATTAAGCTGAACTTTTTATAGCGCCAGTTAGTATTCAAATTTAACCATAATAAGTCAGACCTGATCACTTAAGTTGTGAATATTGATTGTAACGATTGATGGTCGGTCGGTGCCTTGTCTATAAGATATGCATCAACAAATGATTGATAGTGAAATTATTTTGTTCTAAATACCTGCTTACAAAAAAAAAAAAAAAATGGTTAAAGTATGATAGACAAGTTGTTGCTTAAAATTTTTTAACATAAATTTAAATAATAACATAAATAAATTAATTGAAATACGAGCATACACATGTAGTAACAGTGTTATCAGTTTTTATCAAATTTATTACACAAAACTATTTAGATAAAAAAAAAATAATAATAATGACCGAAAAAAATAAACAACACCTAACGGCCAATTCGACACTTTCAAAAGCAGTAATTGATGTTTATGAGAATAAAATAGATTAAAAATAAAAACTGTTCTCATATTTGCTACTAAGCATTGTTAAATTAAAAGAAATTCCTGCAAATAAGGTGTTTGTTACTTACTTATATGCAAAGAAAGTAAATAATAATCAAAAAACGAAAAAAAAAAACAAACTTAATAATTGTCTTTCTCACTCGTCTGTCGCTCTCTATTGCAAAGTTGAGAGCAACAGTTAAATTGCTAAGCAAGCCAAGAAAAAAATAATGATTATTTACCGATGACTTGATTAACGCTTTTAAGTTAACTAAATTATACTATTAATTATTATTATTATTTTTTTAATAAATTGAATTATCATCGAACTATTTAGTCTGGCTCAACTGTGGACACTCCTGTACAAAGCCGTTCGTCTGCTAAGTCATTACTAAATACGGCTTTAATTGTGCATCGTTTGCTGATTTATAGCATACTCGTACTCACCTGAGACTTTGAAATAATTTGTTCGCTATTTGAATTACTTATACGAATTATCCCGTTTACATGGCATCTATGTAATTCGTTTTGATGGTTCTTCTTATTTTTCTCAATATTATTTATGGTTTTTTAATTGGCAGTAAATTGTGCCCAATTGTGTGAAAATTGTTTTTGTAACAAAAAGAAATTGTACAAAAATAATGCAATGCATCAATTAAGTGATTTAAAAAATAACCCCCTAAATAAAGACATTTAACGTGAATAAAAATGGTTAGTAAACTAAATAAACACATTTAGCATGGACAAACACTTAATAAAGTTTAGAGATTGCTTTGGCTTGTATTAATCTTCAGGCTAATTGAAACGAAATTACTCGAAATTTACTTGATGCGTTCATTTTGCAATTAGGTAATTCGGCTCATAATTGGCGCTTGAGTTATGAATGAGAGAGCGAACTACGGGAATCAGAATATCGAGGTGTCGATGCTCTTTGCAAAGCTTGTGTGGAAGCATTTAAATGTGGAATGAAAGTGAGTCCAACGTCAACTTTCAGTCAGATAACAATCCCAAACACACCTCACGTTTAGCGTGATCTTGACTTCAGAATTAAGACTCTAAAGTGCTTCACTAGCCACCTCAATCCATAGGCCCAAGCCGATAGAACATGCATGTCTTGAGGACAAGCATGGGTTCTTTGAACGTAAGCAACAACCAATCTATGTATTAGAAAGACCGATTGATTGTACGCTTAAGAGAGTTATAAACTAACCTGGTTAAAAACTGCGAGTGGGTCGATTTTAATGCACACAAGAACCAATGTTATTTTCTGATACATAGATGTGGTAGTGATGATCAGTCGAGTAATCTATGACTCAAGTGTGGTGCTATTTCGAAACAGTGCAAAAAATATTTCACTCTATCTGATCTTAATATTTACAATAGTTATGTAATATATCTAACCAATATACAGAAGAGGGTTTAACTTCCTATTGACTGTACCAATTCATTGCGGCAGCTTGTTTTTCTATAATATCCGTTTGTGATTAATTGCCCAGTGTATCTCACAACATATTACATAAAGAATTCGTTCTTCTGCCAAAGTTTCCTATTACTACTAAAAAAAATTAAATCAGGTGCCCAAAAACATTATTCATCCTCTCCTCCTTTCCACAATCTATTTTTCTAGCATCAGCACAATGCGCTAAATGAGTAGACTTCACCCCCTTCTAAAATGAATGAATTTAAATGAACTTGTATCATGGCTGGGGACAAATATTTTTTAATAAATTTTATGCTTAATCTATTTCATTGTAACAGCTCTTTTAAAGGTAATTACTATGACATCAAAAGACAGTTAAAGTACCGAATATCACCTCATTCTGATTTAAGCAGAAAATAACGATTTTTGACAGGTCAATTATGAAATTAACCAAATTTCACGCTGTGAAAAAAATAAACTTAATAATTATTGGGGTGACCGAAATCATAAACAGGTTTTAGTATAGGCAATTGAAAGACTAATTTCAGAATTGTGATATGTACTTTAATTAGAAAATTATAATGGGTAGATAAACGATTTTAGGATTTATGAACACTAGGAGCGATGTAACTGCACAAGTGGATGTCATAGAGACTCTAAGATCTAATTTAGACTCTAGAAAGATAACCTTTCTTATTTTCTTGGACTATAGTAAGGCATTTGACACAGTGAATCATACGATGTTTATAACTAAGCTCCGGAAGTTATTTGATTTTTCCGAGACTGCATGTAATCACTTGTCTTCTTATCTTAGACGTAGATCTCAGGTTGTTCTACTTTATACAACCAGGGGTGGCCACTTTTATTTTGTCTTTTTATTAATGATTTGTCGGATATTCTTTCTAACTGTGATATTCATATGTACGCTGATGATGTACAACTATATAAATGCACTGATGTCATTGATATCATAAGTTGCATTAATAACATTAATGATGATTTGGATATTATCAGCAAATGGGCAATGGCTAATGGACTTTGTGTTAATCCATCTAAGTCTAAGTGTATTCTTTTAACAAGAACTAGCGGGACTTTTAATGTTTCTTACCCGATAATGATTAATGGCAAACTTATTGATATTGTAACTTCGGCTTCAAATTTGGGTATAACATTTAATAACAAACTTACATGGAAGAAACATATCGGCGTTGCAGTGGGAAGGATTTGTAGTATGCTTTGTAACATTTCGGTTGTCAAAGATTCAACACCATTTGTCATACGAATGCTCCTGGCAAAAACTTACCTTATTCCTACTCTTATATATGGTTGTGAAATCTTTGCGAATTGCGATAATGAAGGCCTTCTCAAATTTAAGGTTGCATATAACAACATAGCTAGGTATGTTTTTCTGAAGAGTCGTCAGGACACATATCCTTTTATGCTAATCAAATTTACCATATGACCTTTGAAAACTTATTGAAACTTAGATACCTGATTTTCTTACATAGAATTGTCATATCCCAACAACCTACATATTTATACGAAAGAATTATATTCACTAGATCTAATCGTGGAAGAAGGATAATTTAGCAAAGGTTAAGAAGCCTCTTGGCGCAACGACAGTTTTTCATCTATACAACAAATCTTTGAAACTCTTTACCAAGTCATAATCAGGACATTGGCAACGCCAACGCTTATAATAGGGAGTTAACTAGATTTTTGCAGAGTAATTAGATATCTTTATATGTTTCTGATGATTCTTCGACTTAAATTTTGTTAGTACTATTATGTCCTTAAATTTAAGAGTTTTTTATGATTTACTCACTAACACTATAATTTATAAGACATTAATCTTGTTGTGTTAGGTCTCAAATGAATAATAAATGAAATAAATAAATAAATAAACAAAGAGGAGTACTTGTCTTTTCTAATCATAAAACATTTCACGGCGTACTGCTTTAAAATTTCGGCTATGGGCACACATGTAGTGATGCCAAGTTTTCTGCTTGCGAAAAACAGCATTACGAAGCTATGTTAACAAATTTTGACTAACTCTTCTTGATAAAACCTGTGTAGCCTTGTTAGGCGAGTCATTGCTGTAACTACTATTTGTTTTCTTATCGAATAAAAACACAACAAAAATAAAAAAAATAAAAAAACTGTTGAGTTTTCTTTTTGAAATTATATTTTCCAGTTTTTTTAATTTTCAAATAGCACTCATAGTTAGTTGTGCGCCAATTTTACGATCGTTCAGTGTTCTATTTTTCATCATTGAATCGATGCCATGTCATCATCCATATTCACTTATTAGACAATTTCAATTAAATTTATAACAATTGTTAAATATTTTTTTTTAATTCTTGTGTATTTATTTTTTCTTTTCAAAATAAAATTACTTAAACGTGTATGTATTTAAAGAGTGTTAAGCTGCAGGTGCTTTTTTTTATTTTTGTTAAATAAAAATGTTGAAATGCACACAAAAATAAATGTTTAATTAATTATCAAGAGTATGCTTTTGTGCTTTTTTTATTAATAAAGTGTTTTAAAATAAAATATTTCAGTTGGAATCATCAACCACAGATGGTATACGCATTTTACATATAAACAATGTTACCTTGACCCACAGTGGTGAAGTACAATTGGTTGTAACACATCCCGGAAAGCCTTATTCATCACTAAAGTCCTATACATCATTAGCCGTTATACCCAGATCTACATTGAAATTAATAGACTCCTGCTCTTCAGATTTAGAAGAAGATTTAGCAAAAGATTGCCATCGCAGAAAGGAACGTTATACGCAACAACCGGCCTACATATTAGAAAGACCTAGAGATTGTACGGCATTAATCGGAGGTTGTGTTCGTTTGAGTGTCATATATGAAGGAGTACCAAAACCTCAAGTCAATTGGTTTAAAGCGGTAAGTTTTTTGCAAAAAAACAAAATTGGCACTAACGGCAAATGGCAAGCAAAGAATTTCATTGTCAATTATACAAACAAAATTTGACGTCAATGCTACGAGCTAGTAGGTAAAGTGTGTACCCGCCGTATGTCTGTACATACGAGTATCTAATTAAAAATTACTTGCTTGGCTTTGCCTTTTATGGTTGTCGGCGGTATCGAAGCGAACGATAACAGCATCTCAATTTAAAACTGAACAAGGAAATATTTTGTTTTCTCATTTGAAAATAAGGGCCTACATACACGTACCTGTTCAACAAATATGTCACACATAACTTGTAAAACATAGGTGGGAATAGTAATGAAATGAACGTTTATTGTATATTTGTATTAATTGAAAGAAAGAAAATAGTTGCTTTATTGTTTTTGTTTTAAATGCCGTAAATTTTAATTTTATTCAAAATTAAATCAAAGTTTGGTGGGTAGGTTTTTAAATGAGATTAACAGTGAATTCCTAAGCGAAAAAATTAGTTCAAATAATGGGTTACACCTTAAAATTGAAAAAAGAGGTACAAATTGAAAGAAGGGATATCATTTATTCGTTATAGTTGTCAATACTTTTTTTAATTAACACATTTTAACAGCTTTTTAATTGTTCAACACGACAGATGTGCATATTTACTTAGCACTACTGTATAAACATTTGAACAGTAGAGATAATTGTTTCGAAAGGCTTGGGACAAAAAGCTCTATATCGTTAGCAAATCTTATTTTAATACAAAATTTATATTATTTTGTGGCGTTGTGGAATCCTAAAAGTATTTTTATAACGTTTAACCGAACGGGTTACAAGTTACGGATAGTGAACAGTCTTTAGATATAAAGATTAGCTGCGAACTAGATGCAATTTATTGTGTTGACCGTATAACGCATTTAAATGCAAACGTTTCTCAATAAAGTTTGATCGTCTATCAGGCCTTTAATGACAGCAATATTTTTTATTTAAATTTACGTATTTGATCTTAGCTCAAAACGTTAAGAAGCTTAAGTGAAAGGGCAAAATATAAATGACACAATAACGCGCGAACTGCAGAGAATTTTCGAGTGCGGACATGCGAACAATATTGTTAATGAGCTCAAAATCCAATGTTGTTTATTGACTCATAAGCTCTAGTCTATATATTAGAAATTTGAAAGCAATTGATGTTTCGGACAAAGCATGTCGAAAGAAACATTTAATTTTCTCAGTAAAATAATTACTTTATTTCGTCAAACCTTATTACTCTATTCGCGCGACCTATACTCAACCAAAAGAGAAACAAAATACGCTAGTAGGTGATCGAACTTTACTGATTTATAAGACCATCGTTGCAATGAGCTTGTGTATCACTAGTCTATCGATACTACAACGTAGAAATCTTGTAATAATGCTTGTGTAGAACCGTTTGTGATAGACTTCTCAATGGATCGCGCAATGTACATTACATACAAAAATCGTTTTTAGCTGCATTATTTGTATGTATACTTGCACAGGTCTTTCGAGCGTATGTCACTCTAATTAGATTTAAATCAGGGTCCATAAACCTAACTGCTTCCATTATTATAATGGCTTTATCTTGTGAAAAGTTATATACATTTAAAAATGAGTGAAAATTTTTCTATTATAGAAAAGGTAAGAAAGTGCCGCAGGCTGCTAAAGAATTTCTGAAGTTTACGGATGTTTTAACTAGAAATGGTTTGCTCGGTTTAGATATGATAACTTTGATGTTTAAGATGCACCTCGATCATGGCAAAAATTAAGAAAAAGCGACACATAAACAGCGTGAATGTTACAAAGTGTATCCAAAATGTTTGGGCGTCACTTGAATTAACAGTGAAAAATTTAATAGACCTAATTTTCATTAACGATTCACTTCAAAACGGATCTAAGTCGAATCATCTCTGATGCGATCTATTACGAACGATAAAAAGTAAATCACGTACGACAAAAATGTACAAGAAAAAAATTATAAATGAAGCAAGGAAGCTTGGCAGAATTAACACCAAGAAAGGTAATGCTGTGTGTCTGGTTGGATTGGAAATAAATTGTTCTTTATGAGTTACTACAACCTAGTAAAACAATTGATTCTGATGTTTACTGTCAACAATTAACGATATTGAAGCAAGCAATTCAATTAAAAAGGCCGGTATTGATCAAGAGAAAAGGTGTTGTGTTCAACATGACAACACCAGACCACACAATGCTTTGATGCCCGGGCAGAAATTGAGAGATCTTGGCTGGGAAGTTTTAATCCATCCACCATATATCGCGAAACTTGCACTTTTAGATTTTCATTTGCTTCGATCTCTGCAGAATTGTCCTAATGGTGTAAATTAACATTGCGTAGAGGCCTGCAAAATACGATTGGATCAGTTTCTCGCTCCGAAAACCTAGAAATTCTATACGGATCGAATAATGGCTTTACTAGAAAAATGGCAAAAGATTATCGATCGAAACGGTACAAATCGCTCATTTACTTCGATAGTGTAATAACTCAAAAAACATGATTTATTATGTTCTGTGCAAAACTCTGTTTGATCCGTGCAAAATTAAGAGCACAGGAACAACGTATGTATTTATATTTCAATGCTAAGACCCCCCTTTCGCAGTTGATTGAACGATGGGCAGACAGATATAGTTTGTAGGAAAGAAAGAGAAAGAAACAGAAATCAAATCAAGTGTAAATGCGAACTTAGTAATAGGAAATTGAAACTTGAAAAAGCTCTCCTGAAAAAATTTTATTTTTTGAGTTATGATACTATATGTGATTCAATAAAGATCGTTTCAAATATAAGAAAGAGGCGTTCAATTTTTTTTTCAAATTTGGAACCGAACTTTTTCGAACATTTATTATTTAAATCTAAAGTCAAGGTATTTTCTAAAATTTCTTGAATTAATTTTTCGCTTAGAAGTTGTTAGATAATATTTTACTAATCCCCTACTGTATGTGTATGATGTATTAAATTAAGTATAATTTTTTCTATTTTATCACAAAAATATTTGAAAATGTTTTTCTTATCTAACAACATACAATTTAAATATAGTTTTTGCTTCTATAGTGAATATTATCTTATTGTTTGTCAAAAGATTTAGGATCAAGTACAATTGAAATACGCGTTATAGACAAATTTTGAAAAAAAGACTGGAATTTTGGTTAAAAAAAAATCACAAACCTGTTATATGTACATATTCACCAACGGTTTCAAATTTCGAATGACTTATTTCGTAATAGGGCAAATCACTCAGACAACATATAAAAATTTGTCATGTATTTAAATGGTCTTAAGAAACTATAGGTTTTCTTTGATGCAGTTGCTAACAGTTGCCCACACCACTGTATACTCATTTTTAAAGGTGCAGCTACAAATGGTGTCTGCCTATTAATTTTCGCTTGTTAATGAATATACAATAATTTCTTAATAAACAATTAAGTATGTAAGTACTCCTAAACATCTTTTTTATATTCTTGTAAAATATTGTTAAATGAGCCATATTCCATCGAATCAGCCATGCTTGACAAAACGGTTTTTAAAAGCATACATACAATATGTATGTATTTAAATAAGAATATGCTGAGCTGAACATAAATGGGCATATTTTATGGAAATATGAGTTTGAGTTCAAATTTGAAAGAATTAAAACTTAAAACTTTCTTTGTATGCCTTTTATGGAAATGGAATAGGTTTTTTTTTCTAAATAAAAATAATAATTTTTACATGATTTAAATTGTTAAATTGTTATATTCTTGTTAGCCACACAACCAAGTAAACTCATTAAAAAAGATTTTTAGATTTTTAGTTTATTTTCTGTGTTTGTTTAAACACAATCGAATACACTTTCAATTCGTTGACTATATGGAACGTAACATCGTGTCACGATCAGAGGTTGCGGTGAAGCAACGTAATAGTTTTTGTTATAGTTGTTATTGTTGTATTTTATTAACCACAAATTACACAAAAAAACAAAAACAAAAAAAAAAACACACATTGTTGTTAAATGTTGCTCATTGAAAAACGTTTGGCTTTTTGCAAACAAACAAAAAAAAAACATACAAAAAAAACCAAAACTACAACATATTTTCTATTTATTTTAAGCGTTGTAAAGAAAAATTATGAATCTTTTTATATGTATCTATTGTTTTTGTTTTACTTATAGAGCCGTCCAATTGTTGAAACATCAAATATTATAATAAATACATCCTCACGTAAATCCGTGCTACAGATCTCAGATATAGTGACCGATGATAGTGGCAAATATACCGTTGAAGTTATGAATGAATTTGGCACTGATGTAGCCGTAGCATCCGTAGCTGTGGAGGGACCACCAGAGCCACCGAGTGGTAAACCAAGTATATCACAGGGACCAGATCGTGTGGCAATAGCTTGGTGTGGTCCTCCATATGATGGTGGTTGCATGATAACCGGCTTTATGTAAGCAGCGCGCACCTAAACGTTAATAATTGAAATGTTTTATTAAGAAAAGATTTTTTGTTTTGTATTTAGTATTGAAATGCAAGAATTGGTATCAATTAAGAATAATGATGTTGATGATGATGCCGAAACGCCTTGGTTAGAATTGGCCTCTGTTGTGGATTCATTGGCATATACCGTTAAGAACTTGAAGCCTTCATGTACTTATAGATTTCGTGTTCGAGCTGAAAATGTTCATGGTCGCAGTGATCCGGGCTTACCCAGCGATCGTGTGCATATCAATGAAGAAATTGAAGACTTAAATGAAGGTAGTGATCGCCATAAAATTCTACTTAAAATGTGCAAACTTGTTTGAATTGAATAATATTTCGTTTGTTAGATTGCCATAAACCGATTTCTATAAAGGCTGGCGGTGAGTTTAAAGAACGTTTTGACATTTTAGAAGAACTGGGGAAAGGTCGTTTTGGCATCGTCTATAAAGTGCAAGAAAGGGATGAACCCAAACGCATATGTGCTGCTAAAATTATTAAATGCATTAAATCCCGTGATCGTATTAAAGTCCAAGAAGAGATTTCTATAATGAAATCACTAAAACATCCCAAACTTTTACAATTGGCTGCATCTTTTGAAAGTTCACGTGAAATCGTAATGGTTATGGAATAGTAAGTTGTAAAATGTTTGTAAAATGTTCTAAGCACATAACGAAAATATTTACAATTTTAGCATTACGGGCGGTGAGCTCTTTGAACGTGTTGTAGCCGATGATTTTACATTAACCGAACGTGATTGCATCTTATTCGTACGTCAAGTATGCGAAGGCGTAGCCTATATGCACAGCCAGTCAATAGTACATTTGGATCTTAAACCAGAAAATATTATGTGTAAGACCAGGACCTGCCATCAAATTAAGATTATTGATTTCGGTTTGGCCCAACGCCTTAACACCGGCTCTCCAGTGAGAGTATTATTTGGCACACCCGAATTTATACCACCAGAAATTATAAGTTATGAACCGATCGGCTTCCAATCTGATATGTGGAGTGTTGGTGTTATATGTTATGTTCTGTAAGTTTATAAACTAGTAAACTTAATAGTCAGAACTGTAATTTATTGTAATTTTATTTCTTAGTTTATCCGGCCTCTCACCATTTATGGGTGACAGTGACGTTGAAACCTTTTCGAATATTACACGAGCTGATTATGATTTTGACGATGATGCCTTTGATTGTGTATCACAACAGGCTAAAGACTTCATATCGAATTTATTAGTCCATCGTAAAGAAGATCGTTGGACAGCGGAACAATGTTTAGAATCTCCATGGTTGAAACAGGGCCATCATGATGAAAACCTGGGTAATAAAAAGATATGCACCGATAAGCTTAAGAAGTTTATCATACGACGCAAATGGCAAGTAAGTAGTATTGATGATTTGTTTTTGTTGTTGTTGTTCTTGTTTTTTGAACTAAAAGCTAGTTTTGTTTTGTTAATTTAAGTTAACACTTAGAATAAATGCTTTTTAAGCAATTTGCCTCTCTCTGTTTTTTTTTTTGCTTATGTTACATTGTTTGTTTGCTTATTTGCTAACTAATTTAAATCCTTAGAAAACTGGTAATGCTATAAGAGCTTTAGGTCGCATGGCTACATTATCTGCATCGCGGCGTAATTCAACGTCTTCAGTTGTGGGTTCTGTACCCAATAGTCCTCGAGCCTCTATATCGGTTAACACAGTGTTAAATCCAAATATATCTGCTCAAATGAGCTCATTACACGAAGAAGACGATGATTTTAGTATAGATCCACCAAGCACAGAAGTAAAATGTAGAAATCCCAAAGTTATCAACAAATCACAATGTAGCGAACGCAGTGATTCCGGTTATAGTGAATGTTCAAATTGTAGTGCACCTGGTTCAATGCAATGCCAATGTACTACCAGTGGCAAAGATAATATAGATCGCAGTGAAGATTTATCGATTACAGTACCGCATGATTTACTTAAACTTAAATTGGAAGAAATCGCCCAACAGGCTGACAGTAACATAGAAGAAGTAAAATTAGAGCTGGTGGTACCAAGTGAAAGACATGTACAACTGCTAGACAACCAAAATGAATTGAAAAATTTGGATATAATTAAAACAGAAGAAAAAACCATACCAGTCGTGGAAGAACTTGATGTACTTAATAAAGAAATAAATCCGTCCATCTCACCCATTATGCGTTCCGATTTTACAAATACTATACAAATGCGTAAGAAATCTTTGGAGAATAGTTTGCATAAGGATAAACAAGTTAAAGCGACAAGTAAGCCTGTATTATTCGAACAACCAGGCAAAGTAAATATGCTAAAAAATAAGTTCTCAAATATGCAAAATCAAGTGAGTAGCACAGCTTCATTTGCTAAGAGTAAGGATTGCATGGATGTTTTAAAATTAAAACGAAAAGTTATTACTGAAGCTTGTCTTAATAAAAGTAATTACTTATTTTTTTCTTTCTTTTAAATTAAAAAATTATATACTTATATTTTATTTTAAATTACTTTAACACAGCAAGCTCCATATCTTCGTCCTCATCCAGCCTTCAAACACAACAGTCAACTTCTTTACCCAATTCACCAACACCAGTACGCAAGGCCATGGCGTCGTCTACTACGTTCCGGTTAAGCGAACGTGTACGCGAGGTAACCGATCGCTTGGCTCAACAGCAAACAGTTTGTACCGAGGCTAGAAGAACACAAAAATCTCCATCACCCACATCTAATCGAAAAAAAGTAATATCACCCCAAAATTAATATACATTTTTTGTCTTCTTTTTATTATATACACGTACACACACACACACACACATAAATTTATAAATAGTATTGTTAAGAATATTCGTTTTTAAGTCCATTTATAATGAAAATTGGTTAATCGTTGTTATTGTAGTGTTATGATATTATTTAAAAACTAAAAAATATGTTATCCCAAACAAAATTATCTCGAATATAAGTTGCAAAGCTTTTTGAACTAATTGAAAAGATTTAAAGAGTTTTAATTTAAATTTATCCCTCGTTTCTCCATATGGCTTCCACAAAGCACTTTTATCTTAAGGTACTGTTACAACTAGCAATTATTTGACAAAAAACAAAAATACTTCTTTGCTCAAAATAATTTTGGAGGGAAAAAGAAAACAACTGATTTTGGGAAAGTAACATTCAATTCAAAATTAATTAAATTATTCATTCCAAAATTATGTTGAGCAAAGAAGTATTTTTGTTTTTTGTCAAACATTCAACATAACATTCAATGTAATGTTATTTTCCCAAAATCAGTTGTTTTCTTTTTCCCTCCAAAATTATTGTGATCAATTTTTGATCACAATTTCGATCAAAATCGATTTCCATCACATACCTTATTATATTCCATCAAATAAAAATGCTTTAAAAAATATTTAAGATCAAATAGCTATTTGCTCAAAAATTATGAAAATACTTCACACTGTATGGTCACATTCAAAGGCGCTGATACATTGGGAAACATTTGATCTTACATATTTTTTTTTCTACAAGAGCTAATAACCGTACTCTGAAAAAAAGTAGTATATAATTTCTGCGACTTTTGCTGTTATGAGTTAGTCATTACATTAGGTTACTTTTCTTAATTTCTTTTATTTTTTTAAAACAGCCAATGTCATATTCAATTCATTCAATATTCATTCAATCCAGCATAGATTTATGAGGGTTTTGTTAGCCAATGTTACTATGAACTCATATATGAAATAAACACCTTTATTATGCATTTGATTCGAATCGAAATTTTTTCCGTTTGGCAAATTTGATATTCTGAGTTTAGAATCCGTTCAGTTTCTTTCGATTGTATGCATTCTGTCGATTCGAGCTGCGTTTTCCTAAGTTGTTAAAATTATGACCGAAAACTTTTCGATTTTTCTTTCCTTAGTCCAAAATGTAATATTTGGCTAACATTTTAAAGTTTTTATTGTTTTATTTATTTTTGTTATATACAAAATGTAAATATACGCTGCTCACTTGCATAAAAAAGACAAACAAAAATGTAGTCTTTTTTATTAATCCCCTAAGTATATGTACCACTTTCTGGCTACTTATTAAAATTTGCTTTTTTTCTGTTTCTCTTGTATACATCCCTATGTTTTTGAGAACGTATTTGTCTTCTTTTTTTCTTTCGATTCAGTTTTTTTTTTCTGAATACCAATTTTCGATCGAAACGTAATTAAGGGCGGAGACGCAGGCCATGTTCTTAAATACATCATGGCATTTAGCACTTTAAAACAACCTAAATGCACTATTTTACTCTAAAATTTGTTTTTGCAAATAAGAGGTAGTGGTACCGCAAATTTGTATGCATTAATAGAGCATCATTTCAGTTTTTGTGATAAAAGTTTACCGTTGTGATGTAGCGCAGTAATGCATTTACGAACAGGCCCGTAATCGAAACGCAGAATAGGGGTGTAACACTTTAAATATTTTGACATAGACCATTTTAATACTAAGGCACAGATCATTAATCTGTTTAATGCAAATCTATAATCTATAAATAATCACATTATCAGGGGTTCCCAGCCAATTTGATCACTGTACCTGTTCAAGAATATGTCAACATTTTTTAAAAATTTTTTTCGGTGTTATTGGGTTTAGGACCACCAAGTCAAGTGTTCACAGTAATTTTTTGCGCTTAATCTATCCAAAAATGTATAAAAATCGTATATTTTTTTCAATTTTTTTCCGTTCTTTTTGATATATTGGATTTTTCGTCCGTGTATGTTTTATAATGCGATTTTTTTGCGTATATTGAAGTAAAATGTTGTTTTTTTTATCGTTTTATCCATTTATTTGAGTAAATAATCACATTGTCAGGGGTTCCCAGCAAATTTTGTCACTGTACCTGGTTAAGTATAGGTCAAAAAAATTTTTTTTAGTCTTTTCCGGTGTTATTGGGCTTAGAACCACCACGTCAAGTGTTCATAGTCATTTTTTGCGCTCAATCTATCCAAAAATGTATAAAAATCGTATATTTTTTCAATTTTTTTCCGTGTATGTTTCTTTTGGTTTGCACATCCAAATCCTCCAGTTCATATTTACTTTACTAAATTTAGCCAAGACACACACCAAATACCACATTTTTCTTATATAGCGAATTCTCTTCTATTTTGAATATAACAAAAGCCAAGCCTAAGTCTGTTTATTTAAGCTGAAGCAGGCATTACAATACAATTCCAACAAAACAAACTTCACAAAATGGTATAGGAGTATATTCACAAACACACTGATATATAGTTTATTATAATTAAAAACATTTTATTAAGCAAAAACTAAATGCTATATCTCTGCATTGCAGTTAAAACTTGATAATATTCTTTCACATATGGTATTAATAGAAGATCCAACATAATAAGCATTTATTGCCATAAAAGACTCATCAATGATAATGGTGGCATACCGGGTTCAGCACCTTTTTTAAAACCTTGAAAATAATAAAAAAAATATATACTTTTTATTCATAAATTCTTTGAATACATAACAATTTGCATGATTAACTAGTGGAAACGTGTGCCAAGACACTTACCCAAATACAAGACCATGGGTATGAAACCCCAATGGAATGTGGTTTTGGCAATATCATAGACAACTTCTAAGCGTTCTTTTACTCCGGGTGACATGCCCATTTTAAATTTATTTGCAAATTTTTAGATATTTGTTAAATAGAAAATATTCTACCAAAACTGTGATTTTTTTCCCAGCACTCAAAATAAAAAGAACAAGAGAGAGATAAATGGGCACAGCTGTTTATTTACAGCAAAGTTAGTTGCAGTTGTTCTGTCTTTTTCTTGAGCTGCCATCTATAGGAAAATGAAAAGTTGCCATATTTTAAACGTTTAACTATTTTTCCCTGCTTTTAATTTGAATTTTTTATTTCTGTTAAAAATATTTATATAGATAAATTAAAATATAACTAAGATAATATTTTTTTATTTTCGTTTTAAGCAAAATTTATATTTTAATTTAATTTCGATAACATTTTATCATTTTGTCTTTTTTCCCACAAGAACATACCCAGAAAATAGCCTCCAACTAATAAAACCAGAATCGTAAATGTCCATATATAACTATTAAGTCTTAAATCCGATAAATGTAACTGTTCCAAAGGCATACCAACACCTTGAGTCTGAAGTGGGCCATTACCATAACGTTCAATATAGTCTAGCCAAAAAATGGCACTAGCCAAACCTCCCAAAGGCCTATCACGATATATCTTCGAGACATCTCTTATATTAAGAACATAAAATTCCTTATGCAATACGCTTTCTAAAGCCCAATCAAGAGAGGTTTGGGTAAGATTGGTATAGTCTAAACGTAAACCAATTTGCAAATTTTCTACGAGAATAGAGTTCTCCAATTCGTTTCCAAACAAAGGCATTATTAAAAATGGCACATGACGCACAATGCCTTCTTGTAGACCCATAATATCGCCATTTGTTATAAAGAGTTTTATATGAGGATGGGCTAATATATCAGTTTGTGGCACTAAATGTTGTATCATCATATTTTTAGGTTGACCTTCCATTTTTTGGACATCGTGGCAGGTCCATAAAATACGTTCCTGTCTTTGACTAAGAACATGGAATAGAATATCCAGTTTATCTTTTGGTATATCATTACACAACTTTTCGTCACCTAGATTCATATATATGGTACCTGAGCGAGCCTCATCCAGAAAACGTCTTATGTGCCAAGGCAATTCTTTGGGAGCTCTTATGTGTAAGCCACCTACGGGTATTATATTTGGTATTAAAGGCATAGGAGTAGCTAAGGGATAATAGTTATTCAACATCAATAAAGCCAAGTTTGATTGGAGTTCTATTATAGACGGTATAGTTCCTGGAAATAAGGAAAAACGCAATACTCTAGTTATTTAAATTGAAAACAATAAAATTAACTTTATCCCTTACCTTTAATTTGTTTAAAATATTTCTGAATAATCTTTTCTTGATTGCCATAATGATTATTAATAAAATTATTTCTGCGCGATAAGCACGTTTTGATATTTTCTAATCTTTGCCCATAGCCCAGATTTTTGTCGTAATTTTTCAAGTTATAAGGTAAACATGCCGAAGGTATCATCATTTCTGGTACTTGTTGCATATAATTGGCAAAATCTGTATTTATTACTCCTACAACTGGGCAGGTGAAATAATAGCCTAAAGCTAGTAATGACTCCGTATAAAACATATCCACAATAATGAGATCATAATCAAAATCATCTGGTGAAATTTTCAATAAATCCTGCATTTGTTGATTCGCTAAAAAATAGTCCATATGAGCTGAGCCCGCTTTGGCTAAATATTTATTCAGCTTTTCATCGCTTAATGCACTAAGGCTTTGAAGATCTTTAACACCGGCCTGTTTTTGTACTAAAAATTAAAAGGAAAATATATAAGAAAAAAATGAATTTAAATTTCATTTTTTAAATATAAGTAATACTAACGTTCTTTCCAAAATTGAAATTCTGGCTCGATTATGTTCTCCTTTAGATTGTCAAGACGTTCATCCAAACGATGACTACTGTATAGGGTAATGTTATGTTCTCTTTTAGCCAATTCCATCATAAATGTACGCATTGCAACAAAATGACTTTCGCTGGCATGTGGAAATACACCAAGAATTTTTGCACCATTTGCAAGGCTTAATAAACAGCAGAGAAAAAGAAAACCTGGCATAAAAATTTTATTGTAAATCTGGAAGTATAAATTAAAAAGAAGAAGAGTATTAAAAAGTGATAATAATCAAGAACTATCAGCGCCACTAGGGGCTGTCCACATGGTGGCGTTTTATCGCCTTTTATGTGGACACTGGTCATTGTTGAACTTTTGGAAAGGCTTAACAACTTGGAGTTCCGTACTTTTGGCGCCGCCGATGATTTGGTCATCTTGGTGGTCGAGTGAGAGGACGTAATCATATTGCATCGGTTGCAAAGTGCTCTTGGTGCAGAGAGAGGTGGTTAATTATAAACTCTACGAAGATAGTGATTGTACCATTTACTAGCTGGCTCGATTATTAAATTTTCAGAATAGTTGGAACAACTGGGTCTAATTCTACATTGGATTTCTACATAGGGGAAACACTTGTCCTATGTTATCAACAAGGCGATCAAGGCACATTGTGTCTAAAACCCAAATTGATGTGCTCATCCTTCGTTACGATGATAGGGTCAATACTTACCCACGCCTTAGTGTGGTTGTCTAGAACGGAGCAGCTCAATGCTCGGGATCTACTAGGTAGGGTCTATTGCCTTACTTGGCGTTGAGGTCATCCTGCACGTATCCCCATTGCACATTTCGGTGATGAAGGAGACATGTAAAAGTGCTCTAAGATTGCCTGGTGTCTCCGGTTTGAAGGCTGGCGACATGGTGGCGTTACAGGCGCCTATTTGTTGGCGATTTACTCGTCGTGATAAATGAATATATGTCGCCTACTTTGATGCTGGACAGGAACTGCGAGGTCTATATATTCGAAAATATTTTGTCTATGGTGGCGTAATATCGCTTCAGAATTGTATCAAAACAGAATTGTATCAAAAAAGACTGGCGATGAGACTGGAGCCGGAGTGTTTAGTCACAATTTCCAAAGGGCGATAATTCTGTGGGATACACAGAATTCGCTCGGTTTTAGAGGAGTGCCTCTGGTATAAGACAGGCGTAGGAGCTTATTTCTCTTTCTCCCGTAGATCCTTAAGGCTACTGCTGTTCAATAAGAGGAAGCTAAGGATACTAACGGGTCTATTTACCGGGCATTGTGGTCTTAGATACTATCAAAAACTGGCTTAATTCGTAGCCTCATTCTGATGTGGTGAACATAACATAACTAAAGCATATTGAATTGAAAATTACTATGCTAGATGTACAAAACTGCCCTCATATTAGAAAATGATATACCAAAAAATCAAAGCTTTTCTTATAGAGAATATACCTTCATTCTATATCGATATCAAATATTCACTATTTAGATACACAATTTATGCATAAATATTAAGCATGGCGTTCTAATACACTAACAGAATTATCAAGCGGAAAATAAACAATTGATTGGGACACATCATACTAAAGAAACATAAAATTTTGTACTATGGTTGTTGTTGTTTTTTTTTTAATTTTCAAAATATAGAATCAACTTACACTCTTATCACTTAAAATTTATTTTCAAATAAATCTGTGTCGATATGGAAGAGTAGCTTAAGTCGACTTAAGCTATTCTTACTCACCGACATAGACTTATCATATGTAGAGAAAATTTCGGAAAAAATCCAACAGAATACACTTTTATAGAAAAAAATCTAGTCGTATGCGATTATTGTATGTCGTCTTTTATCTTATACCTAAATCTGTGTCGGTAAGTAAGAATAGCTTAAGTCGACTTAAGTCTTAATTATTCTTCCGTCGATATGGAAGAAATAAAATAAGAACACGGAAATAATGATTTGTTACGACTTTTAAGACTTTTTCTTAATTTAAATTTAATTAACTTTTAAATATGTATGTGCTTGCTTTTTGAATCGATTGATTTTAATACAATAAATGTTGATAAAATATTTACAAATAAAATATAATAAAAATAAATGAAATTATCAAATTTATAAACACAAATGATTTACATATGTATGTAAATGCAGTACCATATTTAATTTATGTTGCATTTTGTACATTATTAGTATTCTGAACACTTCATTTATGTATGTATGAGAGGAAGAGTTGAGGGTTCACTGTTTTCCTTTTTAAACAAATTTTGTTTTCCAAGTAAGTACATATGTAGATTGTATTTAAAATATCTGTGTGTTTTAATGATCACATCTGTTTGCTTTTTTAGTACTTTTTTAATTTTTATTTTAGAACTATAAAAAATTTGTACTTTCACTTATTCAACTTATGATTTCACATTTTATACTGATTTCATTTGTACATTTACAGTAGCTATGAAGTCCATCTGGAATTATTTGTTCTTTTCATTCATTTATTCATTAAAATATCAATTGTTTTAATTGTTGCTCATTGAGCAGGGTCTTTGATATATGAGAGAACATACGAGTAGATTTCGTATAATGTGCTATAATATATACCACATACATAAAGTTTTGTTTATGAGGATTTATAGCTCTACTAGCTGAAACCCGGCGTGCTTCGCTACTCCTATATTCATTATTATCTTGATTACTATCTTAGTCATAATTTGTACCCTTTTTCCTTATTCCATTCCCTTCCGATTCAAATCCAAACATTTAAGATAGTCTATAGTTCTTTCCAGAAAGACTCTGTAGAATGTGCTCTTTAGCTGTATGAGTCTTCAAATAAACGCACATTACTTTTTATATAGTATATGTATATAGATAGCTTTTATCCGTTGTGCTTTGTTCAATAGCCGTTTATCCAATCTATTCCGCTTTTTGGCTGATGAGAATAGGTAGCAAAGCTTTAATTGTTGTGCCACGTCAATTTGTCCAATCTCGCTCATTTTTTGTCTGATAATTTGTGCTGTCTACGAAGTCATTTAAACCAAAATTAGAAACTTACACTTTAACCGTTCTCAAGATCTAAAAAAATCAGTATTTAGTTTGTATGTGGGGTACCATGCCCAATTATCCAATTTCGCCAACCATTTTACTGATGATTTGTTGTAACTGCGAAGGCATTCAGACCAAATTTTGAAACTTTAGCTTTAACCGTTCCCAAGATAAACAAAAATCAATATTTAGTTTGTTTAGAAGCTACCATGCCCACTCATCTAATTTCACCCACTTTTGACTGATAATTTGTATTGAATATAAAGCTATTTGGACTAGAGATACTGTAAAAATAGTAAGAAAATCGGTTCATCCGTTTAGCTGCCTATAAGGCACAAACAAACATACATACATGCAAACTAACACAATTTGATTTTTGTATATAAGATTTATTCAAAACTGCTCTTATTTGTCATCACCGTTCTATGTTTTCTTGTTTTCATAAAAGTGCTGAATCTTTGTAATTAAAGAATGTTCTGCGTTAACAATTAAAATATTCCTTGTATATATGTATATGTATGTATGTACCCACGAATTGGTGTTGAGAAAATACGTATAATATTGCAGACCAGACAAACAAAATAAATTCTTTGAAACCTTGCTTGCAAGCAGTAAATTAATAAATAATGCTTCAGTACTATGATACCCTACACTACAATGTTCTTTTATGAGAGTCAAATAAGCAGTTATCCGCCGTCCTCAAAATTATATTTTTAAAGGTTTCTACATAAAAGCAATATGTCGCATCCAACACGACGGAGATATTAGCTCCTAGGTCAATATCAATATCGGAGTTTATGAATGTCAGGTGTCTATGGAGGAGATAGCAAGACCTTCGATAATATTATTACTATTATTGTTAAGAGGTATTAACAATACATCTTTGGTCTATTTTACAGCTCTCGACTAGAATAGGATTTCCTAAAATATCGCTCCTAACTTTAACGACCTGAATATCTTCAGAATATTGTTTGGTTGCACTAGTTATATCTTCCTACTTTACAGATGCTTAGCTGTTTCTTCCTTAAATGTATCAATCCTGCTCAATCACCCAGCAAGTGATTCAGTGATTCAGTTTTCTCATCACAGAATCTGGGGTCTGAGCTTGCAAAGAGCAGTTATCATTCTCAGGCCACTTTTAGATCGTCTGTTACAAGACTCAAATCTTTTTCTACCATAGTTGCCTAGCAAAAGTTTGCCTTGATAAAATTATACGCATCTTGTTCTTCTTCTTTTCGCTTCACAGAAAGGTCAGCTTTCTAGCCAGCTTATACTGACTGAGATAATTTCATAGGATCTAGGTGCTGGAATATTTAATTCTTGAACCATATACCCACGCTGTTATGTTTCCTAAAGAATTATTTAGCCTCCAGATTGCCCCATCCACATTAGCACTACATAGCTGATGAATTTTAAGAAATCGGAGTTTCTCGTACAATTATTAACTGATAATAGCAAGAACTATAAATGTAAGAAACTGCCTAGAATACATATAAGAAATCTTATATAATTCCATTGCCTTTGAAAGCCATTGGTTTTTGCAATGATGAAAATGGGAAGGAATTGAGTCTACTTATTTGATGGAACTTATATTGTGTACTATGGTTCCTAAAAGAGAGGGACGCAACAAACTTTTTCTATTCGGTCCTATTCGCTGCAAGATGTTAAAGTACCCCCGGCTAAGGCTGCTTCAACAGATTTCTAAGCGGAGTCGGCGTTCAAGGTTTGCGTAGAGTGTGACAAATTCAGCGCCATTTATGATAAAGAATCTCCATGTGGATTGAATTGGTGTGTTTACTCCCATAGTTGCGTATTGGAAATGTTTTTACACCAAATTTCTTTAGACCAATATTCTTTGGAGGCAGCGGTTGATAAACACCTGGATAGAGTTAATGTCACGCAGTAATGAGTTCCAGAAGTCGCAAGCTTAAAGGAGGATAGATTTTATACACGAGTTAAAAGAACTGATCTTAGTCCGCTACGAGTGACAGTGGACTTTCATATATATGCTAACTTCCTCCAGATCAACATTCTGCAGCCGAAAGCTGGTATTATTAACTCTGTTGCAACGCATTATATTAATCTTTCCCATATTTATCCTTAAACCAGCTTTTAAAGCTTCACCGCCAATGGAATTGTGTCTAGCTGACATATGGAGATAATTGTTCTGTAGCAGGCATATAATCCAGACTTTATAGATGATGATTGAGCCCAAATCTTATACCCTTACTAGCTGCCCTGGCTTGTTCAGGTCCAAGGCTGAGGAGTACAGCATCTGAAACACTCCTGTTTATGATGAGCTCGATTTCCTTGTTAACCGCGCCGAGTATTGTAAAGCTTCTTTAGTTCTTGCACCTGTTATGGTCAATTAAGGTACATAAGAAGATTTTATGACAACAACAGTCTTGCAAAGGCAATATTGGCAATATTCTTGCCCTTATAAAATTGACTGAGTGGATGGCAAAAACTGGCCTAAAAGCATAAGATTTTAACACGATAGTGCGCATATGGAACCACAGTTAGGCAGCTGCCAAACGAACCTAAGCTAAGTCTATAAATTTCCTTTCTCCGTTTATAAGCTCTGTAGATCATATCGTTATAAATGAGAAGGCATTTGTTGGTTGGGCACAACGCAACTATAGCAACATAGCTTTATTAATGATAATTTTTTGTTTAACAATTTATTAAGCAAATATTTTGAAGCAGCTAATCATTTCATTATTTTTGTAAATATTATCTGCGCTTCAATTATCTATATGTCACAGTATGTCTGTTCTTTACTTGTTACTTAAACAAGTCACGACTTAGCATTTTTTTTTTTTTTTGACCAAAATAAAAAGTTAACAATAAGCCAGATAAAGGAAACTCTAATGACCAACAACAACAACCAACAAAGTAAAATAAACACTTCCATCTACCAAAAATAGCAGATGTTAACAGAATTTGCAAATATGACTTGGCTTTCAGATTAAATATAAAGTAAAAAATAAAACTGGTTTCTTTATATAAAATATATAAAAAAAGCCAGACAAATAGTACTTTGTGTGTATATATAATACAAAAAAAGCTACAATTGAATGACAAGGAGACACAGGTCGTCTTATCCATAACAGGAGTTTATAGTACAGGCTATAGTTCTGTGATCCTATTTGACCAGTTGAAATGAAATACATAATATTATTACTTTAGTTGAGATTTAATTTCTGGTTTTATTACAATTATTTGTGTGTTTCTTTTTCTGTTTTAATTATAATTTCTTTTAAGTGTAAAATGAATTTGAGCTTAAAAAAAGGGAAGACCCTTTCTTATTGCTTAATAATTCATGATAATTTTAAATGCAACAACATGTTTATCATCAACTTTTTATAAATAATCTTTAGCTTTTGTAATATTCTCATGTTTTCTATAGTTTTTTCTTCTTTTTGTTTTTATTTTAAACAGATATCAAATTGAAAAATTCTTACAAAGAATAACTTACATATACTTAAATATCTGTATATTTTATTTTGTAAAAAAAAATTAGCAGCACCACTACTATTTTGTAACTTATTCTGTAGCATCAGCTTTAGCTACAGAGAAAGGTTCAGACACTGGCAAAGATCCACTGTTGGCAATGACAACATCCTTAATGGGACGATCTCGTCCATCGGTGCTGACCTTTTCAATTTTACGTACAACATCCATGCCAGATAATACTTTACCGAAAACAACATGACGACCATCTAACCAGGAAGTGGGTTTGGTGGTAATGAAGAATTGAGAACCATTGGTATCTTTGCCAGCATTAGCCATGGACAACCAACCAGCGCCGTAATGCTTAAGCTTGAAGTTTTCATCTTCGAAACGTTCACCATAGATGGAGCGGCCACCAGTGCCATCACCGCGTGTGAAATCACCACCTTGGATCATGAAGTCTTTAATGACACGATGGAATTTGCTGCCGACATAGCTAAAAGAAGAAAAAAACAACAACAGCAAAATTAGAAAACAGCTTATTAAAACGAAAATGGAATGCGTTACAACATTAATTGAGTTAAATGCACTTCAATCAATTAACATACAAACGAATCAATATCAGAAACATTGCATAATATAAGGTTTTAATGGGATTTATCTCTTTTTTTAAATCTTTTAATGAAGTAAAAATAAAACTGTAAACTAATTCATATTCCAGTTAAAAACGTCTTAAAACTGGTCTTTCACTGAAGTTAACAATGTGTTAATGGCTTTGACAACAGCGTTAAATGCTCTAAAACTACAATAATCCTAACAATTAAAAAAGTTATGGTCAATCAAGCTGATTTATATGACACCCTACAACGTTCTTTCATGTAAGAAAACTATCTGAAACCCGGCGTGCTTCGCTACCCGTATATTAATTATTATCTTAACCCTCCCTACTATTTTCGTTTTTAGAGACACATTTGTATTTTTCGGTCTCTCAGATCGATGTTCAACTTTTGGTTCTAGTGTGTAAAATTCTTAAGTTATTCAAAAATTGTGAAAATTGTAATATTTATCACACTTAACTGAAGTAACCAAAAACTGAACTATACTAAGAAAGCGCGAAAATACTAAGAAAATGAGGAAATTTTCCCTTCTTATTTTAATGTAATCAACAAAAAAGTGATGTGTTGGACTTACAGACAACGAAAATAGTCAGGAGGGTTAACTACTATCTTAGTTAATATTTTATACTCTTTTTCCACATTTTATTACCTTTCGGTTGATTTAAGATAGCCTATAGCTTTTTCCAGAAAGACACTGTTACTGTATACAGTCTTCAAATAAACACATTAATTTTTCTATAGAATATGTAAGTATACAGATAGCTTTTACCCGGTGTGCTTTGTTCAATACTCGTTTATCTAATCTTTCCCGCTTTTTGACTAATGTAGATAGATAACGAAGTTTTAATTGTTGTTCTCCACATATGAAAAATTCCATACTTAGTATGAATGGAAGGTGTCACGCCTACTTATTTAATTTGGCTAATTTTTGTCTGACGATTTATATTAACTACGAAGTCATTAAGACCAAATTTAGAAACTTCCACTTCAACCGTTCTCAAGATATAGAAAAATCAATATTTCGTTTTTATGGAAGGCAATATGCCCACTTGCCCTATTCCGCTTAATTTTTGCCTGATAATTTGTGTTGACTATGAAATCATTCAGTCTATATTCAGAAACTTCCACTTAATGCGTTCTCAAGATATATAAAAATCCCAGTTCGGATCAAATTCAGGAACTTTAGCTTTAACCGTTGTCAAGATAAACAAAAAGCAATATTTAGTTTGTATGGGAGTTACCTCGCCCACTTATACGATTCCGCACACTTTTTGAATGATATTTGTGTGGACTAGGAAGATATTTTGGACACAATAGATCCTATGGGTCGCATTGTCTTTCAATAGTGCCTAGTCAATATGATATTAATAATAATGAAGCCATTTGAACTAGATTTAGAGACTCTTATTATTACCATTTTGTAGATATAGACAAATAAATATTTACTTTGTTTACTTTGCGTGTCTACGCCCCGTAGGAATTTTCGAAATTTATATACAGGCTATATAAATTATGACACTGTTGTAATAAATGAGCGATATGTTTGCCAGTATAATAACAAGATTGTTTTTGTTACATAATTATGATTAAAAAATTAAAAAAAAATATGTTCTGTAGTTAAAGAAAAGAAAGTTATTAAACAATGTTTATTATTAAAATTTAACTATTAAAACTAAAATTTTGGTTTAATTTTAAAATATATCCTACACTTGTGTGAATTATGTGAATGAACTACGCATTATCGATATGGAATGTTACAATTTTAAATAAAGTATGCACTTCCTTTTTATGTCTACTTATGGACTATGACGGTGAAAATTGTAATTGTAATTTTATTACCATTCAAAGAAACATTTATACTGGACTAAAAAGGTAACTAGCAGTACTTTATATAGGAAAAAGAAACAACTTTTTATCTGTATAAAAGAATATGCTAATATGGTAAAATATAAAATAGTAAAACTAATTAGATGTATGCACTTTATTACGGTGACCAATTCAAGTTTTGCTTAAGGAGATTAAATATATTAATACTACAATGAAACTTCGATATAACGAAACTTAAAAAAACAAAAAAACAAAATGTCGTTATAACTAAGTTTTTTTTATTAAATATCTGTTGTATAATTTTTGTTTGTTTACGCAATTTTCAAATGCAACCATAAAAATTTTTTTCGACAGATGCTAAGCTGTCGAAAGTATGTTGCTGTGTAGAATCCTGTGTCTCAAAATATGTTTGCAGTTTTCTGAAAATTAATTTAGTATTTTTAGCAGTTACAACATTTTCAAATTTTTCAGTTTCTTCTTCCTCCAGGTAACTATTATTATATGGTTTCTTAACGCTAGTAATAATGTCATCCTAGGTAAGGAAACCAGTAGAAGAAATGTTGTCATCGAAATTCACAAAATCAAAAATTTACAATGGTTTGGAAGCAAATATTTTGTGGAATTGATATATTAGGGTGCTCGACACAGCTAAAAGTCACAAAGCAGTTAACAATTATTGAATTTTTGACACACTTTCATGACTTATGGGTTATTCTTATTCCTTCTAAAACATTTGTGAAGCAAGCACTTTAAGACTTTGTATGATAAAGTCGGCACTTGACCACTTTGCCTACAACTTAATTTTTCTTCATTCAGACTTCGTTGTACAGAGGCTTTTGAATGAATACTTTGCTGTATAGAAAGAAACAAAGGACAAAGGAACGATAAGAATAGTGAACTGAATTGGGAAAATCTCGTTGAAAGAAGGCAAAGGCTAATCTGTCTACATGCAAGGTCATGGCATCTCTTTTTCGGAATGCAAGAGAAACAATTTTTATCGATTATTTTCGAAAAGCAATAACAACGAACAGATGATATCACGGTATTCGCCTTCGGACACCAGACCTGTTATCTCTGAATACTTGAATACGTTAGCGAATTTTCTTGAGGATCGCCAACTACATCTATCACCGAAATCTACCACAACGATATTCACATCATGGACTAAAGAAGTACAGCTGAGCATGAATCTTTCTATTGCAAATATGACTATCCCGATTGTCCGATACCCTAAGATATTAAAAGTTGTCCTTGATAACATGTTCTACTTCTGTAAATATGCCCTCAACGTCAAAGAGAAGGTAAAAGGTGAAGACCAGAAATAAGGTCTTAAGGTCTTAAATAAGGTCTTAAATTCATGTTATAAATCAAAGGAGTCCGTTTGTAAGGCGATAAGCAGAGCGATAATCAATTATGCAAATCTAAACCTCCTTCTTAAGCTATACGAAATGAAAAGGTTTATAAAGAGTCCAAAACAATGCATTACGAAATGATACTGGATGTGTAACAACGATTAGTGAGGCTACACAATGAGCTACTTTCAAGACACGCTCGTCACTCTAACAACCACATAGTACTGGGCAATCACCCGCTCCATCATCATATCCGTAACGACATCGGGTTCTACAAAATGGACATTCAATAGCCGTACCTCCATTTTGGATGCCACTTCCATAGCTAATGACTTAAAGCCAGTGCATCAAATAGCTGTGGGCGACACCTTAAACAACTATGGCAGTGATCGAATCTAAGGTAAAAAAAATTCTCCCTAGATAGACAAGACTATTTCTGACTCAACTTAGATTCAGGATAAGGCCAATCAAGGCAGCCACCTTTCTTCAACCACCAACATCATGTCATTATTCCTCTCATACACCCTAACTCATTTTATTATTAATTAATTAATTATAATTATTCTATCTGGGATTTTAGTCGAAAATCAGCCAACTAGTTACAATAACCACAACCGCACATCCACCATTAAATCAATTAAAGTTCGAATTGCACCACCACGCACAGATTTTGCTTGCTCGGATTATTTCCTGGTTCCGTAGAAACAAATTTGCCAACGATTAAAAAGTTAAGTTGCGGTTAATAGCTATTTGGAATAGTTAAGTAGTTTTTATTATAAACAGGGTTTCGAAATCATTGTATGTCATTGGCAAGTGTATACAGCTAAAAGCAGATTATGTTGAGATATAAAAAAAGTTTTCCCAAATTGTGTTTTTTTTTTTTTTTTTTTTTTGATCACCGACGCATTTCCCATTGAATAATAAAAAATAAATGAATAAATTTATATTAATACATATTTTAAAATTATGCCTTGTGTTACGATTGTTTTTTTTTTTCTGAACATTTGGAACCGTTTTTTAAAGCCACAAATGAATATGCATATTATTAGATAAAGAAGAGTCACACATTTTTAATTAATGCAAATTAAAATGATCTAGAAATCAAAATCATAACAATATAACGAACCCTACAATAGAAACAGAAGTGAAAAGCAAATTGGCCAAAATGTACCACTTTCTTTTTGCAGTTTTTTTGTTTGTTTGTTGTTTATTGTTTTTATTAACACTGTGACCTAGTTTTATAAAGTTCAAAAATCGAAAATTTTTAAACCACTCTTCTTGGAGTACCTACAACAAATTTGGGTACATACACACAAATTTGATAGATGAAAAAATCTATAGATTACAGAGGTTAAGAGGGCTCAACTAATTCTAACCTTAAAAAATGTAAGTTTATATACATATAGCAAAATAAAGTTAAATAAATTTCTTTCTTATCTTTTATAATTTAGGACCTTGATTCTTTTAGTACTTTAAATAAAAACAAATTATAATCAACTTTAACTTACCCTTCTCCCTCTGGCTTCTCAGCTAATTGTTTGAAGTTCTCTACGGTTTTAGGAACAGTTTTGCCAAACAAACCAATTTCAATGCGACCAGCAGGTTCACCGCCAATGGTGATGTCAAAGAAAACCTACGCGTAAGCCAACAATAACAATAAAGAAAAGAGAAACAATTTTAGTTAATATGTATGTATGAAAGAAATATTTTTATAACATGACATGCATAGATAGATCGATGTATAGTATGTATCAACTATACATACATATATACTATACAACTATGTTATATATATCTATATATGTACAAATATTAAATACTTCATTTGTTTTGATTTATTTATTTGAAATTTCTTTAACTAAAGCTTTTTAAAAAAAACCTATTATTTATTTATTATTATTATTTATATTTAGGCGTACATACCTTTTCCGTAACCTTAGGTCCTTTACTTTCATCTGCATTAACAATGCCACTGGCTACAGCCACCAGGCATAAAGCTAATAAGAATTTCATATTTCTTTTGTTTAAATTTGTGTTTTTAAAAAAAGTTACAACACTGTACCACGTAACTTCTTTAATGATTCGTTGTTTAGTCTTTAACAGCCAGTTAGCGAATGTTTTATGATGTGAATCCAGTATACTACCGTGCTGTGTATTTTTGATTTAACAGTATTTCTGTTTTCAACGTTATCTCTTTGTTGGCAATGTTATTTTTTTGCTCCCGGCTGTATTGGGCACATTGATATGTTAGAGTAGCACAGCTAGTTGTTGCTGTTCTTATAAGGGAAACTGTAACGTAGTGACACGTAATTGTGTAGAAAGAATCTGCGATAAACAAATGAATTACTCTCCCCGAAAATATCGAATGCGCAAGAACTTCATAAATGTAAAGAAAAAAAAAAAAATGTTGCCATATTGTTTAGTACTATGGATTAACCTTTAAAAACAATCGGATTTCTAAAGACATTTTTTAAATTAAATGAAATTTTTATTCTGTTTTGAGGTAAGTTTCAAGGGATTTATGTTTTAAGAAAAAGCGCATTCGCTTTTACATATCGCATATCTGATGAGGTTAATTTTGAAAATCGAATAATATCCTAGGATGCTCCCACGAACTATAGTTTTAAGTAGATAAGTCTTATTTAGGTTGGACAGTCTCTACAGATGGGCACGAAGATAGTCAGGCGGTACTCTTTGTATTGGCTATGTCAGGTCTACCCTAGTACTTGATAATAATCTTCACTATAATCTCGGCAAAAAAATATCTGATGATTTAACTTGAAGTCCGTTAGGATTCTTAAAGGGTCTTATTTTAGGGCCAATAGGGAATGTACTCTAGATAAGACTGGACTGGGAAGTGTCTAAAATATTGTGATCTAGTCCGAGATAGACAGATTTGCATCAGACAGATTTGAACTCTAATGGTTATTGTGGGCATAATTACCGGTCACTCCACGATAAGGAAGACGATGAGTAACTGGAACAATGGCACTGCAGATTCTTGTAAAAGTTTGCATGCATGTTCGAGGTTCAGCGCATAAGGCTGAACGAACTAGAAGAGTTAAAGGACTTGGTAATCTTATAGGTTTAGTAATGTGAATTCGTTGGCTTAGAGGCAAACACACTTCATTGTTGTTGTAACTGCTTTATTGTATTTTGAGGTTCTTTCCTGTGTGAAAGATAGAAACTTTGAGGAGGTACATACTGTGCAACTAGGTCCCGTCTCAGCCACAGGCCTATTGGGAACAAGTCAGAACAGATGTGCCATTCTATGTTAAAAGTCAGAGCATCTTTTCACGAGTGCCGGGCATAATCCGCTAGTGACTTCGGGACTTCTCTTAATCAATTAACTGCATCCGATTCTTTTTTCAGACTCATTGAAAGGCACCTAGAGCTTAACGCCGGCTCCGAACGGCAGATGTATCAGTAAGAGAACTTTTTCATAGCGTAAATACTCATAACCAGTCGCTTGTGATGAGGTGATACCGCATTTGAAATGCATCATCCTGCCTTTAATTGTGCTAGGATTCTCCTAGTCTGTCTTGGTAGGAACCTCTCATTGTTCGTAATCATCAGTTGCTGTTTATCGAGAACCCTGTTTCTCCTATATTTACTGACTGCATCCGATACCGCTTGATAATGCAACAGTTGTTGTACATTTTCAATGGCTATCCAGTCCATAACAGGTGAGATAATTACTCGAAAGTTATTGCAGTAGCGCCTAAGGTCCTGCCGGATGTATCGAAGAAGTAGGTCTTGGTTCTTCGAATTATTGTCCTATTGCCTATACTAGCAAGCAGCGAGAGCTGTGAAGCTGAAACTAATTTCCATAATTTGAATATTATATTATTCATGGTAATTTGCAAAAAATTTGTGAAATAAAAGTTAAAAAAAAACAGTTTAGATTTTGACATATAGTAAGATACCACTATTGAAACAACGGACAAGCTAAGAACACTATAACAAAATTTAATAGAAAAAAACATTTTTTTGTCAATCTAGTTCATCACAAAGCTAATAGATTATTTTCGACAACAAATTTAAAACTAAAAACACCTATGGCGATTGTTAACTTGAAAAATATATCGTTGAATATCGATTTTTTAAAGTATATTTTTCTATTTTTGTCTACGCTTTTAAAGGTAAACACGATATATATATTGATGATTTGCGATGATTTTATTTCTTTAACTGTATTTTATATAAATAATTGAGTAAAAATATAAAAATAAGGTTATGCAGGTAAATGATTATGAATGGACTTACAAATTAAATGAGTAAGTGCTAACTGTAATATTAATATATATTAATATTTAAAATAATTTACATACACAAAATTGATTTTGTTTTAAATACTACTAATAAGTAAATTGTTATAAATGTTAAAAAGCTATATTACAAATTTATACAATTATTATTAAAAAAAACAAAATGATAGTGGAAATAAGAGATTTAAAGAGTTCGAAATAGAGATAAAAATAAAAAAATATCAATAAAAAAGATAAAACATAAATAGAAAAAGATATGTTTGAGCTACTAAAAACGTAACTGAAATTATATTCCTTGGATTGAACAAACGAACAGCCAAATTAAAAATTGAGTTTTAAACTCTAAATTTCTTTGAATTGGTTTGTTGCGTTTTGTTCTTAATGAGCAATTTTCGAGAGATATTGTTTAGGTGATTTGAGTTTTGGTAAATAAAGGAATGCTAGAACACAATAACAACATGTTAAAATAATCAGTCATTACTGCCAATAAGTGATTCCTGCTGTTCTTCATCGTTTATTCTGTAAAGACATAAAATTTAAAATGAATATTTAAATTTTGTATTCATGTGTAATTATTAGTAATTACATATGATTATTACCTGACAATGTTCGGTTTTTTACAATTACATAATTTCCAATAAATGACTTTAAATAAACGCATTAAGGGGTCTGTATCATCGTTACGCATTAGTAATGCTAATAAAATTAAAGCTAGAAATGTTGGCAATGAACCAATATAAAATAGGGGTGAATAAGGTTTCTTTTTGAGAAATACATCAAATAATATTGACAAGGGTATTTGTAAAGATATGGCTATGGTACCAATCAACGATGATGTTAAAAAGCAGCCCCTATTTTGTAAAAAGAAAGGAAAGGTTTTTTAATTATTCTATTATTTAAGGTTTTATTTTTTTTAAACATACCATAGCCACAATGCTTCCGATACTACAGTACCAACTAAGCCATTTAAAAATAATATTGCAAATTGATTTTGATTTGGTAATTCAAATTTTTCAAGTTTTGTAAAATTCAATATGAAAAATATTGGCCACATTAGCAGTAAATTCCATAAACCAACAAAACCTAAATGTAAATTTAAAAAATTTAACTTTTTATTTGATTCCATAGGTTATAAGTATTTAAAATATTACCAAAAAATAAAGGTATATCGATTTTTTCTTCTGTGTCACTTTTTCTTTTAACGAACACCAAATAAGCAGCATAAAAAAATGCACTAAATAATGCCAGCAATGCACCACGAGAGAAATTTGTATCGTGTATATCGGAAATTGTTATTGTGGCCTATAAATATTTTTATAAAATTTTATTAACGGATACGCTATTAAACTCAACTATCAGGACTGTCCCAGAATTCAATTCCGATCGAAAGTGAAATTAATTTCTTAATTAGCTCCTACAGAAAACGAAAACAAATACAAAATTTTTTATTTACTAACCAAGAATTTTGAAAGCATGCTTCTCAGGCAAAATACAATATAAATATAACATTTTATTTAATTTCACTGACTATTTCGACAATGAAATCAAAACATTTTCGATCGGAATGTGTGACATGCCCGTATTAGATTCATTAATCGCTATATTCTTAAGGTTTTTGAAACACCCAACTATGTTTCATAACTTGAACATAATCGGAGTTCGGTTTGGGCTAGAGATTTTTTCACAATCTTTCGCTAAGAATCCCTATCCAGTGCTTTCTGCTTGTAGTTCCAGGCATTCATTGTTGTTAGATCTGAGTTGCTCCAGCACCTTTTTGGGCGTCCTCTAACACGAAATTCTAGATCTTTATATAACACTTTCTTCGTTGGCAATAGTTGGACATACGCAGCACACAGCCCAGCTATTTTATATTTAGAGATTTAATAAATTGAGTAACCGTTTCGATTCGCATCATTAATTCAATTTCATCATTAGACCGACATCATGCGCATAATATTCCTTCCGAATATGCTGAGCTGTTTTTGTTCAGAAGATTTTAAGGTCCAAACTTCGAACCATATATTCATGCCGGTCTTATAAGTAGTTTGGATTTAAATAATTTTAAATGCATGTAAAACTTAAGTTCTTTCGCGTCGGAGAAGGTAACTGGCAGATATTTATTATTCCACAACTTCTATATAGCTTTAACAATGCGTGCGCTTAGATTTTATGAAGTACTTAGTTTTTTCTGCATTGATTAATATACGAATTTTTTTTGCTTGCTTATTTAACTCGAGATATGTATCCTTTAGTTTGTTACTAACAGGGCTAACATCGGCGTATGCACATATTTGAGTCGATATGGCAAGTATCACTAATTCACGTTCAACTTCTCTTACTGCTTTGTATAGCATGAGACTAAATATTAACGTGGATAGGTCGCCTCAAGCAAGGGGACCGGATTCAATGAAAGAGCGCCCTGAAAAGCCGTTGCGCAGTCAGTGGTATTTTCCAGTGTTTTGCATGCTAGTTTGACGATTTTTACAGGGATCCTAAGTTTAATAAGCATGGTGGGTGTTTTTCGTCTACACAGACTGTCGAACACTTGTTTGAAATCTATGAATAGACAGTGGATAGTCTATCGTTGACTTATTTTTGCGAAAAGCTCTATACGCTCATCTAATATGTTTGTGAAGACCTTGTATACCTTTAGTAAGAGAGATATGCAACGGTAGTTGTTACGGTCTCTTTTTATCCTTTTTACGTATTGGGATTATTATGCTGCTTGGCCAGGCTTCTGGCATTTGTTCATAAACGGCTTATATTAAGACGAATATTTCGAAAATCGTTTATGACAACTTAAAAAATATAGCGTTTATCGATTATTCTTAGGATTTATACTTACCACTCCTCCAATATTCATGGCCACGGCAATAGTTTTAGTTATAGAAAATTTATCACCTGACGCTGAGGGAAAAAAAGCTGCTAGGGCTAAAGTAAATAATGAAGATGATGAACTCAATAATGTTACCACAGCTGTTTCAGTCATTTCTAATGACACTTGAAATAAATAATTTGCTAAAAACCACTAATAGATAAAAAAACAATAAATAACATTAAAATTAAAGACAACTAAACACAATTAGAGATCCTCACCAAAACACAAAAAAGTAAAGCAGTTTTAGCTGTTTTATTGTGGGATTTTTGTCGTCGTATACGCATGCTAGCAGCGTAAGATAAACGTGCCATTAATGCCTCAGTGGCTTCATGAGCAGACATTTCTCGAACTTCAGCCATTTTGCTAAAGCGCACCGAACGTATGCTTGAGTCATCACTTTCAGTGCCCGAAATGGTACCACCGGCAGAAGAGCTGGCCGCCGAACGTATGGGTACAAATGTGGGATCACTCTAAAGAACAAATAAATGTATGTAAATAAAATTAAAATAAATGCCTCTATTCTGCGGTTCGATTCGAAAAGAAATTTTCTTCGTTTGGCAATTTTGGTATTCTGAGTTCGATTCCGTACAGTTTTATTCAATTGTATGTATTCCGCATTACGATCGTAGCTACGTTTTTCTAAGTTGTTAAAGTTGTGACGGAGAATCTTTGGTTTTTTTTTGTCCAAAATATTTTATTTGACTAACATTTTTTATTATATTATTTGTTTTTAAATATAAAATGAAAATATATAAAATGTAACAAAATTGTATAAAATTATAAATTTAAACTTGTCCATTTGCATGAAAACGACAGATGAGAAGTGAGTGTTTTCTTATTGAAGCACTTTGCGTATGTACTACATTTTAAGTTTTTATTACAATTTGCTTATTATTCTGTTTCTATTTTATACGTTCCTATGCTTTTAAAATTGTCGTCTTCTTTTTCTTTCGTTTCAGTTTTTTTTTGGAATACCAATTTTGGATTGAAAACTAACTGAATGCAGAGACGTAATCGAAACGCAGAATAAGGGTGATAATTCACAATTTGTAAACGAAATATACAAACCAGTGCAGGTTGGTGGGAATAGTAATTATCATCTTCGACATTTTGGTCCATAATCTAGAAAAAAAAAAAACGAAACACAAACTTATATTAATAGTATACTTTAAGCAATAACCAGTTAACGAACCAACATACCGAATAATTACCATTTTGCCTGTCACATGATTCCTTCCAGGGTGCTATTAAGCCAATTATAACTAAATATATAGTAAACATGGAGGTTTTAAAGTATGTACAAAAAAAAGGCTTCTTAAAATTTTCATCCTCATATAGAAACTAAAGTAAAAAAATTAAATTTTTTCATTAATACTTCCAAATTTACTGCCAAGAAGAAAGGATATGTAGGGTCCGTTTATCGTTCAAAACACATAGATGTTAAGTTAAAACATATAAAAATAAATGTTTTAAATGATAGTAAAAATTCCAAATATACCAAATCAAAGTAATGTGTTACGAACGATATCCGGACCTTAATGTAATTTATACGACAAACCTTTGTTAGTTCACTGGATGAAACCCAGATAATATCGACTAGTATGAGTATTGTTATACCCAATATTAATTTTTGGGTTCTAGTTAACATATCCTTGCTGTTGCCGTAGTTGTAGTAATAGTACCAATAATATTTTTTATAAATTAAACCAAAATATTCTCTCAGCAATTTATTTATAATTTATGTTTATTTAAATTTTTTGGAATAACGTTTGGACTTCATTGTTTTTTGTTTTTGTATGCGTTGTTTTTGTTTGTTTCCTCGGTGTACTTTTTGTTTTTGAATATAAATTTTATACTTTAATGACGCAGATTGCTTAGTGAATTTTCCGCACCTTTAAAGAAAATGTTCGAACTGCTAAGATGCTGGATTGTACATCAGAATCTGAAAAGTAAAAAATTCGAGATACTTTTAAGTACTCAAGTATGCTATTTAAGTGCTAAATGTACTCGTATATTGCCCAATAGCAGGCTACAAGGGTTTTTTTTTTTAAAGATAAAATATTGATTTTTATTTGGTCTTTTGTTAGAAAATATCTTTGGCAACTTGTAGTTCATTTTAAATCAATTTAAATTTTTAAAAGACATTTGGACGCTGTAAAGAACAATTATGAAATGATAATAAACAATGATTGTTTTTACAACAAAACAATCTATAAAGCGGAAAATTTTCCTTAAATTTTTAAGTGATTAGTGTGGCATAACAAGCAATTAAATTTTTTCAAAAGAGACCAAATATTCAAAAATATAAAACAATAATTTGTAATTTAAATTTAATAATTTTTTATCTTCTAAAGTTTCTTTGCGGCGAGGCGTCTGTAACTGATAATAATTTAAATTAATTTTGTTTTGCTGAGCAAATAAAAGACTATGGTATTTTTTCTTAAAGCATACATAGAAATTTTTGTTTAAGACATAATTAATTTATTCATGTGGTTTTGTTGTATGTATTGTTTTCTAAAACAAAACAGTAAGTTACATGCTTTATTCTCTTTTGTTAAACTAATATTTTGTGTACCAATAACATTTTCTATTTGTAATTAAGATGGACAAACAAAGATATCAGAATTATCATTGTAAAGCGTAGTAAATAGCTGAGTAGGTTCTTTTGTACTTTATATGCTTCGAATAATGAAAAGGTTTATTCTTAACAATCAGTAGTGAATTGGCTGAAAAAGTAGGCTGCGATCATAAAACGATCATAGCCTTTAAATTTCTTATCAATATCTCGCCCACCATCGAGCGATACGCGGCCATAAACAGTACTTTTTGTACCGAATCATCACGGGACATGAAAAATAGTGCCTATGAAGCAAATAAAGGAATGGGTGCCTCCAGGAGATATACCAAAGGCAAGAGTCGTGCGTTTGTCTGTGTTTTGTAAGACTGGGAAGGCATTGTGCATTGGGAAATTCTCGATAGGAATGCAAATATCAAAAAGGAGCTCTACATAGCCCAGATAAAAGTCCAAGCCATACCCCTTCACGTAAACGCCATGTTGCACAAGTTGTCAAAGTCACACCACATAAGTTAGATTGGAGGTTCCTCTACGTACCTTGCACCAACGAATTACAATTTTTTCAACTTCAAAACTGGCTCAACAAGCTCTCTGATCCAATTTAGACGGTTTTGGACGGAATGGAATCGACATATTGATCGAGCAGTGGGACAGGTTTGTAAACAGCAACGGCGAATACATATTTGATTAGTTTATTGTTATGAATATTGATGTTTGTTTAAATAAAAACTCTAATAATTTTTCTCTAACCTAATATTTATTTATTTACATACCTAAACATAGCCATAAGGTTGACGTTAAGGCCAAGTTAATTTTGTGCTTTCTCGCACAAATTTTTCCCTCTGCTTGTACGTTTTTCATAATTTTTTAGGCGATTTGTTATTAAAATAAAAAAGTATAATTGGAAATTAATCCAACATTACATACTTTATCATATTAAATACCTACGATCAATATGACTATCATTGGCCATAACTATTCGTCCATGTACTTAACCCTTCTGCACTCCTTGGGTAAATTTGACCCAACTTTGGTTTTCAGACACAAAATTTTTTCCCTTTTATTATAAGATATGAACGTTAAACTTGTATTTATCCATTATAGAGACAAAAATGGTGCTATTAAAAGAAAATAATAAAATTTAGGTTTTTCTTTCCTTTTCCTTTTAATTAAATACAAAAACAAGAAATCATTCTTTGCGAGCCCTGCATTCATAGACCAATAAATCATAAACAATCTATGGCCATTTTTACAAATTGACAGATTGCAAATGTTACTCTAAGTAACTGCGAAAATTTTATAAAACTATTATGATAAATTGCAACATTTTCTTTTTTAATTAAAAGCTCAATAAATTGTTGAAAAAAAAGACACCCAAACACTTTACGGCTACAAATGGTCATTTGGAGAGGCGTTAGAAATAGACAGTTTGTTGAAAACCAGTCGCTTAAATACCGCTTTTTTATGAAAGCAAATAATAATGTGTTTAAATGTTTACCTTTATAATATTTATTTTCAAATTGTTTTTCTGAAATTCAAATAAAAATTCTTGTCTTGCCGTCAGCCAGACTAGCAGCAGCTGTTGTTGTTTTTGTTACTTTGGTAGAGAGAATTACGAGGATGTTTATGTTTTCTTTTTGTTTCTTCAGATTTAAAGTATGAGAAATATTTGTTTATATACAGAATATAAAATTGTTTTTTCTTTATTATTTACATTTAAACTGTTAAGTTTTCTTTTAACCAATATTTAAATATAATTTATTTAATATAATACGTTTACAAAGTCTTTTTGGCCGCAAAATACAATAAATGAAAAATTACATCTTCCCGTATTCAGTGAGTAAAACAAAACACAAGTTAGTTAACAAAGAAATGACGGCTAGCCAACGCCGTTAATTGTTGTTAAAGACGTAGCTCTGATTATTGTTTTTATAGCCGCTGTAAAGACGTACTCGTACATTCAGTTAAAAAGTGGAACTTTAACAAAATAAGTTAAAACGAATGTTCGTTCGAAAATCGCGGGCTTGACTAGATAAAGTCCGGAAGTAAATGAAACGTTGATATATGTTGGAAACGAATTTTAGCTCGATTTAAATAATAAATACCAATTTACCAATAGTGCTGAAGTGAAATTTTTCTTAACCAATTTCATAAATGTGATTAGTGTAGTGTTGTGATTTTAATGTAAATAATTATTTTCCAAAATTGAAAAATGGTTTCTAAGCTTAATCAAAACCCAAGCGAATTTTAATAAAAATCTGTACGATAGCTGATAAGGTATGTAGATATTTTTGCTTTATTTACATACATATGCAGTGAAAGTTTTAACCGAGGGTAATACTAAGACTGGTGCTTTAAAATGTGTTACTTGTAATTTTACTAAAATTACTAGGAGTGAGTCCTAGAATTTAGTATGGTACTGTTGGTATTACAACAACAAATTTATTAACCAAAACACATAAATTTTTGCTTTTTTAATAGCTAATTTGTAATAAAATTTACCTGATCCTATTTTTACACGGCAGAAACGTTTCAAGTGATATGAAGAAAAAATCGCGTAAAACCAGGCTTAGAAGTAAATTAAAAATACTTTTGACATACGTAATACAATACATCTAATTCGATTTGTACACGGTAGATATCTAAATTCGAAAGGAAACCATGTAAAAAAATGCTGAAAAACCCAGATTAGGTGTAAAATAAACTATACCTTTGAAGAAGATCAAACATTCAATTAAAAATAACCAGAAAATTTAAAAACAGGTTTTCGAATGATTAAAAAACCGGTTTTGGTTATGGTTTTAGAAAAAAAAATTAATTAGTTTTTTATAAAAAAAGTATTGCTAATAATGTTTCTTACCGATAGCTGTGCTTACCAGATACTGACCGATATAATGTAGTAAGCTGGGCAATCTCCTTAGATATCTTAACCTGACGGAGTGGGTGTAAAATCTTGCCGAGAGTCAGTCTGGCTGCTATTAGAGTACCGACTGGACGTTATGTCAGCTCAAGACTAGTTGCATCATGCATTGAGGCCCTCATGTCACACCTGGTCAGACACAGTACAAAGGTGTCTGGTTACGGGGCACTGTTACATATTTGAGAACTAGACTGCTGGTGTGCTGGTGGGGATTGTGGATCTAGCGGTTGGGTCTTTAAGACTTCCGTTGAGCTGCTTCGTTGGCTTGGTGGAATGTGAGTTCGTCGTAGAGTAGAATGATCATGGAGAGCCAGGGGTGACTGTAAGGTCTCGAAGCTACTATTGTCTGGAGTTGATTACTCTAGAACGAAATGGATCCTAAGTCCGAGAAGGTGGCCTCTTGGGACTCTGATTAGGCACGGTGACTCTTTGTTTACTTTCTTCTTTCGTTTCCCTGGGTCACTATCCTCTTTCATTTATTCTCTACTGCCCTCAAATCATTTGCGGACAAAATACATATTATGTATTTAAAAATTAAAATCACTGTCTGTGATTTAATTGAAAACCGATTAGCTGAGCTCTAACAACTGGCGATAATAAAAAATGTTTGAACCGCATAGTTTATAAAAGACAAAAAACCGTTAACCGTTTTTCATATTTATTCGATTAAAAAAATTTCAGTTAAGATACATATATAACTTCCAACGCACTGTTGAGACGATTGTCAGATCCAGCAATTTGCTGACAATGACCAGACAATGTAAAATTGTCACTACAATGTAAATTGCCAGTTCACACCGGTGCAAGACATTTGTCATAAAATATGGCAATCCATACGTTTCTTCTGACAACGATGTGGTAGTCAGATGTTAAACATTCGGGCATCTGAGGATTCTTTCTCTGACAATATTACAAGACGAAAATATTAATTTCATATTCTGTACAGTTTTTTTTGGCAATATTGTTAACAACCGTCTAAACAGAGCTTAAGTCCCAGTTTATACGAGGATACATTTTGAAGGCAAACATTTAGTTTGTCAAAAAATTTCGGGTGGGGAAGAGATAGTCGTTTTTGTCTTCGGTACTCGGCTTCCTACTTACTTCTTTACAATAACAACGGTAGTGGAATGGTGCCAACAAAATTTTTGCCTGTGTGAACGCGAGTTCAAAATGTTCTCTCGTATAAATGTGGACTAATACTTCGATCATGGTGAAATTAAATAAGGTGAAGTTGTTTGTACAACAACTAATTTTTTTACAAAAACAACAGGCAATATATTTTGTACATTGTATGGTAGATGTCAAAAAAATGTCCATATCAAAAAAACGTTAACAAAAATTGTATACAATTAATACTTGTGAATTAGAAATATTTTATTTTGTTGACAATTTTAATTTTCAAATGTTTAGTTTTTTGGGCGTTTTTCAATTATGAATTAGATATATTTATAAATTAGATATATTTATATCTATATAAATTAAATTATAAATATAAATTAGATATATTTATATTTATAAATTAGATTATTTAGAATTAGATATATTTATAAATATATTATTCTAAATGCGTATTAAAGCATGTTTTTTGCAATAAGATATGGTTTAACGATATCCTTGGATAGTTCTTTTTAGTCAGTCTCTGCTGTGCAGAAAAAATGTTTTGAAAGCATGTGAAGCATGGTGAACAAAAAAAAAGCTATCAGCCGGATAAACAACTTCACCTTATGTATTTCATCATGACTTCGATTGTGGAGGGTATGGCAAAAACCAATGTGAAAAGAGTATGCATCATGAAATAACCGAAACGGCAACACTGTTTGAAATAAAGAAACACAATCAATTTGATTTTTTGCTTTTTGTTTGTACGTTTTCTGTTAAAGAAAACAAGGAAAATAACTTTGTTTCTCTATTCAATTCAATTGTTCTGCAAACCAGCAAATGCAGCTGCAATAATAATTGAAAAGAAAATATGCCAAGACTTAACACGATCTGTGATATCTGTAATATTCTTAAAAAAAGTAAAATTAACTAATTTTACAAACATTAATTTGTTCATCAGACAGTAACTACAGTAGATAGAAGTACGGCAGTATTAACTTCCATAATAGTTTATTTTGTAAAGTGTTTTGTTAACAAGAAATTACAACGTAAAGGTAAGTTAATTTGCTTGTGTGTCGCATACGGGACGCCTGATTCTTTTTTATAAAGTAATTGTAAAACAATTCAACTATACAAATTAATTCTTTATTGTTTACAGCTAGCAGCTAGTGGTCTAGACAGCAACGAAAACAATTTTTGTATGTAAACGCTTTATTAATAGTTGATCCTTGGTGAATAAGAAGTGTCTGCACATGATACCGAGAGATAGACCATCTGATATCTTGGAATTTTGTAAATTGAACTTATTTCTGCCTTACAATATTTAGTCACACAAATATGTCTAATCATCAACCTTCAACCAGTGCTAACCGTATGCGAAAATTTCGTGAAAAGCGTAAGAAGGAAGATCCGAACTTCACCGTTAATGAAGCCAAAAGAATATGCGAACTACGTAAGCGAAAAAGAGAAAATCTTTCGGAAAGTGAGTTAAAAGCCATAAGACTCAAGGAAAGGGATAGGAAGAGACTGCAGAGAGCCAAAAAACGTGTTCAGAATCAAAATATTGATGAATCTTCTGTAAGTACCGGAAATCCCTACAAAACGAAACAAGCGTTATCTAAAGCTGTTCAAAAGGCTCTACAAGCCCTACCGCAATCACCAAGACAAAAAAGAGCGGTAGTAATCGAACTAGCGCGTAAAATGAACATTACTATAGCCGAGAGTCCAAATGCAAACATGTCAAGTGACGATACATGTTACGAAGATGTAAAAGCCTTTTACTACTGTCCTGTATCAGAATTGGAGAGCCCTTATATCGTAAAACTAACATCAATGTTAAGTGAATAGTATAAAAGCTTTTCTTTTAATATTTTGCCACATCGAACGGAAATGGTTTAATGGATGGAATTGACGGAAACATAAAAAGACTACATACAAATTGCCAACTGATACAAAGTAAACTTCGCTCAATTAATGAGCAGTACCCGATTGTATTCTTAGATTCATTGCTAGCTAATGTTATGAAGTGATATACAGACTATTTAAAAAAGGAAATGATGAAATGATGTTGTCCAATCAGCCAAGGCCTTTGCTAATTTGGCTTCTCAGTTAGAAGTTTGCATTACCATGGAATATGCCACAGCGAAAATTGGAATGTCAGACTTCTATTTTTATAAAACTAATTAAAACGTCGTGGAGTGCAGAAAACATAGCTTATCAATACACAATATACGGATATAAGATTCAACTATGTTCTGTACATAATAGGAAATACCTGTACGTGACAGCATAAAAATCTATTTTTAATTAGAAATATGTGTTTTATTTAATTTTTTGCCAGCATTAAGCTTGGTTCCTAGTTGTAAGTTGCTTCCTAGACACCATTTCTGAGGCAAAGGAATACGGGCGATGGAAATGGAATCACGTACGGCAATAATGCGCGAAGAAGATCTTAGTCGCTGTAGGTTGAAGCTCAGCTCAAAGCCTGAATTGACACCAAGAAGAGTAATACTGTGTGTCTATGTAGCTCGGACCTTGCGCCTTCAGATTATCATTTGTTTTAATCCCTGCAGAACGCTCTTGATGGTGTAAATTTCAATTCCGTTGATGTCTGCAAAACTCTATTTGATCAGTTTTCCGTTCAGAAAACCCAGAAGTTATACACTGGTGTAATAATGTGTTTATTGATTAAAACGGCACATATTTGTTTTAGTAAAGCTCGTTTCAAATATAAGCAAAAGCCGTTTCATTTTCGATTAAATTTGCAAACGAACCATGACCCCAAAGCCAGTTTTCCACTTTGGCCCAACAGTACCTAATAATAGGTGTATCAATCATATAGGGTATTTTTTCAAATATTTTTTCATGTATTTTGCTTCATAACCACCTTCTCCACGGTAAGTTTGCTAAGTTTACAATTTTCACACCAAATTCCTCAAGTTTAAATTTTTTACTAAATTTACCCAAGACACCCACCAAACCGTACAATTTTCTTATATAGCGAATTCTCCACTACATACACCCAACATTATTTTTAAAAAGGGATGTTTTGTTAGCAGAGTTGTATATAAGAGCATGGAATCCGTTAGCAAATGTAGTACTTATTTGGCGAAGACAAGAACCCTACGAGGGTTAAAGTGGCATTTATTTATTTACTTAAAGCTTTTTTCAATATATATGTATTTAAAAGATTCTATGTAGGACATACTATAAGTCAGATTCAGGCAAGGAGTTGCTCTTCTCTTTATTTTCATACGTACGTAGCCACACGCAGAAGCAAAAAATAAACAAAGAGAATTAAAGAGAAAAAATACTATGTAAAGTGGCCTGAGTGAGAGACTCGAAAATTACTACCACAATTATGAAATGCATTAATATTAGTTTTCCTAACGCTGACATAAGTAAGTCGAAAATGCCATTGTAGCCGACCTTATATAATCCTACATTTAAAGAGTATTCAGCAAATTCAATACCACTTGTTAATTGTTTGCTATAAAAGTTTATTTTTTTATTATTAATTCTTTTCTCAATTTTCAACATCCGAAAATTTAAATTTCAATGGTATATTGGGCACATTGAAATTTAACGATTTGAAAGCATTTTCAGTAGAGTAGTTAAATTCTATATGGAAATTACGCACCAAACGTGCTATGCCCAATTCTATTTCCATTTCAACTATGCGTCGTCCTATACAGCTACGAGGTCCAAAACCGAAAGGTAAAAATACGAATGGATTACTGGGCCTAAGACCTTCAACCATTTCACTGTCACATTTTTCAGTTCTAAGCCAACGTTCAGGTAAAAATTCATTAGCACGGCGATAGTGCACTTCGTCTCTATTAAGAGCAGCGGATATCATTAAGACTTGACTACCGGCTGGTACCCTATAGCCACTCAAGACGACATCTTTTTGATTGACTCTAACATTACCCACCGCCAGAGGATACATACGTTGCGATTCCTTAATGCATGCTCTTAGATAGGGCATATTGTTTAGCGCTTCTTTCATAAATTCACAATCCTTATCGGGTAATATATATTTGACTTCTTCACGTAGTTTTGCCTGCTTTTGGGGATTTTTAGCTAAACACAGTAAGAGGCCGGTAAAGGTAGTGGTGGTCTATAAAGTGTAATTATTATTAAAAAAATTTTTTTAAGGTTAACATTAGTGTAATAAAGCTTACCGTATCCACACCAGCCATTAACATATCAATGGCCATAACTTGTGCTATTTTTGTATCGATTTTAAGCAACTTTTCCAAAACACTTTTCTCACTCTCCGGTTTCTCGTTTAAACCTTGTGCTTTCTGCTGCTCTATGCGATCTATAGCATCCTGCACATAATTGGTCACTATTGCTTGCACATTATCTAAAGCTTTAATGAGATTTTTAAAGGTTTTGGTATGATAATACCGCCAAATCGAAGGTTTAAATTGAATTTCGTAGGACAGAATAAAGAAATCCATCAAACTCTGAAATAGTTTTTTGGCTGTGGGATCATTACGTTTGTTGGTAAGTAAACCCAGTTGTTTATCTAAGGCCACTATAGAAATGGACTCTAAAGTCCAACGATTTAATTCTTCTTCAAAAGTACCGGGCACTTCTAATGTCTTGAGATCACGTATAGCTCTTATTCTATGGAAAAAGAAAAAAGATACGAAAGTAAAGAACAAAAATCAGAGTTGAAATCGAATTTTAATTTTACCTTTTTATAAGCTCCTTGTTAACTTGAGACATTTTTGTCATATAGAGGCGTACATTTTTAGGCTGCATTAAAACTGGATTAACAGCTGAACGAAAACTGCCCCACTTTTCACCGTGACTACAAAGTGGCAAATAAAACTTCAAATAATTTTCTAGTTCCAACACACATATAAAAATGAATTTTGCCACTTACGTTGATAATAAACCTTCAGTACCCTGATAGAAATCCTTTTTCCAAACACTGCGATAGTATTCTAAAACTTCCATACCCGGTCTTATAGGCCAAATGCCTTCATTACGTAAAACTTTTTCGAAATCTTGTGGATTATATGTGCAAACGAAATCCTTTTTACCCATCATTCCCTTTAGCACGGTAATGTCACCCATATTGCGTTTAATGGCCAACATCAATTGTGTAGAGTCCAGTTTGGCATATTCACCACCCGGTAAAAATTTCACTAACATAGAAAGCCTGCCCTCATAGGGTATAGATTCGAAGGGTTTTGCTTGGGCCCATTCTTTTTGGAAGTCTGTTTCTTCTGTTACGGAGGCATTAGGTTTAGCGTTAGACGCTAATAAACGTAACTTTTCAAAAAAAAGTTGTTTTAAAATATTTAATAAATTTACATAATTTTCTTAACTTACTTGTTGTTGTTGTTTTAAACAGTTTCTATTGAACTGTTGCACTAATTGCATATAATGACCGAGCATATATCTGGCTTTCAACAACATGCTCTCTGCTTTTGTAAAGCAAAAATCGTACTAATTGTGCTCATTTCATTTCGTTAGTGTCTGACGCTATTGCTTTTAAAAGGTTTAACCTTTAACCGTTACTTTAAAAAAAAAAAATAAAAAAATTATATCCGTTTTTACTATAATAAATCATGGCTAAGCATTAACTGTTAATAAATTTTCACTTGTTCCATACCCCTAAAACTGTATTTATAGTACAAATGTGTCCAAGTAATTTTTAATTTATTGTCCTTTTTTGAAAATTTATGTTTTAATTAAATTTCATTCGATTTCTTCTTACACAACAAAAATCTATGTCAAGTATTTTAGTAAAATCAGTTCTTGGATACATACGTACCATGTGAGTACAGTTAAGGGTTAAGAGCATTTTTATCAGACCTACATACATATACATCCATACTCTCTATAATTAATAATTAAATATTATTAGTAATTATTTTTGTATCTTTTAAGAGAAAAAGCTTTTCGTCTCGATACCCGTATATTAAAATAAGTATCGGTATCTTATGCTTAAAATATAGTTCGTTCGTAGAAAAATATTCAATTATTATATATAGTTATGAAATTCTAAAAATACGAGTAGAGCTTTTCTCTTATAGAATTTTACAAATATTGATTTAATTTTAATTTATAAATTAAAAAAAAAGATTTCAATTTTTTGTAAAGGGAGCCTATTTTTTATATTAGCAATTAAAAGTTTTTATATTATTTTTTCCCCCCAAAAGATTAAAAATCTAAAATGTATTTTGTAATGAGAGGCCTATATAACGAGCTGTAAATATTTGAATAAAATTACTATTGTTAGGAATTGTTTCAATAATGACCTTAATGTCCAACCCAAATTCCTTACCACCCAGTCATATTTTTAAATTTGAAAACGGAGGCTATTGATTGATTGATTAAGGCCAAATGCACTAAAATCAAAAGGATCTTTAGCGGAGAGATCCATCTAAGTGGCATGTTTTCCTCTGCAAATGGAGTCATTGTGTTCAAAAGTATTTCCTTAAAAGCGTACTTATCCATTTTCGTATGTATTTTGATTATAGGACTAACACTGTGCCCAGAAAATGCGACTCAAACGATCACATATCCGTCACCATGCCTTACTTTCATTAATGTGTACCTGGGGTTGTGTTGAATGCTTGAAAAACGCCATTTATAAGCTATGTCGTCAAATCAAAATCGAGCAAATTTGAATTCGTCACTCCAGAGGGCATTTTTCAAAAATGCGGTAGCTTTTCGAAATGTTCACAGCAAAATAAAATTTGTGACTTCAAGTTCCTCCTTGATACGTTTGCCTTATGTTGTACAATGTGATGCGCGACTATAGACTTGACTGCATGAATTCTTGCAATAATGACTAAACGACATAAATTTTTTTAATTTTTTAAAAATTACAAATTTATCTAACTGCCTTAATACAAACTAATTGCATTAAATTTTTGTTTATTATTTTTTATTGAAAATTTATATTTTTTTGGTTTTGGTGACCTATTTACAGTACCATAAGCTATAATCGAATGCTTTAAAGTTTTTGTTTTAAATATTAGTTGTGATTTGTATAATTTTAATTTCTGCAAAAATTGTATATAATAAAGGAATAACTTAAATGGCAACAGTAATTATCGGTAGAGTAAAAAATGGTTTAAATGTAACCCCCAACCACTCACTAACTATTGTTTAACATTTGTGCATTCATTTTAGAAAATTACCCTTATCTTTGCATATGAATATACCATGTATCATACATATCCATACATGCTTGGTTATGCCCAGTGGACTTTTGTTTTCAAAAGCAATTCTATACACCCTACTATATAAATGTTGATATATATCTTTTGTTAAATGGTTTGTGAAACAACCATTTCTTCATTTTGAAAAAATAACCATATGTCTAGAATTATTATTTCTTATAACACCATCATCTTCTTCTTGTATTCCTTGGCTCCCAGCTTTTGTCGGTCCTTTACTATGCTTTTCACCTCGTTGAAAGAATATTCCAATTGTTGAACGTTTCCATGTACATATGTTTCAGCCTACCTTGCGCTCTGGTGCCTTGTGGGTTCCATTGTAGGGCTTGTTTACAGATTTCGGTTGACTGTTTCCATAGTGTGTCCAATCTAACTCTACCTCCTCTTTTTGGTCTCCAGATGTATCGAGACTTATCATCATTTGTATTTGGTCAGTAGATCTTTAGGATTTTTCTCAGACTGCTTTTTATTAATGTTTGAAGTTTTTTACAAAGTATCTTTACCATCAGCCGGCACTTTCACACGTACAGCAGAACTGGTTTCAAATGTGAATTAAACAACCATATTTTTGTGCCGCTTGATAAAGAAGATAATCTCACATTTTTCCAGAACTGTGATATTCTGAACTGAAATATTTTGCTCAAGATATCGCCATCTGTCGAAATTACACTACCCAGGTAGTTGAAGGAGTTGCCATTTTCAATTATGTCGTCACTGACTTCAAGGTTGCTATCAGGGTCGTGCGAAATTATTTTCCAACCTTTCATCTTTATGGACTTGATTATTAAACCAACTGCATGCGGTACGGTAATGTCTTTATGATGATGTTTTAGTCGTTTAGTACACAGAAAATTTGCAAAAGTAAATGAAATTTTTATTTTTATTTTCTTTTTAAAAACTATTTCCTGTAAATGTTGCCAGCGGCTGTCATAGATGGTCCATACTTGAGCTCTAACTTTGGCATCCTTTTTCTAACATTTCGGCCGGCATCTCATCAATAGCAGCTGAGATTAATTGCTCACAAAACTCAGGTTATCGAGTGATGTGAGGCATGTGGCACCGTCTACTTAATAAAACCGTGTGTCAACCAAGACCTATTTTTCCATTTTGGACAAAAAAAGTCGGTAATCATCGTATGGTACCTTGCTACATTGACCGTAACGTTGTAATTTTCGTAGTTTTTGAAGAAGTACGAACCACAGTTGCGGCTCTTGAACTCCCTCCAGCTGCTCTTAACACCAAATTCGGTAATTGTGCTTGTTGACGTACCTAAAAATGAGCTGACATGTACACATTTCTCATACAGCACGAATTGTTGTAATAAAATTCAATGATTTGCAAGCGTTGTTAGCTTCTTAGTCTATTCATGGTAAAATAGCAAACCTAACTGAACATTTTTGACTTTCTTAAATGTCACGAATCTTTTTTAACAAAAAACAAATTTATACTGCAAAACTAAATGACAAAAAAATCACCCATTATTAGACAGAAGCCATTTGTATAAGCTAGACCTTCTACTCGTAGGTAATGTTGGAAGTTCTACCGAAATCATCGTTTAGGACTATTGGAAACATTTGGGGCGACATAAGACAACCCTGTATTATGTATTTATAAGCAGTATCAGCTTAGGTGCTATTCCCCTTTGCCGTAATACATCCAAATACAGCCTCTATTATAACACTAATGGAGACTTGAGCCTACTTGTTTGGCGTAGATAAATACGTTTTTTTTTATAATTTTAAGTAACTGCATACAATTTAACTAAGATCGTTCCTTGATTGATCATTTCTTTTAATGAAGTCAATCCCTTATTGTGAATAGCTTTAGTTAAAAAAATAACATTTTAGCGTAGTGTAGCTTAGTATAGTTTAGTTTCGTTTAGTTTCGTTTTGTATAGTATAGTTTAGTGTAGATTAGTATAACGTAGGCTTGTATAGTGTAGTGTAGTGTAGTTAATTATAATAGTAAAGTGTAGTGTACTTTAGTGTAGTTTAGTTTTGTAAAGTGTAGGTTAGTATAGTGTATTGTAGTGTAGTGTAGTTTAGTATAGTGTAGTTTAGTTTAGTTTAATAAAGTAAGTTTAGTTTAGTAAAGTAAGTTTAGTTTAGTAAAGTAAGTTTGGTGTAGTTTAGTAAAGTAAGTTTAGTGTAGTTTCGTAACGTAAGTTTAGTGTGGTTTAGTAAAGTGTAGGTTAGTATAGTGTATTGTAGTGTAGTGTAGTTTAGTATAGTGTAGTGTAGTTTAGTTTAGTAAAGTAAGTTTAGTGTACTTTAGTAAAATAAGTTTAGTGTAGTTTAGTAAAGTGTAGGTTAGTATAGTGTATTGTAGTGTAGTGTAGTTTAGTATAGTGTAGTGTAGTTTAGTTAAGTAAAGTAAGTTTAGTTTAGTAAAGTAAAGCAAGTTTAGCGTAGTTTAGTAAAGTGCAGGTTAGTATAGTGTATTGTAGTGCAGTGAATTTAGTATAGTGTACTGTAGTTTAGTTTAGTAAAGTAAGTTTAGTTTAGTGAAGTAAGTTTAGTTTAGTAAAGTAAGTTTAGTTTAGTAAAGTAAGTTTAGTGTAGTTTAGTAAAGTAAGTTTAGTGTAGTTTAGTAAAGTGTACGTTAGTATAGTGTATTGTAGTGTAGTGTAGTTTAGTATAATGTATTGTAGTTTAATTTAGTAAAGTAAGTTTAGTTTAGTAAAGTAAGTTTAGTTTAGTAAAGTTAGTTTAGTTTAGTAAAGTAAGTTTAGTATAGTTGGTAAAGTAAGTTTAGTGTAGTTTAGTAAAGTGTAGTGTACTTTAATGCAATATAGTTTACTATAGTTATGTACACAATAACTTGTTTACTTATTTTCTAATTATTTTTATAGGGTTTCCTTCAACTCGTTATCACCGTACAAAAGTAAAAACGAGTTGTTTTAAATTCATAAATATCTATCAAAAATTATTATATATCATGTTTTTGTTTTATTTACAATATATTGTATGTGTAAATATATAAATATATTCATATGTATCAGTGTACTAGTATATAATACACTAAATGTACACAAAAAACTTTTATTATTTATTATTATCCATTTTATAAAACATGACAAATAATTTATTTTTGTTTTTAGTTGACCATTCTATACTCGTACAGCTTAAACTTTGAAAGTCAGTTCGGTATTGTGTGTTTTTTTTTTAAACTTTATTCACTTCATAGTCATTGGCATCCACTTCTATGATGTCCTTGTCATTGTCAATGTCATACATACTGCTGCTGCTGTTGTCGCTCTTTGTAAATTGTTTCATTTTATTGGCAGCATCATCGTTGTCATTTACATGATGGGAGGAAATTGTTGTCGTATTGCATTCAACAGCTTGTACACCAGCAACGTTGTCGTTATTGCCATCAATATCAGTAATAAGTTCTTGATTGTGCAGACCATCACCAACTTCAGTGTTGAGTAAAGTATTTGCTATTTCATCACAACTTAAGATATGACTTGAGGAGATTTTCAATAAAGATTTCAGTTTGGTTGCTTGAAATTTATACTGGCGAATAAAGTAAAGAGAAGATAGTGTAGAAAGAAAATAAAGACGAAATGAAACAAAGAAAACAAATATTTAAAGCGACTTTTTTAATTTTTTTTTTTTTTTTTTTGTAAAAAGAAGGTTTTCATTTATGCAAATCATAGAAAGTTTATATGGAATTGATTAAAATATTTCATGCTTATGAGTTATGAACAATTTTAGAAAATCTTTAAAATAATATTGTTGTTATTTGTTTTTCAAAATAATGCAAGATAAGTATTTTTTAAATATTCCTTTTTTAACTTTAATTTTTTTGTTTTTTCTTATTTTTTAGTTGGTGGCCTGTTCGACGAGCTATAGGTATGTGAAAATAAACTTAACACTCTATTAGCAGGTAACTGCTAGAGCTTGACTTATACATCTTACGGGCTAGACATAAGGAACAATTTTATAATAAACAAAATGTCTTGATATTTTTATTTTTTTAAATTTATTTTTGCACCAGCATATGCATACGCGCCTACAACCTGAAGGTTGCTTACAAAACAAAAATATTCACTAAACGAAAAATAAAAACGACCATTCGCAAGTGCTTCGCTGTATACTTGACCAGCCGATCAGTGCAAGAAGTGAGCGAACTTCTATTCAATTCCATTTTATTCAATTCTTCCTTTTGCATTTGGAGGTCTATTTTAAAAGTTATGATATTATATGTTAACTGTTTTATATTATTAGATTTCGGTCGAATTTTGAGCAAATTGTGTCTGTTAGTTTGTTTTGAACAGCCATTTAAAGTAAGTAATTTCGATGAAAGTAATTTTAATGAAAGGCTTACAAATAATTAATAAAACGCTTAGAATGTTTAAGGAGATCAAAAAATGAAACTGTCTGAGGTGGCTCAAACTCTAGGCATCTTAAACTAGCGGATACATGACATTTTGCAAAAATATTTGAATATTGTTACGTTTTAACTTTTTTAGAACGTTAGAGTTCTTTTAAATTGCGTTAAATAAAATAAATGTCTCGAATTTATGTTCTACTTTCTTCCAACAATTTAACTTTCGCTGTATACACAAATTTATTTACTACTCAACTCTTATTACGACTTTGTTCTATGACGACTAAATTATAACGGACTGAATTAATTTTAGTTTCAAATGTTGTAGTATATACCACAACCTTCTATTAAGCTACGTTAATTCAAATGTAAAGTTTCAATACCCAGAATTGAATTGGTAGCACTGTTCAAATAAATACCACCTTGGCAGGGTGATCTTAGCCTTGACACAAACAAATAGAATAACTTCCATAAATGTTGTTATAAATGTTGATACATCTTGTTAGGCATTTTTTTGCTTTCGTAACCATACTTAAAAGCTGATAAGCTAGCGTGTGATACTTTTAAATAAATATTTGGCAATGTTTGTGATAAACTTGAACAAGTTTTGTGCTGTTTCGTATTACAATTGTTGGTGAGTCCTGAGTGAACGTGCACAACAGTAGACTTAGGTGATTCTTTAGGCCTACAAGGTCAGTGTTACAGTTTTTTTAAGCTTGTTACTCACATCGATTGTCTTGAAAATAGTAAAACAAATACCGGTGACTTTTTTTTTCCAAAATTTTGGACAAATCAGCATTAATAGAATAATGACAGACAGTACTCATAAATTTGTTGGAGTTGAGAAGGGCTGACTTCCTAAGCAAATGCCTTGAGAATCTGGATGCGAACGCGGATCCAGATTATTCCTCACGACGTGCAACGATAAACCTTTAAACGATCTGTAATAAGCAGATCTCCATTGGGAAAGTCGAATGAAGACTGAACAAGAGATAATCTCGAAAAGGAAAATTAATTGAATTGAACACTTGAAGCACTTAATTGACGATGTTGTAGAATTGCTACCATTAGTATCACGAATGATTATAGATCTGCTAGGGAGAAGGTTCTCTCTAATGCTATTTTGCGACTGGAATATTATTACATGTTTGGAAAATATTCCTAATCTCAGTTATCACAAGGGTGGAGCCATATAGACTTATAAGCCTAATAAAGAAGTCGATTCCGATATTAAGTGAATCCAAATCATAAATTTGGATATAATAGTGAGCACAGCATAATTGAACAAACATATGGAAATTTTTTTATAACAAAAACAAATTGTATGGAATTAAGTGATTACAAAATAAACCTTATAGAGTGATGAGTACCAACTGAATGACTTTTGAAGAAAAAAATATCGCTTCGCTCTTTTTATCGACAGCGTTCGACAAAGTAAGCTAAGGCAAAATTTACTGTAATCCAATACAGAGATGCCTAACTGAACGAAAGTTTAAGGCTAAAGAAGGCGATCAATGTAGTACAGCTATAGGGCACTGTCTCAGCTTTTGAACATTAAACGGGATCAAATACGTTAAAATAAAATTTTAAAACTGATAACCAGGGAAATCAGAAATATGCTCTAAAAACTAAATTTTTTTCTTTGTTATTAGAAAAAAAGGTTTATTCAACAATTCAATATCTTTACAATACAAATAGCAATACCAACAGAATAAAAACCAAAAATTGTACTGCAATTCAATTCAAAATCAATTTCGACTGATATAAAGGGACATATTTCAAGAATAACAATTCCTTATGATCATATTTTAGAACTAGATTTGAAGAAGATGCACTAATATCATTTGCTAGATTTTTCTACATTAAGTACTTTGTTAATCCATAACATGATTTGGCTTAGTTTTAATATTTAGTTTTGTATTACATTTTTCCATCTTGCCGTCTCAGTCAATATGATATACAGTTTTGCAGTTTTTTTTTTAGTAACTTTTCAATGAAACAGAAGTTTGCAGTAATAAAAATCAGTTCACTTTTTATATTAAATTTTTTAGTTCATCTATTGCCATTTACGCACTATATATTGCGCTAAAAACTTCTAAGATCCTTTCATAATTGAAAGCGTAGTAAGTGATGGCCGCAATCCAAGTTCCCCAACGAGTTATAATTGGTTCGAATGGCAATGAAAGGCCTGGATACATTTCTTTAAAAATTTTAACTCTGTTTGGAGCTTTCAAGGACACTTTCTTTATGTTTGCAATTGTTTTGTTTACATTTACGTGTTAATCTCCAACGCGTTCGCATAAGCGATGCAGTACATGAGTAAGGCATGTAACATGCGTTAGTTTAGGATCAAACATCTTTACGGCTTTGGCAACTTTTATTATAAGCGAAGCAGCGTCTGTCACAAAAAGCAAAATCAAGTTTAAACTTACGTCCAATATCTTTAACGAATCGGTAAAAAATGTGCAATTGTGAAGTGATTGGTTTTGACGAATTAAGAATTTTGGCTTGATGATTCATTGTCACAATGTAGAATAGGATCGAATAGAATAGGGTATATTCAATTTCAGAATTAAAAAAAAATATTGTTTTCACTGTAAAATATTTAAGAGCACAAATAATCCAAATATGCTCTAAAAAGGTTTAAAATGCTCTTTAAATACCAATAAAATGCTCTTAAAACTGAAATATGCAAAAATATGCTCTAACAAATCGTTGCCAAAATTCATAAAAATTTATGAAACGAATAAATAAATATCTTGCATCCAACTTGATTGGTTCCATGAGAAAAACATGTAATTGCATATTGCTGGTTTCCCTGCAGATAACAAATGCCAACTGGGACATGAAAAATTTGAAGATAAAAGTACACATGGTTAGAGAGGAAATCGCGGCATTTGCCGAAACGTATATCAGAAGGTTAGAAGTTCACATGAAACCACAAGCACGTGTTATCTTTACGAGTAATAACGCCGGCCATATCCGTTTGAGAATAAGAAGAGTCGCTGACCTGATACGAAGATAAACGATAATTTTTAATTTCTGTAGATACAAAATTTCATTAACAATTGATATTTAATCTCATGCTGGCGGGTATAATATTTTGAGGACCTTAGAAGTCTTATTGTAGTATTCGTAGGGCATAAAAAAAACACTGAACTTTGACCTTAAAAGAAAAAACATTAAATGGAAGCAAAGTAAAAGATTGGCAGGTAAGCTTCTTTATTCATATGGCTGCGTTTTTTCACTTGAACGACTATGTTGGCATATTATGTAATGAGCTAGACTAGACGATTTACATTTATCGACCAATTTTTAATAGTGGTCTCAGAAGGACGAGCAGGTTTTCATTATTTTAATGCGATTTTCAAGCGAAACTAAATTAGCTTTTTTTTAACTTAAGGCCAACACTTTTCTCAAGAAGATCGTTCCACAAACGAACGGTGCGGCTAAAGAAAGAATTCTCTCTATAATGCGTTGTGCGATTCATCGGACAATTAACTACAAAACGAGCACTACACGGAATCAATTCCTTTATTTCATTCGAACACATTCCGTTATAGTAACGATAGAACAATAAAACACACCCCACATTGCGACGATGCTCTAAGGAATCGATAGAGTTGGCTACACTACCGTCATTAATAAGCACCTTCGTCCTCTCCTGTACGCGGTCAAGAAGCCCCAAAATAGACCTTGAAGCACCGGCCCATACATGAGAGTTGTATTCCATTTTGGGTCGGATATAGGTCTTGTAAATATTGAGAAGGTCAGATGGGGTGATATATTTCTTGCACCGTCTTAAAAAACCGAGGCACTTGAATACTTCTTTCGATATATTGAAAATGTGATCGTTCCAACGTACATCACAATGAATCCTCATGCCTAGAACAACAATGTAACAATTATCAAAGTTTCTATAACTGCTATGTCCACAAGTATTGTAAAATGTAAAAAATTATGCCAATATGTCACACCTGTTGCAAAACTATAGTTCTTATTGCGTTCTTTATGAAGAAAAAAAAAAATAATAATAATGAAATAGTTTTAAATGTTTGTTTTAATTAAAAATTTTTTTAAACCCTTTATTTTACAATAGAATAATAAATACGAGTAGAATAGTTTAAAATTTTGGAAAAAAATATTAAATGCTTACATTTAAATGTATTAAAGTGATTTATGATATTAAAACTTTAATTTTAAGCCAAATTAATTCATATTATTTTAGTATATTGAAGCAAACGATTTATAATTAATACAGCCATGCATATTAATGTTATTTAAATACATATGAGTTTTTTCATTATCTTTTTCTTCAATGCTATGAAATATATTTTAATCGCTATGAAATATATTAATGCTATGAAATATATTTTAAATGTTACTGATAATTATTATAAATATTCAATATTGACTCGTATTTTAAGGGATATGTTAAATAATGTTGTTAATGACGAGAAAAACGTGCGACAAAATAATGGTCAATTAACTGTTTACGTTGTATAAGAAAACAATGACATGCAATTAAATGATCAAAAGTACACCAATAATATTTAGCTTAAAGTCAAAAGGCAATTTTCATAAATATTTTTTTGTGACCTTTGCAAATTGAAATTTCGTTTATACCCTACACTACAGTTTAATGTGTTTATTTCCCACGCATGATGTAAATGTTTGTCTTTTACTTGCTATATCGAGTGCATATCTACTAAGTCTGCTCTGCGACTCAGTAAGTCTGGTGGACTGCGACATAAACGCAATGGTCACTGTAACAGACGACCTATGCAGTGTATACAATGAATCTTGCGATAAACTTTACTTTTAAAAAAATCTATAAGAAACGATTGTGCCGTGAGCTCTGTCATATGGAACGATGCTATCTTAATATGCATTGCAATCTTTTCAGTGCAGAAGTCTAAGCTCTATTGATAGAGTTGCGAGAATTATTCGGGAAATAAACCTTAAGCTTCGAAACGGTAGTCGGATGCCCCCATAACGTGCTTGTACTTAGTGATTGCCTCATTCGCTTTTGGTTGGCTTACGTGAGCCCCCTTAGGTACTACGAGTGTCAAGTTTCAGAATTGCCACAAACACATCACGATATTGGGAAAACCTCACACCCTGTATGTCAGTTTGGGATATCTGAAAAGGTCATCTGATTCAATGTAGGATATCGCTGAAATTTTGCGTAGAAACCACACGGAAATTCACATAGGCCCAACTGTCTTTTCCTCCTCTACCTCGCTACAGCTGCGACAGTGGTTATTGTACCGTAACCCAGCCCGTTGCCCGCTAAGCAGTCTCCAGTCTGAACACATCCCTTCTACCATGACTAATAAGCGACAGAAGATGCAACAACATGTCGATAGCCCCAGTGACACTAAAACATCGCCTCCGCAGGTTCTTGTCTATCTACTTTAGCTAAGAAAAGTACCAAGGACATTTTTGGTACTTGGAAAGGCTTCGATTTGGCTTTTTTGTGCATAATTACTGGGCACTTATTGATTGGCATATATCGGAGCATACGGCTTAGCCACATTATGACAGTTGTTAAAGTTGTTTACATGAGAAAGCGGAAGAATCAGCAGATTTTCTTTCTTGATTTGGACTTAATCGAAAATGTGTCACTAACGAATTTTATCAACTTTTCCAACTTTTTTTTCTTCTGGTTCGGGGAAAACGTGACCATCTTATGAAAGACGAAAGACCAGCACTCTGATGAGTAAAAATAGCACTGGCCTTTGGGAAAACATGTCATATATGTCGGGATGGCCGGAAACATTGTGAAGCCTTTGCGAGAATGATGGTGAATAATCGGTGGCTTATCTGCTGTGTGAATGTCCGGCTCTAAGCAGGAACTTTATTGTGACATTTCTGAACATCGCTGGCTGGATATAGGCGAGCCTGTTATCCTTCAGGATCAGAGTCAGGCAAAAAGACGCTCTTCTCTTTAGTTTTCACACGTACGTACGCACACGTACAGGCAAAAAATAAGCACAAAATTAACAAAGAGAAGTAAAGAGAAAACAAGTAGAAAAATACAGTGTAAAGTGGCCTAAGGGAAAGACTCTCAACTGCCAAATGCATTTGTATATTTTGCCTGACTCTGTACTAGATCAACGCTAATGCTGTCGCTTTTTCAACTTAGTGTTTCTTTTATTTTTGTGGTTGCGAGTTAGTGGTAACTGTGGGCACAATAGATCCTATGGATGGCAGTGTCTTGCAATAGTGCCTCGTCGATACGATAACAATAAAAAATCTATAAAATAGTATTCCGAAGGAAAACTAACCAATCATCATAGTGAGGCTTATTTTTTTTCTCATATGTACCGCAGAGTTTGCATAAGAATTTTTTAGAGGTATCACAATGGACCATATGGCTACTTTGCGGCCAAACTTCATATCGTAAACTATTATATATTCTTCTACTTTGCTAGTTTATAGTAATAGGCTGCGATTGAGATAAAATAAGTCTAGACATCTTAAAAGCAATCGCTATATTTAGAACCAGCCTTTATTTTTATGCATTACTTAATGGTGTAGGGTATCAAATTTTATTCTTTAGTAAAGTAATTAAATTTTAATAATAATTACTTTTAAACTTTGAGCCATTTTTAATTACAAAATAACAAAAAACTGCAAAGACTTTATTTTATTCTCTTGGAAAAGTTAAAGTCGTAGGGCCATTTACAACAAAAACAACAAAAATTATAATAAGTAATGAAAGTAATGGATTTTATAAAAAAAATTTTTAAATTGCTTTTGAACTTTGTTGTATTGCAATAAAATTGCAAGTTTGAAAATAAATTCAATAGATGTGTACTGAGCCTTTTTATCATAACTACTCTTTGATGGCTTTTTAAAAATGCAGCCTTTTATTTAAATTTTAAGGATATTTACCTAGAATTGTATTTTTTTATTTTGGTCTTAAAAGGGCAGCTTTTATCATACAAATGCAATTAATCTCAATTACGCAATTTTTTAATTGTTCATTTACATTCTTTTCACTTTAATTAGTACTGGTACAACCATTACTGGTTAGTTAGTCCGTTTTGTCTTTCATTTTTTAATTTTATGTTTTTTTTTGTTTGTTTTATAAAATCAGTTTCGGTATTAATGCCGCATAGAAAAGTGTTTGTGGTGTTTTTTTTTTCATTATCAATGTCAATGCCACTGGCCGACCGAATAAATCCATTGCAAGTCTCTTAATTGTGACAAACTTACTTCAGTTGGTAACAACATCAAATCCTGTGCAGAGGCAACAAAACGATTGTATTGCTCGGTAGCTAAAGCTAAACGTCCAGTCTCATAGCAAAATAAGGCAAAATTGAGATGAATCAAAGGATTAGGCGATGAAGTTGTCCTGTTATTGCTGTTATTTGAGTTTACAGTCGCTTTGTTATCGATTGTAGTAGAGGATGATGATGTGGCCGGGGTCTTAGATTGAGCAGCTGATATGCGACTGGCACGTTCAAAAGCTGTGAAAGCATTATCGAAATCCTCTAGTTTACGTAAACAAACTAAACATTATGTGGCAGCATGTTGCATGAAGACGAATAGAGAGCAAAAAACAAAAGAAATTACGACAAGAAAAGCTTGTTAGAGAATGTTAGAGAATGGGATAATAATAATGAGATAAGTACACATAGACAAAGTATAAATACATTTAAAAAAAGTGCTCGTATGTGTGTTTGTATGTATGTATGTATATGCGATATGATTTGCACATATGTTTTATTTGCATATATACATACATACACATACCTAAATGTACATATGTGTGAAAGTTTGTATATGTGTAAACGTACAAGGTTATTTAATGCTAAACTAAGGCATTTGAACTATAGACATTAGGGTGGTTAATAACTATAGCTATGGCTAATGATAAAAGATGGAGTTAAAGGAATTGCTGTTGAAAGAAGTTCTTAAAAGAAAAAACAAAACAAACTTTAATTGCAGAATACTCTATAACATAGCCATTACGTACACTCAACGGAAATAACTGTCAAGGCTGTTGTCACATTTTACGTCTGCACGCTTTGCTTACGCAAAAAAAAGAAGAAAAACAAGTCAAAAACAGAAAACCTTGCGAATGTTTGAACAGTAGCTATTTATCAAAACTGGTTGATAGTTTTTCTGTTTGAGGGCTTAATTTTAATAGTTATTCTGAGTTTAAACGGGTTAAAATTCCATTTTTTTTCCAAAAGCGCAAGCAAACTGTCTAGAGACTAAAGCTTTTATGTGCTATGCCTTCTTGCGATGAAAGGGAAATCGAGTGGATGTGATGGTTGTAGGATATTGAAAGTAATTCTCCTACAGTATGATATTTTAACCGTTTGGGTTTAGAAAATTGGAAAAGTCAATAAAATATTGTGATGAATGAATGCCTGCCATCTACTTTTTAAAGACATTTTTCTCTTCATGCCCCTAGGGAGCACATTGGCTTTCCACAAAGCATCCATTAGATGGTTAATCTACAGTAGCTCGCATCCATATGATTGTGTGCAGTGGTGAAGATCCTTGCTAAGTGGTGCTAGTGGTGCTAATATTTTCCCAGTAGGTGGCGTTTTCTCTTGATCATTCATCTGATGTTTGTCATCATCGCGACTTCTTCAGATGTATTTGTCTGAAGGGAGGTTGAAGTCTCTTTATTAAACACTCGAAACCGCATTTAATTTTTTTTGTCCTCTACTTGTATGCCTGTGCTCTAACCACAACACCATCCACCTACTACTTCACATATCATCACAAAAAGTAGTCTAGTGATGAGATCAAGTCACTTGATCTCGACGCCCAATGAACTGCTCCAAAAATGAGATTAATTATTCACCAGACTCGGTAATCATCGCACGATAACTTGCTGCATTGACTGTAACGTACCTATTTTCATCGTTCTTGAAGATGTACGGTCCAATGATGCCGTCGGCCTACAAACCGCGTCAAGCAGTGCACCTTTCAGGGCGCAACTGTCTTTGGCTGCTCTTTACACCAAATTCGGCAATTCCGTTTGTTGACGTACCCATTGGGCCAAAAATGAGCTTCGTCGCTGAAGATAATTTTTTTTCAGAAAACACATTTCTCACACAGCATGAATTTAGCTAATAAAATGCAATTTAATGATTTGTTCGTTTGGCAAGACTTCTTAAAAGTTTCTTGGCATTACCACATGTCACGTATATTTTTTTAAACTTAGAAAACAAATAGCAAAAAATGCAATTGTTGGTTTTGCTGAGATTGCCTGCTTCAACTCCTTTAATAGTTTCCTCTTTTTTCCACTTTTGTACATACTCGTATGTATACTGAGCGTCATCAGAATAGCATCCCGCTTTTACTGACGGTAAATGTTAAATATTATCTGAACCAATTTTGATGTGGCCTTAAAATTTCTATGTAGTACACTCCTAGGTTTGCAAGATCCCCAAATTAATAAAAAAGTCGTTTTCGAAACGATACTGTAGTTCTCTACATTCATATGCGATGTTAAAAACTGTAAATCGCAGGTGCCATAGTAGCATGTTGTGTTTTAATTTCTTGTAGGAGAGATCACATATAATGATTCCCACAAGAGATTATAATTATAATTGTTGTTTTATATATTTTTTTTAAAGGGAATTGATAGCAGGGGTGGGGCGCTATCCTGATAACACGCAGTGTATGTATGTTTGATCAAGGACTGGTAATTGTTCCGATATTGTTCTTTTTGAAATTGAAGAGTGCGTTTTCGAACTCTTGGTTGTCTTTTAGGATTGTCGTTTCCGTCAAAAAGTTTAGTGTGATTGTGGATTTGGGTTTTTGATCAATTGATAGTTTTGTTAAGCAATTTCAGTTACGAGGAGAAGAAAGATGTGTTTTTCCTGTTCGATTGCGTTTAAATGGTGCCCAATCCTAAAAAAAACTAGGTTTCTTATTCGTCCAATATGTTTTATTGGATTTATGTAGAACCATTGTTTTCCAAAAATTGATTGGCTAATAGTATTACCAGTTTAAAATTTGGAATAAACAAACAAAAATTTTTGGCAAAATTTTCGTAAACCTTAAACGGTCTCTTGAATCCATCTCAGTGCAAAAAATACTTTTCGCTATCTTTTCAAACACTTTCAATTCACAATCAGTGATGTTAAATTTGTCAGATCTTAGCATGTTTATTTTGCAGAATTTCAATAATAAGAGATATTTATTCAATTAAATTCGCTCCCATGAAAAGGCAAATATTGACGGATTTTCAAACCGAATTAATATCGCGTGTTTTTTAGAGACTCGTAACTTCAAGTTGATAAAATTGCTTTATTTGGCAACCGGTTTGAAAGATGATAGTTGCCTTTTGTTCTCCGATGAAGCCCACTTTCGGTTGAAAGGGTATGTAAACAAACAGAATTGTCGCATTTGGAGTGAGGATAATTCACAAACTTTTTTGTCGGACCACCATTACATCAACTACGGAGTCATTGGTCCATATGCCTTCAAAACCGATGATGGTCAGAATGCTACTGTCAATGGTGAACGGTATGGGGACATCATTAGAAATTCTTTTCTTACCTCAATTAGCTGGCATTAATCTTGCTAACATATGGTTTCAAGATGGAGCCACATGCCACACAGCACGCACTACAATTGTTTTACTCAAATAAACTTTTGATTAAAAAGTAATTTGACGTAATGGTCCAATTAATTGGTCACCAAGATGGTATGATTTAACCCTATATTGGGTTTTTTGGGGTTATGTAAGGTCACTTGTCTACATCGAAAAACCAGAGACAATTCAATACCTGGAAATCAAAATTCAGAGAGTTGCTACGCTTATATACATATTTAAATATTCAATTCATAAAATTTTCTATCCAACAAAGTCCGTTTCATTGATATTAAAAATATATTCTTCTTTGGTCTTGTTACGATTTCAACTTTTGAAACTCTACAAAAACACCCGATATATTCTTTCACTTAGCAAGTTATAATAATATTTTAATAGGAAAAGACTTTGTGATAATATTATCATATTGTTACGAAAGTTATAAACTTAAGTATTGTGGGAGTTGTTTCATTGTTTGGTATAAAGGCTAGGAAATTATAATGATTGTATAACGGTTGTTTCTATTTGAATCGTGCTTCCGAAACAACTATGAGTCAAACATGTACTAAGTCTTTGAATTTGAATTAACCGTAACTGTAGAGTAGGTTGCGGCATGTACTAGAACATCGAAAACGAATGACAAGACGCAACATTCCCCTCAGTCAGTCAGTTATAATTTAACAGTCAGAGAATAAAGTTGTGTATTAAGTGTTGAGTAAATTTGTGCATTATAAACAAGCAATTCGCTTCATTTATTTTATTTAATACAATTTAAGAGAACTTACACGTTTTAAAAATTTTTAAACGTAACAATATTATACAAAATTTGAACCACCCTAATGTTATATCCTTAGCAGATGCATATGGCTTCAGCTCTCTTAAAAATAATTTATCTATACTTTAATACTAAAATGAAAGTGTTTTAATATATAAATACCATGTGTATGTACGTGTTTTTAATCTTTATATATATGTACGAGTATATGTATGTATAGAAATAAAGACATACATATGCGCATAGACACAGAAATTTACAACAATTTCAATTAAAAATTGAGAATATTGTTTTTGTTTTTTATTTGTACTTACTGCCAAGTAACATGTAGCATTCGGCATTATCCTTTCGTAAATTAATGGCGGCTGCTAACGTATGAAAGGCACTGGCATATTGTTGGGCTTAAATAAAAAAATATAAAAAAATAAATAAATAAAAAGAAAAGAAAAAATTAAAGACGTCTTATTATATAAGATTTTTCCTTTGCGTACAATTTGGTGATTTTTTTTTCTCCGTCACTCCTCTAGAGAGCATATTGGCTTTCCACAAAGCATGCATTGCTTTGTTTCAGTTTCTTTAATCAATAATAATTTAATAATCTTTCAAGCTAAGTAGATGACTAATTCGCTGTAGCTTTCTCCATATAACTATTGCGTAGTGGTGAAGTTTTGATCCTTGCTAATTGGTGGTGATCTTTACTTTAGCATTGCAATTTTTTCCCAGTAGGTGGCGCTTTTTCCTGTTGCTGATCATTCGTCTGATGTTTGTCATCATTGCCAGAGGTATGCAGGAAGGTCAGGGGTTCGAAACCACAATTAAATTTTTCTTCGTCATGTCCTCTGCTGGGGCTCGAACCTGGGTTGTTTGTATTGTTATACGTGCGCTCTAACCGCTACACCACGCCACCCAGTGGCACTTTTACCAGCAAACTGGTAAAACTGGCAAAATATTTTAAAAAGTATACCGGAGAGCTGAAAGAAATACTCTTAGAACCACAAGTCATCATAGGAAACAATATCTTATGAATAAGTATTTTCAATGTACTTTCAACCTCTTTAGATCCATGAAAAGAGAATAATTTAGCCATGTCTAATATCCTTGGAAAATTTTCCTTCAATGTGCGACTTAAAAATTCGCAATTAGGATCCATCAAACCCAACTAACATATATATATGCAATCCGATGCAATTAATTACTTTTTGCAACAAGTTTTTTCTGTATGAAAGCTAGAGATATTAATAGCAACAGCAAATTTATTACACTGATTGTTAGAGGCAAATTTCTCCTATAAACGCTTTAAAAGAAGTTCCTTTTATGAAGGGTGGAATAATAACGGACTGACCAAATTTATAACAGAGATAATCGGAAAGAAAATTCGCATCTATTTTTTTCAAAATAATTTTCCTGTAAGATTATTGTTTTTTTTTTTGATGGAATCAAAACCATTGGGAAGACCTTGTACTACGCCGTGGTGGGGCTCATTTACTAGTCTATGCAGTTTTCATTTATTGTTTATACTTTTTACACTGTTTTCTTCTTAATGATCTCTGGGTATTCTGACCATTCTTTGGTGCTTTTATTCTGTCTGCCGTTGTGCTATGGTAGGTAGGCGCCTACCAACCAAGAGGTCCTCGCTTCAATACCAGACCATCCCATCTGATAATTTTCAACTGTGTCATCACCTTATAACATTGGCGACTGGTTATAAGTATTTCGCTATGAAAACTAATGCATCTGCCGGCTTTAAATTGCAGGTCCCTTTCAGTGAGTATATAAATAGAATCGGGAGAACTCATTGATTGAAATAAGTCACATTTGCTCCACTCCCAAAATTCACATTTGAAAATTATATATTCCACGTTAACTTATGCTGAACCTTTGGGGATATCTACCGAAATTTCTTAAACCACTCAAAACCTGCGTAAGTTAGAAATTTTGCTCACTTTGTTCTCAATGCTTCCTACGGGTGATTTTTTTACTATTTGGTTTTAGAGGGTAAACAAAAATGTGTGTGACAATGCCAAAAATACTCAGTAAACTTGCCATTTTACCATAAATATCAAAATTCGTGCTGTGTGAAATGTGTTTCATAAACTACGTTCATTTTCTGGTCGTTATAATCGACCCACCGAACAGGCTATTCAAACTCCTGTGACCAATTTTCACACCCGAAAACATCGAAGCTGTGGCTGAGAGTGTGAGTGAGAATCCATCAACATCAGCTCGTCATCGTTCCCACGAATTGAACATTTCACGCACCAGTTTATGTCGAATTTCGCAATAAGATCTCCGTATGACGCCTTACAAAGTTCGAATGGTTCAAGAGTTGAAGTCGCATGACCATCCGCTTCGTTTTCTCTTCGCTAGATGGGCGAACGAGAAACTGCACGATGAAGTCGATTTTTCCAAAAAAAAAAAAAAAAAAAATCATCTGTTCGGATGACGCTCATTTTCATCTTGGTGGGTGCGTTTATAAGCAAAATTGCTATATTTGGGGCTCAGAAAACCCAAATGTGGTCCTACAGAAGCCAATGCAACCACTGCGAGTGACTGTTTGGTGCGGCTTGTGGAGTGGAGACATCATTAGCCCATATTTCTTTGAAAATAATGACGGCGCAACCATTACGGTCAATGGAGAGACCTATCGCACCATGATAACGGATTTTTTGTGCCTGCTTTTTATGGAGTTGATGTGAATGATGTTTGGTTTCAACAGGATGGTGTAACTTGTCACATATCTCATGCCACAATCGATTTATTGCGTCAAACGTTTGATGGCCGTTTAATTAGTCGAAATGGTGATGTTAGTTGGCCGCCAAGAAGCTGCGATTTGACACCGTTGGATTATTTTTTGGGGGGCGCCGTTAAAGACAAGTGTTATGCCGACAAATCAAAAACAATTGAGCGTTTGAAGGCCAACATTGGTGATGCTATTGCCGAGACACGACCCCATACACTCCAAAAAGTTCTTCAAAATTGGTCCGATCGAATAGGGTACTGTGAGTCCAGCTGCGGCAGCCATATTAATGAAACAATATTTAATTTCTAACCGGAACAATTGTACTTCACAACAAAAAAATAAATTTGGCAAAATTTCAAACCGTTTTTGTTTTATTACATTTTTTAACTTTTAAATTTCTAAATGGCCCATCCGATATATAAGTAATGAGCATATAGTATTTGCAATAAAAATAATAAAAACACATATAAATATTATGTAACCGGTTACTCGAAAAATTGACATCTTGAAGAATTCGTATTTGGCAAAACTAAAAAACCATTTACAATCGGTCGAATTATAGCCGTTCGAACTCCCTAGTTAAGGTTAAAAGTTTTAAAAATGCCGAAGTGCTCCAAATGTTATATAAAAATCTAAGGACATTTTAAAACTTTAATTTTTTTTGTCTGCTTTAAAATGACATTGAAGAGACGATAAATGATTGTCATCGCAAATAACGTCAAGAAGATATTGTTTGAAAATTTATGTTTTTTTCTTTTTATGGCTATTCTAGTGTATGCATTTCCAGAGCAAACTTATGTCATGGCAACTTCATTTGTTTATTTTTAGTGTTTTTGTTTTTTTGTTTTATTTTTACAACTTAATCTTCATGTACATGTCTACTTTACATTTTTCTTTTATTCATCACGAATTATTTTATAAAATACTTTCTTTCCTTTCCCTTACCTCTTGTACTTACATTTTGTTTTGTGTAGCAATGATTGTCATATATTTTTGTCTATTTTTATTTCTGTTTTTTTTTTCTGATTTTTTTTATTTTGATGATTTCCCACACATTTTGATAAATGTATTTGCCGGAAGACAAGAAATAATAAAATCAAACGGAAGGAAATAAACGAAACGAAGCCATAATTATGAAAATACAAGTTTTTTTTCTTGTCGTTTCAAATGTCATCCATAATTCAGTTCATTGTAAGCATCTTGTCTTGAAATTATCTTATTTGTACGGTTGTCTCCATCTCTGCATCGATGTTTTATTTTAGTTGACACACGTGAAAGAAAATTAGGGCACAGAAGAAAGACAATATTCTTATCAGGGTCCTTTAACTCAAGTTTGCAAAATTGGTTCAAAATTTATTTGAACCATTTCGTTTTTAATTTAATTGCCTTGGTTATCTACATAAAAAATAACTGGCTTTTGTGATTTTTGCTTAAAATGTTTATATATATGTCTGCTAGGACGCGGATTATTATAGTGTTTCTGGTAATTCGAAAACCGTTAGCCTGTGTTGAATACTTGCATGGACATGTTAAATACATATATAAATTCCTCTTGTTCCTATAAGAAGTTTAGAGCCTTAATGGTTGAATTCCTTTTTTGTTTATTTATGATCTTCAATTTGTTCTACGTTCTTTCGACCCTGCTCGGTTCAAGTTTCAGTTGTCGAGGCCTTAGGGGTTCCAGTCTATTGCATTTCATGTAATGTTATCCTGAGGCCTTCGCAAGGTATGCCCAAGCCATCGCCATTTATACATTCTGATCTAGTACTCTACTAGTGACCGTGCGGTCTTATTGCACAGCCGTTTATTAGAGATCATGTTCGACCAGGAAATTTTCAAAATTCGTGGGCACCTGTTGATAAATACCCGAAGGCCATCTTTGTTGTACCTATTCGGCACGATTCGCAGCCATATAGTGCAACAGATTTAACGTAGCTACTGTATATGTTCACCCTGGTAAATTCGAAGATGTGGCAAGATCTCTAGATATGTACAAGTTGACCGAATGCTTGTCTCGCCTTGTTTTAACAGTCCGCACCGTCTTGCCTTGAGTCGCCACTTGCTGTCATTATACTGCTAAACGTCCTCGATCTGTTGTCCCCGTGGTAACAACCACTCGTTCACTCTCATTGACCTAGTCTTCGAGATGTTCACATTCAGACCACAGACTGCCGCTACGCTTCCAATACTTTAAAAGTTTTGATCGTACATATATGCCAGTAAGAAAATGCCGTTTGCATAGTTTTGGTCATCCTATCGGCGATCTAAGTGCCAGGTGATTTCCCTAAGTGTTAAGGCCATCTTAATCGACGACTACATTGAGTAGCAATAGAGATACTGGGCATCCTTGACGTACGCCCACGTTTACATTTAGTGGAATACGATTCTTGCAGAATATGTCTAATTTCTATGAGTTTTACCACTATCCACCTACACCAAAGCGGCTTCCAAATTGCAGAGTGATGTACCGTGTCGAACTCCCTTATGAAGTCTATGAATGTTAGGTATAGTGGCGAGGGTCATTCAATTAACTTTTCCAATGTGGCCGTTACTAAATCTGCTGAGGCGGAAACCGTCCTTTCCATATGCCATTGTACAGTGCTTCTAGCAGAGATTTTTTATATTATTAGCCATGACCCTGTTCAGCACACTAAGAAGTATAAGAAGTTTCTGCACCCAAAAAGGCCTCCCCCTGAGAATTTCCTTTTAGGTCATTGCTCAATTGATAGGTGCTCCCCAGGGGAGGGCTATAAGAGTTGAGCGCTCGAAACAAGATCTACTTTCAATAGCCCAAGTTATATATCGAAATATTGGGCTACCGGCTGCCTCAAGTGCTTACCGAAAAAAACAAAGGAAATCGCCTTCAAATTGCTTTTCAACAACTTGCACCGAATCGAGCAATACGCGGTCAAAAAAACGCTTATTTGCAGAAAATCGTAGCTGAAGATGAGAAGTGTTGCCTATACATAGGTATAAAGAAAAGAAAGGAGTTGGTTGCATCAGGAAACACGCCAAAGCCGAGAGTCAAGCCTGACCGCCATCTAAAGAAGACCATAATCTGTGCTTAGAGAGGTGGCGTAGTGTAGTTGTATAACAACACAAGCGACCGAGGTTCGAGCCTTAGCAGAGGACATGACGAACAAATTTAATTGTGGTTGAGAGTGCTTAACTAAGAGGCTTCAACTTCCCTCCAGACAACTTTATCTAATAAATAAAAGAAGAAGCCCCCTGATCTTCTAGTTTATTTCTGGCGATGATGACAAACATTAGACAAATGAGCAGGAAAAAAACGCCATCTAGTGGAAACAATTACAATGCTAAAGTACCACTACACAATCATATGGAAGTGGCTACAGTGGATCTGCTAGAGGAGTGACGTAGAGGAGTGACGGAGAATAAAAATTTACGCTTCCTGCAACTGTTAAGGTATGGTGCACTGGGAATTACTCGAAAGAAATGCCATGGTCAACAAGAAGCTCTACATAGTCTAGGTATACCGTGTGAAAGAGACTATTCGACTGAAAAGACTCCGTCGGCAACACCACGCCGTATACTGCGGACCCTGCACGGATGGATTACCATTTTTTCGGCTTCCTGTTGAACCGTTGAGAGGCGTAACCTTCGACAATGAAGAAGGACCAGGTATATGTTGTACCATGTGAATCTCTTTATATTTAATAATCAATAATGAGATATTTTTGGGCTTTAGGTCCTTTTTCTTTTCCTTAATAAATTAGAAATTAAAAAACGTACATTCCATTTTGGTGTTACACGTTATTAATTTTTATTATGCTAATATTTCGACCAACACTGTAAAAATAACTCAACAGTTTCTTCCTTACCGGACCAGACGATGTTTGGTGGAATGGTATCGGCAAATTAGTTGGGAGGTGGGAGAAGATTGTAGACGCTACAAGCCTATTTTCCAACCAAATTCAAATTGTTTTTTTTTTTTTTTAAATCGTTTCAGATATGAATTTATTCTGTTGTAATCGGATAATAATTCCTTCTTATCATTTCTTTAATGTATTTTTAAAATAAAATCTTAATGAAAATCTTTCGCATGCTACATATATAAAAAGGTCTGTTTAATAAGGGCCTTGTCAAGTTCTTAACTAAGTATGCGTTGCCTTTATAATATAAAAAATACACAACATTTTATGTACATACATACACACATATATGTATATATAATATTACTTCTAAATACTTTTACTATATACTTTATATACTATAATACTTTTATTTGTATAGTTTTTGTTTTTTTTTTTTGTTGTTTTTGGTTTTTATTTTGAAATCCAAGAAAAGAAAGTAAAAAAGCAAGATTTACTGGTAAATGTTTTCTTTGAAAAGAAATTCGTTCTCAGATTTCTCATTTGACTTGTGCTGTGCTTAGACGCAAACAAAAAGCACAAATGGCATTTAAGGATCAAATTACTATTGTCCTGTAATTGTTCTTACAATTTGCATAATTTTTCATTTTGTTGTTTTTTTTTTTTAATTTAAGCAATTACACAAGGACTCATCTTACTTGAGTAATAAATGAATGTGTTGACCAGATGTTCAAATAATCATGTGCTTGATTGGAATGTGCAAATAAAATTGTTATGATGCTTCATATTGATGTCTTGGGAAGTCATTTGTTTGAAAACAATAGATATTTAAATACTTGGGATTTTTTCTTTTTGCTTTTCCTTGGAAAATAGTCAAGGAAATAAATAATTTAGTTTTTTTATTTAACATATCAGATATGACTTAATTTTATAATATAATCGGATGGGCCATCTATCGGTTTAAATTTGAAACAGCGGTTATTTCGAATCTGTCATTCTATTCTGTCACAAAATTCAGTATATTATCTCCATTGAATGAAATGAATCGATTCACGTTTGAGCAACGTTGGGCTTTATTGGAAATTTATTTCCAAAAAAAGACAATTGGTCGGAAATTGGGCGATAATGTCGTACAAAATTTGGCACAGTGCCCGGTATACGCAAGTTTATTCCCAATGTTTTTAAAACTGGTTTCATTGTTGATGCGCCAAACACGTAAGCGTGCTCGTACAGTACGTACACCCGAAAATATCGAAGCTTTGGCTGAGAGTGTGCATAAGAATCCATCAACATCAACTCATCATAGTTCGCAAGAATTGAACATTTCACACACCACTTTAAGTCGAATTTTGCGAAAAGATCTCGGTATGACGGCTTACAAAGCTCAATTGGTTCCATCCGCTTTGTTTTCTCTTCGCTAGATGGGCCAACGAGAAACTGCACGATGATGTCGATTATGCCGAAAAAAATCATCTTTTTGTATGGCTCTCATTTTCATCTTGGTAGATACGTTAATAAGCAATATTGCCCTATTTGGGGCTCAGAAAACACAAACATGGTCTTACAGAAGCCAATGCTTGAGGAGTGGAGACATCATTAGCCCATATTTCTTTGAAAATAAGGACGGCGCAACCATCACGGTCAATTGAGACATATATGGCACCATGATAACCGATTTATTTGTGCCCTCTCTTCATGGTATTAATGTGAACTATGTTTGGTTTCACCAGGATGTTGCAACTTGCCACACATCTCATGCCACAATTGATTTATTGCGTCAAACGTTTGATGGCCGTTTAATTAGTCGAAATTGTGTTGTCAGTTGGTCGCCAAAAGCTGCGATTTAACACCGTTGAAGTGTTTTCTGTGGGTCCCCGTTAAAGACAGGAGTTATGCCGACAAGCCAGAGACAATTGGGCATTTCAATGGCCAACGTACGTGATGCCTTTGCCGAGATACGACCCCATACACTCGGAAAAGTTCTAGAAAATTGGTCCGATCGAATGGGATACTGTGAGGCCAGCCGCGGCAGCCATATAAATGAAATAATATTTCATTTCTAATTGGAACAGTTGTATTTCACAAAAAAAAAAAAAATTTAAATGGCCCACCCGATATAAGAGTATGTTTGTAAGTTGAAAAAAGAATTTAGGGAAGCGGAATTAATTTAAATTGATTAAATTTATTGTAAGTAAATAGTGCTTGAATTTAAAACGTAATTTTGGAATATATAATAAAAAACATATGTATGTGTACATTTGTATGTATGTAGATATGACATTACCTGTTATATAAATCAAACTTAAATTGTAAAGAGCATTATAGTTTAAAGGCGATAACCAAATGGCTTTTCTTAAAGAAGATATTGCCTAAAAGTATATGAAAATTATTATGTGCATTGAGAACAATGTTAGTTGACCAAATTCTTCGCTAATTAATGAAAAGTAAACATAGTACACTTACCACAATTAATTTTTGTTTTTTGAAAAAACACAATCCAATATTATTCCATAGTTCAGCAATATCCGGTTTCATTGCAGCAATTTCTTTATATTTCCCCAAAGCGCCATCAACATCATTGCGAGACTATTAAAGAACAAAAAAATATGAAAATAATCAAACTGGAAACTACAAATGAAGGGGAAATATTTCTTAAGAATAAAAAAAAGTTTTCGAAATCTATTCATTTGTATGGTTGGTTTTTAGTTTGCAAGCACTGATGTCCCTAGAAATAGTTTAGTTTTAAGTGCACCCTTATAGATTGCTCCCACAGATAATTACTTTTATAATTAAGAATAATATTATTATAGGTATGTATGTATATTCATAAAATTAAAAATGTGTTTGAAATTTATGTATTTAATTTCAAATTTTTCATAGGTATTCTTGTACATACCTTTTAAAATATATTTAAAATAATTTTTTTATGAATATAAGCTTAAACGTTTCTTCCACAAAGACAATGAGGTATTGCAAGAGTGGATGAAGGTAAGTAGGAAAAATGTAGTAGAAAGTATAGTTACAGGGAAAATATTTTTTAATAATAAAAAAGTTTGAAAATATAATTTACTATCTAAAACCCGCTACCTCAATTTTAATTATATATTATCTTAGTTATGATTATTTCCCCTTTTCCCCTATTTTACTCCCTTTCGCTTCAAGTCTAAACGTTTAAGAGATCTTGTAGTTACTTTACTTTTTAGGACGCCTTTTGCACGAGTTTGTCAAAGTACTTTACAAAATACTTTGACAAACTCTTTTATATTTTCTTTTAAACTTTGTTTCGCTTCTGCACGTTCAAATTTTGCTTTGACAAATTTTAATTTCTTTTATCGCGTCGTTCTGTTTTTTATAAAGGGTCTGCCAAATAAATTTTTTTTTGAAAATGCTGTAAAAAAAACTAATGAATATTTTCTCAAATTTCTTGATTTATTTGAAAGTACAATCCTTCCGGTTAATAATGGAAAATAATTTCATTCAAATGGCTGCCTCGGCTGGCCATGCAGTAGCCTACACGATCGGCCCATTTTTAAACACATTATCGATTGTGTGCAGCTGTATTTCACCAATGGCTTCACGAATATTGTCCTTTAAAGCGTCAATTGTCTCTGGCTTGTTGGCGTAACACTTATCTTTTACGGCACCCCACAAATAATAGTCCAATGGTGTCAAATCGCAGCTCCGAGGTGGCCAAACGACATCAGCTCTGCGGCTGATAATGCGATCTTCAAAAGCAGGGCGCCAAACATCGAGTGTAGCTTAGGCTATGTGGCACGTAGCGCCGTCCTGTTGAAACCAAATGTTGCTAATATCCTCCTCTTCAATTTTTGTGAACAAAAATTCATTCAACATGACCCGATAACGATCGCCATTGACTGTAACGGCCACTCCTTGCTCATTTTCGAAGAAAAATGGCCCAATTATGCCTCTGGACCAAAATCCTCACCAAACAGTGACTCGTCTTGGGTGTATCGGCTTTTCAATGTATGCGTACGGGTTTTCTGTGCCCCAAATGCGACAATTTTGCTTGTTTACATACCCGCCAAGATCAAAATGAGCTTCATCTGAAAAGATGATTTTTTTTGGCAAAATCGGCATCTTCTGTAAGTCGATCGCAGGCCCAGATTCCCAGCGTTGTTCAAGCGTATACACAACCATATTCGTCCAGCGGAAGGATAAAACTAATTATCTGTCAAATCAGACATGAGCTAAGTGTTACCATTCACGAAATAAGCACTAGTTGAAAAAAAAACGTTAGATGGCGGACCCTATACTTTGACAAACTCTTTTACATTTTTTTTAAACTTTGTTTCGCTTCTGCACGTTCAAATTTTGCTTTGACAAATCTCGTTTTCTTTTATCGGGTCGTTCTGTTTTTTATACAACAACTATGTATAAATACGAACGAAGAACAAAACTACTTTGCGACTACAACAAAGTGTATACTCATCCCCTCTCGTTTTTCTCTTCACACTTACAAACTCAAGATTTTGCATAGTACTTTGCAAAACAGTTTGAACGTCCAAAAGGCTTCTAGCTGTATACAGTCTTCAAACAAACACACATTTATTTCTATATAGTGTATGTATATGTATATGTACATATATAGATAGCTTTTACCCGGTGTGCTTTATACAATACCCGCCTATCCAAGCTTTTACTGTTACTGTTACACAATTCTATCTTTAGTATGAATGGGAGATATTGACTGATGATATGTATTGCCAACGATGTTAATTGAAATAAATTTATTTATTTATTTTATTATCGTTCTCAAGATATATTAGTTAGTTAGTTACGACAGGTAGCCAGACAACGGTCCAGTCCACTTGGGTCCAATATTGATCCCATTCTGATACCCATATCAGTACTCCAGAAAAGAAAAACCTACGTGTTCGCATCCCGGTTCGAACCGGGAAGATAGAAAAAGAAGAAAAAAAAATAAGAGATCCTGCTGATATTCACATCAGCCAGATCCGTTAAGGCATCGGATTGCCAAGGAAACAGCCCTAATATCCGAAAGACTTAGACACTGGCACAAGAAGTGCTCGACAGTCTCCTCCTGTTCCTCATCCTTACAACCTCTACAGGAGTCATTGAACTAGCCACCCAGTGCCCAGTAATCGCAACCACAACAATTCGTAGCCTATGTCGGGGCATACCCATAATAGACTCCGAGCGAACCGGATCATACAGGGGCCAGATTTGCCTTGATACAGAGCACGAGTCTGCAAGATGAGAGCGGCATTCCAACTAAGTGGTCAATCTCCTCATTTCTGAGAAGAGAGTCCAACCTCGCAAGTTCGTCTGGCACACGGTTCCCCCGGGTGTCCGTCATTCACACACCAGTCGCGATGTAGCGTAGACACCGGGGAGCGCCCTGATCGCAGCCTGACTGTCCGTACAGACTCGGATATCACAATCATATACCCTGTAGTACATCAACCAGTCCGCTGCCCTCTTTATCGCCGAGACCTCCGTCTATAAGATACTGCAGTGGTCCGGCAGCTTAAGGATTCTCTCACCCCCTATACAGGAATAAAGATACCACCCCCAACCCCTTTCTGGGGATTTTGATCCATCTGTGTATACCTCAACAGAATTGAGTCTAATTACCGGCTCTGGTGAGATACACACGGAGAACGTTCTATCCAGGAAAAATAATAGGGGCACTTATATCAAAAGAGTTAAAATATCAACTTTGTTTTTATATTCAAACATTTGTCAAAAAGATCTTATAAATTAATCTGTTTACTTGAATTTCCATGACGTAAAGAACCGTTATTTGATAAACACATTTTTCTTAAGCTTTTTAGGAAAATCGCAATGTGTCTCTGTTATTTTTCACATGACTATACAAAGGTTAATGTTTATTGTGTATGAGTGATGACAAGTCATATGGACCATATTCAGAAACTTTCACTTTAACCGTTCTTAAGATGTACAAAAAGCAATATTTACTTTAGATGGGATGGATGCCCACTTATTCGAATACGCCCACTATTTGGCTGATGATTTGTATTTATTGCGGAGCTATGTGGACCAAATTTAGAGACTTCTGCTACTAACGTTCTCTAGATATATCGGGTTTTTTTTTAGAAGTTCATAATTTTCAGTTCAGTTTTCAACACTGATTCGTTTGACAACCGATTTAAGATCTGATAGTTGCTTTGTGTTTAGCTTGATTTGACATTTCATTATGGATAGAGTTACACCATAGCAACAATTGCAAATTGTAGAAATTTTTTATCAAATAATGGTTTAAAATTTTGTTCTCCAACAAAGCTAATTTTTGGTTGAATGGTACGTAAATAAGCAGAATTGCAACATTTCGAGTGAAGATAATTTACAATCTTTTGTCGAAACATCATTACATTCACAGAAAATTACTGTTTGGTGCGCTTTATATATGTCCTCAAAAACGTGGTGGGTCAGAATGTTACTGTCAGTGGCGAATGGTAACTATAACATGATTAGAAACTTTTTTCGTACCTCAATCAATAGTTGGTTGATGTTGTTGACCAACAAGAAAGAAAGATGATGAAGGAGTAATTTCATGTAATGATCCATTTAATTGGCCACCAAAACCGTGTGAAATAAATAAAATCAACATTCGAAGAGTTATAGGCGAAACAAGGCCACATAAGCTGAGAAGAGTTTGTGAAAATTGGTGTTCTAGATTCCGCCTTCATATTTAAGTATTAATATCATAAAATTTTTCATCCAAAAAAACCCGTTTCATTATTATAATAAATTAATTTCTGTGTTTTATTGTGATTTAACTTCAAAAAAGAAACACCCGATACACAAATCAATATCCACTTTGGATGGGAGGTGCCACACCCACTTATACAATTCCACCCATTTTCTGACTGATGATTTGTATTGCCTACAAAGTTGTTTGGACCAAATTTATAAACTTCCACTGACTGTTGACTACAAAGTCATTTAATTCCAAATTCAAAAAGTTTTACTTTTACCGTTTTAAAGATATATACGAGTTAAATCAATATTTACTCTGTCTGGGAGGTAGCACACCTACTTTTCCGATTCCGCCCATAAGCTATTTCGAACTCTTACTGTTACTATATCGAAGATATAAATAAATAAACATTAATTTATATGAGCGTGGCACCGCCTATAATTTCTTCCCGACAGAAAAAACAGTCAAACGGATTGGGCTGTTTAACTGTCTATAGACTTCAAATAAACATGTAAAACCACATTAATTTTTATATATAAGATGTCTACCAATTACATCTATTTGATTCTAAATTATTCGTAATAATAAATTTAACATTTTAAACAAATATGGTATAATTAAAAGCTTATTTTTTTTTCAAACTTAACTTTTTTCGTTTTACCTGTAATATTGCCCCAAAAGCCATCAGGCCACGCAAACAATTCTTATCGTATTGTATGACCTCTAATAAACGATCGAAAGCCTTTTGAGTTTCATTCAATTTCAAATATAAAACGCCAATTTCTGTTAATACCTCAGTGTTTTCGGGGGATAAACTAAAAATGAAACAAAAAGAAATTTTTTTTTTTCGTTTAAAATACTTTTTAGTGGAAAAGAAAACAGACTCACAGTAAACAATTTTCCAACACCTCAATGGCTTTATTATATTCCTTAGCTTTGCGATGGATTTCGGCTAAACGTTGAAAACTTTCTAGTTTCTTGCCAGTTTGTACGGCTTTTTGAAAATATGACTTGGCTTCTAATTCTTCCTGTTGTGCCATTTCCACTTGATTACGTGACGCTGCTGAGCGTAATAGTAATTCGCCAATGAAATGGAAAATTTCATGATCCAAACGCGTTGAAAGCTCTTCGGCTTCGCGAAATATACTCAAAGATTGATTATAACGACCCATCATGAATCTATGAAAGGAAAATTTCAAAATGAAGTATAAAACAATTACTGTGTGTGGGTAGAATGGAAGACATACTCGTACATACTATATTATTACATTTGCGTATGTAAAATATGATTTTAAAAGAAATATATTTTTTTTCGTTTTATTTTTCTTTTATTTTAAAAGCGTAGGTATAAATGTTAACATTTATTTTTCAATTGTTGTGACATGTTTCTCTTACTTTTGAAATAAAATTTACTCAAATACTTACAATGTTTTACCAATTTCCTTGTAAATTTCAATATTTTGTGAATTTAAAACCAAAGCATTTTGTAAATTGCGTAGAGCCTCAATATTGTTGCCTTCTTCACGCTCTATTAAACCCTATGGATGAAAAGGAATACAAATGGCTGATAAGCATAAATGGAAACATAATGGAAAAGGATCATAATGAATAAATGAATAAATAATGGCATAATGATTGGACAGTTTTCATGTCAAGTTGTCAATAGCAATAGCGGTTGTTCTTTTGTAATTTATTTTATTTTTATTCAAAAAAAGAAATTTCTTATGAAAATTTATTTTTCTTGTTTTTAATTACATAGTAGATACCTTTATAAAATATAAATACTCCGGATTCAAATGAGCGTACAATTCACGTTCGATTAGTTTTTTGCAGCGTACAAAATCACGGCGAGCAAAGTAAGTGTGTAGCAGCCAATCAATATTTGTACCGGCTGACATCATGGGCGCTAATGGGTATTATGAAAAGGTTTAATAAAAAAATAAAATTAAACAGCGCAGAAGAATGTTAAAAAAAAAACAACATTTAAAACATTTTGAAAAAATTACTTGTTTTAACCACTTCCAATGTAGGCAAATTTATTGAAGAACCATTTTCGTTGCTACTACTTAAAGCCATTTAGCGATAATGTTTTGAAATTTTTAAGTGTTTTTTTTTTTGGGCTTTTTTCTTATACTTTTCCTTATATTTTCTTGCTTTCTTTTTTAACTTGTTTTTTTGCTTAAACACATTTTTTGTTTGTCATCTTTATAAATTAAATTAAAACATATTTGTATTAACTTTTGTTTTTTATTTCATGTTTTCGTTTCTTTTTTAATTTTATTTTTTTACCTTTTCAATTGTCCTTAATAATATTCCTTTGATATCTCTTGTTGCCATGGCGATAATGAGCGGCCATAATAAAACATCGCATAGTGTACGAGTAACCGTTTTCTTTTTCCCTTTTATAGTGTTTATTTGATATGTTTGAAGGATAATATTGTATTTTAATATTCATTACTCGTTATTGTTAATGGTTTTTTCTTGGTAACCAACCAGTGCTATTACGAACAACTATATTCGTAATGGAAATTATAAATGGAAAACATTAATGCAAACCGGTATATAGAAGGATCGTCTCAACATATATGATATTATTATATATTATATGTAGTTGGTCTAAATGTCTCGGTAGTCAATACGAATCATTAATTTTAATGCATTCCTTTAAATTTCTCTTATGAGGAATACATTTCATAAGTATACAACAGAGAAATGATTTGTATTGACTACCGAGTCATTTAGACCAAGTTCAGAAACTGCCATTCTAACTTTTCTCGAGATATTTTTTTTCTCCGACACTCCTCTAGGAAGCATCTATTGCTTTGTTTCAGTTTCTTTAATCAGTTTGATATTTTCAAGTTAAGTAGACGATTAATCCGCTGTAGCTTTCTCCATATGATTTTTGCGTAGTGGTGAAGATCCTTGCTAATTGGTGGTGATCTTTATTTTAGCATTGTAATTTTTTCCCAGTAGGTGTGGCGTGTTTTCCTGATCATTCGTCTAATGCTTGTCATCATCGCCAGAGGTATGCGGGAAGGTCAGAGGGGCTTTTTCTTTATATTTTAGATGGAGTTGTCTGGAGGGAAGTTGAAGCCTTTTTATTATTAAACAATCGAAAACACAATTAGATTTTTTATTTGTCCTGTCCTCTGCTGGGGCTCGAATCTGGGTTGTTTGTGTTGTTATGCGTGCACTCTAACCACTACACCACGCCAAATTTCCCTCTCGAGATATACAAAAATTAATATTTACTTTGTATTGGTGGACTACGAAGTTATTTAGAAAAATTCAGAACCTTCCACTATTACCGTTCGAAAGATATACAAAAACAGTATTCACATTGTATGGGAAGTGCAATTCTCACTTATCCAATTCCGCCCACTTTTTTTAATGATGATTGGTATCAACTACTACAGTAACTTGAGCCAAACTTAGAAGCTCTTACTATTATCGTTTTAAAGAAATAGACATATAAAAAAATGTATGTGGGCGTGGCACTGCCCAGTCAATTAAAAACTATCAGTGAAAGTAGACTTTTACAACGCATGTATTGGCTTTCAAATCGGTTTAAAGGTTCTTGAATTAAAAAATGAAGAACATAAGACAACTTATTTTTATATACACATATATGCAGATGTAGATATGTCATGGTTATTTTCCTAGTCCGAGCAAAAGGCCTCTACAAACTTTTTCACCTCTCTCTGTTCCTCGTAATCGCTTTTATCTGCTTCCAGCTTTTGCTAGAAGCTTCAATTTTCGCGTTTATATTCCAACGCCATGTTGTTGGCCGGCCGCGCCCTATGGTATCTTGTAGATTCCAGTCCAACGCCTTTTTGAAGAGTTCAATTGCTGGTTTGCGTAGCGTGTGACCAATTTATCTCCATTCTCGACGCCTAATTTACATTGTTACTAACTCCTCATTGCACTTGCGAAAACCTTTTATTCGCAATATATGTATGTATCAGACAGCGGTTTATAAACACTTACAGTTTATTTCCCAATCTTCGATTCATTAGCTAGGTTTCGCAGCCATACAGTAAGATGAAATTCACTTTTGATCTAAATATTCGCAATTTTGTGGAACAGACACAGTTTTTGTTTTGGTACGGTTGATCGTCAGACCTACTCAGGTGCACGATTCAAGTGATCGATTTGGCTCTGTAAATCCGTGTAACAAGATTATATCCAACAAATGCTGTCGGCATAGTCGAGGTCTTCGAGATGTTCTCTGAACTTCCATCGAATGCCATATTTATGACCATCCAACGACTGCGGCAGAACACCATCGAGTTGTTGAGCTGAAGCTTTCAGAATATTTGCCGTTGAGGAGAACTCTACATTTTAAATCCTCATATTGTGCCCTTATAAGATGGATATATTTAGAGGCCACACCCGGAGGTCATAACGCCGTCCAAATGCATTCGGTGCCACCCTATCGAAAGCAGTTTTCTAATCAATAAAGGCCATAAAAAAAGTGATTGCCACTCATTGACCTGTTCAACGATAATGCGAAATGTGTTGATTTGATCAATAGAGGACCTATCTGGCCAAAAATCAGCTTGTTGTTTGCGTATTAATGGTTCCACCTTATGATTAATCCAGGTTAACAACAGTTTTGGAGGATTCTTTGATGGTATAGGAAGAAGCATTATACCACAGTAGTTCGCCCTTCTTCGGAATCTTGACGATTGTACCCATGAACCATTTATTCGGGATTCTCTCTTCCTCTCATATTGGCGCAATCAAAAGAAATATAACATCTCCACTTTAAGCAGTTCGGCCATAATCCCGTCGTCTCCAAGAGTTTTCCCAGTCTTGAGTTCCTTGATAAATAATTTTAATTTCTCAAGATGCGGATATGTTCTGTAAACCGTAATCGAGTGAAATTGAAATCGAATAAAGTTTCAATTGCTATAATTTTCAAACTTCACTGTTGATCAAAACTTCAAAATAAAATCCCAACTAAATTTTATTTGTCTTTGAAAATTTATTCGACTTTACCACTCTTGATGTATGCTTTGGGTCATTGTCATTTTGGAAAACCCAAGTAAGCGGTATTTCCCATTCAGCATAACGAAGCATAACATCTCTTAAGATTTCTTTGTACATATGCTGATCCATTATACCATCGATTTGGTGCAGGGGGCCCACTCCATTGGCATAGAAACACCCCCGCACCATTACACTGCCTCCTCCATGTTTTACTGTTTTGGTGCAATACTTTGATTTCAGCCGCATATTTGATGGCCTCCTCACATAGAACAAGCCGTCACTCCCGATTATATTGAATTTTGTTTCATCACTGAATAATACTATTTTCCATTTAGAAATTGGCCAGTTTAAGTGATCTCTCGCAAATTTTAGCCGCTTCATTTGGTTACGTTTTGAAATAAGCGGTTTTTTTGCTGGACGGCGAGCCCGTAAAAAGGCATCTACCAAACGTCTACGCACACTTCTAGCAGCTATTGGTAGTTGAAGGTCTTTAACTAGTTGCGACGATGTAATAAAAGGTTGTTTTTTATAGTTTGCACGATCAAGTTATCTGTACGTTGACTTGTGTGCCGTGGACATCCCACACGAAGGCACATAGTGGGTATCAGTTGCATATAATATGACCAACACTGTGTATATTGTGTTTGCAGAAGACGTGCCTAAAAAGTCGTCCGACAAACAAGTTGAGTGACTTGTCTGGTTATATGTAAAACACAAACAAAGTACACAATTTTTGTTACATTTGATATGTAAATAGACAAGTCACTCAATTTGTTTGTCGCACGTCTGGATATACAATAATAGATTAAACTGCCCTACACCCCTTAGCCAGCACTTTAAAATTCAATTTTTTACCAATTTTATTTATTATACAATAAATTTTGGTGTAGTTTTGGAATTTACATTGGAACATGATTTCACACGATTGTCGAACCACGGTTGCATTTGATTGGGATAAATAAGCACAATAATATTGTGAGTTGCCGTATGAGCCAATAAATTGTATAATCACACGATTGGCATATAAAAAACAGTAATTGTTGGTGCATTACGACAATCATATGATCCTACCTTAAGAGTGCGTCATTATGAATTTCATTTACCACAACCACTGCCATGGTGTAGAGTAGAATATCATAGAACACATTTCCGATCGGAAGTAGTTTTAATTCCGAAAGTGGAGTCTTTGGAAAACGGAAAACGAAAAATTTCTTCGTAACGAAATGATATTTAGATGATTTATTAAAGAAAATAATAATAAAACTAAGTCAAAATGAAAGATTAAATGGTGTTTTATTATTATTAGGGAGATCGATTATTCGAATTTTTTCAAAACCGTTTTTCGAATAATTCGAAAAGCAGCACTTAAAAAACCGGTTTCCGGTTAATAATAATTCAAATAAACTGTTAACCGGTTCTTTTATTTCAATAAAATTGTTTATAATTCTTGAAGTGCAGAGTTGGACCACGTCGTTTTAAAAATAAGCAGTAGCTGATGGAGAGCTTAAAATTAAAGTGGCAATCAATACTAACAATAATTCTAACAAATCTCATAAAAACTGTGCCAAAACAGTGTGCAGGGACCATAAAAAACAAAGTTTATTACACAAAGTACTGAAAAATGCTTAAGTTTCGAACAGCTACTGAAGGAGCTAATTTGGTTTTTGTTGTGTTACTTGATAGAGAATAGAATTGAAGGTTTGTTATTATAGTTATAATTTAGGTGCCTAAGATAACAAAAATTAAATGTTTTACTTTGAATAAATCTATTAGTAATATACGAGTCCTTAATTGCCTCGAGAAGATTGCTTAGATTTCGAGCAGCACTGTATGTAAATTTATGCACCACGTATTTAATAGTGTTTGTGTCACTGTGGTATGTTAGGTGAGAACCCACCTTCCAACCAAGAAGTCGTCGGTTCAATCCCAGGCCACACCATCTGACAATTTTCAACAGCGATATCACCTCCCATTACTAGCGACTGATTATGTGTATTTATGCTGTGAAAAATTTCACTAACTAATATATCTGCCGTTTGGAACCGGCATTTGTGGATTTGTGGCCTTTCAATAAGTCGAGTTGATCATTCTTCATATATAAAAATCGATATTTATTTACAGAAGATGAGAAAAGGTTATTTTTGCTCAAGAGTGCATATCTTTCACGTTCTTTGTGAGATGTTGGGGGTTGTTATATATACAAAAATAATTAAATTTTTACAAATAGTTAAACGATGAGCATATTTTCAATAAAAAAACATACAAACGTTTAAAAATTATATTTATTTAAATTAACCGATTATTCGTGTTAAATTAATCGGTTTATTCGATATTCGAAAAATGAAGATTTTGAAAAAATCGTATTCGACAAAACAAAACAAAAAACCGGTTAAAACCGGTCGAATAATAACCGTCTGGTCTCCCTAATTATTATATAGAACTTTTGAGTAATAATAATAAATACTAATTCCCTTAACATTCCATGAAGGGATATGGGGACTTCTCTCAGTCAATGAGCTGTAGCCGATAGACAAGTTTTCAATAGTAGTAATACTCATAACCAGTTAACTAGCTAATGTGATGAGGTGATACCTCTGTTGAAAAACTTTTTATTTTTCAGATAGTTTGGTCTAGTATTGAACCGAGTACCTCTTGGTTGGTAGGCGGATATCTTACTTACCATATCACAGCGGCAATTATACAAAAACGTCTTAATTTTTTAAACTTGTTAAGAGAAACAAAACAAACTGATGTATTTTTTAACCGAATATTTTAACCGAGTATTGCCACATTATTTTTTTGAGCAAACCTGTTGAAAAACTTTTTTTTTTCAGATAGTTTGGTCTAGTATTGAACCGAGGACCTCTTGGTTGGTAGGCGGATATCTTACTTACCATATCACAGCTGCAATTATACAAAAACGTCTTAATTTTTTAAACTTGTTAAGAGAAACAAAACAAACTGATGTATTTTTTAACCGAATATTTTAACCGAGTATTGCCACATTATTTTTTTTAACAAACTACTTATTTTTGTCAACAAAAATTTATTAAGTAGAATAAATTTAAGCGGTGGCAAAACATACGATGCGCAAAAGAAAAAAAAAAAAAAAAATTTGTCGTCTCTGGGCTTCGACTACAGAAAAATTGTAGTCTCGGCATCTCTCACATAAAATTTTAAATTATAATTGGTTTGATTTAAAATTTGTGCATTAGCACCTTTAATTGTTTTGTTTTTGTCTGCTTTTTATTCTTTAAGACGACTTTTGCACATTCAAAGTACCTTGACAAACTTTTTTACACTTTCTTTTAAACTTTGTTTTGCTTCTGCACGTTCAAATTTTGCTTTGACAAATTTTGTTGACTTTTATCGGATCGTTCTGCAGTTTTTAACAGTTGCAGTTATTTTGGCAATGTAGCTTGTGTACAAATGTATAAATACGAACGAAGAACAAAGCAACTTTGCTCGCGTTTCTCTTCTCCCTTACAAACTCAAGACTTTGCAAAGTACTTTGAACGTGCAAAAGGCGTCTAATCATTTTTGTTTCTTTTGTCATCATGCAGAAACAGTGCCATACTTTATTTAAAAACAGAGATTTTATAATTTTTGGGAATGAACAGAATTTGCCGGAATCTAAAGAACCTAAAACACAATCGATCGGAATTGCAAATGCGGAATCAAAACATTTCGATCGGAATCTGTGACATGCCTGTACGTTGAATTGCAAATCACTTAATCAATATCAAAAGGCGCTCTAGTTTTCATTTATTATTTCCCTTTTTATAATTTAAAATTTACGTAGCAGCCATACATTCTTAAATATTAACTTACATACATACATACTCGTACATACATATATTTTATAAGTATCATTAAGCACTTACACATTTGGCTTTATTTTTATTAATCTTTCAAATTGTTTATATGCCTTTGGGTATCATTTTGATATCTGTCGCTATTATTTTAGTATCGATTTCATTTCATTTCAAAGTATTTGAACGCCATCGTAAATAAATTTGAAAGGAATTCAAATTCAATAAAAGAACAGCTATTCGATTAGATATTAAAGTGAAAAGTGATATAAAACCAAATATTTGTTTATCGTTTGACATACATATGATATGATGCTTTTAAGAGCCAAAATATTTATTTACATATGTATGTATATCATCATTTTGTTTAGTTTGAAATATGAATGAATGATGATACCCTCTATAGCTTGCGAAGTGTTATTTTTTAATACATTGGATGATAAGTGTACTTTAAAACTAATCGATAAATTTTATTTATCAGCAATAAAGTACATAAATTATTATGTATTCTCTTTGATGTATGCTCAACATGTATTAGCGTGTTAAAAATTCTGTAAATTATTTTGAGAATTAAGTCTTAATCATTATTTTCATCATTATTCCAATTCATATTTTAATATGTTTGTTTTTAATGAACTACATCTTCTTTAACGCTAATCCTTAAATAAAAGTTCAACTGAAAACATGGTTTAAATTAAGGAAAAGAAAAAAGTTAACAACAAGTGTACAGTATTCATTACAAAAAACAGGGTGAGTAAAGTAAAATCATATAATAAACTCATGATACACGTTACTTACTTTACTAACTTTTGCTTCTGCTTTACAACTCTTATGTGTCACGAACACCTGCTTCTGCCAGATTTGACCGCCACCTTCTGCGACATCCATCGATCTTATTATTAAAAGTTTTTATCGCCTGAATAGTCTTAATCTTATCTTAAATATCAAGAAATTCAAGGCCATAAGAATAAACAATACTAACATGGAAAGCAGTATGCTACCAGGTCAACCAGTCGAGTATGTAGTTAGCTTTTGTTATATAGGAAGAACAATGATTACAAATGGCGGCGCAGAAACAGACGTAGGCAAGAAGCTCACATATATCCAAACGAACTAAGCTCAGAATATTCAACTCATTTGTTAAATCTGTTCTGCTGTACGACAATGAAACCTGACTTGTATCGAATTTCTTTTTCTCCGTCACTCCTCTAGGGAACATATTTTTCAGTTACATTAATTAAGTTGATTTTCCAGGCTAAGTTGATGATTAATCCATTGTAGCTCCCCTCCCCTAAAATTGTGTAGTGGTGAAGATCTTTGCTTAGTGGTGGTGGAGATCTTTACTTAGTATTGGTGACCCTTAATTAGCATGTAGTTTTTTCCCAGTAGGTGGTGTTTTCTCTTGATCATTCTCGTCTAATGTTTGTCATCTTCGGCAGAGATAAGCTGGAAGGTCACAATAAATTTTTGTCGTCATGTCCTCTGCTGCAGTGGCTCGAACCTGGGCAACTTGTTTTGTTATGCGTGCGCTCTAACCACCACACCACGCTTGCAAGGATTAACATCACGTAAAATCTTCAGGTACTCAACGACAGGTGCCTCGGGATCATATGCAGAATATTCTGGCCTAACACCAAAAGTAGCACAGAACCGTGGAACATGACTAATGAGGAATCCATACTCAAAAACTGATAACGAAAAGAAATTACGGGTGGATCGGTCATACCATTCGGAAAAGACCCGATAGTATCACCGGGAACTAAGACAGAACAATGTAGCATGGGAACAAGCAAAATAAACAGCGGTGAACCGCTGTAAATGCAGTTGAGTTTTAAAGGCATATTTAAAAGAGAATTTTAAAAAAGGCATGCTTTTGAAGTCATCGTGTAAATTAGGTGTAAGATGAAGATGCTTTGTGGATGCCATATGCACCCAAAAGGAGTAGCATAAAAAATCGTCTCTTGCAACACTATAGCTTCTTTTAAAGGTGACATTTTAAGCTTCCGTGAAAACTTATCTACGTTCATAAATCAGTAAAACTTGGAACATTACCGTTATATTTTTTTCTGGTATAGAAACTGCTGAAAAGAATTGTGAAGTTTACGGAGACGATGCCGTAACAAGAAGAACAACATTAAAATGGTTTGCTCGTTTTTGATCTGATTATTTTGTTGTTCTAGATTTACCTCGCTCTGGTCGACCAATCACTAAAAAAGTCGATGAAATCATGGAAAAAATTGTGAAAACCCGCACATAAACAGCGTGGATATTAATAGGGAACTAGGCATTCAACAATTGCAAAAAGCTGGTTACACAAAGAAGCATGGTGTTTGGTGCCACATGAATTAATAGTGAAAAGTTTAATGGACCGAAATTCCATGTGCGAATCGCTGCTAAAATGGAACGTAATGGAATAATTTCTGAAGCTAATTGTTGTCACGTATGACAATAATGTGCGAAAAAGCTCATGAAGGAAGTAAGGTGAAGCCAGGATTGACACCAATAAAAGTAGTGCTGTGTGTCTGGTGTGAATGGAAAGGAATTGTTCATTATGAGTTTCTAAAACCTGGTCAAACAATTGATTCTGATCTCTACTGTCAACAATTAACGAGAATGAAAAAAGCAATCCAATTAAAAACGGCCAGTATTGAGCAACAGAAAAGATCATGTGGTTCCATTATGACAACTCCAGAGCTTGGCTGGGAAGATTAAATGCATCCACCATATAGTTCAGATCTTGAGTTAAGTTAGCAGGGCCGCCGGACAAACGTCCAGCATACTTAGGCTCGATAGAGGCCATTGTGATAGCCATAGCTTCCATCTGACGGCCACTGATTAGTAATCTAATCAGTTCGCCCTCTCTATGAACTTGCTGAACAGCCGTATAGGAGTTTCCTGTAGGGCCGTAGTACTAACTATTATTATTGATTTCCATAACATTCCATGAAGAAACACGAGGACTTCTCTCAGTCAATGAGCTGCAGCCGAATCTATTTTTAGACTCATTGAAAGGGACCTACAGTTTAACGCCGGCTCCGAACGGCAAATGCATTTAAGAAGTTTACAGTAGTAGTTGTAATACTCATAACTAGTTCCCAGATAATGTTACGAGGTGAAAAACTTTTCCTTGTTTAAGATGGTCTGGCCTGGTATTGCACCCAGGACCTTCTGGTTGGTAGGTGGGTATCTTAATACTAACTATCTGCCCACCGAATATCCTGGAGCTAAGTCCCATCGACGGGCACTTCAAAAGAAGATGTTTCGTGGTTTCCTCATCCTCCTCTAAACCGTATCTACATCGGACGGAGTCCCTATGGCCCAACCTAAGGGCTTGTCACCCCACTAGACAGTGACCCGAAAGTGCTCCTATTATTGTAGATATCATGCCTTTCGGCAAGTTAAGCTGCTGCCTAGACTTTTTTTCGTCCACCCACGGTCAGAAAAGTTCTAGGCTGCTTACAAGTCAAAGTTGATTCCATTTCTTATCAAAGATATTATCGGCCTATTGCCCTATACGCATATGACAGGTAGAGATAGGTTTATCAAATCTGTCCCTCGCCAAAAGAATAGGAGGCACAGTGCCCTAGTCTAGTCATCTCAACCGCCGCACAATTGCCCGGAATGTCACTGTGACCCTGTACCCAAATAAGATTGATATCGAAATATTCAGTCAGAGTGACATTTCTTTACTCTCAAGAATTTAATAGCGAAATGACTCCGTATAGTTGTAACATTATCCCTAAATAAGTCGGCAACCTCACGAATAGCGGCTACCTCTGCCTGAAACATACTACAGTGATCTGGCAACCTGTTGCCCAAAACTTACACCTTCAGATTTAAATTTAAATTCCTTAGATTTTTTGAGAAAAACCAGAAGTTCTGCACTAATTGAATAATGGCATAACTCAAAAAATAGCAAAAGGTTACCGATAAAAACGGCAGATACATATTTGTTTTAATAAAGCTCGTTTCAAATATAAGAAAAAGTTGTTTAATTTTTCGTCAAATTTGTTTTCGAACCTTTATTCAAAGCGTCAAGTATACAAAATGTGGTAAACTTTTGTTATAATATGCTGCCATAGTACACTACACCGTTGACGTTATACTCGTATACCACAGTAAGTTGTTTTATCATTACGATTATGTAGCATATAGTACACTACACTGTTTACTCTTACCCCACAAGCACGTTATTTTAGAATATTTTTTATAGCATATAAAACGTGTGTCTGTCTATCTGTTAAAGCGTATTTTCCTCGACAACATCAGGTCGCGATGGTAAACAAAACCATTTAAAGGAAAATTGTTTTCTAAGTGTTTTACAACCAGTAAGTAGACGTCGTCAGGCGACTTAATAGAAAAATCGTTAAGTATTTGGATCACGTCATCACGTGTAGTCACTCGCTCACTCATTTACTCATATCGTCGTATTATATAGACGTACATATACGATTGGTGTGAATTTAAATCGGAAAATTGATTACGTTCGATCCAACTTAATGTGATTTTTGAGTTGAATTTTCTTCACATGGGTGTGTACTGAATATAAATGAGATACTCAATTGGATTTCTTTGATGTGAAAGGCTGTTTGTTTGTTGTCTATATGTTTTTGATTTGAAATTAATTTTATTTAATTGAAGTTGTTCGACGCTAATAAAAAAACACTAAAAGCAAAGTAGACAAATAAAATAAACTGCTCGTATCATAAGTCGAAAGAGTTTTTAGACTTTTTCTTTAATTTCTTATTTATATTAAAACTGGAAAGGATAATAAATTAATTAAAATTGAATTAAATAATTAATTTTTAATTTTTAAGTTTTTTCTGCTTATTTGTTTCAATTGAAATTCGTTGAAATAAATTAATATTTTGTGTTTTTATTTATTTTATGAAATTTAATAATTAATTTTTTATTTTCAATTGTAATTGGCAACCAATTGAAATTTGTTATCTTCCACTTGTGTTGAATAAAACTTTGTTTGATAACTGTGGCAACAAATGGCGAACTTTTTTCTGTGGCGGAAACTGAAGTAAAAATATTTTTAATTTTTTTTTTTTTTATTATTATTTTGTATCTATGCCATGCCAAATTATTAAAAACACATTTTATTTACGCTCTAGCAATTAGACAAACATTAAATTGACAGATGCTTTCAATGGAACAAAAAAAAATTCATAAAATTTATTTCGTAACATGTTAACATGTTTTGAATATTTCTAGACAATTTTTACGCTTTAATATTAAACAAATTTAAATTAGAAAAATGGAAAAGAGGAAAAAAAAAAACAAAAATTGTTTTTAAAGTAAAATTTGTTTATGTTGTACATGATATTTCAAAATTTTTGAATGTCATGTGGTAAGTTTTTTCTTTAAATATAAGCATAACGTAACCCAAAGATAAAAACTAAAAATCCTAAATTTCACTAAATTATAAGGTTCTATTGTGACTCTTTCGGTCTATAGCCTGTTTAGCAGACCTACTGCCTTCCTAATGAACATATCTGCTGAAAGCATAATGGTGTACATGTCAAGCAGTGAGACCATATGTCCGCCTATCAAGAACCCCACATTCACATAATATGTGTTTTGCTGCCTCTGTTGTGCCAGTGCATGTAGTCTACAAACATCCACATTTGTGACGGCCATATTTTTCAGATGCGCCCTTAGTCTACAGTGGTCCGTAAGAAACTCCATAATCAGATTCAGGTCCGGCCTGCCATACTTAAGAATCCCAGAGTGGCGATGTCCTCTTTGAGCGTTCTAGTGTTCCAAGCATCAGTCAATTTTCCAATCCTTGACCAGATTGAGGATGGTAGTAAGTGATGCTGCACAGCAATGTTCCGTACCGCTTTTGTAACGTATCGTATTTGACCAGCCTAGATATCATACAATTCAAGCTAAGAGCCCTTAAGGCAGCTTGGCTGTCAGAAAATATATTAATGGTCATACCGTTGAGCTCACTGTTTAGGTTGATCTCCATATAGAGAGCAATGGACACTCAGTTATCTTCCCAGTGGCGAGATCGACAAGTCTCGGTTGGGTCCATGAACACCAGCAATGACACAGTCATCCATTTTGGAGCCATCGATGTACCAGTTTAGATTAACTAAGGCTCCATATGATTAACAATTCCGGTCCTGGAATTTAACCCGGAATCTCATGCCAAAGCATAGATCCAAAGGCATAACATCCAGGACCGAAGATAGACAAACTTCCAGACGCATTTTGATATCACTTAGCGAAAAACTTTGCCGCCGAACATGCCGTCGCTCTCATTACATAGATGTGAAGCGGTATCAAACCAATCAAGGCTTCCAAAGCGGTTGTTGGTAATCCTTTATTTACACAAGAAAAAAAATGAAGAAGAAATCAATCCTATTTTCAAAGTAAAATTCCAAGACTGTAAAAGTTAAAATGAAGAAGTTCTTTCTCTAGCAACTAGTTTTATCCTTTGGCAGCACACTGATTGCGCACCATGCGTACACAGGTGTTCGTGGCCTCCCAGTTTGCAGACATCCCTGTGTATTCCACTCTAGTGTGACTCTCGCAATATACTCCGTTTGTCTTCTTAGAACATGATAAATCCAGATGCACTTTATCTTTCCTCTACTGGGTACATGTTAGCCATATTCAACAGTTGTTCATTAGAAACCCACTAAGGCGAAAAAAATTCACGAAATATGTTTAACACATTTGTCAATAAACGCTTATATCGTCCTGAGGGTCTGCAATGTAGTACTCCACATGGTAGAACCATATAACAATATCGACTGCACACTGCCTTTGAAAATACGCTACTTGGTGTGTAAGTATATGTTGCTAGACCGACATACTCGATATAGTGAGGAAAAATGCCGTATGTGTCTTGTTAATTCTGTCACCAATGTTCTACTGAGAGAAACAATCTAATTTATTATGCTTCCAAGATACGGTAAGGAGTGAACGTGCTTAATAAGATAAACCTTCAATGTAATCGGCGTTGTATTTTCCGTGACTATGTGTTTAAGTTTAGATTTCCTGGTGTTGATTTTGAGTCCAACACAGCGGCATTCAACTCAAAGCATTCTACCCTCCTCTAGATATCCCCATGGAAAATATCACCTGTAAGATTTAGGTCTTGCAAGGCAGATGTATTTTTTCTGCTTTAGGACACCGTCAAGTACAATTAAAAAGAGTGCAGGCCATATGACACTCCTCTTCTTCACTCTGAGCTTGCATTCAAAAGCTTCACTACAAACTCCATTAAATGTTACTTTACACCTGGAGTATACAGTACAGTATAGTTCACGTATCAGTGGAATTAATTTATCCCCAAAGCCTTTGCTGCGTATTGTCTACAACTCAGCGGGTTTAAAAACGGTTCCAAATACCCGCTCAAAATCAACAAAGTGTACGTACAACGGGCTGTTATATTCGTTGGATTGTTCGATCAGAATGCGAAATGTTCTGATGTGAATGAAAACTTTAGGAACTGGAAGGAAATAAGATTAGTTGCTCACTGGCCAGCATAAGGCCAAACGGTTCTTATTCCCTAACAGGGAAATATCAGATAGGCTGCTTTTGCTAAGTTGAACTAAAGCCTTTTCACATGATACTTTTCGATCCATTGCAACCTGAGAAAACACTTGAACACTGTCTATTTTGTAAAAGTCACGGTGAAAGTTTAGAGCACAGTCTTTGCAATTGTTCCGATCTCGGTAGACAGAGCCTTTATTGCTCTGCGTTCACTTTAATTGTGAAACACCAAACTTCAAACAGTGTTTGATGATGATGAGCCTCAATTAATGACTTCCAACGTAATCTGTTAGCAGCTGTTTTTATTGGTTCGCTGCAGCGTATAGTTCATGCGTGGCTGCAGTGCATCAAAATATTTTTGAGCGATCACGACAACGAAAGCCTTGGGGGTTGTACTGTACTGCAGCAATGCCTTTGTGATCTTGTTGTTACTTCTTAGAGTGTAACAGATCCATCCGAACTTTCTTCTCAAGATATTGTGTTGTATTGATTGCTGATTTATAGTGGCCAAGAACATAGAATTATGCATCGTATACATCGGCTTGTGAAATTTTGCAGACGTTTCGTGTCATTTTTGCACAAACCCTGGAATTCACAGCCGTAAAAAAGGGTTTGAAGCATGTGTTTTGAAATGTCCAGTGGCAAATAGTGTTTATATTTCATAAAAACTTTAAGATGAGAGGTTAATGCAATGGACTTTGCACGTTAGATCCACTTTGATCGCAGTGCTGTTTGTTTGCCGATCTCTTGTATATATTTAATAATTCTAGACAAAAAATCTGTCTCCGAATCGAATTGAGTAAGTGCATCTGTCATCAGGATTTACCAAAAAGGTCCATACGTAAAGCAGACGCTTGGGTCGAACTTAGATCCAATTTGGCCTAAAATTTTTACACCAATCCTCAACACTGCTAAATTAGCTGCGAACTAGTACATAATTGACCCAAATCATCGTAGGAAATCCAATTTTAAAATAGAAAATAATCGAGTATTGGTTCTGTAATATAAATTTCAATTTCTCAATAACGGTAAAACTTACCCACCAATTTTTGCGATTAATTAAAAAAATTAGGCTTCCATGGTCTTATTTAGTAGCTTTTATTTGATTTGTCAGTTTTTTTTTTCGCTTGGTATACATATGTATGTATTGGTTTTCATTCACACTGCATAGTATTAACAGAGAAAAACCGCTTGTTTTCTTCGCAAATACTTGTAAGAAATCCGAACATTTCCGCAACAAATGTTTTAATCCTTGAAAATAAATGTTTTGGCAATGAGTTGTCAGTTTTTGTTTTGTGGAAAAAACTTTTATTTTAAATTATTTTTATTTTATTTATTTTTTTTTATAGATTTACATAAATTTTACATTTATTTTGTTTGTTCCTTTTTTTGTTTGTAAGGGTACTTGAAATTTGTAATTTACAAGGTTTTATGGTAAGAACTTAATAATTGTAATCCTTTATTGATAGAGAAACAATAATATTCTTCAATTAAAAAAAGGATTTATCAAATCAATTTTGTGTATAAGACAGACAGTTTATCTTATAAGTCTAAGTAAATGAAAAGAATTGTAAATAAATTGATTTTTGTTAAGCATAAGGCCTATATAGTACAAATATTATAATTAATTTTATCAATTAATTATGTTTGGCTTACCTTATTTTCAATTTAGCTTAAGAATATTCTTAAAATTACCTAAAAAACTAATGAAAAGAAAAAACAGAAAAAATTGGCGCATTTTTAGAAATCATCTTTAAGTGTCACTTTTTTAAGTGCCTACTTACTTAAGTTATTCACAGTTGGTTACTTTCAGCAAGATTAGTTTACACTTGACATAATTGTGGGAAAAGGTGTAACTGCCCTGGAAAAGACCCAAGAGAAACAAATTGACATCTACCACCTGTTTGTCGACTTCAAGGCTACCCGGTACGTCTTAAGGTCATCATGGCCATGTCTGACTTTGGTACACTTGAAAACCTTATTAGGTTGTACAGAAAGCCTTTAAGACAGCGTGATAGTCTATCCAGTGATCTATTTAACATTATGTTGGAAAAAATCCTACGTGCTGCTGCGGTTAATACAACAGGCACATTCTACACCAAGAAACACATACTGCTTGCATATGCCCATGATATCGATATCATTGGGCGTATAGAACGAGAGGAAACTGGAGTATTTTCGAGCATTAAAAGAGAGTCGGCGGATGTGGTTCTGGCAGTAAATGAGGATAAAACAACGTTTATGGTATCAACGAACAAATAATTGACGAGCTTGGGTCATTACATGAACGTTGATGACTATAACTTTGAGGTAGTAAATGAGTTTGTCTATCTCGATATCGCCATATATAGAACGAACTACATCAGTTTGGAGATAAAACGAAGTACCATTCTTGCCAATAGATGCTAAAATCTCTCCCTCGATTGACGAAAATTACACTTTATAAAACGCTTATACTACCCGTGCTTTTATATATTTATAAAATTTATCGTAAAATATATCGGCCTGTCTGCGTCAACGGAGAATGAATGAATCACGTGCAGTATGAGCTATACGAAAATATTAATATTATTAGGCTTATCAAAATACAACGGTTATGCTGGTTAGGTCGTGTAATACGCATGAATGGAAATGCTACAGTAAGGAAATGCTTTGGGTCTTTCCAGAATGAAGGTACAGAAGAAGCTCATTAAATCGACGTGTTTGCAATAATATTCTTAGTTAGGTTACTGATATTAATGTTTGTATGTTGCCACCTGGGTAAGTGAGTAGTAACTGCAGCACCAGTATATCCCATTGAATAGGTTAAATAATATGAAATTGTTGTGCTCCAAATTTTGACATCCTCCACTGCCTTCACAGAGGTAGATGTGGGTACAGAAACAAAAATAGTCGTTATACGGTATATGGCTGTACCTCAAACCCTATAATCGCCCACTGTTTTCACAGGGAAAGATGATCCGGGTACAGGAAAAGAGTTTATATGCAATGAATTTGTTAAATATCCCTATTTAGTACCGCAACAACGACGGTCATTAAAAAACTACTACTTCCACTTTTTAGCTGTCCTTCACAAATTGTCCCAATCATAAGTAAGTCGCATCATAAAAAATGTGTCATAAAAATTGGCATTACGACTTTGGGATTTAGTAAAATTCCACAAGAAGCCGAATCTTCAGGTTCTTCTGATTTTATAATATAGACTGATTTCTTCGCCGATGACTAACATACATATTCGAACACCAAATTTTTTTTAATGCAATATGTTTCTCTCTGCCATACCCAAAACAATAACTAAAGTAGTTATGAATTGTGATTAAGACCAGTGTTGCCGTTTTTGTGCGATCGGACCAAAGTTGGTAGTTTTTCGTTGTTGAAATACAATTTGGTTTGTTTCAATTTTCTTACATTTTTGATCGATTTTTAACTTTGGTTTGAATAGATAACAATTTTCACTAATTTTAAAACGTTTTTACACAAATTTTTATAAGTGTAATAAATCTATGCTTTTTTTTCATATATCAGCTTCCAAAGGACCAATTTTGTTAACAAATAACCATGAATTATGTTCAAGAAGTTTTAAACATATGAAGCGATCCATAGTTGTATCAATGAAAATTTAAATGCCAGCCTCAGACGCCAATATGCATTGGTAAACCAAAACAAAACTGCCCTACATCAATGCTCTATCGTTGTCATAAATGTCATAAAGCTTTTATGCCGCAATTCCTAGTTTTAGTGCCAAACATCGATCGGTGTAGGTTAATACCGAAACATCTGAACTTGTACTGTGTAAGTAAGTGTTCAGCCATCTCTGCCCAGAGAATGAGATTCTTAGAGGATGCTCTGCAGAGTTATTTCTTCTCTTACCAAATAGGATTACTGGCTTTTTTCGCAGCCTCAATCCAATTTGGTGAACTTATGGGTCTGCACACAAGATTCTATGGAGCGCAGTGCATATTGGCCAAATTAACACACTTTAGGATAAAGTATGTAGTACATAAATATATTGCAGCTTTCAAGAAAGTACGTTCATGTTTAAAAGCTGGGTAACTGAATACATTTTTTGATTTTAATTACAAAATAAGTTTTTTAATATTTTATTTGAATTCTTGGTAGGCTACAAACTATTTTGGTAGAATTTTAGAAATATTTTTGGTAGGAAATCAAATTATTGCGTGGCAACGCTGATTAAGACACTTATGTCTATCTGTGAACTACTTTGTAGTTTCTGTTTTATTAGTTCTGATTTAGTTATGATTTCCGAATATACGCCATTGTAAGTACAAAAAAATTAATTATTATTTTTTTTAATTGAAATAATTTTCTAAATTTCTTAATTTCAATTACATATGCACGTTTATTATAATGATTATTTAATACCTTTTAGTTTTGTGGTTTATAAATTGGTAAGTGTTAAATTATTTAAAACTTTTTATTTGAAAGTTATTTATGGGGCTCTAAAAATAACTTCATTTTGTTTTTATATTTAACAGTCGCCAATTTATTTATTTTGTATTCAAATTGTTTACTTTTATTGATAATACAATATTAATATGTTTTTTTTTTATTTTGCAATTTGTTTTAATAATAAATGCCTTAATTATATAAATATTTTATTGTTAAACAGCTTAGAAATTATTTATGCTAAATTTGTAATAACAACAATTAAACATAATTTTGTTTTTGTTTTTTGTTTTTAAATTAATTTCATTCTGTTAGACTGGCACTTAGTTTCATGACTTATTTATTTATTTTTTTTTTTAATTATATTTTCATTTTAATTACAAATGCCTATTATTTACAGAATAGTTTCATTATATATATTATATTACATTTTTATAGTTTTTTTTTTTTTTTTTTTTTGTAATACTTTAGGAGTTTCATAATTCCGTGACTTTTGTATTTCCTCCGCAGAATCAGTACAACTGAATACAACACCGCTATTGTTGCTGTTGTCTATTACTAAAACGCTGGCGAATTTTGAGCAAGCTGGATCTATATTGAGCCATTGTAAGTAGTGAACCTTGTTAAATTTGAATTTTAACGTCAAGCGCTGACAATGGTAAATCATCTATGACTAAAGCTGTGATCGCACGAATATCTCAATGTACCACTTGCACGGTGCGACAAAAATATATATCTGTTAGATAATACTATTTTTCTGATATACCCTGCCGGGCAGAACAAGGATCTGTTTTTGAAATTTTCGAAACACCTTTAAAATCTCGAGTTACGGGTAAAAAACCGGTTTTTCGGACCTTCATGCACCTATAAGCTAGTAGCTGGATACAGCTTTTAAATGATACACATATATGTCGTTTAAGTAGCCTTGAAGAATATTGGTGTACTTCTCAAGCAAACACATTTTTCATTCAATTTTTTCCACAGTTTTCTAGTTTAGATACTATTTTATATAGGAACCGTACTATTGATGAATTAATTAAGGAATTATATTAAGTTATAAATAAAATGAGAATTACAGCTTAGAAATCCGTTGGAAATTGACGTAGTTATTAGTGTTATTCCCAAGGTATTTCGTTCTTTTTTGTCGCACTGTCTTATTGGTACGGCAATCGTGTGACGAGCCAATAGGAAATTATGCGTCAATAAGGGGCCAATATTTTTGTAAAATAAATTGGAACAATTTTATTATTCAGCGGCAATAAAGCGCAATACAAATACTGTAATATTGGTGTCTATGCGACAATCGTTTGATCTCTTCATAACAATGAAGTGTCTTTGGTGTCATACATGATTTGTGTAAGTAATTGTCAAAATTTTATTAGTGACTCCTAGCTGAAAATATTATCGAGAATCATTAGTACCTTTATGCGTTAACGGGAAAGTGTAACAGAGAAAATTCTGCTTCGACTTATAATAAAAAATGTCGCAAAATTGTAGCATGTAGTTGTCTCATAACAGATAAATTTCAACTTTTTTTAGTATCACAATGAAGTTGTCATACAGTAGTTCCTGCTTAAATGCGTTCCTCGTTCTATTGAACTAAAATTGTTGCTCCCCGCTTAAAAGCTTTCTCCGCTTAAATGAATCTTTTCGTAGAAACAAAATTGTGTATTCCTCAGGGTTGGCAAAAACCCGGGTTTTTTAAATAAAGCCCAACCCACCGGCTTTTATTGGGTTTTTTGATGGTTTTTTTTTGAGTTTTATTGGCTTTTATAACTGTTTTTGAACTTCATTCAAGTCAACAATATTTTTTTTGTTTTTAATACAATCTCTACATCTTTTTTAGTATTTATAAGGCAATTCTGTACTCTTAGGGCGATCAAGGCATCATTGTGTACAATGATCTACTAAACCTCGGTGATCAGAGCAGATAGTAATTACTTCGTTTAAGCCATGTAAAACGGCCGTAATAAAATATAAAAAGAGACAGACTGACAAAGTTTTCATTTTACATCATAACGCTCGGTCTCACGTCACCAGAGTTTCCAGTGCTAGAAACGATCAAATGCAACACACGCCGTTATCTCTAAATATTGATCCTTATGAATAGTGTCTGTTTAGGCGGATACAATATCCTTTAGCATGTCGCCGAAGCACTTATTTCACAGAAATATAAAATCATCTTCAAAGTGTATCGATTAAAAAGACGAGAAGTTTTCGGACATTGGCTCAGTGGGTGAGGCAAAGAAATAAGTAATTCGATCAATTTTACTTTGTTAAATTTTTTAATTCATTATCTTTTTGAGCTAAAAAAAACGGACCGAAATAAATTATACTCCCAATATGTAAAATTTAATTATTTTTGTTATAAATAAACTACGAAAACCCGGGTGAGTTTTTTAAATATTATACCCAGTGGATTTGCCAACCCTGATATTCATAAGAAAATCATTCGCTTAAGTGCGTTGCTAAAAAGCGTTTATTTTACAAAAAAAAGTTTTCTGGCAAGATGGTTTCTAAACTTAAATCTGGCAACAATAAAAGATCAAAATGTGCACAGATAAAGGAAAATATTTTTTAAATTTTAAACCAAGGGTGACCAAGAAGAGAAATTAGTGGTGTGTGCGTTGAAAAGAAAAACAACATAAACAAACAATTTTTAAAAGCAAAGCAACATACGTGTGCTCATGTTGTCATCTGTTCCACAACTGAATAATATTTGTTGCTTTATTTATTATCTTGTTATTATCTGCATATCTACATATATAATTATCAGTCAGATAAAGACCTAATCTGTTCAACTATGTTTTAAACTGATTATTGTATGGCCGCTGTGGTATGCTAGGAAAACACGCGTCTGTCAGCCAAGAGATCTTCGGTTTAATCTTTTACAGTGGTTTCACCTCATAACATAGCTAATGACTGGTTATAAGGATTTACGCAAAGAAAAACTTCTCTAACTAAGGCATCTGCTGATTGAGAGAAGTCCTCCTTGTTCCAGTTGGGATGTTGCGCGAATTATGTATGTGTGTAAAGTGGTTATTAGCAAGGATATGTGAAATTTGTGGAATAAGAAAGAGAACTTTAACTTTTAAACGCATCATTTGTGTATTTTTCACTGGTTTTTATCAATACATTAATTGCGCATTTTTTCGAATCTTCAGTTAAATTTTTAAAAAAGTGACGATTTTAACATCAGCAGGAACTACTGTAGAGTTTGCATGAGAATGTTGTTTAGAAGTATGACAAGGTTCGTAGATCTTCCCAGCAAAATCGCTAATTTGAACTTCGTGCCATCGAGTATCATTGTATTCATAAAAATATAAGTTACTTTCTGTCTGATTTGACTAAAGCTTTTGGCGACTTAACTGAGCGGTTGCATTATATTTTCCATGGAATACTGGGTATTAAAAAAGCTATCTGAGCTCTTAGTGCCACAATTGTGCAATATCGTTTGTAAATACATAACTGCAAATGACCATACTTAAAAGGAATCTTAGGCGCAATCTGCATTAGGATGGATCCTTTACAACATAAAAGATACCAAACAGCAAATGAAATAATGAGTACACCAAAAAAGTGTACATCTGGACCTATAGGATTATAACTATTTGTAGGGTGGCTAAGTTAATTCGATTATCTTTTAATTAAAAGATGCATGCAATTTATGGGTCGTAGAGATATTTCGAGGTTGCTGGCAGTAATAACTTCTCCGCGAATGCCCGACCATAACAGTCAGGAGAAAAAGATCCCTTGGCAGCTACATACGTGCCAATCTCGGTGAGTTATCTAGGTCTACACTTAATAATCTACTGAGATATCTGACGGCTGCAGGCTGAATCTAATACAGATTAATGACTTTTACGCCTATACAAATGTTAATCCACTATCTTTTCAACAAGCAACTTGATCACCGTCATTTGTCAGATCAAAGCCACCCACTATTGAGAAGCAATACATACCTGATGCGTGGTGTGGTCCTACTAAAACGTAGACCTTTTGACGCTATCGATGTTAAAAGCTATGGCGCTCAGTAAACTATCATGGTTTATACAAAAGAATAAAACGATGGACAGCAAAAACGATTTTTTTTTGCTAAGGAAAAAGTATAAAGACAATGCCAATGTCTCCTACCTAAGTCGACATACATAAAACAATATGTTGATTGGTTATTAACCTGAAGTAGAATTGAACTCTAAGCTCGTTAGTCGCACTCGCTGTTTCTTCAGTTTTTCATATTACACTTGATCTCTTAACGGAGTTTCGGAATTTCTAGTCTGCCTCTACTTTAAAGTTTAGAGTCTAAACTCGAATGATAATTCTGCGTACGATATGTCTATAACTATATCGAAGCCGACAGAAGCTCATAAAGCTTATGATTATTTCGATGTCTGTACACGCCGTCAAACCATCAACAACGGATTGATCAGCTTGTGTAAGTTTATATGCTGCTGGTCTAAAAACAGAACGCGTACAGTTAGCGTCTTGTACAATGTGATATTTGTTTGTCCAGAGAGAGAGAGAGAGAGATCTGTGTTTTAAAACTGTTGGCTTAATCCGCAATAGCTTGCTCATTAGCAAATAATTTATTTTGTCTGATCTTCAAAAGGTTACGGAATTATCAAACTTGCATTATATTTGCAAATAAATCTATACGGTGGAGTTAGACCTCTCTTGCTCTCTTAACTTTAATTATTTTATTTAAATTGAATATGAATTAATAACTAAGGTAACATATTAATTATTATATAATCTTAGAGAGTAACCTTAAAAAAGTATTTCCTTGTAAACTATGGACACATATTTTTAAATTAACTGTTTTGTATAAAAAATGTAATAAATTTTTTAATAAAAACTACAAAGATTATTTTCTAAGCAGCTTTTTCTCTTTTAATTCATTATTTAATTTATTTATTTATTTATTTATTTATTTTTAGAAAAATATCACACCCTTTTCCATAAATATTTACTGCCTTTTTTTCTTAGTGTGGTAATGGCCACTTATCACTTGCAGTTTTCATCTTGGCTACCGTGTTCATTTTTATTAATGTTTCAGTTGTGATACTTTTTATCATATTTTCCGTAATCAATCAGACACATGTGGTTGTTAAGCGTGTGACCCGTGTCATTTCAATGCTGCCAAAACGATTTTTAATAAAAAGCGATTTAAATGTTGAACGAAACTGCTTCGACATCAGACCATACAAAACGAAATCAATGGCGGCATTTATTAAAGCCAATAAATCCATTAATTCGCCAAAGGGTGGATAACAGGCATTAAAAAAACATTTTTCCATAATACCCGATAACAGACCCAGAATACCCTGAGGAAATTCTGTAACCAAAAACAGTAATAGGACAGCGACCAGTAGCATTGTAGTGCGGTCAGTGCGACGATCACATTTGGGTGGCCTGTAAACAAAAGTATGGTCATGCAAAAACGTAAATGAAGGAAGCCACAGCAATCAAGTAATTAAAGTTAAAAAAACAAAAAAATATATTTACTTTTGCTCTTATAAAAGCCCACTTGACTGACCCACCACAAACTGTTTAAATAACTTACCTGGGCTGGGGTTGATTGGCTTTATTTGGATTACTGTACTCCTTTAATACTTGTTTGCGTTTCGATGCTTCGAATAATACTTTTATCAGTATAAAACTGATGATGGTCAATATACAGCAGGGTAATAATTTTATTAATACGGAATGAATCCAAAAATTTATTCTGTGTAAAGAAATTAAAAAAAAAAAAATGAAATAAAATTTAATTAAAAATTTTGTTTTTTCAAAAATAAAACATAAAACAACTTAAATCCATTTTAATATCTCCCTACAAATTATTACGTTCATTCTCTCTCAGCAGCGCTTAAGCCCTTGATACTCATTTTCTAAGTGCTTATCAGCAGCTACCATCTGTTCACTGTGTAACACTTACCTGTACAAACGCGTATTCTTATCAGCATCAACGTGATACAGTAGCTCTACACTATCCTTCACCGTCGCTTTACGCACTTTAAACACGAACAGCGTTGGAAAACAGAGAATGGGTGCAATTATAAAGGAAAACATTATCGATTCGTTGCAGTGCGATAGCAGGAAAGATGAAAAACGTCCGTGTGGATGTCTGTAAGAATAATATGGAGAAAGTAGACATAAATGGTGTCTACACTCGTTTTTAACGCAAAAACAAAGTGGTTTTGCAGGAAATGAAAGGAAAAAAAGCAGAGGAAAAATAAAGTTTTGGGTTATGCTTGTGCTATATGATTAATATGCCAATTTTGTATTAATTTATCAACAATAAGATGTAGAAAAACAAATTGTATGAAAAAAAATATTTTACATTTAAAAAAAAAACACATTAATTTGAAAAACATTTGCCAATAGACATAAATATTCCAACTTTGAAGGTTCTGGGACAGCTCTTTAGTTTCGCTTACATATTTGTATCTTTTTCTACATTGAGAAAGCCAATTGTCACCCATACATTCATCAGAAACTAGTCACTAAGTAACCAGTCAAGATGGTGAATCATCAAACATAACTCAAGCTTCGCCTACATTGCTTTGCTAAAAGTCCATAAAGTGACATAAGGTCTTATTATTCGTTAGTGGAAGTCAAAAAGTGTTTTAAGTAGAAAGCCATTAACTAGTAAAAAGACTGGTGAAAAGTGCCGTGAAGGACTGATAATTAGTGTATATATAGACCGTAAAAGGGCCTAAGCGGAGACATCGAACAAAGCCAGTTATCCTATTTAATGATAAAGCAAATGCACTTCACGGTTTTGCTATAACTTCCCACAGGGCATTAACAGAGTAAGTGTTCAGATGTGTCAACGCATATTGTGCAGTATTTACCCTGATTAGTCTCAACATTTCCTAAAATATTATGCTGATGGTATCTAGACCTGTTAGCACTCTAAGTTCACTCTTGTTGAGCAATAGTAGCTCGTTTGGGTTTTGAGAATTTAAAAAAAAATTTGCAAGAGTGAATGAAGTATTTATTTGAAAGCCTGCCATTTAATTTTTAGCATACTTTAGCATACATTTTCCATCATTTCGGCCAGTATCTCACCAATAGCAGCTGCAATTGTGGCTGGCTTCTACTGTTCAGCAAAAAGAGTCTAGTAGAGTCAAGTCGCATGAATTTGGCAAACGAAACGTGATATTAATTGCTTACCAACTCGCAGCATCCTGTTGAAACCACATGTCAACCAAGTCTAATTCATCCATTTTGGGCAAAAAAAGTCGGCATTCATCGCACAGTAACTTGCTTTATTGACTCTAACGCTGAGAATTTCATCGCTTTGGAACAAGAAGATTATGCGTTTTGACCACACTAGACTATTTTTAGAGGGAAGGATTCTAGTGTACTGGGACAACTAGCCACAATTGCACATCTGGAAGACAACATTATAACTGTCGTTGATGAGATACCAGTCGAAATGCTGAAAAAAAAGAAAAAACTGGAGCCCTCGAATGGGCTACTAACAGCTTAGTCGCAGGCAACATTGGCATGAAATAATCTTTGAAATGTAAATGGCTGGCATCCATTTATCGCCTCAAATAAATATTTCTTTCACTTTTGCAAATTTTCTGTGTTTAGTTCAATTTTCCGAACTAAAATGTTTAAAAAATCACCCGTTACAAGACAAGATAAATAGGGATTTTAATTATTTTGATCAAAACATATTTATTATTTACACCATATTATCTAGGTAAGAAAAAAGTGACATTCATCCCTCATATGGTAATTTTGGTTGAGTGAAGTAACTATAACTTTGGTAGACAATTCGTAGCTAGTAAAGCAACTAATGAATAGGGTCAGGTATTAGTGGGCGTCATTCATTTCAAATATAGAAAATTACCTGACTTTCTCAAACACATTTGGATTACCACTCTTTGCATTTTCAGCTCTAAGCAAAGAAATAAGTAAAACTGTTTTATACGAGTAGACTACTAAGGGTTGGTAAAGTGACTGGTGCAGAATAATGGCCAAGCATTACTTAACAATCATAAACATATTACAAGAATGGAAAAAGTTTTGAAAATAATTAAATTTTGCAAAAGTAAAAAATATATTTAAAATAAAAAGCGATAAATAAAAGAAAGTAACTAAATACAGTCAGCGTCAGCAAGAAGGGTACATACAGCCTTATTCTCTAGAATTAAGTTTTTATTTTGGTATTTAAAAATGTGATAAATTTAAACATTATATGTTTTTTAAAACTGTATTTAATAATTTACAAAAATTTACAACAACTTATGTCATACTTAGATCAAAAACGAGAGATATACTATTTTTTATGCGTCAAAAAAAGTGTAGGAAAAAAAACTATGTGACAAAAAAGTACGGAGTCGAAATACCTGGGAAGTGATACTATTTTCTTAGAGGTGCTAGCGGGTACAACAATAAATTTTTCAAATGGTATATATCTTACTTCAGTAAACTTGTGCAAACTGTGTACATTGCTTAAGCAAATGCATTTTCTTCAAATTTATTCCAAACTGTTCAAAAGAGATGTTTTCACATGCTTTATTATATAGGAACCATACTATTTATGAATTCAGAGAAATGTACGCTTAGTTACGAATACAATGATACTAGATTTTGTAAGATCTTTTGGAAATTGACTGAGTTAAACCACGTTTCCATATCTGCTAAAGATCTTAAAATCGGTTTACATACATTTAGTTATTAGCTTATAAGTTCATGAAGATACGAAAAATCGGTTTTTTATCCGTAACTTCAGGAACAGACTATTGTTGTACTCGATAGCACCTTTAAGAAAATAGTATGACTTCTCTGGTATTTATAATCCATTCCTTTTGTCCCACAGAATTATTCTTGTACACTTTTATTTGGCGCGTAAAAAATAGAGTAAATTTCGTTTTTGTTGTATAACTTAAGTTGTTGTAAGAATTTTGTAAAGCATTGAATAAAGTTTAAAAAAACATAAAATGTTCAAATTCATCAAACATTTTAAAGTCTGAAATGAAAACTTAATTCCAGAGAATAACGGTGTACTCTTTTTTCTGATGCTGACTGTATATTCACGTACATATTTGTGTAGAGAACAAGCAACAAAGTTAAGGCATGCATACTGTGATATAAAAGAAAAAATTAAAAAAACAAAAGGCAATGAATGCAACGAAGTGCCGTTATCAAACATAATGCATAATGCAAGTGAGTAGTGAATGAAACCTTTAGATAATAATATGCTAATAATAGGAAAACAGACTGATGGGAATGAATTAATTTTGTATTATAATTAAAAGAAAATATTTTTTTTTAATTTTTTCAATTAACGAATGTTCACTTTTATATGTTGGGACATTTACTGGCCTGCCTTTGAACCATTTGTGTCTGTAAACTGTCAAAAAGGCGAAACGTATCAAACAGTGACTCGTCTTGTGTGTATCGGCTTTTCAATGTATGCGTGCGGGTTTTCTGTGGCCCAAATGCGACAATTTTACTTGTTTACATACCCGCCAAGATCAAAATGAGCTTCATCTGAAAAGATGATTTTTGATTCTGCTACATTACCATGATTTTCAAAGTAATGTCGCAATTTCCCAGCGTTATTCAAGCGTATACACAACCATTTCGTTCAGCGGAAGGATAAAACTAATTATCTGTCAAATCAGACATGAGTTAGTGTTACCATTCACGAAATAAGCACTAGTTGAAAAAAACGTTAGATGGCGGACCCTTTACTTGATATTGAAGTACATTGGCACATAACAATTAATTATAAATTCAACCAGAATTCGTAAATTTTCTGATGGATAATCACATATAATCGTAATAAACTAGCGGCCTTGGTGAGCCAGCGAGAATGTACAATTTTCTCTTGTTTGATGTTACCCTAATCCACCGAAATCACGCCGCTAGAAATAACATGGGCAATGTGTAAGTATTTCTAATCGGTGGAAAATTCAATTTTTTCTGGAGCAATGGATAACTTTTCAATGCAATTTTCTCAAAGTAGTCAAATAATTAAAAACGGTTGACAATTATAATAAACCAGTGATAGGAATTAGTTAGCGGATTGCTCAGTTTTCCGATTGCCGATGTTGGTCCAGTGATGGTTGATTTATCCAAAGCTTGAAACAAGCCGAAATGAAAGGCAAACTAGCCAATGGAATGGTCTTTTTAACAGTAATTAAAATCGTCGTATAATTCCACCATGTGGCCCAGTATTTGTTGGCTCAACATCAGTGCATATACCAATTAATTATGTTTATCGTTGAAAAAGTCATTTAATTTGGTTGTTTTTTATTCAGCAGTTCATGTTTCAGTTTTACGTTACCAATCAATTGAGAGCTAAAATTATGTTTGTTATTATTAAACGTAATATTTTAATGTTTCGTAAAGTATTATATTTATATATTTTTTATGTTATGATTTTTATTAATTTTTTGGACTCACTTGGTTTTTTCAATTTTTGTTTATTATTTGTTGTTCTTTTTTAGTTTTTTAATTTCAATTTTTATTGTCTGTAATTTAAATTAAAAAAAGAAGACTCTGAAACGTTGTGGATGGACATCGGAAACACCTATTAACTGCACGAACGACGGAACAGTACAACTAAGGTGTGGTTCAAAATTATAAGGTCACCTTAATATTTGCTCAATTCATTCAAACTATAAAACGTTACGTATAGTCACCCTATTAAAACAAATCTACGTTCAAATAAGTGAATAATAATTCGCTTTTGCTTTTAGAGATGTATCATTATACTGTGTTTATTTAAATTTATGTAAATAAGTGCAAAATTATTTATCCAAACTTTTATTTAAACTAAGCATTAATCATTTATTTTTAATGCAGTTCCCATATCCTTCTATTGTCTTAAAAATACGCACTTACTAAATTATTCAGAACGTTGGAGCGGAATTCGGGCCAGCTGTTGCAGATTGCCACTTTTAATTCATCTTTTTTCTGATACTGTTTCTTGTCTGCATAAACATTACTTACAAGCAGTTCCCACAAATTTTTACATGTGGTTAAGGTCGGGAGAACGTGCTGGCGAATCAAGTACTTTAATATTGTTCACCTGAAACCATTGTCTGGTCAACTTGCTGACATGAATTGGTGCGTTACCTGAAGGGTGAAAGTTTTGTCAGGATTTACCAGGAACAAATTTTATATTTTGCCAGAACACACTACATTACAGTTACAATAAAACAGTGAAACACACGACAATGCTGTAATTATTCAACAGAACAACGCTTCCGAATTGTGAGAAATTACGGTGAAAAAAATAAATCTGTTTGTGAAGTTCATAGAGCACTTCGTGTTTAGTAATGAAGCTCATTTCTGGTTAAATGACAAAATTGCCATGTTTGGAGCGAAGACAATCCTCAAGCCGTTAACGAACCACCACTTCATTCATTAAAATTGACTGTTTACACGCTGGCGGCATCATTGTTTCTCATTTCCTTCAAAATGAGCAAGGAGCTGCAGTTAAGGTGAATGACGATTAAGTCATGGGTTTATGCCGACAAACCAGCAACTCTTGAAGCATATTCAGTATTCAACCCACCGTTGACACCATACGGCCAGATTTATTGGAAAATGTAGTTTAAAATTGGACTGGTCGAATGGACCATAAAACTCGTAGCCGCGGCCGACATACGCCGGAAATCATATTTAATACCGTATTTAATACCGTATTGTAATAAAAAAAAATTGTTTTCCCAACTTTCTTTTTTCTGGGTTGTATTTCATATAAATTTGATATTCCATTAGGAGGGATCCATAGGCAATGTTCAAGTCCTCCGCTATTTCTCTGATGGTTAATTTACGGTTACTAACCAACATTTCCTTTACTTTATCGATGTTTTCGTCGGTTTTTGATGTCGATGGTCTGCCACTGCGTTCATCATTTTCCATTGACTCACAACTGCTTGTGCAACTGGTAAATGACTGTTTTCTTTAGAGAATCGTTGCCGAAACACTTTTCCCACATATACAACGTTCGCGCACCATTAAATCCGTTTTTTACGCAAAATTTAATACAAGTCTGTTGTTGCAAATTAAAATCCATTGAAATTGTAAAAAATCGCCAACACACATAGAGATAGATTTACTCTTGGCTACATAGCTTTTGCAAATGTCAAGCTATGACACTAAGATTTAGCGGGAATATCAATAACAGTTAGGACTTAACAAAAGGAAAAAGCTCAAATCGGAACGATGGTACCGCCACGCGGCGTTTATTCCGGGAAAAGGTTCTTCATTTTTAGAAAAATTTTTAACCGAACAGAGCAGTTAATATTAAGAAATCAGCCGATATATACGATACACGCTATATCGAAAAAAGATAAATGATTTTGAAGAATGATTTTTTTTTTGAGTTTCTAATTAATTTTGAATTTTTTTTTTATAAGAAGATTCTCCAATAGATTATTTTTTAGTAGTTTTGCTACAAGCTTACCACAATGAATTGGGATGTGATAGTTCTCAAAAAAAGTTGTGAATTGACCTTAAAATTAGCTGCAATCATAAAACAATTTCCTATCATCTTCATATAATGGGAATTGCCGAAAAGTTGAGAGTCTTTAAGCCTTATGAGCTTAACGAAAATAAGGAAGAAAATCGTCGTCAAATTGCTTCTCAACATCTCGCTTCTATCATCTGTGTTTAGTGGGACTGGAAAGACAAGATGCGTTGGAAAATGCTCGCAAGAAGTTTTACATAGCCCAGCTACAGTGCGTAAAAGAGGCTATTCGACTGAAGAGATCACAACGCCAGGCCCTATGTCATAGTCGAGAAGTAGGAAAAAGACGTAAACAGCAGAATAATTTAATTGCTTATTGTTATAACAATCCTTGATGATTCCCTTATTCTCCAAACCAATATATACGAACTTTCGAAAGCGAATAAATAATTTTCTGGAGTTGCCCTTGAATCTTAGTCCAAAAAAAAAACAAAAAATTTATGATAAATTTTTTTAGTTATGGATTTTGCTGCAAGGTTTACCGCAATGTAGTTCGAGAAAATTTCAGTTCATGTAAGCGATTTAATCATTGCGTGGTTAACCCGGTAGGGCAGTAGGTAGTGTGCTACCATATACTCTGCACTGAGCATATAGTCTTAGTTACTCCTCTCGTAATAACTTATATTATAGTTATTGCAATTATTGTAATGGAATATCAAATAAGTAAATAAATATATTTTTGTTGCACTATTTCTTTTATACCACAGATGCCCAATAACTCTACAGCATCTGAATCTTATGTTTTAAACTCATTACCTTAGACAGGAGAATGGTTTTCGTGATGAGATGAGTGATTGAAAAAATTATCAAGAAAAAAAAAAAAGAAAAAAAAAGAAATGTATCAAAACCTCTTTTATCTTTTGTTAATTTTCTTGCACTGATTTCTATAGATGTTAAGATAGTAAACTTAATAGCCTTTAAATTAAATTGTAAGAGACATCCATTTATCCATCTTAATAACTGTAACAGACATAAATAATATACATCAATATTCAATATAAGATTTATGACAAAAGAACATGCTACACAATTATCACAACAATTTACAATTGACAATCTGTATATGGTATGTATATGTATATTTAGGTACATTCACATTTATTATATTAACATTCATAGTCTTAATAAATGTCATGCCATTTCATATCATTTGTAATTTCAAATAATTTACCTTATGGCCACATAACGCCATATGGCTAAAGTCACAGTCAATCCTATTGAAATGGTGTGCATGACTTGAGTGAAATGCATATGGAATAAAATGTAAACAGCCCAGGCATAGCTAAAGTCCTTTTCACCTGAAAGATAGAAAAGTTGGAAAAAGAAGAATTAATTCAAATTGAAATTTATTTGATAAGCACTAGAGTGTATGTAATCAAATCGATTGAATCGAATCAATTCATAGAAAATATTTAGTCAAACATTTATTCAAGTGAATGAATGGATTAAAAGGTCAACGTTATTACATATTATAAACAGGTGAAGTAGAGTGGAAAGGAAACTCATAATATTAATAAGGTTTGGTATGAAAAGTCTGTAAAGATTACTTGAAAATTAAGACTTAATGTGTAGAGATTAGTAGAGATTAGTTCTATAACTGAACTAGATGACCCGTGCCAATATTTCGCTCACCGAATGGTAATTTTTGTAACAAAAGAAAGTGAAAATATCAAATACAAATGTTAGTGACTCCAATATATTTTATTACTAGCTTTACCCATCCGGTGTTGCCCAGGATTCTATATAAGTAGAGTAGTGGTGAGCTAATTAGGGACAACAATTGTTTTTATACTGCCTCAGACCAATTGATTATTTATTAATCTAAAGCCTCAATAAGAAACATCGACTTCTTAGTATGTATGAGAGATGCCACGCCCACTTATCTAATGCCACCCACTAATGATTTGTATTAGACAAAATTCAGAAAGTTCTTTTTTAACGTTCTGAAAACAAAAAGAAACAGTATTTATCTGCATGGAGGCACCACGCCCACTTCACAAATATTAGTGACTCAAATATATTTTATTTCTAGCTTTACCCATCCGGTGTTGCCCGGGATTCTACATAAGTAGAGTACTGGCGAGCTAATTAGGGACAACAATTGTTTTTATACTGCCTCAGACCAATTGATTATATATTAATCTAAAGCATCAATAAGAAACATCGACTTCTTACTATGTATGAGAGATGCCACGCCCACTTATCTAATGCCGCTCACTTTAAAACTGATGATTTGACAAAATTCAGAAAGATCTTTTTTAACGTTCTTACAACAAAAGGAAACAATATTTATCTGTATGGGAGGCACCATGCCCACTTCTGGGATTCTGCCCATTTATCTGCCGATTATTTGCACGAAGTCATTTACACCAAATTTGGAAACTTCTACATTAACCGTCCTCAAGATGTACAAAAAATCAATATTTACTTTGTATTGGAGATACCATGCCCATTTGTTCAATCCTATTTATATTTGCTGTAGAATTTAGAAAATGTGCGCTTAGTCGACGTGCCAAATTTTATAAATACCTTTAATAGGAGCAGAAATAAAGCAATGAACGCCTACAGCGCCAACTGTTGAACTTTTTTCGAATTTTCTTTTTTCCTTAACCTTCTCGTAGCAGCTACGAACAAAACCATATTGATCCAGTCGTTTTCAAGTTTGAAGCATCCAAACAAACTACTATCCATTTATATACATTTATATATATATATATATATATATATATATATATATATATATATATATATATATATATATATATAACAGATATATATATAAACAGATGACACCACTCCACCACATCTGTATATTGCAACACTGCATTCAAATCGACCCTGTTCACACGACCACACTCGACCCGACCAGGTCGCTTATGAGTGTGTCTTTCATATTCACCTTTTTCGCCCCAATCTCCAAATGGCTCGGTCTATGTTCAAAAGAATATTGTTACGAAAATCAAAAAGTGCCTTTGGGACTGTATTGTAATTTTGTTTATTGGTGGTATTGCCGTACTGATTTGTATATTTGACACTGCGAATTCGACCATAATTAGCTAACACTTCTTACATGTTTAAAATTAAGGTTATAAAATAGAAGACATGAGAGCGTTTGAGACATTTCCGGAACTTTCCAAACTGTAGGCAGTAGGAGGCTGCTTTGTCTACATCGAAATAGTTATCGTTTTGCACACATAAAGTAATGTCGTGTTTAAGCGTAAATAAAAGTGCTGTACAAACAAATATTAAACTGTATAAAGATAAAGTGAGAAAATAAAAATTGTAAAACAACAACAATATGGTGTTTATTTTATTATAGTCAATTTAAAAGAACTCAGAAGTTTAAAATGTAACAATACGAACGACAAATGCTGCTGTCATCTGCGAAAGAGTAGATGGGATTGAAAGTAAAAAGCAGAAAGTCGTTACCAAATTCATGAATGGATTTATTCCACCGCGCGGAGAGTAATGCCAGCAGATCGGCTCCTACGGAAACCGTACTGACGATCGTTTTGCAAATCGTGGATCGTCAAATACCTCACGAGGTAGTGATTTTCGCATCTTTCCGATTCTAGGAATATTTGTGAATATTTTGAGTGATTTAAATTTGAGAAGAGTCCCTTAGACGGAAAAAAACGGGCTGCTACGATAATGTTTTCCGGAAAGATGGGTGTAAATATGTCTCTCAAAATTCAATTTTTTTCACTTTGCAAATATGAGTGACGAGTATTGGTAAACGGTTTCACTAAGATTTAAAATCCTTTGTTAGAGTGTTATTAAGGGAAACAGAAAAAACTTATATAAAAAAGAACTAAAACTATTCATTTTCAGTTCTTTGTTCATTCCTTCTCACTCTTTTTATTTTCTATAAATATTTCAAAAGTTTGACATCCTAGGTTTTCTTCATTATTTTTCCCAAAGTTAGACAGTCTTAAAAACTGTGAACAAAAATCTTGTAAACTAGTGAAATCAAACTTTAAATGGTTTATATATATACATATACATACATATATATATATATAAAGTCTATCGTTTTAAATGATATTAATTCCTATTTCTTTCTAAATAATTTTAAAATATTTTTTTTTTTAAACAATCTTTGAGGTTATGATTTGATAATTATTTACTTTCTGCCCGTACGAATCTTTAACAGAAACAAAAATATCTTTAAGCGCATGTACTCGTTAAAATGTTCGTATAACTGTCCATAAGAAAAAACAAGTTTAGGTAAATACAATCCTGCTTTGTGAAGAGTTTGACCTTATGCCTTGTTAGTACTCATAGCGTAGGCAATTTTTATAGGATTTTTTTTTTGTTCATCCCAAAAGGCACAGTTGGATAAGAAGTAGTGCCGTTTTTTCGAAATGAATAATTTTTGCAGTGGTGATGTACTCAGCCAAATACGTTTAGATTAACGATGTACCATTTATCAACTCCTGAGATTTTTCTGTTTTCTCCTGTTGAACACAATCAGAACTAAAGCAAAGTGCATTTTATACCGGATTTTTAACCACAATAATAAAAAAATCTTATTCTTAAAATCTTTTTTACCTACCATATCTATTACAAAATAAGCGATTTACTTTTGCCAAAGTTATGCACCTGCCTTTATGGGTTATTTTAACTTCAACATATCTAACTTTCATTTTAATTCTTAAAATTTAAAATTTATGTTCTAGAAATTTTCCTATAACTTGTTCGACATAAAAGAAAAAAAAAAAAAAAAATTAGTCGAGTTAGGTCACTGCATTTAATTTTAAATAAAATCAGCATTAGCCAATCGATTTTCATGACTTGCAGCTTATTTTATTCTCAACATTTTAAACTTTAATTTGAATGCTTAGCATGTAAAATTTTCATTCTAAAAAATTTTTATGACTTTTTGAAAAAAAATGGCTCTAGTTTTGCGGGTTTTTTATTTGCAACTAAGTTACGAATAAATCCGAAACTGTTAAAAATAAAAAAAAAATAAAAATTTTTTTCAGTTGATTTTTAGGAAATTTTCTTCCTAAACATTTGGTGGTAATTGCATTAAAATCGTTCGAGTCGTTTTCAAGTTATGATGAAAGATATTGACATAACTAACATATTTTGGGCTAAAAATTTTACACGCCCATAAAAAAAAGAAATTTGGGCCCGATGGAATAAAACTGAAAACAGATTTGAATTCAGCGCATCAAAATCATTATATTCCATATAATTTTATTTAAAGGTTTTTTTTTGCTGTAGGCCAGTGTAACCGATCACCTTAATGGCAACCATTTTTTGGAATGCACGCGATAAAACAATCAACTCCGAATATTATGCCAACTTGTGTGCCGCTGTGGTATGGTGGGTAAGACACCCGGCTATCAACCAGAAGATCGTCGGATTAATACCAAGCCAGATCATCTCGAAAAAAAAGTTTTTCAACAGCGTTAAACTGTAGGTCCCTTTCAATGAGTTTAAAAATGGAATCGGCTGCAGCTCATTGGGCTGAGAGAAGTCCCCATGTTCCTTCATGGAATGTTATGGGAATTAATATAATATTAGGGCGATTTAATAATGATTTCAAAAAATTAAGAACCGCATTTGGCCAAGAAAAAAATGAGTTTTCAGCAGGACAATGAAAGGATGCACGTATGTGCTGATTCCGTAGCAGAAATCTAGGACTTAGGCTACGAATTGCATCGTCATCCAACTAATTCTCCAATTAAGCCAACTAATTCTCCGATTAAGCCATTTCGTATATCCAAACTTGATGAGATGGCTGGGCGGAAAGAGATCGGTCTCCAACAATGAAATCATCACAAATAAATACCTATTTTGATGACCTCGTTAAAGCTTATTTTTTGGAAGGCTTAGAAAAAAAAAGTCACGGAAATATTGGCCCGCCCTCACATCTTCATCAATAGGCCTCTAATTAAGAAAAAAAAAATTATTCATTGCAATGACAAAATAATAAATAATAAATAATAAATTAATAATTATAATTCTCTTTGAAATACTTAAGTTTAGTAAATAGGCCTCAAATGTCAGATAATTAAATAAATTATTTTTTTAATTTCATTATACGTTTATTTGTAAATACATTTCATGGCTGGCTAATCAAAGAGAATTATTTTTTATATAGTACGAAAGCTAAATTATTAGACTTATTAAAATATTAATTTTAAAATTTCAGATTGAAGTGCTACAAATTTATTAACGATTTAAATAAATTATGCTCTTTATTGAATTGCTATTTGACTAATTAGCATGTATGTATGTAGGTATGTAAATATTTATTTTTCTAATTGCATTGCATATACTTGTATTTCAAAAAGTTTTTATATTTTTTCTTAGAAAGAAAAAAATAAATAAATAAATAAATTCAAAAATAAATTGCCATTTAATGAACATATTTTTATGTGACGTCACTTGAAGTGTGTATGCAAATATTGAGATTTCTATTATAGACACTACCTTCAATTACACGTTACAAATGGTTGACAAGATAACAAAATAAAGGGTCTTTCATTAAGTGCTTTCTATCCTTAAATTTCAATCAAACAAAGTGTGTGGGAGAAATGATTGAAATTTTGTTTCTCTTTTGAAAGGGCTATCGATACCATACCTTGTTTTTCTCCGTCACTCCTTCCACAAGGCATACATTACTTTGTTTCGGTTTTAGTAATCAAGTTGATTTTTCAAGCTAAGTAACTCGCCTCCATTATGGTGTGTAGTGGTAAAGATCATTGCTAAGTGGTGGTGATCCTTAGTTAGTTACGTCCAGCCCAACTTGGTCCAGTATTGAGCCCACTGTGATAGCCATCAGTAATCCAGAAAATGTACAACCTATATGTCCGCGTCCCGGTGCGATCCGAACCAACTAGACGCATGTACAAAAGAAGAGATCTTGTCGATATTCACACCGGCCAGCTCCGACAAGCCATCCAGAAACGGACTGCCAAGGAAAGCAGTCCTAATGTCCGAAAGACTCGGGCACTGGCATAGGAAGTGCTCGACAGTCTCCTCTTCCTCCTCACCTTGACAACCCCTATAATAGTCATTGAACGGCAGACCCAATCTCCTACCGTGCGCACCAGCCGCCCAGTGCCCAGTAATCAGAGCCACAAGAGTTCGCAGCCTAAGTCGCGATACCCCTATAATAGACTCCGAGCGAGCCCGACCATATAGGGGCCAGATTTGCCTCGATACAGAGCACGTGGGCTCATCATCCCACAGTAGCTGTGCCCTACCCAACATGTACTGCATGACCATAAGTCTGCAAGAGGAGAGTGGCATCCCAACTGAGTGGTCAATCTCCTCATTTCTGAGGAGAGAGCCAGTCCTCACAAGTCCGTCCGCCACACCCCAGGTGTCCGAGTGACCCCTTACCCAGATAATTTCCAGGTGTGAATGTTTCGCCATCTCGTTGAGAAATGCCCGGCATTTTCACACCAGTCGCCATGTCGAGTAGACACCGGAGAGCGCCCTTATCCGGATATCACTGGCATATATATTCCGTAGTACACCAACCAGTCCGCTGCCCTGGAAACACATTTATAAAGACCTGAACATAAGCAGCGTGAACACTGCATTCATCAATTAAATGGGTCGAATTTCCCTTTGCGTTTCACTGCTGAAGCGGAACGTAATCGAACTATTTCTACAGTGAATCATTGCGGGCTATGAAAAGTAGATCACGTATGACAATATTGTGCATAAGGGATCATAGACGAATCAAGGTGAAACTGCCAGGTTTAACACTGGCAAAGGTAATGCTGTATGCCTAGTGGGAATTGTTTATTATCGGTTTCTGCAACCTGGTCAAACGATTGATTCTGATGTCTACTGTCAACAACTAATGGGATAGAAGGCAACATTTTATTTTAAGCGGCCAGAATTGATGAACAGAAAATGTGTTGTGTTTCATCCTGACAATGTAAGAGGACACACAGCTTTGATGATCAGGCAGAAAGTGTAAGAGCTCTCTTAATGGCGTAAATTTAAATTCCGTATAGGCCCTCAAAACGCTATTGGATCAGTTTTTCGCTCAGAAAACTCCGAAATTCTACAGTAATGGAATAATAGCTTCAACCCAAAAATGGCAAAAGGTTATCGATCGAAACGGGCAATATTTGGTTTAATAAAGTTTGATTTAAATGTAAGAACAATTTGTTTAATTGTTGGTCACATTTTTAACCAAACTAACTCTGCACACAATTTTTTTTTGCCTTTCCCTTTGGTAACATATAGGAATGCAACATCATGCAAATGTTGACCACAGTATCCGAAGTGTTAAATTTTGCATGATTCTGGCACAAAATCAGGCAGAACTTGACCGGTAGCATTAGATATTTTGGCTTGGAAAAGCTCTGTAGCTTATGGCTTTTCACATAGACCTGCTACTCATGTTTTCGGTGGCCACATCACATCACCTCCACGTTAGATAATAACCATACACTTATGGCAAATAGCTCAAGCAGAATGGCCAATGTGGCATGAGCTGTGTGGCACTTACCACCGTCCGGTTAAAACCACATATCGTTGATGTCCATACTATCCTATTCAGGCCAAAAGAAGTTGGTACTCATCTTCCAGCCGCTGACAGTGATGGTCTGGCCACTGTCAATCTCAAAAAAATATACACCAATGATGTCGCCAGCCCAAAAACCACACCAAACAGTTACTGACTCAGGATCTAATGTGGATTGGTAGTGTGTCAAATTCGTACTGAAAGGACTCTAATTGCTAAAGACGATTTTTTTTGTTGTGAAAATTGGGTTCAGATTTTAACTGCGCCAACTGCTCATTTGCACACATTGTTAAATGCTATATTAGATGGCCGCCATTAACTGTCCAAGTTCGGAAGTTCTTATTGGAAGACACATAAAAGAGCATAGAGTCGAAATTTTTTAAAATGTCTTCATTTAGCCAATTATAATGTGAAATATACATACATATGGCAACTACATTTCACAAAGATAATTAAGATATTTTTGTGTTTTATTTTAAACGAGCTAAGCCCCGGCGTGCTTCGCTAACCCTATTTTAATTACTATCTTAACTAATACCTTTGTTATTATTTTTTTTACCACTTTTCCCCATTTTATCTCCTCCCGGATATCTTACGCATTTAGGATAGCCTGTAGTTTCTCCAAGAACTGCAAATAATTTAAAAATAACGGTTCTGCTTTTTGGCTGTATATAGTCTTTAAATAAGCACACATTCGTATGTATGCACCATTATTGTAGATATTTAGATTGCTTTTACCTGGTGTGCTCTGTGCAATACCCTCAGTTATTGACTAATAACATGTATGGTCCACAAAGATGTTTGAACTATATTTAGATACCTCTTATATTACTGTTCTACAGATGTACAAAAATTAATATTTACTATGTGTGGGTGATGGATGCCATGTCCACGTATCAAATTCCGCCATTTTTTTAATGATAATTTGTATTGTCTATGAAGAAGACCAAATTCCACTTAAACCCTTCTTAAGATTTACAAAAATCAATATTTAGTTGCCATGGGACTCACAATTTTTATTAACTGCGAAGCCCTTTGAAATAATTTTGAGACTCTTACTGTTACTATTTTGAAGATGAAGACGAATAAATATTTACTTTGTATGGGTGTGGCACCGCCCAGTTGGAATTTTTGAATTTTCAGTTCAAACAAACATACATACATACATACAAACACACAGACACACAAACACACATTAATTTTTATTGTGTACTTACGCGAGTAATGCCAAAAATAGGCGCCCCAAGACAGAAAGGGAAGCTGTTGCTTACTAGTGTGGTAAGATAAATTGCCTTTTATGCAGCCCTCATATGGGCAGAGGCTATGGTTAGGAGAACATATAGGATTGGTATTGAAGATATAGAAGATGTGTGTGCTCAGGGTCGCCTCTAACTTCCGCACAGTATCCACGCACGCGGCTTTGTCTATTGCGGGACTGATGCCACTGCAGCTGGTGGCGCATGTTACGAAAAGATCAGGGCCAGCAAACACGGGCCAACTGAAGGAGGCTGCTATGGAAAGATGGCAACATGATTGGAATACCTCCTTGAGGGGAAGATGGACCCACAGGCTCATACCGAATGTGACTGATTGGGTAGGAAGGAGACACGGGCAGGTAAATTTTTACCTGACTCTGTTGTTAAGCGGTCATGGATGCTTTGTGGCATACCTTTTTTTATAATAGGCACGACGACGATGATGTGTGTCCGGATTGTTCGAATGTGACCGAAACCGATGGTCACGTGTTCTTTGACTGCCCGCGGTATGAAGACCAAAGGCGTTCCCTGAAAACGGCAATTCGATTCCCGGATAGTACCGGACAACATTGTTGGACTAATGCTGACTTCAGCTAGGAATTGGGACTTGGTGTGCGTTCTCGCAAAGGAAATTTTGGTGCGTCAGAGATTGGCCGAAAGGGTAAGATCTGTGGAAAGAGGGGGCAGCATTCGCTGAATCACCAATTCCTTGATAGTGGTTCCGGGGGAGGAAATAGATGGAAGAATTACGAACGTGGATGGGGTTTATTACGCAGGCGCATGACAAGCCAGATATTAAGTCTTGTAGCGAATCGTGCATATTAGTAAGTCTTCCAGAACTTTTAAAGATTCCTTATCCGTAGCTCGTATACCAACAGTTTGGTGCCACTTGCTACACACTCAACGAAACATGTTGTAGCGCTGTTAATTGGGCGACACGATCATATGATTTTACACCGTTGGACTTCATTCTTTGGGGATATTTAAAAGAAAATTGTACGTCAATAAGCCAAGAACAATTCAAGAGTTAAAGGATGAGATAATTCGGCATATTAACGACATTGAACCTCAGTTATGTCTCAGAGTCATTGAAAATGTGGACCGATGGATAGAGTAATACGACCAAAGTCGTGGCGAGCATTTGACAGATATTTTATTTCACACATAATTGTCATGGATCTTTCTGTCATAATAAAAAATATTAAGATAATTCTCTGGAAACGTTTTGTTTTATTTACAATTAATATCGTGCGTTTTGGTTGCACCACCCTTTATAAGATAAAGAAAAATAATACATCGGTTTGGCCATCTATCGGTTTAAATTTGAACCGGCGGTTATTTCGAATTTGGCGATACTTATGTCGTTCTGTTCTATCACAAAATTCAGTATATTTTCTACATTGAACGAAATGAATCGATTTACGCTTGAGCAACGTTGGGATTTATTTGAATTCCAAAGCAAAGACGAAAATGTCGTACAAAATTTTCTCGCAGAGAAAGACCAACAGTGCCCGGTATACTCTGCTTATTGTTTACGTTTATGAAACTGGTTTCATTGTTGACGCGCCAAGACGTAAGCGTGCTCGTACAGTGTGTACCCCCAAAAAATATCGAAGCTGTGGCTAAAAGTGTGCGTGAAAATCCATCAACATTAACTCGTTATTGTTCGCAAGAATTAAACGTTTCACGCACCAATTTTTGTTCAAAAGTTGAAGCCGCATGACCATCCACTTCGTTTTCGCTTCGCTGGTTGGGCCAACGAGAAACTGAAGGATGATATCGATTTTGCCAAAAAATTGTATTTTCGGATCAAGCTCATTTTCATCTTTGTGCGTACGTTAATAAGCAAAATTGCCGTATTTGGAGCTCAGAAAACCTTAACGTGATCTTACAGAAGCCAGTGCAGCCATTTGGTGCAGCTTGTGGAGCAGCTATGAAAATGTGGACGGCGCAACAATTACGGTCAACGGAGGCACCTAACGTACCATGATAACCAATCTTTCAGCAGAATGGTGCAACTTGGCACACATCTCATGCCACAGTTGATTTATTGCGTCAAACGTTTGATGGCCGCCGTGAGTGCCACCGTTAAAGACAAGTGTTATGCTAACAAACGAGAGACAAATGAGCATTTAAAGACCAATATTCGTGATGCCATTGCCGATATACGACCCAACATTTTCTCAAATTTCTTTTTTTATTTGAAAATACTATCCTTCCGGTTAATAATGGCAAATAATTTCATTCAAATGGCTGCCTCGGCTGGCCATGCAGTAGTCTACACGATCGGTCCAATTTTTAAGCACATTATCGATTGTGTGCAGCTGTATTTTGCCAATGGCTTCACGAATATTGTCCTTTAAAGTATCAGTTGTCCCTGGCTTGTTGGCGTAACACTTATCTTTGACGGCACCCCACAAATAATAGTCCAACGGTGTCAAATCGCAGCTCCGAGGTGGCCAAACGACATCAGCTCTGCGACTGATAATGCGATCTTCAAAAACAGGGCGCAAAACATCGAGTGTAGCTTTGGCTGTGTGGCACGTAGCGCCGGTCTGTTGAAACCAAATGTTGCTAATATCCTCCTCTTCAATTTTTGTGAACAAAAATTCGTTCAACATGGCGCGATAACGATCGCCATTGACTGTAACGGCCACTCCTTGCTCACTTTCGAAGAAAAATGGCCCAATTATGTCTCTGGACCAAAACCCGCACCAAAAAGTGACTCCTTTTGGGTGTATCGGCTTTTCAATGTATGCGTGCGGGTTTTCTGTGCCTCAAATGCGACAATTTTGCTTGTTTACATACCCGCCAAGATCAAAATGAGCTTCATCTGAAAAGATGATTTTTTTGGCAAAATCGGCATCATCTGTAAATCGATCGCAGACCCAGATTCCCAGCGTTGTTCAAGCGTATACACAACCATATTCGTTCAGCGGAAGGATAAGACTAATTATCTGTAAAATCATACATGAGCTAAGTGTTACCATTCACGAAATAAGCCATAATTTAAAAAAAAAAACGTTAGATGGCGGACACTTACTTCACAACAGAAAAATGTTTTTGTTTTATTGCATTTTTAATTTTAAACTTTTAAATGGCCCACCCTATACATACATAAAGTGAATAGCTATGTATGTATGTATGCATATAGATTTTAAAATTCTCTTTTAAATGTATGTATGTATGTATATAGATTTTAAAATTCTCTTATTTCTGCTATTATTTCTTCTGTATTTTATTGAATTTCTTAAATTTATTACTTTTTGTTTACTTTTAATTTCTTATATAGACATCCGACAGCATTAATATGGCTGATAAAATTTCATTAAATTTTTGTTTATTATTTATTTTTTTTTTTTATTTAATGGTAAGGCTTTATACTAATTTTTCACCTCCTCCTTCTTCTCCATTACTTACCAGCAGTCATGTAAATATACTGATACGATACGAATGGTATATATTCAATCATTACCAGCATATCAGCCACCGCCAACCATTTAAGTATTTTATTAATGGGAGCCTTGGCCATATCCTTTTTGGTCAATACCATTATATTCAAAATATTTGCTATTGTGCCAAAGATACAAACCTGCAATAAAAGAGAAAATTATGAAAATGTTTGTTATTTGCAACAACAAATGCTGGTATAATACAAATACAACAGATGCGAAGATGGTGAAGATTTTAATGATAATGATAAGAACCATCAGTTTTATAAGAATGTTACTTCAATACGTACATATATCCTTAGAATATTAACCTTTAAATATTACGAGTTCAAAGAAATGAAAAGAATAAAGTAATGAGTCTTAAGAAAACGTCTAAGTATTAGAAAGTATTTAATTTGGAGGAAGTTTCAATGAGTATTGGCTTTAAATATATAAAAAAAATTAAAAAAAACGCTTTTATAAGAAATTATTTATTTTTAATCAACGTTATATCCCGTATCCATTCTGTTAAGGAGTATTAATTCATTTTTGATATGAATATGTTTTTAGTTTAAAATATAGTACACTTGGACCTCGATTTGAGTGGTTCATGGAGATCTAAGAATTGCGAAAAATTGAATCATTTTTTCTGATCTCTAGTTATTTGATTCCAGAACCAATTGATTTTGTGTATTTTTTCCAGCGCATAAGCAATTTTGTGTAAAATGGCATTTTTATGTCCGGCTCTGGCATGAAATATGATAGGCTGAGACAAAATTTGAAAAATATTAGCATTTTAAGATCTTTTTTTTTCAGAAGAGTAAACTCCATACACTTTTTTATATACCTAAGGCCTTGGTGTACACTGTCAAACACCATAGCAAAATAAATAAAGTATTGAAATCGGACATTATTTTGTATTAAAATATGGCTATAAAATTAGCCAAATGTTGGGAGGTCATCATAAATAAAAATTTAATGACATAAAGGCATAAAGGTATTACCTGTTTCACCGTAGAGTATAACATTTATAAGCTGGTAGTGGAACTCACCAGGTGGAGAAAACACTTCGAGGAAATATGCAACATAAGTATGTAAACAGAACCCCAACAACCACTTCGCGACATTGAATCTGACCACTGTGGCACCCGAATATCAACCTAACCGCCAACTATGCCAGAAATAAAAAGTGCAATACTGAAGCTAAAGAGCAATAATGCCTCAGACGAAGACTGCATACTCTCAGAACAACTTCAGGCAGACCCAGACGAATCAGCAGAAATATTTCCTCCACGCATCAAACAAGAATGGGTAAAAGGGAAACTATGCGGATTGTGAATAAAGCATTGTCCAGCAAACTAATATTAATGTATTTTACAATTGTGGTGTTAATTCAAGAGCTCAGAATCAGGCGATTTTGCGCTGTATTTTTCCATTTGTTTTCTCTTTAGTGCTCTTTGTTCATTTTTTTCTTATTTTTCCTATGCGTGTGAGTACGTACGTGTGAAAACAGAAGAGCAGAGCTGCTCTTTGCGGGAATCTGGAATAAAGTGACTGATAACAAAGATTCCGAAAAAGGATGATAGAACGATATGCGATAATTGATGGGGAATCACACAGTTGAATACGATTCGCAGAATACTGGTCACAGTTATAAATTCAGGGCATTCTACGAGACGAAAAAGCACGGTCGAACTTGTGACCGTCACTTAGAAGATTTGGTTTATGCGCACGACATTTGTCTGAGTGAATTGCAAGATAAGATCAATTACCTTGTCAATTTGGCTAGGAACGTGGACCTGGCAGTCAACATCGACAAAACACAGGCAATTCGCATTAACAGCAAGAACCAGAGTTTAATTACAACTGAAAATCAGCGCATAGAACTTTTGTTACCTGGGCTGCATAATGTCGGCGAACAGTGGTATAGACGATAATATATCTACTTGGTAAGGCAAGGTCAGCTTTTGGAGGGTTACGAATTATTTGGCGTTCAAATTAGATATTGAGTTAAAATAAAATGAGAATTTTCAATGCCTGTGTTAAATCAACACTACTCTATAGATGTAAGACTTGGCTAATATCGAACATAACTACTCGAAAGCTACAGGTCTTTGTTGATAAATGTCTGCAAAGTATTCACAATTATTTTTGCCATTATAAGCTAATGAAGAACCGACTTAGCGACAAACATTGAGAAGAAAATGGAAATGGGTAGAACATACACTAAGAAAATCCTCGTCAAGCATAACTAGAAAAGCGATGGTGGTCGCCGCCGAGGACGTCCGAAATCATGGGAAGAAAAAAAAATGTTCATCGTAGAATAGAGTAAGATGGATAATTCTTGTCGTAGCCCTATACTAAAAAAAAAACAGAAATGTTCAAGGTGGGCGTTCGGCGAGAGTGTGTGCTGTCGCCCTTCCTATTCAAATGTATCTTAGGCCAAATAGAAATTTTCCACACTTTTGCCGCAGCATCGTGTGTAGGCCTAAAAATATACATCAATATGATCAAAATTTTACGGGTAAATATAGAAAAGCTGCGTGTAAATAACGAAATAATATAGGTAGTGGAAGCATAATCGGTCAAAGTGGTTGTTCCAAAAGTGATAGCCTCAACCGAACAGGCTAAGCCAGTGAAGCATTTGAAGTTTTAAACTCCGTCTGGAAATAAGACTATCTAACATTTGTCCTACTATATGGATACGAATGATGGAATGCTGCATCACGAAATATTCAGAATATGCAAGTTTTCATGAAAAATTACTTACGGGAAATTCCTCGTATATTCTGGTCAAGAATAATTAACAAAAACGATCTTTGGTTGCTGTGTCGCCTAGCAACCAGAAGGTACTTGGAAGTCTTTGCAACAGCGATATCACCTGAGTATTACTACTATTGAAAACTTTTCTAATGTATTTCCCGTTCGCAGCTGGCGTTAAACTGTAAGTACATTTCAACGAGCCTAAAATTGGAACCGGGTGCAACTCATTGACTGAGAGAAGTCCCCGTGTTCCTTTATGGAATGTTATGGGGATAAATATATATTGTTACGAAAATAAAAATGCCTAAAGAGAAAACACACATCAGCGCTTTTAAAACTGTATTGTGGAATTTTGGTGTATTTGGTAATTATGTATCGCCCTGTCAATTCCGTACTTATTTGCGTTATCTGGCAGCACTACCCATTCGACCATCTTTACGTTACATTTAAATTAAGGGATATAAAATAGAGAATATGAGACATTTGCGGAACCTTCCCAACTGTATAAAGAGGCTGCTTTACCCACATTTCGGTTTAGTTATCTTTTTGCTGTCATAAGATAAAGATGTGTTTAAGTGGAAATAAAAGTGTTGTACTCGTATAAGCGAATATTAAGTTATTGTGTAGTAGATAAAAAAAACTGGAACAACAACAAAGTGGTTTAATTTTATTTTAAAGCAATTTAAACGAACTCAAACGTTTTAAAAAGGTTAAAATGTAACAATATATCGCACTTGATCAACAAGAGGGTATTAACTCAAAATTTTAAAAAGTCACTTTTTGCAAGAAATCAATTAACACTGTAAAAATTTCAACGTATTCCGATTACTCTTTCATCTCGAAAACCACATTTGAGACCATTTTCGGGATAGTGTAGTGACTACTTTTATATCATAGAAAGAGTATCTTTTTGAATTAATACAAAAGTGGATATAGAAATGTATCGTATATTTAAAAAAAAAAGTGTTTATTTTTTTTGCTTACTACGATGTATTCGGGTTTTCAAATTCCCTTAAAATGTAACCACAAATAGTTTTTCACCTCTACTGCAAATTTTTAAATTTTAAGTTAATACGCTCTTGTTGATCAAGTGCGATATATACATATATGTACCCAAGAAATTATCGCAATTTTTTGCTTAAAATTATTTGCTTAAGATCTTTATCAAACACTTTTCTGAACCAAATTTCATTTTCCATTTACCTACTGAAGAAAGTACAGACATCTTTTGAGTTTTGGCTTTTTGTATGGCCTTAATAAAATTTAACATGGTTTTCTTGTTAAAATTAATTATTGAAGTAATTTTTTTTAAGGATTGCTTCAAATGAGATTATTAATTATATTATTTGACTTTTTAGGTTTAAGTGCTTCGTATATGTTGCAAAATGTATGACAATCTTTACTAATCACCTAAATCCCCAAGATTGAGTTCTATTTCATTTTTCATTTTTGATTTTTGTTACGAGTATTAATGTCCTTATGTGTAATAAATACATATGTACCTAAGTATGTAAGTATACTGTTTAAGACAGTAAATTATAATTCTAGAGCACGATAAATATTTGTAGTTAATGGAAGAGACTCTTTTTATTTTATTCCTTTTCAATTTATTTTATTTTTCACCTCCCTATGGCTTAAATATTGTCTTTTTTTGCCTGCATTTCAATTACTTACTCAGCTTAAAATAGGATTTTGTGTCTGCTTGTAAATGCACTTAGAGAAATATAAGTTAAATTACAGATTGTGTTTAGCAAATACGTAAAGTTAATGAATGATAAGAATTTCATCAGAATTAACGAAATAAAAAAAGTTATACTACCAGTACACTTTTCTCTGTACTTGGTTTTGTTAAATCCTAATCTTATCTTTAATGACTGTAGCTAACATGTCTTCTAACAGACAAATTTCGACAGTTGATAGTGGCCATATTGTTGAAGTCAGTCAAATTAGCGGCAAATCACCATGAATGTATATATTTAGCTTTTTACAATATGTGCAAATGATAGAAATGTTTTATAAAAATGATTGTCCAGGCAAAGTTCCGTAGGCTTTTCCTATTTTAATGAGATGGATAAATTTGAAGCAACTGGTGTAGTAAACAATGAACCAACATCCTTACCACAATGAAACGCAAGAGGCAGTGAAAGTGGACAGGAAAAGTCGAGGCAGTTAAATTTTTCGCAGACAACATTTTGCCAATTTCGCGTTTGACTTAACCTTTAAATACCTAGCACCGTCTACAGGCGGTCATCGAAAAGAGCAGTTTTAAACAAAATCAACGCACTTTACACTTTGGCAAGTGTAAAGTGTTGGTACCGTTATTTTAAGAATCGTATACTCATTTTAACTATTAAGCTTACCAAAGTGTAAAGCTTGCTGAAAGACTCAGGTATTTAAGGGTTAAGCCTGTAATCGCAAGTAACTCAAATACCCAAGAATTAAAGGTAAGCGAACAAAGACAGCTATATATAGTTTACATCAAAAAATTAGTTACAGCGATGAGACCCATTTCTTTATGTTGGCACGGTACAAATTCGCATTAGATCCAAGAAAGTCCAATGCATCCCAAGAGTGTCACTTTCTTTGCTTTGAGAATCATGTTGGCCAGACCATCACCATCAACGAGCACAAATTATCACTTTCTTTTGACGTGAATTGAGTGTTATGATAGTGATTTGAGCACGTGATACGAACAAGTGGAGGTGATGCGAACAAGCCAAGATCGTGCGATATGATTGTTAGGTGCGCCACTCAGTGAAGCCGCTGAGAACATATACTCGATATTATATTCAATGCATAATAGCATCGATAGACTTTTCAAATAAAAAAACAAAAATCAAAAATCGGTACACACTTTGGTTGATTGATAGGAAGCGCTTAATGGAAGATCCTATATTTTGTGTTAAGTGAGACGTGAAATCTTAGCTTAAAAATATGACCTAGATTTTAAGATATATCAGTATACTGTTGTAATTTTTGCGAGTGTATTTGCTATTTACTTTTGTATTTATACTCTATGCCGATAAAAGTATGTGGGGCGGTCCTATTCACCTAATTTCCACATAAACTTTGTAATCGAAATACAGAACGCAGTTGCAGCAAGGTGGCAAGGACAAGGACAAAAAGCCCCCTTCCCTGCAGAAATAAAGTAGGATCATCTACAAAACTATCGAAAGGGTTAGGCAACGCCTCCTCTTGGACTACCTTACTTTATTACATACTTTTATTAGCCATCTTTAACCCGGTCGACTTTGTGCAATACACGTTATCTAACACCTCTCGCTTTTTGCCTGATAATGAAGCATCTACTATTACCGTTATCCACATACATATATAAAATACAATATTTAGTATAAATGGCAAATGTCACGCCTACTTATCCAATTTTGCAAACTTTTTGACTCATGATGTGTATTATCCGTGAACTAAACTTAGAAACTTCTACTATTAGGTTAGGTACCGAGTGGCCTCTGGACGAATATCTAGCATACTTAGGCCCGATGGAGCCCACGGCAGCCACTGGCTAGTTATCTAACCAGTTCTCCCCCTTTATGAACTTGCTGATTAGCCCTACAGGAATTTTCTGTAGAGCCACAATACTAATATTCTGAGTGTAAGTCCAGCCAACGCCGAGCATTCTAAAAGAAGTAAGTGCTCTTATTACCGCAGATATCCTGCCTCTCGACAAGTTAAGTAGCTGCCTAGACCTTTTCTTGTCCTCTCTTGGCCAGAAAGTTTCCTCCACTTCCCATTAAAGGTATTATCGGCTCATTGTCCTATATGCAGACGACAGTTATACCAAAACGGTATACCAAGATTCCGAGCCCAAAGTAACCGAGCCACAGTGCACAGTCTAGCCACCCGAAATGTCGCTGTGATCCGATAACCAAATAAGATTGATATCGAAATACTCAGCCATTACTCCTAGTGATAAGTGACATTTCTTTACCGTCAGGGACATAGTGAACATAGCCTTTAAGGATTAAAAATGCAGTATAAATGCAGACTTTCGCGACCGTTGTAACACTATCCCTAAATAAGTCAGCAACCTCACAAATAGCGACCACTTCTGCCTGAAATGCACACACTGCAGTGTTCCATTCTGATATTAAGATTAGGAGAATGAACGCCATAGCCTACTCCAGCATCCAGCTTTGACCCATCCGTTAAAAATTCGGATATTTTCCGTGTCCCCCTCCAATGAATTTTTCCAGAAATTCCTATCCGGAATAGATGTCTTCAGATTCGTCGCTGGTAATTGGTACGAGATACAGTAGTTCGTCCTCACGGGAGACAAGCCAATCCGGTGCAGTAGCCCAACGTAGTACTTCGATACTCTAAAACCACACTCCCTGATTCTCAACAGAGACATGGAAGCAGTCGATTCCGCCATGATATCAGGTATTCAGATATTTATAATGACACTGAGTGGCATACCTTGTGTTGTACACAATGCCACACCAACACTAATCAGTGCCGATCTTTGTACTTTCATTAAGGAGTTCAGTATGTACTACCTATGCAAGGACCTTCACCAAACTACAATACCATAGAAAAGTATTGGTCTGACGCTGAGTGGCATACCTGGTGTTGTACACAATGCTACACTAACACTAATTAGTGCTAATCCTTATACTCTCATTAAGGAGTTCAGTATGTACTACCTATGCAAAGACCTCCACCAAACTAAATACCGTAGAAAAGTATTGGTCTGACTATAGTCGTTGTGGCCTTCGGATAGAGACTCCACGTCTGCCTATAAGACTTCTTGCAGCAGTATAAAAAAATAGACGCCTTTCTGACTCTCCTCCACCTTGGATCTGCACGACAGTCTTCTGTTTACTATTTCCTTCCACTACTACAGTTTTTAAAATGTACAAAAGTTAATATCTACTATGTATAGGAAATGCCACGCCCACATAGCCACTTTCGACAATTTTTATGATTAGTCAATACAAATAATCTGTTGTTTCTAGTCAACGACAGCATCTATCCTAGACAATTGCTACCTGATTACAAAGAAACTGAAATAGTGCAGTGTAGGATATCATAGAGTCGAGCATAACCTATGAAAATTGATTGTTTTTCTACTTCTTTAATGAATTTTTTTTACATTTATTTTGTATTTGCGGTTATTATCGTTCAAAGAACACTGTGTTCTTGTTGCTACTGAGCCTGTGGCAGCTTATGGTGGCATGAATACCTTTTAAAATACATACCTTGCAACTGAAGATAATAAAGCAGGTATTTTATTATAAATAATAAAGATGAAAACAAATATACAAGACAATATGATTTTATTGTTATTTATTTACATTAATTTTCATTTACTGAATAGAGGGATTATAAAAGTGTCGGCGGTAAGAAAATAAGAAAAAAAAAGGAACATTTTCAGCGTGACTCGGTAAGATTAATTTTGGCAATGAAATAAAGTTAAATTAAAGCAATTTTTATATATAAAAATAAGTGAGAAAATTGCAAAAACATGCTTAATATTAGAATTTTATTAGAAAATTAGATTTTTATTAAAAAAAAATTAATTAATTTTTTTCATAATTGACCATTTACTCACCATTAGGGCCACATATCCATGTATATTAGTATAGGCTTGTAGAAATTTAAAGAAATCACCTTTACAATAATCATCACATTCATGTGTTGTTTCATAGATTTGCATGAATTCGACAAACATTCGAAAATCATTTTCGGTTATGTCTAAAGTCATATTTTTATCTTTCAGGCTTAGTAGAGAGGAATTCTTATTTGTCTTTAGAAGAGACATCATTGTAGTTGTTGTGGGATCGTTTGTGGTTATTGCGGTGGTAGACGTTAAAGCAGTTGTTATAGTTATGTTATCCATTGTTAGAGAAGGTTTGTATATAGTAAAGGGATCTAGTAATGGATCATAAGTCATTTCCAAGCGTGTTCTTTTAGAGTCTTTAGTCTTTTTTAAAATACTGTATGCGACTGCCGTTATTGTTTCTGTAAAAAAAAAACGGGGAAAAAATAATTACTAAATTGAGAAATAATTTTTTGTTTCATATTTTAAAGGGTTCGTCAACACGAAATTTCAGTTTTCGAAAAAAAGTTTAACAAAATAAAATTAACGACCACACATACATTCATAAAATTAAACACTATTTTGAAATGTATTTTATATTAAATATTTCATTAAATATTTATATTTTTATGAATATGAGCGCTAGTATTGAAGTACGATTACAAATTACTTATACTTATGTCAACAAGTAAAATGTCATAATTAATTTGTTACTTCAAAAAATTCCAATGTAATACGACGAAGTTTTATTTATTTATTGTTTTTTTTTCTTTTCCTTTCAATTCCATTATTTTCTGTTCATTTACACATTTCGTTTGATATCCATAATCATTAATTAAAATAATTGTGTTCTTTTTGAACTTAAAATGAACTTTAATGCATTTGCTCCCTGTGGTTTAAGAAAAGTCAAATGACAAAAAAAGAGAAGAAAAAAGATTAATTAATTTAATATACGATTTCTCTAAAGTACACTTGTATGCAATCATTTATTTCGTATTAAAATCACAATTCATGTCGCAATCAAAGCACAAAGTTGCCCTTTTGGAAGTACAAATAAGTAATTAATTTTACCAAAATATCAATAAGAGCTTTGCATACAAACAAATAAGTGTTCAAATAAGTGCTATAAAGAGAAAGAAAAACAATGGATGTATTTTGAACCGTTTGATCTTTGAAATAAAAAAATAAAAAAAAAATAGAAAATTTACACAAGTGTGTGAATTATTTATTTGGGGCCATAAGTGAATGCCTGCCATTTACGTTTTAGAGGTTATTTCATATAAAGGTTGACGGCGACTATGCTGTAGGTGGCCCACTTGTGAACATAAATTTTGGTATATTTTTCTAGCATTTCGGCCGGTATTTCACCAATGGCATCCCTAGTCTTGTTCTCCAGGGCTGGAGAACTCGACAGACTTTACGTATTCCCACAACAAATAGTCTAGTCGGGTTAAGTCGCCTAATCTTGGTAGCGAATGAAGTGCGTCAAAACGTGAGATTAATAACTGACCAAACTCGCCTCTCAACAGGTTTATGGTATTGCGTGCCGTGTGGCATGTTAAACCACCATCTAAATCTAATCTGTCTAAATCTTCTATTTGATACAAAAAAAATAGGTTATCATCGCACGGTACCTTGTTCAATTGACTGTTTTTTTTTGTCCGTAACTCCTCTTGGGAACATATTGGCTTTCCACAAAGCAGCTATTACGTTGTTTCAGCTAAGTAGATGATTAATCTACTGTAGCTCGCCTCCATATGATTGTGGGTAGTGGTGAACATCTTTGCTAAGTGGTGGCGGTGGTGATCGTTATAAAGCATTGTAATTTTTTCGCAAGAGGTAAGCTGAATGGTCAGGGGGCTTCTTTGGATGGATTTGTCTGGAGAGAGGTTGAAGTCTCTTTATTAAACACTTGAAACTGCAATTAAATTTTTTTTTGTCATGTCCTCTGTTGGGAGTCGAACCTGGGCTGTTTGTGTTGTATGCCTGCGCTCTAACCACTATACTACGCCAAACCCATTGACACTAACGTTGAGATTTTTATTGTTCTTGAAGAAGCTGATGCTGTCGTCCTATTGGTACCTACTCTTCGCATACGGTTTGCTTGATTAATGTCCAATAAAGTGAAACTGATTCGAAATTTGGCTTAAATAGTCTGTGCTGTGGGTTGTTTATGATGACCATAAAATATATGTAATTTACGAAACGCATTTCTCACACAGCACCAATTTTGATAATGAAATTGAATGATTGGCAAGCGTTAGTCCTTTGTTCTAGTCATGGTGAATTGTCGCGCCTTATTGATCATTTTTGATGTTGCCACATATCGCGAATTTTTTTTCATACAGAATAAGCAAATAGTTACTTACATCATTTCCTTATATCATATACATATCGTCTTTTCAGATCGACAGAGAATTTTAAAATCGGTTAATATTCAGCTAAGTATTACTAAAAAACCGGATTTTTACCCGTAACTCTTAATTTTTTAGATTTTTTTTTTTAGTTTTAAAAACAGCACCTATGGAACTGAAAAAGAGCTCTCACTTTCCGAGATTAAAACTTAGTTCTTTTTCGTAGTACAGCGTTAGCTTAGCGACGATCTATTTTACCGCCATATAAGACAACCGATTTTACTCAGCTGATATGTAAGTTAAGCGCCATATTTTTTTTTCAGCTGACCGTATGCTTGTCTTACTTTGCAAATGCGATGTTTCACATCTTTTCTCGAGACGCCTGTATCTTAATAGATATCGCTGCCGAGATAGTAGGAGTGTGGTGCAAGTTAAATTGACATTTCGCATTTTGCTGCTTTGCCTCCAATCTATAGGCAAACAGACATACATATGTGTATAGTCTACATACTCTAGGTCTTCGAGTCGTCTACTTAACCTCTACGTTATGTCTCTGGGTTCAGATGTGGGTCTATTAATAATTCCATTTTTAATCACTTTGAATAGTAATGGGGATACAGGATAGACTTTTCGTGTATCAACTTTTATATTTATTAAGTGGCTAATGGTACCTTTGTGAGAAATGCGGCACCTTGTATTTTTGTAGATGGCTTTTATAAGATTAACTATCTTTCTGGTACTCCCTTGCATAGAAGGGCATTCCAAATTGCTTGAATTTGAACGGTCTCTCGAAATTTGTAAAGCAGTATGTAAAGATGATTCACACTCTGATAATAGCTCAGTGATTATCCTTAGGCTATTTATATGGTTCATTGAGAATTCTTTGCGACAATGCATTTGAGCTTTTGCATTCGGTGAGATCGCTTTTCTTCGATATCTTTACTATTATATCTTCTGTGAGTTCTTCATCTAAGTAGTTTGTTTCTCAGAGAACGTGAATGGCGGGTTGCAGCAGCTGAGAGCTGACCTGTGAGCTTGCTTTCAAGAGATCTGGGAATATATTGTCAATCCCGGGAGCTGTGCTGTTTTTCAGTGCCTTTATCATGCCCTCAATCTCCTACAAGCTGGGTCAGTCAGTCGATATGCCTTTTCATTCTATGTGCTGTTTGCAAGAACATGTATAGGTTGCTGTTGCTGGTCCTCTTAATATCCTAATTTGTTTAGCTTTGACAGTGATGTTGTTCTTGAATAGCTCACAATTTTCGTCCGGTCTCGGCTGCAGTGCGTCTCTATTGTGTATTGAGCTTCTTTTGCCCGGTCTTCTGTCCAGGAAAGTTTGTTACTGCGCGCGCTGCGTGTTACCTAATTATTTTTATGGTTATAATCGTTTTGAAGGCCACCCTTTAAACTTCGAGTTTTGGCTCTATTTAAGTTGCTTTTACACTTCTGCATTATTCGATATCCACGTTTTTCCGTTTAATGTTTCTGTACCCAATGGTGATTTTTGCAGAGTTGACAAAGTGTTGTCTCACTTGTGTTCAGCACGGATGACTGTTCGTATATATAAATAATGAGCGTGTGGGCTGTGTTCATATTCCAGTAACTTTAATCTTTAGCACTCCAATGCCGGGATAATTATTTAAAAAAAAAATTTTAATAAATTTTAATCTTGGATTTTAAATTGTGTATATTAATTGTGTATATGTACTTTTTTAACCAGGGTTGGCAACCAACCCACCGGGTTTGATTTGATTTTTAATGATATTTTTTGGGTTGTATTGACTTTAAAATTGCTTTCAAATTTCGTTCAATTCACTAATATTTTTTGTTTGTTAGCACAATTACGGTGTTTTAGTATTTATACTGCAATTTTGCACTCTCTTGGTGGGATCAAGGGGCATTGTGTACTATAAGCTGCCAAAACTCGGTGATCGAAGCAGCAATTACTTCGTTTCAACCATGTATTAGGATAAAACGACCGGAATATAAAAACAGACATGATAAAGTTATTCTTTTGCTTGACAACTCACGGCCTTACGTTGCTAAAGTTGCCAAACAACTGTTACGAACGATGAAACGAAATGTCTTGTCGCACTCGTCGTTTTCTTCGAGCATTGATCCTTCTAACTATTGACTGTTTCGACGAATACAACATCTTCTGACATGTCACCGAATCACTTCTTTTGAATAATCAAATCGGCTTCAAAGTTGGGAAGTTTTTCAGAGAAAGGATTCGGAAATTGGTTTATAAGTGGGGAACAGTTGCGGAAGTAGTTGGTTTGACACATTTTTATTTTGATAAATTTGTTAATTTATTATGTTTTTTGAGCTAAAAAAGCAGATTTGTGCTCCCAATACATAAATTAGACTTATTTTTGTTGTAAATAAACTACGAAAACTTTTAAACAAAAAAGCACCCGAGTTTTTTTAAACATAATACCAAATAAAACCCGGATGGGTTTAAGTGGGCTCCCCAGTGGATAGCCAACTCTGTTCTTAACCAATTAACGACCAAGGCCTAAACTAAATATAAAGAAACTGTATTATTTTTTACCACTTTGTTTATAAAAGGTGGGCTAATTCGAGGTTAGGAAGTAAATTAGCTTAAAAACACATTTTTTTTTTTGTTGACAAAATCAGTTTTCAGTTCGCTCTTTTCATAAAATTTTGTACCACATTTTTCAACAAAATCATTTTTAGTGATTAGGCCCATTTTCAACAAGTCGGTTATGTAAACAAGCAAAATTGGGATTCACAAAATCCACAAACAGTCCTCGAATAACCATTACATATAAAGAAAGTAAACGAATGGTGCGGTATCATCGGCCCGTATTTTTTCGAAAATGAGAAAGCAAACGCCGTAACCATGAATTCTCTGCGTTATCAAACCATGATAAACAAATTTTTGTGGCCACAAATGACTAATGTTGATATCAGTGACCTTTGGTTTCAGCAGGACGGCGCCACAAGCCACACAGCCCGATTTGGCGATGTTAATTGGCCGCCTCGTTCTTATGATTTAACACCGCTAGATTATATCCTCTGGAGCCATTTGAAAGACCGGGCTTACGTGAATAAACCACAAATAACTGACACTCTGAAAGGTGAGATTCGGCGCTGTATTGAAGAGTTAAGCAAAGCTTTGTTGCAAAATGTGGTTAACAATTTTGTGAAAAGAGCGTCTGCCGACGTGTTAGAGGTAGACATTTGCCCGACATCATATTCCATTATTAGTTCCCATATTTCTATAAATAAAACTGAATTTGCTAAAAAAGAAAAAATGTGTGTTTTTAAGGCAATAGACGTCCTAACCTCAAATTTGCCCACCCACCAAATAAATAAACTTCAACTTGAGCTGACCCCCTACTGAGGAAATTTGTAAGCTCTCCACAATGCTAATAAAGACCAACGTAAATTCAATAAGGGGATGTTGCCATTACAATAACCAATATTTTTGAGAAAAACAAAAAAAAAAAAAAACAAAATTCTTGCTTTTGTATGTTCAATAAAAGTAAACTAAAAATTACATATGATAGATACATAGATAACGGTAGACAATATGTTCAGTCAGCTGAACCGACAACATCACCTTAGTGTATGGTGTTTCAAGAGCCTATTGTGTGCACATAAACTCAAGGTGACAGTTCGTTACTAAATACTAAATTCATTTAACATTTTTTTGGTTCGTTACAACCTCTTACTCGTAATACGTTCATTTAATTTCAATTTAATTTAATATTCTTTATAGACAATGTAAGCAAATTTGTTTTAATCCTTGATTTTCGTGGAAATGGTAAGAAGTTTCTGGTCATTTGGCGCCATTCGTTTAATATTTGTTGAAATAAATTACCATTACCAAGAAATATAGACGCTGACAAAATAAATAAATTAATCAGTTTAACAACCAGTCATAACCCCTTCTTTTTTATTTCGTTTTTTTGTTTTGTTTTTATTTCAATTGATGTTTTATATTTTCATTTGATAGATTATGTCATTAGTAAAATCAGATAGTTGTTGCCTTTCTCTTTCTCTTATTTTTTGATTTTTTTTTTTGCCATTTTTATCACTCCAGGGACATAATTAGAATAAAATCATGGTCATTAGGCTAAACAAATAAGTGCCATTTGAAAGTTGGTTAGTAAGTCACACACATTAATTTTATGAAAGACAGGCACTAATTAGAAGTAAAAAAAATACAAAAAATAGAAAAAATAAATATTAATGATAATTCATTCACTCTAGTTTTTAAGTTAAATGTTATATAAAAAAAAAACTGCAATTAAGATCGAATATAATGTACCCTAGATTTTGTATCGGGTAGTTTTTTTTGCAGTTACACAAGTTTGAAACATAATGATACGAAAAAAATCAATTTTTAATATCAATGAAACGGACTTTGTTGGATAGCAAATTTTATGACAGTAATGTTTAAATATGATTTCGGCCATGTGGCCGCTACGGTTAGCGCATTAAAGGCACAATCTGGCACGCCAATTTTCACAAACTTTTCGCAACACATGCGGCTGTATTTCGCCAATAAGTCTTCGAATGTTGATTTCCAGGTGTTTAATTGTCTCTGGTTTATCGACGTAGACAAGTAACTTTGCGTAAACCCAAAGAAAACAATACAATGGTGTTAATTTGCACGATATAATCAAGGGAATTACTTGGTGTAGTGCAACCAAATAGAAGAGTTTGGATATAAGATTACATTTAGAACCTGGTTTCTCAAAGAAGGTAGCTGAAACTGCAGCTGAAAGCAATAATATCTTGAGGCAGCAATACCACTAGCTAGCGAATCAAGCTAAAGGAAAGCTGTAAGAAGACATAGAACAGACTGACAGGCAACGGCAGTAGAAGAAGCAGTTGGCCAGAATAATATGAGAAAACTACACCAGACGAATGAATATCTCACTAAACAAAAGTGTATTAGGAACCAAGCTGTAGCTGATCGAAATGGTAACGAACAATGATGCACAAACACAGAGATTGAAAGCACATTTCAATGAAATTAGTAACGTCACGAATACTATTTAGGACAGCGAAATGGTTGAGAATATAGATTAGGAAAACAGTTTAAGAATACCATGCAACCCTCCCAATCTGAATGAGATGAAAGAGGCGATTGGTAAATTGAAAAATAAAAAGGCGGCAGGCGAAGATGGCCTACCAGCGGACATTCTACGGGTTGACATCCAAACCACAGCTGCACTTCTCCTACGTGGAAGAAGGCATAATTGTAAAGTTACCAAAAAGTGGCGACTTGAAAGACTGTAATAATTGGAGAGGAATTACTCTATAAGACACTTGTAGTCATAATACAGGGGAGGCGAGACGAACAAGCAGGCTTCAGACCGAATAGAAGCTGCAAAGATCAGGCCAACACTTTACGAATAATCATTGAACAGGCCATAGATTGGCATACCACCCTGTATCTACTGTTCGTCGATTTCACGAAAGCGTTTGATACCATCAGGCGAACGGCTTTATGGAAAGCACTAAGAACCAAAGGAGTAGCCCAGAAGATAATTCGAATAATCAGATCGATGTATGAGGTTGCAGAACTTTTAGTTCTTCACAACGGGAACATCAGCCAACCATTCAACACCAATGCTGGAGTTAAACAAGGATGCTTACTATCACCTCAGCTATTCACCATCGTGCTCGATGACATAATGAGCAAAGTCTTTTTGAAAAGAGTGATCACATGAGGTCTCTGACGCCAACTCGAAGACTTGGACTATGCAGATGACATTTGTCTACTCTCGCATAAGATTTCCAATATGTGGTCGAAACTGGAGGACCTAGAAATATTGGCTCATAGTGTTAGACTTGAGATAAACATCAAAAAAACCAAGGTAATGAGAATAAACAATACGGGCACAGAAAACATCGTGCTACAGGGTCAACAAGCCGAGTATGTAGATAGCTTCTGCTATCTAGGAAGTACAATGACTACAAACGGTGGCGCAGAAACAGACGTAGATAACAGGCTCAATAAAGGGAGAACAGCATTTTGACGACTGCAGTCAGTATGGAGAAGCTCACATATATCCAGACAGACTAAGCTCAGAATATTATGGCAGTGAAATCTGGCTTGTATCGAATAACATCACGCAGAAACTCCAGGTATTCATTAACAAGTCCCTCAGAATCATATGCAGAATATTCTGGCCTAAAACCATAAGTAAAGCAGAACTGTGAGCATCACTAATGAACGCATAGAAACCCATAGTGAAACAGATAAGGAAAATAAATTGGGGATGGATCGTAAAATCCGTCTGCAAAAGCCCAGAGAGAATGTCACTCGAAAGGAATCCTTAAGGCTCAAGGAATCGTGGTCAACCAAAAAACACCAGGAGACGCACAATTATCCAAGAACTGAGACAGAACAACCTAACATGGGAGGAGGCAAAGTCAACAGTAGTAAGCCCTGTCAGATGGAGATGTTTTGTGGAAGCAATATGCTCCCAAGGGGAGTAACGCGGGAAAAAATCCACACGATAGTGGTAGCCAATTAATTGGACCGTTATGTGAAATACCTCTTTCATCAAAAGTTTCTTTGAGTAAATCAATTGTAGCGCGCGCTGTGTGACATGTTACTCCGTCTTGTTGAAACCACATGTCAGCAACATTAATACCAGCTAATTTAGGTACAAAAAGATTTCTAATCATGTCCCTATAGTGTTCACCATTGACAGTAACATTCGTTTTTGAAGATATAGAAACCAATGACTCCGCCAGCCCATTAACAGTAATATTTTCTGAATGTAATGGTGTTTCGAAAAGAGTTTGTCGATTTTTTTCACTCCAAATGCGAAAAATCCTATTATTCATGTACCCATTCAACACAAAAATGGCTTTATCGGAGAACAAAATTTTGAATGGAAATTCAGTATCAATATAAATTTGTGTTTCAGCCCATTTTCTGAATTGGCGGCGCATACCATGGTTGCTTGGCGTTAATTCCTGCTTGAAAGCTTTTAAACAAAGACTCTATCGTAAAGTGAAAGGACACAACCACAATAGCTAAGAACGGCGACGCACAGCGCAAATTCCTCTTCAGTCCAGAGGCCAAACCTCCTTCTGATTCTGGCTTGGCGGGCTCCCTTGTTCGCGAAATAGTCATCGCTTTCATTTCCATGAGGTTATGGACGTCTAGTTCATTAAGAGAAATCAACAGTCCATAACAACCCTCGAACTTACCTCACAGGATTAAAAAGCCTTCAAGGCTGCTTAACTATCTGACATTACATAAATACGCAATTCCTTCGATTTGCATTACCTCAGAGATCTTAAGTGTTTCTTAGTCTTTCTTGGCATTGATCAGAGTTGGCAACCCACTGGGTAACCCAATTAAATCCACCCGCGTTTTATTGTGTATTACATTTAAAAGTTTTCGCAGTTTATTTACAGCAAAAAAGGTATAATCTACGTATTGGGAGTAAAAATAAATTCGTTTTTTTAGTTCAAAGCAGATAATGAATTAAACATTTTTTTCCTTCACTCCTCTAAGGAGCATAGTGCCTATCCACAAAACATCCATTGCTTTGTTTCAGTTTCATTATTCCGGTTGATTTTTCCAAGGTAAGTAGATAAATAATCCACTGTAGCTGCCTTCTTATATTTGTTTTGTGGTGAAGATCCTTACTAAGTGGTGGTAATCTTTACTTTATCATTGTATTATCCCCCTCCCCCCACTATGTGTAGTTTTCTTCTGATATTTCATCTGATGTTTATCATCATCGCTAAAGGTAAGATGGAAACATCAAGGGGTTTTTTTGTTTATTTTTTAGATGGAGTTACCTGGACTGAAGTGAAAGTCTCTTTGTTAAACACTCGAGAAACGACAATTAAATTTATTCGTCATGCCCTCTGCGTTCAAACCTGAGCCGCTTGTTTTATTATGCGTACCCTCAAACCGCGCCACCCCCACGAATTAAGAAATTTTTGAAAATAAAAATGTATCAATTCGCTGCTTACATCTTTCCACCACCTCTAAGTCTATTTCCGAATCCCTTTGAAGCCGATTTTATATTCTTCTTCAGATGTTGCATTCGTCGAAACAACCAATAGTCAGAAGGAGAAAAATTCCGAGAATACGGCAGGTGCGACATTTGGTCGTTTCTAATAATTGTTTGGCAACTTTTGCGACGTACTGTCATGCTTGTCATGCAAAAGAATAATTTAATCATGTCTGTGTTTATATTCCAGCCATTTTCCCCATAATGCATGGTTCAGACGAAGTAATTGTAGTCTGCTCCGATCACCGAGTTTTAGCACTTCATTGTTGAAAAATGTGGTTCAAAAAATGTGGCATTTGCCCGACATCATATTCCATTATTAATTCCGATATTTCTCAAAAAAGAGTGGTTTTAAGTTAATTTACATCCTACCCTCAAATTTGCCCACCCTTTATGTATTATATATACTAAAACAACAACAAAATATCAAACTAAATGAAATTTTAAACTCGAAAAAAACCCATCAAAAAACCCAAAAAAACTCGGTGGGTTGTGTTTATGTTTTAAAAACTCTGATTTTTACCAACCCTGGTTTTGATGTGTTATACTATACAAATCGCAGGTGTAGAGTGCGAAAATTGTCTGTCAGAGTTTATGAACAATATAATATTATTGTGACCAGTTTAAATAAGGCCCAGTTAATAATTCTTGTAATTTTAATGAATTTATGTTTTGTATTAAGAAAACACAATCTAAGTAAATACAACCACAATAATAATAAATTAAAAGCAAAAGTTTATTTACAATGTCATACTGACAAAATCGAAATATTGACCGTGAATGACACTGACAGTTTGATTTATGAACAAATCCCTCTCACCCATGCAAAATGCATGTACGATGAAAAGGTTTTTTTTGTACAGTATGCATTTGATTTACTTGAGAGGTGTCGTGGAAAGAAGTAAACAATGCAGGCTACGTGGTTAATTCAACAAAGAGATCTTTTGCTTTTGGTTGCAGTAGTATAAGTCCAAATGAACCGATTTTGATAAAATTTGGTCTGTTGTTAAGTAAGATTAAAAAATTTTTTTGCATCATAATTGAATTCCTGTTTATGATCACTTCAGAACCCTCTTCATTGAAGCTAGTGTTCACTATCTAGTGTTAAGATATAGTTATGTAGGCGATTTAAATGACACCGATTTCAAACAAATTCTGTTCAATGGTTTTGAACGGAATTTGTTTTATTTTTTAATTAAGATTTTACAAGATATGTACGAGTATATTGTTATAATAAATTTAAAAAATTAGTGTTAGGAAGCAAAAAGTGCCATTTTATTGCTGATGTAGTTTTAAGTACTTAATTATTTTCAATGTGTAAACTCATTCTTGACACACTGTATATTCTATTACTAGACCTACATATATTCTAAGTATTTTAAAATAAGATTTTTTTTTTTTGGTAAAATTCATTGAGTTTAATCTAAGCGTCGAGGTGTTAAGGCTTTATCTTCTGCAAACATTTTTATTGAAAAAATATATATCTTAACAGGCTGATTAGCGCTTGTATTTACGATCTTATTTGTCGATTTATATATTCAGAAATTGTTGTTTTTTTTTTTTGTTTTTTCAAATTAAAAATATGATTTGTAACTATCTCATAGCCAATTAAAATTTTTTTTTTTTTTTGAATGTCTGTCAAACAAAATTTTATCGCAAATTCGTGTCCACATCTACGTTGGCTTGCCAGTAGCTCTAGTAGTCACATTGTGTTTAAATTTGTGGTTCTTACAATTACATATCATTTTGTTGTAGTAGTAGTTCTTGTATTGTTGCCAGTGAACCAAATTTAATGAATTGTGACAAATGTTTGTCCATCTACAGAAGTTGAAAAATTTAAAAAGTAATTTATTGTCACCACCAGCAGCAGAAGTCGATTGATCAAGATTTTTGACAAATTGGTCGTTTGAACTAAAAGTTAATATCAATAGTGTGGTTAGTATTTTTTTCTTTTTATTTCTCATTTTAATACAAAATTCAATTCAGATCAGTATAACCCTTAAAATAAAAATTAAGTTTCTTTACGGCCAAAGCTGATTACAGGTAAGACTTTGTGTATGTTATACTTAGTTATTCATTTTATTTTTATTGTAGAAAATCAAATTGGCATACATACTTCACTCTCACATTATAGATTCGCTTATAATAAATATTTACCCACGTAGAATTACATACATGCATACATATGTACATACATGTACTCTGTGTCATAAATTTCTTGTTTTCAAGCAATGCCAGACCAATCAATCAACATGTATTTGTATAATTTTCTTGTGATTTATATTTTTTGATTCAAAATTCATTTCAAATTCTGTTACATACATACGTACATACTACCTTGATCAAAAAGTTTCCGGAATAAGCTCCGTATAGCAGTCTCACCGTCCCGATTTGAGTTTATTGTAAAAATTCACCAACACACATAGATATAGATAGACGTCTACTTGGCTACGTAGCTTTTGCAAATGTCAAGCTATGACGCTAAGATTTAGCGAGATTATCAACAACAGATGTACCAACTCAATAAAAATAAAAAAATAATAAAATCGGAACCATGGGACCCTCACACAGGGGTTATTCCGCAAACTTTTTGTTCAAGGTAGAATGCATGTGCCTATGCATTCTAGATGGCCTAGTTTTATTGTAATCACCGCTTTTTGAGTTAGTGATAACCTTCAAAACATAGCTGTGAAAATTTCGTGATATTATATTAATTGGTTTGTGGGTCATTGTTATTTTCAGAAGAATAGATCAAAACCATTTTCGTATTTGGATTCTTGACTGCTTCTTGATGGGAAAATATACTTTTCGATCGCAACAATGGCTTGAAAAGTGTTATGGGGACTCCGCTCCATCAGAAACAGCAATAAAACGCTGGTGTGCTGACTTTAAACATAGTCGTAGAGACACCGATGACGAAGAACGTAGTGGGCGTAAAAATGAGGCGGTAACACCAGAAAACATTAAAAACATCCACATATTCATTTTAAATGATTGAAAAATTAAGTTGCTTAAGATAGCTGACATCGTAAGCATAATAAAAAAAAACGTGTTGGCTTTATATTGCATAAGTAATTGACTATGAGAAAGCTTCTTTCAAAATAGGTGTCACGTTTGCTTACTGTTGATCAAAAACAAGAACGTGTTGATGATTCAAAAAACTACATGATTTGAAGTTCGAATTGCTCCCACATCCACCATATTTGCTATATTTGTCTCTTAGCGACAGCTGGCTATTCGCAGACCTCAAAAAAATGCTCGCCGATAAGAAATTTAGCAAGAATGAAGAGGTTATCTCTGAAACTGAAGCCTATTCTGAGGCAAAAGATAAATCGTTTTACAAAAATGATAGAGCGGCGTCGAAGTGAATGACTGCTCTTGATGGAGTTTACGTTGATGAATAAGCCTAATTTTGAACAAAAGAAAAAAGTGTGTTCTTTGTTACACCCGGGACTCTTCAGCCCATGTATTATGTACGCAATAAAATGCAACATAATTTGATTTAAGATTGAATAGGTGGTATTTGACAGTTTATTTAGAAAAAGTAAATTCCTTTCACCTACATTTTCAATTGAATGGTATTGAAGTGACGTTTCTCGCTGAAATCAAAAATCTATAGTATTTGCAATGATTAAAAGAATAATAATAATAAATACATACATACGTATGTATATCATTTACATGTTAACACAAGCCAGCTCTTTTAAAAAAAGCTAAATGAGCAACAGAATTTTAGAAGAATAATGCGTGAATGATTCCTACTAATGCAGTGGATACATAAAAAAGTAGGTTATGAAAAATAGTACGTTAATGGCAAAGATACATTAAGAAAGAGTAAGAATTTGATTTGATAGTGTAAGATTGCACTACAAACAGTGAATAAGTAAAACGTTCTGCAATTTTCTGAAAAAAAAAAAACACAATAAGGATGTACTTTATGAGAAATACTGGTGTTTCTTAAAAATTTGCGATTGTTTGGAAACATTTTCTTCATTTCGTCGATACGCATTCCGTTGTAGTATCGATGGAATAATAGAACAGAAAGCGTATTACAACGATATTGTAATAAATCAACAAAGCAATATACCCTACCGTTCATAATGATCACTTTCGCTCTTTCCTGTAAGCGATCAAGAAGCTTCAAACTGCTCTTTAACGTATATGAGAGTTTTATTTAATTTTGAGCAGAGTAGGAAGCAAAAATTTTAAAAATTTTGAATTTGTTTTCACGAGTCGAGCATGTATACTTTAAGCAAAAAGTATGAATCGTGCTCACGAATTAAAAAATAAAACTCACGAGAACGAGTTCTCATAAAATCTTATAAAGGGTCCGCCATATAACGTTTTTTTTTCAACTATTGCTTATTTCGTAAATGGTAACACTTAGCTCATGTCTGATTTGACAGATAATTAGTTTTATCCTTCCGCTAAACGAATATGGTTCTGTATATGCTTGAACTTCGCTTCGCTAAGTGGGCCTACAATCGACTTACAGAAGATGCCGATTTTGCCAAAAAAATCATCTTTTCAGATGAAGCTCATTTTGATCTTTGCGGGCATGTAAACAAGCAAAATTGTCGCATTTGGGGCACAGAAAACCGGCACGCATACATTGAAAGGCCGATACACCCAAGACGAGTCACTGTTTGGTGCGGATTTTGGTCCAGAGGCATAACTGGGCTATTTTTCTTCGAAAATGAGCAAGGAGTGACCGTTACAGTCAATGGCGATCGTTATCGGGCCATGTTGAACGAATTTTTGTTCACAAAAATTGAAGAGGAGGATATTAGCAACATTTGGCTTCAACAGGACGGCGCTACGTGCCACACAGCCGAAGCTACACTCGATGTTTTGCGCCCTGTTTTTGAAGATTGCATTATCAGCCGCAGAGCTGATGTCGCTTGGCCACCTCGGAGCTGCGATTTTAACCGTTGGACTATTATTTGTGGGGTGCCGTCAAAGATAAGTGTTACGCCAACAAGCCAGAGACAATTGACGCTTTAAAGGACAATATTCGTGAAGCCATTGGTGAAATACAGCTGCACACAATCGATAATGTGCTTAAAAATTGAACCGATCGTGTGGGCTACTGTATGGCCAGCCGAGGCAGCCATTTGAATGAAATTATTTTCTATTATTAACCGGAAGGATTGTACTTTCAAGTAAAAAAAGAAATTTGAGAAAATATTCCATAGTTTTTTTTATAGCATTTTCAAAAAAAAAAAAAAATTATTTGGCGGACCCTATATTTGAGATTGAAACCTGGCCGAACAAGCATGGTTGATATTAACCGTCCAAACGTAATTTGAATTGGCTTATTTGCATTGAAAATTAACGGAGTGTTTTTTGGAAACGCATAAGTATTACAATTTTTACTTTTTGAAGATTTTTCCGACTGAAAGCTAACCAAAATACTTCTATTCTCAATATCTAATTCGAACACGTTTTCCTCATCTTCAGTATCCGATGTGTTCAAAAGCATTACAATTTCAGTATTAGTCTTCTAGAACTGACGTAATCGGCTCATTTTCAAGATAACTTATGTGATTTACAATATTATGAAATGGAAAATTTGTTTTCAAAGCGCAACTAAAAAACGATTTTATTCACAAATTGTGGCACAGAAACTGTTGGACATTTCATTGCAATCTAATCAGTTACATTAGCCCTCTTATATCATAAATTCGCATTGGCATTGGCTCATTGCTTAATTTTTGTAACGAGAAAATATTTTTCTCAAATTTTTACCTCTGAATACGAATGGGAGACATGTCCCATGAGTTTTCTCGTATAAGGAGTAACAATTTTCAAATTGTTATAACAGTTGAGTCTTGAAAATTTGCATTTCCAAAGAAGTATACACAATACAATTTTAAAAATTCCCACTAGGAAATTAAAAATTCTGTATTCACACGGTTGTCTTATTTTATACAAAATATTGTCACAAGATGGCGCGAAACAATCTGTTGACAATAATTGTACCAACGCTGTCATACGATTGTTCTAGTTTACGGCAACTCTATGAATCAGCTGTTGTGGTAAACTTTTTTGGTGCTTAAAATGGTTCGTTCTTTGAAAAAGAGGAAATAGCGTCCTCTTTATTTATATTGAGATCCTTTAGTGAACAAATAAATAAAAAGAAATACAAAAAAAAAGAAAAAGTGTGTGGGTCAGAGATTGGTACACAAGAAGGGCCATCGATGGTGCATATGAGAAAACATTTCAATAAATTTAAAAAAATTAATTCACTAAAATATTTATTTAAATTGGAATATATAATTACAAATTATATTTAATTCTCTAAAGTAAAGATGATTTGTTCTCTAAAAAATAAAAATTGCATCGGCTTTGATTATCAGGTGTCCGCTTGATAAAAAAAAGTAAAAAAAAATGAAAAAAATGGTGGAAGTTTGTGATGCAATTTACAATGTATATAATTTAATAATTTAAAAAATGCATATTTTAAGGGATGTCAATTTGAAATAGAGTATAAACACGTGTTTTTTCAGAAAGAAATCAATTTAAAAATAAAAATCGATGATTATTGTCTTCTTTAATTGCCACACAAGAATACAATAAATATAGATGTATTTTTGGAACTTGGAACATTGGTGCATGATTGCCGATAAAGCTTTCATACAATTGCCACATTTTATAGGGACAAATAAGCACAATAGTATTGTGAGTTGCCGTATTAGCCAATAAATTGTATAATCACACGATTGGCATATAAAAAACACTAATTATTGGTGCATTACAACAATCGTGTGATCCTATCCTAAGTAGTCTCTGTATGCCACCAAACTTTTGCGCAGCTAGCAAGTATACTCCAACTATAAGTTTGGTTTAAGACTGTCTGACCGTTTATTTTCTTCTTAATTCAATTCAATCGTCAATTCTGAGCCGAATTACATAACTTCCGTCAGTTCGCAAGGTTTTCAAAATCTACAAAATCAAACTGATCTCAAAAATGTTATCAGGTGTTTGTCTATGCTAAATGAATTAATTTTATTTTGTAACCTTTTTTTACCGGCAAATAACAAAAAAGTGAATAATAGACTGTCTGACCGTTTTTTTTTCCTTGCTAATTCAATTCAATCGTCAATTATGAGCCGAATTACATAATTTCTGTCAGTTCGCAGGTTATTCAAAAACCTACAAAATCAAACTGATCTCAAAAATGTTATCAGGTGTTTGTCTATGCTAAATGAATTAATTTCATTTTGTAACCTTTTTTACCGGCAAATAACAAAGAAGTGAATAAAAATAACAGATAATAAAAGAAAAACCATTAAAACGAATTACATGGGTGTAGACTCGTCTCGTGCGAATACGGCGTTAAATTTTTTCGAAGTATTTATTTATTTTTTATTTTGATCTGTTGACTTAAATTGAATTATTAATTATTTTTCTAATTGTTGCGGCTTTTCGTTAAGTAAAAAAGGAAAGGCAGTTGTCATACGTTTTTTATTTAATAAATTATTTTACTCATAAAACTTTCATAAGATATCGAAGTCAATAATTTAAGAAACTTAATGAGTAAAAACAGAAAAAACAATTTTTTTTCCATTCAAATGCCACTTGCTGTTGCTCTGAAACTCTACATAAGTTTGTTTTATTAATTTTTTATATTTTGTCTTATAAATGACTTTGATTAAATGCTAATGATAAAGTCTTATATGGCTTATTGCACTAAAACCGATTAACCAAAATTTTATGAAAATGTTAGGACCAAATGTGAAAAATCAAAATAACTCACTTGAATTGTTGTACTTTTTTCTTCTATTTTTATGGAAAACTTTTATTTCAATCGAAATCCAATTTTATCTTTTAATGTAAACAAATCTTTTTTTTTCTAAATTATAAACTGGTAATACCCATTATTATTATTTATTATTTTTTTGTTAAAAAAAAATCAAAATGAATTATTTTTCTTTCTTAAGTCGTTCCACAACGTGTACATGTGTTCAGGTTCTTTTGACGAGACTCACGTTGAAATGTAGGCATTATTTGTCTTAAAAATTACTTTTATGCTGCTTAAGTTTTTTTTATTTTTTTCCAAAATATTATTTATAATGTTGCATACAATTCGTTAAATTTTTATCTCAAATTGATTGAGTTTTTATAATTTATTTCACTTGTTTCTCTGTTGAAAATTTAACACATAACATTACGATTGGTTTGAATAGGGATTGATTTTCCGAGGGAATGAAATTGCTGATGAGTGCGCTACTAGAGAGTCCTCCCTGGCTTCCGTGCAATGGATAGACAAATGGACACTGAGCAAGATGGAATACAGGTGAACCAATATCACCACTTGTAGAGTAACCAGAATGCTTTGGATTTCTCTTTCTAAAAAAAAGACTAAGTAATAATAATTACTCGGCACTGTATGATAGGTTGCATGTCAGAGTGCATGGGACGCCCTTGTCATGGCTACTGCAGAAGTTGTCAGGATGAGAAGAAATAAGAATTGCTACAACACCATCTTTGTGACTGCCTCGCTCTGAGATTAAACTAAGGCACCTGGGTGCATGCTGCTTCCATGATATAGACTATCTTAGAGATGTCTTACTGTCGACGTTGATTCGACTTCGGCTCACTTGAAGGAACTCTATATGGGGGATCGTGTGGGACTCTCCCAAGACCGGCCATTCGGTCTCTTTAACGGATCTGGTCTGTAAAGGGTAGCACAACGAGTTATAGGGCCCAAACATAAATAATAAAATTTTGGTTAATAAACATTTTTTTTTTTTAAAGATTAATTCATGACATTAATATTTGCAAATGTTTGCGAGCATATGGCCACCACAGTTGTTCTTGACAAAGCTCCTTCTGAATGTATTATTCAAGGCCACTTTTTCGAGCATTGCTGGCCGTATATTACAAATAACACGAAAGATGTTGGTCTCTAAGGCGTCAATTATTGCTGGTTTATCAGCATAAACCAGTAATTTCACGTGACTCAATAGAAAATAATCGAGAGGTGTTAAGTCGCACAACCTTTGACAGGTCTCTTGAAATTAACTTATCGCCAAATTTTGATTTGACTGGCGGTCGTCGTCTTCTTAAATCAATGTCATCCCTATTTTTAAGAAAAAAAAAAATAATTGTTCATGATGAGATAATGATCCCCATTGACTACAATTTTGAAGAAATAAGGTCCAATGATGGCACCACAGTGTAGACCACACCATACAGTGCTTTTCTCTGGCTATAACAACATCTGTAGTGCTGTTGTGGTTTGGTTTCACTTCCTATGTGGCAATTTTATTTTAACAAAATATAGCTTAACGGTAACTTAACGCTTTCAAAAGTTTATTAAAAGTTCTTTTTGTGTAGACCCCACGTGATAAGCAAAAAGTCCTCCACTGCGCCAAACACTCAAAGGGCGTTGTTTCCAGGCAACGACAGAAATAACTACTACGTAGACCGATCATCTACTTAGTTGGAAAACAATTGCATACGAATGCTTTGTGGAAGCCATATTATCCTAAGAGCGGTAGGAGAAAAATATGATCCTTCCTACCACATACATTTTTACTCTAAAAATTTAAAAAATTCGTATGTTTTTCGGGTAGCATCGACCAGGCACTATTCCAAGACACTGCGACCCATAGGATCCATTGTGCCCTTTCCATTTTATAGTTTGCTCAGCAAATCTGCTGCCTTCCTAATGAGCGCGAGTAGATCTGAGACCGTATTGGTGGATATGCGACCCAGTGAGACCCTATGTCTACCTAAACATTTCCATCTAAACCTATCAAAAACCACAAATTGACACAATATGTGTTCCGCTGTCTCTGACCACCATTCTCTTCAGATGATCTCTCAGTCTACAGTGGCCCTTAAGAAACACCGTAAAGAATTTCAAGTCCGACAGGCCATACTTGAAAATCTCAGAACGACGCCAAAATTGCAGACTGATCACCGCCCTAGAGTGACAAAGTCCTCTTTGAGCATTCCAGTATTTCGAGCATCTGACAATTCTCTAATCCTTGGTTAGATTGAAGATGGTAGTGAGTGGTGCTACACAGCGAGGTTCCAGACAGATATAGGATGTCCACAATATCCATTATTTCACAATATCCAGGTACCCAAAACAACTGGACCTTATTTCCAAACGAAAGCTTTTGCAACGTATCATAGTGATCCGATAGTATAATACTTGCCACCACGGTTGGCAAGCCACTGGGTTGGTTTGGTGGGGTATTATATTTAAAAAAACACTGGTGAGCTTTTTTTGCAACAAAAATAAGTATGTGGTAATTTACGTATTTAGAGTACAAATTAATTCGGTCCTGTTTTTAACTCAAAAGAGATAATGATTTAACAAATTTATCAAATATCTGCTTACATATTTTACCCACTTCTGAGCCAATTCCAAAATCCCGTTTTAGAAAAGCTTCTCGTGTTTTAAATCGCTCCAACTTTGAAGACGATGTTATATTTCTTCAAAGAAAGTTATTTGGTGACATGCTGAAGATATTATTTCTGTCGAAATAGCCAGTAGTGAGAAGTAGCAATGTGCGGAAAATACTGCTGGTACGGCATTTGATCGTTTTTAACAATTGCTTGGAAACTTTATCGACGGAAGTCCGAGCGTTTTAATGCAAAAGAATAACTTAATCATGTTTGTATTATATTATATTCTTATAATGAATGGTTCAAACGAAGTAATTGCAGTCTACTCTGATCAGCGAGTTTTAGCAACTCATAGTGTACAATGCCGCCTTGATCCGACCAAAAGTGAAAAGCAAAGTACTTGTACTAACAAACAAAAAATATTGTCGACTTGAACGAAATTTTGAATCAGTTATAAAACTCTATAAAAACCAGTGGGTTGGATTTTTAAAAGCATAAGAATGGAAACTTGACTTAGATAAGTTTTTCACAATATTGTTACGAAAATAAAAATGCCTAAAAGGAAAATACATCACATTCGTGCCTTTGGGACTGCACTGTGGGACTATTGTCTATTGGTTTGTGTCAAGGTTGATAATGTGTTAACCTGGTACTGATTTGTGTATTTGACGACATTGCCAATTCGACCATCTTTGGGTAAGACAATCTTACATGTTTAAAATTAACGGATATAAAATAGAGGATATGAGTACGTTTGAGACAATTCGGGAACTTTCCAAACCGTAGGCAATTAAGTATATAAAAAGGCTGCTTTATCTACGTCAAATAATTGTCGTTTTGCTGTCATAAAGTAAAGTCGTCTTTAGGCGTAAACAAAAGTGTTGTATAAACGAATATTAAGTGCAAGATGAATACGTTGCTGTATTAAGATAAACTGTATAAAGATAAAGTGAGGAAATAAAAACTGCAAAACAACAACAACGTAGTGTTTATTTTGTTTTATTCAATTTAAACAAACTTAAACATTTTAAAAACAATAACAACAATAAAAACTAGGGTCTTATAAAATTTTTGCAAAAAAAATATTTGAAAATACAAACATCAATTGAGGGCAAGATGACTGTAACCGTTAATCACTCTTAATAATGTATTTAAAGTAATCCAATGTCATCTAGCATTCAAAGATGATTCGTCTTAATATCAAATGAAAATTACTTTCTCTCTGTTTAAATGCTTTCCTAGTCAAATTGTTTACAGTATAGAAACAGCATAGATTTAAACATAATTTTGTGTATTTGGCTTCGTTTCGTTCGTTTTTGCCTGTATTTTATATGCTGCAACAGCAGACAGTTTGATTGAGTCCATTACGAATGTTTGTGTCGGATTCGATATTTGCCTGCCTTTAACTGTTTGGCTACTGTGATATTGCTCGTATTTAGTGAATAGCCAATTATTTGATGCTGTTTTTTTTTTTTTTTGTTCTATTTATTGCTCTATGAGTGTGTGCGCGTATTTTATGTTTTGCGTAAATTTTTGCTATCTGACCACAAATAAATTTTTGGGTTTAATTTATAGGCTTAAAGTATAAATATTGTTGCATGTTTAAGATTTTGCAATAGTTTACAGATACGCATTAACAAGCTAAGTGTGTGAAATTAAAGGCACTTGAAAAATCCTTATTTTAAGCCATTCGAATTCTAATCGCTCGGGTAATATTTAATCTGAAAAACGAAAAATTCAAAACATGAAATTCGTTGTAAGTGCTTAGTAAATAATAATAAATAATAAACAAATTAAAAGATAAATAAAAATAAAGTGAGATTTATGTTCATTTAAATAATACCTGAAATTATTAAAAAGAAAATTCAAATCTTTAATAAAATCAATTTTGTATTCCTTTTTAATTTGCCAATCCTTTAGGATTTTCTGTGTACATCAAAATTCTATCGAAAAGGAAATTAAAAAAAGAATCGATTTACTTTTTTTATTTTACTGATTGTATTGGAGATGTGTATATATAAAGTCTTGAAGCCATTATATTATTAAAGCTCCAAGCAATTTAAGAAATTGCAGTTTGTAAAGTACACAGCTGTGCTGAAATTTGTGGCCAAGTAAAGAGGAAAGCAATTTGTTTTTTATTGTTTTTAAAGTCTTTTAAATGTTTATGTAAAAATTTGAAAAAGTTTATTTGGTTTATTAACTTTACACTAAAGTTGGTGATAAGCATTTCCAAATAAAACTTTCATTATACCGATGGTTTCGACGTTAAAAAGCATACATCGTTAGCAAGCAACCAGACATGAATTTGAGCTACCGGGGAAAATTGGGGTTAACTACTACAAAGATAGTCTGATGCCCGAGTTCTAACCAGATACTTAAGGTTGGTACCACGGGAACTCTAGGGATTTTGGTATTTTGGTTCATACCAAGTAGCAAGTGAGTGGCTGTAATAAGTGAGTGGCATATTGTAGCAGAGGCTTACGAGTTAATAGTTGTCTAGCCCTGAGTAAGCCTGGTATAAGAAAGAATCCGCTCGGTTTTGGAGAAGCACCTCCGGCCTGAGACAGGCAGAAAAGTTTTTTTCCGGAAGGCAGTTGCGGCTCAACAAGAACGGGTTTATTTACGAGGCATTGTAGTCTTAGATACTATTAGCATATTTTGGGAAATGATGTGGATGATCGGTGTAGATTCTGTACGAACACATACTTTGTCAGTGACCTGATATTTCGGGCCAGAGGATTGGGTTCCGGCGGAATGCTATAACATCAATGGTGGTATTTCTTCGCAGCCACAATCATATGTGGTGAACATATAGTGCTGCACAAAAGATGCTTTTGGTCACAGTGCGTTTGGACTTGATTAACAAAACATAATACCCTTTAAGAGACCTTTGCAGTTTTAAGAATAAAATATATTTGTAAATATCATCACAAGTAACGGCCATGTGCTAAGAACACTACGCTAAAACTATAGCTTAAAAACTTCTTTTGTTTTACTTGACTGCCAGTGGAGCATAATGCCTCAAGCAACCCCTTATACCGGTTTCTATTGCGTGATATTTGACTGACGACCTTAGTTTTCATGTTTAAGCAGGTACACGAACTCGCCGGCCTTTTCCCTAAGAATTTCATCAAACTGTGTGCTTACCGCCATATCTGCAGGCATACCTCCGCAAGAGCAGAGATTTGGTTTGCGGTGTTCGAAAGCCATTTGTTCGAAAAAGTTTGCAATTGCGCATCGATTGCACTTGTGCGCTTCCAATAGATAAATTTGACGCTCGAACTGTATACGTGTAGCTTAGTAGTTGTTGATATTTGCTGAGATCTACAAATGGATCGATGCCTGCCGAATGCAACTTTTGTCTTGTTAATACACGCTTCAATGCCCTAGTCAATACCACCTTTTGTAGTCACCATACTGCCCATGTCTTAGTTTTGGAAATATTAACTTCCAGTGCAGCTGCACGAGACTCAAACCTAATGGCGTCAATATATTCTTGTAGATAACATCGGCATATTCCAAGCCTTCTAACTGCTTGAAAAGTGTCTCCCATGTCGTCGATGAGGTGGATGAAAAAGTATCGATGAGAAGATACTTTTCCGTTTTACACCAGTGGTAACCTCTAAAGAATCTGACAATTTACCGTTGTGTAGTATTCAGCATTTGAAGTCCGCGCACATGGCCCGATTTAAATTAAGTATTTTCGCTGACATTCCGCAATTAGAATAGTAAGCAAAATTTGGATATTTGATCGGTAACGATTTATTCATTATTGGCTTCGGGCTTAATTTTTGAAGTCATAGATTTTTTAGCAAATCAGCAACAGCATAAAAAACAATTTCTGAATAGTAATGCCCCTAACGGCATTTGGCTTGAGGCGTATGACAACTAGACTGGTTATATATTGCCACGATACGTTGCAAAGGTTTGCGCTTAGGAATAAGGTTCAGTTGTTTTCTGATAGCTGAACACAGTGGATAGATGGTAATGAAACAGCGGATGCTTTGGCTAGCAAAGGTTCCGTGGTACCCTATACCTGTCCGGAATCTTACTGTCCATCATTACTTACTAACATCCTCAATCTAATCAGGGATTGGTAAATTGCCAGATGCTTGAAACATTGGAATGTTCAAAAGGGACTTCGCCCCTCCTGGGCGGCGATCAGGGGACTGCAAGCAGATCTGAAGAGGATGACGGTGGCATATGTGGATGTTTGTAGACTGCGCATCAGAAACAGCGGAACAGTGTGAATGTGGGGTTCTTGTTATGGTTTCAGATCTGCTGGTACCGGAAGGTCTATATGGGTCGAAGTGTCCTGAAACAGTGCGTCGAAATGATGATAATGATAATAATAAATCAACTGATGTGTTAAGTTCAATGTCAACTGCTCTAATATTGAATCCATGCTTCTTCAATATCATTTTCTACAATTTATCAACTTTAACATCACTATCACTATTTCGAATACGTACATATAAGCAGGGAAACCAGAAATATGCTCTTGAAAAAATGTCTAAGCGCATAAACTATGCACTAAAAATCAAAAAATATAACCTAAAGAGTTTAAAAATATGCTCTAAAAAACAAAAAATTTTTCTTTGTTAATAGAAAAAGTTTTATTCTACAATTTTATACCGTTTGTACATACATATCGTCATATAAAATGCAAAAGCCTTAAGTTGTAAAAAATTCAAAATCGGCTGTTTGATTAATTATGACCTAAATGTTGTTCATTTTTCCCAATCTTAGAAAGTTTTTTGCTTCTCCTGTAAAATTTTTGGATTTGGATATAAAAACAATTTTTAATTGCCTATTATGTCTGATGCATACTTAAAAGATAACAAGTTTTCATCGTGCCAATATTCTGAATCTTTTAAGTTAACACGGATTATACTGCTTAACTAAGGTGTGCTCGATGGTTGCAGTTTTTTAATTAACTTTCTAATGTGTGTGTGAAATTAAATTTTGCAGCAATAAGAATCAATCCAGTTTTTGTATTTTGAAGTCTATCTATTACCATTTTAATGTATTGAGACTCTGTACTATTTAATGCGCTTAGAACTTCAGAATTGTAAGCGTTGAAATAAATGGCTGCAACCTAAATTCCCTAAAGAGTTCGAACTGGTTCAGGTGGCATTTTTGTTTTGATCTATTAAAGACACTTTCTCTACGTTTTTGTATTGATCTCTAATACGTTCGCATAAACGATGCGGTCTATGAGCAATTCATGTAATACGTGTTAGTTTAGTTTGAAACATTATGTCAATATCTTTAATGAAACGGTGAAAAGCTGTACAACTTATTATTTTTGTGCCAATGAGAATATTTTTTGTTTGTTTTGCGTTAGAAAGATCGGCTTGATACAATAAATTTCAAATAACAGATAATTCAGAACAAGTCAGATTAAAAAAAAAAAAAATTGTTTTCACTGTAAAAATATTTTACAGCACAAAAAATCAAAATATGCTCTAAAAAGGTTAAAAATGCTTTTTAAATACCAAAAAGGTGTGGAAAACATGCTTTTCAAACTGAAATGTGCAAAACAATGCTGTTATGAAAAAAATATGCAAAAATATGCACTAAGAAATCGATGCCAAAATTTTCAAAATTCTTAAAATGAATAAATGTCTTACAATCGATTTGGCTGGATGCATGAGAACAAACATGCAATTGTATATTTCGGGTTTCTCTGCTAATAAGCTTTATATTTCAAACAAATAAACAACGAAATAGTGAGCAAGAAAACTGTGAACATATGTTGGGAACGAGTAATTAAATAATTAAACAGAAAGCCTGGTTAAATCGAAAAGTGAAGTATTGTCAAAATGTAACCCATTTGATTTATAATTTGCCTTATATATAATTACCCCAGTTTTATTAAAAAAAATATTTAATAAAATTGAATTAGTTTTTAATATTAAATATGTTCTTTATCCTTTCTTTGGACAAAATTTAAACTAAAACATTTACTAACAAAAATGCCATATTTTGTGATTTTAGTCCATAAATAATTCAATTGAAAATTTCACGGTTAAATTCATTTAAACAAAATGTCTTTGGTAGTTGCTTAAGCTTTAGCAGAGAAATTCATTATTGATTAAAAAAAACATTATTTTGTTGGAACTTAATAAATGACATCAATTTCATTATTTAAATTACTCTTACCTACATACAAACAAAGGATGTGGAGGGATGCGATGTGTTATTCTCAAGTATCGCGTATTTAAACGACTTGATGTCTTTTTAATTAACTTGAACATGAACATGAACATGAACATGAACAGAACAGATAAGCAGAAGTGAATTAATGTTGCTGAATGGGAAAAAACTTTCCACGCAAGAAAAGGGTGAAACTCAGCAACAGAAATGTGACCTGAAATGGTGAAAAAACAATAAAAAAAATTACACTTGAAATGATTTACAACAATAGACACGAAATGTCAAAAGTCTTAAAGGATGTTTCCTTAAACAAAACAAGTAAAGGAGTTTTTGTTGGTTAGAACCAGGGTTGGCAAACCACAGGGTAACCCAATTAAACTTACACGGGATTTATTGGGTATTATATTTAAAAAACACGGTGTGTTTTTTATTTAAAGGTTTTTGTACTTTATTTACAACACAAATAATAAAATTTTACGTATTAGGAGTATAATTTAATTCGGTCCGTTTTTCTAGCTCAAAAAGATAATAAAATCAGTGCTTACTTATTTTCCTCACTTCTTAGCCAAAGCCGAAAACTACTCGTCTTTTTGAGCCATACACTGAAGCAGAAACAGACAATATTCAGAAGGATCAATATTTGAAGATAACGGCGGGTGTGGCATTTGATTGCTTTTAACAATTGTTTGGCAACTTTGGCGAAGTGAGACAGAGCGTTTTTATCTGTCTGTCTGTCATTATATTACGGCCGTTTTCTTGTAATGCACGGTTTAAGCAAAGTAATTACTGTCTGTTCCGTTCACCGAGTTTTAGGAGCTCAAAGTACACAATGATGCCTTGATCGCACTAAGAGTGTAAAATTGCATTATAAATACTAAAAATATGTAATAGTACTAAACAAAAAAATATTGTCGACTTGAACGAAATTCGGAAGCAGTTATAAAACCCAATAAAACCTCCCCAAAAAAAAACCCATCAAAAAACCCAATAAAACCCAGTGGATTGGGTATTATTTAAAGAACCCGGGTTTTTGCCAACCCTGGTTAGAACCGATTAATTTTTAGAGCTATTATGGTCTCACCAAATTCACTGTAATGATTAAGTGTTAATATTAACCGTTCCAAGTATATACAAAAATCAATATTTACTTTGTATGTGCTACTCCCACTTAGACCACAAAGATATTTGGATCAAATTTATACACTCTTATATGGGCGTGGCATCGCCCAGTTGGACAATAGTGAAGTTATACATATGCTTTTTATATGCACAGTTTTACAAATTTCGTTTTCAAATAAAACTTATGTAATACAAAGGTGTTCCCTCTAACGTCAATAACTCGGGAACCAATGGATCTACAAAAACGTCATATACAAACATGAAAACCTTGGTATTGACTTAGAGAGAAGATCAATTACAACACATTTTATAGTCTTCTTTTATATACATACTCGTATATAAATATATGGTATAAGATATATAAGATATAAATTTACCTTAAATTTCTTTAAATATTTATTTTTATTTTTCTTAAGGTCCTACTACTAATCGCTTTTGCTCTTTGCCAAGCTGCCCCCGTTGAGGAGAAGGGGGAGGAGGTCTCAACCAAATCTAAACGTGGTTTACACTTGGGCCTTGGCTATCATGCTCCCTTGATCACGCACTCGTATGTGGCCTCAGCCCCTGTATATCATGCTGCTCCTATATATCATCACGCACCCATTATTGCACATGCAGCACCACTTATTTCGCATCCAATTTTACCAGCCTATCATTCTTTTCATCATTTCTAAAGCAGTTTCTATTTGAACAATAAAATGAGTTTTTAATGAGACGTGAATGCAATATGTATTAGCAATTGATGAGGAAAAATGGAAAAAATTGGAAAAATTAATTCCGATATTGGCCTTAAATCTGCTTTTATTTAAATTTTTGTGTTTTTGTACGTTTGTTTTAAGAGCGCATGTTTATGATGAAAAAAAATAAAAATAAAAATTTAGTTGTTGGATGACAATGAAATTGAGTTTTAATGAATTTGTAAAATTTGTTTTCCTATTATGAGAGCTACTACTACTATTCAATATGAAAGACAGAAGTAAAAGAAATCTAATCAAATGAAAATTTCTTGTGTAGTGTGTTAATTGAGTTTTAAAGCAGCATTAGCAGCCAATACTTAAGCGTAATAAAGTCCATATGGCGATCTCTTTCACCTCCTTTAACTCATGTTTAAAGTTTACGCTTTTGTATGCTTGCGAGTCGTGGAATTCAGCAGTTAACGATTATAATTCCAGCCAAGCATTTATCAACTGTTGTTTACGACACATTTTGAAAATATTCTGGCCATACACAATATACAACCATTCCTAATGGCAAAAACACAAACGCCTCTAGATACAATATCCAATGGAATGGATTCGGCGGGCACAACCCAAGAAAACTGGTTAATGAAATACCGAATGTAGCCATTGGATGGAATTGACATGGCAGCCGAAGCATTGGAAGACCAGTCCTTATTAGAAAGATGCTGCAAGAGACCAATTGAAGCCAGACAGACACAGATGAAGGAATTTCGCTATGGCGCCATATGATCCCCTGTGTATGTATGGCTGATGGAATTAATTATAATTAATTCAAAAAGCAAAGGCTTTTATGCGAAAAGGCCTATTTAACAAATATATCTGATTTATGCTCGCACTTTATTGATTTGAATTCTAGTGACTAAGTTTGCATTTAAATAAAGGCAAATCCATGTTTCATTTGCATTTTTTCTTATACATTATAGTGGGGAGTGGTCCCTGGTCCCTAGTGTCAACCCCGATTGTTTACAGTTGTATACGTCGCGATTTTCGGGTCCAATACCAAAGTCTGGGAAACCATGGGCAAGTGGTTAACCGTTTCCCAGACAGAGATCTAGGATATTTCCATCTGTGCACGGATTAATATAGAGCGTGGGATCAGAAACGCTTCTATTAATATATATTCCGATAGTCAAGCGGCACTAAGGCCCTTTCTTCAGAGTATATAGGCTCAAAGACTGGTACTCGAGTGCTACACGAATATCATTGCACTGGTATTGAGAAACACGGTAGCGCTTTGTTGGGTCACTGGACACACTGGTGTTATAGAGAACGAGATCGCTGACGAATTGGCAAGGCGAGGCTCAGCCACTGGTCTCGTGTGGCAAGAGTCATACTGTAGTATTAGCTGGTCCACGGGCGAAGATCGATGAATGGGAGCATGAACTCCCCTCTTCGTAGTGGGTACAATGCCCCGATATTAAGCAGGCGATGCTGCTAATAAGACCGTTCACCTACAATACTGAGTTGCACCACATGGGTAAGGCAACTATGGGGAAACTTATTGGCTTCTTGTCGGGCTATTAATATCTAAATATCACCTCTTCAATCTCAATGTGGTAACTGATTTGGAATGTCGCTTGTACAGGAAGAAAGATGAGACTATGGAACATATTCTCTGTGAATGTGTCGCTTTACTTTTATGGAGCCCTTTATTGGGCCTAAACAAGTTCGTTGGCTACCCATTGTGGATATAGCTGTCTTCATACATACATAAGGTAAACAGTATTCTTCTGGAGATTGTTCAAACTGGTGCTTCCGGACCGATCAGACAGTCATCCGATTGGCCCTATGTTGCGCTCTCAGGTTTGACCCCGGAGTGTTCGGCACAATCGATCTTTCTAGGTCGCAGTACCATGGCCAGTTGAGTCTCTCCGACTCATTTGCATTTGGATAAAATAAGCATCAAGTGAATGTCTTTAGTTTCCAACAGTTTAATGAGCTTTATTCGCATTTATCTGCTTCCTCATAAGGTCTCAACAAGAAGAAGGTCGTCCGTCTTAGAATAAAGTAAGTTAACACAACATATACGTGTAACCATATTTTTATCTTTTACAACACATATACACAATGTTGGTCAAGCATTTATGGCCGTCTATCTTCGGTTTTAGTGAAATAGCAATATCACTTATAACTATTAAGTTTGAGCTTCTGCTGTAGTCAGTGTTGCCACAACTCAGAAAATAACAAAAATCTTAGTACAAAAAACATTATTGTGTCAACTAGTCCACTTTCACAATTGGTTGAACGGTGGGCAGGGAATTTTTTAATTTTCTTTTACTATTGCCTAAAGCTTTCACATTTGTGAAATTAGAAGTTTTCGTCTGCTTGACGCTCGATTAAGAAATGGGTCTTACGGCAACCTGAAATGCAAGCTAAAAAATGCAAGGTTAAAAGTGCTCAAAGTGCTCTTGGCACAAAGTCTATATGTTTCCACAAATAAGAAAAGAGTCATAGCTAACGCTAATCAATATTTTGAGTACATTTTTTTGTGCTAATGTTCCTCAACTAAAGCCGTATAAACGATAAAATGTCTTTACTAAAGAATCAAATTTGGGTATGAAAACGGCTGTTGCTTTATTTTACCATGACTGCGATTAGACTTTTCAATTATTATAGCGTTCTTCAGGCTTACTTGCGAAAGGCATTTTATCCATCATGGAATAGAGTTTTTTTTTTAATATTAACCTGATGACCATCAAATCTTTTACAAAATCAATACTTAAGTCCATTGTAAGTCAATTTAGAATAATTAAGAAGCATTTTATATACAAATTTTGCCCCATATTCATAAAATGAGTTTAAAGTCTGTTTTATTTTAAATTTGTCGTATAAAATATTCTTAAAATAGTTTTCAAATCAATTTTTGTTTTTTATGAATATGAGGGTTAAACTTTAAGCAGCAAAATTTTCAGCCCTAATTAGTCGTTTATGTATATTGATTATGTTCTTAAAAAAAAACAGTTACAACTATTCTAAATGTATAATTAGTCGTTTTGAAAGGTTTACTTTGCTATTAGGTAGGTAAGAAAGGCGGTACCGAAGTACCAAACTCAGAGGCCACATACCCTTCCCTGAAAAGAAAGAGGAAGGGGAAGGACAGAATGAGAAAAAGAAAGAAGAACGAAATAGAAAAAGGATCGGAAATAGTATACAGAAAGAACACGGACGCCCAAAAAGAACCGGGCATCACCTAAGGAGCCAGCTAAGACGCATATCTTAGCTGACGCAATATCATCTAGGTCATCAAAAGAGCTCCGGCCTAGCAACCTGAGGCTGCGCCCATAAAGAGCCGGGCAGTGACGAGGATATGTTCCACAGTCTTTGGCTCCCCTGTAACGGCGCAAACTCGGCAGAGAATAGGGGAGCCTGCTTCCCAAATCACAGTCCTTGCCATCAGAGTGCAGTGCCCAGTCACAAAGCGTATCAGAATCCTAAGAGATTCCCTCCTCTGATTGAGGATCCATTCCGTCCTAGAGCGGTCAAGTCGCGGCCACAGCAGCCTGGAAACCATACAGTCTCCTCTGCTCGTCGATGATTCCTCTACTCTACGACGGGCCCAGCTATCAATCAAGCTTTCATAGTTTCACAGATGCATCCGCCTGTTCTATGCCCCTAACCGCAGCCACTCTTGCCAGTTTATCTGCAATCTCATAAGCCAGCTTGCCTTGGAACCCAGCACACATCCAGGAACGAAGTGAGGGTACTCCTGCACAATGCAACCAGCCTTGAGCTTACATGGCGAACAGTCAGCGCCCTAATAGCTGCCTGACTGTTCATGTAAAAGACCACACTATCCCCTTTATCAGCCAAGTCGCGAGCCAATGCTCAGCTGCTCTAAGGATAGCGAAGATCCCGGCCTGAAAAACGCTGCATTCTTCCGGGAGTCTAAAGGACAGTTTAATGTCACTGTCCGCAAGGTAGACCCCACAACAGTGCCCTCCACGGTCTTAGATCCATCTGTAAAGATGGCGTGGGCATTCAAAAGTCTATCTACATCCTGACTAGACTCTCTATCCGGAAAAACTGCCACAGGTCACATGCTAAAGTCGCATTCCCTGACCCTATAGTCCGTAGTGCCAGTACGGGTAAAATGTTAGCACTCCTAAAATGGCAGACTGTCCATAATCCACAGCCTTGGCCAGGCCTCCTTGTAAGATCCTTAAGAAGATCCTAGCAGCCTTCCTTCTCTTCACAGCGACCTCAAGGGAGGTCAAGCCCAGGATAATATTCAGCGTTGCCTGAGGAGTACTTCTAAAGGCACCAGATATGCCCATAGCAACACACCTGTGCACCATATTCAGAAGCTTCCTCCGACTGGCATATTCCAAAGCTTTCCACCATACGATACAGCCATAGGTGAGTACAGGTATGACTATGGAGTCATAGATCCACTTCACCGTCACCGGGCGAAGACACCATCTCTTACCAATGTCACTTCTAACCGTATAGTAAATAGGCTTCTTTGCTATTAACTTTTAAACAATCATTTTTGTTTAAAGTCTATTTTTCTTTAAAAACAAAACTTAAATTTGATCAAAGAAACAAACTTTATATGTATGAAAATCATAAATAAAATGCTTTTTAATTATTATTGCCACTTACTTTAACTAATAGTGTTACAATATAAACTCATATCTAGATCCGCGCACATGAGTAGTGCCTCACCACCACATACTGAGAGTTATAGTTTTATTTTATTTATTTTTTTAACAACTGATGTTTAAAATATAACGAATGAATGGAGAAGACAACAGCCAACTACTTGAGCTGTTTTTAATGAGCGCACATTACGTTCATGTCATTAAAACATACAATAAAAGTATAGAATAGAAGCGATTATAGAATTAAATTCTGCTTTCCACTACTACTGCTGCTGCTGTTTCATACTGCAAAATACGCTTACAATGTCTAGTATTTATATTAGAAAACGAAGACTAAAAAAATTACATAAATTGTCACTGTGACATGTCAAAGTTTATATAAAACACGTAATAATATACACATACACAAATCCATATGTATGTACATACATACATACATACATACATACATACATACATACATACATACATACATACATACATACGAGTATCTATGTAAGTATTTAATAAAATGTGTCAATAGAAAATACATTTTCATGCTGATATTGCTTAAATAGGGAAGGAAGAAGTACGTACTATGGCACAGAGATGGGAATATTAAATAATAAATAATAATAAATTTATATCGAAGTTGAAAATTTGTTAAAAAAGCATTTATTAAAACTTAATAAAACCTTGTATTTATCAAAGTTTTGAAGTCAATTCATCAAGTTAACGTTTCATTTATCTGAAATCGATCCGTCTGTTTGGTTATTGGTTAAGCACTAGAGCTACCCGATCCATATGACATAATTATGCCCATATAACTTAAGCAATAAACAAAAGAAATTATTATTAGAGTTTCATAAGCAACACTTCTTACCAATAGCGAAATGAAAATGCTGGCGTCCACTGGTAGTCAGACAGTAAAGTAGTAGTACAGAGTATTTTCTACTAGAAGGACATAGTTCGTACAAAACGGTTCTTTTTATGCGAAAACTGTGACCATTTTAAAGAAAATCTGTACCTAATTTCATGTGTAAGTCATAGGCGTAATAAGTAATACGAAGTTTGGCCTTCATAAGTCTGAATTTGTTTTTTTTCTTCAATAACGAAAAGAAACAAGTAATAAGGAAACAGTGGGCTCGCTCAGTTCAAGGATAGTGAATACGTTTCTCACCAGAGGGTTTGGTCACCAAGCCAAAAAAAAAAAAACGTGTTTTAAAACGTGTTTTAAAAACGTGTTTTTATTAGTTCGTAGATTGTAGTTAAAATAAAATAAATTTTTTGTTTGATTTTAATTAAAAATCCTTTATTCAACACAGTTATGTGCACCACTGCTTATAATCTTTTTATAGGCAATAACAATTTTTATTCTTAATTACATTGTCTGTTTACAACTTTGTAAACAACAACAACTACACGACAGATCTTTCTTCCTAAAGATCTTTCAACCCGATCATAGTTATAACTTAGGTTCGATCACAAACTTTCCAATCAGAGGTTATCCACACTTAACTCCCTTTACTGAGTTAGCTCCAACTAAGCTGGTTTTTTTTTTTTACTTCACTTTTAGCTTCACGAGTTTACTCCTTGTAAACTCTCTTCATACCAATAACACATTCGCTGAGTTAACTTTACTTAAAAACTGATTATTGTTCGCATCGATGTGCTTTTTATATGGCTGAGTAAACAATACATCGAAAGCTCTGGAACCTCTCGGTAATTCAGGTAGATTCCATTAAAAGCGCGACATATCTCTTCTGTTTTGGTTACACAACGAACCCGAGAGGATCGCACAATTTAGTTCATATAGACTTAGTTCGTTTTAAACACTAAATGATTTAAATGATAATTATTTGAAGGTTAAAACAAAATTAATTCACTAAAATTGTGTTAATTATAAGCGTAACGTCTTCACCCATAATACAGGGTCCGCCAAATAATTTTTTCTTTTTGAAAATGCTATAAAAAAAAAACTACTGAATATTTTCTCAAATTTCTTTCACAATCTTTCCGGTTAATAATGGAAAATAATTTCATTCAAATGGCTGCCTCGGCTGGCCATGCAGTAGCCTACACGATCGGTCCAATTTGTAAGCACATTATCGATTGTGTGGAGCTGTATTTCACCAATGGCTTCACTAACATTGTCCTTTAAAGCGTAAATTGTCTTCGGCTTGTTGGCGTAACACTTATCTTTGACGGCACCCCAAAAATAATAGTCCAACGGTGTCAAATCGCAGCTCCGAAGTGGCCAAACGACATCAGCTCTGCGGCTGATAATGCGATCTTCAAAAACAGGGCGCAAAACATCGAGTGTAGCTTCGGCTGTGTGGCACGTAGCGCCGTCCTGTTGAAACCAAATGTTGCTAATATCCTCCTCTTCAATTTTTGTGAACAAAAATTCGTTCAACATGGCCCGATAACGATCGCCATCAACTGTAACGGCCACTCCTTGCTCATTTCCGAAGAAAAATGGTCCAATTATGCCTCTGTACTAAAATCCGTACCAAACAGTAACTCATCTTGGGTGTATCGGCTTTTCAATGTATGCGTGCGGGTTTTCTATGCCCCAAATGCGACAATTTTGCTTGCTTACATGCCCGCCAAGATCAAAATGAGCTTCATCTGAAAAGATGATTTTTGATTCTGCAACATTACCATGATTTTCAAAGTAATGTCGCAATATTTCCCAGCGTTGTTCAAGCGTATACACAACAATATTAGTTCAGCGGAAGGATAAAACTAATTATCTGTCAAATCAGACATGAGCTAAGTGTTACCATTCACGAAATAAGCACTAGTTGAAAAAAAACGTCAGATGGCGGACCCTTTAAATAACTCTGAATGGCACTAGACCTAGAAATTAAGGAGAAAGTATAAACAAAGTATTTTATTCCGACACCCAGAAGCAGACCTACATACATACATTTGTACTCAAAGGGTAGTATTTTAAAACTTTAATTTTGCAGATCTTCTAATGCCATGTTCACACAGTTGAATTACTTATACGAGTTACTGCATTTACATTGCATCTTTCTAATTGATTTTGACAGTTCGTCTACTTCATTCCCTTTTTGTTGTTGAATTTTTAAATTGCGTACAGTGTTTTGTTTCTTAGCTTTGATCTTAATTATTATCTAAAATTCTATCTTAGTTCCATTTTTTACAATTTTTCCCAATTTTGGCTTCTTTCAATATACAAATTTTGAGATAGTCTATAGCTCCTTTTATCCAGTGTGCTTTCTGCAATACCCGCTTTTTGGCTAATGTGGATAGATAACGAAGCTTAAATAGTTGTCGTTCTCCACACATACAAAATTCAATATTTAGTATGAATGGAAGGTGCTACTCCCACTTATACAATCTCGCACGGTTACTGACTGATGACGTGTCATGTTTACGACGTTATTTGAACCTAATTTAGAAACTTTCCTATTACCCTTCTCAAGATATACAAAAATGAATATCTATTTACTTTGTATGGAAAGTAATACACCCACTTGTCTAATTCCGCTAACATTTTGACTGATGATTTGTATTGACTACGAAAGATTCAGATTAAGCTTTTGCTTTGACTGTTCTCAAGAGATATAAAGAACACAATAATAGTTTGTATGTAAAGTATCACGCCCACTTGTCCAATTTCGTTCTTTCTTTGATTGATGATTTGTATTGACCATGAAGTCAATTCTGAAACTTTGGCTATAACCGTTCTCAAGATATACTAAAATAAATATTTACTTTGTAGCAGAGGTATTACTTGCCTAATTCCGCCCACTTTCAGGCTGATGATTTATATAGACTCAGTCTGTTACCATTTTGAAGATATAGACAAATAAATATTAACTTTGTATGGGCGTGGCACCGCCCAGTTTGAATTTTTTAAATTTATATACCCTATAGTTCCTTGCCGATATAAGGAGAGATACTGTAAAAATTTCGAGGAAATCAGTTCAGCCGTTTAGCTGTCTATAAGGCACAAACAAACAAATATACATATCGAGCCATAACCGCCATGATTATCGGTTTTCGTTTTTTGATAAAAATCGATAGTATTCGATCATTCCCACCTGCATACAAAATTTTGTAGCTCTAAAATGTACCTTCGTGATTTCACAGCAAAAACAAAAGAGTCTTATGTACTACTCTAGAACAAAAAATATTGAAAAAAAACTTTCTCCTGAAAAATTTGTTTTTTGTCGCTAACGTCTTTTTGGCGGTTATGGCTCGATATGTACGTATATACATAAAAATTTTGTTTGTTTTTTTTTCTGCTCAGCAGCTGGTGGTGTCAAAAAACTGGTAAAAATTTAGAAATCACATGGACTTTGTTTTAAAGGTAATTCACACGGTAATTGAAATTGAATTACTTACAATTATAGTGATTCACTCTCAAAACTTTGTATGGGGAATTATGTAATTCGGCTCATAATTAAGATTTAAATTTAGCGAATTACGAAAAAACGTCATGTTAAAATGGCGTAAAAATCCATAAATTCATGTGAGTCGAAGGTATTATGTGATTGTGTCTTGTGAATTTAATTTTTTTTCATTCGTTTTTGATTTTTATGTAATTTTGTTAATAGAAGCCTTGATAGGCTTATACGGAAAAAGCGCTAGTTTGTCAGTATAAGGTTGATAGTTTTAGTTCATAACGAAGACTCTGAATTATTTTCTTTTCTTTCAGTATTAACAAACCTTTTTACCAAAAAAAAAATTAATAAATCTTTAATGCATTAAGATTATAATGAACCTACTGGCTGTAATATAAGGACTTACTAAGGGCTCTTAGTTTATTTTTTCGTCACGCTTTTATAAGTATAAATACGTATATACGTATGTACGTACGTGAAAAACAATGGAAAGCCGAAACAGCAAGTATAGTTTTTATTGTCAATTTAAAATAACAAAATAATTATACACTGTCAAAAAAAAAGCCTATAACGACTCATTAAATAATTATGTACGAGGGCGGATTGATATTGAAGCTACCTAAGTAGTTTCGGTAATCACTTCTTCGTTTGAGATGCATTTTTTTTCTGCGAGCCATTTTTTCAAGTTTGGAAACAGATAAAAGTCACTAGGGGCTAAATCTGGACTATAAAGTGGATGATCAACCAATTCGAAGTGGATTTCTCGTAGTTTTAGCATCGTATCTAATGTTGTGTGAACCGGTGGATTGTCTTGAAGAAAGAGCACTTTTTTCTTGTTTAAATGTGGTCGTTATTCCTTGATTGCATCAACCAATTGATCCAATAATGCACGATAATACTTTCCTGTGATTGTGGATCCCTTTTCAAGATAATCGATGAGCAATATTCCGTGTGCATCCCAAAATACAGTGGCCATAACCTTGCCAGCCGATTTCGCTGTCTTCGCCTTCTTCGGAGCATTTCCACCAGCTCCCACCCATTGCTTCGATTGATTTTTGGTTTCAGGTGTGTAGTGGTGTACCCACGTTTCATCAACAGCTATTAATCTACGCCAAAAATCTGCAGGATTATGCTTTATCATGTCCAAACACCGCTGTAAAGTGATCTGTCGAACTCGTTTTTATTCAACACTGAGCAAACGCAGCACCCATCTTGCCGATAGCGTTTTCATATGCAAATGTTCATGCAAAATGTTGAACACACGTTCATATGATATGTTTACCATTTCAGCAATCTCACGTATTTTGACCCGGCGATCATTCATAACGATATCGAGGATTTTCTTGATATTTTCTTCAGCAACCATCTCTTTTGGCCTTCCTGTTGATGGTATTGTTGCAGTGCTTGTTCGGCCCCGTTTAAATTCAGCAATCCAATATTTTACCATATAATCTGACGGAGCAGATTCACCGTAATGTTTATCAAGCTTTTCTTTTGTCTCTTTTGCCGTTTTGCATTTCAAATGATAGCGTTTCCATTTTCCAAGAAACACAAAATTTGCTTACTTCAAACGACTACAATAAATAAACTAATCGATGAATTTGGCTAAAATTTTAACAGCTGACGTTTGACAGAAAGTTTTTGCGTTTGTGCTGCCATCTAGCGCTAGGTAGCTTCAATGTCAATCCGCCCTCGTATACGCATACATATTTATATGTATGTATTTCTGTATGAACGTGAGAGTCCTTAATAACGTTTTGCCCCTCTTAAATCTAGTATTGTTGGTATAGTGGACTTGATACTGATTTAATAAATACACAAGTATGTAATAAATACATAAGTATACATAAGTATGTACCTAAAAACACTTTAAACTTATATGTCAAATAAAATAATTTATTTTAAGTTTTATTAGTAATTAAAATGAACTCACATTGTTGAATATTTATTACATATAGACACATATATACATAAATATTAAGGAGATCAATTACTCGACTCAAAAATCGGTTTTCAAAGAAATAGAAAAGTTTCAAATTTAATAATAACGGTTTTCGGTTAATCGGTTTTTTTATTCAAATAAAATTCTTCTCAATTCTTGTTTCATTAGCAAATAAAGTTAATAAATTGGTGGTCCCATGTTGTAGTTTTTAGCAACTAAGTATGTTAGAACAACATTCGTCTTTTTTTAGGGTTTTAACGAACATTTCTTCCACGACAACCCAACGTTCTAATATTACATCCAGTGATTAATTTTTTACAGCGTATTTTGTAAGAGTCTTATTTGCTGACGCCTAGAGACTGCGTGGTAATTTAGCTTCCCGTGACTTTTCCTTGTTTTCAAATTAAAATAAGTGACTGGGTGGTAAGAGTCTTATGTCAAACGAAAAGGTCATCATCATTGAAACAAATGCCTATTTTGAGTGCTCGTGTTGAGATATGCTTCCTCTTTCTTCAAAAACTCGATTTAAAAAATTTTATTTTAATTTTTACTATTTTGTATTCACAGTAACCGACAACTCTAATTAAATAAACAAATTTTTTACTTAATAAATGAAATAAATTTGTAATTAAATTTCTCAAAAGTTTTTTTTCTCGAGAATATACCATATTTTTAAAAAATATTTTTTATGAATCCTATTGAATTGTATAGAATCCTATTTTAAAGCAAAATATTCTTTTAAACAAATATTTTCTTAGGAAATCTATTGTTAAAAAGTTTTCAAGCAATTTATTAGAAGTAAATTTAATATAGAAAATTTCTAACACTTTTTATTATTAAAAGTTTATTTGTTTTTTCTATTCAAAACAAAGATAAACTTTAATAAAAAGTTTTGTCAAAACTTCTTTTGAATATAAATGGCTCGATTGCATACGAATATAGAAGATATTCAATTTAATTTATTAGAAAAGAAGACAAACAATTTTACATAAAAATATCATTTCTTCTCTTTGGTTTAAATGAAAAATTAAGAAATGAAATTTACTTATCGATATAATAAAGTGCATTATTGGATATTCAATTTGTTTTATATTTAAGTACATTTTCGATACTCTTTCGATGAGGGCGGTCCTATAATTTGCCGACATAACAAAGAAAATGTAACAAATTTGAGAAAATTTTTTCTTAAATTCTCACAACACAATCTACTTTTGATCGATAAACTATTCTTAGTGAAAAGAAATAGGTTGTAGTAGGGAGTGGCAGCCTCGCCACTCACAATTGAGCACTCTTAGCGGCCCGTTGTGATACCACATAAGTCGTTGTCCCCGTTCTGTTCACCAGAGTTCTGGTATTCAAACAGAGCCACCGCATAGAAGCACTTCCCTAGGTTATATCGGAAACCAACCCGACAGTCTAATGAACCTGGCTTTGAACCTAATATCAAGGATGTATAATTAAGCCATCATCGAGAAAGATAGAGAGCCCGAGTGTGAGAAGTTTTCACCGTGTGAGAGGCGGAAATTGGCAGTCAATTCGTAGCCACGATAAAAATCATTTGCAGGTAAGTGCAGCCTTTGTGCATGTCTACCCACGACGCAATGGCCCATGAGGATGGATACAACAGAGGAGATGTTTCGACGGTCCAGTTTGAACAATTAATTGGTACACTTCATATTTAGTTAGGTCCAGGTGAGTCTGGCGATTAAGCAAGAGTAAGTAAGTGGTACCACTCACCCTCACGTAAAGATGAATGTGCGGAAGAAGTGTGCTCGTCCTAGCAAGCACATCAGCAGCACAGTTACCTGACGATGTCTCTGTCGATGTCGCTATATATAGATATCTATATATATCACCCTTTTTATGGATTGGCGTTACATTGGCAATCTTCCAGAATGATGGAAAAATACCCGCACGATTAGACGCATTGAAAAGATTAGCCAATGGACGCGCAAGCGTCGAAGAGCACTGCTTCAAGACCAGCGCTGGAATGCTATCCGGCCCAGAAGACTTTTTAACGTCGAGAACTTTTTTACCGCACGGGCTCGAAAGAATACTCGTACACTAGGCATTAATTAGATTTTCAACTTTTATCCTGCCATGATGTTTACATATATTAGTTTTTTTTACGTTTTTCCGTTTCATAGTTATGGGGTGGCATAGGGGTGGCGTGGTGTAGTGGTTGGAGCGCACACATAACAACACAAACGAGCCAGTTTCGAGCCCCAGCAGAGGACATGACAAATGTTTAAAAATAAAAAAAAGCTTCAACTTCTTCCCTCCAGACAACTCCATCTAAAAAAAATAATAATAAAAAAAGCCCTCCTAACTCTTTTCGTATACCTCTGGCGATGATGACAAACATCAGACGAATGATCAGGAAAAACACGGCACCTACTGGGAAAAAATTACAATACTAAAGTAAAGATCACCACCAATTAGCAAGGATGTTCACCACTACACAAAAAAATCATATGGAGGAAGCTACAGCGGATTAATCATCTACTTTGCTTTGTGGAAAAACAAATCATAGTTATTTAACAAGTGATTTTTTTTTTTGAAATTTTTTTGCGAAATTAAATCAACTAAAGCTAATGGCATTATGATAAATTCGTTTTTATAGTTTCATGATTTGTTTATATGAATACCAAATATGCTTTAATATATTTTTTGTAAAATTATATATCAGATAATTTGAATGCATTTTCTTTAATTTACTTCTCTATGTATTCTGTGTAATAATTTTGTGCGTAGATAAATCCAACCCATTTTTAGGTTCAATATCAGTCGCATAAAAATCCAATGGATTTGGTTTATATTTTTTCCCATTTTTCTTAAGAATATAAATGCAGCATTATTATGTATTTTCCAAGGCCATACGATATGCTGATAAAAGAAAAATGGCCACAAATAACGGCGCGATATAATTACAATGAAAAATGGAAAAAAGTTATAAGTATTAAATTAATTTTACATTAATTAATATTAAAAATTTATTAAGTTATGGTCTTCGGTGTAAAAAGTAAGTCAGATGAAAACATTAGTATTATAAGCTGCATAAATAGCGAATTCATGAGAACATAAATTCCATATAAAAACTCGTACATGTGCATTATGAATTAATTACAGTTTTTACTTTTTAATGTATAATTCGCGATATAAGCTTATTTTACTTTCGAAGTATTAACAAACAAGAAATGGCAACTATTAAGAATTAATCCATGAAAGACTTTTAAAAGGAAAAAATCGGAAAACGGAAATTAAAATGAATAAAAATGAATTTTGATGGCTTAATTATAGTACTGAGTTGTATTGTTATAAAAAAGGAAGGAAGTTACTGACAGTCCTGTCCGTATATGTTTTTAGCCTACGTATGATACACTTCCTATATAAGAGCAAGTGTTTCAAAAGCGTTAAAAAAATATATCGCTAAATATTTACATATTCTGAGAGTTTAGCTAATATTATTATAGAAGTTATATATGTACATATATATATGTATGTAGAAATTCGCAGTTTGTGATCAGCTCATATGTTGCTCTACCTAAAAGGTCTTCTTTGCATCACCCATATAATCTACAAAAATCGGTATGGCTGTTCTCCTATTTACAGCATTTATGTAGCAGTGGCCCATAATGAGGTCTTTAGTTAGCTCTAGCTGCGACTTGCTTGTGGAAAGTAGGAAAGAGGACCTTTAATCAGCGAACACCGGCTAAAAGCAACTTGAAACCCTACATCTAGGCTCATTGTACCAGAATTGACAAGTTCTCCTAACGAAATACCCTTCGAGTTCGCCAATGTAGTGGTATAACGGAGGCATTAGGGAGTACTTGGTCCGTAGGTCCGCTGGCTTCGAGCCATGCCAGGTCCAGCCATCTCGTACCTAACAATACCGCAGTGACAGGGTACTCAGTAAATTCATGGAATTACATGCGTTCCATGCATTTAGGATGAGCTTAGATTTAAAAGCATGCCTTCTTAATTGCAAGTATTTCAGCCTGGAAAAATTTGCCATTTAACTTATGTGAGCACTTAAGGTCGAGCTTTGCGCAGCAGGCGAAGCACCCGTTACCTCTCTTTATCGTGTAACTGTGTAGACCAGACAGCCATGAGTTGGATTTCCCCAGTTCCAGTATTGTATTCAGGCCAGCTGTGGTGTGCTTCTAGACGCCCTCATTTTAAGAATCGATGTGGCTTGTTACGTAAGTTAATACTTTCTTTTGAAAGATCTCAGTCCTAGCCTAGTTAGATTATATTCTGGGGGATTCTGCTCTATATATTATGCCTATAAAATATTGGGTGAAAGAATTTAAGAGAGGTGATACAAGCTATGGATTCTGTTTCTTAGGGTACGCGGACGGTAAATTTTTATTAATTATCTTCAAGAAGAAACAATAATCAACGGCAATTGGCCAACTTATTGCAGTTTTTAAGCAATCAAATCAAAGAATAAAAAGCCGCTATTGGGGTAAAAAAGTTTTGTTTAATGGCGTTGGCCAAAATCAAGATTTGCCAACAATGAAAATGTGGAGTCTTTGCTTGATATCTATTTGAAAGAGCCATACAGTTCTTACTAAGAAAGAGGTTGACGAACCTATTGAATGTCGCTGGGAAAAGCGTATCGAGATAAGAGAAAAATTTACATAAATTTGTTGAGTTTTCTAATTTTAGGGCCGCCCTCGTAATAGCATCTTTAATTAATAACAGTCTTTAAAACTTTACAAAACTTCATTAAATACACTGCTGTTTAAGCTTCTAAGCTCTGCGTATGTAATAGATATTCCAAGAAGTATAAAAGTAACTGCTTCTAAAATCCTATTAATACCTTTATTTCCTACCCCATTGTTTCCTCCTCCCATATGTTTGCTCTGTATAAAAGCATTAATTGATGACCATGGAAACTAAAAAAAAGAAACAAAAATTGACTTACTGGTACCTTGAGAAAATTTATTGACTCATTAAGGGTACCTTTAAAAACCGAATTACATATTCATTGTGTGGCTAGTAAAATTGTATTCAATTACTCTAAAGTTGCACGTGATTCAATGCCAAGGAAAGAAAAAAATTTTGCTCGTAAAATCGTTTAAGAAAAAACATATACACTCTGGCCTTCTTAAATAAGGTAAAGGAAATTCAAGTTTCTCAAATTCTCCAAAATATGATACCTTTAAGGCAACAGTACAAATGAATTTGTAGGCTAGGCCGGAGAGCCTACGTTAAATAGTTTGTGATCACGATATCTTTTCTTGCGAACTGGCTAACGATTCTTTGAATATCAGGTAGAGTTGTGAGTAACTGATATATTATATCAGTATTATATCACCGATATTTATCATATCGGTGCTGATCCTCTAATATCGATTATCAGCAAATGCAGTGGTGTTATTGTTTGGTTAACTCTTTCCTCATGCCGACATTAAGCGATTAATTTTATACAGGAGCGATATTGACTATTATTTTCGAGGAGTAAAACACTGCTTATTAATGCGATTGACTTTTTCCCGTTACTTCTCTTGGGAGCAAATAGCTTCCACAGGGCGTCTTGTCTTGTTGCAGTGCTGTAATCAGTTTTTGTAGCAATTCAGTGTCGCCATCTGTCGTTGCCCAGAAGCAACGCCCTCTGCGTATTTAGTGTTTAGTGGTGAAGAATTTTGCTGCTTATCATAGATTCTTAACTTTTTTCCTTTCCGTTTTTCTGCAAGAGATGGCGTTGCCCTAAATGCTTGTTGATGTTATCCATTTTCTTTTTCGTGTCTCGGACACCGTGGGGTATGCCAGTGTGTTGAGACTCACGTTAACCTGTGTCTTACTTTTGGCCATAAATGAAAAAGCCTAGAGCTGTGCAACTTGAAGGCGAGTTGTTGTGTTAAATAGAGGCAGCTGCCACAGCTAAGAACTGAAGCCGAAAAGTTGGGTGTTTTGTTTAACGTTCACTGCTGTAGTTGTTGTGATACAGACAATTAGTAAACAGCCTGTGAACTGTTGTCACCGTCCATCGAATACTTCGGTGGCCTATTGTAGCTCTCGTTATAGAGACTAGAAGAAACATCTTTATTAGCGAAATCGGCTGATTTTTACAGTCAGCGTTAGTGTGACTTTGCTTGTTTGTTACTTTGACTAATGACGAACTTATTTACTTTTCAGGTATCCCAAGGGTGTAACTGTTTTTTGGTCCAAACTGAACTATAAATTTTACTTTTCGCCACAATCACGTGACGTCAGCATTTTTTCAAACCTAAACTAGGCTACTCTTGCAATCACCGGCTCATTTAAAGGTGTCATTAACATTTACTACGTGGTCTCTGTCCTCACGGAAAACTGCCTACTGGGAAAAAATGCCCGTCGGCTAATAGCCGCTTTACACGATTTCTTTAGAAGTTACGAGTCGGAGAAAGAGGAAGAGACTGACCTTCAGTTAATATGTCACTGAGCAGCACTTGCGCTAATGCGTCGGAGAATGCATAAAAGAATGAGGTCGGGGGGCTCGGCCCAACACAATGGGTCTGATGTAATGGCCTAAGTGGGAACCTCACGTGACTACCTAACTAAACCTAAAGGTGTCATTCCCATTTCTTATCCAAATAAGAATGTTTGAGATGAGTTAAATAAAGTCCCTATAATCTTGTTTTTTAAATATGAATTTTGTAAGTGAATGCCACGCCCACTTCTCTTAAATGAAGTTTCAGTTGTGATTCAATTTTAACTCATCCTCTAAAGCTTTCTCACTTTATTTAAATGCACTCGAGTATTGTTGTTGACACCCCATTACTTTTGTGAACTTTATTAATTTTCTTAAGAAAGCGCGCTAACGAAATGTGAAGGAATGTTAACAGGATGGTGGAGTGCAATAGAATAGTAGGTAATGAATGAATGAATTAATAAACAAACGAACGTAAAACGTATTTGCCATTGAAAATCAACATAAATGAAATCAATAAAAATAAATATCCTTTGAAAAGCCTAAAAGAGTCTTATGGCAATCTGTAAAAGACAAGGATTACGTGCTAACATATAACAATACACCTCCATCAACCAACAAACTTGCTATTCATCTTTTCCAGGCAATCAACTGTTTCTTATGACTGTCATGTACTCGAGAATTTACCTGAGAAAACAATGTCAAAAACAATTTTTCTTTATCAAGAGCAGCTGTTACTGCTGCTGTTGCTTGTGCAAAGGTGACGTTAAAGGCACCAACCATTACTGACAAACACCGTCATTAGGAAGAGAAATGCATTCTATTCTATTGGTTCGTTCATTTATTCACCTTTTTTTTACACGTTCATCTTTAGTTGCCGGCGGTTCGTTGTTGCATCTTAATTCATTACAGCATTCGTGGCTCTTCTGCGAATATTTCATAAGGTAAAAACTTGAAAAATTGCAAAAACAACGCAATACTTGTAAAACTAAAGCGATAAAATTGAAAGCACATACAATACGAGTATTTTTAAAAATGTAGTGTTTTATTCGAAGATAGATAGATAATAGACCTATTGTTGTACACGTAGTACTACAACTTTAATTAAATTATTTTTAATTTAAACTGAAAGTGGTTTTTAAAATGTATCACTACTCTCACTCACTCACTTAATTTGAAAATTGTAAAGGGTGGTCTAACAAAAACGCACGATGTTAATTATCTTAATATTTCTTATTATGATAAAAGGATCTATTACAATTATGTGTGGAACAAAATAACGGGCAAATAATCGCCACGGCTTCGGTGGCATACCTCTAGCCGTCGATCCATATTTTCAAAGACTCTGAGACACAATTGATATTCAGATATCGTTAATGTGCCCAACTATCTCATCCTTTAGCTCTTGAATTGTTCTTGGCTTATTGGCTTTTTCTTTTAAATATTCCCAAAGGACAAAGTCCAACGGTGTCAAATCATATGATCGTGGCGGACAATTAACACCGCCACAACATGAGATAACACGGCCATTGAAATTCTCGAGCAAAAGGGCCATTGTTTCATTGGCACCATCCTAGTGGAACTAGGATCATCTTCCGTTATCATTTCACTATAGCGAACACCATTTACGGTAAGCGAATTGCCTGGCCAACCTCATTTTCGAAGAAGTACGGCCCGATGACGCCGCCAGCTCATAAGCCGCACTAGACTGTCACTCTTTCTGGTTGCAGAGGTTATTGATTTTCTTGTTAAAGTCACCATTCACTTCTATATGTTCAATTAACCATTCCCCGTATTGATGCTGCTTGAAATGGTCAGTAGGCTTCAGCTCTTGAGTCAATTGAAGCTTGTAAGTATGTAAACTGAAATCTTTATTTAAAATTCGCACCAGTGATGTTCGTGAGTTGATCAAGAGTTGGGCGCGACGACGAGTCGAGGTTGACGACTCTTCTGCCTATCCCGAACAACAGCATTGCTTTCCTCAGTACAAACTGGGTGGGCATGCACAATTGTGTCCACATTTCCTACAGATCCGGTTTGCTGAAATTTGTGCACAATTATGAAGATTGTGGACACATTTGGTCGATTATGCTGACCATTAAATCACAAAGTGCACGAAATGCATTCTGATTTGAACGACCGTTTTCGCAAATGTCTTCAACAATTTTAACACGCTGCTCAATTGTGTACCTCTCCATGGCTGAATTTGTAAAACGCTGAATCAAAGAAATGTCAAATTAAGTTAAGGCAAAAACTTAACTTTAAGGTGTTACTAACAATTAACATCGTGCATTATGCACCAGGCGTGAAAAAAGCTACTGAAGCACTACTTCACAGTTATCTAATGAAACAGTTAGCAAAACCTAGGCATTTAATTAAACTTGGCATGCTTTTCCTTGGCCTGACATCCTATAGAATTTTATAGCTCTTTTGAGCAAATCGGAATCATCATTGACGCCTTTTAACAGTATCTTAAGCAATAACTTTTTCAAGGCAAAATTAGGGCTTCGAAAAACACTGTGTGTCGTCAAAAGCTAAAACTATGATTTATCAAAAACAGTGTCTTAAATCTTTTCAAATGTTGATAAGCTTGTTGTACCAGAGCGAAGTTTTGTCATATAAAAAACTTCTTAAGTTTTAGAATGAAGTTAGTTCTAGTTTTCTTTATTTGATAGCACATATTATAAAGTTCCAAAAACCGAAATGATAATCTATTTTGATATATATTTTTTTAATACTCCTCCAGCTTGGTAAATTTCAAACTTTTATTTAAATAAGTGCGTTTTTCAATACAGTCAAAAATAAGAACAATAAACAAAATTTAAACATTCTTTTTTTGTCTACTTTGCTTATAAAGGGTCCGCCAAATAAATTTGTTTTGAAAATGCTATAAAAAAAACTACTGAATATTTTCTCAAATTTCTTTTTTTATTTGAAAGTACAATCCTTCCGGTTAATAATGGAAATTAATTTCATTCAAATGGCTGCCTCGGCTGGCCATGCAGTAGCCTACGCGATCGGTCAAATTTTTAAGCACATTATCGATTGTGTGCAGTGCAATGGCCTCACGAATATTGCCCTTTAAAGCATCCATTGTCTCTGGCGTGTTGGCGTAACACTTATCTTTGACGGCAACCCACAAATAATAGTCCAACGGTGTCAAATCGCAGCTCCGAGGTGGCCAAACGACATCAGCTCTGCGGCTGATAATGTGATCTTCAAAAACAGGGCGCAAAACACCGAGTGTAGCTTCGGCTGTGTGGCACGTAGCGCCGTCCTGTTGACATCAAATGTTGCTAATATACTCTTCTTCAATTTTTGTGAACAAAAATTCGTTCAACATGGCCCGATAACTGTAACGGCCACTCCTTGCTCATTTTCGAAGAAAAATGGCCCAATTATGCCTCTGGACCCAAATCCGCACCAAACAGTGACTCGTCTTGGGTGTATCGGCTTTTAATGTTGCGTGCGGGTTTTCTGTGCCCCAAATGCGACAAATTTGCTTGTTTACATACCCGCCAAGATCAAAATGAGCTTCATCTGAAAAATTGATTTTTTTGGCAAAATCGGCATCTTCTGCAAGTCGATCGATCAAAGTAATATCGCAATATTTCCCAGCGTTTTTCAAGCGTATACATAACCATATTCGTTCAGCAGAAGGATAAAACTAATTAAAATCAAATCAGACATGAGCTAAGTGTTACCATTTACGAAATAAGCATTAGTTGAAAAAAAACGTTAGATGGCGGACCCGATAATATTGTAAACAATTTCAAAAACCAAACTTTTAAAATTTCTTTATTTAGTATTTCTTATTATAAGTTAATTAATATTAGCGCCCTCTAGCGACAATGTAGAAAAGTAACCGAAAAAAATTAGTATTTTATTCAGGTTTATTACCTTTCAGAAAATATATACGTACATATATTATCAAAATCCGTGATGAGTGATTTTTTGATTTTTATCGCACTGTGCGGTACCATGATCGTTTTCGATTGCGCGATATACCTTCGAAGCTTCTCTGTCATGATCTGCTTTAAGTCGCGGAATATATTTTCTTTGTCTATTCTGAAAATGATTACGAAAGGGAATAGCTTCAATTGTAGTTGGTAACTGGTATAAGGCTGGAAAATTTCAGCCAACTGATGATAAGAGTTCATTTACACATTTGGTCATATTGCAAATTATATAAAGCTAAGACTACGTTGGACCTAGATGTTCAAAATTAATAGGCCACTGGTAACAAAAATAAATGAATTTTTATTTCAAAATCATACAAAAATATCTTGAGTTTCAGTAAAGCCAAGAAGCATTCGAGGTAAGAGGTGAAATATTGACGTAATTCTGAGTTTTCAAATATTAATAACTGTAGCAAATCGGGTTAAAATGAGTCCACTCTTGATCCACTTACTTCGATACAAAACATAACTTTAATTTTTAAATTCTTAAGAAAATTTAAATTAAAACACACAAACCATTGATTTGTCAATAATTTTTTTTAAATTGTTATTGTTTTATTTTATTAGGAAAATCTTAAAATAGTATCTAAATAAATTTTCTTGTTAAGCTTTCTTTAATAGCCAAAGCCAATACTGTGTCCTTAGGATATAACTTATTTCTCTACAAAAAACAAAAACAAAAAAAATCAACCCAACTACTATAGTTTTTTTTCTTCGCAGCATAGTGTACACCCTTATGCGTAAATCATATTGCATCTTTTGAGACTTTTTAACTTAATCAGAAAAACTATCACTCCAATAGGTTGTCTGTAGCGGAGCTACGGCTTTAAATAGATCTGTACCAATAGTGAAGGAATTTGTTTCAGATTTACGACTTTTACTTGTTTCCATGGCAGGGCAGCCACCTTGTTTGTGGCGTTCTAGGCGACCAGCGGAAGCGAAACTTCGACCGCATTTCTTACAGGCAAGCCAAACATCTCTTTCTCTATGCACTTCGGCTATATGGCGTTTTAACTCTGAACTGCTACCGAAACGTTTTGAGCACTGGACACATTTCTTAATATTTTTTCTTTCTTCCTTATGTTTTTCCAAATGTGTACGATAAGCGCCTTTTATTTTAAACTTTTTACCACAGACTTCGCAAGTAATCGGGTTACCTTTATCGTAAATATGTTGTCTACGGTGCATAACCAAGGACTGTTTGCGTGTAAAAATTTGATCACATTCGTCGCAGGCGAAATTCTCGGGTGAGGAATTATCGGAACGTTTGCGTTTATTTTTAATGGGATCACCGTCGTCTTCATCTTCATCGGACGATTGATAATCGGAGCGACTTTTATTTTTAATTCTCTTACCGTCTGTGGGTGTTACTACCGCTGACTTGCGCCTCTTGCGACCGCGTGGCTTTTTCTTTTTGCTATCACTATCAGAGGATTCGGACTCTTCGCTGGGCGTGACACTTGCTATATCGGATACTTTAAACTCTTCATCATTTGCTGGCTCTTCATCCGTAGGTGGATCGGAATCGAGAGGTGCATCAATAACCACATAACCGGCTGGTCTGCGTATTTTGTTTTTGTGTCGAGATAACTTTTTCCTCAGCTCTTTCTCTGTCGTTTCACATTGATTTTTCAGCTGTATGGCAATGACCACATTATCGTAGCAGGTGTTACAAATGTACTGGGGTAGAAAATCTTTTATGACTATCGATACCGATGGACAGATAGTCATTAGCATATCGGCTACAGTTTGATTTTCGACTTTTTTAAAAATACTGACAAGATTTTCTTTTGCACAGCAAACGCGACATTGATTTTCATCAACTTCTTCTTCTTTACGCTGAGCAGCACGACTTGAGCTAGTGGGTTCTTCAGATTCGCTACCTATCTCTTCCACTTCAGCTTCACTTTTATTTTCCTCTTCGTTGCCGTTGTCTTCGTTTTGATTTGTCGGTTCATCAGCTATGGTTTCTACTTCTTTGTCTTCATCATTGTGTTTTTCAGCTTCTGCTAATTTTTCCTTGGGTATGGTATCTTCTGGCACTATAACTTCATCGGGTATAATTTCTTCTTCTTCCACCTCTTCAACTTCTTCATCATCGATTTCATCATCTTCTTCAATTTCTTCTACTTCCTCCTCTTCTTCCTCCACTTCAGCATCTTCTTCAGGTTCGACTTCATCTTCAGCTTCGTTATCTTGTTCCGTTTGCTCTCCTCGCTGCTTTTGTTTATCTTCATCATTTTTATCTTTCTCTTCGCCGGCATTCACTTGTGTCGGTGGCTCGATTTCTGATTGTGTGGTGTTCTCTTTCGGTTCACTTTCTTCTTGCAACAGGTTCTGATATTCCGATTTATTAGATTTTTCTTGTGATTCATGTTGCAGTGTTGAAAGTAATTCGGTTGGCTTTTCCATCGATGTGTACTGAAGAATGTTTGAGGTTTCTGTCAGTTTCACATTTAAATCTTCAAGGACTGCGCTCTGTAATGGAACGTATTGGAGAAATTTAGTTTGAATTTCAATGATAATTTTAAGGGTTCTCGTATGTACTACAGGAAATAAGAAATTTTGTGCAATTTTTCTAAAATTGATTTGGAATCTTGAAAAAAATGAGTTCCTACGCGATTATAATTAACTACGCTTGAGAAAGACTTTACCAGAGTTTTTTTTTGGAATATAATTTAATTGTATAACGATCGAGTGAAATACATATATAGTACAAATTTGAATTCGTTATTCCATTAAGGTCAATCAAATAATCAATTGAAAGCCATCATAGAAATTTAAACCCATTCTTCTATTTGTTATCATCTATCGAACAAACTCAACTCGATTCTGAATTCAATGACTATGACGGAGGCTTAATTGAAGCAGTGTAGGGTTATGTTGCAACTAATGCTGTCTATACAACATAGGATATTGAATTAGATGCGAGATCAAATGACTCTTTTTGAAGTTACTTAAGCCTCCCCTATGAACCTTATCCTGTGAGTCGAAATATAGTCGCACTCACAAAGTATGTATTATAGTCTTAACAATTATCGTACAGAATCTACAGTTTTGGGATTTCTTTTGCTAAACAATAGCAACATTCTGGATCTACCGGGAAAAAAGAAGACAAATTTTTTTCTTCCAGACGAGGTATTCTTCCAAAGTAGATACCCTTGGATTTCCCGCAGGCACACCGAAAAATGGCTTAAGCCTAATAAAAATTCGTCGAACTCCTATATTCGCCAAACAGTTAGCTAATTCGCTTTCAGAGTGGCGCTCACGTCACCAAATTTAATAAGAGTTGTGAAATAGCTTTGAGCATACTTCGCAGGATGACAAAGCTTTTAAGGCTGCTCGACTGTCTGACATCACATAAATACTCAAACTCTTCGATTTCATTTTTAGATAAGTGAAGATGACGTAAATTTCGGCCTGGAAAATCGTAAGGTATTTTCCCATAGCCAATGCCCTTTGAAAATTTGGACCAACCACTATAGGTTATTGTTCTATCTTTCAGCAAGCGGCTTCGATTATCGATTGCGCTGTAGGAGACATTAAAAATAATCTGAGATAAAGTGATAAGTGCTTAGGCAATTAAGATTGAAGTCATAATTGTTAATTTGCCGTCTGAAATAAATAGAACAAATTTTCATTAGAAATTGTTGCCCATTACGCACTCAATAGCACTAACTCTCTCTGAAAGATCAGATAAGTACCTTTGCAACTTATCTAACAATTTTAGCAAAATTTTTTATTTTGGTTTTGCCTAGTTTTAACGCAATTCTAATACAGGCATTTCGCACTTGCTTACCTCTGAGTAATAATTATCCACACAACTGACATTTGTGGGATTATTGTTGACATTTGTACTCGTATCTGTCGTCGTCATTGTCATTTCTGTAGACTGATGATGATCAACATTCATTGATGATGTATAGTCGACATGCTCTTGCTGTAACTGATGATGGTGATGATGATGTTGCTGCTGCTGATGTTGTAGCAGTTCATCCTCACCATTGGTGACCGGCAATAATAATTGTTCACCGATATTCAAACCAATACCGATGGTGTTCGATAAATTAAATTCACCATCCATGACTTTTAGACAATTTTTCGTAATATTTTTATAGTAATCACTTTATTATTGTAATTCTTATCTGCTAATCTTTAAAATATTATTTACCATATAAATCCTGAAAATAAACATCGTTTTTTGTTTAATTTCCTTTCATTTTTGGAGTAGACAACACGGCACAACACAATGCATTTAAATAACGTTTACTTATCTCAATCAAACGGCTACAACACAGTTTGAATATTTTCATATGAAAAAGCTTTTGGAGCGTTATGTGTATATGCAACCGTGTATTTACTTCAAGAGCAAACATGGATACAACATACAAGAGAACAAAGAATGATTAAAACAGAGGATTTCTCCAGATCAATGCGCACTAAGCCAGGCTAAAGTAGAGTGTGCCAGCCAACAAGGTTATGGCAATAAATTTTTTATGCACTTCGATGTCATTAACATCAATTACTTTAAAAACGGGAGAAACGATTACCGTCGAATAACTTTAAAAGCTTGTAATCTATACGCCCGGAAATTTCCTCAATATGTATAGATTTTTCCTGTTGGAGGCGTCCGTTAGGATATCAACAGTGCCTTACTTTAGGGCCATTAGGAATTGGACTCCTGATAGAACGTGCACTCTTGCTTGGAAAAACAGGTTGATCTGCATGGTTTCTAGGCATTGTGTACCCGTCTGAGGCTGGTAATTTCAAAGGTTCTTCTGAGTAAGAGACGAGAGACTGTGAGACTCATGGTGGGAATAATTACTGGCCACCAATTGATAAGTGGATTGGACAACGTAATGCCAGAGGGAGGATGTTGATGAGGTAGAGACAGACGGTGGTGCACTTACTGTGCTAATATCTATGGCTTTAGTGCGGTAAGCTGAGGTGTTTGGGTGCTACGCTATGGTGGAACTAAACGAGGTATAAGGTAACCTAGATTTGCTGGCCTAGTGGCAATTACCTTTGACTGCGATCACACACCGTTTCTAACTGATTTTTTTCTCTTTTCTCGTTTTTCTTCAGCAACTGATCGGTCTCTGAGTGGTGGCATGCGGTTACAACGCGACCTTCCTAACCTAGACCGAAGAGAGATATCACCGGTCTTACAATCACTTAAGGTTTAACTGGTTATAAGACAACCGAGTTTTTTTTTTTATTACATAGAGGTCTCGGTGATCGACCATATGAGGTGTCCACGTCAAAAACGGTTATGAAAATCTACAAAATTGTTTTTAAACAAACGTCGAATGTAGGTCCGTGAGCTAGCTAAAATAATAGGCATTTCACAAAGTGCCATACATAGCATGTTAATTGAATATTTGTAGTTAGAAATATATGCACCAGATGGCGGCCGCGTTTGCCAACCATAGACCAAAAACTAGTCGTGAAATGTCTCAGTAAAGTGTTAATGCTAATGTTTCACTGCAATAAAGCCAAGTTTTTGCATTGATGACACCTGAGACAAAGCAAACAGTCAAAGCGGTGGACTGGATTGGGCTATTCCATTTGCAGGCATGGTTATGGCGTTTATATTTTGGAAGCGCGGAGATAATTTTTCCTGATTATCTTCAAGAAGGAAAAGCAATCTACGGCAAGTATTATGCTAACTTTTTGCAGCGTTCAAATAATGAAATTAAGGAAGAAAGGTGAAAAATAAAGTTTTATTTCATCCAGACAATGTCCCAGTTCACACATTGAATTTCGTTGGAAATAGTGTATTGAGTTAAAAAGTGTGAAATGTGTTCTTTGTTATGTCGGCTTAGTTTGTTGACTGCCGTCGTAAGAAAGAAATTTTTTGCTACAGCTTCATACGAGCCCATGGATTTGAATAACAAATTGAAGGTCTATATATGTATGTATATATCTTCTAAAGTTTCGCAGTTATTACAATATTTTTTTTTTTTTTTTTTTTTTTGGCAATAACGAACAAGTTGGTTAATCACACAAAAATGTACATATATGTATATGTACACATGTAAGGTTTGCTTCAAAATGATAAGGTCACCTTAATATTTGCTCAATTCATCCAAACTATAAAATGTTATATATGGTCACCTTATTAAACAAAAATTCTACGTTCAAATAAGTGAATAATAAGCCGGTTTTACTTTTAGAGATGTACCTTTAGATAATGTTTATTTAAATTTATGTAAATAAGTGCAAAAAAATGCGTCAAAATGATAAGGTTGGTGATTAATAAGCAATTAATCTACTCAGAAGGTATCACAATTGTTATTTGGTTTTTTGTAATAATTTAAAATTTAAATAATATCTGCGCAATATGGTTCGCGGGAAACCTTTGTCATCTTTTGAACAAGCAGTCCACACAAATTTTCGATGGGGTTTAAGTAGGGTAAACGTGCTGGCCAATCAAGTACTTTAATATTGTGCCCCTTAAAATAATTGCCCGGTCGACTTGCTGACATGAATTGCTGCGTTATCTTGCTGAAAGGTGAAAGTTTTGTCAGCATTTTGGGCCAAATAAGGCAGCAAACGTTCAGACAGAATACCCTACTACTCTAAACTATACATTCGAGTGGAAGAAAAGTAGAGTTCCGTCGAAATTCCGTTTGGAAAAAAACAAGGGCTCTCGCCAATAGCAATTAAAACCATCTGGTTCATTCAGGTTACATTTTTTCTCATTAGAAAAAATTACCTACAAACCCAAAAATGTATGGAATATCTTATAACCTTTTTAAAAAAATGTTTACCTGATGCCAATTAGTTGTCATATTGTTTATCGCAAACTCCTTACGCTTAATCTTATGCTGCTTAGTCAGACGGGGAATTTTTTAAAATTTTACTCGAATAAGGTTTGCCTGGGCGTTGATAGCTCTTAGAATTGTGCTTTTTGAAGCTTGTAATTTCAAATCCTCTTTTATTGTTACCGCACTTTTCATGGAATTCGAGGCTTTTCGTGAAATTAGCCAAGTTTCACGGGCACTCAGTACTTTTGGACGACCCGTGCTTTCTAATTTTCCATAAATTTCTCTGTTTTTGAGAAAATTTTGCACAACACACAAAGATCGTCCCAGTTTTTTCGCCATTCCACGCATACTCAATCCCTGCTCATGAAGTGCCACAATTTGTCCTTGTTCATAAGGTGACAAAGGTTTCCCGCGACCCATACCGCGCAGATATTATTTAAATTATAAATTATTACAAAAAAAAAAAAACAATTGTGATATCTTCTGATTAGATTAATTGCTTATTAATCACCAACCTTATCATTTTGACGCATTGAATTTTGCACTTATTTACATAAATTTAAATAAACATTATCTAATGGTCCATCTCTAAAAGCAAAACCGGCTTATTATTCACTTATTTCAACGTAGATTGTTTTTTAAAAAGGTGACTATACATAACATTCTATAGTTTGGATAAATTGAGCAAATATTAAGGTGACCTTATCATTTTGAAGCACACCTTATGTACATATTTATATTGTTTCTATTCGTCAAACAAAGCACAAGTTCTTTAACGTTCAAAGCAGCTCGAAAATATCAAAATTGACTACACTTATTATCAAGGTGAGGGTGGAAAAGTAAAAGAGCTCTTATTTAAACTGCCATAAGTGCATACATTTTTATGCTCTCTCTCTCTCTCTCTCTCTCTATTCCGGTGTTAGTGTCTACGATATGTGTGCATGCTATATTCGTATATTTAAATGCATTGTAAACTGTATCTCGTAGGTACAAACAAATGTTGTTGTAGTTCAAAGATACACTTTATTTAAACGGTTGTTGTTGTAGTCGTCGTTGTGTTTCTTTCAAGTGCCTTTGTTTTTGCAAAAAAAAAAAAAAAATTTCAATAGTTTTCTTCTTTTAAAGTTTTATTTTTTATGATTTATTTACTTTATTTTATTATCATTAAGAGATCATTACAAAATTTTATTTATTTATTTAAATTTTCCTTTGTTTTCTTTTATCTTTCTTGTTAGAAAATTTTTTACGGTGTTTTTTTTTTTCTTTTCTTTAATTTCTTAATGAGTAGCGTCTGTCATTATTGCGTCGGTCTTTCGTTGATTTTTAATTTTATTAGCATACTTTCTAAATATTTTTCATTAAAATTCTTCAAAATACTTTTTTAAATTTCATTGGTAATTTGTTTATAATTTTATCACTTTATTTACACATTTTTTTGTTATTTGCAAATTTTTTATGATATTTTTCTGTACACCTTTTTCAACATTTACCACCAACAAACAATATACGAGAACAGGCAAATCTACGAGATATGCCGTAAACGACTGACGTCTGCTATTGTGAATGCGCTGGATTTGTTTTACTTTGTTCCTATGTGTATAGGAAAGAGAAATGCTTAAAACAACAAAAATGTTTGGATGCTTATGTTTTATGATACAAAAGAAAGAGATGAGTATAGTTTTGTAATTTACCACACAGCGGTTGATTTGAGTTTATATATCTTTAAAGTAAATATGTATGTATGTATTCTTATTAGTAATAAATTTAATTGAATTATTTTTTAATTTTTGAAGTAAAATTACGTTATTTTATATTGGAGATTTTTTTTTAAATTAATGAATTTTATTTATAAACTAAAGGAACCTACAGTTTAACGCCGGCTTCGAACGGCAAATAAATTAGAGAAATTTTCAATAGTAGTAATCTCATGCCAAGTTTTACTGGCTAATGTTATGAGCTGATACCGCTGTTGAAAAACTTTCTTTTTTCAGATGGTCTGACCTGGTATTGATGAACCGAAGACCTTTTGGTCGGCAGGCGGGTGTCTTACCTACCATACCGTAGCGGCACACGATATGTAATTCGATGAAATTTTGCATTAAATATACAGTGGCTCCAACGCATAGCACGGCAAGAATTTTTCTCATAGATAAGTTGTTTAAATGTAACATATATAATAAAGGAATAGATATGATAATACATTTTTCGGGATCTTGTATACTGTCAGCATTAAAAGAAAGTGTACAACCTTAATTTTTGTACTCGATAGCACTAAAAAAAATTTTGTTACCTTCTAGATTTTTCTACGTCATACTTTTTTGTGGAAGAGAATTGTTCTTGTACACTTTTTTTGGCGTGTAAAACATGGAGCACCTTTCGTTTATTTATTTTTTTTGTATAATTTTAGTTGTTGTATGTGAATTTTTTTGATGGTTTTTTCCGAATTTTGTAAGGTTTTAATTGAGTTTTAAAAAAGTAGGTATAAAATGTTTTAATACCTCGCAATAAAGACTAAATTTTAGAGACGCTCGCAGAATACCGTAGTTATGCGTATTTATGAATTAGAAAAATATAATGCAGAATAGCCAGTAAGCGCCTTATAACTGTTTTTACTGAACTTTGGCATACTCCAGCTCTATGGAGGTCCATGTTTCTAATAATGTCGCGTTAAGCTAAACCAGGGTGTTGACCTCTCTTTGATGAACTCTCCTAGACAAGTCCTCGCAATGATGTTCAATTACATTAGGTTAGGTCTCTGCGCAGGTGTTTCTATAAGTAGAGAACAGTAACGGACCAACCAATACTTTGTAACACCTTGTGCTTGGGATCCACACTACATTTGAATATTGCTTGCATTGCTTTTTCGATCTTGGACTTTAAAGTTGTTGGTTCTGGTGACAGTCTTCATATTTTACTACGCTTTCTTTGTGGACGAAATTTTGGTCTTAATATTTGTCATATTAATGCTCAAAGCCTTAACAATAAGATGGATGAATTTCGGTATATTTTTGAAGGATCTAATATCGACATTATATGCATCTCGGAAACTTCGTTTCGTTCTAATACACCCAGTAATGCCATTGAGCTGAATGGATATCGTGTTTTCCGTTCGGATAGATTTTCTCATGGTGGTGGTGTGGCAATACATGTTAAATTGCCAATAAGATGTAAACCAGTATGCAGGATCATTGATACTGGTGATGATGATTTGAAAACGGAATACATGTTTCTTGAGATACTTAATAACGAGATAAGACTGTTACTTGGTACTGTTTACAGGCCAAATAAAAATGTCGATATTGGGCCCCTGATCTCTCCCTTGGCTACTCTGATGTTATTACAACTGGAGACTTCAATTCAAATAGTTTGATAGATTGACGATTAATGTTGGACATGAGTGCTTTAGGTTTGAGTTTGGTGAACGAAGTTATGCCAACACATTTTACTTTTACTTCCGCAACTCTTCTCGATCTTTTTTTTAGCAATAACCTTTCGCGTGTTCTATTATTCGACCAATCAGTTTCTTCGAGTCATGGCCTAATTGTTTTGTCAAATAATTCTAAAATTTCTACGGAGGAAAAGAAGATAACTTTTCATGTTTTTAGGAACATTGACATATTATCTTTAGAGAATTAATTGATTAATATACCTTGGAGCCGAGTCTTCACCATGCCTGCTGCTAACGAACAGATATCTTTTCTTCATAGTAATATTCAACATTGATATGATAAATATGTTTCGATAAGAACGAAAAAGTTTAGAGCCAGTGAAAAACCATGGTCCTCAAATGAAATTAAGGTTTTGATTGATGAGAGAAACAATGCCTACGGGCGTAGGAAAAGATTTAGAACGCCTGCACTAAGACAAATTTTTAGGAATCGCAGAAGGGAAGTAAACCCAGTATAAGAGCCGTGAAATTTAAATACTATGGGGAGAAAATTAAATATGCTATATCTTCAAGGAGAAAATGGAAGGAAATTCGGGATATGGTTGTTTTGGATAAGGACATTACAACTGATTTCGATAGAGATGTCGATCAATTAAATCATGAATTTTTCAATATACGTATACCCAATTTTAATATCAGCTACTATGACTTCACAAATATGAATTCGAATCGGAATGGTAATTGTTTTCAATATTCTAATGTTTTCTAAAATTTTCGAAGAAGTGCGTAGATCATTTCTGAGTATTAAATCTGACGCAATTGGTTCTGATGATTTAGTCCGAGATTTTTGAAAATTATATTGGACCACATTATAGTATGTATATTGCATTTATTTGACACAATTCTTACGATTTCAGAATTTCCTTTAATGTAAAAGCACGCCAAGATAATTCCTATACCTAAAATTGATAAAACTTACAGACCTATTACAATACTACCATATTTGTCCAAGTTGTTCGAACGCTTAGTCTATGAGCAGATTAGTGAATACTTGCACAGACAATCTGGATTTAGGTCTAATCACAGCTGTATTCCTACAGAGGAAATAAGGTCAAAACTGGATCGGAATATGGTTTCCTTTCTCGTTCTTCTTGATCATTCGAAAGCTTTCGACACTGTTGATCATGAAATTCTCTGTCATAAACTAGAGAATAAATTTGACTTGTCATCATCTGCATTAAGATTGCTTTATACATATTTGTGCAATAGGAGTCAGGCAGTTTATCATGGTGATGATAGATCAGCGAGCTGCTTAGTAAAAAGAGGTGTTCCACAGGGTTCGATTCTCGGCCCATTATTATACTCAATTTATTCCAACGACTTAACTTCTCAGATCTCTCATTGCAGGATACAAATGTATGCAGACGACGTTCACCTCTATATTAGCTGTCATGAGACCGACATTGGCAACTGTATTTTTAGACCTAATCATGACCTTGACAATATATGTAATTGGGCAGCGGCTAACGGTTTTTGTCTGAATGCTAGGAAATCAAAGGCTATTGTAATTGGGGGGCTATTGTAATGGGCTGTTTACCGAATATGCTGCCATCGCTTCTCGTTGGTGACTCACCAATAGAAATTGTACATATAGCGCTAAGAATCTTGGTTTATTTTTTAATAGTCAGCTTTCATGGAATGACTATTTTAATTCTGTGTGTGGTAGGACATACAGTATGTTAAGAAATTTATGGAGAACTCAGTATTTTACCCCTCCGAGTATATGTTTACTTTTGGCAGAGACATACCTAATTCCTACTCTTTTATATGGATGTGAACTTTTTGCGAGTCTAGATTCGGTCAGCAAACGAAAACTTAATTGAACATATAATAACATTGCCAGATATATTTTTGGATTAGATAGACACGACATATTTTCCATTTCTCAAGTCGAATTTATAATATACCGTTGGAGGACTTTTTGAAATGTCGTTCTCTCATTTTTTTTGCATAAGATTATTTATATTGGACAACCTGCTTATCTTTACAATAGACTGCAATTTCTAGAACCAACAGGGGTATAGAATAAACACAACAGGATATTATAGACTAGTATCTAAAAGGCATTTTTTTGATCACCGCTATTCGGCTATGGAACCAACTTCCATTAAATATTCAGTTAAAAAGCAATGCAATGCAATCTAGGTCTGCTGTATTAACACACTTTTCACGGAGATAATAATTGTCAGTTTGTAAGGCAACTAGGTATATATATTTATATATATTTTCTTTTGAATGTAATACTTTTATTTTTCTTCTTCGCTCTGTTTTCTAAATGATGTTTATACATACATACATATATATATATATATATATAAATATATATATATATATATATATATATATATATATATATATATATATATATATATATATATATGTTTAACTCGTTATCAATTTGCCTTTATCTGCCCAGTACTATTAAATAGGACTTATATTCTCCTTGTACTGTATTTGAATATTATAACTAATAAATAAATAAATAGATAAACTCACACGATTGGTATAAATTAGCACAATAATGTAGTGAGTTGCCGTATAAGCCAATAAATTTTTAATCACACGATTGGCATATAAAATAAATTAATTATTGGTGCATTACGACAATCATGTGATCTTACCTTAAGTCATTTAAATGTGACAATAAATTTTGTATAAATGAAGACAACCGTGTGAATACAAAACTTTTAATTGGGACAATTTTGTTAATGTACGCTAATTTGTCACAATAAAAATTGTATCAGATTGATGTATTTAAGGCAATCGTGTGATCCCAGCTTTACCCTTTTGTGTAGGCAAGTACGAGCATAATGGAATTCAGTAAAGCACAATCGCAGAATTATGCTCTTATACTCGTAGTTTACCACAGTACCAAATAAACATCGGTACAAGACAGGCCATACTTGTCTAATTTTTTTTTAAATATCCCGAAAGTGCTATCTTTCCTTTCTTTGAACCACCACTTTAAAAAGTGCAATCTCACATACTTTCCATCTCACATCTTTTCTGAAAATTAAAAGTTTCACATTTAAAGTACAAAATAAATGTATTCTTAATTGTACGTATGTAAACACAATTTGCCAGAAACCTAATAAATGAGATAAAATGTTCGTTCTTCCACGTATATTAATGGCAGAAATCCATATGTATGTATACGTATTAGTTTTAATGATTCTAGAAAAATAAAATGTCAAAGTATGTAAGTATGTATGAATTCTAAAAGGAAATGTGTTACGATGCCTTGTGAGTAAATATGTATGTAATAAGAAAGGCGGTCGGTAGAGGATAGAGAGAACCTTCTGGAAATTTTGATATGTAGTGAGAAAAAAAACAATTTGTACAGCCAGAGTTTCGGTTTTCAAATTCGGTTATCTCTGCAACCGGTATTAAGTTAAAACCGAAAGCAATTTAAAGGTAAATTGGTAAGCTTTCTATTCATTTTAATACCATTTTAATTTTAATTCATTTAATTTCATTTTAATATCAAAAATAAAAATATTTCAAAATGACTCCAGTACTCATAGAAAAAAAAGAGATGAACTCTTACTTTTTCTTTCAAAGTTCATTTTTTGTACCTTTAGCTTACAAAAGAAAGTTGAAATCTTCTTCTCTTATGAACGAACTAGATTACTGGTGATATTATTTTTTACGTTACTCCTCTGGGAGAGAGCAAATTGGCTTTCCACAAAGCATCCATTACTTTCTTTCAGTTTTAGTAATCAAGTTGATTTTCAAGCTAAGTAGATGATCCATATGATTGTGTGTAGTGGTGAAAATCCTTGCTAAGTGGTGGTGATCCTTACTTAGTATTGTAATTTTTTCCCAGTGGGTAGCTTTTCCTCCTGACCATTCGTCTGATGTTTGCTATCATCGCCAGGTAAAAAAGTAAGCTTCTTTATGGGCTTGTCTGGAGGGAGGTTAAAGTGTCTTTATTAAACACTTAAAACCGGAATAGTATTTTTTCGTTATGCCCTCTGCTGGGATTTGAACTTGGGCCGTTTGTGTTGTTTGCCTGCGCTCTAAATTGCGTGGTATATTTGCCCAGATGCATACCCAAGAGGATAGTCTTGAGTTAATTTTTGCTCCCAACTTAGAGCTGGCTTAGTTTGAACTCTATTACACTCACAAATTCTCTTATGATTAAGGTCAGAACTCTGTAGAGAGTGTGACAGCACTTATTTACGTTATAAGAAGTTTAATATTTTACTATTAGAGAATAATGTTTCAGGTTGTTGTCCCAAAACAAGCAATAATCGTCACTTCAGTTTGACTTTGAGGGTTATTGCGCAGAATTATCTTTTAGTATCTTTAAATAATCCATCTTGTTGACATCATCGGTCCATCAGCAGCGTTTCTATTAAGCCTGATTACTTGGTATGGTAGTTTTCTCTCTTTCAGACCATCCCATAAGGAATTTTTTTTTGTGATATCAAAAGTTTTTTTTTTTAAATTTTGATCAAAACCCACATTATTCGGACTCAGAAATTTTGTCTAAAATAATTTTGTTAAAGATTTTCGTAACTGAAGCGGTTGCAGATATCCCACGCCAGTTATTCGAATGACTGAGATTTCTTTTCTTTTGAAGTTTTGTTATTATGGATTCTTTCTGTTATGTTGGTATTTCCTTTCCATTCTTGATATGCGTGAACAGGTCCTGTCGAATAAGTAATATTACAGCGGTTTCAGGCTTGACTTTGAAACATTCTACTGGAAGACCATCGTAGTAATGGTGGAATTTTTTATTTTCGATGTATTAGGTGGACCAGCATCATTACTTTTATTGATATTCTGTTGTCTACGGAGCCGAAATTCGTAAATATTTTCCTTATATAACACATTAAGCTTTTTCGAAGTGTTTTCTCCATGTTGCCAGTTGCACATTGGTTTGTTATATTTTATTTCTCTACATAGTTTCCACTGGTAGGTTAAATCATTGGCTGGTAAAATGAATATTTATTAGCGTGAATACAAGTGCCAGTTCATATCTACAGGCATGTATATGTAGATGTTGTATATTGTACTTTTTCTGACATGTTTACAAAATATATCATACCCCCATATTTGATATGTACAAAGAAATTACCTGGAAAACAAAGTTGTAGAGCAATTTTTTTATTTCACAGAAAATGTTCGGAGAAAGAAATTTAAAATTCTGAATATTCTCACACGTTTAATATAATTTTCATTGGCATATGCCATTGAAAATGAAAACAATGGTTTCCGAATAAACTTTTTAATTAAACAGTGAGAATAGATTTTTAAAGAAAACAAGCATATGCATATGAACAAATATTGGCTCAAATTAATTTATGAGAAAATAAAAGATAGCAGATAACCAAACGTGGAGTCATGCAGCCTACATACTGTGATTCCAGCAATCGCTTATTTGTACATTTCACAATTGAGAAGGTAAGCCAAGTACACTATGGCAGTAGGACCTTTACACATACAGTTTTCAGTTGGCTCGCTCTTGAAATAGAGGAAAGGCACTAAACTTTAAGCTAAAATAATAGCATGTACACATGAGACTTCGAATTATTTTGTTCGCTGTTTGGTGTACTGATACGAATTACCCCGTTCATATGCCACCTTCGCTATTTCTGTTGACGGCTCTTCTTATATTCTTGTTATTTTTATTTATTTATTTTTTTTGTGTTTTTAAAAAGGGAAGAAATAATAATAATAATAAAAAAAATAAATAAATAAAATATTGTGCGTTGAAAAAAGTTGGAGATCACATTGATTTTTTCAGTAATCCACAGGGTCTCATTATCATTATCACCCTATCGACTAGGTAATATTGCAGGACACTGCAATCCATTAGATCTATCGTGTTCCTTCCGTTCTATAGTTTGTTCAGTAGATCTATCACACAGTGAGACCATATGTCTACCTAAACCTCTCAAGAACCCCACATTCACACAATATGTGTTCCGCTCTCTCTGGCGTCTGCGAGTGCAGTCTATAAACATCCACATCTGTGACCACCATCCTCTTCAAATGCGCTCTTAGTCTACAGCGGCCTGTAAGAAACTCAGTAAGAAATTTCAAGTCCGACCTGCCATACTTGAGAACCTCAGACCGACGCCCTAATTGCGTACTGATCGCCGCCCTAGAGTGGGGAAATACCCTTTGAAAAAGTGTAACTAAAACTAAATTACTTACAATTCGGGTGACTTGCTCTTTAGCAAAATTGTATGGAACATTATGTAATTATTGGGGGTTTAATAATGAATAAGATAGCGAATTACGAAAAAACGTTTTTGTGTGAACATGGCATAACTCACTTGATTTCTATATGACTATAATGATTCTCCTAAAAAGACACAAGAACTAAAAGTTGTTTCGTATGTCAAACTCTTCAAGTGTAATTTGTTCTTACTTCTATCTTCACTAAGTTTGGCCAAGCACCCTAAATTGTGGAGTACTTTCCTCGAAAAAAGTTTAGTACAGAATTTTATTAAGTGATGGAAATCAGCGTTATTGTTTCCAAAAATCAAAGAGATAATCACCAACAACTTGCGGTTTCTGAAGGTGGCGTGGTGTAGTTGTTAGAGTGCCTAAAAAAAGAGATGACGAAAAAATTGTATTTGGGTTTTGAGTGTTTAACCACCACCATCACTAAGCGAGGATCTTCACCACTACACAATCACATGGAGGCGAGGCTTAATTATTTACTTAACTTGAAAGTCAGCTGGCAAATGAAACTAAAACAAGGCAATGGATGCTTTGTGGAAGTCACATGCTCTTGGATGGACGATCGTATCAAGAAGTAGAAATAGGAGAATATTTTTCTATAATACAGTTGAAGTGAATATCTTGATATAAAGAAAACACTATAGTTTGCTCGATATGAGTTTATTTAAATTAATCAGAAATAAATTTAGAGTTTCTTAAGCTTATCAAATATTTTACGAAAAAAACGTGACCACTATTTTATAGAAATATTTGTTCTTTTACTATTATTATTATTATTTTAAATTAAGTGATTTAAAAGTCTGCATATTTTTTGATACTATTATTTGTTCTTAAATATTTTTTTAAGAAACGCTAATAAAAGGGCATGATTCTATTTCTACTCAAGTATACACAGAGTATACTTAGAGTATATTTCTACAAAATAAAACCATTCGAAATCGCTATCATACAGTAAATAAAAGTGTTTTATATTGAGATTTTAGTAAAGTCAATGTGACTAAATACATATGTGGGCTGTTGTCAGAACTATTTTCAAGGGGTTTTAGTTAAAAAATTAAAAATAAAAACTGATAAAAAAAATTTTTAAATTTGTCATAAGTGAAAGATCGTAAATATAGGGTCCGCCAAATAATTTTTTTTTTTTTAAACAGGGCGCAAAACATCGAGTGTAGCTTCGCCTGTGCAGCACGTAGCGCCGTCCTGTTGAAACCAAATGTTGTTAATATCCTCCTCTTCAACTTTTGTGAACAAAAATTCGTACAATATGACCCGAAAACGATCGCCATTGACTGTAACGGCCACTCCTTGCTCATTTTCGAGTTATGCCTCTGGACCAAAATCCGCACCAAACAGTGACTCGTCTTGGGTGTATCGGCTTTAAAGGTATGCGTGCGGGTTTTCTGTGCCCCAAATGCGACAATTTTGCTTGTTTACATACCCGCCAAGATCAAATGAGGTTCATCTGAAAAGATGATTTTTTTTGGTAAATTCCGAATCCTCTGTATGTCGATCGCAGGCCCACTTAGCGAAGCGAAAAAAGCATATACACAACCATATTCGTTCAGCGGAAGGATAAAACTAATTATCTGTCAAATCAGACATGAGCTACGTGTTACCATTCACGAAATAAGCAATAGTTGAAAAAAAACGCTAGATGGCGGACCCGCTATTATTAAATGTTGGTATATGTGCCTTTGAACATATCGCACTTGATCAACAAGAGGGTAATAACTCGAAATTTGTTTAATTTCATTTTTGCAAGAAATCAACTAACGACATCAATACCTATCTACTGTAAAAATTTCAGCGTTTCCGATTACTCTTTCATCACGAAAACCACATTTGAGATCGTTTTTGTGACCGAGTGAAGTGTCTACTTTTATATGTATATAAATATATCACCAAAAAGTTATTATTTTAAGTTGATACAAAAGTGGAAATAGAAATACAGAAGAACCTGTTTTTATGCGGACTATTTTTGTGCGATTTCCTTTTTTATGCGATTTATTTTATGCGGTTTTTTTTGTGTGATATATTTATTTTTACCATAGTCTTTGGTCGCTATATGAAAGTCAAACATACTAAAAGAAGTTATCAGCAGTGTTTGAAAAAGGAAAATAATTAAGAAATATTTCGGTTATTTTTTATTTGGTATATGTTGTTGATGTTATATATGTTGTTGGCGAAAACAACGGTAATATTTTTAAATCGATTATTGATATGTTTTTCATCTTATTGAAATGATTCAGGATAAAATCTCAAGGCACAATGATGTTATACATTATGCGACAGATATTTCCGATAAAAATAATAGTGGATAACATCTATGACGGACTCCAACTTTGCAATAAATGTACAACCGTATGGTAAAACAAGCAACGTCGTTAAAACTGATTACCGACAACATGGTACCTCAAAAAAGTGGCAAGTGAGGTGGTATCTTCTAGTGATGAAAGCGATTATGAATAATGATTAAATTGATTTTTATATGTAAAATAAGTAGACATGTAAATAAAATGTTTAAAAATATTCACGTGTGTACTGAATTGATGAAATAAAATGAATTTAAAAAGTTTTAAGTTATATCCGACGCGAAACTTTTTTTATGCGGTCCCTATTCACCGCACAAAAATTTTTTTTTTTTTTTTATGTTGCGAAAACTATTTTTATAGCAACTTGTGAAGTTTTGTGTAATCTTTTTTATGCGGTTCCTATTTACCGCACAAAAACAGGTTTCCCTGTATATCGTATAATGTTATAAAACAGATTTAATTTTTTGCTTACTATGATGTATTCGGATTTTCAAATTCTCTTAAAATGTAACCACAAACAGTTTTTCTTCACCTCGACTGAAATTTTTTAAATTCTCTGCGATTTTATGTGCATATCATTTCTTTTATTCATCTATACACGCATGTCATTCAAGTACTTAATTTACTTTCAATATTTTTCGATTCTCATTGATACACGTACTTTGAATGCATGTGTATCGCTCACACAAGTATTTTTATAACTACAGCGCATAATATGGATACAAACATGTTGTTTAAATTGTTTAAGATGGTTGCGTACAGACATGTTTACCAGAAGTGTGAAGTGGAATTATATCTGTATGTTGTTTTTGGTCTATTGGTGTGCACAATATAGATAAGTACTAATGTATACTTTATTTGTGAGTACTTAATACCATTCTCTGATACATATGTATGTAGATTTTTTAAACATTCTTTGCCCTTAGGTAACAAAACGACTTTTAATATACTGTGAGCGTCAAAAGAAACTGTACACCTATGACTTTCATGTTTAAGGCTTTAATTCATTATTCTTTTTTGTAATTTATTTGAACATTTTGTATTTTTTATTTAATATATTACTTTCTTTCTCACTTCATTAAGACAGAATAAAAAACTCCAACAGCAACAAAAAATATACAACAAAATAAAAAAATCGTCATATTTCTCGCGTCAAAAGAAATTGTACAGCTCTTGTGCACAATATGTAATAAAGAATTTTACAGTAAACAAGTACCGTTACATTTTGTAATTCGCTTTCTTATGACATTTTACGTATATGAGTTATTATTAGACTTGATTATTTCGCGAACAGTTCAAACTAGAAGATTTTTTTAACATGGGTAAGCAAACTTTTTTGGATATTCGTAAGCTTGTGATAAAACATTACGAAGAAGGAAAATCCTTGCGTGAAATTGGTTCCATAATCGAAAGAAGTCACAATATTGTAAAATATATAATTGATAAGTACAAAAAGTTTTCAAATTTAGAAAATTGCTCTAAATCGGGAAGGCCAACCAAACTAACCAGTACTCAAATACGATTCAGTTTGCGTAAAGTGAAACAAAATCCAACAGAAAGTGCCGTAAAAATATCTGAAAGTATTTCAGAAAACTGGGGTATTAATGTTAGTGCCAGCACAACACGTAAAGCACTACATGCAAATGGACTGTATGGACGAGTTCCAAGAAGAAAACCCTATATATCGGTAATCAATCAACGTTGACGTCGAGAGTTTGCTTAAAAGTACGAAAATCGCACTCAAATGTTCTGGCACAATGTGCGACGAGAGCAAATTTGAAGTTTTTTGTAAGAAAAAACCTGTTAAAATTTGGAGAAACAAAAATTCTGAATTTGCTCAGCAAAATGTAATGTCCACAGTATAGAATGGTGGTGGTTCGGTCATGGTGTGGAGATGTATGGCAGCCAATGGTGTAGGAAATTTGGTTTTCATAGAAAACACTATGAATAAAACAGATTACCTCAACATTTTAAAAGATAACTTGGCATAGAGCGTCGAAAAATTGGGCTTGGATCGCACTTGGGTCTTTCAGCAAGACAACGATCCCAAGCACACTGCCAAAATAGTAAAGGAATGGCTGCTTCACCATACTCCAAAACAGTTGGATCATCCCCCCAGTCACCCGATCTTAACACCATCGAACATTTGTGGGAGCATCTGGACCGCCAAATAAGAAAAATGGAAATTACCAGCAAGGATTCCCTCAAAGCGGTAATAATGGAGGAATGGCACAAAATTTCCGCCGAAGTAACTAGAAAGCTAGTGGAATCGATGCCTAGAACACTGCAAGCTGTAATAAAATCAAATGGCAATCAAACTAAATACTAATTTTTTGTTAATTAAAAGTAGTATTTTAAAATAGAGATAATGTATAATTACTTTTGACGCTAAAAAAATGAAGTTATTTTTGTTTTCGTTATATATATTTTTTGTTGTTGTAGTTCTATTATTATTTCTTAATAAAATGGAAAAGAAAGAAATATATTAAATAAAAAATATAAAATGCTTTATTAAATTGCAAAAAAGAATAATGAATAAAAGTCTTAAACATGACAGTCATAGGTGTACAGTTTCTTTTGACGATCACAGTATATTCACTTTTTTTAAACTTATTGTGTAATTATGTATATTTAAAGCATATTTATCTTCCATTTACCGTTTTATTTAATCTTGACAAGGGCAATTTTCTTGTAAACATGCACATATACATACATAGCTCTTAATACAAAAGTAAATGACAAAATCATCAGACGAATACCGGAAGAAAAGTATTAAATTCTGAGAGTTCACAGAGCATTTGCGAAGCAGAAAGTTAAAAAAAAAAAAAAACGGAGAACCCACAAGTTGGCTACTAATACAAATATAAAATAATAAGAAATAATATAAAATAAAATTAGAAAATATATTCAAAGGAAGTAGACAACAGAAGATGTCCTTATATTTACAAGAAAATAGTATATAAAATACTGAGAAAGGCACATGGCAATATATTTTATAAGATGTCCTTGTCGATAATATCAAAGCTATTTTAAAATATTTATATTTACACAAATTTTTATTTACTTTTTAATTACTTACTAGGGAGATCGATTATTCGACTTTTTCAAAAACCGGTTTTTGAATAATTCGAAAAGTAGCACTTTTAAAAAAACGGTTTTCGGTTAATAATAATTCAACTAACCGGTTAACTGGTTCTTTTATTAAAATAAAATGCTTCCTAATTCTTGAAGCGCAGCGCAGAGGACCACGACGTTTTAAAAATAAGCGGATACTGATGGAGAGCTTAACATTAAAGTGGCAATCAATACTAACAATAATTCTAACAAATATAATAAAAATTATGCCAAAACGGTGTGCAGAAGCCATAGAAGACAAAGTTTGTTACTAAAAGTACTGAAAAATGCTTAAGTTTCGAACAGCTATTCAAGGAGCTAATTTCGTTTTTATTGTATTACTTGGTAGAGAATGGAATTAAAGGTTTTGTTATTAAAGTTACAATTTAGGTGCCTAAGATAACAAAAATTAAATGTTTTACTTTGAATAAATCTATTAGTAATATATGATTCATTAATTGCCTTGACAAGAAAATTTGCTTAGATTTCGAGCAGCACTGTATGTAAATTTATGCACCACGTATTTAATAGTGTATGTATAGGTAAGAACCCACCAAGAAATCGTCGGTTCAATACCAGGCCACACCATCTGACAATTTTTAACAGCCGTTTTCACCGTTCGGAACCGGTTTTAGTAGGTTTGTGGCCTTTCAATGGGTCTAGTTGATCATTTTCCATATGTAAAAATCAATATTTATTTATAGAAGATAAGTAAAGGTTATTTTTGCTCAAGAGTGTATACCTTTTTCGATCTAACTTGGTTTTCACTTTCTTTGTGCGACGTTCAACGTTGTCATATATACAAATTTAATTAAATTTTTACAAATAGTTAAACGATAAGCATATTTTCAATAAAAAATATACAAACGTATGAAAATTATACTTATTTAAATTAACCGGTTATTCGTTCTAAATTAACCGGTTTATTCGATATTCGGAAAATGAAGATTTTGAAAAAAACGTATTCAACAAAACCAAAAAAATAGGTCGAATAATAACCGTCGGATCTCCCTATTACTTACATACATACATATGTACTCGTACATATAACTGTTTAAATAGGTATTTAATCGATTTTATTTTTTTTTTTGGTAAAACTTCAAAAATTTTCTAACTTTATATGAAAATCTCTGATATTACAGAACATAACTTGCCACGTACATATGCACACTTTTTATCAACGATTTAAAAATATTTTTTTATGCAAAAACCTACACACATATGTACATACATATTTATGGCCATAAAATTCATATGCATGTGCATATATGCTCGTGTTATATATGTCAAATCTTTAAATTGCTTTTAAGCGACAATTTTTTTTTTTGAAATTCTAATTTTTAAAGATTTTTTCTGTTGATTTTTCTATTTTTTGCTTTCAGATACACATTTTAGATTGTGTCGCTGACTTAAAGAAAAACAAAAATTTAAAAAGTATTTTCAAGGTCATTAAATGTGCGCTTAAAAAAGTTGACTTTTCACTTGAGGCATATAGAGTACTTGCAGATACAGAGCAAACGATATTTGTTGTTACATTACACTGAAAACAAAAAAAGTGTCATCTATAGGTAGATATTCTAATGATATTTGTAAAAAAGAAGTCCCCAATCAAATAAAACGAATCCTTTTTTAAACACAATTTGGTAAAGAAAGTAATATGAAGCATAAAACACATAGACGACAGCAAGCCGCCGACAACAAGCAGTTAAAATTAGAATATACACCTCTTACATATATATGTACATAAATACAATTGAATATGCAATTTCGAAAAGAGTACATCTCGCATATTTTGGCAAATGCGTTTTTTTGTACCAATGAGTCCCAAATGCTTCCCTGCACCTACTACGCCTGAAAACCTAAAATCCCTAGCATTCGTCTTACTTTAGACGTTATGACAGATACATCTCATAGAGTTGTGACCTTTTTGAAATTATTGTTCAAACAAACAGTACAAACAAATGCAACGCAGCAACGCTTTTCTTTCTTTTTTGTTTAACGCGCAAAGCCGCGACGATCGTGTGTTCGTTCGCCCATCAACAATATTCTGATCTAATAGTATAGTCCAGTAATACCAATAAATTTAGCGTTGTTAGAGTAAATACAGAGGATATAATAGGCTTTAAGAAATGGGCTCAACTTAATTTAAAGGCTAAACCTTTATAAGTAAGAAATTATGGAAAATATGTATAATAAAGTCAATATCCAAATATTTCTGTAATTTTCGGTTTCAAATTAGCCCCAAAATATAATCCGTATAAAATTTTTGAACTATTATGCTTCGTTAAAAAATAATTCGTTTTTTTTTTTAATTTCCTGTAATAATAATTGCACATTCAATTATTTATGCGACAGGGCAGCTACAAGCCTAGACAAAAAAGCGATATATTGTGGCCGTTTGTATTGATTTTTATTTCAATTTGTATTTTTATTAAAATAAAATAAATATATCGACCCTTTTGCGCAAAATTATCATGTATTACGTATCGTATTATCGTATTATTACAGGAAAGCGTTTTTTCTAAATTTCTCTGCATAGGCTGCTTACATCACTACCAAATTTCAAATGTTGTACAAAAATCGATATGTTAACATAAACTAGAAACTTCTATTATAGAAAAGATTTTATATTCAGAAATATATACATAGGTTTTTGGGCACATACGATATTTTTGCCCTCAAAGTTTTATTTGTGCTTGTGATAAGTGAGGTACTTATGATAATTTAAAAACATCTGAAATATCGCATTGAACACGAGCTATGCACGAAATCTACTGACATCGTAGTATGACCCGGAAGTAAAAAAAGTAACCTTAATTCTAATGACAAAGTTGGAAAAGCATACAAAGTATGTAAGTATAGTTATTACAGCCTTGTTGTGGTTCTGATCTACACAACTGTCACAGTAGAGGCTTAGTTTATTAGCTGTTTCTTTACGATCTATAATTAGCAATTACTTTTGACGGTCTGAACTTACTTCATTAGAGCCACAGCTCCCTTTTGCATATAAAACTTGCACGTAAAAAATTTGGTGTTTTCTTGCCTTCTGCTTGGTCTTTGTCCCTAATGTGCAGTATACATTGGTCAGTACAGATAAATTGTTTTTTTCTTCTGCATACAAAAATTATTACTATTGTATTATTATTAATAAATAACACAAATTTAACATTACAGTTCAAGGAGCACAAGCTTCTTAGACTATCAGCTCTTGCGTACTAAAGAAAAATAATTGAAAACTATTATATAAATGGTGGTCCAACCAACGCACGATTTTAATTGAAAATTAAAGAACAAGTTTTCAGAGAATTATCTTAATATTTTTTATTATAATTGAGGGATTATGACAATTATGTGTGAAGCAAAATATTGGCCAAATGCTCGCCACGGCTTTGGTTGCATACCTCTATCCATCGGTCGATATTTTCAATAACTCTGAGTCATAATTGAGGTTCAATGTCGTTAATGTGCCGAATTATCTTGTTGTTGGCTTATTGACGTACACATTGACGCTAAGGATCAATCTTTAGCTATTATTATACACATAGTTGTTGATTATTGGTATATGTACTTTGCTTTGGGTAAGAGTTTTAAGAAGCTCCCTAAATTAAATGCTTAGTATAGGGAAAATTTCTGCAGTCGTAGAAAATGGTTAACGGAAATTCTGAAACCAAGCAGAACATGATTTCTTATCAATATGATTATCTTATAAATTTTCAATTAAATAAATTATTTGAAGAATTACTGCCCTATTTAAGTATGCAACTACACAGCGGTTAATAAAACGAAGTACCTAGACAATCATCAATGACGTCAGTATTACAATCTAAGCGAGCTAAGTACTTAAAATGTAAAGTACAAGTAATCTAGGATATCATATGTACATAACAAAACTTCGATTACAATATAAGTAGCGAAGTCATTGACTGCTCACTCAAGTGTTTTTTAATTTTATCGTAAATGTCATAAAAATAACAATATACTGTTATTTTTGTAAGTAAAGGGTGTTTTTTATAGAGGTATAGAGCTTTAAGTTGCAATAAAACAACGATGATTATTCGATTGACATGAATTTTATTTATCCGAAAGATAATTTTGTGGCATTACATTTTAAATATGATTTCTGGCATATGACCGCCACGGCTGGCGCGGATGTAGTCTAATCTGGACGTCCAATTTTCGATGAATTTTTTCAATATTTGTGGCTGTATATCGGCAATAACACGGCGAATGATGTCTTCCAAATGGTCAAGCGTTTGTGGCTTTACCGCATAGACCAATGACTTTACATAGCCCCACAGAAAGTAGTCTAGCGGTGTTAAGTCACAAGATCTTGGAGGCCAAGTCACAGGTCCAAAACGTGAAATTAGGCGGTCATCAAACGTGTCTTTCAATAAATCTCTTGTGGTACGAGCTGTGTGACATGTTGCGCCGTCTTGTTGAAACCACATCTCCTGGACATTATGGCTATTCAATTCATGAATGAAAAAGTAATTAATCATGGCTCTATACCGATCACCATTGACTGTAACGTTCGGGCCACCATCGTTTTTGAAAACGTACGGACCAATGATTCCACCAGCCCATAAAGCGCATCAAACAGTCAGTTTTTCTGAATGTAACGCTGTTTCCACATACACTTGAGGATTACCTTCACTCCAAATGCGGCAGTTTTGTTTATTGACGTAGCCATTCAACCAGAAGTGCGCTTCATCGCTAAACAAAATTCGTTTATGAAAATTGAGAATTGAAAAAAAAAATTCACTTATGAAAAGTGAAAATTGCACTAATTGCAAGCGTTGTTCAGGCGTGAGTCTATGTATGATGAATTGCCAAACCGAACTGAGAATAAATCACTTGACAGCTGTTAAATCGGTCGCCATCTTGAAAAGTAATGCCAACTTAAGGTTCTATACCTCTACAAAAATTTGCATTTTGTATTTATTAGTTAAACTTTTTTCTTTTTTTGTGATTAATGTGTAGTAACCAAAACATATCAATTGTTTAACAATTGGTTAAAATAACTGATACCGATTTCCAATTATGACTCTAGAAGGTATAGAGAAGTGAATAAGGTTATTTTGGAAGATCCAGAATTCCCATATAAGTTTTCTAAAACAAAAATGCTAGTTTAAGATTAGCGTGTATTGTTAATTTTAGATTGCAAAAATAGAAATCATTTTACGACCAGGAGGATCTGATACAATTTTGTCCAGCGACTTGTATTTATCTATGAAGTGTGACCAGGAAATGGAAAGAAAGGCGTTAAAGAGTTTGATGTTTTGGAGGATGCAATTTTCGGTAGGTTTACTTAAAATCTTTTTATACATACAAACATATACTGATATGTTTTTATCAGAGTCTGTAAAGGAATACATGTTCAAAATTGATGGATTTAAAAAGGATCTGCAACTTTGTTTTAAAGCATTTAAAAACTGATATTTTGCAAAAAAAAAAAAAAAAAAAAAATTAAAGAAACCAGTTCATGATTTTCTAAGAATTTGAATTGTTTACATTTTAAAATGTTACCCTTTTTATGATATAACCGTTAAAATTTGTGATAATTAAATTATGTATAATAAATTAATAGAAATAAAAACGTTGCCGTTTTTTAGGCTGAATTTAATTTAACACAAAATCATTAGGAATAGTAGTAACGTCACTTACCCTTAACTTGGAGTCTTATTTATAGGCATTATTTTCTAACTGTTCTAAGTGTCAGTAAGCTCACTTACAACTTAAATTTCAATGTAACTGCAGTGGAAGTGTTACCAGCTTACATCATCGTTTACTTTTTAAGCGAGAGCACACCGGTTAAGCAGCCTATGACACTTCTATCTTAAACCTAAGTTAAGAATTAAGGCAAAGCGTCATCACTAGCTGCTACTATGTATCTCTTATATCAGCGATTACGTTATGCATATTTCTACCGCTGGGTAGTTATTTGTTGTTATCTTTGCAAAAAAGAGTTCCCAAATAACGGTATAAAAAACAAGGCATGCTCAAAAGAGTCGTAAAAACAAAACTTTACATTTTTATTTGTACGATATTTTATTCATATGCAGGCATTTATATGGAACATGTGATAATTTTGTTCACAGTAAAAACCACGAAAAGTTAATGCGGTAAAATTAACACAGTAATATCTCCGCAATTGTAACGAATATTGCTGTAATGTTTTACTATGTGGTGGGTATGTGACATTAGAGTACATATGCATCAAAAAGTCAGCTTCGTAAAAAATGTAACGAACGATAATTTGGCGCAAATTTTTTTAGTTAAACATCCAAAAATATGCGCAGTCTTACGATCTATCTATATTGGGCACAAAATTCTTTCCGAAACGTACAAAATTAACAGCACAGAAGCAAAATGTTTATTCCATTTTATCCATACTAAGTAAATTGAAATTGAATAAATATTTAAAACAGCTCTCCTTAGAAGGTTAGTTTTTGAGTTATGACACTATTGAAGTAAAAAACAACAAAAACGGAAAATTCTCTTTTTCAGTTTTACCTCTTCACAAAAGTTTTCATATTAACGACTTGACTTCGAAACTATGCGACAAAATCTGAGACAAAATCGACGCAACTTCGAAGCCATGCGACGCATGCTTACACAAAAACGACGCAACCACAAATGACAGTTGATAAAGAAGAAATCAGCTGTTTACAACACTACTACTTTTACTACATCGAAACGCCATCAACAATAAAATGTAAACAAAATATAAGTTTCCAACAGAGTGTCATAAAAAGAGATGGCTATATGATGTCTTAATATTTTCTACCTTATATTTATACTGAGTAGTAAAATTGCATACTCTCTAGTAAAATTTGCTGCATGGTTGTTGTTCTTTTAGTTGGTGTGTCCTCACTGTATGTACTGTTGACGCAACTTTGAAATCGCAGACGCAGCTTCGAAACTACGCAAACCGGGGTATTGGTGTATGCGTATATGTTATAAAAATTAATGTGTGTTTGCATGTACTTATGTTTGCTAAACGGCTAAACCGATTTTCTTGTAATTTTTACAGTATCTCTCTATGAAATTGGTAACAGAAAAGTTTCTAAATTTGTCCCCATCAAGTCCAAACATAGTGAATAAAAATCATCATACAAACTAAATACTAATATTTGACTGACTTCATAAGCAATTCAAATTATCAGTTATAAAGTTGGCGGTTAAAAAGTGGGAAAAATCGGATAAATAAGCGCCGCACCTCCCGTGCATAGTAAATATTCATGTTTGTATATCTTCAAAACAGAAATCACCAAGCGAATTTTATGTCGCTTACGCCCATTTGGATTTTAGGTGACGATATGTATGTTTATTTACAAGTATATATAGGCCAAAGCATTTTTTCATTGTTATAAAAAAGCAGAGGAGTTTCATAAAACAGAGAAGTTCTTGAGGTGAAGGTACAGCAAGAGGGGATCAGACTAATTTTTTGGACCGCAATTGATGTGATTTATATCGATTATTTGCCTGCAAACATTGTTCTGAACCAATTTTTTCTCTCCGTCACTTCTCTAGGGCTTTCATTGCTTTGTTTCAGTTTCTTTAATCAATTTGATCTTTTAAACTAAGTAGATGATTAATCCACTGTAGCTTCTTCCATACGATTTTGCGTAGTGGTGAAGTGAAGATCATTGTTAATAGTTGTTGATCCCCACTTTAGCATTGTTATTTTTTCCCAGTAGGTGGCGTGTTTTCCTGATTATTCTCGTCTAATGTTTGTCATTATCGCCTGAGGTATGCGAGAAGGTCGGGGTGTTGGGGGGCTCTTCTTTATTTTTTAGATGGAGTTTTCTGAAGGAAATTGAAGCCTCTTTTTTTTGAACATTTCAAACCACAATTAAATTTTACTTCGTCATATGTCCTTTACTGGGGCTCGAACCTGGGTCGTTTGTGTTCATATGCGTGCGCTCTAACCACCACACCACACAAATATTATATTCAAAACTGATTTGTAGCAAAAACCACGTTTATATAATTTTCCATTATTTTAAATAATTTTTTTCGCAGTGTATTGTGTAGGGATTTATAAGCTTTAATGCCTTTGAATTTTCGCAAAATTGTATGCATAATACTTACATTGCTTTTCTTGTAATTCTAGTATTCATAGGAAATCGATATTTCGTTTTAAACGTTTTAAAAACTAATGAACAGCAATCTCTTAAAAAAATAATCAATATTTTCATGAAAATAAATTTTGCTTAAATTCTCCATTTCACTTGAGTTCAATATTTTCATGAAAATAAATTTTATTTGAATTCATCATTTCACTTGAACTTAATATTTTCATGAAAATAAATTTTATTTGAATTCATCATTTCACTTGAATTTGGATGCTTGTAACCCTAAACAAGAACAAAAGTAACCCTAAAAAGGCGAAATTTATCTTAGATATTTGTATATGCACTTAAGTAGATTAAAAATTATTTAAAAAAAAAAACTGTGTAGGACTTTTAAAAAGTTTTGAAATTAGAAAGAATAAATGATGAGAAGTAAAGTTAATCCTCAACATATGACATATACAACATATCGCTAGAAAACAATTGGACGAACTACAGAAACAGGCTTGTCTGGCAATGAATGGAGTCCGATTGCGGTTATTGAGGTCATGATAGGAGAAGTGCTTTAAAGAAGCGGATTGCGTCAGGGCTATAGCTAGGGAAGTTTGGCAACATGAGAATCTTAGGAAGCGTTTCGGATCGTATTATTGTGTGTTCGATCACAAGCTATATGAATTCTAAACTAGTTTTCGATCAGAGCTTTGATATTATGTTTGCTTGATCGCGGGAAATATAGCTTAGAGTCTTGTCTTTACAGACGGATCGAAGACTGACTACAAGATCTCCGTACCTATGGTTAAATGGCCAAGTCTCTTTCAGAATGAAATTCAAGCAATTTCAGTGTGCGCTAAGATAAATCTACAGAGGGGTATCAGAAGTGCGCGCATAACTATATTTTCGGATAGTCATTTACGATGAAATTGCGGCTAATCGAGGAGTGCTTAGACTACCCTCAACGACTTGATGCGTCCAACTGGGTCATGCTTTGCTAGGTTCCGGGTCATTCCGGAGCTACTGGCAATGAAATTGCTGACGGACTGGAGAGGGAAGGGCGCCCAGTGGACTTTATCGGCCCAGAGTCCTTCTGTGGGATTAATTGGGTAGAGGTTAGTTCGATGATGGACAAATGTGAACATTATCTTAAGCTGGGGCCACACGATTGTCGCAATGCCTCAATTATTGGAACTTCAATCGTGTGACCGTTCAATAGATAATAATACGGCAACAAAAATATTAAAAATACGACAATATTTATTGTGTTCTTGTGCGACAATATTTAAATTTTACAATTTCTTTTCGCAGAATAAATTGGGTTAATTTCGATATTTTGCGACAATTATGTCACATTGGTACATTTGCGACAATCGTATGATCCCAGCTCCTGGTAAGGCTGCATAGATTACGTAGGATAGTGAACTTTTTATCGGGATACTACTACCTACTACTACATCTCAACAGGTTACATTTCCTGAAGGCAACTGAGTGCTGGCTTTGTCTAAAGGTGGATAAAACCAAAGGACACATTTTGTGCGACTGTGTTGCGTTAACTAGGACCAGATTGCACGTTTTCAGTTGGGGTGCTTCAGATCCGTTCCAATTGGGGACTTATTAAACTTCAGTCGGAGGGCGGAGAAATTGCTGTTAGAACATGGCTTTCGGCCAGCCTGTTTTTATTTCGGGAGTAGAATGCTGTCAGTGGGCGATTGTGGTTAACTGGACATCGCAGTGGGGTGTATGGGGGTGATTACATTGGACATCTTTGCTGACTATAGTCGAACATGAAAGATCCTTTCGGTCAGCGTATATATATATATATATATATATCTACAATATATATATAGATAGGTCGTGGCGGCGTTTTGGCTGATATTAATTTCCATTATTAATTGCATAGCCTTTTTCATTTTTAGTTCAGTATTTCAGTTCGATAGTTTTGCTTAATAATATCTAAATGGAAGACCTTGTATTATTTTTTTAACCATCGCCGTTTTTTTTTTTCATAGAAGATAAAATTTGTTCAGAATTATTGATGAAAAGCTAAACAAAGATTTTTCAACTCTCTTCTATAAACTAAAATTGTATTGTTCTTAAGACTGCTAAATAATTAATTTATGCAACTTTTTAGTTTTTAAGTCTGTCTTCCTTTTAAATTAAGGAAAATATTAAACAATTTGCTGAGCTCTTAAATATACCAACAACAACAAACTCACCAGATGCCAAAATCTTAGCCTCTTAATGAGCTGCAGAGAAAAGCAAACAAATTGTAAGAAAACGATAAGAAGATGCGAAATTATGGCAGGATTAAATTGGTTGGAAAATATTATCACAAAAAAAAAAACAAAAAAAATGAATACAAATATATCGAGCCATAACCGCCAAAAAGACGTAAGCGACAAAAAACAAATTTTTCAGGAGAAGGTTTTTTTTCAATATTTTTTGTTCTAGAGTAGAACATAAGACTCTTTCATTTTGCTGTAAAACCACTAAGGAACATTTTAGAGCTACAAAATTTTGTATACTGGTGGGAATGATCGAATACTATCGATTTTAATCAAAAAACGAAAATCGATAATCATGGCACTTACGTCAATTTGTCTCAATGATAATTGGAGTAATCCTTTTTTTATTATACACAATATGAGGGTAAGATACTAAAATTAATTTGAAAATTTTCTAATTTAAATTCATTTATATACAGTATGTCAAGAATGAGTTTACACACATACAATTTACAAAATTTTTTTAATTGCATTGGCAATAAAATGTCAGGGTTTGTTACAACATATGCCTGATTTTGTTTTTGTACATAATTTATGCACTACCTTCGAAGGATTAAGACCAAAAATGATCCATATTTTATTAAAAGAGATATCTTAAGACGCCGTACAATTGCTTTACAAAATATCATGACCATTTGCAAAAGAGTGTGGCATGAAAGACAATCTGCAAATGTACAAAATCGAGCAGAAAAAAAGTGAAGAGCTTAAGTAGGGAATTATCCCTAAGCTAACTAGAGGTAGACATGCACAGCGTACAACTATTACAAGAATCACGAAAAACTTTCAAATTACGACGGGAATACTTGTGGGAGAGCCTAAAGAGGAGTGTGCAGGCAGTTTTAAAATATAAATAACGGGTAGGCCATTTAAAAATGCAATAAAACAAAAACAGTTTGAAATTTTGCCAGATTTATTTTTTGATGTGAAGTAGAATTGTTCCGGTTAGAAATGAAATACTATTTCATTCATATGTCTGCTGCGGCTAGCCTCACAGTATCCCATTCGATTGGACGAATTTGCGAAAACTTTTTCGAGTGTATGGGATCATATCTCAGCAATGGCATCACAAATGTTAGCCTTCAAATGCTCAATTGTCTCTGGTTTGTCGGCATAACACTTGTCTTTAACGGCACCCCACAGAAAAAGTCCAACGGTATCATATCTTTTTGGTAAACTGACATCTACATTTCGACTAATTAAACGGCCATCAAACGTTTGACACAATAAAACGATTATGGCATGAGGTGTGTGCCAAGTCGCGCCATCCTGTTGAAACCAAACATCGTTCACATTAATACTATGAATATAGGTATAGGTGTCTCCCTTGATATGAAATATGGGCCAATGAAGCCACATCAAACAGTCACTCGCAAGGAATGCATTGGCTTTTGTAAGATCACTTTTGGGTTTCTGAGCCGCAAACGCCAAAATTTTAATTTTTTTTTTTTTTGGTAAAATCGTCATCATCGTACAGTTTATCGTTGGCCCATCTAGCGAAGCGAAATCGAAACGGATGGTCATACAGCTTCAACTCTTGAACCAATTAAACTTTGTAAGGCATCATACCGAGATCTTTTCGCAAAATTCGGCGTAAACAATGAAATCAGTTTCACGAAATTTAGCAATAAGCTTGCGTATACCGGGAACTGCTGGTCCTTCTCTGCGACGAAATTTTGTACGACATTTTCGTGCAATTTTGGACCAATTGTCTTTGTTTTGGAATTCAAATAAATCCGAACGTTGCTCAAGCGTAAATGGATTCATTTCGTTCAGTGGAGATAATATACTGAATTTTGTGGCAGAATTGCCAGATTCGAAATAACCGCTGGTCAAGAGCAAATAAGAAATCGTTAATATCTGTAGCACACATAGAAAGGTTTTAGCTTTTATATATACTACTATACTATATACTGTTATCCTCCTTAGGGACAACAAACCACAATAAAATTTTATCAGGACAACGTTTCTAAGCATACTTCGCATATAGTGGATACGTGGTTTATTTAAACTGCAGAATAAGTTGTACACTTCTACGCAATGCCCAGACTTGAATTCTATTAGAAATTGGCGGGTTTTTGAAGAAAAAATCAGTTAAACGTCAGCCAAAGAAGGGTAGCAAAAAATAATGGTTGATTATGACTTAACACAGTCGGGTAATTCCATGAAAAAGCGTCTATAATGCATAAGTGATCCAAGAGGAGGTCACACCAAATATTAAAAGTCTGAAAAATATTTATATTAACCGTTAAATAGAATGTAAAAAAATTTTCTAATTTTTATGTAAAGCGTTATTTGACAATGCCAAATGTGAGAAAAATTGTTTTTGGTAAATTTCTTATGCGTTTTACCCTGAATTTGTCTTATTATTTGCTTTCGATTTTATAAGATATGTATATATATTATTGATACTGCTGTCGGAAAACTTTTTTTTTTTAAGATGGTCTGGCCTGATATTGAACCGACGACCTTCTGGTTGGTAGGCGGGTGTCTTACCTACCATTCCACAGCGGCACATAGTACTATAATAAATCCAAAAAATTTTTCTTAATAACCAAATAGTATCATTTTATTGGTAATGAATTTGTAAGTACTTAATCTGTAAACTCATTCCTGACACACTGTATTTCAGTACAAGATAACGTTTATCTATGAATAGATTTTAATTAAAAAACAAAATAGATAAATAAAATATAATAAGTCGCTCACGAAGTTGCAATAAAAATCATTAAATTTATGGTCATTAAATATAAATTGCGTCACAATTTTGCTTATCACACAAATGCCGTTTAATGTCTATGCGGCAGACAGCCCAATACGTTGTAATGAAGGAGATGTCTATGTTATTCTTAGATTTACATGAAAAGTAATTTGAAATTATAATTTATTTTAATCACAAATTATGTCTTTGACAAAATTAGATTCCAAGCGAAACGTTCGGACTGTGTCAAATAGAAGCATATAAAACCCTACACTTATTGTAATCATTAAATTGTTATTTAATGAGCTTTATTTAAAGACCTGGCAGTCATAATGGAATATATTTGATTTTATTTATTTATTTATAAATTAGTATGTAATTACAAATTATAATTACGAACAGGGTAATTAAGAACGCAATGTTCGGCGTGGTGACTGGCGGGAATCGAACCCACGACTCGTGAAATGATAGCCGAGCTTACCACGTATTAGTCTATCGGGGTATCCATATTCGATTTTTTTTTAAATAACTTCGCCTTTCAACAGGGGCATTGACATTTTACTTCTTGACTTGACGGTTTGACAATTTTTGCAATGAAATCCACTATGAAAATGGCACTGGATCTATAGTGATTTAAAAGCATCACAGACTTGAGTCTCAACGTTTAAGAAAATCGGAATTCGCCAATTTTTTCCCGTTCGTAACAATTGGAGCTATTAATAATGATCAAATGCCGAAGTTTGTGTAAAGATTTGAAGCCAGCCGATAATTGACTTCGCTGCTGATTCTATGAATTCTATTTTTCGGAAAAATATATATATTTTTTTCATTTCATTTATTACTAACAAAAGGGAATGTGGGAAAGGGGAAAGAAGTAGATTTTATGGGCGCTTGATATGAATTTGTTTATGTCGCAAGTGAGAGGAAAAACTTTCGCGAAAAGATTATTCCACAAAAGAACGGTGCCGCTAAATATCGAATTCTCTTTATACATAATGTGTGTAAATGTGTGAATTATCTAGCGTCAGCCCATATATGAGAGTCGTATTCTATCTTTAGTACGCTATAGACCTTGTAAATAGTTACAATGTCAGATGGTTTCAAAGACCCGAGGCTCTTGAATGCTTCTTTCGAATTTCGAAAAATGCCATGGTTTTGTGATCGACATTGCAATAAATTCTTATGTCCAGAATATCAATGGTCCCATGTTTCACAATGTGGAACATTCGGCTCTATCAAGGACTAATAATTTTATACCGCTTCAGGTTTTCATCGTTTGTGTAAATTCTCCTTCTTTGACTTTCCAGCAGATTCCAATCAAGCACAGCTCTTGTCAGGTTGTCTTGTTATTTACGCAAGGTATGTCCAAGATTTCGATTGCCAGTGGGACTTGTCCGAACGTTATCCATAGATCTCTGTTAGAAATTGTTGCCGGCCAAGAGATTTTCATTCTCCTTCTTAGGCATCTGTTGGTAAACACTTGTAGATAGTTTACGTCGCGGGATCTTATATAATGTTTCGCATATTGGTGCAACGAAAAATTCAGTCGTAGTCTGACTAGAAATATGCGACGAGTTTAGAACACTGGCTCAGTTTTCCGCATGTGCACTTGGCAGCGTTTTCATTCCAACATTGCTGCTGAAGATGCTATCTGAAATCAGAAAGGGGATTAACACCTGTGTTTATACGCTTTGACTTCGTTTGATTGATGCCGATCTTATGCCCGGCTTTCAGTGTAATTTTCTCAAACAGTTTGATTCTGATTTGTGCCTGAAGCTAAGCAGGAAGATTTCGTCGCGATCATTTAATTCCACTGGTCGTGTTTGTGGCAGTTTTAATCACAACATCCAGGACAACGTTAAACAGAAGTGGTTACATTACACACTCTTGCCGTACGCCAACTGCCGCATTTATCCAGTTGACCTTTACAACAATGTTAAACAGAAGTGTTTACATTACGCATCAACATCGCCTGCGGCTTCTCTGTATAGAACTTGAATGAATGTAATTATTTTGTTGAAAACTTTTACAAAATCTATAAATAGAAGGTAGAGGAGGATCTACATTCTACAGACTGTTCCATTACGATTGTTAGGCAGCCCGCTTGCTGGGGCCTAAGATCAGGTTACAGCACGGTAGCAAAACGATTATTGATGACATGTGCAATTAATTACTTTATTCACCATGTTTAGGAGAGTGGTTCCTCTCCAGCTTCCACACTCTGACAGATTTCACTTCTTCGGAATTTTAACTATAATGCACTCTTTGAGTTTCTCGTGCAATCATTCCGTTTTACAGATATTCAATACAAGAGGACTAGTGTTAGTATGCCAACCGAACGAGAAGAACCTTTATAACGGCAAGGGCTCAAAGGAGTATACTGGGCTTAGAACCCTTTTCAACCGGGTCTATAAATGCTTGGTTATTATTTATAAGGTTTGCAATTGAACTAGCGCTACACCTTAGCCTTTTAACCAAACCAAACCTTTACTGAGCAAAAGCTCTTACTTACCTGAGGTAAACGAAAAACCTTATTATGAAGGCGCTGCACGCCTATTGGCAATTTATTGAGAAGCTTTTAGATGGTAGACCATACCACCATCTAAGAGTTGACACAAATTTTACAAATTTCCCGATAGCATTAATTCTCGAAGTTCAGCTGATGATTGGCTTTTACAATCCTGCAATTAAATAGCACAACCCTGTCTTTGGGACTATATTAGAAATAAGCTCTACATAAAAATAATCGAATTAAATGCCAGTTTAAAAGAATGTATTACGAAATTCTTATAAAAGAAACGATATCTGTAAGCGTGGTCGTAGTGGACATCAATATTTCATCTATAAATCCCAAGACCTACACAAGCTTAAATGATTTATGTAATTTTTTTTTATTAAATTTTTGGTTTAAACATCTAAGACATACACTTTTGATAGATTTTAATTATTTTTTTCTTTCAAATAATTTTTTATTTAATATTTTTTTTTATAACAATGAACAGAACGACTTATCTTAAATATGTACATTGACAGATACCAAGGAAGAAAGGACAAAACTTAAATATGTAAATGGAAGTGATCTCCATCGATAACATGGGCGCGTTGCTCAGGATAAATAACAGAGGGTCCTTTTATTTTGGCTTCGTATTCATCTTAAATGAGGAAAGAAACAAAAACAAAAATAAACGTTTAATTACAAGCCTTCAAATGTAAAAATATATGGCAGCTTTTAAAAATAGGCAGCAGCAGCACCACCCAAAATGGTAACAAAATTTTAAATATTGAAAACCAAATAAAGGAAATTTTTAAATATATTTCAGATATTTAGCCATTTTATAGACCCAAAACATCATTAATATTTAATGATCATTAATAACTTACCAATTATTTTACCAATAATAGCATTGGCTGTCAAATGTTGGGGTTGGGCACTAGTAGTGGCAGCCAAGCAGATAACGAAGGCCAAGAGAACAGCAAAAACAACAAATTTCGACATGTTTTTTTTTTTTTTTGTATAAAAGTTAAATACTTTCTTTTTTTATTTAATTCCTTAGAGGACTGGCTACCAAGTCTTCTATTTGTTTTGATGATTGAATTGGTTTTAATACAGTTTTGCAACATAACGCTGGTATTTATATGGAAAACTTAAGCAACAAAAAGTAACAAATACGAGAAATTCTTTGCGGAACCAAACTACCCGTAAAATAAACAAAAATCCAGAAAAAAACAAACAAACCAGTAGTCAAAAGGGAAAAAATAAACCAAAAGAAATATTCTAGTAGTTTGGTATTTGGAATTTTCGAATTAATTAATAAAAAAATAAAATACAAATTGTTTTGCATTTTTTGTTTTTTTAAATGTTTGCAAAAGAAATCTTTCATTTTCTTTCTTTTGATTTTTTTGTTTTCAAAAAAAATTCTTTATGAGCTTGGGAATTCCATCCGTTCTTTGAGCAAGACGGCGTCGAACATTTATCAAAAACCAGTTGCGCTAAAACATTAAACGTGACATCTATTTTTAAAAATTATTATTATTGGTGTTGATTGTTACTACTAAATATCTCACACCATTATTTAAATTGTTTTCTTAATTATGTATCTGACAGAAAAAAAAACAACAACAATTCGATATAAATAAACCAGATGAAGATGAAATAGTTAAGAGGCAATATAAAGCGATTGAATAACACCCTACTTTAGAAATAAAAAAAAAATAACTAACAAAACTGTTCCATTTAGTAGACATTAATTTTATTTTGAAAATTTTAGAAATTTTAGCGGAACAAGCCCGAGCAAATGCATATGTAGTTTATTTATTTGTATCGACCCCTCTTATGTTATATTATTTATGAAATTGATTTTGTTATGCAAATGTATTTCAAAGTCACAGACTAATCACATTGCATAACATTTTATTGATATTCGCTATATTTAGGGATATATTACTGAATTTATTTTATCGTATGTAACATTGTAGTTTTTCATGTGAACGAAATTATCGTATGTGCCATACAAATATTTGGTGCAAATAAAATATTGACGAATAAAAATGTGAAATTTTGTTTTAAGTACTTTGAGTGACCAAACAGAAAGCAAGAAGAAATCAAACTTTTTGTCAGTAAAAATGTTACAATGTTTTACTCTAGCAAATATGCATTTTATCTTCTATTTTATTTGCCTATTCGTTTTACGAATGTTAGGGACCAATAAAATTATATTTTCATATCCGTCTCAAAATATCTGTAAAGCAATCCCTGCTTCTGGTCTCCCTCAAAAGGTTCCCTACGTCTCGAATTCCAGTCCACGTCAGTATTTTATCAAGACATGTAGATTTTTCTTTATTCCCCTAGAATGTATACCTTTAAAATTTTTTCGAATAATAGTCTGTAGTAGCTTATATATCGGATTTCTTATAATGTGTCCCAGGTATGGTGCTTTTATTCTCGTTATTGTTAGTACAAGTTTCCTTTCTCGGTTTATCTTTACCAGAACTGTTTAACAAGGTATGCAGTGCGTTCAGGGCGTAATGTTTACTCAAAAGTACCTAAAATAAAAATTCCAAAGTCTTGTTAAGTTATCGTAAGTACCTTACTTAATAAACCAGACTTACAAAACTTTGTGGGCAAAAATATCGTATGTCCCAAAAAAAAAACTTTCATTTCTGATAATAGCGGCTTTTTCTAAAAAGTTAGTTTTATTTAAATGTAACGGTTATTGTATCGCATATAAAATTGGTATTGATATAACCTGTAAAATTAAGTTTTTGTAACATACGATAATTTTGCACAAAGGATAGATATTATAACTATTCCAAACAAGGTAAATACCACTATATGTTCAGCGTGGTGTATTGAGTTTTTGATAGAAATCGAACCCACGAGCTGACAGACTAGCACATTACGTACTAGTCTATCGGGGCACACACCATAGTTTATAGTTCAGTGTTAGGGCAACTTTTTGATTTTGCCAGCCCAAGTCCTGACTACAGTTATTTTGAAAAACACATAGTTTTAGGGAATGTCTGAGGAGAAAATCAAAGAGTTTGAGCATTTAATGATGCCAGACATGATGCCAGATAAGGTTGTTGCAGACTGTCTTACGTTTCAACTACATAGCCACAAAAGTATTACCGGGACATACGATCCATTCTGAAAACGAAAGGGCTGGCTTCTTAGCCACTCTGTTGGTTAGACGAGCTTACATTGGCATCGATTTCCTCTGTAAGATACCACAGGGGAAGGATCAGTTACTGAATTGAGTGGGAATTTATCGGCTATGAGAGTATGCCTCTAAACTGGACAAGTGGAGAGGTTAGTTTTCTTGTCTCCAGTTTGATCCGGTAGACAAATTCTGCTCAAAAAGAGCGGATTTAGGGTACTTATGGGCCTATTTATTTGACAGGATATCTTGGGAAACGTTGCAACTGATCAGTTTAGATTATGCTTAATGTATGTATGTTGAGATATCTGAACCTGTACTGCTATATTGGTTCACAGAATAAGGAGAGTCTATATGGTAAATTCAAAGGGATCCACCCCTCCAATTTCAAGAAGAGATATAGTCTTCTGCATAGACCAACTGTTCAACTGTGTTCCATTACACTCAGCGTCCATCTGTCTACCAAGCTCAACAGCGCAACCAGAGGGGCATTATTTATTGGTTATAAAGTGTTTGCGCAAATATTTAATAATCTCTCCTCTGACTTAAGTAAAAAACAAGCTAGCTTTCGTGCACATTTGGTATGTAAGTGAGATTCTAACTTTATCTAGCGTTTATAGATTTTAAAAGCTATATGGAACGCTTTGCTAAGCATATGAAGGCATAAAGATGGCTTGGAAGACTGCACTGCTGCTTGTTCTGCAAATAAAAATTGGCTAAATTAAAACCCAAGACAAATAAATGCAAGTTCAGGGAAGTACCAATATTAAACAAAAAAAAATTCAACCGATTATATTAAAATGACTCACTTGCTGCACATCTCTCATTGTCCCAGCTATGAGAAATGTGCAATAGCGGACTTGGATGACTTGATTGGTTTAACACCGCTTCACATCTATGTAATGAGGGTGGCGCCATGTTCGGTGACAAAATTTTTTATCAAATGGTACTGAAATACGTCAAAAAGTCTTTCCATTTTACGCAGGCATCAGAGATAGCGGAATTCATATTGTGTAAATGTGGGTTTATTGAAAGGTTTAGGTAGACAAAGCGTCACACTGGGTGGCATATATACCATTTTAGTTTCAGATCTGCTGCTTTTCGTCTGAATACGCCTAAGTCTGTTTACTTAAGTAGTAATATAGTGCTTGGTTCATAAAAGGATCCAGCGGATGTCTCAGGCCAAAAAGACTAATGACGTTTTCTTTTCTGAAAAAAAGTGCCCTTACTTTTTCTGTTAATTAAAAAAAAAAAATGAATAAAATGTTTGATATTTCGTAATTTTTGACGACGTTTTATGGCAAAGAACAAACGAAATGCAACATTTTTTGTCAGAAAACAAAACGCCATATGACTAAGCCACAATATGCTTGTTGTGCGATTTTTTAGTATAGATTAGGGAGATCGATTATATGACTTTTTTCAAAAACCGGTTTTCAAATAATTCGAAAAAAATTTCAATTTAAAAAAACGGTTTTCGGTTATAAATTTATCAAATAAAATAAATTGATAAATTTTTGTCCCATGTTGTGGTTTCTAGCAAGTAAGAATGCTAGAATAACGTTCGGCTTTTTTAGGACGCTAGCGGACATTTCTTCAACGACATCGCAACGTTCTTATATTTTATCCAGTGATTCTTTTTTTACAGCGTGTTTTGTTACAGTTCTACGTGTCAGCACCTACAGACTACTTGGTATAGAATCAAGTTTTCTTTGCTGCACAATAGCGTCATTGTGTTTAATAATTTCTGGTGTCGAAGAGCTTTTTCAGCTTAGTATTTAAGGATAATCAATATATCTAGACTTATCCCTTCCATTCATTTGCAAATGTTTTCACACTTCAGAGGACATTTACAGAAACATAAATGCATGCATAATGTATTTAATAGTGTGTGCCACTGTAGTATGTTAGGTAACACACCAGACTACTAATCAGGAAGTTTTAGTTTAATTATAGGCTACACTATCCGGAAATTTTCAACAGCGGTATCACCTCACAACATTGCTAGCGGCTGTTTGCACTATTTACGTTTGAAGACTTTTACTAACTTAAACATCTACCATTCGAAGCTGGCGTTTCTAGATCCCTTTTAATGAGTCTAGTTGATCATCATTTTCCATATATAAAAAATTAATATTTATATTCGGAAAATGAAAAAAAGTGATTGTTGCTCAAGTGCGCCTATCTTTTTTGATCTACCATGGTTTTCACGTCATTTGTGCGACGGCTAAGGTTGTCAAAAAATACTTAAATGAAGAGTATATTTGCACTAAAAACTATAAAAACATATAAAAAGTATACATATTTAAATTAACCGGTTACTCGTGTTAAAATAAGCGGTTTATTCGGTATTCGAAAAATGGACATTTTAAAAAAATGGTTAAGAACGGTCGAATAAAAACCGTCCGATGTTCTTAAAGATGTTCTTAAAGAAAACTATATTCAACCAAAAATCATTGGCCCGTCATTGTTTATCCATTAGGAACTCATAATGTAGGGTTCTTTAATCAAAGTTATTGAGAAGGTATATGTCCAGCACCAGGGACTAGAAGGATGGTATGCATTTGGACACAGATAGGTACTTAGAATGAGCTGTGGTGAATCAAATTAATGCTTTAGTCAGAACAAATAATAAACGGTAAAGAGCAACAAATTGAAATTAAAGAATTATTTCATTTATATCGATAATTGAATACGTAACAAACAACTATCGGAACAGTAAAAACAAATTCAATTCATTTCAATTAATCTTTCACACATAATTTAAGAGAAATAAAATAAATATTGAATTAATTTCATATAAAAATATACCATAATTTCAAAATATTTTTTGAATACCTTACTTCTATTACGTTCAACTAGAATTTTGAAATGCTTTTCTTTAATTTAATAAATTGCCTTTAATTTCAACAAGTAAGCTTATTGAGAAATGTTAATTGTTAACATATTTTTCTACTGATACAATTTATTATAGTGTCCGATTTAATTATAACTTCTTTTTATTCTTAATAGAAAGACAGCCTTAATAAAATATGTACCTTTCGATTTCATCTTTTTATGTGTAACATAAAAAAAGATGTTGGTTTTGCAAAATAAAAACTTGTATTTTTTTATTATTCGTTTTCGTTTTGTATTCAAAATGAGAGGGAGGATGTTTTTAAAAAAATAATTCGTATAAACCAGTTGTAATATATAACAAAAAAATGTTTTTAAACGGAAAATAGAAACAAGTCTTTAAGTTGTAATTTTGTTTTTGTTTTTATGTTTTAAAGATTGTAATAAAAAATAATAATAATACAGTGCGACAAAACCAAAGCAAAGTTGAAATACCTGGGAAATATCACTACTTTTCTGTCTGTTTCTCTTCTTTCTAATCCGGTTATAAACTTAAAATCGGGTAATATTCAACTAAGTTATTAGTTTATAACTGCAAGAAGATACGAAAAACCGGCTTTTTACCCGTATCTCGAGATTTCGAAATTTCTGCTCGGCAGCGCCTGTCAGAAAAATAATATAATTTTGCCACGAATTTTTTTTGTCGCACCGTGTAATTATTTAAAATGTAACAAATAGTAAAGAATTTCAAAAATTTCAATAATAAAAAAATGGTGTTCAGGTGATTTACGAGGGCGGATTGACATTGAAGCTACATAGCGCTAGATGGTATCACAAACGCAAAAACTTTTTCTTTCTTAGAAATTACGATCCGTCAAACGTCAGCTGTTAAAATTTTAGCCAAATTCGTCGATTAGTTTATTTGTTGTAGTCGTTTGAAGTAAGCAACTTTTGTGTTTCTTGGAAAATGGAAAAAGTGAATTTCGTGTAGTGATTAAACACTATTATTTGAAAGGCAAAAGGGCGAAAAAGACAAAAGAAAAGCTTGATAAACATTACGGCGAATCTGCTCCGTCAGATTATATGGTAAAATATTAGATTGCTGAATTTAAACGGGGCCGAACAAGCACTGCAGCAATACCATCAACAGGAAGGCCAAAAGAGGTGGTTACTGAAAAAAATATCAAGAAAATCCTCGATATCGTTATGAATGATCGCCGGGTCAAAATACGTGAGATTGCTGAAATGGTAAACATATCATATGAACGTGTGTTCCACATTTTGCATGAACATTTGCATATGAAAACGCTATCGGTAAGATGGGTGCTGCGTTTGCTCAGTGTTGAACAAAAACGAGTTCGACAGATCACTTTACAGCGGTGTTTGGACATGATAAAGCATAATCCTGCTAATTTTTGGCCTAGATTAATAACTGTTGATGAAACGTGGGTCCACCACCACACACCTGAAACTAAAAATCAATCGAAGCAATGGGTGGAAGCTGGTGGAAGTGCTCCGAAGAAGAATCCACTTCGAAGAAATCCACTTCGAATTGGTTGATCATATAGTCCAGATTTAGCCCCTAGTGACTTTTTCCTACTTCCTAACTTGACAAAATGGCTCGCAGGAAAAAGACTCATCACGAACGAAGAAGTGATAACCGAAACTAATGCGTATTTTGAGGAGTTCCAAAACTCATATTATTCAGATGGTATAACAAAGTTGGAAAATCGTCTTACTAAGTATATTGAGCTAAAAGGAGACTATGTTAAGAAATGAATGGTTTTTGAAAAAAAAAAAAATGTTTTTTTCCTACATAGGTAGCTTCAATATCAATCCGCCCTTGTATAGGAAATTTTGTTCCTAAGCGTTTGGTTGTAACTGCATTAAAATCGGTCGAGCCGAGTTCGGTCGGTCGAGTTATGATGAAATATATTGACATAACTACCATAATTTGGGCAAAAACTTTGTCACGCCCATAAAAAAAAATTTGAACCCCATGGCAAAAAACTGAAAACAGATTTGAATGCAGCGCATCAAAATCATTATATTTCATAGAGTTTTATTTAAAGGCGAGAAAATTTTTTGTTTTCTGTAGACTAGTGTAATTAAAGCATGTAGGTGGCCAAAGTGGCACTTAAGGGCCATCTTTTATATACCCGAACGAAAACAAAAATATTCAACAGAAAATAAGAAACAAACAACAATTTTATTCAGTTGTATGATAGACTGATTCCAGTTCTTTTAAAGAATGATCAAGCGTTCACAAGCCCGGTTGAAAACATCTTTTGGCTGAAATGTTTGCAAGTAATTCTCACTTGCCAGAGAGCATTCAATCACTACCCGAACTTGAAAGAGTATCAGTAACTATGTCTGGTATATTCTTTCAAGCTCGTGCTGTTAAAAGGGTTTTTGCAAATCTTAGTGTTAACAGGTCCTCTGGGCCGAATGACACACCAGCGCTGGTACTGACGCAGTGCTCTTAGAAGCGTTCTTAAGCGTTCATTAGCCAACCTTTTCAGTGCTTCATATCGCACCGTCATTTTCCATCCTTCTGGAGTACTGCTAATATAACGCCAATCTCTAAAAAAGGTAAATTATCAACCCTAAAAACTACCGCCCAATAGCAGTTTGTTCGGCACTCTCCAAGGTCATAATTTTTAACCATCTTGTAAGGTGTTTAGTGTCCAACGTCTTCCGCTGGCTGAAAACCAGCCAGCTGACGATCTGCTGACGGTGCTCTCTCCATTTATGGTTTTGGTTAGATCAAAATTGTGGATCTGGATATTTCCAAGGTATTTGATAGAATTTGGCATGAGGCGTTCGTGTTAAAACTTACTCTTTTTAGTGTCGGTAGTCCCTCGATTTATATCGAGCTTTCTCAGAGATCGCTCTATAAGAGTGTTTATAGATGGGATCTCATGCGACGAGTTTAGTACAAATTCAGGTGTACCGCAAAGTTCTATTCCTTCTACCACTTTATTTATTCCTTCATCTCATTTCCAATACTATCTTCTCTTTCGCAGATAACAGCAACATTTGTTATTCATATTCTTTTGATCATAGGTAGAGCCTTTTTATACCCGACAAGATTTTGGTTTACTGAATCCGATACATCATACCACACAACCGGAACTAATTGCCGAAGCGTATAATAATTTGTGTTACATATTTCTCTGGTTGCTGCTTTTACTACTTTCCACATATTTTCGTCTGCATTTAAGTCTGGAGACTTTGGATGCAAGTCTAATACAGTGGTAGTGATATTTTCGATACTGATATTCGATATTGTTACTTTCTTAGGGCTAAGGTAGTGTACGAGTTAGGAAGATTTTAACATAATCTGTTTTACAGATGCTATTTCGGCTAAACAAACAATTTCGCACCAGGGCCTCCTTCGCACCGACAAAGCTTACGTTATACATAACACTTATCCTACCCGTACAACTCAGAGGCATGGGTTGTTATTCAGACAGGTGAAGCTATTTTCAGAGTGTTCGAGATGAAAATACTTCGCAAGATATACGAACCAATCTACGTAAGCGGTGAGTATTGTACGAACTGTGAGCTGTATGAGCTAAATAACATCAATGTAGTCAAATGCGTAAGAACCCAAAGCTTGTCCGGGCTTGGGCACGTTAGGCGAATAAGTTGAAGATGCTCCAGTGAAAAAGTCGTTTGAATATGATTCAGAGAGAAGACACAAAGGGGCTGATAGAAATTCCGCTGGAAAGATCAGATCCAATAAAAACCTTCATGGCCCAACGTAAGAAATTGAAGAAGAACTGCAGAAAACCGAGGCACATGGAAATTCATTCTTTGCTCGGACAATGACCCACATGGTTTACTATAATCGGCGAACTAAATAAGTAAGTAATCTGTTTTCCTTATGAAGGCGTTAAGTCTAACCTACATGGCCAATTATGGACCAATCTGCATAAAACTTGTCAAGATTATTAAGATTCGTATAAAAATTGTTTGTGTCAAACTTCACCATGATACGGGTATTTTTAAGTCAATAATGAATATTAAAGTGATTTTCTGAAGGGGGCCTTATATGGTGTCTAGTGACAAATATAGTCAGATTTTCAAAAAACTTTTCAGCATGATTTCTAAGTACATACAACTGATCTTTGCTAAATTTTGTCATAAAAGCTACATAATGCATATAAGTGCAATTTCGATTTCACATTTGTAAGGGGGATAAGTGATATCATGAACCAATTTAAACCAAAATCAATGGGGTTCGTTCTTGGACCTAATAAAAAGTTAAACTATCAAAAAACCAAAATTTTGTATTCAAAAAACACGCTAAGCCAAATTATTAAACAAACATTTTAACACGACTTTACTTTATGATTTTTATATTACAAACAATGACTGCCAAACTATATCTACTTCTCTTTTCTTTTATAAACAACTGACATTACAGTGCACTCGGGATAACGTCAACTAAATCAAGCCACGGGTGTTGACATTTATCAGATTGTTGATGTTTTTGAATGCATAAGTTTAAAATAAAAAACATATTGATAATGTAGTTTAAGGAGTTTTTATTGTTCATAAATTAAAATCAAGGAAAAACAAATCCAAAGAAACAAAAATGGCTTCCAGCGGGAAAAGAATGACAATACACATGTCCATAACTTAATTTCTATAATAGTTACAAGGGGAATCCCCAAATTCGAAACTAATTTCGTAAAATATGCTTTAACTGTAACTGAAGCTAAAATAGTGTTTTATTTAGAGTTGATGTTTTAGAGCTTCGAGGTTTGGTTGACGTTTTAGAGAAGACAATGTTAGAAAAAACAGTTGATGTTTTGGAATCTTGACGAAAATGAGTGTTTCTGTTATCCCGAGTGCACTGTACTTCCGAATGTTCTTATACTTACTACAACATTGGATTCATTTCCGTTAATTCAAATCTATCTATTCAAAATCGGTAGGGTACAACGTTCCATACGCAATTGGTAAGACTGGTTATGACACAAATTAAGTATGGCACGCCAGGGTGGCGCATTGACAGCCTTGACACAAACCGATAGACTAGAATCACATAATCTAGTTTCAAATCAACTGCTGTCTTTGTATCTTCTTTAGGCATTGCTTATTTTCGTAACACTATGCCTTTGCAAGCAAATGAGGCTTCTTGCTCACAGGCTTCTTATTAATACGCAACATTTTGAAATGCATATCGTAATCGTTTTTCTTTAAGTTAAAATTTACATTTTTATTTTCCTTTCGCTCACAGAAGATATACTCCAATTAAAAAAAAAAATTTTTTTTTGAACGATTTTAAGGTACGATTTGATGGGAACATGCCTAATATGCTCATTTTAAGCATAGAATAAAAACAAATCAAAAATTTTAATTAATATTTAGATAAATAATACGTTTATTTATATTTAGGTAAATAATACGTTTCTTTTTGCATAATTTAATCATTATTTGTTTTTATTCGTATATGATTTTCATTTGAGTACGAGTATCTGAAAGTAATTCTGCACCAATTCCCTGTTATCATGACTATAAGTGAAATCAATGTATTAAAAAATATTTATTTTATATTTATTTATATTGCCTTAGAACATAAATATTTATAGATACTTAAAACAAAAAACAAAAACAAAAACAAAAACAAGCCCAAAAAAATCAAATCACTTGTGTTTTAGAATTTATTCTTGAATGCTTTGAAATAAAATAAAAATAAAAATTCTCTTCTATCCATTTGAGTTTGTTTTGAATTTATCAAACTTTATTGGTCGTCATCATCCTCATTACCATATGCCGGTATTTTGATTTTTATATCAATCGGCGCCGATATATTAATAATATGATTTATTTTTAATCTGCCATCATTAAGCCACCCATTAAATGATAGATAATGGGTGGTTATATTAATTTTATTATCACGTTTGTAACACGTACTTATTTTTGTTGAAAAACAGATTAACAAAAAAATTATTCGGAAAATAGTTTAACCGAAGAGTTTAAAAAGTAGTTTTGAATAAAAATATATTTATTATTGATTAATTACACTAGTTTACAAGGTTTTTGTTCATAAGTTTAAACATGCATGGTGATGCTAGTTTAGGTCGTCTGAGATACTGAGATATTTATTAAAAAAGAAAAACGTATGAGTAACATCAGTTTAGGAATTAAAAATGTAAAATGAAGAGTTTTACTCCTTTTTTAAATGAATTTAAATTTGTTTTTCTTATGACACTCCAACCGTGGCATCCTGGCATATGTTGGTAAAAAACCTTAATAGTTTGGTTCTAAAAACTGTATATATTGGTCAAACCGTCTACCATACTCCTTACTTATAAGCAAATAACTGAATTTTGAGGGACATATTTACCCTCAGCCGTTCGAAATTCTTCAGTAAATCAGCAACAATAACTTGGTCAATTTCACCTTTTTTATTTCATAAAAATTCGTGAACAACAAGTTTTAAAAGAGCTTCAAGCGGTGTCTTCATAAAAGGCTCTCAAATTTCCCATAATTAAAAAACTTTTAATTTGTGGATCGACAAACACTCCTTCGCTTAATTTAGATTTAGTGGACTACTTTTCGATGAATCCATTAAACTTTTAATTTCTTCAATGGTTAGTAGGTTGTCTGTAGATCATTGGCTTATCAAACTTTCGAGAATTTGTTTGTCGGAATACCAAGAGCTAACTAAGAATCAGCCTATAATTTGTTCAGATCGCATGAGAAATTTATCTTTTACTACCTTGATGAGAAAGTTTCCGGAATAAACCGCGTGTAGCGGTCCCATCGTTCCGATTTGATTTATTTTTTTTTGTTAAGTTGGTTGTTGATATTTCCATTAAATCTTAGCGTCTTAGGTAGACATTTTCAAAAGCTACGTAGTCAAGAGTACATCTATCTTTATGTAAGTTGGCGATTTTTTACAATTTTGACAGTCTTGAGGTCGCAAAAGACATGATTTGCGAGACTGAAACTGGTCCCACATTCGTCAGAAGGATCATTACTGGAGACGAGACGTGGGTTTATGAGTACGACACGCAATCCAGACATCAGGCAAGTGAATGGCGTTCAACAAATGAGCCGAGACCATTCTCAGTCAAAAAAGAAGACAATGCTCACGAATTGCATAGATTACAACGGTAATCACTTCCTGCGATTTTTCCATTATTTCCTTTCGGCTGTTGAAACGCGTTCGATTGAACAGAAAGAAGTCACAGAGGTGAATTCGATGGCTGTTGGTACTTGTTGCATTTTTCGTCAAATAATTTCGAATAATGATGACACTGTGCGACGGTGCGTCATCATGGTACCAAATTAATGAGTTTTCTACTCACAATTCTGGTCTCTTTCGGCGAATTGCTTCTCGCAAACGTCCCATAACGCCCAAATACTACTCTTTGTTTACTCTCTGGCCTTCTGGCAAAAATTCATGATGCGTCGATGTAATCCGTGAAAACCGTGACCATTGCCTTCTTTTTTGATTAAAGACGACGTGTTTTTTTGGTCTCGGTTCATTTGGTGAACGCTATTCCGTTGCCTGATGTCTGGATTGCGTGTCCTACTCATAAACCCACATCTCGTCTCCAGTAATAATCCTTTGATGAATGTGGGATCGGATTCGGCCTCTTTGATGTTTAATTTGCGGTCATTTAGTCAACATTTCTTTTTCTTTATCAATGCTTTCGTCGGTTATCGATGTCGGTCGTCTGTCATTACGTTCATCATCTTCGATTAACTCACGACCACAATCGAATCGCTCGTGCCACTGGTAAACGACCGTTTTCTTTAGATAATCGTTGCCGAAATACTTTTCCAATATTTCCAACGTTCGCTCACCATTAAACCCGTTTTTTATGCAAAACTTAATACAAGTTCGTTGTACAAAGTCGCCAACACACATAGAGATAGATTTACTCTTGGCTATGTAGCTTTTGCAATTGTCAAGTTATGACGCTCAGATTTAGCGGGAATATCAACAACAGATGTACCAACTTAACAAAAAAAATAAAATGATACTCAAATCGGAACGATGGGACCGCCACACAGGTTATTTCGGGAATTTTTTTATCAAGGTGGTTTACAGCTAAAGCTTGTTTTTTTTAGAGAGGGTCGTATCTCTAGGCAATTTGGATAACCTATAGTAATATTCATTTGCTGGGACCCATTATTGTTTTAGTTCACTGCAGAGCAGAAATACATAAAGTCGTCTAACACCTTCAAATTAAAGGTTCCTGCATTTACTCGCAGTCCTAGCTGCTCTGTTCGTTTACCTATGGAAATCATTAGCTTAGTTTTGGCTTCGTTTATTGCCAAAGCCACTTTTTATATTTTCTACTCAATTCTACCGAATATTGCAACAATATGTGAAATCTTGTTATAGATTGTAGTTGTTGAATTTATGCTAAAAAGGCTAGAAAAGAAGCTGTCTCTCACCCGTCTGGGAACTAGTTCGGTAGCAAATATGTCCGTGAGATATTGTCCTATTATCACAGTCGATTTTGTATTCGTGAGATCAATTCTGCACTACCGTATAAGCCTAGCTGGTGTAATGAACTCAGACATTATTTAAGCAAATTATTACGAGAGGAGCTGCTGAAGGCAGCTTTGTAATCAACAAATAGGTGCTAGGTTTCGATTACGTTACAGATCTTAAGGCAAAACTACCGATCGATTTAACATTGTAAATCCAGGGTGATTCTAAACGAACTCTTCACAAACCGTCCCACAGACCACCACGACAGTGGCACCTCGACAACGCTGCATTAAGACCTCTTATGTTACAGCGGCTAATATTTGTTTAAAATAGACAATTTTAAGATTTTTGTTAATGATTTTAATTTATAGAGAAATGGTATCCCTATATTTGAGAAAATGTCAACTTACGTATGTATGTATGTTTGTTCGAAACATGTCTACCCACCTAACTACAAATAGTTTAAGAAATTCACGTGGAGTTCTTGAATAATCTTTGCATTTTCTGTTATATTAAAATATTAAAACGCACTGCCCATCTACTATATGTACTTATATAAAACGTGACTTCATGATGATAACCATTTATTCTTTAGATGAAATCGAAATATTTTCTATATTTTATGGTCTACACATAAACAAAATATTAATTATTTTCCATCTATTTCTGCAATATAATAAAACACGGATATGTTTAATGTAAATAATATTATAATTTTCCTACGTACGTTTAAATGAACATCTAATACATGTTTACTTATGTATTTACTTATTTACATAAGTAGGCTTGCAAAATTGTATTCATAAATTCCTTGTAAATAATTATTATCTAACACATACAATAAATTTACAAGGAAATTCACTGCATATATGGTATTCAGTGATACTATGCTTAATGCAAACTAAATGTAAAATGCTTGTGAACTTAAGTGTTGTTATCAAAATATTTTTCTAATTATTTAATGCTATGTTCACACGAAAACGGTTTTTTCGTAAATCGCTCTCTCATTCATAATTCAACCCCCCATATTATGAGACGAATTACATAATTCGACATAAAAAATTAAGAGGTAATCACACAAATTGTGAATTAAAAAAAAACGATGTGATTTCAAATTTTTATCGGTCTTTTGCCATTATCTATAAAGTATGAAAAAAATAAACAAAAGAAAGAAAAGAAACAAAGCAAAGCACGTTTGCTGATTCTATTTAATTAATTATTATTTTTTGCTTTTATATTTACTGAATAATAATAATAAGTAAGTGACAACATGCAATTTACACAATTTAACAATAAACAAACTGTCAAAACCATTGAGAAAGTTGCCGTGTGAACAGTGTAATTCATATAAGTTTTTCAAACATCGAACAAAGTTATTGAAAGTCTTGTGTGAACATGGCACCATTACTTAGAATTTTAGAGTTTGATAAAAAACAAAATGATTGGAAATGAAATTTAAGAAATGAGTTGATTGCATATGAGGGTAAGTTAATAATTCCATAGGGTAGGTTAATAATTCTTGTTTATTTTTTGCAAAAATCATTTTGAAATTGTCTTAATTGCTCATCATCTTCAACTTACATCTCTCTTCCACTATTTTTTGCGGTCTTCTACAATGCAATGAATAGAGCTTATGATGTCATAGTGTAACACCGCTTTTTGCTTCGTCAGCCGTTATCCATACAGGCAACATGCTCTGCTTCACACAAACGCCGTTGTAATCCATGAAACCCGTGAGCATTACCTTCTTTTTTGACTGAAAACGACGTTGTTTTTTTGATCTCGGCTCATTTGATGAACACCATTCACTTGCCTGATGTCTGGAATGCGTGTCGTACTCATAACCCATGTCTAGTCTCCAGTAATGATCCTTTTGATGAATACGGGATCGGATTCAGCCTCGCAAATCACATCTTTTGCGACCTCAACACCCTCAAAAGTATAAAAAATCGCCAACACACATAGAGATAGATATACTCTTAGCTACGTAGCTTTTGCAAATGTCAACAACAGATGTACCAATCTAACAAAAAAAAAAAAAAAAAAAAAAAAATCTGTAATCGGAACGATGGGACCGCCACGTGGCCGTTATTTCTGAAACTTTTTGATCAAGGTAGTCTCCTCTACTTCTTCTCGTACTTTACGAAAGATTTTTCGCTTAAATAATTGTAGCATAGTACGACTTTTGTGACGTACTGTAAAATACCCAAACAATATGCAGCACAATATTTGAAAATAAAATATCAATGTTAAATATCTATGTTATTGACCGCCGCATTAACGGCACATTGCATAAATATTTCGCTGGTCATTACATGACAGAGTTTGTCATTTGACCACGTCTTACATCCATACATTTCAAGACTAATTTTGATGCGAAGATTTTCTTTTGCCCCAAGAATGCCCGATTCGTTACGTATTAAAGGTTGCTAATACTATCTTGCATAATGTTATAATTTTTTACGAACGCACCCAAGTAAATAAAGCTTGATATACCTTCGATCTTTCCGATATGAATAGACTGTATGGTACGTCTGTCTAGAGACGCAGACATTTTCATGTATTTCGTGTATTTCGTCTTTCATTCGTTTATGGTAAGACTCACCCACAGTCTTTGCCGCCGCCTCCTCGATATTTGTGTACGGATATTTCTTGTGACTATTGCAATTACATAGTTTGTGGTCAGGCTAGATCTGCTAATTAAGTTGGCCGATCTTACCTAGTGTATAACCAGGTTGAATCTACAATGACTGAAAGAGAGTTCTCTTGATTCGCTTTACTCTTCATACCTATGAAAGCCGTACGTATGTTTCTTTTTGTTGGATTACAACCTTAGCAGTTGTGTTCATTAAAGTAGCACAGTTGAATCTAGTGAGCTTTGTCTACTACATTATTGTAACAAAACTGGTCAATAAATCACTTTCAATTGCAGTCCATTGCTAAACGATGGAAATGTATGTATTTTTGATTAAGTTTCTAATGTCTTCTTATAGGGACTTCTGAATTTTAACAGTTGATAGGAGCCATACTATTGAAGCTATATCATATCTGTCAAATTGGCTGTGTAGTTTATTCAAGTTTTTTGCCAAATCGTAAGAGGGATAAAACATTCAACAACATGTGCCATAAATAAAATTGTTTTATCAAAATAGGTGTTTTTTTAGGACAATGTTCCATGCGCTTTGCCTATTTAATGGTCGCCATAATCGTCCTAAGGCATGAAGATCGTGATACATTACAAGGTCAACTAAGGGGAGAATATTTAAGGTCGGTGGTGATGTATGTTTGTGGAACATAACATATTGTTAACGGTTGTTTGAGGTAAATATTCCGTGTATTTTAGTCTTGAACCAGTTTATCTTACAATTCGACGACACAAATGGAAAAGGATCAGCCACACACTCAAGAAATCACCTGACGATATTAGCGGAACAGCTCTCGAGTGGAATCCGCAAGAATGTCGTAGACAAGATAGTGTGGCAAACACCTGGCGATGTCTTGTTCGGCACCTGATTTGCCGTAAGCAAAGCCGCTGTCCATGAGTGTGAGTAGGATAATCCTAGAGATCGGCCTTTCGCAGACCACATCGTTGCGAATTTGGTAAACTGACTTGAGCCTACACATGCACAAAATTCAACTGATTACGCGCTGGAGTATTTGGAAACTGAAGCTAATTTGTATAAATAAAAAAAATCTGAAGCCCAATCTGAATGAAAATTGTCAAATTTGGGACGATTCCAATTCACATGCATTCAGGAGCGTCCGATGCACCCCCCCTCCTCAAAAAAAAAACACTGTTTGATGTGGATTTTAAGCTGGCAACGATGAGCGCTTTAGGTTGATGATTACAAACTCCTTTTGGACCGATTCGGATAATATGGATAAAATCGACATGTGGTTTTAACAAGGCGGTGCTACGTACCTCACAGCTCTTGCCACATTGAACATTCTACACCAGCGATTTGAGCGCATTATAATCTCTCATGGAGATGATATGAACTGTCCAGTGAGATCGTGCGATTTGATCGCAACAGACTTTTTATTAAGTGGTTTTCTTAAATTTCAGGTATAAGAGAATAAGTCACAGGCCACAGCGGCTCTCAAAGCTAATATGACGTATGTCATATATCAAATTCAGTTTGATTTATGAGCCAGAATAGTCGAAAATTAAAAATTTCGAATGCGAACCGTTATTTTAAACAAATGAAAAATTTCAATAATATCTCATCCATACACACTTCACTTTATTTCAATTTAAACATAAAAATCGCATAAATAAAAAATAATTTTTCTTCTTATTTTACAACAATCAAAAATAGTTTTCCGGAAAATTTTAAGAGAAAAAAATACATACACATGTTTGAATAAATATTATACATCAAACGAATACATTTGAAATTTAGCATTACAAATACCAAAACGCTGAAAATGAATTCGCTGTAACCTCCATCGCGCATTTCAAAGTATTCATTAACAAAAGGTATTATAGAATTCAATTTAAAATTTTAGTGGTTATTTTCATTCAATTATGCCATGAAGAAAAATTGATTGAAATATGAGATCAAAATTTGTTGTTGTCTTAAATGGAATTGAGTTTATTATTTATTTATTCTTCATAATTCAACGAAATGATGAAAATGATCTACGAGTGTTTACGGATATGCGTATGCAATAACATTTTGTTGCAATTCCAAAATATTTGAATAAGTGATTACGTTATATGGTATGTCGAATGACAGTACATACATACACACATACATACATACATAAAAATTAAATTGTAAATTAAAATATTGATATTTCTTGTAAATCGATATTAAGTACAAGCATATTAGAAAACAAAGGAAAATATTTTATTATTATAATTAAATATTTTAATAACATTTTACTTGTAAAAACTAAAATAAAAAAAATTCTAAAAGAATTACAGGTCATTGCATACTACATGTGTATTCACAAACATGTTTATTTAACACATATGTAGCTGCGATCGCCTTACAGGAGATGCCGATTATGCCAAAATCATCTTTTCAGATGAAGCACATTTTGATCTTGGCGGGTATATAAACGAGCAATATTGTCGCATTTGGGGCACAGAAAACCCGCACGTCTACATTGAAAAGCCGATACACCCAAGACGAGTCACTGTTTAGAGCGGATTTTGATCCAGAGGCATAATTGGGACATTTTTCTTCGAAAATGAGCAAGGAGTGGCCGTTACAGTCAATGGCGATCATTATCGGGCCATGCTGAACGAATTTTTGTTCACAAAAATTGAAAAGGAGGATATTAGCAACATTTGTTTTCAACAGGACGGCGCTATGTGCCACACAGCCGAAGCTACACTCGATGTTTTGCGCCCTGTTTTTGAAGATCGCATTATTAGCCGCAGAGCTGATGTCGTTTGGCCACCTCGGAGCTGCGATTTGACACCGTTGAACTATTATTTGTGGGGTGCCATCAAAGATAAGTGTTACGCCAACAAGCCAGAGGCAATTGACGCTTTAAAGGACAAAATTTCGTGAAGCCATTGGTGAAATACAGCTGCACACAATCGATAATGTGCTTAAAAATTGGACCGATCGTGTAGGCTACTGCATGGCCAGCCGAGGCAGCCATTTGAATGAAATTATTTTCCATTATTAACCGGAAGGATTGTACTTTCAAATAAAAAAAGAAATTTGAGAAAATATTCAGTAGTTTTTTTAGTTTTTTTACTAATTAGATTAGTTTTAATTTTTTTTTGAAGGGTGAAGTATAATGATTACGATTACGATTGTTTTTTGTTTTGCTTGATTACTAATAGATGACCATTGCAGAGTTTGTAATAATTACTACAAAATAATCAAAAAGAATTAAAAGTAATCTAAAAGTAATCCGATTATTTTCAACGGTTATTTTTGATAACTTTCAACAATTCATTTATTCGTACTCCATTTCATTCGTACCAAACAATTTTTTTCAAAACAGTTGATGGGAATTAATTGGAAATTTTTTATCACTTAAAATCATCTTCTGGCTCATTTTCATCTTGGTGGGTATGTTTATAAGCAAAATTGCCGTATTTGTGCCTTCGAAAATCCAAACGTGGTCTTACAGAAGCCACTGCACCCATTACGAGTGACTGTTTGGTGCAACTTGTGGAGCGGAGGCATCATTAGCCCCTATTTCTTTGAAAATTAGAACAGTGCAACCATTCACCTATCGCAACATGATAACAGATATTTTTGAGCCCGCTCTTCATGGTATTGCTGTGAACGATGTTTGGTTTCAACAGGATGGTGAAGCTTGCCACACATCTCATGCCGCAATCGATTTATTGCGTTAAACTTTTGATGGCCGTTTAATTAGCCGAAATGGTGATGTCAGATGGGCTATTTTCTGTGGGGCGCAGTTAAAGACAACCTACGGACAATTGAGCATTTGAAGTCCAACATTCGTGATGCCATTGTCAAGATACGACCCCATACACTCGAAAAAGTTCTCGAAAATTGGTCCGATCGAATGGATTACTGTGAATCCAGCTACGTCAGCCATATGAATAAAATAATATTTTATTTCTAACCGGAATAATTATACTTCATAACAAAAAAATTAATTTGGCAAAATTTCAAACCGTTTTTGTTTTATTTCATTTTAAATTTTAAACTTTTAAATTGCCCACCGTATATATATGTACATATCGGTCATTTATTGCAATAGTAATCTAAAATATGCGAAACATTGTGATGTATAATGTGTAAAAAATTCTTTGCGATTCGTATAAAATTTCTAGCATAGAAGCAAAGTGTTTATTCCCATTTCAATGTTAAGTAATGGGAAATGGAAGTTAATTGAAAACAGCTCTCCTGAAAAATTTTGTTTTTTCAGTTATAACACTGTTGCAATAAATGAGCGATATGTATGTTTGTTTGAAGTTTATAGACAGCTATACGGCTGAACCGATTTTCTTAAATTTTTAACAGTATCACTCTGTATGTCTGGAATGAACTATAGGCTAAAAGTATTTCAAAAATTGCAACAGAGCGATGACATGACCATACGAAGTAAATATTTATTTGTCTACATCTTCAAAATGGTAACAGTAAAGATCTCTAAATTTGGTCCAAATGGCTTCATACTCAATACAAATCATTAGACAAAAAGTAAGCGGAATCGGATAAGTGGGTATGGTATTTGAGATACAAAGTAAATATTGATTTATACATATCTTGAAAACGGTAAATGTGGAATTTTTTGAACTTGGTCTAAATACATATGATTAGTCAGAAAATGAGTGCAATTAAATAAGTGGGCGTGTCATCGCCCATATATAGTAAACATTAAATTTTGTGTATTTTGAAAATTGTTATATTAAAAGTTACTAAGTTTGATTCAAACAACTTCGTGAACAATACACATCATCAGGCAATAGCTGGGAGATATAGGATAGGTGGGAGTGGCACTTCTCATTTGTACTAAATATACAATTTAGTATATCTTAAAAAAGTTACAGTAAAACCTTTTAAAATTGTCCTATTTTACTTCGTAGACAATACAAATCATCAGCCAACAAATGGGCGGATTTGAATAAATGGGCGTGGCATATTGACTTCTGTATATATATTGAGAACGGTTAAACAATAAACAATCTCAGGCAATAAGGTGGATGCAATTTTATAAATGTTGAGATGGTAAGAGTAACAGCTTCGTTATCCGTTCACATCAGTCGAAAAGCAGAAGAGAGTGCATAAGCGGGTATATATATATATATATATATATATATATATATATATATATATATATATATATATATATATATATATATATATAAAAAGTGAATGTATGTTTATTGAAAATTCAGTAACAGTAATTGGTAGGTATGTATAGAGCTAAAAAGTAGAACCAATTATATTGATATTTTTACAGTGTCTTTCTGGAGGAAATGATAAGTAAGTTTTCTTCATTGTTTGAACCTGTAACCGAAGAGAATAAAATGAAAAAAAGGGTTAAAAAATTATAATTAAGATAGGGGGATAGGGTTAAGATAGGGGTAACGATACACGCCAGGGTTTAGCTAAGAAGTAATAAGAAGTATTAAACTTAAACTGGGAAATAATTTTGTTCAACAAATTAAAACACTTTTTTGTTTTTATAATTTTGTCTAATTTTTGTATAAAATTGTAAATTTCGCTGCAATAATATAATTTGATTTGAATGTACGTACTTATGTGTGGATGTATGTATGAATATATGTATGTTAATCTATTAATTCCTAAAATATACAGTATGGTATTTGGAATATATAAATAAATAATCTGTTTATAGCGAAATAATAAGCAAATTACTTAAAACACTTACATATGCACATACATATTTACATGTGCATATTATCTTTGTTATCTTATTGCAAACAATTAAAGTTTTAGAAGCAAATATTCTTGGAAATTTTGTAAGCGGAATAAATTGTAATATAGGTCTGCGTATCTAAAAACTAATTAAGCATTTTCATTTAAAGCTTATTTAATACATGTTATAATTGTTACTGAATTTTCATGCGGCACAGGAACTGATAATTAATTAATTTATTGGAATTTATGCTCTATAAATATGTCAATACGTAGTGGGTAAACTCATGTATGACATGTCATATTCAAAGGTATACATAACTAGGCCCTTAAGCATTTTATAGCATTTTATTTTTTGGAAATTCATAGGAAATAATGTAAATTTAGTGATTTAATATCAATGTTAGACAACTTCGTTAATTTCAATGTAAATGGATAAATAAAGTGTACAGAGAAATACAGAGAAATTCGTAATCTTTATACATTTGTTTAACTGGGTAGTGCCACGCCCATATAAAATGTTTATTTATATACATATATGGCCATATCTTGAAAACGGTAATAGTAAGAGTTTATAAATTTAGCCCAAATAACTTTGTGGTCAATACAAATCAGTTAAAAAGTGGGAGTAGCACCTCCTATCATCAATCGAAATATGGACGAAATTGAATAAGTGGGTGTGGCACATCGCATACTAAGTAAATATTGATTTTTGTATATCTAGAGAACACTTAGAATGGCAGTTTCTGAACTTGGTTTAAATGACTTGGTTGTCAACACAAATCATTAATTTTAATACATTCCTTTAAACTGTTCTTATGAGGATAACATTTTTTAGGTATAGAACACAAAGTCTCCCAGCAACGCGGAAAGGATTACTAGTACTAGTACGCAAACGACAATAAGTTAGTTTCATATGCACATCTGAAACCAAACAAGGCAGTTCAGGTTGCCAAAAATAAATCATCACGTTAAAAATTTATATAAGTTGTCCTATGTTTGTCATTTTATAACTCAAAAACCACTTATCCGATATACAAACCAACACGTGCGACGAAAAACTCATCTTTTATTGATATTTTTTAAAACATCTAAAATTGTCTACAGATATACGTTATACGCAAACTTTTACGGTGGTGTGTTTTTCTCATATAAATGTTATATTATCAGTATCCCTTTCTATGTCTAGAAACAACTATAGGCTTTATATACTAAAAATTCCATCTGAGCGGTGCCACGCCCATAAAAATAAATTATTTATTTTTCTATATCTTCAAAATGGTAACAGTAAGAGTTATTAAATTTGGTCCAAATATGTTTGTGGTCAATATAAATCATCAGTCAAATTATTATTACCCGCACATAGTGAATATTGATTTTTGTATATCTTAAGAACGGCTATAGTAGAAGTTTATAAATTTGGTTTAAATAACTTCGTGGACAATATACATCAGCAGCCAATAAGTGGTGCAGATTGGATAAGTGGGCGTGGCATCTTCCATTCAAATAAATTTTGTATATGATGATATGTAGAGTAACAGTTCGTTATTAATTCACATCAGCTTAAAAGCACACCTATGAATTCTCGAACAACATCGTTTAATAGTGGTAATATAGAACGATCAGAAAATGAAATTACATGATGTGGCTGAGGCAGTGTGCATCTTAACCGAGTGGGTATATTTCATTTTACTTAAATATTTAAATACAAAAAGCTATACACGCTTCCAGAACCGCAATCGTTGTACTAGAATTATGTCTCTGGTCAGGTTTAGCAATCATTAAAAAAGTTATTAAATTCTGTCGAATAATGTCATATAAAAATCATGCACAGTTTTCAGACGCTGGATAGTATTGAAGCCCATATATTAGACAGCACTAAATCGATTCAGTCAAACGAGTACGTAAATTAAAGGTGACACTTGGTGTTACATTCTCGGAGAAAATAGCTCTTTAATTTGTCGCTTGTGTAAAAAGTTATATATCGCGATGGCAATTTATAAGTTTAAATTTAAAAATGCAATAAAACGAAAACGATTTGCCACATTTATTTTGTTGTTGTTCGAAGTACAATTGCTTCGGTTAGAAATGAAATACTATTTCATTTATCTGGCTGCCGTGGCTGGCCTCACAGTACCCTACACGATTGGACCAATTTTCACGAACTTTTTCGAGTGTAAGGGGTCGTATGTCGGCAATGGCATCACGAATGTTGACATTCAAATGCTAAATTGTCTCTGCTTGTCGCCCACACAGAAAATATTCCAACGGTGTCAAATCGCAGCTTCTTGGCGGCCAGCTGACATCACCATTTCAGCTAATTAAACGGCCATCAAATGTTTGACGCAATAAATCGATTGTGGCATAAAATGTGTGGCAAGCTGCACCATCCTGTTGAAACCAAACATCATTCACAGCAATACCATGATGAGCGGGCACAAAAAAATTGGTTATCATGATGCGATAGGTGTCCCTATTGGCAGTAATGTTTGCGTCGTTCTCATTTTTAAAGAAATATGGGCCAATGATGCCGCCGCTTCACAAGCCGCACCAAACAGTCACTCGTAATGGGTGCATTGGCTTATGTAAGACCACGTTTAGATTTTCTGAGCCTCAAATACGGCAATTTTGCTTACTAACGTACGCACCAAGATGAAAATGAGTTTCATTCGAGCAGATAATTTTTTTTTGGCTGAAGCGTAAACGAAGCGGATGGTCATGCGACTTCAACTCTTGAACCAATTGAGATTTGTAAGGCGTCATACCGAGAACTTTTTGCAAAATTCGATGTACACTGAATGCATTAAATGTTCAATTCTTGAGAACGATGACGCGTTGAAGTTGATGGATTCTAACGTACACTCTCAGCCACATATATCTCGATATTTTCGGGGGTACGCACTGTACGAGCTAGCTTACTTCTTGGCGCATCAACTTGGTGTACTGGGCATGGCAGTTTCATGCAATTTCCGACCAATTGTCTTTGTTTTGGAAATAAATTTCCAATAAGTCCTAACGGTGCTCAAGTGTAAATCGCTTCATTACGTTCAGTGGAGATATATACTGAATTTTGTGACTGAATAGAATGACAAAGGTGCTGCCATATTACAAATAATCGCTAGTTCCAATTTAAACCAATAGATGGCCCACCCCATATAAGAGATATACATATTTCTTTTATTTAAATTAATTTTATTTAATTTAAAATTTTAATTAAAGGCTCCACATTCAATTGCCATTTTACAAATATTTATATTTTTAAGCAATAACCAGAAAAATGAAATTCAACATTGAGAATGCAAGGGTTTTTATAGAAAAATAAATAATAAGAATTAAGCAAAAATGTAATTAAAAAAGCCAATCGTTCTTTTTCTGAGAAATATGTTGCCATTTAAAAGCTAATTTATTTGGGAAAAAAAGAACTGCTGAAACTTAAACAATTTTATTAAATTAAAAAAGTATATATAGAATTCTGATTGGCATACAGTGGTACATATGCGTATAAACGCAGCCGTAATTTTAATTATGCTCCCTTCCAAAAATAAATTAAAAATATACATGGAATTCTTGGATGATTAAATAGATAAAAGTATAATCTTTTAACAGAACAACGCTACCATTCACGTTTGGATCTGTTAATTTTCTTTCAAAATAAGTCAAGATTTTCAAAATCGGTTAACATTTAGCTAAGTTATTAGCTTATAAGCGCATAAAGGTACGAAAAACCGGTTTTCTATCCGTAACTCAAAATTTTGGAGCTGTGAACAAAACTCCAAATTATAATTTCTGTCCTATTTGATAGCATCTTTAAAACAAATATTATCACTTCCCAGTTATTACTGTTTCATTCTATTTTGTGGCACAGTTTTTTGTTTTTGTTTTTGACGCCTAAAAACAAGAGTAAATTTAGTTTTTCTGGTATAACCTTAGTTGTTGTAAGAATATTGTTGTTGTTTTTTTATGGATTTTGTAAAGCGTTAAATACAATCTTAAAAATATATATACAATGTTTAAAATCACCGTATTTTAAATGGCTGAAATAAAGACTTGATTCTAGAGAATAAGGTTGTACAATTTCTTTTGACGCTCACAGTATATGCCGGTGTAGTAGTTAGAATAGAATTTTATTTTTTAAACATAAAAAGCACACACAATTCACTTCATAAAATCTCCATTAAAATATTCTTATTTTTAAGTAAATTTAGTGAAAAACGTATGAAAGCAAAAATATCAATGATATGATATGAATAAATGAATGAATAAATGAATATTGTGAGAAAAGGAAAATTCATAAGAATTTATTATGAGAAAATGAACATCTGGTTGTTATTTTTTCCAACATTAGCTCTACTTTTTGTATAACGATATGCAAGAATTTTATGTCCTACTCGTGTTATTTTGGATAGTTGTTAGAAGAACCGAAAAAAATATTGTCATTTTCTTTTTTTGCTCTTAGAAGATATATATAAACATACATACATACATGCATACGTATATGATTCCAATGATTTTTAGAAAATATAAAACAAATAGAAGCTTAACAATAAGTGGATAGAAAATTCTTCTACTTGTAATCCAATTGCAAATTTACAAGTATTAAATACTTTACAAATCATTCAGTGTACACTGATTTGATAAAATGGAATAAAACTACAAATCTTGTTAGATACTACATATGCGAACTTTTGCACCATCAATTTAAATAGACCAAAAGACATCGTCAGGCCAGTAATTAAGGATAAAAATTAATGAAATGCTATTGAATGATTAGATAATGAAAGTACATGAGCTTGCTGAAGCTGTAGTTGTCTTAAAACTGCGGCTTATCACATTTGCGTTTCGATATATGTCAATATCTGTGGGATATGTGCTGCGAAGCGCTACGTTGTGAACACTTTAACACTAATCACACCAACACTAATTACAGGGTGTCCGACGGGAAGTTATACTACTTTGTTTTGCCGCCATTTTGTCTGTCATTAGTCTTGACAGTTCATATTTGGCAGTCGTGAAGTAGAGACGTGGCAAATTTATTATGGAAAAATATTCAGTAAACCAACGTGTTTTAATCGTTAAAACAGTTCGCCCATGACAACTCCGATTTTCATGAAAAAAATCATAATTAGTAACGAGGCACATTTTTATATGAATGGTTATGTGAATAAACAGAATAGTCGGTTCTGGGCAATGGAAAACTCTTGCATCCATTAAAAGTTACAGTCTGATGTACAATTTGGTCAGGAGAAATCATTGAACCTTACTTCTTTGAAACTGAAAACGGCGTAACGGTAACCGTCAATGGAGAGCGATATCGTGATATGATTGAAAACTGGATGCTTTGGGCTTGACTAAAATGTGGTTTCAACAAGACGGTGCTAAATCGTATACAGCCAGGATTACAATGGAATTACTGCGAGGCCTCTTTCCACAACAAATTAGTTCAAGGAATGGTGATGTTGATTGGCCTACACGATCACCTGATTTGACTGCTCCGGAATTCTTTTTGTGAGGAGCAACTCAATCAAAATATTCGTGATGAAATGTGTAAGAATCTAATGAAAAATGTGCTCAAATGGGCTCGCATTTGTGAGCTCGGTGAAATGATCAGTGTTTATGTTTCATGATTAAACATGAAATACGGATGTTAGAGAAAAAATAAATATTAATTAATATTATTATATAATTGGCTATAACCCGATGTGCTTCGCTATCCCTATCTTAATTATAATCTTAACAATTATTTTTATAATTTTTTAGTCTTTTTACCCATCTTATACCTCCTTCTGGTTATAGTCCAAACATTTAGAATAGGCTATAGTTACTTTTCTGAAAAAAGTTTAATTGGTTCTGTTTTCTAGCTGTATACCGACTTTAAAAAACAAACATACATACTGTTACGTTTAAACCTTTTTAAAACGTTTGAGTTCGTTTAATTGCTCTAAAGTAAAACAAAACATTACTTGTCGTTGTTTTACAATTTGTCTCTTTTTATTAATTCCACTGTAACTTTTATACACTATGTCTTAATACAACAATTTCACTTTTTCAACACTTTTTGTTTGCGCCTAAACAGATTTTACATATTGACAGCCAAATGATAACTAACCTCACCAACCGTAATTCGCCATCCTTTTATAGCATTTCATTATTAATTTCGAATGTACGGTAAGTACGGTAAATTCATATGTAAAACCAAAGTATCCCAAAAAGGATTGAGCTGGCAACTCCGTTACGCATGCAGGCGGCAGTACTCTTAAATTAGTAAGGTAATTATGGCAACGATGGTAAGCCCCGACACAAACCAATAAAGTCCCACACTAAAACCCCGATGTGGTGGATTTTTCTCTTCAGGGTTTTCATTTTCGTAACAATACACTTTCATTTTTATATACGTATACATAAATATGTTAGTAAAGGCTGTCCCAAAATTAACGCAAAATTTGAATTTGACGCCATTTGTGCAGTAAAGTGTTGTCAACCCTAAAAAATAACAAATCGACAGCTGATAGTTTAGGGTTAGTATAAATGGAGCGTTACACGATAGAACAACGTGTCGTTGAATGAATTATTCCATCAACATCAACAACTTTTTTAGGCTGGAGGCATAATTGGACTATACTTTTTTGAAAATGAGGCTGGTCAAGCAGTTACAGTTACTGGTGCTCGATGTCGCGACATGATATCACAGTTCCTTCTACTGAAATTGGATGATATTTATGTGGCCAATATGTGGTTTCAACAAGACTGTGCCACATGCCATACAGCCCGTGAAACAATTCAATTATTTTATGAGACATTTCCAAGTCGTGTATTCTCTAGTTTCGGTGATCAGAATTGTCCCCCTAGAACATAAGATTTCTTTCTATGGGGTTATTTGATATCACAGGTCTATGTCAACAAGCCTACAACCACCTGTACATTAAAATAGGAGAATCAGTGGTGTATCAACGAAATTTAGTTACATTTATGCAAGTGGTCATGGAGAATTCCGACAAACGAGTGCTTTATAATTCAAATAAAATAACAATCAAAAGACTAAAAACGTTGTTTTCTATTTAATTGAAACATTACGTTAATTTTGGGACACCCCTTTGTGCAGTATCTGCTTATTCAATTTCTTCCGCTTTTTGGCTGATGTGAACTGTAAATTTTTTTCACATATACAGAATTTCATATTTAGTATGAATGGAAAGTGCCACGCCCTCTTATCCAATCTAGCTCACTTATTGTACTAACTATGTGTATTGTCCACGAAGTTATTTGAACCATATTTATAAAGTTCTACTATTGCCTTTCTTAAGTTATACAAAAATCAATATTTATTACAAATGGGAGATGCCACGCCCACTTTACAAATTTCACACCTTCTTTTACTTGTGATTTGTATTGTCCACGAAGTCAGTTAGACTAAATTTGGAAAATTCCACTTTTACCGTTTTCAAGGCATACGAAAATCAATATTCTTTTGTCTGATGATTTGTATAAAAAAAATGTTTTTTGGACGAAGTTTTGGGACTTGCGCTTTTACTATCAAGATATTCAATAAACAATTTTTGCTATGTAGGAGAGATGCAGCGTATACTTATCGAATTCTGCCCTCTTTTTAACTGAGCTATTCCGGTCAAATTTAGAAGCTCTCAAGAAATAGACAAATAAATATTATCTTTGCATGGGCGTGGCACCGCTCGACTAAATTTTTTTGAAAGATATATATCCTTCAGTTCTTACTAAACATACAGAGAAATATTTTAAAAATTTCAAGAAAATCGGTTCAGCTATTTAGTTGTTCATAGGTTTTAAACAAACCTACATACGAACACACTTTCATTTTTATACAGAAGTTTAATATCGCATATTAGCGAGTTCTCTATGGTTCCTTTTGGTACATACCCCTAAAATAATTGCCATGCAAATTATGAGTTCCATATGAAAAAGACCAATTGTCCTCGCTTATACTGATGAATGTGAAATTCATGTGATTCCCGGTACTTTTGACTGATTGAATAAGATTCACACAATTACTCACATAATTACTTCAAGATAGTTTAGATCATAAAAAAGACCTTTACCATGCCTTAGCATTCGCTCTTCTAAAGCTGGGCGGCATTTGCATATTAGTTGTTGTACCGATTCTTCTCTTTCTCATTGAGACAATTTCTCCTCCCGGCACATGTTAAATAATGCCAACTGCGCAGTAACTAAAGATATTCCTTTCTATGACAGCATATGCCTGCACTACGGCAGGACAGGAGATTTGGGATGAGAAAATCTTCCTGTTTGGAATGGAATCGGAGCGATCACATTGACGGCTTTGACATCAGGGTCTGTACGAATGACTTAAAGCCTGAATCACCTCTACAATCTTCCCGAGGGCACAAGCATTCTTCAGAGGGAAATATTGGCCATTAGTGAAACATGCTTATCTTGTGGCGGAATCCGAAGACGCGTTTGTATTTGCGTGGACAGCTAGGCGGCGATCATGAAAGAGGGACATTGAGTTACAAGTTTAACTTTGGCATACCGCACAGTGCCAAAGGCACGTATGAATATAATGCGTCTAAAAACGTCCCTACACATGATAAAAACCATCTGTGAGTACCACATTCGAAAGCATATTATTAAACATGACTTACACCTTTGTCAAGTGTCGTGGACTGGTTGGTGAGAGAATAAGTCACAGTCGGCACGCAGGCATACCCCACGTTGCCACTAGTGAATACAATGCGTCACAAGTTGGTCAGAGAGAGTGGGAACTTACTGAACACCCTCAGCCATCCTTCTGAGAATGAGCCGGCGGACAAATTGGCTCGCCCGTTATCGACATTGTGTGAACAAAGGTCAGCCACGTTTGAATTATCAGTATAGTCGCTGCAGAGACTGAACTTCTACCTGGATCGGGCGGACAGCAGGTGGATCGGGCGGACAGCAGAATGCTCACCCACAGCCGCTACGAATTTCAAGTAGTGCTCTCGGACACAGTTTTAAGAACATGCCACATCATTCGAGCTGCACGATGTCGGTTCCGTCATGTTGAGATCATCCGGTCCAATACAGGACCGGACCCGGAGATGCCATGTAGGAACCACTCGGCGAAAGCCTTACGGCAATGATTCATAAGAGCCGGAAATGTTCAATCCTCTCATCCACCTTCATGTCGCTACAGCTACGACAGTGCTCGTTGAACTGCAACCACATCCTACGGATATGGTTTTTAATCGTACAGAGAATACAGTATTTGGTTAAGTATTTGGGTCTAACATTAAGGAACACATGAGAAAGTCTACGTCAGTTTTTTGCAGAATGTCGGATTCAACGTGGACACTACGGCTGGTTCTAACACTGTGGGTTTTTACAGCGATATTGAGACATATTTTGATCTAGGGCCGTATTGTTTGGTGGCAGGCCATGGGGAAGCAGTACATCGTCGAGGCGCTGGCCAGGCAGAGAAGTGCATGTGTGAAGTTGAGTTCTTGGCCCAGTGCGGCACATAATGTACATGGTTTGCTGGAGCGCGACTCGATTGGGTTACATCTGTAGGTGGCACTGGAGGTCTTACGACCATGGTAACTTTTTGGATAAGCTGACGGATGGCATTTCAACGTTCTCAGACTACAGGCTGGCAAAGCTACCTTTTCATGCGGTTTGCAAATCCCGAATACCCTCAAGAATATGGTGGAAACGGAATTGCAACGGGAACAACAGTGCGGAAATCCATTTTTATATGGATGGAACGAAAATGGATGGAAAGGTTGGTGCAAATGTTTCTGCTGGGAACTTAACATCAGCATGCGCTACAAGTAGTTAAATTTATGCATTACTTATGACCGTGGAGGTGGTGATAAAGCTATTTTGTTGACAACAAAGCGGCGACATGGGACTTGACATCGAGAGTGACTATCTCAAGGCTGGTCGAGATGTGAAAAGAGACCATGTAAAGTATAAACAGTTGTGTTACGCTTCAAATTGCTGGACATTGTGATAATGGGTAAAACGAGATGACCGTCATTTATGGTTTCGTAATCCAATGTGGGAGATCAAGCTATGTTATGGCTATCGTTTCTGAGAAGGACGGAATTTTGAGGAAACCGTGGCCGTTCTATGATAGAGGAAAGACAGATATTTTGATGAGACTGTCAAGAAGATACATTTTCTGCTTTGCGGTAGTCAGCGCTGGGCACTGGGCACTGGGCACTGGTCATTGTGGAAACATGTCAGGCATCTCGGAATAGCCAGCAAAATTGTGTGCAGAAGCTATTGCGCAGACGACAGTGAGAAATAGGTGTCTCATCTGCTATGTGAATGCCCGGCTGCTGTGCATAGTATACTCAGTGTGAACCTCCAGGATTGCGTAGTTCTGAAAATTGTGGGCAAGAGGGTTATCTTCCCTTTATCATTTTTGCAGCTGATACTAGATCTACACTATGACTGACAGTTTCTATTCTCAGTGTTTCTTTTATTTTTGTCGGTGCGAGTTTGTGGTAACAAAGCGGCACAAAGGTGCTAATTGATCTTTTGCTTAGGGGGTACTTCTTAGGTCATGTACACATTGAGAATCAAAGAAGTTTAGGACTATATATGTTAAAAAATTAGTTAACAAATTATTAGAATATAATTCGGAAAACTTCATTTAAATTTGATGTACTCGTATTCTGGAATAGCTTGATATTTAGCGACGAATCAAAATTGAATATTTTTGGTTCAAACGTTACATAAAATATTTGATGAGAAGCAATTAAAGAGCTCTAGGAAATTAACGTTCAAATATGGTGGCTGCAATTTTATGGTTAGGGAGTGTATGGAGACATCCGGAGTCAAAAATTTTATCTATATTGTTACGTTTTTACCTTTTAAAAACGATTATTCATGAGTTCCTAGATTGTAACTAAAATAAAATAAATCTTGTGCTTGTTTTTCAATTAATAATTCTTTATTTATCACAGTTTTGTGTTCCACTGCTCGTGACCTTTTCACGAGCAATAACAATTTCTATTCTTATTTACTCTTTCTGTCTACAACTTTGTAAACATCAACTATTACTCGTCAGATCTTTCTACCTAAAGGTTTTCCAGCCCGACCGTTGGTACAACTTAGGTTCGATCACAACCTCGTGAAAAGGTCACGAGCAATAACAATTTCTATTCTTATTTACTCTTTCTGTCTACAACTTTGTAAACATTAACTATTACTCGACAGATCTTTCTACCTAAAGGTTTTCCAGCCCGACCGTTGGTACAACTTAGGTTCGATCACAACCTTTTTAACCAGAGGTTATCTAAACGTAACTCTTTTCACTGAGCTAGCTCCAACTAAACTGGTTTTTATTTCACGACTCACGTCACGAGTCTACACCTAATTAACTCTCTTTACACTGAGCTTACAACACATGAACTGAGTGCTATCCACATCCATGTGCTTTTTATATGACTGAGTAGGAAATATTTCAAAAGCTCTCGAATCTCTCGATATTTTAGGTAGATTCCATTTCCTTTCTTTGCATTTTTTTTATTCATACGAATGTAAACATCTATTCCTTCAGTTCGTGTTGTTTGATGGCTATTATTTTTTACGCGTTTTCTTCTCTGCCTGTTTTTGTTGTTGACGTTTTTTATTTACTAGATTTCGGCTAATGTTACTGTTGTCGATTTGGTTATTTGTAACAGCCCGTATAGTTGTTTTTTGCGGCATTTGTTTATTCTTTTAAGCAATGCAATAAACGACAGTGGTGCCCAACCTGATTTTCGTAATATCAATATAGACGAGAAAACGAACAAGCATATGGTTTTTGTTACATAAAATCGGCATAGGAAATTTGTTTCTTATTATGAATTAAAAAAAAAAAAAAAAAACTAACAGACAGTGTGCAGTCCAGCAATAGGTAGCAGTTAATAGATACAAAACAGAGAGCAGTATTGCTTGAAAAGTTAATGCTCTGAAAATAGAAAAAAAAAATTCACGGAATTATCGAATTACCCACGTTTACACATTTCATTAATTACTTTTAAACAGCTCACGACTGTGTGAGCATGTCAACATTTTGTTTTTATTTTATTGTTTATTGTAAACTTTGCCTAAGGCTGCTAACTAACGTAATAAGCTCTTTGAAATCAATTACGTATATTATATTATGTATGTAAATTATTACACTGATGTATCAACTTTGACAATAAATAATTCAGCAAAAAGCTTTAACGAGTATAATAAAATCCTAAATTTCTACTAAATGAACATAAATCACAGTCGTCGTTTAATTAATCCGCTTTCGTTCGAATTAAGATTTTCTATCGCAAGACAGCCAATGAAGGAACAAATTAAATAATAAATTAATTTGTATGTCTCTACGATGACAGCAAATATTAAATATAATTTACTTGTCAGCTTTTTTCTTTTTTTTGGTTTTCATATCCTGCAGGGATTTTTCTTTTCTCAACACACATATTACAAGTGTTGCCACAAAAAAAAAAAAAAAAAAAAAAAATACAAAATAACAAATCATTGTATTGGCTAACAATACTTAGTATAGGTGAGCTGTATTATTATAACAAAAAAATATATACCTATTAATGGCTAATGATAAAATACACAAAAAAAAAACAAGGAAAGACATATTGTTTGCAATTGTTATAGTCTATAAATGTTGCATTTTAAAAAGCGAATGTATTAAAAACCTTGCCTTTCCCTCTTAAAATTATGCCTTTTTTCTGGTCAGAAACGAGTATTAAAATAATATTTTCCACAACATTTTTTATACGCGGCTAAAAATATGCAAACTTATATTGAAATATTAGCTGTTTTTCAGGAAAATATTTTCACCCTGTTTTTTTTTTTAGAAAAAAAAAAAAACTGTAACCTTATGAAGGCAACATTTTTAAAGTGAAACAGAACACTATTAGTGTTCTATACTACTAATACTACTTAATTCAATTATCACGACCACTTAGCAAGGAACTTCACCGCTACACACAATCATATGGTGGCGAGCTATAGTAGATTAATCATCTACTTAGCTCGAAAATCAACTTGTTTACTAAAAACTAAAACAAAGCAATGAATGCTTTGTGGAAAGCTAATACGCTCCCTAGAAGAGTGATGGAGAAAAAAAAACACTTAAGGGCAATGAGGAAAAATGCCAGCAATGAAAAATTCATTTGTGTGTAAATTTCTATGTATATTTGTGTCTGACCTATTTTAGATTAGATTAGGTAACGTGCTTGGCCCGCAATTCGCATAAGAAAGCAGGGTCATGAAAGAGGCCGAAAAGCTAGACATCTAAGTGCCTCAAGATCCTTACCTAAACCTAAAAATCAGTTTGCGAGAAATTTGATTAAATTCCACGAAACAAGACATTCACCCAGATGCCATAGTCTGAGCTCACATAGAACGGGTCAGACACACAAATGGTGTTGAACCGATTCTTTCACCTCCTCTATCGGACAGCTTCTACAGTAGCCATAATTAGGGCAACCCGAGTGCTCTGTCACGGTGCTTAAGAAGTCCGACCGATCTCCTCTCAAACCTAAGAAGAGAAGCAGAGAAAGCTAGAGCATTCTGAAGATTCTACAAATGGTGATATTAGTCCACCTATCTATCTATCAAGTTCGACCGCGCAACCAGTGGGAAATGTACATATGTCCCCCTGCATAACAGCTACACTCAGGGAAGACCACCTAGTAGCCAGGGTTGCCAAAGATCCGGGTTTTTTAAAAAAACCCAACTCACCAGGTTTTATTGGCTTTTTTGATGTTGTTTTTTGGGTTTTATTGACTTTATAACTGCTTTCGATTTTGTTCAATTAGACAATATTTTTTATTTGTTAGTACAATGACGTTTCTTTAGTATTTATACTGCAATTTTGCACTCTAATGGTGGGATCAACGGGCCTTTGTGTACTATGAACTGCCAAAACTCGGTGATCGGAGCATTAATTACTTCGTTTCAACCGTGCATTACGAAAAAACGACCGGAATATGCAGACAAACATGATTAAGTCACCTTGCAAAAGCTGCCAAACAATTGTTAGAAACGATCAAATTAAATATCTTGTGGCACTCACTGTATTCTCCGAACATTGCTTCTTCTGTCTATTGACTGTTTCGACGTATACCATATCTTTTAGCATGTAACAGAATCACTTCAGAGTTGGGTCGCCCCAGAAGGCGAGAAGTGTTGCGGATATGGGATTCTGAAATTGTGTCAGAGATGGGGAAAAGATGTAAGCAGTGGTTTGATAAATTTTTATTTCGATAAATTTGTTAATTCATTACCTTCTTAGAGCCAAAAAAAAAAAAAAAAAATGGACCGAATTAATTAGAACTGGCAATACGTAAATTATACTTATTTTTGTTGTAAATAAACTACGAACTACTTTAAACAAGAAAAACCCACCCTGCTAGTAGCTCACTTATTAGCAATATCATTTCCTCGGATGTCCGCATGTCTCGGAACCCTTCCTTATCAGCCGGGCTAGCAAATGGCTACAACTGAGAGGACATTTCAATCTTAATAATACCCAGATACGCCTTGCTGTCCTGTCTGTGGTTTATGACCTATTTTAGTCTACGAAGTTTAATCAAAAACATAATTTCACTTGTGAGTTTTGAGCTCAAAAGAACTCGAAAAGCGTACAATGCCATACAGTGACTTTAACTCTGTTACTGTTACTGGAACTGTTTTCACTAGACTTTGAATTACTTTTCGGTTCTGCTTCCTTTTCTTGTTCTTTTGTTTTATTTTTTATTTTATTATTTGCAGTTGATTTGTAAGAAAAAAAAAGGTTAACAAATTAAATAAACACACTTAGCATGGACAAACACTCGATACAATTACAGGGCAGTTTAAACTGAATAAACTACACTTTTGGTGAAACGCTTTTAAAATTTTGTGTGTAAAATTAACTTAATCGGCTAGTAATTGGAGGTTGAATTACATCGTCTAATATCCAACTCAGTTATTAGGTTATAAGTGCATGAAGGTTCGAAAAACCAGTTTTTTACCCGTAACACGAGATTTTGAAGGTGTTTTGAAAATTTCAAAAACAGATCCCTGTTCTACTCATCAGTGTCTATCAGGAAAATAGTATCACTTGCCAGGTATATTCTTTGCCGTTCTGTGTTATGAACGATACATTAAATGACGATTTTGAAAGAAATTATTGCCAAAAATACATGATGACATTTTCTTAATATTTTATTCAATGTTTTTATTTTAATACACTGATAATGATCAATTCACAAACAATTACACTCCAAGAAATATGGCTGTTATTGTCAAGTATTATATTTAGAAAATCAATAACAATGGCATGGCATGGAACATTGTATGTACATATGTTACAGCACATGTGCCATGGAATTCTTGAGTTTTTATATTTAGTTTTTATTTATATTTTTTATGATTTTCAAAGCATCTCATTTATATTCTTTGTTTTCCGATAAACAACATTATCTACTCGATAAACTTGACTATAAAAGAGATCATAAACTATTTAATCTATGGATGGGTGGTTGGTATGCTGAAATACAAAAAATATCTTTGAAAATAAATACAGAGTACAGTGTCAAAGAAAAGTCAGCAAACGAATATATATTTTTGTTAAATTAAATTCGTTCGTTTTGTATATATTTTGTTCATAAACTGTAAACTTTAACCATTACAGTGTAGTAAATGGTGTCATCATAAATCATAATCAGAAACATGGTCTCATGTCCTCATATCAACCAACATTGGCTTTATTTAAAAAAAAGTCTCATAAATAACATAAATTATTGCTTTTGCTACTCGTATGTGATGCGTAGTTGCGTATTGTAATTTGTTCATGTTTTGTTACCATGCCAGTGTGTCTCTTCTAAAATTACATTCTGAAATAATAAATGAGCTTAAGAAAAAAATACCTTTATATGTGTACGCATATTTACGACCATTAGGGTGCTAAAATTTGTTATATAAGTTAACTGGTAACATGAAGCTTATAACAAAGGCATCCACAACTGCAGCTGAGTAGAGGATTCTAACACTAGATTGTGTCTTATAGGTTGCCTGACCACTGCAGTGTATACCAGGCGGAGTTTATGTCTATACTGAGGACTGTGCAATGCCTGTTTAATGGCGAGAGAGACTCAGTCGGCGCTCAAGGTCTATCATCGTCCATGAATGCCGCAGGTTTCTACTGGAAATCTCGGCTCATTCGAAGGTAACTCTCATATGGGTTCCAGGACACTGGGTATTTTTCGGTTAGTGTATAACAATGCCCACTAAATCTTGTTGGCAGCATGAGCGCAGTTGCGGTATCGGTATCTTTACTCCCTGAGTCGCATGGCCATCCATCGCACAATAACGGTTCTTACAGGTCACTGCCTGTTTGGGAGGCGTGCCGATAGACTCAGTATTCCCTCGCATGATTTTTGCAGGAGTTGTATTCAGAAGAGAAGGATGTGGCTGCTTCTCACCTCATGTGTTCTTGTCTAGCTCTTGCTAGCAGACGACGAATGTTTTTGGCCTCCTATTTCTTGACATCTTTGACTGAACTTTCTAGAATGAAGGTCACGGCAATTGTGAGCTTTATTTTGGAGCCCAAATGGTTTGATATTAAGGCTGTAGGATCTTCGAGTTGGCTTCTATACTTGTGGCATCAAGATAAGCCAAATCTCTAGCCTAAGTAGGACTCCTTACCTCTAGGGAGCGTCCAACACCCTTCTTATCTAACTAAAGAAATTTCTAAAGGTGATACAAGTTATTTCAAGAAAGAACAGCCATAGCCGGTCTCAACAAAGCTCACATTAGGCACAAGAGCTTTTGACTTAGTATTTAGAATGCCCACAGACACAGGCAACATGTCGCTTACTCCTTGTTTAGAGGTCTATACGTATCATTCGGTCTTGTACGCATTAAAATTCCTTTCTGTCTAAACTATGTATGAGTTAATTGATTAATGAGTATGCCAAGCAACACAATCTATTATCTGAACTACACAATCTGTCATTTTCAAAAAGGCGAAGCTGTATTGCGGCTGTAATGGACGTGATTGAGAATCTAAGATGTAACCTTGACAATAGCATGGTGTCATTTTTAATATTATTTGATCATAGCAAGTCTTTCGATGCAGTGAATTGCTTAATATTAAAGAATAAACTGAAAAAATATTCCTTTATTTTTCTACAACATTTCACTGGACCATCACAAAAATTTCTACTCAATAGCAAAAATTCAGAAAATCTTAATGTAATTCATAGTATTCAGCAAGCATCGATTCTCGGTCTTATTTTTTTTCTTTACATAAATGAAGCACCATAGCTTCTCTCTGCGATAAACTCTCCAAAGGGCAATTTATATTTAGTACGTAAAGGCCGAAGTTCGCAAAGCTTACAGTGCCTGTTGTACCTGAAATTAAACTCTGATCAGACCTTGTTGGTCTTTTTCTACCTTTTCGCTCACCAGAGTTACATAACCCCAAACTTCAATTCGGTAATTAAACCCCAAGGGGTGATAAAACACCCAGTGTCATTCTGCGGAAAATGGCTTAATAATGGGTTAATAAACAACGTTGGGATGTGTAAACATTAAATCCCACTATATTTCCACCCTGAGACTGTCTGAAGGTTCGACTTTTAGCCTCCAAAGGTCTTACCGAAGGTATAAATAGGGTTAAAAGGTTAAAAAGAACAGCAAGGTCATAGAAACTATGGTTAGGATAATGGAAGATAGCATAACCTTTCAAGGCTCAACGTAAACTGATGAGTTGAAAACTAGACAACTCCCTCATTAACTATCTTTTGGCCAGGAAGGGAAACTCTATCACTTGGAGTAACGTTTTGTGACGAAACTGAGTAATAAAAATCAATAAAGCGGTCTGGAGGCTATATAATCCTTTAGGGGACAGCCAAGACATAGACATAATATCTGAAGTCACTGATAAAACTAAATTACAGCGTTTAGCGTTAAGTTGACATTTGTTTAGCGTTAACGCTGAAGCGAAAACCTTAATAAAAGCGTTAAAATTGTGTCATGAACAGTAATTTTAGCTCAACTTTTCAATAAAAAATCACTAAATAGAAATTAAAAAGTCACAAAACGCTAGATTTGACGCGAAAACAGCTATGATGACACTACTTTTTTTCGTTCTTCTGTTTTATTTTTTTCTTCGAAGTTAACTTCACTTTCTAACGCGTTGTCAATATTGGATTTTCGAATTGCAAAGCGCTGACGCCCCGCTATGGTTTGCTTCATACAATTTGTAAGGACATGAGAAGTTCTGACTGCCAAACAACGCTTAGCTCTTCCATTTAGATTTGGCTGCTAGTGTGGGCCTGTCTTCGTAAATTGAAGCTTCGGCGAAGGAACAATACAGTCAGCCTCGGATAGGTAATGAATTATACATGAATTGAGGGAAATGAACAGGCAGATGAGCTGTCCAGGGACTAGAACTCTTCTGGGGAGTAAGAAGAGAAATTTGGTAAGCCTTCAAGCTAAATATGTTTAAGACAGCTGCGCAAATTTGATAGGAGATGATTTCAGCATTGTAACAGGCTAAAAGAACAATTGAATAGGGGGAGTAGTTTCAAATTCAGTGTGCTGATTCTGTGTGTGTGTGTGTGTGGGGGGGGGGGGGGTGTGAACGGAATCACCGGAGTACTTGCTAGATGTTTGTAGGCACTGATGTATTTTAAAAACAAATACCTAGACGACTATTAAGTAAGGGCTGGGGAGCGTTATAGGGTACGTTATAGGGTAATCATATACTAGTCGAAGAGTGTACAATAGACAAAATGGTAGCAGTACAGCAATACTTCTGAACAAAACATCAAGAGAGAAGGTAATTAATGAACAAAACAAAAATGGAGTCGGAGTATTATGACACCCTGAAATTTATGGAAAGATTCTACTTAGAAAATCACGCATAGTATGCTCACTGAGGAAGCTTAAAAAAACTCAAAAGAAGTTATTATGGACATCGACAAACACAACAAGTCTTGATAAGAGTGCGCCGTGACACACTCTATCGAATGTCTTGGTTATAAACTGTGACACGGTATTCGTCTCTTACGAGAGGTCACCAGTAAAGCGAGCTTTATTGCAACCATTGGTAAATAGGTTGTTTGACTCTAAATCTATAGAAAACGTTAAAGCAATAAAGTAGTTGGTGTTAGTTGCACAAATCTAAAATACTCTTTCCTCTTAGGAGAGTGCTTTAACATTCAATTTATACTTTGTAAGTAATTGTGTTTTTATTTTTTTCTAGACATTACGAACTTCCCTAATTAACATGTTCATTGTATCTATACTATGTGCTGAAATCTCTTACATGTGTTATAAGATTATACGATGTGATAACCCCTGCAGTAATGTTGTTACTTTCATACGCTTTTTACTTATTCATCTTACCATATATTACAAAAATATTGCTTTTATTATTTTAGTTGTGACTGTTGTTGTTGTTGTTGTTGTTGCTGTTGTTGTTGCTGTTATTTTTATCCTCTACTTATTTTTTTCAATATACAAACGTAGAATGTCTTCATAATTTTTTGCGTATTAGGTGGCTCTTAAAAACAATAATAAATAAATTAAATATCCTTTTAAAAAAAATCGAAATAAAACAACAACAACAATACTTATAACATCTTTTTAAGAGGATTGATTTAAAACGCCTTGACTGTTTGTGCTTTAGCAACATAAAAACAGAACAGCAGGAAGAAAATTTCCTGAAAAGTATTTTCTTGCTTATGTGCAAATAAATTCAGGAATTGCTGAACATGAAAAGCATCTCAGTGAAGCAAATGTTAGCAAAAAAGAAAAATTTCGATATTTGAATCATGCCACACATACACACAGAGTGAAGAAAGCAGAATAATTACCAAAAACATATAATCAATTAAGCTCCTCCCTGGGAGTATAATTTGGAGCAGGTAAGTTGGTTGAAAAATCAATAAACCATTCTACTATGGCACCTGTGAGTTGCACTTTTTAACATCGCGTTTGAACGGCTTTTTCCCACTTTAAAAACTTATTTGGAAGTCTAAGGTGCTCCAGTCCATACAGCCCGATCCCTGAAATCGTGGATTCAGAGTCAAAAGGTCAACTCCTTTAAGCGGCCACCTTGCTCGCCCCACCTAATTATAATCAAGAACGTCTGGAGATGGGTGACTATGAAAGTGTCCGAGTCCAAAAAACAACAGAACACAAAAACTGAATTAATCGAAGGAAGCAAACACGATTGGTCCACCATATCGTTGAATTATATTAAAAAAATTTACAATTCAAATACCAAGTTATTTCAAACAAGGGTGGTTCCACGCATTATTAATTATCCTTAATACTGCTTAAAATATATTACTTAAGAATTAAAAGGCTATATAGTTGACCAAAATACTAATCAAATTGAAATAGTAGCAGATGGCGCTTTCCTATTGACAAATTTTTTGGTACGTTTTTAGCATAGTTTTTCTAAAACATTAATTGAAATATAATCTCGAATAGTATAGCAGTCATTGTTGTTTTATTTAAAAGAGTATTGATAAGACTCTACTACATATAAACTTTAACGACATATCTCAATTGGTTCAGATAATATTTAACATTAACAGTCAATAAAAGGGGGTGCGCTATCCTGTTGACGCGCAGTGTATAATTAACAATTTATTCTTCGTCGTGTATCGAATCGAGTCTATTATTTTGAAAGAATGCACTGTGGGGCACGATTGCCATTTTTGGAATCAATTAAACCACTGAGTTTAGTTATAAGATATTGGTATCTTTAGAAAGGTCATGGTCTTGTTTTTATGAATCAATCAGAAAAACCTTAAAAATCATTAAACTAATGCAAATAATCATCAATATTTCGAAGGTTACAACACACATTTATCATTTTAAGGATACATTACTATATATTTAAACGCTATCACTTTGTGTTTCACCACTATCTTCATCACTGCTTACGTTAAAATCCACCCTATCAGATTATGAAAGAAACAGACACTTTGCTTCCTTGTGAGTCTTGCCAGTTGCCGTGATCACCGTTTCTGAATTGATTAATAGAAAGTTAAAGATATCTTCTAAATTATTAACCCCACTTCATTTTCTTGCATTATGCTCTCTAACTATTTTAAATAGTTTATTAATAGATTCATGCGCTTCTTGAGACAAACAACCAACTGTGAATCAATAACACTATACAATAAATGGAAAAAAATTTCTGACTTTGGATAACCATTATATTTTTTTGATGCGCTATGGTAAGTATTATTGATAAGTTTTTTTTTTGATTTTTTTCTAAAGTGTGTGATTCTTGAAGAGGCTGCTTCATACATCTTATGATAACTTTGAAATGACTTATTCGATTTCCTTAAGCCATATGCTAAAAAAATTCCAAATTACACCAGCTCTAAGTCATTCTAATATCATTTTTTAATATAACCCGTAGTTTTGGAGTTATTGAGCAGAAATTATAAACAACATTTTTGTTTTGGAAAAATTATGATATATTTGATTTTAAAAAATTGACAAACAATAGAAAGCAGCAAACATTTAGCAGTTTCACTATTTATTCATAAAGTTGCGAAAATAATTTTTTTTTTCAGTTAAAAATTTGTACTTTGGGGCGCGCCACGAAATAATTAAAAAAATTTTATACAGTGCAACTAAGAAAAGTGTAAGCTAATAAACCACATTTTTTTTCTCCAATCCTCATTCTTAAAAATTGACTTTTTTTAAAAATTAGTTAGGGCTGCCTCAACGTGCATTGTTCAGATGCTCCTATTGCAAGAAAAAAGTACATACATACTGTACATACTGTACTACTGTAATTATTTTTTTCAATTTAAATCAAATCATTTCCTTTAATATTGTTACAAAAATCAGGCTGGACACCCCTGCGTTTATTACATCGCTAAAATAAATAAACAAAAGCTGCAAGAACAACTATACGTGCTGTTTATAAATAACCAGAATCGACAACAGCAAACATAAGCAGAGATAAAGTAAATAAAAATAACACAGCAACAACAAAAAGTAACAGCGAAGAAAACAAGTAACAGACAATAACAAGCAACAAGGAATACTAAGAGTTGAAAGAGGTAGATGTTTAGGTACGCATGGCTACAAAAAAACTAAAAAGAAATTAAAAGAAAGAAATGGAATCGACCTGAAGTATCGAGAGGTTCGAGAGCTTTCGATGTGTTGTTTACTCAGCTATATAAAAAGCTTATCGATGCGAACAGCAATCAGTTTATGTGTCGTAAACTCAGCGAGTGTAGTTTAAGTAAAGTTAACTCAGCGAATGTGTTATTGGTGTGAAAAGAGTTTATAAGGAGTAAACTCGTGAAGCTAGTAGTGAAGTAAAAAAAAAACAGTTTAGTTGGAGGTAACTCAGTAAAGAGTGTTAAGTGTGGATAACTTCTGGTTGAAAAGGTTGCGATCGAACCTAAGTTATAACTGCGATCGGGTTGGAAGATCTTTAAGTAGAAAGATCTGTCGAGTAATTGTTGTTGTTTACAAGATTGTAAACAGACAGAGTAGTTAAGAATAAAAATTGTTATTGCCTGTAAACAGATTATTTGGAAACAGCACGTATAGTTGTTCTTGCAGCTTTTGTTTATTTATTTTAGCGATGTAATGAATGCTGTGGTGCCCAACAATAGTTGCGACTTTTCCGATATATACTCGAATATGTTTATCTTATTAACGTATTTATATGCGGTTTTCTTTTGAACTATATTTTTACTCTGAAATAAATGAGATTTTTTAAACAGAAAATAGTTGTTTTATGGAAAATCATATACACAGAGAGAAAAATCACATTTCATTTAAATCAAAGTGGATCATTGTTGAATTAAACATTTTTGATTTGAATTATTTCGACGTTAAAAAACAAATTTAAAGACTCTTACTTACTGTGTGGCATCACCTGTTTAACAGAAAAAAAAAAACAAAATACACATTAGCGCAAGTGGACCTTTTCATCACATGTATTGGTTTGTAAATCAGTTCTCGAGTGATTAATCTTACTCATAAACAAGATTTTTAAATATGTTCAGAAATATTATGGTTCCTTTAGAAAAAATTGTGTTAAAACATGCACGAATTTGAAAAATTTTGAAAAAAATTGAAAAAAAAATGTGTTTGTCGGAGTAAAACTTTTCAAGGTTATTTAAATTACATATAGACATGTACATTATGGTCTCAGCTTCTTCTTTCAGTTTCTTTATTTTTATTTAAAAAATGGTGTTCTTTTTACATGTAACTGAAGATTTTGGAAGTGTGCCTGGCAACTCTCAAAAACACATTCTAGTTATACTTGAGGACGACGACACATGCCAGATAAATGTTATCATGCCCCAGGTATTTTTTTTTGTCTGTTAAATAGTGCTATACATCGCTTTCAAGGACGAATATACTTGTTTTTGGTTGGGTGTTAAGCGCTGTTAAGATGATTTTACTAGTCCCACTTATTCCATAAATACGAAAAAGGATGTTGTGTGCTGTTGTCACCCCTTTGCCAACGGCGGCTATATCTGCCTTTGATTTTATGCATGCAAATATGTATTTATGTATGATAATGTATGCGCTTTTAACAAGAAACAACTTTGGTAAGCAATAACACAACAAACTACGGCAATAAATGTCAACGGAAATACATAGCTTCCTCTACATAGTAAACACCTGGTGGCGTATACTTGTTCTTATATTTTAAATAATAATTATTGTGTATACGCGCTGCAGTGGTATTTTTTATAAATCGCAAGCACTAAACCGTAACATTTAATTATGTTTTTTAATTATAGGAAATAAATAAAATAAATACAAGCAAAGTGCGAAATATAACACTGGCTGTAGTAGTAAATAAAATTTTAATTGTCCAGCAGAGACACTAGACGCTCTTTACAAAGTAATAATTTAATTAATTTGTTATTGTTGGAAAACCAGTTATTAAACTAAGAAACTTAAAATATATTTTTAATAAATAAGGTTTAACTCAGTTTTATTTTGATACCGCCTTCATATATATGTATATATAATTTTTGTACTGAATAAATATTGCATTAAACGTTAAGTAAACTAAAAACCATTAGAAAATGTTCTGTTCTGTTTTGAGAAAATATTTTTATTGATTGATGATGATATTCTTCTTGAAATATAATAAACTTTTAGTCTTCTTGTGATGCGTCTTCATAAGACGGAATTTACATCTTTATGTAAATTTTATGTTATAAAAGCAAATTAATTCAAATGATATGTTAAAATTCAATTGGGAATATGTGGCTGTGAATGCTCATGATTTCAATCGCAGTCGTTAAACAGTATTTTAGAGGAAAAACAAATGCTAGTGTGTAGTACGCTTGCTACACTACGCTACGCTATATTTCACTGCGCTGCACCACATTACACTACACTGCACTAAACTCCAGCACACTTAATTACACTGTACTACACTCTACTACACTACACTGAACTAGTTATACGCTCGCTAAGAACTACAGTATTATTAAAATAAAAAGAGTAAAGTTTCTGACTTAGTTCTCAATATCGTTAAAGTGAACTGATTCACTTATGAGCTATTCGTCTATTCTTAGCGTATCGCTAATGCAAAATTAAACATTTTTTCTAAAGTGTTAAAAAAATTCCTTAATAACTCTTGCATTCCATTTAAATTAATATTACGGATTTTATAGTTCAACTGAATTGTTTTACTTAAGAGCTGTCCTAGCACATAGATAATACAAAATTAGTTCCTTTTCCAAAGCTTAACAACTCAGTGTACAATTTTAATTCCGCTCATATTATTATTTTGAGCGAAATCATTTAAATGAACTGGTTTGCTTTTCAGATATTCTAGCTTATAGCTTGTGCAGAATTAAAATTTTTTTCAAAATTAAAAACCCTTAGCAACTCAATAAACTTTTTTTAATCCGCTTATATTAATATTACGGACTAATCATTTAACTAAATTGGTTCGTTTATGAGCTATTCTAGCGTAGAACTCATACAAAATACTTGTTTTTTCTCGAAAGTTTAAGAAAATTCTTGAACAACTCAATATATTATTATAATTATACATATCAACTGAACTGGTTCTTTTAAGAGCTACCCTATCTTAAAGCTTATGAAAAATTATTTTTTTTTGCGAAGTTTAAAAATTTCTTTAACAACTTTTCTACTCCATTCATAATATTATTTGAGATTAAATCTTTCAACTGAACTGGTTTGCTTATGAGCTAAACTTGCTTACAGCTCATGAAAATTTGTTTTCCAAAGCTTAAAAATGCGTTTAAGAACTCAATATATAATTTCCATTCCATTCATATTATTATTATATCAGGTAAATCTTTGAACTAAACTGAACTGAACTGGTTCGTTTATGTGCTATTCTAGCATACAGCTCATGGAAAGCTTAACGTATCTCCAAATTTTTAAAAGTCCTTTAACAACTCAATATTTCATTTCAATTCCATTTATATTATTATATCAGACTAAATCCTTCAATTGAACTGATTGGTTTATGAGCCACGCTAGGTTACAGCTAATTCAAACTTAATTTTTTGTTTAAGTTTAAAAGATCCTTTAACAGTATTTCAGTTTCATTCAAATTATTATTTCAGTAATAAACCTTCAACTGAACTGGTTCGTTTATGAGCTATCCTATCTTACAGCTCATGCAAAATGATTTTGTTTTCAAAGTTTAGAAATGCTTTTAACAGTTCAATATATCGTTATATATCAATTTTATTCATATTATTTTTTCAGCTGAACTGTCTTTCAACTGAATTGATTCAAGCAACGCATAAATATTGCCCAAAAGATGAATTATCCTTTGAAAAATTCTGCCACATAAAGCCTTCACTATCTACTATGTATAAATGTATGTCCATGATTGATGCTAACATTTACGTTAAGTTATACAAATAGAATTCTTCCCCATACACCTACTTGGCATTATGCAACCAACCGCATGACCAGTGAACCAGTGATGTGTCATGTAAAGTTATTTTTTTCCTCAGATAGAAATGGTAAAATGGAAAAGAAGGAGTAATATTTGTAAATGGTAGTAGTGGTTTTGGAGGCGTAAATGCAGACTAGTCGAAAATATCGTTTATCATTTTTACTGCAATATTAATACGAGTACTCGTACATGCGTTAACATATGTACATGCAAAGTAGTTTTTCCATGGAAATTTTACAAAAGTGAGTGTTTTTTCTCTTTTCTATTTGTGTACCCTATATCACAATAGATAATAAAGTTTTGAGCATAATTCAGCAAAACAATTTGCTTTGAGTTGATTTCTTTTTTATTTTTCTATGAATGATTATAACCCCTATTAACAGGAACTGAAACTGGTTGGTATTTTTGTTAATTTTGATGATTTAAAAATGGTGCTCTGACAAAGCACAACATTTCAAGTTATTAGGAGACATATGAAGAGAAGCTAAGAGACCTCTACATGCAAATCTGCATGTCTGTGAGGATTAAAATTAAAATGTAAAGTCAGCTCAAAAGAAAAATTCGTTATAAAAACTTTAAGCGTTAAGGTAATTGCTTTTTTTTGGCAGGATTAGATGGGTGCATTTTCTTATAAGCTATCAAGACACCCGGTCTTAATATTCACAGAAGCTTCAGAAAACCCAAATTCACTTGTTTAAAGAGACTATTATTATTGTTAAGAGGTATTGTAGTTCTGCGATTTTTTAGTCTATTGTACAGCTCTCGACTAGTCGTTCCCTATAATATCGCTCCACAACTTCATTGCTGAAAATCATTTTCACAAAGTCTGCATATACGATTTGAAGTCTATCCATTCTATTTAATGTTATTTAGTTTACAAAGCCCGGTCAATAGGCTGGTTACCACACTCTCCCTGTTATAAGGCTAACATTTTTTTCTGTCATAGTTGCCCAGCAGAAGTGTAGATTGTCTTTAATCTATTTGACTTAAGGATTCTCCAAACTCCTCTTTCCACTCCACAGAAAGTTTTTGGCCGAATTAGTGGCATGGAAGCTCCTTTCTTGGACACCTATTCTGCCCGTTCATTTTCGTGAATACCTATATAACTTAAAACCCAGCAGAGGCTTACTGTATTGTTCCTTTACAGTCGATTTAATTTATGCTGACAGTCAATACTAATTTTGCGTCAAGATCATAGAAACTGAGTACTCGAATAGCGGCTTAACTGTCTTGCTTTTAGTTTAGTTACTCAGTTTTGTCGCAAAGCGTTTCTTACAGTCATACATGAAGGCTGTTTAACTCTCGACTTTTCGGTTTCCAATGGTCTTCGAAAAGTGCTTTATTAGATTGGTACTACTGTATGCACCGGACTTAAGTTCAACAGAGCTTCTGGCGCAGCCGTGGGACTAGTCCCCATTGGCCCAGTTATGCCAACGTATTCCAATCTCTGTATATACAAAATATTCGTAATGACTATATTCGATCCCATGCTGCGCGATTTATTAGGCAGTGTAGGAAGGAAGTTGCGCTACACGCAATATAGTGTATGTATTAGGGAGGGTCGACTTGTAGGGACGCATCATCATCTTTGGATGATCTTATTTGCTAATGCTAAGCACTTAAGGCTTTTGCTGTTTGGTTGAAAAAACAATCTTGCGAACGGACAATTTGGACAAAATCCACGCCTGCATAAAAGCGTCTAAGCCGCAAACGTAAGCTGGACAGAAGCTCTTAGGACTTTGGTAAGATAATGAACAAATGGTAGCACAGCGGCACCTGCTCTTTTGACCTAAATGACCACTGTCACAGACATATGATGCCTTATCTATCTAAATCTTCGCTAAGCCTTCTCGTTATCAAGTAATTAAAACGGTCGTGCATTGCATGAATATATCCAGAGCGTGCGACTGAGAAACTTCATTAGTCGAATAATGTCCAAAAAGCGGTTTCTGAAGAGCTGACTCTCTAATAAACACAGAGGAAGTGGAATAGAGTTTCCTGTTTTCTCCGGCTTATTGCAACTATGGCAGTCTGTATTGTAAGGAATGGTCGCTTGCTCGACAATAGCACAAAACTTGTTATCAACTGCTGTTAACCTTCCAGCATCCTTACGTTGTTGAAGTTCTCCCTATTTTCGCGAAAGGAACCTGCTGATCCTGCAGTTCATTTGATGATGGTGTCCCGTAGAAATTTTCCTCTTGACTAAGCTAGTTGGTGGAAAAACCAAGATCTATGACTAGCCGATATAAAATCTATTTGTTCTCATAGAAAAAAATTAACCAAAAGGATTTGAAGAAATTATTGAGACAACGGTGGCTACACCATGTCAAGAAGTACAATGTTGTGATGTATGATATTTAATAAAGCAGACTGAATCGGCTTTAATTTTCCTGCCCCTTTGTTTTTGCAAAATTGTTTAGAGTTTCAAAGTGCTTTCTTATTTGTTTTTATACGTTCAACTAAATAAAGGGTATCCCAAAATTAACGCAAAATTTAAATAAAACAGAAAACACAATTTTTATTATCTTGATCGTTATTTTTTTATTGAATCATAAAGTACGTGGGATAGGATTATTTATGGAATAGCACCCACGGCTTTGCATGCACATACACATTCGTCTGTCAAAATTTCCATGTTTATTTTGCATAAATGTGGCTGAATTCCGTTGATGTTGCGTTGAATCTACTCCTTTAATACACGGGTGGTTGAGCTAGACCTGTGATTTCAAATAACCCCATAAAAAGAAATCTAATATTCTAGGAGCCAATTTTCATCACCGCAACTAGAGAGTATACGACTTGGAAATGTCTCATAAAATAATTGAATTGTTTCACGGGCCGTATGGCATGTGACACCAAATTGTTGAAACCACATATTGGCTACATCAGTATCATTCAATTTCGGCAAAAAGAACTGTGTTAGCATGTCGCGATATCGAGCACCAATAGCAGTCATTGCTTGATCAGTATGGTCCAATGAAACAAGTTTCACAAAATTCAGAAATAAGCTGGCATATTTCGGGCACTGATGGTCTTTATCTGCGACCAAATTGTGTATAACATTTTAGTGAAATTTCCATTAAATCCCAACGTTGCTCAAGCGTAAATCGACTCATATCGTTCAGTGGAGATAGTATACAAAATATTGTGACAGAATAGAATGACATAAGTATTGCCAGATTCAAAATAAGCGCTGGTTCAAATTTAAATCGATAGATGGCTCTCCCGATATTATTATTAGGATTAGTTTCAAGGGAATACTAAAAGGACTTCACAATTAACTAAATGTGTAGTCCAAGTGAGGACGTAATTTATTGTCATTTTGTTTGTCTACATTCCTAGCCTAAGAGATTTGTTTCAAATAAATGTCATTATTGTCATTATTGGGTTAACAGTGTCACGGTCACACATGTTCGATGTCATGTTAGTTGAAAAGGGCCCTAATCTGTTGTTTATTCATCAAGAAAATACACAGATATTGCAAAAATCCATGAATTTGGCTACGAACTGCCTGTACATTCAGCATGTTTTCTAGCTTTAGTCCCCTGCAAATATTTTCTGTTACAAAATGTACAAAAAGAACTCTCACTGAAGTGAATGCCCAAATTGACTATCTTGAGGGTTAGTAATATCGTGAACACAATTTTTCTAAATCAATGTTGATCTGAAGCAAAAACGAGCTCTTCTAGACAAGAAAAGAAGGGCTGACAGCGTACATTTCCTGTAGCAAAATTTTATAAATTTGTAAAGAAAAAAACTGTAAGGACCTCAGAAAAAAATTATTAAAAGAATGAAAAGCGTAATTGAAATACATAATGGATTCTCGCTAAATCTCTTCTATTAAAAATTAGTCTAAAAAAATTTGTGTTTTTCCACTTTAATAAGGCTTTCATACTCAATACATACTTAGGAGTATATATGAATATCAAATGCTATAAAAAACGTTTTTTTTCACCAAAGTTTTTTTAACAAACAAAACAAATATACTCTTTTGCCTCTACAACAAAACAAGAGGATCTCAATCTCAAAAAATAATTGTCAAGGGACTGATACAAGTTGCCAACATGAATGTAACCCCCCATACTATTTAATTATGACAGACGACTATTATTAATAAGCCTGTCGTGATGACAACAATAAATACAAAAGAAAAATAAATAAATAAATACTAATAAAAACATGGCCCACAAATATTGTTGTAAATATTAAATTTTTTTGTATTTTTTAATCTTATCGGTTATAAAACAAATTTTAGGCCCATAAAACAAATTATCATTACGAATTTTTATCCCCCTCTTTTTAATTTTTTTATTTTTTTATTAAAATTTGTTTAGAAACTTGCTGAAAGTAGAAAAGGCACCATTAAAAGAGTTTATATGAACAAATTTTTTGCGCGTCTAAAGTTTGGTAGGTATTAAAGATTTTATTAAAAGGGATAAAAGGTCTTTAAAGAATTTTTATTAATTTTTTGTTTGTTTTTTTTTTGCTTATCTTTCTTTATAAACCATCATTACAAGGTTTTCAACGGCTACAAATTATAGTCCAGCAGCTTGTACACTTTGATTTGTTTAATAATTTTTTTATTTTTATATCTCAAACTGCAATACAATTACAAATAATGTTCTAATTATTTCCAGCGGAGTGACTAAGATCCTATGTTCGGTGAGGCTTAATAGACCGGTGTCTCTGTGCTGAAAAGTCCCAGGCCTAAAACACTTTCCTTTTTTTGTTCAAAAATAGCTTTATTCCTCAATCTGATCTCCATCAACAGCAATGCAATCATTCTAGCGCCGCTCTAACATTTAATTACTACTTTTGTAACGATTTACCTTTTGCTTCAGCCATAACCTCTTCACGTGCCAAATTTCTTACCGGCAAGCATTTTTTTGGAGTCTGCGAACATCTGTTAGTTGCTGGGAATCAAATCTGGCAAATATTGTGGATGTGGAACCAATTCGAAGCTAAATTCATGCTGTTTAACACTGTTTCAGAATCATCAACACGTTGTTGACTTTGGTCAACAGTGTGCAAACGCGGCACCCACTTTTAACAGAGCTTTCTCATAGTTTAATGCTCCTGCAATATAAAGCCAACACGTTCTTTTGCTATCTTTGCTATGTCAGTTAACTCACGCAACTTCACTTATTGATCACTGCGTTTAAAGCGGAGTCCCCATGACAACTTCATTTCAATTTTCAATTGCTTCGCTTGAACGTTATTTTTTCCCCATTAAGAAACAGTATAGAATTAAAACACGAATTTTTTTTTGACCCATTGTTCTGAAAAAAAAAACGAAAGTAGCGTCATCCTTAGCGCAATAACTCACAAATTTATCAATAGAATTACATGAACTTTTAATAGCCGTCTTTTGAAGATTAGCATTACTGAAAAAGACATGAATAAAACGAGCGTCATCTATGTGTTAGGACCGGGACTTTACAGCCCATATTTTTCGTGGTGGGAATAGAATCCACGTCTAGGAGGACTACTGCGCGCTCATCAACAAAATCATTCCCTCGAATGTTTCCATAACTCGACACCCATATTAACACGACACAATGTTCCCAAACCTGGGCCATTAAAGTAAATACAGCTGAAAAAACATTTGTACCGAACTACTTACCTTGGAACTAAGAGCATCAATCGATGCAAGACAAGATAGTGCAGTCATCAAAAGAGAGAGAGATCTAAAGTTCAAATTCATCAGAATAAAAAGCCGAATCTGCACCTGCCTCTACCATCAGTATTGATTGAGATCGCTACCCCTCGAAGACCAGATCCTACATCCCAATCGCCCCTAGATGGTACCCTAGTCTCATAAATTCTACCGAAGTTTAGGATAGGTACCGCATAAGCCGTATGACGTTTTAAGATCGACCCGTCCATTTCCAGCATGACGGTGCTACGGCCGCGGCAATGCGAAAATTCTGCAGCCCCTAAGTCTCAAAGCTGATTTTTCAGACACTTATTTGACAAACCTGTTAGGTACTGCTAAGTCCAGCATTGTCTCCAAACTGGCCTGAAGAGTAGTATCCAAGGAGCCAACAACATGCCAGCCTCGGTATGCTGATTCAGAATGGTAAGGTACGACCTGGTTGTTCATCGCCTTTCACCAGATGAAAGTGCCATAGACGGTGTACATCCAGACCCTATTTCCTATCAAAGATTGTAGAAGAAAAATAATGCCTTCCTCATTCGTAAACTTTATAAATTTTTTTTTTTTTTAATTAGAACCTGCAGTTTGTTTACCGAGTTAAAACAAAATTCAAGATACAGACCTCCCGGATATAGTATATGTCGAACTGAAATTTGGGGTAGCGTGGCGTTAGTTGCAGTTTAGAGTGTTTAGTAAAAATATTTAAAACTCCTCCCTACAAACAAATCCATCCAAAGAAGCCACCCTGACCACCCAGCTTACTCCTCTGGCGATAATGACAGACATCACACGAATGATCAGAAGAAAACGTCACCTACTGGGAAAAAATTACAATGCTAAGTAAGAATCACCACCACCACCACTTAGATACCGGCGGCCAGTCCGGGGCCGTTATGAGGTCGAAACTTGAGGTAGCAAGTGGGTGAATTCCCCCCACTCGCGTGATATAATGCCTGACCAGAGGTATTCTGGTGCAACGGGGGTCAGGAGCTCCATGGTAGCTGTGGTTTAGAACTAAAACGCTGGCAGAGCGTGAGGCTCGGTGTGGTGTTGCATCTCCACAACCGGGTGCTGTGACAAATATCACGGCAAGAGATTAGATGTTCTCCAAAACTTCACTAAGGTGTGAATGTAATTGTCCTACCAACTCACCTTTGAATTTGGTACTCACTTGTGTATATCATGGGTGGGTGGCGTTGGCGAACGCATGTTATTTACCCGCGCCTCAGACATCTTGGGGTATGCCAGCGCGGTGAGACTCACCTTAACCACGACATTACTACCACTTAGCAAGAATCTTCACCATCATCAAAAATCAGGTTGGGCACCCCTGCGCTTATTACATTGCTAAGACGAATCAACAAAAGTCGCAAAAACTACTATACGTGGTGTTTACAAATAATAAGTCGACAACAACAACATTAGCAGAAATGTAGTGAATAGAAATAAACGGCAACAACAAAAACAGGCAGAGAAGAAAACAAGTAAACGACAATAACAAACAACAACAAACAACAAGAACTGAAAGAAGTAGATGTTTACACTGGCATGGATACATAAGAACTAAAAAGAAAGTAAAGGAAAGAAATGGAATCTACTTGAAATATCGAGAGGTTCGAGAGCTTTCGAAGTGCTGTTTACTCAGCCATATAAAAAGCACATCGGTGCGAACAACAATCAGCTTATTTGTTATAAACTCAGCGAATACAGTTTATTTAGTGTAAACTTAGCGAACGTGTTATTGGTTTGAACTCAGTGTAAAGAGAGCTTAGTGTGGTTGAAGAGGTTGTTATCAAATGTAACTACGATGGGCTTGGCAGATCATTAAGTAGAAAGATCTGTCGAGTAATTGTTGTTGTTTACAAATTTGTAAACGGAAAGAGTAATTGTTAAAGTGAAGTTTTAATGGCTTGTAAAGAGGTTACAAGCAGTGGTGCACAAAACTGTGTACGAGTAAATAAAGGATTTTTAATTAAAAACTAAACACAAGATTTATTTTATTTAACTGCAATCTACGAACTCATAAATAAACATTTTGAAAAAGATGAAAACGTAACAGTATATTAATCATCTACAGCTTGAAAATTAATTTGATGACTAAAATTGAAACAAAGTAGTGAATGCTTTGTGGAAAGCCAATGTACTCTCTAGAGAACTGATAGAGAAACAAAAGTGAATCTAAAAAACTGATTATAAGTTGATCTGTATAAATAATAAAAGAGTGAGAGCTTCGTTACACTAATGGCTTTCCATATAGATGCGAAGAGGCTATCTTTCACTAGAGATCTACAAAGTTTACCATGAAGTAGTAAATAGTAGTGCCATTATTCTTATCTAGGAACTGTATGATTGGAATATAGGGGTTACCCATGTTATGGCTTAGCTTATGACTTTCTATCCATCGGCATTTCCTGCTTTCGATTTCATTATACATTGGCGGTACAATCTATCGTTCACTATTGTATTTATGTTTCTTAGACTTCGACAAAGTGAATAATACTGTGATTTAGAGTGCACTGAGGAATCAAACTCAAACTCATTTGTTGAATCATATACGCCCAGCAATGTTGGCTGTAAGTTTTCCTTTCCTTCGTTAGAATTGTAGGTTCTTTCGAAATGATTTTATGGGATCTTTACTCTTTAGGCTTAACCTTCAAAAGCCTTATGAGGCTTCTTAGATCTATTTTGAGCAGTTTTAGCATTTGCAATGGTTTCGTTGTAGGGTATCGTAAATCTGTTTTTGCCAACAAATTTTGTTTCTTTTATGTTTGTGCTTTTCCCTAATTCCTTCTTAGCCATTGGCAATGGTTTTTGTTGTTCAACAAATTGAGTAGAGGTTTGAAACCAATTTCTACAACAGTCGTCAATATTTTAAATAATTTTAATGCAGATTTCGTTTTCTACCACAGATAATGGTAATTTAAACAGAAAATTAAAAAAGTACTTTTGGTTTCTATAGACAAAGAAAAAAATTGTCTAAAAAATAAAAATTAGCTCTCAGGATGCTTACAAGACAAAAAAAGAAGAAGATAAACTGAACATGTCAAGGTCAGCAAATGGTTCGTTGTGACCTTCTTAGACAAGACAACGGCAATTGCAATTTCGTACGGCGATTTACGTTTGTTTATGATCGTACATAAAAACAATCAGACCAATTGATGTAAATAAGTAGATAGTAAGCCACTGAAATCCTTTTTCTTATTCAAATTAGATCTCATCCATAAGCAGCTATTTGTAGTCCATTGAAAATTGAAGTGTTTTTTCTTTGTATGTTTGTAAGATACTCTTATCCTGCCGTGTGCTATTGCTGCTGTGCTACTCTTTGGTATGATTTTTGCTGATTTGCATATGGAAAATTTATTGCCACACCACAGTAATGTCTTTAGCACACTGCGAAGGAATATCAAATGAAAAAAATTTTTGTCTCAAACAATATTTAAATAAAAGAAAAAAAATTAAAAATTTATTTTTATGCAAATACAAATAGAATTAATGCGATTTTTGGAAAAAAAATGCAAAATAATGGTGTTAAAATTAAAATAAGTAAGTTATGAATAACTTTGAAACTATTGAAATGACAAAATATTTTTTTCAGGTGACTTATAAGAAATTTTGTTTCTAAACATTTCATCAGGTTATGATGAAATAGAGTATATTGACATAACTACTATATTTTGTGCGAAAAATTTGCCACGCCCATAAAAAAAATTAAACCCGTTGTAAAAAAAACCGAAAACAGATTTGAATTCAGCGCATAAAAATAATTCCATACTGTTTCATTTAAAGAAGTTTTTTGCTGTAGACCAGTGTAACCAAAGACAACAAATATCATATTAAAAATCTTTGCTAAGTAAGGGTTATATGCGATCGGTCTAAGATGTAACCCCTTAGCGCAGAGATGTTTTGAAAAAAAAAACACTTATACGCCAGAAAAAACACTTATTTTGTGTAAAAAACCAACTTTAGAACATTGCCTTGAAAAAATATTAAATTAAAAAAAATACAAATTTGATTAAAATATTTATTTTAATTTTTGATATTTCGACAAAAATACTTATTTTTGTCAGTAGAAATATTTATTTACCCTTTTAAGCCCAGTGTAAAGAAAGTACTAATTTTCAAGTAAATAAATGAAACTCTGCGATTCAAGTCACAGTTTCTGCGTCGGTATGACTTAATAATAATCTTTTGGTAAGACAGTAATTACAATATTAGTATGTAATGTAAGAATTTATGAAAATAAAACAAAGAAAAAGGGTTAAAAAATAATTTTGATTATGAGTAACATAATGCTATAAACATATAGACGACGGCAGGATGCACGACTACACGACTACAAATGCTGCTAATGGCAATGGTACGACATCATAATAAGCAGCTGATCAAAAAAATAAATAAATAAATAAATAAATAAATTTACGTTTCGATAAATAAAATTTAAAATCACAATTGCAGCAACTTCTTCCAATACGCATTATTATCTTGATATTTTTACCAGCTAAAACCCGGCGTGCTTCGCTACCACTATTTTTGTAATTTTCTTTAAGAATTCTCTTAGTTATAATTATAATAATAATTATATAATAATTTTTGACTCTTTTTCCCCATTTGAGCCCCATCCGCTTCGAGGTCAAACATTTAAGATAGCTTTACTTAAAGAAAATCTCTGTAAACATAATTAAGATAATCGGTTTTGCTGTTTTAGTCTTTAAACTAATACACATTCAATTGTATATATAAGATGTATGTTTATATATATAGCTTTTGCCCAGAGCGCTTTCTGCAAACCCATATTTTGGCTAATGTGTATAGATAACAAAGCTTAAACAGTTATCGTTCTGCACATACACAAAATTTAAAATTTAATATGAACGGAAGATGTCACACCCACTTAAACAATCGCGACCACTTAAGCCATCAATACTTAATGATGTTGTGTATTCTTCACGATGTTGTTTAAACCTAATTTAGAAACTTTTTCCATTACCATTCCAAAATATACAAAATTTAATATGTATGTACTTTGCATGATTTGTATTGACTATGAAATCATTCAGACCATTCTGAAACTTAGCCGCAACTGTTCTTAGGATATACTAAAATTAATTTGTATGGAAGGTAACACGTCCACTTGTCCAATTCTGCTTACTTTTTGGGCCAAATTTGTAAGCTCTATCTGTTTCCATTTTGAAGATATAGCCAAATAAATAGTAATTTTCTATGGGCGTCACACCGCCCAGCCGAAATTTTTGAAACTTATGTAGCCTAAGGATCATTCCAGACATACAGAAAGATACTGTAAAAATTTGAAGAAAATCGGTTCAGCCGTTTAGCTACCTATACTACACAAACAAACAAACACACCTTAATTTTTATACATTATAGAGGATTATTATAACGCACCAACAAAACATTATTATTTAAACACTTTTTAATTATCAATAATTTTCAGCATTTCAATTTTATACATATTTTTTTCAATTTTGTAGCCAGTAGTAGTATTTTATTTTCGTAGCTTATAGCCGGTAGCCTGCCGTTTTCTATGTGTTTATAGCACAACTGTATATAGTAATAGGAAGAAGTTATTATATAATAAATAATGTATATAAAATTTATGTAAGTCATGATCGACTAGCCTTTACGCTTTATTTTTCATACCTAGTACTCTATTCAGATTTATGAAAAATGTTGTTCAACATTTGTTTTTCGTACGAAAAAATTGACATGCAACCAATGACGTCATCTAGCAATTTTTCAAAATTTGTCGCTTTTATGCCTTAAAATCTTACATTTGTAAACAAAAATCATATGTTCTCCTCAACAACATAACAAATAATATTCAGTAGGGACATAAATACTTATACACAAATAAAAATAATTAATGTTTTTAGAACAATATTTTTATTAATTTATTGACTGATATAAGTTCTACAAAAAAAAGTTTTTAAACTGTTATAAGAGCAGTTTTGATCTTTTTAGCCTTATGAGCTGTCATAAAATACTGCTCGAAAGTACCAGTACACAAAATTTTTCATTACTTGCGATAAAAAACAAATCCACTGCGATAACCCGAAGCGAAAGTAATTGTATGCGAGACCGCATTAACACCAAGACCGAATTATAGATGACACCGTAATTGTTTCGATTGATGCAGCAGGTTCTGACTGGAATACGCTTCACTTCAGAACAGGATTCGTTATCGATCTCAAGTGAGCAGTTCTTTGGCACGGAATTAAAACAAATGGGAAAGATCATAGATAACGAAGCCCCATGCTGTAAATAAAATTATATTCTACTAATGTTGCATATTAGTGGTATGGTACACTGGTTAGATTGCCGCATATAACACCCAGGCTCGAATCCCCAGCAGAGGACATAAAAAAAATTTAACTCCGCGTTCGAGTGCTTAACTAAGAGACTGTAAGCGCCCTCCACATAAGTCCATTTCCTTGATGATGCACGCATTACACGAACGATCAGGAGAAATGAACATTATCATTATAGTAAGAATCTTTACCACTAGACAATCACATGGAGGCGAGCTACATTAGACTAATCAAACATTTAGCTTGTTAGCTAATAAAACTGAAACAAGGCAATAGATGCTTTGTGGAAAGCCATATGCTTTCAAGAGGATTGACGAAAAAAAATAAATACAAAATAAAATTTGCTTATTGAACCTGTTGTCTACGTATGTTTCTGCGCAGCTGTTTGTAGTGATTTTACTTCCTAGATAGCTATCTATATAACGAACTCCTGATGTTTTCCGTGCTAGAATTGTTAATTCTTCTGTCCTTCGTTTTCTTGATATTTATCTCAAATTCAACATTGCGAGCCACTCTTTTTTGACACCTTCCGTTTTGACTTGGTATTGCAGATCTTATGCGAGCCTATACAAATTTTATCGTCATAGTCCAAATTCGAGTTATTCCCGTTTTCTTTGAGCAGAATTCGCTCATTATGTGTCCTCCAGTACGATGGTTAAGTTTTGAGTTATACATCCAATAAAATTATTTTTTTACTTTTTTTCGTTGTTGTGCCGATATGGTATGGTGGGTACCTCGGTTCATTACCAGGCCGATCCATCTGAAAAAAATAGTATCACTTCATGGCACTGCTAGCAACTGGTTATGAAAAACTTCTCTAATGCATTTGCCGTTCGGAGCAGCTGTTAAATTATAGGTTCCTTTCAATGAGTCTAAAATTAGGATCGGGTGCAGCTAATTGACTGAGAGAAGTCTCATGTTCCTTCATGGAATGTTGTGGGCAAGTGCTGGCCACTGCAAAATATTTTAAACATTCCAGTAAAGCACTTTTACAAGCACTTTTCCTTTTTGCCAACAAATATCTGACCATAATATACGAAAGCAATTGATTTCAATGAGATATTTACAACCTCTTCAACCCGGCAATCCATGCTGACCAACATTCCTTAAGCACACGTAACAACAAAATGTTGCTGCCTTCGTTGTTGTGGGTTGACAACATACTCGCATTCAGGTGAGTGTTGCAGAGAATTGAGTTAATAGAGCGTTAATTTAATTGAATTCAAGTACGTTTATGGTTTTTATTGGCTGTCGATAAAGATAACAAGCAGCGCTATTGTGTATTTAAGAATATATATGTGAATTTGGCATTACTTCATACGAAATTTTGAACAGAACATCAGGCTTTATAACAGAAATATTAATAACATTTGTATTTATTTAAAAAAAATTATTCAAAATTTACTGTTTTGTGATAAAGAGTGTTTCTGCCGACAATGGGTGCTCATATTTAAATGCATTTCGTGCACTTCGATATTTTTTTGGCCAAAAAATGGATTCGTTAACAAGCAGAATTGCCATGATTGCTAGAGATTATTGAAAAGCAGTTTATGAAAGTGCGGTTTATGGGCTGGTGGCATCATCGGGCCGTACTTCTTCGAAAAGAGGTCGACCAAGCAGTTACCACTATCGCAAGATAATAACAGAATCCTTGTGGCCAGAAAATGAGGATATGGACCTGCACCATATGTGGTTGCAACAGGATGATGCCGTGAATGGCCGCGTTATCTGATATCGATATCTTTCTTTGGGAGTAATTATAAAAAAAGTATAAGTCAATAAGCCAAGAACAATTCAAGAGATAAAGAATGAGATAATTCAGCGAATTAACGACACTGAACCTCCATTATGTCTCACAGTCATTGAAAATATAGACCGACGGATACAGGTATACCACCAAAGTCTTTTATTTTAATTCAAAATATCAAGATAATTCTCTGAAAACTTTTTGTTTTATTTACAATACACAGTTCAATATCTCGTGACACAAAAGTAGGAAAAAGCCTTTCCGTTACCCGATTTTTTTTTTTTTTGTATTTGTATCACTTCGATAGTTTTGTATAAGTCTTTCTTCTAATTTGCGTTTGAATTCAAAATTTTTTTAACCTAATTTTTTTAGTATAAAACATATATTTCGCCAAAAACTCTTTATATATTGAGGTGTTTCAGGTGTCTAATTGCCTCTGATTTGTCGACGTAGACAAGTGACTTTATATAACCTCAACGAATATAATCCAATGGGGCTTAAAAACACGATCTGCTGGGCAATTAATTGGATCATTACGTGAAATTATTCTTTCAACAAAATGTTCCCCAATGTCTTTTTCCGACAGAGATAATTTCTGAGCGGATTGCGACCCAAACTTAAAAAAATAGGCCTATAAGACGGACTCTATTGTGGGCGCATGCGGTATTCCTTCCCCTAACGCAATCTGCGTGTAATTTTCCATAATGTTCTCTTTTTTCTACAGAGAACGTTGCTGTGGGCAGTTACGGCATTACCTTACAAACAAAATTGGTCCATACATATAGGGAGTTTATTAATTTTAATCAAAGAAAAATATATACTAAACAAGACTGATAGTATAGGACAGTATAGATTAATGTCAGACACTTTAAATAAAGGGTCCGCCAAATAATTTTTTTTTTTTTGAAAATGCTATAAAAAACTACTGAATATTTTCTCAAATTTCTTTTTTTATTTAAAAGTACAATCCCTCCGGTTAATAATGGAAAATAATTTCATTCAAATGGCTGCCTCGGCTGGCCATACAGTAGCCTACACGATCGGTCCAATTTTTAAGCACATTATCGATTGTGTGCAGCTGTATTTCACCAATGGCTTCACGAATATTGTCCTTTAAAGCGTCAATTGTCTCTGGCTTGTTGGCGTAACACTTATCTTTGACGGCACCCCACAAATGGCCGAGGTGGCCAAACGACATCAGCTCTGCGGGTGATAATGCGATCTTCAAAAACAGGGCGCAAAACATCGAGTGTAGCTTCGGCTGTGTGGCACGTAGCGCCGTCCTGTTATAACCAAATGTTGCTAATATCCTCCTCTTCAATTTTTGTGAACAAACATTCGTTCAACATGGCCCGATAACGATCGCCATTGACTGTAACGGCTACTCCTTGCTTATTTTCGAAGAAAAATGGCCCAATTATGCCTCTGGACCAAAATCCGCACCAAACAGTGACTCGTTTTGGGTGTATCGGCTTTTCAATGTATGCGTGCGGGTTTTCTGTGCCCCAAATGCGACAATTTTGCTTGTTTACATACCCGCCAAGATCAAAATGAGCTTCATCTGAACAGATGATTTTTTTTGGCAAAATCGGCATCTTCTGTAAGTCGATGGCAGGCCTAGATTCCCAGCGTTGTTCAAGCGTATACACAACCATATTCGTTCAGCAGAAGGATAAAACTAATTATCTGTCAAATCAGACATGAGCTAAGTGTTACCACTCACGAAATAAGCACTAGTTGAAAAAAAAACGTTAGATGGCGGACCCTTTATTGGATTTAGTGTTGTTTAAAAATAATGACACGTGAGCTGAAAATCCAAACTAAAAAGTTTAAAAGTTATAAACAAATTTACACAAATTTTCGACCAAATGGTCCTAATCCAACAGCACGGTTAAATAGATCCCTGTTTTGGGAACTGCGACATAACAATATTAAAAAAAAAAATTCTGAATTGGGTTATTTGTCAAAGATTATCAATTTTGGTAAGATCTAGTAATTTAATCGAAAATTGTGATCAATCTTCTCCTTAATAAAATTCAAATTAATGGCCAAATTTGTAGCCATAGCTACAAAATTATTTTTAATTTTTTTAAAGTTAGTAAATAGGATTTTTGTTGCAAAAGTAAGCTGTTATGTTAAAAATGAATTTTAAAATCAAATTTAAAATTCCTTAGAAAAAAATTATATAATTTTTTGTTTTTTTTTGTTTTGAGCTCTTTTTTAAGCTTTTAACGTATTTTATGGTCTATTGCAATAATATTTAATCCTTTTCGGCAACATCATTTAATTGAAACCCTTTTCAAAGAAAATATTTAAAAAAAATATTCTTTTTTTAAAATAATTTTTCTTAATCCTGAACAACCAAAAAGATCAGAATTGAAAAATGTTTTTAAATGAAAATTTAAGAAACACTAAAAAACCACTGACACGTGGTTCGTTGGCTGAAAATCATTTGTTAAGGCCACGCTCATCACTTGTGTTCTTAAGTACACAATAGCGCTGCTTGTTATCTTTATGGACAGCCAATAAAAACCATAAACGTAATTGAATTCAATTGAATTAATGCTCTATGAACTCAATTGTTTGTCACACTCACCTGAATACAAGTATGTTGTTAACACACAACAACGAAGGCAGCAACATTTTATTGTTACGTGTGCTTAAGTAATGTTGGTGAGCATGGATTACCTGGTAGAAGAGGTTGTAAATATCTCATTGAAATCAATTGCTTTCGTATATTATGGTCAGATATTTGTTGGCAAAAAGGAAAGTGCTTGTAAAAGTGCTTTACTTGAATGTATAATATATTTTGCAGTGGTCAGCACTTGACCACAACAATCCATGGAAGAACACTAGACCTCTTTCAGTCAACGAGCTGCACCCGATTCTAATTTTAGACTCATTGAAAGGAACCTATAATTTAACAGCTGCTCCGAACGGCAAATGCATTAGAGAAGTTTTTCATAACCAGTTGCTAGCAGTGCCATGAAGTGATACCATTTTTTTCAGATGGGTCGGCCTGGTAATGAACCGAGGAACCCACCATACCATATCGGCACAACAACGAAAAAAAAAAATAAAAAAATATTTTTATTGCGTGTATAACTTAAAACTTAACCATCGTACTGGAGGACACATAATGAGCGAATTCTGCTCAAAGAAAACAGGAATAACTCGAATATGGACTATGCCGACAAAATTTGTATAGGCTCGCATAAGATCTGCAATATCAAGTCAAAACGGAAGGTCTCAAAAAAGAGTGGCTCGCAATGTTGAATTTGAGGTAAATATCAAGAAAACGAAGGACGGGAGAATTAACAATACTAGCTCGGAAAACATCAGGAGTTCGTTATATAGATAGCTATCTAGGAAGTAAAATCACTACAAACAGCTGCGCAGAAACATACGTAGACAACAGGTTCAATAAGCAAATTTTATTTTGTATTTATTTTTCTCCGTCACTCCTCTTGAAAGCATATGGCTTTCCACAAAGCATCTATTGCCTTGTTTCAGTTTTATTAGCTAACAAGCTAAATGCTTGATTAGTCTAATGTAGCTCGCCTCCATGTGATTTTCTAGTGGTAAAGATTCTTACTATAAACATAATCATTTCTCCTGATCGTTCGTGTAATGCGTGCATCATCAAGGAAATGGACTTGTGTGGAGGGCGCTTACAGTCTGTTAGTTAAGCACTCGAACGCGGAGTTAAATTTTTTTTATGTCCTCTGCTGGGGATTCGAACCTGGGTGTTATATGCGGCAATCTAACCACTGTGCCATGCCACTAATATGCAACATTAGTAGAATATAAATTTATTTACAGCATGGGGCTTCGTTATCTATGATCTTCCTCATTTGTTTCAATTCCATGCCAAAGGGACTGCTCACTATTTGAGATCGATAACGAATCCTTTTCTGAATTGAAGCGTATTCCAGTCAGAACCTGCTGCATCAATCGAAACAATTATGATCACCTGGCCTGATCATAGATAACACCCCTGTCATTAATGTCATTAATTAATGAGATTAAAGCAAGCAATTCAATTAAAACGGTCAGAATTGAACAACGGAAAAGTTGTTGTGATCCATCAAAGCAACGTCAAATCCCAGACATCTTTGATGACCATGAAGAAACTAAAAGAGCTTGTCTGGTAAGTTTTAATGCATTCACAATCTGAACGGTACATATTTGGGTTAACAAAGCTATTTTTAAATATAAGGAAAAAGTGTTTAATTTTTTGCTCAAATTTGGTACCATCAAATATTATCTTGACGTCATGGGTATTTGGTCTCGCATACGATTACTTACGCTTCGGGTTATCGCAGTGGATTCGTTTTTTATAGCAAGCAATGATTGGATACAAAAATAATTTCTTTTTATGCCATTCAAGCAGTACTTCAGTTATGCAAAATGTTCTCTTATCGCCTCTCTCTTCGAATGAATCTCGCTGCTTGCAAATATTTTCAAAGTACAGTTTGAGTGGCTACCTTGAGTTTAAAGTTTTTAAAGGTCATTATCGCTGAATTGTTTTTTTTTTTTCAAATTGCATAAGCAAAGCAAAACTTCTCGCAAATGAACTTTTGTTGACACAAAGTTGGTCATTTTCGAAGCAAGCAAAGCATTACTCGTTACACGATTTAGTTTTATTTCGAAGTGAGAATAAATAACAGAAATTTATCCACCAAAATGCCAGATAAGTTCTTCGTCAAACAGTGGTCAACCATTTAAAAAAAAGCTGGGTACACAAGAAAGTTTGATGCTGGGGCACAACATGAATTAACGGTGAATAATTTGATGGACTGAATTTGCATTTGCGATTCAAAGCTAAAACGAATGATTACGGGCGATGAAAAGTGCATCACGTATGAAAAGTAATGCTGATGATGTGTCTGGTCTGATTGGAAGGGAAAACGTGTTGTGTTTCATCATGACTATATTCCGTAGAGATAACCTGTTCTTCATCCTAAAAATGGCCAAAGGTTATAGATCAAAACGGCCCATATTTAGCTTAATAAAGTTCATTTTAAATATAAAGAAATGGTGTTTAGTTTCTGGTCAAATTTGCAAACGAACCTTCTCGAACACCCAATAGAATGTTGCTTGATTCTGTTTTGAATTTAAGTATTATATCTCATTAAGGGTATGTCTAGAAAAAATTAAGTAAATTTTCTTTAGAAGGAACTATTTATTAAAAAATAAATAAATAAATCGTTGCTCATATACATTTCAAAATACGTTTCATTTACACTTAAACCAGTGTCCGGCAAACCTATATATATCACTGCATTTTAAAATTGTGTGAGTACTTTGAAAGTCTGCCTCTCAGAGCACACTGTCAGAAAAAAATTAAATGTTATATTTTTATACAAACGGAAAGATTGCTACACTGGAAAGAATACTTTCTTCTCTAAGTGTACACATTTATTTACAAGTTAATTTTAAATAAACAATAACAAAAACTAACGAGAAAATAGGAAGAACAACAATGATGAAGCAATAAAGAGAAAAATCATTTTAAGAAAAAATTTAAAATAAATCAAAATGTTTAACAACATTATTGAACATTTTTTCTCTCCCTGTATTTTTCCACTTATTTTTTCTTTATGCCTCTCTGTTTATTTTTGCCTATGCGTGCGTGTAGGTACTCGTGAAAGCAAAAGAGAAAATTTGTTCAGAGTAATGTTTTGCCGGACTCTGATTTAAGCGTTATAATAAAATTTAAACAGCCTCTGAAATTCCCGTTGAAAATTAATAAACTACAGATAATTAAGTTCAAATATATACAAAGAATTTTATTATTTCATCAATTAAATTAGAAACAAATGATTTATTTCGAAAACATTTTATGGGCCATTAAAAAAAGATATCAAAAAATAGTAAAAAAAAAAACTTTTTCATTTAATTTAAACTATAAATCCAGAAAAGAATTAAAAAAACATAAATAAAAAATTCGAAATGCTTTTAAATAAAAACAAGCACTAAATGACGTAAAACTGTTGCTTGAATGTTCAACATTTTTGTTCATAAAAATTTTATATGACGCACTATGGAATATCTGTGCACTATGTTTGAGAGATCATTTCGAGTGACAACATCAAGGTTTTTGAACTCGGTTTCAATTAAGCTTTGAGGTTTGAACTGTTCACTAGATACCATAAGAAGGAAATACTGTGTAATATAAAAAGTGTATTTTTTTGGCGAAAGAAAAAAAAATGATTTAAGACTTTGTACAGTGGGTAGATATAACCACTGTATAACGTTTTCTTGCAAAAAGTGAAAATTTTGAGTTAACTCACGTTATGCGGTACAAGTGGGATATGTATGTATGTAAACCTGTATATTTTATTATTAATTAGTGATTTTTTTCATTTAATAATAGACATCAATAGACATCAATGAGTGACGATGAATTTTGTTTGGTGTTATTTGTGGTTTTATTAAGTAATTGTCCATATTTTCATAGATGACAGAAATTGATTTTGTCTTGTAGTCGCTCATCGTTAACGGAGAGGTGTAGCAGAACAACACCTACATTGTTTAGCATGTAGCCGACTCATAAAAGAAACTGTCGCTAAATTTCAGCATTTAGTCGACTCATAATAGACAATGTAGCTAAACTGCAGCACTTATACGATTCATAGTAGACAATATCGCTAAATTTCAGCTATCTTCAGTATGGTGACATTACAACCAAGTTGTCATACATAACTCCCTTTGTTTGTGTCATTTCCACAAGGATTCATCAATGAAATTTTTCATTTACGATAATTTCATAAAAATTTCGACTTGATACTGATTCTGTGACGATGATTTATCGATGAAAATATCATAGAGACTATGCCTCTCGAATATGTTACGTGCATAAAGAAGAAGAATATTATAGGGTTATCCATCTGACAAGGCTGTAAGCGATTAATTATTTGTCATCTGAAGAGTCATTTATTGGTTGAAATTTTTTGCCAAATGAAGAGCGTGTACAAACCATTAAAAATTATTACAAAAGTGATGATTCACACGCGGTAACTGATTATTGATTTTTGGAACAATCAAAACTGTGGCATATTGGGCACGGCGAACGCAGAAATGTTTGTGGAAAAGCCATTGCGTTCGGTAAAAGTGATTTTTTGGTTCGCATTGTGGTCTGGAGGTGTCAAAATTCACGCTGGAATAACCGCGACAAAAAGGGGAAGACATTGAATAATCGGGTATTACTTTTTTAAAAGGTATCATAACTCTACGCTCCTCACTCAATTTAAAGTTTTTGTGTAAAAAATATCCATAAAATATATAAAAAATCACAAAATTTTTATTATAAACTCTTCGTTGCGGAGCAGTGAATGATGACGATACAACTTTTTCCATATATGTTTACTTCAGATAATTAAACGGTGCTTTTAGTAAAAATGCCTTGTATTCCAAAGAGTCAAGTGTCTACGCTCATAACTTTAAATTTGTCAGTAAATGATAAAAGTGTAGTCATTAAGCATTTTTTGAGTTTTATTTTGACAGAAGACGAATGTACAGACACTCGAACGACGAGTCGAATGAAAACGTAAGCAGTTTCATACAAGATTCTGTTTTACTATTTCGAACGTGTTGCCTATAATAAGAACACAGACTTTAAAATCAGCCACTACCTGTTTTGTTTTCGTACTGAATTAATTTTTTAATATTTTTGTAACAACCAATTACATTCATGTGAATTATCTTTAAATTTTATTCCCAATTCTTATTATTTCATTTGCTTCCTCTTGTTTGTTTCCTTTCACCTCGTCTGTAACATCTTCTACCACTTCCAGAAGCCAACCAACTAAATTTCTAACAAATCTATGTGTATATTGATAACGTTTTTAACATTTTATAACTTCTATATGTACTTACTGGTTCGCGTAGTCCTCGTGAATACTCTCCTCATCCTTCAATGCAATTACTGGTAAAGCGTACACAATTGAACAGAAGAGTAGTATTTTTAAAAGAAATTGAAAACAATTTAAAATTTTCGATCTGGAAGCGCTGCAACGTAAATTACAAAATTGACACACGTAAGTACGAACTAACGAAAGCTTTCGAGATAGTGAAACCCAAAAATATTCGTTTTCGTGTGACTTGCTTTCGTTCACGTAGAGATTCGTTCGATATTGTGAAATAGGCTATAAATTATCGCTAAAGAGTAACAATTGTCGGTAGAGTGTGGAAAGTTTTAAGAACAATAGTAAACTGAAATTATAACTTTCCATTCATGGTATGGCCGTCCGAGCAAACGAACTGACAGAGAATCTCGAAAATCAGGTTTCACTTATAGAGCAAATTTTCAAAACTGCTGACCTCCGAATATCGAAACTTGTCAAATAAAAATTTAAAAAGACCATTAGCGTATCTACAGCAAGAAGAATTAATAAAAGCTGTTTACCATGACCGTGTTGGCCGCAAGATGCTGATCATTCCATTAGTTAACCAAATAAACCCATAGCATTCGCCAATAAATATATTAACGTGCCGGCAGAGTTTTGGAAAAAAATAATTTTTTATTACGAAAGTAAGTGTTATAACGAAAATGAGGAACCGGCTCTAATGTAGAAAACTAGTTACGAACTGTTAAGCATGGTCGATGAGGTGTAGTGAAGTCGAAGAGTATGATAGCTGGTGTAGTAGGTAATTTCGTAATTAATGGACCAAGGATGCTGTTTGCCCACCTCAAACACCTGATAAAAACCAAAAAAATGTAATGGCAGAGTGTATCATGTAAACCAATGCTGAAGGATCTAATTAAAAAAGAGTTGGACAATATCTCAGTGTAAGAGACAACGAACCAGATAAATTCTACGCAAAATAGACTGAGAGGGATGCTTAGGTATTGCAGCTATCCAACTCGATACTAATATTGCCTTATTTAGTTTTTGTTGTTATGAGCGTAGACTTTTGACTCATTGAAGTTCAAGGCTTCTTTATTAAAAGTACCATTAAATTTCTGGAATAAACATATACAAAAAAATTGCATCGCCAATGGTCATTGCACTGTTTTTTATAATTTTTTTTTGTGGAAATTTTTGCCACTAAAGCTATTAATTAGGGAGGAGCGTTGACTTATGATGCCAAGTGTATATGCATACATATAAGTATGCGTATGTTTATGGATCAGCGATCAGCAATTAATCGATTTTTTGGTTCTTATACTCATTCATGAATTTATAAGTGAGTACACATAATTCACATTGAACTGTTCATAGGCACAATAACGTTTATAAGTATAAATAGCAATGTGTATGAATCAAACGTCATACTTATACTTATAATATTCATTCATTCATCAGAAAATACTCATAATACTCATGAGTGATTAAAATCATTCAACTCATTCCAGTAGCACCCATCAAGTAAGAAAGCAATAATGTTCGAAACATAAATTTAAAAAAAAAAAATGAAAATACCGCGGCAAACACATAACTTCATATTTGAATGATACTCAAATTGCATCGTCTATAAACAATGAGTTAAGATGAGTATGAATCATAAAACTCATATATGTTGATAATTATGAGTATAATGAGTGCTACAATATTTAAAGCATAAATGAGTGTGTGTACTCATTGCAATGAGTTTGAATGCTTATTAATATAAGAATTTATGAATCCATTGGAGTACACTCATGCTTTCAGTATTCATTGCTGTATGGAAGTGTGTATGTATGTTCTTTTTTAATTCTATATACAGCTAAAGGGTTGAAGCTTTTAGCCCTAGTGCCATGGTTCAGCTAGTATTATATACAAAAAAAAACTTACCATGAGCACTGTTGTTAATGAACTTCCTTGCTGGATGCTATAATGAAAAAGGAAATGAAAAAAGAATTAAGAAATTAAACAAAATTTATATTAAAATTTCTGGTAATATTACAAGATAAGTTATTCTAAGTATTTTAAAGACTACGTTATGATAGTTATATATAAAAAAGTTTTGAAGAAAGGGATATGCTGCAAAAACAATCTTTAAATAACTTAAATTAAAATATTTTTTTTTGTTTTTTTTTTTTTTTTTTTTTGTTAAGTCATCCCACATAAAGTTATAATTTTCTTCCAGACTTTTTATACATTTTCCTTTTCTGTTTGAATAAAAAAAAGTTGAAATATTAAAATCATTTCTTACGAAAAACATCCGAAAAACTTTTAAATTTACTTGTTCAACTTTTCTTCACGCACTATTTGAATTGAACCCAACTGAGCAACAAAAGTTGAAAACTTTTCTTTTCTTTACTTTTTAATGGTCTTAAAATAGGTAGGCAACAATAAAAACATGTTTCTTTGAAAAGTTGGCATATGAAACTACAACACGATAGGAGGTGAAGTTCTAATAATTCTAGAGCGTACACAATTTGACTTCTATCAACACGAATAACCAGCCACTTAATCGCTAGAGAAAGTGTTGCTCATTATGGTATATGGCATCTTAATAATGCTGAAAAGCAATAAATTAATTTACCAAAGTACGAGTGCTCCAATAAGACGTTTCATTTTGAATAGTCTGCCCTTTTAGCAGTTATCATGAGTCAGTTTTTAACAGATAATAAGTAAAAACTACGCCATAAATAATGCGCTTCAACAATGCATTGAAATCATTGAAATTCACTATAAAAATATTGAAAATTTCGCAATAACTGTTTGCAAAACTAAAGCAGTTTCGGATCGTAGCGAATCACCTTCTCGGTCAGCAGTTGTTGAACTGATGGAAAAATTTGAGCTGTTGTGAGATGTGCTCCTCGCTCAAGAACAGCTCATTGCGTTGGACATTTCGTAAAATAACGTTACACCGTAAATTGCATAATGGTTTAGTTCAGTTAACACTCAGTTAACTCATGTCTACCGACCATCAACAACTTTGAATCTCTGCTGATTGGATCCTTGAAATGCATTAAACGGATTCACAATTTCATCGAAAAGTCATCGGAAAGTTTAATATTTATTGTTGAAAAACCTCTCTAATTTTAACGTGTGTCTGTTTGGAGCGGTTTTTGGTGACTTCGCCAAATATCAATAATAAGACTGCAGCAGCTGTTATGGTGAATTGATTGCACTATTAAACGTTGATTAATAATTTTCTGCATGGCAGGAATTGAAAAATGTTGATGAATGTTGAAGACCGCACTACGTACGCACAAACCAGTCATAATACCATTGCTCTTTTGCGTCAAAAGTTGCCTGGTCATGTGATTGCTCGAAGAGGCGATCATAACTGACTACCGAGATCTTGTGATTTTTAGACCTTTTATTAGTTGGAGTAAGTAAAAGATAAGTCTATGCCAATGGCTCGCAATCGACTAAAGTCGTTAAGGATAGATTTCGTGATAATAACGAGAACGTAGTCGTCTAATGTGTTTCGGATTGGGAGGGCAGTGAAAGTGATCCGAAGTGTGATGGAGAGCGTTAGTGGGCTGGCTTCAGGACATTAAAATCATGCTCGATCTTGTCTAAGATCATCGTAGACTGCAGATTGGCCTTGGTAAGACTGCAAGAGGTAGTAAAACTTTGCTGACATTGCGGAGAACGAGATGACTGAGGAATTGACTTGACAGTCGCCTTTGTGTCACTATATGGGCGGCTTGACCAACTCTGGTATACACAATAAGTCAAATTATAGGTGTTGAAGGTCCAGCTGGCCGGTCATCTTTCCATTTACAAGTCGGAACTGAGTGAGGCAGCCTACGGTCGTTATTACGGGCTACTGAAGCATACGTTCATTGACTTGTACATGGGAGAATAGCGTCATCAATTTGTGTGATGACGAGGAGGAAATGGAGACGATCGAGCACCTAGTGTGTCACTGCCCTAGGCTTTCTGGTAGCAAACATCGATTTTTGGGTGGACGTACGATTCAAGCTCTTACCTCTCTTTCAGTACATAGAGCCCACCATTATTCTCCAGTTTGTTAAGTGTCTTAAATGGCTCTGGAATGGGAATTGACCCGGATCCGAGGCCCTTTTGGACCTTCTCCTCTTACTGCACTTGTTTTTTCTTATTCTTTTTCCTTTTCTTTCTACGGGATGAACCGAATGTGACATATAGTGTCCGATTGTTGCAACCTGAAGATTTCGCTTAAAATACTCGTTTTTTTTAAATATCAAAATGAAACCTCTTACTGAAAGACCCTGGACATGGTGGTAAGAGTATCTACCATATTGCGGGATATTTTCAAATAAAATATTTCAAAATTCGTACAATTAAAATAAAGTTTACTTTTCAACAACTGGGGTCCAGCTTAAATTGATAATAAATTTTCAAATAAATGGTTAATTAAGACAAAAACAAACAAAAATAAAAATAAATAAAAAACAATATCTTGACAACCACAGCTAAAGTTCAAAATTATTTTTTATACATACGTATGTATGTATGTATATATGTACATAACAAAAGTTGAAATTTAATTTTAAAATTGAAGATGCGGTTACAATATTTCCATGTTTGTGTGGTAACAGGGTCACGTAAATGAAATGAAAATCAAAGTTTTTAATTATGTAAGTATGTATTCAAAATGATTGTTTTCTTTTTGCTTTAAACGGAAAAACATTTCGTTTTCGTTTAACAAATGGAACAAAGTTTTACAAATTGGCTAAAACGTGTGATATAGTGATACGAAGGTTGTCTGATAATTCATATCTGGTTGTATTGTTGTTAATACAAACGTTGTTTGACAAACGTTGAAAGCAAGGTGATCTTACTTATTTTAAAGAAAATTTAAAAAAGTGATTTTCATTGGCGGTTTAAACATTATTTTTTTAACTAAAAGCCATCATCGAATGTAAAGAAAGGCTGAATAATGACTTTTGCGACTCTGCACCTTTAAGTTTTATTTACAAAGTGGTTCACTAACTTGCGTGCATTTTGATTTGAAAAAAAGCCTACTCATCTAACAAATTTACTATGGCAGAAATGAATTAAGAACGACTAATCACCATCCAGCATACTCTTCAGATTTAGCTCAGTTCTGGTTTCATTGGTTTGATTTAGTTTTCGTGGTACGTTTTGACGCGCCAGATGCATCACCATTTACATCGTAATGTATCCCACATCCACCCTGTAGTCGTGAGATATCTTAGTAGGTCATTAGGCTTAGACCTAGATAACTCACCAAGTTTGGATAGTACATAGTTGCTAAGGGATCTGTTTCTCTTGAAACAGGGCCGTTGATTTGCAGAGAAGATAGTACAGTAGTCGTTGAAAGTGGGTCCAATTAGACTTGAATGCTTATTTAGCACCCATTGGCCAATTATTAATGACAGCAACTTATTACGGGCCATAAGTTTCAAAGTGAATTTCTCATTAACTTAGCCACTCTACAAGTATCTATATTTAGCCATCTATTCTCAGTGTACTGAAGAGAGAGTCTAAAGGTACTACTTTTTATAACTCCGAACGAAATTGTGACTGAAACCGAGTTGGTGGTATTTAAAGCAGATCTCTTCTGGCTAATTCGTCTGCTCGTTCATTATCATTATGCGAATGGACCCAAACTAGAGTAATTTCATACTGAAATGACTCAACTTGGACAGCTCTCATTCTTACATTGTCTGACCAATAGATATCTAATAGCACACGAAGTCAATGAAAAAAGCGCCGCGTGGTGATCAACACAAATTTCAATTTTGGCACGAATATTGGCGCATATATTTTTGCCTTAAAGATGGTGAGAAATACTTTTCCCAAGTCTGTGATAGAAAACATCAGATCCAACATATTCAAAGCATCTGTTCATAACTTGGTGTCATATTCGTCCTCTGAGTTACCCCTACACCACTCGCGCTTTTGGAGGGAATACGGATTTTGAACATTTTTTTTTTATATAAAACCAACACCCAAGAGATGAACATTTACTAATGCAGTGCATTGTGCTGGTACTAGGAAAATTCGTTAGTGCTTATGTACGTTCGATTTAAATTTACTCATGTCGTGAGTGACAGGGAAGATTTTCGGTGGAAGATTGTTCCACAAACGAATAGTGCGAGCAAAGAGCGAATTCGGCCTATAATGCGTTGTGCGATTCGTTGAATAATGAAGTGCAAAGGGATGCGCTCCGCGAAAAATACGAGTACTACGTAGGAATATATGATTATTAGGAATGAATTTCTTAATTTCGTCAGAACACATTTCGTTATAGTATCGATAGAACAATGGCACCCACGCCACATTGCGACGGTGCTCTAATAAATCGATAGAGTTGGCTACCCTACCGTCATTAATGAGTATCTTCGCCTCTCCTGTACGCGGTCGAACGCTTCAAAATAGACTTTGCAGCACCGATCCATACATGAGAGTTGTATTCTATCTTGGGTCGGATAGAGGACTAGTAAATATCAAGGAGATCAGATGGAGTGAAGTAATTATTTCACCGTCTTAAAAAGCCGAGACACTTGAATGCTTCTTTCGACACTTGAAATATGTAATCATTCCAACAAACGTCGCAGTTAATTCTCGCGCCCAGAACTTTAAGAGCATCTGATTCCCCAATATCTATCTACATTAGCCATAGACACAGATCACATCATACCACCATGTCTGTGTGTTAAAGAACAACATTGGATCTTGCATGCATTAAAATCGACCTTACTCACACGACCCCACCACTAATGAGTGTGTCGTTCATATTTATCCCTTTCGCCCCAATCTTTAAGAGGCTCGACCTACGATCCAAAAAATATGAATGACCAATGCTGCTATCTTCTGCGAAAGAGTAGATAGGATTGGCAGTAAGAAAAAGAAGGCCGTTAAGAAATATTTAAAAAAAGGACAAAGCCTTTCTATTAAAATTCATATAGTAGGCTCAAAATTCATGCACGTTTTTCATCTAAATTATCCAGATGATGACATCTTAAGTTTTATTTTCTTCCAAGACATTATTAAAATCGCATTATTCTGTGAAAAGAAATTCTCGTTTAAAAATTAATAAAAGTTTGTAACACTCCCGCCATATATTATATTTCTATTATAGACAAGAAAAGAAGGCATCGCAGGCTGCTGAAATATTTTGCGAAATTTACGGAGACTATGCTGTAACTAGAAAAACAGCAGCGAAATGGTACTCGTTTTCGCCCGTATAATTTTGATGTTAAAGATGCCCCCCGCTCGGGTCGATCAATTACTAAAAAAGTCGATGAAATCATGGAAAAAATTAAAAAATAAATATAAGCAGTGTGGACGTTGCTAGCGAAATGCGCTTTCATCGCCAAACATTTATCAACCATTTGAAGAAATCTGGATCACCAAGAAGCTCGATATTTGGTTATCATCATGAATGAGTGGATCACACACAACAATCATGTGCGAAAAATATCATGGACGTAGCAAGCTGAAGCTTCGTAGACGGTGGCGAAGCCAGGATTGATACCAAGGAAGGTAAGGGTATTGTTCATTATTAGCGTCTATAACCTGGTAAAACTATTGATTCTGATTTTTACTGTTAATAATTAAGGAAAATGAAGCAAGAAAACGGCCAGAATTGATCAAAAGAAAAGGCGTTGTGTTCCGTCCAGACAATGCTAGGCAACACACACATCTTTGATCTTCATCTTCTTCTCTAGGTGCATATCCGAATTAGTTTTTGTGTTAAGTTCCGTATTAAAATTGTAAATTGCTCTCTATCCGAAGCAGCTCTAAGAAGGTTACCAATTGATCTAATTCACGTCCAGTTTCTGATGTTACGTAACTAAAACATCTATTTACGACCGATGCTCCGTCTTTATTCAAGTTTTCCTTGTAGTCGAATAAATTCATATTTTTCTCATCGAATGATATGGCTAAAGTACTCGTAAGTAACTTTCCGATTTTAATGGCAATAAGTAGTTGACCTGTAGTATTTAGTCTGCGTAAAAGTTTCATATTAGTTACATGCTCGGTCCATGATATTCTGAGAGGTCTTCTATACGTCCACATTTTCAAACTTTCAAGTTTGTTCATGTGTGATGTTTTCAGTGTCCGTGATTCCATTCAGTAAGTACTGATCATATGTAATGTCTAAGTATTCGAAGACGAATACTTATGTCAATTCTACGACTACACAGCATTTCCCTATACTTGAGAAATGCAATTCTGATCATCTCTAGTCTTTATTTTATTTCCATGTTCGCTGACCAATCTTCTGTGAGCCAAGCACCTATGTATGCATAAACATGGAATAAATTTGTTGACACAGCAAAAACTAACAGAGCTTGGCAGGAAAGTTCTGATGCATCCAACCACATAGCCCGGACATTACATCTTCTTAATGATGTAAAAAAGAATGAAAAAAGGTTATCAATCAAAACGGCACATATTTGGTTTAATAAAAGGTTATCGATCAAAGCAGCACATATTTGGTTTTCAAATATAAAAAAATGCTGCTTCATTTTTGGTCAAATTTGTAACCCAATAGTTAATAGAAAAATGGTGCAGTATTGTTCTTCGAAGAACTTGTTTTCTCAGTACGTCTGTTATTTCGATGCATTTTATTTTAAACAAAAAGTCCAATTTTCTAAAGTTTTCTGGTTTGATTGCGTTTTTAATTCAGACTTCATTGGTATTCATCCAATTCTGCTCGCCACTGTCTGTATGTATGTGGTCGAGTTTTACCAGTTGTGTTTTTTTCACTTTAGATATCACAATTTGTTTTCTGTTCCGTTTTACTATTCTTGTGAAATGAAAACTAACCCTCGCCCATTAATCTCTAGATTTGGTGAGGTTTCATCTGAAGCCATAAGTCAAAGCACAATTTGATTTGAGATTTTCCTTTTGAGTAATTTTTCTTGATGGTTGATGTTGACCAAACGAAGGACTGAATTAATCTTTTAATTTCTTACCATCTATTACTTTTATTATTCTTATCACCTATTTAGTTTGTGTTGCTGAGGTTTTATATGACTTTACTTAGTTTTTTTTTTATGTGCGATTTAACTGCAATAGCTTCCTAAAATTTTATGTCTAATAAAATGGGCAAAATTACACTTTTTGCTTAATATTAAATAATAAAAACTTAGAAAATGAGCATAATGAAGCAACTCTTCTTTGCAATGAAATTTGTGTGTTTCCCTTTAAATTTCTCGTAATAGAGTTTCGTGAAAATTCAACAATGTTTTCTCTGAGCTAAAATTACAAGAATTTCTAGAAAATTACACACACATTTTCAGAAAATATAGAAACAAACAAGAAAATAGAAATACCAAAGGAAAATAGTTTAGTATTTCGCTAGAATTGATCTAAGAGTAGACACTTTGTAAATAAATGCAACAACAGTAATGAACAAATGATAAATGTTCTATTCTGTGCGAATGTTGCTATTCTGTGTGAATTATAAGACTGTGCGACAAAAAAGGAATAAAGTTGAAATATCTGGGTACTGAAATTATTTTTCAAATAGCCGCCATCGAGTACAACGTATATTTGTTTTTGAAACCCTTGAAACACCTGCAAAATCTTGATTTTTTTTTCTACCTTTATGCACTTTTATGCTATAAACACATTCAAGGCTACCGACCAACGACCACACGACTACAAAAGACGCTGGCTACAAATGTAGCCAAATGACCAGCTACATAATTATTTTAACAACTACAGCTACAAAATAAATGTAAGCAAATGAACAAATGGTTATTCTTTTTCAGTGGTGACACATACATTTTTCTTCGCGCATTTAATTTATATATTTAATGTATTGCGTTTTCAAAACGCCTGTTTCATGCACAATCTTATTGTATTGACAGCACTAAGCTGTTTGTCGTCACCAAAAAAAATAAAAATTAGCCTAAGTTGGCTACAGGCTACAACAGTAGTCGTGTAGTCTGTAGCCGCGTTTTCACTAAAATAATTATTCTCATATGTATCCATATATTCTGTTTTTGATAGCTTGTAGTCGATGGTCGGTAGCTTTGTATGTATGTGTTTATAGCATTAAGCAAATAAATTTGGCTTCCGTGGTATTCAAAAGACCTCGTTTTGACAAGGTCACATCACTTATCAGATGTACTGTAATGTATACCAATATCAGTAGCGCTCTAAGTCTAGTCCCAAATAACTTACCAAGGCTTGACATTATATGGCTGTCAAGGAATATAGTATATTTATCTTGACAGCTATGGGCCGGTCATTCGCAAAGATTACGGACGACCGTTTTCCCCATCTCCATGTTACTGCAACTGCGATAATAGCAGTTGAATAGGTGTTAATGTCGTACCGCATGTAATTTCTAGTTACTACTGCTAGTAACCTAAATATGTCCAGTTTATAATGGGAAAGAGTGCTACATTATTCCAGCCACCTACACCATCTATCCCCAGCCTTCTGAAGAAAGAGTCTGAAGACACTAATTTTGACAGACTTCAACGGAACTGTGATTGAAACCAAGTTGGACATATTTAAAATAGATTCCGTTCAGGATAGATTGTCTGCCTTAAGCGCAATTCAAAGAGATAAGTTCCGCTAGATTTTCAACAGAAATTCCAATATTGCTGTCAATTAGCGCTAATAAAATACTAATAAATTAGTAAAGGAACTCATGAAAAAATCATGATACTTTTACAATTTGTTAAGAGAGGGAGTGGCGTGGTGTAGTGGTTAGAGCGAACGCATACAACACAAGCGTCCTAGGTTCGAATCCCCAGCAGAGGACATGAAGAAAAAATTTAATTGCGGTTTCGAGTGTTTAATAAAGAGACAAACATCAGGCGAATGATCAGTAGAAAACGCCACCTACTGGGAAAAAATTACAATGCTAAGCTAGGATCACCAACATCACTTAGCACACAATCATATGGAGGCGAGCTACAGAAAATTAATCACCTACTTAGCTTGACATTAACTACATTAATGAAACTGAAACAAAGCAATGTATGCTCTGTGGAAAGCCGGAGCATATTAGTGGAGGAGAGGAGTGATCGAGAAAAAAAATAATCGCATGGGTGCGGTACGTACTACTCCTAAACCGGCGTTAGAGGAGAGTCTATATCTCTTTCCGTCGGTTCTGTGCTGTGCGGACTAAGAGACTAGAACGAATCAGCCTCTATGTGCGACTTGTCAATGGCACAAATTTAATATGCGAAACTTGAATATTCTGACAAGGTTGGAAACTTTTGAGAACACCGCACTATGGTTTCTCATTTAAGCTCAAGACTACAATTCCGGACCTCATTGACTACTGTGGACAGATCCTTACGGAGGTCTTCAAAATGGTTGCAGCTGTGGGTAGTGAATAAAACTCACTCGATTAGGCTATCGGAGCATTGAACGTCTTTAGAACGGAAGTATCGTTCATTAGAGCTGCGTAACATAACAGTAACCTAATAAAAACAAATAAACCTCAACAACAAAAATAGGCAGAAAAGTAAACAAATAACAAACAACAACAAGACAACAAGACAACAAGAATTGGAAGAAGTAGATGCTTACATTCACATGGCTTCATAAGAACTAAAAAGAAAGTAAAGGAAAGAATGGAATCTATCTGAAATAACGAGAGGTTTGAGAGCTTTCGAAATATTGTTTCCTCAGCCATATAAAAAGCATATCGATGCGGACAGCGGTCAGTTTATGTGTAAACTCAGCGTGAAGAAAATTTATCAGTAGTAAACTCGCGAAGTAAGTCATCTAGTAAAAATCAGTTTAGTTGGAGCTAAGTCTGTAAAGAGAGTTACGTGTGGACAGCCTCTGGTTTAAAAGGTTGTGATCGAACTTAAGTTGTGACAGCGATCGGGTTGTAAGTCTTTAGGTAAAAAGATGTGTCAAGTAATGGTGATAGTTGTTGTTTATAAAGTTGTAAACAGAGAGTATAATTGAGAATAGAAATTTGTATTGCTTGTGAAAAGGTAACAAGCAGTGGTGCATAAAACTGTGTAGAGGTTTTTCATCAAAAACCAAACGCAAGATTTATTTTATTGTAACTGCAATCTACGAACTTATAAATAAACGTTCTTAAAAGTTAAAAACGTAAGGAAACTGTATGGCTGATAAACTGGCCTGGCCCGTTGAAGACAAGCTTGCTTTTTACAGCGATGTTATAAACTCCGTCGACGCCCAATTGGTAGCTTTGGATATGAAAGGTCTGCTCAGTATCCAAAGAAGCACATTCAGCGTCGTTGTAGTAATTTAATAACTTTGTAATAAATATCCAATAAATATATAACTCTATATTAAATTTTAAAATATTGCGTTTCTTTTGAAAAAAAAGTGAAAAAAAATCCTCTTAAACTTTTAAACTCTTCCTATTTTTCTAGTTTTTTTTTTTTCATTTCTTTGTGTCTAAAGTATAGTCTTGTGAACTGGTTATTTGCTCAACAATTTGATTGCTTTTTGTGTTACCCTACAGCACACAAAGTGAAGAGTGTATTTTACTACTTGTACTTGTACTTATGCAATGAAGAAAATGATTGTATAATAAGATAAAAGTAATGTTTATATGGATCAAAGAGTTCAAACATTTTCAGTTATGGGTGTCTTTGGTTAGCATATTATGAACCAGGCTCTAACTAATTTATCGGACTGGTTGTCGTGCTGAGGGATTATCTATAAATCCCAACAAGATGATCATAATCACTTTTATCAATACATTTAAGATTAAGATTAAGATTAAGATTGAACCAATTACTGTTGGGAGAACACTCATTAATTATTCTAATGAGATCAAATATCTAGATGTTATCCGAGGTTGGTCGCAAGGACACAACTGGGTGATCTTCAGAGACAGGCTTGTCTGGCTATGACTAGAGCCATGCGCAGCTGTCCAACTGCTGCCATTGAGTGCGTAATAGAGCTTACACCCCACCTTTGTGAAGAAATATGCAGTAAGGGGTGCTTTGAAAATGCGAATTGCTTCACATGATCATTTTAGAAAGCGTTCCGGATCGTATGATAGTGTGTTCGATCACAGAGAATTTAAATCCCAAATCCCGGTTTTCGACTGCGGAGGTTCGAAAACTTATGTGGAACACAGAAGCGTAAAGTGGTTTACGGTTGTATCGAGGAGCCAAATACCAAGATCTCCGTTTATATTGGCAATTCACCAAGTGGATTTTAGACTGAAATTTAAGTAATTTAGAGGAGCATCAGTGGGGCTGCAGAGGGTCATCAGAGGAGCGCACATAACCATATTTTTTAATAGTCAGGCAGCACTGAGCGCACGCTGACTTTATGTACTCTGAAATCGTCGCTATCCAAAGAGTACACTGACTATTTGCAACAACTTAGCGCGGCTAACAGGGTCGTGGTTTATTGATTCACAGGTTATGCCGGAGTCATTGGTAAAAAAATTTTGACGGATTATTTCGGCCCAGAGCCCTTTTATGGGATTCATTGGACGGAGGTCAGATCGAGGGTAAACATATGAGAACAAACGGTTGGTAGGACCTTTCTCCCATGGACAATCGCTGTACAGATTACATGGAGCTGACATTGGTAGGACATTAGGTTACTTGTGGGGATACTACTACCTAAGATTTTATCTCCTCTCGAAGAAGCTGAGTACTGGCTCTATCTAGAAACCACTGGGCATATTTTATTTGATCGGTGTCAATTATATCCGGAGGAGATTAGTTTTTTCCTCTAAGAAATTTACTTGACTTCATTCGAAGATTCGAAAATTCTACGTTCAAATAAGTGTATAATAAGCCGGTTTTGCTTTTAAAGATGTACCATCAGATAATGTTTATTAAAATTTATGTAAATAAGTGCAAAATTCAATGCGTCAAAATGATAAGGTCAGTGATTCATTTATCCAAACTATTATTTAAACTAAGCATTAATCACTTATTTTTAATTTATGCAGTTCCAATTTCCCTCTCTTGTCTTAAAAATACGGGATGGCATTGCACTTACTAAATTGCCCAGAACGTTGGAGCGGAATTCGCGCCAGCTGTTGCTGATTGTCACTTTTAATTCATCTATTGTCCGGTACTGTTTGTTGTCTGCATATACATTAAGCACAAGCAGCCCCCACAAATTTTTCATGGGGTTTAAGTCGGGGGAAGTGTTCCAATCAAGTACTTTAATATTTTACATCTCAAACCATTTTCTGGTCGACTTGCTGACATGAATTGCCACGTTATCTTGCTGAAAAGTGAAAGTTTTGTCAGCAATTTGGGCCAATTAAGGCAACAAACGTTCAGAGAGAATGCCCTAGTCCTCTAAACTATCCATTAGAGTGGAAGGAAAGTAGAGTTCAGCCGAAATTCCATTTGGAAAAAAAACTAGGGCTCTCGCCAATAGCAATTGAAACCATCTGGTCCATCCAGGTTAAATTTTCTCATCAGAAAAAACTACCTACAAGCCCAAAAATGTATGGAATATCTTATAACCTTTTTTACCTGATGCCAATTAGTTACCATGTTGTTTTTCGCAAACTTCTTACGCTTAACCTTATGCTGCTTAGTCAGTCAGACAGAGAATTCTTTTTAATTTTGCTCGAACAAGGTATGGCTGGGCGTTGGTAGCTCTTAGAATGGTGCTTTTTGAAGCTTGTAATTTCAATTTCTCTTTTATTGTTACCGCAATTTTCATGGAATTCGAGGTCTTTTGTGAAATTAGCTAAGTTTCACGGCAGTCAGGAACTTTGAACGACCCATGCCTTCTAATTTTCCATAATTTTCTCTGTTTTTGAGCAAATTTTGCACGACACACAAAGATCGTCCCAGTACACTCAATCCCTGCTCATGAAGTGCCACAATTTGTCCTTGTTCATAAGGTAACAAGGTTTAAGGTTAAGGTTTTCCGCGACCCATGCCGCACAGATATTATTTAAATTATAAATTATTACAACAAAAAATAACAATTGTGATACCTTATGATCAGATTAATTGCTTATTAATCACTGACTTTATCATTTTGACGCAGTGACTTTTGCATTTATTTACAAAAATTTAAATAAACATAATATAACGGTACATCTCTAAACATAATATAACGGTACAAAACCAGCTTATTACTCACTTATTTGAACGTAGAATTTTTTTGAATAAGGTGACCACACATAACATTTTATATTTTGGATAAATTGAGGAAATATTAAGGTGACCTTATCATTTTGAAGCACACCTTATACTGCAAACTCTCTGTATTATTTCAATGTAATACCGATCAAGGCATTAAAATAATACATTTCAGTAATTAAATAAAATTAGTAATCAAATGTCAAAAACTTGAGTGATACAAAAAAAGTGAGTGTCGCGATATGTATATAAAAATTAAAGTTTGTCAGTGATATCTTAAGTCAGGCGGATAAAACCATTTTAAAAACTCTTAAGGTTTCTTCCTTGCACAGGAAGCTCGACGAGTCGCAAAAAGAGCAAATACTTATCAATCTACAGAAAGTTTTTTAACTTATGAAGAGGTAATTTATTTTAAAACCATCTTAGCTGTTACTTAAGCTATTTCTTTTTTATTAAAGCTTCACACACCAATAGAAGAATTTAAAGTAAAATCTCAACAGACTACTACTATTGTAATGGAAATTTGCGCCTTGAGTTTTAATTCCTGCAGGTACTTGACCTATATTTTAATACGTCTAATTTGTATTTCTATTACGTCTAATTTACATGTCAAGTACTTAAAAGCTCGCTTTGAATATAATGCTGACATCATTGATGATTGTCTAGGTACTTCGTTTTATTTACCGCTGGGTTATTCTATGAAAAGCTCATGCCTGGTTTCGAGTATCCCACAGTTAAATGTGATAGACTCTTATATACTAACTTGTTAGTTTTATTTTTATTTTTTTCTTTTATACTTTTTTAATTTCATTGCATAATAGGAAAAGTTTTGAAAAACATTTTTCCAACAAAACACATAGAAAGTTTTTTTTATAGTTTTTGTCTTTATGGCCATAATAATAGTATTTAAATGTAATGGGTTAACCCATTACTTAAATATAAAGAAAGAAAGGAAAACATAATTTAAGCAATACAGGGTAATAACTATCGTATTATTGAAGTGTAGAAATGCAGACATATGTTGCAAATGGTTTTTATATAATTTCTTGAAAATTAAATTCAACTTATGAAATTCTCCAGTATTTACAGTGCACTTATAGAATAGAATTTCAAAAAAAAAGTTTTCTTTTGCTTTGCTCTCAAAATAAAAAACAACTAAAACAAAATAATTCGCACATCGCACAGTGCGTTGTCCCATGAAAAAAAATCAAAAAAATCTCTCATAAGAGTATGTTGTAAAAACTCTTATTTATTTAAGAAATTCTAAAAAGTTGAGTTTTTGGTTACTTTACAGTATTATAAGCAAAATAGAAAAAAAGAGTTTTAAATTTTGTTTTTTATTTTTACTTTTTACTGCTTTGAGAAACTCACTTACTTAAACAAAAATTTTAAATTTACCCAATTTTGAAGGATTATAAAAAATAAAAATAAAAAAATATATAAAAAATATTGTTACGAATATAAGGTTGGGCACCACAGCGTTTATTACGTCGCTAAAATAAATAAACAAAAGCTGCAAGAACAACTCTATACGTACTGTTTACAAATAACCAAACCTACAACAACAACCATTAGCAGAAATAAAGTGAATAAAAATAACACAGCAACAACAAAAACCAACAGCAAAGAAAACAAGCAACAACAAATACTAAGAGCTGAAAGAGGTAGACGTTCACATTCGCATGGCTACAAAAGAACTAAAAAGAAATTAAAAGAAAGAAATGGAATCTACCAGAAATATCGAGAGGTACGAGAGCTTTCGATGTATTGTTTACTCAGTCATATAAAAAGCACATCGATGCGAACAGAAATTAGTTTATGTGTCCTAAACTCATCGAGTGCAGTTTTTAAGTAAAGTTAACTCAGCGAAAGTGTTATTGGTGTGAAGAGAGTTTATAAGGAGTAAACTCGTGAATCTTGTAGTGAAGTAAAAACTCAGTAAAGAGAGTTTAGTGTGGATAACCTCTGGTTAAAAAGGTTGTGATTGAACCTAAGTTATAACTACGATCGGGTTGAAAGATCTTTAGGAAGAAAGGTCTGTTGGGTAATTGTTTTTGTTTACATAGTCGTAAACAGACAGAGTAATTAAGAATAATAATTGTTATTGCCTGTAAAAAGATTACAAGCAGTGATGCACATAACTGTGTTGAATAAAGGATTTTTAATTAAAACCAAACACAAAATTTATTCTATTTTAACTACAATCTACGAACACTATATATACAGGTATGTGATAAAAATCGAAAACAAAAGAAAATTTACTGAAAATCGATAAAAGTTGTGATGGCAACATAAGATTGGTTTTCAAATCGGTTTTGTTTTAAATCGAATTCGATTCCATTTTCCATTTGGTTCTAAGAAAATTTCAACAAAAATCAAGTATGATAGAAAACGAAAATCGAATTGTTTTTACGTTTTCGAATAGGTAATGATTGGCGAAATGAAAACGATGCAAAATGTTACTGAATATTAAAAATATGAATAAAAATTTTAAGTAGAGTTACCCACAGAAAATTCCTTATGTAAAATATGCAAATAATTGTCAAGACTATTTCTTATATTCCAAAGCCAAAGCCATATAATATAATATGCCACACACCATGGAAACACCACCCCAGGGAACCCACATAAATCCTATTGATAATTTGTGGTATTATCTCAATAAAAGTTCAGCATTAGTTGGTTTCCAGCAAATCTGAGCTGAAGAGGGTTTTATGAGAAGATTATTGGATTTTTGTGAAATGTTGAGCAAATTAATTTGCTTCTGATAGCCATTGAAAGCGAACAATCTCTTCACCAGTCATTTTAACATAAAACGGAAAAAGTAAATTTCGTATGAGTGAATTTCATGATTAACCATCATTGCTTACCTATAAATGATGGGTTTTACAATAAGAACTATGTTTTCTCAGTGGCATATTGGTATTACATGACAACTTTTAATATATCAACTGTTGATGTTTACTATGAAACCATTAACATCATTTGGGCAGTTTCACTTGAAAATCATATTGAAATACTAAAAATCAAATTCATACATTTCCATAGAATTAATTCTGTTGTCCAATTGTGGACTATTACACAGAGATAACTCTACTCAGAATACCTTGTATGTGTATTTAAGTGAAAATATTTTCTTCTATAAAATTGCTCAAAAGTTCTTTGTTACGCTATTGCTTAAATTCAAATGAATTAAATTCCGCTTATTATTTATGGTTTGATTTCATTTAAACACATTCGATTATATCATTTCATAAATGATTTTTGTTGATGAAAGAAACAAAAGGACTCCTCCTCTAAGTGAGCGAATTCGTTGCCATAGTTTTTGCTAATTTTGCAATTGTCGGCTCAAATTGCATATGAATTAATATATTGGTTTGCATATCTCCTATGTATGGCAATTATGGATTAAGTGTGAAGAGTGCAGCATTGTGTTTTGAATTACCAAACAAATATTTGTATTTCAAATTGCTGTAACTGAAAATCTAGTGTATTGGGTTGGGGAAAAACTTTGTGCGATTATAAAATGATTCTTAATCATCTTCATTAAATGCAATTTGCCTCACGAGCTAAATAAACAGAATGAAGAAAATTTCCAGCAAATTGCTTTTCAATATCTGCTCCGACATCGAGCAACACGCGGTCATAAACAGGCTCTTTGTACCGAATCGTCAAGAGAGATAAGAAATGGTACCTAAGTATACTTAATTATGAAGCTACGAAAATTGTAGGTGGCTCTAGGATATACAATAAGGTCGAGAGTCAAGCCTAAGATTCTCTGATCTGCGTTTGAACTGGAAAGCATTGAAGAAGACTTCAACGCCTAGGACAAACCACAATCCCACACAAAAACGCCAAGCCTCATGTTGCACAATTCGTCAAAGACGCACTTCAAGTGCTCAAGGGGGAAGTCATTCAACATTCGCCATTCGCCATTCGTCATTCAATTTTCGGACCTTGCACCTATAGATTACCATCTTTTCCGTGCCCTATAGAACCATACGAGAAGTGTTGAAGGAAGAGTACCTTAAAAACTAGCTAAACAACGTTTAAAAACTAGTCGATAGGTGGGAGAAGGCCCAAACCATATATTGTTCGACGATACTTACAAGTGCCAGTACTTATTTTTATGTCTTATTTATTTATCTATTTTATAATTTTGCGATATATGATCATCAGTTCTATAAAGTACCATATTTTCTTCCAATAACAATAAAAAATTTGTGCTTTTTTTACTCGTGTGGCTCGTAAGATCAGTTATCCTACAACAGTTCAAGTGTTTAAAGGTGATTTTGGATTGCGAGTTTTCGCTTAAATTTAAATATTGTTTAAAATTGAAAAAGTGTGGACTTTAATTTTTTATTTTAATCCATATATAACCGCTATACATACAAACGATAAAAAAACACATTTTGTTTTTAAAAAAGTTAAATATAATCAAGAGCTATTGGCCCTCGTTAATTCTGAGCACCAGGACTATTTTATATTCTTCCAGGCTTGGACAAAATATTAAACATTTTTTCTTGAGATTAAATTACATCGAAAGCAAGGATTCTATAAAAAAGTAATAGTTTTTCCATGATAAAGGGTCTTGGGCAATAAAGAGTTAAACAGCGAATACATAATTGAATAATTTTTGCTTTGAAAAAAAAGTCCTACGAACTTATTACCCACCCCAATACTTAAAGAGGCTTATGAGTCGTTTACACTATTAAAGGTTGTCTTTCAATAGGAATACTACAATATAGGTTTTTAGGCTCTTTTTTCAAAGCCAGTGTTTTGTTCGACAAACCTATAGAGAACTTTGGGAAGTAGTGATAAGGTTAGGTAAGGTAAGGTGGTGACCCCCCTAAATGGAAAGAGTCCCTTTAGGCCATACCTCCCGATCATACAGTGACCCGTTATGACCACAATTGTGCGGTGTATGGCCACCCGACTTAGGGAGAGAAGACATTTTCTTTCTTTCGTCGAGGTCGGTCCAGTAGAGCCTGCTGCCAACAATATTGAGCGTCGATATAAAATGACCGGAAAATATCCAGCTTAACCGAGGCAATCGAGACACCAGTGATAGGTTCTTGTTCGAAAGTATTAAGCTCAGTACCCATCCTGGCCAATTCGTCAGCAATGCAATTCCCGGCGATATCCCTTTGCCCAGGAACCCATATAAGAATTACCTTCGAATGAACCGAAATTTTCATAAGAAAGCTGCAACATTCGTGGACTAGGATAGACGTCGAGGTGACATTAGCGAGAGACCCGACAAAGACCAGAAGATTCTCAGAGAGAATCTCTCCGTTCAACAAGTATTGCACAGCCTTCAGTACGACCATGACCTCTGCTGAAACACACGGCAATGATCAGGCACCTATAAGACAGCCTTGTGTCAGAATTTCTCATGAATATAGGCACATGCCACTCTGCCCCGTATCTTAGAGACGTCGGTATAAACCAGAATTCTCTCGTAGGTATATCAACGTAAAATCTCCTATCGAAAAAGTTATGGGGGATCATGTAATCGATTCGAAGATGTCTGAGATCACCAATTTCGGGATTATACTTAAAACGTTGTCTTCAGACATCAACATTACCTTAAAAAAGTTTAGGAATTTTTCACAAGATACCAGGTCATTATATTTAAGTCTGTTTTCGTGGTATTACATGACTTCTGCCGTAGACAAGATCCTTGTGCATGGGGCGGAAGTTATGCAATCAACTTTTCTGCGAATTAGACAACTTTCTGAAGAAGCTCAGCAAGCTCACAATAAACACTGCCTGAACTTACTTTACATGCTGTTTTAACTGTTTTATTAACAGTGTCAGGAAGATTCACAGAAAAAAGACAGGTTTCATCCCTCTTGAAATGTTAGATCAGATTAAGACAAAGAGCTGCTCTTCTCTTTTGTCTTCACACGTACGCATAGGGAAAAATTAAACAAAAAATAAGCAAAGAGAAGTAAAGAGAAAACTAGCGGAAAAATACAGTGCATAGTGGCCTGACTGAGAGATTCTAAAATTAATACCACATTTGTAAAATGCAATGATATTAGTTTGCCTGTTACTGTATTAGATTTACTTTTAGAGCAGGCATGTGTAAAAGTAAAAAGTAGTTGTGTTAGTGAGAGCATAAAAATTACTCTCTCAGAGAGGTAAAGTTGATGTTTGAAAAAAAACTCAATAGGCATTCGCCACACATGTGAATTTGTCGCTGTTTCAGTGACAAGTAACAGCAAAATCGTATGAACTTTTTTAAATTATTTTTCTGTGCCTAAAAAAATATGCGTACATGCCCCACACATATGCATTCGTTGGTGTCTCATTAACGACTAAGGCAAGAGCGTAAGAATACGTGTGAATTGAACGCAAAAATCTGTTCCATGAAATGAACATCAATGTATCATATATAGAAATGGAGTTGACTGGTTAAGTGTTTTTTTTTTCCAATGATGACTACGATACTTCTGAAGAAGAATTGAGTGCTGCTGAGTAGATTGAACTCTAATTTTGTTTTCGTGAAATTTTTCAATGAAAAATGTAACTGCGGTACCACTGTAACTTGACCGTAAAAAATGTAAACAAACTAAGATACAGTAGAAAAATCCGTGTTCGTACAACCTTAAAAATTTATTGTCTTGAGTTTGATAATTATTATAATTCTGATTAAAATTTTCCCTTTTATTTGTTTTAATTAAGAACGTTTTTTTAATCGCGTATAAAATAGTATTTTTAATTATTAATTTTACTTAAAAAAATATTTTTAAAAATGTGTATGAATATTTTTTTTTCATACTGTAAGTCAATTAATAAATAAATGAAAAAAAATAAAGTTTATGGAAATAGTTTTTATTTATTTTATACCATGATAAATAAACCTAAACCAAGTACCAAACACCAAGCCAGATATATGAGAAAGCATTCCAGAGCGCTCCAGTTTGCATTCCATAATGAAAACGACAATGAAAAATAAGTGAGTAATTTTGACATTTGTGTTCTTACAAACATACATAAGAAAAACGTGATTGTGAGCCGCAATATTGTATTGAAATGCATACGTTATCATTCGCATTCATTTTCTTTCGACTAGAAAATATTAGCTGTTTGTCGTTCGAAACGATAACGTTCGACATCGTAATAAAACCTTGAAAAGAACTTAATTTATTTTTTGTGTGTATCCAAAAATACGAAATATATAGTATGTATTTCTGTAATTAATTCGTTTCTCCATTCTCGGTGAAAGCTAGGACTGAAAACAGTTAAAATGATTATGAACATTATTAAGAAGGTCACCGAATAATTTTGTCCAGCTAGCTTGTAGTAGACGACACACTGTGCGTTCGTGTGAGTAGCATGTGGTGCTTTTTGGTTTTTGCCAATAAAGTATTGAAAAAGCAAACGATAAACAAATAGTCTGACTGAAAAAGTACTGATTGGTGTTTTAATATAAATAGAAATTAATCACTCTAGACAATATTGTACTGGTGTAGGGTATTTCAAAATTATACTTAACCAACTTAAGCTGATCTGCTTGTTTTTTATTACTTTTTCCATAAATTGCCACGTTTCAAATTTCGGCAGTAAAACTTACTAAATCAAGTAATAAAGTGGAATCACACGAGTTATTAATTTCACACAATGAGCTGAAATATTTTCTTCAGTTCAAAGGAGACCATAAATAACAATCAACCACAAAAATGTGATGTGGTGTGGTGTGGTGTGGTGAATATAGAAACACACATAAAAAATTCAATGTTTATGACTAAAATGAAAAACTCATTTGAATTTTTTTTCTTTTGTTTTGTTTAAAGCTATTCACCCTTTAATAACAGTTGCTTGCCTTAAAATTTCGTTACTGTGGGAAAAATATTTATTCGCTGCTGCTGTAACATATTCATTCCAATTCTTCATTTATCAAGTGAAAAGCTACTCAGTCTCACCACATATTAACTTCGTCATGAGCTGTCTGTCATTCAATCATAAAACATATTCCTTTTTTTGCGCTAATTTTATTCTTTTTTTGTTGTAAAATAATAAATGTCAGTAGACTGAAAATTTCACATATAATTCAGAAGAATTATATTTAAGAAGAATTTCTTGATATTTTTTTTTAAAGTAAGTATTCGCTCGTATGTATAAGAATTATATTTCGAAGTGGAAATTTTTGGCATTTTTGGCATTTTGGTAAAAAGATAAACGAGTTATTTATTAAATTAAATTGTGATGAATATTAAAAAAAAAAAACGAAAAAAAAAACATCAAAAGAAAATTAAGTCTTTTAAATAGGTCGGTACACTAAAAAATTTGTTTTTTCCTCAACATAACCTTCATTAAGTATACATTTAATTTAAAATTTTTCACATTGATATACTTAGGGTTGTCCTGGACTGGAAAGTAAACTGAAAGTGGCACATACAGCTCATAAATATGGGGCACATCTACACAAAGAATTCGCATTGACATTACAGAAGCATGATAAGACCAATTATCACATTATCTACTCTGATACGAGACACATGAATGCAAAGAAAGGTTATTTAATAATGCATTGAATCTAGCACGACAAAATTAAAATCTTCTAATTTAAAGTGCTACTGAGACTACATATTTAAAATGATAAAGTTTAATAGGTTATCAATACAAATTAAGAGAGAGAGAGAGAGAGACTAGTGCTTATTTCGTGAATGGTAACACTTAGCTCATGTCTGATTTGACAGATAATTAGTTTTATCCTTCCGCTGAACGAATATGGTTGTGTATACACTTGAACAACTTCGCTAACTGGACCTGCGATCGACTTACAGAAGATGCCGATTTTGCCAAAAAAAAAAATCATCTTTTCATATGAAGCTCACTTGGCGGGTATGTAAACAAGCAAAATTGTCGCATTTGGGGCACAGAAAACCCGCACGCATACACTGAAAAGCCGATACACCCAAAACGAGTCACTGTTTGGTGCGGATTTTGATCCAAAGGCATATTTGGGCGATTTTTCTTCGAAATTGGGCAAGGAGCAGCCGTCACAGTCAATGGCGATCGTTATCGGGCCATGTTGAACGAATTTTTGTTCACAAAAATTGAAGAGGAGGATATTAGCAACATTTGGTTTCAACAGAACGGCGCAACGTGCCACACAGCTGAAGCTACACTCGATATTTTGCGCCCTGTTTTTGAAGATCGCATTATCAGCCGCAGAGCTGATGTCGTTTGGCCACCTCTGAGCTGCGATTTGACACCGTCGAACTATTATTTGTGGAGTACCGTCAAAGATAAGTGTTACGCTAACAAGCCAGAGACAATTGACGCTTTAAAGGACAATATTCGTGAAGCCATTGGTGAAATACAGCTGCACACAATCGATAATGTGCTTAAAAATTGGACCGAACGTGTGGGCCACCGCATGGCTAGCCGAGGCAGCCATTTGAATGAAATTATTTTCCATTATTAACCGGAAGGATTGTACTTTCAAATAAAAAAAAAAATCTGAGAAAATATTCAGTAGTTTTTTTATAGCATTTTCAAAAGAAAAAATTATTTGGCGGACCCTTTAAATAAAAGTGAATTATATAATAACAAAGTGAAGGAAAAAAGAAAAAGAGGAAATTTAGATGTATAAATCAATTTTAAATAATATGTACATGATCAAGGTAATTATTCACAAAGATCAAGTTTAAAGCACTACTTTATAGAAACGAAAACCATCACCTTTAACTGAATTCGGGCTATGTAACGTGTGTGACGTTAATCATAAGCACCACCGACTTCATTTATATGCAAATAGCCAAGTGAATATATATTCAGATTAAAAAATAACTCTACTACAACAACAACAACAAAACTGAATACCATAAAATTTTGTGAAGAATACAATTTAAATATTTTGTATTTATACCCAAACTGATAACATATTGACCCACATGTCGTATGATAAATATGTATGTAAGTGTACGAAAACTCAAACACACCCAATTCTGTCGTTAACCCAATTATTGGTAAAAACACGTGCTCATAAGTATAAGTTAGGTGTTGTTATAAAATGACGAAAACAAAGTTGAATCATAAACATAAACATAATACATGGCCTGAAAAGTTTCGGGCCTGACAAAGAAAAGTTATTCAATGCAATCATTCCAGCGCCGCTCTTACGTTTTAATATCATATTTGTAGAACGATGTATCCTTAGCCTCAAAATAGGACTCAGTTTCAGCGATAACCTCTTCATTCGTACGAAATTTCTTGCCGGCGAGCATTTTTTTAAGGCCAGCAAACAGCCAGCAGTCGCTGGGAGCCAAATCTTGCGAATACGGTGGATGTGGGAGCAATTCGAAGTTCAATTCATGTTGTTTTGCCATTGTTTCAGAGTCACCAACTCGTTCTTGTTTTTGGTCAACAGTGTGCAAACGTGGCACCAACTTTGAACAAAGATTTCTCACAGTCAAACGCAATATTAAGCCAACACATTCTTCTGATATCTCTACGATGTCAGCTAACTCATGCAACTTCACTTGGACGTCCGCTGCGTTCTGCATTATCGGTGCAATGTTTTATTGCTGTTTCGGATAAGGCGGAGTCACCATAACATATTTCACGCCATTGCTTCGGCTGAACGATATTTTTTCCCATCAAGAAGCAGTGAAGAATTGAAACACGAATTTATTTCCATTCATTGTTCTGAAAATAACGAAAGTAGCGTCACTCTTAACACAATAACTCACAAACTAATTAATAGAATGTCAGGAATTATTAACTGATGTCATTTGAAGGTTAGCACTAACTGAGAAAGAGGTGAATACAATAAAACTATCGCCATCTATGTGTTAGACCCGGGACTTTTCAGCCCATGTGTTATATGGCGTTCTTCAAGCGTGCGACACAACCCCAAGTAGACATCAATGACAGTAATGCATGATGCCAAAAATGTGAAGTTTTGAGTCGCATTTTCGGGGCATGGTGTTGGTCCTATAATTAAAATTGATATGCAAATGGTTATAAGAATATACTTTTGAACACATTGACTCCATTTGCAGAGGAAAACATGCCACCTAGAGGGCATTTTATGCATGATAATTATTCAAGACACATGCTACGTACAATGCAACTTACGAGGGCGGATTGACATTGAAGCTACCTAGCGCTAGATGGCAGCACAAACACAAAAACTTTTTCTTTCTTAGCAATTACGGTCTGTCAAACGTCAGCTGTTAAAATTTTAGCCAAATTCATCGATTAGTTTATTTGTTGTAGTCGTTTGAAGTAAGCAACTTTTGTGTTTCTTGGAAAATGGAAAAAAGTGAATTTAGTGTAGTGATTAAACACTAGTATTTGAAAGGCATAACGGCGAAAGAGACAAAAGAAAAGCTTGATAAACATTACGGCGAATCTGCTCCGTCAGATTATATGTTAAAATATTGGATTGATGAATTTAAACGGGGCCGAACAAGCACTGCAGCAATACCATCAACAGGAAGGCCAAAAGAGGTGGTTACTGAAGAAAATATCAAGAAAATCCTCGATATCTTTATGAATGATCGCCGGGTTAAAATCCGTTAGATTGCTGAAATGGTTAACATATCATAAGAACGTGTGTTCAACATTTTGCATGAACATTTGCATATGAAAAAGCTATCGGCAAGATGGGTGCCGCATTTGCTCAGTGTTGAACAAAAACGAGTTTGACAGGTCACTTCACAGCGGTGTTTGGATATGATAAACATAATCCTGCTGATTTTAGGCGTAGATTAATAACTGTTGATGAAACGTGATTCCACCACTACACTGCTACCAAAAATCAATCAAAGCAATGGGTGGAAGTGCTCCGGAGAAGGCGAAGACAGCCAAATCGGCTGGCACACGGAATGTTGCTCATCGGTTATCTGGAAAAGGGATCCACAATCACAGGAGAGTATTATCGTGCATTATTGGATCAATTGGTTGATGCAATCAAGGAAAAACGACTACATTTAAACTAAAAAAAGTGCTCTTTCTTCAAGACAAGGCACCGGTTCACACAGCATTAGATACGATGCTAAAACTACGAGAAATCCACTACGAATTGGTTGTTCATCCACCTTATAGTCCAGATTTAGCCCCCAGTGACTTTTTCCTGTTTCCAAACTTGAAGAAATGCCTCGCAAGGAAAAGATTCATCTCAAACGAAGAAGTGATTACCGAAACCAATGCGTATTTTGAGGAGTTCCCAAAATCGTATTATTCAGATGGTATAAGAAAGTTGGAAAATCGTCTTACTAAGAGTATTGAGCTAAAAGGAGACAGACTATGTTGAGAAATGAATGGTTTCTGAAAAAAAAAAAAATGTTTTTTTCCTACTTAGGTAGCTTCAATATCAATCCGACCTCGTAGCTTAGAGCAAAATAGAAACGAAACAAGTGGTAAGCAATACCATAGGAACGTTGTGTGGGACTTATAGACCGTACGCTAAGGAGATGTACAGGTGTACTTAGTTTTAAATCATATAAATAAATATGTAATTTTATTTTTTCTTCTTCTTTAATTTGTGCTTAATTACTGTCCAGTAATTATTTGGGGTTTTGCTCTATTTTAACACAAAATAATCGAATTGAAGTAAACTAATGCTGCGTATTCCTTGGACCGCGAATGATACATTAGGACATGGAAATGATGAAAATAATAAACGTGAACAAAAAAATTGATTCCAAAGTGTACACATAGGTAAAATGCTAAATACATGTCCACCACTGTATGTGCATTTTGATAACAAATATTCAACCATTTCTGTTTGATTTCCAAGAAATTTAATTTTTTAAAGAAAAGAAAATGGAAATGGGAAATGGATTACAGACACACACTTCAATTAAATAAAATTTAATTCAATTTTTTACAGAAATTCTGGCAATTCAAACAGCTATGTGATGAACTTGAAGAAGAAGTAAGAGCTGACGAACTGCAAATATTGACGCATGACAACGCATATCAACATTGTTGGTAAATTCATTACTCAAATTATAGATCAATAAGGTCTCTTTGAGGCTTTTAAGAATATTTATGACTATTCTTCGGATCATTAGTGAGAGCAATTCGTTAAGAGGCGTTTGCTACTTTATTTCGTCTATTTCGAATAGGAAAGTATTCAATACAAGTGCTAGCTTTCGTATTCTACATGGTAGCAGTGTCGGTCGGCCAATCCCTATTAGGGCTCATGTTTGAGTAGATTGAATTTGGGGATGTAGCCGGGGATAGGTATAAGCTAAATACTCTGAAGGTTAGATAGTCTTTTTGGACGCATTGAAAATTGATATAGAAACCGAAGCAGGAGTCTATGCTTCATGTACTTCTTTGCTAACTGCAGCATTTTGCAGGCTAAAGTCTTAGCTGTTTTTAAAGCAATTCATATTACAGTTTGACAGTTTGCTAGTAAGGGCCCTGATTGGGCAAACCATAAGATCTAGAATGTAGAGCAACCCTCAGAAAACAATATGTAAAAACGTAATTTATTACCATTATGTTTCCTTTGTAAATAGATATCACCAACCTTTACCTTGACTTTACATAATACCAAAAAGAAAAACGAATGCAATAGGCTCAAATCACACGATGTTAGTGGCCAATTAATTGGATCATTACTGTGAAATTACTCTTTCATCAAAAGTTTCTTTGAGTCAAGCAATTTTAGAGCGCGCTGTGTGGCGTGTGGCTCTATAATGTTGGAACCACGTGTCAGCAAGCTAATTGGGGTACGAAAAAAATTTTAATCACGTCCCTAAACTGTTCACCACTGGCAATAACATTCTGACTCCGCCAGCCTATAAAGCGCACCAAACAGTAATTTTCTGTGGATGTAATGGAGTGTCGACAAAAGCTTGTGAATTATTCTCACCCCAAACGCGACACTTCTGCTTATTTACTTACCCATGCAACCAAAAATGGTCCTCATCGCAGAACAACATTTTTAATTTTGTAGTTTGACCAACAGAACCATTATTTTTAAAAACAAATCAACAATTTGTAAGCCTTGCTGTGATGTAAGTCTATCTAATGAAATTTTAAAGCAAACTGGGCAGAAAGCAACTCTTAGCTTTTAAGTCGGCTATCAACTAAAGCAGTGTTGCAAACTAAAAGTTACGAACCTCCAAAAACAACACCTGAGATGATAACTGCTAACTGTAGACAGGACTAAAAGACCTCAACTACGCAAAGAACATCTGTCTTCTGGCTTACAGACATTGCATCATGCAAGGGAAGCTGGAGTCTATACAGGCATCGTACTTATAATGCGCATAGGACCCTTGAATTTTCCTTTGTCATGTATTAGCTGACCGTCGTGCTGTCTATCTTGGTAGTTCTATTCAATTATTATCATCAGTTCGACCAAGCACTATTGCAACACATGGAATTTATTGTCAATGTGTTAGTTTGTCAGCAGATCTGCTGCCTTTCTAATGAATCGGCATAGGCTGACCACCACGTCAAAATTCAAGTACGAGAAACAGAACCTGTGCGAAACTCTACATCACTTTCGCACTGTGATTAACTTAATATTTTTAACCCAAACATGCAACGCTGCCCCCCGAGATATGCAGAAAATGGAAGTGTTTATAAATCAATATCTCCGATAAATTAAAGTGGAAATATAAACAATTTTTTTTTTTCATGAGACCAGTACTAAGGGGATAACCCCTACTCATGCAGTGCATTGTGCTGGTACTAGGAAAATAGGTGTTGAAAAAGAGGATGGATAGAGTGGTGTCTATGGACGTTCGATTTAAATTTGCTCATGTCGAAAGTGGCAGGACAGACATTCGCAGGAAGATTGTTCCACAAACTTACAGTGCGACCAAAGAACGAATTCTCCCTATAATGCATTCTGCGATTCACTGGACAATCAACTAAAAAGGCATGAGCTCTACGAGAAATATGAGGACTACGTAAGAATATATGATTTTTAAGAATTAGTTCCTTAATTTCGTCAGAACACATTTCGTTATAGTGCCGATAGAACAGTGAAACATAATTAATTGGAAAATCCTGGGGAAAAGGGAAGACTATAGCACAAGACAGATTGATGTTCCGCAATTTCTTGAAGCCCTATGCTCCTTAATAAATTATATTAAAAATATTATTCGTTTTTCTGGGCAAAAGATTAACTTTTTTGCATTACATACCTGTACAGTCAACCATAAGTGCAATTTTGTAACTGTAGACGAAAGTTGGATCCATCACAACACACAAAGGAAACAAAAAACAATCAAACAGCACCAAAGAAGGCTAAGCTTGGTCTGTCACCCTTAAGTTGAACACTTCAAAGAAGTATTTGGTAATTAACAAAGGCATTAGAATACATTCCTTTTGCTGATTTTTAGCTGTAAAGCTTGAATTCTTCTCAAGGGTGAGTTTTTGCATTGTTTTGTAACTGCGGACGAAATAGAGAACCTTCAGAAGATGCCAGAGACCAAAAAAGAGTCAAAACTGTAAGGCTCTGAAGGCTCGGCCAATAAGGTAACGGCTATTAGTTTTTTGAGATGCATTCGGTTATAAGAGTAACCATGTGACCACTTTAAAAGATTGTTCAGCGAGAGCCCATGGAACAATAATAAAAACTGGGTATATCCTTGGGCTAAACCTGCACCAAGTTAGATTCAGATGGATTTATAAGGCAGTAAGGTCATGGTGATAGTATTTACTTCAATTATTTTTAAGGAAATTCAGTACATATTTTAGGCAAAATCATCACTTGTCAAACTTGTCCCATTTTTTGTTCTTCTTTCTTTAAGCTTTTTCAAGCTTTAACTTGTTTGCGTTGGTTTTTAATCAAATCACTCCCAAATCACAGCAGTTATAAAAAAATCATAACAAAATTCTAATTTCATTTTTATTTAATTTATTTGACGACAAGTATACTTAGTTGTCTGTAAAATATTTTAAATTTATGGCATAAATTGACCCTCATATTGCCACAATTGTTATGATTCTCTTCATAAGGAATAAATTTATTTGAAAATAAAAAAAAATAAAAAAATTTAATTAAAAATAGGCAACAGATTTATTTCCATCGATTCAATTCTACTCGTAAGAGATTATTTTTGTTGTTTATTTTCCGTTCAATTTCCACATCCTCTTCCATAATTATAATGGATCTTATTGCCAAAGAGAAATTTTTTGAAAAAGACAGGAAATTCTTAATAAAAGTTTGTAATCAATTTTTTCAGTAGCTTAAGAATGGTGTTTTTAAAATTATTTTATAACGCCTACACTCTGCATAGGTGGTAGTGGTGGTATATCCTGTTACTGCTAGTGCTTGTGGTGCCAAAAGTAAAGCAAAGTTTAAAGTCATTTTTTTCAGCGCTACAAAGCGAGCCAATTTTCCACAAAAAAGTGCTTTAGAAGCCACACTCCTGTCCATATTAATAGCAACCACTGAAGATCACGCCTTACCTTTGCTGACAGTACTTCAAGAAATACGAAACATTACCCCATTCATTCGTCATCGTTCGTAGGAATTAAATATCAAACGATCCACATTATTCAACATATTCAACATATTCAACATCGCGATCTCCATCTAAAGCAGATTCAGGCAAAGAGCTGCTCTTCTGTTGTGTTTTTGCACTTACGTACACACAGGCATTGGCAAAAAAATAAACAAAAACAATACAAAGCGAAAACAAATGGCAAAATACAGTGCAAAGTGGCCTGAGTGAGAAACTCTCAAATTACTGTCGCAATTGTAAAATGCATTAATTAGCGTCGGCAATCCGTTTCTTGGGCCATCGAAAAACATAAAGAAAATTAGTTTCCGACGAATGCGACGTCAACAGGCAGTATTGCCGCATTTAGGGTGAAGATAATCCATATTTTGTTTTTCTGTTATAGAAAAGATTAGAATGCTTGGCAGGCTGCTGAAAAAATTTAGGAAGGTTACGGCGACAATGCTGTAACTACAGGATGGGCAAATTTGAATCAATGAATTGTCAAGAAATGAGCTGTCAAACTTTGACACTTATTTAGTAAAAAATTGGGAAATTTTAGCTATGCAACGCTACACTCTTGAGCAAAGAATTTTAATTGTGAAAATTTACTGTTTGAAAAACTGAACGAAAACCATGCATTTTTCAACAAAGTCATCATTAGTGACGGTTACGTACACAAACAAAATTGTCTCATATGGGTCTCACGAAGTCCACAAACAGTCCTCGAAAAACCATTACATCCAAATAAAGCGACCATGTGGTGCGGTTTCTGGTAAGCAAGGAAACGCCGCTGTACCAAACCATGATAACCAATTTTTGTGGCCATAATTGGTTAATGTTGACATCAGTGACCTTTGGTTTCAGCAGGACGGCGGAAAAAGCCACACAATTAGCCAAACAATTCAGTTATTGCATGAGAAATTTTCCGGTCGCATAATTTCTCAATTTGGCGATGTCAATTGGCCGCCTCGTTCTTGTGATTTAAAGCTGCTTGACGATTTTCTCTGGGGCATTTTGAAAGGTTGGTCTTACGACCACTCTTTAGAATAACGGCAGCAAAAAAGATTGTTTGTTTTCCATCCGATAATTTTGTTGTTAAAGATGCACCACGCTCTGGTCGACCAATCACTACAAAAGTCACTGAAATAATGACAAAAATTGTGAAAGACCTGTGGGGTGGCGTGGTATAGTGGCATGCAACACAAACGGCCCAGATTCGAATCCCAGCAGAGGAAAGGACAAAAAAAAATTAGTTGCTGTTTTAAATGTTTAATAAAAAGATTTTAACTTCTCTCCAGTCAAATCCATCTAAAGAAACCCTCCTGACCTTTCAGCTTACCTCTGGCAATGATCACAAACATCAGACGAATGATCAGGATAAAACACCACCTACTGCAAAAAATTGCTAAGTAAGGATCACCACCACCACCACTTAGCAAATATTTTCACCACCACACACAGTCATATGAAGGCGAGCTACAGTAAATGATTAATAATCTACTTGGAAATCAACTTGATTACTAAAACTGTGAAAACCCAATATGCTCCACAGAGAAGTGACGAAGGAAAAAAAAACTGGCTCAATCTACGAAATCAAATGACTTTTCAAAATCTATAAGCAGCGTGCATAGCACACTATACATTTAAAAACAATATTGGGTAACGTGCACCAAAAAGACTAAGCTGGGTTTGTCGGCCAACACGGTCATGTTTAGAAATTTTGGGTAGTTTTGTAACTGTTGACGTAAATAAAGCAATCACATACAACACAATATGACAATCAAAATAGTGGTTTTCTTCATATTAACGTACACAAGCGGTTAATTCGAATCTGGCAATACTTATGTCATTCAGTTTACGTCGAATTTTACAAAGTTCAATTGGTTCAAGAGTTAAAGAAAAAAATCATCTTTTCGGATTAAGCCCATTTTCATCTTGATGGGTACGTTAATAAGCAAAATTAACGTATTTGTCGCTCAGAAAACCCAAACATGGTCTTACAGAAGCCAATGCACCCAATACGATTGACTGTTTGGTGCGGCTGGAGGCGGTCAATGGAGGCACCTATTGCACTATGATAATCGATTTTTTGTGCCCGCTCTTCATGGTATTGATGTGAAAGATGTTGGGTTCCAACAGGATGGTGCAACTTGCCACACATCTCATGCTACAATCGATTTATTGCGTCAAACGTGTCATGGCCGTTTAATTAGCCAAAATGGTGATGTCAGTTGGCCGCAAGAAGCTGCGATTTGACACCGTTAAAAAAAAAAAAAAAAAAAAAAAAAAAAAAAAAAAAACGTAAGCGACAAAAACCAAATTTTACAGAAGGCTTTTTTTAAATATTTTTTGTTTTGCTATAAAATCATAAAGGTGCAGTCTAAAGCTATAAAATTTTGTGTGCTAGTGGGAATGATCGAATAATATCGATATATAATATATTTATTAAAAAAACTAAAATCGATAATCATGGCACTTAAGTCTTTTTTGGATGTTATGGCTCAATATGAAAGAAATTATGTTTCTAACCAGAACAAGTTTACTTCATATTACATTTTTAAATTTAAACTTTTAAATGGCCCACCATATATGTATAGTATTCATTGCATGATATTTGGTTTAATTTTTAAGTACGTACGACCATAACAAAACTTATTATTTGAAAAGCTTTTCTTTGATTTACTAAGATGAAGGGCATCACAGAGTCGTGCATGACCATGACCATGATATTTAAATTAAATTTTGGTTTTTAATATGATTCATTTCACTCAACAATTCAATTGTCTATCATAACAAATAGATCAAATATAAAATAAATAAATAAATACAAGGAACAGGATGATTTTTTGCGCAAATTTATGTTTGTCTTTCGATGCTCGCAAAACGTAAAAATATTTTCATTAATTTTCTTGCAAATGCGGCAGTAGTAACAGCATCAATGGTTCCAAAATTTGTTTGTATTTATTTGAAAAGCAAATATTTACTGTAATAAATGAAATAAAATGAAACTAATTATTCGTATTTATTTTGTATAAATTCACGGCACTTGTATTGTTTATACATGATGGTGGCAAAGGGTGGCTGTAGGAAGTGTTATGAGTAGTTTGAGTATAAACATTTGTTATTCACTTTTTAGCGTTTCGAAAATTTAATAACAAAACTTTTATATTTAAAGCATTATTTTATAAGAAATTATTTAGAGAAGAGGATAGCAGAGTAGCGATTGCAAACATGAAGCTTATAAAGCTTTTGTTTATCCCCAGTTTATCCGTTCTATTATATAGGATGTTGTATTTTGATGTACAAATAAAACGAGTATTTTTAAGTAAAATCACCGGATATTTATTTAATTATTGAAGAAAATCACAGTCCTAAGCATGTTTACCAAAATGATTGCAAATATCAATAACAGAAGACTCATATATAAGTCTTGCGTGGATCATATAAACAGCCCGCGCATTATAATTGAGTAATCAGTGGTATGATAACCTTTGAGAAAGCTTTCGCTACACCTATTCACGCCACTATTTCGAAAGCATTCGTATGTAAAGGAGTACAAAAGAAGAATATAACAAAGAATATCCAGGAGTTATACAGAAGTGCAAACTATTGCCTTCTCCAACGCAACTCCGCGAGCGACAAGCTTTCCTTTAAAGCTAGTATACGGTAAGGCTTCAGTTCAACACTGTGTCTCTTCAATATTGTATGAGAAATGCAACGGGCAACAGCAGAGGCTAAACATGAGTGCTAGGTTGACATTTGGCTGACTTTGATTATTCAGACGACATATATCTTCTGATACATAACCAGCAAGATATGCTGGAAAGCCTTAAAATGCAACGGCAGGCCTCTATTTAAAACGTTCATCTCCAAGAAGTAAACCTTATTTGCTGTTTAGGCAGCATAATAACATCGACTGCAGGCTCTTCTGATGTCAAGCCTCAAATCGTATCATGAAAGCTTGACAGATCAACTCAGAACACATTTTACTCGCGCTTTGACAAATGTGTGGAATCAGTTCTTGTGCTAGGGTGCGTAACTTGGAATATAGCTGCTAAAGACGTAAACATATTGCAAGTTCTCATCAATGAGATGTTTGAGACAAATCCTTATAATTTTCTGGCCCAATACGCTATCAAACGAACAACGAAGAGCAAAATAAAATACGCTTGGAAATAAGGAAAAAGAAATGGCGATGTTATGCCTTTACTAATGGAAAACAATATCAGCCAAATAGTAGCCACAGCTACGCTTGCAGAACCATATTCTTTTTAACAAATTTTCATTCATCAATTTGCACATTTGCGGCTTTATGTCCTCTATAACCTCTCGAATCGATTGTAGCCACCAAATAAACAAATAGAAAAGTGCTACCACACAAGATCTCTTTGGCCAATTGTGAACGCCTCTTCGAGAAATCACACAGTCAGGAAACTTTACAAGTAAAAACATCGCGTCGTTACATGTATGGGATGTTTTGTTTTTTAGAGGTTCATAACTTTGAGTTGGCAACATTGTCTTTATTAACAGCCGACTTAACAGCTGATATGTACTTTTTGTTGAACTTCGCTTTAAATTTCATTATGGATATACTTACACCAAAGCAATGCTTATTAAAATAATGGTCGGGTTCGTTAAACTTATTATGCTCTTTGTCCATTCTATGGCATACATAATCGTCCCTCACAGTCATAATCGCCATAATCGTCCTTCAGGCCACCAACATGAAATGATTTAACCCTATTGGATTATTTTCTTTAGGGTTAAAGTAAAATCACTTGTCTACGTCTATACACCATAAACAATTGAACACCTGGAAATCAACATTCGAAAAACGGCCACATGTATGAAATCATATTTAAACATTAATGTCATAATGATATTAAAAATATTTGATATTGATATTAAAAATATCGGGTGGGTGGTCTATCGGTTTAGATTTGAACCAGCGGTTATTTGGAATCTGGCAATACTTATGTCAAAATAAAATACAAAAAAATTCAAAAATCGTCTTTTCGGATGAAGCTCATTTTCATCTTGGTGTGTATGTATACACCCAAAGCGAAGGCATAATTGGCCAATATTTATTTGAAAATGAGGACGCAGCATGATAATCGATTTTTCGTGCCCGCTCTTCATGGTATTGGTGTCAACGGTGTTTGGTTTCAATAAAATAGTGCAACTTGCCACACATCTCATGCCACAGTCGATTTAATGCATTAAACGTTTGTTAGCCGTTTAATTAGCCGAAATGGTGTTATTGTTGGCCTCCAAGAAGCTCCGATTTGACACCGTGGGACTATTTTCTGTGAAGCGCCATTAACGACAAGTGTTATGCCGACAAATCAGAGACAATTGAGCATTTGAAGGCCAACATTCGTGAGACCTTTGCCATAAACTCGAAAAAGTTCTCGAAAATTGGTCCGATCACATGGCGTACTGTGCGGCCAGCCGCTGCAGCCATATGAAATAATTAATATTTCATTTTTAAGCTGGACAATTGTACTTCACAACAAAAAAATAAATTTGACAAGATTTCAAACCGTTTTTGTTTTATTGCATTTTTAAATTTAAACTTTTAAATTGCCCACCTTATACTTTGTTTTCTTCATTATGATTTGGAACTTGTGTAATTGTAAAAAGAACACCTGATTCATGTGCAGATGTCGGGACAAATATCTCTTAGAATCTACACTGATCAACTCCATCATTTTCTAAAATATGCTGGTGGTTTCTAAGGCTAAAATGCCTGTTAAATAGATTCTTTAGTATTCTAAGTGTGATCTCGTTGAGCCGCAGCAGCCTTTGGGATTTATCGCCTGACCATAGCTGACAGAATTAGCCCTTGGCCCAGTGGCCAATCATCTTACTCGAGTATTTCACAGATACACCATTAAATGTCTCAGGCCCTCTAAAAACACGTCGATTCGCCAAACAGTCAGTATTTTTATTATCAGGGTGGTTCTCAGGACCCGGGACACAACATCGCGTAACTCTTTAGTGTACGCCTAATTCCTTGAGAAATGTCGTACAGTCCATAACAACCTTAGACCTTGCCGCGCAGAACGATAAAGCCCTTAACCCCGCTTGACTATCCAGATACCCGCCACACAAAAGAAGATGTCGTAAACCTCTGTCTGAAAAATAGAAGCGATTATATACGACCATAAATTGCTCTCGGGCCTTGTACCTACATATGTATATAAAGGGTAGGCAAATTTGAAGTAAAGAGATAAATTGGCTTAAGAACAATGTCTTTTTTTTAATTCAGTTTTATTCATAGCAATATAAAATAGAAATATTGGAAATAATAATGGAATATGGTGTTGGGAATAATGGAATATGTGTCCACCTATAGCACATCGGCAGACGTCCTTTTCACCACAAAATTTGAAACCACATTTTGGGACAAAGCTTCGCTTATCTCGTCAATGCAGCGCCGAATTTCATCTTTCAGAGTGTCAGCCCGGTCTTTCAAATGGTTCCAGAGAATATAGTCCAGCGGCGTTAAGTCACAGGAACGAGGCGGCCAATTGACATTACCAAATCGAGAAATTACGCGACCAAGAAATTTCTCATGCAATAACTGAATTGTTTGGCTGGCTGTGTGGCTTGTAGCACCATCCTGCTGAAACCAAAGGTCACTGATGTCAACATTAGCCAATTGTGGCTACAAGAAATTGGTTATCATGGCTTGGTAGCGCAGAGTATTTACGGGGACGGAGTTTCCTTGCTCATTTTCGAGAAATACGGGCCGATGATGCCGCCTAATCACAAACATCACTTTCACTTGATGTCACTTTCTTTGGCTGTAATGGTTTTTCGAGGACTGTTTGTGGATTTTGTGAGCCCATATGCGACAGTTTTGTTTATTTACATAACCACCTAATTAAAAATGGGGCTCATCACCAGAGATGATTTAGTGAAGAAATGCGTTGTTTTCCTACAGTTTTTCAAACAGCCAGTTCACAAACGTTCAATGCAAGCAATGGTAGGCTGGCTTTAAATCTTGATCTAGTTGAACTTTATATGCGTGGAGATGAAGATCTTTCTACAAAATGTTGCGTGATGCTGTACAGCGGTTATGTTTGCATAACTTTTTTTTCAGCGACAGTAACGTGTGACTCGAATTTAGCGGAAAAGCTGTTCGAATTTTACGAAGTGATACAGTAAAATTTACACAATTAAAATTCTTTGCTCAAGAGCTTAGCGTACCATAGTTAGAATATCCCAATTTTTTACATAATAAGGTCAAAGCTGTCAAAGGTTGACAGCTTAATTCTTGACATTTTATCATTTGACAGCCAATTTACTTCCTAACCTTAAAGTTGTTCACCCTCCACCACCAACCTCAAAAAGAGCGACAAATAGTAGATTTTCCCGATGAGGGGATCGAATTAAATAGATATAATATCCTTATGTGTCCTACCAAGCCTACAGCCTTCAAGCTGAAGATATCCGGTAATCTAAAAGCAATTCTGCAAATTCGAATGTTAATTGTGGAGCAGTTCTCATCGCCTTAGGCGACCACACTTATTATGGTAACAAAAAACTAGTGGATTAATCTAGGTTTTAGACCCCACGTTTTACCACAGAGGTACTTACAGGTATAGTCTGCCACGATCGTCTTGTCGATAGCATAGGACACATGTTTTGCCCATGTGAGAAAAATATTGTTACGTTTTTACCTTTTTAAAAACGTGTTTTTATTAGTTCGTAGATTGTAGTTAAAATAAAATAAATTTTGTGTTTGGTTTTAATTAAAAATCATTTATTCAACCCAGTTATGTGCACCACTGCTTGTAATATTTTTACAGGCAATAACAATTTTTTTTCTTAATTACTCAGATCTTTCTACTTAAAGATCTTTCAATCCGATCGTGGTTATAACTTAGGTTCGATCACAACCTTTTCAACCAGAGGTTATCCACACTTACCTCTCTTTACTGAGTTAGCTCCAACTAAACTGGCTTTTTTCTACTTCACGAGTTTACTTCTTATAAACACTCTTCACACAAACTGTACTCGCTGAGTTTACTTTACTTAAACTGCACTCGCTGAGTTTACGACACATTAACTGATTGCTGTTCACATCGATGTGCTTTTTATATGGCTGAATAAACAACACATCGAAAGCTCTCGAACCTCTCGATATTTCAGGTAGATTCCATTTCTTCCTTTTAATTTCTTTTTAGTTCTTTTGTAGCCATGCACATCTACCATGAACATCTACTTGTACTTCTTTCAGCGCTTAGTATTTGTTGTTGCTTGTTTATTGTCTGTTACTTGTTTTCTTTGCTGCTTAATTATTGTTGTTGCCGTGTTATTTTTATTTACTTTATCTCTGCTAATAGTTGTTGTTGTAGATTTGGTTATTTGTAAACAGCACGTATAGTTGTTCTTGCAGTTTTTGTTTATTTATTTTAGGGATGTAATAAAGGCTGTGGCGCCCAACCTTATTTTCATAACACTGCCGCCCACTTACTTCCTCTCCCGTAACTTGCCAATCGTTCGAAGTGCACTACTTTCATTTTATACCAATATATACTCACGCCATACTTATTTATTTATTTTTTTATTTCAAAAATTATTTTCGTTTTATAGCTTTTATTTGTTCTTTTTTGTTACTTTATTATCATTTATTTTTGTTTGTTTGTTTTTTGTGCATCACACTACTGCTTCTTTTTCAGATATACTCCGTAAGCTGCTTAGAAAGAAAAGTTATTGTTTCTTCTTTATTATCAGTATGAGTATTTCATACAACGTCTTCGAATTTTAACCACAATTTATATAAAAAAAATAAAAAAAATATATAAAATAAAATAAAGAAAACGAATGAGTTTTAGTTTTTGTTTATGCTGCCCTTTTGTTAAATATTTAACTCAAGTTTGTTCAAAATTCTTTGTTATTTATTCTGTTTTGTTTTCTGTTTTATTAAAGGACAATCGCCTTTTATTTGGTCATGCTGCTCAGACTGCTCAGACATCAAAATCAAACAAAAAATTTAAGTAACGTCATATAAAATCAAAACATCTTAATAAACACTTTCTGACTTTTAAAAGATGGGAAAAAATTAAAAGATAAAGTTTATCTTTCCCTTTCTTTCACGTTTTTAGTTAAATGGCAAAAATAAAAATAAAAAAATAAAAACAATAAAAACACAATTTCTTTATGACATATTGGTTTGATTGTTCTGTCATCTATATCAAGTTCGTTTATTCCAAGGATTTATTTTCAAAAGTCAGAAATTATAAGAAAAAAAGAAAGACATACTCTTAGTTTGATATACGAGATCAAATCCATCAATAAATCAAATTTTGAAGCAAAATAATTAAGAAAATAAATTTAGTTCAAGTACGACTATTTGGTATACTTCCTAACAGTGTTTCCTTGGAGGAAAAGTTTCTTGTCACCAGCTCCTATACATATATTGGGTGTTCGAAAAATATCTCTTAAAAGTTTGACCAAAAATTAAGCGTCTTATTCTTATATTCGAAACAAGCTTTATGAGACCAAATATGTGACATTTTGATCTATAACCTCTTGACATTTTTGGATTATAGCCATTATTCCATCAGTGTAGAAATTCTGGGTTTTTTGAGTGAAAGCTGATCCTCTACGGAATTAAAATTTTCTAGGCTAAAGGTGCAGCGTCATGGTCGAACGCAATACCTTTTCTGTTGATCGATTCTGGCCATTTTAATTGAACTACTGGCTTCAATATCGTTAATTTTTTCTGTAGAGATCAGAAACAATCATTTGATCAGGTTGCCGAAAGTCGTAATAAATAATTACCTTCCAGTCCCATAGCATTACCCCTCTTGGTATCAATCCTGGATTTGCCACCGTCAGCGTAGCTTTAGCATGTGTTTAGAGCTCAGGCATACAGCACAAATGACCCACTTCCGTATCCCGGGAGAGAACATGACAAAAAAAATTCAGACAATGTCATCTAAAGCAGAACCCCTGAGCTTCTAGCTTACCGCTGGCAATGATGACAAACATCAGACGGATGACCAGAAGAAAACGCCACCTGCTGTGAAAAGATTGCAATGCTAAGTAAAGATCACCACCACTTAGCATAGATCTGTACCCCTACCCACAATCATATGGAGGCGAGCAACAGTACACTAATCATCTACTTAGCTTGAAAATCAACTTGATTACTGAAACTGAAATAAATTAATGGATGCTTTCTATAAAGCCAATATACTCCCTAGAGGAGTAATGGATAAAAGAAAAAAATTTAATCAATAATGCATGGTTCACACAACTGAAACGAAAATAATAGATTTTAATTTAAAGGCTGCAGATCTTTGCTTACAACCTAGACAGACTGACTCATAGCTGGCTTTTTAGCTATGGCTAAAAGAATATCTCCATATAGGAGTTGATACGGAGAGCCGTTTTTGGCACCATAATTTCTAAATGAAAAGATCTATTGACGTAAAATTTGAACTAAATCAGTTTGCTGCAGATCACAAAATACTGCAAAACATTTAATAAATATCCACATAGTGCAACGTAATCAATATAGTTTGAAGGCGTAGCATTGCTCTACAACAAAAATTTTTGACCAGACAAATCTTAACGGATTTCACAACAACAAAACTTCTATATCGCTGGTAATAAAACTTCGCTTAACTTGAAAACGACTGATGAACATATTTTGTTTGTTTTTACTTATTTGTTCTGGTTGCTATAACGATTTGCAGCTCTGTCTATTCTTAAAGGAAAAGAGCTTTACGAAGCTTTAGTATAGACATTTTTACTTTTCTTAATAAGTGAATTCTAGAACCTTTCTTATTAATTGCATTTGAACATATTAGTGCGCGTATGTGTAATAGACACATATATGTAGTTGCTATTTTTTCTTATGTGCAGTGGTTAAGCCAAACACTATTGTGTTCATCTGTGTTTGTTGTTGTAATGTGACATGTCTCCAACGTGCTTTGCTACCCCTATCTTAATTATTATCTTAAATGTCATTTTAGTTACATTTTTTGCCTTTCTTTTACATTTTGTCCCTTTCAAGTCCAAATCCAAGCATTTGAGATAGTCCATAGCTCCTTCCAGAAAGACGCTGTAGAATCTGTCGCTTAGCTGTATACAGTATTTAGACAAACACACCTTAATTTTTGTATATAAGATACATATATAGACAGCTTTTATCCAGTAGGCTTTCTGGAATACCGGCTTTTTGGCCTTAGCCTTGCGATTGATAACTTTTTGAAAACTTTTTGTACCTATCAGACGAAGTGTGATGGTGCAACAAGACAATGATAAAAAGAGAATGACATTGAAAGAACGTGACGAAATAAAGACGTAAAGAAATTGGTAATTTCAATATGCAATTTCTGAGAAATGTGAGTTAAATAGTTGATGTTCTAGAAAATTCATATGCAAAACACGAAGAACTCTGATGATGACTTCCGTAGCTGGGGTAATTGCTGCTTTAATTGTTGCCGTTCTCTACATATACAAAATATAATATTTAGTATGAATGGAGGGCGTACTTCACCCAATTACTGACTGATGATGACTATTGTTCACTTTGTTTGAACCATATTTAGGAACTTCTTCTATTACCGGTTTCAAGATATACCAAAATTAATATTAACTTTGTATGGGAGGTACCACGCCCACTTGTCCAATTACACCCATTTTTTGTATGATGAGTTTTATTGACCTTGTAGTCATTCAGACCAAATCTAGAAGCTTTTGCTTTAACCGTTCTCAAGATATACAGAAATCAATATTTAGTTTGTATGGGTGGTACCACGCCCATTTTTCCAAATCTGCCCATTTGTCGCATGATGATTTGCATTGATTATGAAGTTGTTGAGATTAAATACTGAAACTTTAGCTTTTATCGTTCTCAAGATATGATGAAAACAATATTTAGTTTATATGGGAGGTAGTACGCCTATTTGTCCTCTTTCGCCTACTTTTGCCTGATTATTTATACTGACTATGACTTCATTTAGGACAAATTCAGAAGCTGTTGCTTTATCGTTTTCAAGAAATGCTAAAATACATATTTACTATGTATGGTAGGTACCACGCCCACTTGTTCAATTCCGCCCAATTTTTTACTGCTGATTTGTATTGACTATTAGCCTACTTGGACCGAAACCAGAGACTTTTTCTGTTATCATTATGAAGATATAGAAAAATAAGTTTTCATTTTCTATGGGCGTGGCACCGCCCAGTTGGAATTTTTGAAAATTATATAGCCTGTAGTTCCTTCAAGACATACAGCGAGATACTGAAGAAATTTTAAGAAAATCGGTCCAACATACAACATAAATGCATATGTAATATATCGGATGGTCCATTTAAAAGTTTAAATTTAGCAATGCAATAAAATATAAACGGTTCGAAATTTTCCATTTTTTTTTTTTTTTTTTTTTTTTTGTTAAATACAATTTATATGGCTGCCGCGGCTGGCCTCATAGTACCCCATTCGATCGGAGCAATTTTCAAGAACTTTTTCGAGGGTATAGGATCGCATCTCGGCAATGATGTCACGAATGTTGGCCTTCAAATGCTTAATTGTCACCGCTTTGTCGGCATAACACTTTTCTTTAATAGCGCCCCACAGAAAATAGTCCAACGGTGTCAAATCGCAGCCTCTTGGCGACCAACTGACATCACCATTTCGCCTAATTAAACGGCCATCAACGTTTCACGCAATAAATCGATTGTGGCATGAGATTTGTGGCAAGTAGCACCATCCTGCTGAAACCAAACATCGTTCACATCAATACCATGAACAGCGGGCACAAAAAAAATCGGTTATCATGGTGCGATAGGTGTCTCCATTAACCGTAATGGTTGCGCAGTTCTCATTTTCAAAGAATTATGGACCAATGATGCCTCCGCTCCACTAGCCGCAGTCACTCGTAATGGGTGCATTGACTTCTGTAATTACAGCAATTTTACTTACTAACGCACCCGATAAGATAAAAATGAACTTCATCCGAAAAGATGATTTTTTTTGGCAAAATCGACATCATCGTGCAGTTTCTCCTTGGCCCATTTAGCGAAGCAAAAATGAAGTGGATGGTCTTGCTGCTGCAGCTCTTGAACCGATTGAACTTTGCAATCTACTAAAATCTCGTCATACTAAAATCTTTTCGCAAAATTTAACGTAAACCGGTGCGTGAAATGTTAAATTGTTGAGAACGATGACGAGTTGATGTTGATGGATTCTCACGCACACTCCTAGCCGCAGCTACGATATTTTCGGGTGTACGCACTGTACGAGCACGCTCACGTCTTGGCGCATCAACAATGAAACCAGTTTCACAAACTTTAGCTTATAGCTCAAGTGTAAGTCGATTTATTTCGTTCAGCGGAGATAATATACTGAATTTTGTGACAGAATAGAATGACATAACTATTGCCAGATTGGAAATAACTCTAATAAACCGATAGATGGCCCACCCGATATTAGGAAGGTACCCATACCTATAACACAACATCTCCATAATTATAATTGCTTTTGTGTTTTTTTATAATTTTATTGAGTATCACACATACTTATGTGAGTTTGTAAAATTAAATGTTTTTTTTATTTCAGGCATATAAAGACTGCATAATGACATATAAAAAGTAATTATAAGTGGTTTGAAAATTCATGTTATTTTTCTGAAGCGGATACTTTTAAGTGAAATATTGGCATAAACTAGTTTTTTGAACAAACCTCATAGTGTATTTCTTTAATATCTTTTAAATTTGCTCTCAACTTTAATTTGCCTGTTACTTTACCTTTTCTTTTCTCTCTCACTACAAACCCTGATATTTATTATTCCATGTTTATGGGTAAACAACCTGTGTAATATGTTTTATTTATTTATTTGTAAAAAAAAACATTATTGTTGTTGTTATTTGAGAGGTTGTTGTAGTCTTTTCCGTATTTACCTGATTTAACTTAAAACGAAGTTTGTTATTTTAATAGCAAAACGCACACGGGAATAGAAACGTTGAGTAAATTTCAAACCACGTTAGTCATTTTAAAATTAAAATTTAGGGATTTTGTTAAACAGGATTATGTTTCGCTTATACTGCAAATAGATTTTTAATTGAAGTCAAAGTGATTTTCATTCTATGGGTAATGGAAGAGAATTTTTTTTTTACTTTTTTTAATGATTCATTTCAGATACTAAGGGGTGACAGAAAATGGTATGTATTCAAAAAGAGAGATATACATTTTAAGTACTGTACACGGGTGCTAACCCATGTGGCTATAATTTCAGTAGTACAGTAGATAGAGGGGCCCAATGGCTAACGTCATAGTCAGGGAAACCAGAGAGATGCTCTTAAAAAATTGTTTTATGCAATAAAAATCCGAAAATATGATCTAAAAATTTAAAAATATGCTCTAAAAAAATAATATTTCTTCTTTGTTGATCGAAAAAAAAAATTATTAAAATATTCTTTTGATCATATTTAAAGTATAATAACAAATACCGAATACATAACTTGTAATTTGTGGTAATTTATTAGTATGTGCATTTGTTATCGACTGCTTCTATGGCTCTGCTGAGGATCAGGGAATGTGGTCTCAGATTGTCGGAGAACTCTGCTGACTACTGTATCCCGTGCCTATTACCAACGACCAATTTAAGAACATCTATTCCGAATAGGAATACCTGGAAAAAGTCGTTGGAAGGAGACGCGGAAAGTATTCGATTCTTGACGGACGGGTAGAAGCTGGATGGTGGAGTAGGAAATGGCGTCCACTCTCCTGATCTCATTGTAAATAGATTATACAGGCAGCCGGACCACTGCACTTTTTTAGGCAGAGGTGGCCGCTATGTGTGAGGTAGCTGACCTACTGAAGGATAGTGTCGGACAGTCAGTCTGCTATTAGATCCCTAGGGGATATGTATACTAAGTCTCTGAAGGTGGGAAAATGTCATTAGGAGTGATTTCTGAATACTTTGATATCAATCTCATCTTGGTACCGGGTCATAGTGATATTCCGGACAACTGTGTAGCGGATGAGCTGGCTAGACCGGGCACAACGGTTGGGATTCTTTCGGCAGCGGAGGGTATACCGATCTCTATCTGCCGTCTACGTATAGAATAATAAGTCGATGGTGTATTTGTTGAGAGTGTAGAACTCTCTGGTCAAGTATGTACAGAGAGTCTTTCTGTCTTCTTTGCATAAAATTGAGATCTTTTGGCAACAACTTTGCTGCTACACGACGGAAACCCAAATCATTAACCAAAATGTCTTGGACGGATCCATAGGCAATGTTCAAGTCCTCCTCTATCTCTCTGATGTTTAGTTTGCCATTATTGACCAACATTTCTTTTACTTTATTAATGTTTTCGCTAGTAAATGACCGTTTTCTTAAGAGAATCGTTGCCAAAGCACTTTTCCAACATTTCCAATGTTCACTCGAACAAAATATTCGTGATGAAATTAATGAAATACCGCGTGAAATGTGTGAGAATGTAATGAAGAATGTGCTCAAAAGGGCTCGCACTTGTCGGGCTGAGGCGGGCATTTTTCTGATATTGTATTCCATACATAATTGCCGACATTAAATAAAACATTTATCACTATAAGATCCATTCTCTTTCATACAATTAAAAATTATAAACAAGCAAAGTAGTATGTATACCTTGCCGGCGAAACCCTGTACTATTTTTAATACACTTGCTGCTATGTTTGCTAAGCTTAGGTCAGCAATTTTTAAAAACTAAGTTGATTTGTGTCAACGCTTGAAAGTTTGTTGACCTGAACTTAGAAAATATATCAGCAAGTGTATTTTAAGTCATACTTATGCTAGACACTTGCTTAGATTTTCATTATGAATACGGTCGTATGTTTTACTACTTTAAATATAGTAAATTAAACAAGTAATTATCCGCATATATGTATATACTTAGGATTCTACAATAGCTAAATTGTGACACAACTGCGTGGTCAAAAACATCGTGCATATTCTAGATAGAATATAAGAATGCAGTGCAACCTGGTTCGACTTGAAGACTACACAAGTCCTTACAACGCGCTGGTAAGTAAATAAACAAAGGCTCTGATAATAAAATATACATTTTCGTGCATAATTTAAACAATTTAAAAAATATTTTAAGCTTTTTCCAGACTCCATCCTAGCTTACCCAGAAAGACCATACCGCCCATTGTCACAGGCCATTACAATGTGCAAGAAGAAACAATTCAGGCAACAATCAGCCGCCACAAATAACCAAGATTTCGATTTTTTTATACACATACATATTGTTACGTTTTGACCTTTTTAAAAACGTATATTTATGAGTTCGTAGATTGTAGTTAAAATAAAATAAATTTTGTGTTTAGTTTTTAATTAATAGTTTTTAATTAAATTAAATTAATTTTTTAATTAATTAACACAATTTCGTGCACCACTGCTTGTAACCTTTTACAAGTAATAACAATTTTCTATTCTTAATTACTCCGTCTGTTTACAATTTTGTAAACAACAACAATTACTCGACAGATCTTTCTACTTAAAGATCTTCCAACCCGATCGTAGTTACAACTTAGGTTCGATCACAACCTCTTCAACCAGAGCTTTAGCACACTAAACTCTCTTACATTGCTTTCAAACCAATAACACGTTCGCCGAGTTTACTTTACTTAAACTGGTTGTTGTTCGCATCGATGTGCTTTTTATATGACTGAGTAAACAATACATCGAAAGCTCTCGCACCTCTCGATATTTTAGGTAGATTCCATTTCTGTCTTTTAATTTCTTTTTAGTTCTTTTGTAGCCATGCGTGTGTGAACATCTACCTCTTTCAGCTTTTAGTATTTGTTATTGCTTGCTTGTAGTCTGTTACTTATTTTCTTTGCTCTTTAAGTATAGTTTTGTTGCCATGTTATTTTTATTTACTTTACCTCTGCTAATGTTTTTTGTTGTAGATTTGGTTATTTGTAAACAGCACGTATAGAGTTGTTCTTGCAGCTTTCGTTTATTTATTTTAGCGATGTAATAAACGCTGGGGTGCCCAACCTTATTTTCGTAACAATGTGTACATATATATATTTATATTTATAATAATAGATATTTAATAGGTTTTTATTTATATATACACACATACACACCTAATCAGATGACATGGCAAAAAAAATATATATGTATGTAAGTATGTATATATAAAAATAAAAGGAGAAAAATTAATATTTTTCTTTTCTCAGTATTTGCGTTTGTTAAGAGTTTTTTCTTCTTTTTTTCTTTTTTGAGGATGTAATTATAACTATAAATGTGAGTACATATATATGTATGTATGTATGTATGTATGTATGTATGTATGTGTGTGTGTGTGTCTGTGTCTGTCTATGAATTTTTAGTTGTTAATACATTTGAATGTAAAACTTGTTTCCCTTAAATGTAGACATAACTCTAACATACATATATATAGTGGGATGCAGAATTAAGTACACGTGTGTACGTTGTGTACTTATCATAACATAATAAAGCAAATTAAAGAAAATGTTTTTGCTTTAAATTCTATGGTTAATCCTATAGAAAAGGATTAATAAAACAATATGTAAAACAAGAAATTCTAAGAACACAACTCTATGTCAATAAAAGCTTTAGTTCAAGGTATACTTTTATCTCGATGAACACGCTGTTAAAGCTCATCTAAGTTTATTGCCAATTATCTTTTTACTATTGTCCCTAAAATCTCATTGGATTGAGGTCGAGGCTTTGTGCTGGCCACTGCATCAATTTTGATTAGTCAGCCATTTCTTCACATATTTGGACATGGGATTTCGATAGGTCATTCTGTTAAAATACGACTTCTTTCTCAGAATAGGAGTTCTTATCTACAAAATCGAAAAGGTGTGACTGCAAAACGTACAGGTTCACACATTATCCTATTTTACTAGTTCTTGGCTAACTGCTCGTGAAGATGCTTTCCTGCGGTCTATTCTCTGACACCCTAACAATATGCCCAGTCCATCTAAGCCGCTGTCCTTTAACATAGCCTGCTGTTGTGCCATTGTCGATTATCGCACCTTTAGACAGTAATAAAAAACGCTGCAAAGAGCATCTGTGCTAAAAAAATAACTTATTGGATATATACCCCAAACAGACAGGCCTACGATACTATATGATGCTCTAGTATGGTTGGAGAAGACTATACAAACAACAGCTATCTCGAGGCTGTGTAAAGTGCAGACACTTGCATGATTATGCATTACAGAGCGTTCAAATCTCACACAAAAATGGTCATAGAAACTCTTCTTATCAAAAGAAAGCTGATAAGCAGGCAATCTGTATTCATAGCGAAAGAAAACTTACAGCAGGCAACTTTATTGGGCATTTTACGATCTTGAAAGGGATCGGGGACATAGTCTATATGTCTCAGAACTTCGGCAGATGGTATAGGGTACTCTTTCTGAGAAGAGACGAGGTACTGGGGTACGGACTCTAAGTGGTTGCAAGATAGCTCACAAAAATGGTGCACGGATAGATCCAAAACAAATAGAGTTGCCCACAGATCGATAACTTCAAGCAGGTACACCACAATATTCCAGGAACAATACCCGATGTTGGAAACTGTGGAAATTCTATCTGGAAGGGGACAGACGGGTATAAGGCCTAGTGGCCTAGATCACTGCTAAAAGTTTCTAAGTTTTGACGCTAAGATAGCAGAGTTTTTTCTAAAAATGGATAGGAAAAGAACACTTTCCTACGAACTTAGGAGTCACTACGCCTGTAACAAGCACCTGTACAGAATGAAATGAAAACAAAACTCAAATCGGAACTATGGGACCGCCATGCGGCGATTATTCCGGAAACCTTTTGATCAAGGTAGTGTATGATTCTATAGGTTCTGCCAGCTTCTCTGACAGGGCCATATATGTATTTATCGCACAATTTTCCTCTCAAATTCAGCTCAAGCTTGTATATTTCGGCACTGGAGAGTCTGTGGATATCACATCCGTAAGTGTGATTAGTGTCCTGTATAATTTCATGATCTAAAAGCTTACCTGTGGCGATTACGACAAACATCAGATGAGTGATCAGGATAAAACGCTACCTACTGGAAAAAAATTACAATGCTAAGTAAGGATATCCACCACTACCACTTAGTTCTCCGGTAAGCAGTCATGAGTCAAGACTGAAACTGGCATTCGCATTTATGCTACTAAGCCCGGTCAGAGGTATTCTGGTGCCACGAAAGTCAGGAGCCCCTGGGATTTCGGTCCTTGCCTGACTTGGGTAGGCCCCTTTGTGGGAGCTTTGTGATGGCTGTGGTTTTAAACCTAAAACGCAGACAGAGTATGAGCTCGGTGTGGTGTTACACTCTTAACCGGATGCCGTGACCCTCGGATCGGCATGATGGTCTTCAACACTTTTCCTATGTGTGACGATTTGTGTCCAAACAACACACCTTCACTACTCACTGGTAATTTCCATCATAGGTGGGAAGCGGTGGTGGACGTATAATTCACCCGTGCCTTGAGCACCATGGAGTATGCCAGCGCGGCGATAATTACGTTAAACACTGACTTAACCACCACTTAGCAAGGATCTTCACCACTACACACAATCATATGGAGGCTAGCCACAGTAGGTTAATCATCTTGAAAATCAACTTAATCTCTGAAACTGAAACAAAGTAATGACTGTTTCGTGGAAAGTCAATATGAACCCTAGAGGAGTGACGGAGAAAAAAAGTAGGAGAAAAGGAGCACAAATTACTACAGTGGGTGGGCAAAAAGCGACAGAGATCATATAAAATACGCATATTAATCGTAAACAACTTAAAAGCTGCGTGTACGAAACGCTTAATTAATTTTTAAATATGACTTAATACTGCAAAAAAAGAACGTGTATCTATCACATACAGAATAAAAATCCTCTTTAACTATTTCTCCTTTTTTTATTTGGAAAAATTTTTTTCTACGATTTGTATTATTGAAGTTGTATCATCAGAAGCGTTTCACACGCAAATATTTGTTTTCCGTTTAACATTATAACGATACTTTTAATTTTATTCCATTTTTGCCATTTTCCTCCCATTTTTTCCAATCCTTTTTCTTTGATTTCGTGCATTTTTAACTCAAAAAAATAAAAAAAAATAAAAATTTAAGGAAAATATTGACAAGCTTAACTATTTTTTGGAAAAACAATACTCACTCGTATGTTTCATACAAAGAGAAAAAAAGGATTTCTGCATCATTGTCTGTTTGTGTTGTTGCTGATTGTATACATTTTTGGTTGATTAAATACGTTTGTAATTGTATCGTTCACTTACTCACGGATAAGTGTAACATATTCACGAGAATATATTTTTCCAACAATGATCTGCTCAATGTGCCAAATGTTTTTCTTTTATTTTTGCCATTTCCCTCTTTTCATTATTGAAGCTCATGGTTTCTATGAAAATAAATCGATATTTCGTTATAAATGTACGCTACATGACATTTTGGAATCTATATAAGAGATGCGTACTTGCTGCTTACATACATATGTATGTATGCCTATTGTATTATATTACCTTAACGCCTACTTAGTAAAGGCGTGTCTGTTGCAAAAAATAGTCAAAAATACCTTATTTTCCAATTCTCGGGCTCCTTTTTAAGAAATACATATATGACGAAACATTTTTTTAACGCCCACTATTTAAGGGTGTGGTGCTACAAACAAAAAGAAAAAAGCGCCCTAGTCTGTAACCCAAAAATCGAATAGTATATGTAAAATGCTTCTTAGTTAGTTAGTTACAACGGGTAGCCAGACACTTGTTCAGCTCACCTTAGTTCAATATTGTGATGCCAATAGAAGGTAGCATCCAAACGAACCTACATAAATGTTCGCACCCCGGTCCGAAACGAACCAATCAGACGCATTCACAAAGGAAAAAAGCACGCTGGTACTCTTATCCTCCTCTTCCTCATCCTAATAACTCCAACAGTAATTATTGAACGATAGACCCAGTCTTCTGGCATGCGCACCATCCACCCAATGCCTAGTGATGACAGCCACCAGGATTCGCAGCCTATGTCACCGCATCCCCATGATAGACTCCGAGCGAGCCCGACCGTATAGGGGCCAGATTTGTCTTGATATAGAGCACATGAGTTCATTCTTCTACCGTATTTGTGCCCTGCCCAACATGTATTGTAGAACCAGAAGTCTGCAAGAGGAAAGCGGCGTCCCAACTAGATGAACAATCTCCTCGTTGCCAAGGAGATAAGAGCCTTCCCTTGCTAGTTCCTCTGTGTTAGAGTGACCCCTTACCCAGATAATCTCTAGGTCTGAATGTCTCGCCATTTCGCCCGGCATTCACATACCAGTCTCGACGAGTAGACACCAGAAAACGCCATGATCGCAGCCTGACTATTCATACAGATCCAGATATCAGCATTAAATACCCTATAGTACGTCAACCAGTCCGCTGCTTTCTATCTCACCATTTTTACTGGCTTTATTCGCAACCTAAATCGAATGTGGTAAACTTATGGTACGTTTTAACATTGAACAACATAACATCAGCGGTATTTTAGTTGTCCTGGAGATCAAAGAAGTTTCACATTCACACGGAATAGGGAGGGTAATAAAATTAGACTTTTTATGTGGACAACTTACATAAACGAATCTAACCTATCGCTTGCAAGGCTTCTACTGTGCCGATGCACAAATGTCTGGAAATGTTGGCCAGAGGACTATTTTAGACCTTTCGGCCATGTCAATAAACCAAGTATCAACACTTCTAAAAAGATTGATTGTCATGACGAAATTAAAGCATCTTATTACAGGGGTGGTATGGTGTAGTGGTTAGAGTGCACGGCCCATGTTCGAGCCCCAGCAGATGACATATCAAAAAAATTTATTTTTTATTTCGAGTGCTTAATAAAGAGGCTTCAACCTCAATCCAGACAACTCCAGCTTACCACTAGCGATGATGACAAACATCAGACGAAAAAACGCCACCTACCGGGTTTTTTCAATACTACAGCAAAGATCACAACCAATTAGCAAGGATATACACCACAATCATATGGAAAGGGCTATAGTGGATTAATCATCTACTTAGCTTGAAAGATCAAATTGATAAATGAAACTGCAACATAGCAATGGAAAGCTAATATGCTCTATAGAGGAGTGACGGAGAAAAAAATTACTTTTTAAACCACGAAGGAGTTACTCTGGTCTTCAACATAAGAGTAATATTGTGGGATAAAAATATGCTATACCAGCTAACAAATTTTACAAAAATTCGAGACCAGTAACGCAAGACCTAAACTTTTTTCACTAATCTCTCTTTAGGGCGAGGTCAAGTTCTTATTCTAAGCTAACAAGCCAACCGATCGGGACCAGAAATATAATGCATCTTAAAATATCATCAAGTGTACAAGTACTTCGCCTCTGATTCACCTATTTTTTTTCGCATTACTTTGTGATAAATTCCAGTGACTGAACATGATTTGTTAACCTTGAAATTTTTTGAGAAACACAACATACATATAAAGGGTATACCAAGATTTGAGTTTAATATTGTTCTTAGTCTTGAGATTACATATCAGGCAAATGGCTTTCACGACTATGATGAATTTCTCCATGTTCTGCCAATATTTAACAGCAAAAATGTCACTCTAAAATTTCGAAATACTCTTTTTATGCACTAATGTATACTTTTTTAAATCTCCTTAAAGTATACTACAAAACATTTGCTTAATTGCCTTTTGAGTTTTCTTAAAAGACTCATGTTGTATGTTGGTATAACCACAGCAAAAATAATTTCCTCAAAATTATATAAGTTTGCTGAATTGCTCCTTAGGATATTTCTTTTTTTTCATTAATGAATAATGTAACCAGCCATCATTGCTCAGTAATTTGTTGTTAAAGTTCCTTATGATTTTTGGTGAATTATTTATTTATTTTTTTCTGGTCTATGGATTACATTTCCCAACAAACTAAAGTATAAATGCATGTATGGAAAATTCATAATCATTAATTTAAATATAAAATAAATTTTCTCTTTACAACATCAATAGAATCACAGAAATCAGTTAAATGATAAAAATTATTAAATTTCAAGCATATCTGACGAAAGGAGTCGTTGTTTGCATAAACTGATCGATAATACTTTAAGGTTAATAGTTGAAAGTTGCGGGTTGGTCAAGTAGAAACATTAAAAATAATACAACTTAATAGAAACTGCGAATCGATGTCACCTTGAATTAAACTCTATAGAAAGAAATTAGTCAGCATAGATGATCGGCTTTTCAAAGTAGGTAATTTAATAAACGCGAGACTGCTTTTATATGAAGGAGGTAGGAGCTCCATCCAAATCCTCTCAACAAAATAGAAGCAACTGTTTTTGCACCGATTCAATACTTTTACTGTACGTATTGTACTGTACGTTTTGGCGAACCAGGGATGTAAATAGATGTTTCGTGACATAAGGATCGGAAAATTCTGTCGACCAACGCTTCATAAATCCAAATACGCCATTAGCTTTATTCACCATCATTGTGATATGATCATAAAATGTTAATTTATGATCCAACAAAATTCCAAGATCCATAATATTAATTACTTTATCCAGAGCAGTTGCATTAAAACAATAGTTGGTATCAAGTTTAGAAAAACGGAAAAACGACATATGTTTGCATTTTTTTAATATTTAAATCCAATACATTAAAATAACACCATTCAGTGAAATAATTAATATCAGTTTGTAAAGATGATTGACCCGTAAAATTATTAAACGAATTAAAAATTTTAACGTCATCTAATAAGAGTATGAAAGTCTGAAAAACCGGTTTTTAACCCGACACTCGAGATTTTGAAGGTGTTTCGAAAATTTTAAAAACAGATCCTTGTTCTGCTCTGCAGCGCCTATCAGAAAAATAGTATCACTTGCCAGGTATTTATTTTTTTGTCGCGCCGTGTAATCGATCTCCCTATTATTTACGCTGCTGTAGGGTATGAAGAAGATTTTAAAATGGAATACAAAAGCTATTCTGTCTAGACATTGACCTGTGAAATACCTTTTATGTGGTTGTGTTTAAAAAAAAAGTTAAGGGTCTATGAAGTTAATTTTTCTTTTCAGTTCACATATGTACATATCGCCACCTAAAATCCAAAAGGCCGTAAGTGACAAAATATTCAAAATAGACTTTTCTGTTATATTATTATAATATAATTAGCCAACATGCATCATGATCATTCAAAAAGAGTATTTTGAATTTTATGTCTTTTACGGCCTTTTGGATTTTAGGTGACGATATGTGATTTATAAAATTTTAATATTTGTTTACCTTAAAATTCAATTTCTTTAGGCATACATATGCATAGGAAAGTATTTGCTTATCTATCTATCTATGCGTCTGTCTATCTATACTCGTATGTCGACATAAATTCCATTTAACAATTCGTTTATTGATACAATTTTTCTTTCTTGTCATTCGAAGTATTTGCATCTACAGTTTGATGATTTGTAATATTATTTTGCATTAAAGAGACAATTTTAACAAAAATTCACTTAAAATATTTGAAATTGATTTAGCCGAATATCATATAGTAGATAAATTTTTGTTTTTTAATTTAATTTCAAATATTTCTCTCAATGCTGGTAACAATTGTCTACATTTGGTTTAATAGTGGACAGTCACTACAGCAATCACAAGTAGTCAGACACGTGGCTAGCTTTTAGGAGAGCAGTTAAAAAAACCAATAGCTTGTTCGTATTGAAGTGATAACACGAGAGCACTTTTGGTCGAGTGTGAGTAATCTTAGTAACTATTATACGAATAGCTATTTCATATCCAAGTAAATTCACGCACCACCACCTTAAGCAAACAATTTGTAACCAGTATGGTGACAAGAAAAAATAAAATAAAAATAATGGTCAATCGATAGTTGGTCATTGGTCAATGTTCCTTTCTAAGTGATTAGGTACTTCATGCAACCCACTTTTCGCTCTTTCATTTTGAACAATTTTTTATAATTTTCACCAATTTGTTGGCTAACAGACAGACAGGAAGATAAAGAGCTTCATTTTAATTTCATAACCTTTTGCTCATAAATTGTCTTGAAATGCCAGATAAGAGTCCAAAATGGACACGAAATTGTCACACAAAAAAAAAATTAAACAAAACATGGAAATATTTATGCTCAAGATAAAACAACAAGTGCCACTTGAATAAATTTTGTAACAAAATAAAGGAATTTTAAGTATAACAAGTGTTAGGGTGGTGCAGATGATGCTGAGGGTTAGATGCGTAAAACAGAAAAGTTCGGTCACAGGAAACACAGAATTATAATAAAAGGAAGTTTTAATAAATTCGTGAGAGCTCAGGCAATATACTCAGGGTTTTTCATTGATAATTTTGAGTAAAAGAGTGTTAAGAGTTGTTGGCTTAAACTGTATTTATAACAAGTTTACGAGGTTTGTTAAAAAAAATGGATAAATGTTAAAAAAATGGAATGGATGGAATGGAATGGATTCAGTTACACTATTCTATGTTTATTTTTTAAATTGTCAGCTGTTGTTTAATAATAAGATTTGTCATAGATATATAGAAGACACATCCAAGCAGTTTGGAGAGTAACATTCTGAGTCAGTCGTTATAAATTGTGTTACGTGACCTAATAGTCAGTATAATAAACACACAACAATAACATACAACATTATACTCTTTATGCTTATGAAACAATAAGAAAGACGAAGACATTTAACAATATACTTTCACAAAATGTTATAATTCTCATTGAGTTAATATTATTATTTGTATAACAGTCTCAATTTTGCGTGATGTTGAAGTTAATAGAACAGCTATAATTTACAACAGAAAACTCATGCCCTATATCGATAATATTGATAGTTTAGGGTGAACTGCACGAGTGTTAACGGCGAGTTAATGGTTTCAACGAACAAACAATCTACGTATACGTGGATTGTACTAATTTCCAACTCGTATATGACCGTAGGTTTTACAAAATATTTTTCTCTCGAACGCCAAAACATTCTAACGTTATTCGTCAGTGTCGAGTAATTTTTTAGGAACATTTTTTTGCCAACAAAGTTTTTTAGCAGCTCAGCTGTTTTCGTATAAAATGTTACTGTCAAACATGTTCAGTTTGGTCTATAATTAACCCATGAATCCACCTTAAAGCGAACAATGCTTGCAGATTGTTGAATTTTATTATAAAAATTCATGCTCTTTTAAGAACGTGTATCGAGCACTTCTTCTTCCATTTTATGGTCAGTTTGGGCGACCTTCGGCAGCAAGTTTACATTAATGGACACACATACGTAGAGTGCGGACAGTGGCAAAAATCGCAGCTGTATCCGCCAGTGTTGTTGATGACCGTTAATTATCGATTCGGCACCGTACACAGCATCTGTTGCTCTACTACCTTTAGGTGAAAAACCTTTTAAAATACAATGGTGCAAGAATTGAAGCCACGCGACCTAACACAACGGCTAACTTTCAGTGAATGGACGCTGGCAAAGTTTGATGAAGATTCACTTTTTTATCGCAAAGCTCATTTTTGGTTGAATGGATATACAGAGCAGCCAGAAGCATTGCATCGTGAAAAATTCACTATTTGTTGAGGATTATTGGCCGATGGCAGCACTGGACCGTACTTTTTCAAAGAAGACGAAGGCAGGAACGTTACTGTGAATGGCGAGCGCTACCGTGCGATGATTACGTATTTGTTTGTCCAAAATGGAAGAACTGGACTTAACAAAAATGTGGTTTCAACAAGACGGTGCCACATGCCACACAGCAAGCTATACAATGGCCCAATCATGAGGCGAGTTCGGATTTTTTAGCTATACAATTTATTGGCTTGTGTCAAGGCTTAATAACTGCAAAAGTTACCTGTACTAATTAAGATTGCTATCATCCGCATGGAGTTGCCAGCTCGATTACCTTTTGTGTTTATAAAGTTATTTTAGATCATTTGAATTAACGTCGATAAATCGAAGATTCGTGTCTGTACTACAATATTCGAAACTAATGACGAAATATTATGAAAAGATGGCTGGATTGTGGCTGGTGAGTTTAGTTATCATTTGGCTGTCAATAAGTAAAGTCTGTTAAGGCGCATATAAAAAGTGTTGTAGAAGTGAATTTGCTGTATTAAGACAAAGTGCAGGAAAGTTACAGTGGAATTAATAAAAAGAGACCAGTTGTAAAACAACAATAAAAAGTAGTGTTTTATTCTATTTTAACGCAATATAAACGAACTCAAACATGTTAAAAAGTTTAAAACGTAACAATATAGATCGTTCTATCGACTCAAATAAAGATTTCATACATTTCTCCAAATTTTATGTGTTTATTGAAATCAGGAAGCTCCTAAAAAATCGCCAAATACTTAGCAGGACATAAATGATTTCTAGAGCGTGAGTTTGGTTTGCCTAGAGCAAGCCTCAGTTGCCTGCGTTCATAGTATTAATGCTGGCACCAAGATAGGCAAAGTCCTTTATCACTTTCAACAAAACTGCGGTCGCTAACAGTGACGTTTTATCCAAGACGCAAAGACTTTCTATACGTTGATAGAAAATACTTAGACTTGACCTCATTTAACACGAGACCCACTTTGGCCATTTCTCTTTGCAGACAACGTCGATATCGTCACCGTATGCCAGCATCATAACACTCTTGTAGAAAATAATGCCTAAGCGATTCAACTCTGCGGCGCGAATACTTTTATTCAGTAAATAAGAGGTTGGAGAAATCTCGTTTAGTGCCAAACGGCTCTGAGAGGTCCTTCTCAATTCTGATAAAGCTTTCGGTAGCGCTTAACGTCATACTGCATAGCCGTATAAGTTTAGCGGGGATATCAAATTGAGACAAACTGCTTTCGAAGGCGAATTAACAAGGGTCTTCTTCAGTAGTTGGCGTAATGTGAAGATCTGTTGAATGGTGGATTTACCTGCCTGAAGCCGCACTGTTAGGGCCCGATCAGCTTGTTGACGACGGGCTTCAATCACTCGCGTAATACATAACCGATACGTAAATGAAATCAGGGTTTCGTTAAAAACAAGATTTGTTCAACTAATTAATAAGAAAACAGTTGAGTTTCTTATGCAACAGAGTATAGCGCAGTCAAGCGTGTGCGGCTTCTTAAAAAATACATCGATAACATGTAAAAATGTCTACGCAATCAAATCTTAAACATATATGTGGGACGTGAATCGTTAATAATGGTTTTTTATGTGTTAAATAAAACAAACCTCTGCTCCGAACCTGGTCAAACTAGCTACCGCACAGCTTACACGTTGTAATGTAGGCTATAAGCATTACCTATATGTGCTAGATCTATACTTTAGAACTACTCTAACTCTAATAGATAAAAAACGCCGTATTAAAAACACTTATTGAACTAATACCAAACACCTAAAAGTATGCTTTGGATAAATAAAAGCCAAAATTCAATTAATTGCAAAATGTTAAAAAAAACTGTGTAAGTGAACACGTCTTCTCTGGACTTAAAAAATAGTAGCATAGTAACAATCATTTGAAGGCCTCTATCCTCTAAGCTCATGAATAATTGATATTACATTTCACAATGAATAATACGACTGGTGTCATTTACATCATCAAATTCTTTCTTTTCTATGATAATTTTTGGGAAACAAATAAATGTGAATGTGAATTCGTTACATTTTTCAGATGGAAGCTGTCAATAAATTTCCACGGTTCTTAAAATAGAGAGAAAAACAAAATATAATTAAATAATAATGATAGATTGCGTGGAATATTTTCACATTTCCTAAGTGGAAATATGTATACGGTACGGGTATAAAAAGTTCAATCTTATAATAGAATTTAAATTTTGAATATGAACCGAAGCCTCTTGAACTTAAACATTATCTTTAATTTTAAGATATTTTTTTTTCTATTCTACTTACCTCCTCCTTTACGCAATATTATCCGCAACTGCAAAACAACAAAAAAAAAATGAATTAATAGATATTTTCAAATTAAAAAAAAAAACATTAAAATCCAAATATTTTGTCAGTAACTAACAACAAAAAATGGTTAATTATCGAGTGATTTTTTAAGAGCTTTCGTTTTTGATTAAAAAAAAACACATAAAATTTAGAGAAATGTATTAAATGTTTATTGAGTCGACGAGAACTATCTGTATAATTCAATGTTTAAAGGTGATTTCATGCAAATGTTGACCGCGACTATACCTCAAATGGCTATACGCTCACAAACAAATTCTTCAGTATTGGCTTCCAGTGCGTTACGTGCTTATTTCTATAGTCTTAACATGGCCGCACAAAAAATAGCATAAAGGGCGTTAAACTGCATGATCTTGGCGGCCAATTGACCGACCCACAGACCTCGCCGCTCAATTGGGCTATTGTTTCGCATGCAGTGTGGCATGTGGCTCCGTCTTGCTGAAACCACATGTCAGCCAAGTCCAACTATTCCATTTCGGGCAAAAAAAAAAACATTTTTAATTATCGCACGCTAGCATTTACCATTCACAGTAACGTTCCTGCCTTCATCGTCTGTAAAAAAATAAAGTCCACTGATGACAAAGGCCTATAATCCACACCAAATGGAACATTTTTCGGCATGCGTTGGCAGTTCTCGCAATGCTTATGTCTGTTCTTCACGCCAAATACGGCAAAATTGCGTGTTTACGTATCCATTCAACCAGAAATGAGCTTCGTCGTTGAACACAATTTTCCAATAAAAAAGTTCTTAACCGGGCATAGTAGAATTCAAGAATCTGCAAGCGTGTTTCGCTTATAAGTCGATTTATGGTTAAATTATAGACCAAATGGAACATGTTTGACATTAACATGTTACACGAAATCACCCGATATTTGTCCATTTGTGTTTCGTAATTAAAACATAACTGCGTTAATAGGTAAGAAACGAGGGCAATTTGAAAATTCTTTAACTTTCTGTAGTAGCAAATTCCAGAGCTGTAACTTGGTGCTGAGGTGTGGATCCATGAGGTAAAGTCAGTGAATGATCCTTATGGACTCCTCCGAGTGGCGGCCACCAGTAATTTGCTCAAGTATTTACCTTTAGGAAGTCTTTCCTAGTCTCCATACATTGATTCGCCCAGTGTGGAGAGAGGGAATTCTTTCCTAATGACTTGTACTTGCGCATGGCAAAATTAAGCAGCTCTGGCGGTTTGCTGTTTAGGTATTCGTGGGACTATGCTAAGCTTAACCACTGGGTTAACACTTGTACAGTCTTGCTATCTGAAAACGCATACAGAAGTGTGTTCTTTTTTACCATCTCTCATGTCATTCTGAATGTGATTCAAAACTTGATCATGTAAACGCTCCCTCTTTGTAAACGCTCCCCTAATCCAAGGTGGAACAGCGTACGCCAAAGTATGAATGGTGAAAGGGTATTCGCGAACTTTGGGTACCAGGCGTCCTCCAGTTTCAATTAATTCTTGCGGGTGACTTTGCTGATCCGTGCTATTATTATATCATATGGAATTGAGCAATGATAATATAGAGAGCGATGGCACTCATTCATCAGACAGAACAGTAGTGTCCTCCGATAACACAAAGGTGGTAGTAGATATGAGTGTCACTACCGCTGAAATCGAAGTGGAAATGAGAGCCAGTGTACCAAATCTAGGTGACATACATGTCCGTGGTACGTATCGAGGTGATGATGAGTCTGCACTCTGTCTGCACTGAAGTTGGCGCTCAGATGAACAGTTTGTCCCTGTCATTGGACCATAGCAAATTTGTTAAACTCACATCAATTGAAACAGGACGCTTCTCACGAGCAATCAAGAATTGAAAGTCAAGGAAGAGAATCTGGCAAGTGCCGGAAAATCGGCATTCGAGTCAATGCTGCCTTGAATCCTGTTCAAATGGGACAGATTCAAGTGGCAATTGTTGATTTGTCGATTGAGCAGAAGAGTGGAAAAACGGAGCCACCATTTCTCAATGGTGGCACCACTACAAAAACGGCTGAATGATTTTGATTTGTACTAACGAATCAACTGCAGAACGGCTGAGGCTCAATTGTGGCTCAACTGCAGTCTCATTGAGAGGAATTACAATGTGAGTTTGAAGGTGGTGAAGGTGGATAAGTTCTCCAAACCACACATTATTCGCAGCTACTTTCCTTAAAGTGTTGACGTGAGCACAGAAAAGATTCTGACAGGCTACTGCAATCCATGGGATCTATTGTTTCCTTATAATTCTACAGTTTGTTTAACAGATCTATTACCTTCGAAAAGAATCACAGCATATGTGAAACCATTGCTATGGACATGTCTGCCATTGAGACCTGTGTCCCTCAAAACGCTATCATTTAAATTTGTTCAGAGCACCATATTCGCTCAATATGTACATATGTAGTCCGCTGTTTCTGTTGCCTGTAAGCATAGTTTATAAACATCCAGATCCGAATCAGTCGTCGTCTGTTTACGTAGATGCGTTTTTAGTCTACAATAAGCCGCAAGAAATCCCGTTTCACGTTCCGTCTGCTATCCTAGCCAAAATAGTGGACTGACTACCGCCTTAGCATGCCTAAGCCACCTCTGAGTGTTCTGATATTGCAAGCATTTGTTAATTTGCCAATCCTCCATTTAATTGAGCATAGTAGTAATCGGTACTGCACAGTAAGGCTCCGGACCAAAATAGGGTGAAACGTCTTCCTTCTTAGACAATGTGCAGGTACTCAAAATAACTGGATCATATTTCCAAAATCCGCTAATGGCAACGTGTCTTAGCAATATTTGACAAATTTAGATGTCATACCATTTTGCAGCCAGTTCAGATCGAACTCTCTCCGAACCAGAACCCTAATAAACCAACGATCTGGGTGCAGTAACTAAATCCCAAATCTCCTACTAAAGCAAAATTCCAAAGGCATGACATACATTAACGAAAATTAGTTTTTGACTCCCTGGCGTAGAATTTCCAAACTCCCCGACTTTGCCACTGAACACGCAGCTACCCTCGTCACATATGTAAATATGAAGAGGTATTAAGCCAATCGAGGCTTCTAATGACGCTGTTGGACCTGTTTTCATTGCTTAGTACTTATACTAGTATTAATGTTTGTATTTTACACGAAGCATAGGCATAAATAAATACATTGCGTATAGTCAGCGCCCTCGAGACCCCTACATTCGAATTAAAATTCATGGGTATACTGTGTTAAGGACTGTCTAAACTTCCTCTACACCATTGGCAGCATTGTTCGCAATGCATCTTCACACTGAGACAATATAATACTCCTGCCTGCGATTTAGGATTCCCTTAGAGCTATGCCTTCGTTATAGGGTAGCCACGAAAACCCCAGAATGCCAATGCCTGTGACATAAGAAATAATTTTCTGTTTCGAACTCCAGATTAAGCTTTTCGTTTTCAATAAAATATTGTGCTGTGAACTAAAAACAGGTGATACTGACCCTTGACATGATTCGGGACGGACTGAGTTGCAGACAAAAATAGAAAAGGAATTCCCGGGAATTTCAATTGTTCAAATTTCCCGTTCTCCCGCGTAATTAAAAAAAATAATAAGAAAAAAATATTTCTACGTTTGGAAAGCTGTGTCCATTATTAGAATAAATCCTGCGTAGAGGAAGAATTCTGCTTCATTTCTAGACTCACCTGGCTTAGATTGAAAGGTAAGCGTACCAACCAACTATTGAAACTGGACCGCGAAAGCACCTCCTCTGCTGTATCTATGCTCACAGATCATTGTGTTGAACTTAGGCATGCGAAAAGGTTACGCTTATCTGCGAATGAATTATATCCAGGCTAACTTCATTTGCCAGCGTCCGTCTCTGGTCTTAAGAGTGTTATCAATCATTTAAAGTACTTATAAATGAATAAAATTAATTAATATCGACGTTTTTATATTATAATACAAAATAAAACTGCTTAAAATCCGAAGTACACTTTTAAGCCGGTAAAGCATGGTAGCGGTAATATTGTTTAGGCGTATTTTTCCTACTACGGTGTCCGAATTCCGCGGAATTAAAAAAATACATATTTTCCGCTTTACCGGGAAGCACAAAGTCCGGGCAAAAAAACTGTAATAATGTTATATTAGGTGGGCAAATGTGAGGTTAGGAAGTAAATTGGCTGTTAAATGATGAAATTTCAAGAATTGAGCTGTCAACCTTTGACACTTATTTAGTAAAATATTGGGTAATTTTAATTATGGAACGCTACACTCTTGAACAAAGAATTTTAATTGTGAAAATTTACTGTTTGAAAAACTGAACGAAAACAACGCATTTTTCAACAAAATCATTTTTAGTGATGAGGCACATTTTCAATTAGGCGGTTATGCAAACAAACTAAATTTTTGCATATGGGACTCACAAAATCCATAAACAGTCCAAAGAAAGTGACCGTATGGTACGGTTTGTGGTTAGGCGGCATCATCGGCCCATATTTTTTCGAAAATGAGCAAGGAAACGCTGTCATCCTGAATTCTCTGCGCTACCAAGCCATGATAACCAATTTTTTGTGGCCACAATGACCTTTGGTTTCAGCAAGTCGGCGCCACAAGCCACACAGCCAGACAAACAGTTCGGTTATTGCATGAGAAATTTCCCGGTCGCTTTGTTTCTCTTATGATTTAACGCCGCTGGATAATTTTCTCTGGGGCCATTTGAAACACCGGGTTTACGTGAATAAATCACAAGCCACTGAGACTCTGAAAGACGAAACTCGGCGCTGCATTGACGAGATGAGCGAAGCTTTGTTGCGAAATGTGATTCAAAATTTTGTGAAATGAACGAAAGTCTGCCCGACATTATATTCCACTATTTATTCTCATATTTCTATTGTATATTGGTATGAATAAAACTGAATTTGCCAAAAAAATAGTATTTTTAAGCCAATTTACTTCCTAACCTCAAATTTGCCCATCCTTTATAAATATACACTGCGCTTTATCAGATTAGCGTCCCCCTTTCGCTCATTTGATTTTGTTTGCACTCAAATTCGTAATTTTTTTATTTTGTAATCATCATACTTGTATATATCTCTCCCACAAGAAATTAAAACACAATAGAAGATATGGGGTGTGAGGGTGTGAGGGTGTGGGTAGCAATATCCTGCTATGGCACCTGTGAGATCCAGTTTTAACATTGCGTATGAATATGAATGCGGAGCGTTTTGAAAACGCCTTTACTCTACTTTCAAAACTTATGTGAAAATCCAAAGTGCTCCAATTCATTCAAAGCCAAAATGTTGACACCCTTGAATGGCCACCTTACTCGCCCGACCTATATATAATCAAGAACGTCTGGAGATGGTTGGCTAGGAAAGTGTTTGACGAGTACGGCAAACAATACAACACAAAAACTGAATTAATCAAAGGAATCAAGCACGCTTGTTGATCCACCATTTTGTTTCAATTCCCAATCGCAGTGAATAATAAAAATACTCAAAAAAAAAGAAAAAAAATCAAATGAAGAACATAAATAACATTGAAAGTATAATTCTAAAGCATAAATCTTTAAAATGGCTAATATGACCCCTGCTGGTACTTTTAGTGTTACTGATCTTTGAGCACTAAATCGCTGATTTATTTTAATCTCTTACTGAAGACATTTTTTTTAATAAAATCTGGCATCCACATTTTGTATCATTAATATCTTAAAAACTTCAATACAAATTCAGTTCATTTCAAGCATTAACGGTAGTAAAAAAAAATATTAAAATCGTTATAAGTCGATAAAATGCTGTTACCACCTACATATAGTGAGTGGGTAGTGTGGGTTTTCGTTGCTTTTAAGCTCAACTGCACACTGTGAAGGTGTACAATTCACGTTGTTAAAACCAATACTTCTAAATTCAAAAATTTCTAACCGTTTTTATAATTAAATTCGATTGTTTTAAAAGTTTCAATATTAAAATAAGAAAAACACGGTTTTTTTAAAGCAGAAAAAAATCCAATCAATTTTCTACATCTTTTTTTTATTAATAATTTATATTAAATAATGGAAAATTATAATCACATATCAAATGGAGTATTTACACATAATAATAGCTTTTTGAATTAATAAAAAATTAAATCGAATTACAATTATAAATATAAATTAATGAATAAATAAATTTATCGAATTAATAATAATGCACCTACACATTATATGCCTTGCCGACCCCTACCTCAGTTCAATTAATTATGTACAATGTGTTTTAATTGCAAATTTCATTTCTATTGAATTCTATATTAAAACCATGCCGATGGCTTAATTAAATCATTTTAACATTATTGCGAACTTAATAAAGGTAATTGCAAGTTCAATTTTGTCAACGGTTATATTTAGAGTTTCTTAGGGCTCAGTCAATGGCCCACTTCTAAGAAATACTATGTATAGATGTACATACAGCTGTGTTCAAAATAACTACACTCCCATTATAGTCTAATGATGCATGTCTTTTAAATTAATGAGAGTTTTTATGGTAATTTGATGAGAATTTAACATTTCTTTCAGCCACCCCTCTCGTTATATAGGGTGGCTGATAAATTTTGCTACATTAAGAAACTCAAATAACTTTTTTATCTTATATATAAAAATGAATGTATGTTTGTTTGTTTGTTGGTTTGTTGGTTTGTTGGTTTGTTTGTGCTTTATGGACAGCTTAACGGCTAAAACGATTTTCTTGAAATTTTTACAGTATCTTTCTGTGTCTGGAAGGAACTAACTAACTATATAATTTTCAAAAATTCACGCTGTCACGCTCATACAAAGTGTATATTTACGAGGGCGGATTGACATTGAAGCTACCTAGCGGTAGATGGCAGCACAAACAAAAACTTCTTCTTTGTTAGAAATTACGATCCGTCAAACGTCAGCCATTAAAATTTTTAGCCAAATTCATCGATTGGTTTATTTGTTGTAGTCCTTTGAAGTGAGCAACTTTTGTGTTTCTTGGAAAATGGAAAAAAGTGAATTTTGTGTAGTGATTAAACACTATTATTTGAAAGGCAAAACGGCGAAAGAGACAAAAGAAAAGCTTGATAAACATTACGGCGAATCTACTCCGTCAGATTATATGGTAAAATATTGGATTGCTGAACTTAAACGGGGACGAACAAGCACTGCAACAATACCATCAACAGGAAAGCCAAAAGAGGTGGTTACTGAAGAAAATATCAAGAAAGTCCTCGATAACGTTATGAATGATCGCCAGGTCAAAATACGTGAGATTGCTGAAATGGTAAACATATCATATGAACGTGTGTTCAACATTTTGCATGAACATTTGCATATGAAAAAGCTATGGGCAAGATGGGTGCCGCGTTTGCTCAGTGTTGAACAAAAACGAGTTCGACAGATCACTTCACAGCGGTGTTTGCACATGATAAAGCATAATCCTGCTAATTTTTGACGTAGATTAATAACTGTTGATAAAACGGGGGTCCACCACTACACACCTGAAACCAAAAGTCAATCGAAGCAATGGGTGGAAGCTGGTGGAAGTGCTCCGAAGAAGGCGAAGACAGCGAAATCGGCTGGCAAGGTTATGGCCACTGTATTTTGGGATGCATACGGAATATTGCTCATCGATTATGTTGAAAAGGGATCCACAATCACATGAGAGTATTATCGTGCATTATTGGATCAATTGGTTGATGCAATCAAGGAAAAACGACCACATTTAAACAAGAAAAAAGTGCTCTTTCTTCAAGGCACCGGTTCACACAGAATTAGATACGATGCTAAAACTACGAGAAATCCACTTCGAATTGGTTGATCATCCACCTTATAGTCCAGATTTAGCCCCTAGTGACTTTTTTCTGTTTCCCAAAAAAAGAAAAAATGCCTCGCAGAAAAAAGATTCATCTCAAACGAAGAAGTGATTACCGAAACTAATGCATATTTTGAGGAGTACCCAAAATCGTATTATTCAGATGGTATAAAAACGTTGGAAAATCGTCTTACTAAGTGTATTGAGCTAAAAGGAGACTATGTTGAGAAATGAATGGTTTTTGAAAAAAAAATGTTTTTTTCCTACTTAGGTAGCTTCAATATCAATCCGCCCTCGTATTTGTCTATATCTTCAAGATGGCAACAGCAAGATTCTCTAAATTTGGCTCAAATAGCTTCACAGTCAATGCAAATCATCAGTCAATAAGAGGATGGAATTAGACAAGTGAGCGTGGTACTTCCCATAAAAAGTATATGTTGATTTAATTATATCTTGAGACTGGTTAAAGTAAAACCTTCTGAATTTGGTCTATATGACTTTGCTGCCAATGCAAATCATCAGTCAAAATATAAGCGGAATTGGACAAGTGAGCGTGGTACTTCCCATACAAACTAAATATTGATTGCTATATATCTTGAGAACGGGTAATGCTAAAGTTTCAATATTTGGTCTAAATGTCTTCGTAGTCAATGCAAAGCATCAGTCGAAATGAGAGCGGAATTGGACGATAATGACTAAATGGATATCCTGAGAATGGTAATAGTGAAGGTGTCTAAATAAGGTCCAGACAACATCGTGAACAATACACATCATAAATCAGTAACTGGCCGAGATTGGATAAGTGGGCGTGGCACCTTTCATTCATATCAAATATGGAATTTGTAATAAATGGAAAACAAGAATTAAGACTTCGCTATCTACTAACATAAGCCAAAAAGTGGGAAGGAATGAATAATCAGATATTGAAGAAAGCACACCGAGTTAAGGCTATCTGTATACACATCTTATATATAAAAACTAATGTGTGTATCTGTTTGAAGACTGTATACAGCTCAAAAGCAGATTTTAACCGAAAGAGCATAAAATGGGGAAAAAAGGGTAACAATTTAAAACTAAGATAATACTTAAGAATTTAGGATAGGGGTAGCAAAGTATGCCGGGTTTTAGCTACTAATTATTGTAATATAAATGCTTGATTTTTATTTCATTTGATAGACAGTTTTATTTTATTACATAGTTTTAATGGTTCTTAAAAATAATTGATTTTAAATGGCATCCACGCTGAACGACTCATGCATGTTTGATATCTTAACGAAAAGCTATTCATTACTACCTGCAGATTTGATTTCAATAACGCTTCAGTTATTGATTGAATTAACTGTTTTTAATAATTTAAATTTGATGGTATCGATTAGTACATTTCCTGTTTACAGTAACCCCACAAGGAAAAATCTGCTGCACTTAGATGTGGAGGCGAGGACGGCCAAAGAATTGTTGAGTTTTTTTTTTAAATAAATCTGCCATAAGTGGCCTGGAAAGGTGTAAACTTACTCCATCTTGTTAAAACCAGACAAAACTAAAACAATTATCTTTTACAGCAATTTAGTAAAGAAAAATTTCTGTAACATTTTCAAATAACAATCTGAAGTTACAATTAGAGCTCAACCGCCTTCTTCAAAACAGTATGGCCCGACAACAGAACTTGAATAAACTCCACACCACACGGTCAGTTGAACTGGTTGCAATTCGCTCTCTTGCAAAATTTGTGGCTTAGAGTCAAGAGTTAAGAAATCTTATTATTGTTCAACTGCTGAGAGTCGTGCCTCTGGAAATGCGCCGAAACTTTCATAGAACGAAAATTATTGACTCGATTGCGTGATAGCGGCTCACAGTCCAAACATGAGTTTCATCATCCAAATTTTGCATTTCTACTAAATTTAGATAACGATCTAAAATTGAGAAATAAATTTTAACGGATAATTCAATTAGAAAAAAAAATAATTAATTATTCCATTTTATTTCGGCAGCGCATTTCATCAGCCACCCCGTATTAAATTGAACATGAGCGAGAGTTTTTCTCTCTACAAAAATTGATTGTTGAGGCAATTAGATGAGTTGTGAAAGGAAGAAAATACCAAGGAGTGAAAGAAATAAATGAAAAATTGATTGGAGAAGAATAACTGTCATGATAACGGAAAAGAAAACTTAAGAAAAAGTAAAAGAAAGATGAAAAAAAAATGCAAGTCAGTATAGTGGAAATTACTGTGGCAGCTTTGCGGTAAACAGCTTCGTAAGCAAGACACATAACACACATCCGTAATATACATTCATAACATACGAGATTTGTTAAAAAAAAAGAAAATATTTTTCGTACATGGCTTCCACAAAGCATTATTGCCTCATTTCAGTTTCTTTGTAATCAGTTTTTGTCTTCCAGCTAAGCAGGTGATTGATCGGTCTACTGTAGCAGGTTTAGGATAAATGATGGTGGTGCTGCCATCTGTCATTGCCTAAAAATAAACAGCTTCGTAAACAAGACACATAATACACATCCATAATATACATTCATAACATACGAGGTTTGTTAAACAAAAAATATTTTTCGTACATGGCTTCCACAAAGCATTATTGCCTCATTTCAGTTTCTTTGTAATCAGTTTTTGTCTTCCAGCTAAGCAGGTAATTGATCGGTCTACTGTAGCAGGTTTAGGCTGAATGATGGTGGTGCTGCCATCTGCCGTTGCCTAGAAATAACGCCCTCTGTGTACTTTGCTACTTATCATAGATTTTTACCAGGATTCGAACTTGGGCTTATAGGTTTTATATGCAAGCTCTTCAGCTCTCTCCAGTTTTGCCAACAGAATCACACGAATACAAAACCACCACAAGCCGGCTAGAAGTAATTCCAGTCAATCATAAGCTACATTTAATGTATACATAGGTGTAAAACGATAAGCTTTCCGTGGGCTTGTATAACTGCAAAGTTTTGAGCTTCTGAACAAATGCCGGAATGGCAAGAAAGTGATTCTTAAGCTCTAATCCAATATCTTATTTTAACACTGTAAATATTATATTAAATAAGTACTTAACTAGTGATGTGAATGTTGCGATGAAGCACAGGCAGTCCATACTTCACTAGGACAGCAGTAGAAATAATGAAATGATAGTGACAGTGATAGTGAGATCCTGAGTTCAATCCTAGACTAGACCTGATCTAACAATTTTAAACAGCTGCATCACCTCATATCATTACTAGCGACCGATTCTGAGTATTACGCTATGAAAAATATCTCAGTGTGCAGCCGGCGTACGTCCCTTTCAGTCGGTATACAAATAGTATCGGATGCAGCTCATTGACTATGGGAGATGTCCCTTGTTTCCGTTGGGATATTGTGGGAATTATGTATGTAAGTAGATTGTCAGGCGGCCCTTTTACACCTTCTCCTCTTGCTGAACTAAATGCATCTTGCCAGATGTGTTCTCTTCTTCATATTCATTCCACTAATAATCAAAATGGACCACAAGGTTTCCGAGTAATTAAACCAGCAGTTCTCTTGGTGTTTGCGCATCCTATAACCTGACCTACTTCACTAACGATTAGTGTAACGGTGCACTTTTATGATGCAAAAGCCATACTCTTTTTAACTTCTTCCCTAGGACTTTTATATGTTCTTGGTGACCTATCACTTCTTAGATTTGTATTCCTAATGCAGATAAGTACCAAAACAATAAGAAAGCGATTCTTGAGGTCTCACCCTATTCTTTATTCTAATATAGTTGTACCTAGTTTTTTGCCTGGTTATTTGCTGCGGTCCCTTGATTACATTTAGTGACTTTGCTTTTAATTTGTTATGGATATGCATTGTAAACCTTGGATTTGAAATTCTGCTTCAAATGGGTGCCATAACAAGAAGAAATGGCATCTTATCAGAGACCTTACTTTAATACCGTCATACTTAGATTACTGCCTAGCTAACGCTTGTGGCACTTTAAGGAGTCACATGGTGACGCTTTTACTGACCTAGGGTTGATTTGAATTTACAATCAATAAATTCAACTTTGCAGAGAAGCCTTAGTTATTTCTTAAGCTCTTAGCAATGAGGCAATATAAGCCTTAGCTAAAACTCGGGTGATGCCTTTAATGAAAGAAATTTTAAGTATCTACTAGACTCCTCGTATTGCTACGAAAAGCTATAAACTTTATTAAGGAATTTATTCTATTGGTTGGTGTCGAGGCTACGATCATCCTATCAAGGCTATATTTATTTGAACAGTGCTTCCAATTCAACTATGGGTATTAAGTCATTACATTTGAATTAACGTAACAAAATAGTAGGTTATAGAATGTACTAGAAAATACGAAACAAATGTTAATCAACTATAAAAACCGCGATATTCTCCATAGCCAGTCAGTTATAATTTAGCCGACATAGAGTAAAGTCGTACTGAGAGTTGAGTTGAATAAGTGTTGTGTATAAAATGGAGCTTAAATAGGGTGGAGTTTGTGTATAAAGATAAATCTTTATATATAAAAGAGGACTATAAAATGCGTTGTAATTGAAAAATTCTCTGAAATGCGCCAACCGATTTTATTTTGTAATGAGGCAAAGTTGTATCAGATTGGTTTATTTGAAGCAATCGTGTGATCCCAGCTTCGAAGACGAAATTGAACTGCAACAACTTATCTCTACAATTCCTACCCAGCCTTCCAGGCTTTCCAATAAAATGTCTAAGAATTACATTAATTCTCATTTATTGTCCGTCGGTACTTTTTAAACAGTTACACTCATTTTGTGTGTTTTTCTTAATTATTTTTATCATTTTTTTTTGTGTTAAGAAATGATTTAAAAAACGAAAAGCAAATATGTATGTATGTATGGTATGTATGTACGTATGTATATAGAAAAATAAATATTTTTTTGCACACAGTAAAAGACATTTTACAATACGAAATAAAATGTTAAAATTTTGTTGAATCAATTGCTCAAAATGAACATGCTAGCAACAGCAGGAGATGAGCAACTTGATGAGTACAGTAGCAGTAGCAGCAGCAGTAGCAGCCATAGCATTGGCAATGGCAGTATGGTAACATCACAATAAAAGATAAAGTAAAAGTAAAAATTGGGTCATAAAACAAACAGAAAACATAAATTTATTTGAAAGACATAATACGTGGCATAAGCCAAGTTATAAGGAAAAATATGCGGGTCATATCACTTTTACTTAAAGAGAAATTTTCATTATGGAAATGGGAAATTAGATCCAAGTCATCATATTGCAAACACGAAATAAAAGCTCAAAAATACATAAAATTTGGTCAATTATCAGATATCGAGTAATTAAATCAAAATCATATTACAAATACTTGGAGAAGTAAAATAAATAACATTTCTTTAACCAGAAGATTTGTTAAGAAAAAGGTCAAAGGTTAACATTCAGATATCGGCATAATTAAACAAAAATCATATTTAAACATACACAAATTAAAATAGAAACTGAGAAGTCAATTTAACTCAAATTTTTAATATTAAGGCCAAAGGTCAACGTTTAGTTATCACGAAATTGGACGAAAATCATACTCAAAATACATAGAGAAGTAAAATAAAATCTTTAAAGTAAAAACAACTTATTTTACCAGAGATTTTTAGTTTAAAGGTCAAAGGTCAGCTGTCTGATATTAGGAATACACCTGTTTTTTAAGAAATAGATAACATTCACAGTAAAGGCATAAGTGGTTTCAAAGCCGCCGGTCTGGCAAGGCTGTCTGCTGTTAAATATCTGTCATCTGAAATGTCAGCAATTTAGTGAAAGGTTTACCATTTACGAATATGGATCGTTTAATGGTCGAAGAACGCGTAAAAAGTGTTAAAACTTACTACTCAAGTGGTGATATAAACGTGGCCACTAGTTTGTGATTTTGCAGCGCTTAAGCTCATTTCCTACTTGGTGGTTACGTCAACAAGCAAAACTGTGACATATGGTGCTCGGTGAACCAGGACATTATGGTTTGGAGGTGTCATTTGGCCGTGTTTTGTTTTTTCGAAAATGACGTTGACCGTTACCATCAATTTAGAGCTCTATGGCCGTATTATAACCTAAAAGATTATGAAGCGGATCATAGTGCTTTCACCAAAACATTGCCACAAGCCATGCAACACAACCGATTTGCATGATAAGTTTCCCAGTCGCATGTTTTCATGATTTGGCGACGTTAATTAGCCAAGAGGATTATGCGATTTGACCCTATTAGACCATTTTTTGTGGTGCTACATCAAAAACCACGTCTATGCGGATAATACCCTAATGTTGGAATATTTAAATACACCGCACGAAATAGACGAAAAAGTGTTCGAGAACTAACTCAAACGAATCGTCTACCGCAACCAGTCCAGAGGCATTCATTTAAATGTTTCGTACAAAATGGCAAGGTTCAAGCATTATAGCGAAATTAAAGTTTCATCGAAATCATAGCTTTATTTGTGTTTTATTTAACTTTACCTTTGAAACCGAAAAATAGATAATCCTGTATGTACGTATTTACAAAAAGGCGTGTATAAGTCAATTATAGCTTGTAACAGTTCCTTGCTTAGGAGCAGGATCATTAGCTCATCTCTTGATGGAGAGGAATCCACTGTAATAGCGTTAAAAGGGTGCCCTCAGTGTGAAATACTTTCTACATTGTTATGAACGGTATAGTTCATGGTCTGCTAACCATGTTAGCTCATAGGGGTGTCAGTGTAATTAATTATGCTGTTGAGAGAGATATGAAATTAGTGCTGTCAGGAAGAGCTCTCAGTGAATACCTAAAAACCGGGTTGTTGTACCTTTTACAAGGAGATATAAGTTATCATTTGACTGTACATATTTCATTAATGGGCACCAACATCAACTTTTCTAAGGAGGTTAAGTATCTATGGTAGGTGTCATTCTGGATATGAGGCGTAGTGGGAACACGCACATTGGTGCCATCCAGAATAAGGCAATTACGGCTTTCTGGACAAGTAGCTTCTCCTACAGTAAGACATGGGGAGTTTCTCCGAGAAATACACTATGAAAATATATATACCGATATTAGTCGGCCCATTATCACTTATGCGGTGATAACTTGGTAGAGAAAGGCTGCTGAAACTACTATAAATTAGTCAGGATGCAGAAACTCGCCTGGTCCTATAGAACGTGTCCAACAGCAGCTTCAGAGGCCATGACGGATTTGACAAAAGCTTCACATCTATGTGATGAGGGTGGCAGCATGTTCGGCGGCAAAGTTCGCCCGAAATGTATCGATAAGTCTGTCTATTCTACGCAAGGTGCTCGGAGAACCATCTTCGCTACTGAATGTTACGCCTTTGGATCTCGGCTTTGTCAGGAGACTCAGGCTTGAATTCCCAGAACGAGATTGTTGGTCGAATGTGGCCTTAGTTCGGAATGAGTTTGATCTAAACTGATATACCGATGGCTGCAATATGTATCACTGTATCGGTGCTAGTGTTCGTGGATCCAACGAAGACTTGTTGATCCTACTAGGAAGATCACTGAGATCATGACCATTTCTATATGTGCAGAGATCATCTTGGACAGTTGGCTCAAGCCTAAGACAATTAATATATTCTCTGATAGCCAAGCTTCCTTAAAGACACTTGGCTGAATCGTATGACATCTAGACTGGTCAAATATTGCTACGATACATTGGCAACGGAACGCATATTGTGTGAATGTGAGGTTTTGGATAGGTTTAGATGGTAATGTTTAGGTAGACAATAGGGTCACTGAATGACATATCCACCATAATTGTTTCAAATCTGCTGGTTTCAGATCTTTACAATATTTACAAACAGTTGTTTATAAGGCACTTGCAGTATGGTATAGTAAATTTCACACTTGAGAAGAAAAGGCGGAGTTTAGCTTTTAGTTAAAGGATTTCCATAACTTTAGCGTTATTCCAAATGGTTGATTTTTTTTTTTTTTTTTGTTTGTTTGATTTTTACATAATCTCTCGATGTTAGGTTATAACTCTTTTCAGATAACAAAAATACTGCATGGAAGTATATTATCAGTATTTACGAGGGCGGATTGACATTGAAGCTACCTAGCGCTAGATGGCAGCACAAACACAAAAACTTTTTCTTTCTTAGAAATTACAATCTGTCAAACGTCAGCTGTTAAAATTTTAGCCAAATTCATCGATTAGTTTATTTGTTTAGTCGTTTGAAGTAAGCAACTTTAGTGTTTCTTGGAAAACGGAAAAAAGTGAATACCGTGTAGTGATTAAACACTATTATTTGAAAGGCAAAACGGCGAAAGAGACAAAAGAAAAGCTTGATAAACATTACGGCGAATCTGCTCCGACAGACTATATGTTAAAATATTGGATTGATGAATTTAAACGGGGCCGAACAAGCACTGCAACAATACCATCAACAGGGAGGCCAAAAGAGGTGGTTACTGAAGAAAATATCAAGAAAATTCTCGATATCGTTATGAATGATCGCCGGGTAAAAATACATGAGATTGCTGAAATGCTAAACATATCATATGAACGTGTGTTCAACATTTTGCATGAACATTTGCATATGAAAAAGCTATCGGCAAGATGGGTGCCGCGTTTGCTCAATGTTGAACAAAAACGATTTCGACAGATCACTTCACAGCGGTGTTTGGACATGATAAAGCATAATCCTGCTTATTTTTGGCGTAGATTAATAACTGTTGATGAAACGTGGGTCCACCACTACACACCTGAAACCAAAAAACAATCGAAGCAATGGGTGGAAGCTGGAGGAAGTGCTCCGAAGAAAGCGAAGACAGCGAAATCGGCTGGCAAGGTTATGGCCACTGTATTTTGGGATGCACACGGTATATTGCTCATCGATTATCTTGAAAAGGGATCCACAATCACAGGAGAGTATTATCGTGCATTATGGGATCAATTGGTTGATGCAATCAAGGAAAAACGACCACATTTAAACAAGAAAAAAGTGCTCTTTCTTCAAGACAACACACCGGTTCACACAGCATTAGATACGATGCTAAAACTACGAGAAATCCACTTCGAATTGGTTGATCATCCAACTTTCCTGGCTCGCAGGAAAAAGATTCATCTCAAACGAAGAAGTGATTACCGAAACTAATGCGTATTTTGAGGAGTTCCCAAAATCGTATTATTCAGATGGTATAAAAAAGTTGGAAAATCGTCTTACTAAGTGTATTGAGCTAAAAGGAGATTATGTTGAGAAATGAATGGTTTTTGAAAAAAAAAAAACGTTTTTTCCTACTTAGGTAGCTTCAATATCAATCCGCCCTCGTATGTTAAGAAACTTTGTCTGGCTTGGCCAATATCGCCTCAAACTTATGTACTTGTTTGATATAATTTAGCAAATATATTCGCAAGAGTTATAAGCGTATAGATAGTCGACTATACATAACTTAACCAATATAGCTTGTTGTCCAACCATATATAGTTTAAAATTCTGCCAAATTTAACAAACTTTTTAGGTCTAGGCTATTCTAGGTTCTTCTTGTAATCATAACTACCACCACACAGCCATGATCTGTTATCTGATAATTCAGTTAAAATTATATTTTTTGTCATTAACTCTCTTAATAATATTGTGAAATAACCGCCATATTGTACTATAAAGTTAAGCTTGTTACTTATAATGTCAAAAAGTTTTACAATCATTTTATTATTATTCGCTGCTATTTTTCAACAGCAACCGCACAAAAAATTCACAAAAAAAACCAAAATTAATTGTATAAAAAAAATGAAATGCGTTTTATTAAGAAGGTCATACCCCAGAGAGAGAGAGCTAGAGAGACCTAAAATTATTATTTTTTATAATTAATTTTGAAAGCACGGTAGTGCTTTATAAGGATATTCAAGGATATCAAAACAACAGTTGCCATCAGGAATGCAATTAAAAAAACAAGCAAAGCCGAAGATGGTTATTAAAAGGAAATATACCACAGATAAGATACAAAATGAAGAAAATATTTTGAAAGAATTATTTTAAAGAAAACAAATATAAAACTTTTTTTCATCTATAGCAACGTGAAGTGGAATAACACTTTGCAGTTTAGAGAGAGAATTCAAATTAAAGGGTTCTTTTTTTAAATTCAAAACTATTTCTAATATAAATTTTCTTTGAAATTTTGTTATCTTTCACCCTGCCATTAGGTTTGAACCAGGGAATGACAAAAGTATGGTTTTGTGTACTTTTAAAGTATTGGTGACCAAACATGTATGAAAAAAAATAAAACGATACACATACACAACATATTCAAAGCCAGCGCAACTTGAATAACCAAAAGTAGGAGTTGCGTGAATTGTCTGTCATACCCGCACTTATAAGTGTAAAGTGTGCATGAGCATGGGTATATTTATACTCGAGCATTCACAGAGTATACTTAGAGTATAATTCTACAAAATAAAACCCTGCGAAATCGCTGTGATACAGTTAATAAAAGTGTCTGTCATACCCGCACTTATAAGTGTAAAGTGTGCATGAGCATGGGTATATTTATACTCGAACATTCACAGAGTATACTTAGAGTATAATTCTACAAAATAAAACCCTGCGAAATCGCTGTGATACAGTTAATAAAAGTGTTTGATATTGACATTTTAGTGAAGCTAATATGACTGAATAAACATGTGGACTATTTTCAAAACATTTTCAATGGGTTTAGTTAAAAAATTCACGAATATTCGTAAATATTCTCATTAAGTGTTTGTATATGTGCATTTGAACATATATTTTATGTACGACAATGTTTTGCCATGAAATAGGAAAAAATTATTTTTTAGATATTTCACTCAAGTCTTTTAATGACTTGTAAAGCAGGTAGTGTTCTTCAATGGCTTTTCCCAAAAAAAAGGAAAAAAACATTGCAATGGGAATTAAAAAAATACAGTAACAAATGCAATAACCCTTTGATTTTTCTATCTGAAGTACCAGGTATTTTTTTATAAATGGGTTTTTAATTGCTACACAAAAAATCCTAGGAATTTGCTTAAAGTTTAAAATACAATTTTTTCTGTCTTGGATTGTTTCTTGTGCATGTCACAAAAAAGCAAAGAAGAAACACAAACATTGATGTAAAAGCATACCATTTCCTTTATTCATCCATACACGCATGTCTTACGAGTACTTATTACACACACGAGTACTTAATGTACTTTCAATATTTTTCTATTCCCATTTATACACATACTTTGAATGCATATGTATGCGCACACACAAGTATTTTTGTAGCTATAGCGCATAACATGGACACAAACATGTTGTTTAAGTTGTTTAAGATGATGCTCCGCAGACATGTTTGCTAGTAGTATGAAGTGGAATTATATCTGTATGTTGTTAATGTATTGGTATACACAAGACCCGAAAATATAGATAAGTACTTATGTATGTTTAATTTGTTTGTGAGTACTTATTGTCATTCTCTGGTTTTGACCATTTAGGTCATTTTTGTTTTTCTTCAACTACGGAACGGTTCAATATATCAACTATAAACGTTAGCTCAGATGGTATTTTTGCAATTTATTACTTCTACGAACATTTTACTTATCTATAATGTAAAGGAAGATAGCAAAATTACTAATTAAGTCCCTTCATGTTTATCGATTATTTTTATGAGTAAAGTTTATAGAACAAGTGCAAAAGCAAGTTTCCTCAATAAATGAAGACAAATTATTTTTGGTGTATTTTGTTTAACTACCGCACTTAGATTGGCAGCAGCTGCTTGTTTGTAGTTTTATAACAGGTGACATTTCTGGTACACCGCTCGCAGATGCTGCACAATGAGACCAATGTAGCAGTTTCTTTCAATGCAAATAATGATGTTTATACTCATCAACTTTTTAAAAATAACCACATTGAAGTAAGAAATGTCTTACTTTTTCGAACTGTAGCGATGCATGATAGCTTCCATTCAATAAGCCTTTTTTTCTAGTTCAAAAGATTAAAAAAGTTATCAGCAGTACTATTTAATCATTCAAGTCTTCACTCAGATCTAAAACAACCCACTTCACCTAATTTCTTCAGGCTATTGATTATTATGATTTTCTAAAGTAAGTTTAGACTTTCCACACTTATCGATAGACAGCCAAATTTTATGCTCATTATGTGACCGGCCTATGGTAAAAGCTGATACATTTTGAAATACCAGTTATAGACTTAAACTTTAGAGCTTAGCTTTCAATAGTCATTTAATATAATTCCCTAGAATATATTCCTTTGTGATCTTTTTTTTTTCGTTTTTAGCTTTAACATGTAACTTATGTACAAAATCTGAATTATACACAAATAATATTCAGGATTTTCTGATATGAATTTATCTTTAGTGCCCGACTGATCTATATGTTCAATAGGAGGCGGCTTGACATTGAAGCAACCTAGCGCTAGATGGCAGCACAAACACAAAAACTTTTTCTTTCTTAGAAATTACAATCTGTCAAACCTCAGATGGTTAAATTTTAGCCAAATTCATCGATTAGTTTATTTGTTGTAGTCGTTTGAAGTAGGCAACTTTTGTGTTTCTTGGAAAATGGAAAAAGTGAATTTCGTGTAGTGATAAAACACTATTATTTGAAAGGCAAAACAGCGAAAGAGACAAAAGAAAAGCTTGATAAACATTACGGCGAATCTGCTCCGTCAGATTATATGGTAAAATATTGCATTGCTGAATTTAAACAGGGCCGAACAAGCACTGCAACAATACCAGCAACAGGAGGTGGTTACTGAAGAAAATATCAAGAAAATCCTCGATATCGTTATGAACGATCGCCAGGTCAAAATACGTGAGATTGCTGAAATGCTAAACATATCATATGAACGTGTGTTCAACATTTTGCATGAACATTTGCATATGAAAAAGCTATCGGCAAGATGGGTGCCGCGTTTGCTCAGTGTTAAACAAAAACGAGTTCGATAAATCACTTCACAGCGGTGTTTGGACATGATAAAGCATAATCCTGCTGATTTTTGGCGTAGATTAATAACTGTTGATGAAACGTGGGTTCACCACTACACGGTAACCAAAAATCAATCGAAGCAATGGGTGGAAGCTGGTGGAAGTGCTCCGAAGAAGGCGAAGACAGCGAAATCGGCTGGCAAGGTTATGGCCACTGTATTTTAGAACGCACACGGAATATTGCTCATCGATTATCTTGAAAAGGGATCCACAATCACAGGAGAGTATTATCGTGCATTATTGGATCAATTGGTTGATGTAATCAAGGAAAAACGACCACATTTAAACAAGAAAAAAGTGCTCTTTCTTCAAGACAACACACCGGTTCACACAGCATTAGATACGATGCTAAAACTACGAGAAATCCACTTCGAATTGGTTGATCATCCAACTTTCCTGGCTCGCAGGAAAAAGATTCATCTCAAACGAAGAAGTGATTACCGAAACTAATGCGTATTTTGAGGAGTTCCCAAAATCGTATTATTCAGATGGTATAAAAAAGTTGGAAAATCGTCTTACTAAGTGTATTGAGCTAAAAGGAGACTACGTTGAGAAATGAATGGTTTTTGAAAAAAAAAATAATGTTTTTTTCCTACTTAGGTAGCTTCAATATCAATCCGCCTCGTATATATTATTAATTCCCATAACATTTCATGCAGGAAAATGGGGACTTTTTTTAGTCAATGAACTGCACCCGATTTTTTTTGTTTATTTTTTTAAACTCATTGAAAGGGACCTACAGTTTAACGCCGGCTCCGAACGGCAAACGCATTTAGAGAAGTTTTAAGTAGTATTTATACTCATAACCAGTTACTGTTTAATGTTATGAGGTGATACCGCTGTCGAAAAACTTTTTTTTTAAGATGGTGTGGCCTGGTATTGAACCGACGACCGACCTTCTGGTTGGTAGGCGGGTGTCTTATCTACCATACCACAGCGGCAGTTCAATATATAGAATATGGAAAACATTTGTTTTACATAAGTAACAGTTTGAAGTCAAACTCGATTTATTCTTTTCTGTACTAAAATATAATATGCCGACAATAGGAACATAGTTTGCCGAAAACTCGAAAATTAGTGCCGACTAGTGGCAAAATTAGTATTTTCAAAAACAGTAAATTTCTCAATTTCATTAAAAAAAAATATTTAAATTTAACTTAATAATCTGAAACAAAGCAAACTAATGAATTGTAATTACTAGTCATCAATTCTTTACCACATTAGGGCAGTAGCTTGAAATAAACAAAAGTCTTAAATTGTCGACCATTGGTACATTCGCCCTATTAACTTTTATGGTGAAAAACCTCATAAGAAAGCATGAGAAATCAAAGAGCATTTTACAGAAAAAGAATTTGTTGTTATTCTCTGTTTTTCCTTTAACTTTGCGGTTTATTTAATGCTCAAATATTTGTTTTAACTTTAAAGATATTGGTCTTCTGGGGAATTTTATTATTTTTAGTAAATTTTCGTTTCTTTATAATTTCTTTAATAAACAAATTCAAATTAAAACAAAAGAGTAGAAGCAAAAAAACAAAAAAAAAAACAAAAGAAACTTTTTTTAATTTTAATTTTAATTTTAAATCGTATAAATTTAGATGAGTGAGAGCGTTAAGTAAACAAATATGCACTCAGACACACATGAACATCTATACAAAATAGTCTTTACATATTAACCCGCCAAGTGTTAGGATAACATGAAGCAAAGCCCTTTACACTTTACTTTACTGTGAACAGTTTACACAATATTCTGTTATGAAAGTACAGTACGCAACAAAACCCAAAACTTTTTTGTCAGTGTACCTATCAGTGGAAAACAACAGCTAGATTTTTAAAATTAATGTATTTTTTATTATAATCTCCTGAAACTTTAATATACAGTGGCTCCAATCCACACTCGGACACTATACTAAAATATTTTCGACTGCTTAAATATGATACATTTTATAATTAAAAGAAAAAATTTAGAAAAAGTCAACCCAAAAATTTATTAATTGTACGTAAAATTGAATTTGAAAACGCTTTGAAAGTCAAAATGACTTGCATAAGCCAAACTCGGACAGGAACTCTTATGGGTTAATAACTGTAACTCTGTAATTTCAATGCGGCCAACTTCGCTGATATAATTTACATATTTAGGGGAAAACCCTTTAGTTCAGTTTTCGAAAATTATACAGAATAAACAGAGCTGAAATCAAGAAGATGGCTAGACAACGGGGACAAACTAGTATCGAAGTACGAAAGCTTGTTATTGAGCATGCAAGAAAAGGAAAAAGTGTTGGCGAAATTTCAAAAATTGTTGACAGAAGTCCTTCAACTGTACACGACATAATAAAACGTTTCAAAGTCAATAAAACGGTGCAAAATAGACCAAAACATGGCAACAACAAAATGTTTTCTGAGGCAGAAGAAGGTTTTTATGTCAGAAAAATAAATGCAACTCCCTTTCTAAGTGCTCAAAAACTTGCTGCTATTGCTGTAAGTGACCTTGGTAAAAAAGCAAGCTTTACAGAGTTGGTCTTAATGGTAGAAGAGCTAGACAAAAACCTCTTCTTAAATTTGCAAAAGAGTACCAAAATAAGGGTTTTCTTTTTGGAGAAACGTTATGTGTTCACCAACGAAAGCAAATTTAACGTATTTGGGTCGGATGCTAAGCCGATGAATAATTTAAAATCGACAGTAAAGCATGGGAGTCGTTCAGTGCTTGTCTGGGACTCATTTTCTGCATCAGGTTCAGGATCTTTCAAGATCTTTTATTGATACTATCATGGATCAAAATGTTTATTTAAACGTTTTAAAAGAAAACTTGCTAAAAAGTGTGAATCAACTTGCTCTGTATAACGGTTGGTTCTTTTACCAAAATAACGGCCCCAAGCACAAGGCCCACGAAGTAAAATCTTGGCTGATATAGAGTATGCCACACGCCAAGAAAACATCACCCTAGAACCCCGACATAAATCCTTTTGAAAATTTGTGGGATTATCTCAATAAAAAGGCTTAGCATCAGTCGGTTTCCAGCAAATTCGAGCTAAGAAGGGTTGTATAAGAAGAATGGGAAAAACTACCAGCTGGTTACTGCCAAATTTTGACCGAATCTATTCCTAAGAAACCCCAAATGGTTATAAAAAGCAAGGGTCTGCACACAAAATATTAATTTTATAACAATAAGCTTGTGTAACTGTTTTTTAACAAATTAAAGTCTTTTTCGTTTATTTCTACTTACAACTACTGAATAGTAATTTTGTTTTCTATTCTCAATAGCTTAATATAAATATATAACAGAAAATCAAGCAACAGCTTTCTTTAACTATTTCTTATTGGTTTGATTTTTATCAACAAAGTCAGCTTATTATAGTGTCCGAGTTTGGCTTGTAGCCACTCTACTTAGTTCAACGTTTTTCTAGCAATTCCATACCTTGATTAAAATATCGTAATTTTCCTGAAGCTCCTCAAAATAATCGTTGTCAGCTGATATTGCGTCTTCATTCCAGATAAAACGTTTGCCAGCAAGCAATTTTTTTAGATTTGGGAACAGGTAGAGGTCAGAGCAAGCAATTTGTAATTTGTATTTGCCATTGTTAAAACACTCTTGTGGGATAGTGTTTTGTCTTGATGAAAAATTATTTATTTTTTTTTTTTTTGGTTGTCAACCAGTTCGTTTTTCTCAAATTTTCAAATGCAATTGGGTCAAAAGATTATAATTCAATTCAATTAATCCCTGGAAATTTTTTCCCTATTCTCTATTCACCTACTCTAAAACGATTTTTTTCGGGAAATGTTTCCCTTTTCAACTTAGAAGATGGAAATTTTTCCCAGGGAAAAAGGTAGGTATTATGTTTTAACCTTTTTAAAAGGTTTGAGTTCGTTTATATTGCGCTGAAATAATATGAAACTCTACTTTGTTGTTGTTTTTATGGCCTTAATACAACAAATTCGCTTATACAGGTTTTCTTATTTAGGCCTGAACGCGACTTTACTTATTGACAGCCAAATGATCACTAACTAACTAACTGCAATGCGCCTTCTTTTTATAGTATTTCACTAATAGTATCGAATGTTCTAGTACAGACACGAATCTTCGATTTATCGACGTTAATTCAAATGAAAGCTTATTATAATTCAGCAACAAAAAGAATTCGAACTGGCAACACCGTTAGACATATGGATGATAACACTCTTAATTAGTACAGGTAATTATTAAGCCTTAACACAATGCTTTAATGCAAAAATAATCTAACAACCAAAAAACTCAAAATTAAGTTTTTTATTGAAAATGATACAGCGAATTAAGACAAACGTCTTTAAAATTTATTAGCCTTATATTTGCGAAAATAGCCAACACATTAGGCCTTATCAAAGTAGTAGTAGAAGAAAAGTAGTTTTAAATAAACATTGTTTTCCACATTCCTATGGAGTTAATTTTATAACTTAATGTGCAACTTAATAATAAAAAACGAAGTTGAAAGTTTGGGGGCTCTATCTTAAATAATTTCGTAACAACTATTTATATTGTAGGCAGCATTTGTTTTATGCAGCATTTGAATATGTACGTTTGAAAAACACCTTTTTTGTGGATGATAGATAGTTTTACCTTCTTTGATGCACTTCCATCAGCTTCAGCCCATTGTTTGGATTGTTCTTTATCTCTGATGTATAGGGATGGATTCATGTTCCATCAACAGTTATGAAACGATCCTTAAAATCCATTTTATTTCTCTTAAATCGATACAAAAAACCAGCTCCAGAAATTTTCATTCGAAAGCGTTGTTTGATCAGAAAGATTTTTCATATGTAATTCTTGATGCAGAATAGAATGCATTCGATTATTTGAGATGCCTATCGCATTATCTATTTCACACACTCTTCTACTCATTATTACTGCAGTTTTTGGAAGTCCACTACATGACTCATCTTCAATGCTTGTACGACCACTTTTCATCAACCCAATTTTTTACTGTTGCATATGAAGGAGCACTTCACCTAACACATTCACCACATCATATTGCATTTTTCGTCCACGTACACCTTTCTTATGTTAGTATTTACTCACAATACGAATTTCGAAGCGCCTTTTTTGAACACCCGTTACTATACGAATAAGTTGACAGATCTAAATGAAATTTAGAATATGTTTTATGACGAATGCAAGTTTCTTTATACAAAGATTTTTGCTGTTTATACCGCCATTACTATGTCAGGCTTAAGAACATTCGTCCTCACCCTAAGGAGATGCAAAGGTATATCGACCAAACGAAATAAGTAAAGATTCTGTTTGTAAACTGTCCGAACAAGAACTGGTTTTCTGCACTAAGCTAACTCAGAAATGAGTGTGTTGGTTTACTGTTTGTGTAAACACTGTGCACTGTGTTTAATTGAAACATAATGCTTGCAGACACCAAGTGGGCCGTGCCATCTGTTTATTTGTGGTAGCAAACCATCTTCTCTGCCAAATTTCCATGGCTCTCGCAGCTACTACAATCATTCGCTAACAGGTCATCCAGAATCATTCCCGAAATAACGAAGACCGCTTTATTAGAAACTGTTCTGTAAGCACTGTACACTGAATTTAATAAAAAGATAATATGTGTAGCTATCTTGATGGCTCAACAATTGGGATGTGTAATACTCCACGTGCGCCGTGCTTTCTCTTTAGACAAGTGATCAGCTCACGAATGAGTATATTGGTTCATCTACTCTTTGTGCCAGCAAAGTTCAGTAGCTTAGGAGCGAGTTTCTTTTAAATTATTGGCCGCATGTATTAAAGGACCACTCTTTATTGCTAACAAGTCCTCATAATAATTCCTAAAATAACAATAACCGTTTCATTAGATACTGTTCTATAAACACTGTACACTGAGTTTATTTAGAAGATGCTATCTATATAGACCATGTCGGCTCATAAATTGGTACTCTTCAGCTTGATTTCTCTAACTTCTCTGCCAGATCTTTATGGTTTTCAAGTGAGTTTCTGCCTTCGTAATGACGTGTGCACTCTTTAACCAACCAAAATCGTGCACGATATGAAAAATATCGTTTATCGGGTAAGGTTCTGTAAACTTTATAGAATTGGTCCATAATAATGAAGCAAGTAGTACAATGTTTTTTGCCACATTCATCTATTTCATACCTCTAGGGTATTTACGACCTCTCGTATTTGGCAGAGATGTAACAGACCTTCTGGAGTTTTGCTCGACGTACTGTATATGATTATTAAGAAAATTTGCTATTTCTCATTACGCTTAATAAGTTTAAGATACAATGACAACTAAGAATTTGCGAACTGCTAGTGCTAGATCCATTGGGACTTGCCTCTTGTCTTAGCGTTTTGTTTGGCTTTATTTAACTCAGTTGCTACAATCACCTGTGCAATATTGTTCGAATTATTTTGACCCCAGCTAGCATTGTATTTAACAATTCATAAAAGATGCACAAGTATTGGTTCTTGTGACCAGGCATTATTACAGAACGCTTCAATAGGTCTATAGTGTCCCTTCCGATCTATAATTTGATCAGCAAGTCTGCTGCCTTCCTAATGAACACCAGCAGATCTAAAACCATAATTGTGGATATTTCACCCAGTGAGACCCTATGTTTACTTAAACATTTCCACCAAAACTAGTCAAGAACCCCACATACACACAATATGTGTTCCACTGTCTCTGATGCCTGTGAACATAGTCCTCAAACATCCACATCCGTGACCGCAATCATCTTCAGATGCGCACGTAATTTACAGTGGCCTGTAAGAAACTCCGACCAGATTGTGGACTGATTGCCACACTAGAGTGGTGAAGTCTTTCCAGCGTTCCAAGCAGCTGGCCATTTCTCTATACTTGATTAGATGGTGGATAGTTGTAAGTGGTGCTGCACAGTAAGGTTCCGGCGAATGCATCCGCCATTTCATTACCATCTATTTCACAATATCCAGGTACCCAAAACAACTGGACCTTATTTCCAAGCGAAAGCTTTTGCAACGTATCTCAGCAATATTTAACCAGTCTAGATGTCATTCGAATCGAGCCAAGTGCCTTTGAGGCAGCTTGGCTATCAGAAAATATGTCGGCGATCTTTCCAGTTGAATCGACAAGTCTCGGTTGGGTCCATGAACATCAGCCCCGATAAAGTTATTCATTTTGGAGCCATCGGTATCATCGTTAGCAGCATAAGAAATAACGCATTTCGTAAATAAATACGTTCTGTATGATCAGATTCTGCCCACTGCGTCTTTCTCTTGTATCCAACTTTTAAAAGACCAACGAAAGCATAAATATTACCAATGATTGACTGTGACTGAGCTGAAGACTAAACTTTACAGAGCTCGTCACTAGTGCTGTGATAATTGTCATATGATCAGCATGGATCAAACGATCCATATGCTTAAAAGTAATAACCACAGGTGTTTAGGGTGTAGAGTATACACATCTTTACAGTTATTGCTGACAATGCAGTTTGTTTTTCATTCTTTAAAGACTCTTACCGTAAATGAAATTACAAAAAAAAGCATCAACAACAACAATATTTTCAAGGACTTATCTACGTGCGAGAATATGTTGCATGTGTCGTTTATTAAAGTCACGTTATGTTATTTCTGTAAAAATATTTTTCTTTTTTCTTTTTCTCTTGCTGCCAAATACTCGCATATTGCCTCCAGTTTGTCTTCTATGTTGGGTGGCATTTCATAAATTTAATCCATCTTTCTCTACAGAAAAATTGCCAAGGTATAGGGTCCGCCATCCAACGTTTTATTTTCAACTACTGCTTATTTCGTAAATGGTAACACTTAGCTCATGTCTGATTTAACAGATAATTAGTTTTATCCTTCCGCTGAACGAATATGGTTGTGTATACGCTTGAACTTCGCTTAGCTAAGTGGGCCTGCGATCGATTTACAGGAGATGCCGATTTTGCCAAAAAAAATCATCTTTTCAGATGAAGTTCAGTTTGATCTTGGCGAGTATGTAAACAAGCAAAATTGTCGCATTTGGGGCACAGAAAACCCGCACGCACACATTGAAAAGCCGATACACCCAAGACGAGTCACTGTTTGGTGCGGATTTTGGTCCAGAGGCATAATTAGGCCATTTTTCTTCGAATATGAGCAAGGAGTGGCCGTTACAGTCAATGGCGATCGTTATAGGGCCATGTTGAACAAATTTTTGTTCACAAAAATTGAAGGGAGGATATTAGCAACATTTGGTTTCAACAGGACGGCGCTACGTGCTACACAGCCGAAGCTACACTCGATGTTTTGCGCCCTGTTTTTGAAGTTTGCATTATCAGCCGCAGAGCTGATGTCGTTTGGCCACCTCGGAGCTGCGATTTGACACCGTTGAACTATTATTTGTGGGGTGCCGTCAAAGATAAGTGTTACGCCAACAAGCCAGAGACAATTGACGCTTTAAAGGACAATATTCGTGAAGCCATTGGTGAAATACAGCTGCACACAATCGATAATGTGCTTAAAAATTAGATCGATCGTGTAGGCTACTGCATGCCCAGCCGAGGCAGCCATTTGAATGAAATTCTTTTCCATTATTAACCGGATGGATTGTACTTTCAAATAAAAAAAGAAATTTGAGAAATTCAGTAGCTCTTTTTATAGCATTTCAAAAAAAAAAAAATTATTTGGCGGACCCTTTACAAGTTTTTCCTTTCACGTTGTTTTGTGTGTCATATCATATCGTGATGTATGACGGACAGTGATGATAATGATGTTGATTATGATGACTAGACTTATTATTGTGATAAATGAGTTGATTAGCCGGGATAGATGAATGGACGATGATTATTAGAATCGATATTTGTTTTCGTTTTTCAAATTGTATTTTATTCGGTATTAAGTTGTTGTTGTTATTTTCAATATTTTTGTGTTAATTTCTCTTGCAATATTTTAATAATAAATACCATTACACCCTAACCTTGGCTTTCATAGTCAGCCAAGTCAAAAGTCATTGAATTGGTGGTCAGAATCATTGAATTGTTGGTCAGAATTTAACCTTTTGGGAATTAATTGTTAACTACAGAACTCAGGTTAAAAAGTTAAATATTGTTCAAGTATTAATTACATTAAAGAGCAAAATTTTTTTCATACGAATTTCAAACGCAATTCAAAAACTTTTTTCTTATTATAATGAAATAAATACAATATGGGTTTACAATATGAGTATAAAATAAAGAAAAAAATTTATTTAATGTTGAAACAAGTTTTTATTAATGATTTTTTTTTCTTTTAAAGGTAGATAACATTTTCATTTCTTTTCTTTTTTTTTGATTTAAACAAATAAAATTAAATTAAAAAAATTAAGTTAATCATTTTTAAGATAAAAAATAACGAGTCCGCCATCTAACGTTTTTTTTTTTTTTTTTCAACTATTGCTTATTTCGTGAATGGCAACACTTAGCTTATGTCTGATTTGACAGATAATTAGTTTTATCCTTCCGCTGAACGAATATGGTTGTGTATACGCTTGAACAACTCTGGGAAATATTGCGACATTAATTTGATCGATCGACTTACAGAAGATGACGATTTTGCCAAAAAAAAAAATCTTTTCAGATGAAGCTCATTTTTATCTTGGTGGGTATGTAAACAAGTAAAATTGTCGCATTTGGGGCACAGAAAACGTGCACGCATACATTGAAAAGCCGATACACCCAAGACGAGTCACTGTTTGGTGCGGATTTTTGTCCAGAGGCATAATTGGGCCATTTTTCTTCGAAAATGAGCAAGGAGTGGCCGTTACGGTCAATGGCGATCGCTATCGGGCCATGTTGAACGAATATTTGTTTACAAAAATTAAAGAGGAGAATAGTAGCAACATTTGGTTTCAACAGGACGGCGCAACGTGCCACACAGCCGAAGCTACACTCGATGTTTTTTTTGCGCCCTGTTTTTGAAGTTCGTATTATCAGCCGCAGAGCTGATGTCGTTTGGCCACCTCGGAGCTGCGATTTGACAGCGTTGGACTATTATTTGTGGGGTGTCGTCAAAGATAAGTGTTACGCCAACAAACCAGAGACAATTGACGATTTAAAGGACAATATTCGTGAACACATTGGTGAAATACAGCTGCACACAATCGATAATGTGCTTAAAAATTGGACCGATCACGTAGGCTACTGCATGGCCAGCCGAGGCAGCCTTTTGAATGAAGTTATTTTGAATTATTAACCGGAAGGACAGTACTTTCAAATAAAAAAAGAAATTTGAGAAAATATTCAGTAGTTTTCTTTTGTAGCATTTAAAAAAAAAGTATTTGGCGGACCCTTTATAATATATAATATATAAATATATATAAAAATGACGTGTATCTTCGTGATCGCTAAACTCAAAAACTACTGCACTGATTTCGACCAAACTGTATGTACATACTCTATGGGGCGTGGTGAGTGTTTCTGTCTAGTTTGAAGTTCGTCAGACAGATTTAGTTTTTTTGTGTTTTTGCACGGTAATTCAAGAACTACTTCACCCATTTCTACCAAACTTTATATACGAGTACATGTTCTATGGGACGTGAGGAGTGTTTCTGTGTAGTTTGAAGTTCGTCTGACAGATGGCGCAATATTTTTTTTGTGTTTTTGCACCGTAACTCAAGTACTACTGCACTATGCTATGTTTCGTTGAAGGCGTTGGTTCGTTAGGCTGATACCGCCTGAAATCTAACATCTTTTTGTGAAAAAAATATATTAAAAAAAAAGTTTATAAATATCTATCACTCTTTTTTAAACTCTATTTGCGCAATAAGCCTATTTTATGTTTTGCTGAAGGCGTAAGGTGCTTGATCGGCGTGTGACGGTGTGTAGCGGCGTTAAGCATCCCGACACCGACTCATACATAACCTCTTTTCGTGAAAAGTTCGTGGGTGTCAAACGAAAAAAAACCTATTAAATTGAAGACTAATTTATTTACATTAAATATTACATACATTTTAATAAATGAACCCAAGGAGTTAGTGTAAGCAAATTAATTGTATTACTAAAAGCTATTGAAAAAAGTAAATAAGCAACAGGTAAGCCAATAAAGGGCAGCCTTTCTACCACAACAATAACAAAACAAAAAATATCATCAGAAACGTATATTGCAGTACAAAATGCGACGCTCGCGTGTAAATATTGGTCGCCGTACACGACACACAAATTATATGAGAGTGCTGCGCTCACAGCAGACACAAGAGGAGGGCGCAGAAGACAACGAACTAGCCAGGAATCGAATGTTAGTTTTATACCAAAATTATTCACACGAAACAGTTCAACATAAAAGAAACATTTGGGGCCAGCAACGCGGATCGGGCCTAGCTATCAGAAATATATAATTCCATTTGCGCAATAATCGCTATGTCGATTTAGAGCACCTTTCATTCTTCTTCTAAATATCAATCAGCCATGACTTTGCATACAAACCAGACTTACAGTGAAAATAAAATTCGAAGGCAAAACAACGTTTGCCCGGGTCTGCTAGTATAATATAAAAAGAAGTACAAAGTTAAGATTAGAAAAATTTTACAAAAGATACAGCAAAAAAGGGACAAAAAATTCAAAATTTATCAAGTATTAAAAAAAATAATAATCTTGTGCTTTTTAACATCAATATTTAATGAAAAATCAACAAATTCGAACAAAAAATTATATTGACGACATAATCTCATAAATGGATCCAGCCATAGCAAAATTAGATCTACATATTTGAACATACGTGTATAAAGGTTTAAAGGACATTAAATTGAACAGATTCTAAAGGAAACTCACAACAAATATTCCCATTGATAAGGTTCATCAAAAACGATACATTTTACATAGGGTGACGACTTTTCAGAGTGGGCAGTTTAAGTAAAGATAGTCTACAGGTATAAGAAGAAAGTTCAAAATAATTCCAACCCAGTTGATGCAAATAGAACAAAAAAAAAAAAAATTGTTTCAGAACAGATTCAATGCTGATGATATGAATATTATAAAAAGGATCCCACACGACTGATTCGTGTTCCAAAATAGGTCTCACAAGTGAAACATACAGTTGTTTTGTAATGTAAGGATCTGAAAACTTCTTAACCACTAGCTTTGTTCACAGCCAAATTAATATGATCAATAAAATTTAATTTACCGTCGAGTAAAATGCCGAGATCAACAAATGAATCCACCAACTCTAATTGATAACCACCTAGTAATTAATTTACAGCAATTACATTACCATGCATTTACATTTTTATTTTTTTTTTTTTAATTCAGCTCCAACATGTTGTGTTTACACCATAACAAAAAGTTATTTAGATCATTTTGAAGACAGACGTGATCAACATAATTATTAAAAGAAAGAAATATTTTTACGTCATCAGCATACATCAATATATTGGCAAAGGTGATAACATTGGGAAGATCATTAATTAAAAGAGAAAACTGGAAACACCCGAAGGAACACAAATGTATTTGGACGTGCTATTGTAAACTCGTACTGTCTGCTTCCTTCCCGTCAAATACGATTCAAGCCAGCTTGAGCTAATCTTAGAAACATCCAACAAATCCCATTTAGTCAGCAGAAGTCTATGATTCACTTTATCAAAAGCCATACTAAAATCTGTATAAATAACATCAGTTTGTTTTCCTGGAGTAATTAATTAAGTAACATTAACGCTGCATTAATTAATGATGTTAAGTGCAGAACATTAGTTGTTGTTGAGCAGACTTTTTTGAAACCATGTTGATAAGATGAAATTATTGTTGAAGTGTTATGGCAGAGAAAATTAGCAATTAATTTTGCAAACATTTTCGGAATAGCACTCAATTTAGAAATGACTCTATAATTTGTTACGTCTAATTTATTACCAGACTTAAAAAGCGGTAAAATATGTGAATCCTTCCAAAACTTAGGAAAATAGCCATACTTAACCGAAACAGTAAACAATAGAGTAAGTGGTGTAACGAATGATTGCGCACATCGATATAAAATGCAACTCGAAACCCCATGAGGAACGGGACTATAGTATACCTTCAACTTAGGTGTTCCCAAATGTCACTCTCATTCAAAGTAGGAAAGGATATTATTTGGTTCGATGTAAGCGAATAAAGGTACTTATTTTCATCATTATAAGCAGCAACAGAATAAGTATTTGAAAAAAAATCGGCAAACATATCACATATGACATCAACATTACAGGATTCTTTATTATTAAACTCTACTGGATTTTCTCTTCGAATTGACAAATGCATAGAAGGACTTAGGGTCTTATACGAAATTAGTTTTTACTTTATTTAAATAGTTTTTATATAAAGCAAACGGAATACTTGCCATAATCAGTAATTGAGCCAGACCTTTTATATTTCTTATAATATTTATTCTTAAGGTTCTGGTGGGGCCACTAAAGTAGATAAGCATCTTTTGGGAACACGAATTTCAAGAAATGAGTGAATTGTATTGTAAAAATGGATGATCGATCAACCAATCGATAACCGAATTGTTGCTTATAGAAATATATAGAGTATCGTACCAGCAAATACTACCTATCAAGTCATTAAATAAATAATAATTAGTTCGCTGAAAATAGAGGACTCTACTTACTACAACGGAAGGCTTTAAATTTAATTCAAATGGAATAGAAAAACTAATTCCAATTGTGGGATGATAACAGTCCTCAGGCAAAGTAACGAATTCAGAATGTATTAGAGCACAATCACTCGCATCATTAACAGAGATCAAATCCAGTATTTTCCCGAAATCAACACAAACAGTAATTGTTTGGTATAGAGATAATCCCAAAATATATTCCAGAAGAAAATAAAGATAATTTCATACCTACTTTAAGAGAAATTCACTAAATTATTATTCACAAGCGAACTTTCGCTTAAAATTCCTATTTTAAATCAATATTAAATAAACAAATTTTAAAGTTGGTTCGATCGTACTTTAAAGCTCTTTTAAGAACATTATTGTGAGAAAAGGGCATAGCATCTAAAGTTTAACGATATTTCTAAAAGAAGGGACATGCTTTATTGATAAAATAATTGGTCAGAACAATTTCAAACTGTAAAATATATTTTTTATAGGAAAAGATCAAAGCATCACAGAACGAAAGCCCAAAATAATTAAAAAGGGTCAAGCGGTCATTCTCTACACCAGATAAAAATTATCGAAAATATCGCAAAATTGTCTTCGTAGTTTCAAGATGATCTTGGAGACATTTAAGTCCTTGCAAACCATGGTAAACTGAATTTGTTCAAAACTTGCTCTCGTTTTCCTGGACACTGTGGAATAGGTGGTAATGAGACAGCGAAGGCATTGACTAGAAAAGGTTTCGTGACAACATATATATATTGGCCTGGAACCTTAATGTGAAACACCACTGTCTACCATTTTTAATCTAGTTGAAGATTAGGAAAATGTCAGAAGCTGGGAACACTGGTATGCTCAAGTGGGACTTCTCCACTCTAGATCAGCGATCAGTTCGTTCTAAGGCAGGACGGACTTAAAACTCTTAACGGAGTTTGTTACATGTCACTGTGAACTAAAAACGTATCTTGAGAGGCTGGCGGTCACGGATGTGGATGTTTGTTGACTGTGCTCACAGGCATCAGTGGTACTTGACAGGCTTAGATAAAAACTTTTTGGTAGACATAAGCTCTTACTGGGTGACATATTCACCATTATGGTTTCAGATCTGCTTGTGCATTAGGAAGGCAGCAGATCTGCTGAAGAAAGTATAGACTGGAAAGGCATAATTGATCCCATGAGTCGCAGTGTCCTGCAATAGTGCCTGATAGCTATAGTAAAAATTACGATGATAATAATGCTTTCGTTTTGACTTAATTAATATTTTTTGAAGAAGAAGTAAAAAAAAGTCAAACCAATTAAGATGTAGTAGGTTACATAAGTAAAATTTCAAAGAAAAAAAAGGATGAGATTTTATTCGCAAATTCATTTTTTTTTTTTTTTTTTTTTTTTTTTTTTTTGTTTAGTTATGCAGTTGGACTACAACGACCAAAATTAGATACAGAGGCAAGATAGACTGCAGTACCAAAAAACAAAACAATGGCTCCCGCTGCATCGACTTCATATGCTAACTGTTGGTGGAATCCAATTGAATATGCAATTTGAAAAAGGTTCCATCTCGCACATTTTGGCAAATGCGTTCTTTCGTATCAATGAGTACCATGTGCTTCCCTGCACCTACTACGCTTGAAAAACTAACATCCCTAGCATTCGATCTACTTTAGACGTCATGGCAGATACTGCAAAAACTTCGAAAAGTCACAAATCTAAGAAATCTTCCCTTTTCGAAATTATATCGCATCTTTGCTCTTTAGCGCTTTTTTCAAAAAACGTGCCAGGTTAGCGCTTTTCTACTTGCAATTTTTTGTAAGAAATATAAATTTAATAAATTCAATTAACTCTCATATAAACTATTGACTTAAAATACTTTATGCTGTAAAAATTATGTAATTCCAGATAATATTTGAAAAAAAGTGAATGAAAATAGTGTTTTTGAAACGTATCTCAAATATAAAAGCCCACTTTTCAAGACTTATAAGTCATTTTAGGAAAAAGCTAAATATTTAAATTATTAAATTAAAATACTAAACTTATTTGTTATTACACGTTTAAAGATCCCAAGGGGATCACAGAGCCATAACGAATTCTTTCCATTTACGCCCATATAAAGTCGATGATCTAATTTGATACCAAGTCAAGCTATGGGCTTTTCTTTCAATCTGTCTTCTCTAGTAATGGCCTTGCTTTCCCATCCTTCTGTTTATCTGCGAGTTATTCAATGGGTAGTTTTACTAAGTCATAGTTTGGTTTCCTCAGAGTGCGTCCAGTCCATTTCCTTCATTACAAGAACTTGGTGTGATCTGGTCTCTGGCCAGAAAATATTCAAAATCCACCGTAGACAGTGGTTTATAAATGCCTGATTGGAAGAGAATGCCCTATAGCAAACAGTCAGCCTGAATAGGTCCAATCTGATCTGAATATCAGGGCTGGAGCCTCCGGATGTCGTGAGGACGTCAAAAAGACGGAACATCACCCAAATTTCTGATTCAGAATTCGCAAGATCGTTGTGTTGGTTGATTCATAGAATTTTGATTTTGAAGATTTTTATCCGCAAGCTCACTCTTTATGCTTCTAACTGTCTAGAGTCAAATTTTCATTGCATTTCGTAATGTCTGTTAGCAAAAACATAGATGACATCTTAGTAATCTAGGTCTTACAACTCTAAGTTAAGTGTTAAGTTATATCACGTTGCAATACATGTTCGAGTACAACGTTAAACGGCAGTGGAGAAAGATCACAACTTTGCCTAACACCAACACCAAAAAATTAAGAAAAAGTTGTTGTTTTGTTCTAAATCGTTTTTAGTTGGTGTTACTGGAGGGATAGGTACCGATTGACTACTTTATTTCGGCTGCGGCTGGTTGTAGTGCGGTAAGGTTATCGTCTTCTGGAGTGTGAAAGGCTGCGACATATGGTCATGCCAGGATACTGAATGAACTTTCATTCAGACTGCACTCTACTTCTGACTACTGGACTAGAGATCACAAGTGCAGCAGGAGAGTCAAGATGAGAATCCCTACTATTCAGAATGAAACCAGGGCGATCCAGGCAATGACTTCCACATCAAGCTCTACACTGATGGCTTAAAAATGAAGTGTGGTATTGGACAAGAGTCTTTTCGATGGAACCAGAGTCTTTTCGGTAATTTGAATCATGGCTCGAGTGTTTTTCAGTCTGAGATATTGGCAATTAGGGAAGCATATTCACTACGTGCATGAGTTGCAAAACAACTAACTAAAACATTACATGGGATGACTGAAGTGGGCAATCCTTGACTTCTGTAGGTAGATAGCTGATGGATCCAGCAGTATTACGAAGCAGACTTGGTATAAATTAAGGCGCACTCGTTTGCTCATCAGACTTGGCAGAATGGCTGTGTTAGACTGGTGGCTAGTAGCGAAGTGGAGGAAGAGAAGACTGTTGAACACTTTCTATATGAATTTACGGCCTGATGAACCGTCGTCGTAAGGCCTACGGCGAGTGGTTTCTATACATCTGCACAAAATCCTGTATTGAACAGGTAATCGCCTCAGAGGTCCGGTATTTCCGACACCTTGCGGTTTTTCTGGTGCTTGTGACATTTCTCAAAACGGTGTCCGAGAGCACAACTTGACACTCGTAGAAGCTACAGGTGACCACTTGAACCAACCAACTAACCATATATATCATTCTATACTATCAGTTATCCACTTAAGATATTTTATGTTTTGTATACAAATAGTTAGTCTTAATCTGTTAATAAGTGGTGGAGTGGTGTAAGGGTTAGAGGTTTGAACCACAGCAGAGGACATGACGAAAAAGAAAACAAAAATTAATTGCGGAGTCGAGTGTTTAATAAGGAGACTGCAACTTTCCACAAAACATATTCATCCAGCTTACCTCTGGCGATGATAACAAACATCAGACAATTGATCAGGAGATAACGCCACCTACTGGGAAAAAATTTCAATGGTAAGTAAGGATCAACACCACCACAACTTAGCAAGAATCTTCACCACTACACGCAATCATCTGAAGGCGAGCTACAGTAGATTAATTAGTTATTCAGCTCGAAAATTAACTTGATTACTGAAACTGAAACAAAGTAATGGATGCTTTGTGGAAAGCCTCTATGCACCGTAGAAGAGTGACAGAAAAGAAAATCTGTTAATAGTAAACTGTTAATGCATGATTTTATAATCTTATAGTTTATGACATCACTTCTTAATTTCGAATTTATCTTCACACAATTATGGCAGAACAGCAGTGCCGCTCTTATTTAATTAACTCATTGTAACATCTAAGCTGGGCGCCCAAAAACCCTAAGCTTTAGGTTTTGATTTTGGTTGATCTGTTCGAAATCGAATTATTTGAACGAATACAAAAAGCTGGAAAAAGTTTGATCAATATATGAGAAGTCTGTGTTAAGAAATAAAATGTTTTTTGCCTATTACTATACTCGTAGATTATACCAAATAACTTACTAAATATCAAACTGCTCTTGTTCATGAAATTTAAATATTTTAAGAAATTAAAAATACATAAGTATATATTAATTTCAAAAAAGAGAAATAAGATTCAAAATTTTTATGAAAAATCTTACCGTAAAGTTTTTCAAATCTCGAAATTAATGAAATTTCAAACAATTTAATTAAAAATTTTAAATCGAATAAAAATCTTAAATCAAATATTGTGGGATAAGAAAAAAATTGAAGATAAAATTAAAAAAAAAAACCAATTGCCGAACAACATTAGCAGAAAAAAGAGTTTTCAAGAAAAAAAAATAATGATTTTCTTGATAGAGATTTTAAGAAAATTTTAATATCTAATAAAAAATTATTAAGGGATACCCTAAAATGTATTCGTATCTTGGCAGCATATATGGACATACTGGATATCCATCTACCACTCGTACATACTTACTTACCATTGATATCAGCACCTACAAAATTAATGGAATTCAATTTATTTCTTTATTTCAACGTTGCTTGTATTTTTTTATTTTATTTATTTATTTTTATTTTTATTTTTTCTTAAATATTTTGCCCACAGATCATTATTTTAACAGCAACAATTTATTTAAATTAAGTAATTCAAAAATAAGAAAAAAACGATTTCTTTCATAAATTAAAATGAAATACTAAACATTAAAGAACGAAACACCAAGTCAAACGTATTAATGTTAAATGCCTTAAAGAAGACCTTATGGTATGTTCGCACGACCCCATTTTTTCGTCATTCGCTATCTCATTTATAATACAACCCCCTATTATGGAATTAATTATATAAATTTCATACAAAATCTTGAGAGAGAATCACTCAAATTGTAAGTAATTCTTTTTCTATTACCATTTGTATTATTTCAAAATCAGTGTCATCTCTATTTATTATAGAACTTAGATCAGAAAAGTTGGTTAAAATGGTTTAATTATAGATTTAACATTGCAAATTCATTAAATCGACCTCCCTAAAGTATGCTGTCAAGTACAAAAAATAAAATAAACAAAACAAAGACAACAACAAAGCAATGACCACTCGCTGCATTGACTTCATATGTTAGCTGTTAAAAGGTGCCGTGCGAACGTAAGTAATACAAACAGAGAACGAAGTAATCCAAAGGCTCGTGCGTACATAGCATTAAATATATTGAATAAATTTTTAAAAACCTTAGTTCGATACACAGCTTAAATGAAATTTTAAAGAGAGAGAGTAAAATTGACAAACGGTTAAGTTTGATGATTTAATATCCTAGACTAAGAAAATGTAGTTTTTATGCTGAGTTTTTTTCTTAAAAAGAGGGACAATTATGGACCTTTTCCATAGTGAAAATGTATTGTGAACGAGCCTTAATTTTTTTTTGTATTGGCAATGTCATCTGTCAAACATATTCAGTACATCGGGTGGGACATTTAAAAGTTTAAATTTAAAAATGTAATAAAACAGAAACGGTTTGAAATTTAGCCGAATTAATTTTTTTTTTTTTTTGTGATTAGAAATGAAATATTATTTCATTCATACGGCTGCCGCGGCTGACCTCACAGTACCCCATTCTATCGGACCCATTTTAGAGAACTTTTTCGAGTGAGTGGGGTCGTATCTAGGCACTGGCATCACGACTGTTGGCCTGCAAATGCTCAACCGTCTCTGGTTTGTCGACGTAATACTTGTCCAACGGTATCATAACGCAGCTTTTTAGCGGCCTACTCACATCACCATTTAGGCTAATTAAACGGCCATCGAACGTTTGACTCAATAAATCGATTGTGATACGAGATGTGTGCCATATTGCACAATCTCGCTGAAATCAAACATCGTTCACATTAATACCATGAAGAACGGGCCCAAGCAAATCGGTTATCAAGTTGCGATAGGTGTCTCCATTGACCGTAATAGTTGCGCCGTCCTCATTTTCAAAGAAATATATGCCAATGATGCCTCCGCCTCACAAGCCGCACCAAACAGTCACTCGTAATGGGTGCATTGGGTTTGCTGTGCCCCAAATACGATAATTTTGCTTATTAACGTGCCCATCAAGATGAAAATTAGCTTCATCCGAAAAGACAAGTCTTACAGGGGCATTTTATACGCTCCGACATGATCAATAAACAAAGAAGGACAGAGAATTCTGGAGTGATGATATTGGTCCACCTCTGGTTTCATCATGCTCAGCGCCCTCTCTCTATTAAGCTCGATAGCGCAGCCAAAGAGGCTTGTATGTCACCATGTGTAATAGACACACACAGGGAGGTGTGTAGTAGGGCACTCTTCAGCAATGTTATTCCTTTATATGCTCGCATAACTCGAAATCAATATCAGTAACGCCCATGAGGTCCAGTGAGTGAATACAGTTGAGAAGACATTTCGATTTTATGACATTGGAGTCAAGAGCACTAATTGCCGCAAGACTGTAGGCTCCAATAGACTCTGAGGCTTCGATTTTAATTCCCAAAGACATTTGCATTGCTGTCCTGTCTATAACATAAACCTACTCCAGCATAGTGCGGTGGTCTGTGTTTAAAAATTCAATAATAATTGATTGTCTGGCTAAAAACACCACAACACATTGAATCTTTTGTGCAGCCCTATAAGTCACCACATCAAATTGTGTCTACGAATGAAACAAAGAAGATATCCTTTTTGGTGAGAGAAAAAGTACCTTTTTTGCTTCCTCCAGAAATCTTATCATGTGAGCCAAGATAGCAGGCACTCGCCTTAAACATCGTGCGGATTCTATACAGAGCAGTCTTTATATTTTCCAGAGTATGTTTATTGTACCTAAGTCCACAGTACCCGGTAAAAAAGACTCGTTAGTATTCTAAGTTCACCTCTGTTGAGCAATAATAGCTTCGGTATCAACCGGAAAAAAGCGAGACAGACTTCTTCTTACGTCAAGCCAAGCGAATTGCTTATTAAACTTCCGCTTAATATACAAATTTATTCAACACTTATTAAGCTCAGCTCTTAATACGACTTTATCCTATGACTGCTAAATTATAACTGACTGACTAAGGAGAATGCTGCGGTTTTCATAGTTAATTAAAATTAGTTCCAAATATTCAATTTTAAACATTCCACACCCTACTACCTACTATTCAGTTTTCATATCCGACTTATAGTGGTATTGGTAGCACTGTTCAAATAAATACAGCCCTGGCAGGGTGATCGTAGCCTTGACACAAACCAATATAATAACTGCCATAAAAAAGCTTATAGCTTTAGATATTAGTGTATCTCTTTAGATATTTTCAGTTTCGTAACAATATGTTTGGATTTCTATTAGTGCTGGCGCTTTGAAGCTCGTCTTGTGAGCGAGTTTGTAATATAAGTTGAAATCGTGTAACTTAACAGTCATTCCACCGAACTTAATTGATATGGGTCTATATTTGAATCTAGTCCCATTGGCAAAAATTACACTTTGACTCTACTGATTGCCATTGTTACTAATGTACCGTATCATAGCTTATTCTAAGGTCTAGACTCTATATAATAGAACAAGAACTTGAACCGCGTTTGGTTGTGAATGCTTAATACTGAGACCATATATCCATATACACAACTTATTGGTCAAAGTTAAAAAAAATAAATAAATATTGATGCTCAAAGTAAGTAGGGAATTTCTGCAACTGACATACTATATTTACGTCACTTAACACTTTTTTGTTAATGTTTTTTTTTATTAAAATCCCTTTGAAGTTTTTCACTTTGGCATTGGGGATTATGTAGCGTTTTAATATTGTTTTTCTTTTCGTTTTTGTCCGATTTTTATATCCTTTCTTTTACTACTAATTTAACTTTTTTATTTTGTCAATTCGAAAAAACAAAAAACGCAGAAACTTAATAACAACCTGCTGTTAATGGGCTCCTACTGTTGTTCCTATGGTGTCCTAATCTCTGTAAATATTTTTATGGAAATTTATGCGAATTTTCTATTCTCTTCCATGCCACCACTTTCATAAAACAGGCTTGCCGAGACCATCCCTTTCGATGTTTTTTAATTTATTCTTAAAAAAAAAACAAAATAATAAATAAATACATTTTTTTTCGAGAATTTTGTTTATTTTTGTTTTCGTCAACATATCGAATTTCATTAACTATGCTTTGATTGTTCCGGACTTGCTGTTCTTCACATATTGACACATATTTTAAGTTATTTTTATGGGATTTCTTTGCACTGGTTTTTCCAACCACTCCCAAGAGAGAGAAAAAAAAACAGACAAAAACCATTAGAAACAATCAAATAAATGATTTATTTTTGTGTAATATGATAGTTGTTGTATTAGAAAAGTTTATTTTTGCCAATATGGTGCCGCTTTCATTTAAGTTAAACGAAAAGAAGTAAATAAGCCTTTAAATCGTCAATGCTTAAGAAAACAATTTTAATATGTGCTAATGAGTCTAGAAACTCCACGCCACTTAGCATGAGCTCAAGCAAGTGCTCAAAGCAAGTTTTAATATAATGAAGAGATCACTCCCACTTGTGATAATGCAACGCTTATTTGTCAATATCACTGCTACCTTGGTTAGGCGTAGAAGCTTACCCGTTTGTAATACAACTCCACATTAAGCTTAAGCTGCTCTCGCGTTTGGGCTACAAAACCATAGCCAAAAAACCATAGTCGGGAAGGAACTTAGGATTTTCACCCCGGCTTATTTCACAGACACATTACTATACTTGCCTTATGTGGCAGGTTTAATTACTAAATATCCATTATTACATTTTTAAATCGATAACTTTAACTTACAAATTATTTATGATATTGTTACGAAAGAAAGATACACTAAATAAGTACAGTGATAGTCTTATCTATGGAATTTGTTGGTTTGTGTCAAGGCTCTTGTGTATTTTTCACTGCCCTAATTGTCTGTTTAACGGTGTTGCCAGCGTGATTCCTTTTTGTGTATTATGATTTCTTTACCTTTTTAATTTAACGTAAATAGAAATCTGTAATCACTACAAGAATATTCAATATTGATGACGATTTGGTATAAAAAGTGGCACATCGCGCCTAGCAGTCATTGTGTAAAGTTATAATTTAAATGACATAAAGTAAAACCGTGTTTAGACTTGAATAAAAATGTAATTGCGTATTAAATGATAATTAAATAATTTGCTGCATAAAGATAGTGTGTAGAAATGTTAAATTTGCTGCATTTATTTTATTTTACGCAATTAAAACGTAACAATATTTAAGTAAAATGTAGTTGAAATTGTTTTCAAAATGCTACAAATTATTTTAAAAATTACCAATAATTTTAATTAGTCATGAGCTAAAGGCAATTACCAATTAGACGTCATAAGTAATTAGAAAATGCCAATAACTTATACTTGAATTGCGGATTTAATTACCAATTACCCTGTAAATGCAATTTAAAAGGTAATTGCCAGTAAAATATAACAAGCAATAGGTAAAGCAGAATATATATTTATATATATTATATATATAAAAAAATTTAACTGAATTAAATTTTATATATAAAAAAAATAAAATAGAAATAAAATTCTTTCAAAATTATTAATTGCTATTAAAACAGTAATTAAAAAATATTTTATAAAAAAAATAAAAGCAATTACATATTAATGCATATGAAGCGAATACAAAAAATATGGAATATAGTCGCTTTTTAATTATTGTATTTTCAGAATTTTTGTAAAAAAAAATGTTTATTATGAAAAGATAAAAAAACAGAAAAGAATTGCAGTTTTAAACGCATATAAACGTGTGGGCTGCACATATTTTAACCGCTTTAATTACTTTATTTGTTTATGGATGCATACTCCAAAACCCACCCCAAATAAATCAATAAACATGTAAATTGACGGCTTTTTTACTATTAACTGTCAGGGCTACCTCAAATATGTAAAAGAATATTTTTCTTAGTTCATATTATAATCTTACATACGTACATATGTATAAAATATTTTTTTTAATGTTTTTTAAGAATTTAATTTATATTGTTGTATTGCAGTATATTTTGCTCTTGAAGGCATATTTTGTATTGCTTACTTTTAAAAGTATATTTGGTAGCAAAAACATACATTTAAAGTATATTTTTTTATTATAATTAATAAGCATATTATTTACGGAACATATATTTAGGTTTTGCCCGACATACATCTTTTGTATTTCGTACTCTTATACGTATATTAATTCATATTAACAAACATAGCATATTTTCTTATAATTACATTATATGCAATAATATGTAAGAGCATATGCAATATAATTTTTTTTTTTTTTAACTTTAGCATCTACTTGTTAAAGCATGTTTTAGATTTTAAAGGCATATTTTGCATTTCTTACTTTTAAAAGTTATGGTCATTGCATTATATGCAAAAATATACTTAATTTAAATGCATATATTTTCAATTTTAGAGGATATATTTTAAGGATTAGTTTTTAAAAGCAATTTTTGTGCATATTTTTCTTTAGAAGCCTCTTTTTAGAATACATATGTATTTTGTTATTTCTAGAGGAAATATTTTGGTTTTGTATACTTTGTAAAATAGCATACGAGTATTTACTTATGTATTTAATATTTTTTAGTATGTATATCAATGTATATCTTAAATTTAAAGGCATAATTTCCTTAACAGCGTATTTATAGAGCAAATTTTTATATTTTAAAAGAAAATATGTTGCCTTCAAAATTTTAATGCGTTCGGCAAACTAATATTAATGCATTTTTTTATTATTTGTCTGCGCCTTAAAAAATGTGCGTACACTTACCATACATGTGCATTCGTCACTGTCTTATTGACGACTAAAAACAAGAGCGTAAGAATACGTGGGAGTTGATCGGGGACAAAAGTACCATGCAAAGCTCATGACTGCTTTAAAAGGATTTTTTTTAATAGCATATTTAAAGAGCATATTTGCTTAGTTTAATATTTTTTTGTTGTTACTTTTTAAAACAGATTTGCCTTAAATATTTTATATTAAAGTACTTTTAGAGCATATTTTTTCAATTTTATAAAGAACTAGAGTAATGCCTCTTTAGCGTTGCTGGGAGCCTTTATATTGTACCTGTGTTTGGACTGATGTGAAAGCATTAACTGTTACCATTCTCTACACATGCAAAATTTCATGTTTTTTATATTATGGTTTGTAGTGACTGCCAAGTTATTTAAACCAAATTTAGAAACATCAACTTTAACCATTCACAAGATATACAAAAATCATTATTTGATTTGTATCGGAGGTACCATGCCCACTTATCCGTACTATCTAAGAAGACATTTAGACCAAATTCAGAACTTTCCATTCTAATCGTTCTCTAGATATACAAAAATCAGTATTTAATTTATATGGGAGGTGCCACAGATACTAATCCAATTCGGCTCAATTTTTGACTGATGATTTCTATTGAATGCAAAGTTATTTGGGCCAAATTTAGAGACTCTTGCTATTACCGTTTTAAAGATATAGTAATATCAATACAAATTTTGTATGGGCGTGGAACCGCCCAGTTGAAGAATAGTGAAGCTATACCAAATGAAAGCTTTCTACATACGCCTTTTACACCACACAGTGTTCAAATATTTTCTAAATCGCACAAAGTTTAAATGCTGTAACAAATTTAGTTTTCAAGTAAAACTTATGCAATATAAAAGTGTTTACTATAACGTCAATAACTCTCGAAACAATGGACTTACAAATACTGCGTATACATAAAAACCTTGGTATTGACATGAAATTTCATTTAAGGGCTTACATTTCATTATCTATTACGACGCATTTTATAGTCCTCTTTTATATATATGGATATTTTGGCTTAAAAGGCATATATTGTATACACTAATACCTCTTTATACGGCCTAGATAGGTTCTGAGAATGTAGGTCGTAAATCGTAAAATAAAGTAGATATGTGTTGCTTTTGCTTGCCTTATACTTTCTCTTAAAAAACGGTGATTATACGGTTTTTTAGCTGTATAATGAGGTAATCTGCACCGTAAAGCGAGTGTGTTTCATAATTCAAGCAGGCCGTTATATCGAAATGTCGTATAAAGATCTATGAGTATGCTTTGTTTAAAAATAACACCTTTAAAAATATATCGCCTTTTTTTAATAACTTTTTCCTGGTTTGTACATACTCGTATAATATAGCATATTTAAAATTAGAAAGCAAATCTTTTCCATCCAAATGTCATAGGAAAGTATTTAAAGAGAACAAGTTTTTAGCTTAAGTCTGAATATTTTGTCTTCAGAATTATATTTAATTATTAAAATAAGTCAAATAATAATGTTGTTTATTTTGTTTTAAAATATCATATTCAAAGAGCATTTCTGCCTATATAAACAAAATTTCACTTTTAAAGAATCCATTTTTAAAACATATTTTTTACTTGAAAAAAAATATATATGCATCGGCATTAAAAGCATATGTTGTGAATTTTAATTTTAAATAACATATTAAAGGCATTTTTGATATTTTTGATATTTTTTGAAGTCCATTTCTAGAGCATATATTTACTGTAAAAGTAGTATATTGGCCTTTAATGCATATGTTATATGTCTTGTTTGATAATATCATATAATGGAAGCCCATTTTTTGAGCATATTTTTACTTGAATAGTAACATATCGGTATTAAAAGCAAATGTTGTATGTTTTGTTTTAAAGCATCATATTTAAAGAGTATTTCTGCTTTTACAAATGACATTTCACTTCTTAGAAGTCCATTTTTAAAGCATATCAGCATTAACAGCATATGTTGCATATTTTAAATTAAAATAACATATCAAAAAGGCATTTCTGCCTACTTCAAAGCCTTTTGCTATTTTGAAAGCCCATTTTTAGAGCATATTTTTACCTAAGAAGGAATATATTAGCCTTTAAAGCATATGTTGTCTATTTTGTTTGAAAATAACATATTATAGTAGTATATTGTCTATTTAGAAATTTTTTCTGTATTTGTAAATGTATTAAAGCATATTTTAAAACAAAGAACTTATTTTTTTATTAGGTTTTGTATAGAGCATATTTTTTAATTTTAGAGGAAATATTACACTGTTTTAAGCAATTTCGTTTTGCATATTGAAAATTGAAGTGCCTATTTTTAAACTATCAGTGTTGCTGGGCAAAATTAAATAAGTTTTAGTTTGTCAACCGCCGAAACCTTTTACACGACATTAATTTGAATTTCCTCCAATGCAAAATAGTGTAAAAAAAGTAATGTATATTAGATATTAAAGCAACTTTTAAAGCATATTTTTTATATTTTTCTTAAAAACAAACAGGACTATTTTCGTTTGCCCTGGTTACCATTAAATAAAGTAATTTATTTTCAATATTTAATAAATATTTTTTTTTAATAAAATTTCTTTTATTTGACGGTGTAATAAGTAGCTTCCTTTCGCCTTAAAGAAAAGCCGTATTTAATAGCCTGAAAGAAGCAAAAAATCAATTAAAAAACAAGCACACGCACATTTTAAATAAATTAAAAATAAATATGTAATTCCTTTTTTTATTTTTTTAAATATTTCACTCGTAAGGATTCAAAAAAAAAGTCGAATTTGTAGCTTAAGGTCAGTAGAATAATAACAAACAATGATTGTGTGGTCTATTGTTACTTCCGTCTATTTTGTGGGCTTATTAGCAGATTCAAAAGCAAATACGAGTGTGTACAAACAATGAATGAATGAATGAATGAATGAATGAAATATTTGAAATGAAATCAAATACAACAAAAGCATTCATAAATAAAAAATGAAAAATTCTGATAATAAAACGCTGGAGATAAAAATGAAAAGAAAAATAAGTAAAATTATTACGAACGCTTTTAAATGCCCTTTTCTGTATTACCTAACAACGTAAACTGCGTTTTGTTTTTATTGTATATTTTTTTATTAACAGTGTTACGAAAACGTAACAAATTTGTTTCATAGTAAAAAAAAAAATAATAATATTCCAGTCAGCATTCAATCAAAATCGGAAGTTCCTAGGAAATGAAAAACAATTTTTTAACATGGATTTTATAATAAATTGCTGGAATTTTTTTTAATCACCTCTTTTCTGTTTTAAGAGTTAAAAAATAATTTGAAATTTAAATATCATCTTAAAATATTTAATTCTGCAACATTACAATGTTTGCAACAAATTAAGGTGAATTGAAGAGAAAAATTTAATTTCATTGAAATTGAACTACACAGACCGGGTTATATTAGGTTTTTGTTCAGTAGTACAGCAACTACATAATTCTAATTACGAGGGCAGTTTGATAAATCTGTAAAATGTTGTACATATTTCTAGCGTCATAACTTTTAATGCTTGCTTTTATCTTTGTTGTAGTAGTAGCAACGTTTAGTTCCCACAAAAGAGGTCGTAATTGGGCGATCGAAATATAAGGGTGCATAAGCTGAATAAGTTGTAATATAGGGTGTTCCAAAATTAACGCAAGACTGGAATTATATAGAAATTACAGTTTTTAGTCTTTTGATTATTATTTTTTTATTGATGGCTTTGCATGAACATATGCACGTACTCGTTTCCATGACTATTTTGTATAAATGTGGCTGAATTTTAGTGGTGCAGCGTTAAATCTCCTCATCTAACGCACGGGTGGTTGTGAGCTTGTTGACATAGACCTGTGATTTCAAATAACCCCATGAAATGAAATCTAATGGCGTTAAATCACACGATCTAGTGGGCCAATTTTAATAACCAAAACGAGAGAGAACCTGACCCAGAAATGTTTCATGCAGTAATTGAATTTTTTCATGCGCTATCATCCAATTTCGACAGAAAAAACTGTGTTATCATGTCGCGATATCGAGCATCAGTAACAGTCACTACTTGACTGGCCTCATTCTCAAAAGAGTATGGCCCAATTATGCCTCCAGCCAAAAATCGACACCAAACAGTAACATATTGTGGATGCATTTGTTTTTCGACAATCATATGAGGGTTCTCAAAACCCTAAAAGCGGTTCATAACATAGAATTTTGCAAGCAAAATCAGCATTCATTTCTTGATGTTCAATAATCCATTTAACGAAAGTTGTTCTATCGTGTAACGCTCCATTTATATGAGCCCTAAGCTAGCAGCTGTCGAATTATTTCGTTTCTTGCATTAATTTTGGGACAAACAAAGAAGTACGATCACTTTCCATGTTTTTTGTTGTATCGTGTAATACGTTGACTTAAACAAAATTATTTTTTTTATTATTTTTTTCTCTTTTATTTAACACTGTCAACTGTTTATTTTAACTCCCGTAAAATAAGTTACAAGTATCTATGATAGATAATTTAGTTTTCCTTTTTATATATATATTTTGCTTACCTTTAAAAAATAATTCTGCAAATCCTCGGTTTATTCCCAGCTATTCCTTTGTATTTTTATAATTATTGTTGCATAAAAATGCAAATAATGACACAATTGGAATACATTTTCAGAATTTTATAAGAATTTTTTTCTTGTTTTGCAGCATGTTTTGTTTCTTTAGAATTGAATGAACATTTTTATTGTAAAAAAAGAATCTTTTCTTTGTTTGACTTTTTACCTATTAATTTATGTATTTACACAAAAGTTATTAATTGATACAAAACAGAGATAAATATTTGTTTTTTTTTTATTGCGAATTAACAGTAGTTGGTTGGCAACATGGTGAAATTAAATAAGGTGAATATTTTTTGTATATTGTATGGTGGATTTAAAAAAAAAATCCATATAAAAAAAAAGTAAACAAAAATTGTGTGCAGTTAATACTTGTAAATTAGAAATATTCTATATTGTTGAATATTTTAATTTTCAAATATTTAGTTTTTTGGGCATTTTCCAATTATGAACATGAAATATTTAGACATATGTATTGTTAAATATATTATTTTTAAAGCGTTTTGAAGCACGTTTTTTGCAATAAGATCTTTTTAGTAAATCTCTGCTGTGCAAGAAAGTGTTTTGACAGCATGTGGACCATGGTGAACAAAAAGAAAAAATGCTATCAGCCGGACAAACAACTTCACCTTATGTAATTTCACCATGGTTGGCAACAAGCAACAAATGTTTTCAATTAATTTTATTTATTTATTTTTTTTCCTTTAAGTTTTTCATTTTCGTTTATTTATTTACATTTTAAACAACATTTTTAGCACATGAGAAACAAGGAATTATTTTTTATAAATTTTTAATTTTTAATTACAAAAATATTTGCTTGAATTACAAACATCCACAAAAGATATGCGTATACCCACCCACGTACGTACTTTTATCTTTTTTATTTACAACAAATTATTGAATTTTTATTAATTTTTTTGTTTAATGGCAAATATTTATACAAAATAATAGACTTTTTTTCATAACAATTTTTATTAAATATTTTTTTTTTATTTTTTTTAGATTCTAAGAAAATTTAAAGAAAAAAAATGTTAAAATTCACTTCGTTACTAATTACTTAACACGTGTGCCATTTTCGGGACACGCAAAGCCCTTTAGCACCGAGCAAAAGCACGGTAATTAGTTAAGTAAGAATCTTTCAAAAGCAAGCAAAAATATATTTTTATAGAAAATTAGCTAAAACCCTGCGTGCCTCACTATCCTCATTTTAGTTATTATCCTAAATGTTATTTTAGTTACATCACTGGGGTTCTCAGCCAGTTTTGTCACTGTAGCTGATCATTAATGCATGGATTTTTTTTTTTTTTTTTTTTGTATTTGACTGAATAAACACATTGTCAGGGGTTCTCAGCCAGTTTTGTCACTGTACTTGATCATTAATGTATGAAATAAAATTTTTTTTTTTCAAATTTTTTCCATGTATTTTGCTTAAAAGACACAGTGTCAGCGGTTCCCATCCAGTTTTGTTTAAGTACTATTTATAAATGTATAGAACTATTATGTTTTTTTTAATTTTTTTCCATGTACAGGACTAATGTGTTTTTTTTTGAATTTTTTTCCGTGTATCGAATTAATATGTGGTCTTGTCTTTTTGTATTTTTCAGTGTATTTGACTGAATAAGCACGTTTTCAGGGGTTCTCAGCCAATTTCGTCACTGTACCTTTTTACCACCTTTTTTCCCTTCCAGTCAAATTCCAAACATTTGCGGTAGTCTATAGTTCCTTCCAAAAAGACACCGTATAGAGTCTTCAAATATTGATTCACATATTTATTTATGTAAAGGGTGTCCAAAATTGAGGTATCATTTTGATTTTGCTGCCATTTATTTTCTACTTTAAATTTTTATTCTAAATTTTAATTTTCGGATTTTAAATATATTCTGGTTAGTTAATATCAAACACCAGACGAAGGAACAACGTGTTTTTATTATTAAAACATATTTTCAAAAAATGTCAAAAGTTTTCAAGATGTAATTAGAAAAAGAACAAAATGGTTGAGAAATTTGAAGAAACTGGATCCGTTTAAGATAACAGAAACCGAATTTATCAACGTAGTGGTCGTTCTACCGAGAATGGAAATGCGTTTGGGAGATGATCCGCAGCCTTTTGTTGCAGAATATTTATGATTTAGACTTAGAGAATATGTGGTTTCAACAGAATGGTGCCACTTGTCACACACCAAGATAGAAAATGGATCTTTTGAAAGAAAAGTTCGAATATCGCATTATTTCTCGTAGAGAAGGAGTAAATTGGCTACCAAGATCGTGCGATTTGACACCTTCTGATTTTTTATGGGGTTTTTTTTAAATCGAAAGTGTACAGCAATAATCCAACAACAGTTCAGGAGTTTAAAGCCAACTTTATCCAACATTATTGTGATTGATAATTTTGGTAAACGATTGGGAGACTGCCGAGCCAGTAGGAGGGAGTCACTTGACCGACATAATTTGTCATTAATTTGTAATAAACTGCAACAAAAATATTTTTAATATTTGAAAAAAAGGCTTTTAATTAAAATTAAAATTATACCTCAATTTTGGACACCCTTTATATAAGATACATATGTATATAGATAGCATTTAACCAGTATGCTTTTTGGAATACCCGCTTTTTGGCTAATGTGGATAGATAACACTGCTCTAATTACTGCCGTTCTCCACATACACAGAATTCAATATTTTATATGCATGGAAGGCACACACCCCCTTATTTATTTCACCAAGTTACTGACTGATAATGTGTATTGAACACGACTTTGTTTGAAGCTTCTACCATTTCCGTTGTCAAGATATACAAAAATCAATATCTACTTTGTATAGGAGCTACCACGCCTATTTGCTTAAATTTGCCCACTTTTTGTCTAATGATTTGTATCGGTCATGAAGCTATTTGTACCAAATACTGAAACTTTAGCTTTATGACAGTTAGGCCATCTATTGGAAATTTATTTCCAAACCAAAGGCAGTTGGTCGGAAATTCCACGAAAATGTATAAAATTTGGTAGCAGAAAACGACCAACAATGCCCGGTATACGCAAGTTTATTGCTAAAGTTCATGAAACTGGTTTCATTGTTGATGCGCCAAGACGTAAGCGCGCTCGTACAGTGCGTACACCCGAAAAAATCGAAGTTGTGGCTGAGAGTATGCGTGAGAAATCATCAACACCAACTCGTCTTCGTTCAGTTTACGTCGTATTTTGCGAAAAGATCTCGGTATGACGCCTTTCAAAGTTCAATTGGTTTTATTTTCACTTCGCTAGATGAGCCATCTTGGTGGGTACGTTAATAAGCAAAATTACCCTATTTGGGGTTCAGAAAACCCAAACGTGGCCTTACAGAAGCCAATGCACCCATTACGAGTGACTGGCTTGGTGCGGCTTGTGGAGCGGAAACATCATCCTTTGAAAATGAGGACAGCGCAATCGAGACACCTATAGCACCATGATAACCGTTTTTTTTTTTTTGTGGCCGATTTTCATGGTATTTATGTGAACAATGATGTGGTTTCAACAGGATGCCAACTTGCCACAAATCTCATGTCACAATCGTTATATTGCGTCAAATGTTTGATGGCCATTTAATTAGCCGAAATGGTGATGTCAGTTGGCAGCCAAGAAGCTGCGTTTTGACACCAAATTCAGAAGTTTTTGCTTAAACCGCTTTCAAATTACACAGATATCAATATTTTGATTGTGTGGGAGGTACCATGTCCACTTGTCCAAATCCACTCACTTTTCGATTGATGATTTGCATTGGCCACGAAGTCACTCTTTCAAAAGCAAACAAAAATATATCTTTATAGAAAATTAGCTAAAACCCTGCGTGCCTCGCTATCCTCATTTTAATTATTATCCTAAATGTTATTTTAGTTACATCACTGGGGTTCTCAGCCAGTTTTGTCACTGTACCTGATCATAAATACATGGATTTTTTTTTGTATTTGACTGAATAAACACATTGTCAGGGGTTCTCAGCCAGTTTTGTCACTGTACTTGATCATTAATGTATGAAATAAAATTTTTTTTTTCAAATTTTTTCCATGTATTTTGCTTAAAAGACACAGTGTCAGCGGTTCCCATCCAGTTTTGTTTAAGTACTATTTATAAATGTATAGAACTATTATGTTTTTTTAATTTTTTTCCATGTACAGAACTAATGTGTTTTTCTTTTGAATTTTTTTCCGTGTATCGAACTAATATGTGGTCTTGTCTTTTTGTATTTTTCAGTGTATTTGACTGAATAAGCACGTTTTCAGGGGTTCTCAGCCAATTTCGTCGCTGTACCTTTTTACCACCTTTTTCCCCTTCCAGTCCAATTCCCAACATTTGCGATAGCCTATAGTTCCTTCCAAAAAGACACCGTAGAATATGTCGTTTCGCTGTATAAAGTCCTCAAATATTGATTCACATATTTATTTATGTAAAGGGTGTCCAAAATTGAGGTATCATTTTGATTTTGCTGCCATTTATTTTCTACTTTAAATTTTTATTCTAAATTTTAATTTTCGGATTTTAAATATATTCTGGTTAGTTAATATCAAACACCAGACGAAGGAACAACGTGTTTTTATTATTAAAACATATTTTCAAAAAATGTCAAAAGTTTTCAAGATGTAATTAGAAAAAGAACAAAATGGTTGAGAAATTTGAAGAAACTGGATCCGTTCAAGATAACAGAAACCGAATTTATCAACGTAGTTGTCGTTCTACCAAGAATGGAAATGCGTTTGGGAGATGATCCGCAGCCTTTTGTTGCAGAATATTTATGATTTAGACTTAGAGAATATGTGGTTTCAACAGAATGGTGCCACTTGTCACACACCAAGATAAAAAATGGATCTTTTGAAAGAAAAGTTCGAATATCGCATTATTTCTCGTAGAGAAGGAGTAAATTGGCTACAAAGATCGTGCGATTTGACACCTTCTGATTTTTTTATGGGGTTTTTTTAAATCGAAAGTGTACAGCAATAATCCAACAACAGTTCAGGAGTTTAAAGCCAACATTATCCAACATTATTGTGATTGATAATTTTGGTAAACGATTAGGAGACTGCCGAGCCAGTAGGAGGGAGTCACTTGACCGACCTAATTTGTAATAAACTGCAACAAAAATATTTTTTATATTTAAAAAAAAAAGTCTTTTTATTAAAATTAAAATTATACCTCAATTTTGGACACCCTTTTTATAAGATACATATGTATATAGATAGCATTTATCCAGTATGCTTTTTGGAATACCCGCTTTTTGGCTAATGTGGATAGATAACACTGCTCTAATTACTGCCTTTCTCCACATACACAGAATTCAATATTTTGTATGCATAGAAGGCACACACCCACTTATTTATTTCACCAAGTTACTGACTGATAATGTGTATTGAACACGACTTTGTTTGAAGCTTCTACCATTTCCGTTGTCAAGATATACAAAAATCAATATCTACTTTGTATGGGAGCTACCACGCCTATTTGCTTAAATTCGCCCACTTTTTGCCTAATGATTTGTATCGGTCATGAAGCTATTTGTACCAAATACTGAAACTTTATCTTTATGTCGGTTGGGCCATCTATCGATTTAAATTTGAACCAACGGCTGTTTCAAATCTGGCAATACTTATATCATTCTATTCTGGCACAAAATTCAGTATATTTGCTCCTCTCAACGAAATGAATCGATTTACGTTTGAGCAACGTTGAGATTTATTGGAAATTTATTTCCAAACCAAAGACAGTTGGTTGAAAATTGCACGTAAATGTTGTATAAAATTTGGTAGCAGAAAAGGACCAACAATGCTTGGTATACGCAAGTTTATTGCTAAAGTTCATGAAACTGGTTTCATTGTTGATGCGCCAAGACGTAAGCGTGCTCGTACAGTGCGTACACCCGAAAATATCGAAGTTGTGGTTGAGAGTATGCGTGAGAATCCATCAACACCAACTCGTCATCGTTAAGTTTACGTCGTGTTTTGCGAAAAGATCTCGGTATGACGCCTTTCAAAGTTCAATTGGTTTTATTTTCACTTCGCTAGTTGAGACAACGAGAAACTGTACGATGATGTCGATGAAGCTCATTTCCATCTTGGTGGGTACGTTAATAAGGAAAATTACCGTATTTGGGTTTCAGAAAACCCAAACGTTGCCTTACAGAAGCCAATGCGCCTATTACGAGTGACTGGCTTGGTGCGGCTTGTGGAGCGGAAACATCATCCTTTGAAAATAAGGACAGCACAATTGAGACACCTATAGCACCATGATAACCGCTTTTTTGTGCCCGATCTTCATGGTATTTATGTGAACAATGATGTGGTTTCAACAGGATGCCAACTTGCCACAAATCTCATGTCATAATCGTTATATTGCGTCAAATGTTTGATGGCCGTTTAATTAGCCGAAATGGTGATGTCAGTTGGCAGCCAAGAAGCTGCGTTTTGACACCAAATTCAGAAGTTTTTGTTTAAACCGCTTTCAAATTACACAGATATCAATATTTAGATTGTGTGGGAGGTACCATGTCCACTTGTCCAAATCCACTCACTTTTCGATTGATGATTTGCATTGGCCGCGAAGTCACTTAGACCACATAGTTTTTTTTCACGTAAAAAATTCACACTCTTTTCCAACTAACGAGGTTTTCTACTCTTAATGGCTGCCGAAAACAAACCAATAGACCTAAGCTTGATCAAAGTTCGATAGCAATCTAATAAAAGTGACTTGGACAGGAGGAGGAAATTCTATGAATGTTAGAAGCGATTTATGAAGAAACTGTTCATTAGGAATAACAGAACGGCCTGTAGGTTACGTACGCCTTCAAGAAACAGACCATTATAAGGTTCTCGAATAGTTCAAAGACCGCAAGTAGTTTAGGAGCCGGGATATTTAAGAAATACACGCTATAGATAGATAGCCATACTATCTAATGATCAGGCAGCCATCCGAACACTTAGCTCAAATGAAATTGACTTAAAGCTAGTGCGGGATTGTCTGAGTAAATTAAAATGACTGGGAAGACATTTTAAGGTGAGCTTCTTCTGGATTCCGGTTCATGTGGATTTTCTAGGTAATATACAGATGAGCTGGACCAAGAAGGGAGCTTCCATTTCACTAGTGCGGCTAGTACCGTTTTGTAGATTGGGAAGAGGGATCTGGAAGAACCTGCTTAGCGGAAGGGAAAAGAACGAGAAGCGTTTACTCTTCTTATGCAGAATAGGCTTGAAGCAATCCAAACTTTTGCTAAGCAACTTCGGTAGGAGTCTTGTACCAATTTACCTTAAAATAGCTTAAACAGCCTTAAAATGATACCGGCTTTCTAACCGATAACATGTGAATGGAATATGAACATTTTTAATCCAGTGCGCACATCGTGATTGTTTAGACAGAAAGTGGAGTGCTACTGGCACCAACCGATATTCTTAAATACGTTAGGGCATCCGGTTTGGAAAGGATATTACGGGGAAGCCCTATTCTAGTCGGGGCAGTACAATAGACGAATGGGACGCAGTACCACAATGCCTTTTTACGATAATAATAATAATAATAATCTAGTAAAAGTTAACCATTAATGGGAGACGAATTTCATTGAACGTTGTAATGCAATGTAATGAAAGTGATAAGTTTGTACCGAAAACATCGTTTCTTCCAGCGTCGATTTATTGTGCTTCCCCTTGTCATTTACGGGCTTAATACGTCAATGAACCAGACAAGCTCTCTCAATGGGAGTGCCAGCAAGTCCTGCTTACCCAGCGTATATTCATGTAGTAGCCCGTATCTCCGGTATTCCAGTGCCACACATTTAGAAATCAAACTCCGCCCACTCTGCACTGAAGCTCAGAAACTGTTGACCATTACCCCTACTCCTCTTTAAAGAGACTTGTATGGGAATAATATAAGTAAATGGGTTATTTAACCGCTTTCGTGGCTTATTGACGTAGACAAGTGAGTTTTCATAACCCTAAGAATAATAATCCAATGGGGTGAAGTCTTATGATCTTGGTGGCAAATTAATTGGACCATTACGTGAAATTACTCTTTTATCAAAAATTACTTGGAGTAAATCAATTGAAGCGCTCACCGTAAGGCATGTGGCTCCGTCCTGTTGCAACCACATATCAGCCAGATTAATGCCAGTTATTTTAGATACAAAAAATATCTAATCATGTACCAATATCGTTCATAATCGTTTTTGAAGACAATTTTGAATGAAAATCCAATATCAATATCAGTTTGTGCTTCAGTCTATTCGCCATTCGTGTATAAGTTGAAATTGAAAGCGTTTAATCCAAGATCCGTTCGAAAAATCTTGCATAAAGTGGGAGGACACAACCCCGGTTGCTGAAAAAGGCGAGTGTGTGCTTCCCTTCAGTGCACACTATTCGGCGTCTTAAGAGATGCACATTTTTAATAAGAGTAAACGTGGTCCGAAAACAATCTATTGTTATTGGAATTAGCCGCTCTGAAGGACGATTATGTACGCCATAAAATGGCGTTATCATTATTTTGATAAAAAAAAAAATTTCAAAAATTTTCAAACGTTGGTGTTAATCTATCCATAATGAAATTTCAAAACAAACTAAACAAAAAGCAATTATCAGCTGTTAAATCGGTTGTCAAATAAAACAGCGTTGCCAACTTAAAATTATGAACCTCTAAAAAAACACCCGAGACATACATTTGTATGTACATACATTACAATTGAACGATGTTGAAAGGCGTTAATTAGTTCACAATTGTTTTTCTTTTGATTTTTTTATGGAAATCAAATCACTTGAGATTTTTGAATTTTGAAATAGTATTTTAATTTAAATAGTTTTACCAATAGGTTTTTATCTTAAGTATTATTTCATTAAAGGAAACGATAACTTGCCTTCAACAGTTTAAATATTTTTCATTATTTGTGTTTTAATATGTATTGATATTATAAATCGAATTTAATAAACTCTTAAAAGAATTTAATTGATTTTTCCGTTTTCAATTTTTTTTATAATTTTATTTAATGGATTTAATTTTTTTAGCACATTTTTTAGCACATTTAATAAACACTTTTAATAAACACCTCTTTCACACTTCAATTTATTTTTGTTAATTTTTAATTTATTTCGAAACAATTGAAAACTCAACATTTGCACCCAAAAAAGGAAAAAATTAAAGTTTCTTTTTGAATTTTTTTCAAAATTTTTCAAAAATATATTTTTTCAAATGTGTTTTATCAAATGTTTTTTTTAATTTGCAACACGGGAACTCAACAAGTTTAAAATTTCAACAAAAAAATTTTTCAAATATTTTAAAAGTCCAAATCCATTAGAGTTTCTACAGCATTTTTTACGAATTTTCAAGTTAAGAGTTAATTTCAGAATTTTTCAATACTTTTAACCGTCGAACCCTTCACACGCGTTACTAATTAAAGACTGAATGTTTGCCAAAATATTACGCTGAAAAAAAAACGGACAAAATAATTCCGTTAAATGCTTGGTTTAATTGTTTCTAACGGCATGCGAAGAAATAAACGAAGTTGGCAGTCGTGTTTGTAAACAAAAAAATTCTCTTAAATTTGCTCTTTTTTTAGGTGCGCATGTCCACAATTTTGAAAATATTTTTATGAATGAAAACAAGAATTTGTATAGTAAGCGAGTACATTTTGGTTCTAAAGTTTACATTCAACAAGTGTTTGCCTTTTTATACAATCTTTAGATTTTTCTTTACACCCTACTCTGCCTTTCAAATACTAAAATATGCGAGGGCAGTTCTTTTATTATTATTCTTTTTCTCCGTCACTCCTCTAAGAAGCACATGGGCTTTCTACAAAGTATCCATTGTCTTGTTTTAGCTCCATTAAATTACTGTAGCTCGCCTCAATATGATTGTGTAGTGATGAAAATCCTTGCTAAGTAGTGGTGGTGATCCTTACTTAACATCGCAATTTTTTTCCCAGTATGTCTTGTCTTCTCCTGTTCATTCGTCTTATGTTATTCCGCTCATCAGAAGTAAGTTGAAAAGGTCTAGGGGCTTATTTTAAATGGATTTCTCTGGAGGAAGGTTGAAGTCTTAGTTGAAGTTTATTGAACACTAGAAACCGCAAATGCATTTGTTTGTCATGTCCTCTGCAGGGGTTTCGAACCACGCCAAATTAACCATTTTAAACACAAACAAATTTTTGTTTGCGCCAAAAGAAGTGTGAATGTACTTAACCGCATCATAGAGGAATTCCCCGCTGTCCCCTCTGTGTAGGACCCATACTTACTAAACTGCCCACTTCATGTACAAACTTCCGAACTATTGTAATATGACTTCGGAACGGAAGTTTCTTTACTCCAATTGCAGCTCTTCAGTATTCTTTTACGCATCCGGATTGCTCAACAAACGATTTTTCTGGCACTTCAGACATCTGCTCTCGCCAATATTTCACTTCTTAAGTCTCAGATCATATTCAGTATACATCATATTCCAGTTTCCTTCGTTGTTTTGGAACCTCTCGCACCAGTTGTTGATGGTGCATAAGCTAATCGTGGCCTCAAGGCTGGCTCTTTTTAAACCACAGCTCTCACACTGAAAGACAGTGTGTTCCACATCGTCTATTCGACGATTCCATCCGCATACAGATATTTCCAGAAATAACCGTGCACGAAAAGCAGCTGGGTTAAGTAATAATTTTTTTCTGCGTCACTCCTCACTAAATGGCTATGTAAATGACTAATTTACTGTAGCTTGCCTCCATATGATTGTGTGTAGTGGTCAAGATCCTTACTAAGTGATGGTGCTGATCCTTACTTAGCACTGTCATTTTTTCCCAGTAGGTGGCGTTTTCTCCTGATCATTCTTCGTCAGATATAAGATGGAAGATCAGGTGAGTTTCTTTAGATGGATTTGTGTGGAGGAGAGTTGGAGTCTCCTTATTAAATACTCGAAAACGTAATTAAATTTGTTTGTCATTTCTTCTGCTGGGATTTGAACCTAGACCTTTTGTGCTGTATGGCTATGCTTCAACCACTACATCGCGCCACCTCCATAAGTGATAATTAGCTTCGTCAAATTTCCTCTCGAACCATTGTAGAATGTCTAAGAAGAGTTTCGCCGTCTACTTAGCTCTAGGTGCAGCATTCCATTCCTGTTGCCACTGTTGGAAAATTAGCCTTCTTTCGTCGTCTAAGATTACTCCTTGGCCGTAAGCATTATTTGCCCTCCACAGTCCTTTCAGCTCTTTGATCTGTAAGTCTAAGGTTATTACACCACTGCAGATTCAGAAACAGTCCTAAGCTGTGATGCTGCCTTAAGAGCAGCGATTTGCTGCACCGGCGAGAAAGATTTTCTTTTACAGTTTGCCTTTAACGCTTTTTCCCAGGTTTCATTACTGTACAGCATGATGGATATATAGGTATAGGTATAGGTCCACTCAGGTTGGCCATTAATTTACAGAGTAAATCTGTCAGTTTAGAAGCCTTCGTTGTATTTGCAACCGAGAGGAAATAATGGAAAAATCGCAGGAAGCACTGATAGACATACCGAAAACCGAATATAAAAAACGCTTTGAGGATTGGATCAAGCGCTGGCATAAGTGTATTGCAGTCGATGGGGGTTACTTTGAAGGGGACAATATTATTTCTAATTTTCTGAATAAGTTCCGGAAACTTTTTGATATTCGAACATTAAGGTCATAAAATGTTCTATCCAAAGAAGCCCGTCTCATTGCTACTTAAAAAATATATTTCTTTGTTTTATTATGATTTTAACTTATGTAACTGTAAAAAAAAAAAAAACACCCGATAGTTTTGGGCTAACAAAAAACATAATTTCTTTAGACAAGGTTGACTTTCTTATTTGACGCTTATTTCAACAATCAATAGCTATTTTAAGGCAATTTTCAAGTGTTCGACCAAATAAAACAATGTCACAGCAAATCCTAATGACAGTACTTTTACGTGTAACAGTTTCAAGAAGAGGCTGCTAAGAACGCTCAGAATGCAATCTAGTCTAAAGCGATGTAAGTTATAGGCAAATGTGATAATAACTTGTAACACCGAATATAGGGATCCCATAAGCACGTGCAATAAAATTTGTTTTTCTGTAAACAATGTAAAACAAAAGAGTTTAAGAAATTCTCTCTTAATTTTCTGAAAACCATAGGACGCGTGCTTGAGTTTGAAATATTTTTATGAATGAAATGCTTAAATTGTTAAAAACGATTTAGTTACGATGGAGTCAACGAAACAAAATATTGAATAAATCAACAAGTAAGGCAGTGTGCAAGGATTAACAAGCAACTACTGCTAGACCCTATTTATGTAAATGAAAACAAAAACTGACAGAACGAAGGAATATAAACGAGAATTATTTGACCGAAATTAAATGGTTGCTAAGCATCTTTAATACAAACTACATACATACATACATACATACATACATAAAGGGTCCGCTATAAAAAAAAACTACTGAATATTTTCTCAAATTTCTTTTTATATTTGAAAGTACAATCCTTTCGGTTAATAATGGAAAAAAATTTCATTCAAATGGCTGCCTCGGCTGGCCATGCAGTAGCCTACACGATCGGTCCAATTTTTAAGCACATTATCGATTGTGTGCAGCTGTATTTCACGAATATTAACCTTTAAAGCGTCAATTGTCTCTGGCTTGTTGGCGTAACACTTATATTTGACGGCAACCCACAAATAATAGTCCAACAGTGTCAAATCGCAGCTCCGAGGTGGCCAAACGACATCAGCTCTGCGGCTGATAATGCGATCTTCAAAAACAGGGTGCAAAACATCGAGTGAAGCTTCGGCTGTGTGGTACATAGTGCCGTCCTGTTGAACTAAATGCACTAAATGTACAATCCTTCCGGTTAATAATGGAAAATAATTTCAGTGAAATGGCTGCCTCGGCTGGCCATACAGTAGCCTACACGACCGGTCCAATTTTTAAGGACATTATCGATTGTGTGCAGCTGTATTTCACCAATGGCTTCACAAATATTGTCCTTTAAAGCGTCAATTGTCTCTGGCTTGTTGGCGTAACACTTATCTTTGACGGCACCCCACAAATAATAGTCCAACGCTGTCAAATCGCAGCTCTGAGGTGGCCAAACGACATCAGCTCTTCAGCTGATAATGCGATCATCAAAAACAGGGCACAAAACATCGAGTGTAGCTTCGGCTGTGTGGCACGTAGCGCCGTCCTGTTGAAACCAAATGTTGCTAATATCCTCCTCTTCAATTTTTGTCAACAAAAATTCGTTCAACATGGCCCGATAACGATCGCCGTTGACTGTAACGGCCACTCCTTGCTCATTTTCGAAGAAAAATGGCCCAATTATGCCTCTGGACTAAAATCCGCACCAAACAGTGGCTCGCCTTGGGTCTATCGGCTTTTCAATGTATGCGTGGGAGTTTTCTGTGCCCCAAATGCGACAATTTTGCTTGTTTACATACTCGCCAAGATCAAAATGAGCTTCATCTGAAAAGATGATTTTTTTTGGCAAAATCGGCATCTTCTGTAAGTCGATCGCACGCAATATTTCCCAGCGTTGTTCAAGCGTATACACAACCATATTCGTTCAGGATAAAACTAATTATCTGTCAAATCAGACATGAGTTAAGTGTTATCATTCACGAAATAAGCACTAGTTGAAAAAAAAACGTTAGATGGCGGACCCTTTATAAAAGTGTAAATTATCTTTATAAGCAATGTATCTCAAAGTCGTTGTATGTATATTAAAAACAAAAAAAATTTAATGAAATTTGTTTTCTCACATAATTTTATTCATAAATCCATCACTTTTCCAGTAATTTTTTCCACAAAAAAAAAACATTTTATTTAAAATGTTTCAAACAATATACAGTTTTTTTTCTCTTTTTGTATATCACACAGATTGATGGGTCCATTATTTTAGTTGTTTTTTTTTTGTTTTTTTTTTTCTTCAATATTTATATTTATTTGTGTTAAAGTTCTTGAATTAAAACTATAAATTATTGTTTGTTTTTCAATGTGTTTTATAACAAATAGAAAATAGAAATTGTTAACATTTTTTTTTAAGATTAAAAAAATATTAATCAAGTTTTATAATTATTAAAATTGAACTCTACCATTGCACAGTGGTGTAACTGCCATACTTCAAAAATTGGATGGGCCATTTAAAAGTTGAAATTTAAAAATGCAATAAAATAAAAACGATTTGAAATTTTGCCAAATTTATTTTGTTGTTGTAAAGTACAATTGTTCCGGTTAGAAATGAAATAAAGCGTGTTTTTTATAGAGGTATAGAACTTTAAGTTGTCATTACTTTTCAAGATGGCGACCGATTTAACAGCTGTCAGGTGATTTATTCTCAGTTTGGTTTGGCAATTCATCATGCGTAGACTCACGCCTGAACAACGCTTGCAAATAGTGCAATTTTCATTTTTCATAAGTGAATTTTTTTTCAATTTTCAATTTTCATTAGCGAATTTTGTTTAGAGATGAAGCGCACTTCTGGTTGAATGGCTACGTCAACAAACAAAACTGCCGTATTTGGAGTGAAGGTAATCCTCAAGTGTATATAGAAATACCGTTACATCCAGAAAAACCGACTGTTTGGTGCGCTTTATGGGCTGGTGGAATCATTGGTCCGTACTTTTTCAAAAACGATGGTGGCCAGAACGTTACAGTCGATGGTGATCGGTATAGAGCCACGATTACTAACTTTTTCATTCCTGAATTGAATAACCATGATATCCAGGAGATGTGGTTTCGACAAGTCGGCGCAACATGTCACACAGCTCGTGCCACAATAGATTTATTGAAAGACACGTTTGGTAACCGCCTAATTTCACGTTTTGAACCTGTGAATTGGTCTCCAAATTCTTGTGATTCAACACCGCTAGACTACTTTCTGTGGGGCTATGTAAAGCCATTGGTTTATGCGGTAAAGCCACCAACACTTGACAATTTGGAAGACAACATTCGCCGTGTTATTGCCGATATACGGCCACAAATGTTGGAAAAAGTCATCGAAAATTGGACGTCCAGATTGGACTACATCCGCGCCAGCTGTGGCGGTCATATGCCAGATATCATATTTAAAATGTAATGCCACAAGATTATCTTTCGGATAAACAAAATTCATGTCAATCGAATAATCGTTGTTTTATTGCAACTTAAAGTTCTATACCTCTATAAAAAACACACCTTATTATTGCATTCATCTGGCTACCGCGGCTGGCCTCAGAGTACCTCATTCGACCATAAGACCAATTTACGAGAACTTTTTCTAGTGTATGGGGTCGAACCACAACAAAGACAACACGAATGTTGGCCTTCAAATACTCAAGTGTCTTTGGTTGGCCCCACAGTGTTAAATCGCAGCTTCTTAGCGGCAAATTGATATCATCATTTCGTCAATTTAAAAGGCCATCAAACGTTTGACACAATACATCGATTATGGCAAGAAATGTGTGCCAAGTTGCACCATCCCGTTGAAACCAAACATCTTTCACAACAATACTATGAAGGGCGGGCACAAAAATCGGTTATCATGGTGCGACAGGTGTCTCCATTCACCGTAATATGTGCGCCGTCCTAATTTTCAAAGTAATATTATGCCAATGGTGCCTCCTAGGGAGATCGGACGGTTATTATTCAACCGGTTTTAACTGATTTTCTTGGCTTTGTCGAATATGGTTTTTTCAAAATCTTCATTTTTCAAATACTGAATAAACCGATTGATTTAACACGAATAACCGGTTAATTAAAATAAAAGTAATTTTTACACGTTTGTATATGTTTCTATTGTAAATATGCTCATTGCTTAACTATTTGTATAAATTTAATTATTATTTTTATATAAGGTGTGCTTCAAAATGATACAGTCACCTTAATATTTAAAATGTTATGTACGATCACCTTATTCAAAAAAGTTCTACGTTCAAATAAGTGAATAATAAGCCGGTTTTGCTTTTAGAGATGGACCATTATATTGTGTTTATTTAAATTTATGTAAATAAGTGCAAAATTCAATGCGTCAAAATGATAAGGTCAGTGATTAATAAGCAATTAATCCAATCAGAAGGTATCACAATTGTTATTTTATGGGTATGGGTCGCGGGAAACCTTTGCCACCTTATGAACAAGGACAAATTGTGGCATTTTATGAGCAGGGATTGAGCATGCGTGGAATGGCAAAAAAACTGAGACGATCTTTGTGTACCGTGCAAAACTTTCTCAAAAATAGAGAAAATTATGGAAAATTAGAAAGCACAGGTCGCCCAAAGGTCCTGACTGCCGTGAAACTCAACTAATTTCACGAAAGGCCTCGAATTCCATGAAAAGTGCAGTAACAATATAAAAAGAATTTAAATTACGAGCTTCAAAAAGCATAATTCTAAGAGTTATAAGAGCCCAGCTGAACCTTATTCGAGCAAAATTAAAAAAAAAAAATTCTCTGTCTGACTAAGCAGCATAAGGTTAAGCGTAAGGAGTTTGCGAAAAATAACATGTCATCTAATTGGCATCAGGTAAACATTTTTTTAAAAAGGTTATAAGATATTCCATACAATTTTGGGTTTATAGGTAATTTTTTCTGATGAGAAAAAGTTTAACCTCGATAGACCAAATGGTTTTAATTGCTATTGGCGAGAGCCTAACGGAATTTCGGCGGAACTCTACTTTCCTTCCACTCGAATGGATAGTTTAGAGTACTAGGGCATTCTGTCTGAACGTTTGCTGGCTTAGTTGGCCCATAATGCTGACAAAACTTTCACCTTTCAGCAAGATAACGCAGCAAGTCGATGAGACAATGGTTTGAGGAGCACAATATTAAAGTAATTGATAGGCCAGCACGTTCCCCCGACTTAAAGCCCATCGAAAATTTGTGGGACAACAAACAGTACCGGACGAAAACAGATGTCCTGTTCACGGAATATCGAAGCTTGGACAAAAGATGAATTAGAAGTGGCAATCTGCAACAACTGGCGCGAAATCTGCTCCAACGTTCTGGACAAAGGTTTCCCGCGTCCCATACCGCGCAGATATTATTTAAATTATAAATTATTACAACAAAAAATAACAACTGTGATACCTTCTGATTCTAGATTAATTGCTTATTAATCACTGACCTTATCATTTTGACGCATTGAATTTTGCACTTATTTACATATATTTAAATAAACATAATATAACGGTACATCTCTGAGAGCAAAACCGGCTTATTATTCACTTATTTGAACGTAGAATTTTTTTTAATAAGGTGACCATACATAACATTTTATAGTTTGGATGAATTAAGCAAATATTAAGGTGACCTTATCATTTTGAAGCACAACTTATATGACAACCTTCAACATCACACAAAGAACGTGAAAACCAAAGTAGATCGATAAAGATATGCACACTTGTGCAACAAAACCTTTTTGTCATCTTCTGCAAATAAATGGAGAATTATTAACTAGACCCATTAAAAGTGACCTACAAATGCCGATATATTAGTTAGTGAAGTTTTTCACAGCGTAAATAGCTATAAGAAGTCGCTAGTAATGTTGTGTGGTGATTATTATTAATTCCCATAACATTCCATGAAGGAACATGGGGACTTCTCTCAGTCAATGAGCTGCACCCGATTCTATTTTTAAACTCATTGAAAGGGACCTACAGTTTAACGCCGGCTCGGATCGGTAAATGCATTTAGAGAAGTTTTTAATAGTATTTATACTCATAACCAGTTACTAGCTAATGTTATGAGGTGATACCGCTGTCGAAAAACTCTTTTCTTTTCTTTAAGATGGTCTTGGTCTGGTATTGAACCGACGACCTTCTGGTTGGTGGGCGGGTCTCTTACCTACCATACCACACTGGCACGTTGTGTGGTGATATCGCTGTTGAAAGTTGTCATATTACATGTGGCCTGGAATTGAACCGACGACTTCTTGGTTGAAAGGTGAATGTCTTACCTAACATACCACATTGATACACACACTATTAAATACGTGGTGCTTGAATTTACATAAAGTGCTGTCCGAAACTTAAGCAACTTTTCTTGTCGAAGCAATTTAGGACTCGTATATTACAAATAGATTTATTCAAAGTAAAATATTTAATTCTTGTACCCTTGGGTACCTAAATTATAACTATACTATATATATATGTATAATAACAAACATTTATGAATCGATTATCGATGGCAACAGAACTGCAGTTGCATTGCCAAACGACAACTGGAAATTTGTAGTTGCCTAAATAGCAATTGGATTACTAAATTTTTAGTTGCCAATAGCCATACGTAATGCAATTTCCGGCAACTGGCAACTGGCAACTGGCAACTCAACTAAAGTTCTGTTGCCATCCATAATCGACCCATTAATTCCATTCTCTACCAAATAATACAACAACGAAAAGGAAATTAGCTTGAGTAGCTATTTGAAACCTTAGCAACTTTCAGTACTTTGTGTAATAAACTTTGTTTTTCATGGCCTCCGCACACCGTTTTGGCATAGTTTTTATGCGACTTGCTGGAATTATCTTTAGTATTGATTGCCACTTTATTTTTAAGATCTGCGTCAGCTTCGGCTTATCTTTAAATCGACGTGGTTCTACTCTGCGCTTCAAGAATTAAGAACAATTTTATTTAAACAAAATAACCGGTTAACCGGTTATTTGAATAGTTATTAACCGAAAACCGGTTTTTTTAAAATCTCTACTTTTCGAATTATTCGAAAACCGATTTTTGAAAAAAGTCGAATAATCCCTAGTGCCTCCGCTCCACAAGTCGCACCAAGCAGTCACTCGTAATGGGTGCATTGACTTCTGTAAGACAACATTTGGGTTTTCTGAGCCCCATACCTCTTTATACGACCTTTGTATTTACGGCATTTCTCTATAAAGGCCTGTCTAAATTATGGAACACTTTCGCTTTACGGCATAAGTTAACTGGTTATACGGCCAAAAATTCCGAGATTCGTCGGTTTTTAAGAAAAAGCAACTCGCTTTACGGTATTTCGATATACGGCCTTCATTTTCGTTACTTATCTAGGCCGTATAAAGAGGTATGAGTATACGGCAATTTTGCTTATTAACGTACCCACCAAGATGAAAATGGACTTCATTCAAAAAGATGATTTTTTTTGGCATAATCGACATCATTGCGTTGTTTTTCGTTGCCTCATTTAGCGAAGCGAAAACGAAGCGGATGCTAATGCGGCTTCAACTCTTAAGCCAATTGAAAATTTTAAGGCGTAGTAACGAGATCTTTTCACAAAAATCGACGTAAACTGGTGCGTGAAATGTTCAATTCTTGAGAACGATGACGGGTTGATATTGGTGGATTCTCACGCACACTCTCAGCCACAGCTTCGATATTTTTGGGTGTACGCACTCTAAGAGCATGCAACGTGCAGAGCAACACTTGCAAATTTTTGAAATTTGTTTAATGGTTTTCTTTTTCAAACTTCAAAATCCAAAGTTTAGTTCTCGGATCAAGTCCATTTATGGTTTAATGGTTAAGTAAATAAGGAAAATTATCGTGTTTGGAGTGAGGATAATCCACAAGATTTAGTCGAAATACTATTACATTCACATAAAATTGCTGCTTGGCACGCTTTATGGGCTGGCAGAGTCATTGGTTCACATATATTCAAAAACGATGATGGTCAGAATGGTGCTGTCAATGGTGAATGGTATCGGAACATGATTAGAACTTATTTCGTGCTTTAATTAGCTGGCATTTATCTAAATTAGCTAACATGTAGTTTCAACAGAACGGAGCCACATGTCACATAGCTCGCGCTATAATTGATTTACTCAAAGAAACTTTAATCATTGTCGTGCGTCATGTTGCCTTCCGTCTTTCTCTCGTCCTCGAACCTTGTGGATTCCATTCGAGCATGATTCTGCATATTTCATTCTGTGGTTTTCTGAAGGTATAGACAATCCAACCCCATTTACGGTTGGCAGCCATGTAGGACACTGGGCGCATTTTACGCCTAAGGAGAAAATTCGTATTACTGATGACGTTTGGCCAGAGATTTTCAAAATTCGTTTTAGGCTTCGGTTAAAAAACGTTTGAAAATTCTGCAAAATAGCATCCGTAGTCAACCATGTCTCACAATAATAAAGCAGCCCAGAGATCACGTTTTATCGTAATATTCCTTACTTTTGTATTTGTTAAGAGAACGCTTGACCTCCATATTTTCTCAAGTTGCGCGAAAGCCATTGTAGCCCTAATTATTCTAGCGTCCATATCAGCACTCGTGCCACCGTCCGATGTAATAATACTGCAAAGGTATCAAAAAGAGTACACAGATTCAACGATGCTGCTTTTTATTTAAAAATCTGTAGAATTGATTGACCCGACACTAATGATCTTTCTTTGCCTCTATGCCAAACCGACAGCAAAAAAATGACGTCGGCGTAATCGAGATATTCAAGCTGCTCCGTAAATATTAATGATAAAACATATGCTGAGTATGTCATCAAAGACCAATAAAAATAATATTGGTGAGAGGATGCATCCCTGAAGAACTCCACAGTTTGTTTCAATTTAATCAGACAGACGACCATTGTGAAGATTTGTACATTTAAAGCCGTTGTAATGGGTTTTCATCGGAGTTATTAGTTTGTGCGGTATCCCAGCATTGTGGACTACACGGACAAAAGATTTTTATTTATTTTTTTGTTCCACTAAAATACGCAGGTATTTATATAATTAATACATGATCTCTGAAGTGTTGTGTTGATGCGACTGAGAAGAATGGATGTTAGAAGACTCTTAAAGGGAATTGGGAACAGTGTAATGCGTCTGTAGTTCTTGCACTGCCAAAGATCACCCTTTTCAGGCTACATTGCCTTAATATTTAGAAGAAAACTGTGACTATAACCTTGTTAGCAAACAAACCAATTTTTGTCTACTTTATCGCATTTTTACACAAAGAAATCTTTGTTTCAATTGTTCACTGGCTGCTGTGGTATTATGTACTGGAACCGTGATTCGTTCACAGTTACTAAGCAGGCACGCATTGTAAGTGTACAACACTAAACACTCTGCAAATGATCTCACGCTTATGGTCTAGAGTGAGCAATAGTTTGGACGTATTTTCACTCTTTGCTCATCTTATAAAATCTAATGGATTTTATTGACTGTTGCTTTTGAACGTTTGGCGTCACTTGTATTGATACGACCAACCCCATAGTAACTTCTTACTTTGTTTTAAACCTTGTGTCCTTAAAGCACCTCACGTCCTTTATTTAAATATTCAAGCAATTTACGCTGTTCTAAACCAATTCAATGTCCAATATTTATTTAAGATGTGACAGTTAATAAAAAAAGTTTGTTTATTGTTTTGATTTCTTTTAAAGAAATATTTACTGTTTCATTTGCAAAGATAAAGGCCAGCTTTTTATCTATAAAATTTTATTATTAATAAGGATGTTAAATATGTAAATCTCTTTCAAAAACTTATCTCAATCTACCCGTCATCATCTACTCCACAGCATTTATGTAAAAACCATTTTTTATTCATGGCCATTCTTCGCAGAAAACTTATAAATTCATTTGATTGGATTTTTGTTTAATTTTTTTTTATTTTTCATTTTTATTTATTTTAAAACAAGATAAGACCCGGCTTGCTTTGCTACCCCCATCTTAATTATTATCTTAAATGTTATCTTCGCTACATTTTCACCCTTCTTCCACATTTTGTTCCATTCCGGTCGGAATCCAAAAGTCTAAGGCGCTCTATAGTTCCTTCCAGAAAGACACTGTAGAATCCGCTGTTTAGCAGTCTACAGCCTTCATATACAATAAACACACACTGACTACAGTTAATTTTTGCATTCTATGAGGATAATTTTCCCACTTAATCCTATTCCGCCCAGATTTCTTCTATTGGTTGTTTTAGACAGTGGTTGGTATAAAATTTTATCGCAATCAGTGTAAGAGTATGGGAAAATTAATATTTGCTTTATATGGGGGGCACATCTTCCCCTGATTATATCTGCCCTACTTTTATTCCAGTAAATTAGTTTCATAGAAAAGTAATTGAAAACAAATTTGAAGACTGTCGGTATAATAATTTTGTAACGGGACGTTACGAAGTATTAACACTTAATAATAAATACAACAACAACACACAGGCAAGCTAGAATAATGACAAGACAGCACACCAACATATAACATAAGCGGACACACATAACAACCTATTAACAATAAATACAACACATAGAACACAATGAGAATATTACCTTTCGTTTATGAACATTGGTTGATTGTAATTCTCATTGTGTTCATATTATTTTTAACATAAAGGATCACAAATTGGGAGTGACAATTTAGAGTTGGTTTGGGTATAAACGACTCTCTTTTTTTATTTGGCAAGACGGGTAGCCTCGGTTACTGTCTGAACGTTTTTATAAATTTATTTTATATATTTATTAACCTCCAATTACAAGGTCTACCGAATTTATTCTACAATTGGATTATAAGCAGTTGACGACAAAGTCTCCCAAACTCATCCTGTCATCATAGAAATAGCTGGTAACAAGGTCTTCCGCATTTATACTCTTGCTATTGTAGTGCATTAACGGAAACGGGTAACAAGGGCGACTCTCTTGCCATCTCAATACATTTAAATTAACCCCTAACTGTAAGGTCTTCCGCATTCATCCTACAATTGGCTTATAACTCGCAAAGTCTTCAATATTAAACCTGCAACCAGTTCCTGTAATCTCGCTAGGTTATAACTACTGCTAACTGTTCCTGTACCTGTAAGCCTGTAGATAACCGTTCCTGCCTAGCTTAATACCGTTCCTGTACCTGTAGGCCTGTCGACTACTGTTTCTGTGGTCCTGCTACCGTGACCTTCGACGACCGTTCCTGTAATTCCTGTGAGCTTGCCAGATAAATTTAAGATAAATATTTCTATGAGACTGCCAGATATAATGCCGCTAAATATTCCTGCGCTCCTGCTAGATTGACTGGCATATGACCCGTATCCTGACCTCCTCAACAACGACGCCAAACCCATTCCTCCTCGAAGCAAGTCTGAGGTAATTAATTTAGCGAGTAAGCGTAGAAAACAAGGGTTTTAATAAAGTTTTGCTTAAATTCTACATACGATAAGAAATAATCGTATTTTACTTACAAAGGACGCAGACCTTTGTTCAAACCCTGGACAAATTGAGTTATGCCCAGCTGGGAAAGAAAACTGCATTACAGTTTTTTAGATATACGATTTCCTTTCTATGGGGTATATAGTACCTCTCCTCCTGTTTATATCCGCCCTATATTTTTTCCAATAAATCAGTTTCATACAAAAGTAATTGGGGCAAAGTTTTATGACTCTGGCTGATATACCACCTCGATCAAAAAGTTCCCGGAATTTAATCAAAATATTAAAAATAATATCGTCCACATCAAAGTAATCCCTATCGACTTTAACATACATATGTTAGCGCTTGATCTAATACTCGAAGCATTTTTTATATTCGGTTTTCGGTATGTCCATCAGTGCTTCCTGCGATTTTTACATTATTTCCTCTTGTCTGCTCCAACGCGTTTCCCGTAATGATTGAACATAAAGAAGTCACAGGGAGCCAAATCAGGTGAATTCGGTGGCTGTTGAATTAAAAAAAAAAAATAAAATTCGTTTAATGATGGCACTGTGTCACGGTGCGTTATCATTGTGCAAAATTCACTAGTTTTCTGCCTACAATTCTGGTCTCCTTCGACAAATTGCTTCACGCAAAGGCCTCATAATGCCCAAATAATACTCTTTGTTTACTGTCCGGCCTTCTGGCATTCTTTACTGTCCGTTGTAATCCATGAAAACCGTAATGACTGAAAACGACGTGGTTTTTTGGTCTCGGCTCGCACATAGAGATAAATGTACTCTCGGCTACGTAGCTTTTGCAAATGTTGCTCTTTCTCCAACTCTATTTCTAATATTTCTTAACGACTTTCTTTTCCTCACTTCCAATCCTATTTACTCTTTTGCAGATGACAACAACATTTGTCAATAATATTCTTTTGATCATAGGCCGAGCCTTTAGTAGATTGGGGCGAGAAGGCTGAATATGAACGATACGCTTACAAGCGACCTAGCGAAAATCTCTCAGTGGGGTCGCGTGAACTGGGTGGTCCTTAATGCGCGCAAAACCCAATTTGATTTCTAACACACAGACGTGGTGGTGTGGTATCATCTGTGTCCATGGGTAATGTAGATAATGAGGAATCAGATGCTCTTGATGTTCTGGGCATGAGAATTCACTGTGACGTTCGTTGGAATGATCACATATTTCGAGTGTGTTTTTTTAGACGGTTCAGGTATTACTTCACTACATCTGATCTCCTTAATATTTGCAAGACCTATATCCGATCCATATTGAAATACAACTCTCATGTATGAGGCGGTACTTCAAAGCCTATTTTCAGGAGAGGGCGAGGTTCTTATTAATTACGGTAGGGTAGCCAACTCTATCGATTCATTAGAGCATCGTCGATATGTGGCGTGTGTTTGATTATTCTATGGGCACTATAGCGAAATGTGTTCTGACGAAATTAAGGAACTAATTCCTAGTAATCATATATTCTTACGTAGTACTCGTATTTCTCGTAGAGCTCATCCCTTTGTAGCTGATTGTCCACTGATTCGCACAACGCATTATAGGGAGAATTCGTTCTTTGGTCGCACTGTTCGTTTGTGGAACAATCTGCCTGCGAATGTCTTCCTGCCACTTAAATCGAACGTCCATAGACGCTACTCTATCCATGCTCCTTCCCTCAACCTATTTTCCTACTAACAGCACAATGCATTGCACGAGTAGGGGTTATCCCCTCAGTGCTGGTCTTAAGGGAAAAGAAAGAAAAAATGTCAAGCTATGACGCTAAGATTAAGCGAGAATATCAACAACAGATGTACTAATTTAACAAAAAAAAGAAAACTCAAATTGTAACCATGGGACCGCCAAACGAGGGTTATTCCCGGATCAAGTAGTTCTTTAGATAGGCGATTATTAGTATTTGGTTTATGTGAGGGTGTACCTCTCCCCCTAAACCTAACGAAAAAATGTAGCCTATGTCTCCTTCCAGGCATTCAAGGTGATGCAGTGAAAATTACAATTAAATCGGTTCAGCCGTTTAGCCGTCTAAAGACTTCAAACACACATGCTTATGTATATACACACATATATACATACATACAAACGAACACAGATTGTTTTTTATATAAAAATTTATTTAAATTTATTTTTATCGACAGTCTGTGGCATCATCAAAAAATATTATTTTAACGCCATTACATTTAATTTTTATTTATTTTTCACAAAACAATACCAACAATACCAAAGTAGCTTTAGAGGCGTTAATGCGAGAATTCCAAACGACAACATCAACATCTTTAACAAACAGAAAAACAAATGCAAACAATTGGAACAAAACAGGATTAAATTCGGCAATAGACGACAAACAGACAATAAAAGCAAATTTTTCGGCAATGCCATTGGCAATAAAAGTATTTTTTTTTTCTTTTTCTTCTTCTTCTTAAAAAAACAAAAGTTTCCTTGAGATCTAGACAGACAGATGCAAAGATTGAAAGACAGATAGACTCGAATATTTTTTAATATTTAATCTCTCTATTGTTGTAAATGGTTTATGAAATTTTTTTTATTTTTTAATGACAATTTTCTTATTCCCTGCAACCTTTGGAATTGCAAGGAAATTTTATATAAAAAAATATTAAATGGCCTACATAAGATACCTTTTCTGCCTTTTAAGAATAAAGGATTTATAATCACAAGCAATAATGACAATATTTAATAAAAAATAAATAAAAAAAGTATTTTCACAGTGTTTCAGTTTCTTTGAATAGAATTTCATAAAAAATAAAAATTAAAACAAAAATTGTCTGGCTTTTCATTTCTATGCCATAGACCAACCCAGCAGCTTATTTGAGTGACATCCCTATAACTATGACATTTTCGTCAGTGAATCTGTAACAAGTCAAATGGTGACAATGATACAAACAAACCCGGTGGCGTATTTGAGCGACATTGTCACTATGATTTCTTTTTCATCGATGTATCATCGTCATAATATCATAAATGAAAAATTTCGTTGATGAGTCGTCGCAACAATGACACAATCAAAGAGAGAGAGAAAACTGAAATTAAGCCACATTGTCTGTTATGTATAGACTACATTCTGAAATTTAGTGACATTGTCTATTATGAGTCGACTTCATGCTGAATGATGTACGATTTTGTCTGCTACACCTCTCCGTTAACGAATAAAGCACTAATGATTCCTGATGATATTGTCTTTTAGGACTCACCAATAAACGGACGTCTGCAAGACAACAACAATTCTTGTCATCTATGACAATTTGGATAATTACTTTAAGTCTTAAAAGTCTTGTATGACACCAAAGTAAATTCATCGTCAGTCATCGATGTTTTACTATTTTCAGCGTTTGTCACCATGATTCATTATGACTTTCGCCAGCGGGAAGTTTGCTTTGGGCTTGACTAACATGTGGTTTCAACAAGACGGTGCCACATCGCATACAGCCAGGATTACATGGTAATTAGTGCGAGACCTCTTTTCACAACAAATTATTTCAAGGAATAGTGATGTCGATTGGCCTCCACGGTGGGGATATCTAAAAAGCAAAGTTTATATTGTTACGTTTTTACCCTTTTAAAAACGTGTTGTAGATTGTAGTTAAAATAAAATAAATTTTGTGTTTGGTTTTAATTAAAAATCCATTATTTAACACAGTTATGTGCACCACTGCTTGTAATCTTTTTACAGGCAATAACAATTTTTATTCTTAATAACTCTGTCTGTTTACAACTTTGTAAACAACAACAATTACTCGACAGATCTTTCTTCCTAAAGATCTTCCAAATCGATCGTAGTTATAACTTAGATTCGATCACAACCTTTTCAACCAGAGGTTATCCACACTTAACTCTCTTTAGTAAGTTAGCCTCAACTAAACTGGTTTTTACTACACTACTAGCTTCACGAGTTTACTCTTTATAAACTCTCTTCACACCAATAACACTTTCGCTGAGTTAACTTTACTTAAAAACTGATCGTTGTTCGCATCGATGTGCTTTTCATATGACTGAGTAAACAATACATCTAAAGCTCTCGAACCTCTCGATATTTCTGGTAGATTCCATTTCTTTTAATTTCTTTTTACAAAAGAACTTGTAGCCATGCGTATGTAAACATCTACCTCTTTCAGCTTTTAGTATTTGTTGTTGCTTGTTGATTGTCTGTTACTTGATTTCTTTACTGCCGTGTTAGTTTTATTTACTTTATCTCCGCCAATGTTTGTTGTTGTAGATTTGGTTATATGTAAACAGCACGTATAGTTGTTCTCACAGCTTTTGTTTATTTATTTTAGCAATGTAATAAACGCTGTGGTGTCCAACCTTATTTTCGTAACAATACAAACAAACCAGAAACGCTGGAGCAACTCAAACAAAATGTTCGTGATGAAATTAATGAAATACTGAGTGAAATGTATAAGAATGTAATGAAAAATGTGCTCAAACGGTTCGCATTTATGAGGCTAACAGAGGCGGGCATTTATCTGATATTGTATTCCATACATAATTGCCGACATGAAATAAAACATTTATCACTATAACATCCATTCTCTTTCATATAATCAAAAATTATAAACAAACAAAGTAGTATATCTTCCCGACGAACACCCTGTATATAAACAAAAGTGTACATTTTAATGTCACCACTAACTGCGGAAACTGGTCAACCGGCTTAAATCAAAATACCAAAGTTCGTTGGGGATGGTCATTAGATGGCTTATGTAAAGTTTGCACGCAATCGGAACAATGGTTCCGGAGATATGGCATTTAGATTTTCCAACAAAATGCCCTCCATTTGCCATATGATTTATCATTGTTACTTGAAAAGTTTATTGGTAACAAAACAAAAAAGTTAAGGGCAAAACAACAATTTATCTTCTAAAAAATTAAGAGCCGAATAAATACCCGAATGACGACCTTTGTGTATTTGTTTTGTATTTTGTTTTTTCACTAAGAAAAACATGTTTTTATTGAGCTTAAATGAAAAAATTTCTAAGAAAAACTTAATTTTAAAAGAAAAAGGTTCGAAAATAATAGAATGATACAGTGGGGTGCAAAACCAAGTACATGTTTTTAAGTTTAACAGAAAAGTTCCTATAAAAACGTAAATACTTAATCAAATAAAGGGTCCGCCAAATATATATATTTTTTTGAATATTTGCTCAAATTTATTTTTTTATTTGAAAGTACAATCCTTCCGGTTAATAATGGAAAGTAATTTCATTCAAATGGCTGCCTCGGCTGGCCATGCAGTAGCCTACACGATCGGTCTAATTTTTAAGCACATTATCGATTGTGTGCAGCTGTATTTCACCAATGGCTTCACGAATATTGTTCTTATAGCGTCAATTGTCTCTGGTTGTTGGCGTAACACTTATCTTTGACGTCATCCCACAAATAATAGTCCAACGGTGTCAAATCGCAGCCCCGAGGTGGCCAAACGATATCAGCTCTGCGACTGATAATGCGATCTTCAAAAACAGGGTGAAAAACATCGAGTGTAGCTTCGGCTGTGTGGCACGTAGCGCCGTCCTGTTGAAACCAAATGTTACTAATATCCTCCTCTTCAACTTTTGTGAACAAAAATTCGTTCAACATGGCCCGATAACGATCGCCATTGACTGTAACGGCCACTCCTTGCTCATTTTTGAAGAAAAATGGCCCAATTATACCTCTGGACCAAAATCCGCACCAAACAGTGACTCGTCTTGGGTGTATCAGCTTTTCAATGTATGCGTGCGGATTTTCTGTGCCTCAATGCGACAATTTTACTTGTTTACATGCCTTACCAAGATCAAAATGAGCTTCATCTGAAAAGATGATTTTTTTTGGCAAAATCGGCATCTTCTATAAGTCAATCGATTAAAGTAATGTCGCAATATTTGCTAGCGTCGTTCAGGCGGAAGGATAAAACTAATTATCTGTCAAATCAGACATGAGCTAAGCGTTACCATTCACGAAATAAGCACTAGTTGAAAAGAAACGTGAGATGGAGGACCCATAAAACAAAACTTTACATATTTATTCACTGTTAAGTCCTTTAAAAAAAAAATAATTAATTAATTAACAAAAGGTATGATATTCAAATATTGGAATGGGAAAAAGGGTAATGACATAAATGAATCTGCATGGGCTTAGTTTTGCACTTTTCGCTTACATAGGAGCTTATTTTGTTTAACACTATCTTAGAACTCCTGTTTTTATGGCGTTTTTAAATAATTTAGAAGTACTCTCTACAATATTATCCAAAACCGTAAAGGAAATCTGGACGCATTCACATTTTATGCCTTGCCATAGCTTCAACATATTCCTCGACGTTTTTTTTTACTCTTGATCGAAAAGTTTCCATTGGAATGGAATTACGGCTTGACGGTAATCACTTATTTGCCTAAAATTACTGTTGCAACAGCCATTCTTTGAAAATTTTAGCGGTCTTGCTTGGATCATCATCTCACTAAAATATGACTATTTCTTTGGGGTAAGGGTTTATGCCTCAAAAAAATGCTTAACAAAGGTTTAACAAGCTTAGCTAGGTTTTTTTGCATATGGCCGAGAATGTTGATTTGTATATCCGTCTTACGTTGAAACTTTAGGAACATTTTCTTGCATATGTTTCCGCAATAGAGACATTGTCATCAGACGAATCAAAGTGATATTGCCTTCTTCTAGTCTATTTACAAATAAAACAAACGAGGTAAGATACTGAACAACTCAGGAAGAACAATAACGAAATTTGCTTCATAGCCCTCGGCTATAATTAATAATCGATAAGGCAACTGCAGCCATCAGTTATGTAAGTCTCTTATCGATGATTGGGCATTGTCAGTATTTGTCACAATGACGTTCGTCACCGGGCATGTACTGTAGGGTTTACAAAATCAAATTCGAATACTACACGAACTTTACAATTTCCATTTTGCCTAAAAGTCGACGAATTCTATGGAAAGGTGTTGGACAATCAGTCATACGTTTTTACGTGCCAGTCACAGTTTTTCAAGCAACTTTAGTGTTTTTCAGGCTTAGATATGAAGGCAATATGCATGGCAATATTAGAATTTTATTTATAGCCCAGCGTCGCTTTTCTCTTTGAGTTATTACACTAATACACCTCTATTGGTCTGACAATATGAGGATGAACTCTTTAGATTGCGTCGTCTGATGAATATTATTACTGCAATACAACTCCTTAAAGTAGATGACGTAATCTGGACACTTCTGGGGTCCCTCCTTTGATGGTTGCAACTTATGGTCTGAAATAAACGGGACATATCGAGGTTGCTAACATGCTGCTCGGCTTTAACTTCTCGTCAACGACTATTGTGTTCCCCCTGCAATATCATAAGACAGTATAACATCTACTCTGCAAAAGCCTGATCCTAGCTGCCAAGAGTAAGAGATTCCATGGCAGCTGCATAATATTCAACCTTTGGCTGCATCAAATACCACATTGGTTCATATACATTACAATGTGAATGGCAGTACATCTGGCGAGTTGTGTGGTGTTCTAGACTCTATTTGGTTTGCACGCAGTGAACTACCATGTAAGCTAAGCCAAAACAAAATATACAGGGCACTCTAAACATTCCTATTGTCGACATTGGAAGTGGTAGTGCCTCATTCGATGCTACACTAACTAGAACTTGCAAGCCCTTTTTCAGTAAGCAGACATAATCATTTAGTATCACTTCGATTAATAGCGCATTTTATATGGTACCTATACGTGGTATTACTACGGCCTCCTATCACATCAGAATGGGAGGAAGGAAGACATCATTGTCAAACTATCAAAAAATGGCGACTTGAAAGATTGCAATAACTGGAGAGGAATCACTCTGCTTAACATCATATACAAGATACATGCAGTCATAGTACAGGGAAAGCTTCAGAGCATATTGCGAGAGAGAAGCTGTGTAAATCAGGCCAACACTCTGCACATCATAGTAGAACAATCTCTAGAATGACGTATCCCGCTGTACCCAGTGTTCATCGACTTTAAGAAAGTCCTCGATACAATCAAACGGGCTGCTATACTGAAAGCATTGAGAAGAAACGGGGCTCCCCAGAAAATAAACCGAATAATAGCAAAAATGTATGAGAATTCAGAACGGAAGCATCAGTCAACCATTCCATTCTACCGAAGGTGTAAAGCAAGGATGTTCACTGGATAAGAAGAAAGTCTCTGCTTACAGAGAAGAGGCTTCATTCACATGGAATTTCTCAAGACTCTTTGAGGACCTGGATTGTGCAGCTGATATTTGTCTACTCTCACACAAGACCTCTAACATGCAGACAAAATTAGATGATCTGGAAAGATTGGCTGGCAATGTTGGACTTGAGGTAAATATCAAGAAAATCAAAACCGTGAGAATTAACCAACCAATTGAGTTTTTGGATAACTTCTGCTACCTAAGAAGTACAACGACAACGAAGGCCGGTGCAGAAACAGACCTTAATAACAGACATTCGGACGACTGCAATCAGTATGGAGAACTTTCAACTCATGTGTAAAGACAATTCTGTTGCACGGCAATGAAACCTGGCTTGTGTCTAAGACCATCACGTAAAAACTACATGTATTCACCGACAAGTGCCTAAGAATCATATGCAAGAAATTCTGGACTAACACCATAAACAACATAGAACTATGGACTGTGACAAATGAAGAGCCAATACCTTAAGCAAAAATCGCACTTAAGTGGAATTCTGAAGGATCAAGCACCCGCGGTCGATAATCATCCAAGAACTAAATTGGGAAGAGGCAAAGAAAACGACAGCAAAGATGGAGACGCTTTGGGGAAGCCCTATGCTCCCAAGAGGAGCAATTTAAATCCTAACATGGGTAATATGAACACAGAAGCTCATCATTTTCAAGTTTCCTGTAACTTTAAAGTTTAAAATACACTTTAAATAGGCCTTCTGTTTAGAAAGTGTAAAAAAAAACTCTTTTAAGTTTTTGTTGGTTTTTGAGGAATATTTTATCTGCTTCACATGTGTAGCCAGCCTTAAGGCTTAAATGAAATTTATTTTGTTTTCGAAAATCATTCTCAAGTTGTTAGTCTCGTCTATTTATAAAAAAAAAATAAAAAATTTATAAAAATAAAGAGAAAAACTCTGAACTATGAGCGAAAGTCGGTTGTTTCTCGAACTTTTTGTTTTTATTTTTTTTTTTCGTATTTTCAATTATTTCTGCAGGCGATAACTTGTTGGCAACATATTTTTTGTTGTTAAAGGCACTTGTTTACGCTATTTTGTTGTATTTGTTGCTGAGTTCGAATTGTTTTTTTTATGTTTTTGACTTCAATTTGTTGACTTGAAAAGGAAAACAAATTTGTCTTCTTTTGGCAAAAAATATTCGTTTTTTTATTTCTTTTACTTTTTGTTACCGAATGACAGGTTGTTTTTATTTATTCTACGAGGACTACTTTGAATGAGAAGGTATGTTTAGTTACAAGATGCCAATGGAGGGATTTGATTTTGCGATCACTTCTCTAGCATCCAATGCCATCTCATAACAAGTTATTTTGCATTTGTGTTTCAGGAGAGGTACCTACAGCAGGAGTTCGGATAATATTCGGCTCCTTAACCAAAAGGAAGCTCTTCAATTGGAGGTCCGCTATGCAAACCTAGGATATATACGGTCAGTTTAATAAATAAACGACCATCTTTTAGAGATATCTTGATTACTGAAACCTCAAACAATATGAATGAATTAACCAATTAAACGTTGACGACATTTGGAATGAGAAAATGGACACGATTTGGATCCTGAAATTAAGCGTGATTCTGAACTTGAAGCTCTCGTCGAAGCATAGTGCTGAGAGTGTGTGTAAAAGGGCTATAGGGAGAAAATGGAGCCTTAGACCCTATGTTTTACACTGGATGTACACCGCAGTCATAAAGCTAATTATTACCTATGGCGCTCTCGTCTGGTGTAAGGCGGTGATTACCAGGTCTTACCTTACCCTTCTCAGCAGGCTACAAAGGCTCGCATGTCTTGCTATTACTTCCTGTTTAACACCCCTTGACATCTTTATCAAGCGCGTGTCTGCAACATCTACTCTGAGGAAATCAAGCGGATTGAGATACGTTCACATGGGCCATGGCAGCATCCTTCAGGAAGTAAGCGAGCGGATTTTGGGCTATAAACGGATTATGTGGTATCTACTCCAAGCTTCGGTAGAACCTATGTGTTTAGAATTCTTGCAAATGACGATTGGGCTGTGGTATCTGTTGACTTGAAGACGGAGGCGGGCGTAGGATCGGGTTTTTACTCTTTATGCCATCCATAGATCCCTTAGGTGTTTCCGCGACTTGATCTCGAACCTTCGGATATTGATATCCACGTAGAGAGTCTAGCGTCGATAGATGCTCTCAGTTCCAACGTAGTGAGTTCGAAATGCCGCCTAAGCTGCAATCGCTCTCACTGGCTCGACTTAGGCGACACCGTATCGTACTGATATGTGTCACAGGGGCAATAAAGGGAATGATTTTGAAGATGAATGCGCGACTAGGGAAGCATCTATGAGTGTGACTCTTACATGTGCCCTTGGAGGATGTTTAACGAAATTAATACATAAGTGGGTGTTGGCCTGGTGTAAGCAAGCACGTAAGATCTGAGTCTTACTCTTTTGTACTCGGGAAAATCTGAAATTCTTTCCATGGCATATGGTGTTGACGAGGAAAGCGGACAATGCCCTTATTACTTGGAAAGCGTTCTCCTGCATCCAATACTCGGCCGCTAGCGGGAAGGAATCCTACAATATCCTCCACAGAACCATAAGTGAAAGTAATCGGAGGAGGATGTTGTTGCGCCCAACAACACCAACTAATTATCGAAAATGGGCACCCTTGGATTTAGGCGTAAGACCGAATATGGCGAACTTTTGCTGAAAATGGATGCATTTAACAAGTTAGTCGCAGATGGGACCGTAATTTCATACAGGAAAAACATAAAGCAGTCTAGATATCTCCTAACTAAGGAACAGAGAATCAAATCAACCATGTGGAGATAAGCAACAGGCGGCGGGTTCTGCACTTGGGTGTACGAAATTGCAGAGGTGCCGATATGGCACCCAAATACCCAACCTCATGGTTGTAGAAATACGTACAAAACTAGCGACAATAAGGAATGTCCGCATTACTGAGAAATCCAGTACTTCCGTACTTGAAAGTATTAGGCCAAAGTCTTCTTGCATCACATGGCAATGGGAACTACTTGAACAGTTGGGAGACTGAAGTAAGTTTTCTTGGACCATGGTAGAGACATTTTTAGCTATGTAGTGAACCAGGAGAAAGAGTAGATATAACATAATCGAACAGCGTAAACTGGTAAAGGCTAAACATAATACAGCGTGGACTCTTAGTGATAAACTTAGTCAACAAAGACTGTACAGCGAACTTGGCAAACTGGTAAAACGAAGAGCACGATACGAAAAACGCGAATGGATTAACGACATCGGCGGAGAAGCTCGGGGGAAAGCAGAAACGCATCTTACCAGTGATATGTATGCCCAATACCGCTAAGATTAAAATTCTTCGAATATATGACTCAAGAATTATTTACAATAAGACCTAACAAAATAGAGGACTTCAGCCAGTTTTGATATCTCGGGAGCATAATTTCCGACAATGGCGGCGCGAGTGAAAATATCGACAGCCGCAGTCAAAGAGCGCGGCTGACTTTCGGTCATTTAATACTCATTTAGTTGTCTGCTTCTTTTTTGGCACAAACCCGGGAAGAAGAACCAGTTGTTAGTGGTTCAATGTATTTATGGAATCTTCTGGTCTAGAGTGGCGCCGACTAAAAGGCTTTAGGAACAATACGATATAGAAAGAAGTAAATGGCGTTGGATTGGCCACACTTTCAGAAAGTCAGGGAACGATATCAAGGAAAATGCCATAGACGGTATCCGAAGGCGGCCGAAGAAGAGAACGAATAGCTCATAAGTGGACCTGGCCGGAATGGGCAGAAGCTGGGGCAAAGGGAGAGCGTTGAAACAGTACCGGCACATTCTCAACATAATTATTAAGTACTGTCCTCCTTATAGAAAAGATGGTAGGCGATATCTAACAGTTAGTAATTGAATTGAACAGCCTAGTAATTGAATTGTATAGTGTAGCGCTAGGGTGACCATAAAGAGAAATTTGTTGTGAATTTTTGCTGTGCGCTTTGAAGATGAAAACTATAAAGGTAAACAACAACACAAGCAACAATTCTTAAAAGCAAAGCGACATACATCCACTTCCATTCACTTCTATTTCATAACTGAACAAAATTTGTTATTTTGTTTAGTATCTGCTCATTTTCGTTCTGTTGTATACATACACGCTGTAGATAATTCTCAGCCAGAGAAGGCTCAAAAGAGCTTATCTGTTCAACTATGGTATAGGGATATTAAATGCTGTATACTTGGTCGCCTGTAATTGCTTGAGTTGCTCGTTTTTCTTACGCCTGATTTATTTCATTATTTTTTTTATTTTCTTTCTTTCTGGGACACTCCTATAGCGTCCATCTATTCATGATTTGTTGGTTTAATAATATATTTTTCTATTGTAGTTGTAATTGTTGTTGTTAATGCTTTTGCTTAATCATATATTGCTGATACTTTACTAACTAATGAATTTGCAACATTTGAAGATGCAACAAAAATGAAAAATATTTTAACCAAAAAAAAAAATCAATAAAAAAAAAGTTGTCTGGTGCGAAATAAGTAAGTAAATACTGTAAAACATTTTTCTTCTTTTTTTCATATGAGTGTATGTGTGTATGGGTCCAGTTCTTAACCAACTTCTTCAAGATGAAAAATAATATAAAAAAGATAAAAAAAAACGAAGAAAAAGAAGATGAAGAAGTATTTCGAATAGAGTGTCAAAGTTAATATTTGCCAATAATGAAATCATTTTTTTGTGCAAGACTTTATTTGATGAGACGAAATTATTACATTTGAACTCATTAAACGAGTTCAGTTCAGTTCAGTTTAGTTCAGTTTAAATCTAATCAATACTGTACTAAAGAAGTCTGGGAAAAAGTTGGAAATTTAAAGAGAGCAGACCTTTTAAGAAAGAAAATTTAAAGAAAAGGGGAGTTTGTATATGAAATGTGATTGTGCTTGTCGAAGCTTTTTATTCACCCACAAACATTAAGTTCTCTAAGATCGTAACCGTAGAAAAGATACTTAAGATTTCAAGTGTTAGCCGCTGGTGGTTCGGTTACACTCTATCACAGCTTGGGCTTTAATTATCGCAGAGGATTGGGGCTACCTTCCTTTGGAAAGAAAAGAGGCTTCATTTTAATACAAAAGACCACGATAGCTGCGGAAATTTAGTGTAACCATATGGGGGTACAAGTGATGACAGTGGTTTAGACCACAAAAGAAATTTTTTAAGCAAATTTTTCAATCCATTCTTATGATTTCCATTAACGAAACCACAGCACAAGTTGATAAAACCCCTACACTTCCACTTCAATTGATATTAATTGGTTTACTAAGTTCCATTGAGAGAACCAGGATTTTTAGCTTTCCTCCATTATGCCTTTTGGAAGCATATGGCTTCAACAAGGCTTATAACATAGACAGACAACAGCGTTAATCTGCATTAACAGCCTTAATGCAAATTAACTTGCGAGTCATCGCCATCTTAATACGCATTAAGTTTGATGTAAACGCATAAAACCAAACTGCATTTAGCTTTTTTAATATTGCAATGCTGTGGACAATCAAGCAAATTGTTCACTATTGTGAATGAATGTTTAATAGAAAAAAATTAAAATGGATTCCAATTGATTACACTGGTCAACAGCAAAAAGAGCCTTTAAATAAAACTTTATGGAATATAATGATTTTGATGCGCTGAGCTCAAACCCGTTTTCCGTTTTTTTCCATCGGGATAAAATTTTTTTTATAGGCGTGGCAAATTTTTCGTCCAATATATGATGGTTATGTTAATATATTTCATCAAAGCTTGAAAACGACTTGACCGATTTTAATGCAATTACCACCAAATGTTTAGGAACAAAATTTCCTATAAATCGACTTAATAAACATTTTTGTTTTAAATATATTTTCAACAGTTTCGGAGTTATTCGTAACTTAAGACTAAATCACAAAAAACTGTGTTGGTTGGACAATGTATACATAATTTTATTTTTTTTTTCGGATAATTTTTAAAATAACATTTTATTCTGGTTATTTTTAAAGGTTTTGTTTTTTAATTTTAATAATTAAAAATTAAAGTCAGCGAGACAAAAGACATATTTTAAATGAAAAAAGCGAAAACATAGCGAAACCAATTGCGTTCGTTTTATAACTTTTTCATAAGAGTTTTCAATTGTTTATTTATTTATAAAAAGAAAAAAATTATAATATATTTTTTAACATACGAGTAATATATTCATATTTCTTTTGCTTAATTTACATATTAAGATTGTGACAACACTGCTTATAAAGGGTCCGCCATCTAACGTTTTTTTTCAACTAGTGCTTATTTCGTGAATGGTAACACTTAGCTCATGTCTGATTTGACAGATAATTAGTTTTATCCTTCCGCTGAACGAATATGGTTGTGTATACGCTTGAACAACGCTGGGAATCTGGGCCTGCGATCGACTTAAAGAAGATGCCGATTTTGCCAAAAAAAATCATCTTTTCAGATGAAGCTCATTTTGATCTTGGCGGGTATGCAAACAAACAAAATTGTCGCATTTGGGGCACAGAAAACCCGCACGCATGCATTGAAAAGCCGATACACCCAAGACGAGTCACTGGTTGGTGCGGATTTTGGTCCAGAGGCATAATTGGGCCATTTTTCTTCGAAAATTAGCAAGGAGTGGCCGTTACAGTCAATTGCGATCGTTATCGGGCCATGTTGAACGAATTTTTGTTCACATAAATTAAAGAATTGGATATTAACAACATTTGGTTTCAACGGGATGGCGCTACGTGCCACACATGCGAAGCTACACTCGAAATTTTACGCCCTATTTTTGAAGATCGCATTATCAGCCGTAGAGCTGATGTCGTTTGGCCACCTCGGAGCTGCGATTTGACACCGTTGGACTATTATTTGTGAGGTGCCGTCAAAGGTAAGTGTTACGCCAACAAGCCAGAGGCAATTGACGCTTTAAAGGACAATATTCGTGAAGCCATTGGTGAAATACAATTGGACCGATCGTGTAGGCTACTGCATGGCCAGCCGAGGCAGCCATTTGAATGAAATTATTTTCCATTATTAACCGGAAGGATTGTACTTTCAAATAAAAAAAGAAATTTGAGAAAATATTCAGCAGTTTTTTTTATAGCATTTTCAAAAAAAATAAAAAATTATTTGGCGGACCCTTTATATATTATTTGCAAATTAATTAATTATTTTTCAAATTAAGTGCCAAACATATCAGCGAACAAATATGGACGAAAAGAAACACAAACAAATAGAAACATGAAAAACAGACACACGAACTAAAGAAAATCATGAACGAAAAAGAAACATGAAAGAACAAACGACCGAACGAACTACAGAGTTAAAAAGACTCATTGTAATGACCGACTCTCTTAGCTCACTTGTGCGAGTAGTTCAATTGAACTGGGTCGTTCGTAAACACCCCAAGGCTAGCAGAAACAAATGCATTGGCGTACGCTCTTTCATGTCCTCTAAAGTTATCTTATGATATAAAATTTGTAATGTCATACAACAACAATGTTGCTTGAAAATCTTAAATTTCATTGAAATAGATATCGTAGTTTAGACACCCATGTGGAGTTGACGGAGTCTATAACGTCATTGTGAGTTATAAGCTTGCAAAAACCCAATGGAATGACCAGTTTATCAGCCCTACAGTTCCCTGGAATATCACTGTGATCCGGTATCATGAATATTATACTGCTCTGCCATCTCGTTGAGAGATCTGTGGCAGTCTATAACTGTTCTTGAGGTCAACACTTGAGATTCTAAAGCTTCCACATGCGCTTGGACACTGCCAAATGGCCATTCACTGACTACCAAGTCAAGTTGCATTCTACTGCCAACAGCATTCACAAATATGCCTGAAATTGTTGAGAACAACATCATCTGCATCCAACTTGTTTCAGAGCCACTAACAGCAAACAGCGTTGGGTATATTATACTTCCGTGATGCAATTTTTCTATCCAATACACCAGACTATTCTGCACTCACAGCCTGGCTAGGGCGCCGAACTCTACATTATTAAAGGCTCCCTCTATATCTAAGAATGATATAGACTATATTGAGAAATAAAGGACTTTTTATCCAAAAAAGTCTCGAATCTTATCAAACTGCACTTGTGTATAATTTCCAAAAGAAATTTTTTCAGACACACGCTGACACACTTTTTGCATTTGAGAGCCTATTTAAGTCTTTTATTAAGCGTCAAAATGAAACATGCAATATATAATCGATTTTTTTCGTAACGGGACCTATTTATGTATTTAAAAGCATCACCATAAACTTAAGAGAAAATTCATTCACAATAGCTTTACAAATTATCAAGGTTTGTGTATATGCTGAATGCTTTGTCTAAAACATAAATTCATAACATACCTTAGTGGTGAACATAGTTTCGCCTTTAGCATAGACTACAATCAAGTTTGAAAGTGTGCTTCTGCCAGTGGTTGGTAACTCTGAAAAAAAATTTGAAAAACGTTATAAAACATTAATTTGTTTTATCTTTTCTTTGTTAATAGAGTTCAAATACTTTTTATTTTTTATGAATATGTATAGGTAAGTAAGTATTCGATGAATCTGTCTGTCGGATTTGTCCATTGTTTAGAGTCTAGAATGAACATAATTGTTATTGATAACAATTAATCCAAAATTTCTGGTATCTGTCAAACAAATTTACGAGCAGAAAACACTTTTGTCATATACAAAGTTTTCAATATACGAGGGCGGATTTAAATTGAAGCTACCTAGCGCTAGATGGCAACACAAACACAAAAACTCTTTCTTTCTTGGAAATTACCATCTGTCAAGCGTCAGCTGTTAAAATTTTAGCCAAATTCGTTGATCAGTTTATTTGTTGTAGTCGTTTGAAGTAGGCAACTTTTGTGTTTCTTGGAAAATGGAAAGAAGTGAATTTCGTGAAGTGATTAAACACTATTATTTGAAAGGCAAAACGGCGAAAGAGACAAACAAAAGCTTGATAAACATTACGGCGAATCTGCTCCGTCTGATTATATGGTAAAATATTGGATTGCTGAACTTAAACGGGGCCGAACAAGCACTGCAACAATACCATCAACAGGAAGGCCAAAAGAGGTGGTTACTGAAGAAAATATCAAGAAAATTCTCGATATCGTTATGAATGATCGCCGGGTCAAAATACGTGAGATTGCTGAAATGGTAAACATATCATATGAATGCGTGTTCAACATTTTGCATGAACATTTGCATATGAAAAAGCTATCGGCAAGATGGGTACCGCGTTTGCTGAGTGTTGAACAAAAACGAGTTCGACAGATCACTTCACAGTGGTGTTTGGACATGATAAAGCATAATCCCTCTGATTTTTGGCGTAGACTAATAACTGTTGATGAAACGTGGGTCCACCACTACACACCTGAAACCAAAAATCAATCGAAGCAATGGGTGGAAGCTAGTGGAAGTGCTCCGAAGAAGGCGAAGACAGCGAAATCGGCTGGCAAGGTTATGGCCACTGTATTTTGAGATGCACACGGAATATTGCTCATCGATTATCTTGATGAGGGATCCACAATCACGGGAGAGTATTATCGTGCATTATTGGATCAACTGATTGATGCAATCAAGGAAAAACGACCACATTTCAACAAGAAAAAAGTGCTCTTTCTTCAAGACAACGCACCGGTTCACACAGCATTAGATACGATGCTAAAACTATGAGAAATCCACTTCGAATTGGCTGATTGGAAAAAGATTCATCTCAAACGAAGAAGTGATTACCGAAACTAATGCGTATTTTGAGGAGTTCCCAAAATCGTATTATTCAGATGGTATAAAAAAGTTGGAAAATCGTCTTACTAAGTGTATTGAGCTAAAAGGAGACCATGTTGAGAAATGAATGGTTTTTGAAAAAAAAATGTTTTTTTCCTACTTATGTAGCTTCAATATCAATCCGCCCTCGTAGATGAACCTTAAACCAAGTAAGTTCTTTTATGTCTTAACAAATGTACTATGCAAAACGTAACCTTTTTGACTACAACTGCTATACGAAATTATTCAAAATAAAAGTCTCCGTCTCTCTTGGTTTAGATCGTATTAAGACAATTTTCTTTTTCAAATATGAATAAAAAATAGATTATGCACGTAATTTGCTAAAAAAAGACAAGTTTTATATTCTAGGCAAGCTGCTCGTTCTATCCTCTTGTCAAGCCTCCTCTACAAGCCAGAAAACAATCTACTACACTATTTCCATAAGTATACAATTAAACATTTTTTTTACTACTGTAAGAATAAATTGCACAAACGGCTTGACAAAAATTACTAAAAATAAATTAAATGCACAGGCGGCAAAATGATTATCGTTTTATTTATCCATTAACTTTTCATTGGGACGACGCGCTCTCAATCTATAACGATGCCAGCAGTGTCTTCCGACTGAGGCTTATGCCATCGATAAGGCCTCTAGGTGTATTCGGGAATTAAACCTCGAACCTTCGTATATTAATATCTACGTGGACAGTCTTGCGCCAATAGATACTCCCAGTTCCAACGTCTTTAGATCGGAATGTCTTCTTCTCAGTGGCCCATCAGTGACACCGTGTCGTAATGCTATGGATCCCGAGTTGTGGAGACATTCGAGTGAAAGATTTTGTTGCTGAAATTGTCTGACTCTTATGCAGGTGGACATACATACATACATGTATGAGTGGTTGTGGAAATTGATAGATAAGTGGACGTTAAGTAGTGTAAAACCCAAATGATCAAATATTACCACTTGCAGGATATGTTCTGTCCTTTTTTGTCAGTAAAAAGGACCAGGACTCCTCTGACTTTTGGGAGAAACATACTAAGGCTTCTTAAAAGTATAATTACTGTCCATTGTATGTTTGGATCTAAAATGAACGATAACAGAGGGTTATAATATTGTTACGAAAATAAGGTTGGGCACCACAGCGTTTATTACATCGCTAAAATAAATAAACAAAAGCTGCAAGAACAACTAACACGTGCTGTTTACAAATAACCAAATCTACAACAACAACCATTAGCAGAGATAAAGTAAAAATAACACGGCAACAACAACAATTAAGCAGCAAGGACAACAAGTAACAGACAATAAACAAGCAACAACAAATACTAAGAGCTGAAAGAGGTAGATGTCCACATACGCATGGCTACAAAAGAACTAAAAAGAAATTAAAAGAAAGAAATGGAATCTACCTGAAATATCGAGCGGTTCGAGAGCTCTCGATGTGTTGTTTACTCAGCCATATAAAAAGCACATTGATGCGAACAGCAATCAGTTTATGCGTTGTAAACTCAGCGAGTGCAGTTTAAGTAAAGTAAACTCAGCGAGTGCAATTTGTGTGAAGCAAGTTTATAAGGAGTAATCTCGAGAATCCTGAAGTAAAAAACTAGTTTAGTTGGAGTTAACTCAGTGAAGAGAGTTAAGTGTGAATAACCTCTGGTTGAAAAGGTTTTGTTCGAACCTAAGTTATAGCTACGATCGGGTTGGAAGATCTTTAGGAAGAAAAAGCTGTCGAGTAATTGTTGTTGTTTACAAAGTTGTAAACAGACAGAGTAATTAAGAATAAAAATTTTTATTGCCTGTAAAAAGGTTACAAGCAGTGGTACACAAAACTGTGTTGAATAAAAGATTTTTAATTAAAACCAAACACAAAATTTAGTTTATTTTAACTACAATCTACGAACTCATAAAAAACGAACATTAATATTGTTATTGTTTTGACTGTGCCCAAGCACGACTTTACTATATCACTGTAAAACTATAACTATCTCAACGTATGCAAAGCAAGCAGCCTCCTTATATACTTAACTGCCTGCAGTTTGGAAAGTTCCGGATATGTCTCAAACGCTCTTAAATCCTCTTTTTATGTCCCTTAATTTTAAACATGTAAGATTGTATTAGCCAAAGATGGTCGAATTGGCAATGCCGTCAAGTATGGCAGTGCCGCCAAATACACAAATCAGTACAGTAGACCAAAATTCCACAATACAGTCACAAAGGCACTGAGGTGATGTATTTTCTTATTAGGAATTCTTATTTTCGTAACAATATCAAGGCCTCGTATAGACCACCTGTTCAGTGTAGCATCTCTCAGGCAGAGGAGAAGGCTATTCGAGAAGTTACTAACTGGCTTGCAAGAAACATAATCACAATTACGAGAATATTCATGCATACCGACAGTCAATTTTCAATTCTGTGAGAAGATGGAAACAGATTTCTTCCTGTAGGCAGGCGAAAGTGCTGAGGCCGATGGTAGATCGAAGAAGAACTAATCTGGTAGTGAACCCACCAAAACGGAGGATTTTGGCTGTGTTGGGTATGCTCTAGTGTCATGCAGTCCGTCTTGGGCGTGGTGGATCAACTTTGTGCAGTTATTGCTGTGAAGAGAAAGTAACAACCACAAGACACGTGCTTCTGGAATGTCCGGCGCTATCCACGCTGATGTTAAGGGTCGAGGCAAGGCACTTTTTGGATGCCGAATTATTGCCGGAAGTACCGGTGGGTTGTATCGGCCGCTACGATGTCGTAGCCGATTTGGACTCGGTAATACCGATTTTCTTTTTCCAGTGTCATTGTAGTATGCGGCATCAAAACCTAAGTGGGTTTTAACCTTACATAACCTCTATGATTGGATCTATGGCTGAGCGTACAGTTTACCCGTATTATAGCTACTTGAGGAGCTGTCAGGACAACACCTTTGTGACTGTGCCGCTCTACAGTGGCTTAAGCTTAAGGCATTTTGGTGCACGTCTCTTCCATGAACTAAATGGTCTCAGGGATATATCAGTTGCGAATCTGGTCAATTTTGTCAGGTTTAACGGTTGGCTATTGCGAGGATTAAGTGATTTACACATTCAGGTTAATAGATGGCTTGTTTCGATCTCTTCCGTCTCTGACTTTAGATTCCTGATGAGTTTTCAGTATAAAAGACATCTCTGTAGACAGGAATTTCAAAATATTTTTTCTGTGATTCTAATGTTTGATAAGCGGCTATAACGAAAGCTTATACGGTCATATCTCTTTATACGGTTTTTATAGATTCTGTAAATGTGGGCCGTAAATCGAAATGAATATGTAGTGATTTTACAGTTTTTGTTAAATTACGGTGAATTCAAGGTTTTTCAGCCGTATAACGAGCGAACCTGCGCCGAATGTGTTCAGGCAGGCTGTTATAGCAAAATGCCGTATAAAAAAAACAGTATAAAGAGATATGAGTGTACAAGCTAAAAAACTAGCACTTGCAATTCACACCAAGCTTGCACAAGCTTATTCTATAATTAAAACAAAATAGTTTTACATAATACATTACACAAGCAGCTTTCCAAAAAAGTAAGCTTGCGTATATTTGTACAAGCCACTTGTACAGTCGCTTATAGTAGACTTCACAAACAAGTCGTCAGTTTATCACACAAAACAAGAAGACGTTTTATTACCTGCAAAAAAAATACTCTTATTGTTTTACTTTCTCTTATTTTTACATAAGAGAGAGAGGGAATCGTATTCTCAAAGAATAAAACCCATTTTATAAGCAATTTAAGAGTGTACTGTTAACAGTTGACCAAATACACTGGTTTGTTCGTCGCTTGTCGTTGTTAGACGTGGACGTACGTGCGGATAATAAACGAAATAACATAACGTGTTTTTTAATACAAATTTAAGATTTATTTTTTTTATAAATTTTTAAAATAATTTCAAGAAAAAGAAAAATGTGACTAATTTTTGTTTTTGTTTTTTTTTTCTATAAAAAAAATAAAAATCATTTAAAAAAATATAAATTAATTTTTATTATTTGTGTTAAGTGAGAGTGAAAAAGAAAAAGTGAAAAATGTATTTAATAAAGAAAAATATATAAAAGGCAAAATCAAAAAGAAATAAAATTGGGCGGTAACAAGAAAATAAATGAAAATTAAAAGAAAATTTAAATGTCTTTTCTAAATATTTAATCATTGCAAAGGAATTTTATTGCTTTGAAAACATTGTGTAAGGGACTGTGTGTGTTTAAAACATATGAACGCAAGTTGAAAAAGTAAAAACCAACTCTCTCTCTTTCTCTCTCTTCATACTCTTGGTTTAAAAAATAAAAATTTACGTAAAAACAGAAATGTTATTTATAAGCACACGAATAAAACAACAAGAACAACAATAAGAGCAAAACATCCTTTTGGTAATTGTAGTAAAACCATATAAAATACATACACACACACACACACACACACACTTACGTATAATTGCACAGCCTTAGGCCACTTACACACAAAATTTCCACCCCCCCCCCCACACTTTCCTTACCCACCAACGCTTTTACAAAAATGTAAAGCAAAAGGCAGAGAAAAACATAGGAAACACAAAGAAATAAAATAAACGTTTTACAGCCAGCATTCATTAATGTTATGAAAAACGTTAAAGCAGAAGAAAAAAAAAACAAAATCAAATGTTTATGTATATATATGTGTGTGTTTTGTTTTTGTATTTGGGGATATCCCTATGACAAATAAATTACAATAAACAAACCCTCTTACACACATGCACACACACACACACACACAACCTCAACAGAGTCAGAATTACAAAGGCTTTTATTTAGAGTAGAGCACAATGGACATTGTTGCTGTTGTTATCAAAGGGATCTAATGTGTATGTGTGTGGGTGTGTGTGTTGGTGTGTGTGTCTGTTTTAGAGAGTTAAACATTAAAACGAGAGCATTTACTAACGGAAATTGCTTTGTATTTGCTTTGCCACAAAGTGTATGAATGTGTCTGTGTGTTGTGTTAATCCCTATAAAAGCGAAGCAAACAACAAAACACACACACAGGGTTATAAAAGCAAAAGTACGAGTAATGGAGCTAAGACCGAAACAGACAGACAGACTGAGAGAGAAACACAAGAGAGTAAAATTTTTGTAATATGAGCGCGCACATAGACATGTTTGTGTCTGTAATAAAATAAAAAAAAATTTTCTTTTTTTTTTTGTTTGTACTATACAGTGTAACAAAAGCAAGAGTAACAGTGGGGCTTAAAATAGGAAATTTGCATATAAAAAAACAAATGTGATAAAAATAAAATAAAATAAAAATGTAGCATTTATTAAGAAATACGAGAAAAATACAACAACAACAACAAAAAACAAATGTAAAACGGGTCAAACCAAAATACAACAACAACAACCACAACAACAACAACAAAATAAATCATACATATCAATAGATTTTTTTCTAAATACTTTTACTTTTAAATACAAAAAAATATATATAAAAGATAACAAAAACAACAACAAATATGAAGCATTATAAACTAACAAGAACAACCAACGAAAATCCTTATAAATATTGCCAGCCAAACGAAACATAATCAACAGGAATTGGACACAAAACGAGCTACAAAAACACACAAACAAAAAAAACCCTTGAAAGACTACACAATAAGCCTTTTACTAACATGCTTCACTAAACTGGTTTATAATTGAAAATATTTTTTTGAAAAATCTTTTGGCCTCACCATACACACACCAGTGTTTAGCTTTAAAAAGGCGTCTATATGTGAGCGTGTTTCCTGTGATTTTTATAAGCCTCAACCCCAACAAAAAAATAAAAATAAAAATAAAAAAAACTATAACAACGTCGAAAGCGTGATTTTTTTTCTTCCAGAATTGTTTAAGCCCATTACAAAGAAAAATATTCACATTTTTTTAAGAATATTTTTTAATTTGTAGTTCTTTGATAAACAAAACAAAGGAAGTCAACGACAAAGCTTGTAGTGTATCTTTTTAAAGGAGATATTCAACGCATACAATGGCCAGACGTAAAGGAAGCGGTAGAGGAAGTGAGTATCAGATTTTTATAGAATTTTTGATAAGATTTTTTTTTATTAAAACAGAAAATTGAAAACTTAGTTTACTCATCAATTTACTTATTTTCTTCTTTAATTATGTCTCTACACCAGGGTTGTCAGATCTTTTCTAAGCTTTTTCGCCAAATTCAATTTCAAAAATCGCCAAAATCGCTAAATCATCTTTTTTTACATTTTGGCATTAAAGTTTATATCTTTTTGTTCTGATTTCTTAAATTTCGCCAAAAATGAACAAAAAATTCGCCATAATATATATTTTGTTAATTTTATTAAGCAAAAATATTAGCAAAAACAAAAAGTATACAAGGTTTACTATAACATAGTCTATAGTTTACTGAAAGCTAAAAAACTTTAAAGGCGGTGGCGTGGTGTAGCGGTTAGAGCACACGCATAACAACACAAACGATCCAGGTTCGAGCCACAGCAGAGGACATGACGAAAAAAAATTTTATTGTGGTTTCGAATGTGTAATAATAAAAAAGGCTTCAACTTCTTCCCTCCAGACAAATCCATCTAAAAAAAATAAAGGAAAAAGCCCCCTGACCCTTCTCGCATACCTCTGGCGATGATGATTAACATCAGACGAATGATCAGGAAAAACATGCCACCCCACCTACTGGGAAAAAATTACAATGCTAAAGTAAAGATCACCACCAATTAGCAAGGATCTTCACCACTACACAAAAAAAAATCATATGGAGGCAACTACAGCGGATTAATCATCTTCTTAGCTTGAAATATCAAATTGATTAAAGAAACTGAAACAAAGCAATAGATGCTTTGTGAAAAGCCAATATGCTCCCTAGAGGAGTGACGGAGAAAAAAAATATTTTATTTTGGACATAGATATGTAGTCTCATTATTGTTATATACTCGTATTTAAAACGTTACACTCTTTTTCTACAACACATTTCACATTGCCTTGTATAGGAATTAAATTACACTATGCGACAAAAAAGAACGAAGATAAAATACCTGAAAAGTTATACTATTTATCTAATAAACGCTATCGAGTATAACAAGATCCAGGTTTTGACATTTTCTAAACACCTCCAACATCTTTTATTAGGGGTTAAAAAACGGTTTATCGTAACTTCATATACTTATAGACTTATAATTTAGTGGAATACTATGCGAATTTAAGCTTTTCAGTGGATTTAGAGAGAGTAGAAGTAGACCTTTTAAAGGATGCTATGATATACTTCATAGCCCTGAGGTGTGCATATGTAAGAATTTTTCAAGCAAATACATTAATTTTTTTCCACATTTGTCAAGTTTAGAGCTTTTCTCGTACCATTTATGCATTATATAAGTAAACTATTAATTTCAGTTCCATATAGGCAACGACAAATTTCTCGTTGCCGAGAAAACAATTGAAGATCAGCTGCCATCTATAATTGATACACCATATTCACGAATTTCATACATACGAAATACCAAAATAATAATTTTATTTTTTCGTACTTTTTTATCAAAAATAGCCAACAAAATCGCCAATTAATTTACAAATCGCCAAAAAGTCGCCATGTCGTCATGTCGCCAAACTGAAAATTAGGACGCCAAATAACTTTTAAAAGCGTCAGATCTGACAGCCATGCTCTACACCAGCATTCGGCAAACTAATATTAATGCATTTTACAATTGTGGTAGTAATTGAGAGTTTCTCACTCAGGCGACTTTGTACTGTGTTTTTCCACTTGTTTACTCTTTACTTCACTCTGTTTATTTTTTGCTTTTTTCTGCCTATGCGTGTGACTACGTAAGTACGTGCAAAAACAGAAGAAAAGAGTAGCGCTTTGCCGAAATCTGCTCTATGCAAAAATGACTCTGATCTGACCTAAGGCCTTATTAGCCGACCGTAGAAATTGTAAATGTAAATGTAATGTACATGTAAACGTTTTGCCACTTATAGAATACTTAAAAACGTGTAATATATTTTTGTCAATGTGTGTAGAGTATATCAATAATTAAAAACGGAAAAGAAACAGCTGATTAAATAACAGTGATGGGTTTTATAAATGTTCGAATTGTGTACCGGGGAGATTTTGATTTTGTCGAATACGGGTTTTTTAAAATTTCCATTTTTCGCATACCGAATTAACCGGATATTTTAACACGAATAACCGGTTAATTTAAATATGTGTAATTTTCACATGTTTTTATTGCAAATATGCTGTTCGTTTAAGTATTTTCTTAAATTTAATATATAACCTCTTGATTTTATATTGTATGTAACAGACAACCTTGAACGTCGCATAAATAAAGTGCAAACCATGGTCGATCAAAAAAGATATGCACACTTGAGCAACAATAACTTTTTCTCATTTTCTGTAAATAACTGTTAATTTTTTATACATGGAGAATGATGATCAACTAGACAAACGCCGGCTCCGAATGGCAGATGCTATAGTAAGTAAAGTTTTTCAAGCGTTAATATTGATAATCAGCCGCTAGAAATGTTGTGAGGTAATACCGCTGTTGAAAATTGTCGAATGGTGTGACCTGTGATTGAACTAAGAACTTCCACGCTGGTAGGCGGATGTCTTAACTAACATACCACAGTGGCACGCACTATCTAATACGTGGTGCATGCATTTATGTTTCTACACATGTCCTCTGAAGTGTGAAAATATTTGGAAATTAATTGAAGGGATAAGTCTAGATAAATTGATTGTCCTTAATTACTAAGCTTAAAAAGCTCTTTGACACAAGGAATTATTGGTAAGGAATTATTAAGCATGAAATATTAGGATGTTGCAGTGTCTAGAAAGACATGTCCGTTAAGGACCTAAAAAAGCCAAACGTTGGGACAAAAACATGGGACAAAAATTTATCACTTTTATTTACTAATGCAACTAGAATTGAGACGAATTTTATTTTAATAACAGAACCGGTTAACCGGTTATTTGATAAAAAATTTATAACCAAACACCGGTTTTTTAAAAATTGAAATTTTTCGAATTATACGAAAACCGGTTTTTGAAAAAAGTCAAATAATCGATCTCCCTATTGTGTACGCTTTGAAAGAAGTACCAAATAATATCTTTTACCTGACATCCTTCTTTTCTTCCTTTATCAAAATTTCAAGATACTACTCACCTCAATGTTGAAACTAAGTGGCCTACACCTCGGAAAGTAGTTGTTGCTGATCCAAAGTTCTATTTAATCTAAGAATTACATACATATATAATTGCTTATCTATCATTAGCGTGAAAATATTAGCTTGTCACCTAAGAATGCTAATTTTTTAGTTTATTCCTTTTCCACATTACAATACACGTAAGAAGCTATTTTGTATGAAAAATTATAATATTTTTTAAAATCGGTTTCACATTTTCTAAAATATATTTTAAAAATGTTCCAATTATTATAAATTACTTTATTCAAATGTTTTAAAGTGCTTTTTTTAATTGTGTGCAAAAAGTGCCAAAAAAGGGTAAAATTTCCCCCATATAATTTAACATACAAACAGACCGTCACTGTTTGACAAATGTCACGTAATGATGCCGCCAAATTCTATTTTCAATAGATTGGGACGTTATAGTTACATTACATTAAGGTCAAGTAAGCACTTTAATAGCTTTTCATATAAGAAAAACGATCAGCTGACACAACTACATTTACGGCTTCTACATTTACGTTCGGCTAATTCTACCTTTGGAGGGGAGAGCTGAAAACTAATCAAATTCAGCTGATTCACATAAAAGTAAATATTTTCGGTTTACTTCATACCATGTTCAAACATATCTTTTATATCTTATCTATTGTATATATTTGGTGTTCACACATAGCGCAATTAACGTTATCCAATTAGCATTTGACAGCTAAGATACATTTTGTTCGAAAGGCCTAAATTTTAGAATTTGCAATTAGTACAACTTTAGCTTTAAAAAAATTTAAAATTTTAAGAAAAAACTCAAATTCAATACACAAAAATTGTATTTCTGTACAGTATGCGAAATCCGTTTTCATACAACGTTCAAAAAATTATTTTCCTGAATTTTAATATTTTTCTACAAAGTAATATGCTTTAAGTATCGTTTTTTAAATTTATTTGAAGTAATAAAACCTCCTCATTTTAAATCGTAAAAGAAACATTAGTTTTAAATATTTATTTTATTAAAAAATCCTGTTTGAAAATTTGTACGAATATAGATTATTCTTACTGTATATACCATAACCGTCACTCCTCACTGAGCATACCTCATACAGAGCGTCCACTCCTCATTCCACATGTTTTACACAGGGTTGCATTTTGAATTTCATTCAATTAATTGCACAATTAGGTAGTAATTATTTACTAATTGCACAATTAGGTACTAATTGTATTTATGTATGTTTTGTATGTAAATTGAGCTTAACTAAGGCTTTAAATGCGTAAAATTCTTTAATTGGCAATTAAAGCTTTTGTGTGAACATAATATTACACTAAAAAACGTTTAAATAAAATTTAATTTATTATTATAAAATAATTTTTATAAAAAAGCGTGATGTTTATAAAAATAGGAACAAATTTTATTGTTTAAACAAAACATTAAATTCGTTTTTTACAAAATTATTTAGGTCAGTGCAACAAGATGCCTTAGTCTAAGCTCAAGTAAAGCGGGAAATTCACAAAAAAGTTGCTGTACCGATTTTTCCACTTTCTTAACCTGACAGCTTCTACAGTAGCCATAACATGGGTAATCTATATGCGTTCAGACATACATACGTTCAATCATACAGTGCCCAGTTGGTATACCCGCCAGAAGCCTAATCGAATCTCTAGCATAAGTCAGCAGAGATCTGGTCCTTTTATTTCCACTGACAGAAAAGGTTAGAGACAGTTCAGATCATTGAAGAGACGCGCAACATGATGTCTAAATTTAAGCTTTCGAGCAGCGGGACCGTCACAAAGAGGAAGTTGTGCCGATTCCTCTTCCTTCCCATAAAAACAGCCCCTACAGTAGCCATAACATAATATAGGTAAACTTTACGCTCAGACATACGTTTAATTATACATACATACATAATTCCCACGACTTCCCAAGCCAATCAATGAGCTGCGCCCGATTCTTTCTTTAGACTCATTGAAAAAGACGCCATACTCATAACCAGTCGCTAGCAAAGCTAGGAGGTGAATCCCGCTGTGGGACTGAATCGAGGACTTATTTGTTGATAGGCGGATGTCTCACCTACCATAGCAGAGCGGCACACAATGCCAAATAATTTTAACCGTAAGAAGCCTAATCGAATCCTTCCTAAAAGTCAAGGGAATACTGGTCCTTTCCATAACATACTGGATATTCTACAAACGATAATATTAAACCACCTGCTTTCCACACTACTTAACGCCCCCAAGGGAACATGTATATCCATCTGTGCAAGAGTCACACCTATAGGTGACCTCCTAGTTGACCGCATTTATCAGCGATATCATTTCATCGAATACTTTCAGACTCGGGACTCATATCAGAATGACATGTAAATAAAAGTTGGGTCAGTGAGCGAATAAAGCTGAGAAGACATTCCGACCTAACTACGTTGGAACTGAAAACATCTATCGACGCAAAGCTGTCCAAGTAGAAATTGATATCCGAAGGTTTCATATTTTGTTCTCGAATAAACCTAGCAGCCCTATCGATGGCTTAAATCCCGGCTTTCAAGACAGCACAATCACAAGCAGTCTGAGAAAAACCGAAAGGCCAAGTTTATCAGAGTAAAAATCCGATCTCGCGCCCGCCTCTGTTTTCGAGCCATCGGTATAGTTTAAGATCGCGTCGACCCGAAGAACAGATCCCCCAGCCCAATCTTGCCTAATAGGTATCAATTTAATTACTTATTACAAATTGTATTGGTGTAACAGATCAGACTACCTGCTAGAAATCGAACTCACGACCTTCAGAATGACAGACTAGTATACTATCCACTCATTATTATCATCATTATTCAGCAATACAACCCAAGATGGGTTTTGGCATTCTACTCAAATCTTCTCCATTCATCTCTTTTTGTAGGAAGGATCTGTCATTTATTTACTCCTATTGGAGGTGATTTAGGCAATTACGTGGACAACCTTAATACCTTGGTGTGGTTAAAAACAAGCTTTTGTGTTCATTTCTGAACCATTCATAGTACATCGCCTCTGCACCTAAATCTTTGTGCTTTGATGTATTTCAGAAAATCCTTGCCATGGTTGAACTGCAACAACTCTGCATTGTTTCTCAGGATGTAATCACCTTTTGTATTTCCTCTTGCCCTGGACATAAATTTACAACCATTAAGGGTCTCGGATAGGACATTCACAGTTTTCAATATCACGTAAAGTTCAGCTGGTCGTTGTTGGGGTTCATTGCTTTATTAGTAGACCCATATTAGAGTCATACTTCATTCTGCATATACACATACACTGGCTGGATTCACAAAATCTTTCATTCAAAGAAAAACCTGTCTATGTCATGAGTTTAGTAACCACCTTCATATTTTACTGTCTTGCCTGTGGAGTTTCCTTTGAACTTGGCGATGAAAAGTCGCCCATAATACTGTGTGGTCTTGACTAATTCTATAACTTGCAGCCGCCTGAGTTTTTCAATGCAATTGAGTTTTCCATGGATTTTAAACTATTTTACAATCCCTTTCGATGATGAAATGGCATTGAAGTATACGAACTTCAATGTACTCTCATTTTTTTTCCAAAACAAAGCGAATCCCAACTAATGCCATGTTTACTTTATAATGTTTTTTCACAAATCGCTCTCTCATTCTTAATCAAACCCACAAACATGGTCCGAATTACATAATTCGACATACAAAATCTCAAGAACAAAATTTTTCATTGCTAAACCATTACCATTACTGGCAAGTAACGAAGAAAAGTTATTAAATTAACAGGAAGAAGATGAAGAGTCAACTAAACGAATTAGAAAGGTCGTGTGAACGGGTTAATACGTTTAAGTAATTCAAACAGCGTACAAAGTAATTTCAAGTCTTGTGGGAACAAGGTTGGGGAATAAATCCCAAAAATAAGTGATAGACACTATTCAGATTGTGGTACAAACCGTATTAGACGGTTACTAGTTAAGACATAATATTTTTTTCTTTTTCATCAGAGGCAAGTAAAGCGGTATCTAGCGATGGATACTACTTTCAAACAAATTAATTTTATTTTTTATTTATTTTTTTACATTTAAAATCCTGAAAGTGATTTACTGAAGGCGCCCTTATTTTTCTCCACAAAAAAGTCGTTGAGAAATTCGAACAATTACGGCCGTTTTCATAAAAAAGTACTCAAAACAAAACTGTAAAAGTGTAGCGAAATAAAAAACAAACAACGATAAAAACTACAAAAAAATTAAAAAAAAAAATATTCCAAAATTCATTTACAAAAACCGTTCACACACATTTACCAGCAAAAAAGAGAAAAAGTTTGTTTTTATTTTTCTGCCTTCAGACGAAACAGTGAGAGAAAAAAACCTTAAAACTGAACTTGTTGTTGAAAAGCATCCAAACGTATATTCATATAAATGTGCATACATACATATATGTATGTTTGTACTTATGTGTGTATGTATGTTAACATGCACACATGTTATTTAAAACGGCATAACAAATTCATATATTTTTGTTGTTGTTTTACTGTAACATTCAATATGGTTTGTAAAGGGGTGTCTGTGCATTTTTAGTGGGTGCGAGCTTACACACACATATGCAATTTTATAACCCCAAAAACAATATACAATGTTGGGGATTCCCTTACGTAATATATTAACATGCATTAAATAAATAAATACAACAACAACAACAATGGCAACAATGTGTGTGCGGGTATGTGTGTAGTATACACACGCTTATTCATGTAAACAAACAGCGTTTTCTCTACCTTGCTCTCTTATATTGTTGTTGTTGCTGTTGCTGTTGTTGTTGTTTTTAATAGAACCATGAAACGTTTCCAATTATTCTCATATGCAGGCAATGCATGTTATTATATGTGTGTTAGTGCATGTGTGTGCATGTGTGTGCTTGTATTTGTTTTAAATGTTTATACTTTTGTAAACACTTATATTGCGTGTAAGCTCTGCTGCTGCTGCCACTGTTATACATACGTTGTGTACTACAGAGGAAGAAATGGAAAATGAAAGAGGAAATTTTATTGTATATTTTAGTTTACACACAAAGCAGAAATATATATACACACACAGTTGCATACATGCTATGCTTATATGCCAACTTAACGGTAGTAAACAGTGTTACCGTTCGTTTACATTTTCATAAATATTTAAACTCTATAACGATAATAGATTATGGTAATAAACTATGTTTATTACTTACGTTTACAGAACATGCTTTAGTTAGTTTCTGTTTATTTACTGTCAACTCGCTTCACGTTCTGTTAACCCTGACGCCATGTTTAGCTCGATGGGCCGTTTCTACGACTGCATTGAAGGTCCCAGTCTATTGCATTTCAGATGATTTTGATACCTGCTCAAGGCACGTCTCGATTCATCGCCATTTGCGCATTCAAATTTCTGACTCTACTCATTCAGTATGTGGTTTGGCCAGAAAATTTCTAGACCTAAGAATTAGGCAGCTGTTAATAAATACCTGAGTGATATTTATGCCACATGTATTCGAGTTGCACGATACGCAACCATATAGTGCAACAGGTTTAACACTGACGTTGAAGATACTCCCCTTGGTGTGTTTGGAGATCTAGCGCGACATACAGACATGGTTAGAGCGGCCAAATGCTTGTTTCATTTTGTTCATCGGTTCACAACGTCTTCTCTCGAACTTCGACTTGTTGCATAGAATTTAAAAAATGGTACGTTTTGGATCTGTTGTTGTTGTTTCTCGGACAGCCAAGCTGCCTTAAGACCACTTAGCTCGAACAGTAGGACATCTAGATTGGTCAAATATTGCTACAATACGTTACAGAGGCTTTCGCTTAGAAATAAGGTCCAGTTGCTTTTGGGTACTTGGACACTGTGGAATAGATGGTAATGAAATGGCAGAGGCATTGGCTAGAGAAGGTTCCGTGATACCTTACAGTGATCCGGAACCTTATTGTGCATCATCAATCTAATAAAGGATTGGGAAATTGCCAGATGCTTAAAATACTCGAATTCTCAAAAGCGACTTCGCCACTAGGGCGGCGATCAGTCCGCAAATTGAGACGTCGATCTGAGGTCTTCAAATATGCCAGGTCGGACTAAAAGCTCTTTATGGGGTTTCTTACGAGCCACTGTGGAATAAGAGCACATCTGAAGAGAATGGTGGTCACAGATGTGGATGTTTGTATACTGCGCTCACAGGCATTAGTCACAATGTATTGCATTAGTGTCTGGTCGATATAGTGATAATGATAATAATGTTTGTTGTTCATTGACTCTGAAACAGACTGCTGCTTCGATATCTATATTTTCGAGTTTCAATTGCATGTCGTCGTACCTCTATATATACACGTTTAGGCCGGTGGCGGTAATATTGTGGTTTATGGGTAATTTTTTTACTATGGTGTGGGGCTATTGTACCGTCTACAGCAACTTATAAAAGCAACAAATTATGTTGAAATCCTTCAAACTGGTATGCTACCTTTGCCCGAAGAGAGTAAGCCACTTCAGTGGGTATTCCACTGCAAAGTGTCCTAAGAAAGGGTTCGAAAATAATAATGTCACTGTATTAGGTTGGACCACACAGGTTTCAGATTTAAATGCGATAGGCAATTTATGGGATATACTAAAAACAGCAGCAAGACAAAGGTGCCACACAAATTATTATGAGCTTCAGTAGGGCAAAATTTTGTCGACTCTATACCCAGTCGATATCTGGCAGTTTTATACAATCACGAAACCTCGACAAAATCTTAAACGCTTGAGAGAAATATTAGAACTGAAATTAGTGCAAATCTATTATTATATATTATGTTTTTGGTAACTATTCTGAACTGAAAATTTCTTGAAGATTCGTAATTTTTTTCACAGGTTCAATTTGTATTTCAATTCTATTTTTGGATACAAACAACAATTTAATAAAGATGGAATACAACTTGTTTCTTTTGTTAATAAACTAAAAACAAGAACAATTGTTTGTCAGCAATTTTCTCATTTAAGGTCTACCAATCGCCCGTCTAAATGCCAGGTAATGCCCCTAATAGTGGAGGCTACCTTAATCATAATGCTGGGCATGCCTACACATACGTTGACACTTATTAGACGACTAGTTACGTCCCCGTGAAGAACACGGCATCTAGTGTTATTATACAATTCCCGCATACAATTATTCTTATGAGACCTTCTGGTATTCCCTTACACCAAAGTGCGCTCAAATGCCTCTTCAAAGTCGATGAACGTTCAATATAGTGGCGAGCGCGTTTAAATCGACTGTTCCAGTTGTCGATATTATATTTACTAGGGCGGAAACCGGCTTGCATGAGTTGAGTTTGCTAAAATTCCTTTCTTATTCAGTTTTTTTGAAAACTCTGCCATAGAAAACGCACAAATTATATTGAAAAAGTTTAAAGCGCTGCTGAAAACCCACAGCATTTTACTTGTGTTCAATTATAGTCCATAAAATCTGCTATGGTATAGCCAATTCAATTACGTTTCGAAATGTTCTTCTTTAAAAATCTGTTTCGCGCTCTAATTTATAAAGAAAAAAAATTGGAATATTTAAGTTGAAAGATTTCATAATCTTTACATGGCAACACTAACCAACCATAAGCCTTGTTTGCACACCCTGAATTTGTAAGTCTTTTTTCCTCTGCAAAAAATAAGAGAGAAAAATAGACGAAAACAAAAAATATAACAACAAAACATCATCATCATCGCCTTCAGCAACAACGTTAAAAGCAATAATGCACCTACACCCACACATACACATACAAACATATGCAACAAAGTACTTGAAAAAAACACACACACACACAAAACAAAGAATAAACGAAATACCGTTAAATCCACTCTGTTTTACAACCTCTTACTGGGTTCTTCCCCCTTCTCTCTCATGTATCTTCGCAACTGCATGAGTGTATTGCTGTTATGGTGCACTAAGCTTTTTCCCTCAACAATATCAAATGAACTTTTGATATGTTTTTTGTTTTTGTTTTTGTATTTTTTCTTTTTCTTCTTGTTATTTTTTACAACAGCAACAATATTAATGCCATAGAACTTGCAGTTCTTGGCGTCATGAACTCAAATATATATTCGTTTGTTTGTTGTTTTTTTTTCAAACTTTTTCTATAAAATTCATTTACTCTTCTTTAAATGCCGTCTACCTCACCATCAGCAAAATAGCTTTTGACACAAGAGCGAGAGGGAAAGAGAAAGGAAAAGAAATACAAAAAGAAAAAAACATTAAAATACTCTTTTATACTTTGGGCAAAATTTTCATTCAGCGAACAATGTTTTTCTTTTTTTGTTTATGAGTGAGTGAATTTACCGTTTGTTTCTTTTTTGTTGTATTTTTTATAATTCTATGGAGAGAGTAGTTTTGTTTTTTCTACAGAACATGATATTGTTGTTATTGTTTGTTTTTTCGTGTGTGTCAACATTGTAAGGTAAGGCAACTTTAAAGAGTAGCTTAAGAGGAAAATAGTTTTTTTTTATAGAAACCAATGTTTACTGTTAAAAGAAAAATAATGAAAATATTTGTATCAATAATGAAAATTGAAAAAAGAGGATGAATTAAGGTCAAGGATATAAAAAAATTCAATTGTATTGAAAATATTAAAAACAAAATAAACCAAAGGTTATAAAAGCAAATATGGCAATAATGGTTGGTTGTACATTAAGGTGTACAACTGTGTTGATTATGTCTTTTCAAGTCTGGTAACTTTAATATCATGCACTATTCCAACGGTAGATATAATGTCATACAACCATAAAGGAAATTACAGGAATTACTTGATCATTTTAACTCATACTCATACGTATTGTTTAAGAGCCAGTGCTTTATTGTATTGATAAAAGTTCTCTGGGCTAGTCGCTCTTCGTACGGTAAGACATGGGGTCTTATGCTGAGAATGACGCTTTGGATATAAGCCGCTAATATTCGAAACAGAGACTCGCTTGCCTCGATATAACTGTTGTTCACAAAGCGATCCCGAAATGCGTCTGGAAGTCTGTCCATTTTACGCAGGGTCCAAGATGTTATGCCTTTGGCTCTGTGCTTTGGTAGAAGATTTAGGGTTTAAGTCGCTCACCGAGATTGTTGGCCTAATGGAGCCTTGATTCGGAGTGAGTTTGAATTAAACTGGTATACTCATAGCTCCAGAATGAATGACTGTCGATTCAACTTGTCTTGTCGATTCAACTGGGAAGACCGCTTAGTGTCTTCCAGCCTGACATCAGGGCCATTGTCATATATGCGGAAATTGAACAGTGGGCTGAATAATATATTTTCAGTTTTCTGACAGCCAAACTTCCTTAAGGATAGCGAATCGTATGACATATACATGGATCAAATAATGCTCCCATAGGTTGCAAAGACGTTCGCTTGTTTAAATAAAATCCACTTGTTTTGGGTTCCTGGCATGCTTAAAGAAGACTTCGCCATTCTAGGGCGGCGAACAGTCGGAAATTTGGGCGTCGTTTTGAAGTTCTCGTAATTTCTTACGAGTCATTGTGAACTAAGAGGGTATCTGAAGAGAATGGCGGTCACAGAGTTGGTTGTTTGTAGACTATGCTTACAGGCATCAGAGACAGCGGAACACACATTGTGTGTATGTGGGGTTCCTGCTAGGTTTAGATGGAAATGTTTAGGAAGATATAGGCTCCCATTGAGAGAAATATCCACCATTATTATTTGCTGGCATTAATCAGGAAGGCAGCTTATGCTCTTGACCTAAACCCTATTGAAGGTCTATGATCAAACGTAGTCAAATATGTTTCTATCAAGATAATACCGAATGCTAATGATGAAATTGCTCTGAAAATCTCATTGAGCTAACTAAGCCTCAACTGACTTAAGTTATGTCTCGCAAAAGTACTGCAATCATTAAAAATAAAGGCTATACAAGCAAATACTGAAAATACTTAATATTTTCTTGATATATTATTCGCCGAATATCGGCAAATAATGCGTTGCAAGCATGATTGGCGCCTTTGTATCTAAATATTCATGAAATACCTCATGCATTCCTTCACCGATTATGTTTGCCATGATGACCTGTATATGGCTGCGGTACGAGCAAGTAAGAACTCAGTAATTCGCTTTTAAATTCAATTCACTTTTAAGCCACTTTCTCGGTTTCAGCAACAGTTTATATAAAAAAAATAACTCGATAACAGCATGGACCGGTGGTAGATTAACAATTAACATAATAATGTTGCATTGAAAGTTACTGCCCTCAAACTGCCCTCTTAGCTTCGCATGAAAATAACTTAAAAATAAACAAAAAAAACTGTTTATGTTTATGTTTAACTATGTAACTCTCTGTATCCATGTCCCTTAGCATTTAAAGTATATTGTTTTTATTTTCCTTCTTTAATTTATAAATTTTAAACGAAAAACACAAACAAAAGCTGGTACAATTATAACCTCCAATGCCGGGTCATAAACTTTTTCATCTTTTTTTTACATTTATTTTTGTTGTTGTCTTATTAAAAAGTATTTGTTTTTCTTTTTCTTTTCTTTTCTTCTATTTTTATTTATTACAATGTCCCTAACCTAATCCTCCCACTCCCCCTCCCGACTCTCTTTGTATAAACACAAACAAAAACTACGTAATGTTTTTCACCATTTCATTATAGTTCTTTTTGTAATTTTTTTCACAGTATTTCACTTGGTAAACTTCCTTACTTTTCATATACACTCAGCTATGAGTATACTGAGTTTTCTCTGACTTACTCACTTACTCATGCACACACAAGCACACACATACACACACTGTTGATGATGTGTGTGTTTTTTTAACATTTTATTTCTTTTATGATCTCTTAAGTCCTTTACCATTAAAGTGTTCAGCATGTGGTTCAAGCAACAGAAGAATTTTGAGAGAGGGATGGAGAGGGGGGCAGCTTTTATTGTAGCTTTAGATTTATAAACACAGATTATACATACATTGACACGCATACAAATAGAGAAAAACGAAAATATTTTATGGTTTACGTTCGGCTTTCCCTTACGAAACATGTTTTACCTAACATTTACCGTTATCCTAGTTCGCCTTACTTTTTCGACAAGCCAGCTATCCACCCATACACAAATACAAACACATTCTTGTATTCGTACATTTTTATAAGTAAAATAAAAACAACAACAATAATAATCGCAATAAATAACAATACACACACAGAGAAAAAAAACTTGATGTACAAATTTTGTTGTTTTTTTTTAATGATAAAATAGATGTTATTTACAGAGAGAGAACAAAGAGTGTGGTTTTTTGTGGCGAAGGTGGCGGTGAGAAGAGCAAGAGAAATATAAAAATAACAAGAATTTATGGCTTATTTTCAGTTTTGCAAAAGTATTTTGTGTAAGGTTAGATGTGTGTATAGGTATATGTGTTTATATGTGTGTGTCAGTGTATAAATGTAATTGTTTTTTTAAAGCAAAGGGAGAAAAGGTTATATATCTTTTCTTTGTATTACTTTTTTTTCTCTATTTCTACTTCACTCTCTTATTTATATTCTTTTGATTATTTTGCTTTGGCAAGGATTTAGAATATTTTGTTGTTGTTGTTGTTGTATTCTAATTTGCACTGAATACCCAACACACTCATAATACTCACTACCACAGACTTGACAAAGAGAAATAAAAAAAGACGAAAAAATTTTCTTTTCAAGAGATTCATACCTTTTTTACAGCTGCAGTTTCATGTTTTCAAGGAGGTTGTGAAATGAAATGTTTGACTGACTTTTTTTACGTTTTGAAAGAAAAAAGAAAAAAGTTTTTTTTACAAAACTTTTCAAATTTTCCTTATTTAAAAGATTTATTGAAAAAAAAAATATTACATATATAAAAAAGATATAAAGAAATATATTTAAAAGGTCTGAAAATAAATGCTCGTCTATAAATATAAGGAGTCCTCGCCTTAATTAAATCCTTTCAAAACAATTATTATTTTTTGATATTAAAACGATTAGTCATTTTTAAATAAATTTCTTTTTATTCTTGTGGGCAAAATAAAATAAATAAATAAAAAGATAAATAGAAAATGAAAATAAAAAAAGAAAAAAAACACTTTTGTTTTATTTGTCAAAAAAAGATTAGATAACTAAAAATATCAAGATAATATTGTAGTTTAAATTAAAGTGTTAAATTATTACAAATGATAAAGGAAATATTTCAAAATGATTCATAATCTAGCAATTAAGGAAAAAACAGACAAATCAAACGTTATTTCAAACAGATTACACATTCATTATATATACGAGGGCGGATTGATACGAAGCTACCAAAGTAGGAAAAAAACATTTTTTTTTTCAAAAACCATTCATTTCTCAACATAGTCTCCTTTTAGCTCAATACACTTAGTAAGACGATTTTCCAACTTTTTTATACCATCTGCAGAATACGATTTTGAGAACTTCTTAAAATACGCATTAGTTTCGGTAATCACTTCTTCGTTTGAGATGAATCTTTTTCCTGCGAGCCAGGAAAGTTGGATGATCAACCAATTCGAAGTGGATTTCTCGTAGTTTTAGCATCGTATCTAATGCTGTGTGAACCGGTGTGTTGTCTTGAAGAAAGAGCACTTTTTTCTTGTTTAAATGTGGTCGTTTTCCTTGACTGCATCAACCAATTGATCCAATAATGCACGATGATACTCTCCTGTGATTGTGGATCCCTTTTCAAGATAATCGATGAGCAATATTCCGTGTGCATCCCAAAATACAGTGGCCATAACCTTGCCAGCCGATCTCGCTGTCTTCGCCTTCTTAGGAGCACTTCCACCAGCTTCCACCCATTGCTTCGATGGATGCTTGGTTTCAGGTGTGTAGTGCTGGACCCACGTTTCATCAACAGCTACTAATCTACGCTAAAAATCAGAGGGATTATACTTTATCATGTCCAAACACCACTGTGAAGTGATCTGTCGAACTCGTTTTTGTTCAACACTCAGCAAACGCGGCACCCATCTTGCCGATAGCTTTTTCATATGCAAATGTTCATGCAAAATGTTGAACACACGTTCATATGATATATTTACCTTTTCAGCAATCTCACGTATTTTGACCCGGCGATCATTCATAACGATATCGAGGATTTTCTTGATATTTTCTTCAGTAACCACCTCTTTTGGCCTTCCTGTTGATGGTATTGTTCTAGTGCTTGTTCGGCCCCGTTTAAGTTCAGCAATCCAATATTTTACCATATAATCTGACGGAGCAGATTTGCCGTAATGTTTATCAAGCTTTTCTTTTGTCTCTTTCGCCGTTTTGCCTTTCAAATAATAGTGTTTAATCACTACACAAAATTCACTTTTTTCCATTTTCCAAGAAACACAAAAAAAACGACTAAAACAATCAAACTAATCGATGAATTTGGCTAAAATTTTAACAGCTGACGTTTGATAGATCTTAATATCCAAGAAAGAAAAAATTTTTGTGTTTGTGCTGCCATCTAGCGCTAGGTAGCTTCAATGTCAATCCGCTTTCGTACATTAATTCCCATAACATTCCATGAAGGAACATGGGGACTTCTCTTCGTCAATGAACTGCACATATTCTGTTTTTAAGCTCATTGAAAGGGGCCTACAGTTTAATGACGGCTTCGAAGTATAGTATTTATACTCATAACCAGTTACTAGCTAATATTATGAGGTGATACCGCTGTCGAAAAACTTTTTTCTTTTTTAAGATGGTCTGACCTGGTATTGAACCGAGGACCTTCTGGTTGGTAGGCGGGTGTCTTACCTACCATACCACAACGGCACACAACGCATTAATTACATCAAAGTTATTTTAGAAATAAAATTTCTAACAAGCAGTTAAGAACTTGCTAAGATAACCCCTTTTTTCTCTGGTACTCCTTTAGGGAGCATATTGGCTGTCTACTAAGCCTCCTTTGCTTTGTTTCAGTTTTATTAATCAAGTTGATCAAGTAGGTATATGATTAATTCACTGTAGCTCCACTCCATATGATAGTGTAGTGGTGAAAATCCAGGCTAGTTTGTGGTGGTGGTCCTTACTTAGTATTGTAATTTTTTTTCCCAGTAGGTGGCATTTTTTTATCATTCGTCTGATGTTTGTCATCATCGCTTCTTTTAAATAGATTTGTCTGTAGGGAGGTTAAAGCCTCTTTTCTCGTTCTCTGCTCTAGGGGTTCGAACATGGGCCGCTTGTGTTGTATCCGTGCACTCTAACTTCTACACCACGCAGCCCCTCATATGTATACCAAGAAGATCGAAAAGTTCCGGAATTTATTCAAAAAATTCAAAATACAAGTTTACTCATCTAAATCTGCGCTTGACCCAATCCACGAAACATTTTTTATATTTGGTTTTCGGTATGTCCATCAGTGCTTCGTGCGATTTTTTCATTATTTTCTCTCGGCTACTGAAACGCATTCCTCGTAATGTTTTTTAATTTGATTTAACAGAAAGAAGTTACAGGAGCCAAATCAAATGAATTCGGTGGCCGTTGGATGGACATTTTGCATTTTTCGTCAAAAAATTTCGAATAATGATGGCACTGTAATACGGTGCGTTATCATAGTGCGAAATCCACAAATTTTCTGCCCACAATTCTGGTCTCTTTCGACGAAATACTTCACGCAAAGATCTCATAACGTCCAAATAATACTCTTTGTTTACTACCTGGCCTTCTGGCTTTCCATTGTAATCCATGAAAACCGTGAGCATTCCTTCTTTTTTGAATGAAAACGGTCTCAATACGGTCTCTTTTTTGTATCAAATTGGGCTCTTTTGGCATCAACTTTGCAGCTACACGACGGAAACCCAAATCATTAACCAAAATGTCTTGGACGGATCCATAGGCAATATTCAAGTCCTCTGCTATCTCTCTGATGGTAAATTTGCGGTTATTGATCAATATTTGTTTTACTTTATCAATGCCTTCGTCGGTTTTCGATGTCGATGCTCTGCCACTGCGTTCATCATCTTCGATTGACTCACGACCACGTTTGAACCACCCGTGCCACCAGTAAACGACAGTTTTCTTAAAAGAATCTCTGCCGAAACACTTTTCCAACATTTCCAACGTTCGTGCACCACTAAATCTGTTTTTTACGCAAAATTTATTACAACAACTTAATACATGTACTCTTGGCTACCTAGCTTATGCAAATGTCAAGCTATGACGTTAAGATTTAGCGGTGATATCAACAACAGATGTACCAACTTAACAAAAGAAAAAAGAAATTCAAATCGGAACGATGGAACCGCCACACGGGGTTTATTCCGGGGACTTACTGATTAAGTACCGGAACTTGAAGCCGTTCTGAGGCTTAGTGTGCAAGTGAAATACACATGTGAGAATCATTCTGGACAGAAAGCTTTTTTGAAAGCCAAATATTGAGGATAGAGTCAAAAAGACGGCATTTGCACTTTACTACAGCAAGGGTGCAGTTGACAAGCACTGGGGCTCCGTTATCTACAATGTCTATCTATACCACCATGGTAAGACTTATACTTTACTATGGTGGAGAGTGCTGGAGAAAAGTTATCTAATGAAGAAGTTGAAAAAGGTTCAACGGTCAACCATTATTGGGGTTTCAATTCCTGGCCATCGGATATTACGGCGAAACATATAGTCTGTACTGCAATGATTAGGGTAAGGGAATCGGGGCTTGGGATCTCTCACCATACAGGTCATATCGTTATTTGGACATCTCATCTCCACTTGTAAGGTACAGGATACCTATCCCTGGGACAAGGTCCAGGCAGAAGTCGCTGTAGGGTGATATGTATGTATGAATGAATAATAGAATGTGATAAATCAGGAGTTTATCGCCCCCATACATGATAAAAACAACATGTGAGAACCAAATTCGATGGCATGTTATTTGGACATGACTTCCGCCTTGGTAAAGTGATGTCGTGGTTTACGTGCACTGGAAAACCCCACGGACACTTATCCACTATAATCACAAGTGAGTACCAAATTCAAAGACGCGTTGTTAGGACACCAACCTTCACACCTTGGTGAATTAGTGTTGGAGATCATCTATACTCCTGCCTTGATTTGGGTCACAGCACCACACTGAGCCTCACGCTCTGTCAGCGTTTTAGGTCTAAACCACAGCCACCACGAAGCTCCCACAAGGGTCCTATCTAAAAGTCGGGCAGGTTTTAAAGTCCCTGGTGCTCACGACTCCCGTGGTGCCAGAATACATCCGATCAGGCTTCGTAGCATGCAAGTGGGGGGAACTTATCCACGTGCTACCTCCAGTTTTGGTCCCATAACGGCCCGGGAATGGTCGCCGGTAACCTTGGTAAAGTGACGGAGACTATCCAACCGATCCCAGCTAAGAATGTAACTCCACATCGAGCAAGCGCTCTTCCCACGATTTGGGTATAAACCTGAGACAACACGTTCTTCCTTCCTCATCATAGTCGGGCAGGGACCTAGATCCCTAGGCCTAAGCCTCCGGTCGGACTTCATAGCATAAATACTACTTCCTGTGTGGGTTCCATATAACTCCGGACTGGTGACCAATAAGATTAATATTAAGATCTCGCATAGGCCGCCTGATCACTGCAGCGTTTTTCATGACTAGGTGGAGGCCATTCGGGAAGTGCCTAATTGGCGTACAAGGAACGTAACCACGATAAGGAGGATATGCATCTATATCGAGAATCAAACGGCAATCAACTCTCTAGAATATATGTTCACTAACTCCTGGATGGTGTTTGAAGCCCACCCGTCACTAATGATGTTGGCGGAATATTACGATATCAGGCTCATATGATTAAAGGGCCACAGTAATATTCCGGGGAACTGCGCGGCAGATGAACTGACAAGACGGAGCACGAGAGCACAGGTTCATCCTGCAACTTAAAGTGTTAGTCTGCCTATTTCTATTCGTCATCTGTATTTTCAGTGCTAGGCCAACAATATGTGGTGGGTATACTCTCTAGTAATTGTCTAGTGTGCAGACATGCACTCCATTTTGAGCATAGTGGAACAAAATTCTGCAACTACTGCTGTAAGAAGAAAGTAGTAACCGTAAGACACTTGTTTCTAGAATGTTCAACGCTAGTGAGATTAAGGCTTAAGGTCCTAGAAAAAAACAAATTTGAAAACCTACTATTGCCGTTCTCAAGATATACAAAAGCTTATATTTACTATATAGGGTGATGCCACGCCCACTTATACAAAATCGGCTCTTTTTTCGACTGATAGTTTGTATTGACTATTTTCCGATTTCGCCCATTTTTTGACTGATGATTTATATTGATTACAAAAACCATGCCAATTTATGCGAATCCGCCCACTTTTCAGCTCTTAATTTTTATTGACTATAACTACGAGTATTTGGGCGAAATTTTGAAACTTTTACAGTTACCCTATTGAAGATATAGACAAATAAATATTTATTTTATATGAGACCTATAGCTCCTTCCAGATATACATACATAGTACAGAGAGTTACTGTAAAAATTTCAAGAAAATCAGTTCATCCGTTTAGCTGTCTACAAGGCACAAGCAAGCATACATACAAACGTTAATTTTTATATTTATGTAAGATTAGCATTAAATTGGCTGTTTTATTGTAATAATTCACCTTTTTTGTTAACCCACTACTTATTCGACTCATGAAAATATGAAATATGACAAAAACAACAACATTATTTAACTCAACGTACAAAAAAACTTCATTGTTTCCTTTTTTATTCCATTAGAAATACTCTCAAAACAAAGTTACAAATGAAAAGAAACACTCTTCTAACAAAACACCCACACACTAAAGGAATTCAAAAACACTCATAAATTTATTTATGCTTAACAGCATGCATACGGGTGTGTTGCGTATAAATAAACACGTACTCATATACGAGTACAGCATATTCATTGTAAGCTTGTAAATAAACCATGTGCTTACAATGGATGTTGTTGTTGTTTTTCGATTTGATTTTAAGAAAACCTCCACATGAAAATCTAAATTTCAGCAATAACAGCAACACACTCTTTACTACTGCAGCATAGGCATAAAATGATTTATATATGAGGAGGTAGTCAAGTCAGTCAGTTAGTCAGATAGAAAAAAGAAGAAACAAAAAAAAAAACAAACAAACAAGACAATGGAGCAGCAAAAATTTTATTGAAATTGTACAAAAAAAAGACGAAATTATTACAAGCACATGTACATATTACAACAACATAAAGTAACAAGCCTTCAGCAACAGTAGAGCACTGCAGCAACAAGCAAAGACGACAAACAAACAATTCCAGTTCAAGAGGCAAAATAAAGTTGGTACTCACCAGATAGCGGTGATGTTGTTGTTATTCTTGTTGTTGGCATATGTTTTGTAATATTTAGCAACCCACCACCACCACCAGCCTAGGCAAGTCATTGTAAACCAAAAATATATATACACACACACACGCACACAGGCAGACAAACAGCATTTTAATATTTGCGACTAATAGACGTTAAGCAATAACAAAAAAGAGCTCGAATGCCTTGACACAACTTGACTTGCCATAATACTGTGATGAAGAGAAAGAGAGAAAAAATACTTTTTCTTTTGCCTACTCTTTACAATACCAACTGACTACAAGAACAAAACAGAACAGAATAGTACACGATAACTGCAAAACAATAACAAAAATATAATGAAAGAAATTGTATAAAATGTAATAAAAAGTAAAAGAAACAAAAAACAATAACAACAACAAAAGCAATAACATATTTGCAAAGTGAAAACCGACCACCATAATGTTCAAGGAGTAAACGACAGAAAAGCAAGGTTTACTTTTGTGTTCTATTTGATGTGTTTTTGTTTATCAAGTGCGAGAGAATGTAAATGAGAATGTGTGTGTGTGTTTGTGTGAAATAGAGCATAGTGGGTTCCTTTAAAAAGTATAGTGGGTTGATCTAAAAGTTCACGGAATTTATTCAGAAAATTAAAAATACAAGTTTGTTCATTTAAATCTAAATATTGCCCTCTTCAAAGCAACCCCCTCGACTGCAACACACTTATGCCAGCGCTTGATCCCATCCTCGAAGCATTTTTTATATTCGGTTTACGGTAAGTCCATCAGTGCTAGCTGCGATTTTCCATTATTTCCTCTCGATTGCTGAAATGCCTTCCACGTAATGGTTGGATTGGACAGAAAGAAGTCACAAGAAGCCAATTCAGGTTAATTCGGTGGCTGTTGCATTTTTCGGTAAAAAATTTCGAATAATGATGGCACTGTACGACGGTGCGTTATCATGGTGCAAAATCCTCGAGTTTTATGCCCACAATTCTGATCTTTTTCGGCGAATTGCTTTATGCAAACGTCTCATAACGCCCAAAGATTACTCTTTGTTTATTCATGATTCACTACACCGTTGTAATCCATGAAAACCGTGAGCATTGCCTTCTTTTTGACTGAAACCGAGGTGGTGTTCTTGGTCTCAGCTCATTTGGTGAACGCTATTCACTTGTCTGATGTCTGGATCGCATGTCGTTTTCATAAGCCCACGTCTCGGCTCCATTAATGATCCTTCTGATGAATGTGGGATCGGATGCAGCCTCCAAAATCATAGCTTTTGCGACCTCAACCCGGTCAAAATTGTAAAAAATCGCCAACACACATAGAGATCGGTGTACTCTTGGCTACGTAGCTTTTGCAAATGTCAAGCTATGACTCTAAAATTTAGCAGGAATATCAACAACAGATGTATCAGCTTAACAAAAAAAAAAAAAAAAAAAAAAAAAAAAAAAAAAAAAACTCAAATCGAAACGATGCGACCGCCGCATATCGTATATCGTTAAAAAATTTAAAGCTGGGATCACACGATTGTAGCAAATGCAAAAATATGACACAAAATAGCAAAATTGTCCGAATATATTTTGCGGAAATAAATTAAAAACTAAAATTTTGAAAGGTATTGTAGCACAAGAACACAATAAATATTTGCGCAATTTTGACATTTTTGTTGCCGCTTAGGTTGGTAGGTACGTTAACTAGTTAACCTAGCGAGGGCAAGAACAATTATCAACGAAGTGCCGTTTTGAAAACAAGCCGAGACCAAAAAAAAAAACCATCTAAAAGGAAAAAAGGGATTTTAGTCACCTTCAGCTTGATTATCAAGGTGATTCAGATTTGCGTACTGCGTACATCAAAGTACCGGAATAATCTGCTCGCCAGACCGGCTTTTGCAGCTTCTACAGTAAAGGTTGAAGGGTTAATCCTTTTTCTCTGCGTAAGTTCCGATCATCCAATGACCAGTGTACACCGCACTGAATTTGGAAATAGAGTAGCGGGTGGTTCTTAGTAGTATCAGTGTCCTGTCGCTGTCATACCGAGGCCACAGATTCTTGAGATAGCACATGAGGAGAAGGAAGAGAGATTCCAACTAAACATATAAGCTTTTTCTAGTTTTAACTGTAATGGAAAAAGTAATGTGATGTAATAGAAATTCGCTTTGCATGCTTAGTGATATCTGGCCAACGAAAAAGCCAAACCATCCTGTGTGGAAATTAAAAAAAACAACAACAAGAAAAAATCTTACGCGTTCAAATCGAGCGACTCGGTGGTTCGCTTCCATTAGCTACAAGTCAGATGACCAGGCTTTCATATCCAAAAAAGGATTTTTAGACTTTTCCAAGCATTATTCACAATACTGTCGACGTTCCGGAAAAAAAATAATATAGAAACTTCATCCTCAGCTTTACTTGAGCTGGACGGCCACATAAAAGACAGTGACCGTCTGATTTTTATTCGGATCTTTCTAACGCTTTGTATTTGGCTGCATACAAAACATTATTAGCTAATGAAGCGAAAATTAGAAAGAAGAGTCCAAAATTTGCGATCAGACAGAGTCATGCATAACTTTTTATGTGCACATTTTAAAAACTATTTCTAGTAAAAGCTTAAGAACATCTAAAAGGTCCACCAAATAAATATTTTTTTTTCTCAAAATCCTTATTTTATTTGAAAGTACAATCTTTCCGGTTACTAATGGAGAATAATTTCATTCAAATGGCTACCTCGGCTGGCCATGCAGTAGCCTATACGATCGGTCCAATTTTTAAGCACATTAGCGATTGTGTGCAGCTGTATTTTTCCAATGGCTTCACGAATATTATCCTTTAAAGCGTCAATTATCTCTGGCTTGTTGGCGTAACACTTATTTTGACAGCACCCCACAAATAATAGTCCAACGGTGCCAAATCGCATCTCCGAGGTGGCCAAACGACATCAGCTCTGCGGCTGATAATGCGATCTTCGAAAACAGGGCGCAAAACATCGAGTGTATCTTCGGCTGTGTGCCGTCCTGATGAAACCAAATGTTGCTAATATCCTCCTCTTCAATTTTTGTGAACAAAAATTCGTTCAACATGGCCCGATAACGATCGCCATTGACTGTAACGGTCACTTCTTGCTCATTTTCGAAGAAAAATGGCCCAATAATGCTTCTGGACCCAAATCCACACCAAACAGTGACTCGTCTTGGGTGTATCGGCTTTTCAATGTATGTGTGCGGGTTTTCTGTGTCCCAAATGCGACAATTTTGCTTGTTTACATACCCGCCAAGATCAAAATGAGCTTCATCTGAAAAGATAATTTTTTTCTTTTTTTCCTTCCATGATTTTCAAAGTAATGTCGCAATATTTCCCAGCATTGTTCAAGCGTATACACAACCATATTCGTTCAGCGGAAGGATAAAACTAATTATCTGTCAAATCAGACATGAGCTAAGTGTTACCATTCACGAGAAATGTTAGATGGCGGACCCGTTATTTCAATTAAATAGTTTGAAGTGAAAGAAAGGGTAAAATATAGGCTAAATATATAGACAGAATTCATAGCACTTCTCCGAAAGCCCAATAAGCTTTTTACGCACTAACTGCTACACTTTTGTTTTTAACTCAAAAACTTCATCCTAAGCCCTCTTCAAGCTATGAGCGCGCATAAAAACACTAAGCAGTTTCCTCTCCATCATAACCTTCATATATTCTATAGAAGTATAGTTCAATCAATCATCCGATCATTTAATGCCCAGTCATAATACTAACAAGAGAAGTCTTACCATGTTTTCCAAGTCTCAATAAACATTCATGTCATTCTGCGATTGTATACCGGCCATAAAATATTTTTAACTCTACAGATCTTGATATCACACCACTGTTGTTGTCTTCTCTTCAGATTACACTTAAAGGTCTGTCCTTCCGCACATCAGAAAATTTCTTAGATACGACAAGGTTAAGATCCACTAGCAAATGATTCAAAATGGCTTAAGTTGTTAACAGAATGACGCAGGATCCTGAATTGTATCACAAGATTATTTGCAAAATGTTTATAAATTATATTTTATTTTATTTTATTTTATTTCCTATAAAATCTTAAAATTTTATCTTTTAAGCCCACTGTAAACTCTTTATTCAAATCTGTTTGTTTGTCAGCATGCTTGTGCTTAAGTTTATCATATAAAACATCCACATAAACTTTGTATAGATAAAGGCAGAGAGATAGAAAAAGAAAAAGAGTGAGCAAGAAAGAGAACACTATTAAAAGTGCATACAATAGTTTACTTTTTTTGTATTTGTCTACAAAAACAACAACAACAACAACAAAATAATTTTTCCAACTTTACAAGTGTACATACTACAAACACATACAAAAAATGTACTTTTGCAATAACGGCATGTGTTCTTAGAACTTTCTCTTTATTTTGCTTTGCTCCTTTGTCAGACACAACAACAACAACAAAGAAACGAAAACAACATCATACTCTTCAACGGCAGTAAATTTTTTTTTCAACTTTTAATTTTTTCTCTTGTTTTGTTGTTTTATTTCCTTTGATTCTTAGCAGCTTTAAGAAAAACCTCCTCTCATGCAAATAAAAAAGTTCTTTCCCTCTTCCTCCATTTCTATTTTCTTTTTTCTGTTGCCTTTTGGAAAAGCAGCGATGCTTCTTTATATTCTTCTTCTTCTTGTAAGTATTTTTGTATTTGCTTTTAAACTTTCATTAAAGTTAAGTTAAGAATACACTTTGTATGTGGGAAAGTGTACACACATTCATACAAAAGTATTTATGTATGTTTGTGTGCGTATTCGTGTGTGTGTGTGCATGAGAGCGTATGTACGTTTCTGCACGTTGCTTCTTGTGGCCTCATTGCTTTTGTAAAGATAACTTTGAGTGCGAGAAACACTTGTTACTATAGTTACTTACTAAATCATATAACAGAGTTTCCCAAACTCTTTTTATATTTTTTTTGAACAATACAACAGAATGTTTTTATGGAAAGAAAACCTACTATTAAGCTGTAACGGTAAACAGCAGTAAAAGTACTATACATGAAAAAAAACTACTGAACTCATATCTTCATATACCCGCTTGAGCTGAGGTTCGCAATAAGCGATTGTTCGCTATTAGCGAAGAATCTTAAAAAAAAAATAATAATAATATTTGTTTTTGCCGACTTTAGTTTCTTCTCAATTCACATATATTATTATTCTCTTGCTTTTAGTAGTCACTGAAACAGCGACGATTGAACACGCGTCTCGGGTATTTGCTGATATTTTTCTAATTTTGTTTTTGTTTTCTTGTTTCTTTAAAGAAACCAATAAACTTCTTTCGTTTATAGCATTGACCGGCGAAAAACCAAATGAAAAAGCTAAAGTAACGGCAAAAAGAAAAAGAAAACAAAGCAAAGTTATTCGCTTTAGGTAAAGATTCGCTAAAGGTTTGCTGTTGATATTACACGCAAACGTTCGAGATCGAAATATTTGCTACCACAAACTGATCGATGAGTAAACTCTATGAGTTCTTTTTCAATTCGCTTCCAATTCGAATTACGTGGACAAGTGGGTAGACTCAGCTCTCAATACATAGTTACTTAACCACGACATTCGATAATAACATCATTTTTAAACGTTTGGCAAACACTTATCTGATAAAACATTCGAAAATGACTATTGGAAGCGAATCGAAAAAGAACTTATAGAGTTCACCCGACACTCAGTTTGTGGCAGCAAATCTTTTGATTCGAAGGTTTATCTGTGATATCAACAGCAAAATTTTAGTACTAACTAAAGCGAATAACTTTAACGACATCACTAATTATTCGTTAATAATTATTTCATTTTGATATCGTCTTCAATAGCTTGGCGATGGTTCGAGGAGGAAGCCTTTGCTCTCTTCTCTTTTTGCCGTTATTTTTATTTTGCAAAATTTTTCGCCTCTCCATGATAAAAATGAGAAAAATTGCTTAGTTGAGTCTACCAGTGATGGGAAAGTTGGTACTATCGTACTTTTTTTGTTATTATTTTACTGCGAAAAATACTATTGTACTCCTCTAACATCATTGTTCCTTATTTCTAATATACATCTTTTACATTCCTTTGTTTAAGCATATTCCGGTTTTTATTTATTTTTAGTACTAATTGAAGTTGAAATGCTTAGGAAGTGCTAATATTCTACTGATAGCTACTATCGAGTACAACAAGAATCTGTTTTTAAAATAATCAAAACATCGAATATTAACTAATTTTAAGCTTCTAATATGGAAAGAAGAAGAACAGAAATATAGCCACGTTGTTTGTCCATTATTACGGGATATTCTGTACGCATATCCCTGGAGAGTGGGCATAACATGTCGGGAGTTGTTCATGAATCCCGGCTGTCTTTGGATAAATAGCGAGAGACATTCGACGATTACCCTTACTTGGTTTCATGGACATGAGGACATGAAGGTAACTGCATGAAGGATGTACTAGAGCTAGCAGATATCACTTTGGATACGAATGGATCGGCAGAGTAGACGGCTGGTGTCATGGTAATTTCGCCGAATGGCGATCACATGATGGGGAAATGGACCCACCTGCTATGAAACCAGAAGATTCTAGGCAGCCTCAACAGCTGCCCCGAACACATCCAACTGCAATTTGGACCCAAGTGAGCCAATGGTAGCTGTCAGATTAACCTAACTTAACCTAACCTAACATATGATTAGTTAAGAATAGAACTCTATTTTGCTTTTGAAAATCCAATACAAATTGACAAAGTTATTAAGTTTTCAATAAAGCAACTCATTAAAAAGTCTGTTTATTTTATAAAATTTGTGACTTTTGTTGTCAAAGAAGTGCTCGAAAGAAAGACGCATTTTCCATCACTGGTTTTTATGCTATTTTAAGCATTTTTGTGCGACAAAAACATTTTTCTGCACCAGGAGAATGGGTCTACCCGTTCGGCGGCTACCTTGTGGGTTCCAATCTATTGCAGTTCATGCTATGTCGATAAGGTTACGCTCTATAGTTATTCGATTTGTTTGGGCCAATAGCATACTATTTGAGATTGTGTTGTGTCGGAAACTTCTCAGGATTCTCGACAAATATCTATTAAGAAATATGGCATTCCAGGTCTCGCAGCTATACAACAGTTTTGGCTTGAAGTTTGAGCTTAATATCATTATCTTAACATTCGTCGATAGTGTGAAGCAGTCGTCCAAGTGCTTCCTTTGCAGACTTCATACGAGCAACCAGCTGAGTTCGTTATAATGCCACCCAGGTAGCAGAAATTGTCCGCGTCCTCTATGCAATTATCGACGATTTCTAAAAGTCGCAGGTATATTGCAGGTTATTCTTAGTACTGCTTTTCTTATTTTTAATTTCGCTCTTGTTGTGGCTTGGGCAACACTGTCAAGCTTCTACGACATGTCAGTATAGCTGTGAGACATCAGACAAACGTCGTCAAAATAATCTAGAATCTCCTAGTCAGTACAGAGCCCACACGCTCTTCCCCGTTCCTGCACAGGGGATTCTCTCATGATTATATCCAGCACAATGATGAAACAGTGGGGATACAACGCAGCCCTACCTATCACTCTTGGTTTTACAAGGATTCTTCTACTAAGTTTGTTTTCATGTAGAATCCGACTGTTTGCTTCCCTATATAGCGCTTTTATGAGCCAACTGATCTATAAAACATGACGATACATTCCATAATTTCTGCAGTATCAGGCCAATCTGTGAATATATCCGATCTGCGAACGTGAAATTTGCGGCTTCATTTTAACTCTAATTTGTTTACATTCCCAGGGAGCATTCTTGAAGAGTAGTCAGCCCATAATTCTGGTTGGGCCTCTCTAGATGACACAAGTTTGACACTATCGTCCCTTCCAGACGCTGCTGTATGGCCTAACAGTCTGTTTATAGTCCTGTGCAGGTCCCCACATCTATTCGTTCCGGCTGCCTTTGGAGCCTGATCAGCGAGATTGTTTGACCACTGCGTTTAACCGCGCGGTCACGAGTGCTGCAGTCGTGTTGCACTGTTTGACTAGCACTACCTCTGGTATCTCTCGCCTGTTAAGCAGCAGATTCCATGTGTGATCAGATATTCACTTTTTACGTCCAGGTTCAGCCTGCCACACATGTTCCCTAGCAGCATTAAGGTATGTATTCTTTATCGTTTTTCAGTCTATAATGTTGTCATCTACAAGGGGCGACAACGATGGTACATATTTGCACATACCCTTGTATTTTCCAAGTGTTCTGTATTAAACCTATTGCCGCCCTGGTTCTTAATAATCCGTAATAAAGTAAAAAAGAAAAAAGAAATTAATTTATTAAAAACTAAAGTATGTAACATTTTTATGAATTAGCTAACTACGTCGTTGTCTACTTAGGACTAGTAAAGTGACTATTCCTTGGTAGACAAAACGATGACAGTTATTTTCTGCTTTTCTAAGCTCTCAGTTCTATGTAAAAATGCATGACAGTACTTTAGAACGCTCAAAAAAAAAAAAAAAAAAGTGTAAGCAATATGGCGTAAAACCTTAGATGGTTATTGTATACACCGCTTATTAAATTATTAAAATAGTTTATGCAATTTTTTTTTTTGTTTAAGATTTATATTTAAAAAAATTTCTTATAATAAAAAAAATTAAATAATTGCTATTTTATCTTATCCAAACCACTGTGCTTCCTGTTCTAAAACCATAATTTCAAATAGAATGCTGCAATAAAGTCGTACACATTCACACTTACACTGTTGCTAGTGTTACTCTGATAAAAGAATCAAAAAACAATAACAAACTTGCTTGTTCTCCCTACACATTTATAAAAGAAAAATCGTTCCTTTCTTGCATACATATTTCCATATACACCCTCCTATATATAACACCACCAATGAAGTGGTATTATTCCTGCTTAAATATAAATTAGTAATAAAAAAATTTACTAAAGAAAGAGAGTGACCGAGAGAGAGAGAGAGAGAGAGAGTGGGGAATTCGACATATAAGTGGACTTAGGGAGAACAAGAAAGAGAAAATGTAGAGCAATAAATAAAAAAAATTACAAAACGTGCCTGGTTTCTATACATTCCAGTCAATTTTATTCGTTTGTAATCGTATTTGTATGTGAGTGTGTGTGTGTGTAAGAGTTTTTGTTTTCAAATTCTTCTTTTTTTCTTTTTTATTATTTTTAAAGCATTTAGGCCATGTCGTGGCATTGTAAGGCATTACTTTTTGTCGCATTTGTTGCTGTTTCTAAGCAACAGTACAAAAGCATGAGGAAAATTAAAACAACAACAACGTCACTATGCCTTACTTCATTTATCTGCTGTGTGAATGTTAAGAACCCCCAATAAACTCTGAGCAATAACATAAACATACACAAACGTTTATATACACATATGTATTTGGAAGTAAACATTGACGTCGTTATTGCTTTGTAGTCGGGTATTATAACTTCGTTTTATTTATTTTTTGTTTTGATCCTGATACTGTTGTTGTTTTTATATTTATACGTATATTTTTTTGAATTTGATACTCTTAATGCTTAGCATTATGAACAGCAACAGTCTTTATGTTTCTATTGTTGTTGTTGTTGTTGTTGTTGTTGTTTCTTTTTTCATTATTATTATGGGGACGAATGGTAAATACCTAAAGGAGTTCTTTGAGTAATAAAAACACAATTAAAACTACAGCGTTGTTTTCCTGGGCATTGTATGAATACAAAGAATTTTAAATTTATTTTTAAAATATGTAATGCCTAATGGAAAAAAAAGTAAGGGAAAATGTAATTAAATTTGTTCATTTTACGATTTTATTTATTTTTTATGGCTTTTTGATTAAAACATAAATGCCTTGGGGAATTACATTGAAAGTTTAATTTTTTTAATATTAAAAGTGGGAGGGGAGTTTTTCGCGAAGCATGGATGGGTACAATCGTTACCATCTCTTAGCGCCAAAAAATAAACTGCATTATTTTGAGACCAATACCGAATATCATGTTCTGAGAACATTCTGTATCGGTCGAGAATGGAAGACCACTATTTCTAAGCTATTTTCTAAAAGGTTTCTACTGGTCTTGTGATTGTGCATTGTCATGAGTGAATGCTCGTTTCCATAATAGAAGCTAACCTTCTAATGCAGACCTTGGTTCAATGTATATTCAACCTTAGCGTTAATTCGACTGCTATCCAAGCTTGAATTATAATTTCCTCTGCTTTTGGTTTTAGTAATTGATGATGAAATGATTCAAAAATTACTTCTTTGTATGGCGTTTAAGCAGCTTTTCAAACATACATGCTTACCTTTTTGGCTGGCCTCTTTGGTCATTGTTTTCCTTCACAAAATCATCGAATTTTAAGCCAAACCATTTCCCGGAGATTAAAAAATAGTAAGAACTGAATAAGTAAAGCAGAAGTGACCGTAAATAACGATTTGCTGGCTGAAAACTTGATATGTTTGAAATCTTGAAAATGCCATATATGTAAATTACTAAAAACAGCCATCTGTTGTAAATCTCAGCTTTTTAAGTTATACACCCAATAATAAGAAGTTTTAGTAAAGAAGTTTTATTTAATCGTCACATATCTCAGTGTTTTATTAGGTTTTTTTTTTTTTAATATTAGTAACAGGAAAGAAAACCCAAAAAGCCCATTATTGTATTACAAAAGTCCAGAATTGTTTATATTGATTCACGAAAACGGCACATTATTGCAAATACAATACCTCCGTATACTCCTAATTCACTACTGCATCTTAAACGAAGATAAGAGCAAAAAGTATACTAAGTGCTCATCAAACTTGACGTGCTCTTTAAGGTTTTAGCTTTTCTAGACTCTTAATTGAGAAGATTGGACTCTAATTTGGTTTCAAAACCATTTTCGTTACTTAGTTCAGTGTTCGGTTCAACAGATTCTGAGCAGCGTTGCTTCTAGTGGAGATATTTTTAAGCGACTTCATGACAAACGTAGCGACACTTTTAAACATAAAAAACTTACATGCCACGTATTAACGAGTTTCTAAAATCTTTGGTAACTTCTTAGCTGAATTCCCAACGATATCTTCTGCATTTCTTCGACGTTTATCAAAATTTTTGATGTCCTAAGGTGTTTTATTTATTTCCAAAAAAATTTCACAGGCATTTTATCTCTGCTTTTTGGAAGATTACAAACGACTTAAAAAATGTTTTTTCGCTCCTCGTGTAGCTTTTCTTATGTCAATGTAGAGATTTTATGTATAAAATTGTCGAACTCATCAAACACTCTTAAGTCCCATACCTGAAACACACAAATTTCCTAAATTGGTACCATTTAAACGCTTCAAATGCCTAAACAAATAAAAATAAACGACCACTAACATCCTGTAACTTAAACTTTAAATAATTTACCCACAGCAACAGCCTGTTGAACTCGACAGAAGAAGAGAAAAAAACGCAGCTAAAACATAACAACAACAACAACAACAACAAAATAAATCACTAAATTTCATATGAAAAGAACCCAATAATCACAACACAGTGCTCAGTTTATGAGAAAACTTATTCTCAAGTAAATAAATCATAAAACCCTATTATTAAATACAAAGAAGAGAGAAATAAAAACAAACAGACAACAACAACAACAACAATAATTTAATTGAACTTTACTAAAAAAGAAAGATGAAAACAAAAACCAAACACATATAAAGCACGACACAATATAACAAAAGCAACAAAATATTATCAATAAAAGTGGCGACACAAAGTCGTGCAAGTGTTTTATATAAAAAAAAGAAAGAAAACGCGCAAAAAAACACACTCATATATACTCACATAAACACACCAATTATTAAACCACCCGAGCCTCCAATATTTGCATAAAAACACTAAAATATTTTAATGTTCGCACTTTCTCTCTCTTGCTCTGAGTTTCGGTATAAAGAGTAAACACGTTATGGCAGACGAAAATATTAAACCCACCATATGGTTATTATAAACAAAACAAAAAAAAACAATAAAAATTTTGCGAAAACATAACAAAAACAACAATAAAAATTTACGTGAAAAAAACAAACGAATGAGAAAGCTTTATTGAACACGTCATACCGGTTTCGTTTTTATACTTCAGTAGAGATACATATGCATATATACACATATACTGGTATGGTGTACATTTTCAAATATTTGCTTAAATGGGGGCATATTATACTCTACAATATATATCAACAAACTACAATAATAAACACACACACACACACACACATACAGGCTTGCATGCATACGTTTAACTTAACAACAGACAGACAAGAGGCTGTCATTTAGTTTAGTTAGTCAAAAAGCTAGCCTTGGGTACGTATAAGTAATGGCAACAATTATTATATGAGCGCAGACATCCAGTCATTTACAATAATCCTACACATACACGCACATACATACTTAACAAAACACCAGTGCTGCCAACTTTTGACGATCAAAACGCGCAGATCTTCCACTCAGTACGCGCTAAAAAGCGCTAAATTATATTTTGCGTAACTATTTGTTATAAAACGCGCTGTAAGAAGCGTTAAAGATATTTAAAAACAGGAAAATGTACTAAAATTGTAAATAAATTTCTATTCTTACAAAGATTGTTTAATAATTTGAACTATTGCTTAAAAAATATAGGGTCCGCCAAATAAATGTTTTTTTTTTTTGAAAATGCTATCAAAAATAAAACTACTGAATATTTTCTCAAATTTCTTTTTTTATTTGAAAGTACAATCCTTCCGGTTAATAATGGAAAATAATTCATTCAAATGACTGCCACGGCTGGCCACGCAGTAGCTTACACGATCGGTCCAACTTTTAAGCACATTATCGATTGTGTGCAGCTGTATTCCACCAATGGCTTCACGAATATTGTCCTTTAAAGCGTCAATTGTCTCTATTTTGTTGGCGTAACACCTATCTTTGACGGCACCCCACAAATAATAGTCCAACGGTGTCAAATCGCAGCTCCGAGGTGGCCAAACGACATCAGCTCTGTGGCTGATAATGGGATCTTCAAAAACAGGTCGCAAAACGTCGAGTGTAGCTTCGGCTCTGTAGTACGTAGCGCCGTCCTGTTGAAACCAAATGTTGCTAATATTCTCCTCTTCAATTTTTGTGAACGAAAATTCGTTCAACCTGGCCCGATAACGATCGCCATTGACTGTAACGGCCACTCCTTGCTTATTTGTGAAGAAAAATGGCCCATTATGCCTCTGGACTAAAATCCGCACCAAACAGTGACTCGTCTTGGGTGTATCGGCTTTTCAATGTATGCGTGAGGGTTTTCTGTGCCCCAAATGCGACAATTTTGCTTGTTTACATATCCGCCAAGATCAAAATGAGCTTCATCTGAAAAGATGATTTTTTTTTGGCAAAACCGGCATCTTGTGTAATTCGATCGCAGGCCCACTTAGCGAAGCGAAAAAAGCGTATATACAACAATAGTCGTTCAACGGAAGGATAAAACTGATTATCTGTCAAATCAGACATGAGCTAAGTGTTACCATTCACGAAATAAGCACTAATTGAAAAAAAAACGTTAAATGGCGGACCCCATATAATGAAAACGGCTTAGAAGAAAACAGCAACTTAATTTTTTTTTTATTTTTGGGTTCAGGTGTAGCATCAAGAAATTATCTAGCAGAGGTTGTAGACAAGGTTGTGTTCTTTCTCCACTGCTGTTTAAAATTGTCCTCGATTGGGTGTAACGTAATATAGCCTGTAGACTGAACATAAAGTTAGAAGGCCTGTATTAAGCAGACGACATCTATCTCCAAGCTCACATTGCGAGATGCAATAAAAGCTGAATTTTATACAGATGGAATAACCTCTTGCTTTCGGATAAACATCTTCAAAATCAATGCGAATCAACGCTAATAGCACAACGATCTTGCGAATTGCTAGCAGAAATTTTGGGGATACTCCGTCTTTTGCTATTCCGGTAGTATGCTTACGACGTCCGGCGATTACAGTGCTGATACTTAGAACAGATTGAACCTAGCCAGCCAATCTTATCTCTCCAAAAACGAAAATCTACATCTTTAACTCGTATGTGAAGTCTTTTTTTGTATAGTTGCGAGTTATGAAATGCGGTTTTGATTGAGGTTAATTGCATTCAAGCATTGGATGGAAAAGGAAATGATTGTGCATTCTTTGAGTAAAGAAATCAAAACTATAACCTTGCGAACTTCACAGGGAAGCAGAAAAATCGGAAGGCCAGCCCATTCCTAGAGAAGACAAATTGAAAGACCAGCTGCCTTCCATAGAATGACTTGGAGCCAGATTAGATCACCGGTTTTAGACCGGTGTGGATGAAGAAATTCGTTATGCGTCTATAATCCATTTTGTATCTTTAAAGGATCTAAAAATAACAAATTACAACTTAAGTATTGTAATTATTGCATAAGTATTAAAAAGTCTTATAAGTCTTAAAAAATGGGCCTTTAGTTTTGATATACGTACTTTTCCGAAACACTATTTTAACTCATTTTTGCACAAATATTATCTAGAACAACTTAATTTTCACAGCATGAAGCATTTTAAGTCCATAGTTTATATGGATTGATGATTTAATTGAATTTAGACGCTTTTAATTTCTTATAACAAATTGCAAATAGAAAAGCGCTAACTTAGCGCGTTTTTGAAAGAGCAGCGCTAAAAAGAAAAAAATGCGACTTTTTGGCAGTTGAAACGCGCTAAATACAGCTTGAAAGGCACTAAATTAGCAACGCTGCAAAACACCCACAAATGAAAACACACATGAATTTATTTACTCACTCATGCATACTCTTGGGTCTTTACCTTTTAGAGAGTAACAACAGCAACAAGAGGATAACCCATAAAACAGAGTAAAATTATTATCATTGCCTATAGCAATGAGCAACAAACAGCAGCCAACGTTACAGACTCACCAACAACAACAGCAACAACCACAACAAAAGCACAAGGAAACAATAATAAACTAACACTCGGCTCATATGCACACAATAAGTATTACACACGCATAGAAAGAAAGAACGAACTTAAATATTGCTTTCGTACACAGTTCGATTCTGTTCGAATGCATACAACATACGTATTATATAGTAAATATGTATGAGTTTGTGTTAAAAGCAGGAGAACTTTATTACTTTATATTATTTTTGTATGTACTCTTATGTGATTTCGACTTTGTTGTGTGTTGTTGTTGTGGTTTGAAGTAATACAAAGTATGTATAACACATTGTGAGTATTGCTTGGAGCAGCAATTAAATCCTACTTCAGGGTTACCAGTAAATCAAATTTTAAATGTAAAGCAAGAAAATGTTATAAAAGCCAGTACAGCTATAAAAATTAAGTTTTTTAAGAGAAAATTTAAATAAATTATTTAAAGAATAGATTACTTGAATTTCTTTGTTGTATTTTTTATATAAAAATGCGTACAAACCTGTAAAGAAAAAATATGAAAAACATTATTAATAAAAATACTAAAATATTTTTTATTAAATTTTAAATAAAATATATAAAAATTGTTTTCCAAGTGAAATCATCCCTGTTGTACTTGTTTCTTCTATTTTAAACAACGCACAATGGCTCAGTTTCGTCGAAAATCGTAGCAAAAATAGGAACAGTTTTTTTTTGTGTTCCAAATATGAAAAGCCCTTAAAAACACGATATCCCATGTGGGACAAGGTATGTCTTAATAAATGAGCTGCACCCAATTCTCTTTTCAGACTTATTAGAAGGGATCTAGATTTTAACGCCGGCTTCGAAAGGCAGATTCATTAGAGTAGAAAGAGTGCTCGAATTGAATTTGTTCGTAAAGAACGATTAATTTTGAGAGCCAAATTTTAAAAGAATTTAAAATACAACTTGTGAGAAGAATCAAAAACAAAAGTATTTCAAAATAAAAATCGAAACGCAAACCGAGTCGAAAAGCATCAAAACGAGTTGAAAACGAGTAATTCTTTTTAGTAAATGTTGGTTGTGTAATATTAAACATGCATTTGTGTGTGTGATACTTAATGGTCGCTGCATACAAAATATACACATATACACACATACGAATGCATCGTATTACGCACTTGTTTTTACACAAACAACATGCATTGCAATGGATTGCTTGTTCTCAATTCCTTCGTGCTCACAAGTTAAAAACAAAAATTTTAATTTGTGCTCACGGGCAAAAAATATGATTCGTGCTCACAAATTAAAAAATAAAACTCGCGAGCACTAGTCATTAAACGAGGCGAACCACAGAAAATTCTGTTTACGAGTCTGCCGAGTATGGTACATACTCATAATTAGTAGCAATATTATGAGGTAATACCGCTATTGAAAATTGTCCGATAGTTTGGCCTGCGATTGAAACGAGAACCTCTCGATTGTTAAATGGGTGTCTTACCTACCATATCACAGCATCAAACGGCAAAAAAACACTCTCCAAACTTAATTCCACATACAGCGGCGTAGATCTCTCACTCTCCCAGAATTAATTTATTTAGCTATGGTTCCCTAGAATCCTATATTTTTTTAATAGTATTTGCCTATTTCGCTATGTAGGAGCGATGACACGCCCTCTTATCTAATTCCACCTACTATTTGACTGATGATATGTACTGATCACTTTTTATTAACTTCAAAGTCATTTAAGCTAAATTTAGAGACTTTCACTTTAAACGTAAAGTATTTTACCAAATAGGTGCTTTAAATCCGTCAATTTCCATCCGATCTTAAAACGTCAAGTATCACTTTATTCATAACTAAACATACTACTTTAATAGATACAAGAATAATACAGTTTCTATAGAAAATAGCATCTAAAAACAACTCTTAACTTGGAAAATTTAGAATAAATTGAATAAAAAATATGTTTACTTAATAAATACACACAGACCCCTTAAGTTAACTTAAGTAAAGTATACAACATTTATTGGTGTTGCCTCCTCTTTCAAAATTTGGCACGAATCTTATAATCGGGTAATATTCAGCTAAGTTACTTACTTATAAATGCATGAAGGTACGAAAAACCGGTTTTTTACCCGTAACTCAAGATTTTGAAACTGTTACGAAAATTTCTAAATCAGATTCTTGTTGGACTCGATAGCACCTATCAGAAAAATGGTGAGACTTTCCCGATATTTCTACTTTATTCTTTCTTATCGCAGAGGTTTTTTGTCTTGTATACTTATTTTTGGCGCGTAAAAAATAGAGTCTTTTTCGTTTTCGTTGTATAATTTTAGTTGTTGTAAGAATTTTGTTGTTGTTTTTGTGGATTTTGTAAACCCGTAAATACAGTCCTAAAAAAATATAAAATGTTTGAATTCATCGTAAACTAAAATATAAACTAATTTTGGCGCTCACGATATATAAAGGGTGTCCAAATAAAACGCACGATGTTAATTGGAAGTACAAGAAAAAGTTTTCAGAGAATTATCTTAATATATTTTTTTTTGTAATAGGAGGTCTATGATAATTTTCGTAAAACAGAATAGCGGTCTCTATTCGTCGGTCCATATTTTCAATGACTCTCAGACATAATCTCATCCTTTAGCTTTTGAACTGTGCTTGGCTTATTGGCGTACACTTTTTTTTTTATATGTTCACAAAGGAAAAAGTCAAACGGTGTCAAATCACATGAATGTGGCGGCCAATTAACATCGCCATGACATGTGATAACACGGCCATTGAATTTGTCTGTGTGGCAAGTGGAACCCTTCTGTTTGAACCAGATGTCGTCCAGGTCTATATAATCAATTTATGGCTACAGAAAGTCTGTTATTATCTTGCGATAGCGAACACCATTCGCGAGCACTTTTTGGACGACCTCATTTTTGAAGAAGTACGCCCGATAATGCCGCCAGCCTATAAACCGCCCCATACAGTCAATCTTTGTGAAAGCATCAGGTTTTCAACAACCCTACAGAGCCTATTTGCTGAAATTTGCGCACAATTATTCCAATTGTGGACACATTTGATCGATTACGCTGACCAAAAAAATTACGACGTGCACGAAATGCATTTTGATTTGAACGCCTATTCTCGTAAGTGTCTTCAACACTCTTAACGCACAGCTCAATTGTGTGTCTCTCCAGGGTTGAAAAGGTTATATCATATTGAAGACAAACAGAAACAAAGAAATGTCATATTAAGTTGGGCACAAAACTTGACGTTAAGATGTGACTCACAATTAACCTCGTGCATTAAGGATGGGCCATGCTTTACAAACACTAATTACTTAATTACTTAATATAAATTAATTTTGATTTGAGTATTAGCGATACAAATAAACATATTTTTTATAAAATAAATATGAAAAATTTATACCGGAAAAATTATACGACTTTGACTGTGATTTTTGAGCACCTTGTACTACTACTAGCAACATGCTGTAATCATCAACTTAAAGTGTCCTCTTCAAATACCTTTTACATTTTGTAAAATATCTTAATTATTTCAAAATTTTATTTTAATTTTGCAACGAAAAAAGTCAAAAAGAGCCACTGTGCTACGTCAGTATTGAACTCTTTAAGCAGAGGTTATCAATAATCATTCAAGTAATTTTTAATAAAAATAAATATAAAAAAGATCTGAAAAAATGAAAATTTTTAAATAAAATCAGCAATAAATAGAAGTTTACGATTACAATTTTATATACATTGTAGACCAATTATCTTTAATTTATTTTAGAAAACAATACCCTATGCAACGTTATATGTCAATGACTATCAATGACTTTTCTTGTCCTGAATATAATGATAGGGACATCAACAACATGTGGTGTAGTTTCAATAGGACGGCTCTACGTGTTATATTAAATATTCGGCAGGACCAATGTGATGGCATGATCATCTTACTTGGAGGCAATATGAACTGGCCACCGAGATTATGCGATCTGTCTTTGTTAGACCTTTTCTAGTTTGGTTTTCTCAAGTCGCAACTCTTTGTGAAAAAGCCACATACCACAGTGGGCCACAGAGCCAACATAAACCATGCCATTGTCAAAATTTTGCCTGACTTATAAGAAAATTATAATTTTTATAACTACAGTTTGCCTTATGGTTTTACATAGTCGGCTTAAGCGGACTATAACTTTCATACTGAAGTAAATATAAAGGGTCCGCCATCTAACGTTTTTTTTTCAACTGGTGCTTATTTCGTAAATGGTAACACTTAGCTCATGTCTGATTTGACAGATAATTAGTTCTATACTTCCGCTGAACGAATATGGTTGTGTATACGCTTGAACAACGCTAGGAATCTGGGCCTGCGATCGACTTACAGAAGATGTCGATTTTTCCAAAAAAAAAAATCAACTTTTCAGACGAAGCTCATTTTGATCTTGGCGGGTATGTAAACAAGCACAGAAAACCCGCACGCATACATTGAAAAGCCGATACACCCAAGACGAGTCACTGTTTGGTGCGGGTTTTAGTCCGGATGTATAATTGGGCCATTTTTCTTCGAAAATAAGCAAGAAGTGGCCGTTACAGTCAATGGCGATCGTTATCGGGCCATGATGAACGAATTTTTGTTCACAAAAATTGAAGAAGAAGATATTAGCAATATTTGGTTTCAACAGCACGGCGCTACGTGCCACACAGCCGAAGCTACACTCTATGTTTTGCGCCCTGTTTTTGAAGATCGCATTATCAGCAGCAGAGCTGATGTCGTTTGGCCACCTCGGAGCTGCGATTTGACACCGTTGGACTATTATTTGTGGGGTGACGTCAAAGATAAGTGTTACGCCAAACCCGCACGCATACATTGAAAAGCCGATACACCCAAGACGAGTCACTGTTTAAAGGCATAATTGGGCCATTTTTCTCCGAAAATGAGCAAGGAGTGGCCGTTACAGTCAATGGCGATCGATATCGGGCCATGTTGAACGAATTTTTGTTCACAAAAATTGATGAGGAGAATATTAGCAACATTTGGTTTCAACAGGACGGCGCTACGTGCCACACAGTCAAAGCTACACTCGGTGTTTTGCGCCATGTTTTTGAAAATCGCATTATCAGCCGCAGAACTGATGTCGTTTGGCCACCTCGGAGCTGCAATTTGACACTGTTGGACTATTATTTGTGGGGTGCCGTCAAAGACTAGTGTTACGCCAACAACCCAGAGACAATTGACGCTTTAAAGGACAATATTCGTGAAGATTGGTGAAATACAGCTGCACACAATCGATAATGTGCTTAAAAATTGGACCGATCATGTAGGCTACTGCATGGCCAGCCGGGGCAGCCATTTGAATGAAATTATTTTCCATTATTAACCGGAAGGATTGTACTTTCAAATAAAAAAAGAAATTTAAGAAAATATACAGTAGTTTTCTTTATAGCATTTTCCAAAAAAATATATATATTTGGCGGACCCTTTATATACTCGTGTATATATATTTTGTTTTTTGTGCACAAATACGCACATTTGTTATCAATTTGCTTTAAAAAACAGTTTTGAAAAATAGAATTTTAACAAAACTTTTGCAAGATTTTACTTTTTCTTAAATTATATTCTAAAATCATATTTTGAAAGAGAAACGCAGTAATTTAATGGCTAAAAACTCTGTTTTATTTTACAAAAAATAATATTTGAAATGTATTTTTGCAGTTTAATATTGAATGAAATTACATTATCGGTTATAAAATAAAACAATTTAAAACACACCCCTTTCAAAAATTATATTAAAAATTAATATATTTGCAGGCAGGAGGGACACTGGGCCATTAAGTTTTTATTTGTTTTTGGGGTTTTTATTGGTAGTCTATGGCCTTGAATAAATTAATGAATAATTCTTCCATGTATGTAACGGGTGGGCAAATTTGAGGTTAGGAAGTAAATTGGCTTAAAAACACATTTTTTTTCTTGACTAATTTAGTTTTATTCATAGCAATACAAAATCAAAATACGGGAATTAATAATGGAATATGATGTCGGGTAAATGTCCACCTCTAGCACGGCGGCAGACGTCCGCTCTTTGAACAAAATTTTGAACCATATTTTGCAACAAAGCTTCGCTTATCTCGTCAATACGGCGCCGAATTCTATCCTTCAGAGTGTCAGTTGCTTGTGCGTGTTGGTTCACGTAATTCCGGTCCAGCAGCGTTAAACCTCAAGAACGAAGTGACCAATTGATATCGCCCATATGAGAAATTACGCGACCGGGTAATTTAATTTGTTTGTGCGTGTTTGTTCACTTAATCCCGGTCTTTCAAATGGCCCCAGAGAAAATAGTCCAGCAGCGTTAAATCACAAGAACGGCAATTAATATCGCCCATATGAGCAATTACGCGACCGAGTAATTTCTCATGCAATAACTGAATTGTTTTGCTGGCTGTGTGGCTTGTGTCGCTGTGCTGCTGAAATTAAAGGTCACCGATGTGAACATTAGCCATTTGTGGCCACAAAAAATTAGTTATCATGGCTTGGTAGCTCAAAGAATTCACGGTGACGACGTTTCCTTGCTCATTTTCAAAAAAATACTGGCCGATTATGCCGCCTAACAACAAACCACACCATACGATGACTTTTTTTAAATGTAATGGTTTTTCGAGGGCTGTTTATAGATTTTGTGAGCCCTATATGCCACAATTTTGTTTGTTTACATAGCCGCCTAACTGAAAATGGGTCGTCTCATCACTAAAGATGATTTTGTTGAAAAATGCGTTGTTTTCGTTCAGTTTTTTAAACGGCCAATTCACAAACATTAGTCGCAAACAATGGTTGGCTGGCTTTAATTTTGGAACGAGTTGAAGATCTTTATGCAAAACGTTGCGCAAGGTTCCTCTGGTGATGTTCAATTGTTGCTCATTCTCAACACTTTGCTGTACAGCGGTTATGTTTGCATCACTACGGCTACTACGAGCATATTGTTTTGATCTATTGTCTCGAATTTAACGATTGAACTACGCACAGCGGTCTCAGAAGTAGCCTGATTACGAGGAAAAGCTGCTTGAATTTTACGAAGTTATACAGTAAAATTTTCACAATTAAAATTCTTTGTTCAAGAGTGTAGCGTCCCACAGTAAAATTTTCCAATTTTTTACAAAATAACTGTCAAAGGTTGACAGCTCAATTCTTGACATTTTATCATTTGACAGCCAATTTACTTCCTAACCTCAATTTGCCCACCCTGTACATGTACTATATATGTGTATATATACTATATATGTGTCTACAGTTGATGAATTCAATTATTCAACAGCTGTAAAGTCTTTTTTCACGTGCCTCTAACTCACCCGTTTTATTTTTTTTACTAATAAAGTATAAACAGAAAAAAACGTACTTTTTTACACATTTTTCGCAACAAGTTTTTATTGTTGCCACACTCCACCCTTTACTACCTACTACTTTACATCAAAGTAATACCAAACTTACGAAATTCTACCAACCATATGGTTTAGACATACAATCGACAAACGAGAGCTACAAACTCTTTGAAAAAAGTAATAAGAATGAGTTGGGTTAGGGGGATAAAAAAAGAAAAATTATTTCATTTTCAGAAAATGTGTAGAAATTAAAAAAAAATGGAATCATAAGTAGGCAAGATAGGGGTAAACAAGACAGATTGAATGATATCCTACAACTGCTTAAGCTAAAGTTTCTCATACAAAAGTAAAAATTTATTATGAATCTTTTTTAATCGATTCCGTACAGTAATGAAAAGTAACACTGTTGGCATAACTCTTAGAAAATTGTATCCGGTCCATCGCTGGATATGTTTGTGACCCTAGATACTTTCAAGGCAGTTCAAAGGGTGATGCATAACTTGTAATAGTGGCATGGGTGGTACCTTCGGTACAGAGAATCAATTAGTACCATTGCACCGTTTTGATACCATAAGTATCAGTAATGGTTAATGAAGAGGAAAACAGAAAAAAAACCTGCTTCAAACGCTCAGGGTACTAAGCCTGCCCCTGTGCAGAGCCTTACCTCGGAACAGCTTATACATATGTATGTAAATTCCTACAGCCACTTCTCCTTGCCCTCGAATCTTACACTGCTACTTCTCGTCTGGTGGGTGAAAGCAACGCTAACGCTTAGTTAGATCCCGGTACATAGAGACTTTGATGGAAATTAATGGGCGGATGGACTGGCCCGCTTTGGGTGGGCCTTATCCCCCCCTTAGTAGCGACTCTGTTAGAAGGGACATCTCTGACTTATTACCTTGAAACAGCAAATTCTAGGTAGAGAGTAGTGAATTTGTGCAGGATCTTGAGTAGGCATGGAATGAATATGATGGTGGATGCACCAAATCGCTCTTAGGCCACAATAGAAGGGTGGGAGTGATGAGAGTACTAACCTGGCACTGACCGATTTCCGACCATGCCCGCTGGATGGAAATTCAACATACGACCGCTGTCATAGCTGTGATGATGCGAAAAAGGTAAACATAGTTGGATACTTCCTATGTGGTTGTCCAGCCCTTCTAAATCGTCGTTATAGTGTCTCCGATAGCTGGTTTATGCAGGGCATTATGGAGATGGCCTGAAAATAACATCCTCAATCCGACAAACTGCATATGAGTAACGTTTGAGAGTATGAGTGTTGCGGTCTTGCACAAAATGGTGTCTCAAGGCGCTACTTGTCGCTCTTGGCGAGCGGTCACGTGATCCAACCAACCATGGTCACTTACCAGTGCTGGCTGTCACAACCCGTAAAATATTTCATCTCAGAAGTTGCATCAATGTGTCAGTCTTTCGTCTTTCATAGGATGACCATGTTTTTCCATCTACATTCCTCTCTTTTCAGAAAAGTGTCATCTCTCGTATTAGGGTAAAGATCTGTGCATATTACAAGTGGGTTAAAGCAGTCCGCTCTCGAGCTACTCAAAGCAGAGTTACACGACCACTCCCATTTAAGCGTCTTCTGTTCCATCTGCACCTCTCTACCAGCCACGAGATTAGTGTCCGTATCGTCACTTGGTTTTGAATAAAAATCTCGATAACCTTGCTGACATTCAGTTTTATCATCTCTACGGCTATCTGGGTGTGGCGTGGTGTATTGGTTAAAGGACAGACATACAACACAAGCGGCTCAGGTTCGAGTCCCAGCAGAGGACATGACGAATAAAAATTTAATTGTGTTTTCGAGTGTTTAATAAAGAAACTCTTAGCTCCGTTCAGATAAATGCATCTAAAGAAGCCACCTGACCTTGGAACTTACCTCTGGCGATGATGACAAACATCAGACGAATGATTAGAAGAAAACGCCATCTACTGGGAAAAAATCACCATGCTAAGAGAGAATCACCATCATCACAACTTAGTAAGGATCTTCACCGCTACTCACAATCATATCTTCTCCTAGTTTAATTGGGTTATGAGAGTTGCAGGCGCTATGACCCAAAGTGATAATTGTTCAAACATTTTCACGCAAGGTTAGGTTACTCTAGCCCCCATGCAACCCCGTAAATCTCAGAGTAGTGCCCCACCATTTTGGTAGCTTGAACTCCGGAATGTACCGCCTGATAAAAAGAACCAAATCGGACTTCGCTGTTTTAATCCCCATACCTTTCTTCCTGGCTTAAGATAGAATAACACCCAGCAATGATTCCATTGGAATCATTCTTCTTGGCAAGAAATTTTGCTCAGTAAGAAGCCAGACTTCATCCGCATTAGTCACCGGCTTGGTGTTTATACCATTGAGCGTGAAAAGTGTTTTATTCATGATAAGATTCCACAGAAATGGAGAAGACTCATTGCCCTGTGGTGCGCCCCTTGTCACGAATTCCCTCGTAACACCAACAGCCTAACTAGTGTTAATGGCCTTGCTCCTTGGCATTTTCTCGGTCCAGCTCGCTAAATTTAGGGCAACATCCAAGTCATGTAGAACATCGACGATATATTCACGTTGTTAAAAGCACCTTCAATATTCCTTCCTGTCAAGTGTTTCCTCAATGGTACCGACCACATCATAAAGCCATGTTTTCACCGAACTTCCATTTAGGATTGAGCACATTCCTGACATGAACATTAATAAGTCTTTCCAGAATCTTTCCCGCCTTGGAATAAACAAACTATAAGTTATGAAAAAAAGCCAAGCTTAAGCAGCACAGCTTACTTACATACGCCCGAAGAGTAGAACCCATTGTCCTACCATATGTACACTATCGCACCAAAGTTTTTAAATATCTTGGCCATTTCGGAACAGCCTCCCAGGCGATTTTATGAAGGCGTGGATTTTTGCCAAATCTTCTATTTCAAGTCTCTTTTTGAAGTAAAATCTTGTCAGACCAAGCGTGAAGGAAAGCCTTAATGAAGTTAAAAAAAAATTCCCTTAAATTTACCAATATTTTCGCCATAAGTTTATAACATTTTAGGCAAAATAAGATTTAAACATAAAAACTTTTTATTAAATGATCCAATACTCGTAAGTTAAATATCCCTAAAAAAGGATTTCTCTCACTGTCCCTTACATTTACTAAAAATATCACAAAATAGAAATAAGCACAACCCATGTACGTCACACACTTGTCAAACACATTCAAATACATACATACATACATACATATGTATGTACTTACACACATGCTCTATTACTTAAGCAAATAACTGGTTGAATGGGAATCAGTGTTGCCATTATTGCTAGAATTCTACCAAAATTGTTGAGAGAATAGAATTTGGGTAGATTTGTGAAAATTTCAAAATCTGTTATGTTAGATGTTATTAAAATTTGTTTCTATTAACGAAAAACAAACAAACGAGTATCAGCAAAAAGGAGAAGTCTACACAATTAGTTACAAGGAATTAGTTGTTTTAACTTAAATTAACAACAACAGCAAAAACACCAGTAATACATTTACAGTGAAAGTCAAAATAAAGTGTACAATCTCATTTCTCACAATTTAGTTTTAATTTGAGCCTTTGAATATAAGAAAAATTTTAATATTTTATGTTTCTTTAGAACTGTACTGAGGGTTTTAAAAAATTCCTAAAAATAACTAAAGAATTCTTGCAATAACTAAAGTTATGCAACAAAAACGACGTCAAAAAATGTGTACAGAGTACCACGGCTCTAATTTGAGGATTTTATAATAAAGGGTCCACCATATAACGTTTTTTTTTTTTCAACTAGTGCTTATTTCGTGAATGGTAACACTTAGCTCATGTCTGATTTGAACTTCGCTTCGCTAAATGGGCCTGCGATCGACTTACAGAAGATGCCGATTTTGCCAAAAAAAAAATCATTCTTTCAGATGAAGCTCATTTTGATCTTGACGGGTCTGTAAGCAAGCAAAATTGTCGTATTTGGGGCACAAAAAACCCGCACGTATACATTGAAAAGCCCATACACCCAAGACGAGTCACTGTTTGGTGCGGATTTTGGTCCAGTGGCATACTTGGGCCATTTTTTTTCGAAAATGAGCAAGGAATGGCCGTTACAGTCAATGGCGATCGTTATCGGGCCATGTTGAACGAATTTTTGTTCACAAGAATTGAAGAGGAGAATATTAGCAACATTTGGTTTCAACAGGACGCCGCTACATGCCACACAGCCGAAGCTACACTCAATGTTTTGAGTCCTATTTTTGAAGATCGCATTATCAGCCGCAGAGCTGATGTCGTTTGGCCACCTCGGAGCTGAGATTTGACACCGTTGGACTATTATTTGTGAGGTGCCGTCAAAGATAAGTGTTACGCCAACAAGCCAGAGACAAGCCGTTAAGAATTAATAATACTTTTGGAGTTGCTAATTGTTCATATAACAAAAATCGTCATTTTAGAAGCAAAAAACATCAATTGTCATTTTGCCAAAATTTTGTTAAAAAATCATCAAAATGACGATTAATCGTCAAATCTGGCAGCTATGACCCAAAGATGTTTCTTTCTGGAACAAAATTTTAAATTGAATAAGTGGTTGTGATACCTCCAATACACAGAAAATATTAATTTTTGTATATCTAGAGAACGAACTGATTGAACTTTTTCTTATGAGAAATACGTTTTATAGGTATACAACACAAATGCAACGTGGGAATGATTACTCCAGTATTACTGTATTTTGCAGTATATCAACGCATGTACTCGTAAAATTGTTAGTAAAAATTGTTGTTCGTATCAAAAATATGTTTGTTAATGGTTTGTAAAGGTTGGTAGATTTGTTCCGATTTTTGAAAGCATTTTGGTAGAATTGAAATTTTTTTCAGTGGCAACACTGATGGGAATAGAAAGGAAAACAGCAAAGTAGAGAGAGAGTGTGTGAGAGCATAACAAAAAGCACAACTTTATCTCTGAAAACCCGTTCTTTTTTTAATGGTTTTATTATTGTATTCCTTGTTATAGGGTTTGTTATTGTTTCTGTAGGACGAAGGTCTTATATATTTTAGTTGTTTTTTTTTTGTCTTATTGTGTTGCCAGGATTTTGTTGTTGTTGTTAACTGTTTAAATTCTTAACTGTCATACTTTTCTTTTACAAACACACCGTATTCTACTTTAAGCTATTAGTGTGAGTATGAGTTTGTGTGTGTGTGTGTGTTTTCATAAGTTGTCCTTGGTTTATTTTAAGCTGAAATATAGATAAAATAAAAGGTTTTTTTGCCTCCTAACACTCCTCTTTCTCTCTTTCTCTTTCTAAGCCGCCTTCTTTCTCCTTTTATTTATTCCTTATTTTTTATCGGTATAAAAATAGCACAGAAAAAGAAAAGTTATAAACTTGTCACAAGCATGTGTTTGTGTTGATATTTGTTTTTTTAATTTAATTTTTTTTTAGTTATTGTTGTTTTTGTAACAGAGTTTAAGTGTAATAAAGTGAAGAAGAAGGTAGGAAAGTTAGATAATCCTGATGAATGCCATATAAAATACGTCATATAAGCGTAATATTTGTTCTTGTTGTTGTTGTTATCTATTTTAAATTAACTATAAAAATGAAAAATAAATCTAAAAATATTAGCAATACCCTACACTACGGTTTACGAGCAATTCCAGATCAAATAAAGGCAATAAAATATTCTCGAACTTGAAATATTGATTTATTTGTACTTTTCCTTGTTATCATCGTTGCATGTATGGCTACAAATACATATTAAGATACCAAATATTAAACCAGATAACACAGAAAATGTCATAATGAAATTTTAAAGATAAAAATTTAAAAAAATAAATAAAAAATAAAAAATTATTTAAGCGCCATCTCAATAATCGTTTTAAAAATTATTTTACAAAACGACTACAGAAGGGCGTGATAATTTCGTTGTTTTTTTTTTTTTATTTAAAAAGTGTTAAAATGTTTTTTTTTTATTTATTTACTTAATTTTTTTTTCAAGATAAGCTTTTTAATTTCTTTTGGGTGCTAAATAAGCCAAACAAAGGCAACAAACTGAGTCTTATTGACTCGTGACAGCAATAAAAATAATCTTTTAAACTATTTTTCTTTACTTCCATTTAAATAATTTATTTTATAACTACTTAGTAGGGAGGTTTCGAGGTTTCAATAAAGTGTGAAAGTGTGCATGAGATATCATCGTTTGAAAGGCCTATTGATGCCATTATGTCTGAAATATAATAGAGTGCAATTGCCCTCGGCGGTTTGCTAAAAGATGTGCTTTCGAAATGTCATATTTTCAATGAATCTGGCGCATAAATCAGGCTGAATTTGGCGTTGGCATGGGTAATGTTAGCTTTGAGTGTCGCTGTGATTTGTGGCTTATTCGCATAGACTTGTGAATAAAGAAAATTACACAAGTAACAGTCTTATGTGGTCCAAATGCACGATCACACATTACCTTCGCCTAAAATGCTCAATGTAGCATGAAATCTGTGTCACGTAGCGCCGTTCTGTTAAAACCAAATGTTGCTGGTGTGTGTTCATGTTATCTAATTCAGGCTCAAAGAGGTTGGTACTCGGCGATTGACTGGACCGACGACACCGCCAACCCAAAATCCACATCAAACAGTGATTCTTTTTGGTTGCATTAGACCAGTGATGTGCAAAAGTAAAAATGTAGTTGTGTTAGTGAGAACATGGAAATTACACTCTCAGTGTGAGTAAAGTTGATGTTTAAAAAAAAAAATTTTAAAAAACCAACATGCATCCGCCACATGTGCAGTTGTCACTGCTTCATTGATGACTAAAAGAAAGAGCATAAGATTACATATGAATTGAACGTAAAAAGCTCATGACTGCATTAGACACTCCTGGATCTTAAATGGATTGGTTTTGTCCTAAAATCAACATTTTTGTTTGTTGACGTACCTATCAATGCAGAAATGCGCCTCATCGCTGAAAATGATTTTAATGGTGATGTACAGAACACCCATTTTGATTAAACAACTGGAAGCTATATTCGCTTTCCATACCAAAGTTTAGCAGTTTTTGTTGGAATACACTTTATCTCTTTGTTTAATGAGTTATTCTTCGCCTCTGCGCCATGGATTCGATAATATTGCAAGAATTTGATGACAAACTTTAGTCGAGAGATGTTGTTGACTTTAAAATTCCATCATAACGGGTGATTTCTTAACCGTTCGGGTTTTATAAATTGAAAAGAAAATTTGCCAAAGGGAGTGAAATATTTATTTGGGGGCGATAAATTAGTGCCTGCCATTTACTTTTTAAAGTTTATTTCATATACATGTTGCCCTCGCCCACACCGTAGGCGGCCCTTCTATGAGCACTAATTTTGGCGGTTTTTTTCCGTCACTCCTTTTAGTGGCATATGGCTTACCACAGAGCATCCATTTCCCTGTTTAAGTTAAATTAATCAGTCGATTTTCAAGCTAAGTAGAGCTACTGTAGCTCGCCTCCCTGTGACCCTTGCTAAGTGGTGCTAGTGAGCCTTACTTAGCATTGTCATTTTCTTCAGTAAGTGGTGTGGTTTCAGAATATTCGTCTGATATTTAGCATCACCACCAGAGGCACCATCTCGTTAAAACCACATGTCAACCAATACCTTCATTTTGGGGCAAAAAAGATCGGTAATTTATCGATTACGTTGCGATTTTCATCCTTCTTGAAGAAGTACTATCCAATGATGTAGCCGGCTCACAACCCTCACCGAATACTGAATTTTTCACTCTTGAAATGCCTTTGTCTGCTCATCACACCAAATTTGGGAAATTTGTTTGTTGCCGCACCCATTGCGTCGATAATGAACTTTGTCGCTTAATATAAAATAGATCTTCATCCGATTTTCCTAAGGCTCATTCACCAAACAAATGACATTGTGGTACGTCACCTCGCTTCAGTTCTTGCAGCAGAACATCAAGAGCAGCTGACACCTCAATATCTACATTACCAATGCTTACAGATGACATGATTGGAAGTGAGAAGAAGAAAGTCGTTAGGAAATATTAGAAATAGCGTGTTGAGAAAGAATAGAGCCCTGCGATACCCCTGAATTTAACCACTATTATAGTGCGATTTCTGAGTACCGACATCAAAAGCTATAAATTTGATATGAGAGCCACGTACAGTGAAGCGACTTGGAAATTTTCAGGGCCACAAACTTACTCTTATCAAATCCATGAATGGGCCTATTGCACCTTCCAGAGAGTAACGCCAGCAGATCACCAGTAGAGCGAATTCTACGGCAACCATATTGGCGATCGCTCAACAAATTGTTGGACTCTAAATACTTCACAAGGTGGTTATCATACTCTCCCTCACACACCTAAATGCCATCCGGCCCAGAAGATTTATTAACATTGAGATTTGCAAGAACTCTTTTAACTACACGGTCTCGAAAGAATTACTTGGCACAGTGGTTGAACGCCCTCCATTAAGTGAGAATTAATTGTAAACATTTCAGCCAAATGGCTTGCCATATAAGGCCATTCCTTATAAAGCGAGGAACCGAACTAGCGATGTACCTTAACTCTTTAGTAAAGGGTTCGCCAAATAATTTTTTTTTTTTTTTTTTGAAAATGCTATCAAAAAAAACTACTGAATTTTTTCTCACATTTCATTTTTTATTTGAAAGTACAATCCTTCCGGTTAATAGTGGAAAATAATTTCATTCAAATGGCTGCCTCGGCTGGCCATGCAGTAGCCTACACGATCGGTCCAATTTTTAAGCGCATTATCGATTGTGTGCAGCTGTATTTCACCAATGGCTTCACGAATATTGTCCTTTAAGTCGTTAATTGTCTCTGGCTTGTTGGCGTAACACTTATCTTTGACGGCACCGCACAAATAATAGTCCAACGGTGTCAAACCGAAGCTCCTTTTCAATTTTTGTGAACGAAAATTCGTTCAACATGGCCAGATAACGATCGCCATTGACTGTAACGGCCACCCCTTACTCATTTTCGAAGAAAAATTGCCAAATTATGCCTTTGTACTAAAATCGTCACCAAACAGTGACTCGTTTTGGGTGTATCGGCTTTTCAATGTATGCGACAATTTTGCTTGTTTACATACCCGCCAAGATCAAAATGAGCTTCCTCTGAATAGATGTTTTTTTTTTTGCAAAATCGGCATCTTCTGTAAGTTGATCGATCAAAGCAATGTCGCAATATTTCCCAGCGTTGTTCAAGCGTATACACAATCATATTCGTTCAGCGGAAGGATAAAACTAATTATCTGTCAAATCAGACATGAGCTAAGTGTTACCATTCACGAAATAAGCACTAGTTAAAAAAAACGTTGGATCGCGGACCCGTTATATAACCAAAAGTTTTTACTTAAACGCGAAAAAGTAAGAACGTTAGCACGAAGGGGCTGCAGGTATAGAGCCTCTTCTTCGCGTCTAAGTACTGCGGCACATAAATATCTCGCCTATTTGCAATGTAAATCAGTATGGGTACTTTTAATATTGCGCCATTTACTAAACGTTTCCTCGACTACAGCTACAAAAAATGTAAACAAATAAACATATGATTGTTTTTTTTCAGTGGTGTCATATACATTTTTTTTTGCGTTTTTTATGTATATATTTCATATATTGCGATTTTAAAATGCCTATTCTTGCATCTAATTGTATTGACAGCACCATAGTATTTGTTGTCGCCAAGAAAAATAAAAATTTGCGTAAGTTAGCTACGGGCTACAAGGGCAGTCGTGCAGTCGGTAGCCGTTTAGTCGCTAAAACAATTATTCTTATATGAACACATGTATTCTATTTTTGACAGCTTTTAGTCGATGGTCGGTAGTCTTGAATGTATTTGTAGCATAAACGAAGGGTTTTTGGATTGAAAAAAATATTCATCCCCAGCCATATCATATTTGCGACTATTTCTGACTATTTCTGGCATCGACGTTTGAGTCAAGAAAACAAAGTTTTCAATTAAAATGTCCAACGAGCATTACCGTAATTGAAATCAGAGCATTTCGCAGCATGGTCTGACGAAAAGAAAATTTATTTACTAGTGTGTCCCTATTATTTCTTGCACCACTGTCTGTAGGTGTTCATTCACTAATTGCGCAAGGTTATTGTGCACGTCAACTAATGCCTTCTAATCGCACTGTATAGTTTGCATATACTTCCAAAACTGTTAAGCGGTAATAGACTTTATTGAAAACTAGGTGGCGCAATAAATTTTAACTAAAAAAGCTATGACTTGGTCTTAATGTAAAACTAAAATTTTGATTTTTATACGATTTATACGATTTAAATACGAAAAAATTTCAAAATCATGTTCTTAAAACTGAAATATGCAAAAAATACTGTTTTGAGCAAAATATGCAAAAATATGCACTAAAAACAAAATTCATAAAAATTCCTGAGACGGATAAATATTTTATATCCGGCTTGATTGGTTGCACAAGAAAAAACATACAATTGCATATTTCTGGTTTCCCTGGTGATCATAATTTGCTTACTTTTATTGTTAAAAAGCATTTTTGATCAATTTCATGTGTTTATTTCTTCATTTAGACATTCATTGCATTCATTATCACTCGTATTGATTGCATTTAAGGAGGGTTTTCAATTTTATTGTTTTTATTACAATCAATACTTCATATTATGATGCATTTAATTTATGCATTAATTTTTATAAATTTTTACTTTAAAGATTTATTTGAGGTGGGCTTGTGAAAATATTGCCTTTTAGTCTACAATCGTGGGAGAATATTTTTGTTGCCATTTGATTATTTTCAATATAGAATTTGAAAACCTACATTTGATTTGATGTTATTTTGAAATGTAGGCTTTAACACACTACGTGTTGTAATATTTTAAAAATTTAAATATTTTTTTTAAAAATTCCAATAAAAAAAAAATATAAAAAATTTTGCAGACTTAATTTCTCAGACAATAAATCAAGTTTATGTTTTCTTATTATCATTATTGAAGAAATTGTTTCATTTTTTCAATAAAAACAAAATAACTTTTAACCCTTTTAAGAAAACAACAGGTAAAAATCAATTTTTCTAATTATCCCTGTATTCAAGAGGAAAAAATGATTATCATTCTCCTCCTTTAGTACTTCTCTTTATTTGTCTTTCAACAGAATTTGTCTTCAAACCCTCTTACCTTTCTATCGAGCAAAAAATGTGTTGAAATTGTTTAAGAAAAAAACAAAAATTAAAAAAAAAAATCGAATTCTTGAAATTTATTTACACGTGCGTGCATTTTAAAATCCTGATAAAATTATCTGCTGTTTTCTGTCTTGTAGTGCTACAGTGCTTGTCTACTTGTTTGTCTTTGTCCGACTGTTTATCTGTCCGTCTGTTGTTATAATTTAAGGGATTTCTGTGTTATTAAGGCAAAAGGAAAAGAAAAGTGTAAATGAATTGAAAAAGTAAAACAAAAAGAGGATTTTGATCGGTCAAGCCCATACCAACTATACCCTATGCTGGTGTCCAAAAGTAAAAGTGTAGTTGTGTTATTAAAAAACATGGAAAATGCTCTCTCAGAGAGAGTTAAGTTCATGTTAAAAAAAAAAAAAATTTAAAAACAACATGCATCCGTCGCTGTTTCAGTGACAATACATGCGCATTTCAGGGGACTTTTGTCCCATGAAATTTGCATGACTGCTTTACAATATGAAAGCTGTTTGATATATACACGAAGTTTTTCAGCGGAAAAAAAATTTATTTCTCAATTTAGTTTCTGTGGACCTCTCTCCCCACACCTGTTTGGCTTAGGTTAGCTTATCGGAGTTTCCCCACATAATGAGTGAATCCCAGCATACCCTTAAAAAATGCTATAGAGTTATAGTTACATGAACGATAAAAAAACAATCGCTTTTCCTCATTTGGACAAACGTGAAATTCTCGTGGTTCCAAACCACGGCTTTGTTTTCGTCTCTCCTTTTGAGCGCATACCGTGAGGGTGGCTCCGTTTATTGTTGTGTTGTTTGAGTGTTTCTTGTTTGTTGTAATCACCATCTTGATCACCAGTCCGAAGTTGTTTGGGACTTACACTGGTAGTAGCATTTATGCTACGAGGCCTGACCGGAGGCTTAATTCTGGTGCCACAGGTGTCGGGAGCCCCAGGAATTTCGGTTCCTGCCCGACTATGGTGACGACCTTCTGGTTGGTAGGCGGGTGTCTTACCTACCATACCACAGCGGTACCGAAAAATACATCCACATGGTAATAATAGGTCTTACAATCGATGTGTAGAGCCGTTGTCTTTAATTTTTACCTATGACGTTGCTGCTCCTCCATGACCGAGATATTTTTCACCCTTGAATGCTTCAGTTCGACACTTACGAATTCCTTATTCTCAGCTTAAGTTGTTAGCTCGGCTTCGACAATTAATTCCCGTATGCATCTTGTAGCTCTGTTGAAAGCTTAGACAAACGGTATAGTTGACTCAAGATCTTAGCTCCGCTTCGACAATTATTTCCCGTATTCTTTTCGTGGCTCTGTAGAAAGCTGGCAAACGGCATAGTTGTTAGGCAATCTGAGAGCATTCAAGAAGTCAAGTTCATTAGAGTAAAAACTAGAGCACAGAACTATCTTCGGTTTTTGAACGTCTCGTAGGACAGTGTTTGCGACACCATCTTCTCTTATACAAACACTAAATCTTCGAAATTTGGTATAGGGACTGCATAATGTGTTTGTTGTCCTATAAGGTGACAGACTCAATGCTTCACAGCGGAACTTAGTGAATCACTCATTAACCACTGAAATTGATGACTCGGACGTTTAATGTGCTGGCCCATAGTGCATCATATACCAAAAGCACTTAAAAACTGTTATGAAATCTGTGTGTGTTTTAAAAAAGAAAACGAAAGATAAAAAGACAGACGGAGAGACAGAGAGTGAGAAGGAGAAAAGAAAGTACAGAATAAATTTTCTGCCACATGCAGCCACGGAATCATGTAGAAAATGCGGCCATTGCCTTATTTTTTTCTACTCTTCTTCCTCGTCTTCTTGATTATTACGCACATCCCGGCAAAAAAAGAAAACATGCTGGTGCTCCATACATGTTGCTGCACGTTAAGTTCAACAACAATTCTTTTCGTCAATCTTTTAGTCGTTGTAGCTGACTTTCTGTCTGTCGGTTTTTTTTTAAATTTTTTGCCAACATACGAGTTTTTATTGAAGCATGTACGGGTAGAGCATGTAAAATCCGTAACAAAAGGTCTTGTTAATACGAGTAATAATAATAATAATAATTAAGTATGCACAGCCCTGCATAAAGATGATGTTGATGATGGTGACGACGTCAATGTTTGTTATGCGTTGTTGCTCATGAATTGCGTTTCGTTAAGAAGAACAACAGTTTGCGGAACGTCTACTGAAACCAAAAAAAAGGCCAAGTAATACGAAGAAAAATATTTTTTTTCTTCTTTTTTTCTTTTTTTTGAATTTTAAACATAAAAAGTAACGACACAAGTATAGCAGAGGCAACAACAGCCACAGCCATCGCCATGGCAATAGCAACATTTTGACGTCTGCAAGTCTGGCGACGGCGGCGTTTTCAAAGTGAATTAAAATTGTCTTTCGTTGCTTGTTCTTGTTTTCGTTTTTTTTTCCTCCTTCTTCCAGTTTTTTGTACGAAATGGTCTCATATGGAGAGTCTTTTTTTATTCTTCTTCAACGTAAATTTACTGTTCCTTTATAAATATAACCCTGTGTGTGAGTGAATGTGTTTGTGCGACAATAAATTGTATGTTGCAAGTAATCGTTTTTTACACATATGCCTCAATAGCTAAGAAAGGGGGAGGGAAAAACGAAACTGTGATTTCTTTATTATTGATAATAAAAGACAGAAAAAAAAACAAAAACACAAAACTTTAAAAAATTTAAAGTCTTTTTAGCCTATAAATTACTCTGCTTAAATATGACATTCAGGGTCGCATAATTGTCAATTATAAACGTTATGTACGACTGTAGTTATGTTAATAAAAATATGTATACTTCTCAAAATACAGTTGTGTTCATAAACGTAGCAATGACATTTGTAAAGAAAAAAATTATCGCAGTTTAATGCCATTAGTTCAGTGGTGTTCACAAAGAGAAACGCGCACTTACAATGAGAGTATACACTGGAATTAAATAAAGGGTGGGCAAATTTGAGGTTAGGAAATAATTTAATATAATATAACAATATAAAATAGAAATATGGGATTAACAATGAAATATGATGTCGGGCAAATGTCCATCTCTAGCACGGCGGTAGACGTCCGCTCTTTTCACAAAATTTTGAACCACATTTTGTAATAAAGCTTCGCTTATCTCGTCAATACAGCGCCGAATATCATCTTTCAGAATGTCAGTTGTTTGTGCTGTGCAGAGAAAATAATTCAGCGGCGTTAGAACACAAGAACGGGGCGGCCAATTGACATCGCCAAATTGAAAAATTACGCGGCTGGGAAATTTCTCATGCAATAACTGAATTATTTGGCCGGCTGTGTGGCATGTGTCGCCGTTCTGCTGAAACCAAAGGTCACTGATGTCAACATTTTCCAATTGTGGCCACAAAAAATTAGTTACCATGGTTTGGTAGCGCAGAGAATTCACGGTGATGGCGTTCCCTTGCTCATTTCCAAAAAAATATGGGCCGGTTATGCCACCTAGCCACAAACCACATCATACGATCACTTTCTTTGGATGTAATGGTTTTTCGAGGACTATATGTAGATTTTGTGAGCCCTATATGCAACAATTTTGTTTGTTTACATAGCCGCCTAACTGAAAATGGGTCATCTAATCACTAAAGATTATTTTCTTGAAAAACTCGTTATGTTTCAATTTTTCAAGCAGCCAATTTACAAACGTTCGATGCAAACAATGATCGGCTGGCTTTAGTTCTTGAAAGAGTTGAACTTTATAAACATGAAGATGAAGATCTTTATGCAAAATGCTGATCAAAGTTCCTCTGGTGATGTCCAATTATTGCGAACGTTGACGAGTTGATGTTCCAGGCTCATTCTCAACACTTTGCTGTACAGCGGTTATGTTTGCATCACTAAGGCCACTACGAGCGTATTGTTTTGATCTACCGTGAGATTCGATTTTAGCACAGCGGTCTCAGAAGAAACCTGATTACGAGGAAAAGATGTTCGAATTCTACGAAGTTATACAGTAAAATGTCCATCATTTTGATAATAAATTTTCACAATCAAATTCTTTGTTCAAAAGTGTAGCGTTCCATAGTTGAAGTTTACCAATTTTTTACTAAATTAGTGTCAAAGGTTGACAGCTCAATTCTTGACATTTCATCATTTGACAGCAAACCTCAAATTTGCCCACTCTATACAAACATGCACATATCAGAAATGGGAAATGGAATTTTTGCTTGGTACCAAAAAAAAATGAGGAGTACTTTTTAACACCCAAATAGGCATTGGACTGGAATCCACAAAGTACCAGAAGGTTCGGGCGGTCAAGAATAACATGGCGTCGTACAATAAATACGGAAATTAAAGCTCCTAGCCGAAGCTGGAAGGAAATAAAGGCGACAGCGGTGAACAGAGGAAGGTGGAGAAAGTTTGTGGAGGCCCTTTGCTTCAACTAGGAGCCTAAATAGGACATACATATATATTTCATGATAACTTTGTAAATTTCCAACGGATTTTCAAAAGCTAAGTAGCTTTTTATCCTTAAAAAACATAGTGTTACGTTTTAACCTTTTTTAAACCTTTAAGTACTTTTTAAATTGCGTACTATAAAATAAATGCAGCGAATTTAATACTTTACTTTATACAGTCATTCATTTACACAATTATAACTATACAGTCTCCAACTTGTCTAATGTCCGGTTAATACACCAATTTACTCAATACTCAGCTCTTAGTTCGAGCTTACACTATGATCGTTAAACTATAACTGACTGAACACAGCATAATGCGCTGCCTTTTATATACAATTGGCACAAATCTTCTATTAAGGTCCGTTAATTCAAATGCAACATCCAAAAATTGATTTGATAGCACCGTTCAAAGAGCAATCGGTAACGCTGTTAACAACACAAATAAGTATGGCATTGGCAGGGTGATCGTAGTAGCCTTGGTACAAACCAATAGAATAACTTTCATAATAAAGTTTGTAGTTCTAGCGGGTGGGCCATTTAAAAGTTTAAATTTAAAAGTGCAATAAAACCACACCGGTTTGAAATTTTGCGTAATTGATTTGTTTTTTGTGAAGTACAATTTTTTCGGTTCGAAATGAAATATTATTTTATTCATATGGCTGCTGCGGCTGGCCTCACAGTACCCTACCAATTTTCCAGAACTTTTTCGAGTGTTTGGGTCGTATCTCGCCAATGACATTAGTCAATTGTCTCTGGTTTGTCGACATAACACTTGTCTTTAACAGCGCCTCACAAAAAATAGTCCGACGGTGTCAAATCTCAGCTTCTTGGCGGCCAACTGACTTCACCGCCTTCAAACGCTTCAGGCAATAAATCGATTGGTTCCTATTGAAACCAAACATCGTTCACAGCAATACCATGACGAGCGGGCACAAAAAAATCGGTTATCATGGTGTGATAGGTGTCTCCATTGACCGTAATGGTTGCGAAACCACAAACCACACTAAACAATCACTCATAATGGGTGCATTGACTTTTGTATGACCACGTTTGGGTTTTCTGAGCCCGAAATACGGCAATTTTGTTTATTAGCATACCCACCAAGATGAAAACGAGCTTCGTTCGAAAAGATAATTTATTTATTTTTTTTTTTTTTGGCAAAATTGACATCATCGTGCAGTTCCTCGTTGTCCCATATAGCGAAGCAGATGGTCATGCGGCTTCAACTCCTGAACCAATTGAACTTTGTAAGGCGTCTTACCGAGAACTTTTCGCAAAACTCGACGTAAACTGGTGCGTGAACGAGACATGTTGATGTAGATGGACTCTCGCGCACACTCTCAGCCACGGCTCCGATATTTTTGGGTGTACACACTATACGAACACGTTTACGTCTTGGCGCTTCAACAATGAACCAGTTTCACGAACTTTAGCAATAAACTTGCTTATACCGAGCACTGTCGGTCTTCTCTGTGACCAAATTGTGTACGACATTTTCATGTAATTTCCGACCAATTGTCTTTATTTTGGAAATAAATTTGCAGTAAATCCCAACGTTTCTCAAGCGTAAATCGATTCATTTCGTTCAGTGGAGATAATTTACTGAATTCTGTAACAGAATAGAATAATAAATAACCGCTGGTTTAAAATTTAAACCGATAGATAGCCCACCCAATAAACCTTTATTTGTTGCAAGAATTTGTTGCTCTTTTTTAAGTATTTTTTGTAAAGCTTTCAATACAGTTTCAAAAAAGTATAAATAAAATGTTAAAAAGCATTGTATACGAGGGCGGATTGACATTGAAGCTACCTAGCGCTAGATGGCAGCACAAACACAAAAACTTTTTCTTTCTTAGAAATTACGATCTGTTGAACGTCAGCTGTTAAAATTTTAGCCAAATTCATCGATTAGTTTATTTGTTGTAGTCGTGTGAAGTAAGCAACTTTTGTGTTTCTTGGAAAATGGAAAAAAGTGAATTTCGTGCAGTGATTAAACACCATTATTTGAAAGGCAAAGCGGCGAAAGTGACAAAAGAAAAAGCGTGATAAACATTACGGCGAATCTGCTCCGTCAGATTATATGGTAAAATATTGGATTGCTGAACTTAAACGGGGCCGAACAAGCACTGGAACAATACCATCAACAGGAAGGCCAAAAGAGGTGGTTACTGAAGAAAATATCAAGAAAATCCTCGATATCGTATTGAATGATCGCCGGGTCAAAATACGTGAGATTGCTGAAATGGTAAACATATCATATGAATGCGTGTTCAACATTTTGCATGAACATTTGCATATGAAAAAGCTATCGGCAAGATGGGTGCCGCGTTTGCTCAGTGTTGAACAAAAACGAGTTCGATAGATCACTTCACAGCGGTGTTTGGACATGATAAAGCATAATCCTGCTGAGTTTTGACGTAGATTAATAATTGTTGATGATACGTGGGTCCACCACTACACACCTGAAACCAAAAATCAATCAAAGCGATGGGTGGAAGCTGGTGGAAGTGCTACGAAGAAGGCGGAGACAGCGAAATCGGCTGGCAAGGTTATGGCCACTGTATTTTGGTATGCACACGGAATATTGCTCATCGATTATGTTGAAAAGGGATCCACAATCACAGGAGAGTATTATCGTGCATTATTGGATCAATTGGTTGATGCAATCAAGGAAAAACGGCCACATTTAAACACGAAAAAAGTGCTGTTTCTTCAAGACAACGCACCGGTTCACACAGCACACAGATACGATGCTAAAGCTACGAGAAATCCACTTCGAATTGGTTGATCATCCACCTTATAGTCCAGATTTAGCCCCCAGTGACTTTTTCCTGTTTCCAAACTTGAAGAAATGGCTCGCAGGGAAAAGATTCATCTCAAACGAAGAAGTGATTACCGAAACCAATGCGTATTTTGAGGAGTTCCCAAAATCGTATTATTCAGATGGTATTATTCAGATGTTGAGAAATGAATGGTTTTTGAAAAAAATATTTTTTTTTCCTACTTAGGGAGCTTCAATATCAATCCGCCATCGTATTTAAAAGGCTGAAATAAAGACCAAATTCAAAAGAATAAAATCTCACACTTTGTTTTAACGCTCACAGTAGGTTGACATAAAACGTTTTTCTTTTGACAAAAAGTTTTTCGCACAAGGAGTTGCAACCCCCGTGTTAAAAAATATTAAAAAATATTAAAACGTAAAAAAAGTACTTGTTGTTCATGCTTTAATTAATTTAAAATATACGATTTTTATTAATAAAAAAATTTCTTTACAACTAAAATAAATTTTAATGGGTCATTTATTTAAAGCAAAATATACCATAAAAAGAAGGTATGCCTCATAAAAAATATAAAAAAATAAAACGCCAATAATATGTGTATCAACAACAACAATAACAACAATAACAAAAGTTATTAAAAAATTAAAAACGTAAACGAAAAATATTCAAATCGAAACTGAATCGAAATGATATCTGATACACGTTTTACACGCACTTCACTCCACTGTTATTTACATACACACAAAGCACACTCTACCCATAGTCTAGTAAGCGCCCATTGTGCTCTGTTACTCACTCATTTTATACAAACATATTATTGTAAATAAATAGCCGATATACAAAAACAAATACAATATAATGTCTAAAAAAGGCAGAGGGAACAGAGGAAGAAAAACACACAAAAAAATATTTCTTCATACTCGTTTAACTACGTAACCAGATTGTAAAGAGACACTCACACTGTGTGACAACAAAACCAAAAAAAAACACTTGAAATAACCCCACAAACCAAAAAAAAAATAAAAAAAAATTTTAATAAAATAAAACAAAAACAACAACAAAATGACGTTATAATAAAATTGGAAATATTTTTACACACACATACATATGTATGTATGTGGTATGGTATATACAGTTAAATGTAAATATTTATCTATGCATGTATGTGTTAAATGGTATTTAACAAGGGAATTCCCTCTCTCTTTTTAATCTGATACACACTCTCTTTTACGTTTTATATATAAAAACAAAAACAGAAAACTGCGTCATTTTGCTGCTGTTTTTTTTTTTTTTTTTTTTGTGAAAACAGCACCAACAACAATAATAACATTAAGCAAATACATGCTTATTTTTTGTATTGGTGTAACAATGTTTTTTTTTGTTTTTTTTTTTTTTGTTTTTCTTTGTAGACAAATTTTCCTATGAAATGATTTTCATTTTTGTGTGTGTTTTCTTGGTAATTTTTAGACACTTTTTTTGTGTGTGCAAGAGACAACTACTGGCTCTCAATTTTATAGCTGCTTTAAGAGCATTTCAACTCTTAAATTATTATATATTCTAATAAGAGCAATCGATTTTATAAGAGTTTAAAATTTAAAGAGTATTTTAAAATTTTTAAAGGTGCATGAAGATAAACAGTTTTTTTAGGTAAAAATTAGATTGTTTTGAATATTTTTTATTAAATCTTAATCTTAAACTATATTTTTACACACACATACATATGTATGTATGTGGTATGGTATATACAGTTAAATGTAAATATTTATCTATGCATGTATGTGTTAAATGGTATTTAACAAGGGAATTCCCTCTCTCTTTTTAATCTGATACACACTCTCTTTTACGTTTTATATATAAAAACAAAAACAGAAAACTGCGTCATTTTGCTGCTGTTTTTTTTTTTTTTTTTTTTGTGAAAACAGCACCAACAACAATAATAACATTAAGCAAATACATGCTTATTTTTTGTATTGGTGTAACAATGTTTTTTTTTGTTTTTTTTTTTTTTGTTTTTCTTTGTAGACAAATTTTCCTATGAAATGATTTTCATTTTTGTGTGTGTTTTCTTGGTAATTTTTAGACACTTTTTTTGTGTGTGCAAGAGACAACTACTGGCTCTCAATTTTATAGCTGCTTTAAGAGCATTTCAACTCTTAAATTATTATATATTCTAATAAGAGCAATCGATTTTATAAGAGTTTAAAATTTAAAGAGTATTTTAAAATTTTTAAAGGTGCATGAAGATAAACAGTTTTTTTAGGTAAAAATTAGATTGTTTTGAATATTTTTTATTAAATCTTAATCTTAAACTATTTAAGCCAAACTTCAGTTTGATCATTATTCACCAGAACTTTAGCCAATGATTTATGTGTAGGCTTGTGCTAAATATAGATCGATTTGAAACCAACTTGGATCAATGTAATGATATTTAAATAAAGAGTTTTAAGCTCTATGACCCTTTGTGATACCCTTTACAGAGCAGATCTATTAAAGAGGCCGAAAGGCCGGACATGGAAAAGTCCCAAAAAAGATCCCCACCTAAAGAAAAAAAAATGTCAGTACCCTCACTTGCGCCTACCGGTACACTTAATGAAGTCGATCAACTTCGATATTGACAAATCCCTAAGATAGTCCAAATCATGGAAGTTACATGCACCCAAGTGCCTTCGTCTAAGCAACAGCTCCTACAGTAGCCATCACCAGGGCGTCCCATGTGCTCTGACATGCGACTCATAGATACAGTGCCAGATAACTATGCCCGAAAGAAGACCGATCAACTCACTACCAAACCTAAAATGAAACTTGATCCTTTCCATAGAAAGAGATGGAAGAGTGGTGATATTGGTCCTCTGCTTCTGCTTAGTTCCTATCTATCTATCAAACTCTACAACGCAAACGGAGGGCCTTGGACGTCACCCTGCATGAGAGCCAGAGATGAGCCCCTAGAGAGGAACTTTCGCCTGAAAAACAGTGCAATCATCGCGTAGTCTGAGAGACTCTGAGGTACAGGATCATCAGAGTAAAAATTCAACCCTCTCCCCGTTTCCTTCCTCAATCCATCAGTATAGACAGTGACTGTGTCAACTCGTAGTGCAGATCTAGCAGCCCACTCATTCCTAAAAGGTATCCTACTGCGGTAAGCTGTACCGAAGTTCAAAGTAGGTACCGCCTAATCTGTCCGACGCATTAATATCGGTCCGCCCATTTACTGTAGGATGATACCATGTCCGTTGCGAATATGCCTCATTCCAGCTGACTCTCCACTTGACAAAAATATCCACGTGTAGTATACTCAGCATTGCCTTCCGACTGGTCTGAGAAGCGTAACTCATGGCACCGGTGATTGCGCGACAGGCTAGCCTCTGCACCCTATTCAGAATGACCAGTTGTGACCCAATATCCACCGCCTTCTACCAGACAAGCGCGTCATAGGTGAGGATTGGTCTAATGACCGCGGTGTACATCCAATACAAGACATGGAATCCAAGAACCCCATTTTTCCCAAAAACCTACAAATGTAGAAGGCACTCGAGTCTCTGCATTACGTTTTCATGATGGCTTCGAGTCTAAAATTACGCTCTTGTCCTTAGCCTCCTTCGATCATTTCATAGTAATAACGCCCAACTTTGGTGGCATAAATTTCGATATCATATACCGCCTGGCAAACAGAACCAGCCCGGACTTCGCAGGATTAAAACCCCAGACCATTCTCGCTTAACGTGGAAAGAAATTTTCCATGATAAGCAGCACGACATCGTACGCATATGTAACCACTTTTGTGCCCATGCCACTGAGCTTGAAGAGAATTCATTTATAACCAGGATTTACAAAATTAGTGAAAACACATCACCCTGCAGCGTTTCCCTTGTTACGATCTTCCTTATTCTGTCCATACACAAACTGGAGATAAAGGTCCTGCTCCTAAGCATGTTGCCTGTCCAAATCGATATCCTCCGGTCAACACCCAATTCATACAGAGCATCGACTATTAAGAATACATTCACATTGTTAAAGGCGCGCTCAATATGGCCCGTTAGGAAATGTCTGAGGAGAAAATCGAAGGGTTTTAGTATTTATGTGTTGCCAGATAGCCAGGCGGCCTTGAGGGCTTTGTCATCATACTTGGTTAAGTCGAATATTGTTATGCACTGCATGACATTTATCAACGAACTTGGCGTTCACAACGGGCTTACGAGTATTCTATGTTAAGTCTCTGGCCATGAAAACCATCCTAGGTACGAAAAGGCTGAATGTTTAGTGAACAGGAGAGCCCACCGGGTTGTTATTGGGTCTAAAACATATTTTGTCTCTCTTTGGGTTTGACTTCTGGACTGACGGAAAATACCCTCGGTTTTGGAGTAGTGCCTTCGTTATGTGACATGCGAGTAGTTTTATTCTCCCTGTAAATGTAGAGAGCTTTTGCTCTCTTAAAAACAATAGCAAATTTTGGGAAATGTTGAGGCCGAGACATATCGGCACAGTAAATATGATCTTTGGGAGATGCTATAATAAATCCGAAAGACATATTTATTCTCTCACCAAATAGTTTTATTAGCTTCATTTGTTGCATCAATCTAAGGTGGTGAACTTATGGGACTGCATAAAAGATTCTCCGGTTCGCGGTGTATGTTGTATATGTATGTTACAAGACCGGTTAAAAAATTATTGGTGAAGTTTCCTCTTGCCCACCTCATAGGCCAACCTTAGTTCCCTCCAACTACCATTTGTTTTCATGAATGCAGAACGCTCTTATTGGAATGCGTTTTACTTAAGAATAGAGTTTACGAAAATGGCCTTTGAAATAAGAGCAGTTCTTTCGGCAGGAAATCCATAGCCAAGTCATAACTAATGAAAAAATTGCCAACGTTGATCAACAAATGCCCAAAATTTGCCAAAAAAAAAAAAATCAAAAAATCGCATTTTTATGTTATACACCTAATATAACCAAGAAGTTACATGGGATCCAAATCCCAATATGGGATTCATTCAATAAATGAAAGTTTAATTCATTGGTTTGAATAAGGAAATGTCATTTGACTCGACGCTAGCATTGAAAATAAAACGATTGAAGCTTTTTCTTAGGAAAGTTCCCTACATCAAATCAAAAATCTATAAAATTTATATTTAAGAATAACTATGGCAATAGTGATGCAGGCCTGGTAGACCGAGAAATACTCGTATGTAACTGTTACAACTGTCGCGTCAGTTTGTATGTATGTATTTTTTCTAAACAGCTTTTTTATTTTATTTTACTTTATTTAACGGTCATTTAAAAAAAATAGGTGTCAACCATATCTAAAGTTTTCATCGCTTAAAGATACATTCAACAAGTTTTCAAAAGCAATTATTAATTTTTTTCAATTTTTGACTCCATTGTGTACACATGACGTGACCAGCTAATATATTCAATTACTCATGCCAAAGAAAAACTAAAAAATCAAAGTGTTTTTAATACAAACTATTAAACACTTACAAATAAACCTTTCAAGAGTTTTTTTTTAGTTGGTCACATTGTTCTATTGTCGCGTGTGTTCGTTTTTTTGTTTTTGGGGTACCCACAATAAATTTATGAAAATTTTCAATACCGGTTTTATTCAAAACTACACCAACCAACCAACAACAAAATCCATATGAAAAAAAATCTTAAAAACAGCTGCATATCGCAAGCTACACAACTAATCAAACTGTATACACACACACACATATGGTATACCACACTCTTAATAAATACACAACATATGCAATCATACATATTGTCTCCTCATATACCTGCATTCATATATATACTCACACACACACACAAAAGCAAACATTTGCACACGCTGATTTAAATATTATTTAGGCAGAAAAATTGTGCAAAAAAAGAGACAAGAAAACATAAAAACAAAAATAAAAACAAAAACAAAACCATAACCACAAACTAAAGCAGCAATAACAAAAACAAACACCAAACGGCTTCCCCCAATTTAACAATAACAAAAACTCAAATGCAGTTTTACAAAAAGAACGAAAAACACAAAACACAAAACATATATTGGCTAAAGCAGTAGTAGTAATAGTAGTAGTAGTAGTAGTAGTAATAAAAAACAACAAAAATAATTCTATAAAAGCTAGATGACTAAAAAAACTAACTACAGGTACATACATACTTATATGTTTCTAGTATAGTATGACTTCATAGCTACAAAGGCAGTGTACTTTATTCTCCCCACCAAATTGCTCTTTTTCAAAGTCTACCATATATTGTATTGCTTACTTTAACGAACACACACCTGCACAACCCTTTCTCCTGCACAACCTTAAGCTCTTGTTAGATTTAAATCGGAGAGTGTAGGTGAATTTTGTTATTGCAAAACAACAATAACCATGTGTATCTTATACGGCGGGGCAGGGATCACATTGAAGAACAGCATAGGGAGAAAAACAAAAACAAAACAAAGCATGTGCAATGTTGGTATTATTGTTTACTTTAAATAAATAACTCTTTGCTGTCAGTGTTGTTCTTTTTGTTGTTGTTCTTTAAGCCACTATTACCATTGTTGTTGGTGGTGGTGGTTATTGAGGCTGCAGGCGTGTTGAGAAATGGTTTTCAAAGAGATATTGTAGAGATTTAAATGATTTTAAAGGAGTTTTTAGTAGAAATTTTCGAAGAATACTTTAAGGTTATGTCGTTCAAAAACGTTTTTAATGAAAAAAAGATTTTTATTTTTAATTAAAAGTTGTACTTTTCAGGCCTTTTTTTATTTATCTAAATAATAAAATAATAAATAAGATTGTATTTTTTTAATAAATATTGAACAAATTTTTTTTATAAAATTTCGAAAAAAAAACAGAAATATTAAACAAAATAGAAAATGTTCAAACATTATTTATGTACGCTTGACAAGCCGCTTGAGTAATCATTTCTATACACTTTGCGCAAATCCAAAAAAACAAACAGGCTGCATAAGCCAAACAAAATTTTACAGAGGATTTTTCATTTGAGCAAACCTTTTTGTGCTTGCGCAAATGACTGTACAAATAATTTGTACAAAAATATATGTATATATATATATATTTTTATAAAACGTTGAGTAAAAAAAAATAATTTTCCACAAAATTATTGAAGTTTGACCAGCCGCTTGCGCAGTGTTCTAAAAATTTATTTAATTTTTAACATGAGAAATTGATTTAAATTGACTTCTTATATTAAAAAATTTTATAAAATTTTAAGCTTGAGCAAGTATTTCCGTGGCGTGTACAAACGGCTGTGCAAGTTATTTGTGCAAAAATATTTTATTATTAAATAAAATTCTATAATTTAACATATATTACCTGTAGTTAGTTAATTTAGTTTAATATCTGCTTGTACAAAAAAACAATATGTTTGACAAGTGGTTTGTGTGTTTTATGATTATTTTTTGAAGTTCAAGTTCAAACCGCTGTTGATCTGTACAATTTAGTAAAAGTAGTATATTCTTTTAAAAATGTCAGAGAGCTTTTGTATTCAACGCCTTGTGGACTACAAAATATGTTTGAAAAAAAAGTCTCAAATATCATATTTGCACAAGCATTTTTTGTGCTGTGCTTACAAAATAAATATTTTAAAGTTGAGTTTTTTTTTAATAAAAACCATTTTTATTAAAGCAAAGTTTGTAAAACAAATAAAAAATCTTAAAGTTGAACAAGCTTTTCTTTAATTTTGTACAAACAACTGTGCAAACAGTTTGGTCAAATAGTGGGTAAATATTTTGTATGATAACATTTATATTTTTAACGGTGTATTTGTACAATTACGTACTTTTATTTAACAAAAGGAATACAAATAATTACAAATTTTGCCTCTTGGCTTGTGCAAATAGCTTGTACAAAACTAAGTTATTTAAACAGAAATTACTTTAAGTTTTATTCTTCAAAACTATGCTTGTTTGCTTGTGTGTAAACCACATTCAACCGAAAAATGTGCGTTTGATTAACCGCTTGTTTAGTTTATTTGAGCATTAAACTTTAAACCCCATAATTTGAGGGCTGTACGATTAAATTGTTACATAAGAAAGATTTATCGGGGCAAGAAATTCATAATGATATGGTGAAGGTTTAGTTGAAACTGCTTCTTCATATGCAACAGTAAAAAATTGACGTGGTCGTACAAGCATTGACGATGAATTACGCAACAATGTCAGAAATTACAGCCAAAGCACATGATATGGTATCGACAAGTGAAAATGCGTGAAATAGGTAGGCATCTCAAATGATCGGGTGCATTTTATGTTGCATCAAGAATTACAGATGAAAAAGCTTTATGGATCGATTTAAGCGAAATAAAATAGATTTTAAGCGTTGTTTCATAACTGTTGATGAAACGTGGATCCCATCACTATACAAAAGAGAAATCCAAACAATGAACTGAAGCTGAACCCAAGAAGGCATGAACAGTTCAATCGACTGGTAAGGTCGTGGGATACAAAATTTTTTTTTTTTTTATATATAAGACCAGCACCCAGGGGATGGCCCCTACTCATGCAGTGCATTGTGCTGGTACTAGGAAAATAGGTTATTGGAAGGAGGACAGAGGGAGTAGTATTTAAGGACGTTAGATTTAAATTTACTGATGTCGTAAGTGGCAGGAAATACTTTCGCTGGAAGATTATTCCACAACCGAACAGTGCGACCAAAGAACGAATTCACCCTATAATGCGTTGTGCGATTTACTGGACAATCAACTACAAAGGGATGCGCTCTACGAGAAATACGAGTACTACGTAAAAATATATGATTTTTGGGAATTAATTCCCTAATTTCGTTAGAACACATTCCGTTATAGTACCGATAGAACAATGAAACACACGCCAGATTGCGACGGTGCTCCAATGAATCGATAGAGTTGGCTACCCTACCGTCATTGATGAGCATCTTCGCCCTCTCCTGTACGCAGTCGACAAGCTCCAAAATAGACTTTGAAGCACCGGCCCATACATGAGAGTTGTATTCCATTTTGGGAGGGATATAGGTCTTGTAAATATTAAGGAGATCAGATGGGGTGAAAGGGTCCGCCAAATATATATATTTTTTTGAAAATGCTATAAAAGAAAACTACTGAATATATTCTCAAATTTCTTTTTTAATTTAAAATACAATCCTTCCGGTTAATAATGGAAAATAATTTCATTCAAATGGCTGCCTCGGCTGGCCATGCAGTAGCCTACACGATCGGTCCAAAATTTAAGCACATTATCGATTGTGTGCAGCTGTATTTCACCAATGGCTTCACGAATATTGTCCTTTAAGGCGTCAATTGTCTCTGGCTTCTTGGCGTAACACTTATCTTTGACGGCACGCCACAAATAATAGTCCAATGGTGTCAAATCGCAGCTCCGAGGTGGCCAAACGACATCAGCTCTGCGGCTGATAATGCGATCTTCAAAAACATGGCGCAAAACATCGAGTGTAGCTTCGGCTGTGTGGCACGTAGCGCCGTCCTGTTGAAACCAAATGTTGCTAATATCCTCCTCTTCAATTATTGTGAACAAAAATTCGTTCAACAAGGCCCGATAACGATCGCCATTGACTGTAACGGCCAATCCTTGCTCATTTTCGAAGAAAAATGGCCCAATTATGCCTCTGGACCAAAATCCGCACCAAACAGTGACTCGTCTTGGGTGTATCGGCTTTTCAATGTATGCGTGCGGGTTTTCTGTGCCCCAAATGCGACAATTTTGCTTGTTTGCATACCCGCAGAGATTAAAATGAGCTTCATCTGAAAAGATGATTTTTTTTGGCAAAATCTGCATCTTCTGTAAGTCGATCGCAGGCCCACTTAGCGAAGCGTATACACAACCATATTCGTTCAGCGGAAGGATAAAACTAATTATCTGTCAAATCAGACATGAGCTAAGTGTTACCATTCACGAAATAAGCACTAGTTGAAAAAAAAACGTTAGATGGCGGACCCTTTAGCTTTTTGCACCCAATCAATTTAGAAAATTCGAGAAAAACGAACTGGTTTATAACACAAAAAATAATTTTTATCAAGACAAAAAGAAACTATGGCAGCTGTAAACTTTTATTGCAAAGAGTCTCAGGAAAATAATTTCAACAAGAGATAGAATTGCCAGAAAAACGTTGGACTAAGTGTGAAGTTGCAGGAGATTATATTGATTAAATATTTTCATTGTCAGGCTAAGAATATTTTGAACTGCCTTCCTAAAAAAAAATTATTTGCGGTTTATGAAACAAATTTTCATACAAATTGTTTTTTATAATTCCAAAATATTTTTATGAATATGGGGGTAAATTTTTTTGTTAAAAATTTACATTGAGTAGGCGTATACTTGATTTTTTTAGTTGGTTAACAAATTAACACTCATACGCTCTAGCATATTCGAAAAAATGTGAGATTTTTGAATAAATATTCAATGTTTTGAAGAATATTTTTTTCTTAAAAAATTTTTAAAAAAAGAAGCACAGTTATAGGCTTTTTTACATTTTAGAAAAATTAAATATATTTTTTTTAGTTTTACGCCATACGTGATAAGAAATATTAGTTGCGAGCAAAAAAAAGATCGTTTGAATAAAGAAAATTTGAAAATTATTTGTTATTCTGACAGTTTATACGAAGAACACCTGCCTGCTGTGTTTTTAAATTGCATATGAAAAAAAAAAGGGGGGGGGGGGGGGTATAAAAACATGCAAAATAATGGAATTTTATTTCTTTTTACTTAAAATTAAAAAAAAATTAAATGAAACATTTTAAATCGCTTGTAACAGATTTGCAGGCTTTAAGCCCGTCTTAAGCATGTTTCTTCACACAAGTTTGTGTTCACATTGTATGTGAACAAAACAGCAACAACAATGAATGGCCAGCATGACAGACTCGCTATATACACCATACACCATACATACACACATATATAGGTGCCTGGTTTGGTCTGCAAGTGGCCTTTTTGTGGCTTTAAGCATTAGTAGAACAACGGCGTCATGTGTTTTATTTTTGTTTAATTTTTTTTTTTTTTAAATTTGTTCGAAACCCCAAGATAAAAAGTGTCTGAAGCATAACAATGATAAAGATGGAATATAAAGAGAAAATTAAAAAAGAACTGGTAAAGAGGGACAGGGCAACATTAAAGGTTCTTTTTTTAAGAACAAAAGGCAGTATGAGCAGAATTTTAAGGGCCCTATTAGCAAAAGATAAGATACGTCATTTTTGCATCGAAGGAAATTGGAAAAATAGTTTTCTCGACGTCCGTGTCAAGAAAACTGCGGATATTGGATCTAAACATCATCTCCTATGTGCACCGCTGCGTATAAAAATAGTCGCAAAAAACAAGAACGCCAACAAAACCATGTCCCAAAATTTGACTTGAGTAGATTAACAATCGAAGATATCTGCACAAGCTTTTTAAGAGAGTATGGATGGATGATGATTCTATGGAAGCTAATTGGTCGAAATTTAAATCTTGCTCCCAGAAAATGCAAGTCTACATAAGCAAACACATCTGAAACACCAATGCGACTCGGCAGTGACGAGGGCTCAAGAACAAGACGCGATATTGCGGTACACAAACCTTAAGAAAGCTTCAAGAAAGGCTTATAGGAATAATGAAAGAAGGCCACTTTGCTCAGGACGTAGAGGCGTCCGCGAAGGCAAAGAATACACGAGGATTGTACGAGATAACCCGTAAGCTTGCAGGTCACAAATTTCGTCAAAAACGACCAATTAGAAATAGCGCCGCCGATTTTCTGTCCTCGACTAAACAACAACCCAACAGTCAATTGTGTACCGCCTTCTGATATCCTACAGATCAACTTTTCTTAACCTAGTTTATCGATTGCTGATAGACTTGCTTCACAGCCACCGACACTTCATGAGATAACAGCAGCTATCAAGAAACTCAATGAGAAAGCATTTGAACGGCATTGCGACTTCGGGGGGGTGGCTCCTAAATAAATAAGGATTTCAAATGTAAATTTCCATACAACGGCAAATATTCTGAAAGCTTCAGCTCAGCATCTGGTGTGTGGCAGGGTCGTTTTTCGTTGTTCTGTCTCAGGCGTTAGATGGTCATAAGCATCTCGACGACCTGTGTTTGATATTATCTCATTATACGGATATGCAGAGCAAAATCGACCATCTGAATCATGAATTTAAAGGCGTTCGTCTGACCATTAACCGTGTTAACAAGGCTTAAGCGGCTTTTGGTCAGTTTCATTCACGACCATAAAATAGCAAATATTTAGATCAAATATGAAGCCCATCTTACTGTATGGCTGCGAAACCTGACTGATCAATGGAAGATTGGCAAATAAGCTGCAAGTGTTTATAAACCACTGTCTGAGACACTTACTGAGAATATGGTGGCCAAGAATTAGTTCGAACTTAGAACATTTGCGCTGGTGCGATGAGGAGCTAGTGACCATTCAAGTTAGGCTCCGAAAATGGAGGTCGACAGGTCACATGCTACGCAAAACAGCAGGTTAAATCGCCAAAGAGGCATTGGAATGGAATCCACAAGATACCAGAATGCACTGGCAGCCAAGATTAACTTGGTGCCGGACAATAAATGCTTCTTGCAAAAGCTGTAAGGAGAGAAAGGCGATGGCTGTTAACATAGAGAGGTGGAGAGAGATTTTGGAGGCCCTTTGCTTCAATTAGAAGCCTAACTAAGACACATATGTATATATATGTATATATCGGGTGGGTCATTCAAAAGTTTAAATTTAAAAATGTAATAAAACAAAAACGGTTTGAAATTTTGCCAAATTTATTTGTTTGTTTTGAAGTACAATTGTTCCGGTTAGAAGTGAAAGATTATTTCATTCATATGGCTGCCGCGGCAGGCCTCACAGTACCCCATTCGACCATAAGATCAATTTTCGAGAGCCTTTTCTAGTTTATGGGATCGTATCTCGGAAATGGCATCACGATTGTTGGGTTTCAAATGCTCAATTGTCTCTGGTTTATCGGCATAACACTTGTCTTTAAAGGCGGCCCACAGAATATAGTCCAACAGTGTCAAATCTCAGCTTCTTGGCGGCCAACTGACTTCACCGCCATCAAACGTTTGAGGCAATAAATCGATTGTGGCATGAAATGTGTGGCAAGTCGTTCACATCAATACCATGAAGAGCGGGCACAAAAAAATCGTTTATCATGCTACGATAGGTGTCTCCATTGACCCTAATAGTTGCGTCGTCCTCATTTTTAAAGAAATATGGGCCAATGATGGCTTCGCCTCACAAGCCACACCAAACAGTTACGCGTAATGGGTGCATTGGCTTCTGTACGCCAAGTTGGCTTATTAACGTACCCACCAAGATGAAAATGAGGTCTTTTGTCTTTGTTTTTTTTTTCTAATAAATCCCAACGTGGCTCAAGCGTAAATCGATTGATTCATTCCGTTCAGTGGAGATAATATACCGAATTTTGTGACAGAATAGAATGACATACAAGTATGTATCGCCAGATTCGAAATAACCGCTGGTGTAAATTTAAGACTATAGATGGCCCAACTGATATATTTATACTCGTATATAAGCAATATAAAGATGACTTACCAACTTTTTTCAAAATAACTTTTTTAGTTTTAAAACTATTTTTCTATCAAAGCCTGCTTAGCCTATACAAAGCCAAGAAAACTTAATTTCCTCACACACTTTTTTCAAAAATAAAATCTTTTCTCTTAAGGTCTGTCCCACAAACCTTAACTAACTTTAGCCCTCTTAGAATGCAAGCTGCTGCAGTTGTATGTCTATTGCTTGTGTTTATGCACGATCTTCTTGTAATACCTTTAACATTAACAATGTTGCACAGTCAGCCAGTCAGCCAGCCAGTCATCGCAGGCATTATATTGTTTTTCATATTGTATGCAACGGTTATACCACTCACTACCAACTACTTACCATGGCTTAAGACCCTATACTTTTTTAACAACAACAATAAAAAAATGAAAACAATTGGCATTGGAGGTAAAAAAACTCGTTAAAATACAACAAAAAATCCTCATTCAACATAAAAGCGGAAATCTGTGTCTTTTCGTGTACACATTGTGGTAGACAAGCATTTGTTCAAATGTATAGCGGCAACAACAACAGCAAAACAAGTTTATTTCATCATCACTAACATCATTATTGACAAAATCATTACGATTATGATCATTATTATGATGTTTTTATGTAGTTATTGTTGCTGTAATTGAAAACGTTGCTTTTTAAATTGGTGGGGGTTAGACAAAGTCTATCAATTCGTTTGTTTTTTTTTTACTCGCATTGTCGGTTTTTTATTGTGGCCACCACTTTACTGAAGTTGTTGTCTTTTGTTTATACTGTTGCTAACTCTACATAGTATGTGTTGCATTTAAAATAAATTAAAAAAACAACAAAACCTGTTCTCTTCTAAAATTAAGTTTACTTGCAACTTCAACTGCAAATTATTGCCTGGAAGCAACGGCCTTTGAATGATTGCTGGTCAAAAAATTTGTGTTTTAGCAGTAAGTGCTGTTTTCAAAAGCTGAACAATTAAATCATATTCGTTTTTTTTTATTTGAATCGATTTTTTGAGCGGGCAAGTTTTATTTTTTAACTCACGAGTTTTATTCTTTATCGAGTTTTATTTTGAACTGGAGAGTTTTTTATTTTATTTTTAGTTATGAGTCTTGGTTTGGAGATTATTTTTTACTCAGTGTTTTATTTTTAACTCATGCCTTTTACTTACGAGTTTTATTTTTTAACTCGCGAGTTTTATTTGTTTACCTGTGAGTTTTAATTTTAACCCGCGAGTTTTAACATTTCTGCTCGAAAATTTTTCTTGACTAACGAATTTTCTTTTTAACTCTCGAGTTTTGTTTCTAGCTGACGAGGTTTTTATCGTTACTCGCAAGTTTAATTTTCTGACTACAGTTTTATTTTTACCCGCAAGTAAAAATTTAATTTTTGACTCTCGCATTCTATTTCTAAATCCCGAGTTTGAATTTGTTTAATATTGAATCATGGGCTTAATATTTTAACCTCGCGAGTTTAATGGTTTTTATCTGTGATTTTTAATTTTTACTCCCGATCTTTACTTGTGAATTTAATTTTTTGACTTTAGAGGTTAATTTTTATTCGCCAATTTGTTTCTTAATTCGTAATTTTTATATTCGGACTCGCGAGTTTTATTTTCTACTCGTGAGTGTTATGATTTTACTAGAAAATTCAATTCTTTAACTCTCGAATTTTATTTTTAACTGGAGAGTTTTGTGTTCTCCTGCGAATTTTTCTTTTTGACGCGCAGTAACAGTTCGTTGTGATACCCTCCTACATATCTCGAAAACTTCCGGATCTCACAATAAAACCGATAAGTTTCTCACTGTCCGTACCCGACAGCTTCGTGAGACTAGTCGCTCAGCTGGCATGGGGAAAGAGACTTTAACCTTCCACCAGACAAATCCATGTACAAGAAGCTCCCAGCTTACCTCTGACGAATGATCAGGAGAAAACGCCACCTACTACGAAAAAAATACAATGCTTAAGTAGGGATTTACCACCACCACTTAGCGAGCACACCGGTAACAATTCCGGGACTGTTGTGGAGCCGAAACTGAAGGCGGCATGTGTTTTTATTTACACTCACGTGTCACTAAGCCTGACCAGAGGTATTCTGGTGCCCTCGAGAATCGGGAGACCCAAGGACTCCGATCTCAACCGGGTTCTGTGAGTTTAGATATTCTCCAACTCTCCACCAAGGTGTGAAGGTTATGAGTGTCCTAACAACACGCCTTCGAATTGGTAATCACTTGTGATATTCACTTGTGGGTATCACAGGTGGGAGCGTTGGTACACGCATCGTATTCACTCGTGCCATTGGGTCACCGTGGGGTATGCCACACGGCGAAGACACACGAACACTCGATAACACCTGACACCACTTAGCGAGGATCTTGACCACTACACAATCATATAGAGGCGAGCTACACTAGTTTAATCATCTACTTATCTGAAAAAACAACTTCATTAATGAAACTGAAATAAAGCAATGGATGCTTTGTGGTAATCATTATGCTCCCTAGAGGAGTGACGGTGATTCGTTAACGGGTTGAGAATTGTCTTCACTCCAAAAACGGCTAATTGACTTACCCATTTAACTAGAAATTATTGATCGTTAAATGGACAAAATGTTCTATGAACTTCGCGAACAGACATTTCTGTTAAAGAAAGTTTGAATTGAATTTGACAATTTGGAAGCATTTCTCTGACGTTTAACGATTAATGATTCACGGTTTATACCTTTTTAAATAGAAATATAAACACAGTTTGACGTTCTCAGCTGTCAAACCATTGTTATTATTATCGGTAGAACTATCATGCAGCTAAAAAAAAACACGTTATACGAGGGCGGATTGACATTGAAGCTACCTAGCGCTAAATGGCAGCACAAACACAAAAACTTTTTCTTTCTTAGCAATTACGGTCTGTCAAACGTCAGCTATTAAAATTATAGCCAAATTCATCGATTAGTTTATTTGTTGTAGTCGTTTGAAGTAAGCAACTTTTGTGTTTCTTGGAAAATGGAAAAAAGTGAATTTCGTGCAGTGATTAAACACCATTATTTGAAAGGCAAAACGGCGAAAGAGACAAAAGAAAAAGCGTGATAAACATTACGGCGAATCTGCTCCGTCAGATTGTATGGTAAAATATTGGATTGCTGAACTTAAACGGGGCCGAACAAGCACTGCAACAATACCATCAACAGGAAGGCCGGGTCAAAATACGTGAGATTGCTGAAATGGTAAACATATCATATGAAGGTGTGTTCAACATTTTGCATGAACATTTGCATATGAAAAAGCTATCGGCAATATGGTTGCCGCGTTTGCTTAGTGTTAAACAAAAACGAGTTCGACTGATCACTTCACAGCGGTGTTTGGACATGATAAAGCATTATCCTGCCGATTTTTGGCGTAGATTAATAACTGTTGATGAAACGTGGGTCCACCACTACACACCTGAAACCAAAAATCAATTGAAACAATGGGTGGAAGCTGGTAGAAGTGCTCCAAAGAAGGCGAAGACAAAGAAATCGGCTGGCAAGGTTATGGCCACTGTATTTTGGGATGCACACGGAATATTGCTCATTGATTATCCTGAAAAGGGATTCACAATCACAGGAGAGTATTATCGAGCATTATTGGATCAATTGGTTGATTTTATCAAGGAAAAACGACCACATTTAAACAAGAAAAAAGTGCTCTTTCTTCAAGACAACGCACCGGTTCACACAGCATTGGATACGATGCTAAAACTACGAGAAATCCACTTCGAATTGGTTGATCATCCACCTTATAATCGAGATTTAGCCCCTAGTGACTTTTTCCTGTTTCCAAACTTGAAAAAATGGCTCGCAGGAAAAAGATTCATCTCAAACGAAGAAGTGATTACCGAAACTAATGCGTATTTTGAGGAGTTCCCAAAATCGTATTATTCAAATGGTATAAAAAAGTTGGAAAATCGTCTTACTAAGTGTATTGAGCTAAAAGGAGACTATGTTGAGAAACGAATGGTTTTTGGAAAAAAAATGTTTTTTTCCTACTTAGGTAGCTTCAGTATCAATCCGCCCTCGTATATGAAACTTAAGGTAATAAAAACTCACAAGATTACCAAACTGCCAGTCTCCTTACTGCGTACGTAAGCAGACTGAAATAATTTTTTGTAAATTTTTCTGTTTAAAAATAGTTCAAAATACTCACTCACTCGCACATTTTATTCTTTTTATTCATTTTTATTTAAAGAATAATTTGTGTTTTTTTTAATTTATTTTTTGCTTTTGATTTTTTGGCAAATGATTATAAATTTTTTCCAGGGAATTTCCAATGAAATAGAATTTATTTTTTCTCTTTCCTTTCGAAATTTATTTCTGGCTCATTAAAATTCTTTATCAAGTATTATTGTTAATATTGTTGTTTTCACATTTATTTACGTATTTATTTATTTATTTATTTTTGAACAATTAATATTTTCACAATAAAAACAAAAACAAACAAAACACAAATTCCTTTAAAAAGAATTTTCTGTATAAGTATTAAATGTGACGACGACTCTTTTTCAATTTTTGTATAGAAAATTAGAAGAAAACTTTTTTCTTGTGTCCTGAACGAAAAAACAAATTCCAAATCGTGTGCTTTTTAAATTAAATAAAAAAAAATTAATATAAAAAATTCTAATTTTTTCAAATATTTATGAGTGTCAAAGACAATGTGTGGGTGGGTGTAGGGGCATTACAACAACAAACTATTTGCAACCTCTTTCTGTTCAGAAAAATGTCTTATTTTATATTTTTTTTTTAACGTGAAAATTATTTCAAAAAATATTACAATTTTTTTCCCTCTTTATTTGCAGAAACCACAGTAAATTCCCGCAAAACAGCTCTAGAAAATGCTCGTGAAAAACTCAGAGGTAAGTTTTTAAAACTTATTTTTTTAATTTCCGTGTAAAAACCTGCAAAAATTAAACAGTTACTACTAAAACACTTCTTGTCTAGTTTCCAGTCTAAAAGAGTTTTTATTATTTTCCATACTATATACTTACTACCTGTTTACTAATATGCATTAGCCTTAGTACTTGAAATTGAGTAGTTAAATACCTGAGCGTTTAAGCGCTCAAATTTGCCTGCTATGCTAACTACTGCTATTGAAAAATTATATATTATACAAATACCTGGTATACTCAACAATGTCAAGTGTTTTGAATGGGATTTGTCGGTTAAATCATTATAATGAGACAAGACGTCGCCGAAAAGATTAAAATTTCAAAATAAACTGTCATTTCTTTAATGCTAACGTTAGCTATGATTCATAAGTTTATCAGTTCATTAGTAACATTAAAATAGAAGCACTTCTGTTATATATAGCATTGAAAAAAGCTATTTTAAACATATTCAGCATAGCTGAATTGCACAAAAATGTCTTTCTACGACAACATTAAACGCAAGTGTTATTTATGCATCTATTTAAAACATTTTTATATAATTCAGCTCATATAATTGCAGTGTTAAAGCACTTGAGAGCTAATATGAATTAAAATTAAAAAAGTATCCATTAATTCAGCTGAGCTGGCAGTAATAACATCTGATAGACTAAAATTTAATATTTTCAATGTTTAAAAAACACACTTTAACATATATTCAGCTTGGCTGAATTACACCAAAATATCTTTCAATCACAGCACTAAGCACAAGTGCTATTTCTGCATCTACTTAAAAGATTTTAATACAATTTAGCCAATATAACTGCTGTATTAAAGCACTTAAAAGTTATTATAAAATTGATTTTGAAACATCTTGATTAATTCAGCTGAGCTGGCAGTAATAACATCTGATAGACTAAAATTTAATATTTTCAATGTTTAAAAAACACACTTTAAAACATATTCAGCTTGGCTGAATTACACCAAAATATCTTTCAATCACAGCACTAAGCACAAGTGCTATTTCTGCATCTACTTAAAAGATTTTAATACAATTTAGCCAATATAACTGCTGTATTAAAGCACTTAAAAGTTATTATAAAATTGATTTTGAAACATCTTGATTAATTCAGCTGACTTGGCAGTAATAACATCTGATAGACTAAAATTTAATATTTTTAATGTTGAAAAAACCCACTATAAAACATATTCAGCTTAGCTAAATTGCAAAAAAATGTCTTTCAATTTTAACATTAAACATAAGTGTTATTTGTGCATCAATTAAAAAATATATTTATACAATTTAGCTAAAATATTTGCTGCATTAAAGCACTTAAAATACAATAAATAGTTGATTTTGAAACATCTTGCTTAATTCAGCTGAGCTGGCGGTAATAATATTAAAAAAGACTTACATTTAATATTTTCAATGTCTAAGAAACTGCTTTTAAACCTCTTCAGCTTAGCTGAATTGAACAAAATTTTTTTTTCGCTTTTAACATTAAACATAAGTGTTATTTGTGCATTTATTTAAAATATTTTTATACAATTCAGCTACTATTAGTACCATGTTAAAGTATTTAAAAAAAATATAAAATTGATTTTAAAATATCTTGGTTAATTCAGCTGAGCTGGCGGTAGTAATATTAGTAAAATAGACTTACATTTAATATTTTCTGTGTTTAAAAAACTGATTTTATACATATTCAGCTAAGCTGAATTACATAAAACTTTAGTTGAAGTACTAGTTTAAGCATAAGGGTTTAGGAATCCATTTAAGCAGCTAACTGATAATACAATATAATGTTGAAGATGTTCGGCATAATTGTTATAAACTCAATGAAAATGGTTAGCTTGTTAACGTAAATAATTGACTTGATGTTGCTCCTATAGAAAGCTGCATGGTTGTTCGCTATGAAATGTTAAAGTAGCTAAGCATTTGCCTTCTTGCGGTGAAAACATAGACCGCTTCGAACAGTCAATACCGCTTTGTACTTTCAGTGCCACTCTAGTTTTTGTTTAAGCAGGCTATTGATGAAAGCTTTCTGTCAGATAATACAGTAGCCATGTTTCTACTCCAGAACTCGAAACATATTATCGTTGGTGGACCAAGAGCTTAGCTTGACATTGCTCTTTAGTGAGGTCCATTAACAACCAAGTACTACCTTTTTCATATGATGTCCATGAAAATAGACTGTGATGCTGGAGCAGATTTCTAGTCTAATAAACTTGGGTTCATAGATCTATGCTGCATTCCGATACTGTCAATGTCCTCCAAGCTATCGTCCAGGCTAAAGCCTGTAGACTGTTTATTGCGAATTTCAGGTTAAATACAATAACACTATCCTCTCGGATATCCAAGATGCAGTCGGGGCATGGGACTCAGATATGACTGCCTCTTAGCTTGTGGTACAGAACAATATGAACCCTATCATTTTCAGCGAAATCCACAACGTGGGTGCCGGGTCTCCAAAGTAATGTAGGTAACGAATTGGCAGACGAACTGGCGAGGCATTGATCTACCACGGACATTAACCTGGCGAAATTGAGAGAGAGTTTCCACAGAATACCATCGAACCGCAAAAGCGAAGGTGGATTGTTCAGAAGAGAGTCTCAACTTTGTTGAGTATAAAACGTAAAGATTCTGGCACGATAAAAGCTGGGAACGGTTATTTTTAAGCTATTGAGGAGCAGGCGGCCAAAATGAACATATTGCCATAGTTGTAATCGCTCGAAGAAAAGAGAGACTTTAATTTCACTTCCTCTGCATATGCCATTCCTTATGGAGGATGATAGTGTCAAATCTTGGAAAACCGCTGTTCGCTTAATCTGGTTTGGATATTAATTGACTAATAAGTTTCTGAATTACGCAGATTGGATATGGTCGTGCCATACATAACGGGTTTACTAGTTGATAGCGAGGATGTGGCAACAAAACGACGCAAAACTGCTAATTAGCTAAGGCTTTCTTTTCTATATTGAAGAGAGTTAGAATTTCTACGAGTTCTGGTGTTATGGTCTTCACAGATGGATAAAAGATAGCATCCGGTGTGGGGTTGGCACAGATCAGATGAAGTTTCCACTTCTCTTGTACCATCTCGAGGAAGTTGTGCTGAAAAAACACCTCTGAGAGGAGGGCAATCTTTCGCTTGTGAATGTGCGGGTCAGTGCGGGCGATCAGATGATTGCGATACTTTGGCGTACATTTATCCCATAGTTTGGCGCAGTGCGTATATCTGAATTCCATAGATCTTCTCCATTTCATAAGCAACTATAATTCATTTTTACATTTCGTTACTATTTTAGGCGATTCTTTACCCGTGGTCTTGACTTGATTTCAAAATGGCACCTTGTCGCTAATTATAGTTGATCATGTTTAGGTTAACTAGCCAGCTTACCTATCTACCCGCTAGTTGGATTCCTGGTGTCACCACTTAAAACAATCAACCAAACATTGAACGCCACAAGACTTCCAACTTAACTAAATTGTAGCATTAATTGCTGGGTGCGATAAGTCATTGGAAGTATAACGGAGAGTTAGGAAAGGTGCACAAATAGCGATTTTCGGTCTTGTGTGCACTCAAATGCTGACAAATACTGACCAAAAACTTATAGAGTCTAAAAAAAAGTCCGTTGCCTATACTCCAACCGCAAAATAGTTTCCTCAGCTTTGTTTTCCCTTACTTGCCAGCAATCTTTGTTTGGTTGGTGACATGTTATGATGCGTAAACTCTAGGATTCAGGTGGTAACGAATTACCCTAATATAGCGAGAATTTTTAAAATGTTAAGTCCATTACCTATCTAAGCCGACAAGCTTACACAATATTTGGAATCAATTATTTCTTGGGTAGGCAGATGACAAAGTATTATGTGATTTACGTTCTTAGTCGACTTTGTGAATAGAGCGATTCTCTTTACAGCGCTTAAAAACACATAATTCGTCTGTTCAGGCTTCTGAATCCTCTGTTACAAAAAATCTACCGATAAGCCACGCCCAATCAAAGAGCAGTAACCTAAGATCCTGGAGCTAATGATGATCGTTATGTCAGAATTAAGTTTCTGATCAGACCCTGAGAACTATGCTCTTTATATTTGGAAATAAGAATATCCTGGGCTTGTTCAAGAAACTCAACAAAAGTTGTAATAGCTTACCAAGATGGTGTAGTTAAAAGCCTTAATTTCAAGTACATTTTATCAAAACCGAAAGTAGTCTGAAATTTCTTAAGTAGAATAACATATGACAGCTCTTAACCAACTATACGTATGTCAATGAGAGAATACTCTCTCCACCAAAAGAAGAGGGACTCGTGTGCTCATTCATCAATCATAATCAATATTAAAAAGCTTATTTTTAATTGGTGGTTGCTTAAAAGTAAAAGTAAATTTACAAGCATTTGCAATGACAAGCGCCAAATTGTCACCATTTGACTGACGGTGACAGTAAGTCTGTTAAAATTCTTTATAATTATAACCTCTTCCTCTACCCCAGCTATAAATTAATAGATAAAATAGTTTACTTTTTTATCGATTTTTGATTAATAATAGAGTGTTAATACGGTGTTTATTATGGGGACACCTGTGGTATCTTACAATTTTGATAAGCGGTTATGGGCCATAAATTATTTTACAATGAATTGTAAATCAGTTTTTTAGTGTTATCGCTACCAGTAGTTGTGACTCATGAGTTTATCTTGGTCTATCGGTAGCATTTAATAAGGTAAAGTTGTAAAATATACATTTTAAATGTTAGAAGAAACGCTTTAAAATATATTCAGCTTAGCTGAATTGCATAAACTTTTCTTTTGATTGCCTATTTTGCTGTAAGTGTTATTTAAGAATCTATTTAAAGCATTAAAATTCAATTAAGCTAATATTAATCTAAATATGAACTTGATTTTAACCATTAACAGTTAATTCAGCTGTGCTGTATTTAAGTTTAGTTACATATAATTAATTGTTAATAATATACAAATTGTACTTATAATGTTTAACTAACCCCTTTAATAACATTTAAAGACTTTTAAGTTTTATGAGTTTGATTCAGCTCAGCTGAATTCTATTTACATTATTACTACAACAGTTTTTTAAGTTTTAACCAAGAGTTTATTGTCATAAGTTTTTTTTATAGCCCTTCGTGGTCAAATTTAGTGAAAAGATAGTGACAGAACAGAATATACCGTTGTTTCAGTCAACCTACGAATCCTACCTACGAATCCCTACGAGTCCCACAAAAGGACAAAGCTAAAAGGAACTGTCAGCGAAAGGGATAATTATTACTTAACTGAGTTACTATGAATACTCGATATATTTATACTTCTAAAAGGAATTTAAATATTTTGTTTTATAAAAAGCATGACATGACCAATTCAGCACAGTAGGAGTAAATCAGAAATAATAAAATCTAATTAAGGCAGTAGTTTAGCTAAGGAAGCAGACGAAGCTGCTTGTGAAACTACAGAAAACCATAATAACACATTTGAATTTTAATGTTTGCATGTCTTTTTACTCCGCTCAAATTAAATCCAAAATTCAAATTTAGCTAAGCTGAATTATGCTTAAAGTCCTCATATAGATGCATGCACTTGTTTTTTTACCTTTTGAAATAAATAAGTAAGAATTACAATAAGAGGAAAATCTAAATTCAGCTAAGCTGAATTAAATTCTTTATATATATACACACACTTGCTTTCATTACCTTTTTAAATTGTTTTATAATAAATACTTAACAGTATTACTTAGAATTTTTTAAGTTAGATTATTTCTAAAAAGGAAATCCAAATTCAGATCAGCTGAATTGATCTTAAATTCATAAGATATAATTTTTGTTGTAAATTTTAAGGTTTTTATAGTGCGAAAATTAAATTTCATTAAAAAAAAAATAATTTTTTGATAATTCAAAGTTGTTTTGTGTAACTCAACTCAGCTGAATTGTAACTATAGCCATATATATAAAATGTTATATTTTAAAAACCATTACTAGATCTATATTTGTGTAAGCTTAATTACTACCGTAGGAAAATTAATGAAGTAAAACGCATTAAAATATTACAACTGTTCAAAATAAATGACAAATTATTGTTTAATTGGGGTATTAAACCCACAAGATGTTTGCTGAATAAAGAATGTTACAGTTTTATTGGCTCAATAACAATTTTTTACTCAATCTGGTGATTTTTTAAGAAAAATTCAAATTCATTTTGTTAATAGACCAGATTGTGTGTACTGATCTTTAACTAAGCAGTTAAAAAATAATTTAATGGCACTTAAAAATAAAATTTTAAAAAATAAAAAATTCACTTTTTATTTCTTGGCAATGAAAAATGCAAATGAAAAAAAAACAAATTTAAAAAATAAATTTTTATTTTGTTTTATTTATTTTTTATTTTAGAAAATTGACACATAAAAAGCTATTTAATGCCAAAAATGTTTTTCTAAAAAAAATAAAAAAAATTAATTAAAAATTTCTGCATAAAATGACGAAATTTTGTTGAATTTTTTTTACTGAATTCTTCGCTTTCTAGTATCTAATATTCAAAATGACGTGACTTCTTCTTTTTTTTCTGCTAAAAATAACAAAAATAATCAAAGAAAACAAAAAATTTAAATATTTTTAAAATTTACGATCAGCGAGTTTGATATTTTTTTTTTTTGTTTTTTTTTTTGTTTTCAAAGATAAGCTTATCCAACATACAATATCGCCTGATATTCTTAAAACAGAATAAAGAGCGTTATTTGGTATACGAAGTAATTCCCCTCTCTGTCATTGCCAATGCTATTTTCAATACTTCAATACTGTGGAGTTCTTTTTTATTTAATTTTGATACTATTTTGTTATCTTTATGATAGTTCTTCTTCTTGTTTTTTATTCAGCATGATAACAAATTTTATTTAAACTGATATTGTTGTCGTAGTTTTTTAATCTGAAATCAAAGGTTTTTCATTATCAGGGCAAAATTCAGTTCATTACTGTGTTTATAAGTTAAATAGAATGTCTCTTTCCGCACTGACGAATTCTCACGCGCCCTACATTTGCCACAGAGTAGCCTTTTTCGATAGCCATTAGGTTTTATTTCTGCTTACACTTTTTTTATAAGCACACAACTATATATTATAAAAAATTTAAAATTTAGGTCTCTGTGGCTTCTAGAGACTAAAAAGTCACAATTCAGCTCAGCTAAATTGCAAGGAATATAGCTGTTATAGTCATAAAAATATTTACAACATATTTTTCAAACAAAAACAAGCAATTCAGCTGAGCTGAATTTGGTGTTTTAGTTTTTGTTTTTAAAAACATATAATCTCATAATCTTAAGCAATTCAGCTAAGCTGAATTTGTTTTTGTAAATTTCGAATAAAGTGTTTTTCAAAAATATCAATTTTTAGTAGGAACTTGTTTTAATTTTAGCAATTTGTAAATATTTTATTAGTAAGAATGTCTTAAGAAATTACAATATTCAGTTCGAATTACAAAAGTATGCTTAAGGATTTACACCAATACAATTCAGCTTAAACAGTCATAGAATAAACGTATATTGCTTAAACACAAAATGTGTTAATGTTCTACAACAAAGTCAATGCTGTTTTAAATTTAAAATAAGCTATTCACATGTGTCAAAGTTTAATGTTATCATTAAGCAAAAATTAAGACCAATATTTAAATTCAGCTTTGCTGAATTAAAAAAAGTACTCTTTAACCACTATAATAGGCAAAAAATACACATAAACTATTATTTCTTAAATTTACAATCAACTCAGCTAAGATGAATTTACTTTCAAAAGCATTTATATAATTACAGTTTCTCTTAAAAACTCAGAACCAATTCAGCTGCGAGATATTTCTTTTGTTTTTATTTTTTGCATTAAAGCACTAATGGGTTGTATTTTAATAATTAAAAATCAAAAATCAAATTCAAAATGTATTTTAAGAACTTCTAATTTTGATTTCTTACCCTTAAATATCAATACAAGCTATTTACCTAAACTATAGTTTAATTATTATTACGTATTAAAAAGCAAAATTTAAATTTAGCTTTGCTGAATTACAGAAAGTACACTTTTATCACTGTACAACACATAAAAATACATATAAATTATGTATTTTTGAATTTACCAGCCATTTAGCTAAGCTGAATTAGCTTTTAAGGGTATTTATATAATTAAGAAGCTTATTTTAAAAACTTGTAACCAATTCAGCCGATTTAAATATGCTTTAACAGGTATAAAAGGTTGTATTTCATTTAATGAAAATTAATTCAGCTAAGTCGATTTGCTCTAATTGGTATTAGTATTTGTTGTCAATTTTGTATTTGAATTTGAAAACTTATAACCAATTCAGCTGCATAAGATTTGTTTTTAGAAGCATTCAGAGTTGTATTTCAATAATTGCAAATTTATTCAGCTGGGTTGAATTTGATGTAATAGGCATTAGAATAATAACCAAAAAATTTATGTAAACACTAAACAATTGGCAGCGTTTAGTAAATAAAGTATTGTCAAATGGTAAAAGGAAAAAGTTGAATTTTCTTAATTTATTTTTAATTCTATTTTTATTTTTCATTTAGAACAAATTGTGTTTTATTTACAATGCGAGTACCTCTCCTATTTGATACGATTTTTAGCGACGCTGTCTGCTTGTGCTAACTACATACACACTTAAGCAGATGTAGATGTGGTGGCCAAAAACAAAAAGTACGAAATACGTCAAATTTTAATCGAACGGCAACAACAATAACAGCAGTTGTCTTTTGCTTTCGTCTATTAGAAATTTCATTTAACGGCATGAATATGAGTAGTTTTGCTGTTTGTAGTTGTTACACTTTTTACTTGTTTATTAGTTCTGTTGTTGTGGTATTTTTTCAAAAACTTATTTTTAGCAAATTTTTCTACTATTTATGTTATATTTCTACTTTTTTTATTCGCTCTTTCATGTTTGCCAGTTTATTTTCGTTTTATTTAAAATTTACTGTTCAATTCTGCCGTTTAACGAGAGCGCCATTTGTTTTGTTGTCATTGTTGTTGTTTGTGTTCGTTCTTATTGCTGCTGCTGTTTAATTCGAATGATTGGAATGTGTTTTTGAGAATTTCTTCTGTTTAAAATTTATTTATAGTTGTTAAATTTGTAGTTGTTGTTGTTGTTATTGTTCTTTTTTAACGCCTCAACCCACTTGAAATGATTGAGCCAATAAAAGTTTTACACACAAACATACTCGTACTAATATTTTGTACTCATACGAATAGAGTAATGCTTGTGCTATTAGAGAGTGATACAGTGTTTGAGTGCGTGTGTGTAAAAGTATTTTAAATAGTTGTTCTGTTTTTTTTTTTGCTTTTTGCATTAATTGAGGTGCTGATGGAGTAATAAAGCATTTATTTAATTATATGTGCATATTCGTTTAATTTACATGAAAACGTAGATTATTATTATATTGAAGATTGTTTGAAAAAGAGCCGTTTTATATTCAAAAATAAATAATATTATGACATCAGTAAAATCAAAATTGTTGTTGAACAGGCCACTAATTTAATCAAAATCAAGCAATTCGATTAACAAGCCATTTTAAACACATAAAACTGGATGTGTGTTTGTTTGAGGACTGTATACAGCTTAAAAGAAGAACTATCTTTTTTTAATTTTTGTAGGGTCTTTTAGGTTTTGAACCGAAAGCTAATAATTTGGGGTGAAAGGATGAAAAAATTCTAACTTAGGTAATAGTTAAGATAATAATTGCTGGGCTAGTCACAAAATAATATTAAACCAGTAATTTTGTAATCAACATCGTCAAACTACTTTTATATGCAAAAACCATTTGGTCAACCAAACGTCTTAAATTGACAAAAATTATTCACTTTTACTTTGTTTGATAAGATTAAAAGAGATTATGTACCACAAAAAGATCATAAGGGAAACCCTATAGTTTTAAAGAGCCATACAAAACTCAATCATATCATAATGTTATCACACTTCTAGCTCACGCAAACTCAAATACACACACACACACACACACACACTCACAGAATATTCCAAAAGATGCCAAAGAGTACATGTGCACGTATAGATTATAAAGTAAGACAATAACAACAGCAACAACAATACTAATAAAAATATTAAATAAACTCTCAATAGAAGCAACAAGAAACAGACAGACAAACTCAAACAGACGTAAATGCTAAATAAACAGACATTCAACTCAATTGTACATGCATATACACATACATATGGTATATAAAATGTATGTAAGTGTTTGTATACATCAACTCAAAAGGACCGGTGGCTGGCTGGCTAACTGACAGACTGTTATAAGGTGATATACACACATGCATACGTATGCATAGAGGTATGCACGTAGTAATAGTCTTTAGCCAGTTGTACGAGTATGAACAAGTATAACAATTCAGTCTGTTTTTTTTCTGTTTGTTTTGTTTTGTCTTTAGTATTCTTTAGTGGCGACGTAAGTCTGAGCGATCTTGTGTTATAAGAAGCAAAAAGAATTCTTATTATTGTTGTTCTTGTTGTTATTATTATTATAACAATTATTATGATTTTTTAATACATACATACGGCACATATTACTATTTAATATGAATACAAAGAGAATGTGTTAAAAAGAACAACAACAATTTCGTTATTGTACGACCGATAATAATAACGTATGTATCATGTATGTATATGTGTTTATATGTGTATTTTTTATACACGACGTATGATGATGATAAAGTCGCCACAAAGGCGAGATTCCCTCAATTTGATTTTTTGGTTTTGTTTTGTTTTTCTTTTTATGAAAAAATGACAGTGTTTTTGCTGTTGTTTTTGCCGCCAGTGTTGTTACTAGTTCGAGTTTATATTTATTTATTTTGTTTCATCTTTTTTTTTCTTTCTTATAAATCAAGTGCTTTAATTTAAACGTTTTTGTTGTTGTAGCTTGCTGGTAGCTGGTGTTGTTTAGCTGCTGATGCGGTTGCTATTGTTGAAATGCTTGAAATTTTGATCAGTGGTGATCATTTGCGGGCATTTCGTTGATTTAAAAATAAAATGTTGAGAAAATAAAAAAGAAAGAAAAAATAAGAATCTGTCTTGACGCCAAATTAATAGCACAGTGGCTAAATAAAATATAAAAATGCGAGAACAAATTTAAAAATAAATGTTTTTATTTTTAAGGAAAAACTTTTGTAATGAAATAGATAAAGATAATTTATAGACGCTGAGGCCCGACTTAAAGACACCATACACCTTTAGAAATCCTTTGTTTTTTAAACAATTTCAAAGCTAAGACCAATCTTAAAGCTGACTACAATGATAAAGACTTGCAGATACGAAATTCAAGGAGGCTTAAAAGCCTACACAAAAACTTGTCGAATTTTATTAATTATTAAATAATATTTTGTATAGGAATAAAAGTTAGTTGAAGCCGACTTTTACTTATTTTCGATTTTGTAAAAAAGTTGCTCATAACTTATCGAAATTAAGTTTTATGTTAATTTAACTTGACTTGTTTGTAAAAATTTGTATCGAAACAAGTGCTAAAAAATGATAAGGTGAATAGAATATAATTATTCGATCCAAGTTTTATTAAACGGCTAAAGATTTTGACAAGCACAGTTATTTAAAAAATAGCTGAAATTAAAGAAAGATTGTAATTAGAAATCAAAGTGTTTGACCTTGAGGTTTTATTATCAAATAGACGAATGGACTTGTTCTATTAACCTAAATACCTATGTAAAAGCGATTAAGTAGATCGGCATTTTCGGAGGCTGTTTTTAAACTGTTTTTAAATAAGGCCAACAAATTTGTAAATTTAAAATTTAAGTTTAATTTGTATTTATTTAAATAAAATTCTTAAGGCTTTTATTTATTTTTTAAGAAGACCAATCAACAACAAAATCTTTTACACAACTCATTATGCATCATATCGTTCAAAAAATCACTAAAAATCGTTACATTTTCTCTTTCTTTTATTCTTTCCAATAAAAATCAGTGCCCTGTATTTGATAAAGCAAAAAAATATACAAAAACGTCAGTTTAAGACAAAAAAGTAGTCACGAAATTAACACAGGGCAACACCAACACCTAAAAAAATAAATAAAACAATAACAAAGAATCGACGGCGACAATAGCCGTACGTACGAACAGTTCCAACATTTAAACACCGACAAAGTGACGACATTGTTAGTAAAAAAAAATAACAACAATATAGCAACAGTAAAAAAAAACAATAGACATTTGATCGTGCACTACAATGATACACACACAACAAGCATCGTTTACAAGCAACCTCACTCACACATACACCACCCCCTCTTGCAGCTCTTGCTCCATATTGATTACAATAAAACATAAACACAAACACCGAACAAACGCTTGGCAAAACGATCACCATTGATTATTACACGATGGTCACAGCAACAAACCGAAGAAAGAAAAAAAAAACAGTTTGAATGATATTTTTCATACGATACCCCAAAGCAATTGCTGTTGTTTATCGTATTTATTTTAGTTGTTGTTGCCTTTATGAATCAATTTAAAGACGAAAAAAGAAGAGAAAAAACCAGTTTCAATTTCTATGTCCGTACCGCGTGTAGCTAGCTTAAGGCAACAATAACAACAATACAAACAACTCCAATCAATATCATTCACATTAATAATTAACATAATAATGAAGCTTTGATTATCATTAACAACACAACATCATAACAAAAGCCAAAGTCATGACTATTGGAAGAAACCGGCAAAAAAAACAAAAAAAAAACGAAAAAAAATTTAAAACACAGATGGAGCAAAAGACAGGCAATAAACGACTTAAGAAGTCTGTTGCTGTTGTCTAAAGAAAAAATTGTTACGAAAAAGAAGAAGAAGAAGTAAAATAAAAACACAACAAGAGGTGTCCATAAAATCACACAACACACATGCAAACGCGACGCATACATTCTTACAATATCTTAACGATCAATAACCATTATAAAATAAACAGCAACAACAACAACAACTACTACCATAACAATAAAGACCAAGGAAAAAAGTGGTTCGATGACATTACACATGACACAACAATTCCGCAAGAAGAAGCAAGACGGAAAAGGGACTAGAAAAAACACAGAGAAGGCAAAAAAACTCGATTACACGCCAAAAAAAAAAAAACCAAATAATATATAACATGCATGGTACAGTGGGGCTTGTAAGCGAAAAAATGAAATTAAATAATTTCCACAAGCTTGGGTTAGTTCATTAGTCAGTTTACTAAGCATAACTTGACACCTCCACCAACACAGAGACTCATCAGTCCAATGTGAGTTCCTTTAGAAGAATATAGAAATTAAGAAAGAGATTAGAGAAGAGATTAGCAAAAATAGATATGGACCAGTTGTAGATTGTTCCCAAGCCAGCTTAATTCCTTTAACAACCCTAAAATGTTACAAAGCTCTTTGCCCAATGTGTGCCACTTTAACCTCTTCAGCCTTCTGCTCTGAAACCCTGGACAATGACACAGTAAGTGCTCCACTGCCATTATCTCCTCTACACTCGCATAATCTGCAAATTTACGGCGTGCCATTAACTAATCATCGTTAACTAATCATCTACCTTATCAAGGAATGACCGACCATGAAACTTTAACTTTCTAGATTCCTACTGTCAGTCTCAGGTTAGGCTACAATGTTCTAGATACTCTGCAGCTCATTCTGTTCTTCGAGGCCGCCTCCATCAAAGATTTGTCCAGCAGTTTGCGTTAATTATTATTTTAAGGCCATGGCTTAAGCTAACAATAAATATGTTATTGTCTTGAACGTTTTGGACCGTGAACACGTTTTTGTTCTTGGTCAGCAAACGCGGTACCCACTTTGAACAGAGCTTTCTCATAGTCAAATGCTTATGCAAAATAAAACCGACACGTTCCTTCAATATCTTTACGATGTCAACTAACTCACGCAACTTCACTTTTCGATCATTCAAAACGATTTTGTGGATTTTTTTTTACGTTCTCTGGTATTACCACGTCATATTAACATCCACTGCGTTCTGCATCAACGGTGTCTCTACGTCCACGTTTAAAGTCAGTTAACCAACGATTCATTGTTGTTACTGATGAAATGAAGTCCACATAACATTTATCAAGCCATTGTTTCGTTTGAACGGTAATTTTTCCCATCAAGAAGCAGTGTAGAATTAAAACACGAAATTGTTTTCGATCCATTGTTCTGAAAATAACAAAAGTAGTGTCACTCTTAGCACAATAACGCACAAACTAATAAATAAAATATAAGGAAATTTTAACAGCTGTCTTTTGAAGTTCGGTAATAACAGAAAAACAGGGGAAATCAATAAAACTGGCGCCATTTCAAGTTCTAATTTGAGGTAAATTTTACTGTTATAAACCAATAAATACAGAAGATATAGCCTTTTAGAAAATACAAAAGCCGCATTTCTCATATGATACCCAAACTGCTTCATATCTTTGGAAGGAAGTAAAACCAAACAAATATTTTTGCATTTAATGTTTTACAATTAAAATTTAATTATAAAAACCACCGTAGTGTAGTCTTCAAAATTTGTTTAAATATTTGCTGGCGAAATATTTTATAAAAAGAATAATTTTGTTAGAACTTTTACCAGTTTTTAATACAATATTGTATTGTTAGGATAATTGGTGTGTTAAACTGGCGCACAAAAGGAATTCCCTTGAAATAGCAACCTCCATATGTGTTACAACAATAATAAATAGAGATAAACACAGCACGCATGCAACTACATTTTTAGTACTACTAACGAAAATAAAATAAATAAAATAAAAATTAAAGAATGTAAGTCCTACACCAACAACACAATGCCATGCAAACTCTTATTACATCCATATGTTAATACATTTTAAAATAAAATAAAACGAAAGCAACAACAACAAATTAAAAATATATGTGCACAATTGTATTCCTATGTATGTGTGTGTGTGTGTGTGTGGGTTTACTTAAAAAAGAAGGCGACAACACATTGTCTACAACATGTCGCCCAAGTTCAACTTAGTTTGCTATTGTTGTTTTTATATGCATATACCCGAAGCCTAAAGTCGAGTTTACAGGAACATACGCACACATATTCATGTAAATAGTAAGTGTTCTTAGGCAAACTACTACCTTAAGAAACGAAATGTATAAGACATACTAAATTACCAACAATAATAAACAAAAACAATATTAAAACTAATGAAAATAATAAAATTCTCTATAGAAAATTGTATGTATGTATGAGGGGTATTAAACGAAACAACACAATAAGAAAATTAAAGTGCACATACTTATCTGAAAGGGTGTGTGTTAGTGAAGTAACAAATTAGATATTCTCTTCAACAGTATGTATTACAAAGAAAATGTTAGCAGCAACAATATTAGTAACAACAACAACAACAACAACAACATCTTTCATGAACATTATTTATATCAATTAAGAAGAGTAGTCGTCTTCTTTTGTATGAAATAAACGAAAAAGTGATTCTGTTATAAATTAATAAACAACAAGTGTTGCCATTGTGTCTATATACATAACTTTTATGGTAAAAATGGGCATTATTTTAAATATAAAAATGTTAAAACAAAGGAAGTTTTATATATAATACAAAAAAATGAAATGAACTAAACAAAATTGGACCATACTTTTTCAAGAACGATGAAAGTCGCACATTACAGTGAATGAGTAAAGTTCTGTGTGATGATTATAGACTTTCATTGCTCAAAATGAAAGAACTGAACTTGATTGACATGTGGTTTCAACAGGACTGCGCCACATACTATACGGCACGCGATACCATAAATATATTGAGAGGAAAGTTTGGTGAGCAATTAATACAGGGACAAGCTAGTCACAACTTCAGCCCTAGAAGATAACATTATAGCTGTCATTAGTGAGATATTAATATAAATGCTGGAAAAAGTACGCCAATTGGAACTCACGAATGGACCGCCTACGGCGTAGCCACGGGCAATATTTACATGAAATAATCTTTAAAAAAAAGTGGTAACTTCAACCTTCCTGCATATATCTAAAAGGAGCCCCTCTGACCTTCTAGCTTACCTCTGGCGATGATGACAAACAGCAGACAAATGATCAAGAGAAAACGTCACCTACTGGAACCAAATTACTACGTTAAGTTAGGATCACCACCACTGCACACAATCATATCGAGGCGAGCCACAGTAGACTAATCATCTACTTAGCTTGAAAATCATCTTGATTTATTACGTCGTATCTCCGATGTCCATGTTAGGTTAGGAGGGAGTGGCAGCCTCAAGGCATACTTGAGCTCACATAGCGGCCCGCTTCGATACCACATATGAAGCGAAGCTGCTGTGCTAGCCGCCAAGTCCTGATTAACCGGTTTTGACAGTTATCCAGAGGTCTTACATAGAAGCACAATCCTGCAAATCAAGTCGGAAACCAGCCTGATAGCCTAATGAACCTAGCTATTAGCCTGATATCAATGGTTGATAGTTGCGATAAGTTATCGAGAAAGATCAAGCCAAATGGACACCAAACGACTGTGAGAGTATCACAAGAGAATCACGACGGTCCTTAAACAGCCTGGAGCTGAAAGTTACTCCCGAAAGAGATCTAATAGCCGCCTGGATGTCAGAGAAGGAGCATATATCAACCGTGTGGGCACCGGCCCTTTCGAATCAATTTCGCAGAATGGTGGATAGCCATCACTTCGGCCTGAAACCCGCCACAATAGTCTGCAACTCGAAGAGAAACCCTGAGTTTGAGCCTTTCGGAAAAAATTGCCCATTTTTTCCTACATTTAGAGCCGTCAGTATGGACCTCCACCGCATCGCCGGGGATGAACGGACCAGATGCCCAGTCATCTCTACTAGGGATCACGGAATGAAATCTCCATGCAGCACGCTGTCCACAAGATCAAGGGCATGTGTGAGACAGGTCTTCATTACGCTCGTAATTGAAACACAAGTGAAGCGATAGACCACTTACTGCACATTCCATTCAGAATGTCGTGGATGGAACAAGTTAATCTTAAAAAAGGGAGTGGTTTTGGTATAAAATTCATAAAATTCCAGAAAATTAAAAAAATAAATTTTCAAAAAGTTTAGGCAAATTTTTAATAACCTCACTAAAAAGCTTCGAAATATCCCATGCAGGATTATTGAAATGTAATAGTTTTACCCACTCGATAGCTCTTCAAAACACTGTTTGCACATTTTTATAATGCAAACGATTTCAAGGGGGATTAGGTCTATATGAGGGGGATTAGTCTGAGTGTTTTTCGAAATCTGTTTGACAAACTATTACAAAAACAAAACATACAAGAAATTAATGACTAAATAACTACGAACAAATGAAAACTGAAAGAAATAGAAGAAAAATAAAATCAAAAGAACTGAGCAGAACAGAACAGAACAGAATGACTATTAAATGTCTAGAAAACTGCCAGTTACGGCGAATGCACATGTGTTTGTCTGTCTGTCTTTCTATATCGTTGGCAATCGTTTTGTAGTCTTAAAAATAAATGAAAATATATTTATTATTGCTGTTGTTGTTTTTGTTTTTGTTGTTAGTTTTGTATATCGAATGTTAAATTAAATAGTCAGAGCAATAATACAATTCATTTACAAATTTTAAACACAAGTGAACTACACACAATGAATGTGATTTATTAGCTAGAGTTGCCACACAACTTAAATGGACATACGGTGTGACAAATAAGTTTAAATTTAATTAAAGTGCTTTAAATGCTCACTCAGTGGTACAAGTTTAAAAAATCGATGGAAATAAAATAAAAAGGCTCTCTTGCAGGGGGACGTGCATGTCCCTCTGTATACGTTGTCGAGTTTGATGGAAAGATGGGCACTGAGCAAGATGGAACACATGTGGACTAACATCACCACTTGTAGAATATCCATAATGCTTTGGCCCGCCATTTCTATGGAAAAGACTAAGTTCCTTCTTTGGCTTGGAAGGGGATCGATCGGGCTTCTCACGGGCATAATTACCGATCACTGTATGATAGGTCGCCCTGGTCATGGCTACCGTAGGTGCTGCCAAAATGAGGAGGAGGAGGAATTGGTGCAACACCTTCTCTGTTATTGTCCCGCTCTATGGGAGCTTAGATTAAGGCATTTGGGTGCATGTCACTACCATGATCTAGACTATCTTAGAGATTTGTCACTGTCGAAGTTGATTGATTTCGTCAAGAGTACCGATTGGCTCAAGTGAGGGAACTGAATTATTTGGGTATTTATGTAGAGATCTTTTTTGTGATCCCCCTAATCCGGCTCTTTTAATAGATGTGTCCTGTAAAGGGTATCACAATGGGTCATAGAGCCTCCTACCAAACTCGTAAGCCGCAACCGATCCGTATAACCTAACCTAAACTATTAAAGAGGTTTGACTAAGCGTAGCCAAGGATTTGTTTGTTTATATTGATGAATTTTTTGGGCTTTCTCTTTTCGCATGCTGGGACTATGTGACGCTGATTTCATGAGATTGGACTACATGACCTCTCTTAATAAACTTGGCGTTCATAACAGGGTTACTCTTGGTTCCCTGATCATGGCGGCCATCCTGAGAATGAAAGAGCTGACAGGATATCCCGCCGGGTTTTTATTGGGCTTGAGCCATTTTTGGGTGTCCCTGTGGGATATACAAAGGGAAGAATTTGCTCCTGGGCTGAGGGGAATTCGCTCGACTTTGTAGGAATCCTTTCGGTATGAGCGAGGGGTTTATATCGCTTCCGTTCATTAGATCCAGAAGGCTATTGCTGCTGAATAAGAGGGAGCTCAGGGCACTAACAGGTCTACTTATTTATTTCTATCTAGGTTCTGTACGACCTGTGTGAGAGTCCAGCTATCTCGGCCTAGATATGGAATACTGTGCTGACTCCGAAAGAAGTATTTTTTTTTTCTCATCAAATATGATTACTGGCTTTATTTTCAGTCCCAATCTAAAGTGGTGAACTTATGGGACAGCACAAAAGACCCTTTGGGTTATATTTTAGTTCTAGCCAATATAACACAACATAAGATATAGCGGCATCGCTGGCTAGACCTTTGAGACGGTACTCTTGGGTGGATGACAAAGCCCTCAAATCTGCCTGACTGTCAGTTAGTCACAGATATAGTCAAACCCTTCGATTTACTTCTCAGACATTTCCTAACGAGCAGTGTGTGTTAATGAAATGAAAGTAGTACCGAAAGTGGCCTGTACTCGCTTTTTTATTAATCTTCAGCAACCTGTAGACCTAACGTGATCTACAAAGTGTTATTTAAGTCTAGATATGATATGCATACGCCGCCTGTGGGTACTAATTTCAAACCACGTATTTGGACATGTCTTCCACCTAGCTTGTCAAAGACTATCTAATCTCTTACCGATCTATTATAGTTCACGGTATCCGGTTAAGAATAAAATACCTTAATAACAACAGAGCTCCAGCTATAAAAGGACAGTGGAGAATAACTTTCTTTACTAGTCCGAAGGTGCTCAAGTTAAATATTCGTCATTCAATGAACTCATTAGCTATTGTAATTCGTAGGTCGGTATGTCTGTGTATTGGAATGAGAAAATCCTTTTATTCTAAGTTTCCATTATTAACGTACTATTTATTACCTTTTTTTATAGTGGGTGTACCACACTCCCAAGAAAAAAACATTTCCGCTTGGTATTTAATTTTTTAACGCTATGGCAGCCCTCTTAATGTTATTGCTATTTATTCCGTTTAATTTAAATGCCACAATTTTTCTTGCATTAGTATGTATCATCGGTGTACACATGGCTTTGACTGTGTGTTTTTTGTGTGTAAAAGTGTTTGTTGTTTATTTTGTTTAGCTGCTTGGCTAGGCGGCTAAACGACCGACCGACGACTAGCTGGCTCTTTAGCTGCCAGTTTTCATTGTTGCTGCTGTTTTTTTTTTTTCGTTAATTGTAGACCTGTTGGTTGGTTTGTCTGTTTGTACGTACTACCATCATCTACATGACAGACGACGACTGATCATTTTATTTCAAATCAGTCGTATTGGCTTTAGTATGGTGTAGAAACGACATGTGTGTGTGTGTGTCTGTTTATCTATACACGTATGCCGTCATTATTGTTGGTGGTATTTTTATGGCATATATGGATGTATAAGAGTAAGTAAACAAGTGTATAAGTGTGTGTGTGTGTTTGTGTGGGACATGTACGAAACAAATACTGTTACGGTAGCCCAGCAAACAGTTGTTGATCGTCTTTTGAGTGGCACTGTGTATTAAAAATTTCAAACCCAATACGCGCGAGTTTGTTTTGTACATTTATACGTGGATTTCTATTGTTACGTTTTTGACGTTATTTTTTTTGCTTGTATTTTTTTGTTTTTTTTTTTCTATAAATTTATAATTAACACGTACGGTTTAGTTTATTCGGTTACGAGTATTTAAAAAGAAATCTAATGTATATTTATTATTAAATATTTTTTATATTATTTGTAATAAATAAAAGGCATTAGCCAATGATTGTGTTTCTCTTGTATGGTTTCTAATAAATTGTTGAAAGAAAATAATTAAACAAAAAGAAACTATTTATTAAAAGTATTTATTTAAATAAAAAATAAACAAAATTGTGAAGAACAAAATGCGAAAATAAATAAAATAAGAAAATTATTTTAAATAAAATAAAATAAAAAGAAATAAATTGCATTATTGAAAAATAATGAAAATCGCAGTTAAACCATAAATAATGGAATATTTTTTAAAATGTTTTCTTTTAAATACACCAACAAATAATTAAGTAAGTTTTATTTGCTTGTTTTTCCATTAAAAAATCATCTTTTCTAAAATATACTTTATCTAAAAGAAATTCATATAAAATCATTTGCTTTCAAAGCCTTAAAAAAACATTTTAAAACAAAAATTGAAATTCATTTATTCTAAGAATTTTTAAAAATATTTCTAAAGAATTTCGTTACAAGTAAAACACTCACGCAAAACAAAAAAACACAATAACCCACCACCACCGCCTCCACTTGAGTTGATAGAACTTCACGCACAATTAAGGAATACCCTATAAATTATATAAAAACAGCAACAACAATAATAATAAATAAACGAACAATTTATGAATACGTCACGTTATGAACTCTTCTTTATCTTCTTCTCTTGCTCACTAATACATATACTCTACCCTATAGAAAAATAGAACAACACAGAACAATAACAACACTGAAAAAACATATAGTCTCTGTATGTGTTAAGGTTACAGTGGAGGGTAAAAATTCAGCTTTCTTGGTTTAAATATATGTACCTTTTAGATAACAAACAAGTTAGTTTAGGAACCATAGGTATAAACTACTAGAAATTGTAAGGCTGATGACTTACAGTAAATTTTGAATCGGTCAAGCTTATTTCTAATATTTCTAAATGTTAAGTAATAGTAAAATTTTTTTAAATTTTTCAACTGTTTTTATATTCCCTACATATAGTTTTAACCAACACTGTAATATCTGTCTATATATCTATGTATGAAAAATACAAGAAAAACAACAACAATAATAATAAAACTTGTTGAATGTTCAAGTCATTTAAACGGCGCCAGGATACCTGCTTGATTTTATGACTCTACTCTAGGCTACATAATACAATAGGATTTTAAACACTTCCCTTACTCCTCTACTGCTGCAACCAATACACATGTATTTGCACTAAAAATTCTATATTTGCGTGTACATAAGAATTCTCACCCTCACTTTTCATCGTTGGAAAGAATTCGTGAAATAAAATCCCTCTTCAGAAAATCAAAATTAACAAGAAAAACCGTAAAAAGATCAAACTGAAAGGAAAATGCATAATAACAAGATAAAGAAGGTCATTTTGATAATTAAATATGCATACACACACATAAACAATGTAAGCAATACGGCCAGAAAAAAGAGAACTTTTTTGTTCATAACAAAAATAAATAACGATAAACTTTTAAAACTCATAAAAAGCAAAAAATAAATAAAAATAAAATTAAAAAAATAAACAAGAACTTGGTATAAAATACAATTTCGTGAGGAAATACCTTTACTCAGTGTTATACGTTCGTAGCCACAAGCATATAATACACAAACACATGTAATATGTTTAACGGCTTCTCTGGAGAGTTGTAATACGTACTCTTTGGAGAGAAAACAAAATAACAAACTACACTTCATTTACTTTAAATAAAAACAAAACAACATCTTTACCATGCATATAAACTTACATACATACATACATATTTTTATTGTTTTACGTTCAATACCTTAATGTTCACCCATTGTTGTAGTTGTGAGGAATACCCCCTTTTTTATGATTATATTTACTACACCAAACAATATACATACATACGTATGTATATATTTATGTATGTATATAAAGAGTGGTAGTAAGCATGTTGACTTTATACAACCTACGCTTTGTTTTGTGTGTTTTTCTTTAACCTCTGCATGTGTTTTATTAACGTTAAAAACATTCTCTTTTACGACATATGTATGTTTGTATGTATAAACTGTGTTTATTTTGCCAAATAAAAAAACAAAATATTATACCATTATACTATTTGTTGTTTTTTTTTGCGCTCATATTTTGCTTTCGAGTTTATGTATGCATGAGTATAATACATATTTCTAAATTGATTTGACCCCCTACTGCGTCATATTGTTGTGTATATGCGCATGCATGTGTGTGTGTAAGAAATTCCATTATAGAAGGCCTCTTTTGTGAGCTTAATTGGAAAGTAACACACATTTATGTATGTATGTATGTACATATGTATGAATTGTGCATGCAAGCACATAATTTAAAGTGTGCTAAAAGAGCGAAGAAAGAGAGGGTGAAACAACAATTAATATGTAACGGTTTATTTTTCATACACATACTTGTGTAAATACACATGTATATTTTTGTTTATTATGATCGAAATAAATGCAAAGGAATTCCTAACAAATATGTCTGCGAAATAAACACGGTTGCATTATTTTGCCATTACTGTACACCGTACAAAATTAAAGAGTTAATTCGTCTTTTTTTAACTATATTACAGTTAAAGAGCTTAAATAAAAATTTAATAGAAAATGATTGAATCGAAATGAATTGCAATTGATTTTTTTTTTAATTATGAGTAAAAATTTTATTACGATTAATATTCATAATATTCATAATATTCATCAAAAAAGAATAAATTCGAAAGAGGTACTTTCCCCATTTACCATACTTGTCTTCATGTTTTTAGCTTTGCTTAAATGAATATAGCAGTAGGGGTCATATTAAGAGTTGCATTTTAGGTCAGATTGTGATTGAATAAGCCGCTTAAATTAATTTTCATTAAAATTAGAAGAAAAATTGTTTGCAATTTATTAAAAAATAAAAATAATAAAAGTTAGGTTCAGGGAACTGTGTACAGTACAGTTCACCTGTGTCTAAGTAGTAGGTGCCCGTTGTGCTACCATAAGTCCTATGTCGTACCAAAGTTCTAACATTTCTTAGCTGATCAATTGATATTGTATGGCCATTTGCAACACTGTTTTTGTAGTAGGATTTTCTTTGACCAAGCGGGGTCAGTCTTTGTCTTTAAGTGGCATATGCAAAAAAATATTCCTCTCTTTTTTATTAATGCAGCTTCCGCTGAAATCGTTATGTGGTATCTTTAGCCATATGTACTACCTGCCCATTGGCTACTTATAGCCCTTTTGAGATTATTTACATGTATTCTTGGCAATTTTAACACCTGTCTTGTTCTTTAGCTATTTAGATCTTTATTCTTCGTTCGTTTGCTTCAAGGAACCACAGCAAAACATCTAAATTTTCAATAATTTTTGCAAACTTAACAGCAGAAGAGAACACTATTCGGAAATGCTTGGGAAAACAACACAAATAGAGAGCAATATATACAACTGCCAAGAACTGATATACCCTCAAATGTGCAGACAACACCTCATCGGAAATGCTTAAGGTCGATCGCTTGGTAAGTGCCCAACTGCTTCTAGCACTAATAGAAAATTCCTGAGAACTAAAAGCTTGCCATAAGACTGAAAGAGCGGATCCTAGTGAAAATCCCCATAAATGGCGACCTATCGGAGTGTGCAAACAGGAAAGGAATAACTCTACTAAGTATGGCTAGTAAAATAATAACGCACATAAAAGCAAATCGCGATAGAGCGATAGTAGAGCATTCTTTTGAATGGAGATTTCCTCTGCACTTGAAAGTCTTCGATGCCCTTGACCACAAGACTATCTAAAGGGCTTAGCATGCAAACGGACATCACCGAAAATTATATCGCTAATTCAGGAACTATACCTCGGAACCACGAAAATCAACTAAGTGTTCGAAGAAATACAACAAATGGTGTGCGACAAGGAAGTGTAATGTCGCCGCTGCTATTTAATATTGCCCTGTTGTGATATAGAATGTCGCTAACGCGACAAATGAAATAGCATTGGGCTTGCAAAGACAACTTAATGATTTTGAATATTTCGATGTCATATGACTGTTGAGCCACAGGCACATTGACATGTCAGAGCAAATCAAACGGCTAAAGGCATCTGCGGCAGAAGCTGGCCTGTGGATCAACTGTGCGAAGACCAATCGATGCGAGTAAATGCAAATTATAGCCACCAATTTTTGGTCAACGGTTCGTCAATTTGAAGCGTTAGCAGTTTCTACTATTTAGTACTCATTGTTGACACAAACGGAGGGTAAACTTCATTAAACGCGCATATGAGCTCCTGAATCCTGTATGGAATTGCACACATACATATATCCGGGCAGATTAAAATAACAATCTTCAACTCGAATGTAAAGTCGACTTGCTATTTCGTTTTCGTTAGTCCTCTTGGGAGTTTAGGGCTTCCACAAAACATTTCCTTTCTACACGGTTTGCTGTTGTTGTTTTTGCTTTTTCCATGTAAGATTGTTTTGCCTTAGTTCTTGAATAATTGTGCGCCGCCAAGTCTGTATTGGGCGACCGCGGTTCCTTGATCTCTGAGGATTCCACTTAGGTGTCAGTGAGCTTGGTTTGCCTGGATATAACATATATGAGCCCGAATGCCAATCTTGCTTTGTTGAGCCTGTTGTTAGTGTCTGTTTCAGCACCGTTGCACCGTTGTTTCGTTGCTTCCCATATAGTAGAATCTCAATTGGTTTTCCCTGTCACATAATGTTTTCTGTGCTATTGTAGTTAATTTTCATGGCTTTGGTTTTCTTGATATTTATCTCAAGTCCAACATTGCGAGCCAGTCTTTCCAGGTCTTCTAATTTTGGTCTCCTAAGTTGGAGGTCTTGTGTGAGAGTAGGTAAATATCTACACCTGCATAATCCAGGTCCCCGAATTGTCGTCAGAGACTCCATGTTATATCTCTTTTTTGTGAATAGACTTCGCTCATGATATCATCCAGTACGATGGTGAGAGTAGACATCCTTGCTATACTCCAGCGTAAGTATGGAATAATTGACTGATGTTCTAGTTGTAAAGAACAGAGAGTTTTATATCGTCGTACAATGCTCGTATTATTCGTATTATTTTCTGGACTACTCCTTGTCTTCTCAATGAAATCTTCTCTTGAAGTTGACGAACAGTAAGTACAGGGGACTAGACTGTTCTACTATAATACGTAGAGTGTTGGACTGGTCTATGTAGCTTATATTTGCTCTAAAGCCTTCCCTGTATTATGACTGCTAGTATCTTGTATATGGTGCTAATCAGAGTTATTGCAATCTTTCCACTTTGATATCTTCACAATAATGCCTTTCTTACAAGTTGAAAGCAGCCTCTCTTCCTCTATGCGACTTTTATGTGCACACATTGATCTTCATGAGCAATATGATTAGGCCATAAGCCGAATTTGACATTTCTCAATATTCAATAACTGATATGCGAGGGGTACTATTTCTATTTCTGGAATAGCAGTTAATACCAAATATTTTTAAATAAAAATGGCTTTATTGTTTTCCAAAATATTCCCCTTGATGATAAATACTCATTTCTGGAAGCAGTTTTTTTTTTTTTTTTGGCTGCTAAAAAATTCACCTGTTTGACGAGATATGTGAGAACTCGCATTGTCATGATGGAGAATGATTAGTCTTCGGCGGTTGGTTTTTCGAATTTTTCCGGCAAACAAATCGTCGTGTACCACTCAAAATTGGTCAAGTACGACTCAGAGTTGCTCATCATTTGCTTCGCTGTGCTTTTTCCACGAACAACTCTTGTCGGACTTAGCTCGTCTACATATATCCATGATTAGTCATCTGTCACAATTTTATTTACGTCTTTTGGAGCACTGCGGTTAAACTTTTCAATTATTTCCTTACACCAATCGACGTGAGCCCTTTTCTGAGCCGTTGATAACGAGAACGAGAAAAATTTTTTTACAACTAAGTGTTCATTCAAAATCGTATGTATTGAAGTGGAACTAATGTGCAAGGATGCCTCAATCTCACAATATGTCACATGACGATCTTGCATTATCAGTTCACACACTGCATCGATGTTTTGTGACACAGGAAACGATTTTGGGCGACCTTCACGGAATTCTTCAGCGACCGATTCACGACCACAATTGAATTCATTACACCAGCGGTATATTGTGGTTTTTGATGGTGTTTTATCGCCATACAAAGAACTGAGTTCGTCGACACATTCCTGTTGAGATAGTCCACATCGATAGTTATGAAAAATACTCCGACGAAGACCTTGAAAATTTTTTGGCCAAATTGATTTTCTTAACTCACTGTTAACAAAACAAATAGCACTTCTACATCAAACGATTGTGATTACGCTTATGCTTAATAATGCCAAAATTTATTATGGTGTTGCAGATTTTCGCTATTGACATTAGTGTTGCCAGTTTCCGAAATATAAATAGTACCACTCATAAGATCCAAATTTATTGTTTTTAAAAAATATTTCTAATTCTTTACAAAAATCCTGTATATCTCTTGCTATTTTTATAAATTTTAAACGTTTTGATTACAACTATTTTATATATAAAAAAATTCCTATATTGTCTGGTCTGGTCTTGTCTATTTTAAACTTTAACCATTTCAACAGATTTTTTTATTTACATTTTTTTGTTTTTTTTTTTTTTTTTTTTGTTTTGCTTCGTTTTTTATTTTTTGCAAATACTTTTGAACACTCGCCTTAGAATACTCGTTTATTATAAATAAAAATAAAAAATAAAAAAAATCACGTATAGAGATACTCAAATTGCTTATAGTCTTACGTAGGTAATGTTATAAAAATAAAATTTTATTTGTCTTAAATGCGCCAAAATTGCGCAAAATACCAAAAATAAAATCACAAGAACACAATTTAGAAACAAGTGCCAAATCAAATAAAAATAAAATGCAAGAATATTTAAATATTTTCTTTTTTTATTTATTTGATGAAAATTGTTGCAAATGAATTTGCAAAATATGTATGGTGTGTGAAGAAGAAGAAAAAGAAGAAGAGAAATGCTTAAATCTAGAGTTGGGTAGTTCGCAAACGACCTGGTACACTACAATGAGTCTTTTTAGCTCCGTAGTTCGTTCGGTCGTTTGTTCTTTCATGTTTCTTTTTCGTACATAATTCTTTTTCGTTCATGATTCTCTTTAGTTCGTGTGTCTTTTTTCATGTTATATGATAAGAACATACGTTGGTAATGCCACTCTAAAAATAACATGTACAATCAGTGTTGCCAGACAATGAGTTCTATTGGCTCCGTAGTTCATGTTTCTTTTCGTTTATGTTAATTTTTCGTTCATATTTGTTTCATTAATATGTTTGGCACTTTATTTGAAAAATAATTAAATAGTTTGCAAATAATATACATAATTAGTTTGCCACAATCATAATATGCAAATTTAGCACAAAAAAAATGTAAATATATTATGTTAAAAAATATATTATCAATTTTTTCTTTTTATAAATAAATAAACAATTGCAAACTCGTATGAAAAAGTTATAAAACGAAAACAATTTATTCTGCTCTATTTTCTCTTTTTTCGTTTAAAATATGTCTTTTGTCTCGCTGACTCTAATTTTTCTAACGGTCTAATTCATTCAAAAGAATATAAAAAATGGAAAAACCGGTTCGCACAGAGAACAATTTCACATTCATTTTGAGCCTCATTTAAAGAAATAATTAATCCAATGACATTTATGTAGAAATCAGTTAAAACTCCGGCAATAAAATAATAAAAACTGCCTGAAATGCTAGTGTACATTTGCAAATTTTGCGACAAATAACAATAACATGTTGTTGCAAATTCTTAATTATTAAAATTTAAAAAAATACCCTTAAAAATAACCGGAATAAAATGTTATTTTAAAAATTATCTGCAAAATAAATCTATTAAAAGCATATGCACTATATGTGTACAATTTTTGAAAAAGTCAATGATCAGTCAAAAGTTGTGATTGCATTTTTGCGTTCAAATGCTGACTTATTAAAAAGACTAATCCAAGGATATCGTTAAACTATATCTTATTGCAAAAAACATGCTGCAAAACGCATTAAAAAATAATATGTTTCTAATTATGTCTAAATATTCAATGTCTATAATTGAAAAACGTCCACAAAGCGAAATATTTGGCAACTAAAACAAAACAAAATTATAATAATTTATGTGAAATCAACTGAGTACTAAACTACTGAACTAAGTGAACGATCTAGTTCATTTAAATGAACTGAACTAAAAAGAGCGATCACTGAAAAGAGCTAAAGAACCCAAGTCTACTTAAATCATGAAACAAATGTTTATTTAACACAATGAACCACCACCATCAGCAGTCAACAACATTTAAATGTTTTTCAAAGAGTATTTCACCTTAAAATATTTTCTGAAAAACAATTTTCTAAAAATTATTTCATTTCGTTACGTTTGTTGTTTATTTCATTCAAAAGAATTTTTTTTTTTTTTTTGTAATTATTTATTTTTGCTAAATTGATTTTATTTTATTTTTTTTTTTCTAGCTTTCTGCCCCTTTACTTACACCCACTTAAAAATAATATATTTTTTTTAAATTTGTATAATATATTGTTTAATCTTTTGAAAAACAAAAAATTGTTCTCTAAATTATTTTTAATTTTTTAGTAAAATTTGATTTTTGTACGTATACATACAGTATGTCAGGAATGAGTTTACGCCCATAAAATTTATAAGCTTTATTTGATTTCATTGGAAATAAAATGTCGGGGTTTGTTACTTCATACATATTTTTTTATTGTACATAATTTATGCAATATCTTCAAAGGATTAAGACCAAAAATTATACTTTTTTTTTGTTAATTATAAGAGAAAAACAACAAAAACAAATATTGTTAAATTGTTTTAATGTCAAATAACTCTTTACACTCCTATTACTTTTCCTCGGTTTTGCATCAAACATGCTATGGAGTTCTTTATTATCCTCTGCAGTTATTCATAAGTTGGTAATAACTTTTTGTAATGCAAATCACATTTAGTTCTATAGTACACAACTTAAAAGATGCCAGACAAAAGGTTATGGTACAAAAGCATTCAGTTGATTTACTAAAGGGTCCGCCATCTAACGTTTTTTTTCAACTAGTGCTTATTTCATGAATGGTAACACTTACCTCATGTCTGATTTGACAGATAATTAGTTTTATCCTCCCGCTAAACGAATATGGTTGTGTATACGCTTGAACAACGCTGGGAAATATTGCGACATTACTTTGATCGATCGACTTACAGAAGATGCCGATTTTTCAAAAAAAAAAAATCATCTTTTCAGATGAAGCTCATTTTGATCTTGGCGGGTATGTAAACAAGCAAAACTGTCGCATTTGGGGCACAGAAAACCCGCACACATACATTGAAGAGCCGATACACCCAAGACGAGTCACTGTTTTGTGCGGATTTTGGTCCGGAAGCATAATTGGGCCATTTTTCTTCGAAAATGAGTACGGAGCGGCCGTTACGGTCGATGGCGATCGTTATCGGGCCATGTTGAACGAATTTTCGTTCACAAAAATTGAAGAGGAGAATATTAGCAACATTTACTTTCAACAGGACGGCACTACGTGCCACACAGCCGAAGCTACACTCGATGTTTTACGCCCTGTTTTTGAAGATCGCATTATCAGCCGTAGAGCTGATGTCGTTTGGCCAGCTCGGAGCTGCGATTTGACACCGTTGGACTCTTATTTGTGGGGTACCGTCAAAAATAAGTGTTACGCCAACAAGCCAGAGATAATTGACGCTTTAAAGGACAATATTCGTGAAACCATTGGTGAAATACAGCTGCACACAATCGATAATGTGCATAAAAATTGGACCGATCGTGTAGGCTACTGCATGGCTACCCGAGACAGCCATTTGAATGAAATTATTTTCCATTATTAATCGGAAGGATTGTACTTTCAAATAAAAAAATAAATTTGAGAAAATATTCAGTAGTTTTTTTTATAGCATTTTCAAAAGAAAAAATTTATTTGGCGGGCCCTATATAATGAACATTTGGAAAAGAGTATGATCGAGTTACCAGAAATATTCTTAGTAGGAAGAAAAACAAATTACAATGTAACACATGGGCTGAAAAGTCAAGGGCCTAACAAAGAAAACATTTTTTTGTTGTTCAAAATTAACTTTAATCATTAAACACATAACCAACAGCAAGCTGCCGACAGTAAAATGTTATATGAAAACAATTTTGAAGGCAGCACAATAAAAAACTAGGCAACAACCTATTTTTAGGCAGCAAAATAAAAATTAGTAATACGAATACAATATAAAATTTTAAATAAAACAACGTAAAAATAGCTTTTTTATTTATCAAAAAACAACAGTTAAACAATTATGTTAATAATTAAAAAGTTTTAAACACATAATTTTATTATTTTTTATATTTTTGAGTATATTTAAAAAGCGTTTTTATTTTGATGGATTTTAAAAGCTTTTTATGGCATATAAAACAGATGACAATGAAACCTATTTTATTGCTGCTGCTGCTGCTTTCAAAATATTTTGGAAATCAATAGCATGCTGCCAATAACAACTTGCTGCTTGCTGTCGTCTATGTATTTAAAGCCTCATTCATCGACGTAATCTTTAACTTTTGTGGAACGATTTATCTTTTGCCTAATAATAGGCCCCAGTTTCAGCAATATACTCTTCATTCGTGCGAAATTTCTTACCTTCGAGCATTTTTAACTCTTCTGCGTACAGCCAGAAGTCGCTGAAAGCCAATTATGGCGAATACGGTGGATGTGTAAGCATTTCGACGATCAATTCATGTAGTTTTGCCATTATTTCAGAAGTATCAACACATTCCTGTTTTTGGTCAACAGTGAGCAAACGCAGCATCCAATTTAAATAGAGCTTTCTAATAGTCAAATGCTCATGCTATATAAAGCCAACATACGCAACTTCACTTTTCGATTGTTTAAAACGTTTTTGCGGATTTTTTGATGTTATTTGGTGTTACCGCCTTATTTGGACGTCCACTTAGTTCTGCTTCATCGGTTTCTTTACGACCACGTTCGAAGTCAGCAAACTAACGTTTTATTGTTGTTTTTGATGGAGCAGAGACCACCTAACCTTTGTCAAGTCATTGCTTCGCTTGAACGCTAATTTTTCCCATCAAGAAGCAGTGTAGATTAAAACACGACATTTTTTTTTTTTTTTTTTGATCCATTGTTCCGATAATAACAAAAGTAGCGTTACTCTTAGCACAATAACTCAAATATTAATTAAGAGAATATCATGAACTTTAAACAGTTGTTTTTTGAAGGTTAGCACTAACTGAAGAAGAGGTGAATACAATAAAACTAGCGCCAGCTATGTGCTAGTCTCGGGACTTTTTAGCCCATGTATTACAAAATGAAAAAAAAGCAAATATTGGTGTTGAAGAAGTGAGTTGGTCCTAAGCTCACTATAAGTTGACATGCAAAGCGTATAACTATTACAAAAATCACGCATAACCCTCAAACTTTCACATCAACACTTGAGGAGTAGTCTAGTGTTGTTAATAGTCGTTAATCGGTTTGGCGGACATTTTTAAAATTTAAATACTAATCAAGACCAGCACACAAGAAATCAATATTATTTACTGCATAGAAAAGCATTTGCTTTCGCCATTATGACAATTGGGATAACGTCATATTTTGTGTTGAAATGAAAATGTTGTAGTATTACAATAATGGGAATTCAAGCGCGTAGAGAAAACCTTCAATTGGGCTTAAGGGTGTTTCTCATGCGCAGGCGTAGAAGACTTGGCTTTTATAGAATCAACAATGGATGCACAGCAATACTAAGGTATTTTAAAGAGCCATTTGATAAGCAGTGGTGGGAAATTCAGATTGCTCAGGGCCAACATAGCACAATTTAAATTGTATCAGGGCAACCATTCTAAGCATAATTTACGTATAGTAAGGGTGTGGCTTCTTTATAACTGGGTAAAGTTATAAATACTCCAAATACTAAACAAACCCACACTAGAACCCTATTAAAAAACGCCTACCAAAGAACATTATAGTACTTAAACTGCAATAATGGATGAGTGACAGAAAATACCGGCAGATTAGGCCTAAAAAAGGTTGTTAATTCCATTAAAAATCTACTATAATTTATAAGAAATTTAATAGGAGGTCATAACAAATATTAAAAGTCTGAAAAATGTTTTCATTAACTGCTAATTTTAGTGTAGAGTTATTTGACAATACCAGATGTGAGTAAAATCGTTTTTTGCTAATTTCTTATTTGTTTTGAACTGAATTTGTCTTATTTTTAGCTTAAGATTTTACAAGTTATGTGTACTATTATAACGAATCAAAAAAATCCGTGTAAAGAACCAACAAGTGTCATTTTGTTTTTAGTGAAGTTGTAAGTACTTAATTATTTTTAATGTGTAAATTCATTCTTGACACACTGTATGTACATACTTAATTACGTGCATTTTAAATTGGTGTCTACAAACTTATACATATCGTACAGGCATCCTTCGAATATCAAGTAAAAAACTTAATTTAATTTAAATTTAATTTAACTTCAAATTTTGACACATTTTAAGTAACGGCATACGATTTACTGTGTTACTACATACTTATTATGGTCAAATAACGCATAACCAATTAGCCGCACTTTTCGAGAGCCGCCTGTATTCAGTTCTTTGGCTATTTTGTGTCATGTAATAAATTATAAATAATTATTATTATATTTGGCTTAATATTTTATTTTAGCATTTGATCTGATTTTGTTTTTGACAAAAATTTTCATTTTTACTCGTATTTTAAAAATTTTTATTTTTTTTTTTTTTTTTTGAAGAAAACTGTTGACGTCAGGTTTTGGGAATTTCCTGTTAAAATTTATTAAAGAAAATATTTTTTGAATGAGAAAATCATTAAATTTATATGGTTTATCATATAGAAAATATAGACAAATACAAATACAGATACTTTGTAAATTAATAGCAGGAAATTCAAATTGATAAAATAAAATTTATAATTTCTGGAAACTAACATCATGTATTTTTTAGAAAACGTAAATTGTTAACTGTATTAAAACGATATAAGGGCATTCTCAGGCGCATACAATACCTAAACTGAGCGGCGTCAATTGCAAAATCCTTTTTTGGCAACGCTTTAAGAAATCTTTGAAAAATAATTGACTTTCTTGAAAAGTAATGACACTTTAGAAACTTCCACATCAATTTGGCGACTTTGTCTCTATTTAATGAGTTTTAGTAATTAAGATAAGTTAACATTACGGTTCATGACAAAACTGTGATGCTCTTATATATGTAATTCCTTGTAGCATCAAATCTAGGTACTCAACAACGTTACGCGTTGGCGCTCTACGTTAGACTGATTTGTAACGGTTATCGAAAAATTGTTCTTTGCCATTTTCAAGCAGTTGAAGCTCTTATGACGCTTCCTATTACATAACAATACCATGTATATTCGACTTCTGTGTTATTTATTTATTTATTTTTATGTCCCGACAAGTTGATAAAGCAACGAATTTGCTTTGTGTGGCTCAGTCAGATTTGCTCGCAGAAAAATGTGGAGATTGAGACCACATCATGACCACCATGCGTCAAAAAGCAACATTGACTCTGGGTGTTGTACGCACCCATTCAAGAGGATCGAACTACGATCATTGCCATTTGTTATTAATTGTTAAAACCAGACCAAATACGTACACATCCATACATATGTACATATTATTAATTAAATAAATAGATTTGGTGAGGCCTAGCTGGCCATGTCACTGCGACCTAAAAAGGTATATTTTGCCGAACACCGGTGTCAAATCCGCCAGCGCAATAGCCATCGCCAGTAAAAGTCCTATTGAGTCAATACCCCTGGGCGGATGACTGTCCGAGCGGTCCGAAAGCAGCAGTCGGTATAACCTCCAGAAGAATATGCTCTGCCATCTCCTCTTCCTCCCTGCACAGGGGGCACTCCGAATCAGATACCACATTGAGATTAAAGATGTGATATTTAAGACAGTAATGTTGCGTCAGGAAGCCAATAAGTCTGCTCTCTTCCCTAATGTAGGTGAATGGTCTCCTTAGCCGCTTCACCTGTCCCAGACCCGGGCATTGTACCCAATATGACGAGCAGAGTCTATGCTCCCATTCATTGATCTTACCCGTGGCCGTAGACCAGCTAATACCACAGCACCGCTCTGGCTCCACGAGACCAGTGGCCTAACTCCGCCTTTCCAGTTCGTCGGCGATCTCGTTCTCCATAACACCAGTGTATCTAAGGACCCATCAAAGCGTTTCCCTCTTCCCCAATGCCAGTGTGTTGGCATGCGTCGAGTACCGCTCTCGAGTCTATGGTGTATACTACGAAGAAAGCTCTTAGTGCCGCTTGACTATCGGAATATATACTAATATAGAGCCCATAATCCCGCGCTCTATATTAATCCGCACATAGATGGAAATAGTCTAGAAAACGCTGGGCCACTTGCCAATGGGTTCCCAAACTTTGGTATTGGACACGAAAATTCCGGTGCCCACACCCCAGTTCATTTTAGATCCATCCGTATACCACAATAAATAGTCGGGGTTGACACTGTGGACCCCATGGTTCCACTTCCCACGATCATATATAATAACATCGAAGTTGCGACCTAAGTTTAAGCCACCGGTTCATAAGCCACATGTACATATGCTATATATAAACTGAATTTAGTTTATATTTAAGTCAACAAAACTTATTACCAATTCATTATTCTAATAAACCACAAAGGTATTTAGAGGTTTATTGTATTTTTGTAAAAAACTTGCAAAATATTGTTACGCTTTAACCTTTTTAAAATGTTTGAGTTCGTTTATATTGCGTTAAAATAAAATTAAGACCACTTTGTTGTTACAATTTTATTTCCTCACTCTATCTTTTATACAGTTTATCTTAATACAACAACTTATTAACTTGCACTTTATACGATAACTACTTTACGTAGGTAAAGCAGCTGTCTTATATACCTAATTGCCCACTGTTTGGAAAGTTCCGAAAATGTCTCATATCCTCTGTTCAATAGACGTTAATTCAAATGTAATACAAAGATGGTCAAATTGGCAGTGCTGCCAAATACGCAAATAAGTACGACATTAACAGGGTGACACATAAATACCAAATATAATAAAATTTGGGCATTTTCATTTTCGTAACAATATTTTAACACATATTAATTATTTAGTTTACCTCCAAATTATTTCTTTATGTGTAGCTTTCTGTTTTGTTATGCTTTGTTCTCATTTTCTTCTTACTTTTTTAATGCCATGCATTTTCTTTTTTTTAAGATGGCCTCATAATTTATGATAAACGAAAAAAAAACACTCTCACTTTGATTTTAATTTGTTCTACACTTTTTTTAATCTTTTATATTTTAGCACAAACAAAATAAATGTATTTATTTTGTTGAAATATTTCTTTTTATTTATAAAACAAACAAAAAATACTAGAATTATTTAATAAAACACTAACAAACACAAATAATATTAATAATGAATACCAATGTTAACACATCATGCACTTGACAAAGCACGACACACTGGCGACACGAAAACTCATTAGAATATGAAAGCAAATATGCGATTAAAGAAAGTGAGAAAGAGAGAGACACAGGGAGAGGTAGAGAACAGTTAGTAAGTGGGGCCATGTGTCAATCAGGCATTCCCCTAAATGTAGTACGTGTACATGTTTGCATGTATGTTTTTGAGTATGGCTGTAAATGAAAAATTCAATCATACTCATCATCATCATCATTAGCAATAGCAATAACAATAAGAAATAAACACACACAATATTACATTATGCCTCTTCTTTAGCATTTAGTATGCAAAGTTTACAATCGTATCATTTTAACTAATAAACTGTAAAGGGTGGTGAGACGTATTAATATGATTTAAACAAAAAATTGTTTCTTGTATTTTGTTGGTTTTTTCTTAGACTACTAAATTATTTAGACATTTTATGTTTTTCAATATATATATTTTTTTGTATATATGTATAATAAAAATACAAAAAAGTATCAAATAGTGGGTTATTGCATTGTGTTATTGAAATTATTTCTGCTTCCATAAGTAATTATAAATTTTTTGCACGATTAGTGTTACAAATGTCAGGCACATAACGCTCATAAAGATTTATACGTACATAAGTACTGTTACAATGTGGCTTATGATTATTTAGTTAATTTTTATAATTAAAAAAATAAATTAAAGCGCAAGACCTATAGTCTTTAATTTAAGTCGGTAAATGATTTCTCATGAAAAGTTCTAACTCCTTAAAGAATTGGAATAATGTAGTCTCCTGTTATAATGATAGAAACAGGCTCAATGTCATTCTTTCTCCGTTATTTTTTATAGTATATATATATATATATATATATATATATATATATATATATATATATATATGTAAATATATATATATATATATATATATATATATATATATATATGTAAATCATAAAAAAAGTTCTAAGAGCAGTGAGTTAGCAACACTTATTTTGTCACTTTGATTTCCTTTTTTTATTAGCAGTGCTGCCAACTTTTTATTATTAAAGCGCGCAGGCCGCCTACAGGAAAGGCGCTAAAAAGTGCTAAATTATAATGTATGTAAGTATTTGTAATCAAAACACGCTGTATGAAAGCATTAATAATATTTTAAACCAGAAAAATATACTGAAGTTGTAAAAACAACAATTCTATTATTCAAATTGCCATTTTTACAAAGATTGTTTAATAATTTTTCGGCGATTACAAGTCTAATATTCGGAACAGATTGAACGTAGGAAATTATGAGAAGCAAATTGAAATGGAAACCAAACAACGACTTAGTGAAACCGGCCATTAAATGAAACCCGCAGAAAAGCGGAAGGATCGGAAGGCCAGCCCATTCGTGGAGGAGACAGATTGAAAGAAAAGCTGCTTCTCATAGAATGACTTAAAGCCAGATTAGATCATTGGCTTCAGATAGGCGTAGATAGGTAGAATTTGTTATGGCCACATGATCCCATTGGGATCCTTAAAAAACCTAATAATAACAACTTAGGTTAGGTAGTTAAATAAATCAAATTCTTAGTTTTATTCTTTAAAATATTTAAGTGTTTCTATTTTACTTAAAATAACTCATAAGTCTTGAAAAATGGACCCTTAAATTTGAGCTACATTTCACTACTCTTGTTAATTTTTTCACAAATAATATCTGTAATAGCGTAATTTGCACAGCGTGAAGCATTTTAACTCCATAGCTTATATGAGCTAATGAGTATATTGTATTTCTTACAAGAAATTGCAAATATAAAAGCGCTTACCTAGCACGTTTTCTAAAAAAGCGCTAAACAAAAAAATTCGGCTTTTCGGTGGTTGAAACACACTAAATATAGCGCGAAAGGCGCTAAACTGGCAACACTATTTATTAAATCCTATCATTTACCATTGCTTTAATTTACATTTTGGTTTACATGCATATGTTTATTATTATTTAAATATTAAGTTAAAGTTGTTGTTACTCTTACTTTGATTTTTGCCAGCGCGTGTTTTCTACTCCCATAGGGAAATAAAGTGTTTTCCATCTCTACTATCTACATATGCATGTACGTATGAATGTGTGATGTGTGTTATTATTTAGCACATTAATATCTCTACTACTGTCTAACTCTCCCTCTCCCTCTCTCTGTCATTATGTTAAAAACGTTATGAACATTTTGGTTATTTTATTTCATATGTATTATATCACCTAATCTTTTGATTAAATTTGTATTTATTATTATTTATTTACATATATATTTCATTAGAATTTCATAAAATTCTAAGAAATTATAATTAGCTATTTTCGGACTGTATGTAAACATTTTAAAGAAATTAAAACTGTAATCAAATCAAATAGAAAAAAGCAAAAAAGAATTATTATATGACAACGCTAGGATGGGTAAAGGGGAGTTAAACAATTTCAATAAATATTAAGGTGACCAGCAGAGTGAAAAATGGAGTAAAATAACATTTTATAAAATACTTTTACTGAAAAAAAACTTATCGCTTATCTAATATTATCTTAATTCACATTTTAGATATATTATTGTTATAAATAACGTTGAGTTCTTTGCTAATATAAAACATGGTCAGTCCAATGACAAGAAACAAAAAATGTATCATAAATAACAACGAATATAAAAAACACGAGTATTCAATAACGTCAAATGTACAATATGACTAAATACAAAATAAATACACTAAAAAAAAAAATTAAATGAGCAAGCAACAACAACTACAATGCATACATACATATAAACATGTTGATGATGTGTGAAGAGGGTTTCCTCATTTCTTGAGATTTGGCATGATTGACGTTTTATTTCTGTTTTTCTTTTGCTGGTTTGTGTGTTTGATTAAGAAAAAACGACTTAAACGATTACACACACACACAAACACACACACACACACACACACACACACACCTATGCACAAGCAACAAAAGATTAAGGCACAAACGAAGAAGAAAACAAAAACAACTACAATAATATTTATCTCTATATTTGAAACTAGAAAAAATTGTTTTAATATGAGATGGCTGAGTGATCGAGCGTAAGTATAAGTTGGTGAGTGAACGAGTGAACGGGTGAGCGAATATTGTGGTGAGTTGTGTTTGCGGTTAAATAATTAAACGGCTGGCCAAAGCTTGATTTGTTTTTGTGATGATATCTGTGTTATTTTTTATATTTGTTTTTTTATTGTTATTTACTTGATAATTTTCTTTTTTGCCTTTTTTCCTCTGGGGCTATAAAATGACGCAGCAGTTAAATGAACAACAAAAAAAAGACGATTAAATATGACCGAATAGTGTTTTCATGAGTATTTATTTGTTATTGTTATTATGATTAACATGATAATGATCAAGATAAAATTGATAATGTATTTTAACAAACACACTCATGTAGTCATGCACATGTCCATTAATAACTGTGTGTGTTTGAATTTGTATGCATTAAATATCCATATTATTATCAATGACTGATATAAAAAAAGTATAAGATTCACAAGCACCCGAGACAGACATAAGAACTTGTTATGGCATATACAAGTTGTTGCTGCTTTTGTTTAATATTTATTCAGTCAATTGTTGCTCATCGCCACTTCTCTCTTTGTATTGTGTGTAGTTTAACTTTATCTATCTATTTTTTTACTTTAATTTTGTTATTGTATATGTAGTTGTTATTGTTACTGTGGGTTATTTACTTTAATCATCAAAACAACATCGTTGTGCTGTACTGTCTTCGTTTTTTTTTAATCGTTGCTATAAATGTTATCATTGCTGTTGTTGATGCCAACGTCTTCGTCGTTTTGTTTTGTATTGTATTGTATTGTATTATATTGTGTGGTGCTCCCCGAACCTTCAACAGTTTTACTTGTTAGTCAGCTTTTTTCAAGCAACGATTTCATTGTTGTTGTTTCTGTTTCTACTTGGTAAATTATTTAATATTGTTGTTTTTTATACGCTTTTATTTATATTTTCTTTGTTTTCTTTTAGTTCTCATTCTTGTTGTTTTTGTAGATTTAAAAGTCGTGTGTTTTCATTTTCATTGTAGTCATTCACTCACTCACTCGCTCACTACAGGCTACACTAAATGTGTATGAGTAAGTGCGAAATTTATGGTGTTCGCCTTTTAATACGTTTCGTTATTATTGTTGTTTTTCTTGCTGCCTTTTTAATATTGTTTGTGGAGCTGTGTCGGTTGTATGTAGTATCACATTTGGTATCGTTCGTTATTGATAGTCGTGTTTGGTATCTTTTTGTTCGTGTTGTTTTTGCTTTTATACCTCATTTATCTCCCCACTATTTTGGGAATGCCTTTGTCAATTGTCTGCCTGAATGCCTGCTGTTATTACATATACACATGTACGCACATACAGCCAGTAAACGACACTTGTTTAATTATATGCTTGATTTATATTTGCTTTTGTTTTGCATGTGTAATTCGTATAAATATAAGAGTGTTATATGTATATATTATTCGCATTTAGGAAACTACGTTTTGAATTCATTTATGTATTATTATATTGCTTGACGTTTTATAGCAATACAGCGATAATAAAAACAGCAACAAAACAACGATAACGAAGTTCAAACTTGTATAATAAATTTGGTATTAATGATTAATCAAATTGTTTGTTTTTTAATGTATATAGTAGGTATTTTTTGAAAAAAAAAACTAATAAAATTAAAATGTTTTTTTTACAAATTTTCTAAGAATTACAAAATTTAATTAATAAAAAATTAAAATAAATTATTAAGCTCTGCACATACATAGTATTTTATACAATAAAATTGTTTTGATTTCAAGTTAAAATATTGGTGATAAATGAAAAACCCATTTTCATTTCTTTTTTTATATTTTAACGAACAAATGATTAATGTTAGTTTAAAGCACCAAAACAGTAATAATTCTCATGAAGCTACCCACACTGTATTCGAATGATTAGGGTATTTTCATAGTTCGTTAGTAACCGTTATAATTTGTACATTTTTATTGTACTCCTACTTTGTATATGTGAGTTTGCTACTGATTAAATATTTTTTTTTTCTTAGTCTTGTCTTCTTATTTTTCGATTTACGCTACATACATACAGACACTCTCGCATACTTTAGACACAAACGTATAGACTTATTAAAAGTGTATGTATGAATGAATGTGTGTGTGTTTATTTATATAAAATTTCGTGCAAATATTTTTATTTTTTTCTTTATTTTCCTTATATTTATTGTATATTTTGCATTAAGTTGTTGCTGCCGCAGCAGCTGCTATTCCTTTTTGTTGCTGTTGTTCAAGTTTTATTTCGTTTATTTTTTATTATGATTATGTTTCGTGTTGTTGCTGTTGCTATTGCTATTGCTGTTGTGCTATACGATATTTTGAATATTGTAGCCAGAGTAACTAGTGTGGCTTTAGTCGTCTGTTGTTTATATTGGTAGTAGTACTGTTTGTACGTACATTTGTGCCAGTGCTTTTTTATTTTTATTATTTCTCATTTTTTACTCTGGCCTGCTTGCCTGTTGTTCGTTCGCCTTCTTTGTTTATATTTGTTTGTTTAAGTTGTTGTTGCTGATATTTTTTTTATTGAAATTTACTTGGAAATTGAATGAATTTCTTTGGTACGTCTAGTCGCGTTTCATTCGCATGTGAAGTCATACCAAGTAGACAGTGTTTGACAGTGATTCCTCGGTTCTTTTTGTGTTCTTTGTATACTCTTACGTACATATAAAATAAATAAAAGAAAAAGGCACACATACTCATATAATAACTATTAACGCGCCTTGTATTCTTTAATCATATATTAGAATGAGTGTGTGCTTGTAGTTGCTGTTATTATTATTATAGTTTAAATATTTAATAAATTATTAAAGTTTTTTAAAATGAAATCATTATCTTAATTAATTTGTTGATGGTCTTTGAAAAAAAAGTGATGAAATGGTGTTAAAATCAAAATAATTATTTTCTTTTAATTGTAAATGGTGTATTATACTAAGTAAGTGAAATTAATACTTAATATAATAAACAAATTTTTGATACGAAACTTAATTCTAATTCAAATAGATTAAATGAAAAATATGGTAGTCAAGCTTTTAAAACCAGAAAAACAAAATAAACGAAACAAAATCGTAACGTAACAAAATTAATCATGTCTTAATGTGTTTACTTTTTGTTTTGTTTGTGTAATTAACACTCATTTGCTAAATTCACCAAATGAAACCGGTTTGATTTTTTTGTAGTTATTTCTACTAAACACGGTGACGTAGACATTTACGGAACACCTCTATAAAAGTGTTGTTGGTGCTGGGCTGGCTCTTATTGTTTGTCATTTAAGTGTGTGTGCTGATATTGTTATTATTGTTGTTACGGTTTTTTTATAAATGGTTGATGCCGGTTAAAATATAAAAGAATCTCCCAAATCAAGAACAACAACAACACTCGTAAAAATAACCACTAAAAATACCTATACAAAAAGAAGAAGATAAGCTAAAACAGGTTATGCTTTTGTTTTTTTTTTTCTCAATACTCTGCCATACAACAAGTGCAAAGCAAGACGAATTGTTGTTGTTATTGTTTTTTTTATATTTTGAAAAACATGGGAGCACCACCATAAAGAAATATATGCAAACTTAGCAACAAAAATTTGGTTTTTAATTAATTTCAAGTTTATTGATTGAGTTAATTTATTATTTAAATTGGCTCTACAAATATTAATATATTTTATTTGTTGTTGTTTTTTTTTGTGTAGACGGAAACAGTAAGACTCTTGGGTATATTTTAATAAAACTCAATATAATAATCATTTATTTGATAATAAAAATATAATAATAATTATAATATGTCTATAAGTATTTACAATTTAATGCATACATACATACATACAATACAATAAATAATATAATCTGTTTATTGTACTTTTGTACTTTGATCATTATTGTTGCTATTATTATTTATATGTATACATATGTATATGAATGAAAATAGAATGAAGTGTTTTATTGTATATGAAAACAATAATTTTACCAAGTGCTTAATTATTTATAATATGAACGAGAAGAAAGCACGTTTCTTTGCGCCAAAATCGATGCATGTATGTATTGTATATATGATTGTTTTGATAAAACAATTTACGATTTTTTTAGTTTTCTTTCTTTTTTTTGCAAACTTATTTCAAATATTATTAATTTAAATTGCCAAAATAACAAACGCTTAATACGCATAATGCTTGTTGCATAAGTGCTGCCAAATTCGCATTGTAAGCACTTCCTGTAGTACTCTCAACATTTTGTTTCTATTTTCGAGTTGCATGATAGGATTTTAGAGGAAAGCTTCAAGCGCATAATCGTTAAAAAAATCTAAATACGTTATATTGAGAATCCAAAATGTTACTTTCAAAGACCACGTTTTTAGAAATTTAATTTGAAATCTTAAATTTTGTACAAATCCGATCTTCAATGTTAATTAATAAAAAATCTGTGCCTTTAAAATTTATTTAAATTAAAGCAAAACAAGACAGTGCTGTATAAAGTGCACTTTTTTGTATTATAATAAAGGGTGTCTAAAAATTAACGCTAGTTTAAAATTAAAAAGAAAACATAGTTTTTAAATCTTATCCAGCCACTTATCCGCAAAATGCTCATGAAACACTACTTTTTTCAAATATTTTTAAGGACATTTTATATAATCGCTTTCAGTCAGCTTATGCTGACACATAAGCACACTTTTGTAATATGTTTTAGGATCATTCAGCGTCAATATGTCTGCAGTTCTTTGGTGAATCATTAAAATACCTAAGTTATTTCCAATTTACTAACATTGTGCTGTCAGCTAACAACTTGGTCTTACTGCACAAATGGTGTAAAATTTTAATCATTATATAGAACACTATACTAATAGATAACCTTGAAACTTTGTTTTTAATTTAAATTATAACAAATTAATTTGAATTATTAACAAACTTGTAAAGTCTATTGTTAAAGAAATATGTATATAAAATAACTGATAATAGTGTATTTAATTAAAAAATAAAACACCAACACATTTCTTTATAATTTAATCAAAATCAATTAAATTATGACATAAAGTTAACCTTTACTTTCGTCGGTTTCGTTAAGGCAGAATTTTTTTTTAAGCAGATAAAAAATAAATGGGAACAAATTAAATGAAAATGTCTTACAACCATTTGGAGTTACAATTTTTGTCTTTCAACCTTGTCGGATTGTCAGATGCCAGAATTTTTAACATCTGACAACGACATTATTATCAGAAAAACACAGGTATAATGGGATTACTATATTTTCTGACACATGTGTTTCATTCTGGTGGCAATTTTCCTTTTTCTGGGCGTTGTCAGCAAATTGCTAGGTGTGACAATTTTGTTAGATCTGACAATCGTCTGACTAGGGCTTAACGAAGTAATTGTAACTGTTAAGCTTTGTTTAGACGATTGTCAATATTGTTAGCAAAATGCACAGAAAATGTCTTGCAGCCGTGTGAATTTACAATTTTTGTCTTTCAACATTGTCAGATTGTCAGATGCACAAATTTTTTACATCCGACGACGACGTCATTGTCAGAAAAAATATGTGTAATGCGATTGCCAGACTTATTGAAAAATGTCAGGCAATCGTGTGAACTGACAATATACATTGTGGTGGCAATTTTCCGTTGTCTGGTCGTTGTCAGCAAATTGCCAGGACTGAAAATTTCGTTAGATCTGACAATCACCTGAACAGAGAGATTTTTAGTAATTGTTTTTCTGGTTGAATTTTTTCTCGAATTCCTATATCGAAGTAAGTTTTTTACCATATACCATTTTTTTAAGTGTAGTATTAAAATTTTAAGAAACATTTTAATATTTATGTATATTGATCTAAATTGTCACATTGCCAACTTATATTTTAAGTATCAATGATTAATAAGGTTTTGAGTTGCCAATCATAATTACACATTATAAGAAATTTATAAACAATCGGGTGTTGTTTACTTAACGTCATTGCCGTTAATAAGATTTGCTTTAATTATGTCAACTAAATAGCATTTTATTTGTATATATAATTTTTTATTATTATTTTTTATTTGTTGTTTTTGTGTGAATATACATAAAGTTAAAAGTAAATACATACTTGATATTTTTTATCTGGAAACCACATATGAATAGATAAAGTTAAATAATACAAAAGAAAAAAGCACACACACACAACACACTTATACTCTTGTTACTAAATATGGCCAGAGTTGTGGTATTCCACACACTTAAACTCCCAACGACAGTAATGACATTTGTTGCTTCTTCACTTAACTTTATTTGTGTAATATTGCCTACATTTTATTTTATTTTTGATTTTTTTGTATTATTTTGTTTAATTATTTCATTATCAGCTTAAATTTAATACATTATCAACCATATCAAAACAATAATAAAATACTATATTATTTGTATAATAAAAAAGCAAAAAAAATGTAAAGTATTTTTAACTGACGTCAGCAAAAAGTAATGCAGCAATAAAGCGATAATTGTTAGCAAAAGCAAAAAAAAAATATAAAAAACACCTCTTGTATTAAAAAGATAACAAAAACAATACGTATAAAAATATTACAAAAAATACAAAAACAACTCAAATGAGACAGCGTCTGAGACATGGCAACCAACACCTTCCATATACTAAAGAGGCGCACTTGCACACACACACACACATCCACACGTACATTAATTAAAATTCGACATATTTTCATACAAACACACATATGCATGATCATATACTGTCATTAACAAAACCCTATTCAAATGAAATTTAAATAATATTTTTAGCTTTATCATCAAACAAGTAAAAAAAATATCTAAATATGTATGTGTGTATGCGAGTGCTTATAAAAAGCTAGTTAGTGTGATAGGGAAACAATAATAGAGTGAGGAAGTGTGGGGAGAGTATGGAGGGAACTATTATTAATGCAACTACATATTATATGAACATCATCAGCAAGCAGTAAAATATACATACTCAACTTGGAATATGAGTGCAAAAAACAATAACAATAATGACAAGAAATAAACTGATAAAGTAAATTATTACACCCAAAGAAAAATTAAAACAAAATTAAGTATGAATTAGGAAATATTTTTTTTAAATGAATTAAAAAGGAAAAAACTGTTTATTGTGTAGTTTATTATATACTGTTAATTACCATATAACAAATATCGGGTATTTGTTTAGAGGTTCATAACTTTGAGTTAGCAGCACTGCCTTGTTTGACAACCGATTTAACAGCTGATAGTTGCTTTGAAATTTGGAGAATCTGGCGGAGTCATTGGACCATATTTCTTCGAAAATGATGAAGGTCAGAATGTCACTGTCAATAGTGAACGATATAAGGGAATGAATAGAAATTGTTTCGTACCTCGATTAGATATGTGGTTCCAACAGGGCGGAGCCAACAGCCACACAGCGTGCTCTACAATTGATTTACTCAAAGAAGTTTTTGATGATAGAGTTATTTTACGTAATGGTCCAATTATTTGGCCACCAAAATCATGCGATTTAACCTCATTGGATTATTTTCTTTATGGTTATGTAAAATCACTTGTCTACGTTGATAACCCAGAGACAATTGGACACCTAGACATCAACCTTCGAAGAGTTATTGACGAAATACGGTCGTATATGCTGCAAAAAGTTTGCTAAAATTGGTGTTTAAGATTGCGAAATCATATCTAAACCCAAAAAAAAACCCGTTTCATTGATATTAAAAATATATTTCTTTGTTTTATTATGATTTAAACTTATGTAACTGTGAAAAGAAACACCCGATATGTGCATAAATCAGGAGACTGTACTGTTATGTTCAATATGTTCTATATATTGCTCTGAAGCCTTCCCTGTATTATGGCTGCTATTATCTTGTATATGGTGCTAAGCAGAGTAATTCCTTTCAAGTCGCCACTTTTTGGTAGCTTCACAATGATCACTTTCTTCCAATTTGATAAAAGCCTCTCGTCCTCCCATGCTGATGTGATACAAGGCCGTAGTAATTCAGCTGCGGTTGTGATGTCAGTTCGTAAGGTTTCCGCTAATAAGCCATCTTCGCCTGCTGCTTTATTATTCCTCAACTTTACTATTGCCTCATTTATTTTATTGAAAGTGGGATGGCTATATGCTATGTTCAATGAATTTTCTATAGGGCTGTTATGGAATAACAGCGGTGTCTGTACCATTGCTAATTTCCTCTATCTTTGCATCTGTACTTCACTATGCGATATAATTGTGCCACTGCGAACAGTAACTGTGTGGCTCCTGCTACATTTTCTATTTGTGAGATAGTCTATCGTCTGGTGTAATTTCCTCACGCTAAACTGTCTAGCTGCTTCTTTTGCTGTTTTGGCTAGACCTTCCAGGAACTTTTTTTCTCTTCTAGCAGCTTTTTTAACTGATCCGCCAAGTGTTGGTATTGCTGCCTTGTAGCATTGTTGTTGTTTAGCTGCAACTTAGGTTCCCTTCTTTGAGAGATCATGTGCCAAGTGTCGTCTGATATCCATGTTTTTCTATGTGTTTGCACTACACCCAGCGTTTCTTCTGCGACTTGATTACATGTTGCTGTGATATCTTCCCATGTGTGATGTTGGCTTGTTGGTAACTGTTTGCGTATTGCCATGGCCAATGTGTTCCCGGTCGTGTTATTATGAATTAGCTGTAGGCAAAGACACTTTCGTCTTGTGACTCCAATGTTTCTTATTCGACATATGTATGCATATATGTAATTTAAGCCTTTTCCCAATGATGAGAGATTGAAAGTAAACTACTATTTTCATTAAATTGGTGTGACTACTTACAAATAGCATCAAATTACTTAAGGAAATTACAAAAACAATTGTTAATCTTTTTTTTGCCTAGTTTTGCAAAAAATATAATTTAAAATCAAAAAAATTGCATATCGGTACTTTTTAATACTTAAAATTATTTTATAAAAAAAAATTCTGAAATATATCAATTGGATTTTGAAACAAAATTTAAATATCAGTTTGAATTTAAAAAAAAAAGTTAAACGGTGTAAGTGTATGACATGGTTAAAGTGAACGTTGCGTATACGCAACGCTGGGCCTTAAGGAGTTAACATACAAAATAAAAAAATATATATTAAATAATTTCAATTTACAAACATGTTAAAAGTATTACAAACATTTTTTGCACAAGTGTATGAGTTAATTGTGCAAATAAACTTTTTCTAATAAAACAAAAAGAAGCAGAAAAAAATATTGGAAAAAAAGAAAGAAACATGACAAAAATTCTAGATAAGCTCAGCTCATAAAACACTTTAATTATTCATACATTTAAGTATGTATGTACATATTTATGAATGTATGTATGTATCTGTACATAGTACATGCATACATTATATGAATATTTATTAATCGTTTCAGCAATTTATTTATTTGTTCTGTCTTATATATTCTGCTTATTTCTATATGTTTCTTTGAGTCTTCGAATAAATTTGCTCATATTTCTTCTCTTCTATGTTTTTAATAATTATCATAAATTTTATAATTTTTTACTTAAACAAAAGTTATAGAGTAATTTATTACAGATATATCAGATTTTTTATACCCTATTTTTGAAGTAAAATTTAACGGATTTTTAAGTGTTTATTATGCTTTTTAAAGTGACTGAAAGAATTTGCCACCACTGTTATAAGCAAGTGCAATTTTTTGTTATATAAGAGGAAAACATTCCTGAAAGGGAAAGGGATATAAACGCAATAATAATACAATTTATGAAGCTAAAATTTCAGCCTATTTGCTTAACCCTTTATTGCTCGACGGTACTTACAAGTACCATTACTTATTTTAATGCTTTACTTATTATACAGATATAATTTTACCACATTTTCTTTCAATAACAATAAAAAAAATTGCCCTTTTACTTCTGTTGTTCATAAGATCAGTTATCCTGCAACAGCTCTAATGTTTAGAGGTGCTTTTGATTTGCGAGTTTTCGCTTAAATTGAAATATTATTTAAAATTAAAAAAGTGTGGACTTAAATTTTTTATTTTGATACATATACAAACGGTAATAAACAACATTTTGTTTTTGAAAAAGTTAAATAAAATCAAGATCTATTGGCACTCGATAAGGTCGATTTGTATTCTTCCCGGAAAGGCAATAATATTAAACTTTTTCTGAGCTTAAATAATATAAAAAGCAAAGATTCTATATAAAAAAAATGAATAGTTTTTCCATGACAAATGGTCCTGGGCAATAAAGGATTAATATAACTGTGGTGACGTTCCCTTTTACCTTTTTTACTTATCCTCATTTTTGATCACTGATCACAAAGAGAGTATTCACACAGTGATACTCATTATAGATCTAAGAAAGTTACGTTTCAGAAATATAAATATAACGCGTACGTATTTACGTAGTAATGTGATTCCACCGTTCTTTTGCCAAAAAATATAATATATATATCTAAGACTGTAATTTTATTATGGAATTTCGTATTTTTTATTTTTTTATTTTTCAACAAAGTACACGAATATATGTTGCGCTAACTCCTCTATTTTCGAAATAGCGGTATGTCTCATAAACAACAGCTGACCTAAAGGAACGGTTAGCACTACTGGATTAAGCGTACTCGAATCTGGCTTACCAGCCGGGTGCCACACTTGTCGGAAAATAAAAGTATCAAATTCGATCACAGTGTAATTATATCATATCATTTATGCATATCACACTTAATTTGTTGTGTTATGCTTGAATAAAAATACACTATGAAATAAGTTATCGAAAATAAATCGAATGAAACCTCAAATTGCTATAACTTTTAAATCAAACAAGATTTTGATATATTCATACCTTTCAAACAATTTCTTTAATTATCAAAATCCCAAAATAATTGGCGCATTTTTGTTTTATTTATCTTAGAAATTTATTCGATTTCAATTTCACTCGATTACGGTTTACAGTACACACCCGAAAACCGTTCATTATGTATTCATGGTGATTTTATTTAAATTACTAAAAAGAAAAACGTAAAAATTAATTAGAGTTTGAAGTTCGAGGTTTAACTACCATAGCTAAGCATCACGACAGCGAAATTTTATCACAAAAAATAAAATGATGCACATTAATTATACATGTATGTACATATATAAATTTTGTAGCAGTGCTGCTTTTTATTTGCATAAACACTTTGTTCGGTATAAAATAGTGAAGTTAAGTTGTTTTAAAGCGCTAAATATTATGATGCAGTGCAGTATAGTTTCATTAACGAACGGAAGTATTTTGAAGGATCGTATAAGCTAAAAGAAATTAAATTTACTATCTTGTTTTATTTATATTTCTACTTATTTTTCTTTCTAACTTGTTTTACAAACGACTGTTTTATTTTTGGCCAATTGTGCTAATTAGTTTTTTATGTGGAATTTCTGGATTTCTCTTTATTTTTTGTATCTCGTTATTAGAAATCATTTTTTATAAAGCAAACAATTTCAAGTTAAGATAAGATTTAAAATATGTCTTATTAATATGAGTTTGGAAAAAAAGAAGAAAAAGAAATAAACATGAAATTTAAGAACGAAAGTAGTTGGCTGGCGTTAAAAAATGTTAATTTCTTATCTCAAAAAAGTGTGAATTTATATTGTTGTTTATTTGGCATTATTATTATTATTATTATTTTTATTTGGCTTTGTTAGACAAAAAAATCTTAATATTTTTATCTCTATATTTAGCAGTTAAATAATAACGATAATAGTTAATTCATAAAATGATTTTTATGATTTTATTTATTTTTCTTTAGATATTTAAAAGTATTTCGGGAATTTGTCATCTAAAAATTAAATTTTAATAATAAAATAATCAACTGATTAGATTTTTTTATAGAGATAAGGTCAGAAATAGTCGATAAAATCTATGGAATGACATTACAAAATCGGCGAATAAAAGTACGTTAGGTGGCTTGGGATTTACCCATCTTGATCAAGCGGTAACATCATATTTTGCATGAATATTTGGCTGTGAAAAAGCTATTCGGCATACTTTCCACTCCAAATTTTAAGAGTTTTTTTCGCCCATTTGTAGTTTTGGTTTGGTTAAAAGTATATCTGGCTCACTTGCCAATCAACTAGTTGGCTTAGTACTTCAATTGCATTGGACCAATCATAAGAGATTAGCATGGATTCGATTTAAGTATAAGAAAATAGCGGTCCCATTTGTAGCTGTAAGCGAAGGGAGAATGCCTTTTGAATTATATAAGCGAAAAGGTGGTCTGCCTGTCTCCCAGGTAGGTACCCGCAGTCTATTTCTGCTCAGCGAGAGCAAACTTAGGGTACTAGCGCAATTATTTACCGGACATTGTGGTCTCAAATAATTTCAACATATTTTGGCAATAATTCTGCGCCATGTATGCTGAGTTATCTGAACATATACTTTTGGGTGCCTCACAGGATAAAGTTCCTATAGTAAAATTTTTCCCCCCCTTTATTTCTCTTGAAAGCATATGGTTTCCACAAAGCAACTCCATGTAGTACGGGTTACCGTTGTTGACTTTGCTTTCTCCCATGTTAGATAGTTCTGTCTTAGTTCTTTTCTAATCTTGCGTCTCCAGGTGTTTTTTGATCCACCACAATTTCTAGAGCCTTGAGGATAAAACCTAATAAATGAATTTATAAAAAATTAAACATCATTGTATATTCATTTCATGTTTTTTTTAAGAAGGCGCTCTTAAAATTAACTTTTGCCCGTCGTAGACCAACAATTCTTTAAAATTTTAAGAAGCGGTTGTAATTCATATTTCATAAATATATTAAAATATGAATGGCGGAAATAATGGAACGAATCATAACTGCAGGAAATGTGACCGACTGGACAACGAAGAAATGGTTATGTGCGATAAATGTGACAAGTGGTATCACTATTCCTGTGCCGGAGTAGATAGCAATGTGGTTGACTATAGCTGGAACTGCGAACTATGCGAACCCCCGTCATCTGCCATTGCTGCTCCAAATCAAACAGTAGGACCCGGCACTCTTCCATTCGAGTAATATATTTTTGTGATACTTCCTCGACTTTTTCGGCTGCAAGAAAGATCCTCATATAAACGAACGCCTATTTTTTAAAAACTTTAGAAAATCGTCTTGCTTGGTGGGTGGAATAAAAGAAAAATATATAAACGCTGTTTCGAACTTAAGAAATAAGAAGAAATTGAAATTATTGAATTGAATTTAGAAATTGTTTTTCCAAAAAGTTAAGGAATTGTCAAACCGTTCGCGTATCTATGTCGTTCTCGTATCTTTTTCTAAATATGCTATAAGGGAATCTCGTGGAACCAACTTAGATTTTCCTTTTTATAGCATTAGTTTAACATGTACGAATGAAATTATTATTTTAATTTTTCTTTCTGCTTGGATTTTAGATGATCCCGGTGGTACAGCAACAGATTTACAGCTCGACCAGCAACAACAGCCGAAGGATCAGCAATTGTTGACGAATTTGAGCAATATGGAAGCTACAACAACTACTCAAACAGCAACAACAAATACAAAATATTATAATAAAACAAAATTACAAAGTAATCAACAGCAGCAACAAAATAAAACTAGTACAAGTACAACGGCAACAATAACAACAACAAATAAAAAACAAACATATCGTGAATTAGAAAAGACAAGCGAAACACCACAAATGGTCGAAACAACAGTGGCAGCAGCAACACAACAAAAGAAATTAACAGCCAAACAAGCTAAAGCAGCCGCAAGACAGCAACAGCAGCAAAATTCTAAAAATGAAACAAATATTCAACAGCAGCAGCAACAGCAACAGCAGCAAAAAGAATCAACCAAAAAGATAATTTTGGAAAAAGATGCCAAACAAAGTGTTAATAAGACTATACCTGCCACCACCAGTACTACCGCAACTGCTGTAACAAAACCAGCTACCAATGCAGTAGCCACAGAACAAGCAGCCATAGCAGAAACAAAAACAACAACCTTAAAATATAATAATAATAGTTTTATAAGTAATAATAATAATAGTTCAAATACAACAGCAACAACAACAAGTGATAATATTAAAAATTGTAACAGTAGTAGCAATAGCTTAAGTATTCTAGATCAACAACATCAACATCATTTGGAGAATAATAGTGATAAGCAGCAGCAGCAACGCCAACAACAGCCAACAGTTTCCGATAACGCAATTTCTTCTTCAATGAATTGGAATAATTCCAAGTATTTGCATAAGAAATTCAAAAGATTAGCCAGCACTACGGAAAATGATGTTGCACAAGAAGCAGAAAAATTGCGCACCACCTCCTTATCATCAGCCAGTTCATCAGTATCATCACCGCCTCCGCCTTCGGTATCATCCAACCCAACGGCCATTTTCTCTCATAACAACCAAATGCCACAGCAAGAATCTTCTTCTACTGCCATCAGTTTCAATACGTTAACATTACAAGAGGAGCACTTTACAAATGGTAATGTTGGTAACAGAGGTGTTATGACAACAACTGCTACTACTACTGCTGCTACCACTACAGTCATTGCTAGAAATTCCAAAAATGAACAGCTTCCAAACAATAGTAATAACAATACCAACTTACAAACTCAAGTTTTGCTACAATTAGCGCAACAACAGCAGCAGCAGCAGCAGCAAACTGTTTCCTCTGAAGGCAATATTTATAACACAACCACATTATCAACTGCAACTACTACTGCTGGCAGTAGTGGCCGCTATATATGCCCCTATTGTAATTTGAGTTGTACAAAACCATCGGTGCTTCAAAAACATATAAGAGCCCATACCAACGAACGTCCATATCCATGCGATATCTGTGGCATAGCTTTTAAAACGAAAAGTAATTTATATAAACATTGCCGGTAAGTTTGTCCTTTTCCACTTCTCCATTACTCCACTAAAACGATGATTCCACATCTGCTTTAGATCTCGCTCTCATGCTGCACGCCAAAAAGGTATTGAAGTACCACCAGATGCAGATGATGGTCTCTCTGATCAAGATGCCGATCCAGAATTAAGCAACAGTAGTTCAGAAATGGTGTTTATTGTAAATGTTGTTTGATGAACAATTTATAATTTTTTTTTTTAATTTCTAGTTAAGTCGCGCTAATACACCTACAGAAGAAATAGGCGGCCATACGCAACAGCAACAGCAACAGCAATTATATCCTTCAACGAATGACTCGCAAGCGCTTTTAACTGCCGCCCAAACAACGGTATCAACTCTGCCAGCTATCTCATCACCTGCCTTTACAACAACGAACACAGGAAAAACAACGTATTTACAGCAACCGTTCCAGCAACAAATGCAACAACAATTACCATTGGGTTCACCAGCTGCTGGTACACTGCCGCCTGCGACTGTAGCTATGGCTACAAATAATAACAGTAGTACAACGACGACTAGCCAAAATATGCCATTGGATTATAAGCCTTATAAGCCAAAATTCCATAATGCTGCTCTTTATGCTACACCCAAAGAGGCAGCAGCGGCAGCCGCAGCCGCAGCAGCACAAGCAGCTGCAACAGGAGGGAAGGGAGAATCTGCTGCTACATTAACGAATCCTGTTATAATAAAAAAGGAGTTGGTTACCTCACAGAAACAACACGAATCTGGAAATTCTAGTATAAACCAGCAGCAACCGCAACAACAACAACAACCGCCAGCCCAACATATGGTTGCAGTTAATGAACATAAAATGTTTGCACCCTCACCCATTGTACACCTGCCGCCCACACAACAGCAACAGCAAACGCCACCGTTAATAACACCACCACCCCACCATCATCCGTCGTTGTCGCCCAGTACCCAAATGAAATTAAACAATCACATAAACACCCACCAATTACAACAATTGCAACAACAGCAGCAACAGCACTTACAACAGCTGCAAACGCAGGCCACCCATCATCTGTTGGCGTCACCACATGCTAGTAGTTTACCTTTGCCTCTGGCAGCAGCGGCCTATTATATAGGTCAGGCACCGGGAGCTGCAAGTGCCTTGCTGCATCCTGCGGCTCATATACCCACACCGCAAGCATTTTATAATCCCGTCTTTGCGCCATTGCATTTGATGACGCCACAACAGCAACAGCAATTTCATCATCAATTGCAGATACAACAGCAGCATATGCAACAGCAGCAAATCCAATTACAACAGCAACAGCAGCAGCAACTGCAACAACATTCCAATGTAGCCGTCGCGACAGTACCACCATGCCAATCGCCACACTCAACACAACCTTCACCGTCTCTTGGACAGAGCCATATAAAACCAAATTCATCTTCCACCGTCACTTCAAACAGTACAACGCGTCACATAGTACATCACCCGAAACCAATAACATCCTCCAATAGTTCAATACAACAAAATCCTCTGCATTATTTGGCTAATGCGGCAACAGTGGCTTCAGCATTTGAGCCTCCTGTTTCTAGTGCAATTAACAATAGAAACAATAAAGATGCGAATCAAGAACAGAATTCAAGTGTAAATGCAGGTCAACGTAGCGCAGCGCATGTGATCTCCAATACAAATACAAGCAATCTTTTGCAGACAACAGCCAATTCAGGCAATCAGGAGGTGACTTTGGTAAGTTTTGAAAATTCACTTATCGAAAATTATTAATTAATTTTATTAATCCTTTTCCATTTCAGAATAAAGAAAAATTGCACGAACACATCAATAAAATAATATCGCAAAATGAAGCGATTGTGGAGAATAAGGAGCTATTGCTACAGAAAAAATATCCCAAAACACTTAATCGTTCTCGGAGTTTTACTACCAACAACAACAATAGCACCAACAATAGTTCGACAAATTCAGCTGGCAGTAGTCAAACTTTACAGAGTACAACTGGGGCGCCACCAAGTGAATCGGCGACAAATGCCAAACTGGCACAAGCTATAGTACAAAAACAATTGCAGCAACAACAACAACAACAGCAGCAGCAGCAGCAGCAACAGCAGCAATTACAACAGCAATATATGTATCAACAACAACAACAGTTACAATTAGCTAAACAAAGAACTTTATATGGCAGCGAAAAAATCAATGTCGAAGAAGCCCCTTTGCCTTTGAATGGTACCTCCAAACACTTAATGAGCAATAAACTTATAATACAACCACCTGCAACTGCTGCTGCTGCTACCGCTCCCCTCAATCAAGTTCTATATCAACAATATCGTTCAATAGTAACGAATTCACCCGCCCAGCATGCCATACCATCCCCATCTTCAGCCAATTCTGTGGTAAATTCATCGATGACGAACGTACCTTTAAATTTATCAGCCAAAAGCAAATCGACCGAAGAGAGACCACCACCAGGACCTTTGCCACAGGCACCACCACCAGCCACACCCAGGAAACGCCACTCAATCGAGCAGTCAGCCATAGCGGTGAATGAAGCTTCCAATTCATCAAATTCGAACTCAAGTACACCACAACCACAGCCACAGCCACTACCCTCGACGTCGGCAGGAAAATATCCCCCCAATAATTCCATTATTAAAAATCTCTTGTTAAATGCTCGTGGACTGGCAGTGCCGAAGGGTAGTGGCGAAGATGCCGTCTATATATGCCCTTTGTGTTCTATGGAATTTCGCTCTGCGGAGGACTTACAACTGCACAATAGTACCTATTGTCAGGGCAGTAATAGCAGTGCCAATTCACCCGCTTCCTCACCTTCTCACAAATATTTCCGTTCAAATTCTGTGTCTCTGAATATGCCGGATTTTAAGATTTTATCGAAAAATCCTTTATCCTTGGCCAAATTGGCCTGGTCACAATTGAAAACCAAGCCTAGTAATTTAGTTCTGAATCGTTTAAGTGCTTCTGTGGCTAAAACAACAAAAAATTCCACTACGACTACCACCTCAGCAACCTCAACGCAACCAAGTTCCACAGCCACAAATTCAAGTTTGGCAGGAACAGTAGCTACTTCAGCGACCACTTTAACTGTAACATCTCAGAGCAAAAGTCAACAGTTGACTGTTAATGAAATACCTATGCGTTTTGTAGATGCACCTTTACCGTCGCCAGGACCTTTGTTAGGTAAAACTCCTTTGGTGGACTATACCAGTAATGAATCCAAATCTAAATCTGAGGAAGTAATAATTACCAAAATGCACGACCATGACGTCATCTTCAGTCACAATAACAATGCGAGTGATCAAACCGTCAGCAAACGTTTGAAATTTGATTTAAGCGTCAAATCCTCCCCGTCAAGTAAACGTTCATCGGTTACTAGTGGCGGAGATATGCAACTATTGAATGCCCAGGAATTATCTAAAAGAGAAGAACGTCTTAAACGTTTTACTTCTTCGGGTGGCTGTATGATACCACTGTCGGAATGCGATGATGTTGATAAAAGCCCGAAAATGATACGCACCCCGCTATTATCAGGTGGCAGTTTCCAAGAGGTTTCACCTAAAAAAGATAATAAATTGCCCTTGACTATATTACCGGGTGGCACTAGCAATCATCAGTCAACACCTAAACTAAGTTTAGGTTTAAGTACCTCTTCAAGCGCTCCTCAGCATTTTCAATTTCCTCCTATAAATCAAATAACGGCCTTTAATCCTTTAACTTTAGGCTTAACCGAGAAGGTAATACCTAATGTACCAGGTATGCCAGGACCAAACAGTTTACAACCACAACTACCATTGGCACCACCAACAAAACCCAATCAACAGCAGCAGCATCTTTTAAATTTACCCCAAAATCCAAATCTATTGAGTTCAAGAACAACGAGTCCCATACGTAAACAGTCTACAAGTCCCATGAATATGACGACGACGAATAATGGCGGCGGCGGTGGTACCACAGCATTTGGAGGTGTACAAAATGTGCCCAGTGAATTTAATCGTGCACCTCCTTCGACCAATATGCGTAATGTACGGAACTGGAATACAGCTACAGGTTCAGTTATCAACAACAATAATAGCCAACCTGCTAATAAAAGCGCATCAACAGCAGTAAGTGAATCTTCGAAATCCCTTAAATCGTTTAATTTTATGCGTATGGCGGATAATCTAAGTCCACGTAAAAACTCGAATAACAATGAAGGCGAGACGCGTCATTTTAATTTAGATAAAATGACCAGAGAACAATTAATTATACAACAACCCGCGAATAACACGAAATCTGTGTCACCTATAGCGTCGGCCCTGTCCCCTTTGCATGTGGATACTAGCGTGATAGTGAGCAGTTCAACGGAAAATGACACCGCAAACTTGGAAACAAAAGCAAAATCGAAATTTCTAAGACCCACTAGTTTGCCTCTTAGACCAGGTACTTTTACGCCTAAAAGACATCACGGCATAACACCCACTGCGAATACTTTACCCTTGATTTCACCCGAAACACCAAGGCCTTCTAAGGAATGTGTGCAACTATACTTAAATGGCAATTCTTATACGTATTTGGGTCTCAAATCAACCACTAAAACCTTTTACTGTACCCTGAATTGCCCACAACCTTCGTATGTACAGGACATGCACAAATTATCCATGTATAGTATGTGGCAACAGTGTGCTGAAAATAATCCTCATCCTTTGGGCTTAAAACCCAAAGAGGTCATGTCTCTTTATGACTCACGCCAGAAGATAGTTGTCTTTACCATAGCCCACAGCAAAAAATTGGCCTACACCTTCGTGGATGCCCAGCAAACTGTTATGACACCCTTTATTAGTACCCAAGATAAATTCTATCATCATCAGTTGAAGCCCATAGCCCTTAAGGAAACATCTCCAACTAAAGATAACACAAAAGTGGCCATCTCAGAGTCTAAGGATAAAGAGTCAAAGGATAGCACAGTTTCAGCGTCAACTCCTGCTTCGTCTACATCTACACAAATTTTAGAAGGTGGCTATGAATCTCATGAGAATTACATTTATGTAAGGGGTAGAGGTCGTGGTAAATATGTCTGTTCAGAATGTGGCATACGTTGTAAGAAACCATCCATGCTTAAGAAGCACATACGCACCCATACAGATGTACGTCCCTATACCTGTAAGCACTGCAATTTTAGTTTCAAAACCAAAGGCAATCTCACCAAACATATGCAGTCTAAGACTCATTATAAAAAATGCATAGAACTTGGCCTTAACCCTGGACCTATGCCAGCCGATAGTGAATTCTTAGAGCCAGATGTGGAGTTCGATCAACAATCCTCCACTTCGGCAGGCGATAGAAACTCGTCGATGGGAAATGGAGAATCAGATACAGATGGTGGAGATTCTACAGACAATGAGACTGAAAGTAGTAATGAATCCGATTCGGTTAAGTCCAATAATGTGGCACAAAACCATAATATGGTTGCCACAGTAACCTCAGCCGAAGATAATAAATCTCATTTGGAACAGGAAGCCGCTAGATGCTTACTTTCACTGTCCATGACGCCGCCCATACATACACAAAGCTTGGCGACTAACATAGCCAGTAGCCATGTTACGGGAGCAACAAATACCTCTAGTACAAATGCCAGTTCAACTGTTACACCCGCCGTTGCCGCTATAAGAAGAGTGATTTCGTATACATCCCCTAAACCGCCATTCGATTATCATAAGCAAGAGCAATACTATTCGAATCCCAAAGAACACAAACCCAATCTGAATAACACCACTGCAACGAGTTTTGAAACAGCACCCATAGATTTAACAAAACCCAGACCTATGGAAACAAAAGCTACTACCGTCTCCACCACCACAACAGCCGCCATACAGCTGGTAAGTGTAGCATCATCTTCGGCAGGACCTTTGCAGACGCAGGCTCAAATAAGGGACGTCATTTTTGGTGGCAACAATAATGAGTCGGGTTTCCTAAAAACTATGATATCAGTTTCCTCGAAAGTAGGACGTAACTATAACGATAACTACGAAGAGAATCATCATAAACTAAACGAGGATATGATGTTGTACGATTATCGACGGGAACAAACATTGCAGTACTATAAAATCAAACAGACTCAGTTAAGTCGTGGCATGACCGTTAATCCCAATATTATGATGTCTGTTCCACAGACACTCACCCAGACTAATAGCACTACAACTATAAGTTCTGTAGTAAGTTTGGCTTCTTCAGAAGTGCTAACCACTGTCACTTCATCTTGTTCATCTGTGGTAACCAGTAGCTGTATAAGCAATGAACCACCCACTAGTACCATAAAAAAAGATATAAACCCTTTACAGTTGCCTAAAATTGAAATTGTAGAACCCAAAGAAAACAACACTAAAACAGAAGTTGCTGTAGCGGTGACAACACCTCTGGAGGCGGCAAAGTCCCAAGTTAAAGCATCATTGAAATCATCCGATGAAAGTGAGGAAACCGATGAGGAACCTCCGGCCAAGAAGACGGCTACGCAGCAAGAAGATAAACCTTCTCATAATGCCAACTTGCCAGCCGCTATTTTACAGCCTGGTACTACCGATTTCTCAGGTGTACTTTCGGGGGGTAGTTCTGGCACCAGCGCAACATCGAACAATTCTAATAATCAACCTACACGCACTGTTATTGTGGGCGAAGATGGTTTCACGACCAATAACAATGAAATATTGCCAGTACATCCCCGTGTACCACAAATATCAAATGCCGACGGTCGTCCTGTGTGCTCAATATGTTCGAAAACTTTCCAGAAACAATCGCAATTAGTGCTGCACATGAATATCCACTATATGGAACGTAAATACAAATGTGACCCGTGTGGTGTCTCCTTCCGCACACAAGGTCATTTACAGAAGCATGAACGATCCGAGGCCCATAAAAATAAAGTGATAATGACATCGACTTTCGGTGTGCCAACTACCTCAAATCCCCGACCCTTTGAGTGTACCGACTGTAAAATAGCTTTTCGCATACATGGCCATTTAGCTAAGCATTTGCGCTCAAAGACTCATGTCCAAAAATTGGAATGCTTACAGAAATTACCTTTTGGCACGTATGCCGAAATCGAACGGGCCGGCATTAGTCTGACCGAAATTGATACTAGCGATTGTGAAAACTCCTTGATATCTCTTAGAGTGTTGGCCCAAAAGTTAATAGAAAAAGATCCCTCCTCAAAATTAGGTAGCTATACCACACCTTCAGGAGAAAATTCAAACACGGGTCTAGTATCACAAGATAGTGCCTCTGAAGATGGTTTTACAGCCGCAGAAAGAGCTGCAGCAACGGCCATAGCTTCCTTGGATAACAATAGTGCAGCCAATACACCACGTAGAGCCAATTCCACTTCCGAAGATGAAAGTTTCGCTTTGTCTTTAAATAATAACCTTAAACGACGCCTACCTGGCTCTTTTAGCAATGGCGAAGACAGTGATAAAGAGTATCCAGATCAGCAACTACAAGAGAAACGTTTACGTACCGACTTGGCAAATAATGTACACTTGACAACGTCCAGTCCAACAATAAACTGACAGTATCGCTTTAATTATACGGATAGATAATTAATGGATATGATAAAATGGCCGCAAACTCATCCACCATTAATAATGGCGGATAGCACGTGTTTAAATTTTTATGCAAAACAAAGTTACGAGTATAACCGTCAACAACAAATTGTACTTGAGAAAACGGAAAGACAGAAAAAACATTTCAAATTTAATGAAACAACAACAACATATAATAATTTTCATTATTACAATAGCAACAATTCAAATACCCCACCGAATTCAAATTACTTGTAATATAATGGAGAAAAAAACTTCCCTCACTCTCTCTCTCTCTCTTAAACACAAGTAGAATTAAATAATTTTATTGTCGGTTTTCTTTTCTTAACTAAAGTTTGTTTTGGAACAATCCACCTGAGATTTAAAAAATAAAGTTTACATATAAACTACTAAATAGAACTCTGTTTATAGTAGTCTTAGCACTTCAACGAAGCATTGAAGGATTATTAAGAAAATTTAGTAATTTTAAAAATTATCTTTACAGATCGATCTAAATCAGAGCGTGAAGCTTTAGCTAATTGTCAAAAACAAAAGAAAAAATTTCTCCCACCCATACTACTAATGTATGAAGTGAAAATTGCTTAAGTCCATACAACGTGGTATTTTGCACCTTTTCTCATTCTATACGTCTACCAAATTATGATGCATCAGTACAGTTTTACATTTCATATTACATAGTGTAGAATGCCTTGACGCCTAAAATGTTAAAAGTATGTTTATGGCAAGGAAACAAATTGGCTAGTTTTTTTAACCAGAGTTGCTTTAAAAATTGTGGAACTCATTGAACTCAAAAATCTAAGCTAAGGTCAAATAGCACGTCATCAATCAAATCTGTAAATGAAAAACCCTATTTCTATAGCGCATTTAAAAGTGAAGCGGACTGCCTTTGTTTAGGCTTGTTTACTCGGTAAAACTTTAAAAGTTTGTTTACTTTTGCTTTTTTTTGTTGTGTGAGTGTCCATTTGCTAAGTTTAAAATGGTGTGTGCTTTTTTATACAAAAAGCCATATCACCATGTGCAGTGTAGTTGCAAAGTAATGTTATCTTAGCTACTATCAGGCCATTTTAAGAGATTAAAAATAAAATACATAAGTCAACTGTTCACGGCAGAATAGCGTTGATGCTCTCATTTGGACTTGGCCCGCTGGACTACGTTACACTTGATGCTTTGATTTAGGTTGATTTATCACAAACAATGGTTAAACATTGCAAAATGGATGTCTTCTTTATTAACGAAATCACTGTAATGATTTTGTTATATGCAATTGCATAAGTTAGACTAAACCAGAAATTTGGCACAAAATTTAAAAAAAAAAATCCCCCCTCAGGACCAAACACTAAAACAAACAAAAAACAAATCGATGAAACTTTCATCATATCCTTTTAGAAAAACACATATCGTACGGAATAATCAAAATAATATATTTTTTTTAAGCTGAAAGCTAATTCCGTTAAATAGATTTTGTGCCACTGGTTTAGAATACAATTTTGCATTAAAAATTTTTAGTTCTGTTTGTTTTTACATTTTCAAAATAACTATTATATATCAATATCAATTTTAACAAACATATACAATTTTTATAAAAAAAAAAACATAACACGAACCAAATGAGGAAAAATGGAAATATCATTTTGAAAATAAAACAAAAAAGTCAACAAATATTAAAAATTTTCAAATATTTATACTTAAACATTAAAATGAAAAAAAAAGCAAAATTTAAACGCAAACTTTTCTAGTAAAATAAAACTGTGGTTCTGTTTTTTTAATTTTTTTTATTAAAACTAAACAAAATTAGTAAAAATAGTTGTAAGTTATATATTTATATAATATAATTATTATTAAATGCTTTTTTACTATTTAAACTAAAACAAGCCTTAAAGGTCTTGTTTATACAAAAGAAAAATATAAGTTATTCCTAAAAAATATACAAAAATAATTAAAATACATACATATGTATAAGAAGTATATTGTATATTAACAATCAAAGTTCTTCCTGGGTTCTAAATTTTTGTTATTATTATGTATTTTTTTTTTTTTTACTTAAGTTACTATATTTTTAGTTAAATTTAAATTTTATACTAAAAAATACACAATAATAAAACAAAAAACCAACGAGACTACGAGACTCTTATAAAATTTAATTTTTAATTTTTTATTATTAGCATTCTTTTTTATGATTTTTATTTTTTTATTAATATATTAATGTATTTAGTAAAAATTAAAAATTTTAAGTTCTATCGTAATACAAACTAAACAAAAAAGAGGAAAAAAAGTTTAAATATTAAATGTTGTACAAAAACAAAATGATTATTAATCAAAAAAAGTTGATCTTAAATATTAAAACAAAATTTAAAAAAAAAAATAAACAACTGTCATAGAAACTATAGTTTAAGTCTATTTAAGATATTTAACAAAAACAAAAATTATTTGTTTTTTATATATACAAATAACCAAAAAATACGAAAAATTCATATATGTATATAAAAAAATGTATTTCTTATATAAAAAAAAAAACTAAAATAAAATTAGTTTTGGTAAAAAAGTATGTATATTTTAAAAAATATGTATATTTAAAATTATAAAATTACATTATTTGTAATTGTGTGTATGTGTAATAAAAAAGTTTAAAAAAATTAGTGTTTGAAATAACAAACAAAAAATCAAATAAATAAAACAAAATTTTTTTTTGGAAAATTTTTTGGTTTTATTTCAACTAAAATTTTAAAGCGGTGGACGGCACACTTTTTGCACTCACAAGACACGAGCGTCAATAATAGGTACTCATAACATTAGCACGAAAGATATCAAAAATGCCATCGTTTCTCTCAGACAACGAGTACACTCAATGCATTTTTGAAAGTGATTAGATAAAATTTCTTTTTTTCTCGCTTAGGATATGTTCACACTTTCCAACACATTTTAATTGAATTTTCGCATTGCAATAAATTCCCTTTTTTCTCGATCCAATCTGTTTTTTTGCCAATCTGTTTTGAAAGCACATGCTTAGACGGCGTTTGAAGTCTACCGTTGACTTATTTATTGAGATGTAGAATAATCAGGGCTAGCAAAAACAGGATAAGAAGCAGCTGAACAAAATAACATAAGGAAAATACACCAGACGATAGACTATCTCACAAATAGAAAGTGTGGCAGTAAAGATGGTTTAGTGGAGGAAATCTTACGAGCTGGCATCACGACAACAGCTGAATTACTAGAGGCTGGCTTCAACTTCGAAGATAGGCATCATTGGCGACTTTAAAGATTGCAGTAACTGAAGAGGAATTACTCTGCTTAACACCATATACAAGATAGTAGCAGTCACAATACAGGTAAGGTTTCAGAGCAAAAACAGGATAAGAAGCAGCTGAACAAAATAACATAAGGAAACTACACCAGACGATAGACTATCTGACAAAGAGAAAGTGTGGCAGTAAAGATGGTTTAGTGGAGGAAATCTTACGAACTGGCATCACGACAACAGCTGAATTACTAGAGGCTGGCTTCAACTTCGAAGATAGGCATCATTGGCGACTTTAAAGATTGCAGTAACTGAAGAGGAATTACTCTGCTTAACACCATATACAAGATAGTAGCAGTCACAATACAGGTAAGGTTTCAGAGCAAAAACAGGATAAGAAGCAGCTGAACAAAATAACATAAGGAAACTACACCAGACGATAGACTATCTCACAAAGAGAAAGTGTGGCAGTAAAGATGGTTTAGTGGAGGAAATCTTACGAACTGGCATCACGACAACAGCTGAATTACTAGAGGCTGGCTTCAACTTCGAAGATAGGCATCATTGGCGACTTTAAAGATTGCAGTAACTGAAGAGGAATTACTCTGCTTAACACCATATACAAGATAGTAGCAGTCACAATACAGGTAAGGTTTCAGAGCAAAAACAGGAGAAGAAGCAGCTGAACAAAATAACATAAGGAAACTACACCAGACGATAGACTATCTCACAAAGAGAAAGTGTGGCAGTAAAGATGGTTTAGTGGAGGAAATCTTACGAGCTGACATCACGACAACAGCTGAATTACTAGAGGCTGGCTTCAAGTTCGAAGATAGGCATCATTGGCGACTTTAAAGATTGCAGTAACTGAAGAGGAATTACTCTGCTTAACACCATATACAAGATAGTAGCAGTCATAATACAGGGAAAGTTTCAGAGCAAAATAGAGAACATATTGCGAGAGGAATAGGCAGGTTTCGGGCCAAATAGAAGCTGTGTAGAGCAGGCCAACACTCTACGCATTATAATAGAACAGTCTCTGTTTTTTTCCCATACTTTGAGCTGATCAGGCTCATTAGGATATGGCATCCCATTTTGCTTTATTTATAGTTTTAGTATATCGGAGTCTGTTTTTATTCTTGATAGTGCGTCGGCATTTGTAATGTTTATCCCTTTTTTATATATTATTATAAAATCATAGTCAGACTACTCCAGTCTTATTCCATTCTGTTAAGAACTGGGGTTTTTATGAGAGAATAATGCTACTAGTGGACGATGACCTGTCACCACAATAAATTTACTGCCATACAGATTGTATTCCCCAATATATGCCTCATAGCTCTTTTTCTATTATTATTTAAGGAACGACTTGCATATGATATTGTTCTGTCATTACCAACATCTCCTTTTGGTAGTACAGCAACTAGAGCAAAATCGGATGCGTCTGTTGTTAGTAGCCTTTGATGCCATCAAACGGTGTGTCATATTAGAAGTATTAAACAAAAAAAGAGTACTTAGAAAATAATAAGAGTGTTGTACGAGATGCAAAACTCCCCGTTCTTCACAAAGGAAGCATCAGTCAACCATTCCATACTAACGCTGGAGTAAGGCAAAGATATCTTCTTTTACCTTTACTATTTACCATCGTACTGGATGAGATCATGAGCGAATTCTATTCACAGAGACGAGGTTTAACATGGAATCTCTCACGACAACTCGAGGACCTAGGTTATGTAGATGATATTCGTTTACTCTCACACAAGATCTCCAACATGCATACAAAATTAGTAGACCTAGAAAAACTGGCTGGCAATTTTGGACTTGAGATAAATATCAAGTAAACCAAAGCCATGAGAATTAACAACAATAGCACAGAAAACATCTGCTATCTGGGAAGCACAATGGCAAAAAAACTGCGGTGCTGAAACAGATGTTAACAATTGGCTCAACAAAGCAAAAGCGGCTCAACAAAGAAGAGCAAGGGAATCGACGTCTTCCTCCGAGTCATCAGATTCTTCGCCACTACCGAATATGGCATCAAATCCATCCTCACCTTGCTCTTCATCGGTTTCACTTAGTTCTTTGTTTTGTTGATTTTTAATTTTATTTGATAGAAGTTGATCGATGGGTATGTCATAGGGACCAATTTCCTTCCGCCCATCTTGCTGAAGAAAAGTTTGTTACGTCTCTTCTCTTCCAGCTTTTGTTTGTGCAAATCTTTGCATGACAATTGCTTTGCAGGAGTTTAGAACTTAACTACTTTTTATTCCATTTTTTAATAATGATCATTTTTGTATAAACATTTTATTTTTTAATAAAAATTAACGCATTTTTTCTTTATTTATTTTTGTTAACAATCGACGTAAAATGATAGATTGTAAAAAGGAAACAAAAATTTCATGGGAGATTCACGATAGCAATTTTGGAATGAAAATTTCATAGGAATAGAAGTTTCCTTTGGTATTCATGATGGGGGTGATTGTCTTTTATGGGAGGTGCCACGCCTACTCTTCCTGTGCAGATAATATTTAAACTTAATATTTAACTTAATGTTAAAACGCACGTATAACAAGCGGCCCAGGTTCGAGCCACAGCAGAAGACATGACAAAAAATTTTAATTGTGGTTTCGAGTGTTTAATAAAGAGATTTCCAGTTCCCTCCAGATAACTCCATAAAAAAAATTAAGAATAAGCCCCCCTGAACTGCCAGCTTTCCCTCTGATGTGATGACAAACATCAGACAAATGATTAAGAGAAAACATCACATACTGGTCAAAAAATTACAATACTCAGCAAATATCTTCACCACCGCTTAGTAAGAATCTTCACCACTACACAATCATATTGATAGGAACTACAGTGGATTAATCATTTACTTAACTCGAAAAATCAACTTGATTAATGAAACTGAAACAAAACAATTGAAACCTTGTGGAAAGCCAATATTCTCCATAGAAGAGTGACGGAGAAAATAAAATTTTGCGATATGCTTTTTAAAAGTATTCTATGTGCTTATAACCTTACGAATAGGCCTCCAACAAAGAACATTTTTAAAAGCTATTGAAAGCAGACAACATAGTTATTTTTTAACGAAAATGGAAAAAATAATAAATAAAAAATAATAAAATATAACGAGTATTCTTTAGATAAAATAATCATTACCGAAATCACACATAGCTTGATAAACTTGGCAAAAAAAAGAAAGAAAATTGTTTGATAAATTTACTTTTCTTCCCTAGAAGAAGTCGTCACACCAGAAATGCTGGAAAATTAAATAATGAAAGTATAGATATCAGAGACAAAAGAACGAATAAAACAATGGATTTTTTTTCAGGTGAATGCGTATCAAAAAGAGCTAAAATGGACCTAATAGATAACATGGTCGCGACATAACAATTACCTTACAAAGAACAAAACGATTACTGAAGAATATTATTAAAAGGTATTGATTTGAAGTAAACAAGACTTTATTTAGTAAAGAAAAGAGTGCAGTTTCATTAAATTTGAAGAAATGTATGGGTTGTAAGAGATTTCGCTTAAAAAAAGAAGACGGTACTAATATTTGACTTAACACTCAAATTTAACAACCAATTCTAGAGTAAACGTCGAGGAGAATAGAAGTAAGTGAGCTTAATATACACATACTGTTATTTTAGATAATAAAACCAATTTCCAGCGTATTAGACTTTATTTCAAATAAAGCTGAGTTTTATTAATGTTATTCATAAGCCTGTTACTGCCTACAAATTGTTTTCATAAATGTATAGAACTAATATGCTTTTTTTTAAATTTTTTTCCATGTAGAGAACTAATGTGTTTTTCTTTTGTAATTTTTTCCATGTATCGAACTAACATGCTGTTTTTTTTTTGAATTTTTTCACTGTATTTGATTGAATAAACACATTGTCAGGGGTTCTCAGCCAGTTTCGTCACTGTACCTGATCATAAATGTATGTATGAAATAAAAAAGAAATTTTTTTTTTCAAATTTTTTCCCATGTTTTTGGCGTAAAAGCACGGTGTCAGCGGTTCCCAGCCAGTTTTTTTGAAGTATTATTCATAAATGTATAAAACTAATATGTTTTTCTACTGAGCTTTTTCCGTGTATCGAACTAATATGTTGTCTTTTTGCTTTTTTTTCTGTGTTGGACTGAATAAGCAAATTGTCTGGGGTTTTCAGCTAGTTTTGTCACTGTACCTGATCATAAATGTATGGAAAAGATTTTTTTTTTTTTTTGTATTTGAGTGAATAAACACATTGTCAGGGGTTCTCGGCCAGTTTTGTCACTGTACTTGATCAAAAATGTATGAAATAGAAAAAAAATTTTAATTTTTTCCATGTATTTGGCTTAAAAAGCCAGTGTCAGCCGTTCCCAGCCTGTTTTTTGAATTACTCTTCATAAATGTATAGAACTAATATGTTTTTTTATTTTTTTCCATGTATAGAGCTAATGTCTTTTTCTTTTGAATTTTTTACCGTGTAACGAACTAATATGTTTTTTTTTTCAGTCTATTTCACTGAATAAGCAAATTGTCAGGGGTTCTCAGCCAGTTTTGTCACTGTACCTGATCATAAATATATGGAAACATTTTTTTGTATTTGACTGAATAAACACATTCTCAGGGGTTCTCAGCCAGTTTTGTCACTGTACCTGATCATATTTATAAAAAATTATTTTTATTTTCAAATTTTTTTCCATGTATTGGCTTAAAAAGCAACTCAACAGCTGTTCACAGCAAGTTTTTTTTTTTGGAGTACTATTCATAAATGTGTAAAACTAATATGTTTTTCTTTTGAGTTTTTTCCGTGTATCGAACTGATATGTTGTCTTTTCTTTTCTTTCTGTGTTGGACTGAACAAGAAAATTGTCAAGGGTTCTCAGCCAGTTTTGTCACTGTACCTGATCATAAATATATGGATTTTTTTTTTTTTGTATTTAACTGAATAAATACATTCTCAAGGGTTCTAAGCCAGTTTTGTCACTGTACCTGGTCATAAATGTATGAAGTAAAAAATTTTTTTTTCCAAATTTTTTCCCTGTATTTGGCTTAAAAAGCACGGCAACAGCTGTTCCCAGCCTGTTTTTTGAATTATTCTTCATAAATGTATAGAACTAATATGTTTTTTTATTTCTTTCCATGTATAAAACTAATGTCTTTTTCTTTTGAATTTTTTACCGTATAACAAATTAATATGTTGTTTTTGTTTTCTTCAGTCTATTTCACTGAATAAGCTAATTGTCAGAGAGTTATGTCACTGTACCTGATTTGACTGAATAAACATATTCTCAGGGGTCTCAGCTAGTTTTGTCACTGTACCTGATCATAGATATATGAAATAGAAAAAAAAAATTTTTTTAATTTTTTTCATGAATGAAATGGAAACCTCTAAATATCTCAAAATAAAAAATTGGACTTACTCTACTCTGAAAATAAGCGGCTCATATATATTGAAAACTTATTTTATTTATTAAGAAGTATTAAAAATATATTTAAAGTTTTCGTTTGTTAGCATTTTAATAATACAGTAAAAACAACTAATTTGACCCCTTTGTTTATATACGATGGATATGCAAATTTAGAAACGAGTTTGAAAATACATGTATTCCTGAAAAATAGAGACAATTTGTTGAAAATGCAGCTTTAAAACAGATTTACAAAAAAAGGAAAAAATATACAAATAAAAAAATAAAAAAAGATTACCAATAAAAAGGCAGCACCCAGTATTAAAGCACGTTCTTTGGCTGTTAATTTTGAATCACTAAAATATATATTTATCGTATATTGAGACTTGCCAGACAGCCATTTACGATCAATCGATGCTCTTAAATCGCCACCAGAATGAATCTAAGATGAAAAAGATTATAAAACAAAAACTTCGCAAATAGGCCTAGATAGCTTACCTTAAAATAGGTCTCTTTTGGCACACAAAAACAACATATACCCGCATTTGAAGGACCTTCTATACAAAATATTGGCGCATTTGTTGCACCATCTTCTATGAAAAATTGTGGAGTCATTATTGTGGGTGACTGTACAATACGACCCAATATATTACCGGGCGGTATCCATACCTCCAAACTTTTTGGCTGACAACACATAAAGCCCAAAGACAGTTTTTTATGAAACACCATAGCTTCCTGATATGTCTTATCGATCAAATGCATTTGAAAGGGACGAGCAGCACCCCATATTAAACGATTATTTGTCGTCGAAGATTCAGAGGCAGCATAAACGGCATCGCCCAAAGGAGAACGCACCACAAAACGACTTTCGGAAGTAACAGAGGTAAGGGCTTTCAAAAGAAAATTCGAAATTATTTAAAGTATTGGCTAAAAAAAGAAAACCTACACTCATTTAATTCAAATGTTTGTTCTATATGTACAGATGGTAGATCCGCCAGAAAGCTATAGCCCGATAAAGGTATAAACGTAGCAGCACTTCTTGCACTTTGTTCAACAGTGGAAACTGGCAAAGGTATACGTTGGGAAACTAAAGGAAACAATATGTTTCTTTTACCATATTTTGATAACAAATAATACCAAAAATTTTCAATTTTTACCTCTGGGTTGTGATGTAATGCTAGAAGGTCCATCTAAAACTAGACATTTTAATAATATTATTGAAAAACTGGTGTAATATAAATGAAAATTATTAAAGAAAATTGGGCTAAAATACCATTCGAACAGTATAATAGAACAAATTTCGTTAAGACGCTTAACAACGCATGATAACGGGCGTAATTAAAAAAAATCATTCTCAGTGCTAACCAAAAAAAAAAACCTCTCCAAATAAAGCCATTTTTCTATTGATTAATAACACTGAGTAATGGAGCATAACGCATATATAACAATTTAAATTTGCATTGCACTTAACAATTTATAAATCGAAAATTTCTCCAAATGTGCGCTTATTTATCGAAAAAGCAAACAAATCTGGAAGAATGACGCTTAACAATGAATGATAACGCATACAATTTTTACGTATTTTATTGGTAGCAATGGCTTACAATATAGCATGATCCTTGCTTGATTTACTGAAACATTTTGTCACGAAAGCAATAACAGGATGACGCACAAAAACGCACAATAGCACATATTGCTCTTTTTTATTAATTTCTTGCAATTACTACAATAAGTTTTGCTAGAATTAGAAACATAGAAGGTAATTGGAAATTTGTCTTTAAAACCATTTTTTAAGAATGCATTGTTGTTTTAACACCATGTATAAGAGACCACCATTGGGATAGTGTTAGGATAACATATTGTTGAAAGGAGGAAAGAGGGAGTAATGCTTACAAAGAATTAAGTGAAAACACATTAGTGAGAAGATTGTTCGCGAAGGAAGAGTGTGGCTACAGAACACATTCAGTATGTAATGCTTTGTGCGATTCACTGTATAATCAGTCCTGTCCATAGGATACGAGTACTACGTAAATACATATATGTCATTATAAGGAACTAATTCTCTTATTTCGTCAGAACCCATCTCGTTGTAGTATTGGTAGAACAATGAAAAATAACTCACAATGCGATGATACTACAATAAATCAATTGAGTTGTATGTTCTACAATAATTAATAAACACTTTCAAAAAGTATTCAAATAGAACTTAAACCTATTCTAGTCCGCAAAGTCTTGTAAATATTAAGACGATCAGATGTGGTGAATAAGTGTATTATTTGCAGTATTTTATAAAATCCAGACACTTAAAAGCGGACAAAGAGGCGATTCTTTATTCCTTCAAGGACTCAATTGAGAGGAGTTGGAGATAAGGACCACATGCAATATAAGATAGCTGTATAAGTTGATCGCCTGCTCCATTCTAAACAACAGGTCAGCTTTACTGAAGTTAGGTCCTTTAGATTTATAAGTTAACCATCTGGGAGCAAGGAGTATCCTAAGGCTCAGGGAACTGTGCTTTTGGCGGGACATTTAGCTGGTACGACTGGAGACGATGAAATCCATGTCTTGGCGGTATTGTCTTTTATACATACGCTTGGTTCAAAGACTCGGTGAAGTCTAAGATCGTCACAAATTACAATAAGGCCTTAGGAAGTTTATATAAAGTAAACTACGGGATCATTGTAGTTTTGCGGGAAACGAGAAGGCTGGTGAGTCGAGTCAGCTAACCTGCAGACCGACAACACCGTACTCATACGGTTCAATGAGCCCAAGTGTAGGGTTTTAAGGTCAATCTGTCCGGTCATCTCAAATAGAGAGCTCTTTCCTTCTCCTCATAAGTCGAAACTGAGGCTGGCTTTGGGCTTACGTTCTGGCAGAGTACTTCGATTTTTAAGTTGACATACGATTTAACCTCTTGTTTACGTTTCGGGCATTGAGACTAACACTATTCTCCAATTTGCTATGGGCGTTAAATGGCTGTCATGGAAATTAACTCAGATCCCTGGCGTTTTTGAATATTCTCCTCTTGTTGAACTGGCCGCATCTTGTCGACTGTTTTCTCTCTCTCTCTCTCTCTCGCTTCCTCTCTTTCGTTCTTCCGTGGGCCAAGTGGTTCCGAGTGATGTAAACATCGGTTCTCCTGGTAGTTGCATATTCTTCAACCTACCCACTTAAATGATTTTTTAGGCACTGAAAACCTATGATCATTCAATTTACCTTGTTCGCATAACCCCACTCGGAGTTCGTTATCAAGTCACTTTTCTTATATATATAAGAAGCTTGGCCTACAATCAAATGTATTTAATAATATGTATAACAAGTTTTGTTGTTATCAACAAAAGAGTAGATCAGTTGATTAGACGAAAAGAATACAAAGCCAATAAATACAATAAATAGTACTAATAGAATGGTACTACTTAATTTATTCTGAACTCTTCGAATGATTTATTCATTTAATACCACCTGTGGAGTTCTATCTCTGAAAAAGCTTGATATTATTAAAAAAAAAAAACAAGCGTCTATCGTCACAATAAACGATCTGTCGAGATATTTCAAAAAATCACCTCTAAAATCTCATCATCGATAGCAAATCAATGAATATCAAATAATTCGATATACACTTGTGTTGTTGTACTTGTACTTGTGATAGGTGAAAAACAAAAACACACTATAAATCCTAAAAAAGAAAAACAATAATAAATAAAGTTATGCGATAAGATATAAACTCATATATGCTGCTGTACTACTCATATAAGAATGCTTCAAATGCCAAATCGATTAAAACAACACACATAAAACAAAAAATTGAGCAAAATAATAAATGTTTTAAAAATGTACACCAAGCTAGTATAAAAATTATAAATATTTTTGTTTTTAATATAATATAGTTGAGGATTAATGAAGTGTTTTGGCATTACTATCCAATTGAGTTAAAACAAATATAAACAAAAATATTTTTTAGGGAAATGTGCTAAGCTATGAAAAAATATTTTTAAAAATATTTTTAACTAATCCGGATTAAATCCTAATGACCAATATTGTAAATCAAACTTTATACAAAAGGTTCGTTTAATTATTTCGCTAATTAGCTTAAAATTTGAAAAATGACAAAAAGCCTTTTCTTCAACTATAGTTGCAAGTACTTTAATAATTTTCTTTAAGTTCTTTGTTTATGGTGCAGTAATTTTTTATTAATTCACTTTAATTCTTATCATTATTAACATTTAACGCCATGATTCATTTATTATTATTTTTTATTTTTTATTTTTTTTAACCTTTCCACAAACCTCTATTTTCCGGACGGGTTTGCTGGGCCACGCGTATTTCACTATCGAAATGTAAGTTTCGTACCGCATCGTCTTGCAACATTTTTATTTCATAAAATATGTAAACTATTTAATAAGTATGTACTAAGCCGTCAGACACAGGTTGTATTTTAAACGATTTCTATACAAAGACTATTTTTTATTATCTGGGCCTAAAGTGTTGACAGTAAAAAAGTGTTTCTCTCTCTCTACTCTTTTAGTTCCATAGATAACAACATTTTTAGGTATTATTGATTATGGCTAAACAATAGTACTACTTGTGTTATCTATTATAAAAATAAAGAAAATTACTTTTATAAAAAGCATGTGTTAATACCTTTAAAATAATGATCGAAATAACAACCTAATGAGAATATACACATGTTTAGAATGAACCTACATGAATGAACCTGAAAATAAAATCACTTTTGACAACATGACACATGCCTTTTTTAAAATTTGCCAAACTATCCTTTAGTAACGTCCGTCCCTGTGTATCAGCGAATATTATTAGCTTTCTGCTCTATATGTTGTTCAGATATAAGGAAATTTCGATTAATCATATGATTTAGTGATTGTGCATAACTTCCTAAATATTCCTCCCAAAACAAAAAAAAAAACATCATTAAACGATTTACCAGTTTCATTGATAATTATTATTTTCCAAGCCATCGTTGGTCTGCTTCTACGAGTCCTTTGTGAATCTAAGTAAGCTCTGCGTGTGGGATGCCGTCATAAGGCTTGCATAGTGCATGGTATTTCCTTACCTGTCACTGTATGATTCGTAAATAGCGGTTGAAGAACGATTACAGCTTTGTTTTTATTCTAGCAGTTGCAAGCCAAATTTCAACAATTTAAGTTTAGTGCTAATGTATGTAGATAAGGCACCATGATTTCCGCAAACTTGCAAATGCAATACCTGCTTTTCCTATGCAGTTGTCACTGTTCTTATTACCACCTCCATCTACTGAGAGAATACTTCCCAGATAAGAGAATATCTCGACGCCATTTATATCCTGATTATTGCTGATAAAGCAAGTTGAATTGTTTATTTTTATTCGAATTGACCAAACCTTTAACCAAACATTTGACGTTTGCTGTTGCAGCTGGTTATGCTGGTTCGACTGCATGTACTGATGAGTTTGTGTAAGTATAACGATCTTCATCCAAAATCTAATTGATACCTCTATTTTGCCTATCGATAATTATATGCACCCAGTCCGAGGCAACGTTAAGGAATGACTATGACAAGATGCAACCTTGGTTGACACCTGTGGTTGCTGGTCTTAAATGAAATGAAAAGATGAATTATGGACAACTTCTGCTCAAATCAAATATCAACAAATGGTGGTGCACAAGTCTGCATTATTTACAGACAAAGGCTGCAAAGTATCAGGAAGTAATGCTTAAAAGTATGTTTTAACAGTAACGTTTTATGCGAGATACTATATGTATGCAAAAACAGGCTTTGGTCCAGTGAAGTTAGGAGCAAGTTTTAAGCCTTTACTAAAAGATTGCTGGTTAGAATTTTATAAATTTGGTAGCCAAACAGCTGAATAACAAATATCGAATATTACCTAAGGTATGATGTTAACCCAATGGTGGTTAAGATACATGATATCAAGCACAAATGGCTTGACCTGATCCTTGTATTCCTAAGTAAATAGAACGCAGAGCAAACTATAAAGTAGAAATTATTAGAACAACCTCGTATTATTACTATTCTCTCACTTTGACGAGTAAAAGTAGTATATAATAAAAGTCATAGAATAATGATTTTATAAATTGCTAAAATTACAAAAACTAAACAATTTATAACAAGAAATAACACAATTCTTTAACGGGTATAGGAACCGTGCTATTTTTAAACTAACTCTTAAAACTTTATTTCTTAGTTTTTCCTGATAGAACACTGTGGAAAGCGTATCAAATTTTAAAACTAGAAAATATAAGGAAAATAATGATGTCATGCAACAATTTATTTATTTAATTGATTTTCAGTCTTTTGAAAATGTCTACATTTTAACTTTCCCCTCTCTTTTAATAAATGATATAATTATTTTAATAAAAAATACAAGTACTCACGAATCGGTTATTTACATATAAAAGTTGATTGATCTGGTAACCTTATTTAAAAATTCCCTAACACAGCTGTTTGTTTATTTTCCTTGCGGTGTTTCTTTTGCAAAAACATATTAGAAAAATTGTGTTAAAAAATTCTCTGTAAAATTACAATTTTCCACGCAGACGCAAATATAAAATAAAACATCAAATAATAAATAAAACAAATTAAATTTAAATAAATGTGTTTTGAAGTGAAATAAATTAATATTGTAATAAAACTCGTGAATTAATTTAGATTTGTTGGATTTTTATCAATAAATTACACCACAAAGTAAAGTGACACATCGAGTAAACTATTATCAAAAAAGGTAAGTATAGCGTGCAGTCATAAGCAATTAATATGGAATCAAATTCCAAAAACCACTTTTATAAATTAATTGAAGAGCATTCATTCTGTTTTTACAATCAATTCTCTCGCAATCCTCCTTTCGTCATTTGTTTGTGATGAGAAGCGAGCAGTATTGTCTGCTTAGCTGTTTTCCGTACAAGGTTTTAGAAGTTTAAAATTATATAGAGATTTTAGGAACAAATTTACCTCAATTAAAATGATAATTTTTTGTAGGTAAAACGTAATATTGCTTCTTTTTTTGCTCGTCAGCTAATGGTACTAAAAAAATATGTATTTTTAGTTCAGCGTTGTATCCAGTAATATTTTAAATTATGAATAGCAATTGAAAGATCCCATAAAAGCCTTCAGTTTGGTGGTAACAGGTAAATAGCTAAAATTGTTCATACAATATTTAATAGGAAATCGTTAATATTTCGTTTGGAGTAGATATCATAGCTATAACCCATTAAATACCAAAGAATTGCCTTTTCTGTGACCTTTTCCTAATTTTGGCTAGCTTTTATCCCTGAAGAACTTCTGTAATTTATTGGCAAAGAATTTAAAAAAGTGATATTTGATAGATGTTTGCCTAGCGGGTCATAGTAAAAATTATTGTCTAAACCCACTAAAACTCAATTTGACGTTGTTTGCAGTCAATCCATGCTTTGAAGTAGTTTGTGGATGATCCCCGATCTTTAACCATGATTTATTCTTTAATATTGTCGTATATTACTTACCGCTTCAAAAATGGCACCTATTCGTTGAGTTTCAACAGGAATCACTGATAATAATTTGACCAATTAATTTCTTTGCATTATTTTATGTAACACACAAATATCAAGCTTCTTTAAGTAACAAAAGTTTTTTTTAGTGATTCCACTCTGTAATGTGGTTGACGTTTATTGCCTTTGCTATCTTCAGGCAGTTTACTATTCGTAAGCATCAGCTTCTCTAAAATTTTGAGCAATACAGCGATTTAATATCTGTTATACCAATATTTTAATTTGTAACATAAGCGTTAAAATATCAAGGATATAAAGTAACATATCAAAATGCTACCCTCACTCACATCTACCCTCATCCCACATTCTGTCACTTTTGACTCAATCGGACTGAGACTGGCGTATTTTCCGAATCTACCAACTTTGCAACATCCTTTAGACTACCGAAGGCTTATAGTGTTTTTCAGACGGAGATTTTTGCGATTCTGCAGGCATATAGAATGCTGAGGGATTGGTGGTCTGTGTATAGAGAAATGATTTTCTCTGATTTCTGGGCTGCTATCAAGGAGCAGATGAAGCTTTGTACTATTTTCATTAATTTAGATTCCAGGAAACAGGGGCATTGCTGGAAGCGGCTAATGAACTTGCCAGGAAAGCCTCGGTGGGTTTGGAATCTGTCCTACTATGACATCTGCTCTCATATGACTGTCATCAAGACAAGAATCTGTAAATTTTTCGTGGAAAGGCATAAAGCGGGTAGAGCTTTCACCTCCTCATGCGCTATTTCGAGTGGCCTCGGTATGACGGGAACAGGACACGTAACTTCTGCTTTCCGTCATTTTATTTCCAATATCATAGAATATAGTACAAGGGTCATTGCACAATCGGAACGCATGCTTGGAGAATGGGTTTGCCCTTTATAACTTTTTGAGAAAGCTAGTGACAATTATGAATGCCCAGGTTTGGCAGACAGATGTTTAAGGTCCCTTGGGGAGCCTTCCTTCATGTTATAGATAACCAAGGGTGGCTGTAATCTCCTTTTCATTCCTTTCTGTTCTGCGGTGTTGGTGTGGTTCAAAACGGCACTCAGATACTCATTGTAGTTACGAAATTTTCGCTTAACTAGCCCAAAGTATCAAAAATTTTCAATGAAATCTATTCCATTTTTCGTTATGAGACCAGATAGCGGTATGAAAACAAATTCAAATCACACAACAGCAGCCCGTGATTTGCTACATCAGTGTCATTAAGTATGGTATGTAACGTTATTGGCTCAATACCACACTCAACTTGTTCAAGTTTTCTTTAAAGGTAATTAACGAGGGATGCTACAAACTATATTAAAAAAAACTGCTTTATACAAGAACAGTAATTAATACTTTTAATACCGATTTTAGATGGAAAATTAACAACAACAACAATATTATTGGCTTAACAGTTACAAAGATAAACTAAATAATCACAATTATATATAAAAAATTTAATAATTTATAATTATATTTGATTATTAAAGTAATTAGTGTTTATAGTATTCAAATTACAATGAATTTTTACTTGCGAAGCTTTAAATAAACAACATTTTACCTTTAAATGCATTAACTTGTAGTTGACAACATTGATGAGAGGGTTGTTTGTTTCGTTTTATTGTTTATATCGGCTGACTGTTTGTTGTTGTTATTTGTCTGTTTAATAGCAAATACAGACAGCCTATAATGTAGTAACAGGAAGTGGAGGGAGTTTTTGCAGTTCTTATTATGGCTCTCTCCCCATTCTATTAAAAAAAATTGAGGAAAATACTACAATTACAAGTTATTTTGAGAACATGTAAAACCAACGGTATTTTCAGTCTTTAAGAAAATTGAACCGAGTTGACATTAAAAGAAGAAAATATTTTACTTAAGAGCTTAAAAAAAGAAATAAATAAAATGAAAACAAAAATTAAATAAATACCTACATATTTATTACAAGATTATTTTATAGATTTATGTTTAAAATAAAAAATTGACGAAATTATAAAAAGAAAAATTTCTGAATTATTGTGATTTTCTGGAAATAAAAGAGAAAAATTTGTGTCACTACTACTCCTCCCCACTTGTACTATTATTTACATTAAAACGGAAAGCCATAAGCCATAGTCAGTCTGTCAAATTTGAATAGGGGGTTGTTTTTCTTTTTTCTTTTTTTTTTAATCGGTCAAAATAAATACCTCCAAATGACAAATATTTGGTAACCATACTCCAATAAGGAAAAACATAAAATATAAAAATAAAAAAATAGTAGCAAAAGAAAAATCCATGAAAACTTGCAATAATTTTAAAATCAAACTGAAAATTATCAAAATATTAATAAAACATAAAGAAAACGTTTAGAATTTTCGAAAAATAGTACTTGGTCATGTCGTTGGAGGATCCATTTTTTGTGGTGAAAGAGTATGTGTTGTATTACGTGGAATTTTTATTTTAAATAAATTCTATAGAAAATATATATTTTCTTCAATTTAATACAGTGAAGTTTTCAAAGCTTTAAATAAAACTCGTGGTTTATACCTGCGTTGGCGTGAACTTGGTGAAAATTGTAATAGTGCTGAAGCTGAATGGACCACAAATGAATTGAGAAATTCATTGCGTAGCATTGAATGGGATTTGGAAGATTTAGAGGATACAATTAATATCCTTTTCAAAACAAAAATTAAATTTGGGTTTCAATAGCTTAACAGATAAGATATTTTTGCATGTTGCTGCTGTTGTCTTAGTCAGCATTTTGGTGTAGCCCGTTTCCAAAAATAGCTTAAAACGAATGAAAAATATTACATACACATGTGAAAAATCAATTTTCATATGTTTTTCTCTTTTTCGTAATAACTGTAATTTTGTTTTTCCTATTTTTCCTACATTTTCTTTTCGTTTCTTCTTCTGCATTTTTTGTTTTGATTGCTTATTCTGCGCTTTGACAATTTTCGAGTAATATAAGCATAAAACTATGATAAATACTACTTTTAAAAACTTTATTTTTTTTTTTCTTGCATTTACACTTTTAAGAATATCAAATATTTTGGGCTAATTTAGCCAGTCTCATTCATTCAATCATAATTATGTGAATGGGAAAAAAATAAAAAATTTCGAATATCGAGTATAGAAAAACCGAATTTTTTCCTTAAAATGTTGACATTATTTGAGAACTAACAGTCACCTGAACTGCGTAAAGGTGTATGTTCTTCGATTCAATTTTTGAGGGATAATAATGTGAAAATTTCACTGCTTTATTTAACTACATATGTATATTGTTAATAATATTTGTATCGATATCTCCACATCTAACAATTAGTTCATTGCGTGAAACTTTCTCTTAAATATTAGAGTTGTAACACTTCTTTAGTAAAAAATGTAATAATTTTTAATTTTATAAAAAAAGGCTTTTTTAGAAAAATATATTTCCTTTTGGGTTTTCTTGACTATATACAGTCTTTCTCCTCTCTTTTTTGTCATCATCGCTTTTACGTATAGTAGAAAAAAATCCAAATAAATTTCGTATTGATAATCGAGAATTATCGAGTCGCCGACATTTCATCGACAACACTCGCGATGAAGTCAAACAGATGAAAGAGAAGATGAGCCTGAATCGTGCTCGAGACAGGGATATAACAGCACATCAACCTCTTTTGGATGAACACAATCAACAGCAGCAACAACACGAACATTATTTAGAAAACGAACACAATTCAACGAATACTCATAACTATCAACAACAGCATCATAATATAAGCGATCGCACACATTTAGTCGATTGTCCCAATACAGTAACACATTCATTATTAAACGGTGTAACCAATAACCTTGGAAGCGGTAACGGTGGTGGCGTAAGTGGCGGTAATAGTGTAGCAAATACATTAGCGGGTACCATGGCGGCAGTACGACATAGTGGAGCAAAATATTCGAAACTGGAGAATGCATTAGACAGTCCGGGTCATTATAATACATTGGACAGTCCGTCACATAGGTTTGTCGGCGAGACAGTGTCTGTGCAACAGCGTATGATACAGGGTCAGGATGAACAGCTGGATATGATAAGTGATTCGATAGGAACTTTGAAGACTGTATCACGACAAATAGGCGTAGAATTAGATGAACAGGCCGTGTAAGTAAATGAAACACAAATATGTTTTGAAAAAGAAAAACAAAGAAATTACCATTTTATATTTATTTTTGCAGTATGTTAGATGATTTTGGTAACGAATTTGAAACAACTGAATCCAAGTTGGATTCAACTATGAAAAAAATGGCCAAAGTTTTACATATGAATAATGGTAAGTAGATTTTGTTTAGTTTTTAAACTTTATTAAGTGGTATTAAGGGGAAGAAAAAGCATTAATGAATATGGGAAAAGGATGGTTTTTTTTATCGTTTTTTTCCTCTTACCCCCGATATTCAAATATTATCAAATTTTTTTCCAAACAAACGCATAGTTTGTAATATTATTTATAGTCTTCCCTTTTCTATAGCTTTCTTGTGGATTACAAACGTTGGCGTTTCTTTTGATTCCGTTTGATGTGTATTTCCTAGAATACAGTTAGTACACATTATTCCACCAAGACAATGTTAGCAAACATTTGCAATTAATTGTGGTACATTGTTCTAAATTTTGCAGCCATAGAGTAAAATTGAATTTACGTATATACCCAATACCTCAGGGTAACAAATATCGGTTTCTTTTAAGAAGATAATGGGCCACGCTTACCGTGTTTGCCCAAGTCGCTGTCATATTTTGGTAATTTTGTAATAGATTAAAAAAGATGTTTTTAATCTAGGACAGAAATGTCGAAAATAACAAATCCCACGATAAGGGCAACCAATTATCTTAAGAGAAAGCAGTATTAGTTAGGATGCTGTCTTAATAGAATAAGAAGTGCACCCATTGTAATTTTTTCCTCTTCTTCTTTATTAATAAGCAATGTTTTTGTTTTAATAATGTTTATCTTCAGTCCAGCTCCTGAGATATTTGCTAGTCGTTTCAACTTGGATTTTATAATATCAAAGTTGTGTATAATAACACCTGCGTAGTCTAGGTCGCTAAAGCTACCCCATAAATTATAACTTAGCCATGATGGTATAATTTAAAAAAATCACTAGGTATAAAACACAACTTTGGCGTACTTCACTTTAAAAGGCGAGAGCTCCCAAAAACACATATTCATTTGTTTTAAATACTAAGAGTGTAGAACTGCTATTGACTTCGTTCGCAATTTACGCTAATTTTTACAAATATTTTTACTTGAAGAGCTCCAATATATTGATACTAAATTAAGGTTTTTTATATTTTTAGATAAGCGTCAGTGGGCTGCTATATTAATTCTATCAACGGTTTTATTAATTGTGATAATTTTATTTATTGTTTTGTAAACAATTTTATTTTCAAATGCAATTTAGATTAAAACATTTACTTTAGTATACTTTGATTATATTGATTTACAAAATAAGCTTTTTAAATTTTTTTCTTAATTTATAAGTAAATAAATATTTTTAAAAGTTCTTTTATAATTAATGCCCAACTCTTAAGAAGTTCATATTAATTTATGTTTTAGTTAGTTAAGTTATATGTAAACCGTTCCATTGCAATAGATATTTCCTAATTAATACTATTTATGTACATCACTTCAATTTATAAAAAAAAAAATTGACCTTATTATTATTACACTACAATAGCAAAATATTGCAACCACTAAATTGTTTTAAGTCTATATCTCTATATATGTATACATATATATGTTTTCTTTCTTCAAAGAACACTTTGTACTATATATCTATATACCTTGACAAAAAAACGATTCTTTATAATAAAAAATACGAAATCCAGAAACAAATCTTACAAAAACTACATTCAATATATATCAAAAGAAAAATTCTTAATAGAATATTTATATATACATACATATATACACTTACATACTAAATGATAGTTATGCATAACTAGAAAAGAAGAGAGAAAACAAGTTATTGAAAAAAAAAAGAAAATTCCCTTTAATTTATTCCAGTAAACAAAACTATATAAATTTAAGAAAATTTAACAAAATGAAGAAGAATGTGTAATTAAATTGATAAAAACAAAAAAACATATATTATTAGAATTATGTATAAACAAACAGTTGAAAAAAATATATACAAAATTGGAAAAAAAAACTATATTAACAAAACACTTGTTTAATATTTTTAAAATACTGTAATATGATAATGAGAAAATTTGATTTGTTAGGATTTTTCACATTTTGAAAAATGTAAATGAGTTTAATCAAGTTAGAGACCGAATATAAGACGTTGTCCATTTATTGAGAAGTCGAACCAACCTTGATTTGAAAGGTAACATTTTTCGTAAAGACAGTTCAGTTCATCGTTCATATAAAAAGTTTATTTAAAAATGAATTAAATTTTCTGTTATCATTAATACGTAATTCTTTTTTTTTAATGTAAAAAAGAATAAAACGCTGAAAAACTAGTTTAATATTTTATAAAATGTACATTAAGAATACTGTGAATGAACGCCGGAACCACGATTTGTTCAAATTTGTTCGCTCTGGTCGCTCCGTCACTCAAAAAGGGAATCGAAATCGGCACATTAAACATCAGTTCCAAGCGGAACTGTTTTAACTATTCAAACAAATGATTTCAAAGCCTATATTGACGGCAAACAAAGTTATGTTGAGTATTTGGTTTAATTGAAAGAAAACTGTTAATTAAGAGCTATTATAGAACTTACGGGTGATGGGGAACGGGACGTCTGATGAGCTGGTGATTGAGGAGTGTGAATCTGACAGATGGGTCTGTAAGACCCACGTTGAATTCTTTCGTTGGCTTGATAGATCTACGCATTCGTCGTGTGTTTTAAGAGTGCCAGGTGGACTGTAGTCTCCAGGCTACTATGGCCTAAACTTGATTTGAATGGGTACTGAATCTGAGTATGGAGCCTCTTGGTATTCTGACAAATTTTCTGCCTGAGCACTGAACTCTGTAGACGGGGACTAGGATAATAAAAAGGAGGCTGGGACGATTAAACACATCCTGTGCCTTTGCCTTGCACTTCAGAGACGCAGGCTCAGGTTGCTGGACCAGGACTTATTCAATGTCCTCAGTGGCGAGGTTACATGTGCCTGGATTTCTGACATAGAGGGACTTATAACAGACATTAGTTGAGTGGTGAGGTGACTATTGGTGCCGATTTTATTCTATGTTCTTACTCTTTCTGCTATGATGATTTTTTTTCTTTCGTTTTCTTGGGTCTTTATCCGCTATTTTCCGCTATTTACCTATTTTCTACTTTTCTGTTTTTCTGGAAGGCTTCCACAACGGGCCTCTAGCACCGGTTTTATAACTTACCTAAGTTAGATCTGAATCAATGTTAAAAATTGCAACGGGACACTAAAATAACTGGTCCTGATTTAAGTCTCATCGAATATTGCTGAAATCTGTTAAAACCTAAAGTTGTTAGCAACCAATATCTTTAAACTGCTTTGGAGAAAGCCCATCGACATCTAAACGTATGTAGGCCAAACAAACGATGTTAAGAAAAATAAAATGTGTAAAATACAAAGTGTGCGAGTACTTTTATCCCTTTCAATTTTTTTATTTTTGACTTTTTTTAATAGTGTTATGATGAATATTATTGTTTTCGCTATATTTATTAAATAGTATTTAACATTTTTCAAACGCTTCAAGATTTTCCAAAAATATGTTGTGTACGAATATTTGTTACACTATGTATGTGTCACAGTGTACGATGTGGTTGGTATATATATGTAATCAAAATAGACAAATTTTTAAAATTTATTTGTAGCACAATATAATTTAAAACAAACTACAATTCCGTCACCCTGTATTTGTTTACCTCATTCCAGTTTTTTTTTTTTACTTTCCATAAGGTAAACAATGCAACACTGTATTACAATTTCTAGCTTTGCTTTAATTTTAATTTCAACACAACAATAAATTATTTTTTTTTATTTTACATAAAATATTGAATGAAAAGTATTTTAAATATTTTGTTTAATAACAAAAAGTGTACTTACAACATACAATCTGTCCTTAATAAGGGGTGAGCTCCAAAGCCTTAAAAAGTTTAATACATATTTTAATTTCATCACCTTAAGGTCATTAGCCAATATGAAACGTACCTTAAGCAAAACATCAAAATCAGAGGCGTCCTCGAAGAAAACGAAAAAATTAGATGAATCATCACAACAATCGACAATAGAAAATTTATCTAAAAATTTCATAGAATCTCTTCAAGAGAATCGTTTGAAATGTGCCTCCAGCATTTTAGACTTTTCATTCAAAAAGAAACGGGTACGCATTTTAAGTTCCGAAATTGAAATTCGCAAAGATTGTAAAGGACCGGTGATTTATTGGATGTCGCGTGATATGCGCGTTCAAGATAATTGGGCTTTTTTGTATGCTCAGCGTTTGGCGCTGAAATTTGAGTTGCCTTTGGTAGTGGTTTTTTGTTTGGTACCCAAATTTCTTAATGCAACCATAAGACACTACAAATTTATGCTAAGAGGTTTGGAAGAAGTAGCCCAAGAGTGTGACGATTTAAATATTCATTTCGATTTACTAATGGGACTTGCAAAACAACGTGTGCCCGAGTATGTTAAAACTCATGAAGGAGCAGCTGTAGTATGTGATTTTGCACCTTTGCGTGTACCCATGCAATGGGTAGATGATGTTAAAGAAAAACTGCCTAAAGATGTTCCTTTTATACAGGTAGATGCCCACAATGTGGTACCTGTCTGGGTGGCATCTGACAAACAGGAGTATGGAGCTCGTACCATACGTAATAAAATTAATTCCAAACTGTCCGAATTTCTTACCGAATTCCCTCCCTTAATAAAACATAAAATTAGTTTTAAGAAAGCAACAGATTTATCCGGAGTAAATTGGAAGGCCGCATATGACTCATTAGAGTGCGATAAGTTGGTAGATGAAGTGCCCGATATTAAGCCAGGCTATAAGGCAGCCTGTAAACAATTGGAGGAATTTTGTACAAAACGTTTAAAATTCTTTAGCGAGAAACGTAATGATCCTACTATAAATGCGTTATCCGGCCTATCGCCTTGGTTTCATTTCGGACAAATTTCTGTACAACGTTGTGTCTTGGAAGTAAGAAAGTATAAATCGAAATACAAGGAATCCGTGGAAGCTTTTTGTGAAGAAGCCATCGTAAGACGTGAATTAGCTGACAATTTTTGTTATTATAACAAAAACTATGATAACCTCAATGGGTTGCACGATTGGGCCGCTAAAACTCTTAATGATCATCGTAAGGATAAACGTTCGCCATGCTATACGCTGGAGGAATTTGAACAGTCACGTACACATGATGATTTATGGAATTCCTCTCAGATACAATTGGTTAAAGAAGGCAAAATGCATGGTTTTTTGCGCATGTATTGGGCTAAAAAGATTTTGGAATGGACCGAATCTCCTGAGCAGGCCTTAGAATATGCCATTTTACTTAATGACAAGTATAGTTTAGATGGCCGAGATCCCAATGGTTACGTCGGTATGTATCACTAATTTATATTTTATTAAAAAGATTAAAAAACTAAAGCAATTTTTTTAAAAGGTTGCATGTGGTCCATTGGTGGCATTCATGATCAGGGGTGGGCAGAACGGGCCATTTTTGGCAAAATACGTTATATGAATTATCAGGGTTGCAAGCGCAAGTTTGATGTTAATGCATTTGTGGCCCGCTATGGAGGCAAAGTTTATGCGAAAAAATGACGAAGAAATGCTCGCAGTATTGCTTTTAAATATGTTTAGTTTTGTTTTTTCTTTTTCAGTATTTTTAAGTGAAATTGAATTACTATTAAGGGTTGGTTCCACAAAGTTTTTTGTTTTAAAAACAGTAAATAAATATGCATGTTTTTTACATTCCACTACCTTTTCTTACAAAGTGAAATTTTAAGAATAAGTAAAAATTTTATTTTTCTTTTAATGAAAAGCTATGCAATATTTTAAACGTCATGCTGTAAATCTAATCCTTTTCGGCAATTTTAGTTAAATGATCCTCAATTTCCTTTTCGCTTAGTATGGTAAATTCTGGCTTATCCTTAGACACAATACCGATTTCAATACCGTTTGGTTTGAAATCAACGGCCAAAACATTTGACAAGCAGGTAATGGCCAATTGTATGGTTTTCTCTTCATTTAAGTTGCTTTTGTATTTCTTTTCCAAATAGCTATTAGCCTCGATTTGCTTAACACCCACAGAAACGGCACGGAAACCGCAATAATAACCAGCTGGATCGGTTTTATAAACACATGGTCCATTCTCATCATCATAAGCTATTAAGGCCATGCCTTAAAAATGAAATAAGAAAGTGTTAAAAGAATTTTTCTAAAACTGAAAACTCAGACTTACTGCAACCCAAAGGACGCATTTCAGCATTTTGTGTATAGACTTGATTAATATCAGCTATGCGGCGGCACAAAACATCCACAGGCATATCATAGCCATATTTATAACGCCAATTGGCAGCTTCATAGCGAGCCTTTTGGACTTGAGAACGGCTGTCGGCTGTAAATGAAAACAAGTTTTATTATTAAATACAGAAAACTTTGTCTATACATCTCATGAACTTACCAATACGACCTGTCATACAACAGCCAATATATTTGGTTATCCTAAACAAGTGGGTTACAGTAGATGGATCAATAAGCTTTTCAGTTACCTTTTTCTGGGTGGCTACTACTGCACAATCGGCACCTTTAATCGCTACGGAGGTAATGCCTTCTTGATTAATGGATTTAAAAGCATATTCTGCAAACAAAAGAAAAAAAGTTTATATTTACAACCAAAAACCAAAACCTAAAATAGTCTAAGAGGACATAGAAATCAGTCTATGTGACCAGACGGTCTTGGTAAAACATGATTTTGCAAAATCGGTGTATGACATACCAACTTGATACAATCTACCCTCGGGTGAGAAAATGGTAATATGTCTATCAAAGCCAGCTGAACTACCGCGAGACATTTTTTAATATTTATTTGTTGGAATATTATCAGAGATTTTTAATACAAAATTGCAAAAATATTAAATTGCGGCTTTAAACAATTTCTACTAACAAAAATCCACCAGTCACGACTGTCAAAATGACACTGGAATATTACACAAATTAGTGATGCCAAGTTTGGTTACTGCAAAAGCAGAGCTGTTAACTAAAAACACCTTGCCAACTATGAAAACCAGTTCTGATTTTTTTGTTTACAACTTTTAAAGAAATCTTATCAATTTTTCAATTGGACATTGTACTAAGGCTTTGAATAACTTTTGGTGAAATTGAAGTTAATTGAGATTATTGTTGTAGTGTTTAAAATTATTTACAACGTTAAAGTATGAAAAATAACGGCAGTTTAAGAGGAAAAACTCTGTTCATTACTGGTGCTTCCAGAGGCATAGGTAAAGCTATAGCGTTAAAAGCAGCTCGAGATGGAGCCAATGTTGTTATAGCAGCCAAAACAGCAGATCCACATCCCAAATTGGCTGGAACCATATACACTGCTGCCGACGAGAGTAAGTTACATTTATTATACACACACTTGTTTTCGAATAGTTTTTAATGGTAATTGGTTTTCATTTTATTTGTTATTAGTCGAGAAAGCTGGTGGCAAAGCTTTGGCTTGTATAGTGGATGTGCGTAATGAAGATCAGGTGAAGGCAGCTGTTAAAGCAGCCGTGGAAAAATTTGGTGGAATTGATATATTGGTAAATAATGCTAGTGCCATTTCGTTGACTGGAACTTTGGATACGGAAATGAAACGTTATGATCTGATGCATAACATTAATACCCGTGGCACATTCCTAGTGTAAGTATTAGCTTTATAATTTATATCAAATGTTTTAATTACATTTCTTTTTAATACAAAAACAGTTCTAAGGAATGTCTGCCCTACTTGTTGAAGAGTAAACATGCCCATATTTTAAATATCTCCCCTCCCTTAAGTATGAAAGCTCATTGGTTTAGTAATCATGTTGCCTATACTATAGCCAAATATGGCATGTCTATGTGTGTTTTGGGCATGGCCGAAGAGTTCAAAGATCATAATGTTGCTGTAAATGCTTTATGGCCTCAAACAGCCATACACACAGCTGCTATTGAAATGTTAAATGGTCCTGAGAGTTCTAAATATGCCCGTAAACCAGATATTATGGCAGATGCTGCTTATGTTATACTATCTAAGGCTCCACCTCAAGCTCCCACTGGACAGTTCTACATTGACGAAGACGTTTTAGTTAGAGCTGGCATACGTAATTTAAAACAATACGCTTGCGATCCAGCCAATGCAGATAATTTACAGCAGGATTTCTTTTTGGATAATGATCTCGTTTCCAAATTGTAATCTTTAAAACGTACTGTTTTTTTTTTCTAAACTTTTTTAAAAATTGTTAATATAAGTGGCTGTTTCTGAATAAGTGTAATTAATAGTGGGTTTCGTAAATACGTAAATTTTTTTATGCTATTGTATAACATCTTTTTTCATGGAACCAAAAAACAAAAACAAAAAAAATCATTTACATTAAATAATGAGTTTTGTATTTACTTAAATGTTTGTGATGTTGAAATAACGACTTTCATCACAGACAGAAAATGACATACAATTAATAAATAAGAAAAAAATTCTCAAATCGTTCCATTTCTCTCAGTGTCTTTAAACATATGGCATTTGTTTACTTTTTTTCTTATTGCCTTTTCATAACAGTCAGTTTTCGTATCAGTACTTCTAATCATGCACCAGCTGTTTAGTTTTTATCAATTGTCGGTGGAGTAAATTCAAGGGTTTAGTATTTTAAGTGAAAAACTAGAATTGTTATAAAAAAGTATATATATATATATTAAAAGAAAACTATGGCAACATATTCCAATCCACATTGGTTATTATGCCATATTCGTAACTCCTTCATATCGACTGATGACACGGGCATGTGTGAAACTGTTATGGTCAGCGATGATTTGCCCAAACATTATTTGCGGAAATATCTGAACAATGGTATAACACGAAATCTTAACCAACAACAACAGCAGCAAAGGCGTTCAATGGCTGAAGGACAACAGCAACAACAAAATCCACAGCAACAGCGTAGAAATTATGATCGTCCTTTGCAAGAGGTCGATTTCATTTGTTACCCTGGTCTCGATCAAAGTGACGATGAGGATGTCGACTTGACAGCCCAATCATTTGATATACAAATGTATCCAGAAATGGGGGCACATCGTTTCCGTTCAAATACAGATCAAAAATTAGAGAAAATGGATATTGCCCGTCGTAGAGCTGCCAAAACAAAGTGTGTTAACTATGATGAAGAAATTGTATACCCAGAACATAATGAGCTGTTCGTACGCAAAGAAGTCACAACAAGAAATAATACGTCGGTCCAAAAAAACACGGTTAAGAGTAAGTTAGCCATACAATTGACTGAATATGTACAGAATAAATTTCAAGAATATGCAAAATATGATGGTACATCACAGCCCGGTGTTCAAACAAAACGTATTAATGTTTTTCTAAGTATGTTGCCAGAAAAAGAGAGAAATTATCCCATCAAAATTTGTGTTCTTTCGCATGCTAAAATTGCCGATGTAAGTAAAATACATTTACTTATCTGAATTTGAATATAATAATTTAATTTCATAGGTAATTGGTTTAGTATGCTATAAAGCAACAATCGAATTTCCCAATCTTCCTCTTAAGTCTATCGGACATTATGGTTTATATATGACTGAAGATAATGATGATTTAGCAGAATTTCCTCCGCTTGATCATCGGGAACCTTGTTCGAAATTTGGTTTCTCACACTTAACATTGGCTGAAATACGGCCCATGGCGGATGTTACACGCATAGACTTTGGGCATGGCGGCGCTCCTACTAAATCAATGACATCGGAAGAGGAAAAGTCTAGATTAGCTGCTATGGCTTTGCATTCCCTTAATTGTTCGGGTGTTGGTGCCGAAGGTTTTCATAGTCCTGAGGGCAAAGATGATGTAGACGGTAGTAATAATACATTTAGTGCTGAAGGATGTGTTGATGATTTAGAAGAACGTATTTTAAGTCAAGATGATATGTTAGAGGCTCCTGTATATCGTACTTATAACCTAAATATTATCGACAAGAAATTTTTTAAGACTGAAGTTTCGTTGGGCATATCTGGTGAACGCATTGAAATTGACCAACAGAAAAATGCCAAATTCTGGACAAAACAACGCGCTGTGACATATCCTATAGATGCTGTAGCCCATTGTGAAATAGTAGAAAAACGTACTATGAAAGCAGTTCTACGTATTTGGCTTAAAACTTCATCAGCTATTAATACCGCTACTCTAAGTGATAATAAAATTTCTCTATCCATACCTCTACACTCACCAACAAGTCCCGGTCATTATCCACATTTTTCATCGCCATTTAATTTTCTAAGTAGTAGTTCAAGCGGCACGACATCATCATCGTCTTCACAACAAATGCGATTTAAGCATTATGATTTCGAAACTACTATACCCATGGCAGAACAAATTTATAGAAAACTCAGTTGTATATTGGAAATGTGTTCATCGGATGTGCGTCGTGAGTTCCTGCAAGTGAAACAACGAAAATTGGAAAAAAATCATTCTAAAAAGCATCACAAATTGTAGTATCTAAATTTGTATGTAAAATGTTATAGATTTTTAGTCTACTCATATTCTGCTGGTCAATGTAGTATCAGAAATCTATTTCAAAACTATCGTCGCAAAGAGCATCAGAACCTATCTCGTGTGTATTGAATTAAATTAAACTTAAGCTATGTTCTTAAAATATTAATTTTATATATTTAAAACCATATTCAAAATACTATTTAGCATTGTAGGATTTCTAATTAGCATATACATTTTATTTACTATCTCGTTTAAGGTTTATCATACATACATACTACATAAATGTAAACTAAGTTTTATAGGCATACATATATATTATTTTTAAACGATAAGTTTTCCATTTGCAACCATAAGACTTTTTCTTACTCAACTGATTGGTAAATAAACAAGAACAATATAATTATAAAAGGCGTAATATATTTTTAAATAATTGTTTAGCTTATAGTGGAATTTTTTACAAAACTCAAATAAGGAAATTGAAATTCTTGCTTTTGTATATTGTACACAATTTTTGCGAACGTTTTCTTTGCATTTTATTCATGATAAGAGGCGAGAAAAAAATCAAAGATAGTGAGTTCTTATAAACTTGCACTGAATTTTCCATAAGATAATTAAAACTTTACAATCATACCTCTGCCTTTGTAGCTGATTTAATATTGAAGAGCTTTTTTGATGTCACTCGGTGTATTTAAACATCTGACATTTGTTTACATTTTTTTGCACATCTCTTTTTTATCTAAACACTCTGGCAGCCCTAAACAAAAACATTTTTATTTTTGCGTGAAGAGGTGTTTTATGTGGATTTAGTGCTTGGAAAATAAGACTGTGAGACCAGAGAATTTTTGAAAAATATAAAAGCATTCTTAATAAAACAATATAATAAACATAGAAATAAACATTAGAAATAAACAATAGAAAATATGTTAGAAAATGAAGCGGATCATTTAAAAGCACAATTAACGGTGGCACGTAATGAAATAAATAAATTAAGGTGAGTTTTGCGTCATTAGTTATGGCTGGCTATCTATCTATCCATAGTACACAGTAAAAATGAAAACCGATTTTAACTCATACCGGTGTCCTACACATTTTTTCATGTTCGCATACGCACAACTACTTTAGGCAGCAGGTACGTAATTTACAGCATAAACAACGTAAGGATATTGATGGCATTGCTCGCTTATTGAAAAACTATCGTTGTGAAGGTTGCCGTCAGTTAGAAAATAACCATAATCAAAATGATACAACAACAACTAACGATACCACCACTTCCTCTACGACCTTGACCATCAGAAAACCAGCAGACACAACAGATGTAATAAACGCAACAACAGCGGTGTCAGCGGCAACATCTACATTATGTTCAAGCGGGCAGAATCCACATAAAGTATGTATATAATAATAGTAATATAACAACACTAATAGATATACACACACTTACGCACACATACTCCGTGCCGCACCATTTTAAGTTTAAGGATGCGCGCACATTTATTTTTAGATTTACAGTCCTTGTACATAAAAATATAAAAATTTCTACGAAGTCATATCTTATCTAATGACATAACCTTTGGCTTCGTTTTCTTTTTTAACATTTTTTATTTCCAATTTCTTTAGAATACTTTTCCTGCCATTGGCATTATACGCACATGCTTTCCCGAAAAACGTGCTGTACCCCGTCAATCCAGTGTAGGCGGACGTTTGCGTGGAGTTATTGAATTGAAAGCTGATTTATTTACAAATCCCGAACATGCCCTGGAAGGTCTGGAAGAATATTCACACATGTGGGTGATTTATCATTTTCACAAGAATACGTCACATCCAAAAGCAAAGGTGGCACCACCCCGTTTGGGTGGTGAACGTGTAGGTGTCTTTGCAACACGTTCACCCCATCGTCCATGTCCCATTGGCTTGTCGTTAGTGGAGATTGAAAGAATTGAATCGGCTTGTATAAGTTTTTATGGCACTGATATGGTAGATGGCACGCCGGTCTTGGATATAAAGCCCTATATACCTTTCTATGATTCACCCATAACTATGGAAACAGGTAATGAATGGAAAAACAGCAATTTGTATTGCTTTTTATTTTATTATTATTTTTTAATTCCTAATAATACATGAAGCTTACTTACACAAGTTCTAAGTGATTTTAAATATGTTATCAACCCTTTATTACCTCTTAATTAGGCTGTGCATCATCTACCGGTCAATGTGAGCCATCCTCTGACTTCTACAACTTTCGCCAGGAACCGGATGGTGAAGAATCTGAAATGGAGTTGATTGGTGCTACATCTTTAGCACAAACTCCTGTCAACTTTACACCACATTCCACCCCACCACCACAAGCTGTAAAAGTACCGTCTTGGGTGCAAACACCCCACCGTTTAAAGGTGGTCTTCAATGAGCGAGCCGAATCACAGTTACAAAATTTAAATGTACAAAAACAATGCATAATTGACATATTGGAAGCAGATCCACGTTCAGTTTATTTACGTACAAAATACAATTCACAAATTTTCACATTTCAATTGAGTGAAGTTACAGTAACTTGTAAATTTGATGATAAACATGCATTAGTTACGGTATTGCAAATAAGAGCTACTGAACATTTGCAAGACGATAACAATGAAATACTTTCGCCACATTCGTGTGGTGAGGGCAATGAATAAGTAAAGAAATTGAAAGAGAAAAATCAAAAGAAATGTTCAATTTTAGAATGTGATGATGTTTGCGCTAAAGAAAATAGTTTTCAAATGATATTATATTTTAGAATGTTTTGCCGTTAAGTTATATGGTATATCTATCTACCTACATACACATATATAATATGCATTTATGTATAAAGAGAAAAAAGTGTAGTTTAAATTCCTTTATTTCTTTAAAAAAGTTTTTTTTTGTTGCAAGTGAAAAATAAAAACTTCTTGTTTTAAACAAAAATATGCTTATAAAATATACACATTAATAATAAATAAACTTAAAATAATATTAAAAAGAAGAAAATATTTTAGTCTTGTTTTTAAGTCCCTGTGAGCAGGGACTTCATAGTTTTAAGAATATGCTCACAGTATGATCTGCTTGTCGTACAAGGCGACTAAAAGATCTTAATGATAAATTATTTCAATAAATCTTAATTTGTATAATTTGTTATATTTTTTAGATTTTTTTGTTTAATAGTTTTAAAAATTAATTAGAAAATTAAAAAAATGTCTTGCTTTGAAACCCTAACTTGGGAGAAATTTAAAAAAGAATCTTTAGAATTTTTGGACATATCAAAACACTTAGATGATACCTGGAGCTGGGAAATAAAAGTAAGTTTTGTTTAGTTTTTACTTTTTTATTCCAAATCATAATAATAAGTTTTTATAACGTTTTAGAATGCCGATAATGAAGGTCAATCATTTCTAAAATACCATAAAAAGCTTAATGATCCTTGCAGTGAAGAGCTATTAGAGATTGAATATCATATTGTTTACTCCATATCGTATCAAGTGCCCATACTTTATTTTCGTGCTTACAAAAGTGGTGAGCTTAAAAGCATTTTATTAAGTTAAGATTTGTTTATATGTATTCAAAAACTATTTTCTAGATGGCAAGCTATTAACTTTAGAAGAGGTTTGGCATCTTTTTCAATTTGCTAAAGAGACCAAGTATACACGTGAGGAGTTGTTATCGATATTAACACAAATGGATCATCCCATTTTCTTTCGCCCATTTTTGTGTTTGCATCCCTGTCGTACTTCGGAAATTTTAGCAGCTATGCCAAAAAGTCGTAATCGAATTTTAACTTTTATTAGTGTAATGGGTCCTTATATACACTTAAACTTGGATAATCGTTATGGTTTACATTATAAAGACGATGAAGATAATTAATTTTTTTAATAAAATTATAACATATTTTTATGCGTAAATACATAACAGAAAACTAAATGACTTTTCTTTATGTGTGGCCCACATTGATTTCACAGGAACTCCGTAACTGTTGCTGTATTGATCGGATAGACAAATGTCTTTCGCCTAAACACCACTAACACTTTTATAAGAACGTTTAATACTTTACATACAGTAATATGTACTTTACAGGTGACTCGCAAGAGGATTTTGCCAAGCTTTACTTTTGCAATGCTTTGTTATAGCTATTTATTCGTTATACATACATATGTTTTAGTGAAACTTTTTTATAACGAAATTTGAATAAGTACGAAATTATTCGTTATAACTAAGATTTTTTATCCAAACTATTTTACTTCAAACTACCAATACAAAATTCTCTATACAAGAAGTAAATGAAAAATGAAACACTACGAGTATTGTGTTTTTGTGTTGTTACGTTAGATTTTAATAAAATATTCATTCCTATTCTGCGTTTCGATAATTTGGTATTCTGAGTTCTGATTCTTTGTATTCTGCATTGCGATTGTAGCTACTTCGTTTTTTACGTTGTTAAAGTTGTGACGGAGCAATTTTTCTTATTTGGCTAACATTTGTTTTCATTATATTATTTATTTTTATTAAATAAAAATGAAAGTATACAAAATGTAAGAAAATTTATATTAAAATATAAATTTACGCTTGACCATTTGCATGAAAAAGGCAAACAAAAATTGAGTGTTTTCTTGTTGAACCCCTTTGCCTATGCACTACATTTAGAATTTTTATTAAAATTTGCTCATTCTTCAGTTTCTATTTCATATGATCCTATGCTTTTATGCACATTATTGTCTTCTTTTTCTTTCGATTCAGTTTTTATTTTTAGAATAGGTACCAATTTTCGATTGAAACGTAACCTAATGCGGAGACTTAATCGAAAAGCAGAATAAAATTATAGTAATTTTTGTTTACGCAAGTTTTGAATGTATTTATCAATAATTAACGGGACTTTCCATTTTTGCTTACAATTTTATTTTTCTTTATTCTAACTTCGTCGTAGACTACGCTTAACACGATAAGGATGTATAACTTGGTGAATAAAATATATTTAGAGACTTATAACTCTGTAAATAGGTATGTATACACATACATATATACCATTTGTTTTAAATTTAAAAATTTTTTTTATGTCTTTTCTAATTAGCTTCGTACCTACCATTGATGCAAATATGGTATTTCACTACCAAATAAAACTCTTGAGTATGTTTGTTTCCCATTGAATTTATAGATTTCCTTAACTTTATTAGTTTTAATTTATTTTTACACATATTTTTTGTTTCTATTATTAGTAGATATTTTTATGTCAATATGTATATATACAATATTTTTTTAATTTCACTACAAAGTGCATATTTATTTGCAAATAAATATTTATGTATTATACACTTGTTTTTAGTTTTTATATGTATAATCATTTTATGGTATTTTATTTTTGTTTCATTAAATAACTTAAGATATGGCTAAATTTGTCTAATTTTTTAGTATTTAATAAGGATTTTGTTTTTGAATATTTCTAGTTTTTTACTACTTTTCTAGTTAATTTCCTTGTTTTTTTTTTTTTTTTTTTTTTTTTTTTTTTTTTTTTTTGTTAGCAGAGATAATACATATTCTAATGATTTTGCTTTAATTTGATACTAAATTGATTAAATATGTATGTTGAAATTTTATGTTTGTTTTTACTTATATTTTTAATTATAATTAGTGTTAACTCCTACTGTGGTTTTTACTACCTCACAATCGTGTGGATATATACACAATCATGAAATATTTTTATTTTACAATTTGTTTATAATTTATTTGATTTTTTTTTTTTTATTTAAAGAAAATAAAATGTTAAATACTATAAATTAATTGTATATATATGTTGAAATACACTAGAACAAATACTTATGTATGTATATATATAAATACTTTTGATGTAGATTGTATGCATGAACTATAATCGTGTTTGGCATGGGTGTTGTCATATATCGACAATAATAATAAGAAAGAAATACCTACGACAAGGACTAATCAAAACAACATAAAAAAGCCTCTGCAGCAGTGGATTTTAAAAATATTAAAAAATCTAATGCAGTTTATTTGATGTTTCGTATTTATAATTGAAATTCTATTTAGAAACAATATGCTAAAATTAAAGACAAATATTTTATGTATAAATTATTGTAGCTAGTGAGTGTATTTAATTAAAACTATGTATTTACTTTTTTATATTTTCTTTTTTTTTCTAAATATTTATTTAAAAACTGTATATACAATAAATATTTTTAAAAATGTTTCTATATTTTATTAAATTATTTAAAGCTGCACCATTTCTTTGTTTTGTGATATATGTAAATATTTTTTATTTCTATATCATTTATACAATTTGTTGTTATACGAGTATATACATACTTTTATATGTATAAGTAGATACAATACTTATTTGAAATATTTATACATATATAATTTTATAATATTTTCATTTTTTAGGCTGTCATTAATATTTTCTAACAAATTATATTGAATTTTAATTACTACTTAGTAAAACCTCTATTGCCCAAAAGCAGTCAAATCGACTACTTTGTGTAAGAATAAATAAGGCATTAAGGAATATATCAAAAATTAATTATTAATATTTTTTATATTATTTTAAGTCACATAAATACAACTTTTATTAAATGCATTTATATCGTGTATAAAAGGTTTCAAAATCCTAAAAAATTTAAACATAAAAGATTTATAAAACTTAATTTGTATGAAATTTTGTTTTATGAATAGGGCGGTATAAATATGTATATATTTTTTTCAAACGGAAATTAAAAAGCACTCAAGATGACTTTTTTTGGGCAATCATATAGTATTAAATAAAGCAAATATTTAAGAGAAAAATTATTTGATTTTAGCAACTCTTTTTTAACAAGAAGTATAAATTCTTTCTTTCACTCCACACCACCATCAAAATATTTGGCTACTTTTTCATTCCTTGATTTTCGGCATCTGTCAATAATTAGCCTTGTTTGTTTAAAAATTAGTAGAAAGTAGAGCAGTAGTGTTTCGATAAATTTTTTACAGATGTATCGTACGGTTTAAAAATTCTTCAATCGATTCCGAACAAATGTTCTTTGCAGAAAAAGAGTGATTAACGGAATTTAGACCATTTAGTTCATTAGAACACATCCCACGTTATCGTGTTTGGCGTAGTTTTTGTTGTGTATTAACATTTTTTGTAATAAATAAAAAAAAAAATGTTGCTTGTCTTTAATCTAAAATGAAAAAATCAAAATACGACAAGGAACTTTGTAGTGTAAATAGACTATTGGGTATACAAGTTAATAATGTCGATTTTTTGCTTGAGAACTGTCAAAAGAACTGCTCCGGTTTTGAGATAAAGAATGAATCAAGCCAATTTCTGATACCCTGTTCTGAATTGAAGCGTATTCGAGTAAGGGCGTTCTGCCTCGATCGAAACAAATGGTAGTCAAAATGGGTAGGGTCTGGGCTATAAGGCGGCTGAGCCAAAACTTTCCATCTACTGTTTTCCAAATAGTTTTTGACCGGTCTTGCAACATGTGGCGTTATGATGGAAGATTATGGGGTCGTGTCTGGTCGTTTCTCTCTTCAAATGAAACAATTGTGTTCGGTATAGGTCCTCTGTGATCGTCTGACCCGATTTCAACAGCTCATAATACAAAACGCCCTTCTGATCCCACCAAATACTGAGCATTACCTTGGCGTCATGGATATTCAGCTTCGGCGTTAATTTGGCTGGCTGGCCGGGCTTTACATATGACTTTTTGCGCTTGGGGTTATCGTAATGTATCCATTTTTCATCACCAGTAAAAATACGATGCAAAAACGACTTCTTTTTGCAGCGTTCAAGCATCATTTCTGACATGCAAAATTGCCTTTCAACGTCTCTCGGCTTCAATTCATAAGGGACCCAATTTCCTTGCTTTTGATTGAATCCTAATGATTTTAAACATAGGGAAATAGCTTGTTATGTGACTCCTAATGATAATGCAAGTTCTTCTTGTGTTTGACAACAATCTCCGTCAAGTAATGCTTCCAATTCCTCATCTTTAAAGTTTTTCGGCTGACCAGGCCTCTCCTTGTCTTCTGTATTGAAATCAGTTTTTTGAGTCGGTGCATGTAGACCGTAAGCTTCTACCAACAATCCATAACGTTCGGCAGCTGTTTTCTTCAACTGAAATAAGGTTATCAGACTTAGCCACAAATTATCTTTTTTTCACAGAACGATCTATATCACAACGATCTATATGATCTTTTGTGTACCGTTCTAAGTTCATCTCATTGTACATGAGGGGACACTAAGTCGAAGAAATTGACATTAAGATCGATTTCAGACAAGACTACTCTCTATCGCTAATTTTATTTAATTTGACCAATAAAGATAGGATGACACATATTACATCCGAACGATGTTGTATTTTATGGGGTCTAAATGGGGTCGCTTAGAGAACGTAAATTATATAGAGGATATATGTTTCTTGGCATATAACATGCTGGTAAGCGAAGTTGCTAAATATCTTAAAGTAAACATCCTCAAAACCAAGTCCATACAGATGAATTCAACAAACTCCCAACCTCCCACTATCTGCCAACAAAACCTTGACGAAGTTGAGCCATCCTGCTACCTCGGCAGTAAATTTAAAAAATCAGGTGGTTTCCACGAAGATGTCATGAGCCGAATAGGGTATTCGGCCAACTGGACACTATGGAAAACTCCATTCGCACTAAATGCAACAGCCCTATGAAATTTGTGCTGTTATGTGGTTGCGAGATTTGGAGTATCCCTAGCTGAGATTTGCAGGCATAACAAGTATGTGAAACAGATCGTGGAATGAGCTGAAGATCGTTGTTCTCTGTTCATCCAATTCAACAGTATCTAGACCCAGTAGCTACCTCTATCTGTTAGATCCGTAGGGACCTATTTGTATTTGCTCTGCAGTTGAACAGGTAGTGCATGTCGTGTGGCCTTAACTAACATGCAGGACACAGGTTGAGAATGGTGTCGTTGATTCTAGACCAATATGAGTTCAGTCGAGAATACCATCCTGACCTAAGTTGAGCCAATACCAGTCTGGTCTGACGTAGTAGCATTTGTTCCTCGTCTGAAATGAGTGGCGGACGTCCTCCTACGAATGTCGTTTCCACCGAATCCCTGTAAATATGAAATTGTATGAGATGAGGTCTGAACTAGAGTTCAGGTGTTGTTGGGTGCCAAGTTTGTAAAAGCTAAAGTCTGCCTGACATGTATCGGTGGATGGTGGTTCGGGTGCCCCTTCGATGGCATACCAGGAGAAACTTCTTCGATAATAATATCTTAAGAGCTCTGACCGCGACATCTGAATATAGCCATGTCCTAAGGGCAATATTTTGGCAGGTCTATAGCTTCTTGCATTTTGCCTCGCTGACTCTTGGTGAACTACTACTGAACGTTCAATTGTTTTGTAAGTAGTCAACAAGGTTTCTTTGTCCATACACCAAGTACTGTCGACTGCAGACTTGAGGATCTTGTTCCACTTCACACCTTGTGACAGATTGCAGTGACGTGCGCAGAGGCAACGAAGAGGCTATCCAATGTAACATCTAAGATCTTTGGGTGCTTAAAGGTCGGTATTTGTGTGACTTCGACAGTTACATCAATTGTTTGGTCCAAGTTGTGAAGAGAGCGGCCGGAGATTATTAAGGGGAGATTTTTAGATTTCTCGTTAGGAAGTAGTCTGCTAGATCCTCTAGATAGCTGTTTAATAATATAACACAGTATCAGCATAATAAACTATTTGGACGGCTGAAGATAGTGCAATACGTCGACTTTAATAAGAACCGAATAGAGCAATTTGTTGAGGCTCTTACATAGTTGTTGTATTCGCTGTCGTATTTCGACTTTTTTGTACTAGATTAAAGGAAAATTTGGATTGTTTTTTTTTATAATTTAGAACAAAAATGTCGAAAAACGACTATGACTTGTCATCCATAATAAGGATGAATATTTCAAATCGAGATTTCGAAAAAAGTCGACTGTACTATTTGTTGAGAAAAAAAGGCTCTTTTGGAGTTACTACAGCAACTTTATCCTTTAAACTGAAATTGCAGAGCACTCACATAGTAATATTCTGCCTTTATTTTGGTATTTTCGCCATTTGGAGCACTTGCTTTTACTTAAGAGTTGCAATTTGTTAGGAGATGGTTTAAATAGTGAGGAGGTTAGATCGTAATAGCATCTGTTAATCTTATTATAATCACCGCTCTCATCTTTGGTGCGTTGTTGTAAGTTTTCGATATTTTTGTAAAAGATTAAAGACAAATTTTGCTTTAATATAAGTAGAACAATAATGTCGAATCGTATTAACTAGAAGACGTACATTGATTCGAATAAACTGCTTAATTTAGTACATATTTAAAACGAGAAGTATAGAAAAATGGCAGATAAGGTTGGCTTTTTGAATTGTAAGAGCGTAAAATGGCCTCTCATCTTACAATAATCATAATTATCGAAAAACCATAACTAATATCTATATCACGCCAATATAAAATACTTTGTGGTGTAGAGTATCGTATATATTCGGTTTTGAACAAAACTGTTATACTAAAGTCAAGTAAGTCTTATTACTGTAGTCCGAATATTTGTATTAATAAGCTTGTATGTGAAAATATATTATTCGTTTGATTATTTTTTTAATTTTTTGTACATAAATTAGTTTCAAGCACTTCTTAAATAATTACTAATATAATATTTCATTATAGTAATGATTTTCAAGCAAAATAAAGTTGCATTTGTTTCTTTTTGCTAATTTTTATTGTATATATTAATTGTATTTATAATTAAAATATTGTTGTATATGCATGTTTTTATTTTTATTTATTTATTTAAAATATATAGTATTTTGTTAATAAATATATTTTTTTGTTAATATGTTAACTTTAGCTTTGTCTTAAGTTTCCCATTAATTTTTTGTTTTATTTTTATTTTGTGTAAAAATTTGTTATAAAAAAAGAGAAAAAAGTATTTCAAATAAAAACTCTTTAGTTTTAAATTTTATTTGGTCTCATTTGAGTTACAATTTGTTTATTTTTCAATTTTTTTTCTTTTTACATAAATTTATTTTTGTCTATAGGATTTTTCCTAGTCTTATTATACAAAAAGATTTTTAATAAAAGCTTATAACGGGTGATTTTTTAATCAGTTGGGTTTGAAAATTGAAAAACACTTATTTGTGGCGATAAATGAATGCTTGGCATTTACTTTTTTAAAATTATTTCATGTAAATATTGTCCACGTCTACGCCGTAGGTGATTCATTCGTGGTCTCCAATTTTGGCATACTTTTTTTTAGCTTTTTGGCCAGTATCTCACCAATGGTGGCTGGAACTGTGGTTAGCTTACACGAGAGACTTCATAATTCTCTACAGAAATTAATCTGGTGTAGCCAAGCCGCATGAGCTTGGCGGCCAATAGACTGCTTTAAAACGTGAGATTTATTGCTCACTAAGTTCGCCTCTCAATAGGTTCATGGTACCGCGTACCGAGTGGCATGTGGCACTGTCCTTTTGAAACCCCACGTCAAACGAGTCCAATTATTCCAGTTTGGGCAGAAGCAAGGCGGTAACCATCGCACGATACTTTGATCCATTGACTTTAACTTTGCGTTTGTCAACGTTCTTAAAAAAGTACTGTCCAATGATGTGCCCGGTTCACAAACCGTACCAGTTTGCATTGACAGTTCTTGAACTGCCTCTGGCGACTCTTCACACCAAATTCGGCGATTATGTTTGTTGATGCACCCATCGAGTCAAAATTGAGCCTCATCGCTGAAGACAGTCTTTTGATACGAAATACATTTCCCACACAGCACGAATTTTGATAATAAAATTCAATGATTTGCAAGCATTGTTCTTTTGTTAGTCTATTCATGGTGAACTGGCAAATCTTCCCGGTGGCGTATTTGAATCATTGTCAGAAAGTCAGTGTCAAGTGGAATTTTATATGAAATCATCATAAATGAAGAATTTCATTGATGAATCCTCGTGACTAAGACAAAAATAAAGAGAGTTATGAATGACAATTTTATGGTAATGTCACCATACTAAAGAAAGCTGAAATTTAACGATATTGTCTGTTATAAGTCGATTACATGCTGAAATTAATCGACATTGTCTGTTATGCGTCAACCATATACTGAACGATGTTGGATTTTGTCTGCTACAGCTCCTCGTTATCGAATAAAGCACTAATGATAATTGAAGATATTATTCTGTTAGGACTCACTGAAACACAAACAAATCAACTCCAGTCGTCTATGAAAATTTGGACAATTACTTTAAAAAGACATGTATGACACCAAAGAAAATTCATCGTCAGTCATCGATGATTTACCTTTGCCAGCGTTTGCAATAATGCCTCACTATGACTTTCGCCATTGGATTAGTGAGCAGTTTTAGCATTTCGAGATATCACGAATCTTTTTTTACACTGAATATATTTACGGTGACAAATTTTTTAAATTCTAATAATATGTATAGGGCGTTTTTTTTTTAGCTGCATGAGAACTTTCGTTATCGATGACTATGGTTTGACAGCTAAGAATATCAAACTGTGTTGAAATCTCTGTTCAGTAAAATTTTGCAAGTTATTATGAATCCTTTTCTGTCGTCTATGAAAATTTGAATAAAGACACCAAAGAAAATTCATCGTCAGTCATCGATGATTTACCTTTGTCAGCGTTTGTCATAATGCCTCACTATGACTTTCTCCATTGGATTACTGAGTATTTTTACCATTTCGACATATCACTAATCTTTTTTTACACTGAATATATTTACGGTGACAAATTTTTAAATTCTAATAATTTGTATAGGGTGTTTTTTTAGCTGCATGAGAACTTTCGTTATCGATGACTATGGTTTGACAGCTAAGAATATCAAACTGTGTTGAAGTCTCTGTTCAGTAAAATTTTGCAAGTTATTATGAATCGTTTAAGGCCAGAACAATGCTTCCAAATTCTGGGAATTAAGTTTGGAAAATTAAATCTGTTCGTGAAGTTCACATAGCAATTCTTCCTTTTTAAGGTCAACATAATCGAGCTCATATTGAGCAAACAATTCGTACAGTTATTGATCATTTTTGCACTAATTTTACTCTTCTCGATTCAAAGCCATCAACAAGGCAAAGAAATGTGCGTACCAAAGAGAATATTGCTGCTGTAGAGCGAAGTCTTGTATTAGATTATAATAAAAAAAAAAACATTAAAAAAACATTCCATATATTGAAAATATGAAAATAATTTATATGTATATTTTTTCAATAAATAAAAAATAGCTTAACTTTTCCATTTAAAGAAAATTATGTTCACATTACTTCTTGCCAAATTGGTGCTATTAATCTGCAAATTATATTTTTATAAACGAAAGCTATAAGAAAGTTTTATCAGTGAAGCAGAAATAGTACGTACGCACGATTGATATTTTATTAGTGAAGCAGAAATATCACTCATACGTACGTACTTACGTAGTAATGTGATTCCACTTTTGCAAAAAAACAAAAATATATATACATATATACTTATAAAAGGTGTTTTAATTGCAGAATTTCGAGTTTTTTAGTGTATTCAAAAATATAAACCGTTTTTGAGTTACGCGAACATACGTATGTTGTGCAACCTTCTCCATAATAACAGTATATCTCGAAAACAAGAGCTAACCTAAAAAAACGGTTAGGACCACTGGAGCAACGTGCTCAAACTAGATTTAGCCACCGGGTGCTCAGCTTGTCGGTTTTTCAACTATTCTTTAAATTTAAAAACACAACAGTTATACTTTAATTTTTTTTTATCTAAAAAGTATCTTAATTAAAAATATCAACGATGCTTTTCTAATAATAATAATTTAAAAAATCAATAAATAAGTTTCGTGCTAGGCCTTATAAATGCAATATAAAGTAAATATTATTAATAAAAATTGGCTATAAATTTATCAACTATATAGGCTAAAAAATTACTAAATTAAAAGACTAGAAGACATTTAATAATAAAAAACAACAAATAATTTTTCCATAAATTTTCTAATTTTGAAATAGTTTTGCATAAATAATTACTAAATATTTTTGTTAATATACAATAATAAAATTTATCTATGCAAGTATGCAGATAATTAAAATTTGATTTACTCTTTTGCTAATTATCCTAAATTAATTAAATTTTTTTCTTTATAATTATTTTTAATTTTTTTTATAATCTTGTATATTTAAATATATATTTTCATTTTATATATATTTTCCCCTAATGTTGTAGTATTAGTTGTTGTTGTTTTTGTAATAAAGCTATTAAGTGTTTTGGACGGTGGTTTCTGTAAAATGTGTTAGAGTTGTTGTTGTAGTTGTATTTGTTGTGGTAAAATGTGGTTCTCGCCTCATAATGGAACTTGTTGAAACGCTGCGCCTAAATCAGCTACACAGCATATTAAAGAAGCCTTTACCCTTTTCAGAGCGTGGAGCCATAAGCATGGGCACTTGATTCTTATGTGTGACTTTAATCTGTAATAAAAGTTTAAGTTTTAAATTCAATCATAATTAACAGATTTACTTAGTTCTTAGTTAAAAAAATTATAGTTGGGCTTCGAATTAACAGCACAGTAACTGTCAATTAAAACATGCGTATTTTTAATGCATGCGTGATATCCATTCTTTTATCAATACGGTAAGGATTTAAAATATTTATATATAAACAAAAGCCTGAGCAGAATATTCTGGTCCAATAACATAAGCAACAAAGACCTCCCAAATTTGACCAACGAAGAGTGAAAATGCATAAAGCATATCTTAAGAAAACCAAATGAAAGCGTAACCAAGATGACATTGGAATGAAACCCACAACGAAGTAGACAAAGGAGAAGGCTCAAAAAGACTTGGCGTACAACTGTAAGAAAGAACTTGGCCTATAATTGACACAGCCAAACTATTACCCAACAACTAATTAAGTTGGAAATATCTTGTTGAGCCTTATGTGTTCAGAGGTTTAAATAAAAAAAACCTTTAATGCAACAGTTAGACTTTTGGTGAATCTTACACCTTGAGCTTGGTCCATTAGGGTATAAGATAATACTTAACTTCAGACAGTCAGCTTCCCTTATGGTTTGGAAAGATCCCCTAAAGTGTGATAAGGTACTTAATTGTGGTACCACGAATATTGGAAGTACCATGACTTCAGTTTCTAATTGACTTCGGTAAGCAGCTTTTAAAAGTACATATGGTGGTTGTGGTTTGGACTTAAATCATAAAGGGTCCGCCAAATAAATTTTTTTTTTGAAGACAGGGCGCAAGCATCGAGTGTAGCTTCGGCTGTGTGGCACGTAGCGCCGTTCTGTTGAAACCAAATGTTGCTAATATCCTCCTCTTAAATTTTTGTGAACAAAAATCGTTCAACATGGCCCGATAACAATCGCCATTGACTGTAACGGCCACTTCTTACTCATTTTCGAAGAAAAATGGCCAATTAAGCCTCTGGACCAAAATCCGCACCAAACAGTGTCTCGTCTTGGGTGTATCGAGTTTTCAATGTATGCGTGCGGGTTTTCTGTGCCCCAAATGCGACAATTTTGCTTGTTTACATACCCGCCAAGATCAAAATGAGCTTCAACTGGAAAGATGATTTTTTTTTTTTTTGGCAAAATCTTCTGTAAGTCTATCGCAGGCGCACTTAGCGAAGCGAAAAAAGCGTATACACAACCATATTCGTTCAGCGGAAGGATAAAATTAATTAACTGTCAAATCAGACTTGAACTAGTGTTACCATTCACGAAATAAGCACTACTTGAAAAACGAAACGTTAGATGGCGGACCCGTTAGTTAAAAACTATTTAAGATTCAATGAAAATTTGTATAGCGATTAATGCTCTCTACGCTGCAGCAGAGGCTTAAATTGTTTTCAACTCCTATACAAAGACAGGAACTGCACCTAGAAAACGTAAATCTAAAAATCAACTCGAATGCCTCTTATTTTATAGGCTTCAGGGACACTTAGAGACATATTCTATTATGTCATGAAAACCAAAGTTATGATTGATATGATTTTTAGGACCGCAGATATCGTTAATATTAAAAGCTCTCAGCGTAGAGCAATGCTAACTGGCTTTATAAGACCAGATTTCTACGACATCAAAATATCTGGATGAAGTTTAACAAGACCGCATAAAGTACACGAAATTCAATGCTAAAAGTTGTAAAAAAAAAAATTTGCAACTTAATGCATGGGTTGATCAATTGATTTCCGAGCCAAGTAATAGAAATGACGTTGGCCACAATGGATCGTCATCTCTCTATACCCGAAACCATTTGGAACTCATAATAAAACCACTAAGCTTTCCAATCTCCGTACTCGACAGCTTCATAACGCTGGGAATGTGCACAGTAGGTGAAGAATTGTTTCTTTCTCCTCCTGATCCCTGCAGCTTCTGATCCAGTCTAAACCGCAAAAGTTCTTATTATACAATGCCCAGTAATGACACCGACAACCACGCTGAGTGTGCTTCTTTGGAGATTGAACAGAACTTTTGTGTGCTTGAGATACAGCTATGGCTTGATTTGCTGCGCCATCTTACCTGTCTCCGAAGCTGACCATGCGGCATTGACGGAGTCTATTAAATCATTGTGAATCATAAGCTTGCAAGTTCCTAATGGGATGCCCAATGTGGAAAATTCGCTTGTAAGTTCGATAGAGGTGCCATGCGTACCCATTTCATCAGCCCTACAGTCCTTCGGAATATCACTGTGACCCAATACCCATATAATATAAATATCATACTGCTCAGCCATCTCGTTAAAAAATCTGCGGCAATCTTAAGGGTAGTCCAACCAAAACGCATAATGTTAATTGTAAATAAAACAACAAGTTTTCAGAGAATTATCTTAATAATTTTTATTATGACAGAAGGATTTATCAAAATTACGTGTGAAACAAAATATTGGATAAATGCTCACCACGGCTTCGGTGGAATACCTCTAGCTGCCGGTCCATATTTTCAATGACTATCAGACATAATTGAGGTTCAATATCTTTAAAGTGCCGAATTATCTTATCCTTTAGCTCTTGAATTGTTCTTGGCTTATCGACGTATACTTTTTCTTTTAAATATTCCCAAAGAAAGAAGTCTAACGGTGTCAAATCATATGATCGTGTCGGCCAATAAACATCGCCACGACATGAGATAACATGGCCATTGAATATCTCGCGCAAAAGAACCATTGTTATATTGGCTGTGTGGAAAGTGGCACCATCTTGTTGGAACCACATATCATCCAGGTACATATCCCCAAATTCTGGTCACAAAAAGTCCGTTATCATCTCGCGATAGTGGACACCATTCACTGTAATTGCTTGGGCGACCACATATTCGAAAAAGTACGGCCCGATGACGCCCAGCCAGCCAAATACGGCAATTTTACTTGTTAACGAATTAAGTGTAGGAAATGCATTTTGATTTTAATGCCTATTTTTGTAAAAGGCATCAACAATCTTAACGCGCTGCTCAATTGCGATCCTCCCCATAGTTGAATTTGTGAAACACCGAAACAAAGAAATGTTAAATTAAGTTGGGCAAAAAACTTGTCGTTAAGGTGTGACTCACAATTAGCATCGTGATTTAAGGTTGAACCACCCTTTATAACAGTTCTTGAGGTCCACAATGTAATTTGATACCACTTGCTTATTTTGTTTGGTGCTACACCAATTCCATATGGTTCGCAAAAAAGCCAGTCACTTTGAACAAACTTAAAACCCAAATTTTTAAATAATTGCACTGCCAACACAATATAGACACACACATACATACATAATTCCCGCGACATCTCAAGTGGGGCAAGGCAGACTTCTCTCCATCAATGAGCTGCACCCGATTCAATTTTTGACTAATTGAAAGTGACCTATAATTTAACTCCGGTTCCGAACGGCATATGCATTAGTTAGAGAAGTTTTTCATAGTGTAAATATTCATAACCAGTCGCTAGCAGTGCTACGAGGTGATACCGCTGTTGAAAATTTACTGATGGTCTGGTCTGGTATTGAACGGAGGACCTGTTGGTTGGTAGGCAGGTGTCTTACCTACCATACCAGCAGCGGCAACACAATCTAGCCAATATATACATTTGCAATACACCCTGAATTAGAGCTGCAAAACAATCGATAGTACTATCGATAGTATCGATAGCTTTGTTTTTGGCTGACCATCGATAGTTTTTTTTAACTATCGATACTATCGTCAAATTCTAAGAATAAATACGGAGACCACAAAATGTAGTCAAAAACACATTTTTAAAAATTAGTTCGACGCAGGTTGTTACACGTCTGTAACCTCTTATAGTTACATAAGGACACAGTTTAACAGTTTCTTAATTTCTATCGTATTTATTAAGCTCAAAGTATGAATTGTAATTAAAATATGTTCGGACATACGATTTTGCTGCTTCCGTTGTTACCGCTTCCGTTCTTACCCATAAGTCTAGGTTCCTTGAGTTTTTTCTTATTGTGCGACTTGAAACAGGAGAATAAATTCATTTTTGAGGCTTTTTGATAACTTGAAATGATTAATTTTTGAAGTACGAATTAAAAGTTTATCAAAACTGACAGTTGTTCTACGCTTTGTTTTCATAGTCTCTGTAGTTTTCTTTCACTATATCTTAATAATTACTTCAGTTTTGGAGCACTTCATGGTCTGAACAATTTTCGCTATATACAAGGACTACTCTTCCATCAAAATCTCCAATACATCAAATTTTATGACATACTGGACAAAAATAAAGTGTCTCTATAATTTGCTTCGACACTGTATATTTATTATTATTCTTTCCCTTTCACTTAAATTCTAATATTGTTGCCACAAGTACCACTCAAAAGAATCCGATAGTATCGATAGTTTTTTTTTTTTGCAAAGTATCGAAACTATCGAGTGGGCCGAGTATCGATAGTTTTGCAGCTCTACCCTGAATACTTTCTCTCTTTTTCTATCATTCTTTTAAAGATACCCTATATTTTTTGTAATAAAATTCACCTACCGTACAGGGCTGCTGCATCCACGGTTCACCATCGATTTGCATGGGAAATGTTTTACGCGTTTTTATAATCACTTCGCTGCACTGGGCTAAACGTCGCCCAGAAGCCCTTAGACCAGTACGTACTTGACCCATATGCAGGCAATTTTCGAGGCCAATAACTTCAATTAAACGATCACCAAAATCTAAAATGGAAATTATTATTTCAAATAAAAAAATTTATAAAAATCAATTTAATTTGGATAACTTACCTTGTGTGGCTACCGACAGATCCACTGAATTAAAACTGGTGGCCGATAATTCCTTATCGGAGGATTTTAATTTCTTACCCTTACGAAAGGGTCCAGCACTTTTGCGTATACGTTTCTGGGATAAATGTTCACCCCATAAATTTGAACCGCCATGTGTATAGGGAATGTTCAGTAAAGCTACACCCTGTAATTGTGGTCCATTAGCTAAATCCAACGATACACCATCACACTAATCGACAAAAGAGTAAAATAAAGCACAATTTAGAGTAAATCTGTTGAATAATTTATTTACGAAATGCATGATTTATTAGGAATAAATGTGTGTGTGTTGTTGTTGTTAATATTGTTCTATGATTATGCAAAATCATGAATATGAAACATAAAGCTTACATACATATAAAAATTTGTTGTGACTTGTACGAAATTTATTCATTAAGTACATTTTCGATAATACACGCAAGCACGATATTCGTGATGACATACATACATACATATGTATGTACATACCTACATGAACATTAAAACGTACATGTTACATACGAATATGCATGTATAGACTATAATTCAATTTAAAATTAAACATAAACGATGCTAAAGGCAACAATATATACTGTAATGCAAAAATTTATTTACAGTTGTTGGCAAATAATTAGAAATAAAAAATAATAGAAACAAGGACAGCTGAATAATTTAATGACTTTTATATTTTCAACGCACTAAGCTTTGGCACAGCCAAGAACGCCTCTGGGCTGAGACAAGCAAAGAAGTTTGTTTTACTATCTCCTGGTATATCCCAGTAGTGACTTGTGCTAAGTAAGAATGGACTTAGAGTACTAAGGTTTTATTAACCGAGCATTGTTGTCCGAATCATTAGATGGCCTGCTTACATATGTATATGCTCAATGTAGTGTAGGAAACATAACACTAACATATCGTACCTGAACCGATAAAAAAGCTTAACCAACATAATTTTCGATTCTTGTTTTTTTTAATAAATGAATTCATTAACAACATCTGCATCATCTCTTAAAATGACATTGTCATACAAAGTACCGTTACAAATTTGTATCAAACACAATTTTAGCTTAAGTTAACACTGTTTGCTTGCTTACAGTTTGGAGGATAGCAGCTTGTTGGTTAAGCTAAAATTCTCTTTAAAAATTTAGTGAACAGTAAACAAATTATATGTATATTTTATAAAGGGTGCTCAAAAGTACATCGTAAAGTAATTCATCAAATAAGCTCGAGAGAAATCAATCTTTGTGACATGCTTCTTTATTAATCGGTGTACAACGTATTAGTTCATTAGTTCGAGCCCATTGGACATATAAAAGTATTACACAGTGCGCTGGGCCTAGAAAAACAACTTGTAAAAAGGACTCCTTTATTTAAAGAGCCTTAGTTGCAGGCCGCTTTAAGTCCTCAACTCCAATTCAAGGAGAGTTTTCAACAAAATTTGATATGGACATTTCCTCGCGAACAATTAGAAGAAGGAAACATGAAAAAAATTGCTTGGATGCATTGTACAACATGAGATACAAGTATCAAAAAGTTGCGAAGATTATTTTTTTTGAGCATACAGTAAAGCAACCGCTTTGATAGAAAGTGTTATATATGGCGTTCTTCAAGTATGGAACACAACCCCAGGTTCACGTCCATTGAAGTAAAGCATGGTGCCGGAAATGTAATGTAATGGTTTGGGTCACATTTTCAGGGTAAGGTGTTGGTCCTATAATCAAAATAGATACGCACATGGATCAGAAGGAAACTCTTTTGAAAACAATTATTCTATTTGTAGTGGAAAATATGCCATTTTATGCATAATAATTATCCAAAACACATTTCACTTGCAGTCGAGTGTTGCTTAGAGCAAACTAGAATCGAGATCACCAGATCTTAATCCTGTAGTGAACGCATTGAATGATGTAGAGCAACACATTATTGTTGTTAAACCTAAGAATTTTAGTGACTTATGGACAAAAATTAGAAAGAAATGCTAAGCAATATCAAAGGAACTTTACGTGGGATTTATAGACAGTATGCCAAGGAGATGTGAAGATGTTACGTATTTCTTGGCCCGAGAGTGATGCATTAAGACATAGAAACGATTAAAACAATGAATATGTACAAAAAATTATTGATTCCAAAAACTACACATAGATAATGTGTTTTTAGCTTAACTGACACAAATATCATAAGTAGGTTTATAAGAATGACAGCAAAAAAAGCTTAAGTGACAAGAATTACCGTTATTATACTAAAATGTGCGCAATATTAACTGTATTATGTATATCGGGAAAAATGGCACACACATACTAAATTTCATGGTAATGACTGAAGAAAAAGCAAAGATATTTAAAAATCCCCCTGTAAAATTTTGGTTAAGTTGGTTAAGCTGTTTTTTTTTTTTTTTTTTTTTTTTTTTTAGGTGATTACGGCACGATATAACATATCAAAAATTTACAATTATATTTGGTTACTAATTAGTTACTAACAGCTGTAAAAGCAATCTCTGCTATCCTTTGACAAAAATAAACATTTTATAGTACAATAAGTGTGTATGTGTAAATATTTAAGTGGGTGTATTGGTATTAGTAAAATATCACTTTTTATTGGAACTTTTGCGAATTTCTAGTTTGCTTTTAATGATTTGACACGTTTCCATTCATGCATACTTACAACAATTTCAATATGTTCGTGTAGATTTTTGCAAGATGCGGCAAATGTTTCCGATGTTGCATATTCGAAATACCAGAGTTTATTTTTCATGCGACTATTAAATTTATGCGGATTCTTTTCACGTTCCAAATGAAATTTAACACAAATTGCGGCATCCTTTAGAGAAAAAGAGATAAAAAAGAAATAGAAAATTAGTAAGGAAACAAGAGATAGTCAAACTCGATTATTTGATAAGCTACATAAAAAAACACATAATATACTCTCATAATTATAGAAATATTAAGAGCAAATTTTTGTCCTTTTATTCGCATGGGGCCAAGTTGACAAATTTTAAACGTTAGAAAGAACATCTTTACACAACACTAACTTAAAATTTTAAATTTGTACAAAAAGGTAATATTCGAAATTCCCGGTATTGAACATCTCTGGTGTCCTACATGGTTTTTTAAAGTAATTATCCAAACTTATATAAATGACAGAAGTTTATTTTGTCCTGCAGGCGGCCTTTTATTAGTGACTCCTAATAGAAAATATTAAAGAGAATCATTAGTGCTTTATTCGTTAACGGGGAAGGAGGTGTAGAAGACAATATTCTACATCGTTCAGCGTGTAATCGAGTCATAATAGACAATATGGCTAAATTTCAGTTGTCATACATAATACTCCTTGTTTGTGTTATTGTCACGAGGATTCATCAATAAAATTTTTTATCCAAATTTCGACTTGATACTGATACTGTGACGATGATTCATCGATAAAAATATTATAGTGACAATATCGCCTAAATATGCCACCTCAGGTTGATCATAAACTAAATTGATCTCAAGTCGATACGGTGGCAGAAAACAAGTGCTTGATAGGATAGCAGCTCACAGCACCTAATTAATAGACTTTTGTCATAGTGACTACACATGTGTTCGTTCATGTATTATCTTAAGTTAGCTTGGGTTGAGCTGTAGTTCCCGTTCTGTTATCATCTATCCAATCATTTATGAAAAAGTTTTCATATCTCCTGTCCAGTTTCCTTCAACCAGTCGATCGCTCCCTAATGAAGGTGCGAAGTACGACTGTGCTTATCGTAGAATCCTTCACCTCTACGTCATTGTAGTTCCTGCATAAATCATTATAAGGAAAACCCAGCCTTTGCATATGTCTACAAAAGAGCCAAGTTATAGCCAATTATAGCCCCTATAAGGTGTCTTAAATGCGATTTGGGCGGCTCTAATATCTTCTCTTCTATTTAAATGTGGCCAGATTCTTCTGGTCTCGCAACAGGTAAGATGAGTGATAAAGTTTCCGTGACATCATTTCTCTACTCCCCACCGATCTATTTAGTTTCAAAGTGGTCCTTGACTGTGCAAGTTCATCAGTCGTAGGATATCCCCATGTCCAGGAATCAGGGTTTTTTTTAAACCCAACCCACCGGGTTTTATATCAATTTTGATAATTTTTTTTTGGGTTTTATTGGGTTTTATAGCTGCTTCCAAATTTCGTACAAGTCGACAATTTGTATTTATAGTGCAATTTTGCACTCTTGGTGGGATGAAGGCATCATTGTGTACTATGAGCTAAAGCTCGGTGATCGAAGCAGACTGCAATTACTTCGTTTGAATCATGCATTATGAGAAAAAACGGCCGGAATAAAAAGACAGACGTAAATAAGTTATTTTTTTGCAATTTATATTTTATTTAATTATTCGCTTTGAGATCAGTACTAAATATTTTTCCAAATGAATAGAAAATTGTTTTATCCAATGATTTCTATCTTAGAGAATTTAAAACCGTGAAGTAATATGCAACAACAACACCAGCAGAACTGAACATGTTTTCGACACCAGCTACGGAAGTCATCATCAGAGTTCTTTGTGTTGTGCATATTCATGTTATCGAACATCAACTATTAAACCCATACTTCCCAGAAAATTGTATATTGAAATGATCAATTTCTATATAGACAATGAGTTAGTCAAAGTTCCGTCATCACGTTTTCACAAACTTATTCTCTTTTTTCTATCATTGTCTTGTTCTACCATCACACATCGTATGGTAGGCATAACAACTTTATATTACGAGTAAATTCACGCCATATTATGCCATTACAATTATTCTTTGGCATGACAACACCCGACCACATGTCGCAAAAGTTTGAAAACAGTTATTAGAAACGATCAAATGACGCATACGCCGTATTCTCCGAACATTCCTCCGACGGCCGTTGCTACAGGAACAATATATTCACACTTCATTATATGGGCCTGTTTGAAATAATAAACACATTCGCTTTAAGCTCAAATTACCTCCTTCTACGGTTAAAAAAACCCAGGATTATCCATTTTTCAACAAAAAGTGTAAGGAAAGCAAAGCATCTCGTTTAAAGGCATTTCGATTTACGGCCTACATTTTCAGAAATTACCTAAGCCTTATAAAGAGGTGCATAATGTGATGGGGTCACGTTTTGTCCACGGTTCTGAAACAGAACAAAACTCGTTCGAATTGCGCCTGAACATGGCTAAACACTCCTTTAAGGTAGTCATACGAAGCTTTTTTATATTTAAATGTGATGTACCCAATCAATGGGCATGTCCACTGTCTTACCTACCCCATTGCTCCCCTTATAATTCGATATCATTTTATAGACTTTGGCTTTTTTTGTGTGACGTTTTTTTGACAGAATGAACATTTAGTGTCATTTGTGCTGTTACGATCAAAATGAAACTCAGTAAACTATTTGTTTGTATTTAAAAATTTAAGTGTAAAGTCTCCAATTTTTAAATTTACCAGGTTGTCTGGTTTAAGTGGCTTTTGGAATCTAACTAACGGAGGCAGCTTAATGATATTCAATATTAGCAAGTGAGTAATAGATAATATTTAACGGTAGCAGGAGTGTTACAATAAAAGTTGCTGCTTTAGAAATACTAAAACTCATTTACTGAGCTCTGGACTTTTAAGTTTCGCAGGCATCTCTATTTTGAGCCCTCGTTTTCCATTTAGATATTTTTAGTTTTCTCGCATCAAGTTTATCCATCTCGTTTTCGGGCGACCAGATCTTCCCTTACCTACTGAATTAGCTGAGAACACTTTTTTGACAGGCATATTGGGCTCCATTTGTTGTAGGTGATTTGCTCATCGTAAACGTTTAGCGTGGATCTTTTTAACAAATGTTTCAGTTCTTGATTGTACCGTATACTCAATTCACCGTTCGTGCATACTGGACCGAAAATTGTATGAATGAAATTTTTCTCTTGAAAGACAACAAAAGCTTTTTGTCTGTTGACTTTAGACACCAAGCCTCAGGCATATATAGAAAGACTGTCTGTGGGACCTGATGGTATTAATTAGACTTTTATTTACTGCGAAATATGTTTTGATCGAATTAGTTTTGGAGGCAACCTAAACATCTATTTTTCTTTAGCTCACGTAATTAACAAACTGACCTCGTGTCATCCATCATACACTTATTTCGAGTAGTGTATGCGATGACTTCGTATTCGTACATGATAATGAGGCTCTCTAAGTTCATAATTGGGCCAACAAATCAAAGAAAAGAAAACAAAATTTGAGCATTTAATAATAAAGTAATGAATAAAGAATTGCTTTGCACAGTACAAGTGAGAGAGAGATAGAGAGATAGAGATAGATTGAGTAATAAATTATCGATAAATTGTGTAAAAACATAAAAATAAAATTATAACTGCAATAAATTTATTTCCATAGTATGGTTGTGGCGAAAAGAATGTTGAAAAGGGGGAATAACATTTGATACTGTGCTTAGTTTGAAGTAGACTGACTCCTTATACGAGTATATGGTAAGGATGGATGTTGATGGCCATATTTAACTTTTCCATAAATTAGAAAAAGTTAATATTCGTTAAAGTGATGATTTTCTATCTGGAAGCTGAAGGTATAATTAAAAGAAAAAACGAGAAAAAAAAATCCTAAAAATATGCAAAAAATATGAAATATGTTTTCATTATTATCATGAAATATGTTTTGCCATAAAATGAAATTAACAAAATGTTGTAATAAAATTTATTAGAAATTATTAATGGTTTTTAAAAGAAAAAAAAAGATAATAAAAATAATAATAAAAATAATTTAATATTAAATGGCTCTGGGGTTGTAATTGATGGCTATATTGCTAATGTCGTCCCGCAATTTTATGAGTGTGTGCACAAACCAAAACTATTTCCGTCAGTGAATCTCAGTCTGAATGGATATTTTTTTTAGTGGAATACTAAAGATCAGCGTTCCTTATTCTGTTGGATTTTGCAACGTCAACTGTTCATAAAAACTCGAATGTTCGAATGATTTTTGAATGAGTTACCAGTTGTTGTAACTGTGCAACACAAAAAATGTAATGTCCGCTGTGGCTACGATGGTTGGAGTGTATTCAAAATTTGAAATTTGCCATGACTCTGGCGCATTAATCGGGCTGAATTTAGTCGATAGCATGGGATGCATTGAGGAACGATGTGGTTTATGGCTTATTCACATAGACCTGCGACTTAAGAACATCCCACAAAAAATTCTAAAGGTTTCAAATCGCACAATCTCGGTAGACAGCTTACACCACCTCAACATGATTGGCCACCAGTGTGGAGTCATTTGGGACTTACACTGGTAGTAGCATTTGTGCTCCGAAGTCTGACCGGTGGCCTAATTCTAGTATCACTGTAGTCGGGAGCCCCTGGAACCTAGGTCCCTGTTCGACTATGGTGAGATCCCCTTGTGCGAGCAACGTGTTGGCTAAGGCTTATACCCATATCACAGCGAGAGCTCTAGCTTAGTGTGGTGTTACACTTTTTAACGGGTGCCATGATCCATAGGTCGGTAGGAGTTTAGATATTCTCCGACATTTTACCATAATATGCCTTCCAATTTGATACTCACGTATGGTTTTTATCATATGCGGGGACGTTAGTGGACGCATTGTATTCACTCGTGCCTAAGGCACCGTGGCGTATGCCAGCGTAGCGATACTCACGTTAAACTTGTGACTTACCACTTCCACGTGAGATGACTAAGTATGCCCTTAAATCGCTCGTGCAGAATATCCAATGTGGCATGAGCTACGTAAAGCCGTCCTAATGAAACAACACATATCGTTGGAGTCCCTATCATTCAATTTAGGCCGAAAGTAGTTGCTAATCATTGTGGACAATGTCATTTTCAAAGAAATAAAACTGTTAAAGCTTTCAGACCAAAATCCACACCAGTTACTTTTTGGAATGCATTGGACCCTCGTAGATGTCATTTGGATTGATATTGTCCCATTATTTTTGTTAAAGTACTCATTCATCCAGAAATTGGCTTTATCACTAAAGATAATATTCTGATAATAATTAAGGTCAGTTTCCAACTGTTCCAGCATCCATTTAGCAATCACATGTCATTCTTTAGCTGTTGTAACTGGGTAATCCAAATACACAAAGGAAATCACATCTTCTAATGGTTGCTGTTGGAGAAGGAAAGGTCGTACCGTGAAAGCATTCACGCTCAAAATTTTGGCATTCAAGAGAGCGGGCTAGATGGGTGTCCCACAATTGTGCATTTTTGACCACAAGAGCAACCGTGAAACTACTTCAGAGAACGGTGTTTAAGTACAATTCGAATTAAAACTTGATCAGAAAAGGCGAAAACAGTCGTTTATCTCTCTGCTAATTTTCGACCCTAGATGTCAGGAGAAATAAATTACATACAAATATTCCTTGGCAGCTACATACTGTCCAACCTTGATCAAAGGCAATTAGTCTGGAGCCGTTAGGAGACGAAACTGGAGGTAACACGTGGGCAGATACACTCGTGCTACGAAGCCTGACTAGACCAGGGATTTTGGTCCCTGCCTGACCTTGGGTAGGCCCCCTTGTGGCAGCTTCGTGGTGGCTGTGGTTTTAAGCCTAAAACACAGGAAGAGCGTAAGCTCGGTTGATGCTGCATCTCCTCACCGGGTGCTGTGACTCATATCACGGCAAGGGTGTAGATGGTCTCCAACACTTCACCAAGGTGTGAACGCGCCTTTGAATTTAGTACTCATTAATGCTTATCATGGGTGGGGAGCGTTTTATTACAGGTATCCACGATAAACACTGACTCATTGTCCAAATTTGATGAGTTAACTAGGTTCACACTTAATGACCTACCCAGCATACTCTTCAGATGTTAGCCATTGTCAGTATTTCCTCTTTTCAAGAGGTTGTTATTGAAGCATGGTGTAGATGAAGGGGGACTGGGTACGCTGCCTTTGAATGGATTGGGCATTAAATAGTTGGTTAGTAGAAGTTAAACGCTTATAGGGATTGCCCCGTTAAGGAGATGGTTAAACAGAAAATATCATAATGATGAACTCAAATCTTCCATTTTTATTGTATGAAATTCAAATGTAATAGGATACATTGGCTTATCTCCTTATTTACTGATCGGGCTTTATTTAAGCGTTCCGACCGATAAACTAGCATTGCTTGATTTTATATTGATTTTTTCAGGTCTTAAACAGGATTAAGCTTAGGTTAGGCCGTTTCTGATTGAGAATTTTTTTTTCCCTTTTACAGACATACTGGTTTTTTTATGGACGAATTTGTGGCATTACTTGTAGTCTCTGACTGTCTTCTTTCCTTCACCATTATAAACGTTAGTTTAGATAAGTAGTTATTTCAGTCAAATTTTAGAGGATGCTTCAGATCAAAAATTCAACTTCCTGGCTGGTTGTTAACTGACATAAGTATATATGTGACAAACAACTTGAATTTGAATACAATTGAGTTGATGAAGGAACCCTATTGGCTCTTATGTATCTTAGCTTAGCTTTAAAGATACACTTTCATTTGCTCTTGAACTTACTTGGTTTGATCTTATGATTTGTGTCGTTGACTTCTTTTTTTCTAGGAGAAGAGTCGATTTTTTTTTAGTGACATAAGTTTTCAATTTAACTCTGCATGTAATTCTTGTCAGCTTCTGAGAGCAAATAAGTAAAAAAAAATAAGGCTGTAAAAATCCCCAATTTGAAACGTGTAAAATACAAGCTGATACAGCTTCTCCATTTATCAAAAACTAGCCTTTACAACAAATACAAAAAAAAACCCAACAAATTCTTTTGTCATTGAAATATTGGAGTTCTTTTTTTTGAGATTCTTATTAAAGCAAATAGAAATCCCATGTTTGCACTTAATGTCAAGTTGTGACATTAAATACTCAGGCTATGTGGTGGCAATGATTCAATGTATGGCACAATGAATGAATGTCACAAACATACGCAGTCAATGGAGAATTTTGTCTGTATAGTTCTTAATGCCAAACACATACATTGCATGCATTTCTCCCGCTCATTCTCTTTGCGAGAGACACAATCAAATTAAGTGGACAAGTAGGGGACGAATACAAGGAGGCTTTAATCAAACCATAGACGTGAGTAGTACACTCGTATACTATATATTGGAATTTGTCTACCACAAATACGTTTATGGTTACACGCACAAAGCTCTACATTTACTAATATGTAGCACACGTTTTGCATGAACGAATGAAATAGTGTTACGAGTAGTTGTTTTATTGTATTTTTAATGACAGATGCCCGAAATAAACACCCACTAACTTTAGTAAAGGGTCTTTTATTAAGTGCTTTATATCGTTAAATTTAAATAAAATAAAGTTTGTGTGAGATATTATCGAATTTTAATAATGTTTGTTGGCTGGCGTGTAGTCCAAATGTTACATTTTTCATGACTGGCTAATAAATCAGACTGAATTTTGGCAATAGCAAGGTTTGTGTGACATTGGGGGACGCTGCGGTTTGTGGTTTATTTACATAGACCTGGGACCTGGGAAAATCACACAAAAATGTGTAACGAGGTTAGATCGCGCAATCTCGGTGGCTGTCAGATGTCTATGACCTGAAATCGGTCGTGCAGAATGTTCAACGTGACATGAGCTGGCACGTAACTCTGATTTATTGAAACTACATATCGTTGGTCTCCAAATCATTCAGTTCAGGCCAAAAAAGTTGGACCGATGATGCCTCCAGGCCGAAATCCACACCAAATATTAACTTTTTGGGATGCATTGGATATTTTTGGATCTCATGTAGATTAATATTGATTCATTCTATTTACTGTCGCACCCATTTATTAAGAAATCGGCCTCTTCGCAGAAAAGAATCTTGTGAAGTTAGCGATTACACATGAAATATAAATTAAAATTGTTTGAACTACACAGGTTGAGCGGTGTTGAATTAACACTATCTGATGGGGCCAAGTATTTAGGAGTTTTCTTAGATAGGAAAAAAACTGGAAGGAAAGTACTCTTTTGAGGACGAGTAAAAGATTGAATGCCTACTATGCTATTAGAGGTGCTATAAGTAAAAGATGGAGTCTTCGCTCTAGAATGGTGAGGTGGACCTACATACAGTGACTCTATAGTCATACCTGTTCTTACCTATGGCTGTATCTTATGGTAAAGAGCTCTGGAGAATGTTAGTCGATGGAGGCTAATATTCTTGACAGGCTGCATAGATGTGTCGCTCTGGGCATATCGGGTGCCATTAGAGGAGTACTCCCTAGTCATCGCTGCATATTATCCTGAGTCTGATCATTTTGGAGGTTGCAATAAAGAGCTAACAGCTAACAGGAGACCTCTCGAGAATGCTATTCGGAGGAAGCTTCATGCAGGGTGTATACATGTGTTCCTATTTGCATATCGGGCGCCATTAGAGTAGAACTCCTCCTGTGTCTGATCTCTTTAAAGGTTGCGGTAAAAAGGATAGCTAATAGAAGTTTTTTGATGATATTTGAAGGAGGCCTTGCTAAAATTAGGGACTATGGGCATTCTGCCATCTCGGAGGGAGAGAGAGTGCGCATGCGTTGACTCCTCCAGGTTTCACGGACTATACGATCATAGTATGTTGACAGGTTACAGAATGGTCATAGAACTTTCACGAATGGCTCTAAGGTCGAGGAAGGCACGGATGCTGCAGTCTACGTCATGGACAGTGAGACAAGGGAGTCACCATATTCTTTATCTTTGCCCGGATTTCAGATTTCAGTTGGCTTACCAGGTGACACCCGGTTTTCTATGGAGTCTTATTTTCTCTTTCGTTTTCTTTCTATTTCTAAAAGGCTTTTCACAATTGACCTTTCTGGCGTCTGGGTGGAGTACGGTTGCACTATCTTTCGAACTTACCCTAGCCAAGCGATCATACGTTGTTTGTTTATGTTTAGCAATCGCAAGTTACGACTTAAGCTTCACCCAGCTGTTGTCTGAGAAAAACTAAGATCTTGTGAGCGAAGCAAAATCGACTGCCTCGAATTCTCCTGCACTCTCTCAGTATTAGCCGTGTTTTTTTCGACAGATCTTGCAATTCGTCGTCGTACGAATGTTGGTAAGAGGCCTCAAATTTTACTACCACACTGCGAATAATAGTGGGACGATTATAGTGATCATTAAATGGCGCAGAAAGTTGCCTGAACAGAACACCCATTTAGATAAAGCACCTGGCTTTTGAACTGAATAAATGAGAGCCAATTCGACAGATTTAGCTTCAACAATGTGGCAAAGTTCGAAAATGCCTTTTCAAACACACGTTTTTTACATTTTCTTCGCCTATACCTCTTACTTCGTCACTCTTTCTTCTCTAACAACATACGAGCATTTTGGGAATACTACAACTGTTTTTTTTTCTTAATTTTTGCATTTGTAAGATGTTGTAGTAGAACAAAAAAAAAAAAAAAAAAAAAAAAAATCCGGTACGAGTCTACTAAAATATTTTCTCTTTTAGTTCAAACATACCAAAGAATCTCGAATTAAATACACACAGAGTTACATACATTAGCCATTTGCACAAAAAACGTGATTTTTTTGGAATCTTTTTACGTTTCTAATACGTACGTGTATGTCAAATATTCGCATATAAGCTTGGTGGATGGATGGTTGGTGGAGGTAAATTGGCAAAAAAAATGTGGCATTTAAGTTAAAAACTGGATAGAAACATTATAATAATAACAATAACAATAACAACAACAAAAATAACATAACAAAGGGAGCAGGTTATATGATATTTTATATTATTTTGTAGCTGACTGTTGTGGCTGTTGAACTACAGCAGCATTAAATTGAATGCAATGAATAGAACAAAATTAATTTGTTTGTATGTAACATGTACAGTGGGTTTGGCAGGAAAACATATTGTTCAAAAAAACAATTTAGGAAAAATGCCCGATTTTGTCAGCTTTAGTCCCAACTACTGACTTAGCATTACTTTTTAAATAATAAAGCCAGTTAGTATTTTTCATGTATTAAAAAAATTTTTAATCAACACATTGGTGGTAATTATATAATTTTTTCCATTACTTCTCTAGGGAGCATATTGCCTTTCCACAAATATCCATTGCTTTGTTTCAGTTTCATTAATCAAGTTGATATTCAAGCTAAATATATGATTAATCTACTGTAATGCTATAAACACATTCAAGGCTACCGACTATCGGCAACGTAACTACGAAAGACGCTGGCTACAAAAGTAGCCAAGTAACCAGCTACTTAATTATTTTAACGACTACAGCTACAAAAAAATGTAAACAAAGTGATGTCACGTAATTTTTTTCGCGTTTTTAATGTATATATTTCATGTATTGCATTTTTAAAACGCCTATGCATCTTATTGTATGGACATCACTAAACTGTTTGTTGTCGCCAAGCAAAATAGAATTAGTTTCAGTTGGGCTACAACGGTAGTTGGGTATTCGGTAGCAGTGTTGCCGCTAAAATAATTATTCTCATATGCACACATGTATTCTTTTTTTGATGGCTTGCAGTGATGGTCGGTAGCCTTGAATGTGTTTAGAGCATAACTCGCCTCCATATGATTGTGTAGGGGTGAAGAACCTTGATAAGTGGTGGTGGTGATCCTTACTTAGCATTGCAAATAGTTCCCAGTAAGTGGCGTTATCTCCTGTTAATTCTACACCAAACCACTTCTTTTAAATTTATAATGCAGATTTGCAAAAGCCTTTACTCATTTGCTTTAACAACTGTAACAAGTTTTGTAAAAACCGTTTCAGAATTCACCCTAGTTAGTTAGTTACGACGGGTAGTCAGACAATGGTCCAGTCCACTTGGGTCCGATTATGATCCCACTGTGATACCAAATCAGTAATCCAGAAGAGAAAAACCTACATGTTCGCATCGTGGTTTGAACCGAACCAACCAGACGCTTGCACAAAAGAAGAGATCCTGATGATATTCATATCAGCCAGATCCGTCAAGACATCCAGAAACGGACTGCCAAGGAAAGCAGTCCTAATATCTGAAAGATTTGAACAGTGGCACAAGAAATGCCCTACAATCTCCTCCTCTTCCTCATACTGACAACCCCTACAGTAGTCATTGAATGGGAGACCCAATTTCCTAGCGTGCGCACCAGCTACCCAGTGCCTAGTAATCACAGCCACAAGAATTCGTAGCATATATCGCGGCATCCCCATAATAGACTCCCAGCGAGGCTGATCACACAGGTGCCAGATTTGCCTTGATACAGAGCACGTGGATTTATCATCCCACCGTAGCTGTCCAACATGTACCGCATGACCATAAGTCTGCAAGAGGAGAACGGCATACCAACTAAGTGGTCAATCTCCTCATTTCTAAGAAGAGAGCAGCCCACCCTCGCTAGTTCGTCTGCCACGCCGTTCCCCCGGGTGTCCGAGTGACCTCTTACCCAGATAATCTCTAGGTCTAAATGTCTTGCCATCCCGTTTAGAGATGCCAGGTATTCACACACCAGTCGCGATGTCGAGTAGACACCGGAGAGCGCACTGATCGCAGCCTGTGTCCGTACAGATTCGGATATCACAATTATATACCCTGTAGTACATCAACCAGAGAAAACATTCTATCTAGGAAGGATTTGGGTGTTCAGTAATCTATCTCATCAGTTATCGTGTCCAAATTCCTAAAGATGGCCGCATGCCCGTAGACCCTGTCCGACCATGCCCCTGCCATCTTCAACCTTATCGCAGACATACCTGCCATCTGCCTAGCCAGTTTAGTAGTACAAACAAGGCTCTTGAAGGATTGGACCTGAGCGCACCTGTAATCATCAGTACTGCACTCCGCAGAACTCTATCAAATATCCTGCAATTTGTGGATCTTTCAAGAGACCTACCTCCACTATACATAAGTATATTCAATTGGAATTCTTAGGATTTACACCCCAAGACTTTTCAACGGCCCTACGCACGCGTATTTTGGAGTCAGGATAGCTTGGAGTCCAGGATTATCCCTAGATACTTCGAGTTATCCGACAGCCCCAGTTCAACCCCGTGCAGACGCGGTGGGGAAAACGACAGACCTTTGTACTGCGCGTGAATAGTACCAATTTCGTCTTTCCCGGGTTAACGCTCAGCCCACTGTCAGTGCTCCACCGACTGAGAAAGCTCACACTCCTTGTCAAACAAATTTTTATCTCATAATCATAAAGACACTATAATTTCATGAATGGGCAAAAGGATCAGGTCATTAATGTTATTAAGTCCATATTCCATGTCGGAGGGTTCAAGATTTCCAGTTATATCTGTCGCGTGCTAGTAAACTTAATTCGTAAAACAATTTGCCTGTTTCCCTATGAAAATTCGGCACCCTTTTTTTGCGATCCAAACCTAAGCGGCATTGGGAGGATCATTGTAGGGTTCTCGCAGAGTGCGCCCCACAAGCGTTGATGTTCTTTGTGTTGTATACCTATAAAATGTATTTCTCATAAAGAGAATTTAAAGGAATGCATTCAAATTAATGATTCGTTCTCTAGATATACAAAAATCAATATTTACTTTGTATGGAGCGTACCACACGCACTTATTCAATTTCACCCGTATTTCGATTGATGATGTAGATTGACAACGAAGTTATTTAAGCCAAATTCAGAACCTTTAACTATTACTATTATTATACAAAAATCAGTATTTACTTTATATGGGAGGTGCCACTAACATTTTTCCAATTCCGCCCACTTTTTGATTGATGTTTTGTTTAACCATAAAGTTATTTTGGCCAAATTTAGATACTCTTATTATTACCGCTTTAAAGATATAAGCATAAAAATAGAAATTTTATATGGGCGTGGCACCGCCTAGTTGAACCAAACTATTAGTGAAAGTGCACCTTTCCGACGCTTGTATTGCTTTGTAAATCGGTTTAGTAGTTCTCGAGTTATAAAATGACGAACATAGGACAACTTATTTTTATATATAAAGATTTCAAAGGCGACGGCTTACAAAACTCTAAAGTTTTGCCTTCATTTGATTGGTAAGGATAAGACCATATTCAGTTAACGATTTGTGAGACTAGAGAACAATTTGTTTATCTAGACAAGTGCTCTGCAACTGTGCACTCACGCAGGCTTTACTATGGAAATAATTGTGATTTCTTGGAAATATAGCGTGTTTTTTATAGAGGTATAGAACTTTAAGTTGGCATTACTTTTCAATATGGCGACCGATTTAACAGCTGTCAAGTGATTTATTCTCAGTTTGGTTTGGTTTCATGAATAGACTCACGCCCGGAGTAGATTCGTCGAATGGGCCCAAACCGAGATTACCGTTGTGCCCGATTTTCATAAGTGAATTTTGTTTAGCGATGAAGCGCACTTCTGGTTGAATGGCTATGTCAACAAACAAAACTGCCGCATTTGGAGTGAAGGTAATCCTCAAGTGTATGTGGAAACATCGTTACATCCAGAAAAACTGACTGTTTGGTGCGCTTTATGGGCTAGTGGTATCATTGGTCTGTACTTTTTCAAAAACGATGGTGGCCAGAACGTTACAGTCAATGGTGGTCGATATAGAGCCATAATTACTAACTTTTTCATTCCTGAATTGAATAACCATGATATCCAGGAGATGTGGTTTCAACAAGACGGCCCAACATGTCACACAGCTTGTGCCCCAATAGAGTTATTGAAAGCCACGTTTGGTGACCGCCTAATTTCACGTTTTGGACCTGTTAATTGGCCCCCAAGATCCTGTGATTTAACACCGCTAGACTACTTTTTGTGGGGTATGTAAAGTCATTGGTCTTTGCGGTAAAGCCACAAACGCTTGACCATTTGGAAGACAACATTCGCCGTGTTATTGCCGATATACGGCCACAAATGTTGGAAAAAGTCATCGAAAATTGGACGTCCAGATTGGACTACATCCGCGCCAGCCGTGGCGGTCATATGCCAGAAATCATATTTAAAATGTAATGCCACAAGATTATCTTTCGGATAAATAAAATTCATGTCAATTGAATAATCCATCGTTGTTTTATTGCAACTTAAAGTTCTATAACTCTATAAAAACACCCCTTAGAAGAACGAATGGTTAATGAGAGTGGCAAATCAGGCTTAACTCTTTTTTCTAAGTTTTAAGAATGCAGAGGAATAACAACATCAGCTTCGGTATATTGTATTGGTCTCTTCGTGATCGAAGGTGGTTTGGAGCTGGTGAATACTTAGTTCTGTTGCGAAATTTTTTTTTTATGGTCATTGTCTTATGAGGCATCACGATGGCCATAGTTGGTCTCATTTTTTAATCCCAAAAATTACCTAATCGCACAACTTATTACTTTCGCCATGAACGCGAATTATATTATAAATTTTCGTTTAAATTTTTAATATTTTCTTTTTTGTAAGGGAAAGAAAATAAAAACAAATATTCTATTAAAATTTGTTTTCCAATTTATTTCAGATGTTAATCAGTGTGCCAGTTAAGAGATAAAAATAATAGGCCTGTTTGGTCACATTATCTTTCAACATACACTTTAAATATTCAACTTAACACAAGGCTTATCTATAATATTAAACATACATATGTTTGTGTTACAACAACTACATGTGTGTGTGTGTTAGAGCAAAAAGTGTGTTTATGCCTAAAATTTGTTTTTTTTCTTCGTATGGGTTTGTAAACCTTTATCTCTCTATGAATTAGGTATGAAAGAATGTGTGTATGATGGGTGTGTTTCTATAGGGCATGCATGCCGGTATGCCTTCTTTATCCACTTACTCATACTTGGTATGGTGTTTCTCTCATACTAAAATTTCTCATCTTTTAAATCCGCAATCCTCATACACACACGCACACACGCACACATCGTCAAATTTATATTCGTCGCAGCATTAGCTTTTGTTTTAAGTTTCGTAAATTCAAACAATAACAACAATAACAGCACCAGCGTCATAAAGAAACATTTCTTGGGATTTTATTTTTATTGAAGTGTTTTATGTGAATGTAAAAAATACAGTGCACATACATATGTATGTACATACATTCTTCATTGCATGCATATATTCTACATACATATGCACACTCACAAACACATAAGAATATACATATACATACCTTACTAAATAAGAGAATAAAGCAGCGGTTACCAATTAATTAGTACGGCATGTTATGAAAAACATTTATTTTATCTATTAATTATTATTTTATTCAATTAATTTTTATATTTTTAATTAATTAATTGTAATTGCATGGCAATTGAGTTTGTTATTTGTAAAGATATTTTTAAAAATTAAAAATTTAATGAAAATATGTAATTGACTAAAATCATTTTGATGTTTTAAGCAGGTGGAATTCCTAAACCTTTTTTTAGTCCTCATTTAATTAAACTGTTCTAAGGCAACATAGGTTTTAATCATAATTCCGCTGGGGTTTGTCAAAAGTAATATCTTTAGACTCTTTATTCATGGAGCTTATCAACTTTTCGGTTTCAAAAGTAAACTTAAAACAAAAATATGGTAAAGCTATGATTTAGATGTGTGCCGCTGTGGTATGGTAGGTAACACACTAGCCTACCAACCAGAAGGTCCTCTGTTCAATATCAGGCCAGACCATCTTAAAAAAAAAAAGTTTTTCGACAGCGGTATGACCTCATAACATTATCGAGTAACTGGTTATGGTTACTATTGAAAACTTCTCTAATCCATTTGCCGTTCGGAGCCGGAGTTAAGCTGTAGGTCCCTTTCAATGAGTCTAAAAATTGAATCGGGTGCAGTTCATTGGCTGAGAGAAGTCGACGTGTTCCTATATGGAATGTTATGGAAATTGTGTGTATTATGTATGATTTAGGTGAGACTTTAATTTCATTATAATGCTTGGAACTTATCATTATGTACGGAGCATAATGTCATTCAAATGATCGCCTTTGGATTGGTTGCAACAGACGATCTTTTTGAAGTATTTTTTTGCCACTTTTTCGCACATTTCGGGCGGTATATCGGCGATAGCTTGATGATTGTTGGTTTTAAAATGCTGCAGCGTTAAAGTCTTTAACGTAGCCCCACAAAAAATCTAACGGCATCAAATTGCAAATTGCTTCGTGGTCAATTGTCATCGCCAAATCGAGAAATTACGCGACCGAGAAATTTTTCATGCAATAAAACCAAAATTGGCTCGTGGGGACCGTCTTGTTCAAAGCACATATCGTCCAGTTTGTAATCCGTACCCGTAGCGCTCTGATTTGATGGTTACTTTTCTTTTAGCGTCATTTCCAAAAAAAATACGGCCCAATGATACCTCCAGACAATTTTTTTTGTTGACGTAAGCACCATGTTAAAATGAGCCTCATTGCTGAAGAAAATGTTGTTCAGAAATTTAAAAATCAGTGGCGATGATTGAATTACCACTTTTGAAGTAGGTTTTAACTATTTTTATGTAAATGGCAAGCTTTTCATCATATATAAATGACATTTTAGATGACAGATATTTAACAGCCTTGCCAATCCTGCGGTTTTGAAACCACTAAATGGATAACCCAATAAATGATGTAAACTGGAAACTTGCTTCTATCTTGAAGAGAAACGCACAATGAAACTTATGGCCTGTTCTACTGGGGATATATTGAGGTTACTGGCAGTATTAACAGCATATTCGGTGCTAGGTGAGTTCCTTCCGACTTTTTTTTTTCTCCGTTATATTGGCTCTCCACAAAGCATCCATTGCTTTGTTTCAGTTTCGTTAATCAAGTTGATTTTTCAAGCTAAGTAGATGATTGTAGTGGTAAATATCCTTTAGCATTGTCGTTTTTTTCCTGATCCTTCGTCTGATGTTTGCCATCATTGCTAGAGGTAAACTGGAAAGTCAGAGGGGCTTCCTCTTTATTTTTTAGATGGAGTTGTCTGGTGGGAAGTTGAAAGCTCGAAGCTACAATTACATTTTTTCATCATGTCCTCATGTTCGAACCTTAATCGCTTGTGTTGTTATGCGTGCACTCTAACCACTACACCACGCCACCCAATCAAAGACTAGAAGGAAAACTGCCTGGACCTAATTGTCAAAAGAAACAAATTTCTTGTCAGCACATAAACATAAATATTGTTCAAGTAATTTGATCGTCTATCAGACTCTTTACTGAACTAAATACAGTACTATAGTGCTGTACACTATATTGACTGTACAGCGAAATCATTTAGCGAAAAAAAGAGATTGATGTACATGCTATACATGTTTTTCGACTACAAGCCGGCATATAAAATACAGAAATGTGTACAGTAAAAATAGTAATAGAAATAGTAGTGTACAGCATATTAAAAGAAAATGTAGACTTGCAATTTTATTGATTACAAGTAAGTTTGCGAGTTATCGTCTATATCAAAATGAATGTGTGTTTCTATGTTTGTTGGTTTGTTTGTTTGTGCCTTATGGACAGCTTAACTGCTGAACCGAACTTCGTGATATTTTTACAGCATCTCCCTGTATGTCTGGAACGAACTATAGGCTATACAAATTTTAAAAATTCTAACTGGGCGATGCCACGCCTATACAAAGTGTATATTTATTTGTCTATATCTTCAAAATGGTAACATAAAGATTTGGTTCAAATAGATTCATAGTCAAGGCAAATCATCGGTCAAAGTATTGATTTAAAGCATATTTTGAGATTGCTCAGAGATAAAGTTTCAGAATTTGTTCTGATTGACTTCATAGTCAACACAAATCATCGTACAAAAAGTGGATAGAGTTGGACAAGTGGGCGTGGTACCTTTAATACATACAAAATATAAAAATAAAATTTCAGTATTTGGTATGAATAATTTCATGCTCAATTCAAATCATCAGGAGGCGGGACTGAACAAGTAGGCGTGGTACCTCCCAGACAAATTAAATGTTGATTTCTGTATATGAATATGAATAACTTCATGTTCAATTCAAATCGTCAGGAGGTGGAATTGGACCTCCCAGACAAACTAAATGTTGATTTCTGTATATGAATATAAATAACTTCATGCCCAAGTCAAATCGTCAGGAGGCGGAATTGGTCAAATAGGCGTGGTACCTCCCAGACAAACTAAATGTTGATTTCTGAATTTAGTCTGAATGTATTTATAGGCAATATAAATTATCAAGCAAAAAATGGGCGGAATTGTACAAGTGGGCGTGTTACTTCCCAATAATAGAAAGTTCTAAACAAAGAACGTTGTGAACAATACGCAGCATTAGACAGTAACTGGGCAAAATCGGATCAGTGGGCGTGGCAGCTTTCATTGACACTAAATATTGGATTTTGTATACGATGAGAACGACAACTACTAAAGCTTCGTTATCTATCCACATGAAACAAAAAGCCCACTGGATAAATGCTACTATATAAGTATACTATACAAAAATGAAAGTGTGTTTGTTTGAAGACTGTATACAGCTAAAAAGCAGAACCTACCGTGTCTTTTTGAAAGGAACAAATTATTGACTATTGACCGAAAAGGGACACAATAGAGTAAAAGGGTAAAATATGTAACTAAGATAGCATTTAAGATAATAATTAAGATGGGGGTAGATGGTGGTAGATGGGGAGAACCACACCTGGTACTTTATATATATAAATAAATGGATATGCTAATACAGAAGAACAAAATTCTGAATAGCTTGGTCCAATTAAAGCTGGCTGTAGGCGTTTAGGTGGAAAAATTTTTTGGCATTTGAAACAAAAAATTTTCCTAAAATTTCTATTTACTTAAGCACAGCTGTATGCTTTTTACGTATTTTATTTTTCTAAATAAAATTTTGTTCCCTTTTTTTAATCTTGCATGTTGGAATATCTGATGGTTTGGAATAGAATAGGATGATAGGATAGGATGATGCTTAATTCTTAAATGTGTATCATATTAGGTTTATTTGGTATTTTCTATTATATTTTATTATTTGAACAATAACGCCAACAACAACAACAACAATATGTCTTAAAAATAAAACCTTCTCTATTTTAGTAATCCTTTGCGTAAAAGATCTTCTGCTGAAAGAGATTAAATTGTGAAACAAAATTCTTTAAAATCGTTTTTATTTCGGTATTTATTTTCTTTGCTTTTAACTCTTCGAAGGATAATAGGGAAAATTGTGTTCTTTTTTTTATATTTTTGTGAAATTTAATTGTTTTATAAAAAATAGAAATAAAATACAAAATAATTTAAGGAGAGAGAATATATTTTTAGCAGCTGGCAGGCTGGCAGGCTGGCAGGCTGGCAGGCTGGCTGCTGTTGGTTGTAAATATTTGTTTAATTACCATTGTTACTCATTTCCTTCCTTTGCCTTTAACCATGTAATTATTCAATTATTCATTCAATGTAGTGTTAAAATGTAAACTTTTCTTAACTTAAATAATTTATTTGTTATTTTCTTCTCGCATTTTGTTGATATTGTAAAACGAAGTGTATTATAAAGATGAAATTTGTATCTGGTACGTATGGTGTGAAAAACGATTTGTTTGATTGTAAACATTTATCGTTATTGTGGTTTTACGTTTAAGCCAGGAAGAGGTGAAAAGAGAAAAGAAAAGTTTGGAAAATTCAAATTTAACCACATTTATAATTTACTAACTTTTATGTGGAGGAAGGGAGTCATTTAATAAAAGTTGGTAGAAAATATAAGAAACTTCTCAAATAGCAGCGTTTTGAAATTACGTTTTAATGAAAGAAAGTGTATGTACTTAATAGTGTGAGTATTATTAAATGGCTTTTTAAAGAACTTAAGTTAATGCTTTTTTTTAAGAGAAAAATAATTTTTCAAATAGGCAGCTAATTGAGCGACTTACATTGAAAAGATTAAAATTGAGTAAATGCTTAAAACAGAAATTTCCTTTAATATTTTGATAAATAGGCCTTTAATAAAAGGCCGATTCCGAATTTCAGTTAAAATTCTTTTTTAGCAAAATAACTACTATAGCCTCATATCACTTTAGCATAGAGGCTAGACTGCCGTCTTCAGCTTGGAATAAAGGCATCATTTTGATGCTACCAAAAGATGGTGACTTGATATGCTTAACACCATATGTAGGGTGGGCCATTTAAACGGTTTGAAATTTTGTCAAATTTAAAAATGACATTTTTTCATTCATATGGATGTCGCAGCTGGTCTTACAGTACCCCATTCGATGGGACCAATTTTCGAGAAATCTTTTGCGTGTATGGGCAATCGCATCACGAATGTTGGCCTGTCTCTGGTTTGTCGGCATAACACTTGTCTTTAACGGCGCCCTACAGATAATAGTCCAACGGCATCAAATCGCAGCTTCTTGGCGACCAACTGACATCACCAATTCGGCTAATTAAACGGCCATCAAACGTTTGCTACAATAAATCGATTGTGGCATGAGATGTGTGGTATGTTGCACTATCCTGTTGAAACTAAACATCATTTACATCAATACCATGAGCGGGCACAAAAAAATTGGATATCACGGTTGAGCCGTTCTCATTTTCAAAGATGCATTGGCTGCTGTAGGACCACGTTTGGGTCTTCTGAACCCCAACTATGGCAATTTTGCTTACTAACGTACTCACCAAGGCGAAAATGAGCTTTTTTATCTTTGGTTTGGAAATAAATTTCCAATAAATCCCAACGTTGCTCAAGCGTAAATTGATTCATTTCGTTCAATACTGATTTTTGTAACAGAATAGAATGACATACATAAGCATTGTCAGATGCGAAATAAGCGCTTGAACAAGTTTGAACCGATAGATATACCGATACAATATATTAGAAGTCATAATACAGGAAAGGCTTCAGAGCAAAATAGAGTACATATTGCAAGACGAACAGGCAAAATAGAAGCTACGTAGACCAGGCTAACACTTTACGCATCATAATAGAACAGTCTCTAGAATGGCGTACCCCCTGTACCTACTGTTTATCGACTTCACGAAAGCTTTCGCCACCATCAAACGGAGTGCCATATGGAAAGCATTGAGAAGAAAGGGAGAACCGCAGAAAATAATCCAAATAATACGAGGATGCAGAACTAACTTTCTGTTTTTCAAAACGGTAGCATAAGTCAACCATTATATACTTACGCTGGAGTAAAGCAAGGATGTCCGCTTTCACCTCTACTACTTATCACCGTACTGAATGCGATCATGTAGTCTCTCTCGATGACTCGAGGACCTGGATTATGTAGATGATATTTGTCTACTATCGTTCAAGATCTTCAACATGCAGTCAAAATTAGAAGACCTGGAAAGATTTGCTCGCAGTGTTGCACTTGAGATAAATATCAAGAAAACCAAAGCCAACAATAATAGCACAGAAAACATCTTGCTATAGGGCCAACCAAATGAATATGTAAATAGCTTCTGCTATCTCTTGGAAGCACGACAGCAAATGGCGGTGCAGAAACAGACGCCAACAGCAGTCTTAACAAAGTAAGAGCAGCATTCGGGGGACTGCAGGCAGTATGGAGCAGTTCATACATAATCAGGCAAACTAAGTTCATAATATTCATGTGTTAAATCAATTCTGTTGTGAAACCTGGCAAAAGCTACAGGTATTCACCAACAAGTGCCTTAGAATCAAATGCAAGATATTCTGGCTAAACACCATAAGCAACATAAAACTATAGAATTTGACAAATGAAGAGCCCATACAAAAGCAAATAAGGGAAAGGAAGTTGAGACGGATCGGACATACCTTAAGTAAAAATCCCCATAGTACTACAAAGATGTTACTTGAGTGGCATCCTCAACGATCAAGGAACCGCGGTCGACCAAGAAACACCTGGCGACGCACAACTATTTAATAACTATGGCAAAACAATCTTACATGGCAAGAGGCAAAGATAACGTGTAAGATGGAAAGAAGAAATAACGAAAAAAAACCGATATATAGTCTAACAGAGCACTAGTGCCCTACTAACCTGGGCTAGCTGTCAACACGATTCATGATTTTCACTGATTTCGAGAGGTCCATAAAGAGGGACTTAACGCTGCAGTATTTCGACAGAGAACTATACCGTGACGCTCTCGCTGGTACTATTCCTACTAATTTACAACAAACGAATACAGAGGCGCCGGCCTGCCTTCAGAGGCATCTGAATCAATGTCTACATGACTTGAACTATAACGACGACATGTGTCTGATTTGAAATGCACTCGAAAGCCTATAGAACAAACTTAAGACGCTCTATGAAAATTAGCAAGTGGTTGGGCCGAAGATAAAAGACAAAATCGATGAGAATGGAAGCAACGACCTCCGTCCTCTTAGTCCTAAATGGCGCGACCATTGAGTACATAGATTGCTTTACGTATCTCAGAAGCATTATTTTAATGGATGGCGGAACGGATGTGAAAGCAACAAATCAAGTATGTACTTCACTTAGCAAAAGATGAAACTCCTTACAAATATCAAATCAATCAATGTTTTCCTATTTGGTTGAAACTGTAGGTGTTTCTAAACAAATGTCTGAGATATATAAATAGATTATTACGGCCAAGTCGCATATCTAAATGCGTCTTGCTATTAACGTCTTGCAATAATAATCAATCAATAATCAATTTCGAAATAATGTGTCATAGGAAGTGAACACAGGTTAGTTATAGCCTTTGCAAAAACGTTGGGAACATTCCAAGGACCCGCCTGCAGTGAACTCTCAAAGCAAGTGTAATGTAAAGACCGAACACCGGAACAAAGTTCTCTACTGGTCACAAATACGTCATATGGCTCAGGACAGAACTACCTGGAGAATGTTCGTGATTGTGTATGTTCGGATTGTGTATTAATTTTTTTAAATAAGCCAGGGTCAGGCAAAATAATACAAATGCATTTCAAAATTGTGGTAGTCTCTCTCTCAGACCACACTGCAAGAAAAAATTGTATTTTGTTTCTTACACAAATGGTTGTGTATACTGGGAAGAGTTCTTTCACACTTTTTAAGTTTACAGACCACATTTTAACAAAAACTTTTAAAGAACATTTTTAAGGACCACACGAAAATAACAGAAAACAACGAAAAGGGAAAACAACAACGAAAAAACAACTAAGAAAAACATCAAATTAGAAAGAAATTTAAAATAAATAAACATGTTGAATAAAATGTTTAATAACATCATCAATTAACATTTTTTTCTGCCACTGTATTGTTCCACTTATCTTCTCTTTACTTTTTACTGTTTTTTTTTGCCCATGCGTGCGAGCAGCATTGCCGTTTTGGTTCGTTTGGTAGTTTTTCATTATTTCAAAAGAATTTGGTAGAACTTTGGAAGAAATTTTAAATATGCGAAGTGATTCATAGGTGTTTAAATAAAAACCTAAAATCCAACTCAAACCAAGTTGGTATCAAGTTTGATGACTGTGCTCCTCGTTTTTTTTTTTGTTGCCAAACTTTTTGTTCTTCGTCACACTCATATATAATAAATTTACATTTATTGCTCAAAACAAATTTACTTCAAAATTCCTCAACCTAATAACATACATACATACATGACAGTTAGTATGTTAAGTTATAGCAACTTTCAAGGAAGTAGAGATTATGTAACTGAATAAATTTTCGATTTTAATCAAAAAATTCATTTAAAAATTTCTGCTTAAATTTTTGGTAGGCAGCGAACGATTTTGGTAGAATTTTAGAAAAGTTTTGGTAGGAAATCAATTTTTGAGGACAATAGAGAAAATTTGCTCAGAGCAATGTTCTGCCTTTCGAAAGATTAAACTATAAAATAACTTTTTCGTTATTTGTTATCTATTAGTGGACTAAGCTAATACAGAATTTTTAGTAAAATGCGTGCGTTTATTTCTTTGCTTTTGACAGCCAATGAAAATAGACAATCATCCCACTTTCAATGAAAATGGAAAAAATGGCATACAGCTAAAACTAAATCAGAGCGCTAAGCATTGTCTAGCTGTCAAAAATTCGCGTGTTCTCGTCAATGCTAGACTAATGTCGAAGAAATGCCTAACGCTCTAATTTAAGGTAGAAGTACATATCACGCCTAAGATCGCGTGTGAGCTGTAGACTTCTGTCCAAAAAAATTATTCAGTGTAGTTGCATGAACGAGTTACATCAAAAATATTTGGAGGCGTTTGCGGCAGAAAGTTGGTTAACTTTCAACTTTTTAACGCGCTGTGTATTTTTGACAGTTATCAGCTGACAATAAAATAATAAATTAAACGAATATGAATCATTTTCCAATGTATTAATAGGAAAATAAATAAAAGGCAGCTGACAGATAATGTAATTTTAGCGTGTGTTGTGTAACTTGCAATTTTTCAAGTGCGTAAATTTTTAAAATGTTATGTATTTCTACCTTTAGGTTTGTCAGATGGCTCGTGTCATAGTTTTAATAAAAAACATTAGAAACTATAGGTCAAATATATCTGTTAAAACTTTAAAAACTTCCTACGCATTTACTTCCTTAAACAAAACCTTAAAAATAGTAAATTATTTTATAAAAAACCTCAAATATTTAAAATTTAAAATGTTTTTTACCATGTCCTCTCAAAATCAGAAACAGAAACAAAAAATAAATAAAAAGCCATACGTTTTACGTACAGTTAGTGTCATTAATATTCGGTTTTTAAGTTTATCGATAATAACACCCTGGCATTAGCGAAATGGGTAGGTAATCAGAAGAACAGCAAAAACTTAAATAAATGTTGTCAGTATGAGTATTCAAATATATGGAAAAAATGGCTCTATGGTAACCCTGCAACCGTGATAAATCGATCAAAGTTTGTTAACCCTGTTTACTAAGCGCCATTAATATTCGGTTTTTCCCCTATTTATATGCTATTTGCAAAAAAACATGTTATTCAGCTACTTTTCCAGCAATATAGAGATACGTTTTAATAAAAGTGCATAACACCTCCTTTCTTGTCTGTCCAAAATTCTACTTCATTGCAAATTATACAAATGGGGCGCAAAGGAGAAAACACTCCTTTAGAACAGCGAAAACTTGTTATTTTCCATTATGAAAAAGGTAAAAAGTACAAAGAGATTGCTGAAATTCTGAATATGAAACCAAATACAGTTGGGAACATTGTCAGAAGGCACAAAAATGAAGGAAGAATACACAGTATAAAGCAGACAGGTCAGCCAAAAAAATTGACCGAGCGGAAAGAAAGTTCAATTGTGCGAAAAATAAAATCTAACCCACGCTTAAGTGCTCCCAAATTAGTCACAGAGGTGCTCAATGAGTTTAAAATGAAAATATCTGCATCTACTATACGAAGAACCATAAGAAAAAAAGGTTTTCATGGCCGAGTAGCACGTCGTAAGCCATTGGTTAATTTACGCAACCGAAAAGCTCGTTTGAGTTTTGCCAGGGAGTACATTAAGAAGCCTGAAACTTGGTGGGATGACGTTATATTCGCGGACGAGAGCAAGTATAACGTATTTGGATCCGATGGGCGTGTAATGGTGTGGCGGAAGCCAAATGAAATTTAAAAACCAACCGTAAAACATGGAAATGGACATGTTATGGTGTGGGGTTGTATGGGAGCTAAAGGGACGGGAAATTAACGGAAAATTAGTTTTTATCAGTGGAATTATGAATAAGGAATCATATTTGAATATCCTCCGTCAAAATTTTAAAGAAAGTGCAAATAAGCTGGGCGTTTTAGATTCTTTTAAATTCTACCAAGATAACGACCTAAAGCACAAGTCGCGAATGGTTGCTCTATAACTGCCCTAAAGTTCTCCTTCCACCTGCACAATCCCCAGACCTCAATCCGATTGAGAATTTATGGAATGAGCTGGACCGGCGAATCCGCAACTACAAAATAACATCCATTGAAGTCTTGAAATTGCGGCTTCAAGAAGAATGGGCTCGTATTCCTGCAGCTTAAGTGAAGTTATAAAACAAAAGGGTTATCAAAAAAAAAAAAACTGAATTTTATATAAAACCATTTTTCTAATGTATTATTTGTTACTTTTCAAAGAAAACCGAATATTATTGATGCGCAATATTTTATGCTATGAATTCATTTAGTTTTTTTTTTTTGTTACATTGCTATTCTTTTTTTCTAAATACAAATGTGAACTTTCAAGTGTCTAAATAAACTATTAATGAAAAGAAAAAATGTTGAAAAAGATATACATTTAGCTTAAGACGAATCAGTTAAACATACCTCTTTAATAAAACCGAATATTAATGACACTAACTGTACATATCGTATTCGTTTTTCATCTTTTCTTTTCTAAGTTTTTTATCGCAATTTTTTATATATTTTTTTTTGACAAAACGAAATGGTTGTTTTTTAAATTTTTGTTTCAATATGTCACACAACAAAATCGTTTTTTTCTCCCTTTACTCCTTTAACTGGATGATGGGTGGAGGAGATGGAAAATATATTGTTTCCCCATGAGTTGGAAAATAATTCAGACTCAATTTTAGATTAGACTTCTGCTGTTTTTCTACAATTTTATTTGATTGCATTTACAAGAGAAATGTGCCAAAAATAAAAGAGAAAATGCTTTCAAGTGAGTGGTGTTAAGAAAACTTAAAGAAACAAGACGTGGTTTATCAAAAAACGTGCCAACATTACGAACGAAGTTTCACTTAAAGAATGTGGGCAGATTTCTTTTTTTTTAAGGAATTTTGTTTCTTTTCAACTCAAAAAAGTTTTCAATAGAATGCAGAAACATGCAGAGATTTTTCTCTTATGTATTCCGTTTAAACAGAATAAAAGCAAGGTTTTTTGTTGACTTTAATTATTATATTTTTTTTTCATTTTTTTCACAATGGGCCTGTTGAAAATCTTGAAACAAGAATATTTTTTGCCTTCTATTCCATTCTTAATAGAAAGGAAAATCTTTTTATAAAACTCAGAAAAAAAAATTAATTTAAATTAAAACTATAAGTTCTAAAAGAATATAAGGAGTGCGCACGAAAAAATTTGGACATACTTTTAGGCTTATACCTTTTACTGTGATTGGAAAAAATAAATGCCGTTACTTTGCCTTTGATAAACATCTGTCTAGGCATGTCGATTATTCGACTTTTTTCAAACCGGTTTCCGAATAACTCGTAACAATTAAATTTTTTAAAAACCGGTTTTCGGTTATAGATTTATCAAATAACCGATTAACCAGTTCTGTTATTAAAATAAGATTCTTCTCAATTCTAGTTGCATTAGAACAACGATTGGCTTTTTTAGGGCCTTTACGGATATTTCTTCTTCGACACCGCAACATCCTAATACTTCATCCGGTGATTCATTTTTTACAGCGTATTTTGTAAGAGTTCTACTTGCCAGCGCCTAATATTTCATCCAGTAATTCAGTTTTTACAGCGTATTTTGTAAGAGTTCTACTTGCCAGCGCCTAGAGACTGCTTGGTATAGAATCAAGTTTTCCTTGTTCCACAATAACGTCAATCTCATAAACATATTTAAGGTAGTTTATAATTCCTGGTGGCGAAGAGCTTTTTCAGCATAGTATAGGGTGTTTATAGAGGCATAGAACTTTAAGTTGCAATAAAACAACGATGGATTATTCGGTTGACATGAATTTTATTTATCAGAAAGATAATCTTGTGGCATTACATTTTAAATATGATTTCCAGCATATGACCGTCACGGCTGGCGCGGTGGTAGTCCAATTTGGACGTCCAATTTTCGATGAATGTTTCCACCATTTGTGGCCGTATATCGGCAATAACACGGCGAATGTTGTATTCAAAATGGTTAAGCGTTTGTGGCATAGACCAATGACTTTACATAGCCCCATAGAAAGAAGTCTAGCGGTGTTAAATGACAAGATCTTGGAGGCCAATTCACAGGCGTGAAATTAGGCGGTCACCAAACGTGTCTTTCAATAAATCTATTGTGGCACGAGCTGTGTGACATGTTGCGCCGTCTTGTTGAAACCACATCTCCTGGACATCATGGTTATTCAATTCAGGAATGAAAAAGTTCGTAATCATGGCTCTATACCACCACCGTTTTTGAAAAAGTACGGACCAATGATTCCACCAGCGCACTAAACAGTCAGTTTTCTGGATGTAACGGTGTTTCCACATACACTCGAGGATTACCTTCACTCCAAATGCGGCAGTTTTGTTTGTTGACGTAGCCATTCAACCAGAAGTGCGCTTTATCGCTAAACAAAATTCGCTTATGAAAATTGGAAAAAAAAATTCACTTATGAAAAATGAAAATTGCACTATTTGCAAAATAGTGAGTCAGGCGTGAGTCTATTCATGATGAATTGCCAAGCCAAACTGAGAACAAATCACTTGACAGCTGTTAAATCGGTCGCCATCTTGAAAAGTAATGCCAACTTAAAGTTCTATACCTCTATAAAAAACACGCTTTATTTAAGGATACTCAATATATATATATATACCTACTTATGCTTTCCATCAATTTCTAAATATTTTCACACTTCAGAGGACATGTGTAGAAACATGCGACTAAATGCATGCATGACGTATTTAATAGTGTGTGCCACTGCGGTATATTAGGAAGACACCCGCCTACCAATCAAGAAATTCTTAGTTCAATTACAGGCCACACCACCTGACAATTTTTAACAGCGGTATCACCTCACAACATTGCTAGCTGCTGGTTATGAGTATTTACGCTTGGAAAACTTAACATGCTATAGGGTGAGCAATTTAAAAGTATAAATTTGAACCAGCGGTTATTTCAATTTGGCTATACTTATGCCATTCTATACAGTCATAGAATTCAGTATATTATCTCTACTAAACGAAATGAATCGATTTAGGCTTGAGCAACGTTGGGATTTATTGGAAATTTATTTCCAAAACAAAGACAAAAAAGGATCATATGAATAAAATATGTGGTCGTATCGCGGCAATGTCATCACAAATATTGAACTTCAATTGTCTCTGGCACTTGACATTTGTCTTTAGCAGCACTCCACAAAAAACAGTCCAACGGTGTCAAGTCGCAGCTTCTTGGCGGCTAACCGACATTACCATTTCGGCTAATTAAACGGCCATCAAACGTTTGATGCAATAAATCGATTGTAGCATGAGATGTGTGGCAAGTTGCACCATCCTGTAAAACTAAACATCGCTCACATCAATATCATGAAGTGCGGGTACAAAAAAATCGGTTATCATGGAGCGATAGGTGTCTCCATTGACCGTAATGGTTGCGCCGTCCTCATTTCCAAAGAAATATGGGTCAATGATGCCTCCGCTTAACAAGCCGCACCAAACTGTCACTCGTAATGGGTGCATTGGCTTCTGTAAGACCACATTTGGGTTTCTGAGCACCAAATACAGCAATTTTGCTTATTAACGTACCCACCAAGATGAAAATGAGCTTCATCTGAAAATATGATTTTAAATCATACCGTTAAGGTGTGACTCACTATTAACATCGTGTATTATGGTTGGACCACCCTTTATTTTAAAAAATTTTCAAGGTCTATGATATAAGTGCAGTTTGATAGCTACATGACTTTTTTGTAAGTTCTATTCGAAGCCATAAACCTCACTTGATCACGCATATTGAACTAGAACATATACCAAGTGGGATAAAGTAGACCCCACTCGAGCCAGCATGTCGGCCACTTCTTTTGCCTCTATACACAGTCTGGTATAGATAGTGGAAGCAGTGTTGCTCATAGAAACTTATTGCAATAGAAAAACGAAGAGGCCAGATATAACACTATGCAACAAGCAAAAATACCTTTGATATTTAATAAATTTTTTTAAGCGCTATGGTCGCCTAACTTCAAAAATCATCAGCATTACAGATTCTATTGATACGTTTTTTTTCGATTTTTTTTTTTCTAAAAATGTGAAATTTTTGAAGAGACTGCTTCATACATCTTATGATAACTTTGAAATGACTTATTCGATTTTGTTAAGCCATATGATAAAAAATTCCAAATGATAGCAGCTTTAAGCTATTGATAAATGGCGACCATAGCACATCAAAAAAATATAGTGGTAATTTGTTTCCATTTGTTGCATAGTGTAAACAAACTGCCGATACAGTTGTGAGGGGCTAATAAAAGTAAAACGTATATTTCTGCAAATAGGCCCCTAAGCAAAAACCAAATTGCCTATAAAATTTAAATGAAAAACTGTAATCTTTCTGCTCTAGATATAAATGCTGCGAAGGATGTAGTGTAAGAAAAATTGTCTTATATTAACACCCACTCTGTGTTTTAATTTCCTTTTAAAACCGCCACATTTTACCGTATAAGTAGTGCTTTGAAGAAATATTAAGTATACGCCCATGCAGCCATACAATCTGGACGAAAAATGTAAACAACTTTGAAAAGTAGTTTTTAATGTTTAAGCAAAGATTTTGAAATTGCATGAGAATAAACCAAAAAGAGTGTGGCCAATAAATATGGACATACATTTAAGCAGAAAATTTGCAGTTGAAAAAAATAAATGCTATTAAAAGGAAAAAACACATCATCACACTTTTAAGCCAACGGAAAATAAAAAAAACATTTATTTCAAATTACGTGCTGTTTTTATTGGTTTACCCTGTCAGCTTTACACTGTTATTTACATGTTTTTATTTTTTCCTACTCAAAACTATAAAACAGAAGACATTTCGTAATTATCATTAAACAGTTTTTTCGTTTCTTTTCAGCTTTAAAAGCAAGTCGGTTTTTTTTAAACCTAAAAAATTATTTCATTTTTTAAGTAAAAAAAAAGTAAACGAATATGGCAGCACAATATTGAAAAAAGGCCAAGAAATAAATATAAAAATAAAAATAAAAATAAGAAAAGAAAACACTTTACACTTACCACACCCACTGAAAAATAATTATTGATGATATTGTACGGCACGGTGCAGTCCTTTTCCGTTTGGCTTTTTAATGGTTTTTGTATGGGAATGTTGAATGTTTTCGCTTCGGAAGCTGTGGGTGTCGGTGTAGACGAACGTGGCTCATAAGTGCTGGTGCAATCGTCCCTTGATGTATACATTAGCAGTTGTTCTTTTGGTATTGTTGTTGTTTTGATGTATTCATTTTCCGAAATGACAAATGCATCATTTTTATTACCATTTCTTTGGCATTTTATTTCCTGAACATTATCCTTTTGGTCCTCTACTGTTGATGTTGCTGCTGTTGTTGTTGTTGTTGTTAAAGTGTCATTCAATAATAATTTACCATTTAAATATCGATTTATTTCTTCACCATCAGCATTACCATTACCATCATCATTACATTCATCATTATTCTTATTATTGTTATTGCAACAGGGATCATCATTATCATTATCATTAGCATTGTTATCATAAACATCATTAGCATTTGTATGGTCGTTATGGTGCTGTTGACATGCATCATTTGTTAAATTGCTTTTTTTCTCGCCTGCAAATATTTCATTCATCTTAGTCTCTACCACTACTTCTCCTGTCTCTCTACGATCTGGTTTTTCATAATATTTTTGTTGTTGTTGTCTTATAGGACTCTGTGAACTACTGCAGGATGATGTTGGACTGCTACAATAACTAATCATTGTGTCCTGTCTCATGTTTCGTTGTAAACGTTTAATTTCAAATGTTGACATTGATATGCTTTTTGTTGTTCTACATGTTGTTGTTGTTGTTGCTGCTGCTGCTGCTGGTGTTGTTGTTATTGAAGATGTCATTGTTGTTCGACATATTGAATTTAACTCTTGTTTATCATCGTCTTCCTTCTGTGCAGATAATGTTGCTGTTGCTGTTGCCGTTGCTGTAAATAGTTTCTGATGAGGTATTATATTATCATTATTATGAACATCATTATTACCATCACCACCACCATCACCACCACCACTACCACCACCACAATCAACATCATCATTATTGTTGGTAAAATTGTCGTTGTTGGTGTGCTGACAAAGATTCGTGTTGCAACTACTGCTACGTTGTATTTCTTCGTATTTTTCCATGAATGATTTTTCCACCACAACGCTTTGCGACAATTCGAATACCTTTTGCATATTGGAGTGTAAAGTGACCTGTTGGAAGAAAAAGATAAAGAAGAAGGTGACAAGATGTTAATGTCATTATTAAATACCTTGTCAATAATTCTTAAATGCTTGTCAAAGTAAACATTTTTATGAAAGTATATATCATAAGATAAGTTTTTCGAAGAAGTCAATGTTTACATACAAAAAGTGGCAGCCATAGTTCAAATCCCAGCAATAAAAAAAGTAAAATTTTCATCACGATTTCAAATTTTCAAAACATAGTTAAGAAACTTCATTCACCACAACACACAACATTATAAGAAGGTTGGGCAACCCGCCTCTTTGCAAAAGAGGTGATAATCTAAGGTAAGCAGCTAGATTCCTCACCACTACACAAACCACACAGAGGACGTGGTTTTAAGCAACGATAGATGACAGCACCATTTGTCATTCATATTCTTTTGATCGTAGGCTGAGCCTTTTGGAGTTTGGGATGAAAAGGATTAATATGAACGACACACTCACAAGTAACCTGGTGAAAATCTCCGAGTGTGGTCGTGCGAACGGGTTCGGTTTTAATACACGAAAGACCTAGTGTTGATTACAGACACACACACAGACATCATGGTGTGGTCTGTGTTTATGGGTAATTTAAATATTGGGGAATGAGATTCTCTTGATGTTCTGGGCATGAAAATTCACTGTGAAGTTAGTTGGTGATTTCGCGAGTCGAAAGAAGCATTCAAATACCTCGGTTTTTTAAGACTGTGCAGAAATACTTAACTCTATCTGATCTTCTTAGTATTTACAAGATCAATATCCAACCGAAAATCGAATACAACTCTCATGTATGGCGAGCTTCTCAACCGCGTACAGGTAATTCTATCGATTCATTAGAGTATCGTCGCAATGCGGCGTGTGTTTCATTGTTCTATTGGTACTATAAAGAATTGTGTTCTGACGAGATTAAGGATTTATATCGTAAAAATCAGATATTCTTATTCAAAACCTTTATCTGTATATTAACGTCCAGTTCAATACTGGAATGCCACAATCTTGGTTTGGGTACCATAATATAAGGGTCGTAAGAGGAATGAAATAACAGACATTTAATGCAAAAAAGGGGAATTTCGCTGAGGGAAATTTCACTGGACATACTCTATGCCTTGGCTTCAACAGGAATCTGCTAAAGGATGAGATAGGTAGATGGTCAACACATCAATAATTCTAAAAAGTTTAGGAGTTTCAGCGCTAGGAGGCTGGACTCCGTTCTGCAACTGCATAAGAATAGTTTAAGAACATATTCGGATGAACTTATGGATCACAAAGCCTATAACAGAGATTAGCAATGTATACTAAAAACATGAGTATACTCAAATTATGATTCGTAAATTTTTATATCCATACTCATTCATACTCATTGCAGTGGCTATTCATAGGCATACATACTCTAAAGCTTGAATTACTTATCATCCTGATACTTATCAACATTTATGACGCTATTGTTCATACTCATCTGCACTCGTTGTTCGTAGATAATGCAAAATGAGTATAATTCAAATAAGGTTGTGTGTTTGTATGTTTTCTTTTTCATTTGAATAGCCAATACTTACCATTCATGAATACTCCTGAATACTCCTGATTATTCATGAATCATGTGAATCATTTATGAGTATTATGAGTATTTTCTAAGAAATTAATGAATGCTATGAGTATGAGTAGCTATGAATATGAGCACGACGTCTGATTCATACCCATTGCTATTTATACTTATCAATCAACGTTATTGTGAGTATGAGTGAGGAGTATAAGTAGTTGAATTTGTATGATGTGTACTCACTTGTACTTATAAATTCATGAGTGAGTATGAGTAAAAAAGCGATTCATTGCTGATTTTTGGCTTGTAATATGCACCTGTACAGAATGGCCGTAACCAATACTAGCACCTGCAGATCTTTCTGTGAGGAAGAGTAGGTAATGGAGCCATTGATTGTTAACGGTGTGGCACAAAGGCACAAAAGATACTGCCTAGGTACTATATGAACATACGCTTGGCGAGCAGAACTTGTTAACACTCCTATGAAGGAGCTGGTCCAGATTCCTGGCGCATTAAGCTCGTGAATGACAAAGCAAGGCACAATACATTACATTCTCTTGTTTTTTAAATGTTTCTCTAATGCTTTATCGACTCCTTATTTCCTATGACCTTCTAGTCTTCAATCAAGAAAACAAATGAATATTGATTGCGTTAGGAGCTTAGATGAAACTAGGCCATCAAATCAGAAAAACACCAATTGAATATTTTAAATTTAAATTTCTTTTCAAAAATGATTTGCAGATGAAAAAATTTCTTTCTTTTTCTCTTTTTTTGCTTATCTTTTGAATGTTTAATTGAACAGAAACAAATTGAATGTTTTCATTTCCTTTTAAATTTTCATCTTATTTTTCCGTTTTCTGTATCAATTGACCTTCAGGCTAAATATGGGAAAACATCTTGTTTAAGTCAATTACAATAACAGGGAGCCGGTGAAAGCAATAAAAGGGGGTTTTCGAAAATAAATCAAATCAAATAAACGAACCCTTTTAGTTGTCAAATATTTAAGCAAAAATTAAAATTCATTTGATGTTTTTTCGATGAAAATTTAAATTGAAACATTCAATATGTTAATTAAGCAAAGGGAGCGGGAAAGAGAGTGAGCAAAAAAAAAAAAAAAAAATTAACAGAATTTATCGTTTAATTATTTATATATTCCAGTGTTGCCACCTCTTGTGTAACTACATATATTGTGTGTGTAATCCATGTGTGGTTAACTTGATGTATAATTTGCGTGTCATGTTACTTTTTGTTTTACCGTTTTCATTAAACGCTATATGTGTATACTACCTTGATCAAAAAGTGACTGAATCTGTGGGATCGGATTCATCAAAATGATCATTACTGGAGACGAAACATGGGCTTATGAATAAGATATGCAATCCAGACATCAGGAAATTCAATGGCGTTCACCAAATGAGCCGAGATAAAAAACCAAGTCGTTTTCATTCAAAAAAGAAGGAAATGCTCACGGTTTTTATGGATTACAACGGTGTAGTGCATCATGAATTTTGCCAGATGGCCAGACAGTAAACAAAGACTACTATTTATGCATTATGAGATGTTTGCGTGGAGAAATTCGTCGAAAAGACAAGATTTGTGGGCAAAAATCTCCTGGTTTTTGCACCATGATAACGCACCGTCACACAGTGCCATCATTATTCGAAATTTTTGACGAAAAATTACAACAAATACCATCCGACAGCCACCGAATTCACCCGATTTGGCTCCCTGTGACTCTTTTTTCTGCTCAATCGAGTTAAAAAACCATTACGGATGTACTCTTTGCTACGTAGCTCTTGCAAATGTCAAGCCATGACGCTAAGATTTAGCGGGAATATCAACAACAGATGTACCAACTTAACAAGAAAACTCAAATCGGAACGATGACACCGCCGCTTTTAGATCAAGGTTGTATAACGGGTGTTTTTTTCTGTTTGATATATTCGTGACATGTGCCAATGTCAAAAGGTATCAGTAAGGCCCATTTGAAAGTTGAATGAACGATGATCAGGCAGACGAAGTTTGTAGGAGAGGGAATGAAGAAGTGAAGTGAAGTGTAGTACTCGGATGTACGGACATTTTTTGTTTATTTTTTCTACTTTTCGTAATTTTCGTTCTATTGCTTCATACTATTTTCCCCATTTCATTTCAACTTTAAAAAAATTGAGTAAAAAAAAATTGAAAAATTGCCTGCTTATCGTTCAACCAAGTTCACGAAAGTGGACTATGGTTGGCGATTTCACCACAAATAGACTAAAAAATGAAAACTACTTATTGTCGTCATTATCGACTCCTCGAACAAGCTATTCAAGCTGCTGTGACGAAATCTCGCACTAGTTTCACTTTATTGGATATTTAGTCATCAGCCCGTATTGGAAAGAGTGCGTGCAGAGGAGAATATTCCTGCTGTATAGTCCTGTGTCTATGAATATGGTAACTCGATATGTAAATACATATTGGGTGGGCCATCTATCGGTTTAAATTTGAACCAGCAGTTATTTCGAATCTGGCAATACTTATGTCATTCTATTCTATCACAAAATTCGGTATATTATCACCACTGAACAAAATGAATCGATCTACGCTTGAGCAACGTTGGGATTTATCGGAAATTGCAAAAAAATTAAAAAAAAAAAATTAAAAAATTGCAAAAAACATCTTGGTGGGTACGTTAATAAACAAAATTGCCGTATTTGGGGCTTCCATTACGAGTGACTGTTTGGACGGCGCAACCATTACAGAGACACCTATTGCACCCTGGTAAACGATTTCTTGGTGCTCGCTCTTTATAGTATTGATGTGAACGATGTTTGGTTTCAACAGGATGGTGCAACTTACCACACATCTCATGCTATAATGGATTTATTCGGGTAAACGATTGATGGCCGTTTAATTAACCGAACTGGTGATATCAGTTGGCCGCCAAGAAGCTGTGATTTGAAATCTTTAGACTATTTTTATGGGGCGCCGTTAAAGACAAGTGTTATGTCGACAAATAATACACTCCGATCCGATCGAATCGAGTACTGTGAGGCCAGCCGCAGCAATCATATTGAATTTTGAAATTTAAGCTTTTAAATGGCGCACCCGATAGCTGCTCTCAACAACTGGGATTTTGTTATTAACACTTTTTTGCCCAAAATAAAAGAATTGGATTTTGGTTGGTTGACATTTGATTTCAATAAAACAGTGCCACAAACCACATGGCACGCGATACTATGAACCTATTAAGAGGCGAGTTGGAAAAGCAATTAATCTCACGTTTTGGCACAGTTCAGTGGCGATTTGAGACCATTTTATCATTTTTTATGGGGCAATACGTGTATTCTCTCATGTACGGGGACAAGCCAGTCGAAAATTCAACCCTGGAAAAAAAGCATTGCAGCTGCCATTAGTGAGATACCGGCTAAAATGCTGAAAAAAACATGGTTAAATTGGAGCTTACGAATGAACCAATTACAGCGTAGCCTCGGGCTACATTAACATGAATAATTTTTAAAAAGTAAGTGGCAGGCATAGATTTATCGCAACAAATAAATATCAGGTCAATCAATAAGTCCGTAGGATGACATATAGATGGCCTTACTAGAATTTTGTCCATATGACAATGTGTATAAGCTTGACAGCAATCTGACTATTGATTCGTGAGTAATAGCATTTCGTTATTGAAAAAAAGTGGAAAAAAGCGAATTTCGAATTTTGATAAAGCAGTGCTTTTTGATGAAAAAAATACACTGGAAACCGAACAATGACTTGATAAACCTTATCCGAACTCTGCTCTATCGAGATAAATGGTAGAGAAATGGATTGCTGAACTTAAATGTGTTCGTACCAACACAAATGATGAAGAGCGCAGTGGACGCCTAAATGAGGCTGTTATTCCTGAAAACATACAAAAATCCACAAATTGGTTATAAACGATCGCAAACTGAAGGTACATGAGCTAGCTGACATTGTAAAGATATCAGATGGTAGTGTTTTAACATTTTACACGAACATTTTGGTATGCGAAAGCTCTCTTAAAAGTGGGTGCTGCGTGAGCTCTTAAATCGCGCCGCAAATCGCTGAAAGCGATGGCGAAATTGAATAAATTTGGCTTCGAATTGCTTACCCACCCACTGTATTTTCCAGATTTAGCCCCCAGCGAGTTTTTCCTGTTTTCAGATCCCAAGAGAATGCTTGCTTGAAAGAAATTTAAGTCCAACGATAAAGTAATGGCTGAAAGTGAGGCATATTGTGACGAGAAAGGAAAATATTACTATAAAAGTGGTATCAAAGAGTTAGAAAATCGCTATACTCTTTGTATCGCCCTCGCAGGCAACTGTGTTGAATAATAAAATCGAGTTTTGTCAAAATTTTGTTTTTTCTTATTTATCTTACGGACTTATTGAGTGACCTGTTATATAGTGCACTTTTGCAAAATTTTCTGCGTTTTGTTCAGTTTGCAAAACCTAAACGGTTAAAAAATCACCCAGTATATAATTTTTAAAACCAGAATTTTATGGGTATTTATGTTGCCGGTTGTGTGCAAGCCATAAATCTGTTGGTGGCAACACTGAGACATTCCCTTTTTTCTTATAAGAGCTTGACACAAATTTTATACTAAATTTGAGGGGAAATGTCTTTTAATTAAATTAATTAAAGTTTATTTCAAAAGTTCCTTAAGAACAACAAAAAATATTTGTTTTATGCTTTTTTTATAGCCCCATTATACAATCAATTCAATTTACAAAAATTCCTTAATTTTACAACATAAAATTCCTTAAGCTATGTATGTCTTTAATTAATTTTAAATCTATTACAACAATAAAAAACAAAAACAAAGAAAAGAAGAAAGAAGTTAATAAAAAAAAGTTGGTTCAACTTACTTTCGGTTTTGGTATCTCTTCATACATGGGATTATTTGTCACTTCAATACTCCATCTATCCAGCATAACAACACTTGAACGTCTTATTTTATCCATTAATTTTGGTATATTCTCTCCCTCATAACCGCCACCCCAGCGCAGGCAACGTGCCAAATCATTGCCAGTGCCCAGTGGTATAACGCCAATTGCTGGCTGTGCGGCAAATTCTATTGAGTCTAGAAAATGTGTTAAAAATAAGAAAACAAAAAAAAAAAAAGGAATTTAATTGGAAAATTATTGACAGAATAACAAAAAACTTACCCATAGCTTCTAAGACCCATCCCACGGTACCATCACCGCCACAACAAATCACTTTAAAATTGGGTAAATCCTTAAATAATGTCAGACCTGTAGAAGATAAAAAATGTAACAAAATCATGAATTAGTTAATAGGCTTACAACTTAAGAAAATAAATTATAAAAAACTTTATACAGAAATCGACGATGTTCCAGAGTTAACATATTTTCACATTTTAGTTCTAATCTTAATCCTTAATCTATTACAAAAATGTCGAAATGCGACAACGCTTCCAGTAAACACGATAAGTTTGAATAACTTTGACAACAAAATACTGCTCTTGTTAACTGCTACCTATTACTGGACTAATGTCGTGTCTTGAGCAAGCTGCGTCTATTTTCTGACAACTTGTTTACGAGTTATTATAACGCAAATGGAACGCTATTAAAAACAAAGAAAAAGACTTGATCAAATATGGGTACCCAAAAAAGGTCGCAGAGCAAGAAAGACTTGAATGTGGGGCAATAGGAGAAATACAGTCTGTAAGGTAGCTGAGACCGTAGACATCTCATTTTGCTTGAATATTCGGATATTAAAAAGCAATCCGAGCTAATTTTCACTTCAATTCAAACTAGTTTGTGCGGCATTTTGTAATTCTGTTGACCAAACAATAATATATTACAACACACCACTTACCACAGAGCCATGAATCAAATAACACAGGTTACGCTTTCCCAAGTTCCGTTAGTTCCGTCTTCTTTCTTTATATTATTTTTTTGCATTAATGTGCTATGTCTTATATCGGGTGCTTTTTTTAGAGATTCATAGCTTTGAGTTGACAACACTTTGTTTGATAATGTAACAGCTGATAATTGCTTTTTGTTTAGTTTGGTTTGACATTTCATTATGGATAAACTTACGACCATCGGATACGCCGCCAATTCAGCGAATGGACTGAAACACAAATTGATATTGAATTTCCATTCAAAATTTAGTTCTCCGATTAAGCCCATTTTTGGTTGCATGGGTACGTAAATAAGCAGAATTGTCGCATTTGGAGTAAGAATAATCCACAAACGTTTTTCGAAACGTCATTACATCCACAGAAAATTACTGTTTGGTGCGCTTCATGGGCTGGCGGAGTCATTGTCATATGTCATATGTCATCAAAAACGATGGTGGTCAGAATGTTACTGTATGTGTCAGTATGTTTCAGGCAGAGGGGCCGCTATTTGTGAAGTGGTTGACTTATTAAGGGATAGTATTGTAACGGCCCGGAAAGTCTGCATTTTTACTGACACTCAGTCCGCTATTAAATTCTTAGGGGCTATGTTCACTAGGTCCATGACGGTAAAGAAATGTTACTCATAACTAGGTGTGATGCCTGAATATTTCGATATCAATCTTATTTGGGTACCGGGTTACAAAGAAATTCCGGACAATTGTGCAGCGGATGAGCTGGCACTGACACTGACACTGTGGCTCGGAATCGTTCGGCGAAGCCATATGCTCCAAAGAGGAGTAAGTGAAAAAAGCAACCTTAAACGACTCTATTTTGAGTAATTAAGGACTTTTTTGACGAACAAAATAAAATATAACCTGCTTATAGTAAAAACTGCCAATCCACTTAAAATAGCCCTTAACCACAGACTCCACCTCTTCATTGTTGGCAAATCTTTTATCGCCGACCATTTTTTTTTTAAATTTGATTTGCAAATAATACGGGGGAGATAAATCTAGCGAATAGTGTAGTAGTGAATGTGTGAACTAACATTTTTTTTGTTAAATGTGACATCCATTTTGCGCACAAATTTCGGTGTAGGGCTCTGACCTGTCAGAGAGTAGTATTACTGGTATGTGCGCTGGTTTTCAGGACAGTGTCGACTGACGCTTTTGGTAGATGTAGCACGCCCTGACTTAGAGGTAATACGACGTGTTTTACATTCCAGGTAAAGAAGGGATTACGATTTCTGGATAGTGATTGGATTCCTGCTTCTGATTCGGGTGTCTTTTTTTCGCCGTTTTTTTTTTTTTTTTTTGTCAGACAGCGACAAGGAAAGGGTTACGCATGGGTTCGCGGCTGACGTTAGGTTTGTATTGAAACGTCTTGAATTCGTTTTCGGCTTGAGTCTGGAGTTTTTACTGACGAATAATGGCCTGCTCGGTGCATTTTTGCATAAGAGGGCCCTTAGTTTAGGTTAGGAGGAGTGGAAGCCTCGTTGAGTCAAGGCATACATAGAAGCACATTCCCGGAAATCACGTCGGAAACCAGCCCGACAATTTAACGAATCTGGCTATAAACCAGACATCAATAATCGATAGCTCCGATAGACTATCGAGAAAGGGCGAGTCAAGTGTCATTAATCTAATTCTAGCTAGTGACGGACATTGGCAAATGAAATGGGCCACACTCTCCTCTTCCTCAATCGATCTACAAACTCGACAGAAATGATTCGCAGGTAGACAAGCCCAAAGGTTAATGCAATGGCACGTGAGAATAGACTCAGTAGAGGATATGCTCCCATGATCCAATTTAAAAAGCTGATTAGTACGCCTGCCATCCAATCTGCTGATTGTAGGTGTGGTTTGAGGACTCGCGACATGTTCTGGTCGCGTGTCCGCTTTATGATGATATTAAGGTCTTAGTGGCGATGGGTATCATCGTGACCGAGGACGCGGTTGATTTTAGTGGGGCTTTAAAATCGGATCGTACCATACAGATGCTCGACGAGTTTGCTCGCATTGTATTTAATAGGAGGGGTTCTAGGGTTAGAGAATGATAGGTATCATCGGCAGTAGGTTTTCTAGAGCGTACTCTGGTGGTTCTTGGCCTGTGGTCTGCCAGTATGGTGGTGTCGTTTGTATGGTTGTGCGATTATTGCTTCTTTGTTGCATTTTTTGCTGTTTCTTTTGTTGTCTTTATTGGCTACCAGACCGTAGTCAATTGGGACTTAAACTGGTAGTAGAATATACGCAACGAACATACCTTCGAATTTGGTTCTCACATGTTGTTTTTATTATGTGTGGGGTGTTGGTGGATACATTATATTCACTTGTGCTTTGGGGGCTGTTGGGTATGCCAGCGTAGCGATACTTCCGTTAAACTTCTGACTTACTTGAGCACAGATTTCTCATCTTCAAGTTTTATGGTGATATGCACTTTTTGAAATGCTTGTCTCTTCAGCTACCTAACGCACCTTTAGTAGATGATTTTGTGAATTTTCTTAACCACCTCTCATTGATTACTGTGGTGTTCGTCTTAGCAGCTCATACAGCCTAGTTTTAACTCTGCCGCTCAATATTTTATAGTCCTAAACGAAGAAACATGCTTACAGATTCACTTCGAAAATTACTAAACAACGTGGAATACTCAGCTTGCCACTTTTCATCAGTGTAATTTTATTTCAAGCCACTGTCACCATTCATACTATATGTTAAGCCGGCTAATTTTACGACTGTCCTCGTACCTATCGCTTGGATTTCATATTAAACTAAATACAGAATCTCTACATAAACTATTGAAATCTTTGCGAAATCAGTAAATACACTAGTAAATAGGCCCTTCATTAAGAATAATAAATATAAATAATTGGGACGCTGTTTGTACTGTTTTTCCCAAAGCAATTTAATGCTTGCCGGTGCATAAATTTGTATCCTTGACCGACTATTACTCCTACTCAGTCTTTTAAAAATAGTTTTCGTTTCGTTTTCGCTTTAATAAATGCGGCAAATTGTTTGCAAATTTTGCAATTAAGAATAAAAATAAATAAAATAAAATACATTTTAATTAAATGTTTTCTGTTTTCGTTCATGTATTTTTTTCGGTTTGTTGTTATCTTTGTATTTTGGAAGTTGTTCTTCAAGTTGAAATTATACTACAGCATCGTTGTATGAAGACAACATTTTTATCACTCATATGCCGCCATGTGTGACGTCTACAAAAAAGAAAGCGGAGTTTAAATTAAAAAAAAAAAAATTATACAATATTTACGGACATAAGAACAAACACACACACACATATATATATAGACATACATTGATGTATTTAGGTACTCTGTTACAAATTTGCTATATAGTTGGTGTTAAATAAGTAGTAAAGAGAATTTAATTTAAAAAATAATAAAGAAAACATTAGAGAATATTAACCCACTCATATTCATAAAAATATCTTCGATTATTATGGGTTTATAAACCCATAATAATTTTTTATGAATATGGTGGTAAGTTTGCTTATTTTATTAAGAAAGAGGATTCCAAAAACTTGTTCAGTTTTTCATCTTTTTTTATGAAGAAATTTCTTAAAGCCTACAGTAGTAGGCTTTTCAAATAATGTATTTGTTTCTTAAACATGACCAATAATCTTTTGTGATCAAAATGAAAATCCAGTAACTCAATAGCAGATGAAAACCTACCACAGAATCAACGAATACGATATCAAATGTATTAACATATCGAATAAGTTGTGTATTTGTTTCAAAAATAGAAACATTCGAACAATTTTGGTCCAAAACGTATGCTGTGTTTAGACTTTAGAATATTAATAGCAAAAGAAACGAATCATATCCCAAGAAGTTTAAAAAAATATAAATTGAATTTGAAGCCAAAATGTTTCCTTATCACGTATCCACAATGCCGGACTCTAATATTGCATTGTTATGCAGGAAAATCACACGTTTTTGATTCAAAGTAATTTTTCATCTGAATGATATTCGCCATTGATCGACGAACATATACAACAACAAAGCAGAAGCTACACAACGCAAATCCATTCTTCCCCAGACGGAAAGCTCTGTCCACCAGAGAGCATAATCACCACAGCCAAAATTCTTAGTCTTGGTAGGTTCACCAGATAACTAGATCTCTAAGTTTTTTCGAAAACATACTGCTGGCTCAGTATCTAAGATGCAGATGATAAGAAGAGATAGGCATACTTTCACTTTTTTTGCCGGAAGAACCTGGTCAACAGAGTTATGAAACGCTAAAAAGCCTTGTCTGAATTTCGCCTAAGCAGTGCAAGAAGCACTGAATGACAGAAGCAATTAATTCGTTGGTTGCAAGAAACATCTTTGCTTTCTTTGTCTTCTTCTCTGGTAAAAATGTATGGATAAGTGGTAGCATTTCTACGAGTTGTGGTATTACGGTATTCACAGATTGTATCCGGTGTGGTGGCTAAATTTTTTCCAAGTTTGCTGACTACCGGAGGCCTCTAGTGGAGGATTTTACGATTATGCGAGCTTGAAGAATGCTGAAATTCGGGGGCCTACGGAAGGATTATAATTTTTTCTGATAATCAGCCCGCTATCAGGGCATTGTTATCACTTACTATCAACTCAAATAGTTCTCCAATGTAAAGAAGAGCTAGGAGGTCCTCGCTGGATGTGGAACTTATCACCTTTCACTCTGACATCTGCTGTCCTATGATTGTTGTCAAAGGGAAATCTATAGTTTCTTGTGTTGTTTCGAGGACAGTGTCAGGACACTGAAACTACTGAAAACCCCCCGCCAATCTATTTCCAAGCTCATTGCGGTGTTCACGGGTTATTGGATTATCCGAACGCACTTGGAAAAAATAGGCTTGTCCTTTAAGCTTCGGGGCAGAAGCTGCAAAAGCACTGCCCTGCGGCAGTTTTTTCGGATAGAGAGTCTTGGCGAGATGTTGATGGCCTTTTTAATGGCCACGCCATCTTTACAGATTGATCTAAGACCGAGTATGGCACTGGTGCGGAAGTTTACATTGCGAATAGTGACATTAAGCTGTCCTTTAGACTCCCGGATGAGTGCAGCGTTTTTCAGGCCGAGATCTTCGATGTCCTCAGAGCGGCTGAGCGACTTCGCATCTTGGCTGGTGTGGGGGATGGTGTGATCTTTTACTTGGACAGTCAGGCGGCTAGTAGGGAGCTGACTGGTCGCCATGTCAACTCAAGGCTGGTTGCATTGTACAGGGGTACCCTCACATTGCTCATGGAGGTGTGCAGTGTCAAACTGTGCTGGGTTCCAATGATGATTTTTTAAGAGCGAGCGCGGCTGGGAGTGTAGAACAGATAGGTGCGTCTGTGAAACCACCGCCTGGTTTCTTTGGAGGCTTGATAGATAGCTGGGCACGTTGTAGAGTGGAGGAATCGTCGTTGAGCAGAGGAGATTTTAGGGCCCTCTCCCCGAGAGGGAGACAATCGTTTACTTTATCTACAAATGTCCGAGTCTGGCTAGCAGACGACTGCAATACCTTTCTTCAATGGCTTGGCGCAGTGCGGAAATATGGATCACTTTGATTTTCTCCACTTCATAAGCAGCTCAAGGTAATTATAATCGCCGTTTCCCTTTCGTTATGCTATTAGATGGTTTGTTGCCTCTGGCTTGGTTTCAAAACGGCACTTTGTAGCTTATTGTAGTCGATCTCATGTTGGTTAACTCGCCAACTGACCTACCTAACCTACCTAACTTTCCTTCTAGTAAGCAAAATAGCCTCAGTTTATGTTCGCCACTCGCCAGACGTACCGCCAATTACATCGTTGTATATGCCTATGTGGTCCATCCCCTTTTAGTAAGATATCCCAGTAGGTCATTAAGTCTAAAACTCACCAAGGTATGCAGCTGCCAAGATAACTAATTCTCTTGACAGTTAGGGCCGCGCATTCGTGGAGAAGATAGAAAATTATTCCTTTTTCCATCGGAAAACTGAGTAAGCTGAAGTTGTTTTGTAAGAGCCATATGCTCCCAAGGAGGAGTAAAGTAGAAAAAAAAGGGAAAACAACTTAGAGTTTTTGTTGACATCCGAAGGACCATTCTAAATACTTTGTCACTCATTTTCTGCAGAAAAGTATGGAAGTTTTAAATGCATTACTAATTACCTGATGCTGACTGTTTATTTACAGTCAAATTAATACAAAACTTTTAATTAAAATATCTTCAACTCTCACGCCCTCTCTCCTTCTCTTATTTCGTTCTTTAAATTAATATGCACTCGTAGAAGTATGTGTAGCAAAAGAGTTTAAATATCACAAAGAGAAATATTTAAACTTTGACACTACCACACACGCCCATACACACACCCACACACGCATTTATTCATTTAACATACATACTCCTGCCAAAAGAGCAACGAGGTGAGAGAGATAGAGAGAGAGAGTAAGAGATTGCAAGAGTTTCTTATATTTATAAGGTAAATAAAATCCTATTTAAAAATTACAATTTTCATTTTCATTTCAATTTCAATTTCAATTTACATTTGCATTAGAGTTGGTTTAATTAAATATTTAATATTCGCTCTTTACGAGTAAAAATGTGTGTCAAAAAGCATGATTTACTGCAGATGAACTAAAACCCTTACTTAACTCTGCTCTTAATTCACTTTAAATACGAATGCTACACAAAAATAGGCAAAAAAAAATTTTATTATTTGTTCAACAAAAATAGCCATAATAACTCACCTTCTTTGGGGCCACCTTTTGATAAATCATAGACTTGACGTGGATTAAGCATATATTGAAATTTACGTAAAATCCGGTCACCTTGACGTCCACCACTCTTGGGATTTACAAACACCAACAGTGGGCAACTGTTATCGTTGGGCGGTGTTATTTGAAAATGGGTGGCCTGTTGTTGCGAGGATTGTAATGAAGAAGATTTCTGTTTTTAGTTATGTTTTCGTATATTGCGAAATTTTCATTATGGTACAGGACAGTATGTTTTTATTTTGTTGTTGTTGTATGGCAAACATTTATATTTACAAGCATATTTTTAAATATAAACAAGTGATGGTTATATGTACAGATTAAAGCGCATCAATTAGTTTTTTTTTTATTTCGTAATTTTGTAATTGGGATTCATTTTTAATTTTTGATTTTGATTTTCATTTTGATTACGGTTTTGTTAGTTAGTTTTTATTAATTTATTTTTTTTTTTTTTAGCGGTAAAATTCATTATACGGTTGGGTTGATTATGGTTGATTTTAAATATTGGTTTTTAGAGTTTTATATAAAAAAAATATATATAATACGGGGGTGGCAGGTTAATAAGAAAAAATACAAAAAATATATTAAAAAAAAACAAACAATTCTTTGATTAGCATTTTAAGCATTTAAAAAAGTTTAATTTTTGGTGTGGTTTTTGAGGTTTGACTTTATTAAAACAGTATTAAATTTGTAACATTTGGTTGTGAATGTTTAACATTAAAGTTTTTGAAGCAGGGCAAATAACAAAGGAATAGTAACGTTGTGAAAATAGGCCTTTAATCTAGAAAAAAAAAACACTAAGCTAAGCAAATTTCATTGTTTTTAATTATAAAAACTTAGTTCTTTAATGATTTTAATACATAGACGACAGCAAGCAACATGAAAGCAAGCAGCAAGTTGTTGGCAGCAAAAAAAACTGTTTCTACTCTTTTTTAATAAAAATCTTATATTGTATTGGTATCACTCATATTTGTTTTGCTGCCTAAAAAAGTAGAAACTGTTTTATGTTTAGCAGCAGCAGCAAAGGTTGTTGTCTAGGCTTTTGCTGTGCTGCCTTAAAAATAGCTGCTGTCTGCTGCTTGCTGTCAGTTATGTGTTTAATGCTTAACTTTTGCTTTCTTAAAATACTTGTTAAATTATTACGAGGTTTGTTAAAAAAAATAGATGACTATTTGAATTTTCCACGATGTTCGTGGTCGTAGCAGCCTGTAGGCTACTATATGCCCCTTATATTCGTGGCATTATTGGCGTTGCTTCTCTCTTTGAATTCAGACAAAATAAAAATGAGTTGTTAAGGTTGGATCGTCTGTCTGACATTACTTGGTGGAATTTAGTGAAGTTTTCTCGCGGTGTTTTTAATAGCAGGATTTCGAGGGTTAGCGAATAAAAGTCTCTTTTGTGACATCATCTGCAGTTTTGCTGAGTTTTGTGTGCCTAGTCGTGTGATGGTTTCCTTCTTTGTTGTGTTATTTTTCTGCTTTATTTTGATGTTTTAATTGGCCACCAGTCTGGAGCCACTGGGGACTTACGCTGGTAGTAGCATTTATGTTACGAAATCTGACCGGAGGATTAATTCTATTACCACGGAAGTCAGGAGCCCCAGGGATTTAGATTATGTTCAAGTAACATGCCTTTGAATTTGGTACTCACAGGTCGTTGGTATTCACTCGTGCCTTGGGCACTGTAGTGTATGCCAGCGTGTCGATACTCATGTTAAACTGTAATTTACTTCCACTCAGTCACACTTAGCCGCCAGTTTGGAGTCATTTGGGCCTTAAACTGGTAGTAGCATTTATGCTACGAAGTCTGACCGGCGACTTAATTCTGGTACTACGAGAGTCGGGAGCCCCCAAGGAACTAGGTTCCTGCCCGGTAAGTCCCCTTTGTGGGAGCAACGTAGTAGCCGTGGTTTATACCTCAATCACGCGGAGAGCACTAGATCGATGTGGGGTTACAATCTTAACCAGAGGCAATGACTCAATGATCAGTAGAAGTTTAGATAGTCTCCGACACTTTATCAAGGTATAAGTCATGTCCAAATAATATGCCTTTGAATTTGGTACTCGCTGGTAATTTTAATCATAGATGGAGACGTTACTGGACACATTGTATTCACTCGTACCTTGGGCACCATAGAGTATGCGCAAGCGTGGCAAGACTCGCATTAAACTGTGATTTACTGGTCTGACATTTCTTTAGTTTGGATATCTTTCGACTCGATTTGCGTTCCGAATTTTATTTTTAAATTATTTTGCTATTGATTCTTTTCACGAGTCGTATTCAAAACGAACGAATATAATTCGAGCATTTTTTCTACTCTGGATTTTAACAATGGCAAGAGTGTTTGTTAGGCTCTGCCTCCTAACGAGTAGGGATGTTATCCACAAATATTGCACGTATCATCGAATTAGTAATGGTATCTGTCGTAAGAAAAGCCCTATTCTGTTATATTTCACGTTAAATAGCTTTTTAAACAAAAAAAAAAAAAAAAAAGAAAACAAAAAAAAACATACAAAAGATTTATTTAATTTACTATTATTGCAAAAGCTTTAACTTTGATGTACTAATTATACTCGTACTATAAATAGGCCTCTAGTCTAAAGAAAAAAAAACGCCTATATGGGGTTCGCCATTTCGTGAATGGTAACACTTAGCTCATGTCTGATTTGACAGATAATTAGTTTTATCCTTCCGCTGAACGAATATGGTTGTGTATACGCTTGAACAACGCCTCGCTAAGTGGGCCTGCGATCGACTTACAGAAGATGCCAATTTTGCCAAAAAGAAATCATCTTTTCAGATGAAGCTCATTTTGATCTTGGTAAGACATGTAAACAAGTAAAATTGTCGCATTTGAGGCACAGGAAATCCGCACGCATACATTGAAAAGCCGATACACCCAAGACGAGTCACTGTTTGGTGCGGATTTTGGTTCAGAGGCATAATTGGGCTATTTTTCTTCGAAAATGAGCAAGGAGTGGCCGTTACAGTCAATGGCGATCGTTATCGGGCCATGTTGAACGAATTTTTGTTCACAAAAATTGAAGAGGAGGATATTAGCAACATTTGGTTTCAACAGGACGGCGCTGCGTGACACATAGCCGAAACTATACTCGATGTTTTGCAACCTGTTTTTGAAGATCGCATTATCAGCCGCAGAGCTGATGTCGTTTGGCCACCTCGGAGCTAAGATTTGACATCGTTGGACTATTATTTGTGGGGTGCCGTCAAAGATAAGTGTTACGCCAACAAGCCAGAGACTATTGACGCTTTAAAGGACAATATTCGTGAAGCCATTGGTGAAATACAGCTGCACACAATCGATAATGTGCTTAAAAATTGGACCGACCGTGTAGGCTATTGCATGGCCAGCCGAGGCAGCCATTTGAATGAAATTATTTTCCATTAATAACCGGAAGGATTGTACTTTCAAATAAAAAAGAAATTTAAGAAAATATTCGGTAGTTTTTTAAAGCATTTAAAAGAAAAAAAAATTATTTGGCGGACCCTTATAATTGCTTAAATATGCTTAAATTGCGATAAATAGGCCTCTTTTTGTAAAAGTATATATTTTGTTTATAAAAATTTACTTCGATATAAAAAAAGACCCAAACAAAAAAATATTTATAATAAAAAATTAAAAAAAAGGCTTATTTACCTATAATAAGTAGAAAATTCGCACTTTTTTTCTAAGTTGATAAATAGACTTTTAAACAAAAAATAAGTACAATTTATTTTGAATTGAATTACGTTACTATTCCTTTAAAGCTTATTTAGAATGTTGATTAAAGTGTATGTAGAAAAAAGTATGTGTTAAACGTTTAATGTTGTATTGTAATGTTTTTTTTTGTTTTTTAATAAATTAATTTATATTTCAATAAAAATTTATTTGCAACATAATCATCTTACCTTGTTTGATTGATTAACTGAACGTTGTCGATCTAATACGGCTGGACATATGGCTGTAGGCGGCACTATTAATTCGGCAAATTCTCCCAAAGAACATTCCTTCTTTACCGATGAGGCGCAACGATTATGGAGCTAGAGAGCGAGTAAGAAAGAGAGAGAATGTTAAATAAAACAAAAAACAAAATAAATTAATAAAACTTATCATAATATGAAAGGTATAGTGGAGGTGGCATGCCACATAACAAAATAGTTATTGCAAATGCCTGCCTGCCTACTTGATTTCTTGAATTTCTTAAATAATTCGAATTTTATCTATGTAGCTTTGAACTTTTTTCGTGTGTCTATTTATTTGATATTACATTGGGTGTTCTGTTAACACGATTTCTAGAAAGGCACGTGCCAATGATTAATTAAAATGTTTAAAAAAAAAAAATTACGAAAAATGAAATGTAAAACGTATAAGATTTCTAAGAAGAAGCCAAATAAAATACATTTTCTATTTTTGTAATCTACACCATATTATAGGGGGGGAAATAAAATAAATACAACTTTATATACATCCTTAAAAAAACAGCTAGAATTCACCTTATACAACACAACAGCCAGCGCCTTAAAATCACTTTTGCACTCCTTCGTTTATCACTGAGATACTTGTAATTAAACAAATAAAGAAAATTTGGCAGATTGTCTTCGAATGGTCGAAAAAACTTAATTTATATACAATACTATCTTAAACCCGACGTGCTTCGCTAAATTTAACTTAATTATAATATTTTTTTATTTTTTGCCACATTTTATGCCCTTCTTTCCTCCCAGAAAGATACGGTATGTATATAAATATCATTGCTTGGTGTGTTTTGAGCAATATCTGCTTATCCAGCCTTCCAGCTTTCTGGCTGATACAGACATATAAAAAAACTATGAGCGTCAAAACTAAGTAAACACCTACATTCTCTGGAATATAGTTTATATTTAAATCCTTTAAAATACTGTTACGTTTTTTACTTTTTAAATTGTTTACGTTTAAATTGTGTTAAAATAAAACACTCTTCACGTTTGTGGTTGTTACACTTTTATTTATTCCACCATAACTTTTATATACTATGTCTTCATACAGCAAATTGATATTCGCTTATACAAAACTGTTTATTTTCGCTTTAACACAACTTTATTTATTGACAGCCAATGATAACTAACTCACCAACCGCAATGCGCCATCAAATCTTCGATTTATCTACGTTAATTCAAGTGGTGTAAAATTATAAACAAAAAAGGAGTCGAACTGGCAACACCATTAGACATGCGGATGGTTCTAGTACAGACACGAATCATCGATTTATCTACCTTAATTCAAGTGGTGTAAAATTATAAACATAAAAAGGAATCGAACTGGCAACACCGTTAGACATGCAGATGGTTGCACTTTTAATTAGTACAGGTTATTATGGCAGTTATTAGGTCTTAACACAAGCCAATAAATTTTATAGATAAAATCTCATGATAAGTCCCTGATGTGGTGATTTTTGTCTTCAGCATTTTCATTTTCGTAACAATACGATGAATTAAAACATTTTATATTTTATTAAGACTGTATTTAAGGCTCTACAAAATCCATACAAAACAACAACAAAGTTCTTATAACAATTAAAGTTATAAAGGGTGCGCCAAATAAATATATTTCTTTTTAAATGCTTTAAAAAAAACTACTGAAAAACTACTCAAATTTCTCAAATTTCTTTTTTTATTTGAAAGTACAATCTTTCCGGTTAATAATGGAAAATAATTTCTTTCAAACGGCTGCCACGGCTGGCCATGCAGTATCCTACACGATCGGTCCAGTTTTTGAGCACATTTTTACCAATGGCTTCACGAATATTGTTCTTTAAAGCGTCAATTGTCTCTGGCTTGTTGGCGTAACACTTATCTTTGACGGCACCCCACAAATAATAGTCCAACGCTGCCAAATCGTAGCTCAGTGGTGGCCAAACGACATCAGCTCTGAGGCTAATATTGTGATCTTCAAAAACAGGACGCAAAACATCAAGTGTAGCTTCTTCGGCTGTGTAGCACATATCGCCGTCCTGTTGAAACCAAATGTTGCTAATATCGTTCTCTTCAATTTTTGTGAACAAAAATTCGTTCAACATGGCCCGGTAACGATCGCCATTGACTGTAACGGCCACTCCTTGCTCATTCTCGAAGAAAAATGGGCCAATTATGCCTCTGGACCAAAATCCGCACCAAATATTGACTCGTCTTGGGTGTATCGGCTTTTCAATGTACGAGTATGCGTGCAGGTTTTCTGTGCCCCAATGCGACAATTTTGCTTGTTTACATACCAGCCAAGATCAAAATGAGCTTCATCTGAAAAGATGATTTTTTTTGGCAAAATCGGCATCTTCTGTAAGTCGATCGCAGGCCCACTTAAAACTAATTATCTGTCAAATCAGATATGAGTTGAAAAAAAAAACGTTAGATGGCGGACCCGATACAAGAAAAACAAAAGAGACCCTATTTTTTACGAGTCAAAAAACGTATACAAGTCAAAAGCCTATGCGACAAGAAGGAACAAAGTAGAAATAACTGATAGGTGCCCAATTACCTAATTTTCGTCTTTGATTGATTATAACCCTCTTACTTCTTTAAACATATTTGATTTGTTCAAAGAACTAATAAAACTAAAATATAAATGAAATGGTTTTATTTTTCTGATAAAAGGCCTATTTAATGAGGTTATCTCAGAGTTATTACCACTAATCTTTCTTAAAAGATTTCCTTTTATACGATTTTCTTTAACAAATTGTTATTTTAGTCTAATGCGAGTAGCTTTGACTACAAGATACTGTTGTTGTTGTTGTTATTATTTCAAAAATATTTTTGAATAAATAAAAAAAAATTTGTTGTTCAACAAAAGCCAAATAGAATAGAGTCTCATCAAAAATAAAAAAGAAACAGTTGAGTAGTTTATACAATAGAAAAGCAAACGCATTAAGTTCTTCGAATAAGTTACAGTGGCAGCAACAGCAACAGCAACAGAATAGAAACGACAAAAGAAAAAAAGAAATAAAAAACTACGAGTTGATAGAGGCAGTATGTGCGTGGAGGAACAAAAGGATAACGAGCAGCATGCCTCTGCCATTATTAAAAAAGAAAGAAAAACAAAACAACACAAAACGCAACAAAATTCTATACAAATTTATTATTATATTTTATTTTATTTTTATATACTTAAAAAGCTGTTATTAATCCTTAAGAGAACGGGAGACAGGGAGAACAGAAAAAGAATTAAAATCGACAATTTTTTATAGAAAAAAAAAAGCCAGATGATGGAAGAGATGTGCTGTCGAAAACTGTTCGAACATACTTGAAACACTACTACTGTTCGTTCGTACAATAAACTGAAACGCAATTCATGTTTAAATACGAAAAATGACAAAAAAAAAAAAAAAAACTAAACAAAATTGTTTTTCTATTTTATACAACGAGAACAGAGAAATACGCTTTCATTTTCATTTTATTTTATTTTATTTTTCTTAAAGGACTTGTTACGAAAATACGTGACAATTTTCAAATGTCAACTTAAGCGGAAATAATGACAACGAAATCAATTTTTATATGAAAAAAATCGTTACAAGCTAAAAAGAGGACTTTAAGGAGTGTATATATGGCAGAAAATTAAGAAATAACACTAAAAAAATTAATTTAAAAATTTTTTTAAAAAAGTATGAAAAAAGTACTTTTTCTTTGGTACTTTTTCTCAGCGTTAAAAAATAACATTGTTGTAAAAGCTATATATTGCATGCAAAAATTTAAAGTTACTTTTGTTTATTTGGCACTATTTTTGCTTAAATTTGCAATAAGCCACTACTAAAAAGGTTATTTTTCTTTCGTCTTTTTAAGGGAAAATCATATAACCAATTAAAAATTTCAAGAATTTATGAAAAAAAAAATTTTATAAGCAATTACAAAAAGTACCAAGAAAGTACTTTTTTGTTTGGTACATTTTATCATTACATGAAAGAAAAGCCAGAATGTTTTTTTGTTAACTTTTTTCATTAAATAGGAGAAAATTATACAGTAAAATATACAAATTGTATGCAGTGACAAAAAGGTATGTTTTTTTTGGTACTACTTTTGTTTAAAGTTTCAAAAAAAATTTTATTTTTAATGCAGAATTAATATAAAGGGTCCGCCAAAGTTTTTGAAAATGCTATAAAAAAAACTACTGAATATTTTCTCAAATTTCTTTTTTTATTTGAAAGTACAATCCTTCCGGTTAATAATGGAAAATAATTTCGTTTAAATAGCTCCCTCGGCTGCCCATGCAGTAGCCTACACGATCGGTCCAATTTTTAAGTACATTATCGATTGTGTGCAGCTGTATTTCACAAATGGCTTCACGAATATTGTCTTTTAAAGCATGAATTTTCTCTGGCTTGTTGGCGTAACACTTATCTTTGACGGCACCCCACAAATAATAGTCCAACGGTGTCAAATCGCAGCTCTGAGCTGGCCAAACGACATCAGCTCTGCGGCTGATAATGCGATCTTCAAAAACAGGGCGCAAAACATTGAGTGTAGCTTCGGCAGTGTGGCACGTAGCGCCGTCCTGTTGAAACCAAATATTGCTAATATCCTCCTCTTCAATTTTTGTGAACAAAAATTTGTTCAAAATGGCCCGACAACGATCGCAATTGACTGCAACGGCCACTTCTTGCTCATTTTCGAAGAAAAATGGCAGAATTATGCCTCTGGACCAAAATCCGCACCAAATAGTGACTCGTCTTGGGTGTATCGGTTATTCAATGTATGCGTGCGGGTTTTCTGTGCCCCAAATGCGCCAATTTTGCTTGTTTACATACCCGCCAAGATCAAAATGAGCTTCATCTTCAATATTACCATGATTTTTAAAGTAATGTCGCAATATTTCCCAGCGTTGTTCAAGCGTATACACAACATATTCGTTCAGTGGAAGGATAAAACTAATTATCTGTCAAATCAGACATGAGCTAATTGTTACCATTCACGAAATAAGCACTAGTTGAAAATAAACGTTAGATGGCGGACCCTTTATAATAAAACCAGATTTCCAAATAATTATCATTCAAAATTATTTATATTAAAAGGTAACAAGAAAGTACTTCTTTTGTATTGTACAATACCTTTTCTTGTTCCATAAAAGGAATTTTCTAGCAAAATCTACGAACTTTATCAAACATGTACAAAAAATGCTAAGCAGATAGTTTTCTTTTCATTTTCACGGTAATACACAATAATTTTTTTTGTTTTCCTAAATGGCAACAGAGTTATGGTATATTGGGTCCTGGAACACAAGAGTCACCTTAGAACGAAAAACCTGACAGAGGGACCTGCCGGGTTTTTGTACGGCCCTAGACATTCTTTCGATGTCTCTGTGAGATACTCGAGGATCCTTCTCCTTGCTTTTGGATCGAGGGCGAATTCTCTCGGCTATAAAGAAATGTATCCGTTATGACTAATACAGTATGAGAGAGGCGTAGAAGCTTGTCTTACTTTCACCCGGTAGATCCAGGAGACTGATGCTGCTTAAGAGCGCACTTGGAGTAGTAACGGGTCTATTTACCAGACATTGTGGTTTTAGGTATCTCCAGCATATTTTAGGAAATGTTGGAAACATAGTAGTTGGTTCGCTCGTTTTATGACTCGTGCTCATGAGTTTTATTTTTTAGTTCGTGAGTGCGAATCATATTCTTTGCTCAAATTATTTTTTGCTCGACTCGTGTGCACAAATTTACTTCCGAGTTTTGTTTTTAACTTGTCAGCACGAATTTTATATTGCGAACGAATTAAAAATAAACAAAAAAGAATCGAAAACGAGCTATTCATTTCAATGCATGTTGTTTGTGTAATATTAAATGTGTAATACCATGCATTCGTATGTGTGTATGTGTGTACATTTTATATTACACAAACAACATCTACTAAAAAATATTGCTCATTTTCAACTTGTTTTGAAGCTTTTTCACTCGGTTTGCGTTCCGAATTTTATTTTTCAATTCGTTTGTTTTTGATTCTTCTCACGAGTCGTATTTTAATTCTTTTAAAATCAGACCAGCCCGGATGATAAAGTTCCTATAGGAGTAGGAACTTCTTCTCTCACCGAATATGGCAATTATGGCTTAATAAGCGTATGGGACTACACAAAAGTTCGTTTTGGATGCTATTTTTTGACCTTGAACAATGTGCCAATAATGTATAATACACACATAGATAATTCCCGCAATACCCCAAGTGGAATATGGGGAATTTCTCTAAATTAATGAGCTGCATATCCGATTCTATTTTCAGACTCATTTAATGTAATCCACAGTTTGAAGCCGGCTTCGAGCGGCAGATGCAGTAGTTAGAAAAGCTTTGTTAAAGCGTAGATACTCAAAACCAGTTGCTAGCAGTGTTATGAGGTGATAGCGCTATTGGAAATTGTCAGATGGTCTGGCCAGCGATTGACCCGAGGACCTCTTAGTTGGTAGGCGGTTATCTTACCTACAGTACCACAGCGACGCACATAACATATATAAAAATATTTCATATGTCTACTGAAAATTTCTAAATAAGTACCATAAAAATACTTTTTCCATTTCCTAAAATTTTTAAATTTAAAATTCCAGGAAGGTACTAGGAAAAGTCCTAGAAACGTATTTAATTGATTTCATATAAAATTACAGAAAGTTTCAGAAATAATTTTTCTTTCAGTAATATTTTTGAAAAAATTGCTTAAGAGAACCTCTATCAATACCAAATTTTATAGCAAGAAGTACATTTTATTAAAAAAGTACCAAGTGAAACAAAAGTGATATTTATTTAAACAATTTTTTTTTTTAATATAAAAATCCGGTTAAATGTTGAAAAAAAAAAAAAAACAAACAAAATGTCCTAAATGATGTGAATTTACTTCTAAAGTGTTTCCGTGCATAATTGTTAAACGAAAAGTACCAATATTTTAATAGAATAAAAAAATATATTCCATTTATACTTTTTGGATTTTTACTCAATAACAGAGACAGTTGAAAAAAGTATTATCGTAAAATCTGCATTTTTTTAAGTGTATTAAAAAGTATTAGCTTTAGCTGGTACAATTTAAAGAAAACAAAGTAATAATAAAAGTACCATGGAAACAACAAACTGTTATGGTCTATTAAGTACTCGTATATCCATAATACACAAAAACTAAAGTGAACAACAAATAGACGAGGGCACTTGCCAAATATAAATACGTTTATTTGCTGGCAAATTGTAACACCTTTTTTTAAGAGATGTTTAGACAAAAATATTTAAGAGACTCACTACTCACCATCATGTGACACCAACGACACGTGCGTCCTGTAATACCATGATACGCTTTAATACGTTTTCGACATTTTGTACATCTTCCATAACAATTGCCCTCGATCCAATGATGCAGTAGGTCACCACCGCCCTTCACCTTTTTCGATTTCACATAAGTGGTTATGCAGGATTTTGGGGCATGTTGTACGCAACGCTCATGTACTGTATACTTGCATACTAGAGCAGCCAAAAGAGAAAAGAAAAGATAAGGAAATGAAATGAAAAAATATATAATAATTAAAAGTAAAGTAAGTTAATTAAACTTGTAAAAACAAGCTAAGACCCGGCGTGCTTCGCTACCTCTATGTTAATCATAATCTCCACTATTAGAATATTATTTTTAAAACTGTGTATATGAAAGGAATATGTAGAAAGCTTTTATTTGAGTATTTGTATTGAGAGTTTTTGGTATAGATTTATAACTTTGAGTAACACTTATGTATTTGACGACTGATTTAACAGCTGATAGTTGTTTTTTGTTTACTTTGGTCTGACATTTCACAATGGGTAAAGCAAAGCTTGCAAATTGTTGATATTTTTTTTTATCATTATTTTGATTGTGTTCGTCTAGCTTATCGTGTACGGCGTCAATTTTATGGCCAACATAATTGTTCTCCAGATAGGCTGATATGAATAACAATGGATCATTTTCGGACCTAATTTACTCTTACTGATAATGAGCATACTGAGAGACGCCGAACAGTGCGTACTGAAGTAGCACTAGCCGCTGTACAAGAAGCATTGAAGAATATCCAAATAACTCAATTCGTTGCCGCTCTCCGCAGCTGGGATTTTGTCCTTTCACTTTTTGAAAGGTTTTACGAAAAGATCTTGGCTTAAAAGCTTTCAAGATTCAACTTCTGCCAGAATTAAAGCCAAGCAAACATCGTATGCTCCGCCAATTCGTTGGAAGGGTTGAAGCTCAAATCGATATTCATTTTTCATTCAAAATTTTATTCTCCGTTGAAGGAGGATAATCCACAAGTTCTTGTGGAAACACCATTACATTCGATATATCTTCTAAAACGATGATGGTCAGACGGGGAACGGTATAGGGAGCTAATTAGAAATATAAAGGGTGGGCCATCTATCGGTTTAAATTTCAACCAGCGGTTACTTCGAATCTGGTCATACTTATGTCCTATTCTGTCACAAAATTCAGTACATTATCTCCACTGAACGAAATGAATCGATTTACGCTTGAGCAACGTTGCGATTTATTGGAAATTTATTTGCCCGCTCTTCATGGTATTGATGTTCGATTTGGATGGTGCAACTAGCCATACATGGTGCAACTTGCCATACATCTCATGCCACAATCGATTTATTGCGTCAAACGTTTAATGGCCATTTAATTAGCCGAAAAGGTGATGTTAGTTCTCGTAAATTAATCCGATCGAATGGGGTGCTGTGAGGCCAGCCGCGTCAGCGATATAAATGAAATACTATTTGATTTCTAATCGGAACAATTGTACTTCGCAACAAAACAATAAATTTGGCAAAATTTCAAACCGTTTTTGTTTTATTGCATTTTTAAATTTAAGCTTTTAAATGGCCAACCCGATATTAACCCAATTAGCTGGCATTAATCTTTCTGACATGTGGTTCCAACAGGACGGAGTCACATGCAACACAGCTCGCGCTACAATTGATTAACTCAAAGGCACTCTCGATGAAAGAGTAATTTTTCGTTAATTGGCCACCAAGATCGTGAATTTTAGCCCCACTGGATTTTTTCTTTAGGACTATGTAAAATCACTTGTCTACATCGATAAACCAGAGACAACTGAAAACCTGGAATGCAATATTCGAAGAATTATTGGCGAAATATGGTCACATATGCTGCGAATAGTTTGTGAAAATTAGTGTTCCAGATAGCGTCTTGTACGCGAAAGCCGTAGCTGTCAAAATTAATGTCATAAAATTTTCTATTCAACAAAACCCGCTTAATTTCTATTATGATTTAAACTTGTGCAACTGTAAGAAAACATTCGATATTAACTATGAAGTCATTAAGACCAAATTCAAATATATATATAGACATTGCTAAAAATCAAATATATATATATATATATATATATATATATATATATATATATATATATATTTGATTTTTAGCAATGTCTCAGTAAGAATGTAGCTTTCATTTGATTATCAGTGGTGCAATCTGAAGAACTAATAGCATGTTTACTTTGAACATAAAGATTTTTAGGTCGACAATTTTTTTTAAGTTTTTTTTTACTAATTGGTTTCTATCATTTCCAGAAACACATTACAATTCAGGATGTATTCTATCATAATGTCGCTTAAGACAAGATTCAAATATATTTTTTATTACTTGATTAGAAACAAGGTATTCAGCTTATTATCAAACTTCTCGGTGTAATAAGCAAAATTTTAGCTCTATTCTAGTCACGTGAAATTAAAAAAACACAAAAACATGCGATACATTCCTTCGTCTTTAACAATAAGCAGGCGACTGAACTAAAATTGTGGCGCACACCAGGGTTGTCAGATCTGACACATATATAATTTGAAAGACTATGTAATAAAGGTTAGCGGTATAGTTGAGTTTGGTACATTTCAAGAAAAATGTTTTTTTTCGTTCAGCAGCCCTGGTTGTAATATTCACAAAAAGAATAAAAAAACAGCTCAAAAACTTCGTAATCTGAACAATATGGATGAGCGTCGCTGTGTTAAATAAACGTACATACACTTAAAAACAAATTCACTTAATATATATAAAATTACGTGTGCCGCTGTGGTATGGTAGGTAAGACAACCAGAAAGTCGTCGGTTCAATACCAGGACAGACTATCTTAAAAAAAAGAAGAACAAGTTTTTCGACAGCGGTATCACCTCATAACATTAGCTAGTAACTAGTTATGAGTATAAATACTATTGAAAACTTCTCTAACGCATTTGACGTTCGGAGCTGGCGTTAAACTATAGGTCCCTTTCAATGAGTTTAAAGAATAGAAACGGGTGCAGCTCATTGACTGAGAGAAGTCCGTCCCCATGTTCCTTCATGGAGTGTACATGGGAATTAACATATAAAGGGTCCGCCATATAATTTTTTTTTTAAATGCTATTAAAAAAAACTACTGAATATTTATGCAATTTTTTTTTTTTTTTATTTGAAAGTACAATTCTTCCAGTTAATAATAATGAAAATAATTTCATGTAAATGGCTGCCTCCGCACCAAACACTGACTCGTCTTGGGTGTATCGGCTTTTCAATGTATGCGTTCGGGTTTTCTGTGCCCCAAATGCGACAATTTTGCTTGTTTACGTACCCGCCAAGATCAAAATGAGCTTCATCTGAAAAGACGATTTTGTTTGGCAAAATCGGCATCTTCTGTAAGTCGATCGCAGGCTCAGATTCCCAGCGTTGTTCAAGCGTATACACAACCATATTAGCTCAGCAGAAGGATAAAACTAATTATCTGTCAAATCAGACATGAGCTAAGTGTTACCATTAACGAAATAAGCACTAGTTGAAAAAAAAAAACGTTAGATGGCGGACCATTTATATAATATTACAGTAAAATTACAATTTTTGTAATTTAAAAAATTGTTGCAAAAATACAGTGTAAAACTGTCTTGCTTTGCCTACAGTTACCACTGTGAAATGTTAACAAATTAATGTTTAATGAGATAATGCCGTGTTTTCGTTTAAAATTCAAACTTTAACAAAAAAATTCTCTTTGAGACAACATGAGTTTGAATAGCATTACGCAAAAAAATGTTTTTTCTCTTGCAAGAATTTGTTCTCAACTAAATATGTGCGAAAAAAAAAAAATTGTGGGTGCCTTTGTTTTAATATTTAGTCGAACATGTTAAAGTTCTCTTCCTTCACATATTTATAATCCAAAGTCTAAAGAAAGAAAAACTTTTTTATTTTTATTTTTTCTACCTTTCCTTTTTTTGAAAAACTTTTCATTTATGTTTACACAGAAAAAGTTCACCGCCATCATATGAATATTATTATGCGTCTTATAAAAACTTTTCTTTGGCAATACTTTTTAATTCTGTTTGAAAAATAATTTTTTTTATAACTTTCTTTTTACTTACATACACAGCAGAGACCCTTTTTGCCTAAACCGACCAACATATTCAGGCAAAGATTACAATATGCCGGTTTTTTGAAGTGTTTTAAACGCCACACATGTATGCCATCCTCCTTTAAAGCAGTACTATCGACACCTATTTCAGAAAAGAAGAAAAAAGTCAAAGTAAAAATTAAAAAAAAAAAAAATAACAAAAAATTTTCAAGGAAAAACATTTTCAGAAGAGTACCATTATTATCTGTTAGATTTATAAAAATCAAAACTACAAAGAAATTTTTTATTTTTTTTTTTAATTTAAACTTTATTTGTTAACAGGTTTTGTATGAATTCAGAAGCTATGACTGGTGGTGATTGATTCAAAGCCAAGTTTTGGCATATCTATTACGAAAAGCATCTCTATGTGAAGTTCTGAAGTTAATTTATTTCATTTCAATTCCTTTATTTCAAATTACAATACAATTACAAATCCATTACCATTTTTTATTCCACTAATAATAATGGCGTGGTATAGTAGTTAAAGCGTACGTATAACAACACAATAGACCCAGGTTCGAGCCCCAGCATAGGACATGACAAGGAAAAATTTAATTGTGATTTGTCGAATGTTTATTAAAGAGACTTCGACTTCCTTCCAGGCAACTCCGTTTAAAAAAATATAGAAGAAGCCACTCTGACCTTACCGCGCATACCTTTGGCGATGATGACAAACATCTGACGAATGATCAGGAAAACACGCCACCTACTGGGAACAAATTACAATGCTAAAGTAAAGATTACCACCAATTATAGCAAGGATTTTACATCATTATGCAAAATCATATGAAGTAAGCCTACAGTGTATTTAATCATCTACTTAGTTTGATAGATTCCATTGCTTAAAGAAACGGAAACAAAGCAAAGAATGCTTTGCGGAAAGCCAATATTCTGCCTAGAGGACTGACGGAGAAAAAAAAATCCTCTAATATTCTTCCACTTGGGAGCATAGGGCGTCAGCAAGAATATTCTTAATCTATTCGGAGAAAAAAATTTGAATTTTCTCCCACGTTTTATTATTATTTGAAAGCTCTTGCAGCATCTCGAAGATGACTACCTTGAGGGTACCATTCCAGAGCTTTTCTAGATATGTTTGAAGAGGATTTTCTAAGGGTACATATGTCCTACCTGCTAACGTTTTCTATTCGATATCTGTCGCAGAATTGGTTCGTAGACAAAAATAATTGTGAATATTTCGCGGGCATTTATTCGATATTAACCAGGTCTCACAATGTTGATTAGACACATGCTTTGAAAATTCGCATTTTAATTTTACTCGATATCTGATATGATAGTCTAGTTTTTCGTAGCCGTCCAAAAGCTGACCTTTACCGAGTCTGTTCGATATATCATCGTCTATGCCACCGTTTGCCGATAATATCCAGCCCAGGTAATAAAAGTTACTAACTGTTTGAGTTCGTTTAAATTGTCTCAATATAAAATTAACACCACTTTGTTGTTGTTACAGTTATATTTTTATTTACTGCACAATAACTTTCATACTGTTTAAAACAACTTAATATTCGCTTATACAACACTTTTATTTTCGCTTAAGCACGTCTTTATCTTCCGGCATCTACGGCATATACCTAATTGCCTTCAGTTTAATAGGTTCCAGAAATGTCCCATATCTTTTATTTTTATATCCGTTAATTCAAATGTAACGTAAAGATAGTCGATTTGGCAGTGCTGCCAAATACGCAAATAAGTACGGCATTGACAGGGCAATTTTATTTTCGTAACAGTATTCTATGCCTTGATTTTCAATTGTAATAAAACACGGCTGGTTGCTATTAATGCGTATAGCCTGTATTCTTTTGATATTGACTTCCAGATCCACGTTTCTAGCCAACTCGACAAGTTGATTTTTCTTATCTTGCACGTCGCTTTGTCTATGCGACATGAGGCAAACATCGTTCGTAAAATTTAGATCTTCTAGATGACGTCCAATGCCTCATTGAATTCCCCTCTTTTATTTTTATATCCGTTAATTCAAATGTAACGTGAAGATAGTCGATTTGGCAGTGCTGCCAAATACGCAAATAAGTACGGCATTGACAGGGCAATTTTATTTTCGTAACAGTATTCTATGCCTTGATTTTCAATTGTAATAAAACACGGCTGGTTGCTATTAATGCGTATAGCCTGTATTCTTTTGATATTGACTTCCAGATCCACGTTTCTAGCCAACTCGACAAGTTGATTTTTCTTATCTTGCACGTCGCTTTGTCTATGCGACATGAGGCAAACATCGTTCGTAAAATTTAGATCTTCTAGATGACGTCCAATGCCTCATTGAATTCCCCTCTTTTTCTTGAATAGCTCAAGCATGACCTTGTCAAGAATAACTGCGAAAAGAGGCGGCGATAAAGGGTATCCTTGTCTCAAGCCACCGTGTTCTTTCGGGTGTGGCCAATCAAACACCATTTGCGATCACTAATCATAACTATTAGACACTGGGCCCTGACGCTATAGCTTGTGTCAATTGGATCGGGCAGACCAATAGGCCAATTTTGGAGTACGCCTTGGAGGCTTGGAAACGTTATTATCAGTGCCATAATAATTCAATTGAATCAGTCCAGAGACAGTTTTTATTATTTTTATTATTCTGTTCACGTGGACTTCGGTGGAGTTATGTTGATGGATTTCCCTCGTATGAGGCTAGGTTGAGTCTTATTGAACTTCCTAAATAAGAGCGTAGGAGATTAGTTTTGGGTATTTGTTTTGCTTGCAACCTTATTGCGGGTGATATTTATTCTGAGTTTTTACTTTTTAGCCTGAACCCGGCATAACTTTTCTATTTTAACCGTTGGATTGGGCTTTTATCAGAATTATTAGTTACTTTGGTATCCAAGCATTTTGCAATACATTCCAGGTTGATGCGCAATAAACACAATCGAAGGCTGTTCGAAAATCAATGAAAGCCATTCATTTATCTGCTCTACTAGAATATATTCTACGAATGGTGCTTTTGAGAGTTGTGTTGATGCGACTGGGAAGAATGTAGGTCTGAAGGCGGGTGTTTGGCACAAAAGATCTTTCTAAGTCGCAGTGAATTTATTAATTAATTCAAACGTTAAATTGTCACAAACTAAAACCGTCTCTTTTGCAACAAGGCTCCTGACATTTGTAACGGATCCAACTGAATGACCCAGGTCTAAAAGTTCAGGTTTGATATGATCAAAGCTGATGTTGAGGAGTATCGAGCCTTTAAACTCATTTTATACGATCTTTTTTACTTTGATTGGTAAGTGTGAAAGTGCGTATCTACTTTATTGATTTTCTATAAGAATCTACGGGCTCAATCATCAATCAAACCGGACTTTCTCACTATGACTTACATATAACTAAAATCTGAAAAAGAACATCACTTTATTTCTTTGATCATAAGCTTTATGGCTTCTGTTGTCTGTATGTCATCTTCAGCTTCTTTGCATTCAGTATCAAGTGCTGAGTATCGATTGTTGCTGGATGATGCAGTTGCTATGGGTGATATATTAATTCTCTTATTTTTTTTAAATTCCGGTGATTCGGACCGTTTTCTCTTTGTTGTCACAGTTTGCCAAACGTTATTATTCATTTTTTTCAACTGGGTTTACAAGGTCTCTAGCATCGTTATGGCTTTTATTACTCAAGCTTATCATCGCGTGGTAGCAATGTTGTTGTTATAATAAAGAATGCACTTTTTGTTGTAATTGTTTATGCAAATTTGCAACTCTGTTACAGAATTGCTTGAAAAAGTTAAAATAAATTTTTTGTTTTTGTCACATAATATTGTCTAGGTGTTGTTATATGCACGTCTGATTGCGATCGCGTTCAAAGTAGGACTGACAAAGTAAAATAAAAAAGTGGAAAATGATACTGTCAACAGCCATCAAAGTCATCATCATCATTGTCGTCATCATCTATATTAGCCACGCTGTTAAAATTTTGTTAAAACATCAAAAGCATATGTACGTTATTACGCCATGACTTTACTTATGAGTTCCTTCAAAAAAAAAAAAAAAAAAAAAATATATATATTTTTTATTCTCTTACTCTCCTACTCACCCTTTTCTGCTTATTTTTCGTTCACATTTGCACGAGGAAGTAACATGTTGTCATATGCATAAAGAGAAACATTTTCTTAAACAAAACGGTTTTTTTTGTAAGATATGAAGGATAATGTGATCAACTTTAAGGAAATAACGCATTTTACCTTTTCAAAATAAGTTAAGAGTCGAGTTAATGTGAGGAAGTGTGATACCCTACATAAGTAATAAGTTTTCACTAATGCTCTTAATTTTCAACTTTTGCTCTATTTTTGGCAGTAATTTTCTCTCTTTCTTTCTTTACGGTACTGATTATTTGGAGAAGGATTAAACCCTCTTAAGTTCTCAAACTTCGAAAACCATAATAAAAATTTCCTGTTTTCTCCGAGATTCGAACCTAAAATTGTCTGGTTTTGCAGGCAAGCGCTTTAGCCTCTATATCATGCCGTCTCTGTGTAAGTAATTTTGACACAGCGATCTTTAGCTTCAAGAAATAGACACAATTTGAAACTTGCAACGTGTGTACTCTGTTGGAAATAGCGCAATTCTAAAGATAAAACTTGTTTTCCATGGAATTTTATGAAATTCGACGGTCTCTGAAGGAGATAGTGCGACATTTTTTACCTTCAAGTGGTTTAGTGGATAGGAATACATTTAAGGTTAAAGAATTTAAACAGGCTGGTCCCACATTTTATCAGTACGAATAAACTAGTCGCAGTTTCTTGAAAAGAATAAGCTCTGGGCAAATGAACGGTTGATAATTGAAACAACCTATATAAGAAATCTTATAGAGGCTGTAACCGGTTATTAGACTCTTATAAGACTTAAAACCCTTATTAAGGATTTTGAAGATGCAGCAATAGTAGAGAAAAAGAGATTCAACAAAATATCTTCGATTCTCCAATATATGCATGATCACGATTTTCGATAACAACATCACTTTCGAACGTTTGGCAAACATATCTGTGATAAAACATTCGAAAATGACTTTGGGAAGCGAAATGAAAAAGAATTCATAGAATTCACCCGTCGCTTAGCTTGTGGCAGCAAATCCTTAGATCTCGAAGATTTACCTGCGATATCAACAGCAAACTTTTAGCAATATCTTAAGCGAATAACTTTGCTTTGCGCTCTTCTGTTTTTGCTTTTGCCTTCTTCTGTTTTTGCCGTTACTTTTGCTTTGCATTTAATGCTAAAAATTAGATAAATTGCTTACTCGTTTCTTTAAAGCAACAAGAAAAGGAATAAAATTAGAAAAGAAAAACAAAAATGCAAGAAAAATCGACATATACCCACTACGCGTGCTCATTCGTCGCTGTTTCATTGATGACTAAAGGTAAGAGCATGAGAAAATCCGTGAATTGAGAAGGAACAAAAGTCTTATTAAAATTTGTCGTTAATAGCGAACAATATCAGGTCAAGCGGGAAGCTATATCGTGTATGATTCTGCAGACCTCATGATGCGGTTTTCTGAGAATATGGCAAATTTAACCCCATTTGCAATTAGCTACACTTATGAAGCAGATCGGTATTGCTGAAGAAGTTTGGCCTGATTCATTCTTCAGATTCATTCTATATGCTGATGGCCTTTGTCGTATTCACGTTATTTTCCAGCCAAATTTTGTTTGTCTCTTCCACCAGATCGTTGAGTTTTCGGTGGATTTGACTATGGCGAACAGACAAAAATCGCCGGCATTAAAATTATTATTGATGAGAAGAGAAAGCATTGAAGAACTCCGCAGTCTGTGTCAAATTGGATCGGACAGGCAACCATTGTGAAGAACTCTTCGTTTGAAGCCGTCATGATGGTCTTTTATCAGAGTTATTAGTTGTTCGGTATTCCAGCTTTTCAGATTTGTGCGCGATGAACACCATTGAAGGCCGATCGAAAATCAATAAATGCCAAAAGGACAGAAGAGGGTATTTATATGATTAACATAACTGTTGCTTACGAATAGTGCTGTCAAGAGTTATGTTGAAGACTGAGAAGAATGGACGTTAGAATTTTAGAGGGACTTGAGAGAAGTGTATTGCCTCTGAATTTCCTGTATCCTTTTTGGAATTCTAATCAGGAAACCCTCTAACCAGCCAGCAGACAACTAGTCCTAGCGTCACATATATAGCATTGAAGACCGCTTAAAGTAGATTCGCTACTTTGTCTGGAAAAGACTCTGGTATTCCCGGTGAAAAATGTTAGGTTTGGTTAGGTTATATTGGTTTCTCTTGTTTCGCGAGTTCAAGCGGAGACTCTATGGCCAATTGTGATACCCTTTGCAGTACAGATTAATTGAAGAGGCGAAAGGGAGGATCACAAAAAGAATCCCCACCTAAAGACTGAAAAATTTCAGTTCCCTCACTTGAGCCAACCGGTATCCTTGATGAAATCAATCAACTTTGACAGTGACACATCCCTGAGACAGAAGCCATGATCAGGGTGTCCAATGCGCTGGACAAGCGGCCTACCATACAATGCCCAATTATTATGCCCGAAAGAAACCCGATGGACCTCCTTCAAACCTAAGTAGAGACTTAGTCCTTTCAAGAGAACGAAAAGGCTAAAGAATTCAGAATTTTCTACAAGTGGTGATATTTGTCCACCTGTGTTCCATCATGCTCAATGCCCATTTATATAAAAACAATGGACATAGATGGGCATGCACGTTCCCCTGCACGAGAGATAGAGAGGACCCCATTTCATTCCCTCGAATGTCCGCATGACTTTAAAGCCATATAAGTTTGAAATGATACAGCTCCAGCCTAGCCAGTAAGCGAATGCAGTTGAGGAGATATTCCGTTTTAATCACATACGAGTCGAGAGCAGTAATTGCGGTAGGACTGTCTACATAGATTCTAATAGGCCTTAAGGCTTTCAGACTTAGTTCCCGGATACGTCTAACGGCCCTATCTATAGCGTAGACCTCAGACTGAAAAACAGTGCAATCATCAGGTAGTTTGAGAGACACCATGAAGTCCAGATTATCAGAGTAGAAATCCGAGCCAGAGTAGAAATATTCCTCTTCGGGCCATCGGCATAAACCTCGAGTATGTTATCTCGAAGGACAGTTTCAGCAGCCCACTCATCTCTAGACCTACCTCCTAATCTGTTCGAAGCGATAAAATCGGTCCGTCCACTTTCTGCGGGATGATACCGTATCCAATGCGAACGTGCCTCAGTCCACCCGATTCCCTGAATCTAAGTGCACACATTGCAGAGACACATTTGATAAAAATTTCCACGGGTGGTGTGCTTAGCATTGTCTACATACCGGACTGAGGAACGGAACTCATGGTACAGGTGATTGCAAGTCTGTTTAGCCTCTGAACCGTATTCAGAATGGTCAGTTGTGACCTAATATCTCTAGACAAGAGCGCCACAAGTGAAGATTGGTCTAATGACCGCGGTGTGCATCCAGTACAAGAAATGGGGTCTAAGACCCTCCTATAAATGTAGAAGCATTACGTTTCCACGAGAGCTTTGAGTCTAAAATCACGCCCAAGTATTTAGCCAGCTTCGAGAATATTAGAGTAATAAAGTCCAAATTTGACGGCTTAAACCTCGGTATCTTATACCGGCTGAAAAATAGAACTAGCCCCGTTTTCGCAGGATTAAGCCCCAGACCATCCTCCTTTGCCCAAGTCAAACGAATGCCGAGTGATGATTCCATCAGCCCGTTAAATGTGGAAAACCCATGCCACTGAGCTTAAAAAGAATTCCATTTCTGATTAGGTTCCATAAAAGTGGTGAAAACACATCCCTTGGTGGAATACCGGGTAGAACACCGTCTACACTAATGGCCGCCCCTGGCTTGAGAACTACTCTAAAAGTTTTCACAATTTCTGCCTCTGACTGAGAACAGGCGGGCGTGGATGCTATTATTATTTCCAACTCTATCAGCAGGCAAATTAGTGGACGTGCTGCTTGGAATGGCAGAAACATTCATCCCCATTAAAACGTAAAAATAACATTTCACAAAATCTGGGAAACTTTACTCGATGACCGCTTTAAACCTGGTCCCATTATCTTTTAGGATCTCAAAGAAAGAATCATTTAAAATCCACAAATAATTTCGAAAAAAATGATACATTTTTCCTAAAAGCAAGTAAATCTTATTTCAGAAATTCCTTTCAATTAAAATGTAACTTTTTTTTTCAAAGGTGTAGAGCCATTAAGTGTTGCTTACATTAGCCTGTATTACCGTTCTGAAATTTAATTTCTTTACATTAAAGTGCCTTAAGTGCAACAAAACAAAAAAAAAAAAGGTAAGAAATGCGAAAAAAAAGTCAAAACGTCTAATACTTCATGTGATAGATACTTTAGATGCGCTGTGACGATGACTTAAACTGCATATTTCCGGCTTCTCGCTATTTCCTGTGTCGTTTGTTTCATAAGGGATATGAGGTATATAGAGATGAAGATGGCGATGATAATGACAGCACAGCAAGACTTACATACGTAAAAACTGTGTATGTGTCTGACACAATAAACAGTCGTCACATCTAGTCATCTTCTTTAAGATGATTGGCAATGTAAAGTGAGTTAACACTTTAATTTTTTTACTTTTTTCTTTCTTTTGATAATATTTTTTTTATTATTTTCTTTTAGCTTTGGTTTATATTCGCACTTACCTAATAGTACCAGTAAAGGTATCGTTGTCATGCCGCCACGTTGCCACTCTTCTAAGGAAACAGTGCCATCGGCATCATAGTCAATTTCAACCATCATATCTTGTAGGATCTAAAACACGGAGAGAGAGAGAGAGAGAAAATTTTTATTTGTTTTTTGCTTCTGTTCAAACAAATACGCAAAAAAAAAAATATGAAAGAAAATATAGTGAAAATATAATAAAATTGTGATTAGAAAAAAAATAATAATAAAAAAATATAGACAAGAAGTAATAGTCAATCATTACTTATTATACAGTGGGCATTAAAATAAAGTGTACAACCTTATGCTCTAGAATTTAGTCTTTATTTCAATCTTTTAAAATACAAGGTATTTAAACATTTTAGGGCTTTTTTCAGACTCTATTTAAAGCTTCACAAAATTTATGAATTTAATAAAGGGTCCGCCGAATAATTTTTTATTTTTGAAAATGCTATTAAAAAAACTACTGATTATTTTCTCAAATTTATTTTTTTATTGGAAAATACAATCCTTGGAAGATAATTTCATTCAAATGGCTGCCTCGGCTGGCCAAGCATTAGCCTACACGATCGGTCCAATTTTTAGGCACATTATCGATTGTGTGCACCTGTATTTTACCAATGGCTTTACGAATATTGTCCTTTAAAGCGTCAATTGTCTCTGGCTTGTTGGCGTAGCACTTATCTTTGACGGCACCCCCCAAATAATAGTCCAACGGTTGCAAATCTCAGCTCCGAGGTGGCCAAACGACATCAGTTCTGCGGCTGATAAGGCGATCTTCAAAAATAGGACGCACAACATCGAGTGTAGCTTCGGCTGTGTGGCACGTAGCGCCGTCCTGTTGAAACCAAATGTTGCTTATATCCTCGTCTTCAATTTTTGTGAACAAAAATTCGTTCAACATGGCCCGATAATGATCGCCATTGACTGTAACGGCCACTCCTTGCTCATTTTCGTAGAAAAATGGCCCAATTATGCCTCTGGACCAAAATCCGCACCATGCAGTGACTCGTCTTGGGTGTATCGGCTTTTCAATGTATGCGTGCGGGTTTTCTGTGCCCCAAATGCGACAATTTTGCTTGTTCACATACCCGCCAAGATCAAAATGAACTTCATCTGAAAAGATGATTTTTTGGAAAAATCGGCATCTTCTGTAAGTCGATCGCAGGCCCACTTAGCAAAGCGTTGTTCAAGCGTATACACAACTATATACGTTCAGCGTAAGGATAAAACATCTTTCATCTGTAGGTTGTTTAAAAGCTATAATTGAAACAGAATCTACAGACGGTGCAAGTTAACAAGAATTTAAAACACTGGATGCAAAAGCCCAAGATGTTATTGTCTCCTTTATTCACGATGATTTTCTCGAATTTGTAAGAGATAAGAAGAATGCAAAAGAAATGTGGGATTCGCTATGTGCCACATTTGAAAAGAAATCAGCACAAAATCAAACGTTGGTAGGGAAGGAGCTTGCAAGATTAAGATTAAATGGGGGGGAAGAAATGGCGAACCATCTAATAAAGTTCGATTGCTTAATTCGACAACTGAAATCTACTGGAGCGAAGCCAGAAGTAGCAGATCTTGTATCTTAACTATTTTTGACTCTTCCCGAGTCATACGATGCTATAGTTACTGCTTTAGAAAATCTGCCAGACCAAGATCTAAGCGTGTCAATGCTAAAACAACGTTTGTTAGTTGAAGAATCAAAGAAAAAGCAAATACAATCAGAAGTAATGGAAGAAATTTTTTTTTTTTTTTTTTGGAAAATGTCACATATGCGGACGGTATGGGCATATGAAAAAATACTGTCGTGTCTAAGAAGTCAAAGCTTCTCATGGTCCAAGTGTTAGTTTTATGCTAAACTATGGAAAATTTAAGAAATCTGATGGTTGTATAATATAGTTTGCATTAGATTCGGGTGCAACCGAGAGAATAAGAGAACTTGCTGAACCACGTTATATTGGTGTTGCAAAAAATCATGAATTTGTAGTTGCTAATAAAAGAGAAGTTGATGGAGTAAGCAACAACAATATAACAAAAACGAAAGGTACTCTATTATTAATGCGTCAAAAAAAAGTGTACAAAGTGTAAAAAGTGAAATCTATGCTACAACAAAGAATGGCATAGAAACAACTGGGTAGTGACGTCACAATATAACAAAAACGAAAGGTACTCTATTATTAATGCGTCAAAAAAAAGTGTACAAAGTGTAAAAAGTGAAATCTATGCTACAACAAAGAATGGCATAGAAACAACTGGGTAGTGACGTCATTTTCTAATAGCTGTTATCGGGTACAACAAGAATATGGAGGCTAATTCTTGCATTCGTATACGAACGTTCGAGTTTCTTTTAGTTTTGGAATTCTCTCTAATGATGACTTTCGACAGCGATAGAGCATTCGAACGCAACCTTGCGAAAGTGATGATTTGCGAAAAGCATTAATTTGTTATTTTCATTAAAAGTAAAGTGCTACAGTGTCGCATCGAATGCCTTGTGAGGCATAAGGTAATCGTGCTCTAAATAGAAGAAATCATGGGTTTATCCGGGATAACCATCAACTTCGGCTGCTATGTGTCTGGTGGAAACAGAAAGGTGTAGTGTCCCACGAGCTCTGAAGACCTAGTGAAACCATTAATACAGATCGCTACCGACAACAAATGACCAATTTGAACCATGCATTGATCGAAAAACGACCAGAATGGGCTAAAAGACACGGCAAGATAATTTGGCAACATTACAATGCACCTGTACACAAAGCGAAACCGGTTCAGGATACAATCAAAGCACTATGTTGGCAGCTGATTTCCCAGCCGCCGTATTAACCAAACTTGGCTCCTTCGACTACTATTTGTTTTCATCGATGGGACACGCATTGGCTGAGCAACACATCTATTCTTATGAGAAAGTCGAAAATTGGGTGACTAATTAGTTTGCTTCAAAAGAATTATTGGGGGTGTTGCATTAAAAACTAATGGGCTGAACATATAAATGATTATGATTAGTTTTTGTATGCGCATATGTAATACCAGTTAAGAGGTCTTGGCTTAAATCCCAAGCCAGATCATCTGACAATTTTCAACAGCGATATCACCTCATAACATTGCTAGCGATTGGTTATGAGTACTTACGCTATGAAAAAACTTCTTTAACTAAACTGTATGCCCTTTCAATAAGTCTCAAACTAGAATAATGCGAAGCTCATTAATTGAAAACATTTCCTCTTCTTCCAGTTGGGATATTGCGGGATTTATGTGTGTATGTATGTATTACCTCCATATAAGATAATGGTACGACTTTAAAACTTTCGGTAGGTAAGTAAAATGCCCTTGCAATGGGCGCCGGTTTGTATGCCAATTAAATCAATTAAAATATTAATCTTTTAACGCATATAGATAACAACACTGCAACAGATAAATATACTGAATCCGAGCAATGTAGTCTTGAAACCCAATTACGCTGCAACTGATAGAAGAAACCTCAAAAAATGTTTCAGTGGAGGTTAAAGTATAAGAATTTGACTCGAATAAGTATCGGGTGTTTTTTAGAGGTTCATAACTTAGAGTTGACGGCACTGGTTTATTTGACAACCATTTTCATAGCTGATAGTTGCTTTATATTAAGCTTGGTTTGACATTTCATTATAGATAGACTTACACCAGAGCAATGCTTGCCAATTATTGAAATTGTTTATTAAAATAAAGGTTCTGTTCGTCAAACTTATCTTGCACTTTGCCAATTTTATTAGGTACGCCAATCGTTCTTCAAAGCGGCTAATTCGAATAACAACGAATCGTCTTCGGATTATATTTACTCTTACTGATCATCACATTTACTCGCACTGAAGAACCTGTAGTCACTGTACAGTGAAGCATTGAAGAAAATCTAAATCAAGAATTTCGTCGCCGTCCTTATGAGCTAGCGTTGTGTCCTTCCACATTGTGCAAAATTATACGAAAAGATTTTTTCAGGATTCAACTTGTGCAGGAATTAAAGCTAAATTGACATTGAATTTCCATTCAAAATGTTGTTCCCCGATGAAGCCCATTTTTGGTTGAATGGACACGTAAATAAGGAAAAATGTCGTATTGGGAGTGAGGATTATCCACAAGCTTTTGCCAAACACCATTACATCCATAGAAAATTACTGTTTGGGGCGCTTTATGGGCTGGCGGAGTCATTGGTCCCTATGTCTTCAAAAACGATGATGGTTATCGCGCGTTACAATTGATAGAAGAGATAAGAAGGCCGCGCTCCAAATGGAGTTGAGCCGACCAAATGTCTGGCTGTAGATTCGATGCAAGATTTTGGAAACTGTGAGCCAAAAGGCAAATGTCGTCAGCGTAGTCAAGATCGTTTAAGCGGCCCTGCAGACCCCACGTTATCCCCCAGCCGTTTGGTAGGGCTTTTTCAAGGAGCATGTCCGAAATTTTATTAAATAAAAGTGGTGACAGGACACAACCAATCGAAAGCTTTCTTGAAGTCAACAAAACATACATACAGTGCAGAGCGCCATTCTACAGATTTTTCCACGATGACACATAAGCTGTCTATGTGATCAATTGTGGAACTATTGGGTCGAAATCCACCCTATTCTTGTCTAAAAGCAGGTGTCACCCTATCGCAAATTCTTTTGACAATTATTTTGGCAATTACACAAAGTAAGGTCACCATTTTATATTTATGATAAAAAGGCAATTACTCTCCCAATAAGCCCGAATGATTGGGAGCATTGTTCAAGCACTCGCAAGCGGGTTGCATTTCAGTAGCATTACCATCAACACCTAAAGCTTTGGTTCGCTTAAGGATGTTGATAGAATTAGCGATCTCCTCTATAGTGGGATATACAGAATTAATGTGTGGTTCGTCCTCGTGTGATTCACACATACTGTTAATACGTAAGGCTATTCTTCCGCCGTTGTTGCTAGTTCTTCATTAAAACCTCTTAGGAGCTTTTGCGATGCATCAGTGAGTTTCGTCAGGTATGTCGCTGGCAACATTGTGTGATTTAACCCCATCGGACTATTTTCTTTGGGGTTATGTAAAGTTACTTATCTACATTGATAGACCAGAAACAATTAAACACCTGGAAATAAACATTCGAAGAGTTATTGGCTAAATATAGCCGCATATGCTGCGAAAAGTTTGTAACGCGCGAGCCATGGCGGCTACATTGCTGAAATCATATTTAAACATTAGTGTCATGCAATTTTCTATTCATTGATATTAAAAATATATTTTTTTAGTTTATTATGATATAAACTTGTGTAACTGTAAAATAAACACCCGGTTTACATGTATGTGTATGCTCCTGTGTGTTTTAAAGTGTAACTGATTGAGTGTGTACGAGTACGGATGGATTTGTTTATGAGTATAAGTTGTCTCTATAAAATATATTTCGTATTTACTCACTGGTAGTCGGAATTGATTTGTAGTTGTTAAGCATTAAAAATGTGTCTGTATGTGTGTGCGAGTGTGTTTAAGAGTTACGAGTCTATAGTTGATGATGCCTTGGTATTGATTTTTATACCTTTAGGTGCTGAAATTCTTAAATGTACGTACATATTTGTATTCATTTGTGTGAATGGGTGTGTGTGTGTTTTTAAATAATGATGCAATTCAAAAATATTGACAATTTATTTGTTTCCGTCGGGTTTATTTAAATTTTTTATTTTCTTACAAGAAAAACTACACGCAAATACAATAAACATACAGATATAAACATAGAGATATACGGTGATTAATTTGAATAGGGGGAAAAACATTTTTTTAGAGTAGAGATTCAATAAACAGCTCTAAGAATTATAAAAAATTAACCTTAACGAAGCAACTTAGAAACGGTGCTTAAGAACTCGGCCAATCCAAACAAGAACAGTTGAAATGGCATGAATTTTACGAGAACATAATAAGGTCGACATAATAAGGTCCACACATCGGACTCTATGAAGTTGTGGGTCAGATCTAGTAAAGACTTAGACGTACTTAATGTTCGAGTACCAGCGAAATTTTGAGGCAATAGATCTTTTAAAAAGACAATAAATCGCTCCAGAGGGTAAAGGCCAACGCAATAACGAACTCCAAAATTCTCTCTCCCAATATTGCGCAATTCTGGAGTCAAGAAATTTTCCCATATGATATTGCTGAGGGCACGATCGTCAACTTGCCAAAAATGAGGTCTAATCGATCCCAGAAATTGGTGAGGAAACCACCTTCTAACCGTGATTAACAAGTTTATAGCAGTAGTTGAAATCCTAAGCAAAAGACTGTCAATCAGAATCAGGATCAAGCTGGCTTCCGAGCTCATAAGACATGTGTTGACCATGTTAACAGCCTAAGAGAGATCTACCAATAGTCTTTAGAGTGGAAATCACCGCTTTAACTAGCATTTATAGGTTTCAAAAAAAAAAAAAAACTTTTGACATTCTAAGCTACTCTTTCATTGTAATGTAAAAGGGTTCCTTCCAAAATTATAAGACTCATCAGGGGCCTATCAACTTGATCAAAAAGTTCCCGGAATAATCGCCGTGTGGCGATCACTTTGTTCCGATTTGAGTTTTTTCTTTTTGTTAAGATGTATCAACTGTTGTTGATATTCCCGCTAAATTTAGCGTCATAGCTTGACATTTGCCAAAGCTACATACCCAAGAGTACATCTATTTCAATCTGAGTTGGCGATTTTATACAATTTTAGAAATGGATTTAAATTTGCAACAGCAAACTTGTATTAAATTTTGCGTAAAAAACGGATTTAATGGGGCGAGAATATTGGAAACGTTGGAAAAGTGTTTCGGCAATGATTCTCTAAAGAAAACGGTCGTTTACCAGTAGCACGACCGGTTCGAAAGTGGACGTGAGTCAATCGAAGACGATCCCGTCGATATCGAAAACAGACGAAACATTGATAAAGTAAAAGAAATGTTGGCCAATAACCGCAAATTAACCATCAGAGAGATAGCGGAGGACTTTAACATTACTTATGGATCCGTCCAAGATATTTTGGTCAAAGATTTGGGTTTTCGTCGTGTTGCAGCAAAGCTGGTGCCAAAAGACCTAAATTTCATGCAAAAGAGGGACCGAGTTTAGGTTGTGAGGCTGAATCCGATCTGACATTCATCAAAGGGATCATTACTGGAGACGAGACGTGGGCTTATGAGTACGACACTCAATCCAGACATCAGGCAACTGAATGACGTTCACCAAATTTTTTCAGTCAAAAAAGAAAGCAATGCCCATGGTTATCATGGATTACAACGGTGTAGTACATCATGAATTTTTGCCAGAAGGCCAGATAGTAAATAAAGAGTGTTATTTGGGCGTTATGAGACGCTTGCGTGAAGCAATTCGCCGAAAGAGACCAGAACTGTGACCAGAAAACTCGTGGATTTTGCAGCATGAAACCCCCCGTCGCACAGTGCCATCATTATTCGAAATTTTCTGACTGTGATTTCTTTCTCTTCAATCGAGTTAAACATCATTACGGGGAACGCATTTCAGCAGCCGAGAGGAAATAATGGAAAAATCGCAGGAAGCACAGATGGGCATACCGAACACCGAATATAAAAAATGCTTCGAGAAATGGATCAAGCGCTGGCGTAAGTGTGTTGCAGTCGATGGGGATTACTTTGAAATGGTCAATATAGATTTAGATAAATAAACTTGTGTTTTTAATTTTCTGAATAAATTCCGGGAACTTTTTGATTAAGTCGGTATATGTGAACAAAATGCTCCAAATTCTTCACGAACAACAGCGAAATAGCAGAATTAAATTTACTCCGGTATACGGCAAGTCTGCGTATTATCTCCCCTGCTTTTTAACTGTGTACTCGACGTAGAATAATTGAAGCAATATCTCACGAAAGACGAGTTATCTGAGGCCTTCAAAGTAGACTGGAGGACCTCGGCAACGCTGACGCAAACTGCTTACTCACCCATACTTTTACAGATTCATAATCTGAAAATAAATTATGGCAAAACAAAAATATTTCGCTTATACGCAAATAAGAAGCACACATTTTATATACGAGGCCAATCGCTTGAGGAACTGTACGGTTATTGCAATCTGAGTAGCATGCTGAACATACAATCGATATACAGCAGCAGAACTAAACCGCGTTACGACTAAAGTCCACTTAAATCAGTAAGGAACTTATGTTGTATTTCAAGACGAAAGAAGCAGCAAATATTTAACGCGAACTTGAAAACCTCATGATTGCGCGAATTAGTAGCCATACAAGTATTTGAAAATAACTGTTTAAGAATGATCTTTTGCATATGCTGGCCAAGGCCAATTTCAAAGCGGCAGCTTGGGTCGGAAACTAATCTAATACCAAACAGATAGGATATTTGAAAACCTAAGAGCAGTTGCATCAGCTACACTTTACGTAAACATCTAAGCAATATTGCAAAATACACCATAAATTAAAGCCACAAGGCGGTCGACGACGGGGATGGCCATCAAAAACGTGGAGACGACAGATTGAAATGAAATTGTCCCGTCTACAGATACGCTAGAATGAATATACCCTTACGATTCAGTTTATTATAATAATCTTGTGGAGGTTTTATGCTTCTTACGGAAGTCGAAAATACAAAGTTCAGGAAATTATGAAACAGCTTCTGTAAGTTCGATATCGTTATTGTAAGAAGAGTACTCTGGTTTTACGTAAGACTTCCTTCATAAAAAAAATAAATCTTTATATCTGTAGAGATATGGAAGAGTAACTTAAGTCGACTTAAGTTCTTATTTACCGACACAGTTTTATCGTATCCAGAGACAATCACGGAAAAAATCTATCAGAACACACTTCTATTGAATAAACTCTAGTCGTATATGCTCCCTATTTGGTATCTTTTATTATATAAATCTGTGTCAGTTAGTAAAAAGTCTTAAGTCGACTTAAGCTACTCTTGCTTATCGACACAGATATTTATATAGTATATATGCATATATAAATTTTCTTTCACCTCATCTGGGTTCATGGTCATAGGGACAACCCAGACTGTGCAGCTGATGAGCTCACTAAGGCTGGCACATTTTTTTCGGACATCCATCCGCACACGATGGTGTCCGTTAAGCTAGAAATTAGGCAGAAGTATATGTTGGATGCTGAAAGAGCCTGCACAGAGGGTGATTCTTGCTTTATTGCCAGACTCACTTGGCTTAGCTCGAATAGGAAGCGTCTTAATCAACTGTTCAAACTGGATCTTTGAAGCATCTCATCTGCTATATCTATTCTCACAGGCCATTGTGTCGTGAAAAGACACGCATAAAGGCTGCGCTTACCTGCGAATGTATTCTTTCGCGGCTGTGGATCGGATTTATCTGCCAGTGTCCGTCTCTAGCACGACGGAGACTTGTCACACTGGGCTCTGCCTTGCTTGATGGCTTATCGGAGCTATCGGCCCTTGATACCAGGCTGTCGGGCTTATTTCCGAATTTCCAACTTAATTAAGGTAAGTGCTCCGTTCGATAACTCTGTTTGATCACAAGAACTCTGGTGGTTAAAACAGGGACAGCACGGTATGTGGCATCATAACGGGCCTCTATGAGTGTGCAAGTTTGCCTTGATTTAGTAAGGCTACCACTACCTAAATATTTTCTTTATTAAAACCTCGTTTAGCTTAGTCAAGAAGGAAGTTTTTAAATATTCAAGTTTTAATTTCTTCATCGTCTTTCTTTAAATTTCGTGAAAAGTATGTGTGTGTGTATGTGTGTGTACAGTACTTTTAAATTATGACATGACTTAAGAGATTTTAATTTACTTCCTTGTCTGTCAGCCTGCCTGTTGGTTCCATTAGCTCTGTGTGTGTGTGTACAAATTGTAGTGAAATATTGTACGAGTATGTCAAGTATATTGAGTTCAATTAATCAACGTTACTTGTATTAGGAATTTTATGCAAATATTGAAAATGAAAAATACAAATAAAATTACAAAAAAAAAAAAAAAAATGAAAATAAAAAAGATTGAAATAAAGCAGAAAATTAATTTTAATTTGTTAGTATTTAATATTAAAAAAAAAAAAAATTTAACGTAAAATGTTTAAGCCTTTTTATTAATAATAAAACCTTTGCTTCAACTACAAGAAAAACCTTCAAAAACACCTGCCATTTAGAGAACTTTGGCATTAATTATCGCAAAAATATTAGAAAAGCTGTAAAAAGCTTTCTATTTCTTTTTTTAACGTGGCCTAAAATAAGATACCAAATTTATTATTTTCGTACCAAATAAAAAAAAAAAACGTAAAAAAATTAAAAGTGAATCATACAAAAGCCAAAAGTAATTAACTCAACTCAGCTCAACTTGAATTGCTGGAAATTGGTGGCAAAGGCTTTTCAAAGGATAATAATGAGTCCTGTACTGATAGTAATATCATAACTCCCTTATATTAAAGGGAATTAATACAAAACTGAAAACAAAATTTTAATTAGAAAATATTTGTGTTTTTAGTCTATAATTACGTTCAGGGTATGGGTATAATTAGTTAAACTTGTGCCAAAAGAATTATAAAAAGAAAAAAGGTAAAGGGCTACCGGACACCAACTAAACAAACTGTAGTCAGGTGGTTTATGTGTGTAGAGCAGTGACAGGCAAACTGATACCAGTGCATTTTGTAATTTATCTCAAATCCCACTGCAACAAAAATTACATTTTGTTTCTTACACAAATGGAACAAAAAACAATTAAGAAAAAGATCAAATGAAAACAAACTTGTTCTCGCGCTGTATTTTCCACTTATTATCTTATTATAGCAGTGATGTAGTTGTATTAGTGAGAACATGGACATTACTCTCTCAGAGAGAGTAGAGTTGATGTTTTAAAAAAATTAAAAAATGACATATGTCCGCTGCACATGCGTGCTTGTTGCTGTTTCAGTGACAACTAAAAGTAAGAGGGTAAAAAACTTTTTAAAAATATTTTTGTGTCTAAAAAAATTTGCTTACATTTTCCCCACATGTGCATTCGTTGCTGTTTCATTGACGACTAAAAGCAAGAGCGTAAGAATATGTGTTTGTTGATTGGGTACAAAAGTCCCATGAAAAGCTCATGACTGGTGTTGAGGGATTAGACGTCGAGTACAGTGTGAGATTAGTTTCATTTATAATATATGAAGGCATTTATGGAATTGAGCTAAGCATTCATTCAAAGTTTTAAGAACTACAGAGTGTAACACCACACCATGCTATCTAACGCTTTACATTTTCCACTCAGTCCGAATTAATCTGAATGAAACTGGTAATAGCATTTATGCTACGATATCTGACCTGAAGCATTACTCTGGTACCATGGCAGTTGAGAGCTCCAGGGACCTACGTATCTATCTGACTATGGTGGTGCCCTTTACTTGAGCAAAGATTAGCACTATATCTTAGCTCGATATAGTGTTACATTTTTAACCCGGTGCTGTGACCCATAGATCGGTAGAAGTCTCCGACACTTTACCACTTTAGTTTGAAGTCATGTCCCAATAACATGCTTCCGAATTTGGTACATACAAGTGGTTTTTATCAAGTGTGGAACCCATGGGACATTGCTGGATGCATTGTATTCACTCATGTTTGAGTACAGTAAGGAATGCCAGCGTGGCGGTACTCATGTTAAACTTGTGACTTACTTCTACTCTGTCACAGGGTATACCCTTATACAACAGGGCTTCAAATGCCATTGTTTCGAGGGTCTTTCTCTTCCTATTTGGACTAGTAAATATTATTATAATAACAAGCTTTGCCGCCTGGCTATCAGAACAGATATATGATATATGTCATTGCTAGGTTCCACATTACTACATATCCACTTTGCAGCATAAAAAATGACCATCTCACTTTGGTCTGAATCAGACTGCAGTAATCAGTCTTTGCGGGATGCAAAGAGAAACTCCAAGGTTGAGTCTTTTGGGAAAAAAAACACCTCCCACCCTGTTCTCAAGTCTATAACCGTCTGCATAAACGACCTCCATTTAACCGCCGAGGACGATAGAGCCAGAAGCCTATTCCTCTATAGGGTTCAGGTCCAAATGAGACATAGTCGATATTACCCAGCAGCCGGTGTTTCTCAGATAGAATTGAGGAGTGGCCCGATGGAATAATATTCCAGCGCGATAGGGAGTTAAGTCTCACCGCTAAAAGTTTATGCTGTTGCCTGACGTGTATCCCATCTAGCCCAGCAAAACAAAAAAGAGCTCTTTTAGGGGAGGTTCGTAACTCATCCGTGATCTGGATTGGCACAGTTTTCCCGACCTTTTCAAGGAGCATGACATTGCAATCTTTACCGAGGGCGGTCTAACAGAAGACAACTTCGTAAAGAAGATTAGGTTCAATAAACGTCGAATAGATCGAGCGATTAACGCTCGGACTGTGTATGGTATTAGTAACTCCGCTCGTAATAATTAGATTAGAATGTGTTGTTTTGTTGCAATTTAAAACCAGAGTAGTTCGAATTGAATTCGTTCGTAAAGAACGATACTTCTTGAGAGTCAAATTTTATGAGAATTTAAAATACGACTCGTGAGTTGAATCAAAAACCAACGAATTTAAAAATAAAATTCGGAACGCAAGGCATCAAAACGATTTGAAAACGAGTAATACCTTTTAGGAAATGTTGTTTGTTTAATGTAAAACCTGCATGTGTGTGATACTTATTGGTCTCGGCACACCAAATATACACACATACACACATATGAATGCTTTGAAATGAATTGCTCGTCTTGGATTCTTTTTTGCTCACTTTGAATTCATTTGCAGCATATTGTTCGTGCTCACGAGTTAAAGAAGAGAGCTTGTAAGCAAAATTTTAATTTTTTTTTAATTTAAAAATTTTTTTTAAATTTTTTTTTCAAAACTTTAAATTTTTTGTTACAAAATAAAAAAAAAAATTTAAATTTAAATTAAATTAAATTAAAAAATTTAAAAAAAAATTTTCAATTTAAAAAAAATTTTCAATTTTTTGTTAAAAAATTTTAAATTTGTGCTTACGAGTTTTCTTCTTTAAAATAAACTTTTTTTTAAATTTTTTGCTAAAAAATTTAAAAATTTTTTAAAATTTGTGCACAAATATCAACTGAGATTTGAATGGTTAAGAAAATCTAAAGAAACTAAAGAAAACTGTTTGTTTTAGCTTTTTCAGTATACATACAAGGCGAACAACTAAAGTGCTTCTCCCTCTTCTTATTTAAAGAAATTAAATACTTTCTTTAAATAACCCAATATTTAAGCTTTTGACCCACTTGTTTAACCTTAGTCCGCGTGTGTGTAAAAAACCCCTTTTTTTAATTTACCTTCGGAAATAAGTAATTTAATATTCTATTTATAGTATTCATCTCTGTTTTTACTTCGAAAATAACAAAAATATAAGAATGAAAGAAGATCTCAAATTTTCAACTTACCGGTCTTAGTTCACTGACATCCCAACCTAGATATTCGGCTACGGCCATCATTTGATTAACAATGGCATCCATTTCAGCAGTATCTAATACACCATTACCATCCGTATCATACAAACGAAACATGACTTAAAAAAAAACAAAATAGTTAGGAATTAGGAGAGAGAAAAACAGAAAGTTTTTGTAAATAAAATACAGGCAATAAGCCAGAGTAGGAAGAGTGCTCGAATTGAATTCGTTCGTAAAGAAAGATATTTTTTCAGAGCCGAATTTTAAAAGAATTTAAAATACGACTCGTGAGAAAAATCAAAAACAAAGGAATTTCAAAATGATATTCGGTACGGAAACCAAGTCGAAAAGCGTCAAAAGTAGTTAAAAAGAAACAGTACTTTTTAGTAAATGTTGTTTGTGTAATGTAAGATATGCATGTGTGTGAGACTTATTGGTCGCTTCACACGAAATATACATCCTATACACATACGAATGCATGGTATTACGCACTTAATCTTACACAGGCAACACGCATTGAAATGAATTGCTCGTTTTCGATTTTTTTGTTGCTTATTTTTAATTCGTTCGCAGTATAAAATTCATACTCACGAGTTCAAGAACAAAACTCGAAAGCACAAATTAAAAAATTTATTTATTTTTTTTTTTTATTTAAACAATTTTTAGTAGGAATTATATTTTTTGTTCGGCTCGTGAGCAAAAATTTAAAATTTTTTATTAAAAAATTATTATTTTTTTAATTTAAAAAACTTTAAATTTCGTTCTCTCACGGGTTAAAGAACAAAACTCATAAGCACAAATTTATATAATTATTTTTTTTTTTAATTTAAAAACATTTTTGATTTGTGCTTATGAGTTTTGTTCTTTAAACCGTGAGTAAGAATTATAAAATTTTTTTAAATTCACAAAAAAAAAAAAATAATAATAATTTTTTAAATAAAGGGTCCGCCAAATAATTTTTTTTTAATGCTATAAAAAAAACTGCTGAATATTTATTCAATTTTCTTTTTTTATTTGAAAGTACAATCCTTCCGGTTAATAATGGAAAATAATTTCATTCAAATGGCTGCCTCGGCTGGCCATGCAGTAGCCTACACGACCGGTCCAATTTTTAAGCACATTATCGATTGTGAGCAGCTGTATTTCACCAATGGCTTCACGAATATTGTCCTTTAAAGCGTCAATTGTCTCTGGCTTGTTGGCGTAACACTTATCTTTGACGGCACTCCACAAATAATAGTCTAACGAGGTGGCTAAACGACATCAGCTCTGCGGCTGATTTTGCGATCTTCAAAAACAGGGCGCAAAACATCGAGTGTAGCTTCAGCTGTGTGGCACGTAGCGCCGTCCTGTTGAAACCAAATGTTGCTAATATCCTCCTCTTCAATTTTTGTGAACAAAAATTCGTTCAAAATGGCCCGATAACGATCGCCACTGACTGTAACGGCCACTCCTTGCTCATTTTCGACGAAAAATGGCCCAATTATGCCTCTGGACCAAAATCCGCACCAAACAGTGACTCGTCTTGGGTTTTTTGTGCCCCAAATGTGACAATTTTGCTTGTTTACATACCCGCCAAGATCCAAATGAGCTTCATCTGAAAAGATGAACAAACATTCTGCAACATTACCATGAATGTCGCAATATTTCCCAGCGTTGTTCAAGCGTATACACAACCATATTTGTTCAGCAGAAGGATAAAACTAATTATCTGTCAAATCAGACATGAGCTAAGTGTTACCATTCACGAAATAAGCATTAGTTGAAAAAAAACGTTAGATGGCGGACCCTTTATGTGCTTACGAGTCGCACAAATTTTAAAAATTTTAATTTTTTTTTCACGAGTCGAGCAAAAAATATTTTGAGCAAAAAATATGATTCCTGCTCACGAATTAAAAAATAAAATTCATGAGCACGAGTCATAAAACGTGCAAATCAAAGAAAATGTTGCTTACGAGCCGAATTTTTACGCATTATACCAAGAATAGAAACTTTTACTATAAGTTTTTTTTTATTTTTATTTTTATTTTTTAAACTTTTGCTTTAAAATATGAGCACAATTTCCTACTCCATATATGTATGGAAGAAGGGCGTGAGGTATAAAAACAATTAACGCTTTTAATTTTATATAATTATTATTGTTGTTGTTGGCGTTGTGTGCCTTTTACTTACATTCTAATTTGTCTTCTGGCCGTCCTGCTTCCAACAGTGATAAATAACAGACCACATCCTTAAGAGGCACTTTCAGTGTCAAGGGATCAAATTGTGAAAGTTTGCGTGTTAATAACTTAATATCCGCTGAAAATATGAAAAAGAAAATAAAATAAAATAGAATTTTAAGTGAAATTAATACACATTAAACACATACATTTACCCACACACACATACATATATGGATTTACCAAAAGATTAATTAATTTGTTATATTTATTATTCAAAGTTTACCTCATAAGTAGGTACTTATAATGCATACGAGAACTACGTCAACATTGCGCTATGGAAGTATACAGTAGGGGATAATTAATTAGTAATACTCTATTCATTGCAAAAAAATATTACAAAATATTTGATTTTAATCCAAAAAAATGTTTTTATTTGAAAGATCAATATCATATGGGCCTAACAAAGAAAACACTTTTATTCATCAGCGTAATCTCCATCAAGAGCAAAGCAATCATTCCAGCGCCGCTCTAACATTTCAATACTACTTTTGTGGAACGATTTACTCTTGCACCCAAATGGGCCTCAATTTCAGCGATATCCTCTTCATTCGTGCGAAGTTTCTTGCCGGCAAGCATTTTTTTTTTTGAGGTTCGCGAACAGCCAGTAGTCGCTGGAAGCTAAATATTGCGAATACGGTGGATAAGGAAGCAATTTGAAGTTCAATTCATGTAGTTTGAATCATCAACATGTTCTTGTTTTTGGTCAACAGTGAGCAAACGCGGCACCCAGTTTGAACAGAGCTTTCTCATAATCAAATGCTCATGCTATATAGAGTCAACACGTTCTTCCGATATTTCTACGATGTCAGATGTTTTTTGGTGTTACCGCCTTCTGCATTCTGCGTCATCGGTGTATCTACGACCACGTTTAAAGTCGACATATCAACGTTTTATTGTTGTTTCTGATAAAGCGGAGTCCCCATAATAATTTTTAAGCCATTGCATCGCTTGAACGGAATTTTTTTCCCATCAAGTAGCAGTGTAGAACTAAAATACGAAATTGTTTTTGATCCATTGTTTTGAAACTAACAAAACTTGCCTCATTCTGGGCACAATAACTCACAAACCAATTAATAGAATATCATGAAATTTTAACAGCTGTCTTTTGAAGGTTAGCACTGACTGAAAAAGAGGTTAAAGACTTTTCAGTCCATGTGTTACATGACATTAACATTTGAAAATAGTTTCAGCTGTTCTTGACCAACCGAATTCTAGACATCCAATTTTAGGTGATTTTATCAAGCATTGCTAGCCTCATATAACAAACTTGAGAAATTCCTCACTTGTTGCTGGGAGCCTTTGTATTGTACCTGCTTTTTGACTGATGTGGACATATAAAGAAAGCTTTAACTGCTACCGTTCTCTACACATGCAAAATTCCATATTCTTTTTAATAATGGCTTGTGTTGACCTCCCAATACTTAAACCAAATTTAGAAACTTCAACCCTAATCTAATTCTCAAGATGTACCATGCCAATCTTTTTAACTGATGATTCATATTATCTAGGAATTCATTTAGAACATTTTTAGCACCTGTCATTGTAATCGTTCTCTAGATATATAAAAATCAATATTTAATTTGTATGGGAGATGCCACACCCACTTATTAAATTTCACTCATTTTCCGACTGATAAAGTGGATTAACTACTAAGTTATTAAGACCAAATTCAAAATCTTCCACAATTACCGTTTCAAGGATAACAAAAACAATATTTACGATGGTGTGAATAGCATCAACTTATCCAGTTCATCTCAATTTTTGACTGATGAATAGTATTGACCACAAGATTATTTGGGTCAAATTTAGAGACTCTTACTATTACCGGTTTAAAGATATGGACATATAAATACAAATTTTATATGGGCGTGGCACCGCCCAGTTGAACAACAGAGAAGTCACACACCAAATGATAGCTGTCCGCATATGCTTTTTATATGCAAAGTTTTAAAAATATTTTCTAACTCACAAAGTTTAAATGGTCTTACAAATTTCGTTTTCAAGTAAAACTTATGCGATACAAAGGGGTTTAATCTAAAGTCAATAACTCGCGAACCGATGGACCTACAAAAACCGCATATACATAAAAACCTTGGTATTGACTTCACCTTTCTGTTAAGGGCTTACAAAATAAAATATAAAAATAGGTTGGCGCATTTCAGAGAACATCAATTACAACGCATCTTATAGTCCTCTTTTATACATACAGAAAACATGAATAATGTTGGCCTCTAAGGCATCAATTATTGCTGGTTTATTAGCATAAGTCGGTGATTTAACGTGGCCTTACAGGAAACAATCAAGAAGTGCCATTTCGCCCGAACTTGAAGGCCAGTTGACAGGTCTATTCCTCAAAATCAACTTTTTGGCAACTTTCGATTTCAATGAGTCACATCTCACTCGGATAGATTTTTCATCTATATTTTCAAATAAAAAAAAAATACTGATCATGGTACGGTCGCGATTTCTATTAACCGTAACTTTCTCCTGCTTAATTTTTAACAAAATAGGCACCATTGATGCCACCAGCACAGGAGTGAAATAACGCTGTATTCTGTCTCACACAATATTTTTACTGCTTTTGCACAGTGTGGTCCAGAAGATAAACCACGAGGCACCATATGTATCGTCTGGAACAGGAGAGAACTCCTGTATGATATAGACTACGCAGATGTTTGTTTGCTCATCGTTTTTAGAATATTTAAAGGGAACTCCACAACCTTTCCAAAAACACCAAATTAATGCGTGTTGCTACTAACAACACCTCACCACTTATACGTGAGCGGCAAAGCCCGAACTCAATTTCAATCTCTGCACAGAATATGGCGTAGAAACAACGTGTCGACTGATACAAAACTGAAGATCTTTGATAGCAGCGTCAAATCAATACTTCTGTATGGTTGTACCACTTGGAACTCTACTAAAAATTTCCGAAGAAGACTGCAAACGCTCCACAACAAGTTGAGTAAAGTAAATTCTTCATATCTTTTGGCCGAATTGGGTAAAGAAATGACCAATTACTGCAGGTGTAAATAGACATTGATTGGCCATATAATGAGAAGCCTACTTAGTGATATTGCGGCCTCGTAATACATGGGTTCGGGTAGTCAAAAAAAGAATATTCATCTTGTAATATGACATGGAACCAAGTAAAGATCTTGGCAAATGATCGAGTTAAGTGGAGAGAATTCGTAGACGACCTTTGCTAGTCTATTTAATGCATTTAATATTACATATGAGTAAAGGAAAAAAAGCCATAAACAGCTATTTGGTTTATTAATAAACTCGCTAAGCCGGCGTGCTGACCAGAATATCTAGTGGGAACCAACCTCACGACCCGCGAGCTGACAAACACGAACACTGCGTACTAAACTATCGGGGCACCCTTACCTATTCTCAAACTAAATCTGGATAATTTGGTAGCATTGTTTAAGCATCATTATGCTTACAATCGCCAGTTAATGTGATAAGCACTTAACGTCGCCAGTGTGCACCGGAACCCAGCACAGTTTTACACTGCACACATTCAGGAGCGACGTGAGGGTACTCCTGTACAATGCAACCAACCTTGAGCCGACATGGCGACCAGTTAGCATGTACTTGTATATAAAAAACAATTTTGGAAGGATTAAAACCCGGTGTGTTGGGTTTAAAAAAAACGTGTTTCTGCCAACCCTGCTTTCAATGGATCTAAAAATAGAATCGGGTTCGACTCAGTGATCGGGTGGTACAAAGCCAGGCAAGCATTTCGCCTATTAAACTCTGTCTGGAAAATGAGCTATATAACTAGAAAGCCTTTTTGAACTCCATTGTGAAATCTGTCCTATTTTATGTATGCGAATCAGGGAATGCTGCACGAGAGATACAAACTGTGCTACCAGAGTAGCATTCAGGCAGGAAGAAGATATATTAACGGAACGTAATGGAATGGAACATCGGGTCTAGAACGGCCAAAGTGATGGCACAGGACGGATTTAAATGCCGAACCATTACACTGCAAGGTAGAAAGATGTTCGGAATAAGTAGGTAAGTAAAGAATCGAAAGATATATTAATTAATTTACTGTATATATTCTATTTAGTTGTTCACAACTGTAGAATTGGTTTCTTTCGTTTAAATTGTTTGTAATTTCTATGGATCCAAGCAATATTACTGGTATTCAGTTGTTAAACACACCAGATTGATTTAATGAACTAATTAATCAAATCAAATATTTATTTTGTTCATTAGATGCATGTGTTAATGAAAATATGAATTTTAACTGCTATATGATGTATAATAATATTGTATATAAAGTATAATTAGTATTAAACAAAATTCAAGTATTAAATTAATTATCATGTAATAAATGCCATGAAAATTAATTTAAAATTTTAGGAAAAATAGAAAAAAGAATCTGATTAATATGAGTAAAAATAAAAAATTCTTGTAACAGGTGTTTTTTTTACAGTTATACAAGTTAAAATTATAAAAAACCTAAAAAATATATTTTTAATATCAATGAAATGAGCTTTGTTGGGTAAAAAATTTTATGGTATTAGCTAGAGATTAAACCTTACCGCGTTACCTTTAAAATATATTTCTTATAAGAAATATTTAAAGTTGGGTTTTATATGTGAAAACTATACTTTGTGCAATACCTGCTTATGCAATCTTTCCCATTTCTTCACTGATATGTATAGATAACGAAGCTTTATGGTAACAATACCATTCTCCACACATGCAAAATTCTATATTTTATATGAATGGGAGCTGTCACGCCTACTTATTCAATCTTGTCCAGTTATTGGCTGATGATGTTTTATTCTAACCGTTCTCAAGATACGTATATAAAAATAATAGTCACTATGAGTAGCAGATGCCACGCCCTTTTATCTAATTTTGCCCACTTTAAAACTGATGATGCTTGGGAGGTACCATGTCCATTTGACTGATGATTAGTATTAACTACGAAGTCACTTAGACCAAGTTCAGAACTTCCACTTTAAACGTTCTCAAGATAAATAAAAAAGCAATATTTACTTTGTATGGTAGGTACCATGCACACGTGCCTAATTCCGTTCATATTTGCTGCAGAATTGCACTGAATCAAGGTGACATATGTTATTCACATACTTTTAACAGAAGTTTCGAGTTTTCTGTTTTCCTACACCTTCGCGTGGCAATTACGTATAAAATGACAGAAGGAAGTATTCAGTTTGGTCCAGTCGTTTTCAATTTCAAGCATCCGCCCAAAAAACAATATATTTTTATATAAAGGGAGGGCAAATTTGAGGTTAGGAAGTAAATTTGCTTAAAAGCACTTTTTTCTTTTTTTTGACAAATTCAGTTTTATTCATATATTGGTAGGAAAAAATAGAAAGATGGGAATTAATAATGGAATATAATGTCAGGCAAATGTCCACCTCTAGCACGTCGGCAGACATCCGCTCTTTTCACAAAATTTTGAACCACATTTTTCAACAAAGCTTCGCTTATCTCGTCAATGCAGCGCCGTATTTCATCTTTCAGAGTGTGAGTTGTTTGTGGTGTATTCATGTAAACCCCGTCTTTCAAAAGGCCCCAGAGAAAATAATCCAGCGGCGACCAATTGACATCGCCAAATCGAGAAATTACCGGGAAATTTCTCATGCAATAACTGATTTTTTTGGCTGGCCAAAGGTCACTGATGTCAACATTAGGCAAGTGTGGCCATAAATAATTGGTTATCATGGTTTAGTAGCGCAGAGAATTCTCGGTGACGGCGTTACCTTGCTCATTTTCGAAAAAATACGGGCCGATTATGCTGTCTAACCATAAACCGCACCATGCGGTCACTTTCTTTGGATGTAATGGTTTTTCAAGGACTGTTTGTGAATTTTGTGGGCCTTATATGCGACAATTTTGTTTGTTTACATAACCGCCTAATTGAAAACGGGCTTCATTACTAAAGATGATTGTGTTAAAAAATGCGTTGTTTTCAAGAAAGTAGCGTTCGATAGTTAAAATTTTCGAATTTTTTACTAAATAAGTTTTAAAGGTTGACAGCTCAATTCTTGACATTTAATCATTTGATAGACAATTTACTACCTCACCTCAAATTTGCCCACCCTGTATATAATGGGTCTGCCATCTAACGTTTTTTTTCAAATAGTGCTTATTTCGCGAATGGTAACACTTAGCTTATGTCTAATTTGACAGATAATTAGTTTCATCTTTCCGCTGAACGAATATGGTTGTGTATACGTTGGAACAACGCTGGAAATATGGGCCTGCGATCGATTTACAGAGGATGCCGATTTTGCCAAAAAAAATTATCTTTTCAGATTAAGCTCATTTTGATCTTGGCGGGTATGTAAACAAGCAAAATTGTTGCATTTGGGGCATAGAAAACCCGCACGCATACATTGAAAAGCCGATACACGCAAGACGAGTCACTATTTGGTGCGGATTTTGGTCCAGAGGCATAATTGGTCCATTTTTCTTCGCAAATGAGCAAGGAGTGGCCGTTACAGTCAATAGCGATCGTTATCGGGCCATGTTAAACGAATTTTGTTCACAAAAATTGAAGACGAGGATATTAGCAACATTTGGTTTCAACAGGACGACGCTACGTGCAACACAGACGAAGCTACACTCGATGTTTTGCGCCCCGTTTTTGAAGATCGCATTATCAGCCACAGAGCTGATGTCGTTTGGCCACCTCGGAGCTGCGATTTGACACCGTTGGACTATTATTTGCGAGGTGCCGTCAAAGATCAGTGTTACGCCAACAAGCCGCTTTAAAGGACAATATTCGTGATGCCCTTGGTGAAATACAGCTGCACACAACTGATGTGGGCTACTACATGCCCAGCTGAGGCAGCCATTTCAATGAAATTATTTTCCATTATTAACCGGAAGGATGGTACTTTCAAATAAAAAAGAAATTTGAGAAAATATTCAGTAGTTTTTTTTTATAGCATTTTCAAAAAAAAAAAAAAAAACAAAAATTTATTTGGCGGACCCTTTAGATGTTTAAATATGATTTCGGACATGTGGTCGCCATGGCTGGCGCGTAGAAGGCGCAATCTGGAACACCAACTTACACAAGCATTTAGCAGCATATGCGGTCGTATTACGTCAATAACTCTTTAAATGTTGATTTCCGAGTGTTCAGTTCTCTCTGGCTTATCACACGATCTTGGTGGCTTTTGGAACCACATGCCAGAAAGACTGATAGTAGCTGTCTGAGGTACGATAAAATGTTTAATCATAGCTCTATACCATTCACCATTGACAGCAACATTCTGACCATCATCATTGTTTTTGAAGACATATGAACCAATTTTAGGTGAATAAAATGGTGTTTCAACAAAAACTTGTGGATTGACTTCACTCCAAATGCGAAAATTCTGCTTAGTTATGTACCCATTTAATTAAAAATAAGCTTCCTCGGAGAACAAGATTTTGAATGAAAATTCAATTTAAAAATTTCAACAATTTGCAAGCGTTGCTCTGGTGTATTTCTTTCCATAATGAAATGTCAAACCAAACTAAACAAAAATCAACTATCAGCTGTTAAATCGGTTGTGCAATAAAGCAGTGTTGCCAACTCAAAATTATAAACCTCTAAAAACACCCGATAATTTAAAACAAAATATATTTAAATTTACAGCCGTAAGATTTTAAAACTTTAATTAACCATTTTAACTTAAAAACACAACAACAAAAACAACTTCTTTTGATGTTGTTTGAATTTTTGCTTTTAGTTTCGTATCTTTTATTTTATTTATTTTTCTTTAATGTCATAATAAATCTTCTCTTGGTTTTCGCACCAAAATAAATAGAAAACGCCAAAGAGCACCAAGATTTAACAAAAAGAGAAAAAGAGTTTTTCTTACTGTCTTCCTTAGCTTTTTTGGCATAAAACACAGCCACTTATTATGAGCGCAACAAAAGTTAAAATAAATAAAAACTTTCTCATCTTTTTCTTTTTCACTCTTCTATTGCCAAAAGAATAATAACTTTTAATAAAAAACAAAAAAACTCTAAAAATATTTTTAAAGTTAAGCAAATAAAATAAAATAAAAAAATAAAATATCTGCTAGCACTTGTAAAACATTAAATTTCGCCAGGGAGTAGTACTGGCGGCTTAAAAAAATTTGGCTTAGACTGACATAAAAGAAGCTAAAAGAAGGAGAACAAATTTTATCAAAAAGGATTAAAAAAATTGAAGAACAAAAGTAAATAAATGTATGGCTAGGCTACTGCGACTATTAATATGGCCTACAAATGAAGCCAAGACAATCAGAGGCTTTGAATTACTTTGTTCGCTGTTTGAATTACATATACGAATTATTTAGTTCATATGAAACCTTCGTAATTTATTCTGATGCTTTTTCATAATTTAAAAAAATTGTTTTTTGTTTTCTTATTTGCCAGTAAATTATGCCTTGGAAATGGAAAAAACAAGTTTTAGAAATTAAATAAATACATTTAGTGTGGACAAACACCCGATAAAAATTAGAGGACTCATTGATTTGCTATTATTTTATTAGAATGAGCAGAAATAGCTATGGTACTGTGACCTAGGTCAGACCCACTAATGCACAAGCTGTAGCGAATGGTAATAACTCACAAGAAAGTCGATTCAGTCCTCATAGAGTACCAAGAGGAATTACATAATTCCCCATACAAAACTTTAAAAGCGAATAATCACTGTAATAAATTGATATTCAGTTACCTTGTGGATTTGTACAAATTCAATGGGGATATTGTGGTACTCATACGAAACGATGAGGGTATGCTTCTGGAGACTGTTCCGGGCGGTGTTCTGGAGACTGTCCGTTGAATTTGTATAAATCCACAAGGTAACTAAATACAAATTTCTTACAGTGATGATTCGTTTTTAAATTTTGTATGGTGAATTATGTAATTCGTTTGGATTATGAATGAGAGAGTGAATTGAATGTGAAAGTTGTACAGGAGTTGAAGTAAAACTCGGAAGCATTTTCCAAGCGAAAGCTTACGCCATTGAAAGATAGCGTATTTTCGATAGAAAGTAAAACAGAAAGGAGATAGGTCATAGCCGTACTATCTAATAATTCTTTTGAAGAAATTCGCATGACTTGCGTTTATTTTATTTATTTGCTAGTCCAGTTGCTTTTTAAGATTGGTGACTCATTGTGTGACATACAGAAAGATAAACGTTGAACAGCAGTGTCTATAAGGGTCAACTGATGCCTTCATGTAGGGTAAGACAGTTCCTTCATAGGTTAATGCGTTTTAAATTGTAATGGACGAAAGACCAAAACTTTGATAAGGTTTCCAAGAATAAAAATTTCCCGGTTTGGTCAGTCAGCACCGGGCACTAGCTATTGAGAAAACATGCCGGATATCTCGGAACAGCTATCAAGAAGCTGTTACGAGGATGACGGTGAGTAATTGGTGGCTCTCTATGCGATGTGGGTGGCTGCATGTTTGTCGGGAAGTGTTCTCCATTCTAGGCAGGGTGATTGAAGAACCAATTTAGGTCTCGGATGTCATGCCTTTGAATCTGTTCGTTGGCAGGAGATTCAGGATTGAATTTCCGAACCGGGATTGTTAGTCTAATGAAACCTTAGTTCGGTCGCAAAGAGTTTCACTTAGAAATAAAGTCCAGTTTTTTGGATACCTGGATACTGCGGAATAGATGGTAATGAAACAGCGGATGCATTCGCTAGAAAGTGTTCCGTGAAAATCACAAGGATTAGGAAATTTCCGGGCGCTTGAAACACTGGAATACTCAAAAGCGACTTCGACACTCTAGAACAGCGATCAGTTCGTAATTCAGGCTTCGCTCTGAGCTTCTCAAGTATAGCAGGGTGGACTGGGAACTCCTAATAAATAAGAGTGCATATGAAAAGGATGGTGGTCAGAGATGTGGATATTAGGTAGGTTTAGATGGAAATGTTTAGGTAGACATAGAGTCTCATTAGGTGATATATCCACCATTATGGTTTCTACTGAACAAACTATAGACCGTAAGGGATACAATAGATCACTTGCTTCGCAGTGTCCTGCAATGGTGCTTGGTCAGGTATGGTGATGATGCTAAGCGCTTTGAACTTTGCGGACCTTAGCAGAACGGCGAGTATAATCTCAACAAGAATTGTAGAGTTTCTGGACATTGCTGGGTGGATATAGAGGTAAGTAGCTAACTATTTGCAATTTTTCAGCTGATACTAGATTGGCGCGAAATGTCTACAGTATTCTTTATTTGGTGGCATCAAAAGGGCATAAAAACCGCCTCTGCTGGTTGTTTATAAGCTTTCATTCAGTTGATTTTAAGTTTAATTCTAAGTTGCTGCTCATTCAATTCAAATAATTATTGCTCTTATGTGTTACAAACATAAGAGTCAACCTAATAAACGTAATCATCTAAGAAGTGAGATAGGGTATAAATAAAAATGAAAATATTCTCAGTGGCCTGCCTAATTGCAGTTTTAATTCAGCACTTCCTTCTATCATAGTCTTTGATATTTTTTGTGAAATTCTAAACAAAAATAGCGTTCGTTGTAAAATTTCAACTGAAAAATTAATTACAATTCTAGGGATAATTATAAGAATTTCCGTTTGTCATTTACAAAACAAAAGTTTTGTTTTATAGGCGTTTCTATAACAAACAGCGTTGCCACAACTTAGTTTTTTTTGTAACCAAATTTCAATAAAAAAGTAACCAAAAAATAACCAAAAATTTTAAATCGTAATTTTAATACAAAGAACATTAAAATACCATTTTATATATGGAATTAATAACAGTATTGACTGAATATAGACTGGCAAAAGAAACTTGCTATAGCAATTGATGAGGCATATTCACCTATTTGTTCTAAATATTTTAACTACGTATTAACAAACTTCGCACAATAACAAATATCATTCGCTCATATATTTAATTTAGAGACTTTAAAATTTATTTCTGGATGACTTTAACTCAGTAGCTTTTTCTAACAGATATCTTAATGAATCGATAAATACCCGAACCAAACAATAGCGTTGAAGTGAAATGCGTCTGATATTTATTCTCACTTAGCCACTGAACGAAATAGTATAAGCAATGAAGTTTTACTCCTTTGATTGCTTGTCAAAGCTTATCTTGAACATGTTCCACCGATCTCAACGTGCGAGATACTACTTATGTAGTTGAGAAGTAATGATTTTGACATAAAAAATGAAGATCTTACAGGTCAGGCAACAACGTTCGCAAATGATGAATTGAAGGCGTTACTGTATAGAGATTGTTTTCAAACTCAAAAAGCTGTTCAAGCTGGAAAAAATTGTAGCGGCTTCATTGCTGGCGATGAAAAATAGATATTTTAGGATAACGCTCGACCATATGTTCCAAGACCAGTTGAAACTATTTAGAAATTGTTTCAGCCGCCTTATTATCAATACATTGCCTGTCAGACTACCATTTGTTGCGATCGAAGTGCCTTTCACTTTTCGCATGAAATCCATATGTTACCAGAAGGTTGGGAAGGCCATAGCATACTCACAACAAAGAACGAAAGTTTGCCAAAAAACTCGTTTTTAGGGTGATACACTCAGTAAGAACCATCGAGAAAAAGTAACCAAAATGGAAAAAACACATCTACAAATCAAAGAAAAAAATAACCAATTTTGGTTAAAAATAACCAAAACGGCAACGCTGATAGCAAACCACAACTCAAATTATGCACGAACACCGCCATACGTATGAGTAATAAAAATAATACAATTTATTAATATTACTCATACGCCTAATGGTTACATATATTTCTTGTATAAATATATTTCGTTTTTTTTTTAATGATTCAATTTAAATATTTTCTACTAAAATTAAAAATTCTATACTTTAATTTGTGCCTTAATTATTCCCTTTGTTTAGAAAATTATCTTGGTATTTCAATAGAATTTTCTTTTGAAATGCAATCAATGTATGATTGAATTCAGAAAAGGTTAAATGTGTTTGATATTTTAAATAATTAATTAAAAACAAAAATACACTTTTATTGTTTGTTATCTGCTCAACTATGTAATACATTATTTAAGTCCTTAATTTCCTTAACAACGAAATATATTACAAAATTTATGAATTTTGAAAGCTAAAGGAATTTTAAACAATTATTTGCCAACGCTTTTGTTATTGCTGCTCAAATATTTATTATAATTTCGTTTTTCCTTACAGTTTTACACATTCAAATATTAATAAATGAAGACTTTTCAATTTAAGGCGTTGATAATAAATTTAAAAAATATATACAGAAAATACGTGTTTAAAAATATTAAAAACAGGGCTTGGCTTCTGAAATGTGGAAGTAAATTTCAAAAAAAAAAACAGTTTTTTCTTCAATCTTAGTATTTGCTATTCATGTTTTTCTCTTGCATTAAAAAAATTTCCCCAATGTCAACTTATTATTGACCACATCCTGTATGATAATATCTTGTAGGTTTAATGCTGAAATAGTCATATCTTTTAGGAAAAGAACGTAAAAAATAATTCGCATAAAATATTCTTTAAGCGTAATATTAAACCAAAGATAACACCACCAAATTTGCTCTCTCTTACACACATACACACATATGTATATTCTCGTTTAGATGCATACATATAAAGATAAACTATTTTAAATATTTGTAAGTGTAGATACAATAAATAACAAGTAAGAGAAAGTATAGTCGGTATAGTCGGTAGAACTCGACTCTCAGCCCAGCAATGACAGTTTCTATGGAAATTCGAAAAATGGGAAGGTGGACTAACACTTATCCCCGAACTAAGTAGTATATGTAGTATAGGCATGTAGAGCAAGATTTAACAATTCTTAAGCAGATACCATTTTTAAACGTAGTCCTTCGCTGCTTGGAAAAGAATGTCTACTTGTTTCACTTTGAGCAAAACATGACCATTCTATGATAGACAAAAGATCAATAGATAGCTAGAAGTGGCTGCCACCAAAAGAAGGGTACACGTAGGCCAAAAATCCACGAACCAGCCGGCACTCATAACGAAACCGCTAAGCTGCCAAGTGTTTGCACTTGACAACTCCGTAAGCCCAGTCGCATGTTAGAAACCCATAACGCCGGGCATGTGCACAGTAGGTAAGCAAATGTTTTTTCCTCCTTCTCATCTCTGCAGCATCTGCAGAAATCAGAAGTACTAGCCGCTTGGCATGATTGACTATCATACAATGGCGAATAATGAAACCGACAATTACGCTGAGTGTGCTCAGAAAGTAAGTAAGCTTGCGATCCAGCTTTGGTCAGGTTTGCTGCGCCATCTTGCCCATCTCCGAAGCTGTCCATGCGACGTTAACGGAGTCATTGTGAATCATAAGCTTGCAGGTTCCCAATGGGATTCCCAACATGGAAAAAAGATTGAGAGTGTATCTGCAGTTGATGGCGGTCACAGATGTGGATGTTTGTAGATTATGCCTACAGGCATCAGAGACAGCGTAACACATATTGTAAGGTGGTCGTGATAAATTAGATGGAAATGTTTAGGGAGACATAGGTCATATTAGGTGACATATCACGTTTGGCAAAAACCCGTTTTTTTGGGTTTTATAACTGCTTGCAAATTTCGTTCAATTCTCAAATATTTTTTTGTTTGTTAGTACAATTACGTTGTCTTAGTATCGAGTGATTTTTTAAAAGCTTTCGGATTTGATTAAAAAATCACATGAAATCTTTAGCTGAGTCGATAGAAGTCTCTATATATAGTTCAATATTTAAAGAAGATTCTCTCCTATCGATGTAAATGTTGACCGCGGCTGTGCCTCAAATGGCTCATACGCTGGGTCCAATTTTGAAATATCTCACGATACTTATAGACTATGAGCCCTAAGATAGCCTTAGAAAAAATAGTTTAAAGGCGTTAAATTTCACGGTCTAGGCTGTCAATTGACCGGCTTCAAATGTGAAATAAACTGTTCACCGAACTCACCTTTCAATTGGGCCATTGTTCCACGTGCTGTGTGGAATGTGGCACGGTCTTGTTGAAACCACATGTCAAGGAAGTCCAACTCTTCTATTTTGGGAAAAAAATTTTGTAATATTCCTGCCTTCGTCATCTTTGAAAAAGTACGATCTCAGGCTGCCACCGGACCATAATCTACACCAATTTTGTTTGTTCATGTAAACATTCAACCAGAAATGACTTCCGATAAATAAGTGGATTTTCATCCAACTGAATTTTTATGATGAAATTCAATAATCTGTTAGCGTTGTTCGTTTGTAAGTCGCTTCATGGTTAAATTATAAACCAAACTGAACATGTTTGACAGTAACATATTACACTAAAACAGCTGAGCTGCCCAAAAAAGTTGTGTCAAAAAGAAAGTTGCTAAAAAAAAATCACCCATTATTTAAAATGCAATTTTGCAGTCTTGGTAGGAATAAGACGGCATTGTGTGCTATAATATGCTAAAAAACGGTGAGCGGAAGTGACTGCAATTATTTTGTTTGAGTCGTGCATTATAAAAAAAGGCTGGAATATAAAGACAGACATGGTTAAGTTATTCTTTTACATGACAACGCTCGACCTAACGTCGCAAAATTTGCCACACAATTGTTAGAAGCGATCATATACTGCATCGGACATATTCGCCGAACATTGCTTCTTCTGACTATTGGCTCTTTCGACGGATACAATATCTTTTGACATGTCGCCGAATCACTTTTTTTTTTGAAGTAATATAAAATCGGATTTATAGGGTCGCCGTAAAAGACAAGAAGTTTTCCAAAGACGGCATTCGTAACTTGGTTTAGAATTGGCGAAAAGATAACTTATTACTCGTATTTTGACATATTTGCTATATAATTTTATCGAATTAATTCGTAGTCGCAATACGTAAATTATACTTATTTTTTGTTGTAAATAAATTACGAAAAGATTTAAACAAAAAAACCAACCCGGGTTTTTTTAAAATATAATACCACCCGGGTTTTATTGGGTGAGTTTAAGTGGGTTGCCAACCCTGTGATTTATCCACCATTATTGCTTCAGCTTAACACCTTCCTAATGAACACCAGCAGATCTGTTGAAGGAGACACAACAGATCCTATGGCTCGCAGTGTCCCGCAAAAGTGTCAAGTCAGGATTATATTGATACTTTCAGCTGTAGCAATTGGAATACGTGTGGGACAATGCTTTTATTATATGGTTGTAGGGTATACTATATAATGCAAAAATATAAACACATTTGCTGATTATTGTTGTTTATAAAATACATACGTATTTAAATGCAAACAATATTAGCATATAACGTACGTGGATGGGTATGTACATATACATATATTGTATATGTATGTACATATAGACAGCATAGTTTACCTAATTAGTAATGTTAATAGAAATCTCGTATATGATATATTAAGAATTTTATTTTAATTTATTTAATCTCTACTCTGATCTATTTATTTTTTAATGTACTTTTTCTTTACTAATTAGCTGTAAACTGCTGCTATTTGGCTTATAGACGTTTTTCTATATATTTGATGTAATTTATATGTTAATATTTAACCACTTTTGTTTGTTTTCATTGCCTTTCATTTATTCTCTATGTCTTTTATTACACTAGTCTACAGCAAAAGAAGCCTTTAAACAAAACTATACGGAATATAATGACTTTGATGCGCTGAATTCATATACGTTTTTAGTTTTTTTCCACCTTGGCGTAGCAAATTTTTCGCCCAAAATATGGTAGTTATGTCAATATCTTTCCTCATAACTTGAAAAAAACTTGACCGATTTTAATGCAATTTTCACCAAATGTTTAGGAACAAAATTTTCTGTAAGTCTACTGGAGAAAACTTTTTTGTATTTTCAACAGTTTCGGAGTTATTCGTGACTTAGTTGCGAAAAAAAAAAATTTTTTGTGCGCAAAATTAGAGCATTTTTTTTAAAGTCATAAAATTTTTTTCTGAATGAGAATTTTACACGTTAAGCATTTTAATTAAAGCTTAAAAGGTTGAGGATAAAATAAGCTATAAATCATGAAAATCGATTGGCTATTGCTGATCTTATTCAAAATTAAAGGCAGGTACCTACGAGGGCGGATTGATATTGAAGCTACCTAAGTAGGAAAAAAACATTTTTTTTTTCAAAAACAATTCATTTCACAACATAGTCTTCTTTTAGCTCAATACACTTAGTAAGACGATTTTCCAACTTTTTTATACCATCTGAAGAATACGATTTTGGGAACTCCTCAAAATACGCATTAGTTTCGGTAATCACTTCTTCGTTTGAGATGAATTTTTTTCCTGCGAGACATTTTTTCAAGTTTGGAAACAGAAAAAAGTCACTAGGGACTAAATCTGGACTATAAGTTGGATGATCAATCAATTCGAAGTGGATTTCTCGTAGTTTTATCATCGTATCTAGTGCTGTGTGAACCGGTGCGTTGTCTTGAAGAAAGAGCAGTTTTTTCTTGTTTAAATGGGGTCGTTTTTCCTTGATTGCCTCAACCAATTTAACCAATAATGCACGATAATACTCTCCTGTGATTGTGGATCCCTTTCAAAGTTAATCGATGAGCAATATTCCGTTCGCATCCCAAGTGGCCATAACCTTGCCAGACGATTTCGCTGTCTTCGCCTTCTACGGAGCACTTCCAACAGCTTCCACCCACTGCTTCGATTGATTTTTGGTTTGATGTGTATAGTGGTGGACCCACGTTTCATCAACAGTTATTAATCTATGCCAAAAATCAGCAGGATTATGCTTTATCATGTCAAAGCACCGCTGTGAAGTGATCTGTCGAACTCGTTTTTGTTCAACACTGAGCAAACGCAGCACCCATCTTGCCGATAGCTTTTTCATATGCAAATGTTCATGCAAAATGTTGAACACACGTTCATATGATATGTTTACCATTTCAGCAATCTCACGTATTTTTACCCGGCGATCATTCATAACGATATCGAGGATTTTCTTGATATTTTCTTCAGTAACCACCTCTTTTGTACTTCCTGTTTATGGTATTGTTGTAGTGCTTGTTCGGCCCCGTTTGAACTCATCAATCAAATATTTTAACATATAATCTGACGGAGCAGATTCGCCGTAATGTTTATCAAGCTTTTCTTTTATCTCTTTCGCCGTTTTGCCTTTCAAATAATAGTGTTTAATCACTACACGAAATTCACTTTTTTTCCAGTTTCCAAGAAACATAAAAGTTGCTTACTTCAAACGACTACAACAAATTAACTAATCGATGAATTTGGCTAAAATTTTAACAGCTGACGTTTGACAGATCGTAATTTCTAAGAAAGAAAAAATTTTTGTGTTTGTGCTGCCATCTAGCGCTAGGTAGCTTCAATGTCAATCCGTCCTCGTATCTTTGACCAAAATTAGCGAACAAATTTTTTCCTGCAAAATTAATCAAATTTTTGTTTTCTTTTATTTCCAAAAAGTTATACAAAAATTCTTACATTTTAATCATTAAGATGTAAGCCAGATATGTTGAAAGTAAAATAACCTACAAAGTCAGGTTTCTAACTTTTGTTTTGTTTTTTTCTTTGTAGACCAGTGTTATTTGCATGCTTACACTCTCGCGTAAGAATATGAACATGATTATATGTGCGATGAATATTATGAATTTTGTATATTAAGCAAAAAATATTCATTAAGGCGTCTTCATATAGACGTTAATATAAAGACGTTAATATAAAGTGTATCTAGCAAGTATGTGTTAAAATTCAAACACTTTGTCTATCAAAAAATACTCGTAGAAAATACGCTGGTAGATAAAATCTTGTCAAATATAAAGAAAAGAAAATCTATTAAATTGAAACGAACTGCTTTGAATCCTAAAGCCAAAGGATTTAATATACATTTTTCGAGGAATGTGGCATAAAATTTTTGTGACGAAAAACAAAATGAAAAAATAATTAAAACATTGATTTATGACATATAAAACACTTCCCTTAAGCATAACATATACGAGGATTTAGGTTTACGTTTTCTTTGTTATGGGATATGGAATAAATTATCGTGCAAAAGTCTGCTGCTCTGAATTTATGCGATGGCATGGGTTATGTTGGCTTTGAGGGCTAATTCATATAGACATGCGAAAGAAAGAAAATCGCATGATCGCTGTGGTGAGATAATTACGCTCTCATATCGCTAGTGCGGATTGTCCAATGTCGTCAAAAGATGTGGGTAATCAAAAGAAGATGGTCTGGCCACCGTTTTTTTTAAGACCACGCCACCAACGCAGAATCTACACCAAACTTTTAAGGACGTATTGCCTGCTCTTTAATCTCATGTTGATTGCTATCTTCCCAAATGTTTGTGAATACACCCATTTATCTCTGAAGATGATTTATGGAAATTAGGGTCAGTTTCCAATTGCTCTAGAGCGCATTCAGCGTACGTCCGACGTTGAATTAGTAGGTATGGGAGCAGGCCTAAGTGGTTGTACTCATTCATCCAGCAATAGCTCCAATAGCTGTAGATGATTTTTGGATGAATATACAAAAATGCTCTAGGGCCCATTTAGCGAACATAAGCCGTTGTTGAATTGAAAAATGTGATAAGAAATTTGTCAAGTTATGGTTTGCGAAAGATTAAGTTCTTGTGAGCAGTGTTAATTCGACGACCACACATTCTCTTGCAATCTCCTACGGATAACGGCGATGTTTTCGATTAATATTGCGTTTCCACATCGTACGGATGTTGGTGCATTGCTTACTGACATTCGAATAAGTCGCGGTAAGATGATTATGGCGAACGTAAAATGGTGACTTGGCAAGTTATTTTGTTAGTTCCGAAAGGTAGCCAGACACTCACTTGGGATGCCCAGAAAAAGGAGCATGTATTATCGCTGTAAACCTACACGACCGCGCATAGACCTGAAACGAAACCACTAGGCACATACACAAAAAGATAACCGGTTAATATTTACATATGCCAGCCAGGTTTGATATGGTAGGTGAAAGCTAAGTCCTACAGTAGTGATTAAAAGGCAAGTCTCATCACATTCGCACCAGCTACTCAGTACTTAGTGACTATAGCTATCAAAATGCATAGCTGATGCTGGGGCATCCCAATAATAGACTCCAATCGTATATGAGTCAGATTTGCCTCGATACAGACCACCGTCACAGTGCCCTGTTCGGCAAGCATCGCAGTCTGCAAGAGGAAAGTGGCATCCCAACCACGTGGTCAATCTTCTCAGAGTTCTGAAGAGAATGTACCCTTGCCACTAAATTTCTCTAGATGTTTAGAGTGATATTCGTTATACACATACCAACATTGATGTCGAGTAGACACTAAAGAGTGTCCTAATCACAGCCTGACTATCCGTACAGATCCGAATATTTACATTGAATACCCTGTAGTACATCAATCAGTTTATTATAGCCGTTACTTACATCTGTAGAACTGAAAAACTAGCAAAGCGTGGCTCGGCCATTGGTCTCGTCAGGCCAGAGCCCTACTGTGGTATTAGCAGGTCCACGGCCAGGGGAAAGATCGATGAATGAGGGTCTGAACTCCGCTCATCATATTGCGTACAATGCCAGGGTTTGAGGCACGCAAAGCAGCTAATGAGGCCCTTTACCTATAATAGAGAGTTGCGCCATATGAGCAAGGCAACTGTTTTAAAACTTAATGGCTTCCTGATAGGCCATTGTTACTTTAAATATCACCTTTTTAATCTCAATGTGGTACCTGAATCTGAGTGTCGCCTGTGTAGGAGGAGGAGACAAAAGAGCATATTCTCTGTGGAACTTTCGCTTTGGCAAATATTTAGAGACGAACTTTTATGGAACCCTTTATTTGACAGGTTCGTCGGCTACCTACTGGGAATATTGCGGTCTTCATACGTAGTGTAAAGGATATTATTCTCGAGATTGATAAGATTGGTGCTTCTGGACCAATGGGAGAGTCATTCGTCCAGGGGTATTGACTCAATGAGACTGATCCCAGAGTGATTGGTCGTAGTGCCATGGCCAATGAGACTTCTCCGTCCCAATTAAACTAATTCATTACGTCTGTAGAACCCTGCAGTGGTGCGGTAGTCTAACGAAAACTCTCTAATCCCCCAAGGATTTCGATCCATCAGTGTATATCTGAATAGACCGGGACTTAATGCCCAGTTATGTTAGGACGTTCACAGAAAACCTCCCGTAGGTGCCACAATATGGCGCTATCAACTGCCAAAGTTCGGAAGTTCCTACTAGAAGGCGCATTATTTTTCAAAATTATTCGCTGGCAATCGTTATACATTTTTCAAAATAAACGATGTACTAGACGTTCATAAGCAACTTTGCGCAATGATGGCAATAAAATAAAATCTTTTTCATACGAAACATAATATCCGCAATAAAAGATATTTTATTTCTTATTTTCGCATGAATTTTCAGAGATTTTCTTAAAGTCTTCAAAAGAAGAAGAAGAAGAAGAAGAAGAAGAATTTTTATATATTAAATACAATTTCCTGTATATGCACTTGTGTTAACAAGAAGAAAATTCCTTCCATTTGAATTATTCTTATTGGTTGAAAAATTACAACAACAACAACAAAAAACTTTAGCATACCCTAAGGATGCAATGTTCATACACAACATGTTGCATATTTTTATAAGCAAAAGAAATAAATAAATAAAGAAAAAATGGAGAAAAAAAATGTTATATTATACAGACAAAGAGCAAATTGTAAGTAAATCTAAAGAACTATTAAATATGATATGAAAACGTAAAGCAAAAGTAAACAATTTAAATGAAATATTTTATAAATAAATTTCATACACTTCAAGCTAAACAATCAATAGTTGTTTACGGCATCAACATTAAATTGCAACAAATTCTTAACATTTACTGCTTCTAAGGAAGTATGCAGACAATGAATGAATTTATAATTAATTGTTTTCAAATAAAAGCAATATAAATTCAATTGGTATTAGCAAATCTCTTAAACTTAAAAATCAATAATAAAACACATTGTAAGACAATATCAGTTACTAAGAAAAGAACAGAAATAAATTAAATTTAAATTTAATGTATCGGTATAAATTACGAATTTAGTCAATTAAATAAAATCTTTTAATCTTGTTGCCTAAAGCTATTATATTGCTATATTGTACAGGGTGTCCGGCGGGAAGGTATACATTTTGGTAAACAATAGCCTCGACAGTTCATATTTGGCAGTCGTGAAGTAGAGACGTGGCAAATTTATTGTGGAAAAATATTCAGTAAACCAACGTGTTTTAATCGCTAAAACATTTTATCGAAATCAATCATCGATTACTGTGACGATGAGAAAGTTACGTGAAATTTCATTTTCATTTGAATGGTTATGTGAATAAACAGAATAGTCGGTTCTGGGCAATGGAAAACTCTCAAATTAATCATCAGTCACCTTTGCATCCATGAAAAGTGACAGTCTGGTGTGCAATTTGATCAGGAGGTATCATTGGACCTTATTTTTTTGAAACTGAAAACGGCGTAAAGGTATCTGTCAATGGGGAGCGATATCGTGATATGATTGAAAACTTTTTAACGCCACAACTGCATGCTTTGGGCTTGACTAACATGTGGTTTCAACAAAACGGTGCCACATAGCATACAGCCAGGAATGCAATGGAATTATTGCGAGACCTTTTTTCACAACAAATTATTTCAAGGAATGGTGATGGTGCTTGACCTCCACGGTCGCCTGATTTGACTGTTCCGGACTTCTTTTTGTGGGAATATCTGAAAAGCGAGGTTTATGCAGACATACCAGAAACGCTGGAGCAATTCAAACAAAATATTTGTGATGGAATTAATGAAATACCGCGTGCAATGTGTGAGAATGTAATGTATTAAGCTAAGTTGACCTAATAGTGATTTATAAATGATTTAAAAAAAAATCGAGAAAATATTTCAAACACTTGCAGCCAAGCCTAAATCAGAGCGCTAAGCTTTCTCTAGCTGTCAAAAATTCTTATGTTCATACAGATTGTATGAAACAAATCAAAACAGCGCGATGTCAACGCTTTGTAATTTTGAGAAAGCTGCTAGAAAGACAACAAAAAGTAGTGCCATTTTAGCTGTTTGCGTCTTCAAGTCTAGTGTTTTAGTAACTTTTCAGTTTCAATTTAGTGATTTTTTGCTGAAAAATTAAGTTAACATTACTGTTCATGACACAATTTTAACGCTTTTATTGAGGTTCTAGCTAAAACCCGGCATGCTTCGATACCCCCATTTTAATTATTATCTTCAATGCTATCTAAGTTGAATTGTTTACCCTTTTTCCCCATTTTGTTCCCTTCCGGTTAAAATCTAATCATTTGTTCCTTTCGGAAAAAACTGTAGGTTCTGTTTCTTAGCTGCATACAGTCTGCAAGCAAACACACATTAATTTTTATGTAGTATACGCATATACATATATATGGCATGTAGATAGCTTTTATCCAGTGTGATATCCCTCTTTCCCTCAATTCCCTCTTTTTGGCTAATGTGAATAAATAACGAAGCTTTAACAGTTGTCGTTCTCCACGTATACAAAATCCAATATTTAGTATGAATAGAAGGTGCCACGCTCACTTATCCAACCTCGCCCAGTGACTGACTGATAAGGTGTATTTTTCACGACGTTGTTTGACCCTAATTTTGAAACTTCTACTGTTGCTTTTCTTATGGTATACGAGTACAAAAATTAATATTTACTTTGTATGGGAGGTACCACGCCTACTTGTCGAAATCTGCTCACTTTCCGCCTGATAATTTGAATTGACTATGAAGTCATTCAGACCATATACCGAAACTTTAGCTTTAACCGTTCTTAGGATATAATTAAATCAATATTTAGTTTGTATAGGAGGTACCACGCCCACTTGTCGAAATCTGCTCACTTGCCGGCTGATAATTTGAATTGACTATGAAGTCATTCAGACCATATACCGAAACTTTAGCTTTAACCGTTCTTAGGATATAATTAAATCAATATTTGGTTTGTATAGGAGGTGCCACGCCTACTTGTTGAAATCTGCTCACTTTCTGCCTGATAATTTGAACCATATAACGAAACTTTAGCTTTAACCGTTCTTAGGATATAATCAAATCAATTTTTAGTTTAGTGTGGGAGGTACCACGCTAACTTGTCCGATTTCGCCCATTTTTTGCCTGATGATTTGTATTGACTATACAGTCAATCAGATCAAATTTTAAATCTTTAGCTGTAACCATTCTCATGATACTCTAAGATCATCATTTACTTTGTATGGGAGATACCACGCCTACTTGTCGAAATCTGCTCACTTTCCACCTGATAATTTGAATTGACTATAAAGTCATTCAGACCATATATCGAAACTTTAGCTTTAACCGTTCTTAGGATATAATTAAATCAATATTTAGTTTGTATAGGAGGTACCACGCCCACTTGTCCAATTTTGCCCACTTTTGGCCTAATGATTTGTATTGGCCACGAAGTCATTTAAACCAAATTCAAAACGTTTTGCTTTAATAGTTCTTAGGATATAACAAAATCAATATATAGTTTGTGTGGGAGGTACCCCGCTAACTTGTCCAATTCCGTTCACTTTTTTACCTGATGATTTGTATTAACTGTAGTGTCAATCAGATCAAATTTTAAATCTTTAGCTGTAATCATCCTCATGATACTCTAAGATCATCATTTAATTTGTATGGGAGATATCACGCCCATTTGTATAAATCCGCCCACTTCTTGACTGCTGATTTGCATTGACTGTGAATAGATTTAAGCCAAGTTTAGAGAACCTTGCTGTTACCGTCTGAAAAGATAAAATACGCTTTGTATTGGCGTGACACTGTTCAGTTGGAATTTTTGCAATTTTTATAGCCTATAGTTCATTTCAGACAGACAGAGAAATAGTCTAAAATTTTCAAGAAAATCAGTTCAGCCATTTAGCACAAACAGATCAACAAACAACATACAAGCACACATTAATTTTTACATACAAAATTTCACTTCAGGGTCGACGCAATGTCTAATGCTCTTATTTAGGTTTGTCAGTTAGGTGCTCAGATAAGTTCGGTTACAAATGGATCTAAAATATAATATCTTTTGTAATATTAATTGCATGAGGCAACACTTTGTTATTGAAATCTGCAAATAGTTATCTACTTTTCAAAATGAGTGAAAATTCGAAACATTACAGTCACATTTTGCTATTCTATTATCGAAAAGATAAGAATTAATCGCAGGTTAATAAAAAAAATTGGTAAAGTTTATGGAGACGATGCTGTCACTAGAAAAATGTTTTCGAAAAGGTTTGCTTGTCATCGGTCTCATAAATTTGATGTATAAATTGTACTTCGCTCTGGAAGTATCGTGGATATCTTCGTACATAAAGAAGCTCGATGTCTGGGTGTTTACTGCTAAAATGAAACCTCATCAGAATATTTTCGCGAAAAAGATCATGAACGAAGCAGGAATTAACACCAATAATAGTAATTGTATGTGTCTTGTGGAATTGGAAAGGAATTGTTCATTATGAGTTTCTACAATCTGGTCAGACTACTACTAATAGTTAACGGGATTGAAACAAGCAATTCAATTAAAACGGTCAGAATTAAACAACAGAAAAGGTGTTGTGTTTCATCATGATAACGTCAGACCACACACATCTTTGATCACCCGGCAGAAACTGAAAGAGCTTAGTTCTGAAGTTTTGAGGCATCAACCACATATTCCGGACCATGAACCTTCAGACTATTATTTGTTTCGACCTCCGTAAGACTCTCTTAAAAGTGTAGAAGACCGCAAAACGAAATTGGAATGAGATTTCGCCCAGAAAACACAGAAATTCTATACTGATGGATTAACAGCTATATCTCAAAAAAGGTTATCGATCAAAAAGACACATATTTCGTTTAGTAAACCTTAACCGAATATAAAAAACAGTTATTTGCCTTTCCTGAAAATTTGTTCATTTTGAGAGAATGCGACAGGGTTAATAGTGGTAGTCACGGCATGCTAAAAATATGAAAATTTTTAGAATGAAAGTGTAAATGCGATATATTTCGCTAATAACTCTTCGAATGTTGATTTCCAGATGTTAAATTGTCTCTGGTTTATCGACGTAGACAAGTGACTTTACATAACGCCAAGGAAAATAATCCAATGGGGTTGAGTCATACGATCTTAGTGGCCTGAGGGACTATTATGGCGATTACGGCTCTGTAGAACGATTATAAAGGGTCCGCCATCTGACGTTTTCTTTCAACTAGTGCTTATTTCGTGAATGGTAACACTTAGCTCATGTCTGATTTGACAGATAATTAGTTTTATCCTTCCGCTGAACGAATGTGGCTGTGTATACGCTTGAACAACGCTGGAAAATATTGCGACATTACTTTGAAAATCATGGTAATGTTGCAGAAACAAAGATCATCTTTTCAAATGAAGCTCATTTTGATCTTGGCGGGTGTGTGAACAAGCAAAATTGAAAAGCCGATACACCCAAGACGAGTCACTGTTTGATGCGGATTTTGGTCCAGAGCCATAATTGGGCTATTTTTCTTCGAAAATGAGCAAGGAGTTACAGTCAATGGCGATCGTTATCGGGCCACGTTGAACGAATTTTTGTTCACAAAAATTGAAGAGGAGGATATTAGCAACATTTGGTTTCAACAGGACGGCGCTACGTGCCACACAGCCGAAGCTACACTCGATATTTTGCGCCCTGTTTTTGAAGATCGTATTATCAGCCGCAGAGCTGAAGTCGTTTGGCCACCTCGGAGCTGAGATTTGACACCGTTGGACTATTATTTATGGGGTGCCGTCAATGATAAGTGTTACGCCAACAAGCCAGAGACAATTGACGCTTTAAAGGACAATATTCGTGAAGCCATTGGTGGCTGCACACAATCGATAATGTGCTTAAAAATTGGACCGATCGTGTAGGCTACTGTATGGCCAGCCGCAGCAACTATTTGAATGAAATTATTTTCCATTATTAGGAAGGATTGTACTTTCAAATAAAAAAAGAAATTTGAGAATATATTCAGTAGTTTGTTGTTATAGCATTTTCAAAAAAAAAAAAAAAAAAAATTAATAATTATGTGGCGGACCCTATGTAACCGTATATATTATATTAATTCCCATAATATTCCATGATGAAATATGGGGACTTCTCTCAACTAATGAGCTGCACCCGATTCTATTTTGAATCTAATTGAAAGGGACCTACAGTTTAGGGGCTCTGAACGGCAAATGTATTAGAGAAGTTTTCAATAGTAATTAATACTCACAACCAGTTACTAGCAAATGTTATGAGGTGATATCGCTGTCGAAAAACTTTTTTTCTTATTTTGTATGATGGTCTGGCCTGGTATTGAACCGACGACTTTCTGATTGGCAGGCGGGCGTCTTAGCTACCATACCACAGCGGCAAATCTGTAGGACGATTATTTACGTCATAAAATGGACAAAGTGCAAGATAAATTTGGCGAATAGATACATTATTTTAATAAAAAAATTTCAACAATTTTTCAAGCCTTGCTCTGGTGTAAGTCTACCCATAAAGAAATGTCAAACCAAACTAAATAAAAAGCAATTATCAGCTGTTAAATCGTTTGTTAAATCTAGCAGTGTTGCTAATTTAAAGATATAATCTCTTAAAAAAAAAATCGTTTTTTATACAAAAAAAACATATTTTGTTCAAAATTATTAAACAGCGCCCGTATGTTGCCTTTATAAAAGCCCTATCACAATCGGTATTAATTATTTGAAAAGTTTTTAATTTTACGTTAAGAATAAGCCTACAATCCTATCTATAGCTTGATATGAAATTTCATAAGCAGTACTTGTAACTTTAACAGCCGCTTACACATAAACAACACGCACACACAAAAAAGAAAACCTCCTAACAGCCTGCAACAATTTCTATTGAAAGTTTCTCTTTTTAGATGTCAATACTGGACACACACACACACACAAATACACACACAAATACACTTGTTAACATTGAGTTCAAGACAAATTCCTTAAAGTGGCAGTTACAAAATTCGATTGCTTGTCAATAACGAATTGCTTCTGTTTAAACAAGAAAAAAGAGGCTCTGATGCGCCATAAGAAATTATGGGAAATTGTATAGAAACAGCAAAAAAAAAAGAAAAAAAGTACGAAAAAAGTCCAAAGAAGTAAAAGATACACTTCAATGACAACAACTGACTATAAGAATTACAATTTTTATTTATTAATTTCTCTCTTTGTCTCACTCTCTTTCTTCCTACTTCACTTTTATTTTCTTGTGAGATCTTAAGGATAAAGAATAAATACGTTTGACAATAAAAACTGATTTCGACAAGGCTAGCATTTCAAATGAAAGGGCTTAGATATGTGTGTACATATGTACATAAGTAGTACTCGTATGTTTCTTTCAATTGAGTAGGATTAATAAACTTTTTATACGTTTTTTTAACAAGTTTATGGATTTTAACTTTTTTTTTTCGTATTGACAACGAGTACAACGAATTGAAAAAGTTCCAAATCAGATTAAGTTTTTTTTGTCGTAAAAAATATAGAAACGAGCAGAACTCTAAAGTGGAAGCATATGCATATGCAGAAGTTTCTTATGAAAGCAAGTAACTTTTCCGTGGTTTATTTACTTAAAGCGAGTGCAGTTTATTCAAAATATTTTTCTGGATTTTTATTTTATTTTATGTAACTTGTATGACAACTAGGTAGCGATTATCACCAAATCCGAAATTCGTTTCAATGTTGCAAAATTCGTCAGCTTAACTAAGATTTTCATTGAAATTTATTTATTCGGAAATTGTATATAAAAGTTACTTTGAAAAAGAAATAGTCAAGAGAAGAGGAAAAAAAAGTGCTCAGTCCAGCAAGAGAAGGAGGTTCGAAAAATTCCCAGCTCTGAATACATTCTCATGTCAAAGCCATTTAGCAAATGGGAAAATATGCTTAAAAAGGAGGTGAGAGCTAAAATAGTTACCCACGTAAGATTCAATGTCTTCCACGAATAAGCATTTGGTTCTCAATAACGCCTATAGCCAGCCTCAGCTCTGATTTGTTCATGGAATGTAGGGAAAATCATCTTCGATTAGAAATGACCGGCCAGATGGACCTTGAAATCCTACATCTTAGCTATTTGTACTAGAATTGGCCTGTAACGACGCCCGTATCCAGCCTAAGCTCCGACTTATGCATGGAAAATATAGAAGAGGTATTTCCATCAGAAGTAGCCGCCAAAAGGATTTTGAAATCCTGCATCTTGGCCTGATTCAGAGGATTTACAGAGTCATTTCAGGCTTATTTATCAACCATCTTTTTCCCAGCAATACCTCAGTGACCCATGGCCCTTCTTTCCAAAACAATTTTGTAGTCTAAGACGACTTTAGATTTAATCGAGCATCTTTGTTGCCAACTGACTGAAAATTCTCTATTATATCGGGTGCTTTTTTTACAGTTACACAAGCTGAAATCATAATAAATAAATATATTCTTAATATTCCATATATAAGAGCTTGGATATCAGATGACACTTGGAACCTAGATTCTCAAAGAAGCTGCAGCTGAATAGCAAAAATACCTTGAGGCAGCAGTATAAACAGCCGGCAAAACAAGTAAATAAAGCTGCAAGAAGAGACAGAATAAAGTTCCTGGAATAACTGGCAACGGTAGCAGAAGAAGCAGCTGCCCTACATAATATGAGAAAACTACACCACAAGATTAACAAGCTCACTGACCGAGAGTGCAATGAAAATCAAGCTGTTGCTGATCGAAATGGTACACTAATAACGAACAATAGTGCACAAACACAGAGATGGAGGGAACATTTCAATGTAATTAGTAACGTCAAAAACACAACTGAGGACAGCGAAATCGACATGCAGCCCTCCCAATCTGAATGAGATAAAAGAGACGTTTCGTAAATTGAAAAATAGTAAGGCGGCAGGCGAAGATGGATATCAGTATGGGAGAAAGATCTATCCTCGGTCCCGATCTTTGGAACGTCACTTACAATGATATCCTGAATATGGAGATGCCGGAAAATACACATCTGGTAGGCTATGCCGATGATTTAGTGGCCGTTATTTCGGAAAGAGATACGGTCGATGTTAGAATGAAACTGAAACAAGAAATGATAAGGACGAGAATATGGCTTGAGCTCGCAGGAGATAAGACAGAGGTTATCATGATGACACGAGGCCATATATCGCTAGAAGTGGGCATAAGAATGGACGATATACATATCCCTCAACACGCAGAAGTCGTTGAAATACCTGGGAGTTAGTTAGTTAGGCTCGACGTGCATGTTGAACAGGCTGGTGGCTAATATTGGACGACGTACGCAGAGAACGAAAATAATGGCGGGTACAAATTCGATATTGTTGTATGGTAGCGAGATCTGGGGAGGTGCACAGAAGATGAAGATGAAGGCGGTGCAACGCACGGCAGCATTGAGAGTTGCTTCGGCCTACCGCACAGACTCCGCTGCGGTAGTTTTTGTAATCAGCGGCGAGATACGAATCGACCTCCTGGCGAAAGGGCGAAAAAAAGCATGGGATGTGAAGGGTTCAAAGCAAAGCTGAATTACGATGCCAGACAATTCGACAATGGCAAGATAGAGAGTGAAGAGCTGAATGGTAGATGGACGGCAAGACTTATCCACCACGTAGATTATGATAACTTTTTGATCCAGTTTCTGTCGAACCATGAGTATTTTAGAAAATACTTGTACCGCATGGGAAAGCTACGTGACTCAGGTTGCATTTATTGCGAGTCAACGGGCGATGATGCCCAGCACACCCTCTTCGAATGCACCAGATGGCAACCGATGAGAAATACTTTTATGTCACAGATTGGAAGCTTAAGCCTCGAGAACATAGTTGAGAAAATGCTTCAAATTGAGAACAGCTGGAATGCTGTGATAACCTATGTTGAGCGCATACTACGCGAGAAGAAGAAGCATCTCGTTACACTGCACCAAAACGAGACACAAGAAGACTAGCCGATAGCTTGATGCTGGCTTCAAATGTAGCGTTCCCAGACATGGGAGAGTGAAAATAGTCCTTTTCAGGACGTAGCTCTGGGCCTTCCCGAAGCAATTCAGAAAGCGGTTCCGGGAAGGCAGTCTCACCAAAGGACGAGGTGGGGTTGTTTTAGTAGATACACTACTCGAAGCAGCTGGTGATGACCAGTTGTAAGTGCGAAGGCATTTTAAATCCTACCTCACACGCAAAAAGAAGAAAAAAAAATAATTTTTATTTTTATTTATACTTTATATTGTAATGTAAAGCTTATATGCACAAATAGGGGGGTGGCTTGGTGTAGCGGTTACAGCGCACGCATAACATCACAAGTGAGCCAGATTCGAGCCCAATCAGAGGACAAAACTAAATAATTTAATTATAATTTCGCTTCGAGTGTTTAATAAAGAGGTTTCAAATTTCCCTGTAGACAACTCCATCTAAAAAATAAAGAATAAGCCTCCCTGACCTACCAGCTTTCCCCTAGCGATGATGACTAACATCAGACGAATAATCAGAAAAACACGCCACCTATTGGAAAAAAAATTACAATGTTGAAGCAAAGATCACCAACAATCAGAAAGGATATTCACCACCACTACACAATTGATAAGGAGGGGCTGTTACAGTGGATAATTCACAAACAACACATACACACCTTATTTTGATTTTTTATTGTCATTTTTTTATCATTGCAAATATACACCATTGAACACGTTTGCATTTGTTTACAAGCACTTTAGTAGTATTTTGCTTTACTTTTGCAGAAAATTGCTGAAAATTGAGAAAAAAAAAATCATCCGGCATCACTTTAATACGTAAGAAAGAGACGTAAAAACAAACGTAAGTATAGCGAAAGAGAACAAACAGTGTTTTGGAACCCAAAATAATTTTCTTTCGCATACCTTTCTTTCTTATGCTCAAATTTTAGTTCGATATCGTGAAAACGGCTGTTAATTTGCAATTTACAATCACAATTAAGATTTGAACTTTCATTCACGTTTTTTTTTTTTATAAAATAAAAGCTATTTTTAGAGTTCATAACTAAATAATTTATTAAAACCTTGACATTTATTTTGTTTTTATCTATTTTCAAAACTTCCTCTAATTTATTTCTAATTATAAACTTAAAACTATTATTGCTTTCGCTCAAACCACAACTTATTTCCTAATTAATAATATTTTTTTACTTTTATTTTTATTTCTATTTTTTTTTTCAATAAAATGAATACGAACATATAACACAGAGTGTTGAGTTTGTATCGGGTGTTTTTTTACAGTTACACAAGTTTCAATCATAATAAACCAAAGAAATATATTTTTAACATCAATGAAACGGGCTTTGTTGGATAGAAAATTTTATGACATTAATGCTTAAATATGAAATTAGCCTTGTGGATGCCATGGCCGGCGCGTCCAAGGCTCAATGTGGAACACCAATTTGTACAAACTTTTCGCAGCATATGCGGCCGTATTTCGCCAATAACTCTTTGAATGTTGATTTCCAGATGTTCAATTGTGTCTGGTTTATAGACGTAGACCAGTGACTTTACATAAATCACACTATCTCGGTGGCCCATTAATTGGACGATTACGTGAAACTACTCTTTCATCAGAAGTTTCGCATGTAGCTCCGTCCTGTTGGAATCGCAAGCCAGGATTAATGCCAGCTAAGTGAGGTATGAAAAAATTTGTAATCTGACCATCATCGTTTTTAAGACATATGAACCAATGACTTTGCCAGTCCATAGAGCGCACTAAACAGTAATGGTGTTTTGAGAAAAGCTTGCGGATTATCCTCATTCCAAATGCTGCGACAATTCTGTTTATTTACGTACCATTTCAACCAAAAGTGGTCTTCTTCGGAGAACAAAATTTTGAATGGTAATCAATATCAATATAAATTTGTATTTCTATTTCTCTCCTTCGCCGAATTTGCGGCGCATACGATGGTCACAAATTGCATATCAAAATCTTTTAAACCAAGATCCTTTCGTACAATATTTACTATAGTAAAAGAACACAACCCCTGTTGCTGAAAATGGCGCCGATTTGATTGACTTAGATCGCCTGCAATGTTTGCCAGTACAGCGGCCATAGCTTCTTCAGTGCGCACTGTTCGGCGTCTCACTTGATCCACAGTAACTATCAGTAAGAGTAAACGTGGTCCGTAAACGATGCATTGTTATTCGAATTAGCCACTCTCAAGGACAATAAGTTTGACGTCTAGAAGCGTTATTTTTGATAAAAAATTTCAACAATTTGCAAGCGTTGCTCTGCTGTAAGTCTATCCATATTGAAATGTCAAACCAAACTAAACAAAAACCAACTATCAGCTGTTAAATCATCTGATAAATAAAGCAGTGCTGCCAACTCCAAAGTATGAACCTCGAAAAAAAAAACACCCGATATATTACGCGCATATACATAGCAAATAAATTTGAAAAATAATAGTAATTGTGGTTTTTCAATTTTCCATTAAAACAGACTAAAAATAGTAAAAGAAGAGGAAGGAAAAAATTGGAGATAATTGGTTGGTTTAAATTGTTGCTGTTGCTCAGATTACAGCAACTGTTTTAAAAAATTTAACCCTTAGAATGTCAAAGAATTTTTGGCAGAAACTATTTTAATGACAAAAATAAAATACAATTAGAAAACTAAAATCAATTAAATCTAATTTGCATTTAAAAATTAACTAATTCTTAAAAACAAACACACTCTTTGTTAACCTCTAATTGAGATACAAAATAGTCCAGCTGCCTAACATTCATTTTGTTATTCAATAGGGAGATCGATTAATGGACTTTTTTCAAAAATCGGTTTTAAAATACTTCGAAAAGCTATAATTTTAAAAGAACCGGGTTTTGGTTAAAAATAATTGGTCAAATAACCGGTTAACCTGTTCTTTTATTAAAATAAAATTCTTCTCAATTCTTGTTGCATTAGCATATAAAGATGATAAATTTGTGTCCCATGTTATATTTTCTAGCACGTAAGTATGCTGGAACAACGTTCGGCTTTTTAAGGGCCTTAACGGACATTTCTTCCTCGACAAAACAACTAAAGGGTCCGCCATCTAACGTTTTTTTTCAACTGGTGCTTATTTCGTGAATGGCAACACTTAGCTCATGTCTGATTTGACAGATAATTAGTTTTATCCTTCCGCTGAACGAATATGGTTGTGTATACGCTTGAACAACGCTTCGCTAAGTGGGCCTGCGATCGACTTACAGAAGATGCCGATTTTGCCAAAAAAAATCATCTTTTCAGATGAAGCTCATTTTGATCTTGGCGGGTATGTAAACAAGCAAAATTGTCGCATTTGGGGCACAGAAAACCCGCACGCATACATTGAAAAGCCGATACATCCAAGACGAGTCACTGTTTGGTGCGGATTTTGGTCCAGAGGCATAATTGGGCAATTTTTCTTCGAAAATGAGCAAGGAGTGGCCATTACAGTCAATGGCGATCGTTATCGGGCCATGTTGAACGAATTTTTGTTCACAAAAATTGAAGAGACGGATATTAGCAGTATTTGGTTCCAACAGGACGGCGCTACGTGCCACACAGCCGAAGCTACACTCGACGTTTTGCGCCCTGTTTTTGAAGATCATATTATCAGCCGCAGAGCTGATGTCGTTTAGCCACCTCGGAGCTGCGATTTGACACCGTTGGACTATTATTTGTGGGGTGCCGTCAAAGATAAGTGTTACGCCAACAAGCCAGAGACAGTTGACGCTGTAAAGGACAATATTCGTGAAGCCATTGGTGAAATACAGCTGCACACAATCGATAATGTGCTTAAAAATTGGACCGATCGTATAGGCTACTGCATGGCCAGCCGAGGCAGCCATTTGAATGAAATTATTTTCCATTATTAACCGGAAGGATTATACTTTAAAATAAAAAAAGAAATTTAAGAAAATATTCAGTGGTTACTTTTATAGCATTTTCAAAAAAAAAAAAAAATTATTTGGCGGACCCTTTACTTTATACTTCATCCAGTTATTCATTTTTGCAGCGTATTTTGTAAAAGTTTTATTTGCCAGCGCCTAGAGACTACTTGATATAGAATCAAGTTTTCCTTGCAGCACAATTATGTCAATCTTAAAGACATATTTAAGGTGGTTAGTGATTTCTGGTGTCAAAGAGCCTCTTCAGCTTAGTAGTTAAGGACACTCAATATATTTAGACTTATCGATTTCCCAATATTATCACACTTCAGTCATCTATATATACTTAATAGTGTTTGTCACTGTGGTATGTAAGGTAAGACACCCACCTACTAACCAAAAAGTCATCGGTTCAATCCCGGCCACACCATCTGACAATCAGCGGCATCACCTCACAACAATGCTAGCGACTCGTTGTGTGTATTTACACTGTGAAAAACTTCACTAACTAATATATCTGCCGTTCGGAACCGGCGGTTGTGGGTTTGTGGGCATTCCATGAGTCTAGTGCATCGTTCTCTAAGTTTCGAAATCATTATTTACTTACAAAAGGTGATATTTTTGCTCAAGACTGCATATCTTTTTCGATCAAGCTTGGTTTTCATGTTCTTTGTGAGATGTTCAAGGTTGTCATATATACAAAAACAATTAAATTTATACAAACAGTTAAACGATGAGCAAATTTTCAATAGAAAAAATATACAAATTATACTTATTTTATTAAGCCGGTTATTCGTGTTAAATTAACCGGTTTATTCGATATTCGAAAAATGAAGATTTTGAAAAAACCGTATTCGACAAAGCCAAAAAAACCGGTTAAAACCGGTCGAATAATAACTGTCCGATCTCCCTAATAGATATATATAAACATGTCTCAAAAAAACAAAGAAGAAACACAAACATTGTTCATTCATACATGCAAGTCATATGAGTACTTATTATACACATTAATACTAAATGTACTTCCAATATTTTTCCATACCCATTGATACTTATACTTTGAATGCATGAGTATGCGCGCATTCAAGTATTTTTATATTGTAGGGATAGCGAACAACATGGATACAAACATGTTATTTAAGTTATTTAAGATGGTTGTGTACAGACATGTTTGCCATAAGTCTGAAGTGGAATTATATCTGTGTGTTGTTAATGTATGGGTGGGTATACACAACACCCAAAAATATGGATAAGTAGTTAAGTATACTTTGTTTTTAAGTACTTATTGTCATTCTCTGGACCATAAAGTTTTTTTTTATTGATGCATCTTAGTACAAGTCTACTGGACATATTCAACCTAAGTTTCTCATTTATTTTGGTCATTATTGTTCTGGAAGACGTGAAAGGTTTTAGCTGAATATTTCTAACGATTACGTTATGCACACAAATTGTTGTTTTTCGCTTTGACTCCATTCAATATTTATTCATATTCAGAAAAGTAAATGTTGGGAAAACAGAGTAGAAGAATTGCGCAGAACTTTTTGGGAAGATGTGAAGGATGCATGGAACTCTATTTCTTTTGAGGGATGCTAGAAAAGTTAATAGAAGGTTTACATCGTAGGTGTAAAACAGTTTTGTCAAATGAGTGTTATCCAACCAAGTACTAACGAAGTACGTAATTCAGCCACACAATTCATCATCATTTTCTTCAATATTCATATTACTGTAGGGGATTAAAAGTAATGCGCTATTTTGGTGAAATTGTTTCCATCTTAAGTTTTATAAGCCTATTAAACCAATAATTATTAGTTAAGTCAATACAATAGATATGTGTTATTTTATCTAAATATCAAATTATTAACCAATCTATATTGTTAATGATAAGAGCGCTATTTCTCTGCCCATAGCTGTATACGAAAATAAGACGTTATATACGAGTATTAAATTTCGAAAAACACTTAAATGATGAGAATATTTGCAATAAAAAAAATATAAAAACGAATAAAAATTTCATGTAAATAAATTAACCCGTTATTTGTGTTAACCGGTTTATGCGGTATTCGAAAAATTGGAATTTTTAAAAAGGTCGTATTCGACAAAACCAAAAAAAAAAGCGGTTAAAACCGGTCGATTAATAACCGTTTGATCTTCCTATTATTCAAGCTTTGCAAACACCAAAGATTTGAAAAAATTTATTCAGAAACCTTAACCAGTGAATTGAATAAAGTGCCATCGAAAGTAAAGGGACAAACAAAATGAGTACACACGCACACATACACACTAACACATTTATAAATTTATACTCTTTAGATGAACATTGAAGTGTATTGGTGAGTCAGTAAGAGAAAAAGTGACAAAGAGAGTGAGAGAGAAAGAAGACACTTACCGTCTATTTTGCAATTAACGGAATTGTTACTCTTTTTGGATGAGTTGCGTGACATTTGGGAATGATTGGTTTGTGAATGTGATGGACTTGAATCTGTGGAACGTCGAGCATTTGTTGTGGCAGCATATTGTTGTGGTGGAACGCCTGCAACATTGCCACCGCCGCTATTGCCAGCAACACTTGCATTTTGTGGATTAGCTGTGTTGCTGGTACCCATTATATCGCCGCCTGCTGCTATTGCGCCTGATGCTGTTGTCGTAGCAGTTGATTGAAAGGCAGCCATGGGACTGGGTGTAACAGTAACCATTGGATGAACACTGCCTATGTGTGTTGTTGTTGTTTCGTTGTTGTTAAATGATGAACATGAAAAGGAAAAAGAGTAAACAAATACAAAAATACACATAAAGACTTGCACACACACAAATAGAGAAAACTATGTTTGTATGGTAGATGGTGTAGTGGGCTATGAATAAATGAGCGCAAATTAATGTCTTTAATGAAACAAAATATCACTACATCAACAACAAAAAATACAAACTAAAGGCTAAAAGAAAAGGAAAAAATAAGAAAAACATAAAATGGACGTTAATATGGAAACGAGGATTATTGCATGGCATTGCAATTTTAAGCCAATTATAAAACCAAAAACAACACAAAAAACCCAACATAGAAAAAGAATTGAAAAAAAAAATCAAATGAAAATAAAACCTTCAGTAATTGGTTTTACAAAAAAAAAAAAACGTTCCTCTAATAAAGCCATAAAATCAGAATAAAAATAAATTGAATGTGAAACCAACAACTTTTCTCTAACAGTTTTGCCCGCTCTATTCTACATAGAAACTTACCAGTTTTACTGGCATCATGTGTCAAGTGGCCACTTAACGAATGCAGTTTATCGGTGATGCCATGATGTAATTTATCCACAAAACTGCTGCGTATATTTGATGTCGTTGTTGATGTTGCATCTGTGCCAACAACAACAGCAGATGATGGCAGAAGTGAAGGTGCTATTTCAACGATATTATTGATATTCGGTATAGAGCCTAAAGGGTTAAAACAAAAAAGAAAAGGTTAAATGAATACAAGTATTCTGTACGTGGATTTTAGGAGAAATTGATTTAAAGTGTTGCTACTTCTATCACAGGGTCATTTCACATTCCTATTAAATTTCGAACTTCGGGATTATGAAAGCAGTCTAATAATTTCGTGACTTTTTAGAAAAGAAACATTTCCAACGTCAATTCTTTTTCTCTGTCACTCCTCTAGGAAGCATATTGGCATTCAACAAAGCATCCATTGCTTTGTCCCTGTTTCATTAATCAAGCTAAGCAAATGATCAATACACTGTAGCTCCTCTCCATTGTGTAATGATGAAGATCCTTGCTAAGTAGTGGTTGTGATCTTTACTGAACATTAGCGTTTTTTCCTGCTCATTCGTCAGAATTTTGCCAACATCGCCAGAGATAAGCTGGAAGGTCAGGGGGGCTTCTTCTTTATTTTTTAGGTGGAGGTTTCTGGAAGAAAGTTGATGCCTATTTATTGAGCAGTCGAAACCACAATAAAAATTTTTCATCATGTCCTCTGCTCGTGCGCGAACATGGGTCGCTTATACATGCTCTCTAACCACTACACCACCCCTTCTTTAAACCTAAGAAATTAAGTCTGAAGTTTTTCTGTTCTCTTTTATACTCTCCATATGGTATGAGTTCTCAAGGCCCTCAAAATAGGCTTTTCTTTTAATGATAACCTCGTACTTCCGTGACCATCGACACGTTATTGCATTTACTGCCGATCGTCTTATTTATTCGAGCTGCGGCTGCCTGTAGTACAGTGAGATTTTCGGTCTCTGGGATGTGGAATGCTAGGGCATTTGGTCACTGCAATTTAGAACTTTACTATCGCATGTGACTTGTGGTGAGGACCTCTTCTTGTTTAGAATAGAATCGGGGCAAACTGCTCTACATAGATAGCTCAAAGATGGCCAAGTCTGACCTCTACAATAGTGTTCCTGAGAGCTCAAGTGTTTTTCAAGCGGAAATATTGGCTATGCTCACTATTATCTCGAATTGGAACTCGAGGACATTTTAGTATTTGAGTGATCAGCCAGACGTCCATCCTTGCTTTTAATTCACGAACTACCAACTCTCAGTTGGAGAAAGATTGCTGCAACTTACTGAGCAACCTCAGGTTTTCTTCTCAGATGATCCTCGTTTGGATTCTGGGACACCAAGGCATCTATAGAAATCAGCGGCCAAACAAGTCTGCCCGCGCATTGAGCGGATGGCGACTGCGGTAGCATGTCAATAGGATCGCTGAAGAGAACTCTTTTTGACTTCTACCTGAATCGGGCGGACTTCAGGTGGAGGGCTGTCGAGTACTGCAGGACCACAAGTAAGTCGCAAGTTTTACATGAGTATCACCACGCTGGCATAATCCACGGTGCTCAAAGCATGAGTAAATACAATGCGTCTACCAACGCCTCCAAATGCAGAAAAACTACATGTGAGTACAAAAGTAAAGTGTCGGAGACTATCGATCTATGGGTCACGACACCCGGTTAAGAATGTATTACCACACCTAGCTAACGCTCCCCAATCGGTTTAGGTATAAACTACAGCCACCACTTGCTCCCATAAATGGTCCTCACCTTAATCGAGCAATGACTTAGATACCTGGAACTCCTGACTCCCGTGGTACCAGACTTCAGCCTCCGTCAGGCTTCACAACATAAACGCTACACCAGTTTATGGCAGAATCTCAAAGCTGAGAGTATGACAGATGAGGCAGAAAAGGTATTTCCAGACTGATAGCTGTACTTATCTATTAAAAAATATGCCCGCTTAATGGAGTTGTGGTACAACAATCACTGTCGTAGCGGCTGCCGGTGGCCACGTAAACTAACCAACCAATAATGATCGCCTTACCTTCTTAGAAGTAATCGATATAAATGGCCAATAGATCCACCTTAGTCTTCCTCGGTGCACATTTACTTAAGTAACCTATAGTTTTGATTATTCCTTGGTCTAAACTTCTTCCACAGCTTCGAAACGAAAATAGGCTAGCGTAGGTCAGGTTACATGTGTCGTCAGCAGTCACCAAGTGAATTCGGAAGCCATATGGCTTATTGTGAATCCCCAAAGAAACTCAACGACTTATGAGGGATCTCAAATCAGATATGAGGTAGTCGAGGAATACTCCCCCTAAACCGAAGTGTGTAAATTATGCGGTCCTCGGGATAACCAACTCCTAGAAAAATTTACAAGACCGTCCAGATCATGAAAAAAACATGCAACAAACACGCAGTAGTCTAAGCTTCCGTACAGCGGGACAGTCACAAAAAAGGTGCTGTACCGATTGCTCCTCTTCTTCTTCCCGACAGCCCTATAGTATCCAGAGATTGGATAATCGCTTTACGTTCCGACAAGCACCCAATCGTACAGTGCCTCTTTGAATATCCGACAAAAGTCTAATCGACCCACTCCCTAAAGTCAGGAGGGTCTACAGTTAAAACTCGTAAATATTGACAAAAACTTGTTTCGAGTGAGTCTCGCCCGCGTGAATGGTCGAATTTGACGCGAATAGCATTTTTATTTCCAAATATTTGTTGATTAAGACACTTATAGCCTCAGCCGCCTCATGGAATTTCATTTACGCGATCGTCCTATGTCACTGCATGGATTATAGCGACAAGTTCTTGTGTGACGACGTCTTTTGAGCGACCTGAACTTTTGCGCTCGGTTGAGATTGTTATTATTATCATCGAAGTATATACATAAGTACTGCGACTCTTCGATCTATAGTACAGCCCTCCATCTACATAGGGTTTCCTTATGATATCTCCCCCAACCTTGCCGATCTGACGAATTTCAGATCATTTTTGATGCCAAACGCAATAACTGCCCACCTAATATCTGATATACACCCAGATACTTCTTTCTGGAGTTTGTGGTGATTTGATCTCCCTGTCACAGAATCTGTACATCACACTTCTAATTATTCCCATTTTACTCAAATCTCTATTTAACTTGCAATGACCCGGTCAATATCCTCAGGTTATCTCTGGACATTCCTATGCAAGATTCAAATCTGCCTTTGTTGTAATTTTCTAATAGAAGTTTAGATTATCTCAAGCCCATATGGCCGCTCTCACTTTCGCTGAGTATGTCCTTCAAGGCACCCCTTCCCAGTTGGGATTATTCCCATTTCACTCAAATCTCTAATTTGATTTTCTAATAAAAATTTAGATTGTCTCAAGCCCGTATGGCCAGAGACTCTCATCACTTTCGCTGAGTATGTCCTTCAAGGCGCCCCTTCACAGTTCACAAAAAGAATTTTGCCACACCAGTAGAGTGAAAGTTCCCTTTCTGGCTAGTTCAGCTGACCTTTCATTTGCCGGCATTCCATTGATTTTATCCATTATTTGTAGTGCGACGATCTCTTTTGAAAGACCTGAGGGTTAAGATGCATTCACATTCAGCCATCTTATACACTCTCATTTACCGATCGGATATTATGGACTATTTATGATGCGACGACCTCTTTTGGATGACCTAAAAATTAGGCGTTATTTGTGTTTCTTTAAAGCGGACCCAACGTATGGCGTCATTTGTGCTGTATTCACAAACTGTTCTTTGGTTGCATTTTAATAAAATTCATCAGCCTGTGAAATGACCCTGTAGGGTGTAAGGAATTTTAAGATTTTCTCTATTTATATTGTTATTGTCGTTGTATCTTGATTGTTTTTTTTTTTTGTTTTTGTTGCTTTCATTTTATTTCTCTCTTACCTTTAGTATGGGCTGTAACTGGAGCACAGGCAGCCGTGCTACTGATGGCTGCCATTTGATTGAGTGTCTTACCCTGCAGTTGAACATTGTTAACATTGGCCTTAAGAAATGAAACGAATAAATGTTGGGCCAATTCCGTTGGGGTTTCGCAGTCAAGGAAAGCATCAAGAAAACGACGAAATCCATCGTAATCAATGTCCTTGAAAATACAAAATAAAAGAGAGAGAGAGAAAGAAAATAAAAATAGAAAATGAAACTGTAGCATAAAAATAGTAAAAAAAAGGTAAAATGTTGGTTGGGAGAGAGAGGAAGAGGTAAGGAAAAAATATTTTAAGATAAAAAAGGATTTTTATATTGGACATGAAAATAAATATTTAAATAATGTTGGGAAAGGAAGTGAAGTTTTCATTTTAAAAACATTTACTTTTCATTCTTGTTTTTTTCTTTATAAAAACTAAGAAATAAAATAAAGGATTTAAAAATTAAGTTTTAAAATGAACACCAAATATATAGGTCTACGGTCTACACTAGTACTCTGACGGATTTTGATATATGTATGTGGTCGACTGTTGGCAAGACTTAAGTCAATGGATTAGACCACCAGCCTTGATTTCAGAGGGATACCCAGAGTATTTATACCTAACAGGGACAAGGATAGAGCCGGTTAGGCTATTCTATGGTTGGGTAGTCTTTGCGGACAGATCCAAGGTGGCGATAGAAACTGGAGGTGAGGTCTATATTCCGGTTAGGGATATACAGTTTTTGTACGGTTTTTTGGCTGTCTTTATGGCAATTTATTTTATTGCAGTGGGAGAGGAGGCGAAGATCTATGAGCATAGTCAGTAGGCACTGAAGGCTCTGATGGGGCACGCAGTGTGATCTTGGCTGGTTTAGACTAATATGTAGTTGGACGAAGCTGGTCAAGAACTAAGTAGACTGGGTTCTGAGGACAGGTCTTATGTGTGAGTCATAGGAGTAAATTCAGGACATTTAGAGCCCTATGACCCAAGTTACATTAATCGGGAACTCGATTACTCTTGGAGTTATATAGGGGAACATTTAGAAGTGTGATAGGGATAATCATTAGTATTATCATCATTCTGACCAGCCACTATTGCTAGACTCTGCGACCCATGGGATCTATTGCTCTTCTTCTGGTCTATAGTTTATTCAGCAGAACTGCTGCCTTCCTCCTAATCAACACCAGCAAATCTGAAACCATATGAGACACTATGTCTCCTTAAACATTTCTATCTAAACTTATCAAGAATCTCACATTCACGCAATATGCGTTCCGCTCTCTCTGATGCCTGTGAGAGCGCAGTCTATAAATACCCACATCTGTGACCGCCATTCTCTTCAAATGCGTTCACAGTCAACGGTGGCCGGTAAGAAATTCCATTAGGAGTTTCAAGTCTGTCCTGTCATACTTGAGAACATCAGAGCGACGCCCAAAGTGCGGACTGATCGCCTCTCTTCAGTGGCGCAGTCCCCTTTGAACATTCTAGTGTTTCAAGCGTCTGGCAATTTTCTTATCCTTGATTAGGTTGAGGATTGTAGTAAGGTGCTGAACAGTAAGGTTCTAGATCGATGTAGGGTGTCACGGAATCTTTTCTAGCCGGGATACTGTCTCCCTATGGGAAAGCGGTCTTTTAGACTTCTGTGGGTAGTGTGAGGAGCATGAATAAACTGTAGACAGTTAAGTATATTGTCTGCCGTTGACCGAGACTAGAGTAGGATTTCCACCTCAGTTTTGATGGCAGAAAGTCAAGCGTTTGGTACAATGGTATAATATCATAACTTAGTGTAATAATTAAGGCTTTATTGTTACTAAAGCTTCACAGTTATTGGCTTTGAGTTCGTCTAAAGTGGCAGCTGCCAGTAAAAGCTAATCGACAATTAAGGCAACGACAAATGATAAGCGCTCGAAGAGCGATGACACAGCGACCGTTTTTCTTCACAACTTTGAACTTTGCTGATATGTTATGTAAAGCCTATCCATCGACGGCAACAACACGGTGCTAAAACGTTACTTTATACTGGTGATCTTTGGTGGCAATAAATAACAATAAAATGAATGAAAGTGAAAATAGTTCATACAACAAAAGCATTTTAAACATTTCTTTGTAAGACAGAATCAATTTTTTCGAAATTTGGAACTGTGGTTAGAGTGCTTTCATACAGCACTTGTTGTCCAGACTGTATAATATAGCAGATTATATGACGAAAAATTATTGCGGTTTCGAATGTCTAATTGAGAGACTTGAATCGCCTACAGAAAAATCCATCAAAAGAAAGCCCCTGCCAATCCAGCTTACCTCTGGCGATGATGATCAGAAGAAAATAACCACCGCCATTTAGCAAGGATCCTCACCACTACACAATCACATGGAGGCGAGCTACAGTAGACTACTCATCTACTTAACTTGAAAAAACAACAACTGATTAACGAAACAAGGTAATGGATGCTTTGTGGACAGCCATATGACCCTAAAAGAAGTGACGAAGAAAAAAAAAAGTAAACGAAGATTTATTTTTCCCATAAAACAAGTAGTTATTACGGTATAATTTGGGATGCAAGTTAAAAAATTTACTTCAAAGCAAGAGTGGTCGTGGCGCCTTCCATAAAAATACTATTTATTATCATACATTTCAATAAATATGTATGTATATCAGAGCAATACTTTACAGCTCATCTTAGCATTTTCTTTAAAAGACAAATAAGTAGCACAACAATATAAATACGTACTGTTACGAAAATCTAACTACCACCACATCATGGACTGTGTTGTAAGATTTTAGCTATAAATTTTATTGGTTTGTGTCAAGGCTCTGTCACTGCCATTATTGTCTGTACTACTAAGAGTGCTATTACATGCATGTTTAACGGTGTTGCCAATTCGATTCCTTTTTTGTGTATTATAATTTTAAATCTTTTGAATTTATTATAAATAAATAGAAATTTGTCGTAACTACAAGAATATTCGAAATTGATAATGAATTGCTATCGCATTGCGTTTGGTGATAGTTATCGTTTATAGTATTCGGCGTATATAAAAGTGTTGTATAAACTAATATTAAGTGCAAGATAAATAAGTTGCTGCGTTAAGATCTACTGTATAAGGCTAAAGTGAGGATATTAAATCTGTGAAACAACAACAAGGTGGTGTTTATTTTATTTTGACGCTATTAAAAACAACTCGCTTTAAAAAAGTTAAAACGTAACAATGCATATGTATGTACAGCTAGTATCTTATACTTTAAACTAAGCTTCAGTTGCAGTTATATTTAATTCCTTTTCGTTAAACTAATCTTTAGGTTTTTTAAATAATATTGTTACGTTTTTAGCCTTTTAAAAACTTATATTTATGAGTTATCCACACTTAACTCTCCTTACTGAGTTAGCTACTACTAAACTGGTTTTTTACTTCTCGATTCACTTCACGAGGTTACTCCTTATAAACTCTCTTCACCCAGAGTTTAACCAACAAACTCTCTTCACACCAATAACACGTTCGCTGAGTTTACTTTACTTAAACTGATTGCTGTTCGCACCGATGTAATTTTAATATGGCTGAGTAAACAACACATCGGAAGCTCTCGAACCTTTCGCTTTAGTTCAGTTAGATTCCATTTCTTTCTTTTAATTTCTTTTTAGTTCTTGTGTAGCCATGCGTATGTAAACATCTACCTCTTTCAGCTTTTAGTATCTGTTGTTGCTTGTTTATTGTCTGTTACTTGTTTTCTTTGCTGCTTAATTGTTGTTGGTGCCGTGTTATTTTTATTTAGCTTATCTCTGCTAATGTTTGCTGTGTAGATTTGGTTATTTGTAAACAGCACATATAGTTGTTCTTGCAGCTTTTGTTTATTTATTTTAACGATGTAATAAACGCTGGGGTGCCCAACCTTATTTTTGTAACATTATTTTTAGTTTTTTTTTTTTAAGATATACGGTGAAATTTCTATGCAACGCACTTCATTATGACGAAAAACTCAATATAATGAATTTTTTCTGATTCCCTTGAAAAAACCTCTTTATTACAAAGTTTCTTGCACAATAATGCATCATAAATATAATTAAGAAATTCTGAGCTATAAGGCCTCTATATAACGAAGTATTCATTCAAAAGCTCCTATACAACAAAGTCAGAATAAAGAAAAATTAAATTTAAAGCAAAAAGGGAAAGTCCAGTTAAATGTTGATGATTGCGTTCGAGACAAAAGAGTTTCTTTTTTATTTAATTCGTGCATCGAGATTTTTTCTAAGTATTTTCATGTAACATAGTTTGGATAAAAATTTTTTTTTCCGTACTTCTTCAAATTTCCTTATAAAAATTTTTCGTTGATACAAACGTATAACGAATAAGTGGCTACAACGTAGCATTTTTCGATCCCACTTAGATTCGTTAAGTCAAAGTTTCACTGTATAATTGAGAATTAAAATTCGAGTGTGAAATATAAATTTTCTCTTTTATATTGAATTTCTCGAATATTTTTTTATATTTTTATGTTGAAAAACAATTTATAGAAAAATTAATATGCAGACTGAAAAAAAAAGAAAAAAAAATAGAAACAAATTTTGTTCATTAGAAAATTTCATTAAAAAACAAAAGGAAAATTCCATAGAAACAGCAACAAAATTTATCACAAAACAAAATCTAAATTGAATAATTTTTAACAACATAACAGTGGAGGTTGTAAAAATTGAAGGAGATTGGTGAAGTAGTAAAATCGCTACTTCTGAAAAATAATGGATTGAAAAATAGAAAAGAAAAAGGTAGGAGTCTATGATAAGCAAAGACTTCTACTCACAAATACATAGCGTGCATTGTTTCTAGGTAACAGCAGATTGCTGCACTATCATTCATCCTAGACTTGCTACAGTAGACCGTCTAGCCGCTTAGCTGAAAGACAAACTGTATACTTATGATTACAAAGAAAATAACACAAGACAAAGTTGATTTGTGGAAACCATATGTGATGGCGTGTTTTTGATTTGATTTAATACTTTTAGGGTGTAAAAACGACTTCACCTACCGAAGAAAAAATGCTGTACCATCTAGAAATTGCACGTGGGAACACGTGTGATACTACTTTCAGCATGATTATCAGATTTATCCTGAAAAGTTCAAAAGCAGATTCGTGTTGTAATCGATAGCATTTATCAGGAAAAATATCATTTCTCAGGTATTTCTACTTCATTCTTCATCTTCTTCATTGAAAAAATACATAAATATTTTACAACTGAATGAAATATATATTTGGGACGATAAATGACTACCTGTCATTTACTTTTTAAACATTATTTCATGGAGATGTTGCCCGTTGTTGCGCCGTAGGTGGCCCATCCAAAAATTCTAATTTTGGTATACTTTTTCGAGCCAATTCAGCCAATGGCAGCTGGAATGTTGTCTTCCAGGGCTGGAATGGTGGCTAGCTTGTCCCTATGCATGAAAGACTTGGCGTATCCTCACAAAACATAGTCTATGGAGGTCAAATCCCATAATCTTGGCAGCCAATGTCGCTTCTCAATAGGTTCAAGGTATCACGTACCGTGTGGCATAGGGCACTGTCTTGTTGAAATTACATATCAAACAAGTCCACTTCTTCTATTTTGGGCGAAAAAAAAGTCGGTATTTATTCCACAGTACTGTGCTACATTGACAGCAACGTTGCGTTTTCCATCGTTTTGAAGAAGTACGGTCCAATGAAGCCACCGGCCAATAAACCGCACCAAACTGTGTATCTTTGAGGGTGCATTGCCACTCTCAAAACACCTCTGGTTGGTCTTAACGCCAAAATCAGCGATTCTGTGTGTTGACATACCAATTCATCTAACTTTCTTAAGGCCCAGTCACTTCTTGCAGCAGCAACTAAATCTACCAGGTGGTCGAATAACACAAGTACTATTGTTGACATATTGCGATCATCAGCAATATTTTATTCGTTATGCACTTTTCGTAAACGGGTTGACAGACAAAAAAAAAAAAAAAAACAATAAAGTGAAACTGGTGCGAAATTTGGTCACAACAGCACAAATAGCCTCTTCTTTATGTTCGTTTATGGCGACCATAAAATGAACGTAATTTACGAAACACATTTATCACACAGCACGAGATTTGGTAATAAAATTCAATAATTCGCAGGCGTTGCTAGCTTTTTAGTCTGTTAATGGTGAGGTTAAGTTATGCGAAACGCTTGCGAATTCACCCGGAGGCCTTATGGCTCATTGTGATACCTTTGAGGGCGGACATGGAAGAAAAAAATTTCAATTCCCTCATTTGAGCCAAGCGGTACCCTTAACGAATTCAATCAACTTCGATAGTGACACATCACTAAGACAGTCCAGATCATGGAAGTGACATGCACTCAAGTACCTTAGTCTAAGCTTCCATAGAGCCGGACAGACACAGAGAAGGTGTTGTACAGATTCCTACTTCTCCTCATCTAGATAGCTCCTACAGTAGCCATGACCAGAGTGTCCCATGCGCTGTGACATGTAACCTAACATAAAGCGCCCGGTAATTAGGGTTGAAAGAAGCCCGGTCGACCCCTTTACAAACCTTAGTAGAGACTTAGTCCTTTCCATAGAAAGATAAGGCGAAAGCATACTAGATATTCTACAAGTAGTGATGTTAGTCTACCTGTGATCCATCTTGCTCAATGCTCATCTATCTATCAAGCTCGACAACGTAGCCAGAGAAGCATGCACGCCCCTCTGTATGAGAGCCAGAGAGGACCCTTTAGTAGCGCCCGCATCCGCAATTTCTTTCCTTTGGATGCTGGCATAAGTCGGAACCTATATCAGTTCAACATGATTCCGTTCCAGCCGGGCTAGTGGGCGAATAAAGCTATGTACGTATTTGGATTTAATCATGTCCGGGTTATGATGATTGAGGCGAAACATGGTGAAATAGAAAACCTTACAAAGCATTTTTGGCATTGCCATATGCCACGAATCTATTTTTTACACAGAAAAACAAAATAGCAAAAAAACAGCCTTTGTAACACTTGTCCGCCAGAAAATCGTGCATAAAAAAAAGAAAAATTTTGTATTTCGCACTTGATGAACAAGAGAGTATCAAATCAAAAATTTTTTAATTTTCAGTGGAAGTAAAAAACTGTTTGTGGTTACATTTTAGGAGAATTTGAAAACCCGAATACATCATAGTAAGCAAAAAATAATACCTTTTTTATGAAAATATACTCGTACTTTTGTATTAACTCAGACTAACAACTTTTTGGTGATATAAAGGTAGTCACTACACTATCACGAAAATGGTCTCATATGTGGTTTTCGAGATGAAAGAGTAATCGGAATATGTAGAGTAGATAGATATTGATGTTGTTAGTTGATTTATTGCAAAAATTTTGATTTAATATCCTCTTGTTGATCAAGTGCGATTTGTTTCTCAATTTCAATAAATTTTTTAATTTTTCATAGATTTTGTTTTTTTGTTTTTTAAGAGAATAATTGTCCAAACAAATAAAGTTTAACATGAAAAATATTTTCTACACAAATTGGAGTAAAAGAATTTCATTCAATAGAGAATTTATTGGTATGGAATGGAATAAAATGATTTCTGTGGCTTTGCCATAACAATATTTAGAAATAAAAATTGAATTTATTCTCAATAGATTTGAAAATAAAAGATGAGTAAATTGTTATAATAAAAAAACAAAAATATTCTCATTTAAGACATTTCTAATCAGAGTATTTAAATAGAAAAGTAAGAATTTGCAAATTATTTTATTTCCACAGACTTAAGGCAATAAATGCCAGAGTAGTCCAAAATCATGCAAATAATTCAATCTTTTATTGATTTCCTCGAATCTTAAAAAGTTAATTAATAATAAATTTATAATCAGTGCTGTTCTGTATTCCGAATCAGAAAGATTTTATTCGGAATCGGAATATTTTTTGCGTTGTATTTCGTGTAGGAATATGTTAAAGGAATCAAATCGAATCAACTTCCTTGAATTGTTAAAACATCGATTGTAATCCATAATTTGAAATGTTTTCTTTTATGTTTCATATTATTTAAGTAACTCTTTGAACAAAAGTTCCTATAAATTATGAAATTAAAATTTGTTTGTAAATAGGAAGAACAGAAATTGCCGAACTTTTGATTACGAGTAATTTGATAATTCCGCACGGCTTGATTTCACTCTGAATACAGAACAGGGACGCATAATAAATGTTTTGAAAATATTTATGTCTTGGTCTTGCCCTCGCCGCTTTCAGGAAGAGCCTATCAAGCAATCCTTCATATCTTAATAATGGGTCCGCCAAATAAATCTTTTTGTTTTGAAATTGCTATAAAAAAACTACTTAATAATTTCTCAATTTTTTTTTACCTAAAAGTACAATCCTTCTGGTTAATAATGGAAAATAATTTCATTCAAATGGCTGCCTCGGCTGGCCATGCAGTAGTCTACACGATCGGTCTAATTTTTAAGCACATTATCGATTGTGTGCAGCTATATTTTACCAATGGCTTCACGAATATTGTCCTTTAAAGCGTCAATTGTTTCTGGCTTGTTGGCGTAACACTTATCTTTGACGGCACCCCACAAATAATGATCAAACGGTGTCAAATCGCAGCTCCGAGGTGGCCAAACGACATCAGCTCTGCGGCTGATAATGCGATCTTCAAAAACAGGGCGCAAAACATCGGGTGTAGCTTCAACTGTGTGGCACGTAGCGCCGTCCTGTTGAAACCAAATGTTGCTAATATCCTCCTCTTCAATTTTTGTGAACAAAAAATTCGTTCAACATGGCCCAATAACGATCGCCATTGACTGTAACGGCCACTCCTTGCTCACTTTCGAAGAAAAATGGCACAATTATGCCTCTGGGCCCAAATCCGCACCAAACAGTGACTCGTCTTGGGTGTATCGGCTTTTCAATGTATGCATGCGGGTTTTCTGTGCCCCAAATGTGACAATTTTGCTTGTTTACATACCCGCCAAGATCAAAATGAGCTTCATCTGAAAAGATGAATTTTTGGAAAAATCGGCATCTTCTGTAAGTCGCAGGCCCACTTAGCGAAGCGTATACACAACCATATTCGTTCAGCGGTAGGATAAAACTAATTATCTGTTAAATCAGACATGAGCTAAGTGTTACCATTCACGAAATAAGCACTAGTGCAAAAAAAATCGTTAGATGGCGGACCCTATACAACAAAAACGGAATTAGCTCGTTGAGTAGCTGTTCGAAGCTTAAGCATTTTTCAGTACTCAGCGTAATAAACTTTGTTTTTTATGGCCTCCGCATACTGGCCATGAGATTTGTTAGAATTATTGTTAGTATTGATTGCCTCCATCAGCTTCTGCTTATTTTTAAAATGACGTAGTCCAGCTCTGCGCTTCAAGAATTAGAAACAATTTTATTTAAATGAAAGAACCGGTTAACCGGTTATTTGAATTATTATTAACCGAAAACCGGTTCTTTAAAAAGTACTACTTTTCGAATTATTCGAAAATCGGTTTTTGAAAAAACTCGATCAATCGATCTCCCTTTAATTTTGTTAATTTTTCTAATTAAATGTAATATGAACAAATAAAAAATAGTGGAGCATTTTTTTTCATCTTTTATATAAAATGTACAATTTTTTGGGGGGTATGTAAACTTTTATAAGACTGTTTAAATTTTATTTTAATAAAAAAAAAAAACAATACAAATTAGAGCATATACCCAACACATATACTCGTATTAAATTGTCTTAAATGCTTCCATTTTTAAGGTTATCGATTTAAATCTTATCTGAAGAGCAAATATTTTTCTTGGCTTTTTGGTTAAAACGCAAAAAACGTAATGGTTTTCTTTACTACGCAATTTAGCATACTTTTCAGAGCAACTAAATACTCTTATACTTGCATACTTTAACGCTTACAATTATTTTTATTCTTAAGTATCACATTTTTTGTTTTTTTTTCTCTCTCGTAAAATAATAAAGAATTATGTTCCATTTCACTTATTGTTGTTGCTGCTGTTGTTCACTTTGCCTATTTTTATACGCCACGACATGTTTTTTTTTATTATTTGATTATGTTTCCTATTTCGACATTACAAATTACTTATATTTTTTTATTTCTCTCTTACTTCCTTCGTATACATACATACTCGTATATACTTCTTAATACACTGGGGTGTGAGGTGTTGGATGGTGTTTTATAGCATAATTAATGATGACAGTGTAGATGATGTTGATGTTGATCAAGAAAAAGATATTCTTCGTTCGTTCATTCTAATGAAGTCTCTTTTTTTTAACAAATATTTTTATACAGTGCACAAAATAAGTATGGGGTACAAAGAAAATTTTATTTTAATTTATTTTTACATCTTGCAACTGTAGGAGACTCACAAGACGAACATGATTTTTTAAACTTTGCTCCTGACATATTCATTTTTAAAATTAAAAAGACACGGACTTCTCAAGACTTCAAAGTTTGTGCGTTTTTTTTTTTAATTATGACCTCTATTAACACAAATTGAAAGAAAGAGTATAGTCGCGAGCGATTAAATCAAAAGATAGAATTAGATGAAGTAGTAGTTCAAAGTCTAATTCATGCTTTTTTTTTCAAAAGTCACTACAGAAGTTGAGTTATTCTTAATTTAAATCAAATACGAGTATATATCCTTCAAATAGCTTTAGGTAATAATACACCAAAGAAGTTGTCACACGCTTGCACTTTGGAACAATTTGATCGAGAACTATCACACTCATTCTTCAAACCAGCGTTCGGCAAGCTAATATTTCACAATAGTGGTAGTAATTTGACAGTATCTCACTCAGGCCACTTTTCACTGTATTTTTCCACTTGTTTTCTCTTTACTTCTCTTTGTTTATATCTTGCTTATTATTTGCCTATGGGTGTGACTACGTACGTGTGAAAATAGAAGAGAAGAGCAGCTCCTTGCCTGAATCTGATTTAAACATATAGACAATAGCGAACAGTAATAAATCAAAATGCTGTCATACTGCCGTCTTCATAAATATTTAAAAAAAGCAGCAGCAACAAAAACATATTTCACTTTCATTATCATTCTGACCAGGCACTCTCGCAGGAAATTGCAACTTTCGAATCAATTGTGCTCATACCGTTCTACAGTTTGTTTAACAGATCTGTTGCCTTCTTAAAGAACAGCAAGCAACATTATCTGAAACTATAATGGTGGATATGTCTACCAATGATACCCTATGTCTTCGCAAACATCTCCATCTTAACCTTTCAACAACTGTGAACACAGTTTACAAATATTCACATCTGTGACAGCTATTATTTTCAGATGCGATATCAGTCCACAATGGCATATAAGAAAATCAGTCGGGAGTTTCAAGTCCGGCCTGCTTACTTGCGAAACTCAGATCACCCCAGTGTTCCAATCATCTTGCAATTTCCCAATATAGGGTGTCATGGAACCTTTATCTATCCTATTTCTAAGCGAAAGTCTTTGATGACATACAGTTCGAGCCAAATGTCTTTAAGACATCTTGGCTGTCAGAGAATATGTTAGTGGACTTAACCTCACTGTCCAGGTTGATCTCCGCGCATATTGCAATGGTCATGATCTCAGCATAGAAGACACTCAAAGATCTCCCCAGTGGCATCAACAAGTCTCAGTTGAATCCATGAATACCAGCATCTAAACAGTCATCGGTATACCAGTTCAAATGAAACTCACCCCGAACCAAGGCCTGCTGTCGTCTGAGTGTTTAAAGCATTACTCAGATTTTATTAATAATTTCTAGTTTAAAGATTGTTTCTGAAAGATCAGAGAGCATGGTCTACATTTTTTGTTTTCCGCCACTCCTCTAGGAAGCATATTGGCTTCCCACAAAGCATCCATTGCTTTGTTTCAGTTTTATTAATCAATTTGATCGTTCAAGCTAAGTAGACGATTAATCCACTGTAGCCCCTACCATATGATTGTGTGTGTAGTGGTGAATATCCTTGCTAATTAGTAGTGATCTTTACTTTAGGATTGTAATTTTTTTCGCAGTAGGTGGCGTTATTTGCTGAAGGTTAAGGGGCTTCTTCTTTATATTTTAGATGAAGTTGTCTGGAGGGAATTTGTTGAAGCCTCTTTATTAAACACTCGAAACCACAATTATTTTTTTTACGTCATGTCCTCTGCTGGGGCTCGAACCTGGATTGCTTGTGTTGTTATGCGTGCGCTCTAACCACTACACCACGCCATCCGCCTTATGCCTATGGTCTACATAGTATTATATATCAAACGTTTCTCTAGTTTTAGTGATTGTTTTTGTCTTGAGTACAGAAATTTAGCAGAATCTTTTACTTGTGTTTTAAAAGATAATTTTGGTTTCTTGCTCCAGTCAAAAATCAATATAACCCGAAAAGTAATTGAATGGAAACATATCGACGTTATTTTTGGGTTATATGCAAACCCAACGTTATGACGAATTTTATACTATTGCATTTCAATTAAAGTAGCAAAAGCTTTAGCGGTCGCTTCAGACCAGAGTTTAGCTCATATGGAAGATTTATAAATGTAGAAAAACGCACTCTCCAGTATATTTCATATTTGGTTTTAGCGCTCCCAAAAAATACAAGGCATTCCAGTTCTGAAAGTCCTAAAGAATATTTCAATTTTAAAACATTTCATTTGAAAATAATCAAAAGGAAAAAAAACGTAAACGCCATTTTCTTCAAAATGTATTACAAACAATTTATTTGTACTCTTTAGTTATTTCTTGTTGTGTAGCGTCTTAATAAGTTTGAAACAAAAAGCCTAAAGCAACTATAATAATAATAACAACAACTATAACAATAAGAATAATCATAAAACAACCTACTGTATATCCTGGTATATTATGACAATAACAACAACGCAAAAGGAGTCAAATTTACAATTAAAATAAGAATATATTCCTCCCACTCTCTTAAGGAACTGACATAAAGTCCTACTAACGGAAATATACACGAGTAGAGATAGAAAAATAATGGAAATTCTTTAGAAAATATATGATAATAAAGCAGTAATTGAATTTCATAAAAAAAAACAAATTGTACAATAACAAGTAAAAAAAGTATTATTTTATATACAATTGTTATTGTAATTGTTGTATTTATTTTTGCTTAATTAGGTTGTAAAATGAAGAATGTTATACCATTTCGAAGTAAATAATTCCATTAAAAGATTAATAAGAATTACACGGTGCGACAAAAAAAAGAGCAAAGTTGATATACCTGGAAAATGATAAGATTCTAATTCTGATAGGCGCTATCGAGTAGAACAAGGTTCCGCTTTTCGAATTTTCAAAATATCTCTAACATCTCGAGTTACGGATGAAAAAACGAGTTTTCGGACCTTCATGTACTTATAAGCTAATAGTTTAGGTAGGTTATTAGGTTATTAACCGATTTGAAGTTCTTTTTTGAATTTTCAATAGTTTCGGAATTATTCATATCTTAGTTGAGAAAAAAATTTATATAAAGGGTCCGCCATCTAACGTTTTTTTTCAACTAGTGCTTATTTTGTGAATGGTAACACTTAGCTCATGTCTGATTGGACAGATAATTAGTTTTATCCTTCCGCTAAACGAATATGGTTGTGTATACGCTTGAACTTCGCTTCGTTAAGTGGGCCTTCGATTTACAGAAGATGCCGATTTTGCCAAAAAAATCATCTTTTCAAATGAAGCTCATTTTGATCTTGGCGAGTGTGTGAACAAGCAAAATTGTCGTATTTGGGGCACAGAAAACCCGCACGCATACATTGAAAAGCCGAGAGCCAGAGGCATAATTGGGCCATTTTTCTTCGAAAATGAGCAACGAGTGGCCGTTACAGTCAATGGCAATCGTTATCGGGCCATGTTGAACGAATTTTTGTTCACAAAAATTGAAGAGGAGGATATTAGCAACATTTGGTTTCAACAGGACGGCGCTACGTGCCACACAGCCGAAGCTACACTCGATGTTTTGCGACCTGTTTTTCAAGATCGCATTATCAGCTGCAGCGCTGATGTCGTTTAGCCACCTCGGAGGTGCGATTTGACACCGTTGGACTATTACACTATTATTTGTGGGGTGCCGTCAAAGATAAGTGTTACGCCAACAAGCCAGAGACAATTGACGCTTTAAAGGACAATCTTCGTGAAGCCATTGGCAAAATGCAGCTGTACACAATCGATAATATGCTTAAAAATTGGACCGATCGTGTAGGCTACTGCATGGCCAGCCGAGGCAGCCATTTGAATGAAATTATTTTCCATTATTAACCGGAAGGATTGTACTTTTAAATAAAAAAAGAAATTTGAGAAAATATTCAGTAGTTTTTTTATAGCATCTTCAAAAAAAAATTTATTTGGCGGACCCTTTATTATATTAAATAAAAGCACAAAAATTTCCACTAATTTTGCAAGAAAAACTTTGTTCGCTATTTTGGGAAAAAAAATAGGTATCTGCACTTAATTTTGATTAAAATCAGCAATAGCCAACCGATTTTCATGATTTGTAGTTTACTTTATTCTCAACATTTTAAGCTTTAATTTAAGTGCCTAACATGTTAGAGCTGTAAAACTATCGATAGTCGGCCCAATCAATAGCTTGGATAGTTTGCAAAAAAACTATCGGATTCTTTTAAGTACTCCTAGTGGCAGCAATATTAGAATTTAAGTGAAAGGGAAAGAATAATAATAAATATACAGTGTTGACACAAAAAAATGGGACACTTTAATCTTTTTTCTCAGGATGTAATAAGATTTTATGTATTGAAGGAAGATTAATACTTTAATATTGTGAAAATAGTGAAAATTGCTTAGACCATGAAGTGCTCCAAAACTGAAGTAATTAATAAGATCCAGTGAAAGAAAACTGCAGAGACTATGAAAAGAAAGCGTAGAACAACTGTCAACTTTTAATTCGTACTTCAAAGATTAATCTCTTGAAGTCATCAAAAAGCCTCAGAAATGAATTTATTCTCCTGTTTCAAGTCACGCAATAAGAAAAAATCTTATGGAAGCTAGACTTATGGTAAGTGCTCTCGAAATGTATCATTTTTCAGCAAACGGAAGCAACACCTGTACCGTAATAATTAGAATAACATTATATGGTCTGACGAAACGAAGATTAAATTGTTTGGGTCAAATGTAAAATCGTATGTACGAACATATTTTAGTTACAATTCATACTTTATTTGAGTTTAATAAATAGAAATTTAAGAAACTGTTAACTATGTCCCTGTGCTAAAAGCTTACAGATGGCTACTAACAACCTGCGTCGAACCAATGTTTGCAAATGTGTTTTTGACTACATTTAGTGGTCTCCGTATTTACTCTTAGAATTTGACGATAGTATCGATAGTGAAAAAAAAAAACTATCGATGGTCAGCCAAAAACAAAACTATCGATACTATTGATAGTACTATCGATTCTTTTTCAGCTCTATAACATGTATAATTATCATTCTGAAATGTTTTCTCTGATTTTTTGAAAAAAAAATGGTATAATTTTGCGGGAAATTTTTTTTTCGCAACTAAGTTATGAATATTTCTGAAACTGTTGCAAAAGCAAAAAAATGCCATTAAGATGATTTAGGGGAAATTTTGTTCCTAAACATTTGCTGGTACTTGCATTAAAATCGGTCAAGTCGTTGTCAAGTTATGATGAAATATATTGACATAACTATCATATTTATGGCGAATAATTTGCCACGCCCATAAAAAAAATTAGAGCTCGAAGAAAAAATCTTAAGAGGGATCTGAATTCAGCGCATCAAAATCATTATATTCCATGTAGTTTTATTTAAAGACTTTTTTTTGCTGTAGCCAATGTTTTTAGTTTATAGCTCGAGATGCTGTAATTCGGGATTTTGGAGTTGTTTTGAAAATCCCAAAAACAGATCCTTGTTCTACTCGAATGCGCCTATCAAAAAAATAGTATCACTATCCATGTATTTTTTTTATAATTTACTTTAATGATATGCCGACAAAGAAATATAAGTATACGAGAACTTACATAGGACTGACCTCCATTCATGAAGGTCTCTAAAATATTGATTTATTTGTATTTATATCAGGGTTGGCAAAAACGCGGGCTTTCTTAAAAAAGCCCAGCCCACCGGTTTTTATTGGCTATTTTGGTGGGCTTTTTACGTTGTTTTAGTATTTATAATGCAATTTTGCACTCTAAGTGGGATCAAGACATTATCTACTATGAGCTGCTACAGCTCGGTAATCGAAGCAGACTGCAGTTATTTCATTTTAGCCGTACATTATGAGAAAAACGGTCAAAATACAAAGATAGACAGACAGACATTATTTTCCTTATGCATGACAACGCTCGGTTTCACGTCGCAAAAGTTGCCAAACAATTGTTAAATGCCACGCCCGCCGTATTTTTCAAGCACCGTATTCTGCTTTTGGATATTGGCAGGTCGGTGCAATATTAATTAGTGTGTCAACGAATCACTTCTTTTGAAGAAATATTAAAATCGGCTTTAAATTGGATTGCCTCAAAGGGTGTGAAGTTTTTTTGAGACGGGATACGGTCATTGGCTCAGAGGTGGGGAAAAGATGTAAGCAATGATTTGATAATTTTTTCTTTTGATAAATTTGTTAATTTATTATCTTTTTGAGAAAAAAAAGGGACCCAATTAATTTGTATTCCCAATACGTAAGCTGTAAAGATTTTTGTTGGAAATAAACTATGAGTACCTTTACATACGAAACCCACGCGGGTTTTTTTAAATATAAAACCCAATAAAACCCGGGTAAGCTTAATTGGGTTACCCAGTGGGTTGCCAACCCTGATTTATATTGTTTGCATTCTCTACTATCGAATTTTGTTTCTAGAGGCAACACTGCTTTATTTGACAGCTGATTTATCAGCTGATAGTTGCTTTTTAATCAGTTTGGTTTGACATTTCATTATGGATAGGCTTACGCCAGAGTAACGCTAGCAAATTGTTGAAATCTTTTATATCAAAATAATAACTCCGTTCATCAAATTTTAATGGCGTACATAATCGTACTTTAGAACGGTTAATTCAAACAACAATGAATCGTTTCCGAACCACGTTTACTTTTACTGATAACGTGCATCTCGTGAGACGCTGAACATTGTGCAGGAGTTGTAGACGCTGTACGAGGAAGCGCTGAAGAAGATACAAATCAATCAATTAGTCGGCGTTCTCAGCAACTGGTCCTTCCACTTTATTGAATCTTTTACGAAAGGATCTTAGTTCAAAAGCTTTCAAGATTCAACGTGTGCAAAAATGAAAGCCAAGCAACCACTGTATGCGCCGCCAAATAGACGAATGGGCTAAAGCACAAATTGATATTGAATTTCAAAATTTTGTTCTCCGAAGAAGCCCATTTTTGATTAAATGGGTACGTCGCATTTGAAGTGAGGATAATCCACAAGCTTTTATCGAAACAAAATTACATCCACAGAAATTTACTATTTGCAGCGCGTTAAGGACTGGCGTAGTCAGAATGTTACTGTTAATGGTTAACGGTTTAGGCATATGATTAATCTTGGCATTAATATTGCTGAAATGTGTTTCAACATAAGGTTGCCACATAGCCTTGATTTCGCTTGATTTACAAGATTTCTTATAGCTTGACTAGAATCAATAAAAGTGATGGATTGTCAAGATTTTTTAAAACACTTTTTATACAAACTTTTGCAAAAAGCTATTAAATATTATAGTGAACTTTTTAAGCATAAAACTAAACCATCTGCGTTTTGCAGGCCTATTCGGAATTTTAATTTACAATATTAAGAGTGTCTTGCACAGATCGGAGCAATAATAATCTATGGAGGATGCATCAAAGCTTCCTAAACAAGCTCTATCAGTTTCTGAGGGGTCCTCAATGATGTTGTCTTACGTTGTCAAGATGAAACAAAACACGTTTTCTGTTGATAAATTTTGGCAGAATTAATTGAATTGCTTTCTTTAATATCGTTAATTGTTGGCAGTAGAGTTTAGAAGCAATTGTTTGGCCAGATTATAAAGGTTCACAATAAACAATTACCTTCCAGTGGTGTCGATTCTGGCTTTGCCACCGTCTGCGGAACTTTATTTTACTTCGTCCATGATCCGCACATTGTTGTCGTACGTAATCCACTTTTCATCGTCCGTAATCATTCCGGTCCACCCTAAACAAGCTTTAGTGTTGTCTGATGCAATAAATATTACCGGAGATATAACATTTTTGAGCCATCTACTGGCGATTTGTAAAATACGATTTTTGACTGTCAAGATTTTTCTTTTTTGGCAAAATTAAGTTTTTTTTATAAATGTCAAGAGTTCTGCCTTTTTAAATCTGTCAACTATATTCTAACAGCACGGGGCCACATACCACACAGCGCTCTTTACTCAAAAAAACTAAAACGTTTGAGTTCTTTTAAATTGCGAAAAATAAAATAAAGGCGGCGAATTTATGTTTTATTTTGTACACTTTTCCTTTATACAGCGGCTTCCACTAAATTCACAAATCACTCAACACTTTTATTTACGCCTACACACGACTTTACTTATTGACTATTAAATTACAACTTGATTGACAAATTATAACTGACTTACGTAGGCAAAGCAGCTTCCTTATATACCATGCCCACAGTTTATAAATTTTTGAAAAAGTGTCTAAACCTCTCAAATCCTCTATTCAACAGTGTTCAATACGCAATTGGTAAGACTGTTAATAACATAAATTAAGTATGGCATTACCAGTGTGATACAAACCAGTAGACTAGATAGAATCACACAATACAGTTTTAAATGCACTGATGTTTTTATATCTTCTTAGGCATTGTTTATTTTCGTGATAATATCATTAAATTTTCGATCCAATAAAGTCAAATTCATTGAAATTAAAAAAATATTTCTTTGTTTTATTATAATTTAAACTTGTGTAACTTTAAAAAAAAAACAAGATACATTTTGTAAATGTTGCCCAATTGAATCGGTCCAATTAAAAGCTCTTACTGTACCACTCATATTAAGGCATTACAAATACAAATCCCATACACTATATATACACAAACTTACAAAAATTGAATAAAATAGAGTAAAAACGTAGAATTCCTTTGCTTTAAAGCTTAACGAACTATTGCCTAATTCTTTAAACAAGAAGTCTTTTTATTTTATTTTGTCTGATTTAATATTTTAATTTGAAAAATGTATTCAATTTATAGTGTGTCTACTATGTGGCAAAGAAGAAGTTCAAAAGTCGTAGTTGATGTTTGCGCAGCCAACTAGCAAACGTTGTTTCAACAGCAACAACAAGGAAACCACCGCACAGGTGACATGAACGAGAACAACAACTTAATTGGCATTTTTGGAGAGAAAAAATAAGAACCACAACTGGGATGTGTGGTACTCCACTGAACATTTTAACTTGCAACACAATTATACCGATACAGATACTCATACTCATACTTACTTAAGGCATTTGTACAACTGCGTTTAATACAACAGCAGTGGCATTATTAATTTATGCAAAGCCCATTTCTTGGACTGGAAACTTCAACTTAAAATCAAGGGAGAAATTAAATGAATAAAATAAAAAATGGGAGAAATACATTTTTCCAACAAATATATGCGTTTTTTAACTGGGAAACGATTCTCACATTGGTGCTATTCAGACTAAGGTCGCTCTGCTTAAAATAAGACATGTGGTCATTCACTAATAATGACACCTTGGTTATATACTGCCATTATTCGGCCCATAATTAATTATGCGGCAATAGAACTACTACTGTTAGCAAGATACAATGTAACAAGCACTGATATTGGAAGCCCTGATGGGTTTAACAGCACTTCACAAAATATTTCAGCAAAACTCTCCGGAATGTGTCGGACCATACTTCATAGGGTGGTCAGGAACCTAATTTGAGTTCTGAAAGCCATGACTTTGGGACTGTTATATGGGAAGAGTCAGGAATGTGATACCAGACTTAAAATGGTTGTCTACGGGGGGCTTAGTTCAGGGTGAGATTGATCTGAACTGGTACACCGCTGGCTGAAAAATGTCCTACGATGTTGGAGGACCAAACCAAAACTTGTTGGTTTTTGAATGATTTCATGACTGAGATCGTAAGCATAGCTATATAGCTATAGCAGATAGTGGACTCAAGGTTAGGTAGGTAAGAGATAATGGCAGAACCGCTAAACAAAGGCACTTGAGTACACATAGGAACCCGTTGTGATACCACATAAATACACGCTGTCCCCGTTCTAGTCACAAGAGTCCTGGTAATCAACCAGAGACACCGCACAGTCTAATGAACCTGGCTATTAATCTGACATCAAGAATCTATAGTTCCGATAAGGTAGACCACGCTCTCCTCTTTATCCGATTCACAACCACAGCAGATGTCATTCACGGGTAAGCGCAGTCTTTATGCGTGCCTACCCATGACACAATGGCCTGTGAGAATGTATACAGCAGAGATGTTTCGACGGCTCAGATTGAACAGTGGTTTGGTACGATTCATATCAAACCTATGCAAAGAGGTCACTTTAGGCCCAGGTTCTTTCAGCGTTCAACATATACTTCCGCTTAATAGCCAGTTTAACGGAGGTAAGATGTACACCCACCCTCGAGTGCAGATGGATGTCTAGAAGAAGTGTGCCCGCCCTAGCAAACTCATCATCAGCACAGTTATCCGAGATGGCACTGTGACCAGGAACACAGATGAGGTGTGCACAAAACTGCCGTGATAGTATCACAACAGAATCAAGGCAGTCCCTGACAAGCTTAGAGTTGAAGGTTACACCCAAAAGAGATCTTTGGTCTGAAATACACTGCAGTAGTGCGGAAAGTGAGGAGAAACACCAAGTTTGAGCCTCTCAAAAAAATTCCACTGCCGACTACGTTCTCTAGTCTAATAATCGATATCAGCAGTATCCGGGGTTCCTCAGATAGAAAAGAGAAGTGCCCAGAGGAAATAATATGCTAACGTGAAGGTGTTCAGTGTAATCACTGTAATTTTGGCACGTTGCCTGACGAGTATCCCCGATTGAAGCAAACCAAGCATAACAAAAAGAGTCCTTGTAGTGGTAGTATATTATGCACCCGTGATAATCAAGGGTAAGACCATTAATACTTTCTGGGACAGAGCGAATTTATAGATAATAGCGACCACGAATGAAGATATTTATAGATTATGCAGGTATCAGAGATGGCGGAACATAAACTCGAGTTCTTTATAGATTTAGATGTATGTGTTTCAACCACATTCCAACGTTCATTCGGAAGACAGTAGACGCGAAGAGACACAATAGGACACAGAGCGCAAAGTCTTGCAAATGTGTTGGGTTTGAATCGATGAAGGATGAATGAACGAGAAAAGCATCGTACCAGAAATTGAATTTTTTTTCCGTCACTACTCCAGGAAGCATATTGGTTTTCCACAAAGCATGCAATGCTTTGTTTCAGTTTCATGGTGATCTTTACTTAAATATTGTAATTTTTTCCCAGTGGGTGGTGGTTTCTCCTGATCATTCGTCTGATCTTTGTCATCATCGCCAGAGGTAAGGAGGGGCTTCTTTAGAAAGATTTTTCTTGTTTTATTAAACACTCGAAACCGCAATTAAATCTATTTTTTTTTGGTCATGCCCTCCGCTAGAATTCGAATATCGATCGTTTGTGTTGTATGCCGCCAATAATCGACATAATCGAAGCAAAACCCATAAGGAAATTTTCGCAAATGCCTTAATATATTAAGGGAAGCCTATATCTAGTGGAGTCAAGCGAAAAACATTGAATGCCCCTTCGACTTAGACAAAGATTTAAAGGTGGGATATTTATTTAATTCGTGGGATATTTTATTGTTTGCAGCTGAGAGATAGGTAAAACCAACCAAGATGTTCCGGTTCATTCCCAAGCAAATATATCTGACAATTTTCAACAGCGGCATCATCTCATAACATTGCTACCGACTGTTTTTACGTTTTAGTATTTACGCTGTCAAAAACTTCCGAAACTAATGCATCTGCCGTTCGGTGCAGGCATTAAGCTGTAGGTCCCTTTTTTGAATGAGTCTAAGAATAGAATCGGGTGCAGTCCATTAATGGAGAGAAGTCCCCCCTGTTCCACTTTGGATGAAGCAGTAATTATGTGTGCATGTAAAAAAAACAAACACACGCGCACACAAGATATGGAGGTTCGATAGTCATGATGTAGGAATGTGGTTCTTATAACGAAGTTGGCCCATTTAACAAATTAAAAGGAATCATGGATATTAAATTATTTCATACTACCATATGTAGAATAGAATATGCCTTTAAAGTCGTAAAGGGTCGCCTGCAATTAGCGAGTTCACTGGGATGTCTCGCGCCCATGTAAATACTAATTTCTCAGACATTCGAGATTATGAAACACAATTATTCAAAGATGCCTTAGCTTTAGCATAGCGGGCCTCTCACATAGAAGGTGTTGTACCGATTCTTACTCTTTCTCATCTGAATAAGTCTAGAATAAGCATTAAGTGGGTAACACATGCGTTCCAACATTTGTTCAATCATACTCCCAAGAGCCCAGAGCGTGTTGGTCCAACACTTCCCTAAAGTGGGCCAGAATATTCCGGATATTATACAAATGATGACATGACTTACGCCTTCCAAACAGCTCAATCAAAATCGATGTGAAAAAAGTCATGTTCAAAAGTTGTTCAACGGAGTTACCCATTACTTTGTAAGCTTATCTCATTCTTCTGGATGCCCCAATGATAAGCCATATCAATTCGTGGTGTTTTCTTAGTTGGAATACAGTGGAGAAGACATTTCGACTGATTAAAGTGCTTGCATACAAAACGTAGCAGCCTAAGTTCAAATCCCGGCGTGACAAGAAAAATGTTCATTATGGTGGTAAATTTTAAATAATAAAGAACTTCAATCCCTATCAGAACTAAAATAGGCGTGGTTTCGAGGAAATATTGTCAATTTATTACCTGTCCTGTTTGGTTTCCAGATGTAAGCCCATTAACACATCTAAAGGGAGAGGAAAAACGTATTTACGATAAAAGGAAGATAAGAAACTGTTTCTTAAATCCCTTTGATTTGCCACTCCTATATTTGTGCACACAACTGTGTATATCTAATACGTAAAAACTCCCGAAAAGTTCATTTTTCCGGGCTTAGTTTTCTAAAACAAAAAGAAATACAATTTTTTGTAAATGTTGTTCTTCTAACTGCGTTTGGGCTCTGATTAGCTACTAAAATATACTCGTAACAAATTGCGTGTATGTGAGTGTAGGTATTTAAATATTTATGCGTATGTAAAAGTAAACAATATCTTATTTGATAACCAAAAACTTAGCTAAGTTAGTCAACCATTAAACAGTCGACTTAAGTGGTATGAAGTATAATATTACATTCGTAGGACAATAAAAAAATCAAAAAGAAAGTGCTTTTTTAGTAATTTTCCTTTTTTGCTTTCAATGTAACAAATGAATGAATGAATATTATAAACACACAAATGTACTACCGCTACTACAAAGGTGGCCAAAGCGCCACTTATGTGTATACACTCCCTATATGTGTATACACTCGAGCGAAAACAAAAATATTCATTCAGTTGTGTGATAGCTTTTGATGAAAGGGCACACATCTATGTCGCTTTGCGTACACTGCAAAAATTTGTGGTGGTGGTACAAATGTAGTTCTCTTATTGGCCACCCCTGTACTACTACTGTATACATGTACGCATGGTTTAATGTGAAGAGTATACGTCTTGTACACACCACACTCATGCATACATACTACAACATTAACTATTCATATGTTTTCTCTCAGTACAAAAGAAGGAATGAATTGGCGTTTGCAGGCAAATATTCATACATATGGGTCATTCCACTTGTATTTATAACATAAAGGAAAAGAAGTTAAGTAACAACATATTTTTATATGTTGCTCTGACAATAATTTTTAAATAAATTGAATAAATTTTTTCAATTGAATGTTAAATTATCCGTAAGTCTGTGAACATTATATAAAAATTTTGAAAAACATAATTTACATTTCAGTTGTGCTATTGATTATTTTTATAATTATTTTTTAAAAAAATTGCCAAAAGTTACAATGGCATCGGAAAGAATAAGAAAACAGAAAACAAGAAATATATACACGATTAGTAATAAAATATTGCAAAATAAATTGCGTTATGCAACCTACTCTACAATGGGTGTCCAAAATCGAGGTAAATCGGCAATTTTGCTTGTTCACGTATCCATTCAACCAGAAAAAAGCTTCGTCGCTGAACACAATTTTTCAATAGGAAAGTAGATCTTCATCCAACTGACTTTTGATGATGAAATGAAATAATCTGAAGCGTAGTTCATTTGTAATGCCATTCGTGGTTAAATTATAGACCAGACTGACAATGTTTGAGAGTAACATGGTACACGAAAACAGCTGAGCTGCCAAAAACAGTGTTGCTAAAAAATCACCCAATAGGAAGCAAAGGAAAAATACACCTCTTTTGAGCAGTGAAAACTTGAGGATTTTTGTTATAAAAAAGCTGAAACCTTTAAAGAAATCGCCGAAATTCTTAATATGAAGACAACTGCAGTTGGATACCTAGTCGAAGAAGACAAAAATTAAAAAATTCACATCATAAAACAGACAGTAAAGCCAAAAAAAAAAAATCTGATAGAGAAGAAAGTTCAATAGTGCAAAACATAAAGGCTAATCCGTTCAATAGTGCACCCGAATTAGCCACTGAAGCTTTTACTGCATTAAAGTAAGAAGTGCCTGCATCCACCATCAAAAGAACCATAAGGAAAAAAGGTTTTCATGGTCAAGTAACACGTAGTAAGCCATTGGTTAACTTGCACAACTAAAGAGCTCATTTGAGTTTTTGCAAGGAGTATCATTATAAACCTGAAACTTTGTATTTGAATGCGAAAAACGTGCAATAGTGTGTTGAAAACCAAGCGAGGAGCAACAACCACAAAATTCAAAATTTACCATAAAACGTGGTAATGGTTATGATATGATGTGAGGTTGGGTGGGAACTTAATAGGTTTGAAAATTTACATTTTTATCGACGATGAATAAGGAGTCGAATTATGAATAAGGAGTCCTCCTAGAGTATTCTCCGTCAAAATTTTAAAAAAGAGTGCTGCTAGTAAGCTGGACATTTAAGAGCCTTTCAAATTCTACCAAGATAATGACCTCAAACAAAAGTTACTTTTAATTCAAGAATGACTACCATATAATTGTGCTAAGGTTTTCCAACTTTCCTGTGTGACCTCAATCCAACTGAGATTTTGTAGGATAAGTTAACATATATGGCCGCATACACACAATAACATCAATATCTGAGTTGAAATGGAGGTCTCAAGAAGAATGGAATCAGATTCCGGTAGATTATACTGCTGGCATAGTAAAAAACAAGCCATATCATCTAAGAGAAGGTATTACATAAAAGGACTACCCAACAAAGTACTAAATTTAGTATTAAAGTTGATTTTTATATGCTATTTGTTACTTTTTAATGAAGAGCGAATAGTATTAATATTATTAAATTTTATTTTATTATTAATTTTTATGTTTTAACTTTTTTGAAACGTTTAAGTTCTTTTTAAATAAAATAAATAAAACGTAGTGGTTGTTTAGTTCAGCTCTTTTTATTTCCACACTTTTACTTTATACAATTATAACCATACAGTAACCAAACTGTTTAATATCCACTTAATATACCAATTTACACAATATACGACTCTTGGTAAGTCTACACTATGACTGTCAAACTATAACTAACTCAACTAAGCATAATATGCCATTTTTTATAGTAAATTATCATTAATTTCGAATGCTTTTGTGGTTACTACAAATTGCTATTCATATGTTAAATTCAAAAGATCATAATACACAAAAAGAAATCGAAATGTCACGTAAGTAGTAACACTGATAATATGACAAATAATTATGGCAGTAACAGATACATTGAGAGCCTTGATACAAACCAATAGTTTAAAATCCCACAATAAAGTTTTATAGCAAATACTACTACTGCACTAATTTGATGTATCATTTCGTTAGCAAAATATTGTTACCTAAACAAAAGATACACTAAATAGTGCAGTAGTTGTCTTAGCTATTATAGTATTTATTAGATTGTGTCAAGGTTGCGAATTTATCTACCGCACCACATTATCTGTGCTGTTAACAGTTGTGTATTGAACGATGCTATCGTACTGGTTTTGGTTGTTACATTTCAATTAACAGAACTAGAATGCTGTGGTAAATACTAGAACATTCGCAAGTAAAGTGATGTTTATATAATGCATTATGCATTAGCAGTTCAGTTATAGTTTTGCAGTCATAAAGTAAAGTCGCGCTAAGGCGTATATAAAAGTGTGGAGTATTTGCGTATTAAGCGAGCATTAAGTGCAAGATAAATAAGCTATATAGTTAGAATTGTAAGTGGAAGTTAAATAAATAAGTGCATAAAGTAAAACAACAACAGACGTATTATTTATTTTATTTAAGGCAATTAAAAAAGACCTCAAACGTTTTAAAAAGGTTAAAATGTAACAATTTTATTTATGAATCAAAATGTGACTTCTAAATGCCTAAATATGCTTAAAGAAACTAAAAACATTTTAAAAAGATACAAACATGCCTTAATACGAGTCAGTTGATTATAGATCTGTATTAAACTTTAGTTTTCCTTTAATAAGACCTAACTCTTTTATAAGCCTTTTTTGACCATGTTTAGGTCGATAACTTCAATGAAGTTAAATGATCTATAAGTCCTAATTATTCATATCATGCTTACCGGAGTTTGGCAAAGGTAATAAAGTAGGAAATCCGTAATGCATTGATACTCGTTCATATTGTTCAGATTACAAAGTTTTTCGGCTGTTTATTTATTCTATTCGTGAATATTACAAAGAAAAAAAAACTCCTACCAAAAATTTTCCTGAAATGTACCAAAATCAACTGTATCCTAACCTTTATTACATAGTCTTTCAATTTTAATATCATACAGTATTTATTCATATTGCTTTTATAATTCCTGGGAAATTGTTTTTGTTTTATTTTTCTATAAAAAAACTTAAGAAATTGTAATAGATTAACATGCTAAAAAATTTTGTATCGAAAAAAAAAATTATACCCTTTGTTTAGATTATTTCAAACGGCAACCATAATTACAAAAAAAACATGTGTGTGAGGCACAAAATATTTTCAGTAGCTTGTTAGTTGTCAACGAAGAAGGGGTGTAGCGCAAAGAAGTGTTAATAATAAACTACATAAATTTCTGCATGCTTATACTTTGTATGAATACCTATTTATTTACAGTAATTTACTTCAGTGTATTTATCATTTTGAGTGTTTCGCTCTTTGTATGCATCCCTGATTTAAGAGCAAACTGTGTACTGCACTTTTATTTACTCGATTCTCAAAGTCCCTTATGTATATTTGGAAAATTTTTTATTTCATTTGATTTTTCGAATTTTTTTTAATGATTTTAGCTTAAATCCTTTAAAAAAATTTAATTGGAAATAAATATCTTTAATAAAAATATTTCTGAATGACGAGTATTTAATATTTTATTAAAATTTTATAAATTTTATTTTATTATTCTAAGAATTCTTATTTGTTTGTTTGTATAATATGGAATTAAAATATTATTCTATTACTGGCAAATAGCAAATTAAAAATTAAAAAAAAAATTAATACAAATTTTGCATGACGACGGCTTAATAATTTCCAGCGCACTAGTTTTCACAGTTAACTGTTATCTATTACTGGCCTTCAGCTCAATTAATAATGAGCATTGATAGCAGATAACCTCGCTTCGAGTTATTTAAACAAAAGTATAAATAAACGGAAATAGTTGTTTGCGATGATAGCGACATCAATGCTCACTAATGAGTATTCTTACCTGACTGTTTCATTCAAAAAATAGGCCACGAATTGCTGTACAATCCAACATACTCTTCAAATTAATCTCCTTGCCACTATTTCATGTTTCCAAATTTGTAGAGATGGCTGGATTGTAAAACATTTGGATCAAATGAAAAGATCATTAATGAACTAAACGCCCATTTTGTGATCCTTGAGAGAGTAAAAGTCGGCTGGTTGGTTATATAATGTTTCGAATTTATAAATTCACTATTACTCTTAACAAGCGAACAGATGAAGAGTTTTGCTGAAGTATTCGGCTTCGGCTAACCTTTCACTTTGCTTTTGTTTTATTTTATTTTTTGTTCTTATCGAAACACCCTATGAAAAACCCTTGTTTTAAAACAGGCTACTCCAATAAGATGTTTAATTCTCACTATTTCAATAGTTGTCATGAAACGACCTGAATCTATTTGACAAATGACAAGTCAAAACTACGCCATTAATAAAAATGGAATGATAAACGCTTCAAAAACACATTGACTTTATTAAAATTCACTAAAAAAGTAGTGAAAATTTCGCGGTCATAGTTTGCAAAACTAAAGTATTTATGGAACGTCGTGAAGTACCTATTCGGCCAGCTAATGGTGTTAAAATTAGACTTGTATGGATAAGTTTGGTGTTGTAGCGCATAGTTTTGAAGAAAAACCTAGTTGACAATTCACCATATTTTGTATACAAATTTTGATCTTAAGGCTTTTAAAGTTCAGTTTACATAAGAACATCAAGAACATCGCGGCATTGCTACTCTTGAATTTTATAAAAAAGTAATCTTGAGTGACGAGACCCATTTTCTTTTAGGAGGCTGAGTTTACATCCAAAATCAAAAATTATTGTTGAGAAGCCTCGCCACACTCGGCGTTTTGTTTTCATTCAGCAACAGAACTCAGGGGATGACCCCTACTGATGCAGTGCGTTGTGCTGCTTCGAGTAATATATGTTTTTGGAAGGAGGAAAGAGAGAGTAGTGTTTATAGAAGTTCGACTTGAACTTACTCATGTCGATTGTTCCATAAACGAACAGTGCGACTAAAGTACGAGTTTTCCCTATAATGCGTTTCGCTGGACTATCAACTATAAAGGGATGCACACTACGAGAAATGCAGGTACTGCGTAAGAATATGTGATTCTTAGCAATTAATTCCTTTACCAATAGAACAGTTACACACGCCACATTGCGACAGTGCTCTAACGAATCAATAGAATTGGCTAGCCTACCGCCATTAGTAAGTAATTTCGCAGTCGAGAAGCTAAAAATAGACCTTTAAGCATCGGCCCATGCATGAGGTTGTATTCCATCTTAGGTTGGATATAGGTCTTGTAAATGTTGGGGAGATCAAATGAAATGAAGTACTTTTTGCACCGTTTTAAGAAACCGAGGCACTTAAATGCTTCTCTCGACACTCGAAATATGTGATCATTCCAACAACCGTCACATTGAATTTTCATGCCCAGAACATTAAACGCATCTGATTCCTAAATATCTGTATTACCCAAACACATAGATGACAACACACCACCACGTCTGTGTGTTAAAAACAACATTGGGTCTCGCATGCGTTAAAATCGACCCTGTTTGTAGGACTCACCTTCAGATTTTTGCCAGGTCACTTGTAAGAGTGTCATTCATATTTGGATTTTCCCCCCAATCTCCCAAAGGCTCGACCTACGATCAAACGAGTATGAATGACGAATATTACTTTCATCTGCAAAAGAGTAGATAGGATTGGAAGTAAGAAGAAGAAAGTCGTTTAGAAACATGCGAAATAAAGTGGGAGAAAGAAGAGAGATTTGCGGTACCCATGAATTAATTCTGAACTCGCCAGAAGTTCACTCTTATAATTCGATTTCTGAAAAAGTTCTACAAAAATCGAGTAAGTGACTACCAACAGCAAAAACAATAAGTTTGCACATGAGCGCCTTGTGCTGAACTCTATCGAAGGCCTTGAAAATATCCAGAGCCACAACCCAGGTTGCACCAAATTCACGAATGGACTTATTCCGCCAGCAGATCACAAGTAGTAACTGGACATTTCATTTTCGAAAAGCACGGTGAATTGATTTGTATGGCCGATCAGCTCTACGTGCCACGTAAGTAACATTACCATCGCTCTTTAGCGTGAAAACTTTTTTTTGCGTTACATATGAAAGGTAAGGGAATACCAGTGGCCCACAGTCGATTTAAGATTTCAAACATGGAATTCGTAAAGTTGTCGATGGCATACAGCAGCAAATGTGCGAACTGATGAAAGAATATGGTCCTGAAAGTATAGCAGTGACGCCTATTTGGCAGATATAGTTTGCCATTATCAATGACACACCGTCCTCTTTAAAATTGAATAAACACCAAATAATTCAGCTTAAAAATACTTGTTTTTTCATATCAAAATGAAACCTCTTATTGGAAGACCCTTAATTTAAAGTGATTAATCGGTTCACTAAAAATTTGAATAATTTTTAGGATTCTATGGCAATGCTTTTGCATACAAATAAAACAATATTTAACAACGCGGGATAAAAAAAATTTTATCTCTGCTTAACGTTCACAGTAGACTTTTAGGAATTAAGAGATCAAATGCTATTAAATAACAACGCTTTTAAAAAAATATTTTTTCAGAAATTATTTTAATTTTGTTTTCTTTTTGCAAATATTTTTAAACAAAACTAAAAACGAATTCAGAATAATTGCATTAAACTGCATGTTAAAGCTTTAAAACACAAACAAGAGTTTTTCAAAACAATTTTTAAAAAATTGCGATGAAAACAAAAATTCCATTAAAATGAAAAAAAGGAAAATATTTTTTAGCACAACTTTAGGCGCAATACATGTATTTGTTTTGCCCAAACGATTATAAAAATCATGTCTGCATTGAAATTATGCAAAAAATTTGTTAAGCAAATCAATTTCTCTCTCTCTCTCTCTCTGTTCTTCTCTCTATCTTTCTCTCTGTTGAAAGCGCTGTTTCACAAACCAAATTATTGCATCGGCAGCGGCAACAGCCATTATTTTTGTTCGAGGCTCGCTTATATGAAGTGTTAAAGTTGTTTTTACAGAAATTGAATTTACGATTTTGTTTGTGCGGAGGCAGAAACTTTTTATAAATTTTTTTTTTCATTTGGTAGCATTTAGGCAAAAATACTTTTTTTGCGTCAAAAAAGGTTAAGAGTGATTTTAAGTAAGTAATGCTTAATGAATTTAAAAATAATGATAAAGGACTGCCAAATAAAAAAGAAACAAGTCTTAGGGAAATTTGATTTTCAACACAAACTTTAGCAGGTTTAGAAAAATACGAGGGAAGTTTTTTCTATCCCTCGAAATAATAGAACTTCCCAAGCTGCTTCAAATATGTGTTTGTTTCGACAATTTTGACCAAACTCTCTTAGGTCAGGTTGGCGGACCCTCCTCAGACCAGAGGTTGAACCTATTGTGATCCCACAAGAATAGAAGTAAATCCGGGGATCAAACAGTTTCCATAAAAACCATTTTGGCTTCAAAATTAATCTCGCTAAATTATTAACCGTCATATGAGGAAAAAGACAGTCTTCTCCTGCTCCTCAGAAACACAGCTCTTGCAAAAATCATGTGAGGTAATGCCGAGCCTCTCGGTGTGCCTTCCAATGAGGCAATGGCCCCTGACAACCGCAATAGTGCGGAAGGAGACATTTATTCTCCTTCTTTTTATACAGGTTGGACCAGCAGAGCCTAGCGATACTGCATGTACGCTCATGTCACCAACGAAATTTAGCCTCCTCAGACATACTAACCACCGAGTCAATTCTTCACATTTGGTAGTACGAAAGGGGTTTAATCCAGAGAGTTTGCTAGACGGGGTAGCATTTTATACCTTAATTGAGAGCTATTTGCCATAATGTATACATAGAAATGCCTCCCTGCGTTGTCTTGAGCGAATAGCTAATTTTTTTTTTTTTTTGCCAGATGTGTTCGGTTCTTCTTCAAAACAACATTATAACTGTGCGAAAGCTCCGAATAATATATGCCGGTAGCCGTTTAACCTTTGAAAGGTTTCTGCTTCCATTACCCATCTTGAAAGCATATGGCTTCCACAAGGCATCTGCATCCTACTGGGTTTACCGCTGTTGTTTTCGCAACTTCAAAAGTAAGTTTACACTATCCTGGGAAATAGTGCGGCTCGAGGTGTTTTTTGTCGACCGCGACTTCTTGAGCCCATGTTGTGATGTTATCTGGGTTTTCTCTAATGGAACGGCCGATTCACCCCCATTTTCTACGTTTTATTTATTTTCTTCGATACTAGCCAGGTTTCAGATGACTTTACACATGCGTGTTCGGATATTTGTTAGCTTCTCCATATCCGCTTGACCACGACATTCGATAATAACATCACTTTCGAACGTTTGGCAAAAATTTATCTTATAAAACATTCGAAAACGACTATCGGAAGTAAATTCGTTAGTCGTTTAGTTTGTGGCAGCAATTCTTTCGATTTCGACCGCTTGTCTGTAATATCAATAGCAAACCTTGATCTTAAGCGAATAACTTTGCTTTGCTCTCTTCTGTTTTTGTCATTACTTTTGATTTTGCATGTTATTTTTTACCGCAAATTGCTAAAAACGAAAGAAGTCAACTTTAAAGCAGCGTTCGGCAAACTAATATTAATGCATTTTACAATTGTGGTAGTAATTGAGAGTCTCTCGCTCAAGCTACTTTGCATTGTGTTTTTCCACGTGTTTTCACTTGATAACTCTTTATTTATTTTTTGCTTTTTTTGCCTATGCGTGTGACTCTGTGCGTGTGAAACCAGAAGAGAAGAGATGTTCTTTGCCGAAATACCGAACAAGAAAACATAAATAAAAATAGTAAAATATTAGCATATACCCCATATGCGTGTTCATCGTCGCTGTTTCAGTGGCGACTAAAAGCAAAAGCATAAAAATATATGTGAATTGAGAAGGAACAAAAGTCTTACGAAATGAATAGCTCTTTTAAGCATTTTTGTTGAGAAAAAACAAATATTTTTGTTTCGAAAATTCTTGGCTGACAGCGAACAATCGCTTATTGTGAATCTCGCCCTAATGCCACTCTCTCTTCATTTATCCTGTTTTTTACGTCTGTTTCTGTGCCACCATTGGTTATTACTTTACTACAGTGATGTTAGTTAGAAAATGGAAATTGCTTTCTCAGAAAGAGTTAAGTTGACGTTGAAAAAATCAACATAAATCCGCCACACATGTATGTGTATTCGACACTATTTCAGTGGCAACTAAAAGAAAGAGCGTAAGAAATTTTTCTAAATTATTTTTGAGAGAGATTTCATGCAACCCCTTTTCGCTCTGAAATTCGCTCATGACATCAAACAGCAAGATGGTAAATAGTTAAGGCAATAGAGAGTATCCTTGCTTTAATCTAGCCTGAGTGTTCTGGATTTCTGTACATAGCTCTGATGGTTTGAATTATTTACCGGAGTACTTGTTTTCCATATAGCAGAATGGCTGATGGTTTCAAAAGCCCTCTAGAAATTCACAAAGTAGATACAGGGGAGGAATTAGGAATTGTTTTATTATGTTGCATAGGGTGTTGGTCAGATTTGTGCAGCACCTATTTAGGTAGAACGCTCCTTGGTCATCTCACAGATTGTTTTCGTTTTGCTCTGGATTTTTTTCGATATTATTTTGGTAAAAGAAATTAAGTTTAAAGTGATTATACGGTAGCGCTTACAGTCGAGTGTGAAGAATCATAAATCATGCAAAATGTATTGCATTCTCTGCGTTGAGATGCCTTCACCCTTAACCGCCTTGGGTTGCCAGATTCATATTTCAAAATTCGTGATATTTATAGAAAAAAAATCTTGATTTTGAAAAAAATCTTGACAATCAAAAATGTTGGTGTTCAAAAAACTTAGGTTACATATCGCCGGTAGATGGCTCTAAAATATAATTGTATTTCTAGTAATATTAGTTGCATCAGGCAACACTATAACTTGTTTGATAGCTCCGACCGATTACTGACAATGAAAAGTGGATCACGTATGACAATTATGTACGAAAAAGATCATGAAAAAAGCAATGTGAAGCTTCGCAGGTGGTGAAAAATCCAGGATTAAGAACAAGAAATGTAATGCTATTCATCTGGTGGGATTGGAATTGATTTGTTCATTATGAGCTTCTACAACCTTGTCAAACGATTGATTCCGATCTCGACTGTCAATAATTAATACATGGGCTGAAAAGTCCGTGGCCTAACACATAGACCGCTAGTTAGTTAGTTAGTTTTTAAGTTGCTGCTAAGATTGTAAAGAAGTTTTCATGATATTTTATTAATTATTGTGAGTGACGCTATTTTTATTATTTTCAGAATAATGGATCAAAAATAATTTCGTGTTTTAATTCTACACTGCTTCTTGATAGAAAAAAATACCGTTATGGGTACTCCGTTCTATCAGAAACAACAATAAAACATTGGTTTTCTGACTTCAAACATGATCGTAGAGACACCGATGATGCAGAACGCAGTGGACGTCCAAATGATACGGTAACACCAGAAAATATAAAAAATCAAAAAAATTGGTTTGAAAGATCGAAGAGTGAAGTTGCATCAGTTAACTGACATCGTAATGAAATCAAAAAAACATGTTGGCTTTATATTACATGAGCATTTGACTATGAGAAAGCTCTGTTCAAAGTGTGTGCCGTGTTTACTCACTGTTTATCAAAAACAAGAACGTGTTGATGATTCTGAAACAACGACAAAACTACATGAATTGAATTGCTCCCACATCTATTATATTCGCCAGATTTGTCACTAGCGACTACTGGCTGTGTTCACAGACCTAAAAAAAAAAATGCTCGACGGAAACAAATTTCACACGAATAAACTGAGGCCTATTTTGAGACAAAATCATCCTACAGAAGTGATATTGAAAGTTAGAACGGCGCTGGAGTGATTGCATTGCTCTTGATGGAGATTACGTTGATGAATAAAACAAATTTTGAACAAAAGATTTTTTTCTCTTTTAGGCCCGGGGCTTTTTAGCCCATGTGTTAACTGTAAAAAATTTGTCTTAAAAAATCGTAAAAAACCATATTTTTCCTTGATTCTTGACGAGCTAATAAGATTCTTGTAAATCAAGCGAAATCAAGGTCGTCTGGTAAGCTTACATTCTTCATGCCATGTTTACAGGACAAATATATTTCGTGATTTTCTCTCTCATTCGTAATAACATCCCCAATTATGAGCCGAATTACATAATTCCCCATAGAAAATTCTGTTCCATTCAAATTTTTGAAGAATGGATGGTGAAGTTACATAAACAATTCACTGCTGCTGGAAGAAATGTGATATTCTTTGAAGATAATTGCCCGGCACACCCTAAAGACATACAAAATAAATTGAAATCTATTGAACTGGCATTTTTTCCACCAAATATAGCATCAAAATTACAACCTCTTGACCAGAGAATATGTAACTCGATGTTTTAAATCTCATTATCGAAACAGAGTTTTAAAATAAGCTATAGTTCGAATTAAGGGAAATTGTAAACACGATACTAATGTGCTAAAATGCACTCACCATTTATCAAGAGCTTGGGATATTGATGTCACTAGCCAAACAATTTCAAACTGCTTTATAAGGTTTGGATTTGGACAACATTCAGTGTGAGACGAAGAATATGATATACCTTTGTTTTAAAAGATAACTATGAAGCCTGGCTACATTTGAATGAAGTAGAATCTATAAGTTGTACTTTTCAAGACTTTTTGGACATCGAATTGGACATGAATTGATTACTTTTGAATTTCCAACTAATCAATATATTATTGATGAATATGTCGTCGAATCAGAACCACACTCTGGAGAAATAGTAGATAGCGATGGGAATGAAGTTGAGGAAACAGTTAGAAAACCGTCCAGACAAGTTATAAACGATTCATTTTAGACTTAAAATATATTCTTAAATACAAATGAAAATGCAAAAGATGACCACTACAAAGCACTACACAAATTAGAATCACTTTTTGCTTAAAGCAAATGTGAACATATTCAGTCAAAAATTACTATTTTAGTAAATAAATATAGGGTCCGCCATTTAACGTTTATTTTCAACTAGTGCTTATTTCGTGAATGGTAACACTTAGCTCATGTCTGATTTGACAGATAATTAGTTTTATCCTTCTGCTGAACGAATATGGTTGTGTATACGCTTGAACAACGGTGGGAATCTGGGCCTGCAATCGACTTACAGAAGATGCCGATTTTGCCAAAAAAAAATCATCTTTTCAGATGAAGCTCATTTTGATCTTGGCGGGTATGTAAACAAGCAAAATTGTTACATTTGGGGCACAGAAAACCCGCACGCATACATTGAAAAGCCGATACACCCAAGACGAGTCACTGTTTGGGGCGGATTTTAGTCCAGATGCATAATTGGACTATTTTTCTTCGAAAATAAGCAAGGAGTGGCCATTACAGTCAATGGCGATCGTTATCGGGCCATGTTGAACGAATTTTTGTTCACAAAAATTGAAGTGGAGGATATTAGCAACACTTGGTTTCAACAGGACGGCGCTAAGTGCCACACAGCCGAAGCTACACTCGATGTTTTGCGCCCTGTTTTTGAAGATCGCTTTACAGCCGCAGAGCTGATGTCATATGGCCACCTCGGAGCTGCGATTTGACTATAATACGTGGGGTGCCGTCAAAGATAAGTGTTACGCCAACAAGCCAGAGACAACTGACGCTTTAAAGGACAATATTCGTGAAGCCATTGGTGAAATACAGCTGCACACAATCGATAATGTGCTTAAAAATTGGACCGATCGTGTAGGCTATTGCATGGCCAACCGAGGCAGCCATTTGAATGAAATTATTTTCCATTATTAACCGGAAGGATTGTACTTTCATATAAAAACACAAATTTGAGAAAATATTCAGTAGTTTTTTTTTACAGCATTTAAAAAAAAAAAAATTATTTGGCGGACCCTATATATAGCACCTTTACAAAATTACCTTGAATTAATTTGGCGATAAATAAAAATGAATTGGTATTAAAAGTAGTTGTTGTTTGTTGTTTATTTAACTTGAAACATTTTTAAATTTAATTCCCAAAGTTGAAGTTCCTATAAGTTGAAGTTTTTTCTGGATAATGGTGGTTCAATTTATAGAAGTTCGACTGTAATTTAGTTTCAATTATCCTGTGGACTATTCAAAAATTAATGTGATCGCTAATTGTATCCTATTTTTTCCGTTTTTAAAACACTATTTACCGGCAAATGAGAAAACAATAAATAAATATTAATAGGAATATAAGAAGAAACGTCAACACGTATTGCCATGTGAACGGGATAATTCATGTGAGTAATTCAAACAGCGAACAAGGTAATTTGAAGTCTCGCTTGAACATGCTCTTAGCCTCAAATCTTCTTGGAGTGACTTAAACATTGGGATTTAGTTAAAACAGAACTTAGTACAATTGAACTTGTTAACATTTGAAGTTGATGGATGGTATTGGGGATTGACTCCCCTTATTTATCAATCCGAAAATTTTCTATTAACTTAGCAAACAAAAGAAAACACAGATTAGTTCCCAAGGCTAATTAAAGTTGGAAATGAATTATAATTAAAATTATTTCAAAATGATAAATGTTATAATGGAATGTGGTTTGACTTACAATCGTTAATTGGAAAATTTACTAACAAATTAGAATTATAAAATCAGTGTACATATGCATGTATGTGTGTGCGCGTGAATGCTGTTATAAGTTGAAAATTTATTGTAATTTGTGTTGCATTTCCTTCCTTCCGTTTTATTCTAATTTGTGTGTTTGACCAAAATTATTATTTAACCAAAATGGTCAAAATGTATGTTTTTTTTGCTCAACAAATGCTTAATTTTATTAAATGCTATTGAAAAACCATAATTATTGAAGTTTTAATTGAGGCAAAAACTATTTGGAATTTAGAAAACAATAAAAATTAATTAAAACAAACCTTTAATTGTTGCATGTATCTATTGTAGAATTTGCAGTTCTTTTGAATGCAATTTATACACGTACCATTCACTTCAATTTAAATGTGAAAAAAAGATAACAAAAGATGTTAATTGTAAGAGAATCAGAAACAGAAAATGTGTAATAAACACTTGTTAGTGGAAGAGTAGTGGGTAAAGCAGTGGGGGTTGAAATAGATGGGATGGGATCATAAAAAGTCATACTTTGGCCATTTATAAGTGGCTGGAGTTTATTGGGTTTTTGATTATATTTTCTTAAAACAACATATTCAACAGAGTCAGTCGGATTTGGTTTATTAACCCTTGATTCAATGCCTTTGAGAGCAATGAAAGAGAATCCATCTTTTGATGTTGTGGTGCAATTGGGGCTTTAAGGTTGTCACAAAACGGAATTGATGCTCTTCACCAGATGATACAAAATACCTGCCTTTAATATACCGAGCAACGGCGGCATTCAACTCCCTTTATCCACAAGGCTCAGGTTATGTTAGGTTATGCGAGTCCTTTATGATTCACGACATCACTCGGTGGTGCTATGAACCATTGTGATACCCTTTAGAGGACAGACCCATTAAAAAAGACGAAAGGTTGCACCTGTCAGTTCCCTCACTCGAGCCAATCGGTACCCTTGACAAAGTCTATCAACTTCGACACATCCCTAAGACAGTCCAGATCATGGAAGAGACATGTACCGAAGTGCATTAATCCGAGCTCCCAAAGAGCGAAACAGTCACAGAGAAGGTGTTGCAACGATTCTTTTTCCTCCTCATCTTGACAGCTCCTGCAGTAGCTATGACTCCCATGCGCTCTGACATGCGCCACAAGGCTGAAGTATTTGGGGGTCATTTTGGATACTAAACTCTCCAGGAGGGATAACATAATTAATAGGGTCAGGAAGGCGACCATAGCGCTCTGTACCTGTAAGAGGACAGTAGGCAGAATTTGGAGGCTTAAGCTGTACTTTGAGGTTCTCATGTTTAGTGGACGGTGTGGAAATATTAGTGTCATTGTAGACTGTTGCACATGGTGAACAGGTAGGCAACGAAAGCCTTATTTGCTATAATAAACTGGCTTCCCACCACGTGAAGAGCTCAGCTGGTGGTAAAAAGGTAAATGCAACTCCTAAAGTCAACTCCTAAAGTCAACTCCTGGTCCAATCTAAGCTGTGGAAATGCTACTAGAACCATAGACACATTCGAGAAGACTATATGGTCTCTCCCAATTTGACTTTGAGATCACCACTCTAAAATGTTGTATACAGTGGGCTGTGGTATATACATACATAGCGGGTTCTAACATTAGACCTTCTTATTGGCTGTCTGACCAATGAAGGCTGTAAAGTATTTGTTGAGTAGCAGAATTTTCCCTGAAAATCTTCTGAATCAAGTTATTGATGAAATGGCTAGGGCGGGTATAGGACTCGCAAATTTTGAACAGGAACCAGGTTAGGCTTAGGATCACCAGATGGCAAGATTTTATAGCTTGTTAAGAATCTAGAAGAATTATGGTTTGCCGGAGCAGAACTTCTAGCGTAAAGCTGATTAAATTGCTTTTTGTAAACCTTTGCGGAATATAAATTTACATTATTACGAGAGTTCTTCAAAGATCGTATAAAATGATAATCTATAAATGCGAGATGGTGGTCTATATGGTGGACATAACAAAACATCCCAGCTTAGCTCTCTAGGTTTCTGCCCGGTCATCAAAAATGTATTTGGTCTGGCGGTCTCATGATATGACGCAAAACCTTTTCTGCTCATCAATTTTGGCCCATTAAAGTTAATTGCTTGCTTATGTCTCTGTAATTGCTGACAGAGGATATCAAAATCATTCGTCTAACAGGTAGTGGAAGCTCATAATGAACAATTCTATTCCAATTTCACCATACACCATTGACACCTTTCTTCGTGTCAATCCTGGCTTTCCCAGTGTCTGCGAAGGCTCCCCTTGCTTCTTCCTTTATTTATTATTGCCGGACTTACCGTCAAGCCTAATGCAATTAGTATTACCACAGATATTATATTTTGGAGCCATTCACCGAAGTTTTTCGAACACCAATTTTTTTGACTGCCATTTTTTGTTTAAATGTAAAGCATTTCATTGGCAGCATGAGGATACATGTTATATCGCTGAGTTCTGCTGGACTGACTGGATAAATGTAGTCTCTCCAATCGCATAATTTCGGTTCTCACGACTGAATGCCTCATTGGAAAGTATGTAGCTGTGGTTTTGAAGTGCAGAAGAAGACTATATTCTACCTCATGTATCAGTGCCCAGTCCTTGCCATTAGGCGAAGGAGGTTCTTGGTCTCTCATTGACATCTTGGACTGAACTTTCAGAATTATTGATTACAGCAGCGGCGAGGTATATTTTGAAGTCAAAATCGTTTCCTACGTAGACCGTTTGATCCCGAGATTAGCCAATCTTGTGCTGATTCTATAGTTATAAGTCTCAATACATTTAATGCTTATTATGATCACGCGGAAATCTGATTTTGACAAACCTAGAAGATGGCTCAAAAAAGAGCCAAAAATAATTTTAAAATATTTTGTAAATAAAGTTTAAACAATTGAAATGAAATTTTGCAAAGAACTCCTTATTACTGATTTGACATTCTAACAAATTAGGCCGAAAGTGATATTTGCTTAGGACGTTTTTACTCGTGTATTCTATTGGTTAAATACAGGCCCTCAAGCTTCTGCAATATTTGCCAATGCATCGATTATCTCATCAACCAGTGCCTTGAATACATTTGAAATCAGTTGATATTTGAACTGTGTCTCCATTCAAAAGTCGGTGGTAAGGTGAGATATATTAGAATCTGCTTGTAGTTCGTGCTAATATATTAAAATTTGAATATTTTTCTTAGATTAGTGGGACGATATTATAATTCAAATTCAAATTTTGACTCTCAAGTAGTCAGTTTTGAGTAACTATAATACCCTTATATGTATAATCGTTTATTACTCTATAATTCCCAACTATTTGTTTTTAAACAAACATTATAAATGATTGCATACTTTACGTTGAATAAATAAGTTCTATAAAATGTTGCATACCTTTGGGGTAAACTAGAAAATATTTACATAAACAGTGGAAAATTTAACATTCAAAGAAAGAAAAACATCAAACATTCCTTTCAAATGGGTCATCCATCAATCATAAAACAAATATTTATATGAGTACGTACATACATATGAGTAATATTTACTCATATAATTACGAATTGCATGGAGTTCATGTATATTTTATTACATATATGTATGTCATGGGGTCATAGGGGACCGTTTTTATATTTGTAGTAAATGTGAATAAATTTTCAAAATTTTTTATTGGTATTTATGGCGAATTATATATTTGTTTTATAAATAAGGTCAGTAGATGTTAAAATGGAAAGAAATGGGAAGAAAATAAAATAATTGTTTAAATGTTAGTTGCGACTTTCTTTTATGACACAGAGCCATAGACATTCGCAGTTCATTAAGGTCTTTAAGGTCATATCTCCTCTGGCTGCGAGTCAAAACTTGATCATGCAGAAGATGGAGGCTTCTTGTAAATGCTCGACGTAATGCCAGGTAGAACAGCACGCCGAGAGATGAAGGGTCAAGTGGTTCTTGGCCGCTCGTAGGCGAACTCTGTAAATGATGCTCCATTTCAGTTCAATAAATTCGCGCTCCCGCAGCATGCTAGACAATCCAGCAGGTGACTTGCCAACCCCTAAAATTATATGGATTTGGGCAACAATAATATAAGAGGGATGACTCTCATGCATCAACTGAAATAAAGCCAACAGTGTTCTCAGATAACTTAGAGGTGGTAGTAGATAAGAGTATCAATACCCCTAAATACCCCTGAAAACCGAGGGCCAGCGTACCAAATCTAGGTGACATAGGTGTCCGTTGTATGCCTCGAGGTGATGACGAGTTACGTATAGGCAGGAGGCCGGTCAACATGGCGTGTAATGCAGAGGGCGATGGAAAAAGACCACGTCTACGCTTGATCGGCTCCGTGTCAATATTGGTAATATCTTCCATAGGTTTGGTGTTATCCGGCACGTAAAGCCTGAGAAAGCCGGGAGATCAGAAATGTCTGGTGTGAATTCAGAGAGGGTTGCTAAAGTGGTTGAACCGAAAGCCCATAAGCCCTACTGCTCCAAGGTAGCAGCTATTCGCCCAAGAAAGAGTCTACCGAGGGCTCAAGTATAAGACCATTAATATATTCCCTGAAAGTCTCAAGGTTACTTGGCTCGAATCGTACAATATTTAGACTGCTCATATACGTTGCAAAGGCTTTCACTGAGGAAGAAGGTCCAGTTGTTTTAGGTACATACATAGACACTGTGGGATATATGGTAAGGAGACAGCTGATGCACTGGTTTGAAAATGTTTCGTGACACCTTATATTGGTCCAGAACTTTGCTGTGCAGCACCATTTACTACCATCTTCACTCTAATCAAGGATTAGGAAATTGTCATATGCTTGGAACACTGGAATACTCAAAGGGGACTTCGTCACACTAGAGCGTAGATCAGACTGCGATTTGAGCTTCGTTCTGAGGTTCTTAAGTAAATCAGACTGGATCTAAAACTCATAACGGAGTTTCTAACGGGCCACTGTGGACTAAGAGGGCACCTGAAGAGGATGGCGGGTACAGATGTGGATGTTTATAGACTGTGCTGACAGGCATCAGAGACAGCGGAGCACATACCACCTTGATCACAAAGTTCCAAGAATTTATTCAGATAATGAAAATACAAGCTTATTCATCTAAATCTATATTGTCCCCCCTGCGCTTAATACAATCCTTGAAACATTTTTTATATTCGGTTTCCTGTATGTCATTCCATTATTTCCTCTCAGCTGCTGGTTTTTTAACCCGATTGAACACAAAGAAGTCACAGTGGATGGTATTTGTTGTATTTTTCTTCAAAAAATTTCGGATACTGATGAAACTGTCCGTCTGTACATTATCGTGGCGCAAAATCCACGAGTTTTCTACTCACAATTCTGGTCTCTTTCGGCGAATTGCTTCACGCAAATGTCTCATGATGCCCAAATAATACTCCTTTTTTACTGTCTGGTCTTCTGGCAAAAATTCATGATGCGTTACAGAGTGGTAATCCATGAAAACCGTTAGCACTGCCTTCTTTTTTGACTGAAAACGACGTGGTTTTTTTGGTCTCGGCTCATTTGGTGAACGTCATTCACTAGCCTGATGTCTCGATTGCGTATCGAACTCATAAAACAACGTTTCGTCTCCAGTAATGATCCTTTTGATGAATGTAGGTTCGAATTCAGCCTCGCAAGTCATGTCTTTTGCGACCTTAACACGGTATCCTGTTTGCATAAAGTTGGGGTCTTTTGGCACCAACTTTGGTGCTACACGACAGAAACCCAAACCATAACCATAGCCAATGCTCAAGTTCTACTTTATCTCTCTGATGATTATTGGCCAACTTTTTTCGCCGGTTTTCAATGTCGATGGTCTGCTACTGCGTTCATCATCTTCGATTGACTCACGACCACTTTTGAACCGAAAACGATCATTTTCTTTAGAGAATCGTTGCCGAAACACCTTTCCAACATATCCAAAGTTCACGCACCATCAAGTCCGTTTTCTACGCAAAATTTAACGTAACTTCGTTGTTGCAAATTGAAATCCATTTCTAAAATTTTAAAAAATCGCCAACACACATACGTAGCTACGGAGCGTTTGCAAATGTCAAGCTATGACGCTAAGATTTAGCGGAAATATACACAACATATCTACAATCTAACAAACCAAATAAAAAACAAAAAAAAATCAAATTGGAACGGTGGGACCGCCACACGGGTGTTATTCCGGTAACTTTTCTGTCAAGGTTGTATTGTGTGAATGTGGCGTCCTTGATAGTCTTAGATGAAAATGTTTAAGTAGGCAGAGGGTCTTACTGGTGTGGGGTTATTGATATAATATCTGCTGGTGTTCACTAGAAAGGCAGAAGATCTGCTGAACAAGCTAAAGATCGTAAGGGCCACAGTGTTCTGAAATAGTGACTGGTCGATAAAGATAATCAGGAGATAGACGATTATATATACAACTTTGAATGACTTTGTCTTATAAATACTGCTGAGTTTAAGCCTGAGCTCGACTCTGAAGTGAACATATGAGTGTAATAGACATCAAGGGGACTATAGATGCCATTGGGTTAAAACGCCCCTGATTTTATTTTTTTTTTTTTTTTGCTTTAAGCACCAAACACATTCGAACAATTCTTTAAAAAAACAACATTATTACTTACCCCATCCGGATTTAATTTTGGTGTGGCATGTGGTGAACAAAATTCCCGTAAAACATCCTGTAATTTACGTGTTGAATCTGTTTGAATCATAAGAAAAAAAAAAAGAAAGAAAGAAATTTAAAAGGGAGAAGAGAAAAAAGTTAAAAGAAATTAAAACCAAAAAAATATTTCTTAACATTTGTGTACGTGAAATCGAGAAAACTCTCACACTCAGCGAGCGTGTAAATTAGTGTGGAAATTTTAAATCAAAGCGCACCAGGAAAATAACATTTAATCAACAATTAAACTAATTAAAAACACAAACAACTACAACAACAGCGGCAGCAAAAAAGAACTGAAAGAAAGAAAGAGAACTTTTAAACCAATTTTCTTATTTTTTGCTTCCTTTCGCCAATTTAAACTCTTATACGGCGATATCCTTATAAAATAAAAGTATCACTTCAACGAATGGCGCCACTAAGTGTGGTGTGGCGTGATGCGGCAAATGTATGTGTGAAGTGAAGTTGAATTAAGAAGCAAATAAAACTGCACATTTAATCCTTGTTGCTGCCATCATCATACCAAGTTTATATTAAAAAACCAAAAGGATTATAATTAAAACCGAACACCGAACAGGGTAAGTAAGAAGGCAAAATATGACTTGACTTGTTTGTTTCTGTTTCCACTTAAAATATACGATTTTATGGCTTGTAATCGTTTAATGCTACTCTTCTTCTTCCATAAATTCAAAAAATTATTATTTTTTATAGAAATTTTTATCAATTGGATACGATTTTTGTTTGAAGACAAATTATAATAAAGAAGAAAAGACACTGCTTGACCTAAATAGAAATGCATTTAAAAAGGAACAATGGATGGCTTATTTTCAGTTTATTTTGTACAAATGAAAAGAAAACTGTCAAAGGGTGCGCAAAAATCGTATAAAACAGAAAAGCAACGCTTTATCCCCGTTAATGAACAGGTCACGAAGTACGCTTAATATTTTTTCTTTTTACCGCAGTAACTATCTGTCTAATATATCTGGTAAAGTCAATATCTTCAACAATTCCGTTAGGGATTCTCAGTAATCTCCGCCGCCATAGCGCTAGTGCCTTTGGTACCTGTATGCTGTTAAATAGATAAGATAATGAAATAGCGGATGCATTGGCTAAAATGTGTTCCATGACACCATATAATGGTACGAAACCTTGCTGTGCAGCACCACTCACTATCATTCTCAATCTACTCTAGGATTGAGAAATTGCCAGATGCTTGGAACAGTAGAATGCTCAAAACGGGCTTTGTCACTCTAGGGCGGCGATTAGTCTTTCTGAGGTTCTCAAGTATCCTCTGTAGAGGAGGCGGCCACAGATGTGGATGTTTGTAGACCGTGCTTACAGACATCAGAGATAGTGGAACCTTAATAAAAAGTTTGCCGGAATAACACCCGTGTGGCGGTTCCATCGTTCCGATTTAAGTTTTTTTTTGTGTTTGTTGTTCTGTTGTTGATATTCCTACTAAATCCTACCGGCCCTAGTATTTTCCCACATTGCTGAAAGGTTGCTAATGGAATGCCAAGCTTTAAAGTGAATTAGGTTACCAACCTTGTGAAATATCTAGAAACCAACGATTTGCTAAGCAATGGTCAGTACGGTTTTTACGGGGGCGTTCTGCTAAATCCTAGGGGTAACTTTCGATAGTCTCATCCGGTTCTCAGCGCTCGCCACTGCAATTAGCCATAAGATGCGTAGTGGAAACAAGGTCCTCAAGTCACTTGTTGGCTACATATAAGGTTGGCTACATTTTGTTGGCTACATGGGCTACATGGTCGGTCAGTGGTAAACCATGCCCAACATAGTGGGGAAATGTACAGAGTTGTCAAAATACAGCACTAAGGGCAATCACCGGTTGCGTCCACAAAACTTCAGAACAACATCTAAGCATCCTTATCATCGAATCACAAATATTAAAGCCCCACAGGAATGTGAGAGCAGATCTTTGACAATAGATGAGATCCAACATTATCACCGGGATCCGTTTGATCTGGACGCATATAAGACTTCTCTGAAGGACATTCATCGTGATACGGGTGAGAGGGTGTTAAGAAGCTCACATGAGAATGTCGTCCTAGGAGGCCGCCCACCCCCCGTCGCAAAAAACGAGAAATATCTTCCCAGCGCAACTGAGATCAGGTCACCGCACAAGGCATTACTCATATCGACGAAAGCAGCTCAACTCCTGGGTAGAATAGGAGTAGAAGAAAGAGATGAAGAAGAAGAGGAGGAAATGTATGATAATAAACATACATTCTTGTCAGGCTGCTACAACAACAACAACTTAAGTTTTCTATGGAACAACTGTATATTTGTTTTCTAAAAAGTTTGCTTGAATTCTGCCAATTAGAAGCAACAGAGGCAATTTCATGTTTTCAGTGTAATTCATAGGGCATTACATGATCATTTGACATTTTTGTGTTTAATTCATTATAAATTGTTTAGAAAGTTTTCAATTTAATTAATTGGTATACATAAGTATATATGTGTACTTGTTTACCACTTACATGATGCCAACTCCTGCAGTTGTAAAAATTCTCTGGGTGATAATTTATCCCAGTTGTGTACTATAGTTGCGGACATTTTGGCTGCAATAAAAACAAAATGTGAAATAAAATTTAAATAAATTTTGCAAAACTATTAATAATAGATAATAAATAAATATTTTAGTTTTAATAAATTGTCAATAACAAATGAAGAGCCATTTATACTACAGAGTAATAAACAAAAACAAAAAACAAAAAACAAAAAACAAACAGAAAAAAAAACTCGTAATGGAGATGTGAAATATGTCTCCGTCTCATGTTTAAATGTTTAATTTGAAGCCAGTAAAAGCACTGAACAAAATAAAAAAACCGTAACGTAGAACATCATTAATCACAAATAATTGAAGGCCTTAGGAATACAAATAATGACAAAAACAACTAAAAAAAGAGAAGAAGACAACCAAAAAGCCAATTATAAGCACACACATTACACGCAGCAACACTAATGCCTCCACCTAACTAAAGTATGCCACCACAACGAAATAAGCAAAAATGTCAAATAAATAAAATTAAAAAAAAAAAAAAAATACGACAATAACAGAGAAAGAAGAAGAAGAAAATGTCAAATTGAGGGACAACACAGCGCAACGCAACGTAACGTAATGTAACGTAACATATGAGCAAATTAAAGGAAACAGAACTAAAGATAGCAGCACAAACGACTATGAATATGATGACATAATGACGTGGTGACTTGCGTACAAGTGTAAGAAAAATTTCTGACACACACACACACTTATGCTTAGCCTAACAGATATGTATGGACATATTCATTGCTATGTTCCAGAATGTCTCGCAAAGGGTGTCTTCCCCATATGGATGAAAGAAGCAAAGGCTGCTGGCCTGTGTTAAGTCAATCGAAGCCCTTTTAGATCTGCAATACGAATTTCGAAAGGGATGCTTCACTGTAGATGGAGATCTTGGCGAAGAATAGGAAGGGCGCATTCAGCAGCTGCTTTGCAAAGTAGGGTTGGATGAATGCATGTCAAGCGATTGAATCTTGAGCGTGCTTTGCTTAGTTCATAAGAGAGGTGATCCCAACAACTGCGCAAAGTACCGAAGGATAAGTCTAATTAATATCGCATACAAGGTCTTATCAAAGGTATGGTGCGAGAGACTGAAGCCAAACAAGCTGATCGAATCCTATTAGTGCGGCTACAGGCCTGGTAAGTCCACCATCGACCAGATTTTTACAATACGCCAAATCTTGCAGTAGACCCATGAGAAGAATATCAACACACATCAACTATTCGTTGAATTTAAAGCCGCCTTCCTCTACACCAGATAAAATATGCAGTATGACGTTGAGCGCCACTAAAAGCTCTGTCAGAATTCGAAATGATCTCTCCGAGTCGTTTGGAACTAAGCGAGACAAAACTATACCCTGTCAGGTGATTTCGACAACCTTTACTGCAGAGAACTATTCGTGCTGCCGGTTTGAATCGCCTGGGGACCATTTTTTACAAAAATGGTCGACGACATCGACATTGTCGGCCTTAATGCGTACTCTAGTCTAGAGAGAGAATAAAGACAAGAGCGAGCATCTGTTGTCAACAAGTAAAAAATTTCTCGCGTCTTAGACAGAGCGTCACTATTGGCGAGCACAGCTTTGGAGTGTTTAATGACTTTGTCTGTCGTACCCTGGAAATAAGAGATTTACGTTTGACAACAGATGGAGCAGTCTAGGAGCAGAACCAAACTCACGCTTATCATCCCTGTCCTGCTATAAGGCGCAAAAGCATGGACACTGTAAAACAACGACGAAATGTTCGCAAGGAAAATGCTTCGTAAAAAGTTCGGTTTTCCACGAGTAGGAGGTGAGTACTGCATACTTTGGAACAGCCAGCTGTACGAGCTCTACAAGAACGTGGATATGGTCAAGCGCATTAAGATACCAGCGCAGCCGCTTGGCCACGTCTCTCTTTGGGAGTCTCAAATTGGCGCTAGTTAGCACAGGATAGATTCAGCTTGCGTGCTTTTTAGGTCTCAGCCAAAACCGATAGACGGTTGTAGTGCCACATACATACATAAGTAAGTAAGTAAGTAATTAGGAAATGAAATAAAGCTCATTCCAGAAGAAGGGAACTTAAAACTCCAAAGCGCCAAAGAATATATCAAATCGTGTTGATGAAATAAAGACGTTAAGAACGTGAGAGAGTCAAAATACCAATTCTACCAGAAAAAAATTTACTTGAGCAATCGATGGCAAGACTTATTCCCCAACCCAATATATTTTTCTCTTAAAGATTTCCAAATCATAAGATGTTTCTCTATTTTTCCCAATTTTTTTCACTCGATGTTTATTGAATCTTCTCGTTTTCCTAATTTTATTTATATTTCTGACTCAAAACCCAATGAATTCTTTTGTTTAGTGACACTTAATATAATAAATAAATAAATAACAGAATTTAAATTCATATCCAAATTTATATACATATGTATGTATGTATGTATGTAGAACGTCACAAGACGAAAACAAAAAAGAATTAGAAATAGAAATACTAATTAACAGTGTGGGTGGATGACTGGAGGTGTGTTTTTGTTTTTGAGCAACAATAGCATTCACCTTGTCATTGCCACTGTCACAGAACAATAGCAGCAGCAGCAGCATCAGTAGTGATAGCATCTCTATCAACTCGATGTTGCCAACGACAGGCCTATGTACTCGTATGTATGTGATGACGTGAATGGGCATTTTTTTGAATATTTTCACTGTCATTGGCAACTTAATAGTACTCGTTATAGCGTCAGAATTTTTGATTTTCCTTTTCTTTTTTTTTACAAAGTGAGGTTATTTGATGACAAAAATTTTGTGGTCACGTAGCTTATTAAAGTGAAATGATAGACAATCGAATTTATGATTTACTTATTGGCTGAACTACAGTAACGAGATTTGTCAGAAAAATTCGGTGATATTTTTTGGTCCCTAAAACGCCTAAAGAACTTTAAACGACAAAATCACTAATTACGGCAAATTTCCGTTACTTTAATGAGTCTCTTTACTTTCGTAAATATGAGTCACGCCTTCAACGTGCTCACTTTTATTTGTAGACCTTATAGCACAAGTGGCCACTGCTACGTTGAACACGTGAGTGCTCTTAGAGCTTCTATTACATGGTGCGTCAAAAATATACCTTGTGAGTGATACTATTTTTCTGATAGGCGATATCGAGTAGAATAAAGGCTGCCAGATTCTGGGGAGGAAAAAAGAATACATTTTTACATGTGCTTTTCATGAATGGCTTCACTCAAAAATTTAATAATTCTGTCAATTCTCAACCGATTTCTAAATCGTAAAACATATTTTATTCATAACTAAACATAGTTTCTTAATTAACTCATAAACAGGACGGTTCCCATATGAAAACGAAAACGCATCTTAACTTCAATAATGTGGCAAAAGGAATGAATAATATGTTTGCTTGAGTAAAACAATAAGATTCGTCAAGGATACTTAAACGACGTATAGTATATATCATTGGAAAGGCCTGTTTCTCTTCTTTCCAAATACGAAAAGAAACTTAAAATCGGTTATAATTCAGCTAAGTTACTATCTTATAAGCGCATGAAAGTTCAAAAACCGATTGTTTGGCCGTAAGTCGAGATTTTGGAGGCGTTTCGAAAATTGCAAAAACTCTCGATAGAGCCTGTCAGGAAAGTAAAATCATTTCCCAGGTATTTCAATTTCATTCTTTTTTGTCGCACTGTGTTATCAAAGACATTCCAATTGCAGCTTAAAAACGATTAACTCCTTTTATGTGCGCATCTGTTTTTGTATACCTCTAAAGCACAAGTGCTTACCTTAAGTGTCCCTATGCACTTGAAGCTTTTACATACAGATATTCCAGTTGTAATTATTGGGGTCTTTTGAACCTTTTCACTTGTTATACATGCTCTACTGTCTTGTAGACCTAATAGCATAGCACTCTTTTCACACGAAATTAGTTGCTTGACTATGCGAATGACCTTGTGACTTCTACTATAAATGCTTATAATTTAAGCTAAGAAGACGATTAATCTAGTGTAGCTCGCCTCCATACGATTGTGTGTAGTGATGGTGGTGGTGATCCTTACTTAACATTGTAATTTTTTCCCAGTAGGTGTCGTTATCTCCTGATCATTCGTCTGATGCTTGTCATCATCGCCAGAGATAAGCTGGAAGGTTAGGTGGCTTTACTTTTTTTAGATGGATTTCTTCTCTTATTAAACACTCGAAATCGCAATAAAGTTTTTTTCGCTTGTGTTTTAGGCGTGCACTCTAACTACTGCTCAACGTCACACCAAATTAGAATCATCATTAACGTCGTCCAACACTTGCTCAGCAAATTTTTATTTTCTGGCATCATTTAGCTAACAAGGCAATGTCATTAACACTTCCACTTCCTTTGAAAAATAAAACAGAACTTTTTTAATTCCTTCCACGGTATAACCAAATAACAATGAGAAAAATATTAAAATATTTTCTAATGATGTTTGTCAATACTGTTACAAAAAGGCACAATGATGGTCATGTGTCCTGAATATGAATCCATTAAAAAAACAAAATCGATGCTCTTTTAAAAGCTAATTTTGATTTTTATTAACTTTATGGTAATTTCCTATATCCCTGACCTCATTATGCATAAGAAAAATCTTCTCGTTAAACAATTTTTTAAAACTGCTTTTAATTTTCTCTTGAGAGTTAGTCAGTCAGTCACTCATTCGGTCTATTTTTAAATTCCCTTATGATTTGACAGTTAATTTTCTGCTTGTCATTAATATTTCAAAAAGCCATCGAGATGAGTAAAATAAACGTCACTCACTACGTATTTTTGCCTACTAAAGAGGGGAGTTAGAAAAGAACAACAAAAAAGGTAAAATAAAGGTGTTGGTCGTTCTATTTATTAGATTTTATTAAAATGAGGTTAAAAACACAAACACTACTGCTTTAAAAATAACATTCCCTCTATTCCTCTCTCTTTTTTGTATAGAAAACACTAATGATGGCATATGAAAAGGTGACTAGAAAACTGGGAATAAAAAAAACATATAAAGGGGAAGGACATCATTATTCATCAAAATTATAATCCAATTTATTAAACAACAATGACAGGCTGGCAGACTGACAGTGAGTATAGCAGGCAGGAGAAAAAGAATAAAAAAAACAAGAAACAAGAAATACTGTTTTTATATAGAAAATTAAAAATAACAGCATACATTGATGAAAATCGATTTATTTATAAAATATACTTAAAAAGTGGTGCTACATAGAAAACAAAAATTAAATATAAAAAAGAAACTTTAAAACGATTACATTCTCGTATTAGCGATTTTTTGCTAAGTTTTCAAACAAACTTATCTTTATTTTTAATGAATTTTATTCAAGTATTTGTCATTACTATCTATGATTTTTGTTGTCGCTCGATAGCTTTGAGTAATTCATTCTGTATATTCAGAAGCCAAGTATCTATTGTGTTCGTTTAAATTGCGTTAAAATAAAATGAACACCATTTTGTTGTTAACCTAATACAACAACTTAATATTCGTTTATGCAACACTTTTATTTACGCCTAAAAACGACTTTACTTTATGAAAACTAAACGATAACTATTCTCTTATGCATAAGGCGCCACAACATTCAACATTCTTGCTACAACATTCAAATTATTGCCGTCAATTCAAATGTAATACACAAAAATGGTCGAATTGTCAGTGCTGCCAAATACACAAATAAGTACGGCATTGACAGGGCGACACCAAATATACCAAAATACCAAAATACAGTTTAAAAGGCGATGTGGTATATTTTCTTTTTAGGCAGTATTATTTTCGTAACAATATACATGAATTTATTATGAACATACATAAAAAATTTAAAAATTTACGTTAAACTGTGACATCATCATAAATATGTAAATGTAATGTAAATTGTAATCATTGCACAGTTTAATTTAATTTCAATATCACCCGCAATGAGACTACAAGCAAAAGAACTACCAAAAACTGCATTCATAGGCTCTAATGTTGGTCGTTTTATCAGGCCCAAGCTAGTGTCATACGAAGGAAATCTATCAACCTAATTCCACTGTAAGCCACGTAAGCGGAATAATAAAAACTGCCTCAATATGGCACTGCTAATAAGCACTCCAAACAACCGAGGCATACTCCAATATTGGCCTGATAAGTAAAATGTATAACAGCCCCGTAATATAAGGATCAGAGAACACTCTTAACCATCTCTTTACAAAACGAAGAACAGCCCGAGCCATACTAGTTGTCATGCTAGGTCAAGAAAGGTAGTAACGGTCTCTAATGGGTAAGAATTAATCGAATACTCGAAAGGAATTTCACTTCTGTGAGAAAAAACCATATTTTTACACATACTCAGGTTCAGATACATCAAATTAATTCACTGAAATAGAAATGGGTTAGGCACACTCTGAAGCAAAAAAAAACTACAACTTAGTGAAACTGATCATTGACTGAAACTAGCAGGTAGGCAGAGGAATCGAAAGGCCTAGAAAAGACAGATTGAAAGAGAAGCTGCTTTCCATAAATTGACTTGGAGCCAGATTTGATCGTTGGCTATAGAAAGGCGTACATAGATGAAAAGAATTGGTTAAAACGCTATTATTCCCTCAGAATATTCTTCTATTTTACTTAAAATTGCTTTTAAGTCTTGAAAAATGGACCCTTAAATTTGAGATACGTTTCAAATACATTATTTTTATTAACTTTTACACGAATATTATCTGGAATAACGTAATTTTCACACCATGAAGCATTTTCAGTCGATAGTTTATTGGCATTAATCATTTCGTTGAATTAAGTGACTTTCTATTTCTTACAAAAAGTGCAAATAGAAAAGCGAGCTAAAGAGAAAATAAACGACTTTTCGATAGTTGAAACGCCCAAAATATAGCGCGAAAGGCGATGAATTGGCAACACTGCATATGGCTACCGCGGCTGGCATTACAGTACCACATTCGAAAACACCAATTTTCGAGAACTTTTTTCGAGTGTATGGGGTCGTATCTCGGCAATGGCACTACGAATGTTGGTAATCAAATGCGCAATTGTCTCTGGTTTGTCGGCATAACACTTGTCTTTAACGGCGCACCTAACCTAACCTAAGTCAAATCGCAGCTTCTTGGCGGCCAACTGACATCACTAATTCGGCCAATTAAACGGCCATCAAACGTTTGAGGCAACAAATCGTTTGTGGCATGAGATGTGTGACAAGTTCCACCATCTTGTTGAAACCAAACAACGTTCACATTAATAACATGAAGAGCGAACACAGAAAAATCGGTTATCATGGTGCGCTAAAAGTCTCCATTGACCGTAATGGTTGCACAGTCCTCATTTTCAAGGAAATATGGCTCAACTCTGCCTCCGCTTCACAAGCCGCACCAAACAATCACTCTTAATAGGTGCATTGTCTTCTATGCATAATGAAATGTCATACCAAGCGAAACAAAAAGCAACTATCAGCTATTAAATTATCGGATGTCAAATAAAGCAGTGCTGCCAACGCAAGGTATGAATAGAATATGTCATACATTAACTACCTGCCTGATGATATTTTTTTTAGCGAATTAAGTTTTTGGTTCCATACTTGTACCTCCATAATGCAACTCAGTCTTATTGGCAGAGTTTGTTTTGTTTTTTATTTAATTTCAAAGCACTTGTAAGCGTGCGTCTAACAATAACTGGTCAAATTATCACGAATTTGGGCTTACCGGCGATTTATAGCAAAAATATTTTTTGTTAAAAAAAAACAAACAAATGTACGAAAAGGACCACCTACGGTGTACGGTGAAAGGATCACCTAAACATACAAAAAAAAAAATAAATAAATAAATAAATAAAAAAATAAAAAAATTTAAATTAAAATTAATGCCGAATACGTGATAAATTGCTGTTGTTGTTATTTTAAAAAAAAGTAGAAAAATACTTCGAAAACATGACCAAGAACAAAAAATATAATAAAAAATAAAATAAAAAACAATTCATATAAAAATAGAAATTATTAAAGTTTTTCTAAATTCATGTTTTCTTTTCCTTTTAATGTTTTTTATGCTTTTTTATTGCTTTCAATTATTGAAACTTTTATATAAGACAGGATTTAAAAATGAACTTTTCTTCCTCTCACTCTCTCTCTCTCTCTCTCTGTCTGTCTTTATTTCTCTTACTTAAAATGTTTTTTCTCCTCCCTATGCTGTGACAGCTGCAATTAAAAGTAGAAAACTTTTCTATTCATAATTTTAGCCTCTCGGATTATTTTTTTTTTTGCAAAAATTTCTGCCATAATGGCTTCACATTTCCACTTTCTTTAGTTTTTTTATTTTGACGTTTTCCTTTTTATTCTTCTCCTCTTTCTTGGGCGGCAGTTTTGTAATCCGTAATGAATTATAAATTGAAATACTTGTCGTAGACTATGTGTGTGTGTGTGTATCAAACTGATTTCCATACTCGTACACTTCATTTCCCTTTTTATTATTCAAGCAAAAGTTTTTTAGATTGAATGGCAAAAAAAAAAGAATAAATGACGTGTCGCATATTTTAAAGCCATCAATTTGAAATGTCAAGACATAATACCCTACATACCACCATATATTGATGAAGAAAGGGTGGGTCATCTATTGGTTTAAATTAGTACCAGCGGTTATTTCGAATCTGGCAATACTTATGTCATTCTATTCTGTCAAAAAATTCAGTATATTATCTCCACTGAGGGAAATGAATCGATTAACGATTGAACAACGTTGGGATTTATTGGAAATTTAAAATCATTTTTCACATGAAGCTCATTTTCATCTTGGTGGATACATTCATAAGCAAAATTGCTGTATTTGGGGCTCAGAAAACCCATTATGAGTGACGGTTTGGTGCGGCTTGTGGAGGAGAGGCATCATTGGCCCATATTTCATAACCATTCGCAACCATTACGGTTAATGGAGACACCAATCGCACCACGATTACAGCTTTTTTTGTGCCCGATCTATATGGTATTGATGTGAACGCTGTTTGGTTTCTACAGGATGGTGCAACTTGCCACACATCTCATTTATTGCGTCGAAATGGTGACGTCAGTTGGCCGCCAAGAAGCTGCGATTTGACACCGTTGAAGTATTTTCTGTGGGACGCCGTTAAATGCAAGTGTTATGCCGAAAAGCCAGAGAGAATTGAGCACTTGAAGGCCAACATTCGTGATGCCATTGCAGAGATACGACCCCTTACACTCTAACAAGTACTGTGAGGCCAGCCGCGGCAGCCATATGAATGAATAATATTTCATTTCTGACCGAAACAGTTGTACAATATTTTAAACCGTTTTTGTTTTATTGCATTTTTAAATTTAAACTTTTAAATGTCCCACCATATAGATAGGGTACGGCATTGCAGGAACCTGGCATAAGACTGAGAAATTGATTGAGTTTCTGTTCTGATGGATGTTAAAACGTGCTTAAGACCTTTACCATAAGAAACATAAAAGATGCAATTTAAGCTGCAAGTCCAGAAGACGTGTAAACGCGTTAGCTTGTTTTACACATTCTATATCTCTTACGCATTTAAGGCTTTTCTAGATCATAAGTTGTATGCGATGCTTTTTACGCGAAAATGTGTCTGTGTTTTGCTTTGATTAGCTAAAGTGCAAATTGTTGAAGTTGTTGTCTGCGATTTCATGTTCTACGCTTTAAGGCATCTTTCGAACTTATGTACATTTTAACAAATGCCTAGAATGCTAAAAAGCGTATAACACTTCCAGTAGACTTTCGGCTTTCGAGCTACCACTGACTGCTCTTAGTATCTTGTTTTTACTTCAGGGTTAAAGGCTGTCTATCATCTGAAGGCATGAGAGGAACTAAGAATTGGTATGTAACACAAACGACCTTGATAAAGCTTTTACAGACGTTACTCAATACTTAGCAGCAGCAGCCCACTTTTGAATCCCAGCGACGACAAAGAAAATGTCTTTTATTCGTGATTCTTCTGACCACCCGTAAAGAGAAAAGGACAACATCAACTACATAAACATCATAGATAGGTAGGACGCTGCCATCTTTTGGAAAAAAGCAAAATAAAAAGGTAAAAGTCTAAGATGAGCAAAAACTTCCCACCACTAAACCAAATACACAAGGGGTATTGTTCCTAGGCGATTACAGACAGCAGCATCGTTATTTATCTGGAATCTGCTACTGTAGACTGATTACCTGCTTAGGTGGTAGACAAATTACATGCTAATGATTACAAAAAAGTGAAACAAGACAAAGTTGCTTTGTAGAAACCATATGCTTCCGGAGAAGCAATGGAAAAAATGAGACGATAGATCATTATAAGAGAACTGAATTACAAATGAATATTCGAAGCTGTGGAGGATGGCGTGGTGTAGTAGTTAGAGCGCACGCATACAACACAAGCAGCCCAGCGAAAAAATTCAATTGCGGTTTCAAGAAATTAAAATGCTTAGTAAGGATCACCATCACCACTTAGCAAGGCCTGAATAGATTTCTGCTTTTGATCTGGCGAATAGAAGTGAGAGGAGTTTGACGTCAATTCTTGATGGGATTATCATCGAGAGATAGAGGCACGTTGGAAGGATAGCGACAAGGGAAGGGTAACGTATGGGTTCGTGCCTGACGTTAGGTTCGTATTTGAACGTTTTGACCTTGGATTCGGCTTGACTCTAAGATTTTTACTGACAGGCTTTAGTGGGACTGCGCATTGTAGATGTGGATTGGAGGTTGATGACTAGCGGCATGAGCTGGTCGCGTGTCTGATTTATTAATGATTTGGGGCGATGGGTATTATAGTGAGAGGGGATGTGGTGAATTTAAGTGTTGCTTTGGGGTTGGATGGGACTCTAGGATTAGGGAGTGAGTATTTTGTTAGTACGCTCTGTTGGTTATTAGCCTGTGGTGTGTGTTACTGTCTGGTTGTGTGACTGTTCGTTAGTGTGTTCCACTATCTGGAGTAATTTAGAACTTAAACTGGTAGTAGCATTAATGCTACGAAACCTTACCGGAGGCTTAATTCTGGTAGCGCGTGGGGCAAATTCCCCAGGAATCTAGGTCCCTACCTGATTATTGTGAGGTCTATCTGTAGGAGCAACGTGGTGGTTGTGGCTTATACCTAAATCGCTCAGAGTGGAGTTACATTCTTAACCGGGTGCCGTGACCCATAGATCGGTAGGAGTTTAGATAGTCTTCGACACTTTGGTACTCACATGTGGTTTTTATCATGTGTGGGGATGTTAGTGGACGCATTGTATTCACACGTGCCTTGGGCACCGTAGGGTATGCCAGTATGGCGGTACTCACGTTAAACTTGTGACTTATCACTTAGCAAGAATCTTCACCGCTGCACAAGTATATGGAGGCGAGCTACAGTTGATTAATCATTTACTTACTGTGAAAAAATCAACTTGAAACAAAGCAATGGATGCTGTGTGGAAAGCTAATATGCTTTTTCAAGCTCTAAAGACTAACATCCATATTCATAAAAATATATTTCATTCATGAAAATTTTATAAAACAAAATTTGTATGAAAATTTGTATGAAAATTTGTTTTATAAACTTTTTATAAATTCAAATAAAGTTTTATGAATACGAGGGTAATTTTGTAATTAAAAGACTTTTGTCACAACTTTTTTTCAAAAATCAAGAATTGCAACAACAACAAGCGTTGACCTTGAAAAATATTTTATTATTTGTAAATACTTATCCCTCCTCCCCTCTAAATTCAATTAACATCTGTATTAAAACTGTTACCATAAGTCACTCCACCGGGAGTATTAATAGTTAATCCAGACATTGTATTCATACTGTAACCATATATTTCCAATCACTGTAAACTCTTAGTGAATTAAAGACAAAAATATACCAACATTACCACCATCACCACCAACACGTTCGTATTTTAAATTGTTTTCGAAATCCCGAGCTGCTGTTAAGCTGCATTGTGATGTCTTTTATGCAAATTCCGACGCTGCGTATATTTAATTCGAACAATTTAAGGTTGAAACAAGTCGCGGTTTTTTTTATTGGAGTCCCCACTTTTTTTTCTTTGCAAATATGAGGCAAAAAGTGAAACAAAAAATGGTAGAACACAGGCGAAAGCGAGCAGTGAATTGCATTTAGAATTTTTATTCGCACTTGTGTTGCTATTTTTTTTTTGTTTCGGGTTTTTTGAATTGTTTTTTATTGTCAGCATGACAACATTTTATCAGCTTAAAATGTCAAACAATAAATAGTTTCCTAGCGTTTTATTTTCTTCTATTCTTTTTTTAAATTTTCCATTGTTTTCATTCCTGTTTTTTTAATTTTTTTATTCGTTTATTATATTTTTGCCCCCTTCAATTTAGTGAAGTTCTATTGCCTTTATTATGTGCTTCAGGGATGGACAGTAACATCTCTGCATTAATACTTAACAAGATTTGCATTGAGCGGTTGCTTGGAATAAGAGAGTCGTCAATGCTTAATAGGATTCGCCACTGTTTGTTTCAATGGCTCACCGACAGAGAAGTAGAGAATAGTAGTAGTCCATTGTAACAATAGTCCGTCCGTCCGTCCATCCGTCCATATTGTGTACGTGGCTTAAAACATAAAAGTTTTCAACTCAAACGCTGTTATAGACTGCGTTTCGCTTTTTGTTTTTTATTTCATTACAGTGCCCTACCCAAATAAAAAGCAGCAAGTACGTCGGGATACCCAGTTAGTAACCTTTAAAAAAATGTTACTTTTAGACGAAACATATGTGAGGAATGTTCGCTATTTATGTTGATATACTCGTCTCGAAAGAGCTTGCGACATAAAAATTTGAAGTTCTGCCGAACTTGCAGTAAGCCTACTCTGCTATTCATGAGACAGAGACAGCAATGGTAAACCTCTTTGTGAAGTTATAAAAATGTTATTGGAAAATCGATCAACATTGAATATACACCGCAGTCATAAGACCGATTCAGACAATGGCGACCTTGCCTGGCAGAAAGCACTGGACAATAAGTTACAAAGCCTATGATGCTTCGCTCTATGAATTACAAACCACCAAATAAACAAAGAGCGACTATCAGCTGTTAAAACGGTTGTCAAATAAAGCAGTGTTGTCAACTTAAAGTTATGAACCTCTTAAGAAAACACGCGGTATATCCCAAAAGCCATATTCGAACATCGTTTAAAGAAATGTGGTTCTGGCCAGCGTAACAGTTGTACAGAATACAGAAAGCATCCTCTTTCATCCTATTCCAGATAGAGCCAACACTCCGTCTCATACAGGAAATGTTATCTAATGAGATGTTACCTAAGTAGTAGTGTCCCTATAGAAAACCCACTACATTACTACTTGGCCTTTTGGCCGTAGGTGCAGAGATCTATGAAGTAGGTCAACAGACCACCGCTTCTACACCTGTATCAGTCTTCGGTCCATCCGCAGGCCACATCAGGTTTCTAGGGTCAACACAAGACTACGAAAGCTATTAAACCCCATCAGAGAATATAATTTCGAACTAAAATGAATGACTGCGTAGGTGATGGTGTTCATGGACCCAACCGAACCTTGTCGATTTATCTAAGCAGATCGCTGAGTGTCTTCAGGCTGAGATCATGGCCATTGCTATATGTGCGGAGATCATCGTCCACAGTAGGCTCAAGGGTAAGACTATTAAGATATTCTTTAAAAGCCAAGCTGCCTTAAGAGCACTTGGCTCGAATTGTATAACATCTAGTCTGATCAAATATTTCTACGATACGCTGCCAAAACTTTCACTTGGAAATAATATCCAGCTGTTAGGGGTACCTGAACACTGTGGAAGAGATGGTAATGAAACAGCGGATACGTTGGCCCGAAAATGGTCCATGAGACCATATATCGGTCCAGAACCTTGCTATGCGGCACCACTTACTACCATGCTTAGTTTAGTCAAGTATTTGGAACATTGGAATGCTCAAAGGGGACTTAGCCACTCTAGGGTTGCTATCAGTCCGCGATTTGGGCGTCGCATTGAGGTGTGGCCTGCCATACTTACTCTTAGACTAAGAACGTATCTTAAGAGAATGGCGGTCACTGATGTAGATGTTTGTAGACTGTGCTCGCAGGCATTAGTGACAGCGGAAATGTTTAGCTAAACAAAGGGTCACACTGGGTGACATATCCATTATGGTTTCAGATCTGTTGCTGTTCCTAAGGAAGGCAGCAGATCTGCTGAAGAAACTATAGACCGGAATGGGCAAATTAAATCCCATAATTCGCAGTGTCCTGAAATAGTGCCTGGGCGGTATGATGATAATGATAATCTTGAACCCCCGGTTGAAAACCTCGAACATCTATGTGACCAAAGTCCTTCATTTTTAGCCCTGATCTACAGGTGGTGGTATACCTATTATGGCAGATGTTCAGGGAAATCTTGTGAAAACGGATACCTTATGCAGTATCAGATTAGGTCACAAACTGAGCCCTTTAGAAACACGCTATTTCAATAAGATTTCAAAGACGGAGGTAGATAAAGATGCGATTTTTTATGAAGTTGACTTTTTACGTTCTCTCAGGCTGTTACACCATTTTCCAATGACAGCGCCATATTTGATACTGAAAGAGCCGCGAGAGTTTTGGCAGAAAATGGGTCACGGTACACAACACCTCTTGACTAGAGGCCTCCGAGCAAACTAGCTTAACCTAATCTAACCTTCATTCGGCTATGGTTTTTAGAGACAAAATATGTTGTTTTTATTTTCCATCCATTCTTCTAAACTTCTTTTGCTTTTACTTTCTTTGTATTATTTTATGTTCTATTCCATTTAATTTTATTGGATTTCAGTACTTTTTTTTAATGCTTCTTTTCTGTTCTTCCACAAAAACGCTTTGCTGCAGTAATTGAATAAAATTTATGATCTGCCATTAAGAGCGACCGACAGTACAGTAGTGAACGAAACTATTAACAGGGTCGTAAAAAGATATGCACGCACACACACGCTTACATGATATAAAAATAATTGCCCAAAATAGTAAAAAATAAAAGTTGAAATTATTTTTTTATTAAATTTTTTTTCTTGGCGAAAAAAAAACGTGAATACTGATTAAAAAGTTATTTTAGCGAATTAAATTGCTTGTGTTGTAAAAAGTGCTGGAGGCGAAAAGCAAAACTTTATCAGAAATTAAGTCAAATTAAGAATTCTGCCAACGAAATGCAAATTTTAATGAAATTTTATTTTTTAAATCATAAAAACAATCTTCTGTACTATTCGAAAAGAAAAGACTGTTTAATTTTCTTAAATTCTCACACTCGTTTTAGTTAAAACATGTTTTTAATTAAGTCATTTATTAAAACTAAATTAACTTACTCGTACTTGTGCCATTTGTCAGTTTTTTGTTTTGTTTTTGTTTTTTGGTCAATTTATTTATGAAAATATTTTCTATATAACGAAGTGTGTTTGTATTAAATTAAATGATTCTTTAATATTCTCTATTCGAAATAACTATCCACCTCATCCACCATCCATCTATGTATCTACCAGTCCCAACTGACATCTGCGAATTAAAGAGACTGAAAAGCAAAATGGGAGTAACAAAAAAATCGACAAAATTAAAACGTAAAATGTGGTTGTTTCTGCATGTAAAATATCAATGTTGTTGACCAAGTTTAACAATAAAACGTAATAGGAAAAGATGTTAGGAAATTAAACTTTATACATCATCCACTCCCACCGTCGCCCCAAACTAAATTGGATACATTTCAATACACAAACATTATTGGCCTACAGACATACGTATATATATACATAAAAACATTCCTCTCTTATCCTCCTATAAGGGGACAAATTACGACACACACTAGGGAAGAGCCATAGTGGTGGTTTTTTAAGCCATAAAGAACAGGAAAAAAAATAGAAATTGCGATTAATCGATTAACATGGTAATGATGTGGTTATAGATTTCCAATCGGGACACTACCGCCTGAGATATCATCTCATTAGGTTACATCTCCTGGATGAGACGGACGTTTGTCCCTGTCCTAACCTGTCTTTCCTGGAGGCGAAGAAATTGCAATTTGAACATGGCTTTCGGAATGTAAAATAGATCAATGAACGATTGTGGTTCACTGCGCATCCTCTGTGGCAGGGATAGCACTAATGATTCTGTTGGGGGTTGATCATATGGATTAATCTTACATATTTATATCGAGTGGGCCATCTATCGGTAAAAATTTGAACCAACAGTTATTTCGAATCTGGAAATACTTATGTCATTCTATTCTGTCACATAGTTCAGTATATTATCTCCACTGAACGAAATGAATCGATTAACGCTTGATAAAATCATCTTTTGGTTAAAGCTCATTTTCATTTTTGCGGTTACGTTAACAAACAAAATTGCCGTATTTGTGGCTAAAAAAACCCAAACGTGATCTTACAGAAACCAATGCACGCATTACGAGTAACTGTTTGTTGCGGTTTGTGGAGCGGAGGAATCATTGGCCTATATTTCTTTGAAAATGTGGACGGCGCAGCCATTAGGGTCTATGGTGACACCTATTGCGCCATGATAACCGATTTTTTGTGCCCGCTTTTCATAGTATTGGTGTCAGCGATGTTCGGTTTCAAGAGGATGGTGCAGTTTACCACACATCTCAAACCATAATCGATTTATTGCGTCAGCAGCTACAATTTGACATCGTTGGACTATTTTCTGTGAGACTCCGTTAAAGACAAGTGTTATGCCGACAAACCAGAGACAATTTAGCATTTGAAGGCTAACACTAGTGATGCCATTGCCAAGATACTACCCCATAAACTCGAAAAAGTTGTCGAAAATTGATCCGATTGCATGGGGTACTGTTAGGCCAGCCGCGGCAGCCATATGAATAAAACAATATTTCATTTCTAACCGCAGCAATTGTACTTCGCTACAAAAAACCGCTTTTGCTTTATTGAATTTATAAATTTAAACTTTTAAATGGCCCACCCCACACTCGTAGTAGAACACAAAAGGTATTCTAGGTTGGGCATCCTACTTGCAGTAATTGGAATAATCTACTGTAGGATGTTATCGTCTGTTTCTGACTGAGGCCTAGATCACTTTAATGCATTTAATAGACATATCGAAATGAAAAGTATCTCCATCGTCTTTAGACTATTCTGAAGAGTGAAATTCATAGAGCAAAGCATGCTAGTCTTTATAACATGATCAAAATGGAGAGCTGCGCCTTATTGTCTACTGCTTCTGCGGTAAAACGCTTCTAGTTTTCATTAAAATGGTTCTCTTATCTCTCTCTCATCCATCAGCATTAAAGAGAGATATTTGCTATTGTCTGATTGGTGTATTGACTATATTTTCATCCGATATCTCACAGAGTTTGTGCATATCGCACCTTTTTTTGATAAGAAATTTATTTTCTCCATCACTGCTCTAGGAAACATATTGCATCCATTGCTTTATTTCAGTTCCAAGTTAAACAAGTTGATTTTTTGAAGCTAAGTAGAGGATTCATCTACTGTAGCTCGTAATCATATAAGTGTGTAGTGCTGAAGATCCTTGCTAAGTTATGGTGGTAATCCTTACTTAGCATTGTAATTTTTCCTAGTAGATGAGTTTTTCTCCAGTTCATTGTCTGATGTTTGTCATCATCGGTAGAGGTAAGCTGGAATGTCATGTAGATTTGTCTAAAGGGAGGTTGAAGTTTTTTTTAGTAAACACTCGAAACCGCAATGTCATCTGCTGGGGATGCGAACCTGGGCCTGGAATTGCATACGTGCGGTAGAACGCTATATTTCTACAGATGATGACTGGGAGCAACTTGATATTCTTTTCAGAGCGATTTTAGGAACTATAACTTTATATCCTACAATTTAGTTTATCGCATATCAGACAATATCAGCTTTCTGTAGTATGGTAACAATCAATGAAGTTGTCATACATAACTCCTGTTGTTTACGTCATTGTCCTGAGGACTCATCAATTCATTTTGATTTATGATAATTTCATATGAATTTCGGCTTGACAATGACAATGATTTATTGACGAAAATATCACAGTGACAATGTCGCTCAAAGTCACTAATGATATTGAAATAAAATGTTACTGTTACGTATTAATCTTTTTAAAAGGTGTGAGTTCTATTCAAATTGCGTAGAATAAAAAAAAAATAACACGAAATTAAAGCTTTATTTTATATGGACTTTTATTTACACAATTATAACTATACAGTATCCAACTTATTTAATATTCGCTTAATACACCAATTTACTCAATACTCAACTCTTAGTGGGACCTTTTACTATAACAGCTAAACTATAACTGACTGACTCAGCATAATGCGCCGCATTTTATATAAAATTGGTACTAATTTCGTATGTTCTTGTATGTACTACAATTATCTCCTCATGTCCGTTAATTCAAAATGCAAGATCATAATATGCAGAAATAGAATTTCTAACACCGTTCAATACGCAATTGGTAACACTGTTGATAACACAAATAATTGCGACATTGACAGGGTGATATAATGACAGTCTTGACACAAACCAATAGCCTAAAATCCCACAAAAAAGTTTTGCAGCTTCAAATATACTAATGTTGGTGTATCTTTTCTTTAAACATTTTTATTTTCGTAGCAATAAAATTACGTTCTTGGGCTAAAACATACGATTTCTTTAACTTTTTAACTCAATACTGTTTTATATTAAGTTTTAAATAAAAATTACAGGAATTTCGATTTTAACATAAAACTAGAACGAGCGGTGCTACATCAAAAAAAAAACATTGGAAGTAATACTGTTTTTCCCATAGCAGTTATCGAGTACAACAAGAATCTGTTTTTGATTTTAAAAACACGCTTAATATTTGAATTAAAAAACCGATTTTTTATATCTTGACGCACTTATAAGCTGATAGCGATTTTAAGTATCCGGGACTCGAAAAATTTTCGGATATGAAAAGACACGAAATACACCTTTCAAATGACATTGTTACCTAAAAAAAGAGACACTACATCAGCCTTTAAAATTGTATTGTGGGAATTTGGTAACACTGGGTTGTGTCAAGGTTGCTAATGTGTCACTCTGGCAATGCTGTACATATTTATGTATATGGCATCATTGCCAATACGACCATGTTTGTCTGTTAAATTTGAAATTAACGGAAATCATTGTTCTGCTGTAGGAAGAACAAGAACATTCGCAAGTAATATCAATTGTGTAAAAAATGCGGCGCCTTATGCATGAGTTGAGATGGTTATCGCTGGGCTGTCATAACGTATAATCGTTTTTAGGCGTAAATAAAAGTGTTGTATAAACGAATATTAAGTTACTGTATTAAGATAAACTGTATAAAGATAAAGTGAGAAAAAAAACTGTAAAGCAACAACAAAGTGGTGTTTATTTTACTTTGGCGCAATTTAAAGGAATTTAAACCTTTTTTAAAAATATTAAAACGTAACTTTATATATTTATATATCATTTAAGTAACTCTGAGGAATCTGTGTGTATTTGTCAAGCAAAAACATTTTTTCCATCCAGTTTTTTCCACATTTTTCCAGTTTAGATGCGTTTTTGGGCACCAATTATGATTTAATTAAGAAAGTGTGTTTCGTTATGAATAAAATGGGTTATACGTCTTAGAATTTGGTTGAAAACTAACGAAGCTATTAAGCTTTTTAGTAGAGAAACTTAAAAAGGGTCCGTCAAATAATTTTTTTTCTTAAATGCTATGAAAAAACTACAAAGTACAATTCTTCCGGTTAATAATGGAAAATAATTTCATTCAAATGGCTGCCTCGGCTGGCCATGCAGTAGCCTACACGATCGGTCTAATTTTTAAGCACATTATCGATTGTGTGCAGCTGTATTTCACCAATGGCTTCACGAATATTGTTCTTTAAAGCGTCAATTGCATCTGTCTCATTAGCGTAACACTCATCTTTGACGGCACCCCAGAAATAATAGTCAAACGGTGTCAAATCGCAGCTCCGAGGTGACCAAACGACATCAGCTCTGTGGCTGATAATGCGATCTTCAAAAACAGGGCGCAAAACATCGAGTGTAGCTTCGGCTGTGTGGCACGTAGCGCCGTCCTGTTGAAACCAAATGTTGCTAATATCCTCCTCTTCAATTTTTGTGAACAATAATTCGTTCAACATGGCCCGATAACGATCGCCATTGACTGTAACGGCCACTCCTTGCGCATTTTCAAAGAAAAATGGCCCAATTATGCCTCTGGACCATAATCCGCACCAAAGAGTGACTCATCTTGGGTGTATTGGCTTATCAATGTATGCGTGCGGGTTTTCTGTGCCCCAAATGCGACATTTTTGCTTGTTTACATGACCGCCAAGATCAAAATGAGCTTCATCTGAAAAGATGATTTTTTTGGCAAAATCGGCAACTTCTGTAAGTCGATCGCAGGTCCAGATTCCCAGCGTTGTTCAAGCGTATACACAACCATATTCGTTCAGCGGAAGGATAAAACTAATTATCTGTCAAATCAGACATGAGCTAAGTGTTACCATTCACGAAATAAGTACTAGTTGAAAAAAAACTTTAGATGGCGGACCCTTTAAAAAACACTCAATTGTTAACAAACTGGCTTTTTTTACCATTTTGAATCAGTATTTTTTTTTTAGTTATAATATGGTAAACCTCGTATGATTTTTTCGTGAACTGCAGTACTAAAATGTTTAATAACTTTGAAAATAAAATCCGATTTTAACAAGTAATGTTTCATTTTATTCGATATAAAATTATCTTTACAACACTGTGCAAAAAATAGGTTCTCATGGAAAAAATAAAAATAACTGGTGTGGAATTTAAAAAATAACGAAAAGAAAAATAATAACTTTGTTCTATTGTTACATCATAAACGGTGGCCTAATTTTTTAATAAAATTTGTTCTTAAAATAAATTCGTTAACATCCTTACTATCTTCCGCCACTATCATTCTATTCGCTAACATATTGTATTACATACCACCAAAACCATTTACAAAATTTGTGGTTCATTACACTCTCTGTGTACCATGACATCATAATCAGTAGATTACGGATGTGCGGCGCTCTTTAACTAAAACAATTCTATAACTCGCCACAAATCCAATACAATAAAAAAAGCATTTGTTGCGTATTATACACCAGAGTGTGTTGTCGTCATTAGTACGTTTTCGTTTGTTTTTCGTTCAACATTTAAGCATCATCATTAATATTATGAAAGCCAAAGCTAAATTCATTACCATTTTCCATATTCACTATTTCTATTTGTATTTTTGTGTGTGCTTTGGTCCTTAACTGTCCTGACGGCCCTAATGACATTGCTTAACAAAGTACATATTTTGCTTTTTTACTTTAATACATTAAAAAAACATACACACAGTAATGTTCGTATTCAGTATATACAAACTCAGATCACACAAACACACACACATATACATGTTTATGCATTTGTGCATATTTTATTAATATTCGTCCCTTATTACATACATATGTACTCTACTTATTATGAATTCGTCGTAAATGTATTCCCCAAAGTATTTTGAGTTTGTTTTACCATATACCACTAACGCACACATCCATATGTACGTACATATCGCACACTAAATCATGAACAGTCACAACTCGAAATTTACCTAAATCACTGCTTTTGCATAAATCAATTCACACACACCAAACATCTAACGACCACAAAAATTTCGTTTGCATATCTGTCTTCTTTAACTAGTAAAATACCGTTATGGTAGATGTAGCTCATTGTAATGCCTTAGCTGAAATCTGAGAAACTAACCTTATGGGTAGTACTGTGATCGATTTGTGGTGACACACCATCTATATAAAGGGTCCGCCATCTAACGTTTTTTTTTCAACTAGTACTTATTTCGTGAATGGTAACACTTAGCTCATGTCTGATTCGACAGATAATTAGTTTTATCCTTCCGCTGAAAGAATATGGTTGTGTATACGCTTGAACAACGCTGGGAAATATTGCGACACTACTTTGAAAATCATGGTAATGTTGCAGAATGTGTGCGAAAATTGCGTACGGATCTTGAAAGAAGAGAAACACCGTCAGCTCCGTGTGATCGTTATCTTGTGAAAAAAGTGTAAGAAACTGGCATCCTCATCGATAAACCAAAGTGTGAAAATCCAAAAACAGTGCGTACACCCGAGAATATTGCAGGTGTGGCAGAAAGTGTGCGTGAAGCGCCATCAACATCAATTCACCGTCGTTCTTAACAATTGAACATTTCGGAGACACCATTGAGATGAATTTTGCATAAAAACCTTGGTTTGACGCCACACAATGTTCAATTGGTTCAGGAGTTGAAGCCAACTGACCATCCAATGCGTTTTCGCTTCGCTAAGTGGGCCTGCGATCGACTTACAGAAGATGCCGATTTTGCCCAAAAAATATCATCTTTTCAGATGATGTTAACAAGCAAAATTGTCGCATTTGCGACACAGAAAACCCGCACGCATACAATGAAAAGCCGATACACTCAAGACGAGTCACTGTTTAGTGCGGATTTTGGTCCAGAGGCATAATTGGACCATTTTTCTTCGAAAATGAGCAATGAGTGGCCGTTACAGTCAATGGCGATCGTTATCGGGCCATGTTGAACGAATTTTTGTTCACAAAAATTGAAGAGGAGGATATTAGAAACATTTGGTTTCAACAGGACGGCGCCACGTGCCACACAGCCGAAGCTACACTCGCTGTTTTGCGCCCTGTTTTTAAATATCGCATTATCAGCCGCAGAGCTGATGTCGTTTGGCCACTACGGAGCTGCGATTTGATACCGTTGGACTATTGTTTGTGGGGTGCCGTCAAAGATAAGTGTTACGCCAACAAGCCAGAGACAATTGACGTTTTTAGGGACAATATTCGTGAAGCCATTTGTGAAATACAGCTGCACACAATCGATAATGTGCTTAAAAATTGGACCGATCGTGTAGACTACTGCATGGAAATCCGAGGCAGCCATTTGAATGAAATTATTTTACATTATTAACCGGAAGGATTGTATTTTCAAATAGAAAAAGAAATTGGGGAAAATATTTAGTATTTTTTTTACAGCATTTTCGACAAAAGAAAAAATTTTTTGGCCGACCATTTATATCAACGAAAAGGTCTGTTTCTCTTTTTTATAAATCATAAGTTCATGAAGGTAAGAAGAATCGTGTTCTTATCCGTATCTCAAGATTTTGGCGGTGCTTAAAATTTTTCATACACAGATTCTTGTCGGACTGATAGGCGATATCACAAAAAAAACATCACATCCCGGGTGTTTACTTGTCGCATCGTGTCATTTACTTGCATCAAACAAAGTCAAAAATAAATTCTAAAGAAGTAGGTCTGAAATTGCAAAAAATGTGTTCTGGTGGACAGCGTTGTGCAGAACAAAATTACCAGCGCTGGAATCTACACACTTTCGACTAAATTACCCATATAAAAATAGGCTTGCAAACCCTTGTTGGACAAAGATGCAGGCCTTGAAAATTACATTTTGATTTATTGATAAGAAAAAATTCGAGTTTCTTAAATTGGTCCTAAAGCCGTTGTATCGATCAAAGTAATGTCGCAATATTTCCCAGCGTTGTTCAAGCGTATACACAACCATATTCGTTCAGCGGAAGGATAAAACTAATTATCTGTCAAATCAGACATGAGCTAAGTGTTGCCATTCACGAAATAAGCACTAGTTGAAAAAAAAACGTTAGATGGCGGACCCGATACTACAGCGTCTACTATAACTACATATTCTGTTCACACTACTTGAAATACCCGTTTTTATATTTTGACAGCTTGTAGCACTACCCGTTACGTTGCACTACAGCTACAATTCTGTCCCTAACTTAATAATTTAGGATATATGTTTGACTTTTTTTCAATAAATTATGTCCCGGTGGTCACGCCTACTCCCAATATCTGTTTCCTTCATTAACTGATAAGGTGAAACACAAAGTGATAGCGAATAAATACATAATAATGTATCCTCTCTTTTTTTATTTTATACAAGACCTTTCCAACGACCTTTCCAAAGATACCAATATCCTATACCTAAACGTGGTGTAGTGGTTGGAGCGCAAGCATAACAACACAAACGACCCCTGTTCGAGCCCCAGCAGAGGACATGACGAAGAAAAAATTTAATTGTGGTTTCGCATGTTCAATAATAAAAAATGGCTTCAACTTCTTCCCTCCAGACAACTCCATCTAAAAAAAAATAAAGAAAAAAGCCCCCTGACCCTTCTCGCATACCACTGGAGATGATGACAAACATCAGACGAATGATCAGGAAAAACACTGGGAAAAAATTACAATGCCAAAGTAAAGATCACCACCAATTAGCAAGGATCTTCACCACTACACAAAAGAAAGAAATCATATGGAGGAAGCTACAGTGGATTAATCATCTACTTGAAATATCAAATTGGTTAAAGAAACTGAAACAAAGCAATAGATGCTTTGTGGAAAGCCAATATGCTCCCTCCCTAGAAGAGTGACGGAGAAAAAAAAAGAAAAAAAACATAAACTCAGCGGTTTAATTGATACCAAAAATGGTGCAATCCTGCCACACAGCACAATATTTTCAAAACCATTTTTTGCGTCTGCTGAACATTTGAAAATTTTGTGTTGTAACTGCTCATGATTTAGTGTGCGATATACATTTATGTAACACATAATTGCTTTATTGAGTGAGAGTTTTTCAGGGTGCGACTTTGAATGTTGGCATTGGCGGCGTTGGCGGCATTGTCATTGGCGTTGGCGTTGTTTAATCCTTTCGCTGTATTTCATCGTTATCGTTGCCGCTGTGGCTGTTATTGCTGTTTCCTTCCGCCTTGTATTTTTGTTTTATTTTGTAAGCATACAAATACATGCACACACATATACACACGTATACATACAACTAAACATTAATTAATTAGCTTAAGTAATTGTTTGTTTCAACACTATTGTTATGGCTGGTTGTTGTTACTGTCGTTGTTTTTATTCTTTATTTCAGTTTTATGCTTAGGATTAGTGTTTAGTTCTTTTTGTTTTTTGTTTTGTTGTATTTTAATATTTTATTTTTGCAAAATTAGCTCCTTATATAAGCTGTGCAGTTTTTATTTTAATTTTTTATTCTTCTACTTATAAATACGAGAACTTGATAACACAGTGACTATTTAAAGGGTCCGCCAAATAATTTTTTCTCTTTGAAAATGCTATAAAAAAACTACTGAATATTTTCTCAAATTTCTTTTTTTATTTGAAAGTACAGAAGAACCAGAAGGACGGTTGATAATGGTTGGAAAATAATTTCATTCAAATGGTTGCCTCGGCTGGCCATGCAGTAGCCTACACGATCGGTCAAATATTTAAGCACATTATCGATTGTGTGCAGCTGTATTTCACCAATGGCTTCACGAATATTGTCCTTAAAAACGTCAATTGTCTCTGGCTTGTTGGCGTAACACTTATCTTTGACGGCACCCCACAAATAATAGTTCAAAGGTGCCAAATCGCAGCTCCAAGGTTGCCAAACGACATCAGCTCTGCGGCTGATAATGCGATCTTCAAAACAGGGCGCAAAACATCGAGTGTTGCTTTGGCTGTGTGGCACATGGACCGTCCTGTTGAAACCAAATGTTGCTAATATCCTCCTCTTCAATTTTTGCGAACAAAAGTTCGTTCAACAAGGCCCGATAGCGATCGCCATAGGCTGTAACGGCCACTCCTTGCTCATTTGCGAAGAAAAATAGCCCAATTATGCCTCTGGACCAAAATCCGCACCAAACAGTGACTCGTCTTGGGTGTATTGGCTTTTCAATGTATGCGTACGGGTTTTCTGTGCCCCAAATGCGACAATTTTGCTTGTTTACATACCCGCCAAGATCAAAATGAGCTTCATCTGAAAAGATGATTTTTTTTGGCAAAATTGGCATCTTCTGTAAGTCAATCGCAGGCCCACTTATCGAAGCGTATACACAACCATATTCGTTCAGCCGAAGGATAAGACTAATTATCTGCCAAATCAGACATGAGCTAAGTGTTACCATAAACGAAATAAGCACTATTTGAAAAAAAAAACGTTAGATGGCGGACTCTTTATATACAGGGTGGGCAAATTTGAGGTTAGAAAGTAAATTGGCTGTCAAATGATGAAATGTCAAGTATTGAGCTATAAAAAGTTGGGAAATTTTAACTAAAGCTATGCTCTTGAACAAAAAATTTTAAATGTGAAAATTTGCTATCGAAATGCTGAAAATTTTACGGCATCGCTTCGAAAAATTCGAGCAGCTTTTCCTCGTAATCAGGCTCCTCTGAGACCACTGTGCGTAATTTAATCGCTAAATTCGAGGCTCACGGCACTGTTGCTGACAATAGATCAAAACAATATGCTCGCAGTGGCCGCAGTGATGCCAACATAACCGCTATATAGCAGAGTATTGATAATGAGCCTGGAACATCAACTTATCGACGTTCGTAACAATTGGGCATCACCATAGGAACTTTGCACAAAATTTTGCATAAAGACCTTCATCTTCACGGTTATTAAGTTCAACTCATTTAAGAATTAAAGTCAGCTGATCATTGTTTGCGTCGGACGTTTGTGAAAATGCTGAACGAAAACAACACATTTTTCAACAAAATCATCTTTAGTGATGAGACCCAAAATTGTCGCATATGGGGCTCACGAAATCCACAAACAGTTCTCGAAATAACGGTTTGTGGTTAAGCGTCACCATTGGCCTATATTTTTTCGAAAATGAGCAGGGAAATGCCGTCACCGTGAATTCTCTCTCGCTACCAAACCATGATAACCAATTCTTTGGTGGCCACTGTTGGCGAATGTGGACATCAGCGATCTTTGGTTTCAGCAGGATTTCGCCACAAGCCACACAGCCAGCCAAACAATTCAGCTATTGCATGGGAAATTTCCAGCCCCTACATCATATTCCATTATTTATTCCGATATTTCTATTCTATATTGTTTTGAATAAAACTGAATTTGTAAAAAAATGTGTTTTTAAGCCAATTTACTTCCTAATCTCAAATTTGCCCACCCTTTACATGGTACACTAGTGGCCATTAAAATTTAGTAGCTGATATTATGTCAAATATAAGGCTTTCAAAAAGCCTCAAAAGGAAATTTTTCTGTTTTAGTATTACACTAAAGATAAATAAAAAAAAAAAAATTAGAAGTGATAGCGTAACCTCTATTGTGAATGATACCATACCTCCTGAATACAATTAAAAATGGTTCGTTTATTCTTTCCTTTTATTCTTGCGATATATGATTCTCCATAGATTTTCACTTATGGCTGTATCGTTTGGTGCTGGAGGGCTTTGGAGAAGAAGGCTTCTGCTGGGCATATCAGGTGCTTTCAGAAGCACTGCACAGGTGTCGCTGGACATGAACCTGGGCCTGACTTCTTTAGAGGCGGCAGTGAAAAAGCTGGTGGCATGGAGATTTTTGGAATTTTCGAAGGGGTCTTGATAAGATTAGGGAAAATGGACAGGCTTCTATTCAGGAGGAGTTCGACTTAGACGTACACGGGATGACTGATCCTGGTTTTACAGACTAATATGGTCAGGGGGTGCCATTTCTATAGGAGGCCCTCAGTGGTATTTACTCATAAGAAACAATGGCTAGGATGGCACGCGACCTTTATGGATGTCTAGAAGACACCTTTGTATGAGTGCAGTGTCTTTAAGCTGAGGTCTTTGACATTTAAAGGGCATCGGAGCTGATCCGTGATTATATCACTATGGGTGAGAGGATGGTCACATCTGTATGTGAACAGTCAGTCTTCTATAAAAGTACTAACTAAGCGCTACGTCAGCTCATGGCTGGCTGCATGCTTCAGGAAGGGCGTCAAGCTGCTCCTGGACAAATTCAGTAATAGTCTTCGGAGTATTGCAATATAATACGGATCGATACTGCTGGTGAGCGGCCAAGGGAATCGCCACGAAGTTTGTAGATATGGCAGACGGGTATGGTCGATGAGTTTCTATCTTGGATTGTTGGTACCACGAGTTCGTTGAAAAGTGTATGGGTCACGGGAGAGTAGGGGAGTCTTGACTCCTCGAGAACGGAATGGATCCTGAATGTAAGCAGAGAGAGTCTCTTCGAATTCAGATTGGGTTTTTCATTGAAAATTGTGCTCCGTTGACAGGCATACCTGATTTCTTAGATTGTATGGCAATGAAGGAGAGTTTGAGAGTTTAGAGCTCTTCCTAAGTCTTCGCCCTGCAAAGGATTTTTGCCAAAATTTTTTATCTGTAGGGATTTCTATTTGGCATCATCTGGCTGGTAATGTGGCACCCGGTGTAAAGAGAATTTGCTTTTGTTCTCTTTTGTTTCCTTTACTTTTTCTTCTTTCTTATTTTGTTGTTGTTACTTTTTGGTACCTTCTTCTTCTTGTTTGCTATGATCGAAATCTTTTTTCAACTACTTTCTTTACTTTTTCTTTCTTTTCTTCTTCTTTTTCTGATATTTTTCTTCTACAGTGGACATCTTTTTCTGTTTCTGATCAGGCTGTATATAGAAAGACTCGCTACAGTACATGCGGTATTAACCACATGATCGCATATCGATGATTTGTCAGCCTGTAGGTTCATCCATAGTGGTTGGGTTCTTGGTATAGATTAAGAACTTGTCACAATTTTATAGTAATCAGCGAGAGGCATTACTCGTATCAGCAGCTGAATTACTATGGCTTCATATTACATCATCATGGGAGGAAGAAAAGCTGACATCAACGTGGAAAAAAAGCATTTTTGTGAAGCTGCCGCAAAGTGACGACTTGAAAGATTGCAATAATTGGAGAGCAATAACCTTGAGCAACGTTGGAATTTATTGGAAACTTATTTTCCAAACAAAGACAATTGATCGGAAATTGTACGAAAATGTCGTACAAAATTTGGTCGCAGAGAGGGTCCAACAGTGCCCGGTATACGCAAGTTCGTGAAACTGGTTTCATTGTTGATGCGCGAAGACGTAAGCTTGCTCGTACAGTGCGTACACCCGAATATATCGATGCTGTGGCTAAGAGTGTGTGTGAGTATCTATCAACATCAGTTCGCCATCGTTCTCAAGAAATGAACTTTTCAAGTACCAGCTTACGTCGAATTTTGCGAAAAGATCATGGTATGACGCCTTACAAGGTTCTATTGGTTCAAGAGTTGAAGCGGAATGACCATACGCTTCGTTTTCGCTTTGCGAAATGTGCCAACGAGAAACTGAAAAAATATCATCTTTTCGGAGGATGCTTATATCTATCTTGGTGAGTATGTTAATAAGCCGTATTTGGGGCTCAGAAAACCCAAACGTGGTCTTACAGAAACCAATGCAGCCACTGCGAGTGACGGTTTGGTGCGGTTTGTGGCATCATATTTCTTTGAAAATTAAGACGGCGAACCTTTACGGTCAATGGAGACACCTATCGCTCCATGATAATCGAATTTTTGTGATCGCTCTGCATGCTATTAAGGTAAACGATGATTGGCTTTAACAGGTTGGTGCAACTTAACATAAATCTAATGCTACAATCGATTTATTGCGTCAAACGTTTGATGGCAATTTAATTAGCCGCTAAGAAGCTATGATTTGACACCGCTAGACTAAATTCTGTGGGCGCCGTTAAAGACAAGTGTTATGCCGACAAGCCAGAGACAATTAAACATTTGAAGGCCAACATTCGTGATGCCATTGCCAAGATATGACCCCATACACTCGGAAAAGTTCTTGATAATTGGTCGGTAGCCATATAAATGGAATAATATTTCATTTCTAACCGGAACAATAGTATTTCACAAAAAAAAAAAAAATTATTGCATTTTTAAATTTAAACCTTCAAATTGCCCACCCTATATATTAAACAGGAATGATAAAAAAATAATTAATTAGTAATCGAAAAAGGGAAGAAACTTAAAGGTTTTTTTAATTTTTATTTTCTTTTTTAAGAAAAAATATTTTTATTTTTAATATTTTCTCTACTTTAGTGCTAATCTGCAACATGTTTTTATTATTGATGCAGCATTTTAATTGAAGTTCTTATATGAATACCATCTAAGCCCCTATTAATTGTTAAAAAAATAAATTGGCAAATATTACTGCTTTCGCTTTCATAGATTCATTATTGATTTTCTCTCTCTCTCTCTCTCTGTCTCTCTTTTCATCATTCTTTAGAATATTTTTGCATTTTTTATACAATTTTTTTTAATAGTTTCTCCTTCATATGCGCATGGTAATGCCCTTACAAAGTCCACTCACGTATGTGGGATTTTAAAACACAAATTAAGAAGAAAATTATTCATGCAGAACATGTAAAGGATGATTTCGTGACATGGCAAAAGAAAATATTTAAAAATAAAATTAAGAACAATTGGTCATTAAGGCTGCGACAGCAGCTTAAGATGAGGCTGGCGTTTAATGGTAATTAAAGCGAAGAGAAAATAAAGTAGCATAAGAAGAATAAGACAGTGTTTTAAAGGAATGTGTTCAATAATATACAATCATTAGTAGTTCTTAAGATTATTGATATTTTTTTTAATGCTGATTCTACAGCATAAAGTACGAGTAGGTTCAGTTTCTCTATTTTTAAGGACGAAAAAAAAATATTTTTAAAGAAGGGCGTGGCAAAATTTTTTTAAATATATCATATATCAACTCCCACATGCATAATGTGACACATTCATTCGTACACACATACAATCATGCATGAAATTATTTATTTAAAAAAAAAAAAACAAATAAAAAATAGAAAAAGAAGAGAATCAAGAAAAAACACCATATGCCTGTGACACTTTCGCTCTCTAAAGGAATTAAATAGCGAAGTAAAAATTTAAACATGAAAGTACCAACAACAAAACCAAATGAAGAGAAGAAACCCTTGACATGTTGAACAATCGTTGTCATTCATTACAGCTTATGTAAGTCGTTCCTCCGTCCGTCGCTTCACGTAAATGGAGAGAATGAATGAAGCAAAAAAAAAAAAATAATAATAATGATTCATAGTTGGATGTGGACATGGACGAGTGGTGCATAAAATATGTATAAGCTTACGAGTAAAGTACATAAAATAAGTCATAAGAAGTACTTTTTCTTATGTTGCTGCTGGTACAATTTGCGTCATACAATAATAAACGATTACTCTATGGTAAGGCGTACGAGTAGTTATTCAACTTAAAATTTTTTTTTTTTTGGCTTTCAATTTTGAGGAAATTATTTAAGCCAAACATTGTCAACATAGTTTGCTTATATTCATAAAAACATAAAATGTATTTAAAAAATTGTTCCACAAATGAACAGGGCGCTTAAAGAATGTGTTCTCTAGGAAGTCAAAAAACCAATACCAATTTAAAAAAGTCTCTTGCGGAGTTACATCGAGATTAAAGCTACATATGAAGCAGCGCAAGTTTAATCCAAGTAGAAGAAGGGTTACAACGCAAATACGTTTTCTAGTAAAAGATCAGATAGTAGATGTTAGAATAAGAAATATACATGAAATGACTTGGAATCACTAAAAATCAACCCGCACTTACACTCACTTTCATACAATTAACGGAGCTCACCGCCAGACTCACACACACCCGTGCATGCACATCAAGACTGGCCAAATAGTAAAATGCATTTGTAGTAGTAAAAGTAGTAATAAGTACTTGAAGAAAAAAATCGACAAAGTAAACAACAAATCAAATCAACAGTTTTAATATGCAAAGTGACATACAAGTGCCTTCATCAAAAGCTATCACACAACTGAATGATATTCCTGTTTCTTATTCCCTGTTGAACATTTTTGTTTTCGTTCGTAACGGAGCCGATTAAATGAGTGCACTTTTGTGTGATTATAGCCACATATGATTCACACTCGGATTTACACTAAAACAAAAACTCATTCGCAATTTCACATACAGACTCACACTAAGTGATGAACATAATACGTCCGCAACTTTAAGCAAAAACGCTGTCAAAAAAAAGGCTCAGAATTAAATCGACAGTCGCAAATTCAAATACTGTCAATTGCCCTTTTCGTTCTTATGTTTGCTTTGCTTTTGTTTTCATTTTTTTTTCGTTTACAAAATGCATAAAATTCGGTGAAAGTATGGCAACACCACGTGCAGATTATGCGAGCACAATTGTGAGAGTAATAAAAAACGCTGTCAAAATGAAATAGACTCTATCTTACGACTGTTTTTGACGACGATTTTGTATGTAATTTTGTATAGAAAATATCCCCAAGCCACAATACTGTTCCATCTCTTAGAATCACTTTCAGCCCCACATACATACTTACACTGACGTTCAGACTCTCAGTCAGACGCCAGTATAAGCTCATATACACTTAGATTAGAGTAAACGGTAGCAACGATAACGCAGGAAGCGTGCAGCGATAAAATGATTTTAACTTGGTAAACCGAGTACTGCAGTACTAACTAGGGGTAATTGGTGGTTATTTCTGTGGCTGCATATTGCAATACTAAACAGATGCAAGAATCAAATAATACAGGGTCACAGGCGGTGTCCTACAGCGCTCGTTGTGGAATGCAATGTATGATGGCTTACGTTCACCAACAACGTTTCAAATGTGGGCCATACTGACGAAATTGCGATGGTTGTTGTAAATAATCAAATTTTATATTCTGCCAGCAAAGTGCAAAAATGGCTGGTCTGGAATTAGTAGCACAGAAAATGGAAGCAGTATTGAAAAGTGCGCACAGAAGAAGGTAGCATTGTAGATGTATTGATGGCCACGTGATGACTTCACAAGAGGTAATAAAGTAAACTGGAGTAATGATTGGCGCTAGGCTAAGATTTAAACTGCTGAAAAGATAAATCGCGCGCACATGCGAAGAATATTGGCGGTCCTCAGTGTAAAAAAGGTGTCTTCTATAGACGGATATACAGTGTCTGAGAAGGCAATTGCTGTAATATCTAGTGAGATGTCAATTGATATCCACGCGATGGAGTTTATCCGGGTGTAAAGTTTGCAAGATGCAGCGCTGTCAAAAGAACAGAGATCAGGGGAACGCTGGCGATCTATTGGAAAATGACACAGTTGGAACAGTAGATGGACGTGTGATCTTTCACACTGTAATCGAAGTATGAATTATAAAATTGCATTTATTCCACACAGATCCTGTCCGCTCGTAGGCGCTTTCTCCAACACCTGCATTGCTAAAAACTGACAGATAGCCCTGATGAACTCGAAGCCGCGGGACATGTAACTTTCAAGATTCACCGAAGTACGTCGTGCACTAGAAGAAGTTTTTGATCTACAGACCTACAGACCTACAGTTGAAAATTTTATTGGCAAGATGGGCTTATTGAATGACGGTTAGCTGTTCTCCAGATTCGTTTTAACCAGACTCAGCATAATTGAAAGGGAAGAAGGGCTAATTCCGGACAAAAATTATTAAATTACTTTATTACAATTTAATAATAGATATTATTTAAAAACTTAGATTATGAGTTAACTTTTAAAGCATGGAGCAAGAGCAACAAAGCAAATACTCTCATATCTTTACAAATTGTGTGAAGCAAACCCAAATAGCGCGGCGTCAACGCTTTGTAATTAGAAAATCCGATTTTGACTGCGCGTTAGAAAGTGAAGTTGGCTGCGAAACGCTGTCATAGACTCACAAAACTGGCAGTGTTATTTTCACATCACATTTAGCGATTTAATCACTATTAAAATTTTTACTTGGTTATCTTTTGTTGAAAATTTAAGTTGACATTATTGTTTATGACATAACGCTCAACGCTCTAATTTCGGTTTGGCTGTAAAAAGAAAGAAATGGAAATTTTCTCTACTTCAGCCATATAAAAACAGAGTTGGTAGCCCACTGGATAACCCAGTAAAACCCGGGTTGGTTTTTTTATTTACGACGAAAGTAGGTGTACATTTACGTATTGAGACTGCAAATTTATTTGTTCCGTTTTTGACCCCAAAAAATAATAAAATAACAGATTTATCAAATCACTGCCCATCGATAGTCGGCCCATTCGATAGTTTCGATAATTTGCAAAAAAAACTATCGATACTAACGGATTCTTTTAAGTATCCCTAGTGGCAGCAATATGAGAATTTAGGTGAAAAGGAAAGAATACTAATAATAAATATACAGTGTTGAAACAAAAAATAGGGACACTTTATTTTTTTCCAGGATGTAATAAAATTGTATGTGTTGAAGTTTTTTGATGGAGGATTAATTCGTATATATAGCGAAAAGTGCTCCAAAACTGAAGTAATTAATAAGATCCAGTGAAAAAAACTGCAAAGACTATGGGAAGAAAACGTAGAACAACTGTCAGCTTTTAATTCGTACTTCAAAAATTAATAATAATAATTAAGTCATCAAAAAGCCTCAAAAATTAACTTATTCTCCTATTTCAAGTTGCGCAATAAGAAAAAAAAAAAACTTTTGGAAGCTAGACTTACGGAAGCAACACCTGCACCTGCATAATTAGAACAACATTATATGGTCAGACGAAATGAAGATTAATTTGTTTGGGTCAAATGCGAAATCGTAGGTACGAACATATTTTAGTTACAATTCATACTTTTTTTGAGTTCAATAAATCGAAATTTAAGAAACTGTTAAATTGTGCACCTATGCAACTGTAAAAGTTTACAGACGGCTAACAACCTGCGTCGAACATTTTTTGCAAATGTGACTTTGACTACATTTAGTGGCCTCCGTATTTCCCCTTAGAATTTGACGATAGTATCGATAGTGAAAAAAAAACTATCGATGGTCAGACATCGATCGATTGTTTTGCAGCTCCAGTTATAGGCTTCAACTCGGTAAACTCTGGTTTAAAAGGCCGTGATCCAACCTAAGTTGTAACGACGATCAGGTTGAAAGATCTTTAGCTAGAAAGATCTGTTGAGTAATTGTTGTTGTTTACAAAGTTGTAAACAGGGAGTAATTAAAAATAAAAATTGTTATTGCTCGTGAAAAGGTTACAAGCAGTGGTGCACATAACTATGTTAATAAAGAATAATTCAATTAAAACCAAACACAAATTTATTTTCATTTTAGCTGCAATCTACGAACCCTTTTAATAAGCGTTCTTAAAATGTAAAAAACTTAACAAGATAAAGTTTAATGCGTTGATTTAGGTTGAACTGTAAGCCATATGTCACTTAAATAAATGTGGGTTTTATGGTTTATGATAAGGTTCAAAACTTTGCTTCAAATTAAAAAAAAAAATAAGCTTTAGGGTCTCCTGCATTATGCCAATAAAATAGAGTAATAAAAGTTCATCGTTCACCCTTTTTACTCCTTCATTCAAACACTTCTTCGAATGCCTTTCAGTTTAAAAATCATTTCTTTCTTAACAAAACGTTTTTCCTCGCGTATTGTACCAGTATTATCGTCATTTTTTTTTTAATAAAAACTTCTTTTGATTGTATTTTTCCAGTTTGAGTACAAAAGAGAATTCCCTGTCAATATGATGTGCATTTTATGGTTTTTATTTTTGTTCTGTATTTAATACCACCTGAGAGCTTTCGGTTTCATTATTTACCCTTTTCAGCATTTGAATTTTAACTTTTTCTTTTATTTTATTATTTTCTGTTAAGCAAGTCCAAGTTTTGTTAAGATTTTTTAAGTTCCTGCGTTTTTATATATATTTTTTAATTTTTTCTTTAAAGGCTTAAATACTAATCAAACCCTTAAATATTATGGCATATCCTACTTTCTATTTATTCTTTTGTATTAAATTTTGTTTTTTTATCCTTGTTCTGACAGTTTAAGGACTCTTCAGTTTAAATTTTTTTCCTTTTTCGTTTTTCTGTTTATGGCGAGGAAATATTAATAATAACCAGGCAATTACACGGTTTTTTGTAATCCATCTTTTCCTTTTGTTGTTAAACCCCGTCTATTGCTCTTACTTTCGTTTTTATCCCTTTCCTTAGAAGAGCTTAACCATGATCTATTACTTCTGACCCTTTTCAATGGCAAAGTTTTGTATTTAACGGCATATTTTTCATTTTCATTCTTTCCTTTCTTGTCATCAACTGACGTTTATCTGGCTTAATACTGACATTTGACAGGATATTAGAAATATGCACATTGGCTCGCACAATAGAACTTAAGAGCTACGCCTTTTGCACTATTTTGTTGCGTAATAACATACATAATCACATAGTGTTTGCAACAAAATTACATAGAATTTAAGTTGTTTATAAAATAATATTAAATATTTTTTGGTGGTCACCCCTTTTGGATGCATTAATCAGTGAATTTCAGTGTTAAGTAGCTGATTAGTCTACTGTAGCTCGCCTCCATGTGATTGTGTAGTGGTGAAGATCCTTGCTGGGTGTTAAGGTCAGTCGCTTTACTTGAGTACCTGCCCTATGACTTTACCTCACGGTGCCAAAGCATGAGTAAATACAATGCGTCTACCATTGCTCTAAACAAGGATAAAAATCACCAGTGAGTACCAATTCAAAGCCATGTTATTTGGACATGATTTTCATATCAGTGAGGTGTCGGAGTGTGCGTTTAAATCGGAACCACCACGTTGTTCACACAAGGGAGTTTCACCGAAGTCGCGCTGGGACCAAAGCCCCTGGGGCTCCCGACACCCGTGGTACCAGAATTAAGCTACCTGTCTGGCTTCGTAGTAATAAAAACAACAAATACAAAACAGTCAACGACACAACAATAAACGGAGCCATCCTCTCAGGATATCTCAGTGCCTTCGTGCGCCACGAACACCATACACAAGCACAAAAACACAACTAGCCAGACTTGACAAGTTCCAATACAATACAACACGATGTTCGGAAACAACATACTGGGAACGGCAAACAGTAAAAAGCACAAACCATCAGTACACCATCGGCAAACGAGCACAAAAAGATAGCCAGGAGACGGCTAAAATGGCGATGCGGGTTCAACCTCCGCTAATAGTGTTGTTCTTCGAATACTAAATACAGCCAAAAGCGTCCAACCTTCCAAACGTGCGATCGTCCAACAAGGCCCCACAAGTACGAGTAATATCCATACCATCTAAATTTCATTTCTTATGTCATCATAGTCTGCGCATGCATTTAGTACTTGTCCCCAGTCCTCAGTCCCCATCCCACACCGGCAGTCCGCAGACTCAGTCTGGCCAATCCGATGCAAGAATGCATTGAAAGAGCCAGGTCTCGTCAGTATAAACCACAGGCTTAAGCCGAAGTCTGAGTGTTCCTGTACGAATGTAACGTTCGGTAGAATTTCATATGTTACCCTTCCCTTGTCACTGTTCACCCATCTTGTCTGCCACCTATCTAAGATGCACCTCTGCAGAAGGGCCTTAACCTATCTCTCCCATTGTCAAGTTGCGAAGTAGAAAGCCATTCATTGGTTTCAATTGGCAGTTTCCTCTTGATCCTGTAGGCAATACTGAGACGCACCAAGTCAAGCGGAGGTACACCAACAAGAATCTGCAAAGCATCAATCAAGTTAAGTTTCAAGTTAAGTAGTTTGGGTAGTGGTGAAGTATCCCGCTTATTGATGGTTGTGATTCTTACTTAGCATTGCCACGTTTCCCGAGTAGATGGCGTTTGTTTGGAAGGAGTTTAAGTTTAAGCACTCGAAAGCCGAGTCGAATTTTTTCGACAAGTCTTCTGTCATGGGATTCGAACCTGGGCCGTTTGTAATGTATACACTACCAACTTACCACGACATCCCTAGTTTTAAATATTAGTTCATTTTAAAAGCATCCGCATTCTTTTTTCTGTCATTAAATGGCGTTGATTGTGTCAAGCAAACAGTTGTTTAAAAGGTGACATTTAAGTTCACTCGCCTAAAAACTTATATTGATTTGAATATCGACGAAATATCGGGTGTTTAACTTAAAGAGGAGGAATATTTTGGGCCCTTGTTGCGAAACATTGGTTCAATATGAATTTATTCAAAGTATTCCATCTCATTACGCTTATCCCTTTGACGTTCTAGTTGTGCAAGCTTTGATTCTGTATAAAGAGTTTATTTCATTGGCGTTGTGCGTGTCCTATTCCGTATGTCAAAGGTTATTGACGTATGGTCCTGTCCATTGTTTCTGCTAGTTTAAGTTTCATTAATCAGTTGATTTCAAGCATAGTAGATGATTAGTCTACAGTAGCCTGTCCCATGATGATATGGTGCTGCCATATGTCGCCTTCGAGAAGCAACGACTAGTGGTTAATATCCCTACTAAGTGGTGGTAATCTCTACTTAGCATTGCCAGTTTTTCCCATATAATGCCGTTTTTTCCTGTCATGCTGACTCCTTTTTCAAGAAACACATGGCAACGCACAATTATCCAGGAACCAAGATAGAACAATCTAATATAGGAAGAAGCAAAACAACAGCCGTGAAACCTGTAAGATAGAGATGCTTGTGGTTGCCAAAATCTAATCGGAAATTTTGTCAAATATATTCTGAGAATAGTGTGAGAGTAAACACCGGACTAGGAGCGTAGAGTGAACAAATCGGTTTCGAAAGTTTCGATGTGAAAGATGCACATCGTTCTGGTTATCGGCTATTCACTGAAAAAAAAGAACAAAGCCGTTACGAAAACTGTTAAGAGATAGCGAGGGCAACCTGTCAGGTGCCTGTTTAGGTGCCACTATATAAATTAAAAAAAGAAAATTTTATTGAGCGAAACGAAATCGTACCGTTATCCGGACGAGTCATTACGGACAACACAAAATCATTAAATACGAAGGTAATTAATGTAAAAAATCATGACTAAAAGCCAGTGATACTCCACAAATGATTTCAAACCCTGTATAGAGGAGATGGTGTGGTTAAAGTGCTTGCATACAACACCTGGAAGCCCAGGTTTGATTTCCGACGATGACAAGAACAATTTGTGTCATGGCTTTGAATTTTAAATAATTTGTAAGCTTTCTGAAGGGAAATGGTCCATCCAAGAAACATACTGGCCACCCCGTAAGGAAAAAGAATAACATCAACTATAAACATCAAAAAGGTTAAACAATGCCATCCCTTAGGAAAAAAAGAAGAAAGAGGTAAGAATCTCGGACAAGCAGTATTATTTCTCACCAACACATCAAATACACAGAGAGCATTGTTGTGGACAACGACAGATCTGCCGGAAAAAGAACGCTGAGAACAGAGCAAGTTAATCAAGGCAAAGATGTTTTGTGGAAACCTTATGTTCTAAGAGGAGTAACATAAAAACGTAATGAAGATTTTTAAAGCCGGGAGGTGTTCAAAGATGATTTTGCATGTCCGAAATCCTAATTGAGCGCTTGAAAAGGAAATCATTTAAGTTTACAAAGCTCAATTTGAAACCCGAAATGCAAGAAATCATATGTTTTTACTGGGTTTGGTAGGGAGTTATACAATCAATTCCCAACTCTACTGCTAACAAACTGTTTGAATGAAGCCATCAGGAGAGGTAGTTAGGTTTGGTGGCGGTCCCTTCTAGAATGAATGAGTTCTACTTAGATCGTATTTTAGGCTTATTTTTTTTTTGTCCGAGATAGGAAAATCCCTTCTGATTATCAAATACCGTCGCATGCGGTATGTGGTGGTTCCACTAACAACCTACCTTCTTCTGGGAAAATGTGCTCCCACTCCGGCACTACGGTGGTTTTACTTCGGATTGTGATCCCCTTTATTCCACTAATTGAAGCACTTTATCCTTATCCGCGTCCGGAATTCACAACGTGTGATATCGGAGTCTTCCGGAACTTGCTTCTCAAGACATGTTCAGTGTAGCTGGGTATCATATTCCAGTTTTCCTTATTGCGCAGCAGTTGTAAACGGTGAATAATCCAATCGTGGTCTCGATTCTGTGCTCCACTTCTCACAATCAACGAATATGTGCTCCGCATTGTCTGTAGCCGAATCTTCGTATATGCACCTAGATTTCGCTATCGTGCCCATTCGATACAGATACGGGCTGAAAAAGCCGTGTCTGGACAGCAGCTGCATTAACTAAGCTTAGCCTCATTATGATACCAAAAGCGTAGGAGTTAACTCGGTTATGAAACTTTCACCATAAGAAACAATTTTGACTCCAAAATAAATCTCGCACTTGCGTTTACCGTCATTTTGGAAAGTTTTGTCAACGATGACAAGAAATAGGAGGTTAAAAACTCCGTTGTCTGATAACAAGGCCTGCACACTGACATATGAGGTGAAAGACAGTCTGCTCATCCTCCTCAGTACCACCGCTTTTGCAAAAGTTATGCAAGGAAGTGCCGAGTCCATCGGCATGCCTTCCAATGAGGCAATGACATCCAAGAGCCGCAATATATAGTGCAATGGATGATCATGTAATACTTTTCCACGTCGGTCCAGCAGAGCCTAGCGATATCGAACATGACACAATGCCAACAACAAGACTGAGCCTCGCCATAATTCGACCGATGAATACCCAGCCTAACCGAGGTAATCGAAATCACAAGAGTTAGTAATGGAAAATTAGTATCCGATAAAGAAAATATTTTTTATATGATCCAATATTTAACCAAAAATTCCCAGAAATATTAATTTTCTTAATTTTTGCCATATATCGATGGAATAAGAGAAAGTACGATCATGTAATAAAAAATCCCATTAATATATTCTCGGAAAATAAAAAATAAATAAAATCGAAATATTATTGAATGCCATGGCATGCAAACAAATACAAAACAAAGCGAAACCAAATAAAGGAGAATATTTTTGGCATAATTTTTATGACTTGAATTTTATTTATTGGGAAAAGAAAGAAAAAAACAAAAAATAGAAACACATTTTCACCTCAATTAAAATCACTTTTATTTGAGGTTTTCTTTTAATTTTATTGTTTAAAACACACCAACAAAAGAAGAAAAAAAAACATGAAAACTCATAATGTTTGTAGCTGTACCTGAGGCAAAAAGAAAAACCTTTTTTTAAATGAGTACAACACGTTTAAGGACTCTTTGGTGGTCTTCTTAGACACTTTGGTTTTAAGAGGACATTCAACAGCTTTTGATCCTAAATAAACAAGTAACATGGTGGAGGAGGTAAAATGTTTACACAATATTTAGGGCAAAAAAGAGACAAATAAATGGTCAAACACTTCAACGAAATATTAAAATGCAATAAGACAATTCAATACTTGAAATACCGGGTGATAATGAAATAAACAAATATTTGTTGTAAAAGAAAAAAGAATTAAATAAAGAAAAATTTAAATTAAAATGAAATGCTAACGAAATGCAAATATAAAGAACAGGACACAGACGACAGTAAATCAATAGAAACAGAAAACCAGTTGGTTGAATGGGATGTACATTGTACATGCATGAGCGATATACAATTAACAAATGAAAAAAAAAACTGCTACATTCGAACGCTAAATTCGCTAAATACCATCACTTTCGTAGTTTTAGCAAAACAATTCTATGACAAAACATTCGAAAACGAAACGAAAACCTCATGGAGTTCACCCGCCGCTTAGTTTGTAACAGCACATCTTCGATCTCAAAGGTTTGTTTGTAATATCAACAGCAAACCTCTGGCAATATCTAAAGCAAATAACTTTGCTTTGCTCTCATCTGTTTTTGCCGTTACTTTTGCTTTTGTATTTTCTTTCGCCTCTCAATGCTAAAAATGAGAAACAAATAAACAAATAAAAAAAATGAAAATTAGCACATACCCGCTACGCGTGTTTATTCGTAGCTGTTTCAGTGCCGACTAAAAGCCAGAGCACAAGAGTACAAATGAATTGGTAAGGAACAAAAGTCTTATGAAATGAGACAAAAGCAAATATTTTTGCTTCGAAAACTCTTCGCTTATAGCGAAAAGTCGCTTATTGTGAATCACAGGTCGAGCGGAAACTTCTTCTTTGTCTGTTTCCACATGCCTTACAAATATATTTTATTATAATGCTTTGAACACATAGACCACAACAAGCAGCATGAAAGCAAACTGCAATTCAATATTGGCAGCATTTGCTGCAATGCTATAGACTTCATAAATATTGTGAAGGTAGCAGCAGCAATAACAACAAGTTTCATTGGCATCTGTTTTATTTGTCATAAAATTATTTGTCATAGAAAAATATTTTACAAGCTTTTCCAATCCACTAAAATAAAATCGCTTTTTTTTAAATATTTGGTGGCGAATTTCAACAACATTGTCACTATGATATTTTCATCGATAAATCATCGTCACAATATCAGTATTAAGATGAAATTCGTATGAAATTATCATAAATGAAAAATATCATTAATGAATCCTCGTGACAGTGACACAAACAAAGGCAGTTATGTATGATACTAAAGAAAACTGAAATTTAGCGACATTGTCTGTTATGAGTCGACTTCATGCTGAAATTTAACGACATTGTCTCTTATAAGTCCACTACCTGATGAATAACGCAGGAGGTCTGCTACACATCCTCATTAACGAATTAAGCACAATGATTTTTGATGACATTGACTGTTAGAACTCACTAATAAAAGGACGTCTGCATGACAAAACCAACTTCAGTCATCTATGACAATTAAATTAAATTGTTTTAAAAAGTCATGTATGACACCAAAGAAAATTCATCGTTAGTCATCGATGCTTAAGCATTGTAAGTGTTTGTCACAATGATTTACTAAAACGTTCGTCGCCGGGTAAATATTTGATACAATATTTTAATTTTATGTTGTTATTTCCTAATATATGTACTCGTATATATAAAGAAATATATTCTTTAGGTTTTTTATTTTATATTCAATGTAGTGTTGATATCGCTAATGTGTTTTTTGCTACCGCAAAATATAAAAATTATTTTATGTTTGTCTAGGTTTTTGCTTTGTTGACTTTAAGGTTATTATTTTAATATCTATAAACGCGTGTTTTCTAATTTTGAAATTTTGCTGTCTGCTGCTTGCTGTCATCTATGTATTTAAAGCATTAGCCCGGACGAGACCATAGCCGCAACTGATAACAATTGCGCCTCCAATAATCTCTGGTCTTCAGACTTGAAACCATGATGTAATAAGTTACCGAGTCCGTTGGCAGTATACCAACAATTTTATTTTGATTAATCTTATAACGACAATTTTCGAATGTCTTAGGCATGAGACGTAATTTATCGTAAATTTGATTACAATTTTATTTAACTGGTGACGTAATTTGAATACATTATTTTGACATCGAAACAAAAGCCTCCTTGTGAAGAGCCCAAAACGAAGGTTGTGAAGATTTTGCTCATTGTTCGGCACAATTATTAAAGTATATTGCCTCATGCCTGTCAGAACGCTGACCTATTATGTGCGCCAATTTTTCTATTCAATTCTTAACTAGCTAATGAATATTTAGGGCCGACTAAGGAGATTTGTCTTTTCATTTATTTGGGCTGATGCTTTACTACGAGTATGTGAATAACTCAGTAACTTTTTGATTATACAATTAACAATGACAATTATCGATAAATACTGCTCTCGTAATTTGCCATTTAATACTGGCCTACAGACGAATTTAAAGCAAAATACGTCCACTTGTCTAATGATATTGTTTGCTTTTACCTTTTTGTTTCAAATGTAGAATTTTTTTTTGTTATTTTTGTGTTTTTTTCTAAAGTAATAATGCAACACAAAGAAAGGGTATTGCATTATAATATCATCTGTTCTATGCTGGTAATGTTCTCAGGTAAAACTTCCTTAAACTTACAATTGCATAGCTTTGATTTAGTAAAAGGAATAAAACACGCTTTTAAGTTTTCCTCCAATAATTCTGCAATTAAATCGATTTTATCGAGAAACAAATTCAAAGAACACATTGAAATGAGTCTGGTTTTGGCTTCAGTAGTAGTAACAGGGATGGCATTACATTATTTAAAAAAATGTTGCCTCCATTAAGTGTAAAAATGTTGCAAATTTTGCTATCCAAAAAAATACTTGGTGAAATAGTTGCTCACAAGACTAGCAGATTTTTTAAAACGTTTTTTGATTAAAAGATATTTGCAGTTTTTGAATATTCGTTGCTGAAAGAAAAAGGGCAACATTTTGTTAGGGAGAACGCAAGACTTTTAAATTGGTATCTTTTTAAAAGCCAACATTTTTTTCGACAAAACTGATTTTGAAACCCAAAAATCACTCAATGATTTACTCAGTTCCGTTGTGGTCCTATGAGCACAAATGGCGTCAAGTTTTCAGGTTACATTATAGTAAAAAAAATCGATGAAATGATAAGCATAAGAGTTAACTGAGAATGCAGGAATATAAGCCAAGTTGGAAGATAACATTTGACATGATTACAAAAAATTGGATAGAGTATACGCAAGATGCGTGCCGTGACTTAAACCGTTTGACCACTTTAAAGTAGCAAGCATTGCTGCTTGCTGAAAAACCGTGATTTAGCTTGATCCTTGACGAGAATAAATATATATTCGAACGAACGCTAGAAGAGTGCTTCTCTAACGTTCCTGGCGTTCCCCTTGGCAGAACTGCATTAAAGGTAAATGGACATATGGACATATACAACATACAGAAAAATGGTTGGAAAGATAACATGGTGAACTAAATTTCTACTTCAGGAATGGTTTTGAGTGGCCATGAAAATTTCGGTAGATACTTGCAAAGATTTAGAATAAGAAAAATTTCAACATGCGAAGCGTAGGGTGACGTGAAACACACATGTATATGGTATTACATACCAATCGATTATGTCAATTCATGGTCTGCTAAATCAGGTAGAGGGTACCCATGAAAAATGCTCAAAATATGTGAAAGTTATTTTAGAAATCTTGAAGGTACATAAGCCGATGATCTAATCGTATAACTGAAACCAGAAAGTAGGAAATTTCGCGAAAGCTGCATAGGCGTACCAGAAAATATTGCTAGGGTGGTCTAAGGGTTGTGGTTCCTGTATAGGAACCTACTATGAATTTGGTGTAGTGGTGCAGAGTGGTTGCTTATCATAACTTCTACCTTTTTTCTTGTAATTTTTTTAATGAATACGCTATAATTACATCTTATCTCAACAGGTATAAAATTATAAAACGTCCATCGTATGGCTACGAAACTAAAAATTCCTTAAAAACTATATACACCATACCAGCGACTGTTTTATGGGATTTTACTCTATTGCTTTGTGTCAAGGTTGTGAATGTGTGACCATAGTATTTGACGGCAATGCCATACTGTTTTGTTTAAAATTAACGGGCATAAAATAGAGGATTTGAGAGCGTTTGCAACATTTCCGGAACTTTCCAGACGGTAGGCAATTAGATTTATAAAGAGACTGCTTTGTTTACGTCGACGTAGTTATCATTTTGCAGTCATACAGTAAAGTTGTGTTTAGGCGTAAATAAAGGTGTTGTAAAGGGTACTGAATATTTTCTCAAATTTCTTTTTTATTTGAAAGTACAATCCTTCCGGTTAATAATGGAAAATAATTTCATTCAAATGGCTACCTCGGCTGGCCATGCAGTAGCCTACACGATCGGTCCAATTTTTAAGCACATTATCGATTGTGTGTAGCTGTATTTCACCAATGGCTTCACGAATATTGTCCTTTAAAGCGTCAATTCTCTTTGGGTTATTGGCGTAACATTTATCTTTAACGGCACCCCACAAATAGTCAAACGCTGTCAAATCGCAGCTCTGAGGTGGCGAAACGACATTAGCTCTGCGGCTGATAATGTGATCTTCAAGAACAGGGCGCAAAACATCGAATGTAGCTTCGGCTGTGTGGCACTTACCGCCGTCCTGTTGAAACCAAATGTCACTAATATTCTCCACCTCAATTTTTGTGAACAAAAATTCTTTGGACAATGCCCGATAACGATCGCCATTGACTGTAACGGCCACTTCTTGCTTATTTTCGAAGAGAAATGGCCAATTATGCCTCTGGATCAAAATCCGCACTAAACAGTGACTCGTCTTGGGTGTATCGGCTTTTCAATGTATGCATGCGGGTTTTCTGTGCCCCAAATGCGACAATTTCGCTTGTTTACATACCTGATAAGATCAAAGTGAGCTTCATCTGAAAAAATGATTTTTGATTCTGCAACATTACCATAATTTTCAAAGAATGTTGCAATATTTCCCAGCGTTGTTCAAGCGTATACACAAGCGTATTCGTTTAGCGGAAGGATAAGACTAATTACCTGTCAAATCAGACATGAGCTAAGTGTTACGATTCACGAAATAAGCACTACTTGAAGAAAAAAACGTTAAATGGCGGACCACATATAAACGAATATTAAGTGCAAGATAAATAAGTTGGAGACTGTATAGTTATAATTGTTTACTGTAAAGTGAGGAATTAAAAACTGTAAAACAAGAACAATGTGGTGTTTATTTTATTTTAATTCAATTAAAAAGAACTCAAACGTTTTAAAAAGGTTAAAACGTAACAGTATTATGTAGTCTTAATAAATTGTTTTCATATTTTTTAACTAAAATGCATGCATACACATTATATTCCAATATTATTTTTTAAATAGAATTTAAGCGCAAAAGGTTATTTAAAAAAAATTATGCAAATTATTGGCATAATATGTAATTGGGTTTAAAAAAATATTCATACAATATATTAACCCTCAAATGCACAAGAAAAAAACACGTGCTCTTCCAATTTTAAATTGGCATAATATGTAATTGGGTTTAAAAAAATATTCATACAATATATTAACCCTCAAATGCACAAGAAAAAAACATGTGCTCTTCCAATTTTAAATATGCTGCAGCGATGATGTAGAATAAAACATAATGAATCATAAGAATTAGTATATAGCATAACGTAAGGCTTCAAAAGAGATCACTCTCTTAGATGTAGATCACCCTATTTAAGAGCAAATACAAAAAACCTGAGGCCGCTGAAAAGTGGTCTTAGAGGGTTAATTTATTTTCATTTCCCCTGTTATATTTTAAATTTTATTATTAAAGCTTCTAATTACTTACTCGTACTTTGTTTTCTATTTTTAAATGTGATTTTAAAAATCTGAAAATATATGAAAAAAGCGGAATTAACATAAAGCACATCATTTAATATAAATTATTTTATTTTTTAATATTACATTACAAAATTAAACAAATCAAAAGGATAAAAAAATTAAATTTAAAAAATCACATCAATAAAATGCGAATAACACGCGCATAAAATTTGTTTTATTTCCAATTTAATTTTCATTTTTTATTTTTATTTCTTTTGACGAGTATTGCAGAGAAAAAGAGTGAAAAGCCATAAAAATAAAAAAAAAAATATTTTCGTTATACGTTACTATACCCTCGTATGTAGAAGAGCGTTTTTTTTATATCAAAATCGATTAAAAATAGAAATAAAACGTATGAATGTATGATACGTTTTCAGTTATTTTTATATTTTTTTTTTCAATACCAATAAAATACATAATAATCCTGAGATAATGACGTACTAAAAGAAAAAAAAAAAATTAAGAAGAATGATAAACGTTCTAGTCCGGCAATATGCAGCCAATAACATAATTCGTTAAAGTTCGCTAACTATTGGGTGTCTAATTTTGTGCAACACGCTTTTTGGGTGTTTAATAATTTGTAAAATCATTGGGAGACACTTAAGCAAGAATTTCGAAACGCTAGCAGGTTAAGTCTAAAAGTTTTGACCCTGTACGCTGATAGATGATCAGGCATGTCTGAAATGCTGCTTGAACGCCATAAAAAGCTTTAATTCTATCATCGAATCATTAGTGGCAATGAAATATAAGACCATCACTGTATTCGGTGTGCAAAAAATCGTAAGCGAAGGCCGGTCAACCAACTGAATTTGCGTCATGATCTGTATTCGGTGGGACTAGAAGAGGGCCTGTGCGCCAAATACAAATGTTTCATTTGTGGCGAGCATTAGCTGAAAAACGCGAGGAATATGCTAATAGACATGTGTTTTTCTCCGTCACTACTCTGTTACAGTTTCATAAATCAAGTTGATTTTCAAGCTAAATAGAGAATAAATCTACTATAGCTCGCCTCCATATGATTATGCGTAATGGTGAAGATCCTTGCTAAGTGGGGTAATTTTTCTCCCCCAGTAGGTGCCGGTTTCTGCTGATCACTCGTCTGATGTTTATCATCATCGCCAGAGGTAAACTGGAAGATCAGGGTGGCTTTTTCTCTATTTCTTAGATGGAGTCTGGAGGGAAGTGAAAGTCTCTTTATTAAACACTCGAAACAATAATTACATATATTATTCGTCGTGTCCTCTGCTGGCGTTCTAACCACTACACCACATCACCCCGGTAAAAGGCCATGACGATGACTTTAAATGTAGAGTTCTTTACTATAGTCGTCCGTCTGATCCAATGGAAACAAAATGTGGAGTTTGCCAGAGCTGCATCCTATCACCACTATTATTTTTAATGGTCTTAAATGACATTCTCAAGAAATCTATAGATGAACGAAAAGAGCCTTATCATTAACATTTACGGAGCAGGTTGTAGACCTCGGTTATACCAACGACATTTGTCTGCTGTCGGTTCGGCATAGTGACATGAGGCAGAGAAAGTCAATGTAGATAAGACAAAGGCAGTCAGCATCGGGTCAACAAATTCCACAAATTTTGGCACAAAAAACAGCCACGTTGGAACTGGGACTCTTTTTGTAACTTGGCAGTGTTTTTACATCGGATGGTGGCGATAGAGCTGATGTGGACGCTAGAATAACGAGAGCTAAAATGGTGTTTGCGCAATTAAGAAAAATCTGGTGGTCAAGCGTTCTCGCAACATATACAAAATTACGTATATGTGATTAATGGTTGTGAGACATTGCTGACAATGGATACTATCTTGCCGAAACTTCAAACGTTTGTCAACCGAAGCCTTAGATGTTATTTAAAATCTTCTGGCCAAGCGTCATCAGTAATAGCGACTTGCTCCTTAGGCCTAAAATGTGTTCAGTGTCCTATATGATTGCTAATCACAAATGGGGTTGGATTTATCATACCCTTAGGAAACCACAACATGAGATCTGCAGGTTTATGCTCGACTGGAATCCACAAGATTCGAGGAAAATAGGAAAGCCGAAGGCAACGTGATGCAGAATAGTGTTGAAGTAAGTGAAACAAGCTGGACACTTTTGGAATAAATTCAAGGGGTTGACGCACAGCCGCATATGATTTAGATGTTTCTTAGAGGCTCTATGCTCCTTAAGGAGTTTAACGGAATAAATGATGATAATGATGAGCTGAAAAAAACAACCGAAACTAAAAAAATGTTCATGGCTAAGTTTACGTAGTGTGTGGAGCTTAATTAATGACACTCCAGTTTTTTTAAAAGTGGGATTGGGATTTTCTTGAGGAATTGACGTGGTGTAGTGGTTAGAGCATACGAATAACAACACAAACGACCCAGGTTCAAGACCCTGCAGAAGATATGACGAAGAATAAAAATAATAATAATAATGGCTTCGAGTGTTTAATAAAGAGGCTTCCCTAATAAATAAGAAGCCACCCTGACCTTCCCGCATACATCTGGCGATCATGATAAACATCAGATGAATGATTGGGAAAACACGCCACCTACTGGGAAAAAATTACAATGCTAAAGTAAAGATCACCACCAATTAGCAGGGATCTTCATCACTATGCAAAATCATATGGAGGAAGCTACAGTGGATTAATCAAACATCTACTTAATTTGAAAAATCAAATTGATAAAGAAAACTGAAACAAAGCAATGGATGCTTTGTGGAAAACCAATATGCTTCCTAGAAAAGCGACGGAGAAAAAATAATATTTTTCATGACCTTTTGGTAATTTTTCACAAAATTGTGAAAACATATTAGAGGTTAAATATGAGAATACACAAAATACAATATAAGTGTAAGTATGTTATCCGTGTTATGTGGCTTTTGTTAACAGCAGTTCCTTTTCAAACCCTTTTCGAGCATAATTTCGTTTAAATATTTAAATAAAAATTATTTAAAAAGGGATTTTTCCTAAAATCCGACTCGACTGCTGTCAACATATTTGAGTTCTCTCTACTGATTTATTATTTAAATTTAAAATATAAGGGACAATATAAAGAAAATGTTTAATGTGATGACAATAAAAATTCTTTCATTAGCCGCAATCAAATAAAAAATAAAAAAATTGAAAAAATAAAAAATTAAATTTCATATATAAAACACCTTAAGAGGTATTATTCCATAAAAAGAGAAAAATAAACCAAAACATTCTTTAAATTAAAAAATTCCTTTAAAATAACCATCAAATAGTCCTTAGCAATATTTTGGCTCGTCTTTGTCCTTTTTTTTTTTGTTCAAAATAAAGTTTTTGTGACATTTTCTTATTATTGTCATAGAATTTGTCATAAAAGCCAACGAAATAAAAAAACTTTTTCTCATAAAAAGTGCTTGTCATGTTATTTTCATTCTTTTCTTTTTTTTGCTTTTTTATGGCTCAGACACAATAGGCCCTCTCTCTATATCTTTATTTATTTATTTATTTTTTTTTTGTTTGCCATCGAGTTGATTTTGTGTAATATAATACTTCTTTCCTTCATTCTTTTTATTTTTTATGACTAATATGTGAGATTTATAGTCTGATATTTGAAATGGAGCAGAATATTTGCTAAAAATCTTGTTATTTTTTATGTATTTTATTCTCAAATTCTTTTTATTGTTGTTTTAAGGACTTTACAAATAATTGTAATTCATTGTCAATTTGATCAATTTTTTTCTTTTCAGTTGTCATGAAATTTTATTGTTTTTCTTAATGTTTTTGCGTTTTCTATTATAGCCATATTACTGTCCCGTCCTGTCCTGTCCTGTCCTGTCCTGTCTTTTATACCATATGCGACTTTCTTTTCGTTGGCAATACATTGTTCACGTGTCCCCATAGATGTTCTATGAGGTTTAGGCCAGATGATTGATCTGGACAGGCCAATAGTGTAATTATGTTATATCGAAACTAGGCTTTCACAGGTTTTGCTCGTGTATTTTTTGTTATTGTTCTGTTGGTTGAAGGTACAGCAAGCTGTGGGCTTGACGTTCTTAATAAAGTTTGTATTTTTAATAAATTTTAAAGCATTTTGATTTAACCCATTCAAAGCCGCCGGATGTGGCATGGTGTAGTGGTTAAAATGCAGGCATATGACACAAATTGCCCAGGTTCGAATCCCCAGCAGAAAACATGACTAAAAAAGATTTAAGTGCGGTTTCGAGTGTTTAATAAAAAGAAATCCATGTAATGAAGCTGCCCAATCCTTCCAGCTTACCTCTAGTGAAGTTGGCAAATATCAGACGAATGATCAGCAGAGAACGCTACCCACTTGGGAAAAATTGCAATGCTAAGTAAAGATCATCACCATCACCACTTAGCAAGGATCTTCACCACTACATACAATCATATGGAGCAGGGCGAAAGCTATGTTCAAACATAAATTTCTCCTATTAGGAACAGGTTCTAGTGAGCACATATTACGCCCTGTTGTTTCATTCTTTTCAAGACAAAGCCGACACTCAGTCTTTTCTAGGAAAGATAACCTATTCAACCAATATGAGCACTACGTAATGTATACAGCCCTTCTCGATAGGAGAAAGGATCCACCAATCGCTCGGCCTATCACAGTTCTCAGGTGCCCTCTCAATGTGCGATTCTGAGAGAGTGTTCCCACCTGTCTACTCAAAATCTGACCTCCGTCCATTTAATCCCACAAATGGTCTCTGGGCCGATAAAACAAATAAACAAATTTCCTTGGTAACATCGATGAATTAACTGGGTCCCAGCTTAATGACCACATTGATATGTATTAGGATGCATACGAGGGCAATACGAAATGTTCATAGCCTGACATAGTAATGGCGGTAGAAATAGCAAAAAGTTTTGTATAATGGAAGCTTCCATCCCTCTTATGAACACATGTTAAATTTAAACGTGGTTGTACAAGTAGTAAAGAAAAACCAAGAAATGAACGTCAAAAAACTACAACACTGCCAGAAATCATAGCTAAATTGCATACGTGGTATTAGACGATCGATGAGCGAAAGTGCATGTAATAGGTAATGCCATAAGCATCTCAAATGATCGAGTGCATTTTATTTTGCATCAAGAATTACAGATGAAAAACTTTCCGCAAGATGGGGAGCCGCATTTTTTAACAGTTGACCAAAAACGCTTCGAATCAAAGTTTCTCAAGCTTGTTTAGATGGATTTAAGCGAAATAAAATGAGTTTCAAGCGTCCTTTCATATACTATACACCAGAGACTAAAGAACAGTACAATAGAAGTTCACCAAAGAAGGCAAAACAAGTTCAATCGGATGGTAAGATTATGGCAACGGTTTGCTCGGATCACAAAGGTATATTATTGATCGACTATCTTCGTTTTGGATCAATTGAATTTGAAAATTCGAGAATAACGATCTGGTTTACAACACAAGAACATAATTTTTCATCAAGACGCCATCCCATAAGAGTGTTTTAACAATGTCAGAATTCAACGAATCAAAATAGAAATTGCTTGACCATCCAGCTTATTCTCCTGATTTAGCTCCTTCTGAATACTACCAGTTTCCGAATCTAAAGAAATTCCTTGCTTGCATGCGTTATTACTCGAATGAAGATGCAATGGCAGGCGTAAACGATTATTTTGAGGAGTTTGAGAAAAATTATTTCAATCACGGATAGAAATTGAATTTTCAGGACATTATATTGTGCCGCTGTGGTATTGTAGGTAGAACACCCGCCTACCAACCAGAAGGTCCTCGGTTCAATACCAGGCCAGACCATCTGAAAAAAGAAAAAAGTTTTTCAACAGCGGTACTACTATTGAAAACTGCTCTACATGCATTTGCCGTTCGGAGCCGGCTTTAAGCTGTAGGGCCCCTTCAATGAGTTTAAAAATAGAATCGGGTGCAGCTCATTGACTGAGAGAAGACCCGTGTTCTTTCATGGAATGTTATGGGAATTATATATTGAAGAATAAAAGTATTTCAACAATTTAGCTCTTGTTTTCTATTGTTAGTTTAAGGACATTTCGAACTGCCCTCGTAGGACTCCACTGACGCGCATTGTACCGTCACGGTAAACCAATTATATCGGTCAATAAGCTAAAAGTTTTAGATTTATCTTAGAATGCATGCTAATGACAGAATATCGTTGAAAGGATTACATTGAAAGGTAATAAGACGACTAACAACAAATTCCTGTTATTCAGAGCTCTTGGACAGATTAAGTGTTGAGTTGAAGAACAAACTGTCTCATCTAGTGAAGAAAAAAAGAAATGTTGCTCTATCAAGAAATGAATGATAAAATCTTTTTTCGTTTGTAAGCTTTTTGACAGAAATACATAATATGGTTTATCAACTACTACACCATCTAGTGTACTCTTCGGATTTAGCATTTCATGAATTTTGGCATCTTTTTTTTAGTGCATATTTTTGCATCTTTTGCTCATAACAACATTTTTTTGCATATTTCACTTTTAAGAGCATATCTATTTTTATGATCGAAATTTAAAATTTGGAACAGATAAATTCACAACGAATCTAAAGTTGTATACAAACATAAAATGGATTAGAGGGTTAAACTAACATGCCTCGCGGTAAGGTAATATAAAATTTCAGAACTTAAATGATTAGAAAAAAAGGTTATAATTACTTTCATACGAGAGTGTACATACTTATTTGATATCACCAGGGAAACCAGAAATATGCAACTGCATGTCTGTTTTTTTTTCATGCAACTAATCAACTCATACGTAAGCTGTTTATCCGTTTCATGAATTTTGGCATCTTTTTTTTAGTGCATATTTTGCTCATAACAACATTTTTTTGCATATATTACTTTTAAAAGCATCTCTTTAAATTTCTTTTGTAAAGCGTGTTTTTTACAGTGGAATAGAACTTTAAGTTGGCATTACTTTTCAAGATGGCGACCGATTTAACAGCTGTCAAGTAATCTATTTTCAGTTTGGCTTGGCAATTCATCATGAATAGACTCACGCTTGAACAACGCTTGGAAATAGTGCAAATTTCATTTTTCATAAGTGAATTTTTTTTTTCAATTTTTAATTTTTTCAATTTTCATAAGCGAATTTTGTTTAGCGATGAAGCGCACTTCTGGTTGAATGGCTACGTCAACAAACAAAACTGCCACATTTGGAGTGAAGGTAATCCTCAAGTGTATGTGGAAACACCGTTACATCCAGAAAAACTGACTGGTGCGCTTTATGGGCTGGTGGAATCATTGGTCCGTACTTTTTCAAAAACGATGGTGGCCAGAACGTTACATTCAATGGTGATCGGTATAGAGCCATGATTATTAACTTTACATTACTAACTGAATTGAATAACCATGATGTCGATGAGATGTGGTTTCAACAAGACGGCGCAACATGTCACACAACTCGTGCCACAATAGATTTATTGAAAGACACGTTTGGTGACCGCCTAATTTCACGTTTTGGACCTGTGAATTGGCCTCCAAGATCTTGTGATTTAACACCACTAGACTACGTTCTGTGGGGCTATGGAAAGTCATTGGTCTATGCGGTAAAGCCACAAACGCTTGACCATTTGGAAGACAACATTCGCCGTGTTATTGCCGACATACGTCCACAAATGTTGGAAAAAGTCATCGAAAAGTGGACGTCCAGATTGGACTACATCCGCGCCAGCCGCGGCGATCATGTGCCAGAAATCATATTTAAAATGTAATGCCACAAGATTATCTTTCGGACAAATAAAATTCATGTCAATCGAATAATCCATCGTTGTTTTATTGCAACTTAAAGTTCTATACCTCTATAAAAAACACCCTATATTCAGAGAGCATTTGGAACTTTTTTAGGGCATATTTGGATTTTTTGTGCTGCAAAATATTTTTACAGCAAAAACAAAATTTTCGTTTTTAATTCCGGTCAAGACAGACACAGCCTCGTATGCAGTAAAAGCTGCAGTAAAAGCTGTCAAAGCCATTGCCATGTTCTAAACTGAATTAACACAAATTGCAAGGGTGGCAAATAAACTGCACCGTTAAGGGGTACGTATTATAGATGAATACAAAAACGTAAAAAATGGTTTTAAAAGTTCCAAAAAAACTTACAATATTAAAAGAAATGTATGCAGACCTTATATTGCCGCCCGAACCAGTTCTAACTTGTTGCAGAACTTAGGTTGCAGCCATTAATTATTACACTTACAATTCTGAATAGATTATAGTTTTAAGCACTTTAAATACTTTATAAAAAAATTTTCTGGAGAAGCAGAAAGCTTTTTAATATTAAAAGAAAAAACATTTATGTGTAGGTTAGAATATTGTTAACAAGAACGCAGTACCGAAAGGATGCGTCATAATCATAAAAAAAGTCGATTTTAAATTTTTTATAAATTACGCCTTTTTGGATTTTATAGGGCGATATGTATGTATGTTTACAAACGATATTGTATACTATTAACATAAAAGAAATGTTCGCTTTTTTAGGGCATGTTTTTTAGGTCATATTTTCGGATTAAACATAAAACACTTTTTAAGAGTCTATTTCTGGTGATTTTTTAAGACCCTTCGGATCTCGTTAAAAAAAAAACCTAAAATGAAGAGAAATATATTATATCTTCAGCAGAGTCGATAGAACGATATATACAATTCAATGTTTAAAGATGATTTCAAATATTGACCACGTCTACGCCTCAAATGGTGGGTCTAATTTTGGCACATTCTCGCCAACATATCGGCCGGTATCGCATGAATAAATTCTTCAATATTGGCTTCCAGTGCGACCGCCAACTGTTGCGGTCTTGCCCCACAAAATATAGTCTAAAGGCATAAAATCGCACTATCTAGGTGGCCAATTGACCAGCCCCAAACGTAAAATAAACTGTTCACTGAACTGGCCTCTCAATTTGGTCAATCTATCGCATGCTATATGGCATGTGGCACTGTCTTGTTGAAACCACATGTCAGCCAAGTCCAGCTTTTCTAATTTGGACAAAAAAAAAAAATTGTAATCAGCGCACGGTAGCGCTAGCCATTCACAGTAACGTTCCAGCCTTCGTCGTCTTTGAAAACGTACGGTCCAATTATACCACCGGTTCATAACCCACATCGGGATGTATTAGCAATTCCTGCTATGCTTCTGGCTGCTCTTCGCACCAAATACAGCAATTATGATGATTCACGTATCCATTCAACCAGAAATGAGCTTTGTAGTTGAACACAATTTTCCGATAAAAAAGCATAAATTTTGATAATAAAATGCAATAATCAGCAAGCGTTGTTCGTTTGTAAGTGAATTCATGGTTAACTTATAGACCAAGCTGAACATGTTTGATAATAAAATGTTACACAAAAACAGCTGAGCTGCTAAAAACAGTGTTGCCAAAAAAGAAATTACTAAAAATCAGCCGATACAACCAATAATTTAATGAACTAAACTACTAAACTACTGAACCAAAAATTATCTCATTATCTCATTATCTTTGTTCATTTGATTCGATTGCGACAAAAAAGAACATGAAATGTTTTGTTTTTGTAAATTTATTATATATTACAACACTTTTATTCTGATTTTTTTTATTCTGATTTTCTTCACTCTTTTTTCATAATTTTTTACCGCAATCATACGTATTTCTCTCATAATCTGGCGTAATTTTACTTTTTTTAAACGCAATTCTTTGTTTGTTTGTTTTCTTTTTAAATTTTACGAAACTTCAAATTGGTGGTTAAACTACAGAGGGGATGGAGCAATATTATGTAAAGAATTGTTTTTTTTTTTTTCTTAAGGAAATTAAATTAAAAATATAAAAAACACTGAAATAAATGTTTATTTACTTAAATGCAATAAATCACTTATTATTGCTTTGAGTATATACGAGTATTTTTGAATTTACACGCCACACGGTAAATAAATGGTGTAAAAAATAAAGAATAATAATAAAAATTTTCACAATTTTATTACCAATAACTTGGTTTATAGATACATGGGTACTAAAAGACTTGTTTCTTTTGTTCTTAAGAATAATAAGCGAATAGAGAAATCATTATAAAACCAAGCAAAACCCAAACAAACCTTTCCCCAGCGTAAACATATCAATACCTACCTCTAACGGATGACTTTTTTTTGCCATTTGGTTAATCAGTATGTAAAAAGCTTTGTGACATGTGGCAATGCCAAAAATTCTCGGTAAGATGGTTTACATTTTACCATGAATAGACTAACAAATGAACGAACAACGCTTGCAAATCCTTGAAATTTATTAACAAAATTCATGATTTGTGAGAAATGTGTTACTTTAATTACGTCCATTTTATGGTTTTCATGCTCGGCCTCATTCGGTATTAATCCATACAAATACAGCTGATGTAAAAGCAGCAGCAAAATCAAATACCACAGCAACGTTTCATTTAGTGAATGGATCTTAGGAATGTGGGATTATTGTAAGATCCATTTTTCTATCGAAAAATTATCTGCAGTGACTCATTTTTGACTCATTGAGTATGTCAACAAACAGAATTGCCGAATTTGGTGCGAAGAGTAGCCAGAACTGCTAATGCATCCTTAAAATGCACTGTTTGGTATGGATTATGGTCCGGTGGCTTCATTGGACCGTTATTCTTCAAGAATGATGAACATCGCATCTTAACAGTCAATAGAGCAATATACCGTGTGATGATCACCGATTTCTTTATTTTTTGTCGAAATTCTTAGAATTGAACTTGTTTGACATGTGCTTTCAACAAGATGGGTTCGCAAGCTACACAACACGAGATGCTATGAACCTATGAACCTATTGAAAGTCAAATTTGGTAAGGAATCAATTTCACATTTTGTTGCAGTTCGTTGGCCGCCGCGATCAGGCGAATCGACCCAACTATACTATTTTTTGTGGTGACACGTACAGTCTTTAGTGTACAGAGACAAGCCAGCCACAATTCCAGCCCTGAAAGACAACACTAAGCTGCCATTGGTGAAATACCAGCCGAAATGCTGTACAAAATATGCCAAAATTGTAGGATGGTTCACCTACGGCGTAGCTTCGGACTAAATTTACATGAAAATTTACATGAAATGGCAGACATTCCCTTATCGGTTCAAATATCTATTGCATTCATTTTTGCGAATTTTCTGTGCTTTTGCAATTTTCAAAACCCAACGGTTAAAAAATCACCCGATACCACCTTGATAGTTCCTGTCAATTGCCATTCCAGATAACTTGGCCTGAGAAATAAGGTCGTGGCTTTCTCAAAGCAATTTGACCGAAAAGATGAAATTCGATCATTAAACGATTCTCAATAATCTCTATTCAATGAGATTTGCCGAAAAATCGGGATCTTGGGCTCCTCACAAGCTTAACGAAGACTACCATGAAAATCACCTTCAAATTTCTTTTTAACATTTTATTCGCTTTCAAGCACACGCGATTATAAACAGCGTTTTTTTGTACCGAATCGTCACAGGATATGAGAACTGGTACCTTTGCGAATAAATGAAGTAAAGAAATGGGTGGACGGCTCCAGGAAATACCCCAAAGCCTAGAGATAAGCCTAACCTCTACCTAAAAGAAACAATGACCTGATTTTGAAAGGACTGGTAGGAAATGCTGGAAAGAAATGTCACAGGTGGAAGTTACGGCTATAAAGAGGCCAGTGGACTGGTTGATGTGTTACAGGGATTCGATGTTGATATCCGGATCAGGATCGCAGCTTAGATCAGGCAGTCTCCGGTGTCTACTCAACATAGCGGCTGGTATGTGAATGCCGGTCATCTCAAAACGAGATAGCGAGATATTCAGACTTAGAGATTATCTGGTTGAGGATCATTCTGACACTAACTAACTGGGGAAAGATGCGAGGAGATTGATCACCTGGTTGAAATGCCACCTTCCTCCTGCAAGCTTCTGGTTCTACAGTATATGTTGGGCAGGTCATAAATAGCAAATGTGGGAGAATGAACGCACCTGGTCTGTATCGAGACAAATCTGGTCCCTGTACTATCGGATTCGTTTGGAGTTTATCACGGTAATGCGGCGACATTGGCTACGAATGCTGGTGACTGTTATCACTGGGTACTGGGAAGCTTAACTACTATAAGAGTTGTCAGGATGAGAAAGAGGAGGAGACTGTCGAACGTTTCCTGTGTCCGAATCCTTCGTATATTTAGACTATTTTCCTTGGCAGTCGGCTTCTGCTTGCCTGGTTGATATAAATGGCAGCAGACCAGGGTTGACAACCCAGTGGGTATTTACCCGGGTTTTTGTCAACTCTGTAGCAGACTCACTTCCTTTGTGTGCACACTGGTTGGTTCGCTTTGGGCCAGGATGCAGACATGTATGTCCAACTAGACGCTACCTTCTATGGGCATCACAGTATTGAACTGGACTACTCGTTGTAACTGAGAATTAAGAACTAAGTGTCAAAGTCAACAGGGAGTTTTACATAACTTAGTTACAACGCGAGTAAATGGCTATTCGACTCAAAGGACATTAGAACAACTTCATGCCCCATGTCCTTCAGCATACGCCATATTCTTTGGACCTTGCGCCGACGGATCAATATCATTTCCGATTCCTGTAAAACTAAATGAAGGTCGTTACCTTCGACAAATTGGCCGCTAAAAACTTACAATACAACCCAGTATAATGTTGTAGGTGGTATCACATAGCCGGACTTGACTGTCTCTTTATCTGGGCCATTTATAGTCTAATGAAGATATTTCGTATATATTTATTAGCAATATATTTTGGACTACAAGCAAAAACAATCAAATAATTTCACACTTTGCTTAAGTAACATAATGTGAATTGTATAATATATTGAGTCGCAAATCCGTTGTATATATACACTCACAAAAATTGCACAAGAAAAAAAAATCAATCAATGGCAAATATATATATTTAAAGAAAAATGTTTATCTTTGAAAATTCTAAGCAAAAAATACGCACTTTTTGTTTGTAAAAATAGACAAAAAAGATCTTGATCTGTGATCTTCACCTTTTTGCGTTAAACTTCAGCATTAACGTCAGCAATTTGCAACAAAAAAATAAAAAAAATAAATAAATAAAAAATTAGAAAAAAAATTTAATTTGAAAAATGATTTTTCAAAATTTTGTTTTATTCATCGATTATGATCGTTTACACTAAAGCGTTATTACGTTGTAAAGGCAGGTAATGGTTTCACTCAATAACAGCAGCTATGGATGGCTGACTGTTGTTGTAGAATGAAATCAATTAATTGATGTTTTCATTTTTATTTTTTTTTTTATTTCGATTTTCAATCTTATAAATAGACTCTGTATTCCATCTGTTGTTTTAATGCCATAACGAAACTCTTTTAATATAAACAAATAATAAAAAAAGAACAACTATAACAACAACAACAACAACAACATCATAGTAATAATAATAAAAAGATACAAGATACAAAATACAAAATACAAAATACAAAATATAATACATGATTAATATTTCCTCAATAGAAAAAGAACAAATTTTACAAAGTAATTCAATCACAACAACAACAACAACAAATAAAAAGTAGAAAAGAAAAAAATGCGAACAAAACCATTTAAATGCTGACGACTAGCAAAATACTAAAGCCATTAAGTCAGTCAAACAGTCTGCCATATGTGAGTGTGAACCCAGCAAACAATTGCAACGAATATTGTGAAACACATTTGTAAATAAATTTTAAAATGAAAAATATACAGAAACAAAGCTAAGAGTAGGACACAAACATTAAAGTGATACAGAGAACATAAATATTACAATTCGTAAAAAGGTGCCATAAAAAGTACCTAGACTAGGATTTTGCAGTACTTTTAGGTATATAGGTCCATAGTTAACTTATTTAAATTCTTTTTTTTTAATTAATTTAAAACTAAACCAAAAATTGATTCAAAGAAAGTAATTTTTATAAAAAGTACTTTAAGAAAAGACCAAAATATTTTTAATAAAATGATATTATCTATTCACCATTTCTTAGCTTATTTAAAAAAAAAAAAGTGGTTTCGTTCTGCCAAAATGCTATTTTTTATAAAAACTACCCTTTTATGCAAAAAGTACTTTTTTGTTAAATAGGAAGTAAGAAGTACTTTCATAACAAAGCACCTATCTATCTATTTTATTTTTATTTTTTTATTTACTTGTTTATTTAAAAAGGAGTATTATTTAAAAGGCAGTTTTTATATACGACTTCAATATGAATTGTAATCTCACAAAAAGTACTTTTTTGTCCAAAAATAATATTTTCATTTCTTTTTTTATTAAAAATACTTTTTATAAAGTACCTTTGTAAATAAAACTGGGAAAAAATTATTTTTACTTGATTTTTGCTTATTTTTTAATAAAAAAAACAGTACTTTTTATAAAGCGCCATTTTTTATTCCCAATTTCTTATGCAACTGAAAAAGTCTTAGTGAAAAAGTACCATTATGTAAAAAAGTTATTAAGACGCACCTTTCTTTAAATAAAACGCTATAATATTTATTTTTATTAGATTTTTTATATATAAATATCTTTTAAAAGATTATTTTTTAAGGATACTTGTTACCTTTTGTTTACCATTTTTCAGCTTATTTAAAAATGTACTTTTTTATTCAGCAATAAATTTTTTGTCAAAAAGTACTTTTTTTAAAGTATCTTTTCATCTTTTATTAAATAACTTATTTTTAAATTTATTTCAAAAAGTACTTTCCATAGAAGGGAACTTTTGAAAACCAAAAATTGGTATCATTTTAAAAAGTACGTTTTACCAGTAAAATTTAGTTTATTTGAAAAAGAACTTATTAAAAATATATTTTTATCAAATACTTTTGTTGTTGTTGTTGTTGAAAAGTGCTTTTTGTAAAAAAGTAAAAATTTACACGCTTTAAACAAATTGCAGAGAGGCGAAAAAAGAGAGGAATATTTTTGGAAATTTCAGGAAAAATCCATTTGCTGAAAGATAGCTCCACAAATGAATTAGGTTAAGTTAGGTTAGTTTAAAAGGGGCCGCCAGACAAATATCCGACACACTTAGGCCCAATAGAGCTTATTGTGATACCCATAAACTTCCCTTTGACGGCACTAAATTCGCTAAACAGCCTTACAGGAGTCTCCAGTAGAACTCCAATGCCAGCAAAATGCCAACCGAATATCTTGTACCTAACTCCCGCCAACACCGGATATTCCAAGAGCAGATGTCCCGTGGTCTCCACCTCTGTCTCCTACATAGAGTGAGGACCCTTTGGCCTAGCCTAAGGGCATGTCTCCCCACCAAACAGTGACACGTAAGGGCCCCTATTACCGCAGATATCCTACCTCTCGGCAAGTTTAGCAGTTGCCTAGACTTATTCTTGTTCACCCTCGGCCAGAGAGTTCTAACCTGTCTTCAAGTGGGGGCTCGCCTCCACCTCTCATCAAATACCCCATAGGCAAATTGTCCTATACGTAGACGGTAAGTAGACCGGTACCCAGATGAGATTGATATCAAAGTCCTCAGACATCACATGAATTAAATAACAAATATTCTCTGAAATACGTTGTATTATTCCCTGCCTAATCAATTATAAATGAATGTGTTTTCTAGGAATGAGCTCATTTATTTCTTCGGAATACATTCCGCTGTGGTATTGCCGACTCTTGTACGCTATCAAGACGCTCTAAGACCCGTAGAAATCTAGGGAGCTTTAAACGAAATTTCCATGCAGATATACTACGACCACCGCTAATTCGAGATCATGTATGTTATCTGTCTTGGTTAGAGGTTGGTGGTTCGGCTCATGGAAATTTGCAGCTTTTTTAAAATAGTGTTCGATACTAACCAGGCTTTCATATCCGTACAAAAGAGTTGACTTTTTCTTATGCCTTAAATATTCTAAGCTTCGTTTGCCAGGATATCTGTGGGCTTCTCCATACTGATAGTAGAGGTTCGAATGCTACACTCGCTTTGTTGAACTTGTTGTCCACGACTGTTTCTCTAAGCAATTATTCGTTATCAGTTTACTGTCTGGATAGTAGAAGCTTTTGACCGATTGGCCTTACAGCATGATGTTCTTCTGCAATTACGTTGTAGATACTTATCTCAAGTCCAATGTTGCGCGCTAATCTCTACAGATCTTTTGATTTTGCTTGCATGTTGAAGGTTTTGTGTTGGGGTAGATAAATATCATCCGCATAATCGAAATCCACGAATTTAAGTGAAAGACACCATGTAATTCCTCTGCTCTCTCAGCAGATTTTGCCTCGTTGAGGTGATAGAGGGCTTCTTGGCTTTACTCCAGTGTTGCTCCCGTTGTGAGTAACTGATAGTTTAGTATCCTCATGTATAGCTCTAATAATTCGAATAATTTTCTAGGGTATTTCTTTTCTCCTGGATGAATTCCATATGACAGTCCGACAGTCCTGATAGTATTGAAGGTATTCATGAAAACTATAAACAGTAGATACAGAAGAGTATTACATTCTAGGGATTGTCCTATTATCATACGAAAGGTGTTGGATCTCCAGAGTAGACAAATATCATCCTCATAATCTTAATCCTCAAGATGGCGTGAGAAACTTCTTCTCTATAAACATCTAGCATGATGGTGGAGAGAGAAGTGAGTGACTGATTCTCCCGTTGTGACGAAGACTAAGAGTTCCGCATATGACAGTTTGTCTGATTGTATCGAAGCCTTTCTTGAAATCTACGAATAGTAGGTATAGCAGAAGACAGTGGGCTATAGGATGATCTGTTATGATTCGACTACCAAAACTCATGTATGGTATTGGCCAGGAGCGTGCTGTAAACTTCCGGTGCTGCCATCTATTCTGTATGTGATCAGTTCTAATATTTCTCTAAGCACAAGTATTTGACATTGAAGATAACAAAATATCACACGTTATTAGGGCAAAACTGGTTATGTCCAATGTTGTAGTTTTATAGAAAAATACTTCAAAATTTTAATGAGCGACGGTGCAACAAATACAAACTTCAGAAATGATACTACTTTTCTGATAGGCGCTATCGATTAGAACAAGGATCTGTTTTTGAAATATTCGTAACACCCCCAAAATCTCGAGTTACGGGTACAAAACCGATTTTGCAGACCTTCATGTACTTATAAGCTAATTATTAACCGATTTTAAGTCTCTTTTCAGATTTGGAAAAAAGAAATATTACCTTTTAAATGATTCAAAGAACAAATCCTTGGTTTAATCGATAGCGCCTATCAGAAAAATAGTATAACTTGCCAGGTATATTTTTATCGCACCGTGTAATTGTTTATAACTTATAAAAGTCTTATTAGTCTTACCTTACTTAAGTTAGTTACTCTTTGTAAACATAGATATTCACAAACCACAAAAATTTTCAAACACACAACACTATTAATGAGGGAAAACGATTCTTCTGACGTCAGCATTTAATCGAAAAAATAAGGAATATAATTTGGACAAAATTAACAACAAAAACAAAAACCTCGATCATGATGATGATAATGATGAAAATAATGAGATAAAGATGGATGGTTGGATGGATGGCTGAAATTGATGAAATGGTTGATGTTTTTCTTTTAATGCCAAATGATATCGGAAACGTACTCGTACGAGGAGAGTTGTTTGACTGTTGTTGTAAAGAAATTATTTTGTGTTCCAGATTTTAGTTTGAATCTATTTTTGTTGTTGTTTCATTTCATATTGAAAACAACTAAATAATTATATTCAAGCAGACTTGAGAAGTTCAAATAGACGCACAGACATTAAGCAAAAAACAACAGACAGAAACAAATTTGTATAGAAATTATGTTGTGCAACCAGGGTGGCCGGAAGGAAGGAAAATAAACTTTTGATTATTATTTAGTATTTTTTTCTCTTTTCTTTTTATATTATTATTTTTTATTTGAAACCCTAGAAAACGAAATAAAAATTTCTTGAGAAATATACGAGTACATTCCCGCTGTTAAAAAATGATTTCTTTTGCAAAACAATTTGAAAAAATTTTGCAATATTTTGTCATTTGCAATAAGAGGGACTGTCAGGCTATTTTCTTAAGTTGAAAACATACTTAAATTGAAAAACGAGAGTTTTTGACAATTTAGTGTCCTTTTTAAATTATAGCGCAGTAACTGTCAATGTAGCAGGGTTGCCGTTAACTGCTGTATACTGTTAAACTGACCGACTTTTGAAAAATAGGAGGCTCGCATCATCATCATCGGATAGATTTAAGAATGATGCACACTGATGAGCACTCAGTACTAACGCTGAAGTAAAGCAAGGAAGTCCTCTATACACCATCGTGCTGGATGGTCAGGGAGAAGAAGTACCTCATGCCAACTCAACGGTTTAGATTATGCGGGTAATATTTGTCCACTCTGAAGATACTTGTCCAATACTCTACGTATCATAGAAAGACAATCACTAGAATGGCATACTCTCCTGTATCTGCGGTTCATAGTTCTCAAGAAAACCTTCTATACCATCAGACGAACTATCTTATGGAAGGCATAGAGCAGAAAAGGAATACCCCAGAAATTAAATAGAATTTTCAGAGCTATATACGTGGTACAAATCAACAATGAATCGCTTTTTTGCTACTCATACTCACTCATGAATTTATAAATATAAGTGAGTACACATCACTCAAACTTATGTACTCATAATCACTCATACTCATAATAACGTTGATTTATAAGTATAAGTAGCAATGAGTATGAATCAAAAGTCCTACTTAACTCATAGCTACTCATACTCATAGCATTCATTAATTTCTCAGAAAATACTCATAATACTCATAAATGATTTGAATGATTCATGAATACTCGTGTTTTATGATAACATGGAAATTGCTCTCTAAGAATTGAATCGAATGGATAAATAGCATTATTAGTATCTGGATGAATTTATTTTTTATTGAAAATATAAAAATGTTTATATTTTGTGAAAAACTGAAGTTTTATCAGAAAAACTAAATAAATAATACAGTTAAAAAAATCAGCATACAGCCGCTAAGCATGTTAACTGTTTCATTGACGTGAGTTGAGCGTCAACAATTGTTCTATAAATGCCTATGAGAAGCCATTGCAGTGGGTATGAATGGGCATAAGAATTTATGAATCATGATTCAAGTATACTCATGTTTTCAGTATTTATTGCTGATCTGATATAAGGATGTAGAACTCTCAGTTCTTCACAATGGGAGTATCAGCAAGGAAGCTTTCTATCACCGCAACTATTCACCATCATAGGCAATATATAACAATGAAATTCGTCGCAATAACAGCCTTGTACAGGCTTAATAATGCATAGCGGCACTCGGACAACTACAATCAGTATGGAGAAGATCACAAATATTTAGGTGCACTAGACGTACGTAGACGTTCGTATGCGTAAAGTTAACTCTGTTGTACGGAAGTGAAACTTGGCTGGCGTCGAACATTATTACGCAAAAACTACAAGTATGCATTAATAAATGTCACAGAATCATATGCAATATATTCTGGCCTAACATCTTCAGCAGCGCGGATCTCTGGAGTCTAATTAATGAGGAACTCATACTAACCTAACAAAAGGTAGAAAATGCTGGTGGATTGACTCTACAGTATAGAAGAAGTCGGACAACATCACACGAAACTAGGACAGTTTAAAAAAACTAGGGAACTTAGGAAGGTATGAAAAAAGTGCTCAACCGAAAAAGATGGAGAAACCATATGCTATCAAATAGCGTAGTAAAGCCACATGAACAAGATTGCCCAACGTTTAAGACGCTCAGATTACCATTACTTGGTTAGAAAAGGCTTTACACTCAGATTATCATTACTTGGTTAGAAAAGGCTTTACAACAAGAATAGTTCGATAACCACAATCGCGTAACGCGTGGATGTAGCTAATATTCACGTCTTTATAAAAAGCAATAGCAGTTACTTTAGAAGCAACAGTTACTTTACAAGTAACAGTTACTTTAAAAAACAAACAAAAATGCTTATTATTAAGTTGAATCCAGGATGGATTATTTGGAGGGATTGAAGCCTCTTTATTTTTAAACTTCAAAAACCATAATGGAAGTTTATCTTTTTCTGCTCGATTCGAAACTGGGATGACTGGTTTTGGAGTAAATGGCTAAGAATGCCCTAAACTTTGTATAAATTTTTCTTGTTGTGCCAATGTCTTACAGTAAACGCGTAAAATATTGTAACATTTTAACCTTTTTTAACTGCTTCAGTTCTTATAAATTGCGCTAAATAAAAAAACAAAGCGACGGTCTTTATACTTTATTTAGAGTGTCCAACTTATTTAACTTCCACTTAATGAACAAATTTACTCAACACTTTTACTAACACGACTTTGCTCTTTGGCTGTTAAATTATGACTGCCGCCTTTTATAGAAAATTAGCATTAGTTTCGAATGTTCTAGTATATTCCACAACATACTATTCAGTTTTTGTTAGGATTTAATTACATATAATTACATAGAGGAATTGACAGCACTATTTATATAAAAACAGCCTTGCCAGAGTGATCGTAGTCTTGACACACACCAAACAAATGTTGGCGTGAAAATTTTCGTAGCTCATAATACCTTCGTACTTTATTTAGAAAATGTTTTAGAAAACAAACGTACTATGCTCTATATCGACTCAGACAGGCTGCAAGATGGTCTTGATTTCGCTTGATTTACAATAATTTGTACTGCTTGTCAGGAATCAATAAAAAAAAAAGATTACTTATCAAGATTTTTTAAGTTTTCCTTACACAGATGTTTGAAAACGCTAATAAACATTTTAATGAATTAATAAAGTTGGGGCCGAAGTTTAATCTGCTTCTTACATACATATAAACATCCGAATGAAAATAAAAATATTAAATAGAGAATAAGAAATGAACAACAATTTCATTCAGTTGTGTGATAGTTTTTAATGAAAGCACATCTATATCGTTTAGCGTAATAATATTGTTTATTTCGTCTGTTGTTTAGATTTTTGCCTTTTTTTCTTCAGCACACATTGCAAAAATTTACTACTACCACCACAAATGCAGTTCTCTCTCTTTGACCACCCCTGGCGTAAAGCGTTTTAAGTGTATTCGTTTGCTAGTATAGTTTAGTTTATGCATATACGGGATGATGTCTGCATATACGGGATGAAGTTTACCATTTCACCATTTCACCACTAACCAACGAATAACGCTTGCATATCATTGATTTTTATTATCAATATTCGTGCGTTATCGTCGTCGTCACAGCAGTGTCACTTTATTGGACATCGGTCACCCAACAAGTATGCTTAGGGTGCCTACCGAGGAAAATATTGCTCCTGTATCAGCCAGCGTTAGTAAAGATCGCAATATGTCAATTTATCGCTATTGTCAACAATTGGGCTTGGTTGACATTTGGATTCAACAAGATTATTACCTACGATACCATGGTCCGTCCTATTGAGAGGCAAGTTTGGTAAGAAATTAATTTCACGTTTTGGAGCAGTTCACTGACCGTCAAAATAATGCAATTTGACTCCATTGCAGAATTTTTTGTGGGGATACGTGACGTTTTCCGTGTATAGGAACAATACAGCCACAATTCCAGCCGTGGAGGATAACAGTTCAGCTGCTATTGGTGAGATACCGGACGAAATGCGGGAAAAAATGGTCCACCTACGACGTAGTCGCAGGCAACATGAAAAAATCTTTAAAATGTGAATTGTTGGCATTCGTTTATCGCCCCAAATCGATATTTCATTAACTTGATCAAATATTCTGTTTTTTGTTTTTTATTCAATTATCCAAGTCCAAACGAGTAAATTACATATATAGAGTTAAAGCAATGGATTTTAGACTCAGAAAGCAATCTAGAGTCGATGATATCTTTTTGGGAACCAGTTATCGCAAAATTATTTTATACAACAAAATTTATTTACTTCTTTGCAATCAGAGGCCTATTAACTGATTAAACTAAAGCAATTATATGCATACAACGATCTTTAAAATATGCTTTAACTCTAGAATATACAAAAAGCTCTTAAAGCTACGACAGTCTCTGCTAGAATTGGTTTTAAAACGAAGTTTTTCTTAAAAAAACATAATGGAACTTAAAGTTCTTTCAATCAGTTACTTCATTCTTTTCTTCTTTACATTGAACATTGAAAATTGAAACCCTTTTGCATATAAAATTTTTATGAGGTCACTCACACAAAATAATTGAATATTTATTTGAATGCAGAAATGAAGACCAAGAGTGCCAACATACGCAAGTAAAAAGTCTGATGTCGCCAAAATCACATTTATTCACTCAATTCAATTTGTATTTTGTTGATGTTTTTATTTCTCGAATGTTGACTATAAAATAATAATATGTTTTTATTTTGAAACACATGCTTAAATGCAAATCCTTTTGACAGGATATTGGTTTTTTTCTCTTTTCGTTTAAATGGTATCTGCTCGTATATGCTTGCTTATATCTACCGACACTCCCAATTTGCTGGAGCATAAATTGTATTGAAAAAAGATAAAAGAAAACATGTTCGTCGTTCTCTCTTAGTGGGTAGCAAGTAACTAAAATATGGTGAATATACGCACTCAACAAACTCTATACCCCCACACATATGGTAAATAATCGAACGCGCAAGCATTCATTGCAAGTTTTCTATAGAAAACTATTGCATATGATTAGGGTTTAAGTGTTATTTGTTTATATGGGCGAGTGTATATGTGTTAGTAGTGTGGAAGATAGTTTGTAGCAAAGTAATGCTACACTTGTTTTCATGCTACAAATTGTTAATTGTTTTTGTTATTTTTGCTCTTTTTCTTTTGAACTCCTTTATACACACATACACACACACACACTCACTTGCTCTAACACTAACTTTTCCTCTTTCACTCTTTATAAATATTTTATAAGCATGGTTTCTTGTTTTTGTATTTTATACATGTTTTCTTATACCGTTATATTAAAATATATATAAGAGAGGTGAGAGTATTCAGCTCAGTGTTTGTGTATTCACACACATACACACATACACACATACAAACAAAATATTTGTTAACATTTTTACTACTACTCGACAGTTTGTGTTTAAAATAAATACAGCAGCTCAAGCACAGACAACAACAACAACAATAACCGAAATAATAATAAAAATGCATTGCCAGGCTTGGGAGTTTGTTATGCTTATACTTGTTTCTTTATTTTCGTTCCAACACTTTGTGGTCCTTTTTTTTAAATGTAAATTTGGTGCATTTTCTGTGTGTGACTGAATAAATTATGCAAGAAAAGCTCCCAAAGTGATGAGGTGAAAGACATCAAAAACCTGAACATTAACATGTCACTTATACACATGCACGCTTACACACATACTTCAACAAAATATTTTATTTATTTTTAAGTATTTCCAGGTGTTCGTTTTGTTATTTTTTTGCTATTCATGTTGAAAAAAGTATTTTATTTGCATTAACAAAATAAAAAATTACAAAATAAATAAAAATTTATAAAAAGAAGAGAAAAATGATAAAATAACAGACAGCAACTGTGAAGATAAAAGAATTTGTTTAACAAAAAATAAAAAAAATACAAAAAAAATAAAAATACTGATAACAATAGAATAAAAATAATTAAAACAATGTCAGTCGTCATGCCTAATGTCAGTCAAAAGTTATTTGAACTTTTTTTTCTTTTTTGTAATTCCTACGGCATTTCTATATAGTACATGAAAAATAAATAGGCCAGAGTCCATAGTTATAAGATAATTTACTATAAAAAACGTGCTACAAAAATGCAAATTATTTTTGAGATTAAAAAAACACCAGATAAAAATAACAAACAAACAAATTGAAAAAAAAAATAAATTTTTAATAAAATTTTTCTCTGGTTCCCATAATAATCACTCATCATCCTCTCTCAGTCACTTTGCAACAAAATATCAATTTTTACAATTATATCAGGAATACAACTAACACATCTATTTAGGCTATCCTCTCCATGCAGTGCGATATTCCGGCGATCATTCTCCTATAGTAACCACCTATAGTAACCACTCATCCTAACCAGTCATTTTGCAAACAAAAAAAAAATAAAATACAAATTCGTAACTACAACTTTTCTTCAATTTCTTCCTGATCACAGGAATATCTCGAGTAAGTGTGTTGCTGATGAGCTCGCTAAGGTTGTCAGTAGGTGTACCTCTTACCACCGTTAGACTGGCGATTAAGCAAAAGTGTACGTTGCACGCTGAAAGAGCCTGCCAGACTCACCTGGCCCAAGTTATATATAAAGAGTACCAACCAAACTGGACTGTGGAAGTATCTCTAATATTGTATCCTTTCTCACGGGCCAGTGTGTCATGGCTACGCACATAGGCTGCGCTTACCTGCAAATAACTTTTGTCGTAGCTACGGAGGAGGAGAGCATGGTTTTCTTTATTATACAGTGTGCGTCTTTCACGCTTTCTCGAAGGCTTATCGAAGCTATCGATCCTACACGTCAGGTTAATAGCCAAGTTTACTAGGCTGTCACTCCGTTTTCGATCTAACTTAGAGAAGTGCTTCTGTGCGGTGCCTATAGAATAGAACGGGTACAATGTGCTATGTGGTATCGCAACGGCCCGCTATGAGTCTTCAAGTGTGCCTTGTTTACAAAGGCTCTCTCCTATCTACCTACCTTCTTCAATTTCCAAAATTATTTCAGAAGTAGCTCTTACGCAGATCCATTAGAGACCCTTGAATGGATAGGCATCCCATATGTTGTGATATTCTTCTATTTTTCCTTAGAATGCATTTTATTTTCATTAAAAACATTTCATTCTTTACCAAAATTGTTTAATACTATGGCTCCAAAACTATTCTACAGAGGAAGTTCTGGAATACAATTCCTATTACGATTTCTTACTACTATTCTATGTTCCAGATTTTTATATTGTTACTTACAACTATCAAATTTGTTGCGACTGTTAAAATGTTAACAGTGCTCTGTTAGCGTAAAACGTGGCCATGCAAAAAACAGGTTTATGTCTTTGCTAGTTAAATTTACATATGTTTTCACACACATATCACTATTGCATTTACCCGCATACAACACAAGCTATCCAGATTCAAATCACCAGCAGAGGACCTGAGAGAAAAATGTAATTACGGTTTTCGAGTATTTAATTGGGAGACTTCAACCCACTCGCCCAGACAAATTCATCTAAAGAAAGGCTCCCTGACCTTCTAGTTCACCTTTGGCGACGATGACAATTACACGAATAATCAGATGAAGATGCCACCTACCGGAGCAAAATGGCAATAGTTTAGTTGGGCTCAACACCATCACTTAGTAGGGATCTTCATTACTACCCAATCACATGGAGACGAGCTACAGTAGACTAATCAGCTTGTACTTAGCTTGAAATCAATTGTTGAATTAAACTCAAATAAGACAACGAAGTAGCGCAGATAATTAACAATATTATCACCACTATCCTGATCACAAAGTTTTCGGATTAACCCCCGTGTAGCGTTTCCATTGTTGACATTTGATCTCTTTCGGCAAATTGCTTCACGCAAACGTCTCATAATGCCCGAATAATACTCTTTGTTTATTGTTTGGCCTTCTGGCAAAAATTCATGATGCACCACACCATTGCAATCCATGAAAACCGTGAGTATTGCCTCTTTATTTGACTGAAAACGGGGTGGGTTTTTAGTCTCGGTTCATTTGGTGAACGCCATTCATTTGCCTGATGTCTGCATAGCGTGTCGTACTTATACACCCACGTTTCGTTTCCAGTAATGATCCTTTTGTTGAATGTGGGATAGGATTCAGCCTCGCATGGTTAAAATTGTAAAAAATCGCCAAAACAAAAGGCTCAAATCGGAGCGATAGAACTGTCATACGGTGGTTATTCTTGAAACTTTTTGATCAAGGTAGTATATATTTTCATTGGTTTACATTTCCACCATATGTATAAAATTTTAAACCTTAGTTATTAAAAAATGTATAAAAGAAAAAAAATTAATTACACTCATACCTCTTTATATGGCCTTTCTTTTTACGGCATTGCGCTATAACGATTATCTCATTATACGGCTAAGAAATCGTAGATTCACCGTTTTTTTTTTTTTAAGAAAAAAGTCTAAGGCATGCAAAAACAATTCGCTTTACGTTATTTTGATTTACGGCCTAAATTTTCAGAACCCATCTAGGCCGTATAACGAGGTATGAGTGTAAACAAAAATTATACATATAATGCCCTTGAAAATATTTCATTGCATTTTAGAAATTAAAATCTACATTTTTATTGAAAAAAAAAAAATTATTTACAAATTTTTAATTAAAAATCTTTAATAAAAACGAATCACAATACAGTGCAAATCTCAACGTTAACAAGTCTTCTGGGCCGGATGGCATACCAGCACTGGTTCTGAAGCAGTGCTCTTCGACGCTTGCGCGTCCATTAGCTCACCTTTTCAGTGCGTCATATCGCGCCGGTATTTTTCTATCTTGAGGGAAGGTTGCTAATGTAACGCCAATCCCCAAAAAGGACGAGGCTAGTAACCCTGAGAACTACCGTGCAATAGCAGTTTGTTCCACTCTCTCCAAGGTTATGGAGAGTATGATTAATCACCACCTTGTGGGTTATCTGGAGTCCAACGATTTACTTAGCGATCGTCAGTACGGTTTCCGAAGGGGCCGTTCTACTGGTGACCTGCTGGCGTTGCTCTCGGAGAAGTGGAACAAGTCCATTCATGGTTTTGGCGAGACTAAGGTTGTGGCTCTGGATATATCAAAGGCGTTTGATAGAGTTTGGCACGAGGCTCTCATTTCGAAACTTAATGCTTTTGGTGTCGGTAGTCACTTCTCTCGATTTATATCGAGTTTTCTCAGAGATCGCTCTATAAGAGTGGTTATAGAACGGGTCTCATCCGACGATTTCAGGGTAAACTCAGGGGTACCGCAAGGCTCTGTTCTTTCTCCTACTCTTTTTCTAATATTTCTTAACGACTTTCTTCTTCTCACTTCTAATCCTATCTACTCTTTTGCGGATGACAGCAACATTCGTCACTCATATTCCTTTGATCGTAGACCCAGCCTTTTGGAGGTTGGGGAAAGAAGGATGAATACGAACGTCACACTCACAAGGGACCTGGTGAAGGTCTCCGAGTGGGGTCGTGCGAAGAGGGTCGATTTTAATGCACGTAAGACTCAATGTTGTTTTTTAACACACAGGCGTGGTGGTGTGCTGTCATCTGTGTCAATGGGTAATGTGGATATTGAGGAATCAGATGCTCTTGATGTTCTGGGCATGAGAATTCACTGTGACGTTCGTTGGAATGATCACATATTTCAAGTGTCGAAAGAAGCATTCAAGTGCCTTGGTTTTTTCAGACGGTGCAGGAAATACTTCACCCCATCTGATCTCCTTAATATTTACAAGACCTATATCCGTCCCAAAATGGAATACAACTCTCATGTATGGGCCGGTGCTTCAAAGTCTATTTTGGAGCTTCTGGACCGCGTACAGGAGAGGGCGAAGATGCTCATCAATGACGGTTTCATTGTTCTATCGGTATTATAACGGAATGCGTTCTAACGAAATTAAGGAATTAATTCCCAAAAATCATACATTTTTACGTAGTACTCGTATTTCTCGTAGAGCGCATCCCTTTGTAGTTGATTGTCCAGTAAATCGCACAACGCATTATAGGAAGAATTCGTTCTTTGGTCGCACTGTTCGGTTGTGGAATAATCTTCCAGCGAAAGTATTTCCTGCCACCTACGACATGAGTAAATTTAAATCTAACGTCCATAAACACTACTCCCTCTGTCCTACTTCCAATAACCTATTTTCCTAGTACCAGCACAATGCACTGCATGAGTAGGGGCCATCCCCTGGGTGCTGGTCTTATATAAAAAAGAAAAAGAAAAACAAAAAAGTGGCCTCTATTGATTACTAAATATTTGTATTAAAATTTCGTATTAATTTCCTTGCACTTTCTCTTTCTCGCTCTCTCTCCCTCTCTGTCTCTCTCTGTCTCACTCTCTGTTGCTCTCTCTCTCTCCAACATTTCCATACCTTGTCTGAGTGCTGTTTGCAAATGTTCTTAAAATCATGAACATTTTTATGATTCTTATGCGTTTAATTTTTTATGATTATTTTCGTTTAAATTTTGTAACCAATTTTTGTTTATGTCAAGTGTATATCCTTAACGAATAAATTTCATGATACTCTTATCGCACTCTCATAATAATAAAAACAACAACAACAACAACAACAACAGCAACAGCAACAAATTTAAATGGCAATTTTTTATGTCAAAAAAAGATGCCATTAGAATGGAGAGAATGTTTGTATGTAAAGATCATATGCTTGATTTTTTTTGTTTTTTGCCACTCGTACATATGTTTGTTTGTGTGTATACGAGCATGTTTTGAGCGTATGTTGGTGGTTTTGATATAATTTCGTTACGATTATTTGAAAAATTTATTTGATTTTTGCTTTTATTAATCCTAAAAATAAAAAACATTTGCAATAAAATATAAATACTTTTGAATGTTAAATTCTTTGTTGTTTTAATTTCCGTTTCTCTATTTGCATTTTTATTTATTTACGATATACAGGCTGCATAAGATTTAATTTTAAAATTTTTAATGGTTGTTGTTTGTAATGTTTTTTATTGCATACTTATGGGGTAAGCAATGAAGCGCAAAATCATGAAAAACAATTACATATGAGAATAAAAGGCATTTTAATAATCTATTTATTGCCCCGTAAGCAATACTGTTGTTTTATTGCATACTTTTCGGGTATAGAAGACAAATATTTTTCATTGCATATATTAGGCATTAACATCTTTTATTTGGTAACTTAGAGTTTAAAGGCCTATTACTAAGCTATAAAGAATGCACTAAAGCAACATAAGAATTGATCATAAAAAGTGTTTTAAAATGATAAAAAGAAAAGAAATTTCGCAGAGATCCATGAGCCTAACTTCTCAGTCTCTGAGGCCTTGAAGAGGCTTATTAGTGCTCATTTAAGGGCTGGAATTAAATGTCGCTGTCACTGAGACTTTCTTTGAGCTTACATTAAAGGCAAGTAGATTAAGACGGCTTTTCATTCTCTCATTTGATATATGAAACAGTCTCTCGAGCTCAGGGCACTCGCTGAGAGTTTGACTATAAGACTTACTGTGCACACGAATAATTAAAGAGACGACCGGACTGTGTTTTATTGTAGCAAACTGGTTTCGATGGGTATCAATGCTGTGACATTTCCAGATGTGAACATCTTAAAGACTGGGATAAATTGCTATACTAAGAGTGTGAAATCTAGGGCAATTTCACCATCACAATGCGCGCAGAATGGTGAATTATAAAGTCCAAAACAATTTAAATATTGACCTTATGGTCCATGGCCAGCAACACATGAGATAGATAAGTGTACACAGCTGCATAGTTGCGTTGAAGCCATTGCCTATAATTGGTAATCAGGTTGTACGTCCATCTCCCACTCATGGGGCCTGACTATCTTCTCTACCATTTCCCAATACTTTTATTTCGTGCTTAAACCGGCGAACAAATTCGGGCCAATATGTCAACGGGAACAATACCCGAGACTACAATTGCCGCTTCATAAGATACAGTTCTTTAGCCACAATATACCATTAAGGTAGTAAGGCTATACACTGAGCCTCTTCTGCCGCAATAATACTTGTACTTTAAACAATTCAGCATTTTCGCCATTGGATGCTAACCACGCTTTAACAATTTGTATAGTGCAATTGATTATATCCTTTCACTGTTTCCATGACCAAGTGTGTTGCACATACAGTAGTGCTTGATTTTCTAAAACCAGTGATTTTCAAGGAACCAGTGTCTATTTGGACCCATGTTGCAAGTACACTTATTATGCATTTACTGTACACTAACTCTAAACTGTTTTTTTTTTTTTTTTTTTGTCACACAGGAGACGTAAAATTTCCATAAGATATTTTCAGCCCGTACTGTAGAACATGCATGATCCTTACGTACTAAAACATAGGAACTGGCTTTCTGTATTACTTCGTGGGGACGATAAGCCTCTTATGGCTATGCATTGCCGTCCTGTTCACTATTTGTACTGATTAAATTATTTGATTAAGTCTCCCGATTAATTGATTCACCGTATAGCAGTTTTCCTTGAATTTAAACATAATATCGATGATATTCTTCGCGTATAAGATTTCACCCAAACATATCTCAAGATGGCAGCGGTCCTTGCAAAACGAAGGCAGTGAAATACGACGTGTTCCGCGTTTTCGTCTTCGTCTGAACAGGTCGGACACATTGGAGAATCAATGTGTCCACATCAGTATAAATACTTTCCATAGCCCTCATGGCCCGTGACGAATTGGATAAGATTGTAGTTTATATTGCAATATTTTCGCCGTATCTACATATCTATCTGCGGAATTAACCTGAACGTCCGTCATCACTTTGGTGAGTTTTTCCACCTATATTGCCAGCTTAATAGGGTTTTATTTTTTAATAATATTTACTCCACATTTGCTGAACACTTAATATATACCAAATGTACACTTACTGTACACTTAGTGTAGTGTACACTTATTCTAGATTTACTGTGCATTTAGTGCACCCTTTATATATACGCCACAACACATAAAGGTGAGAGTGTAAGAGAGAGGCAAAGGCCAAGAGATTAATAGATAAACAGACGGACAATTAGATAAACAAGAGGAAAGATAGCATTGATGGTTAGTAATAAAAAGAGTAGAGACAGTTACACTCAGGCAGTGAAAGTCAAAAGTCAAACAAGCCCAGTCGCGGACACAAACTCTAATTATTATTATAAAGGGTCCGCCAAATAAATTTTTTTTTTTAATGCTATAAAAAAAACTACTGAATATTTTCTCACATTTCTTTTTTTATTTGAATGTACAATCCTTCCGGTTAATAATGGAAAATAATTTCATTCAAATGGCTGCCTCGGCTGGCCATGCAGTAGCCTACACGATCGGTCCAATTTTTAAGCACATTATCGATTGTGTGCAGCTGTATTTTACCAATGGCTTTACGAATATTGTCCTTTAAAGCGTCAATTGTCTCTGGCTTGTGGCACCCCACAAATAATAGTCCAACGGTGTCAAATCGCAGCTCCGATGTGGCCAAACGACATCAGCTCTGCGGCTGATAATGCGATCTTCAAAAACAGGGCGCAAAACATCGAGTGTAGCTTCGGCTGTGTGGCACGTAGCGCCGACCTCTTGAAACCAAATGTGGCTAATATCCTCTTCTTCAATTTTTGTGAAAAAAAATTCGTTCAACATGGCCCAATAACGATCGCCATTGACTGTAACGGCTACTCCTTGCTCATTTTCGAAGAAAAATGGCCCAATTATGCCTCTAGACCAAAATCCGCACCAAACAGTGACTCGTCTTGGGTGTATTGGGTTTTCTATGTATGCGTGCGGGTTTTCTGTGCCCCAAATGCGACAATTTTTCCTTTTTACATACCCGCCAAGATCAAAATGAGCTTCATCTGAAAAGATGATTTTTTTGGCAAAATCGGCGTCTTCTGTAAGTCGATCGCAGGCCCACTTAGCGAAGCGTATACACAACCATATCCGTTCAGCGGAAGGATAACACTAATTATCTGTCAAATCAGACATGGGCTAAGTGTTACCATTCACGAAATGTGTGCACTTATTATACAATTACTGTACATTTAGTATACACTTATTTTACACTTGCTGTCCACTTAAAGTACACTTATTCCGGACTTATGAAGTTTTATTTTCTAAAAAAAAAAAAAAATGTTGCACTTTGTCGCCCGTTTTTTTTTTTTTTTTTTTTTTTTTTTTGTATTCATTTAAAAAAAAATTTTCAAAGAAAGCGTGCTGTACTTATCTCTGAAAATGTTGCTTCTAAAAATCTGTGATGTTTCTTAATTTTAGACGACGTTTTTGTGGCAAAAAACAAAATAAATGCAACATTTTTTGTCAGAAAAGAAAACGCCATTACTAATTGCTTACTGTATGCATTACTAGCGGTCTTTTATAACTTCAGCGTTTTGTCACCATCAAACCTAATCATTATTGTTGTATCAGAGGGCATTAGATGAAATCGAAATTGTGTATATTTCACTGTTATCTACGTTAGAGTATTTTAACTGGGAAAATCTAATAACAATTGTATTCTCTTGCTTCATATCAGCTTATAAGCCTGATAACATGTGCTCTTTAATACCTTCATGCTTTAAATCCCTAATTATGTAAAAATTTTGTAGTTGCTATAGAGATCATAGTGCACGACCTTTGGTTTTTGATATCATTTTAAGGGTTTTAATTTCGATTTTCCAATACCAACAACAAAGGCGTAACATTTGTTTTTTGCCACTGAAAATGACTACAAAGAGGCGGAGGTGTTGAAAGCATTACAGTCTTTCCTATTTAAGTTGCTTTCAAATGCAAAAATCTAAATTTCGTTTAACAAACGCTGGGTTGGGCTGAGTTTTAAAAAAATTGTCCATTTGAAATTTTTATTTTTAAACTACAGTTAGTGTCATTAATATTCGGTTTTTAAGTTTATCGATAATAACACCCTGGCATTAGCGAAATGGATAGGTAATCAGAAGAATAGCAAAAACTTAAATAAATGTTGTCAGTATGAGTATTCAAATATATGGAAAAAATGGCTCTATGGTAACCCTGCAACCGTGATAAATCGATCAAAGTTTGTTAACCCTGTTTACTAAGCGCCATTAATATTCGGGTTTTCCCCTATTTATATGCATGCAGCAATATAGAGATACGTTTAAATAAAAGTGCATAACACCTCCTTTCTTGTCTGTCCAAAATTCTACTTCACTGCAAATTATACAAATGGGGCACAAAGGAGAAAACACTCCTTTAGAACAGCGAAAACTTGTTATTTTCCATTATGAAAAAGATAAAAAGTACAAAGAGATTGCTGGGGACATTGTCAGAAAGCACAAAAATGAAGGAAGAATATACTTCATAAAGCAGACAGGTCAGCCAAAAAACTTGACCCACGCTTAAGTGCTCCCAAATTAGTCACAGAGTTGCTCAATGAGTTCAAAAAGAAAATATCTGTCTCTACTATACGAAGAACCATAAGAAAAAAAGGTTTTCATGGCCGAGTGGCACGTCGTAAGCCATCGGTTAATTTACGCAACCGAAAAGCTCGTTTGAGTTATGCCGGGGAGTACATTAAGAAGCCTGAATGAAACTTGGTGGGATAACGTTATATTTTTGGACGAGAGCAAGTATAACGTATTTGAATCCGATGGGCGTGTAATGGTGTGGCGGAAGCCAAATGAGGAGCTACAACCACAAAATTTAAAACCAACCGTAAAACATGCAAATGGCCATGTTATGGTGTGGGGTTGTATGGGAGCTAAAGGGATGGGAAAATTAGTTTTTATCAGTGGAATTATGAATAAGAATCATATTTCGGCGGTTTAGAGTCTTTTAAATTCTACCAAGATAACGACCTAAAGCACAAGTCGCGTTTAATTCAAGAATGGTTGCTCTATAACTGCCCTAAAGTTCTCCATCCACCTGCACAATCCCCAGACCTCAATCCGATTGAGAATTTATGGGATGGGCTGGACCGGCGAATCCGCAACTACAAAATAACATCCATTGAAGACTTGAAATTGCGGCTTCAAAAAGAATGGGCTCGTATTCCTGCAGTTTATACTGCTAAAATAGTAAAAACATGTCAAACCGTCTAAGTGAAGTTATAAAACAAAAGGGTTATCCAACAAAATACTGAATTTTATATAAAACCATGACACTAACTGTGTGTTTTATTACAAACTTTAATTATTAAACGACTTACCTGTTGGTCAAACTTCCTAATGTTTAATATCTTTTATTTACTTAAATGAGTTTTAACAACTCATTTGAATTACTTTTAAAATTTCCTTATGTGGGGGTGGTGGTGGTTGGTTTCTGTAAAAGAAAAAAAATTTCTTGAAATTTTAATGAAATTAATGTTTAATTAAAATATTTGATAATTATGTTATATAATGATAATGATAATGATGATTATGAAACCAAAAAGAAAAAATACTTTAATTGTTTGCTAAACAAAGAGAATCTCAACAGAAAGTTAAATAAAAACCTTTTCTTAAGCCCCAAAGCCCACAAGAGCAACCAACCTTTTCTTTCAAAAATTAAAAAAAAACAACAACAACAACAAAAAGAAAAAACAAAAAGTTTATTTAAGATAATATTTTAATATAATTGTTAAATAAAAAAAATATATAAAAAACAGCAAACTATAGTATGCATATTTTGTAATCTTATAACAGGTTATTCAATAAGTACGTAGGATTAGGAAGAAAAGAAACAAAATTTTGACAAAACTCGATTTTATTATTCAACATACGCATAGTTGCCTTCGAGGACGATACAACGAGTATAGCGATTTTGTGGAATCCTTTATACTTCCGGAGGTCTCTAGCATTTACAGGCCTAAGTTTTTGCTATTATGCAGGCTTGTAGGATACTGAGATATGGAGGACTATGATAGTTAGCTCTCTATCAGGGCATTTGTGTCGACTAGTAGCAACTCGGCTTTAGTTCATCAATGTAAACAGAAGATGAAGCTCCTCGGTTGTACATGTACCATTTCCTTGATTTGGGAACGCAGGTACATCGTTGGTGGTGAGAAGGCTGATGAACTTGCTAGAAATTACTCGATAGATGTGGTATCTATCATCTCCTTGTCTGAAATTTGCTACCCTATTAGTGTAGTCAAATGGAAATCTATAATTTATTTCGTGTGGGTGCACAGAACTGGTGGATTTCACTCTCCTCTTGTGCTATCTCGAGGATGCCGTGGCCTCGGTATGACAGTGGCAAGACACTGAGACTACTAAAAACCCGCTGCCACTCTATTTCCAAAGTCATTGCGGGTCACTGGCTGATCGCAACGCGCGTGGTGAAAATGGGCTTGATTTTCAATCTTCATTTCAGAAGCTGCAAAAGCACTTCTGAGAGGGAGAAAATCATTCACTTTCTCTGTGAATGTACGGGTCTGGCGAGCAGGCGACTGCGATATTTTGGCGTAACTTTCTTTAATGGTTTGGCACACTGCGCAAGTCATTTTTTCCTTTCGTTATCCATTAAGGTAGTTCTTTACCTGTGGTCTAGATTAGTTTAAAAACGGCACTTTATTGCTAATTGGGTAACCCAATTAAGCCCACTTGAGTTTTACTGGGTATTATACTTAAGAAAATCCGGGTGGGTTTTTTATTTAAAGGTTTTCGTAGTTTATTTACACCAAAAAAAAGTATAATTTACGTATTTGGACTACAAATGTATTCGGTTCGTTTTTTAGCTCAAAAGATATAATGAAATATAATAACCAATATATCAAATCGTTGCTTATATCTTTTCCCCACCTCTGAGCCAATTTTCAAGTCCCGTCCCAGAAAAACTTCTTGTCTTTTAAGACGCTCCAAGTTTGAAGCCTATTTTATATTTTTTTAAAAGGAAGTGATTCGGTGACATGCTAAAAGTTAAAATTATATCTCTCTCTACGGCCTAGATAGGTTTTGAAAGTATAGACCGTAAAATGAGATGAATATGTCCTGCATTTGCTTCAATTACAGTTTTTGTTAAAAACAATGTATCCACGGTTTTTTAGCCGTAGAGCGAAATAATTTACGCCGTAAAGCGAACATGTTCAATAAGTTAAACAGGCCGTTATAGCGAAAGGACTTATAAAGAGGTATGAATGTATTGTATCCATTGCAGCTGACAATAGTCAGACGAAGCAATGTTCGGAGATTATGGCGAAACTTTTGCCACGTGCCATGCACCTCTTTATAATCCGGCCATTTTTCTCATAACGTATGGTTCAAACGAAGTAATTGCAGTCTGCTCCTATCACAGAATTTTAACAGCTCATAGTAAACAACGAAACTGGAACGAAAAAAAAAACCAATAAAACCCAAAAAAAAACCCAATAAAACCCGGCGAGTTGGGATTTTTTTAAACACAGGTTTTTGCCAACCCTGATTGTAGTTGATCTCATCTTGGTTAACTAGTCAACTTAACTATTTACCTAACTGGGCGAGATTGGATAAATGGGCGTGTGGAGAGCCTCGTTATCCATCCACTAAGCGGGTTTTACACAAAGCATAGGGGACAAAAACTATCTACAAATAGAGAAATGAATGTGTGTTTGTTTGAAGACTGAAGACTGCACACAGCTAAAAATCAGAACCTACAGTGTCTTTCTAAAAGAACTACAAACCATCTCAATTGTTTGTTGTTGGACCGGACGGGAATAAAATGGGGACAAATGGGGAAAAATGGGTAAAAATTGTAACTGAGATAATAATTAGTTAAGATAATAATTAAGATAGGAGTAGCGAAGTACGCCGGGTTTTAGCTTTTTATTTAAATTCTCATTTAATATTTACATACAATTTGTGTTAAATATCTTCATAATCTTTATCTGGCAGCCAATGGTAGTTCGTCGAATAATTACACAAAAAGAATAAGTCTTAAGAACAGTTTTACATAGGAATGTACTCTCACTTGTTTTATTATTTTCTTCCCTCTCTCTCACACACACCTTCACTTACATCGGTTTTATACACAGTTTTGTGCTGTGGTTTTTGTTGTTATTAATAATGTAAGACATCAATGTTCGACATGAACATGAAAATCTTCTTATCGATGTGAAACACCAAGACAACACAAGACACTACTCGTTAAAATAACGACTATTTAATATATGCCTCGACATGCTTGTACTTACTTACTTATATTCAAGTACATGTGTACAATGTACTCTTATGTATGAGCGTACTTCTGTGTATATAAACGCACACGTGTATGAACAAATACCAGTGTTGTTTTCAAAAATAATTGTGGTGTGGAATGTAAAGGTTGTTGTGCCAGTAGTTGCCGTCGTTATTATTGGTACTGATGTTGTTATGGCTGTTGTTGTTATTATTATTATTGAATATTGAGTATGACAACAAATTCAACAAGTGTTTCTCTGTCATTACCAGCAAAAACAACACACTCAACCTTACACAAACACTTATAGGTAAATAATAGATATGACAAAACAAAACAATATGGAATAATTAAAACGAGAGCAAGAACAAGAGAAAAGAAACAAGCATATGCGTTTTAAAGAGTGAAAAATTAAAAAGAAAACAAATCATTATACTGAAATATGATTTCAATTTTATAGAGACAATAAAAGACAGTTTTTAATGAGAAATAAATAACAAAACAAAAGTTATATCCTTAGAAAATAACCTCTTATTGCTGAATTCTATTTTAATTATTTTAAGCAGCAATTAAACACACGAATTAAAAATAAAATAAAATAAAAACTCGTTTAAAGGTTGACTTAATTAGAGCTTGGATAACTCTTTAACGAGGGTATTCTAATGATGATTCTATAACTATAAGTGTCGTTTTTGCTTTACTCTTACACAAGTTTAAATCATAATAAAACAAAGAAATATATTTTGAATATCAATGAAACAATCTTTTGCTGGATAGAAAACTTTATGACGTTAATGCTTAAACAGGACTTTGGCCATGTGGCCGTACAAGGCGCAATCTGGAACACATATTTTCACAAATTTTTCGCAGTATAACTCTTAGAATGTTGATTTCTAGATGTTCTATTGTCTCTGGTTTATCGGCTTAGACCAGTGACTTTACATAACCCCAAAGAAAGTAGCCCCATGTGATGAATCACATGATTTTGGTGGCCAATTACTTGGACCATTACGTGCAATTATTCTTTCATCATAATGTTACGTATGGGTATGTATTACAGTGGGTCAGAAACTTAAAGAACCAGATAAGAAAATTTATTTGTATAATTTCAGTCCTGAAATAAAATTTTCTCAAAATTTACTTTCTTATTATGAATGTTAATAAATATTTACAATTTAATGTTTCTTTTTTCAATTTTATTTTGTTGCAATAAATCTCTGCTTTTACGAGCACTTATAGATTACAGAGTATTTGTTTTAATATTTAAAAATTGTTTATTTAAGCAGCACTTGTAATAATCAGGGAAACCAGAGATATGCTCTTAAAAAAGTATTTTATGAGCATAAAATATGCAGTAAAACACTGAAAATATGATCGAATTTTCAAGGATAAAAATTGCTTAAGATCATATTTTAAAACTTGATTGAAAGTAGATGCATTAAGATCATTTGTTAGATATTTGCATATAAATTTTACTACATTAAGTTGCTAAGTTTTAATATCAGTTTTGTATTACCATCCTCCCCTTTTGCCAATATTCGGAACTGCTTCAGTTAATATGGCATACTGCTCAAGTAATATAGGGTCCGCCAAATAAATTTTTTTTTTTTTGAAAATCCTGTAAAAAAAACTACTGAATATTTTCCCCAATTTCTTTTTCTATTTGAAAGTACAATCCTTCCGGTTAATAATGGAAAATAATTTCATTCAAATGGCTGCCTCGGCTGGCCATGCGGTAGCCTACACGATCGGTCCAATTTTTAAGGACATTATCGATTGTGTGCAGCTGTATTTCACCAATGGCTTCACGAATATTGTCCTTTAAAGCGTCAATTGTCTCTGGCTTGTTGGCGTAACACTTATCTTTGACGGCACCAGACAAATAATGATCAAGCGGTGTCAAATCTCAGCTCCGAGGTGGCCAAACGACATCAGCTCTGCGGCTGATAATGCGATCTTCAAAAATAGAGCGCAAAACATGGAATGTAGCTTCGGCAGTGTGGCACGCAGCGCCATCCTGTTGAAATTAAATGTTGCTAATATCCTCCTCTTCAATTTTTGTGGACAAAAATTCATTCAACATGGCCCGATAACGATCGCCATTGACTCTAACGGCCACTCCTTGCTCATTTTCGAAGAAAAATGGACCAGTGACTGGTCTTGGGTGTATCGGCTTTTCAATGTATGCGTGCGGTTTTTCTGTGCTCCAAATGCGACAATTTTGCTTGTTTACATACCCGCCAAGATCAAAGTGAGCTTCATCTGAAAAGATGATTTTTCGGCAAAATCGGCATCTTCTGTAAGTACACAACCATATTCGTTCAGCGGATGGATAAAACTAATTATCTGTCAAATCAGACATGAGCTAGTGTTACCATTTACGAAATAAGCACTAGTTGAACAAAATAACGTTAGATGGCGGCCTATATTATAGGCACTTTTGCAGTATTTTAAGTAACTTTTTAATAAAATCGAAGTTTGAAGCAATAAAAATCAATTTACTTTTTACATTTTCATTTTTTAGTTCATCTATTGTCACTTGTGCACTATTTAATGCGCTTAAAACTTCTAAGATTTTTTCAGAATGGTAAGCATAGTAATTGATGTGAGCAAGCCAAGTTTCTTAACGAATTATAACTGGTTAGGGAGAATATTTAATGGAATAGATAAATACATTTCGTTAAAAATTGCAACTTTAGCGCTTTAAACGACACTTTTTTTACATTTGCAATAGCGATGCTTTGAGTTAATCAATTCTCTAGGAACCACATTCCAGCAAAAATAACGCCAGCTAATTGAGGTACGAAAAAATTCTAATCATGTCCCTATACCGTGTTTGAAGACACATAGCACACCAAGCTGTAGTTTTTTGTGGATGTAATAGTGTTTCGACAAAGGCTTGTGAATTATCTTCACTCCAAATGCGACAATTCTACTTATTTACGTACCCATTCAACCAAAAATGGGCTTCATCGGAGAACAAAATTTTGAATGAAAATTGAATAGCAATAGCAATTTATGCTTCAATTCTATTTGCAATCATTGCTTTGGTGTATGTCTATCCATAATAAACTGTCAAACCAAACAAAACAACAAGCAACTATCAGTATGTGTTCCGCTGTCTCTGATGTCTGTGAGCATAGTCTACAAACATCCACATCTGCAGATGCACCCTTTGTCCACAGTGGCTCGTAAGAAGCTTCATAAAGCCATAATTGAAAACCTCAAAGCCGGCGCCACTCTAAGTCTTACAGTGTTCCAACTGTCTGGCAATTTCCCAATCATTTATTTGATTGAGGCTGATAGTTAGGTATTAAACACATAAACGACAGCAAGCAGCAGGCAGCAAAATGACAAAATTATATATAATACATACGTTTATATTAAAACAATTATTTTATAGGCAGCACAGCAAAATAAAAATTTATAATACCAATACAATATAAAATTAAAATATTGTGTTAATACCTAAAAAGTTAATTTTTATATTTTTGAGTAATATTTTGAATAAGCGATTTTATTTTGGTAGATTTGAAAAGCTTGTGTGTCACTACTGAAAACTATTTTTCTATAACAAATATTTTTATGACAAATAAAAAAGATTACAATGGATTTTTATTACTGCTACTGCTTTCAAAGTACTTATTAAGTCGATAGCATAGCAGCAAATACTGCCACCAACAATTTGCTGTTTGCTGTCGTTTATGTGTTTAATATCTAAGTGGTGCAGCACAATGAGGTTACGGAACTCTTCCTAGTAAATGCATTCGCTGTTTCGTTAGCATCTATCCCACAGTGTCCAAGACCTTATTCCTAAACGAAGACCTTGGTAGTAATATTTGAACAGACTATATTCAAGTCAAACGCCCTTAAGGCAGCTTGACTGTCAGAGAATATGTTAATGGTTTTATCCTTGAGCCCACTGCCCTCACATATAGCAGTGGGACCCACAAGTCTCGGTTGGGTTTATGAACCCCACCACCGACACAGTCATTCATTTTGGAGCCATCAATATACCAGTTTAGATCAAACTCACTCAATAGAATTCAAACCTGAATCTTCTGCCAAATCACAAATTTATAGACATAACATCCAGGACTAAAGATGTTTCTCCGACCACCCTGCGTTGAATGGATAGACTTCCCGAAGCATATCGGGATCCCTTGGCAAAAAAGTTTGCCGCTGAATATGCTGCCACCCTCATTACATAGATGTGAAGCGGTGTCACGCCAATCAAGTAGGGAGCAAGATATTATGCGATAATTAGCGATTTTTTTTTTGTCCAAAATGAAAGAATTGGAATGATTAATATGTGATTTCAACAAGACGGTGACACAAGCCACACTGCACGTGATACTATAAACTTATTGAAGTGCGAGTTTGGTTCAATCCACTGGCCGCCAAAATCATGCGTTTTGACGCGAATAGAACATTTTTGGTGGAAATACGTAAAGTCTCTCGTGTACAGGGACAAGCCAGCTACAATTCGAGTCCTGAAAGATTATATCACAGCTGAGATTACTGAGATACCGGCCGAAATGCTGAAAAAAGTATGCTCAAATTGAAGCTGACGAATAAACCATCTACGGCGTAGTCGCAGCCATTATTTACGTGAAACAATATTAAAAAAGTAAATGACAGGCTTTAGTTTAAAGCCACAAAAAATTTTTCATACACTTTTGTCAATTTGCTATTTCAAACCTATAAAAAAATTCACCCTTTATCATTATATTTAGAAATTAGGAATATTGCTGGTATTTGCTGTTGCTTTAGTGTGATGAACAAAAAGTAGATTTTATGGATAATAGAAAGATGGATTGTATATTCGTATCACTATCCATACCCAGTTAGATCGTAACCCATGCCAGCAGCCATAACTCTGTTCGAAGGACCATTATTTACCATTAAATAGCAAAACCAAAACACAACTTAGGGATTATAGCTGAGTACCAGCCTAATATAACTTAGAGGTACGATTTCACTAACAAGAGTAAGTTACAGTATTGCTTGCACTAGCATCCAGCACGAAGGACCATAAATAATATTCCTAATTGTCCTCATTGTCTTTGCTCGGCAAATTCAGAGCAAAGTATTTGAATTTTAGATAAAAATCAGCATAATTACTGATTACATGATTACTGTTTAAACGGATTAGAATGTGGAAGCAATATTAAGGTAAATCTAGTTCGAAGGACCATTTACAAGATTTAAATTCATAAAATAGCTTAAATAGGCACTTATTTCACTGGAATGCATTCAGTAGCAACGGATGTTAGCAAAAGCGAAATTTTTTAAATATTGTGTACACAACCAGTTGAGCTATAGCTTCAGCTTTTTCACTACCATCTAAATCCAGTCTGCGTATACTAAAAAGTTAGCAGAAGTGAAAAGATATTATTTTGTTATAAGGTTAACAGTGATAAAATAAATGATACTTAGTCGATAGTTATATTTAACAATTAAAATCCTTTATACGATGAATTTATATATTTGACAAATATTAACAAAAGACCAAAACACCGCAGTGTGTTATTTAGCGTAAAAAGAGTGATTTAATAACTTTTTATTTTCAGTGAATTGATTTGGCGTGCATTTCTGGCTTTAAGTACGACACGTGATAATTTTATTTTATTTTTTCTCCTTCAATTACAACAAATAAAATTGTTAATGGAAATGTTACAAAAAAAGAAAAAATACATTTGTTTGCTTTGCATTTGTGCTGTCGTAAACACTTTGTTTTGACTCTCTCCCAGATAAAATATAAGCATGAAACTGCGTTGGCATTAAAATCAAAAGCCCATGTAATCCGGTCGGGCTTACACATAAAAGTATTTTAATGCTCTTGTAATATATTATTCAACCATTTAAATGCTATTTTTGCTTTTATTTATTATTATTATGATAACAACACAAACAAAAGGTGAATTTGAAATGATTTATTTAATTGACAAATAAATCTGTATTAATTTGTAAATATTTTTTTTATGACAAAAATATGAACTAATGCTCTAGAAGCTGCTTAAGAGAAAACAGAGATTTTGTAAAGTTTTATATAAAAGATTTGTATAATTTCGCTTAAAAAAAAACATTAAAGGAATAAAATTAAGTTTTGTTACATTTTAAAAGTTGTACTTTAAATATTTCTTTTTTCCTTTTTTAAAATTCTTTATTTTTTTAATTTTTGACTTTTCAACTCTTTTATTTGATTACGAAAAGTTATATAATAATTATCGTCAAAAACAAACATTCGTATTCAAGTAATCAAATTTGTATGCATAGGCAGACTGTGGCAGTCAATCTCTTAATAATCAATGGCAGTCAATCTCTTAATATTCATTCATTTTATATCAATTCATTGGGTTCTCTAATGATAAATAAACAATACTTGAGCGTATGATTAATATTGATTTAAATATTCAATTAAATATTAATCATACGCCATCAATTGTTTGTTTACTTTGACTTCCTTTTTTCCACCCTTCACCCGTCACACCTACAGAATATACATACAACAGTACTCGTTCTCTCTAGCAGGCTCTCTTATCTTTTGTAAAAAAAAATGCATAAATTATTAAATACACACATATACACCACACACACTGTAACCGTTTTGTACCATATTACCATTAATATTTATAATGGAGAGGGAGCATGTTGAATTTGTACTGTGGTGGGTAATATTGTTCAACTTAAAATTATTTTGTGAAGCTTGATTTGATTTGATTATTTTGTGAAACCTTTTGATCAAAATTTGGAACCACTTAACAGTTCTAGCCAACACTTGTTGAACAACAAGCTTCAGAGTTTGAAAATAATATTCTTTATATAGTTTGATAGCACAATTATCTTAATGTTGGGCATTAGTACACGCTAGATAGCCGCCAATTAAGGGCAATACAGTTTCTGTTTACTACCTTCTCCTTCCTCTTTTGCCCCCCCATTAAACCTACTTGGGAGCAAGTTAGGTTAAGTTATGTAGTTCGTTCGCGATTTACGAATTTACTCGGAGTATACCCTTTATAGGACAGACCTATTAAAGAGGCCGAAAGGGCGGACATGGCACCTAAAGACCCGAAAATTTCAGTTTACTCACGTGAGACAACCGCTACCCTTGACGATGTCAATCAACGTCGACAGTGCGATACCCCAAAGACAGTCCCGATCATGGAGCGGGACAGTCGCAGAGAAGATGTTGTGCCGATTCCTCCTCCTCCTCGTTCGGACATCTCCTACAGTAACCATGACTATGGCATCCCCTGCGGTCTATTATACAGTGCTCGGTAATAAAGCCCGAGAGAAGCCCGATCAACCCCCTTCTAAACGTAAGAATAGATTTAGTCCTTTCCATAAAAAGAAAAGGCCAAAACATTCTGAATATTCTACAAGTGGTGATATTCGTCTCCCTGCACAGGAGGCAGAGAGGACCCGCATGACTTGGAACAGTGCCAGTGAGCGAATTCAGCTGAAGAGACACTCTGATTTAATCACATACGAGTTGATAGATTGAAGCCTCTTAGATTTTAAATTAAATTTAAAAATTATGATGAACATTTGTGATCCTCACCGGAATTTGAACGTTGGATGCCTCGTATTGTTGACAAGATTTTTGAAAACCATTACACTACGCCGCCTTTGCTGCCTCTTTTCCAAAAGTTTCAGAATTATCTCAGTCCCAACTGCACCATCGATAGAATGATGAAACTGCACTCCAAGTCAATAGCCTCCCTCTGCTCTAAAGGTCCAAAAGCTAGCATGTGTACTCTTAACGGGCCTGCACACAGTAGTAAGTTTCCGGATCTCCCAAGTTTAGCGCTCTAGGCGGCCTCTTGATTTAATACTTAATCGGTAATTCTCAGAGGTGGAGATCCGACAATGTCTACGACTTTCAACCCTTTTGCTCAGGGATTAATTATTGACTTAAAAAACCATGTTGCACCAATGGCAGCTTTGAATGTAAAGCATTAATCTCTCCCTCCGATTTACTTAAAAGACCTATCGTCTAATCTACAATAGGCAGCATTCAAGCTCTGGGTAGAAAAAAAATTTCCTGGCGCTGCCAGTGTGCTTAGTGTGAATTAATTTTCTAACCACACCTCGACAGTTTTTTCTTCCCATTTAAGTACCAAACTACCTATGCGTAGACACAGTACAAGTTGCGTAAGCCGCAGGAGGTAACATCTGTTGCAATGGTGTTTGTTCCTTGACAAAACTCGATATAAATCAGGCGAAGAATAAATTTCCTCGTCAAACTATATATCAAACGCCTTAGAGAAAATTAAAAGCAGCAAACTTGCTTTTTCAACAAGCTAACATGGCTCTAGCAAAACAATGTTATTCTGATAACGGTTGAACTCTTAGTATTGCACAAAATGATGATTATTCATTAGCGTACCACCTGAACAAAGGCCCTTTTTGTAATGCTTGGTTAGCCTCCTTGGTTAGTCTCCTCCTGTAAGATTTAATGACTTATTGGACGCTTACAGATTCTGGGCAGAGGGGTAATCTTGCTCAATTGCTAGACACATCTGGTCTAGCACACCAATCAGTTGTTTAAATTGGAACAGGAGCATCTCCTCTACTGTGTCTATCCTCACTGGGCATTGCGTTATAGATAGGCACGCGCAAAAGCTGAGCTCACCATCGAATGATTTTTGTCGAGAGGAGAGTGTGGCCCGTTCATGTTATTCATTTACCTGTGTCCGTCTCTAGCTTGGCTCGCTCTTTTTCGATAGCTAAAAGCAGCTATCGATTATTGATATCAGGTTAACAGCCAGGCTCATTGGATTGTCGCGCTGTTTTTGGACTTGATTTGATTTGAGGGATTATACTTCTATGTGAGGCTTTTGGTTGACTATCAAGACCAATTAATTTGGACTTGGTGACTGCTACAGGGTGTTATCTCTATATAGCCACTATGTGTGTTTAAGTGTACCCCCAAGCTTTACCTAACCTCAGTGTGCTATCTAAGACGAAGTACCATCTTTATAGAGAGGAAGACAAAACGCCGAGTCAATGCTGTGGTAATGTGTGGCTATGGTAAACACACTTATCGAGCCTTTTATTTGGCCTGTACAGGTGCGTTGGCTACCCATTGGGGATATTATGGTCTGAAGGTATTCTTCCCGAAACTGTACTGTGTTATGCTTTGGGACCATGGATATTAACTCGACGAAGGATTTAATGGATTTCCTTCTGAGTAATTACTACTCAGTGCAGCTTGTGTATTAAGAATCTGACTCCGTAGTTTTTAGCACACTAGAGGCAACCTCTCTGTGATATAGCAATGGTTTTTGACTTACATTTTTAACTAAAAAAAAATTTTTTTATTACTATTTAAACGTGACTGTGATTATAGCTCCGCACTCACCTTTAATTATATAAAAATATTGTTGTCGTTTATTTTTTATATATTTTTATTTAATTAATAAAAAAAGAGCGATAAAACACAAGCAAAAAATTAATGTGAAGTTAAGTGTTGCCTACGCCATAATTCAAAAGACTTAACAGTCTCATTAACAGACCAATTAATAAAGCGAATATTGTCATGAATTTAATACTTTGCCTAAAACAGTAGTAGGGGTTGGTGTGGGGATAGAATGGAATTAAGTTTTGTATTGAAAAGAATTAATTTGATTGATTAATAAAAAGCGATAAAAAAGAAGTCCTGTAGTAGAATTCATTTTAAAGCACTTTGGGAAATAAAAGAAGTTTGTAATGCTTCAGCCCCAAACATTTCTTAGGAAATCAATTAAAAACGCCTACAAAAAGTTTTATCCATTTAAAGGCCAGACCTTTTTAAGAACAAATTTTTGTTTTACACATCTTAACTTTGCTTAATACGAATGTGCTATTAAAAGTCTTAATAGGCTTATTTACCATAAAGATTAAAGCAGATTAAACATAACCTTCCCTAAAATTCCCCTTAGTGGCTACGAAAGATATTTTGGTTTGAGCTATCAGGGCAAGATAGTGACCTACTACCCGAATAAGAACAAAAGATACTTTCGAAATCTTACCAGAAAGATATGACACCACAGGCACCATTTTCTCTTAAGAAGTACACGTACTGGATTTGCTAAAGGCCTCAATCGTTGTTAGAGACTATTGACTGAAGCTACATTGCACTAGAACTTAGATAGCAATCCACCAAAGCCATCTTTAAATATGCTAGGACACCCGCCAGTATAAAAATATATAAAATAAGAGCAAAGCAAAGAAAACACAATAGGGCCATATTGGACTTGTTGATTGATCACAAGCATAGGCAATTATTGTTAGAATTCAATTTAGCTCGAAAATCGCATTAAAATAGTACAAAATACGTTATGAAAACGGGTTGAAAAGTACCAAGCCTAACAAATACATAGATGGCGCTCGTTTTATTGCTTTCATCTCTTTTCAGTTAGTGCTAAGCTTCAAAAGCTTCTATTAATTAGTTTGTGGGTGATTGGGCTAAGAGTGACGCTACTTCAGTTATTTTTCGAACAAAGAATCAAAAACAATTTCGTGTTTTAATTTTACACTGCTTCTTGATGGGGAAAAAAATAACGTTCAAGCGAAGCAATGGCTTGAAAAATGTTATGGGCACTCCGCTCAATTAAAAAAAAAACAATAAAAAGTTGGTCGTAGAGGCACCGATTATGCAGAACCCAATGGATGTCTGAATGACACGGTAACACCAGAAAACATCAAAAAATAATTCACAACATCGTTTTGAATGATCGCAAAATGAAGTTCCGTGAGTTAGCTAACATCATAGAGATATCAAAAGAACGTGTTGGCTTTATAATGCATGAGCGCTTGCCCACTGTTGACCAAAAATAACAACCAGTTGATGATTCTGAAACAATGGCATACTACATGAATTGAATTTCGAATTGCAATCACCTCCACCTTTTTCACCAGATTTGGCTCCCAGTGACTATTGGCTTTTCGCAAATCTCAAACTTTTCACAATTTCACTCGTTTTTGGTTTACGCAAAATACCCGAATACTACCTTGATCAACAAGTTCCCGGAATAACCGCCGTGTAGCGGACCCATCGTTCCGATTTTGGTTTTTTTTTCTTAAATTGCCAACGCACATAGAGATAGATGTACTCTTGCGCTACGTAGCTTTTGCAAATATCAAGCTATGACGTCAAGATTTAGCGGGAATATCAATTCCACTCTTGATCAAAGTAGTATTTGTTATTTGTTCCGCCTACGCTGGCAATGGAAATAACATAGCACTGTACACCATGTAATGCAATTCTCTACTTCATTAGACACGCAATTAAGAGTAAAAATAAAACAATAATTTTCAGTGACAGTTTATCGGTCCTTAAAGCATTAAACAACCCAATCAATAATAACTGGAACACAGTTATAAAAATCGGAAATGTCCCGATAAAAAAGGAGGAGAAAATGAGAATTCATGGGATCTATTAACCATATAGGCATCACTGGTACTGATAAGGCAAATATCGCTGCACGTTATGGCTCCTATGTATCGTTCATCATGTTGGACGATACAGTTGATAATATTAATTTACACCGTTACGTTACTAACTATATCCGCCTTAGGTTCAGAGACTACACCAGACACTACACCATAATTATTGCAACATCAACCCAATTCTTGAGCCGTCTATTTACCCAGCTAACACCAATAAAAAAAAAATAAAAACCTTTTCCAGACTACGCTTTGTCCACCCAATTGTAAACGTAAAACGTAAACCTCTTCCCCAGTTAATGACCTTCATTAGAGAAAATAAGATTTAAACATTTCAAAAACACACCAGTCTTCTAAAGGTTGGTCCAACCCTGCACGTAATAACGTCAAGTTTTTTGCCCAACTCAATTTGACTTTTCTTTATTTCAGTGTTTGACGAATTCAAGCACGGAGTTGAAAACTTTTACGAAAATGGTCGTTCAAATCAAAATGCATTTCATGTACTTCGTGATTTTTTGTTCATCATAATCGAACAAATGTGTCCACAATCGGGAGAATTAAGCGCAAATTTCAACAAACCGGGTCTGTAGGAAATGTGGAAACACCTCTACATTTTCGCCCAGTTCATACCACGGATATCATTGATGTTGTTTGCTATAGTGTGGCAGGAAAGCCGTCAACCCCAACTCGTCGTGGTGTCCAACAATTGAACATCACTGAAGCGAATTCTGAATAAAGACTTGAACTTACACGCTTACCAGGTTCAATTGACTTAAGAGCTGAAGCCTACTGACCATGTCAAGCGTCGCCAATACGCCGAATGAATAGTTGAACCGTTGAACAGACAGACAGAAGTGAATAGCGACTTTACAAAGAAAATCATCTTCCGCGACTAGGCATTCTATCACCTCAGTGGATTCGTTGACAAGCAGAGTTGCCGCATTTGGGCAAATGAGAATCCACAAGTAATTGTTGAAAAGCCGATGCATAAACAAAGAGTGACTGCTTGCAGCATTCTCTGGGCTGACGACATCATCGGGTCGTACTTCTGAGAAACTGAGATCGGCCATGTAGTTATCGTGGCCGACAGTTACTTCTTGTGACCAGAAATTATGAATATGGACTTGGGCAACAATGGCTCTTTTGCGCTAGAAATTCAATGGCCGTATTATCTCACGTCGAGGCGATATTAAGTGGCCGCCATGACACCGTTGGACTTCTTTCTTTGGGGGATATTTAGAAAAAAAAAAGTGAACGTCAACGCGCCAAGAACAATTAAAGAGCTAAAGGATGAGATGATTCTCGGTACATTAACGACATTAAACCTCAATTATGTTTCAGAGTATATACGTATATTATATATTACGTAATTCCCGTAATATTCCATTAAGCCACATAGGGACTTCTCTCAGTCGATGAGCTGCACCCAATTCTATTTTTAAACTTATTGAAAGGCACCTATAGGTTAACGCCGACTCCGAACGGCATATGCATTTAGAGATGTTTTTCAATAGTAGTAATACTCATAGCCAGTTACTAGCTAATGTTGTGAGGTGATACCGCTGTCGAAAAACTTTTTTCTTTTTTTTAAGATGGTCTGGCCTGGTATTGAACCTACTACCCTCCGGTTGATAGGCGGGTGTCTTACCTACCATACCACAGCGGCACCATTGAAAATATAGATGGACGGATAGTGGTATGCCTTCGAAGCCGTGGCGAGCATTTGGCCGATAGTTTATTTTACACATCATTTTCATAGATCCTTTCATCAGAATAAAAAATTATAAGATAATTACCTGACAACTTATTGTTTCCTTTACAGTTAACATCATGCGTTTTGGTTGGACTACATTTTACATTCTACAGAATAACAACAAACACCAACAACATATTCAATTTTATGTGAGAAATTAAAGTTAAAATATAAATTTACTCCATGAATAACATACTATAGATTACATCTTTAGAGACAATGTTAGTCTTTAGAAATTCAAAAAATTAAAATAAAAATTAAAGAAAAAATTAAAAAATAAGAGAAAAATGTAAGAAAAAAAGTAAATTAAAAGTTAAAAATTATATCAGTTCTTATATTTTTCTACTTTTATTTTATTTTTTTTAATGTTTTATATATAAAATTACTTTTTTCCTTTAAAAATAAAACAGAAAGCGCTGCTATGACGTCTCGAACACTTTTATTGAGAGAGAACGGTATCTCTAAAGACGTATCTCTAGAGACGTAATCTGTAGTATTTGATTCCAGATTTTACTCTACTGAGCTTATAGACTTGGCAGCTCAGGCTTGTTTTACCTTTTTAATCTTAGAATTTATTCTTAGGACTAAAATAAATAATATATGTAAATATACATATGTATCTATATAACGGGTCCGCCATCTAACGTTCTTTTTTTCAACTAGTGCTTATTTCGTGAATGGTAACACTTAGCTCATGTCTGATTTGACAGATAATTAGTTTTATCCTTCCGCTGAATGAATATGGTTGTGTATACGCTTTTTTCGCTTCGCTAAGTGGGCCTGCGATCGACTTACAGAAGATGCCGGTTTTGCCAAAAAAAAAAATCATCTTTTCACCTCATTTTGATCTTGGAGGGTATGTAAACAAGCAAAATTGTCGCATTTGGGGCACAGAAAACCAGTACGCATACATTGAAAAACCGATACACCCAAGACAAGTCACTGTTTGGTGCGGATTTTGGTCCAGAGGCATAATTGGGCCATTTTTCTTCGAAAATGAGCAAGGAGTGGCCGTTACAGTCAAGGGCGATCGTTATCGGGCCATGTTGAACGAATTTTTGTTCACAAAAATTGAAGAGGAGGATATTAGCAACATTTGGCGCTACGTGCCACACAGCCGAAGCTACACTCGATTTTTTGCGCCCTGTTTTCCAAAAAAAAAAAATTATTTGCGGACCCTATATTATATGTTTTTTTATAAATTATAAAATGCATATAAGTATACATACATTTTTTTTCAATATATATAAGACCAGCACCCAGGGGATGGCCACTACTCATGCAGTGCATTGTGCTGGTACTAGGAAAATAGGTTATTGGAAGGAGGACAGAGGGAGTAGTGTTTATGGACGTTAGATTTAAATTTACTCATGTCGTAGGTGGCAGGAAATACTTTCGCTGGAAGATTATTCCACAACCGAACAGTGCGACCAAAGAACGAATTCTCCTTATAATGCGTTGTGCGATGTACTGGACAATCAACTACAAAGGGATGCGCTCTACGAGAAATACGAGTACTACGTAAAAATATATGATGTTTGGGAATTAATTCCTTAATTTCGTTAGAACACATTCCGTTATAGTACCGATAGAACAATGAAACACACGCCACATTGCGACGGTGCTCCAATGAATCGATAGAGTTGGCTACCCTACCGTCATTGATGAGCATCTTCGCCCTCTCCTGTACGCGGTCCAGAAGCTCCAAAATAGACTTTGAAGCACCGGCCCATACATGAGAGTTGTATTCCATTTTGGGACGGATATAGGTCTTGTAAATATTAAGGAGATCGGATGGGGTGAAGTATTTCTTGCACCGTCTCAAAAAACCAAGGCACTTGAATGCTTCTTTCGACACTTGAAATATGTGATCATTCCAACGAACGTCACAGTGAATTCTCATACATACATATATTGAAAATCACAAACATATATATATTTTTTAACCTAAAAACGAACACTATTTATATAAAAAGTGTCAGTTTTTTTCTCTCTATTTTTTCCATTACAAATTCCTTAGGAAATTTCCAATTTTTCTTTTCTTTCAAAGAAACAAATGATTTTTTATTATACTTGTCTAAGATTTATATCTATTTTAACTTACTAAACAACATTTATGGCCAATAATGTATAAAAATTGTTCAAAAATAAACCAAAAATAAAAAAACACACTAAACACAACAAAAAATGTTTTTCATTAATGAAAAATAAAAAATAAAAATAAAATAAGAAAAAAAATGAAAAAATAAGAAAAGAATTCATCTTCGAACAAATCCATCATACTCGCTGTAGCAAAAAAAAAAAAAAATGATGTTGATGCTCAACTTCTGGTAACCACGTGTAACGAGAACACAAAAGCACTAAAGAGAAGATGAGGAGAAGAAGAAAACAGTAGAGATTTAAACACAAACAAAACAAAAACAAAGAAAATCATAAAATTTTGTTTACACGTTTTATTTTTTTCGCCTTTACTTCACCTTTACTGTTGGTGATATGTTATGTTTAAGCAAACGTTTGTAACGTTTTTTCTATTGATCCAAACGAAACAAATTTTGTATGCTTCCCCACCATCGGTGTTCTATAGAAGTTTCGATTTAAAGTATGAACTCTTAAGAGGCGATTATTTTACAATAAGAAATATTGTTTTGATACATAAAGGGTGCTTCATTAAGCGCTTTCTATTTTTAAATTTATTTGGCAACCCGCTGGGTAAAAAAAAAACCGGGTGGGATTTTTATTTAAAGGTTTTCGTAGTTTATTTACAACAAAAATAACTATAATTTACGTAGTGGGAGTACTTAAGTTAGTACTTAAGATAATGAATTAACAAAATTTATCAAAATGAAAATGAACGAAATCACTGCTTACACTGTTTAAACTTTTCGTTTTTCGAGGCGAACCAACTTTAAAGCCGATTTTATATTTGTTGAAAAGAAGTGATTCGGTGAAATGCTAAAAAAATATTGTATCCAATAGTATCTAATAGTCGTAGGTACCAATGTTCGTTGAATACGGTGTGTGCGGCATTTGAGCGTTTCTAACAATGGTTTGGCAACTCTTGCTTCATAAGGCCGAGAGTTGTCATGCAAATGAATGACTCAATAATTCCATCATATTTGTCTTTATATTCCAGCCGTTTTCCTCATTATGCAGGATTCAAATAAAGTATTTGCAGACCATAGTACACAATTAATAAAACAACGTAATTTTACTAAAAATAACAAATATTGTCGAATTGAACGAAATTAGGAAGCAGTTATAAAACCTAATAAAGCCCGGTGGTGTGGGTTCTTTTGATAAAACCCGGGATTTTACCAACCATGATTGTTTCCCACCTGTTACTCCTCTAGGGACCATATGGCTTTCCACAGAGCATCCTTTGCTTAGTTTCAGTTCCATTAATCAAGTTGTTTTTCAAGCGAAATAGATGATTAATCTACTGTAGCTCGCCTCCATATGATTGTGAGTAGGGGCGAAGATCCTTGCTAAATGCTGGTGGTGATCGTTACTTTGCATTTTAGTTTTTCTCCGATAGATGGTGTTTTCCCCTGATCATTCTTTTGATGTTTTGTCATCGACAGAGGTGAAGCTAGAATGTCAGGAGGGTTTTTTAGATAAAGTCTCTTAATTAAATACTCGAAACTGTCTCTGCTGAGGGTTTGGATACAACTTTACCGACAAGTACTTAAGTCGCCAACTGCGACTTACGAAACCAACCCACAAGAAAAATTCCAAAGGGGCCAAATAGCGCGATCTTGGTCAATTCACATCACCTCCACGTGAGATGATTATAATCTCGAATCACTCGTGCATAATATCCAATTTGGCATTAGTTATCTGGTATTTAGCGCTTTCTTGTTGAAACCAGAAATCGTTGATGTCCATTTCCTTCGATCATGGTCAAAATAAAATGGCAATCATCGACCAGTAACACTATCCATTGACGATAATGGTCAAGCCAACGTCATTCTGAAATAAATATAGACAAATGACGCCGCCAACCTAAAATTCGCAACAAGTAGGGATTTTCTGGAATGCATTGAAAGCCCTTGGAACACATATAAGTATCATACCATATCAGATAAGTATCATACTAAATTCGACAATATAGTTTGTTGAGGCATATATTCATCTGAAGAGTTGCCTCGCTGAAGATGGTTTTTGAAAGAAAAAACTTTTGCCCTTCTACTCCTTTGTTAGTTGAATTTTGTGTGGAAGTATTCTCAGGTCACGACGCAAAATTCGCCAAATTGAGGTGTGCGAAAGGCCGAGTTCTTGTGAACTAAGGGAAACCGACTACCTCGGATTATCTTGCATACTTTTAAGAACAGCGGCAAGTTTTCGCTAGTTTTCGCCTCTCGTTGTCGTACCAGTGTTGGTTTATTGTTTACTAAACCAGTGTATTTACACTGTCACTATGACAATATTGGCGAAACCCTTGAGTCTCATCGCTGAACATAATTTTTTGATGAAAATTAGAATCAGTTTGAAAAGAACAAGTTGGTGTTTACGGTCACTTACCATTATCCTCTAAGTCAGTTGTATTCTGTACGGGTGCAAGCCCAAACCATAAATCAAAATTCGTAAAGCTTTAGTTTCATCGGCGTAGAGTGTTGGCTCATTGTTTACTGAACCAGTGACATTAAATTTATCCACCACACTGCGAATAGTTCTCTCTATAAAACGATTATAGAGCTTAACGTTAACTGAACAGAACACTCGTTTTCATAAAAAAGTTTCATCATTTGCACGCGCTGTTAAGTGCTTTATCCGTCCATGGTAATTTGGCCAAATAGACTAAGTAAATGACAACCATTTCGACAGATGTAGCTTCTACAAAATTACCGCTATTAATGTTCGGAAGTCCCTATTGGAAAACACGTTAGAATTGTAGAATTTAATTCCACTATGCGAATATATCCACATATGATCAATATATATATTCCTACCTTTTGCTTTTCATTTTCATACGTAAAATAAATCATTTATGGTGTAGGTTATCACACAGTCGCCTATGGTTGATAATAATCTTTTATGTTTTTCATTTTTGAAAGGTGATCTTTTTTGTATATTTTTTCCAACAGATTAAATTATTCCCTCACATAACCGTACGCTCCTATGCCTCTCTCTCTCTCTCTCATTCTCTCTTTGTTTATTACTTTTTTATTCTCATCACAAAATGTTGTAAATAAAAACATACAACAAAAAATACCATTTATAAGTATTAAAACTAATACAAGCCCACATAATGGGGCGACAAAGAGAGAGAGTGGATTTCCATTTCAGCCAGGGTTGTCAGATCTGGCGATTTATCACCAAATGTGGCGATTTTAAAAATTATTTGACGTTCTAATTTTCGGTTTGGCGACATGGCGATTTTTGGCAATTTTTAAATTAGTTGGCGATTTTGTTGGCTATTTTTGATAAAAAAAAAAAATCCAAAAACTTAAAATTTTTTTTTTTTTTTTTTTTGGTATCTTTATGTATGAAATTGGTGAAAATGGTGTATTTTAATGTGTTATTTACAGATGGCAGCCGAGTTCCTGTTATGTTCTCGGCAACGAGAAATTTGTAGTTTCCTATATGGAACTGAAACTAATAGAGATTTAAAGTCTAGTTTACATACATATGTAATGTACAAAGAAGCTCTAGATTTAAAAAAATTTAAAAAACATGTGTTGGCTTAAGAGATTGACACATATTTCTTAACCCTTCTGCACTCCTTGGGTCAATTTGAACAAACTTTGTTTTTCAAACGCAAAATTATTCGCTTTTATTATAAGATATGAACGTTAAACTTTAATTTATCCATTATAGGGATTAAAATTATGCTTTTAAAAGAAAACAATAAAATTTATGTTTTCCTTCCTCCTCCACGATTTACAAACATTTGATATTCTTTGGGTCAATATGACCCAACAGTCGATATTGCAAGTTTAATTCCTCTTTACCATTTTTTTTTTCTATTGAAGAAATAAGATTTCGTGACAAACTAGCACCGATAAGAAACCTTTGGGACAAGTGGAGTAATCAGCTCAAAGTTTTTTACCATCCACATGAAAATGTTACTGTGGATGAACAATTGATTCTATTTCGAGGTCGGTGCAGCTTCAAGCAATATATTCTATCAAAGCCCGCCAGATATGCCATTAAAATTTTAGCACTTTCCGATTCCACAACTAAATATGCCTGGAATATGGAGGTGTACACAGGCAGAGCAAGAAATACACAGTCAAAAAAATCAAGGTGAGACTTTTGTACTTCGTGTTACATTTGTTATATTCCATAATTTCAATTTAGGTGAGAGAGTGGTGCTAACATTATCAGACCCTCTGCCAAAGGGATGCACAATTCCATGTAATCATTTTTTTACTACATACAACCTTGCCATTCAACGACTTTGTCGGAATATTACATTAGCTGGCACTGTCCGTAAAAATAAAACTTTTTGCCATCAAAAATTCAAGATATAAAAAAGCCCGCACTGTTCCCAAAAAAAAAAAATAAACAAATAAATAAATATGTTCTCCTCTTAAGCTCTCTTCAACATTCAGACGATGTAAGAGATGATGACAAAAAAAAAACCTGAAATAATACATCACTACAACCAAACGAAAGCTGAAGTTGATGTGCTTGACCAACTAGTTGCTAATGACACATGTAAGCGCATGACTAAGCGATGGTTTCTGGCCTCATTTTCAAATATGATAGATTTATCACATGGACTGATTTGAGTCCTGCCTGGAACTCCAACAAAAATGTTAGACGCAGGCTTTATCGGGTAGAATTGACAGATCAGCGAAGAAAAATTTTTTTACATGGACCATCAGCAACAAATCTTGTTATTCAAGAACAAAATGATCGCAGAGGTGCCTCGCAATGTTCTAAAGAAAATAGTACCAATTCACCATCGTCCAGTAATTTACCAAATAAACGACAGTGGTGTTTCTTTTGTCAGCACGGAAGGAATTCAAATAAGTTTTACACCAAATGTGATCCTTGCAAAAAATTTATTTACAAAGAGCACATGGTCACAGTGTGTATAAATTGTCACACAAATTCTTAAGTTTTTATACATTAGTATTAAAAATATAATTATTATTTAAAAAAAAAAACGAATATCAAATTTAATTTTATTTTATATATATATTGTTACGAAAATAAGGTTGGGCACCTCAGTGTTTATTACATCGCTAAAATAAATAAACAAAAGCTGTAAGAACACCTATACGTGCTGTTTACCAATAACCAAATCACAAAAATAAACATTAGCAACGATAAAGTAAGCAAAAATAACACGACGACAACAATAATTAAGCAGCAAAGAAAACAAGTAACAGACAGTAAACAAGCAAGAAAGAAGTAGATGCTTACATACGCATGGCTATAAAAGAACTAAAAAGAAATTAAAAGAAAGAAATGGAGTCTACCTGAAATATCGAGAGGTTCGAGAGTTTCCGATGTATTGTTTACTCAGCCATATAAAAAGCACATCGATGCGAACAGCAATCAGTTTATGTGTCGTAAACTCAGCGAGAGCAGTTTTAAGTAAAGTTAACTCAGCGAAAGTGTTATTGGTGTGAAGAGAGTTCATAAGGAGTAAACTCGTAAAGCTAGTAGTGAAGTAAAAACCAGTTTAGTTGGAGCTAACTCAGTAAAGAAAGTTAAGTGTGGATAACCTCTGGTTGAAAAGGTTGTGATCGAACCTAAGTTACAACTACGATCGGGTTGGAAGATCTTTAGGAAGAAAGATCAGTAATTGTTGTTGTTTACAAGATTGTAAACAGACAGAGTAATTAAGAATAAAAAAATTGTTATTTTCTGTAAGACAACTACAAGCAGTGGTGCACATAACTGTGTTGAATGAAGGATTTTAATGAAAATCAAACACAAAATTTATTTTATTTTAACTGCATTCTACGAACTCATAAAAACACGTTTTTAGAAGTGTACAAACGTAACAGTATGTACGAAGGCGGATTGACATTGAAGCTACCTAGCGCTAGATGGCAGCACAAACACAAAAACTTTTTCTTTCTTAGAAATTACGATCTGTCAAACGTCAGCTGTTAAAATTTTAGCCAAATTCATCGATTAGTTTATTTGTTGTAGTCGTTTGAATTAAGCAACTTGTGTGTTTCTTGGAAAATGGAGAAAAGTTTATTTCGTATAGTGATTAAACACCATTATTTGAAAGGCAAAACGGCGAAAGAGACAAAAGAAAAGCTTGATAAACATTACGGCGAAACTGCTCCGTCAGATTATATGGTAAAATATTGGATTGCTGAATTTAAACGGGGCCGAACAAGCACTGCAACAATACCATCCACAGGAAGGCCAAAAGAGGTGGTTACTGAAAAAATATCAAGAAAATCCTCGATATCGTTATGAATGATCGCCGGGTCAAAATACGTGAGATTGTCGAAATGGTAAACATATCATATGAACGTGTGTTCAACATTTGCATGAACATTTGCATATGAAAAAGCGATCGGCAAAATGGGTGCCGCATTTGCTAAGTGTTGAACAAAAACGAGTTCGACAGATCACTTCACAGCGGTGTTTGGACATGATAAAGCATAATCCTGCTGATTGTTGGCGTAGATTAATAACTGCTGATGAAACGGAGGTTCACCACTACACACCTGAAACCAAAAAACAATGGAAGCAATAGGTGGAAGCTGGTGGAAGTGCTCCGAAGAAGGCGAAGACAGCGAAATCGACTGGCAAAGTTATGGCCACCATCGATTATCTTGAAAAGGGATCCACAATCACAGGAGAATATTATCGTGCATTATTGGATCAATTGGTTGATGCAATCAAGGAAAAACGACCACATTTAAAGAAGAAAAAAGTGCTCTTTCTTCAAGACAGCGCACCGGTTCACACAGCATTAGATACGATGCTAAAACTGCGAGAAATCCACTTCGAATTGGTTGATCATCCACCTTATAGTCCAGATTTAGCCCCTAGAGACTTTTTCCTGTTTCCAAACTTGAAAAAATGGCTCGCTGGAAAAGGATTCATCTCAAACGAAGAAGTGATTACCGAAACCAATGCGTATTTTGAGGTGTTCCCAAAATCGTATCCTTCAGATGGTATAAAAAAGTTGGAAAATCATCTAACTAAGTGTATTGAGCTTAAAGGAGACTATGTTGAGAAATGAATGGTTTTTGAAAAAAAAAAAAATGTTTTCTTCCTACTTAGATAGGTTCAATATCAATCCGCCCTCGTATGTATGTATTTTTTTTTAATCATTCCTCAATAAGGGCTTATTTGTTTTAGTTTATTATACTAAATAAAAAATCAACAAAACCGATAAATTTCCTATATTAGATTTTATTGTTGAGTTATATTGAGCCAGAGGATCATAGGAAGAGCACCTATCCAAGGGATGTAGAAGTGTTAAAACTATAAAATCCGTGAAAAGCTTAAAATCGAATAGTATGCACTTAAAATGTTAGCTTACAAATGTATGCGGATACGAAAAACCGGTTTTTGACCTATAATTAAACATTTTAAGGTATTTCGCAAATTTCAAAAACTGACTTATACTCGTTTATTAGAAAAATAGTATAACTTCATAGGTATTTCATCTGCGTTCTTTATTGTTATTATCTTGTATGGAAATAAAAAAAAAAGAAATCGTCTTTCCAAGCCAAACGGCTAAAATTGTCAAAGAATGGCTGTTGCAACAAAAAATTTTTTGTGAATTAGACATGAAGCCCTAAATCCAATCCAATAGAGAATTTTTGGACATTTTTTTTAGTAAACAACACCTGAAAAATGTAATAAGGCCTCGAGGAATATGCTGAAGCTGTGCACCGAATATAATACGAAATAATAAGGAGCTCTAAGAAGAGTGTTAAAATATATAAAAGTTTCTCTTTATTTAAGTGAAAAATTGCCAAACTAAGTGAATACGGAATATGATATTTAGTTTTGAAAGGAATTAGTAATGAATAAATGTGTAAAGTTTTGTTTTATTTGATCGTTTATTTAAATTTTTATAGTAAATTTCCAGTTCAACTTTAAAACATGCCCTTAATTTTGCACCCCACTGTATATTACGGCGAATTTTGTTCCACTCTTGGCGAAATTTAACAATTCGGTATAAAATAATTGTTTATTTATTTAAAATTTTTATTTTAGTTTATAAAAAAATAGAAATATTATTGTCAGAACTTAAGAAAGAGATGTTTGGCGAAAAGGTGTAACAAATATCTGACAACCCTGATTTCAGCCAACATAGAAAATTATTAAGACATAACGGCTTGAATGTTTATATTTTTTGTTTTTATATTGTGTGTTGTACTCTCTCACAAATAATTTATGTTGTGCTGCTTCTGTTAAGAAATAATTCAGCTTTTTTTGTTTTGCTTTTATTCTCACAAAAGATAAAAATTGTGAGTAATAATGCCAACAACAAATTACTTAATTAAGCTTTTGTTGTTTCGTTTTTTTTCGTTTAATATTGTTGGCCACCTTATTAACGTCTTCCCTTGCCGTTTTATTTTTTAACAGCCAACAAAGTTTTGTTTCTATTGTGTAGGTTCAGAGTGCGGGTGGTGAAAGGTAAAAGTGAGAGAGATTAAGATAAAGAGAGTTTTTGTTTTCATCATATTTTTTTATTCTTCAAGTAAAATAATTATTTTATCATCTGGATTTGTATTTCTTCTTCTTTTTCTTTCTTTTTTTTAATTATAATTCTTTTGACCTTTTATCTCTTCCTTTTATTAGTAGTACCGTTATTGTTGTTGCTAACTTTGTTATCTTTTTGTCATTGTTGTGCTTGGCATCTGCAAACCCCTTTTTTCATTGTTTTTCGCCTGCAGAGAAGCTGCTTTATTGCCATTTTTCCCCCCTAATTTTTTTTATTTACTTTTTTATTTTTTATTTTATTTTGGCAATAAAATATTAAAATTTCTGCGGCCTATTGATTTACTAACGCTCTGAATCTTCAGGTAGATTCCACTTGGCCCAAAAATTTTCTCCAGGCATCTCTGTTTAGAGCCATTGTTTTACAGTTAGATATTCTTAGCTTTCTTGCTTGATTACCCACCAGGTTTATCCATCTAGTCCTCAGGCTACCAGGTCTTCTGCCACCAACTGGACACGTCGAGAATACTTTCTTGGCAGGCTTATTCGGCTTAATTCGTTGTAGGTGACCTGCCCATATCAATCATTTTTCCCTGAACATCTTACAAACATATGCGTGTTAATACAGCTGTTCCAGTTCTTTGTTGTGTCGTATTCTTCATTTATCGTCTTGCAAAAACCAGCAAATGTTTTTGGTCCATTGATTTTAAACGCCAACTCTCCGATCCATATATAAAGGCAGATCATATAAGCTAATGATACAGCTTGATCTTTGTCTTCAGCGAAAGCACCTTGACATCTGCTAGTCAATACAATTCACTTCTTGATTTCAGCACTTACATCATTGCTCGATGATATTGATATTCTTTTAAACGCACATATCTGCTTCCGCATGCAAACATGACACTTCTAAGAAGAAAATTGCGAAAACTTGTTTTGTTTTAATTTAAACCCAAATGAAGGCAAAAGAAATTCTTTCCAAATAATTGGTTCCAGAAAAATAACAGCAGCGTTAGACCAGCTCTGCATTGAACACTAAAAATTTTCTTACGGAAAGTCTTGAATATCGCCAATCACTTATCAATTATCAAACGTGCAGTAGATAATCAGTAAATATCACTTACCAATTACAAGTAATTGTAATGGCTAATTATTAACCAATTATCAAACAAGTAATGAGTAATTAATAAATACCACTTCAGCGATTGCGAAAAAATGTAGTTGAAAATGGCCAATTACAAATTTCATTAAATTAAATAATTTTTTAATTTAAGATTAGCAATTGATCATTGATACTTTTTTAATTACACACAACAACTTATTGGTAATTGTCTGTTAACAATTGCTTACTACAATAACTGATAATTTTTTTCATTATTTCTAATATTTTTGACATGGGGTCCGCCATCTAACGTTTTTTTTTTTCAACTAGTGCTTATTTCGTGAATGGTAACACTTAGCTCATGTCTGATTTGACAGATAATTAGTTTTATCCTTCCGCTGAACGAATATGGTTGTGTATACGCTTGAACAAAGCTGGGAAATATTGCGGTAATCATGGTAATGTTGCAGAAGGTGTGCGATGTGTTCAGATGAAGCTAAACAAGCAAAATTGTCGCATTTGGGGCACAGGAAATCCGCACGCATACATTGAAAAGCCGATACACCCAAGACGAGTCACTGTTTGGTGCGGATTTTGTCCAGAGGCATAATTGGGCCATTTTCTGCGAAAATGAGTAAGGAGTGGCCGTTACAGTTAATGGCGATCGTTATCAGGCCATGTTGTTCACAAAAATTGAAGAGGAGGATATTAGCAACATTTGGTTTCAACAGGACGGCGCCACATGCCACACAGCCGAAGCTACACTCGATGTTTTGCGCCCTGTTTTTGAAGATCGCAATATCAGCCGCAGAGCTGATGTCGTTTGGCCACCTCGGAGCTGCGATTTGACACCGTTGGACTACTATTTGTGAGGTGCCGTCAAAGGTAAGTGTTACGCCAACAAGCCAGAGACAATTGACGCTTTAAAGGACAATATTCGTGAAGCCATTGGTTAAACACAGCTGCACACAATCGATAATGTGCTTAAAAATTGGACCGATCGTGCATGGCCAGCCGAGGCAGCCATTTAAATGCAATTATTTTCCATTATTAACCGGAAGGATTGTACTTTCAAATAAAAAAATAAATTTGAGAAAATATTCAGTAGTAAATGCTATAACATTTTCAAAAAAAAAAAAAAAAATATTTGGCGGACCCTATACAATTTCAATTCAGTTTCATTCATTCAATGTGATGGCACTAACCAATTGAAACATAAATGTAATTGGTTATTGGAAATTTCCGTATAACTTGGAGTGCCTTTGGAAAGTTTTTTGTGCCCGCTCTTCATGGTATTGATGAGAACGATGTTTGGTTTCAACAAGATGGTGCCATTTTTGATACATCTCATGCCACAATTGATTTATTGCGTTAAATGCTTGATGGCCGTTTAATTAGCCGAAATGGTGATGTCAGTTGGACGCCAAGAATCTGCGATTTGACACCGTTGGGCTATTTTCTGTGTGGCGCCGTTAAACACAAGTGTTATGCCGACAAACCAGAAACAATTAGGCATTTGAAGGTGATGCCGTTGCCAAGATACGACCCCATACACTCGAAAAAGTTCTCAAAAATTGGTCCTATCGAACGGGGTACTGTGAGGCCAGCTGCGACAGCCATATGAATGAAATAATATTTCATTTCTGACCGGATCAATTGTATTTGACAACAAAATTAATTTGGCAAAATTTCAAACCGTTTTTTGTCCGCCCTATAAAATATTATCTCTCTTCTTCTGTTTCTTTCCATCCTTCGCCATCTCCTATTCTAAGGCCCTAGAATTAAACCACTTCCCTTGGATTTGTTTACAGTGATCTGAAAACCGGAGTGGTCGTATTCGCACTACAGGTAAACAAATGCATCATGAGGAGCTGTTTCACAGGCCGGACGTATATTAAAAATATCTTTATTGATGCCAGCCCAGTACGGATATAGCCTTATGCAGCGACCAGATCTTACTTGTACTAGGACCACTTTGGTCTCTCTGGGAAGATCTTTTTCATTGCTTGCCACGTAGGGTAAGCGGCTTCTAAGAACGACATTTTCGCCAGCGCCCTTTCAATCGTATTACGATGAATGCGTTTTAGATATGTTTTCTATGCGTCCAAATCGAATGGATCCCTTAAACATTGTTGGATTTCCAATTTATAGTTGCTAAGATCTGCCCTTACATTCCTAGGGGTAGCGTTAAGGAATGTAATCCGATGATTCGGCTGCTCCCTCCGCTGGTAAGCCATTAAAAACTCCTTTGTGAGCAAGTTCCTTAACTTTTAGGCTCATCGATTCTTCATGAAGGTGTTGTTCCGATGTCTACCGGACGCAGCCTTTAATGGGCCTTAGTGCTGCTTTTTGACATCTGTGTTGGACTCACTACTGGAGACCACGCGAGCCCTGTGTAGTTTAACACTGACCAGCCAATTGTCTTGTATGTAGCAAACAAGATTTCTTTATCAGTGCGCCAAATACTGCCGGTTAGCTCCTTGTTTCTACCCCACATCTTTTTGCTAATTGCAGTAGCATGAGCCAAGGACAGAAAGAGGATGTCAAATATGACTCCAAGAATTCTTTAGCCATCGACAATTACATCACGATCAAGCCTGTCTTCTTTCGAAAAATCAGCCACACTTTTCCTAGTGGAAAAAACTATTTAGTCCCCCAGATAGCGATTTGTCGCAAGTGTCATTAATGTTCTTGCCCTTCGCCAAAATAGTGCAGTCATCGGCATATGACATCAATTTCACTCCCGCTAGTGGTGCCGCGAGTTACGAAATGTAGAAATTAAACAAAATTAGGGATAGTACACCTTTTTTGCGGGACTTGTTGCTTGATTCTACGAGTTTTGGATTTATTTGTTGCGAAACTCAATAAACGAAATTCTTTCACGCCATTAGATCCCTAGCCATGTCTTCGCATTGTTAGGGGGGGGTCGATGTTCTTATGTCTTCATAATGTATGGCATGATTGAATGTGTCGAATGCCTTGGGCAGATTTAGGGCCACCATTGTGGTTCAGGTCCTGATTTATTTGCGCGGCTATTGATAGTGCTGTATTGTCAATCCTGTATCAAATCCATGCTGATGGGATGCTATTTATAGGTGACTAGAGAATTATTAGTGTAAAGGTTTTGGCAACAGGAAATAGTAGTGTTAATGGGCGATATGATTTTCCCAAAATTTGCATCCTTTCCTGGCTTAAGCACCGAAACTACTCTGTCCATTCAGCAGATATCTGTTACTACAAGGGTGTCCAGCGTTAAATTGGGTAGTCTGGTGAGGTATTCCAATCCAGGCACATCCAACATGAGCACAGAGATTTCGTCCGGACCAAGTGCCCTAAGTGAATCAGCATTTCAAATGACCTTTGCAAACTCACTTGAACGAGGAAAATATTTTGTTGTAACATTACAACATTTATATAACAGAGCTTCGTATGTAAGGAACTAAATTCAGCAGTCCATTCAAGTTCTTTATAAGCTTGTCGACTATATTTGCTTAAGAAAGCCTGCTTTATTTAATTCTTCTTTGTTATTATTTATTATTCCCTTTCTTACCTTTTTTGAGAGGTCAAAGTTCGTACTCATTATTTTTACAGTGCCTTGCCATAGTCAATAGAAACAAAACAAAGCAAAAAACAGAGCAAAATAAGTGAATAAAGTTCTCTTCAAGAAAACCCCATAAAAATATATGACAAAGTGGCGGAAAACTTCTACGGAAATAAAGAAAACGTTACAACAACAACAAAAACAACAACACAAACAAAAATAATAATAAAATTTGTTTTATCGGTTTTGCTTGCATAAAATTGGGTCACGTTTCTTTAAGTTACAAACACACTGCATAAAACATACAAACCTTTTTGTAAAGCCTTAGCCAAATGGCAAGAGGGCAGAAATAAATGAAGTAAAATAGTATGAAAAAGAGTGTTTTTGTTTGGAACTTTTGCCTTCTTTTGGCTACTTTTTATGCCAAAAATAAAATAATTATTGTAGACGATGATTTATTTACGATATTTTTGCTAGTGAGTGCTGGTGTTTATGACAACACTTCTTTTACAAAAATACTGTTGGGGAGGGAGCTTATGGCAAAATGCTACTTGTTTTACTTTTGAGACAACCTTCTTCCCTACTTCTGTTTATTTTTACAATTTTTTTTTATGATTTCTATTTTAATGATTTTGTTTTCTTACAATTATTTAACTTTTTTTTTCGAATTTAACGCATTCTTGTGGAAAACATAATACCCTGACTAATTAAGAAAAACAAACAACTTTTTTTGTCGAATTTCACTATAAAAACCCCATAAAAATTTTTGTATATTTTTGTTGAAAAGAAATTAAAAAAAAGAATTTTTTTGTTTCATTAAAAAAAAAAAAAAAAAAAAAAAAAAAAAAAAAAAAAAGTTCTCCAAAATACAGATTCGTTTAATGGCTTTTAAACAACGTTTGGAGAAAATTTTAAATCCGAACAAAAACATTTGAAACATTTGACCTGTTGCTGCTGCTCTACCAGAAGTTTCGGAATTTTAAGACTTTTGTTGTTGTTCTAAACGTAATTAAAACTGATTTACTTCAAAAGCACAATTTGGAAAAGTTTTTGTGCAGAAACAAAAAATAAATTTTATTTATAATTTTTCTCGGTCAAAAACCTTTTTAAAACCTTCTTAAAGACTCTACGCTTTATTGCGCTCTAGACATAAATAAAAATTATTATTATTTTTATTGATCCCTCCCAGGTGGCAGTTATAAGAAGCAAACCAAAGTTTTAATAAGTAAACTGAGAGATATATTATTATAAGATATAGACTTGTTAGTGACCGTACGACAGTTGTTAGAGGGCTGACGACCCAATGTAGGGTCAAATTGTGCTGGGTACCAAGTCATTGCAACATGCAAAGTATCCGTCGAACTAGTCATTCCAAGAAAAGGGTGAACGCAAGGTGCCCAGGGCCCAATGGCCCTAACTGGAGAGAACAGGAATTTAATTAACTATGGGATTGAATAGGAAAGTACTTAAGATAGTCTTAGGGGTCATAAGATATTTATACAGTTCGTGATTCATTCAATACCTATATATTTTACAGCAAACGAAGAGTGAGCCATATATTTTGCGCAAGTACCCATGCTTCTGCGCCATATAACAACGCGTGTAGTATCAGCGTCTTTTACAGTATTCTTTTCGTTAGTCGAGAGAGAGAGAGAAATTTATTCTTAAACTGCTTGCTAAGACCGAGACAGCATCCATTATCATATCTTCTTTTTCTTATCTCCAAACTTCCATTATTTGCTTTAATTATTTTCTATTCGTTGAAGTAAGCAATTTGGTTTAATCTTCGTTTATTGCCAGACCGATTCTCATAGATTTTTTTTCAATATTTGCAAAGGCAACAGCTGCATCTCGTATGCACAAATATAAAAAATTTTCAATTTAATGGATGCGTTATATTGTGTCGAGAATAAAAAGACAACACACCACATCAGCCTTTAAAACTGTATTGTGGGATTTTGGCATATTTAGCATTGTTACGAAAATAAGGTTGGGCACCTCAGTGTTTATTACATCGCTAAAATAAATAAGCAAAAGCTGCAAGAACAACTATGCGTGCTGCTTACGAGTAACCAAATCTACAACAACAAACATAAGCAGAGATAAAGTAAATAAAAATAACATGGCAACAACAATAATTAAGCAGCAAAGAAAACAAGTAACAGCCGATAAATAAGCAAGAAAGAAGTAGATGTTTACATACGCATGGCTACAAAAGAACTAAAAGAAATTAAAAGAGAGGTTCGAGAGCTTTCAAAGTATTGTTTACTCAGCCATATAAAAAGCACATCGGTGCGAACAACAATCAGTTTATGTGTCGTAAACTCAGCGAGTACAATTTAAGTAAAGTTAACTCAGCGAACGAGTCTATTTGTTTGAAGTCAGCGTAAAGAGAGTTTAGAGTAGTTAAACTCTGGTCGAAGAGAATTTTAGTTGTGATCGTCGGGTTGGAAGATCTTTTGGTAGAAAGATTTATAACACAATACAGGCGTTGGAAAGGTATACTTTCACTGATGGTTTTAGTTCAACTGAGTGGTGCCACGCCCATATAAAATATTTATTTATATGTCTGCGTCTCAAAAATGATAATGGTAAGGATTTCTAAAGCGTGTTTTTTATAGAGGTATAGAACTTTAAGTTGGGATTACTTTTCAAGATGGTGACCGATTTAACAGCTGTTAAGTGATTTATTCTCAGTTTGGCTTGGCAATTCATCATGAATAGACTCATGCCTGAACAACGCTTGCAAGTAGTGCAATTTCATTTCGATTTGTTCCCGAATTTCACAAGCGAATTTTGTTTAGCGATGAAGCGCACTTCTGGTTGAATGACTACGTCAACAAGCAAAACTGCCGCATTTAGAGTGAAGGTAATCCTCCAGTGTATGTGAAAAAACCGTTACATCCAGAAAAACTGACTGTTTTGTGCGCTTTATGGGCTGGTGGAATCATTGGCCCGTACTTTTTCAAAAATGATGGTGGCCAGGACGTTACAGTCAGTGGTGATCGGCATGATTACTAACTTTTTCATTCCTAAATTGAATAACCATGATGTTCAGGAGATGTGGTTTCAACAAGGCGGCGCAACATGTCACACAGCTCGGGCCACAATAGATTTATTGAAAGCCACGTTTGGTGACCACCTAATTTCACGTTTTGGACCTGTGAATTGGCCTCCAAGATCTTGTGATTTAATACCGCTAGACTACTTTCTGTGGGGCTATGTAAAGTCATTGGTCTATGCCACAAACGCTTGACCATTTGGAAGACAACATTCGCCGTGTTATTGCCGATATACGGCCACAAATGTTGGAAAAAGTCATCGAAAATTGGACGTCCAGACTGCACTACATCCGCGCCAACCGTGGCGGTTATATGCCATAAATTATATTTAAAATGTAATGCCACAAGATTATCTTTCGGACAAATAAAATTCATGTCAATCGAATAATCCATCGTTGTTTTATTGCAACTTAATGTCCTATACCTCTTTAAAAAGCACCCTATATATTTTGCCCAAATATCTTTGCGATCAATACAAAAAATCAGTTAAAAAGTGGTCGATCGGAATTGAATAAATATTGACTTTTATATATTTTCGGAACAGTAATAGAACAAGATTCTAAATTTAATGTGAATAACTTAGTGGTCAATCCATATCATCAGTCGACATATGAGCGAAATTAAATAAGTGGGTGTGGCACCGCATATACAAAGTAAATATTGATTTTTGTTTATCTATAGAACGGTCGGAATGGCAGTTTCTGAACTTGGTCTATATGACTTTGAAGTCAATACAGTGATATTTGTGAATTTTGAAAAAAAAAATATCGCTTATACGACACCCCCTATACACAATTACAACAACAAAAATTTATTTTCAAAACTATGTACCTTCACTTCATTGGGAATAAAATAAGTATTTATTGGTGCTTTTTTTTGTGAGCGGAATTGGATAAGTGGGAGTGGCATCTTCCATGCAGACTAAATATTGTTTTTAACATATCTTTAGAACAGTAACTGTGCAATGTTCTGAATTTAGTCTGAATAACTTCATGTTCAATCCATATCATCAGTCGATATATGGGCGAAATTGAATTAGTGAGTGTGGCACCTCCTATACAAAGTAAATATTGATTTTTGTTTATCTAGAGAACAGTTAGAATGGCAGTTTCTGAACTTGGTCTACATGACTTGGTAGTCAATACAAATCATTAATTTTAATTCACTCTTTAAATGTTGCTTAAGGGGAATACATTTTATAGGTAGAAAACTCAAAGGTTCACAGCAACGCGGGAAGCTTACTCTAGTTAGTTACGTATACCGCATTTAATTTGCTACGTAATGCTTGAAAAAAAAAACTACCCTATGAAATAAATTATCGGGTATGTTCTGTAAACCGAAATCGAGTGAAATTGTAATCGGATGAAGCTTCAAATTGCTGTAATTTTCAAATCAGAAAAGATTTTTTTGTATTTTTTCTTATTATTTTACTTGGCTACCTTTAAAATAACTTCATGGATTATAAAAAAATTAAAATAATTGGCGCATTTATTTATGTTTTTTTACTTGAAAATACTTTCGTTTTCTAAAATTGATTTTTTTTTTTTCAATTATGGCTTCTTTGCAAGATCAGTTGTAGTAGCTCGTATTTTTGCTTTCGAAAATTTTTACATTCGGGTTAAATTAACTTGATTACAGTCGAATATAAGAAAACTTAGAAAGATCTTTCATTCGCCTACTTCTCTAAAATGCATGAAAATGTTGATGGTTCCTACACTCGGTTTAACGTAAGCTAAATACACACTTAATACACTAAAGTCGAATATTATAATTCCAAGAGTCTTATATACGGCTACAAACTACTAAATACAAGTTTAAGAGTATCGGTCGCTGCTTTCCTTAGTAAGCATTTTTCTAATTGTCATTCCTGTATAATTAACTAAATGAGAATTATAATTCATGTTTGACTACATTTAAGACGAATGAACACACAACTTTATATGTCGATCTTTAGTGATTCACTTTTGTGTCACGTCTAAAGTCAGAAAAATTTAGAGAAAATAGCATACAACCGTACGAGCTTACAATTTTCGACTTTCAACATTGTTAGATTGCAAGATGACCGAATTTTTAACATCCGATACAACACATGTGTAATAGAATTGCCAGATTTTATGACAAATGTCTTGCAACCATGCGATCTGACAATGTAAAATGTCATGACAATTTTTTATTGTCTGGCCGTTATCAGCATATAGTCACGTCTGACGTTATTGTTAGATCCGGCAACAGTCTAGGAAAGATAGTTATTGTTATGGAAATAAAAATATCCAAAAAGAAAATACACCAATTTAATGCCTTTGGAACTGTTTTGTGGGATTTTTGTCTATTGGTTTGTGTCAAGGTTGATGATATTGTGTTACCCTAGTATTATAGTACTGATTTGTGTCTTTGATGGCATTCAATCAAATTCAATCATCTTTGAGTAACACAATATTACATGTTTAAAAATAACGGATATAAAATAGACTATGTGAGAGCTTTTGAGATGTTTCCGGAACTTTCCAAACTATAGGCAATTAGATATATAAAGAGGCTGCTTTGGTTATGTCGATATAGGTATTGTTTTGCAGTCAGAAAGTAAAGTCGTGCTTAGGCGTAAGTAAAAGTGTTGTATAAACGAATATTAAGTGCAAGATAAATAAGTTTCTGTATTCGCTGCATTATTTTATTTTACGCAATTTAAAAGAACTCTAACGTTTAAGATAGATTAAAACGTAACATTATGTTATGTTGTGCACTATTCAATGACACTTTTAGCAGCAAAAGAGCCTCTGAAATTGCTCATCGATTTTTAGAAGTGCAGTTACGACTTGTTGGCGTAAACAGACATATGAAAATGGGTTTTTTTTAAGGAAATGGTTGTTCCAGAAAAACCAGCATGTCATTCTTGAATGAATTCAGTGAAGCTACGGTGAAGTTTATTCCCGACTGGTTTCATTTTATACACCTGTTGAGCCTTATGTTACAAGACCAATTCGCCAGGTTTTCTTTGTATGTTGCTACCACTTATTGAGAACGTCGAGGTATTGACATATTCAAAACTACTTCAATAATATGTCTCATATCGGAGATTTTTCCACTTAAATGACTCGGTCGAATACGCGTTGGTACAAGCCAGTCGACTAAAATTTATAGACCAACGATTCTTAGTAGTATTCTCAGAAGAACGATTATATTGATCGTTCTACCAGTTTCACAATGGATTTATAGTATTTTTTCAAATGTAACCGAATGTATTGTAAGACTTGCCAAAGCTGCTACTACTGATATACATATGTATGCCCCTGATTGGAAAACAAAGTTTTTGTTAGAAATTCTTTCGATTGAGCAAGTTGTTCTGCGCGATTGGTAAAAGTCAACTGATTGGCAATGTAAGGCAGAAAATAAGAATTGCCCTATAGCTCACATATGGGCTACAAACTGTTGGTACTTTCAATTCACAGCCTATATATGGACTGTGTCAACTGTTAAGCTGTTACGTATCACCATGTTAATTAGCGGATACAACTTTTTTTTTCATTTTATTGTTGCCTTCCAATACTTATGCACTTTATTTACTTACTAATGGCAGGCAATTTATGTCTTCAACGCCGAGAGAAGAAAAATAATTTTTCAATTTCATTTACCTTTTTCCGGTTTAAACTGATAATCACAATCAAAATGTTTTTGTTGTTGTCGCTGTAGTTGTTATATAGTTTTCTTGCAGCAAAATTAATTGCATTTGATGACGTCTTCAATGATGCAGATGATTATGATGACCGACTGACTGACTGGCTGTTTGGCTGAATGAGTAAATGATTGGCCCCCAATTTTGTAATTTAAATCGTTCGTTCACATTAGAAAATTGCAGTAATTTAGTGTATTTGTCAGTGTGCGTGTGTGTGTGTGTGTGTGTGTGTGTGGGGAGGTTAGGGTAGGGGGAAAGCCGTTTTATTGTAGAGCGAATTAAATTTTTATTTTTAATATGTTAATGACAGCTAATAAGTATAATATTTTGTTGTTGTTGTTTTTGTTGATAAAGAAATTGGATTTTTTTATATTAAAATATATTTACAAAGTTTACTTCATTATTTGTTTTTGTTTTTTTTTAAGATTTACATTAAATTATATGAATATATATAAAGTTTTTGTTTTTTTTTCTAATACAGGAACATTAAATATAAATTGTTGTTGGTTTTTTTAATATTTTTTTATTTATTTATTTTATTTAAATATTGAAACCACCCACACAGAAAAAAGAATTTTAGAGACACTTAATGATTCTTTTTTGTTTGGATTTTCTTTTTTCTTTTTTTTATTAATAATTTTAAAACAAACAAATGAACAATTTTTTGTTATCAATGTTTGGGGCAACGTTTATATGATATTTTTATGTTTTTCTTTCGAATTTTTTTTTTTATTTATTTTGTTTTTTTTTTATTTGAAAAGAATCTTCATTAACTTTCAAAACAAATTCGTATATATATTTATATATCTTTTTTAATATTTAATTTTATAAACATTAATTAAACAAAAAAAAATTCTCATACATATTGAATATATATATTTAAAAAATATATATTTTTAACATTTTTTATATAAAATATTTATTTTTTTATTTGTTTTATTTTGGCAACGCTTTTTTATCTTTTTTCTTCTCTTCTTGCTAATGATCATATAAAAATATTTTTTTTTATTTATTCTCGTAGTTTCTATATTTAAATATCTTAACCTTTAATTATTTTTATTTATATTTTTTGTTAATTTTTATTAAAACATTTACTTATTAATTTTAAATTTAATATTTTATTATTTTTACAAATTTCCATGTTATTTATGTTCTTTTTTGCCTTTTTTGTTTCTCCCCAAAAGAACGTGTTTTAACACCGGCTGCTATACTGCTACTGATTTGTTGTCTGTTCTAACATATGCTTTTATAAATTCGTAACGTTAGTTTTCCTACTCTACTATAACGGTACTCTTGTACTGCTAAGCAAATTTTTACTCTCTTTTGTTTATAGTTTTTTCTCTCTCTTTCTCTTTTAAATATTTTAAAAAAATTTAAGGGTTTTTTATTGATAACGGTAAAACTTTTACTGTTACTGTTAATAATGTTAAAAAAAGGCAAAACAATAATAACAACAACAACTATTACAATAATATTTTATAAACAAACAAGCGAAATTTAAAGTCATTTCAAACGAGTATGCTTTTAGGCGTTTAAGGGTGACCAGTTTAAAGCAAAAGACTAATATTAAAAGCGAAAGTATTAATTAAATAGAAACCTAAATGAACAATTTCGTATTCGTAATTTAAGTATTGTGACTTAAATTATTGAAGGTAGTGTTTAGAGCGCATACATACCCAGGTCCAGGTTTGAATCCACAGCAGAGAACATGACGAAATAATTTAATTGTGGTTTCTAGTGTTTAATAGAGATCTCAGCCTTTCTCCCACTATATTTCTAATATTTCTTAACGACTTTCTTTTTCTCACTTCTAATCCTAACTACTCTTTTGCAGATGAGAGCAACATTTGTCATTCGTTTTCTTCTGATCGTAGGCCGAGTGTTTTGGAGTTTTGAGCGAGGAGGAGGAATATGAACGACACACTTACAAACGCCCTGTCGAAAATCTCTGAGTGGGGTCGACTTTAATGCGCCCAAGACCCAATGTTGTTTGCTGACACACAGACGTGGTGGTGTGTTGTCATTTCTAGAAATCCACTGTGACGTTTGTTGGAACGATCACATATTTTGAGTGCCGAAAGAAGCATACAAGTGCCTTGGTTCTTTAAGACGGCGCAAGAATTACTTCACTCCATCTAATCTCCTTAACATTTACAAGACCTATATCCGACCCAAATTGGAATACAACTCTCATGTATGGGCCGGTGCTTCAAAGTCTATTCTGAAGCTTCTCTACCGCGTACAGAAAAGAACGAAGGTTCTTATTAATGACAGTGGATTAGCCAACTCTATCGATTCATTAGAACATCATCGCAATGTGACGTGCGTTTCATTGTTCTATAGGTACTATAGCGGAATGTTTTCTGACGAAATTAAGGAACTAATTCCTAGTAATCATATACTCGTATTTCTCGTAGAGCACATCCTTTAGTAGTTGACTGTCCAGTAGATCGCACAAGGCATTATATCGAGAATTCGTTCGTTGGTCGCACTGTTCGCTTATGAAACAGTCTTCCTGCGAATATCTTCTCCGCCGCTTACGACATGAGCAAATTTAAAGCGAAAGTCCACAGACACTACTCTATCTATCCTTCTTCCCACAACCTATTTTCCTAGTACCAGCACATAAGTAGGTGTTATCCCCTGAGTGCTGATCTCAAGAGTAAAAAAAATACATCTAAAAGGAGCTCGTAATCTTCCGGCTTACCTCTGGCGATGATGACAAACAGCAGACTAATGCTCAGAAGAAAACGCCACCTACTAAGAAAAAATAAATAAAATGCTAAGTAAGGATCTTCCTCAAAACATAATCATAAAGAGGCGCGCTACAGTAGACTAATCATCCACTTAAAAATCAAACAATGCAATAGATGCTTTGCAGAAAGCCAATATGCTCCCTAGAGGGGTGGCAGAAAGAAAAGTAAGCAAAGCCAAATTTAATTCATAATCGGATTTTGTTGAGGTTGTCTACTGCAAAGGTTGTTTGAATTTTGATTTTCAATCATAACTTATTCGCATTGAAATTGTTCCTTTTAATTCGTTCTTTTTGAGTTTTATTGTTATCAGGGACGCAGAGGACCAACTAGCCATGATACTGCGACCTCAGAGATCTACTGTGCCTAACAAGCTGAAATGAGTGGCGATCACTCAGAAGAAAGCCCTTTAAGTACTCAATCGAGACGCATGGCGGATGACTGTCCGCTCGGAAAGTCTCTTCCCTAATAAGTAGTCCGGCCCAATAAGGGGCAACATATTCACAGAAAATATGCTCTATATACTCCTCCTCCACTCTGCACAAATGGCACTCCTTTTCAGTTACCATATTGAGCTTGAAGAGGTGATAGTTTATATAGTAGTGGTCCGAAACAAATAAGTTTTTTCATAATAGCCTTGCCCAAGTAGCGCCATTCCATATAATAGGTAAAGAGTCTCATCAGTCGCTTCGATTGCTTCCGATCCGGGCTCAGTGGAGTTCATGTTCACACTAATCGATTCTTTTCCTGGCCGTGGAACAATGAATACCACAGTATGGTTCTAGTTTCATAAGTCTAGTGGCAGAGTACCGTCTTGGCAATTTCAATACCCATAACACTTTGTTCTTCGTGTACAAATTTCGAGTCTATAATCGAAAATTTTGAAGGAGAAAAAAAAATTGTGGAACAGCTTAAAACAGTTTGAGATTCTTTTCACCAAATTACGACGCTTTAGCTCTGAGAGTCTAGTGACGGCATAAGAATACATCAACTTTCTGAGCCTGACAAACTACATAATATTGGTACCACAGGCCTGGTGATTGCAAGGTTTGCAACTTTGTAAAGTTAGCGTAGTCGTTATTACTTATCTAATGTAAGATTAACCAATAAAAAAAGGTTTAGATATTTCTTAACTCTTTTAGCAAGGTAATCAGTGGTTTTATGGTATAGAGGTATCCATTGCAAGTAAACTCGCTTGTCGCGAGACAAGTAAAATCTGGCCACGTAGAGACGACCGAAGATAAAGACAAGTGTTAAGTCTATTAAAACTACGTAAAAGGAACCCTTTAGGGGTTATAACCGTTCGACAAAACATGTTCAAAGGCTAACAATTCTATGAATTGGTTTCTGCGGAAGCTGCCGCAATGAGCTGCCTTTCCTTGATCGAAAGAGGTTGTACGATAAAAACAGTCAATTTGGACAAAATCTACGCTTTCAGTCAATAGTTTGGTTGGCTGACGAAAGTTGTGATGACTATGTTACCATAGTAGGAGACATGGACGTACAATTGAACACTTAACATCCAAGTGAGCTAGACTTACATAAGTAAACCCATTGTAGAAGCTAAAAGGTCATAATCTGAGTTGTATTATATAACACTCTGACATGTGCACAGAAAAACAGATACGAACATCGATTTTTTTAAGGTACCGGTATAAGTATGTGGACTAGGCTACCAAAATAATCTATAGTCATGTAAAAAATAATAGGGACACTTGTATCAAAGTGGTTAAAAATATAACTCCGTTCTTATATTCAAATATTTATTAAAAAGATCTTATAAATTGTCTGCTTAATTTTCGATGACGTAAAGAACCGTTATTTGGCACAAAAATTTTGTACAATTTTCCAGTTGTACCTAATTTTTGCCTTAGGCTTTTAAGGAAAATCGCAATATGTCCCTATTATTTTTCACACGACTATAAATTAACCAAACTACGACTTAGTGCATAGTTATCTGGCTGTATATTCACTAAACTACAGATTTATAACGATGTTTACAGGGTGCAGAAACTATTGTTTTATATAATAGGCCACTTTGTCATAATAACATAAATTGCCCTCTAATAGACTACAGAAGTTATTCAACTCTATGTGCTTTTTTACGCTTAAAATCGGTGTGGCTGTGGTTGTAGGCATTCAATAACTATTTGCTAGACAATTCATCTGCTGGAGACGTTGGGTGCTTACGCTAATAGAGTATTAAGGAGAATGACTACTAAGGGTCCCTGATTCGCCGTTCCTACAGTATTTTCTACCTGGGAGTATTGTCTTATGTCCCTTTAGCCACCTTGCCATTGATCATGCATACCATCATTGTCATGCTTGATGCAGCTCCAAGACTCCGTTTACTGTTATATTCTACTCTTTTTCCTTCATCAAATTATCCAATATTATCTGCTATTATTTGAAACTCAACTGATAAGCACATTCATATTACAAAGCCTGACTGGAGATAAATTTTTGGTAGCGCAGTAAACAAAAGTCACCGGAAGGTCACCGGATTATTTAGCTTGACTATAGCATGTTAACATTTCGTAAAGGCTGTGATTCAAGCTTAAATCACGTTACGTATATGAGTTCGGTGTGGTATTAAGTTATTAAACAAAAACCGTGTACAATAGAAGGCAAGAGTGAACCCTTACCTAGAGAATAGTCGAATTTATATTTACACTAGCAAACCCGGCGAACTCCGTTTCGCCACCAGATGGCTTCGTTTTATGTAACATTTCGTTTGGTGATTAAAAGGTAAGAAAAAAAAAATTTTTTTTTTTTGTTTTATATACGAAAAGGAAAAATTTTATTTCATTTGACAACAGTAATGAATTCATTTCGATTACAAAAATGAAGTGCTATTTAGTTGAACTTCTCTAAGTAAATGAAAGTGAATCCAAAGTAAGTACTGAATCGAAGCGTTATACGTGTCCGCAAATTATCCGTTTCATTGAAGTGCTCTTTGGTAAACCACATTTTTTGTTTTTTGGTCTGACGTTAACACAAACAAAACGTATGGTTTCCCAACTCGTGAACACGCAACGTACAACTGCCCATATGAAAAACAATGATTTTCTAAATTTATCCCGCAATCACTAAGCGATTGGCCTTGCGACTTGTTAATTGTCATTGCTAATGCAAGACGAATTGGAAATTGCAATCGTGTGAAGTCAAACGGAAGATCAGTCGGAATCATTGGTATTCGAGGAATACATACATTTTCACCTGCGTACTTTCCGTTAGTAATGGTTGCCTCAATCAAATTCGGCATAAGTCTTTTTACCGAAAGTCGAGTACCGTTGCAAAGTAATAATAATAACTGTGCCAACTTTTGAGTTGCAAGTTATGCCTCTAGGCATTTTGGACTATGGACAGAGTGGTGAATTTAACCTCAAATACACGATTCACATAATTTACACAGTTCAACTTACCACCTTAAAGACAAATGCCTGCTGTTGAAATTGAATAAAAATTTGCACAATACACGTGATTGATTCGATGGTTTCCAATTGAAATGTTGGGAAACGAATAACTTATTTTTTTTACTGTTTTTTCACAATTTCACAGTGAACACAATATCGGTTTGTCACATGAAATTAACTGAGCAGAGAACAATGAGTAGCTGTCAAACAATGTATCACGCACCGGCGCCATCTACTTAAAATATTGGTTTGTAGTACATGCTATGTATCAGAGATGGCGCTGTATGTGAAAAAAGATTTTCCCGCTTTTCTGTTGAAATTTTTCCTGAATTTTCTTTGCTATAAACCTCACAGTGCCCGTGAAAATCGGTTCGTGCGTTCTGGAGTTACAGTGTCAGGAAGGAAAATCTGACTTTTTTTTATAAAGTAGATATGATGTTGTATGAGCACCTTAAGAATATGTCTCAGAATATGTACAAACGTAAATATAAAAGAAATGTTTCATTGTTTAGCTACTTACCAGTACCATATATCCAGATTTCCAATTGATTGCCAGTTAAGATTTCGGCCTTCGGTAATATTTTTTATGGGAACAAAAAAAAACACTATGAGCCAAAAATGTTACTGATATAACTATAACTATACTCAGGGAGTTTAAAACATTTTAATTTCATTTCATTTCATTTTATTTTCTTTTAAAGCCTTAATCTCGGCGTTATAACAATTTCATTCTTTCTACTCTTTTAAGAGACAAAATACGCCTTAACGAAAAGCATTTCAATGAAATGACATAATAAATGAAACGCAAAACACAACATCGACAATAACAACAATTCAAACCAAAAATAAAAACATTAAAAAATTCTAAAAAAAAAACTCATTTACCATATTTATGTTAAACCTCATAAACATCATCATTAATATCGTAATCATTGTCAGCGTAATGCTCAATATTAAAGAAAGCAGAGTAAGCATCAACAACCATGAACAATAAACCAGAACATTGTTGTATCGTACTAACAATGATGATGACAATGATGACAACGTTGATGATGGTGATGGTTAATCATAAGTCCATCCAACTTCATTCATTCATTCTTTCATTCATTTGTTTATTCGTTCATACATTTGATTTTGACAAAAAAAAAAAAAAAAAAAAAAAAAACGTAATGAAACATATACCCACACAACTACACACACATTTTTATGTTTATAAAAAATAACATAAACTATACATGAAAAGACATGCTTACATACCATACATATGCACTAGTGCGCGTGTATGTGCATGTGTTTTTTAAATAACACATTGAATTCATATTCATAGATAAGACCAAAAATGAGCACAATACGAACAACAAAGGCAAATGAGAAAAAGAGTGAACAAAGTTAAACAATAACAAAAACAAAATACTGTTATTACATGTCGCAGTTGCCAGCGTGTTGCCAAATGTACAGATTTATCTATATTTTGCAGTTTTGAAGTTTTTTGTTTAAAAACTAAATTTTTATGTAAATTGTGCAGACTTTGCAGTTATTTAATTACATTTTTTAAAGTAAGAATTTTACCCCATTTACTTAATAAAGCTGTGGTGAGTTTGAATCAAACCTTTTTCTAAATGCCACAATTGTCCCTGTTTTGATCACTGATCACAAAGATAGAGTGAATTCACACAGTGTGTGACACCCACAGTGGAGAGTGACAAAAGTATGGTTTTGTGTACTTTTAAAGTATTGGTGGCCAAACATGTATGAGTGGTAAAGTTAAACATAAAACGATACACAACATATTCAAAGCCAGCACAACTTAAATAACTACAAGTAGGAGTTGCGTTAAATGCCTGTCATACTCGCACTTATAAGTGTAAAGTGTATATGAGTGTGGCTATATTTATAGTTGGGTATGTATATATTTCTCTGGAACGACTGACAACAGCGGCAGAATAAGCAGCTGGCCAGAGTAATACGAGAAAACTACACCAGACGATTAAATATCTCACTAATCAAAAGTGTAATAGGAACCAAGCCGTTGCTGATCGAAATGTTACACTAATAACAAGCAATAATGCACAAACGCAGAGATGGAGAGAACATTTCAATGAAATTAGTAACGTCACGAACACTACTGAGGACAGCGAAACAGTTGAGAACATAGATGAGGAAAACAGTTTATGAATATCATGCAACCCTCCCAATCTGAATGAGATAAAAGAGGCGATTGGTAAATTGAAAAATAATAAGTCGGCAGGATCCAAGCCACAGCTGAACTTCTTCTGCCTCACATCGCATCAGTAAGGGAGGAGGAGAGGCTGCCTCTTACGTGGAAGAATGGCATCAGGTAAAGTTACCAAAAAGTGGAGACTTAAAAGATTGTAATAATTGGAGACCATAACACCATATACGAGTATAAGATACTTGTAGTCATAATACAGGGCAGGCTTCAGAGCAGAATAAGCAACATACTGCGAGACGAACAAGCAGGCTTCAGACCGAATAGAGACTGCAAAGATCAGGCCAACACTTTACGAATAATCATTGAACAGTCCATAAATTGGCATACCCCCCTGTATCTACTGTTCGTCGATTACAAGAAAGCGTTTGATACCATCAGGAGAACGGCTATATGGAAAGCACTAAGAACCAAAGGAGTACCTCAGAAGATAATTCGCATGATTAGAGCGTTGTATGAGGAGGCAGAACTTTCAGTTCTTCACAACGGAAACATCAGCCAACCATGCCACATCAATGTTGGAGTTAAACAAGGATGCCCACTATCACCTCAGCTATTTACCATCGTGCTAGATGACATAAGGAGCAATTTCTATTCGAAAAGAAGAGGGATCACATGGAGTCTATCACCCTAACTCGAAGACTTGGATGACATTTGTCTACTCTCGCATAAGATTTCCAATATGCAGTCGAAACTGGAGGACCTGCACAGATTGGCTAGTAGTGTTAAGCTTGAGATAAATATCGGGCAAACCAGGACCATGGGAATGAACGATACGAGCACGGAGAACATCATGCTACACGGTCAACCAGTCGAGTATGTAGATAGCTTCTACTATCTAGGAAGTACAATGACTATAAACGGTGGCGCAGAAACAGACGTAGATAACAGGCTCAACAAAGCGAGAGCAGACGAACTAAGCTCAGAATATTCAACTCATGTGTTAAATCGGTACTGCTGGATGGCAGTGAAACCTGGTTTGTATCGAATAACATCACACAGAAACTCCAGGTATTCATTAACAAGTGCCTCAGACTCATATGCAGAATATTCTGGCCTAACACCATAAGTAAGATAGAACTGTGCAGCATGACTAATGAGGAACCCATACTGAAACAGATAAGGAAAAGAAAGTGGGGATGGATCGAGAGTGTATCACGAGAATGTCACTCGAGTGGAATCCTCAAGGTCCAGGGAACACCTGGAGACCCAGAATTATCCATGAACTGAGACAGAGCAACCTAACATGGGAAGAGGCAAAGTCAACAGCTGTAAACCGTGTTAGATGGAGATACTCCCAAGAGAATTAACGGGAAAAAAATGTATATATTTGTACTCGGGTATATATGGAGCATACTTAGAGTATATTTCTACAAAATAAAATTTTTCGAAATCGCTGTGATACAGTTAATAAAAGTGTTTTAAATTAATATTTTAGTGAATCCAGTGCTGCTAAATAGATGTTTGGGCTATTTGCGAAACATATTCAACGGGTTTTAGTAAAAATATTAAAAATAGAAACTGATGAAAACGTTTTGATAAAATTAAATTCATAAATTTTTTTTAAATTTGTCATAAGTGAAAAGTCGTAAATATTCGCATTAAGTGTTTGTATACATATATGCCTTTGGATATATATTTTATGTACGACAATGTTCACTCAAGTTCTTTAATGACTTTTATAGCAGGTAGTGTCTTCAATGGGTTTTCCCAAAAAAAAAAAAAAAAAAAAAAAATGCAATGCAATGGGAGTTAAAATAACCCTCTGATTTTTCTATGCTGAAGTACCAGGTATTATTTTTATAAATGGGTTTTTAAATAATCTGTCTTGGATTGAAACAAGAAACACAAACATTGATGTAAAAGCATACCATTTCTTTTTGTCATCCATACATGTATGTCATACGAGTACTTAATGTATTGTTACGAAAACAAGGTTGGACACCACAGCGTTTATTACATCGCTAAAATAAATAAACAAAAGCTGCAAGAACAATTATACGTGCTGTTTACGAATAACCAAATCTACAACAACAACATTAGCAGAGATAAGGAAATAAGAAAACAAGTAACAGACAATAAACAAGCAACAACAAATACTAAGAGCTGTAAGAGGTAGATGTTCACATACGCATGGCTACAAAAGAACTAAAAATAAATTGGAAGAAGGAAATGGAATCTACCTGAAATATCGAGGGGTTCGAAAGCTTTCGATGTATTGTTTACTCAGCCATATAAAAAGTTTTTAAGTAAAGTTAACTCAGCGAAAGTGTTATTGGTTTGAAGAGAGTTTATAAGGAATAAGCTCGTGAAGCTAGTAGTGAAGTAAAAACCAGTTTAGTTGGAGCTAACTCAGTAAAGAGAGTTAAGTGTGGATAACCTCTGGTTGAAAAGGTTGTGATCGAACCTAAGTTATAACTACGATCGGTTTGGAAGATCTTTAAGTAGAAAGATCTGTCGAGTAATTATTGTTGTTTACAAGATTGTAAACAGACAGAGTAATTAAGAATAAAAAAATTGTTATTGCCTATAAAAAGATTGCAAGCAGTGGTGCACATAACTGTGTTGAATAAAGGATTTTTAATTAAAACCAAACACAAAATTTATTTTATTTTAACTACAATCTACGAACTCATAAAAACACGTTTTTAAAAAGGTAAAAACGTAACAGTATTCTCAATATTTCTCCATTCCTATTGACGTACGCACATACTTTGTTTGAATGCATATGCATGCTCGCACACAAAAATTTTTATAGCTATAGCGCATAACATAGATACAAACATGTTGTTTAAGTTGTTTAAGATGGTTGTGTACAGACATGTTCTAAAGAAGTATGGAGTGGGTATACAAAACACCCAAAAATATAGATAAGTACTTGAGTATACTTTGTGAATACTTATTGTCTTTCTCTGACTCAGACTTAGGTCTAAGAACGTTAAACTTTTTTTTAATATAATTTTTTTTTTACAAAAGACCAACTAGCCTTCGTGAATTTACTACGAAGGTTTTTAGGGGCTTTACCGCTGGTGCTCGAACTGATGTTATTTATACTGATTTTAGTAAGGCTTTTGATGGAGTTGATCATAGGATATGGCTTTATAAATTGGCACTTACCTTCCTTTGAGAACTCTGAGAGTTTTGTTTCGGAATGTAATGTCTAAGACCGTTTCTGTTTTTCTCGGTTATCGTTGTTTCTTAATGAACTTTCTGGGGTATTTTCTGACTATAGTGTTCTTATGTATGCTGATGATGTTATAATATTTTATACTTCTAATGATGTTTTTTGTCAGTCTGTTCTGCAAAATGGTGCAAAATGCTTTTAATGGATCTCAACCTTCGATTTTTCCCCGCAGAAGTGTATTTCCGTTCGAGTACAAAATTAATTCTTGACCGTTTGAGACTATTACTACCTTTCTTGATAGGAAACTTTCATTTATTGATCATATTAGTATATGATGACTGGTAAGGCTCGGGCTGTTCTCGGTTTTTTGAAAAGATGGTCTAGGGAATTCCCTGGCTCTTAAATTACGAAACAATTATACATTTCGCGCGTTAGGCCGATTTTGAAGTATGCCTCGGATGTTTGGAGTCCTTATTATCGGTTTCATATTAATTCAATTGACTCCGTGCAGGGTGAACAGTTTTGGGTATTTGTTTTGCTTGCAACCTTATTGCGGGTGATAACAACTCTGAGTTTTACTTCTGAACCTGAATTTTAGCATCCCCGTTAGATTTTCTCGGCATTATCGTCCTCTGTCATTGGACTTCTTTATGACAAATTATGCGAATTTGTGTCCTTTCCGTATATTGCGTAATGGTTACAATTTACATTACAAGTTTATTGATTTTGACGTCGCTAGTATTAAACGTAGTTTGCTTTATAACATTAATTTGTAATTTTATAATATATATTTTCATAATTAATTCATGCATATTTCTGTTAGTTAGTATGTATATATGTAAAGTTCTGTAGCTGAGTCGTGCTCTCGTTGCCTTAACCTATTTGCTTGTAGCCACTATAGTTCGGTCTATAGTGTGTATGTGTATGGAAACATGCCCTCCGCGGTCATGTAAAGGCAGGTAAATGAGTGCCGGGACTGTTCGAGAAAAAAAATTCTAAAAATAAAGTTTTAGCCTTAAGGATAATTTTATTGTGGAATTTCGTTTCTTTTTTTTTTGGTTTATTCACTTAAATAAATCCGTTTTCGAAATAACGTTATATCTCAAAAACAAGAGCTAACCGAAAAACGGATAAACATACTGGATTCAGCTATACTCGAATCCGGTTTAGCCGAGGGGTGCCAAGCTTGTCGGAAAAAACTGTCACATTCTAGAACAGTCTCATTATATCATATCACATTTATCACATTTAATTTGTTATTTTACAGTTGAATAAAAAATACATTATGAAATGAATTATACGCAATATTCTGTAAACCGAAATCGAATGAAACTTCGTATTGCTATAATTTTCAAATCAGCCAAGATTTCGATATATTTTTATTGTTTGACTTAATCGCCTTTCGAATAACTTCTTTGATTATAAAAAATTTTAAAATCATTGGCGTATGTGTATATTTTCTTACTTTTTTAAGTATTATGTGCAGTTTTTTTCACTTGAAAAGCTTCTTTTTTCTTATTAATTTGTATTTTGCCTAAGAAAAACCATGGCAACCCTGCGCAGGACAGAGTGATTATTGCGAATATGCTACTAACACATACACTAAAACACAGGCATACATATACACCACCGTCGCTCTTTTGTTTTTTGTATAATTGAGCATAACCATGCGTATGTAAATGTGTTAAATGGATTATTTCACATTAAAGACTCAATAAGTCGTGACTTAACATTACACCATAGTTGCAATTCAACCAACAATGTGTCCGATTAGTAATGACATGCCATAACGCCATAACCGCTCAATTTGGTTTTGGTTGTCTCGACCATATTAGAGTTATGACTTTATCATAAATCACGTCTAATTGAACCTTAGACAGGGAAATTAAAGCAAAGATTAAATTCGGATTTAAACTCTTTATACAGAGATGGGCCTTTTAAGCAACGTTTATTACAAAGAATACATGTACTTACGATTAAAAAAAATATTCTAAATGATCAAATAAATCCAAAAACTTTTTTTTAACTAAAATTAAAATTTAAATTCAAATTGAAGCTTTTTATTTAAAATTTACCCCCATATTCACAAAATTTCAAATGAGCTTCAAGCATATTTTATTTTAAATTTTTCCTTCTAGATTTCAGATACATTATATTTTTTATGAATATGGGGGTTACTAGTTGATATATCATAGTAGTGACAGCTTTGGCTGGTGTTACAATGAATTTAATTTCACTTGAAAACGTATTAAAATACTAAAAATTTACTATAAAATGTTGAAAGTTATCTTACACAGGTTAGATTAAACTGAGAGCTGTGCGCTGTAAATCCGTTTTATTACTATGTATTCATCAGACAACCAATCGCACTAATGAAGGCATGGATTTGATCCAAATCGCTGAAATCAAAGCTGTGCTTATAAAAATCTTTTTCAACCAAGCAGGCAGTTTTAATTTTTCAAAAGCTGAGTAATATCAGAGAAAATGTTTCTCTTCATCATTGCAGATCCCGCTGACAATATCATATCAGAGATATCTAAGGAGTTCACTCGAAGGTCATGTGACCGACTGTATTACCCTCTCGATAACAGCCAAATTAAAGAGGCCAAAAGGTCACACGAAGGAGGGTTCTAAGATGCCTAATTAAACCTGAAAATATAGTCAATGAGTGTACCCCTGACGAGGTTAAAAAAAAAATCGACAGTGACACAAACCTGAGAAAGTCCAGATTATGGAAGTAACAAGCCTTAGTCAAAGCTCCCATAGAGCGGGTAGTCACAGAAAAGATATTGTACCGATTAGTCTTCCTTCTCAGCATGACACCTCCTACAGTAGCCATGACCAGGGCGCCCCATGCTCTCCGATATGCTCCCTATTATACAGTGCCCGATAATTTTGCCTGTAGAAAGCTTGATCGATACCCTTTTAAGCTTAAGATGGGACATGGTCCTCCCCATAGTTACAGAAGACTAGAAATTTCTGGATATTCTACAAGTGGTGAGTTTAGTTTACAAGTGCAACAGACTAAGTTTAGAAACCTAGCATTTTCGTTGTGAAGCAACTCCATGAATCGCTAGCGCTCAATGTCAAAGCTTGTTTGAAAATTCGGGCGCAGTTAGTTCAAAATAGTGAACAGAGCCATCGATGGATAAACAGGGCCCATTAGTCGGCGCCACTTATTTTGTTTGTAGTTAGATTTTGTAGCCAAGCACTTAACCTACTTCACCATACTTCACCTACTATTCTTTGCCCTCCACCAACCAATTACATAATTTCATAAAATTTAGCTGTTTATTGGACGGTGTTTTAATATCATTCGAACATATTTTGTGTAAGTCTATACAGAGCTAATCGTATTAATTACGGTCTAAAAACTTAATATCCGTAAAGTGCACATTGATGTAGAGCCGCTCATTTGCCAAGATATGATTAAAAATTAAAAAAATAATTACCAAACGGACACAATATTTCAAACGCAAATTTAATTTCAATAATTTTTATAATATTTTGTTAAAAAAAATAGAGCAGAGCAGTTCCTGCTGAGAAACCCTATACATCACTACCTATTCAATAAATTTTGTTTGTTTCGTTATACTTTCTTCCATTTAAAAGTGAACTGTATCATACATACGCCTGTATTACGTAATAAACGTAAGCAGTATGAGGAAACTATGCATTGCTTTGCTGCTTTAAAATTTTATGAGGGAATGTGTGAGTGTGTGTGTAAGCCAGCTGACTAACAATCAAGCAATCAATCAACTTAAATAATGGCGTCAAATAAATGGCGACAAACATTAATACACACACACGTACACACACAATTAAACATACAATTGCTATTTTAACCAATACATAGAAATTCTTATAAATGTTGTCGTTGTTGTTGTTGCTGTAATTTTATAAAATCGTTAATATTTGCTTTACTACTGACCGGAAAACTGAAGAGCAATTTGTCAGTGAAAGCCAGAGTTCGGAGCTAGAAACGCAAAAGTAAATATTGCTTAAAATCACTGCAAGTTTTGTTTTCTTTTTTTCTTCCTGTTTATCATGAAGGGATGCTCTTTGCACGCTGCTGGTGCTGCTCTATTTTGGTTCCTATTTGAGTTTTAGCTTTATGTAAACGGTAAACGAACAAAATTGAAAAAAAAACACCACCAACATAGCAACGTGTTGAATAAAAAGTGTACAATTTTTTAAAATAAAATAGAATTAAATAAACAGATAGGAATTCTATAAAAATCTCGGAATAAATTTAAGAAATGGATTATTTTACCGATTAAATAAGCCCTACAAGCAAAGTTGTTGGCATTTGTATAATGTATTCGATGCTCACAAAGGCTTGAAAAAAGGGTGCTGAAGACAAGGGTTTAGCGGATATATCAAAAGCGAATGAACTGTATCGAAATATCTAAAAACAACCTATATAATGTGGACCCATTCAAGGATCTAGCAGGCGGAATAACATCGTACGGCAATTGCCAATATGATTCGACGACTGCGCCAACTACATACTATTATCGGTATTAGATTCTGACAGTTGGCGTTTCATTATCATCATACTAACCAGGCACTATTGTAGGACACTGCGACCCATAACTAAACACTTCCACATAAAATTATCAAGAAACCCACATTCACACAATATGTGTTCCGCTGTCTCTGATATCTGTGAGCACAGTTTACAAACATACACATCTATGACCGCCATCTTCTTCAGATGCGCTCTTAGTCTACAGTGGTTTGTAGGAAACTCCATTAGGAGTTTCAAGTCCAGCCTGCCACACTTAAGAACTTCAGAGTGACATCCAAAATGCGAACTAATTGCTGCCCTAGAGTGACAAAGTTGTCTTTGAGAATTTCAGTATTCCAAACATCGGGCAATTTCCAATCCTTGATTAGATTGAGGATAGTAGTAGAAGACACTGCACAGCAAAGTTTCGGACCAATATAGCGTGTTGTGGAACCTTTTCCGGCCAATGCATCTGTTATTTCATTACCATCTATCCCACAGTGTCCAGGTACCTTATTTTCAAGCGAAAGCTTTTGCAACATATTGTAGCAATATTTGAACTGTCTTGATATAATATTATTCGGTCCAAGTGCCCTCAAAGCAGCTTGGCTTGCAGAGAATATATATTCAGTCTTACCATTCAACTCTTGGTTAGGCTTCGATCAGGTCGCTCTTCGTTGTGAATGTGTGGTGTGTGAATTCCGGACATCTTTAAACGAGATGGCATATTCAGACATAGAAATTATCTTGGTGAGGGAGGGATCACTCATGCACCCAGGAGAATTGTGTGGCTAAGAGAAGGCTTTCTCCTTGGCAACGAGGAGATTGACCATCTAGTTGGGATGCCATTTTCCTCTTGCAGACTTCTAGGTCTACGATACATGTTAGGCGGGGCACAAATATGATGGGAGAATGAACTCACATGCTCTGTATCAGGATAAATCCGGGCCGTATATGAACGAGCATAGAGATACCGCGACATAGGCTGAGAATATTGGTGGCTGTCATGATTAGGCACTGGGTGGCTGGCGAGCATGCTAGGAGACTGCGTCTATCATTCAATGATTACTGTGGGTGTTCTCAGGATGAGGAAGATGAGGAGACTGTCTAGCATTTCTTATGTCAGTGTGCGAATCTTTTGGATATTATTTTGAAACATACATGGTGAGCAAGACGTCTACTGCTACTGTCCACAACAATGAGGAAGGTACTTCACCATGAGAGCGCCTTTTTGACGCCATAACAGTGGATTCCTCTCCATCAAGGGATTAGCTGATAATCAAGCTCCTAAGCAAGAAACTGATCCAAGCTATTTTGAAGTTAAAGTCTATATTATGTTGGTATGACAATAATCATATTTTGAGAACAATAGCACATGGGCCGAAAAGTCCCGAGCCAATCAAAAACAACATTTTTTTTTTTTGTTCAAAATTTGTTTTATTCATCAACGTAATCTCCACCAAGAGCAACGCAATCATTCCAGCGCCACTCTAATATTTCAATACCACTTTTGTGCGATTTATGTTTCGCTTTAAAATAGGCCTCAGTTTCAGCGATAGCCTCTTCATTCGTGAGAAATTTCTTACCGGTGAATATTTTTTTGAGGTCTGCAAATAGCCAGTAGTCGCTGGGAGGCAAATCTGGCTAATACGATGGGTGTGGGAGTAGTTCCAGGTTTTGCCATTGTCTCAGAATCATCAACACGCTCGAAAATAGCAAAATGTCCCTGTTACCCCCTCACATGCACTTCTCTGTATCCAAGTCAGCGCCTCGACGATGCACCACTTCTCTGACGGCCGCCAGGCAATACAGCCTATCGATACTCCTCCACATAACGTCAACTGTCATAGTTGTAAGAAATTTCTTACCGTCGAATATTTTTTTGAGGTCTGCAAACAGTCAGTAGTCGCTAGAAGGCAAATCTGGCTAATACGATTGGTGTTGGATCAATTCGAGGTCTTGCCATTGTTTCATTGCTCGAAAATAGCAAAGTCTCGCTGTTACCCCCGCACGTGCACTTCGCTGCATCCAAGTCAGCGCCTCGACGTTGCACCACTTCTCTGCCGGCCACCAGACAGTATAGTCGAACAACACTCCCCCATATAACGTCAACTGTCATAGTTGTGAGAAATTTCATGCCGGCGAATATTTTTTTGGGGTCTACAAACAGCCAGTAGTCGCTGGGAGGCAAATCTGGCGAGTACGGTGGGTGTGGCAGCAATTCGAGGTCTTGCCATTGTTTCATTGCTCGAAAATAGCAAAGTCTCGCTGTTACCCCCTCACGTGCGTTTCGCTGTATCCAAGTTAGCGCCTCGACGATGTACCACTTCTCTGCCGGCCGCCAGACAGTACAGCCTATGGACACTCCCCCACATAACGTCAACCGTCATAGTTGTGAGAAATTTCTTGCCGGCGAATATTTTTTTGGGATCTGCAAACAGCCAGTAGTCGCTGGGAGGCAATTCTGGCGAGTACGTTGGGTGTGGCAGCAATTCGAGGTCTTGTCATTGTTTCATTGCTCGAAAATAGCAAAGTCTCGCTGTTACCCCCTCACGAGCGTTTCGCTGTATCCAAGTTAGCGTCTCGACGATGTACCACTTCTCTGCCGGTCGCCAGACAGTACAGCCTATGGACACTCCCCCACATAACGTTACTATTGTGCTCAGAAAAGTTACTGTTTTACTGTCACAGATAGCAGTCAAACGACAGAGGAGTTAAAGAACAACCACATCAAAAAACTAACAAAGAGAACAACCCATACAATAACCAGCCATCGCATGTGTTGTATTGGACACTTGGGTATGTTTTGCGAAAAAATTAAAATCTCATTCAATCGAATGCCTATTGTGGCTGAAGAAGAATTTTATAAATATTTTATTTATAGTCCATTGAGCATCGATATTTTTTATTTAATTGGTTATTGTTTAGCCTGTGGTCAGTTCAATAACCGCAAATGGCTTTTATGTTTCTATTTGAGAAACTATTAAAAATTGTTTTGTTTTTAAAATAATATTATGATTAAACAAGTTAATAAGAGTCCCTTAGCATTAAAAAGAAAAAAATTTGTAGAAAAGTTTTTGAAACTGTTGCCTTTCTTCAATGTTGTGGGCTTGGTTTGTAAATAAAAGAAAAGTTTTATTAAAAAACTTTTGAATTAAAAGTTTTTGCTGCTGCCGTAGACTACCAAAAACATTATTTTTTTATTTTTGTTAAAAAATCTCTTAAAAATTTCTAAAACTCGTGTTTGCTTGTTTTAAGACGCTCTGAAAGCAAATTTCTATTCAAAAACAAAAATTAAATTATTACCTTATTAATGGAAATTTTATTATAAATATTGGAAATGAAATCACACATTAGCTTTGGAATGTTAAAGAAGTTTTGCTTTTAAAAAAAAAAAAAAAAAAAAAAAACAGATGACAAATAACAGGCTTTTTACACCCACCGCATTATTTAAAACCACACACCTTTCAAAGAAAACTTTAAAGTTTAGTTTATAATACTCCAATAGGCTTTAAATCCTTATAAAAAACATTTGATTTACTAGCAGCCAGTCTTAAAAAATACATATCATCTTAAAACTATCATGCGTTATTGCGCGTTATCATGCGTAATCATGCGTCATATATAACAAAAAACGTTATTATAGTATTATTTTCGTGCCAATAATTAAGCGCATACCATTTTGATCAAAAAGTTCCCTGAATAACCCCCACGTGGCGGTCCCATCGTTCCGATTTGATTCTTTCTTAGCCTTATAGCTTGACATTTGCGAAAGCTACGTAGCCAAGATTACATCTACACTTCTATTAAATTTTGCATAAAAACCGGATTTAATGGTGAACGAACAAAGGAAATGTTGGAAAACTGTTTCGGCAACGATACTCTAAAGAAAAAGGTCGTTTATCAGTGGCACGAGAGGTTCAAAATGAACGTGAGTCAATCAAATCGAGATTATGATGAACGCAATGGCGGACCATCGGCATCGAAAACCGACGAAAACATTGATAAAGTAAAAGAAGTGTTGGTCAATAACCGCAACTTAACCATCAGAGAGATAGCGGAGCACTTGAACATTGTCTATGGATCCGTCCAAGACATTCCGTCTTGTAGCAGCAAAGTTGGTGCAAGAAGACCTCAATTTTATGCAAAAAAAAGAGACCGTGTTGAGGTAACAAATGACATGATTTGTGAAGCTGAATCTAATCTCGCATTCATCAAAACGCTCATTACTGGCGACGAGACGCGGGTTTATGAGCACGACACGCAATCCAGATATCAGGCAAGTGAATGGCGTTCACCAAATGAGCCGAGACCAAAAAACCACGTCATTTTCAGTCAAAACAGAAAGCAATGCTCACGGTTCAATGAAATTAAAAAACCATTACGGGGAACGCGTTTCTGCAGCCGAGAGGAAATAGTAGAAAAATCGCTGGAAGCACTGATAGAAATACTGAAAACTGAATATAAAAAAATGCTTTGAGGATTTGATGAAGCGCTCAGAAGAAATCCTGGGAATCATCTGATCAAGGTGGTACATACAACAATTATAAAGATATAACTTTTAAATTTTACTATTGAAAATCAAGCACGGAGATCGCTCTTAGCATGCGTCATTTTAAAAGTAATTTCGATTTTCACGTTTAAAAATACCAAATTTTAATTTTTTATTAAAAATTACATGCGTTACCATGCATTATTATGCGTCATTTATTAATCAATCGAAAATATTGTGGATTTCAGGTTTTCAATTTAAATTACAATGCAAATGTAATTTTTTGTAAACATAAAATGCTTACATTATCCTAAGTTAGCATGCGTTGTTGTGCTTCACTATGGATTTTTATCGATCGATTGCATTTTAGGTTTCATCTATTGAAATGCAATAAAAATTTATCTAATTTGTTAAAAATATTACTTGCGTTTTAATGCGATATATTAGTCATTATATAAATTCAATTAATAATACATCCAATTCGAAATGGCAATGCATGACTATGCGTTGTTATGCTTCAAACGAAAACAAATGTATCTAATTTGGTGAAAAAAGTGTTTGCGTTTTCTTGCGTTATTATGAATTATCACTGCACACATATTAGATTGCTTAATACAAGGAACAATGAAAATTTAACATTTTATAAAACATGCATGCGTTATCATGCGTTAATGTGATTGAATTGTCAAAAAAAGGCATATTTTAGCAAATTTTTGGGTTTCATGTTTTTAAATGCAATAAAAACTTAGCTTTTTTGTAAAAAATTTTATCCGTTTTGATGTGTTTTTATGCGTCGTTATGTAGTTTCAATTATTAATCGTGTATTTGGGAAGATCTTCAAGCTTTCAATTCGACTTTCAGTGAAGATTTAAAAAAAAGTACAAAAAAAGTACATTCGTCACCATACGCAGTTATGTGTAATTATTTTTGTTTTAATCAATCGTACAAAAGTATTTTAGCAGACTTATGGGTTTCATATTTCGGAAGGCAATGAAAATTTAACTGTTTTGTACAACTTTATATGCTTTATCATGTAAATGCGTATAATCGGTAAGTTTTTGCCGATTAATAGAAAAATCTGTGCATTTAGGAGGGCTTCCCAATTCGACATACAATGAAAATTTAACTTTTTGTAAAACAAAAATACATGCGTTATCCTACGTTGTTATGCGTGATTATACGTTTTTATAGATCGATGGTAAAAAAGTATATTTTAGCATGTTGTTCGATAACTGAGTGCTCTGACAGTCTAGTATACAGTGTGCTAGTCTGTTAACTTATGGGTAGTGGATTCGATTTGCACCAGACCCTGGACGCCGAATATATGGTCTAAGTTAACCAGCTTTTTATAGTTAACAAAAATTGCATGCGTTATTATGCGTCGTTATACAGTTTTACAGATTGATCGAAAAATTTATGCATTTAGGCAGATTTTCGAGTTCCCAATATGTAATTCAATGAAAATGTAACTTTATTTTTTAAATGAGTGTGTGAGTTACCATGTGTCAATTATGTGAATTTACGTTTTTATTGATCTTGATCAAAAAAAGTATAGTTTAGCAGATTTTTGTGTTTCATATTTCGTAATGCAATAATTTTTCTTTAAATTACACTTTTTTATAAAAAAAAAATGTATGCGTTGTTATGCGTTGTTATGCGTTGATATAAGATTTCACCGATTGATCACAAAATGCTTGTATTTGATTAATCATAACCAGCAACGAAAAATGAACTTCTTGTAAAAAAGTGCGTTAGCATGCGTTGTTATTTATTAGTATGAGTTTTCATTAATTATTTTCCATTTTCGAGTTTGAAAGTTAACTTTACACATAAAGTCATAACTTCGATAGAAGATTTATTTTATTCCAATCAATAAAATTTATATTTAAACTAAAGACCACTGTACTAAATAATTTTTATTCTACAACCCCTTCTTACATTTTGAACGAAGTTTTATTAAATAAATAAAAAATTGGAAAAGTAAATATTAAAAAAAAAATGGTAAATTTGATTTGGGGCAAATGTATAGACAAAAGGGATATGGAATTAAGCAGTGACCCACATACACCTATAAACATATGATTATATATGTATAGTTTCATATCACGTCTAAAAGAAAAAAGAAAAACTCTCTTCAAATAGAAACCCACTGCACTATTTACTATAAAAACTTTATGCTTTTTTTTTAAATAAAAATGGGTTTTTCGCCGGATATTTAACTTTCTTTTTATTTTGCAAACTGACATCCCACATAAAATTGAAAACGAAATAATGTTTCTCGTCATTGTTTTGTTTTTTTATTTAATGGGGGAAATAAAATCAAAACATGACCTTTTTGTATTGACACCGAGCTTACTTTTAAACCTTTCGTACTTTACTTTGTAAGCTTCATAACCAGTAGTAATAAAAATTATATAAAAAAAAACTTTTTTGCTGCAAAGGACGGAGAAGACGAAAATATAGCCTGTAAGGCTCATAGTTCTGACATCGAAATCAAAACCTCTATTACATTACTTAAAGGGAATACCTCTATACCTCTGATTCTCCTTGGCTGTTCAAATGGAACGAATATTATACATGATAAGTCCGAATTCCTAATCGATGCCAAAACAAAATTGAATTATACGATCCCAATATGACATTTGCTTTCTCAGAGACTCCTAATTCTTAATAATCATTTGTGAAAAAACTATTGCGATCTGAATATTTTCTCTATTATTAGCCTGTATTTCAGAGAACTTGCTCATTCAATGGCAAGCACAGTCTCACAACGAGCAGTATTGAGAAAATCTATGCTTTTATTGTAATTTTCCCTATGAAGTGGTCTTCTGGTGGGCTGCCCTCGATTAATATTGCAATATCAGTATCTGCTTGATAAGGACAGGATCTCTATTACGATGCAACTTAGAGGTGATTTGCGAACTACCCCTACAAAGGCCCTTTTTCTTATGCTTGGCTGGCGCACATGCAGGATACTTGCTAAGAAACAGACCAAATTTCATAATTGATACACTATTCCCTAGTAGCACTCTTCTTTCCTATCTGAGGGACCTATGGTTCTGGATGTTATTGACTACACCTAATTTAGACCCGAGGTGTATAGGGGATTGCACGTCGAGATTCCTAGTAGGGACAACTCAGCACTGGCTCGGTTAGCTTCAATGATTGGGTGGAAATCTACATTCATAGCTTTAAGCTTGAGAACAGGGTGGGCAGTAGCATTTTTTCCAAAAGGCTTAACCTTAGAGGGCCCCTTCACCTTTTAAACTGCTATAGTAAGTTTCAGGCCAAAGTAATGCTTATTTGTCATGCTGCGGCACTGATTCGCAGTAGTTTCCTTATAGCCAGGTAGCTATCCGATCTCTTTCGGGTGTGACTTTCAACACCAAGCTAGTAAGGGACTGACGCTTTCATGGGATACGCTTGTGCAGTTTTATGTTCACCTCACATGGGCACTTTGTCACAGCGAACTCCCAGATAATTCTGTTACTGACACACTTCTATGATGACACACTTTTAGCGAACATTCATTCACACATGAGGAGGATCAAAAAGTTTTCGGTATAACCAACGTGTGGTGGTCCCATAGTTCCGATTTGAGTTTTTTTTTTTTTTTTTTTTGTTAAACTATTCTATCTGTTGTTGGTATTCCCGCTAAATCTTAGCCAAGTGCACATTTATACTTATGTGTGTTGACGATTTGTTACAATTTTAGAAACGGCTGCTGAAACGCGTCATAGGGAGCCAAATCAGGTGAATTCGGTGGCTGTTGGATGTTATTTGTTACATATTTCGTCCAAAAATTTTAAATAATGATGGCACTGTGCAACGCTGCGTTATCATGGTGCAAAATCCATGAGTTTTCTGCCCACAATTCTGGTCTCTTCACGCCAACGTCTCATAACGCCCAAATAATACTCTTTCTTTACTGTCTGGCCTTCTGGCAAAAATTCAAGACGCACAACACCGTTGTAATCCATGAAAACCGTGAACATTGCCTTCTTTTTTGAAAACGACATGATTTTTTGGTCTTGGCTCGTTTGGTGAACGCCATTCACTTGCCTGATGTCTGAATTGCATGTCGTACGCATAAACCCACGTCTCGTCTCTAGTAATGTTCATTTTGATGAATGTGGGATCGGATTCAGCCTTGCAAATCATGTCTTTTGCGGCCTCAACACGGTCAAACAAAATTGTAAAAAATCGCCAACTCAGCTACGTAGCCTTTAAACGCTGACAAATCCTGGACAGAGGTGGTATTTTGCTAAACTGCTAGACTTACCTGTCCAAGATTGGATAGGAAGTGTACCAAGCAACTGCTCAAACTGAATCGTGGGAACATATCTTCTACTGTATCTATTCTCACAGCTCAATGTGTAATGGATAGGCACGCAGAGAGGCTGCGCTTAGCTGCGAATGATATCTGTCGAGGTTGTAGATCACCATTTTTCGATGGTTTATCGGAGCTCTCAAAGCTTGATAACAAGTTAACAGCCAGATTCATTAAGGTGTCGAGCTGGCTTCCGATATAATTTATGGAGATTGTGCTTATAAGCGAAACATTTGTGCTGATTGTCAAGCAATCGCTACCTTATATCCCATCTTATCATCAGTTTTGGCAATGACCTCCAGTCTAGTCATCAATGTAGCAGTATATCCAGAAGATATACGATATACAAGATCCTTTGTGTCTTTTGCATTTCGAATAGATTATGAGAAAGCTTTATTCGTAAAGAGACTTTTGACTTCAAACATGGGCGGGGACTAAATTATATGTCAGCTGCTAAATAAACTGCATGTATCCTCCATACCAAGTTTTGTTATTAAAAAGCTTGTGCGTAAAACTCGATTTACCTTAAGAACAGTCTTATCCCTGTTCTACTGTTAACTTGTCAAGTATTTCTGGCTTTAGGCTTTAGGCTTTTTGTTGTTGCTTATGACACAAGGAAAACAACAACAATAGCAACAATAAGATCATAAATTTAAAAAATCAACAATTTACACAAAGATTTACAAGAAAAAAATTTTAAAAGTAATTTAAGAGAAAAATGAAAATTAGAAAGAGAAAAAGTAGGAATGCTGGTTGCGTGTAAATGTGTGTGTGTGTGTATGTACGTAACGTATATGTGCTTAATAACAAAACATAATCGAAGTTCATAATCAACATACAGCGCAAATAGGAAGTGAAGAGTAAAAAATAATGGAAAAAATATGAAAATCTTTTACATCATAAATACGCATTTATAAAAATAAATACAAACACATACACGCACACAAACGCATACGAACACACATGCTCTTATAAATGCTTTTATTTAACTGTTTATGGAAAGTATTATTATATATGTATGTATGTATGTGTTGTCAACTCTTATCGTAGCAATGACAACAGCATTCATTCGAATGTGTGTGTGTGCGTGTGTGCATGTGTTGATATTTTAGGTTATATATGCCTGGTACGTACTATGATGTTTTTGCCAGTGGGGCAAATATTTTGCCAAATAATTTGAAAAACAAAAAATTTCATAAAACACATACAAAGAAAATATATTCTCATCATCTATGCTTATGATGCTTACTTTGACAAGGCCTTTAAAAAGGCTCCCTTTCCATAAAAAAAAGGAATCTGTTTAAAAATTCTTTTTCCACTCAAATGATTTATTCATCGTTTAACAATCAATTCAAGAAATATTTTCAAAAATCAAACAATTGAAGGAAATTAACAATAAATGTTTTCACAACAGATTGTATCGCATTATGCGAGTGGGTGTGCATATGTATTTAAGAGATATACGAGTTTTAAACCACTTTTAATTCGACCCGACATTCTGTATCACAATCACACAGAAAATATAATTAAATATTTTCAACCGATTTAGCTTGAAAATTGGGAAGGAAAAAGAAAACTAAATAAAAATTTTAAAATGCTTTTAAGAGCGCATTTGTATTTGTTAATAAGATCTTGTAACGTAATTTATTTAACTAGAACAGGGATGACCAAAGAAAGAACTGTATTTGTAATGCAATGTGCGTTAAAGAACAAAATCAACAATTTTAATACGCAAAGCGACATACAAGTGCTTTCATCAAACACTATTACGCAACTGAATGAAATTGTTGTTTATATCTTATTCGCTGTTGAAAATTGCTGTTTTCGTTCAGGTTTATACATATAGCGAGCTGATTAAACTTCGGCCCTTAAAGGCCACTTTGGCCACATTTGCCTTAGAAGTTTGATTTTATTAGATATAAAAGTCTAAGGACGAAGCGTTATAAAATTAGCGCAATTAATAAGTATGTCCAGAATGCAATATATCTTTAGATTTATAAAGCAAAAGCGGTTCCTTATAATCTCATAACAAATAATGACAGTAAGTACGAGGGAAGTTTTATAATCTCGCTATTTTTTTTTAAGAAAATTATTTCATAAAGGGTCCTCCATCCAACGTTTTTTTTTTAAATAGTGCTTATTTCGTGAATGGTAACACTTAGCTCATGTCTGATTTGACAGATAATTAGTTTTATCCTTCCTTGAACTTCGCTTCGCTAAGTGGGCCGACTTACAGAAGATGCCGATTTTGCCAAAAAAAAAATCATCTTTTCAGATGAAGCTCATTTTGATCTTGGCGGGTATGTAAACAAGCAAAATAGTCGCTTTTAGGGCACAGTAAACCCGCACGCATACATTGAAAAGCCGATACACCCAAGACGAGTCACTGTTTGGTGCGGATTTTGGTCCAGAGGCATAATTGGGTCATTTTTCTTCGAAAATGAGCAAGGAGTGGCCGTTACAGTCAATGGCGATTGTTATCGGGCCATGTTGAACGAATTTTTGTTCACAAAAATTGAAGAGGAGGATATTAGCAATATTTGGTTTCAATGGGACGGTGCTACGTGCCACACAGCCGAAGCTACATTTGATGTTTTGCACCCTGTTTTTGAAGATCTCATTATCAGCCACAGAGCTGATGACGTTTGGCCACCTCGGAGCTGCGATTTGACACCGTTTGACTATTATTTGTGGGGTGTCGTCAAAGATAAGTGTTACGCCAACAAGGCAGAAACAATTGACGCTTTAAAGGACAATATTCGTGAAGCCATTGGTGAAATACAGCTGCACACAATCGATAATGTGCTTAAAAATTGAACCGATCGTGTAGACTACCACATGGCCAGCCGAGGCAGCCATTTAAATGAAATTATTCTCCATTGTTAACCGGAAGAATTGTACTTTCAAATAAAAAAAAGAAATTTGAGAAAATAATCAGTAGTTTTTTTATAGCATTTTCAAAAAAAAAAATTATTTGGCGGACCCTTTATATTTAAAATTTAATGATAATAAGATATCTCGGGAACATCCAATCAGTATTGGCCCAAGTCTCTTATTTACCACTGATTTAATTAAATATGAAAACAGAAAAGGGCTTCTAGAGTCTAAATAGAAATTCAAAGATTAGTGCCTGCATTTTTACCGCAGAGAGTATATGTATATATTAGGGAGTATATATTTTTATAAAGCAAGGCTTAGAAATCAGCCAGTGGCTCTCTAAGAGCCAGCCATCATTTAAAAATATTTAAGTGTTAATAACAAGAACACTACAATATATGTACGAGTATATATTTTTAATTTGTGACAAAAAAATATCGTTTTTTTAATTTTTTCTATCACTGTTCATCAAAACATACTTTTTCCCATTTTTCCCATTTTTAGATACTCAGAATTAGGCAACACAAGTATTTATAAAAATTTATCCAATACTTTTTTATATACCACAGTTGAATGTACATTATTTTTATTTCACAAAAAAAAAAAAAAAAAATTGTTAATATTTTCCTTGTAATTTTTTCAATCACTGTACATGTGCTTGAACTCATATCTCCAACATATACTTTTTCTATCGACAAACTAAAAATGGCTAAAACTATTGACAAAGAAATACAACTGAACGAGTTAATGGACTAAAAACATTGTAAACATCACAACATACAACATGCGTGTGTGTACTCCCCCCCACCCATATGAGTATAAGCCAAATAAGCTAAATGTGTAATTGTATATGTAAAAAAATATGTTTAAGCACAATGCTGTTGGAAAGTTTCTCTTCTTCTCTGTTTCAGTTTCAAAATAATGTTATAGAAAATCCGGAACAATATAGTCAAGATGTAAACTATAAACTGATGACGAGGTTAATATCCTTCAAAGGACAAATACTTGCAAAGCAATAACAATAAAAAAAACCGAAGAAAAGCAAAAATTCAAGGCAATAAATACACATACTCAGTAGTGTTTTGCAAATATCAACAACCAAAACAACAACAATAATAACAGAGAGAGTAAATCATAGCAAAAACCATGACTTCAAAAGCATATATACAAATACACGCATACATACACGCATCTTATACCAATGACAACCATAAAAAGCATAAGAAAAGAAAGTAAAATGAAAAATAACAACAACAAGTTCAACCACAAGCATACAAATAACAAGGCAAACTAATCATAATGATGATTATGATGATGATGATACAACTCTTTAACACACTGGTTTCCTTCTCTTCTACGCTCTCATAAATACATACTTAAAGAAAACAAATCTTTGCATAAGATTTACAACTACAAAATAAGAATAACAACAACAATAACAACAATAACAATAATAATAACGGTAATAACTTTAACAATAAAACTAAAATAAAAATACAAGATTTTTAAGGATTTTAATGTCAATACAAGAGGATTAAATTTCTTCAAGCATAGCCAACACACACACAAACAAACAATATAAAATTCTTAGGCTGACAAAAACATACACTTACAGCGCCATAGTAAAATAAAGAACACACTTCCGCCTGTACATTTGTTCACGCATACACACTGAAGCACTTAGCTCAGGGGTGTCCAAAGAGAGAACTGCGTTCTCAGAATTATCATTATTGTGATCAGGCACTATTGCAGGACGCTGCGACCCGTTGGATCTATTGTGCCCCTTCCGGTCTACAGTTTGTTCAACAGAACTGTTGCCTTCCTAATGAACACCAGCACATCTGAAACTTTAGCGGTGGATATGTCTGTCGATGACGAACTCCACATTCACACAATATGTGTTCTGCTGTCATAAGAAATACCTCAGAGCGATGGCCAAATTATAGAATGATCGCCGCCTTAGAGTGACAAAATTCTCTGGTAATTTCCCAGTCCTTGATCACACTAGTAAGTGGTGCTGCACAGTAAGATTCTGGACAAAAATAGGGTGTCATGAAATCTTTTTTAGCCACTGCATCCGTTATTTCATTACCATCTCACAGATTCCAGGTACTCAAGGACGCAACTGGACCTTATTTATAAGCGAAAGCCTTTGCGCCGCATCGTAGTAATATTTGATCAGTTCAGATGTCATACGATTCGAGCCAAGTGCCTTTAAGGCAGCTTGACCTTCACAGAATATATTAATGGTCTTACGCTTGAGCCCACTGGCTAAGATCTTAGCCCAGACAACATTTAATTGGGTCCATGAATATTTTGGAGCCATCGGTATACGAGTATAGATCAAACACACTCTAAACTAAGGACCAATTAGACCAACAATCGCCGTCTGTGAATTCAACTCTAAATCTCCTGCCAAAGCACAGATCCAAATGCATAACATCCAGGATCGAAGATGGTTTCCCGATAGGATTGTCAATAACCCGGGCTTAAAAAAAAACCCCAACCCACGGAGTTTTATGGGATTTTTGATGAGTTTTTTTGAGTTTTATAACTGCCTCCAAATTTCGTCCAATTCAACAATATTTTTTGCTCTTTAGTACAATTACGTTACTTTCGTATTTATAATGCAATTTTGCGCTCTTAGTGGGATCAGGGCGGCATTGTATACTATGAGTTGCTAAAACTTGGTGATCGGGCAGACTGCAATTACTTCGTTTGAACCGTGCATTATGAGAAAAACGGCCGGTCTTTAAAGACAGACAGACAAATAAAGTTTTCATTTGGCCTGACAACGCTCGGGGGCACGTTGTAATAGTGGCCATACAATTGTCAGAAATTATCAAATACCGCACTCGCCGTTTTCTCCAAAGATTTCCCATTCTGATTATTAACTGTTTCGACGGATCGAGTATCTTTTGGCCTGTCAGCGAATAACTTCTTTTAAAAAAATATAAAATCAGCTTCGATGTGGAACGCCTTAAAACACTAAAGGTTTTTCTGAGAAAGAACTCGGATATTCGATCAGAGGTGAGGAAAAGATTCTAGTAAAGGTTCCGCCAAATAAATTTTTATATTTTTTTTTTTTTTAAATATTAAAAAAAAAAAAAATCTGAATATTTTCTCAAATTTGTTTTTTTATTTGAAAGTACCATCCTTCCGGTTAATAATGGAAAATAATTTCATTCAAATGGCTGCCTCGGCTGGCCATATAGTAGCCTACACGATCGGTCCAATTTTGAAGCGTACTATCGATTGTGTGCAGCTGTATTTCACCAATGGCTTCACGAATATTGTCCTTTAAAGCGTCAATTGTTTCTGCCTTGTTGGCGTAACACTTATCTTTGACGACACCCCACAAATAATAGTCAAACGGTGTCAAATCGCAGCTTCGAGGTGGCCAAACGTCATCAGCTCTGTGGCTGATAATGAGATCTTCAAAAACAGGGTGCAAAACATCAAATGTAGCTTCGGTAGTGTGGCACGTAGCACCGTCCCATTGAAACCAAATGATCATTTTCGAAGAAAAATGGCCCAATTATGCCTCTGGACCAAAATCCGCACCAAACAGTGACTCGTCTTGGGTGTATCGGCTTTCAAATGTATGCATGCGGGTTTTCTGTGGACCAAATGCGACAATTTTACTTGTTTACATACCCGCCAAGATCAAAATGAGCTTCATCTGAAAAGATGATTTTTTTCGCAAAATCGGCATCTTCTGTAAGTCGATCAAAGGCCCAGATTCCCAGCGTTGTTCAAGCGTATACACAACCATATTCGTTCAGCAGAAGGATAAAACTAATTATCTGTCAAATCAGACATGAGCTAAGTGCTACCATTCACAAAATAAGCACTAGTTGAAAGAAAACATTAGATGGCGGACCCTTTATTAGCAGTGATTTTGTACATTTTTATTTTTGTAAATTTGTTAAATCATTAAGTTTTTGACCTAAAAACCCGGACTGAATTAATTTGTACTCCTTATACGTAAATTTTAATTATTTTTGTTGTAAGTAGACTCCGAAAACCTTTAATAAAAAATCCACACGGGTTTTTTTATATAAAACCTAATTAAATTCGGATGGGTTCTTAGCGAAAAACCCCAAGTCTTAGCGTAGGAAGAACGATTTGTCAAGTAGTATTAGTAGTAGTAAATTTTTGCAGTGTACGTTCAAGAAAAAAATATAAAAATTAAACAAAATCAATTAACGATTTTAATACGCAAAGCGACATACGTCTGCTTACATCAAGATTTATTACAGAACTGAATGAAATTGTTGTTTGTTTGTTATTATGTGCTTTCATCACAAGCTATCACACAATCGAATAAAATTGTTTTTATTTCTAATTATCTGCTAAATCCGATATTTCTGTTTTTGTTCGGGTGTATACAACATATAGGGAACCGATTATACTTCAGCCCTCTAGTGCCACTTTGGCCACCTTTGACTAAGTTATTTATGCATATGGCACAACGAAAATTAGAAACAGATGCGATGGATGTTTTGGAAATAAATCCAAAAAAAAATCAACAACATGTTAAACTTAAAACAGCTGTTGACTTTAAAAATTTAAGAGAAATGGTGAGTGTAAGAGAAAAATATAGCACAACTTTAACATTAAAAGAGTTTAGTTTGCATTTTAAGTTGTTAAAAGAAAGAGCTTCGTTATTGGTTTAAGTGTTTTTACGTATAAATAAAGAGCAAAGTGTTTCGTTTAAATTTATTAATAAAACTCACCCCTAAACTTAATGACGTCATTTGAAGAACAGCATGTGCTATTGAACAGCATAGCAGGAAAAAAATGTTTGAACAGTGGTACTAAAACAGGAAAAAAATTTAAATTTATTAGAAAATAATTTACAACAATTTTTAATAAGAGTTACAGATGTTGTTTCGTAAACAGCCATTTTTGCTGTTTCTTTTATCTGCTTTAAATCTATATATGGCTAAACGGCTAAACCGATTTTTTTTTTTAATTTTTCTGGTATCCCTCTGTATATTTGGAAGGAACTACAGGCTATATATCGGGTGGGCCATTTAAAAGTTTAAATCTCAAAATGCAATAAAACAAAAGTGGTGTGAAATTTTGCCAATTTTTTTTTTTTTTTTTAAGTACAAATGTTCCGGTTAGAAATGAAATATTATTTCATTCATATGGACTCACAGTAACCCATTCGATCGGACAAATTTCCGAGAATCTTTTCGAGTGTATGGGGTCGTATCTCGACAATAGCATCACGAATGTTGGTCTTCAAATGCCCAAATTTCTCCGGTTTGTCCACATAACACTTGTCTCTAACGGCGCTCCACAAAAAATAGTCCAACAGTGTCCAATCGCAGCTTCTTGACGCCCAACTGACATCACCCTTTCGGCAAATTAAAAGGCCATTAAACGTTTGACGCAATAATCGATTGTGGCATGAGATGTGTGGTATGTTGCACCATCCTGTTGAAATCAAACATCGTTCACATGAGTACCACGAAGAGCAGGCACAAAAAAATAGGTTATCATACTGTATAGGTGCCTTCATTGACCTCATTTTCAAAAAATATGGGCCAATGATGCCTCCGCTCCACGAGCCGCAGCAAACAGTCACTTATAATAGATTCATTGGCATCTGTAAGATCACGTTTGGGTTTTCTGAGCCCTAAATATGGCAATTTTTAACGTACCCACCAAGATGAAAATCAGCTTCATCAGAAAAGATGATTTTTTGTTTGGCAAAATCGACATCATCGTGTAGTTTCTCGTTGGCTCACCTAGCTAAGCGAAAACGAAGCGAATTGTCATACAGCTTCAACACTTGAACCAATTGATCTTTGTAAGGCGTCATCGCGAGAATTTTACGCGAAATTCGATGTAAACTGGTGCGTGAAATGTTCAATTTTTGAGAACAATGACGAGTTGATGTTGATGGACTCTCACGCACACTCTCAGATACTGCTTCGATGTTTTCGGGTTTACGTACTATGCGAACACGCTTGCGTCTTGGAAACCAGTTTCAAGAATTTTAGCAATCAGCTAGCGTATACCGGGCAATGTTGGTCTTCTCTGCGACCAAATTTTGTACGACATTTGCGTGCGATTTCCGAGCAATTTGTCTTTGTTTTGGAAATAAATTTCCAATAAATACCAATGTTGTTCGAGCGTAAATCGATTCATTTCGTTCAGTGGAGATAATAAACTGAATTTTGTGATAGAATAGAATGACATAAGTATTGCCGGATTCGATATAGCCGCTGGTTTAAACTTAAACCGATAGATGACCCACCCGATACACTTCAAAAATTTCAACCGGGTGGTACTACGGCCGTATAGAGTAAATATTTATTTAAATATGGTAAGAGTAAGAGTCCCCAATTTTCGTTCAAATAGCTTCGTGGAATTAGATAAGTGGGCGTGGCATCTCCAATACATATTAATATTTGTATATTTTGAGAACTGTAATAGTAGAAGTTTCTAAGTTTGGCTTATACAATTTCGTGGGCGTTAAACATCATCAGTCAATAAGTGGTCGATATTATATAAGTTGGCGTGACAAGACCCGTTTAAAATTTTATATATGTGGTTGATGTTAAATGATAAATAGCAAACACAAAGACAGTAAAATAAAAAAAATTCAAACTTTAAACAAGAAAATATGTAAAAATAAAATAGTTTATAACTGAATTGAAAGAGAAAATAATATTTGTTATAAACATTTTATAAAAAAATAATAAATTACAATAATAATGTTAAAGAGAATAATTCATTAATTATTTTTTCAGTTTTCTTATATTCATCTGTTTGTGTAAACATTATTTATTTGTTGTTTGGTTGGTTGTTAGTTCAGTATTCAATATTTTATTATTTTTTTAGATTTTTTTTTTCATTTTATTTATTTTTTTGTCCTTTTTTTTAATTTTTTGTTTTCATCCTAGCCAACAGCTCAGCTGCTGAAAAAGCGTATTGCATCGTAAAATCTTTCCTCTACTTTACAAAGTAAATATATTTTTAACAAACAAAAAAAAATCTTTGATAATTGGTGGACATTTGGAATACGAGTGTTAATGTTATGTTAACTGTGATTAACCGCGTTTGTGGTATAAAATATTATTGAAATATTTTTCTTTTTTAAATTGCATAAAATTATTATTTAACAATAATATTAAACGGAGACTTATTAGAAAAACAAAAGAACCCATCCAACTCTACCTACAATAAATAGGTAGTAGAGTCGATCACTTTTATAATAAATTCCCACAAAAAAAGTCAGATATCTATATAACAAATGCATCAATAATTTAAAACAACAACAAACGCCAACAATATAGTGGTCAAATAGCGGCGCAACAGTTATTGTTAAACAGTTTAAAACCAAAATTCGAAAACACTAATAAATTATAAGTAATGGCAAATTGCATGAAAAAAATGTAAAATTATAAATTGAAACATCTGGTAGAAAACTGCACAATATGAATGCAAAAGCAGAAAATAGTGAAAAGAGTACTGTGGTGACAATAAACAATGAATGATGAAACGTCAGAGAGAAGAGCATTAGAGTACAACATAACGCTAAACTATCAGTGTATCATCATCCAAAGCGATTATGCACGATTCCAAATATCCAAACAAAAAGTACAGCCGTTTTGCTCTGTTCTTTCTCCTACTCTTTTTCTAATATTTCTTAACGACTTTCTTCTTCTCACTTCTAATCCTATCTATTCTTTTGCGAATGACAGCAACATTTGTCACTCATATTCTTTTGATCGTAGACCGAGCCTTTTGGAGGTTGGGGTAAGAAGGATGAATATGAACGTCACACTCACAAGTGACCTGGTGAAGGTCTCCGAGTGGGGTCGTGCGAACAGGGTCGATTTTAATGCACGTAAGACTCAATGTTGTTTTTTAACATACAGGCGTGGTGGTGTGCTGTCATCTGTGTCAATGGGTAATGTGGATATTGAGGAATCAGATGCTCTTTATGTTCTGGGCATGAGAATTCACTGTGACATTCGTTGGAATGATCACATACTTCAAGTGTCGAAAGAAGCATTCAAGTGCCTTGGTTTTTTGAGACGGTGCAAGAAATACTTCACGCCATCTGATCTCCTTAATATTTACAAGACCTATATCCGTCCCAAAATGGAATACAACTCTCATGTATGGGCCGGTGCTTCAAAGTCTATTTTGGAGCTTTTCGACCGCGTACAGGAGAGGGCGAAGATGCTCATCAATGACGGTAGGGTAGCCGACTCTATAGATTCTATTGACTGTAACGGCCACTCCTTGCTCATTTTCGAAGAAAAATGGTCCAATTATGCCTCTGGACCAAAATCCGCACCAAACAGTGAATAGTCTTGGGTGTATCGGTCTTTCAATGTATGCGTGCAGGTTTTCTGTGCCCCAAATGCGACAATTTTGCTTGTTTATATACCCGCCAAGATCAAAATGAGCTTCATCTGAAAAGATGATTTTTTTGGCAAAATCGGCAAAATCAGCGAAGCGAAAAAAGCGTATACAGAACCATATTCGTTCAGCGGAAGGATAAAACTAAGTATCTGTCAAATCAGAAGTGAGCTAAGTGTTACCATTCACGAAATAAGCACTAGTTGAAAAAAAACGTTAGATGGCGGACCCGATATAATTTGGACTCTTTTTACCCATTTTATACCCTTCCAGTCTAAATCCTAACATTTAGGATAGCCTATACCCACTTAGCCAATTCCGCCCGGAAATTAATTGATGATTTACATTAAGTACGAAGTAATCCAGACCAAACTCAGAAACTTTCACTTTAATTGTTTTCAAGATATAAAAGAATTAATACTTAGTTTGTATGGGAGATGCCCCACCTACTTGTCTAATTCCGTCCCCTATTCGAATGATGATTAGTATTGACTATGAAGTCACTCAGACCAAATTCTGAAACTTCACTTTAACCGTTCCCAATATGAATCTATTTGAGACAAATTTGAGAACTTTTTCTGTAGCCATATATAGATATAGACAAATAATATATGGGCATGGCACGCCCATATGTATATTTTGAATTTTGTATAGCCTATAGTTCCTTCTAGACATACAGAGAGATATAGTAAAAATTAAACATCGGTTCTGCCGTTTACCTGTCTATAAGGCACAAACAAACAAACACACTTTTTATTTTATTTTATAAAAAAAAAAAAAAAATTATTTTTTACTTAAGAAATTTTCTTTGAAATACACATACAACCACCCACTGTTACTATAACGTCATAGAAATGTTAACATTCTGCTTATTTGGTATACTCTCTGTTTACCAACTCATTTATTGTTATGCTCTTGAATATCAATAGACTGACTCTATATATTGCCGAAGTTCCAAAAATATTTTTACACAATCAACGACTAAAAACCTATAAGCACACACATACACAGTTACACATACAGTGTGTTTTTTTTTTTAATATACCCAGTACTCATTGAAATTCACAACATCAATAATATTAAAGAGGAAAGAGAGAGATAGAGACCAAATGATTTTGTTTATACAAGAGTGTATACGTATTAGAAAGTTCTCAAAGCAAATACAAACATACACATACAAACATACACATACATACATATATTATATATATACTTATACTATAATATTTAAATCTTCCTTATAGTTGTTGTTTTTGTTGTTACTTTATTTATTTTTATATTTGTTTTCCTTACGATTTTTTTTTTTTTTTTGACAACAATAGCATTTCTATTTGCTGACGTCATAACATTTCATACACTTTTTTTATAGTATTTAACAGTGTTGGTACACTAACACTGTCACGTTATGCATTCAAGTGTAACGTTTTGTTGCTTTTATTCATATTTTCGTTTTGCTGTCATTGTTGCTGTTACGTTTTATTTATTGTCCCTCTCTTTTCATTTTTTTTGTTTGTTTTTTATTTTTATTTTTTTTATTTTGTGTGTTTAATAGGATTTAAGTATAAAATTGTCTTTCTTTTATTTTTATTTTGTCTTAAGGATTCAAAGGTTAGTTTTATATTGTTTGTACTCATATGTGTGTATGTTTATACAATAATTGAGAGTGTTTATGTGTGTGTACTTCGTTTTCCTGCTCTCTGGTGTATGTTTTTGTACTTAATGCGACAAGCAGTAATAGTAGTAGTAGAAGTAGTAGTAGTAGTTGTAGTGGTAGATAAAATGGATAAAACGCTGCCAATATTAAATTAATATCTTATTCGAATATTGAAATTCTATTTAAGCTTGAAATTTATGATGTCATACCTAAGAAAGCGGCATACAAAGAAATGAAGTGTGTGTGTGTCTATGTGAGAGAGGACGGAATATGGTGATTTTAACTTGAAGAGAAAAGAAATTTATTTCTTAATTAATAAAAATTTGTTCAAGTACCAGCTTTATTTTGAAAAATACAAATTAAATTTTACATTTTGCAAGATACCCTTCAGTAGGTTTTTTGTAATATCATAGCTCTGCATATGTGACAAAGATATGTTCTCTACTTTAATTGCAGAAGTGAAGCATTCGCTGTTTGTTTATAAAAGGAAGCAGCATAAGTGTTGAGAGCAGCATTGTTTGCAGATGACAGCAATATTTGTCAATTATATTCTTTTGATCGTAGGCCGAGCTTTTTGGAGATTGTGGCGAAAAGGCGGAATGTGAACGACACACTTACAAACGACCTGTCGAAAATCTCTGACTGAGGTCGCGCGGACATGGTCGACTTTAATGCGTGCAAGATACAATGTTGATTTCTGACACACAGACGTGGTAGTGTGTTGTCATTTGTATCTATGGGTAATGTAGATATTGAGGAATCAGATGCTCTTGATGTTCTGGGCATGAAAATTCACTGTGACGTTCGTTGGAACGAATACATATTTCGAGTGTCTCGGCTTCTTAAGGCGGTGTAAGAATTACTGCACTCCATCTGATCTCCTTAATATTGACTAGACCTATATCCGACCCAAATTGGAATACAACTCTCATGTATGGGCCGGTGCTTCAAAGTCTATTTTGGAGCTTCTCGACCGCGTACAGGAAAAGGCGAAGGTTCTTATTAATGACAGTATGGTAGCCAATTCTATCGATTCATTAGAGCAGGTACTATAACGGAATGTGTTCTGACGAAATTAAGGAATTAATTCCCAAAAATCATATATTTTTACGTAGTAGTCGTATTTCTCGTAGAGTGCATCCCTTTGTAGGTGATTTTCCAGTGAATCGTATAATGCATTATAGGGAGAATTTTTTCTTTGGTCGCACTATTCGCTTGTGGAACAATATACCTGCGAAAGTTTTTCCTGCCACTTACGACATGTGTCCACCGACACTACTCCATCTCATCTATCCTCCTTCCCACAACCTATTTTCCTAGTACCAGCACTATGCACTGTATGAGTAGGGATTATCCCCTGAGCAGTTTTAAATTTTTTTGTTTAAAAAATAAGTTTTTCTGTTTATTGTGCAGATTTTTCAGTTTTTAGTCTTTTTGTTTTTTATTTTCAATTGTATTATTTTAAATACAATTTCTGAAGTACCTCTTTTAATGCGACAATGTAATTATACCTATATTTTGCCCACTGATCATTCATTTAACTCTACAAAAGTTGCGTTTTAGAAATAGAATTTGCAAAAAATGCAAATGTAATGTGATCACACTACATACTACATAAGTACGTACGCATGAGTGATATACATACATGCTTCAGTAATAAAATATCATTCGTAAGTACTAGGGAGATCGATTATTCGACTTTTTTCAAAAATCGGTTTTCGAATAATTCGAAAAGTAACATTTTAAAAAACCGGTTTTCGGTTCTTTTATTTAAATAAAACTGTTCCTAATTCTTGAAGCGCAGAGCTGGACCACCTCGTTTTAAAAATAAGCAGAAGCTGACGAAAAGCTTAAAATTAAGATGGCAATCAACACTGACAGTAATTCTAACAAATTTCATAAAAACTATGCCAAAACGGTGTGCGAAGGGCATAAAACACAAAGTTTATTACACAAAGTATTGAAAAATGCTTAAGTTTCGAACAGCTACTCAACGTACTAATTTCGTATTTGTTGTATTACTTGGTAGAGAATAGAATTAAAGGTTTGTTATTATAGTTATAATTTAGGTGCCTGGGATAACAAAAATTAAATGTTTTACTTTGAATAAATCTATTGGTAATATACGAGTCCTTAAGAAAATTTGCTTAGATTTCGAGCAGCACTCTATGTAAATTTATGCACCACGTATTTAATATTATGTGTGTCACTGTGGTATGTTGAGTAAGAACCCACCTTCTAACCAAGAAGTCCTCGGTTCAATCTCAGGCCACACCATCTAACAATTTTCAACAGCGATAGCACCTCACAACTTTACCAGCGACTGGTTATGTGTATTTACGATGTGAAAAACTTTACTAACTAATATATCTGGCGTTCGGAACCGGCGTTTGTGGGTTTATGCGAAAAATTAAGATTTTGAAAAAACCGTATTCGAAAAAACCAAAAAAACCGATTAAAACTGGTCAAAAAATAAGCGTCCGATCTCCCTAGTAAGTACGTACTTACGTTACAACGTGATCCCACTGTTCTTTTGTCAAAAAAAAAAAATTATATTTTTAAAACGACTGCTCAAAATAAAAAATTTTTAGCCTTAAACATTAAGAGACTTTCAGACCTGGAGATTATCTGGGTAAAGGAACTGTGTGGCGGATGGACTTGCGAGGGCTGGCTCTCTCCTCAGAAATGAGGAGATTGACCACTCATTTTAGATGCCACTCTCCTCTTGCAAACTTATGGTCATGCGGTAGATGTTGGGTAGGGCACAGCTACGGTAGCATGATGAACCCACGTGCTCTGTATCGAGGCAAATATAGCCCCCATATGATCGGGCTTAGGTTGCGAACTTTTGAGGCTGTGATTACTGGGCACTGGGTGGCTGGTGCACACGCTAGGAGATTGGGTGCCGTTCAATGACTATTGTAGGGGTTGTCAGCCTGAGACTGTTGAGCAATTCCTATGCCAGTGACTGAGTCTTTCGGACATTAGGACTGCTTTCCTTGGCAGTCCGTTTCTGGATGGCTTGTCAGATTTGGCCGGTGTGAATAGCGGCAAGATCTCTGCTTTTGTACATGCGTCTGGTTGGTTAGGATCGCACCGGGACGCGGACATATAGGTTGTCCATTTTCTGGATTACTGATAAGTATCACAGTGGGATCAATACTGGACCCAGGTGGGCTGGACACATTAAACACATAATCGACAGCAAGCAGCAGACAGCACACTGTCAAAATTAGAATACATACGTTTATACGAAAACAAAAGCCTAGACAACAATCTTTGCTGCTGCTGCTAGACATGAAATAATTTCTAATACTAATACAATATAAAATTTTAAATAAAAAAACGTAAAAATAGTTTTTTTTATTATGTATCAGAAAATAACTGTATAGAATTAAAATATTGTATCAAAAAGCATTTATGTTAATAATAAAAAGGTTTTAAACAAATAGTTCCATTAACTATTATATTTTTGAGTAATATTTTGTAAAAACGATTTCAATTTGATGGATTTGAAAAGTCATCACACTAAAGTTACCACTGAATAATATTTTTATGACAAATAAAACAGATGACAGTGGAACTTAATTTTATTACTGCTGTTGCTTGCAAAATATTTATGAGGTCGAATGCTGCCAACAACAACTTGCTGCTTGGTTTCATTTTGCTTGCAATCGTCTATGTATTTAAAGCATCACTTGCAAAATTTCGGTTTTTTGCTTATTGAATAAACTAAATCGAATATACATAATATGTATGTCGTGCAACCCCTTCCATTTTCGAAATGACGGTATATATAACAAGACCTAACCTAAACCTATCAGCGCCACTTGATTCAGCGGATACGAATTCGGCTTGCGCTCTGGGGGCCTGCTCATCAGAAATGAGTATATCACATTTAATTTACTGTGTTTTGCTTATATGAAAATAATAATAAATAAATAATTGGCGCGCAATTAATTTTTTGTCTTTGAAAATTGACGGGATTTCAATTTCACTCGTTTTCAGTTGACAGAAAATACTTGCATATGTATATTTTAGTTTTACTTTTTGAGGTACATATATGCAGTTTAATCACTTGAAAACAGAGGTGCCAGATGATTTTTATTAAGAATCGGCATATTTGAAACATAAAATCGTCATTATCGGCACTTCAAGATAAAAAATCGGCCAAAAATTGGCAAATTAATATGTCCCATTTTAAGTACGGCAATCATCCTTTTATTAATAAAACAGAACATTAACTGATGTTTATAACATGTTAACCAATATAAAAATAAAAATATTAAAAAATTAAAAAAAAAACATAAAATAAACGTCATACAACCAAACACATGTCAGATGTCACAAAGCTTTCCAAATTTTAAAAAATATCCGCACGGAACGCAGATCTTTATGTAGGGAGTCTACCAAAAAATAAAAAATAAATAAAATCGACATCCTTGTTCAGCTTTAAGCACGGTTGGCAAGAGCCTGGATTAAAAAAAAAACTATCCAATCGGGTAATTCTTCAATATCTTTTTATTTGTTGGTACAATTACTATGTTCTATTATTTATAATGAATTTTGCACTCTTCACAGGACATAGAGGACGTTTATGTACTAGGAGCTGCTAAAACCACGATACACACCACAATTACTTCGTTTGCGCTGTAAATTATGAAAAAAAATGGCCGGAATATAAGGACAAACATGATAAAGTTATTAGCTTGTGTGACAACGCTGGGCATCACGTCGCAAAAGTTGCCAAAAAAAATTTAGAAACGGACAAATGCGGCTATTCACCGTACATTGCTTCTTCTTCTACTTGCTATTTCGACATATACAACATGATTTGGCAGGCCACCGCTTTGCCTATTTCGAAGAAATTGAAAATTGGCTTCAAAATTGGATGGCCTCAAGACGAGGAACTTTTTTTGAGACGAGATTCGATTTTTTTTTTTTGAGCTAAAACAAAGAACCGAATTAATTTGTACTCCTAATAGATAAATTACACAGTGCAACAAAAAAAAAAAAAAAAAAAAAAAAAAAAAAAAAAACAAATGAAGATGAAGAATCTGTTTTTGAAATTTTCGAAACACCTTCAAACTCTCGAGTTACGGGTAAAAAAAACTGGTATTTCGGACCTTCAGGCACTTATAAGTTCATATATTAGCATATATAGCATATGCTAGCTAAGTATTACTAATATTGTTATAATTGAATAAATATATTTATATTTTAAATTTCTTTTCGGATTTGGAAAGAAGAGAAACAGACCTTTTAGATGATATATACATCGTTTAAGTAGACTTGAAGAATCTGGGTGTATTTCTCAAGCAAACAAATTTTTCATCTAATTTTTTCCACATTTTTCAAGTTTACATACATGGGATTTTACGAAAATTATATTACGTTATGAATAAAATGAGACTTACGGTTAAGAAATCCGTTGGAAATTGACGGAATTCTTAGGATGTAGTTGAGTTATTAACAGTTGCCTCTTTTTAATACAGCAAATATTTAAGTCTTCTCAAAAATTGTAAAGGTTATTAAAACAAATAAAATTGCAGTGCATTTAGATTTTCTCGAAAAATCGGCATCGGAACAAAAATCGGCAAATCGGCAATTTGATAACTTTAAGGCAAAAAAATTGGCAAACTGCCGATAAGTCGGCAAATATGGCAGGCCTGCTTGAAAGTCTGTTTATTTCTTCAACATTTTGGCAACACTGTTTGAGAGTGTTTATTGTCACCAGTGACCGTTTGCTGTCAGACACGTAGGTATCCAGGAGTATTCATCAAACTTAGTATAACTGGTGTTATAAAATAATCCCAAATACTTGAAACGCTAACAGTGGCATATGCTGAGAATACTCTGACAAAAAAATGACGGTTTAACGGTATCACTTTTATTGCGCCCCCGATGTTAGACAAAATAACTCTTTTTCGGTTACCCTGTAGGCTCCGCTCTATCGCTTTAAATGAAATGTAATGGGTTGACTTATAAGTTTATCATAGCCCTCTCAAAGCACTTACTTTTGAAGAAGGGCGATCGCCAACATTTTGTAAATTGGCCGAAAAAATTAATTGAAATCCTAGAACTATTCTTAAATAAAGAAAATAACCTTCAATTTGCTTCTCATAAATAGCGCTTTTTATACCGAATCATCACGGAAGATGAGAAATTGCGACTATAAAAAAATTTAAAGCAAAGAAAGAAGTGAGTTGCTGTAGAAGATACGACAAAGTCAAGTCTGCCATTCATTGAAATAAGACCATATTCTACGTTTGGAGGGTGAGTATAGTGCACTGAGAAATACTCGAAAGAAATGCCACGGTCAACAAGGTGCTGCACATAGTTCAATTACACCGCGTAAAAAAAGCCCTTTTGACTTTCACGACAACGTCAGGCTCCATGTTACAAAAGTTGCCAAAGTCGTACTCCAAGAATTCGAATTGACCAAATAATTACTATCTTTTACGCTTCCAGTGAAACCATATAAGCCCTTAATGATTTCTACGTCACCAAACCAGGCAATTTTTGGCGGAACGGTAAAGAAAAATTGATCGAAAGCTGGAAGAAGACTGTAAGCAGCAACCGCGAATACATAATTGATTAATTTATTGTTATAAAAACAATACATTGATAAAAAAAAGAATTTAATCTCCAGCCCAGTAGTTATGTGGTCATCCAAGGGTATAATAAGTTCACCGCCATTTACGCTAAAGTGTTATTACTTCTCAACAACGACAGTTGTTTTGAGACCAACTGTTAAACGTAAAAGCCAAGACAATAGAAAAAAGACTAAACGACTTTTCACGCTTTAAAAAATTAAAAATGGTTTCACTAAACATTTTCTCTAAACCAGCAGCTAAATCGTCGTACTCCTCAGTGAAGGAACTTTCAAATAGAAAATAAATCCAGCACGAACCATACAATTTCCTGGCAGTAAATACTTAAGAAATTCATTAAAAACAAATTTTAAAAAAATGTTTAATTTGCTTTTTTTATTTTTAAAACAAAATATTACATATTTTTTGTTACTCACTGTTTAAGTACATATTTGTAAACACTTAAATCTTATACACACACACATACGCATACACTCTTCACAAAATCTCAGTTGAAAACACAAAAACAAAAACAAAAATAAACACTACTTATTGCATTAAATTTCCAAAAGAGTAACAACAAACAAGTGCTCTCCTCAAACAAATATCATTTCACTTGTTTACAAAAATACTGAAAGAAAGAAACCTTAAAAGAAAAGAAAATAAACAAGAAAGGAGGGAAACATTTCATTTTGTTTGGCATTAAATTCCTCATGATTAACAAGGAAAATGTCAAGAAAAAGCAAAACAAAGTGCTTGATGACATAATCGTCGCGACTTAAGACTTTAATTACCAAGCAGTATAGTGCAAGATAGACAGACAGAGAGAGAGAGAGAGAGAGAGAGAAAGTAGCAACAGGATTTCAGTATAAGTTATAAATATAAACATATGTACAAACATATATACATATGTATTTATAATCCCACTCATAAAACAGTCATTAGGTCACATAATAATTCTCTTACTAACGTACTCACACTCTATCTTTTTGCTTTCACTGCAAACACATACACACACATATACACAAAACGAATCTAACAGAAAAACTATTAAATTATAAAAAGTCAAATGAGTGAGAGAGTAGAAAAAACAGAGGCATAGAAAGGAAGTGTATTAGTCTAAATCGGTCGTCGACACACGTTGCATTTAGGGGCACGCGAGTGTATTAGTATTCATAATAATTGTAGTCCTTATTAAAAAAAAAATGTTATTTTTTTGCTCTCTCTCTCTTAATATAAGTCTATTTTACAATTCTGGTACTAATACTCTCTCTTAGACCACACTGTCAGAAAAATATGCATTTCGCTTCTTATACACATAGTTGTGTACACTGTGTTTTCACACTTAAAGTTTACATATTTTAACAAAAAACGTCAAAGGAAAAAGGAAAACAACGATAAAAGAAGCAACAACAAAATAATATAATATAAAGGGTCCGCCAAAAGAAAACTACTGAATATTTTCTGAAATTTCTTTTTTTATTCGAAAGTACAATCCTTCCGGTTAATAATGGAAAATAATTTCATTTAAATGGCTGCCTTGTCAGGTCATGTAGTAGCCTACACGATCGGTTCAATTTTTAAGCACATTATTGAATGTGTGCAGCTGTATTTCACCAATGGCTTTACTAATATTGCCATTTAAAGCGTCAAGTGTCTCTGGCTTGTTGGCGTAACACTTATCTTTGACAGCACCTCACAAATAATAGTCCAACGGTGCCAAATCGCAGCTCCGAGGTGGCCAAACGACATCAGCTCTGCGGCTGATAATGAGATCTTCAAAAACAGGGCGCAAAACATCGAGAGTAGCTTCGGCTGTGTGGCACGTGGCGCCGTCCTGTTGAAACCAAATGTTGCTAATATCCTCTCTTCAATTTTTGTGAACGAAAATTCGTTCAACATGGCCCGATAACGATCGCCATTGAATGTAGCGGCCACTCCTTGCGCATTTTCGAAGAAAAATAGCCCAATTATGAATCTAGACCAAAATCCGCACGAAACAGTAACTCGTCTTGGGTGTATCGGCTTTTCAATGTATGCGTGCGGGTTTCCTGTGCCCCAAATGCGACAATTTTGCTTGTTTACATACCCGCCAAGATCAAAATGAGCTTCATCTGTAAAGATTATTTTTTTTTTTTTTGGCAAAATCGGCATCTTCTGTAAGTCGATCGCAGGCCCACTTAGCGAAGCGAAAAAAGCGTATACTCAACCATATTCGTTCAGCGGAAGGATAAAACTAGTTATCTGTCTAATCAAACATGAGCTAAGTGTTACCATTCACGAAATAAGCACTAGTTGAAAAAAAAACGTTAGACGGCGGACCCTTTATAATATAAGAAAACAACAAAAAGCAATTAAAAAAATAATAATAATGAAAAACAACAACAACAAATTGCAATTAATAAAAACACCAAATTAAGAAAGAAAAAAAAGAAAATTTACAAAAAATGTTGAATAAAATGTTTCATAACATTATCAAATAAACATACTTTCTCTCAATGTATTTTTCTGTTCATCTTCTTTTTATTCCTCTCTGTTTATGTTTTGTCTATGCGTACGTGTGAAAACAAGAGAAAATTGGCTCGGAGCAACTCTTTGCCTCTCGATGGCTTACATTGAAGTATAAGTTGTCAATATGTGAAATGTAACTGTTTTCATGTTTTTCAAGAGACCTAAAAAAAACAAAAACAATAACAATATGATCTCTCCCCTTTTCAAGAAGGGAGCTTTACACACACAAACACACACATAAAGCATGTAGACATACATAGCGCTAGCGAATGGGGGCAAGAAGTTAGAAAAGTGCAAGCAACTTTTCCAATACACGATATACTGTCAAAATAAATTGTACAATCTTATGCTCTAGAATTAAGACTTTATTTCAGTCTTCTAACACATGATGAATTTAAACATTTTATGTGTTTTTAAGAGTGTATTTTAAGGTTTTACCTAATTTTTATAATAAAGTATCCTCACAAATGATTGATTTACAATATAGACTTTAGCCAATAGGTGCTATAACGGTATCAATTCCCATTTGATTTTATTCATAACTTACCATAGTACTTTACTAAATTCAAAAAAAGTACGGTTTCTTTATAAAATAACGTGTAAACACATCTATTAACTGGAAAAATTTGGAATGAATTTAACAAAGAATTTGATTAAATAAAGTGTACACCAGTAAATAGATCTGTTCCTCTTTTTTAAAAATTTGAATTTAACGAATAAGTTATATTTCATATCCGGTTTAAATTTGATATTTTTAATGGATACCTTACATATTTTATTTCCGATTTGAATTGCATTTTTTGATTTTGCCGCACATAATGTATTTCTTATTTCCGGTATGAATTTTAAATTTAACAGATATAGTCAATTTTTTATTTTCGATTTAAATTTGAAATGCTTAAATATAACGGATACTATATATATACATATTTTATTTCCGGTCTGAATTTCAAGTTTTAAATTTAACGCATAAATTATAAATTTCAAAATTTGAATGTAACGGATAAGTTATATTTTATATCCGGTTTAAATTGCATATTTTGTAGTTTAACGGAGACGTTAAGTATTTTATTTCCGGTTTGAATTACAATTTTTTGTAATACATTTTTTATTTCCGGTATGAAATTTAAAATTTGAATTTAACGGACATGTTATATTTTATATATTCGGTATAAATTTGAAACGTTTGCTTTTAACTGTTAAGATATATTTCATATCCAGTTTACATTTTAAATGTTAGAATTTAACGGATAAGGGTACTCTCCCCGTCATCTATGAATACTTTACTATGTAGTCATTGTATGGTGGAGATCGCTGCAGAAAGGTTTTGTGATATTGGAGAAGGTTTAACGGTCAGCCCTGGTACAAGTGTCCGAGGTGTTGCGCTAACTAAGGCCCTCAATGTTTTTTTTTTTTTTTGAATTTGGCGAAACGTATGGCATGTGCTGCCTATTCTGAGAGTAAGGAAATCGGGTATTGGGATTTCTCACTGTACAGAACATGCCGGTATGTTCTGACAGGTTGGTGTAATTCTAGCAGAACGGATTATTACTCCTCATCTCCATTACCAGTTGCTAAGCACAGGACGCCTATACCTGGGAGAAAGTCCTATCAAAAATCGCTGGAAGGAGGCATGACGAGCTTGCTATTCTTCACCGATGGTTCTAAAACGAACGATAAGGTAGATATGGTATTTGCTCTTCGGACCTTAATATTAAGGTCTCGCATAGACCACTGCAGCGTCTTTCGGGCCGAGGAGACGGCCATTCAGGAGGTCACTAATTGGCTTGCAAGAACAACAACCTTGATTAAAAGAATATGCATCCGTACCGATAATCGGGCGACAATAAAGTCTCTGGAATCTATGTTCTCTAACTCCCGGATGGTGTGGAAATGCCACTCGTCACTATAGTGATGGCTTAATACTTTGATATGAGGCTCATATGCGATATTCCGGGTAACTGTGTGGCAGATGGACTGGCCAGACGATGCAAGACGGCAGAGGTTCTTTCGGCAAAATAAAGTGTTAGTATACCTATCTCTGCTTATCATCTGTATCTTAAGTGCTGGGCCATTGATATGTTCTCCAGAAGATGGAGGCAGATTTCTTTCCAAATGCAGGCGACTGTGGCTGCTTGTTGATCGGATGAGGTCTAGCCAGCTGGCGAACCTCCCAAGACGGAGTATTTTAACTGTGGTGGATATGATTTCGGGCCATTGTCTGGTGGGCAGACATACGGTCCGTCTTGGACATAGTGCAGCTATTGTTGTAAGGAGGATACACTTGTCCGGCGCTATTGAGGCTGAGGTTAAAGATACTAGGAAGGTCCCCAATTTGCTGCTGAGGATAGCGGTGTGTTGTATTGGCTGCTTCGTCATCCAGGTCGTCTTGGAATCGATGGTTATGTAGTATCGATTTTCTTTTTCCAGGGTCATTACAGTGTGCGGCATCACAATGGGTGTTTTTCCTAAGTGGGCTGGTCCTAGAGCCAGCTATCGGTATTAACCAAACCTAACGGATATGTTATTTTTTAATTTCCGGTCTGATTATGATGCGTAGTATTTTATATAGAGTTGTCAAAGCCGGTTTTCGAATTATGAGTGTGAGTATCTTGTATATGGTGTTATGCAGAGTAACTCCTCTTCAGTTGTTACACTCTTTCAAGTCACTCCTATTCGGATGTGATGTGAGGTCATAGAAGTTAAAGCTTCAGCAATCAAGTCAATATTGAAACTTCAAAGTTAAGAACTCCTTCCCATTGAAAGATACGTTCTCTCCCTTGTCAAATGTATGTTTTAAAGACACCTCTTGCACTTTGTTTTTAAGTATTGCTCTAAAAGAATAAAGTAAGAGAGAGTGAGTATTTTTTTTGCTAATGTCTGTGTGTATGTAAACACGTAAGAGAGAGTATATGTAATTGAACTTTTTATTTAATTATTCTTTCAAGGTCATGACAATTTTTGTTTTTCCTCACTTTCCTCTTCTTATTTTTATTTGATTTATAGGTACGTTCGTTACTTGACACCCATTTACAGCACAAAAGAAAAATGAGGAAAAAATTCGTCCCATTTATTATACGTTGGTGCTGCTCTTTTGCTTTGCATTCATTAAGTTTTTTAATCAAATTATTGTGAAATGAAAAAAATTTAGGAAGAATAAGAAGCAGAGGAAAACGCAATTATTTGACACAAATTCTAATAAGGAGCACATTGAAGGAAGAAACAAAAGAAATGGGATTTTTGGTATTCCATTACATTGTAAGGAATATCGTTAACTGACTGACTGAGAGACTGACTTGCTGACATTCAGTCAATATTTCAAAATTCAAATATTTTAATTTTGTGTATCAATTTCATTGACAGCAGCAAATGGGGAGAAAAACAAAATATTTCTCTCTGGGGGAAATATGAAACGATGAAACAAGGCTTCTGCCAAAGATCAAAGCAAATGGAATGCAAATTGGTAGGAAATTTTTCTTAGCAGACGAACAAACAAAAATTAAATTAAAAAAATATTCAAAACAAAATATTTTCTTTAAATAATTTAATATCTTATATATACAAATGAATGTGTGTTTGTATGTTTGTTGGTTGGTTTGGGATTATCTAAATTTAGTCCAAATAGATTTAAAGTCAATACAAACCGTCAGTAAAAAAGTAGGCGGGATTGGATACGTGGGCGTCGTACCTTACAAACAAAGTATTGGAGTATCTGGAGAAGGGTTACAACCAAAGTTTCAGGATTTGGCCCAATAGACTGCATAGTCAAAACAAATAATCACGCAGAAAGTGGGAGGAATCTGGAAAGTGGGCGTGTTACCTCTCATAAAAACTAAATATTGATTTCTGTATATCTTGGAAACGGTTAAAGCAACAGCCTCTGAATTTGGTCTAAATGGTTCGTAGTCAACACAAATCATCAGGCAAAAAGCCAGCGAAATAAGACAAGTGGGCGTGGTACCACCCATATACAGCAAATACTGATTTCATTATATCATGAGAACAGTTAAAGCCAATGTTTCAGTATTTGGTGTGAATAATTTCATACTCAATTCAAAACATCTTGAATAACGTGGGTGGAATTTGACAAGTGGGTGGAATTTGACAAGTGGGCGTGGTATTCTCATACAAACTAAATATTGATTTCATTATATCTTGAGAACGGTTAAAGATCAAGTTTCAATATTTGGTCTGTATGACTTCATAGTCAATGTAAATGAACAGTAAAAAATGGGCGGAATTGGACAAGTGGGCATGGTACCTTCAATATATACGAGGGCGGACTGACACTGAAGCTACCTAAGTAGGAAAAAAACATTTTTTTTTTCAAAAACTATTCATTTCTCAACATAGTCTCCTTTTAGCTCAATACACTTAGTAAGACGATTTACCAACATTTTTATACCATCTGAATAATACGATTTTGGGAACTGCTCAAAATACGCATTAGTTTCGGTAATCACTTTTTCATTTGAGATGAATCTTTTTCCTGCGAGCCATTTTTTCAAGTATGGAAACAGGAAAAGTCACTAGGGACTAAATCTGGACTATAAGGTGGATGATCAACCAATTCGAAGTGGATTTCTCGTAGTTTTAGCATCGTATCTAATGCTGTGTGAACCGGTGCTTTGTCTTGAAGAAAGAGCACTTTTTTCTTGTTTAAATGTGGTCGTTTTTCCTTGATTGCATCAACCAATTGATCCAATAATGCACGATAATAATCTCCTGTGATTGTGGATCCCTTTTCAAGATAATCGATGAGCAATATTCCTGTTGATGGTATTGTTGCAGTGCTTGTTCGGCCCCGTTTAAATTCAGCAATCCAATATTTTACCATATAATCTGACGGAGCAGATTCGCCGTAATGTTTATCAAGCTTTTTTATGTCTCTTTCACCGTTTTGCCTTTCAAATAATAGTGTTTAATCACTATACGAAATTCACTTTTTTCCATTTTCCAAGAAACACAAAAGTTGCTTACTTCAAACGACTACAACAAATAATCTAATCGATGAATTTGGCTAAAATTTTAACAGCTGACGTTTGACAGATCGTAATTTCTAAGAAAGGAAAAGTTGTTGTGTTTGTGCTGCCATCTAGCGCTAGGTAGCTTCAATGCTAATCCGCCCTCGTAGTAAATATTTATTTTTGTATATCTTGGGAACGGTAAAAGTAGACGTTTCTAAATTAGGTTCAAACAGTATCGTGAATTGCAGAAATCACACTGGTTATATGTAAGGTGGTCCATTTAAAAATGCAATAGAACAAAAACGGTTTGAAATTTCACCAAATTTATTTTTTCGTTATGAAGTACAATTGTTCCGGTTAGAAGTGAAATATTATTTCATTCATACGGCTTTGCGGCTGGAATCACAGTACCCCATTCGGTCGGACCAATTTTTGAGAACTTTTTCGAGTGTATGGTGTCGTATCACGGCAATGGCATCACGAATGTTGGCCTTCAAATGGCTCAATTGTCACGGGTTTGTCGGCATAACACTTGTCTTTAATAGCGCCCCACAGACAACAGTCCAACGGTGTCAGATTGCAGCTTTTTGGTGGCCAACTGACATCACCATTTTGGCTAATTAAACGGCTATCAAACGTTTGACGCCATAAATCGATTGTTGAAACTAAACATCGTTCACATCAATACTATGAAGAGCGGGCACAATAAAATCGGTTATCATGGTGCGACAGGTATCTCCATTGACCGTAACGGTTGTGCCGTCCTCATTTATTGAAAAGGACAGCGTCTCAAAGAGATATATTAGCACACTTTACATATTTCGGTTAGCAAAGCGGTTGTGTAAGCTCTGATCTCGAGAACGGTTATGGACTGCCCCATATCTCTCAAAGAAATGCAGTATAATGGCCTTTATGTTGAAAAAAATTTCACGTTGTCTTTTCACCAAAATCTGATCAAAAATTTTAAATTGTTTTTGCCTTTGTGTACTATAGAATTTTTCACTCTGAAAATTGTCTTCGCCTTTTTCACAATCAGGGTGAACATTTAAATTACCGGGTCATAGTGATTTTCTAGAGATCTGTAGCGCCAGCCATGGTACAACCACTGAACATACGGGAATCCCAGTGACTACTTAAAAGCTTAGGATTAATAATGAGATAATAAACTCAGTTAATGTTATATGGGTAGCTTCGGAGACGGACAAGATTAGGTTAAGTTTGGCGGCGAACCCTCCTTAAAGATTAGAGTCCAACTTACGCTAGATGTTGGGCACATTAGAATTAAACAGTGCCGGTAGGAAACCACATTGACTCCAAATAAAACTCGCTATTGCGGTAATCTTTATTCCGAAGACTACAGTCAAAGATGATACGAAATAAGAAGCCATGAACCTTTTGTCGGCAATAGTGCGACTGGATGACCATGTTATTAAAGGAAAGAAGGCAGTTAGTCTTCTTCTTATCCAGGTTGGAACAGCAGAGTTTAACGATATCACACGTGCCCTCATGCAACAAACGAAATTGAACCTTTTCAAAAATTGACCGGAGGGTATCTAGTCTGACCGAGGCAATCGAATCACCAATGTCCGGTTTCTGTTCGACAATTATAAGTTCTGTATGCGAGCTGGCCAATTCTTTAGCAACGACATTTTTCAACAATATCCCCGTCTCCCGAAACCCATATGAGAGTTGCCCTCGAATTGTCCGAAATTTTCATGAGAAACCCCCGGTATTGATGGACTTGGGAAGACGTCGAGATGACAAACGTAAGAGACTTGATTGCAGCCTAGCTGTCCGAGTAAGTCAGAAGATTTTCAAAGCACACTTCACACTTTACAAGCATTGTTCTTCCTTCAGTATGGCCATAACCTGCGCCTGAAATATATAGGTAGTGGTCCAGCAATCTATAAGTCAGTCAGAATGTCGGAAGCCCTAGGCTTATACCTCAGCCCACTCGGACGGTCAAGATAGCGCAGCAAATCTGGCCAAAGTTGGATCAGAGGCGCACGATATATCTACTTAAGCTCCAAAGAAGAATACTTAGGGTCGTTATTAGGGTGATTGCTAGGCATTGTGCACTGGACATTCATGCCGGTCGTCTAGGAGTGGGTCACTTCACCAATGACTTCTACGGAAATTGCAGGGGCGATGAAAAACGATTCTTCATCTGCTGGGGATATACACGACATTATCTAAACTGGACATTCATAGAAAAATTGAGAGACTTCCCACCTCTCAGAAGTGCTTCTGCAGATTTTGGAGTGAAGGTTAAAGGGCGCACCAGTATTCCCCACGTGAGTACCGATCGCCTAATGACCCATGTATATCTCTATGAGTTTGGAAATAAGAGAGGCCAGGAATCCTCAGAAGTTTTAGTGCCCTGCCATTGTTATACAAAGACCACAGTGTCCTCGCGGCGGCACAGGAGGGGAAGGAAATTACATATTGGGAAAGAGGATTGTCTCCAGAAGCTTATTGCAGAGAGAAAAAGTGGAGATCAGTAGCAAGAAGTTGCAGAATGAAGTTGAGGACAGCACTGATATGCACTGCACATCAGTGGCACCCAAACATCACACCAGTCGGTCATAGGTAAGAATTGGCAGAACCACTCGGTTGTATATCTAGAGCACTATTTGTTGTTCAAGGTCCTATTTTCGGCTGAACATAAATATGCAGGAATATAAAACAGAACAGGGGAGAATTCTAAACCATTCAAGACTTTTTTATCTGTTTTATGACAAGATTGGCTTTTATCACCATTGCTGTTCCTTGAAGTTATTAAAGCGGTTTCAAGGAGTTCAATTCAAAATAAGCCTCGAGACAGAGTGTGGAAGCCAATGAAGCCAAATGTATGTCTTTAAGCGCTAGAATATGCGGATGGCAAGTGCTAACTCTCATACATATTATACAATATGCAGGCGAAATTGAATGTTATGGCAGAAGAATCTAAGAATGTGGGTCTTAAAACAAATGTTTCGAGGACAAAGAAAATGAGAAGTAATGTAGTAACCGATGAAGCCCTCATACTATCTCAAAAGTATGATCCGTACTTTTTTATGAATGCAAAACTTTGTTCAGGACTAAATTAGTTCGAAAAAAAAACTTAGTCCTTGTTAACCCGTGTTTAAGACAAATTCGTGAAATTTTCTGGTCAAGAACTATTGCCAATGAGAACTTGTGGGCGATGTACTGATGTACGAAATGTACGAAATGTGCCGCTATGCTTTATCTTATAATCCACAAGATAGCAAAAACGCGAAAGATCAAACACACTTGTGGGAGATCAACAGTACAAGAAGGTAAGACCATGTTTAATATCGGACGTACATATGTTAAAAGGTATAGGGGAGTTAAGAGGTCATACACTTGTCGGAGATCAACAATACAAGAAGATAAGACCATGTTTAATATCATACGTACATATGTTAAAAGGTATAGGGGAGTTAAGAGGTCATACCGCAAGTCGCCGGAAATGGGGACAAATTATAAAGTGTATAGAGTATAGAGGCAGCTCATAATCCTTGAATCAAGAGCAAGACACAATAATAATAATAATGATCCTTTAAAGTTAATATTGTGAAAAAAATAAAAATGAATAATAGGATAGAAAGGAGTGACAGCCTCGTGAAATCAAGGCACACTTGAGCACGCTTAGCGGCGTGTTGTAATACCACATATATAGCGTTGTGCTAATCACCAGAATTCACACTAACCGGTCATGCTGATCAATCAGAGACAACGCACAGAAGCAATTCCCTAAGTTATGTCAGAAATCAGCCCGAAAATCTAATAAGCCTGGCTATCAACCTGATATCAAAGACCTTTAGCTTCGATAAGCCAACGAGAAATGGAGAGCCCAGTATAAGAAGTCTCCGCCGAGCTAGAGACGGAATAATAGACAAATTAAAATTTAATTTTTTTTTATTTTTTTTTTTATTTTTTTTTTAAGTTTCTTAGCTATTTGCTAAATGAGAAGCAATTCAATCAACTAAAGATACTAATGATCAAATAAAAATTTTATTGAAGAAAAAAAAAATTTTTTTTTTTTTCTAATAATAATTTCCTTATGAAGCCTGCCTTCTAGTCTTCAAAATAGCTAATTAACTATGAATCTGAAAATGGTTTAATTTTTTTTTTTTAATTCATTTGTCCCCCATATTGTTTAAAAACAAAAATTTCACTTCGCATGTGTTTTAAATAAAGAAATAAAAGCATTTTTTCATGATTTTTTCCTATTCGATGAGCGTTAAATGGTGTAAAAGTGTCATAAAAATTATGGTTCAACTGAATATTTTTGAAAAACATTTTTAGCCTTAAGAGCCACTTAAAAAAAAAGTTGTTGAAATAAACCAACAACACTAACAGCAGCAGCAGCAACAAAGCAGATGGACATGGAAATACTACTGGTTTAACGGCAATAAAAGAAAATATTGTTTCAAGCTTAAATGGTTTTTTCATCTTTTGCTGGCGGGTGAGACAAACAGATCTTGAAAGAAACAGTTTAAATCGACACTTCCAAGCACACACACACCCTTAAATATAGTGAATAAAACACTGAAATAAGCGTTATAGCGCAAGAAAACATATTGATGGGAAATATGCTTAAACGTCTATAAAAATGTCACGAACACAACCACAAAAAGAAAAGAAAAAAAACTTATTTTTTTCATTTATTTTTTTTATAGATTTTTCGCTTTCGGTTTTTCTTGTTTTTGGCCATCTCCAACAGAAAAAATCCATTTAAATGACCACAATTTGATACTTCCGCTCAAAATGTCACATGAATTAAGGCGAAAAACAACAGCTACAGCAACAACAACAGCAAAAAAATTAATAATAAAAAACAACAACAATAACAACAGCTTTAACACCAACCATAAAACCATAAGAAAAAAAAACAATATTAAGCAGGGCGAATAAAACAGGGAGACAACCACAAGAGAGGGCAAACAATGTCATTCATAGATGGACACAAACACAGCCCACCACCTCGAAGTAAATGTAACCATTCAGTGTGTTTAAATGTGTGAGTGTTTGGAAGAGAGGAATGAGAGAATTGAAGTGAAAGAACCTGAAAGCATTTGTAAATATTATTAAAACGTGGCAAAAACAGAATTTTCTCCAAACGAAACAAGAGAGGATTTTACTTTTTTTACAAGAGTGTATTATTGTGTGTATAAGTATGTGTGTTTAAAAATTTGACAAAAAGTTTGAGGGTCATATGCTTGAGTGAATATATATATGTATATATGTGTGTGTGAGTGTATGATTGTTTAAATGCATTCTGTTTTCCATTAAGAGGAATATCATTAAATATCAAAACGCCATAGCAGCACGCTACACTCAAAGAAAAATAATAGCAAACTTCTTTAAAGGCAAAATGCTACGATTAAAAAAGTATTTTTTGTATTAAAAATAGGAATTTTACAAGGTGTAAGGCTGTTGAAAGCTTTAGCCAGTGCGGCACTAACATAACCTCGGTGTCCGACGTAGGATCCTCTCAGAACAACAGATTAGGTATTACATAAAGAGGCCGGGCAGATTGCTAAGCTCAACGTCACGTTTGTTTTAGTTCTGTTGTTTCTGTACGATTGACGTTCCTTTGTAACATCGGCCCGACCGACCGAGTCTGCGCATAACTTGTCTGGCGAACAATCAGCCGGCATTCCACTTAACACTCGATACGCACGTTAATCAAATTTCCAACGGGTATCATTATTTTTATATCAGCACTTTTGCCAGGCACAATGCAGGACACTCCCGCTCCAGAGAATGACTAAAAGGCTCATAGTAGCGATATATAGAAAAATTGAACGTTCTCTCCTTAATTATTATCGTTATCATCATATAGATCGGGAAATATAGCAGGACACTGCGACCCATGGGATCTGTTATGCCCCTTCCGGTCTATAGTTTGTTCAGCAGATCTGCTGTCTTTCTAATGAACACCTGCAGATCTGAAACCATAATGGTCGATACGTCTCCCCAAACATTTTCATCTAAACCTATCAAGAATCCCACAGAAGACAGTCCTCAAACATCCACATCTGTGACCGCCATCGTCTTCAGATGCGCACTCAGTCCACAATAGCCCGTAAGAATTTCCGTTAGGAGTTTAAAGCCCGGCTTTCATACATGAGAACCTGAGAGCGACGCCCAAGTTGCGGACTAATCGCCGCTCTAGAGTGGCGGAGTCCATTTTCGGCATTCTAGTCTTCCAAGTATCTGGCAATGTTCCAAACCTTAATCAGATTCAGGATGGTAGTAAGTGGTGCTGGTCAATAAAGTTGCGGAGTGATGATACCCACATTACCATCTACCCCAAAGTATCCAGGTAACCAAACCAACTGGATCCTTATTTGTAAGATTTTCAACGGTTAGTCTGAGAGAAAAACCTTCAATAGTACACGACGTTCTTACGTGAATTTGCCGTATTGCAAAGTTACATATCTCACGGTTTCGAGTTCATCCGGGCAGTTTGGACACACAAGACTGTCTGCCAACTTAAATAGGTGCAGGCATTGCTGGAACCACCCATGACCAGACAGGATCTGTGTTACATAAAAATCAAAGTCGCCGTGAGTTCTTATAATTTCCACTTCCACACAGGTTATAGGATAGGATTAGGAGGATTGGTTAAATCGAGGTACACTTGAGTATGCATAGCGGCCCGTAGTGATACCACATGAAGAGTTGACTCTATGCTGGTCATCAGAATCCAGACTAACCGGTCCTGACGGTCAACCATAACCACCGCATAGAGGCATAATACCGTAAATTAAGTTGAAAACCAGCTCGATAGCCTAATAAACCTGGCTATTAACCTGATGTCAAGGACCGATAGCTACAATAAGCCATCGAGCAGGGGAGAGTTCAATGTGAGAAGTCTCTGCCGAGCCAGAGTCAGACCTCGACAAAAATCATTCGCAGGTAAGCGTAGCCTTTACGCGTGCCTATCCATAACACAATGACCTGTAAGGATAGATACGAGAGAGGCTCCAATGGTCCAGTTTAAACAGTTGGTTGGTATGCTTCCCATCCAAATTCTCTGCCCAGGCTCTGGCCGCGTCCAAAGGTACACCCACCTCCGTGAGCGTGGGATCTCCCGGTGATCAGGAACACAAATAAGGTGGACACATAATTGCCGTGATAATATCCCACAGGTTATAAAGGCATATGTCCATCTACCGTTGTGATAAGTCTCCCACATTTGGTGTCTTTCTCCGATAATAGTTCGTAAGTGATTCTCTGATTTTCATTCCTGCAACGATGCTGCGCATTGCAAACTTTTAATACGGCTACACTCTTTCACGTGGAGTAGAAGTAGGAAACAGGCGAAAAACTTTTGCGCTTGTCTCAGTCCAAAATCATTCTTCCTTAGCCAAGCAAATTCCCTCTCAACTTATGAGCTAATCTTTTCCCTGCGGTATCACGAAGCAACACCAAAGAACAGTCCAGGTCCAATGTAAATTCGTCCGGTGTTGATAATTTAAAATGTAATTAGGCCAATGACCCAAAGCATTCATCACTTTCAAAAGGTTTTGAAAACGTCTCCCCAAAGTCCCGATTTAAATATTATTGAGTATTTGTGGGATGAAACTGGAAGTCGAATGCAAAATCGTTTGTGTACAATAAAGAACAACTAAAAGTCGCATTTCAGGAAGAATGGAGTTAGATAAGTCCTAATGTGTGGAAAAAAATAGTTGAATCCGTTCCAAGGACAAAAATATATGCAAGAAAATAATAATTTTTATTTTAAAATTAGATATGAGTCTGCCCGACTTTCAATGTGAGCTCAAATTTGGAGCTTCTCACTTTAGTTTGTTGTATAAAATTTAATGTTACAGGTAGAAATTTCCCTTTTTGTTTTTTTTTTATTGCTAAATTAGTGCTTTATCAAAGGTAATTAAAAAAAATTGGAAAAATTTACTTTTGTTCCTCTAAACGTTTATCTAAAGCAATGGTGTTCATTTCATAGAGCAATTGTTTACGCTCAACTCACACGTATTCTTACGCTCTTGGTTTTAGTTCCCTCTTTGTCTGGGTTTTGTTTTTCAAAAGCTCTGGAAGAAATTTACTTTTAGTCGTCACTGAAATAGCGACGAATTAACATGTGGAATGAATTTAAGATAAATTCTTAGAGAACATAGTACTTTTTTGACCCGTTAAAAATTTCTTACAGTACATTTCTTATTTTCTCACCAATACAAATACATTTTTAATTTTGCACAGCATTGATCTAAAGCAGTTTCCCGCAAAGAACAGCTCTTCTCTTCTGTTTTCACACGTACGAGGGCGGATTGATATTGAAGCTACCTAAGTACGAAAAAAACATTTTTTTTCCAAAAACCATTCATTTCTCAACATAGTCTCCTTTTAGCTCAATACACTCAGTAAGACGATTTTCCAACTTTTTTTATCATCTGAATAATACGATTTTGGGAACTCCTCAAAATACGCATTAGTTTCGGTAATCACTTCTTCGTTTGAGATGAATCTTTTTCCTACAAACCATTTTTTCAAGTTTGGAAACAGGAAAAAGTCACTAGGGGTTAAATCTGGACTATAAGGTGGATGATCAACCAATTCGAAGTGGATTTCTCGTAGTTTTAGCATCGTATCTAATGCTGTGTGAACCGGTGCGTTGTCTTGAAGAAAGAGCACTTTTTTCTTGTTTAAATGTGGTCGTTTTTCCTTGATTGCATCAACTAATTGATCCAATAATGCACGATAATACTCTCCTGTGATTGTGGATCCCTTTTCAAGTTAATCGATGAGCAATATTCCGTTCGCATCCCAAGTGGCCATAACCTTGCCAGACGGTTTCGCTGTCTTCGCCTTCCACGGAGCACTTCCACCAGCTTCCGCCCATTGTTTCGATTGATTTTTGGTTTCAGGTGTGTAGTGGTGGACCTACGTTTCATCAAAAATCAGCAGGATTATGCTTTATCATGTCCAAACACCGCTGTGAAGTGATCTGTCGAACTCGTTTTTGTTCAACACTGAGCAAACGCGGCACCCAAAAAAAAATGTTGAACACACGTTCATATGATATGTTTACCATTTCAGCAATCTCACGGATTTTGACCCGGCGATCATTCATAACGATATTGAGGATTTTTTTGATATTTTCTTCAGTAACCACCTCTTTTGGCCTTCCTGTTGATGGTATTGTTGCAGTGCTTGTTCGGCCCCGTTTAAATTCAACAATCCAATATTTTACCATATAATCTGACGGAGCAGATTCGCCGTAATGTTTATCAAGCTTTTCTTTTGTCTCTTTCGCCGTTTTGCCTTTCAAATAATAGTGTTTAATCACTACACGAAATTCACTTTTTTCCATTTTGCAAGAAACACAAAAGTTGCTTACTTCAAACGACTACAACAAATAAACTAATCGATGAATTTGGCTAACATTTTAACAGCTGACGTTTGACCGATCGTAATTTCTAAGAAAGAAAAAGTTTTTGTGTTTGTGCTGCCATGTAGCGCTAGGTAGCTTCAATGTCAATCCGCCCTCGTACGTACTTACAGGCATAGGAAAAAAATAAGAAAAAATGAACAAAGAGAACTAAAGAGCTCTCAAATTACTACCACAATTGTAAAATGCATTAATAAGAAAATTTGTATGCTCTTGCATTTGTACGAGATTGTAATAATTCTAATACACCAACACTACAAGAATAGTGACAATCATTTGACCGGTCAACTGACTGGCACTGTGATTGAAATATCAATCATTTCTTTCTATCCAGTTATTAAGGACAAAATGAAATGACCGATTCATTTGTGTACATGTGATTTTCCAGCCTTCTCTAACTTATGAATTCTGTCGGCTATAAAACATACTCGTATATCTGAGCTTCTCACTCTGCTGCAGCTTACTTATCAAAGATGATGTAAATCTTAGTCAAAGTTGATTGATCATATTTGATGTATAAGCTCGTCCAAGTTGATATGTGTACACTTTTTGTAATAAACGACGATTTATTATTTTTTGCACTAATAATTTAGTAAATTAAAAATATATCTTATGATTCATTAATAATACAATGTACTCGTATGTCATTCAATTAATTATTTTTTTATTTCACTTAGTAAGTGGTTCTTCCGCCTCTCTTACTCTTGTGTTGAACTAAACTGGGTCTATTCAACTGAAAAAAATCTGAAAGTTGTAGAAAAGATATATTACTGATAATAATTAAATGCGCAAGTATATAAATAAGTAATTGTTTCATCATTTATAGATGTATATATATAAAGGGTCCGCCATCTGACGTTTTTTTTTCAAATAGTGCTTATTTCGTGAGTGCTTAGCTCATGTCCGATTTGACAGATAATTAGTTTTATCCTTCCGCTGAACGAATATGGATGTGTATACGCTTCGCTAAGTGGGCCTGCGATCGACTTACAGAAGATGCCGATTTTGCCAAAAAAAAAAATCATCTTTTCAGATGAAGCTCATTTTGATCTTGGCGGGTATGTAAACAAGCATTTGTCGCATTTGGGGCACAGAAAAGCTGTACGCATACATTGAAAAGCCGATACACCCAAGACGAGTCACTCTTTGGTGCGGATTTTGGTCCAGAGGCATAATTGGGGCATTTTTCTTCGAAAATGAGCAGGGAGTGGCCTTTACAGTCAATGGCGATCGTTATCGGGCCATGTTAAACGAATTTTTGTTCACAAAAATTGAAGAGGTGGATATTAGCAACATTTGGTTTCAACAGGGCGGCGCTACGTGCCACACAGCCGAAGCTACACTCGATGTTTTGTGCCCTGTTTTTGAAGATCGTATTATCAGCCGCAGAGCTGATGTCGTTTAGCCACCTCGGAGCTGCGATTTGACACCATTGGAGTATTATTTGTGTGGTGCCGTCAAAGATAAGTGTTACGCCAACAAGCCAGAGACAATTGACGCTTTAAACCACAATATTCGTGTAGCCATTGGTGAAATACAGCTGCACACAATCGATAATGTGCTTAAAAATTGGATCGATCGTGTAGTCTACTGCATGGCCAGCCGAGGCAGCCATTTGAATGAAATTATTTTCCATTATTAACCGGAAGGATTGTACTTTCAAATAAAAAAGAAATTTGAGAAAATATTCAGTAGTTTTTTTATAGCATTTTCAAAAAAATGTATTTGACGGACCCTTTATATATATGAATACCTCTTAGTCTTGTTAAACAACACGAGCTTGCCTAGTGCATGCTTTTTCCGCCTCCTTTCCTAAAAGTTCTTCTAAGCAGGTTGTCTAAAAACATTGCTCGAATGTTGTCTGTAAAGAAGGATAAATATTAAAATAATTAAGGTATTAATTTGTGTTTGTTACCATTACCTGAGGAAAATCTGGCGGTTCCACCTTTTTCTTTCCATCCGCAATTCTCATCAATTGCAGCATGCATGCGACTTCGTCACGTCCGATGTTTGTCCTGTATCTTACCAGTCATTAACAGACAGACTGATGGCTATCTTGTATTTTATTAAAAATAGCTATCGAGCCATCATTTCTAGTTTTGGCACGATCTGGTAAAAACATTTATTATTATTTACTTACATATGTATAGTTAGTGTCATTAATATTCGGTTTTTAAGTTTATCGATAATAACACCCTGGCATTAGCGAAATGGATAGGTAATCAGAAGAATAGCAAAAACTTAAATAAATGTTGTCAGTATGAGTATTCAAATATATGGAAAAAATGGCTCTATGGTAACCCTGCAACCGTGATAAATCGATCAAAGTTTGTTAACCCTGTTTACTAAGCGCCATTAATATTCGGTTTTTCCCCTATTTATATGCTATTTGCAAAAAAACCATGCTATTCAGCTACTTTTCCAGCAATATAGGGATACGTTTTAATAAAAGTGCATAACACCTCCTTTCTTGTCTGTCCAAAATTCTACTTTACTGCAAATTATACAAATGGGGCGCAAAGGAATAACCACTCCTTTAGAACAGCGAAAACTTGTTATTTTCCATTATGAAAAAGGTAAAAAGTACAAAGAGATTGCTGAAATTCTGAATATGAAACCAAATACAGTTGGGGACATTGTCAGAAGGCACAAAAATGAGGGAAGAATACACTTCATAAAGCAGACAGGTCAGCCAAAAAAAATGACCGAGCGGGAAGAAAGTTCAATTGTGCGAAAAATAAAATCTAACCCACGCTTAAATGCTCCTAAATTAGTCACAGAGGTGCTCAATGAGTTTAAAAACAAAATATCTGCATCTACTATACGAACAACCATAAGAAAAAAAGGTTTTCAATGCCGAGTAGCACGTCGTAAGCCATTGGTTAATTTACGCAACCGAAAAGCTCGTTTGAGTTTTGCCAGGGAGTACATTAAGAAGCCTGAAACTTGGTGGGATGACGTTATATTTGCAGACGAGAGCAAGTATAACGTATTTGAATCCGATGGGCGTGTAATGGTGTGGCGGAAGCCAAATGAGGAGCTACAACCACAAAATTTAAAACCAACCGTAAAACATGGAAATGGACATGTTATGGTATGGGGTTGTATGGGAGCTAAAGCGACGGAAAAATTAGTTTTTATCAGTGGAATTATGAATAAGGAATCATATTTGAATATCCTCCGTCAAAATTTGAAAGAAAGTGCAAATAAGCTGGGCGTTTTAGATTCTTTTAAATTCTACCAAGATAACGACCTAAAGCACAAGTCGCGTTTAATTCAAGAATGGTTGCTCTATAACTGCCCCAAAGTTCTCCATCCACCTGCACAATCCCCAGACCTCAATCCGATTGAGAATTTATGGGATGAGCTGGACCGGCGAATCCGCCACTACAAAATAACATCCATTGAAGTCTTGAAATTGCGGCTTCAAGAAGAATGGACTCGTATTCCTGCAGCTTATACAGCTAAAATAGTAAAAAACATGTCAAACCGTTTAAGTGAAGTTATAAAACAAAGGGGTTATCCAATAAAATACTGAAGTTTATATAAAACCATTTTTCTAATGTATTATTTGTTACTTTTCTAAGAAAACCGAATATTATTGACGCGCAATATTTTATGCTATGAATTCATTTAGTTTTTTTTGTTATATTGCTATTCTTTTTTTCTAAATACAAATGTGAACTTTCAAGTGTCTAAATAAACTATTAATGAAAAGAAAAAAATGTTGAAAAAGATATACATTTAGCTTAAGACGAATCAGTTAAACATATCTCTTTAATAAAACCGAATATTAGTGACACTAACTGTATATTAAAATGAATATTAAAAGTTCTGGATACTTACATATGCTTCAGTTTCATCCAACCTGGTTACAATCACTTGTCCTATTATCAGTTTTTTTACACAATACATACAAATTTTTTTTATTTCGATTAAGTTTTATTTTAATTTTGCTAGAATTCACAAAAATATTGTTTTTTATGTATTCTGTCAAATGTCTCAAATTATGACGCTGCAACACTTGTTGTTTCACTTTTTCTCTTGTAAAGGTGTAAAAAAACTGTTTCTGTGTTAGTTTCGGTCATTGATTTCTTGTAGGGAAGACATGTTTAACCATATCTATAAGAGAGAGACAGCCTATGTGCACACAACCGCACAATACATAGCCTATACATAACAACAGCTATAGTAACAAAAAAATAAAATAAAACAAAAATGAAAAAAAAACATGAGAAAGAATTCTTATTATCCGACTCAAACGTTAAAAATGTATTTCTTTTCATGATCATAAATGAAGTTATTCCATGGCATGAGTGTTAATTGACTCTGACCATTAAAGCAGAGTATGATGAATAATGTCATGTTGTTGTTTTTGTTTTTTTATTATTATTTGCCTTTGCTTTCTGTTTAATGTTTTGTATTTACTTTGTTTAGAGCATATTAAAACGCTTTTAATTAAATCAAATAATCTTGGCATACTTTTCGGCAGCTACATATTTCAATAGTAACGGGCGCCTCCATAATGTTTAACTTACTAATTATTTTTAGTTTCTATGTTTAATAAAATCTTTTGTTTTTTTTTTCTATTCCATTTTAATTAGTAAATGTTTGAAGGCTTTTAATTAATTTCGTAAAAATCCAAGTCGTAAAAAATATTTTTTAGGCAATTAAAAGAGATTTAGCAGATTTGTTGATGGCAATTAAGAAAACAGCAGTCAACAAAGCTGCCCATACTCAATTTGTTTTACCTTAAACTATTCACAACAGAAAAAATACACCCACGAATTTAAGGTTACGGTTAATATTGGTCCAATTTCCAAATCCTTTGAATATATATATAATTCCCATAACATTCCATGAAGGAACACGGGGACTTCTCTCAGTCAATGATCTGCACTCGATTCTATTTTTAGACTCATTGAAAGGAACCTACAGTTTAACGTTAACTCCGAACGGCAAATGCATTTAGAGAAGTTTTCAGTAGTAGTAATACTCATAACCAGTTACTAGCTAATGTTATGAGGTGATACCGCTATCGAAAAAATTTTTCCTTTTTTAGGATGGTCTGGCCTGGTATTGAACCTAAGAGTTTCTGGTTGGTAGGTGGGTGTCTGACCCACCATACCACAGTGGCACCAAACCCTTTGAATAATTACCTAGAATTTGCTTTCATTAACTACACATTTGCTCGACAGTGTTTAAACGCTACCCAAATTCAAAGTAGTACTAGTAACTAACTAATCTCTGTTTATTCCTTCTAGTCCATGCTAAGAAAAATATATAAGTCTTCTGGTCGGTTTGAAATAGCAGCACTGATAGTTGGAAGGTTGTTAATTTTACTCCAATCCCTAGCAAGCCCACAAAGTTGGTGCCCAATAGCAGTTAGTTTGACACCACCTTTCATTACTCCTTAAAACGTGGCCACATTTATCGATTTATTAAAAGCAAGGCTGTGTCTCTAAATTTCTACAAGGCGTTCGAAGAGCTTATATAGATTCATATCCACCTTACGTTTGCAGATCAAGTCTTTTCGAACTTCTCCAAAAACGGCCAATAGCATGCATACAGAAGTGTTCTGATAACAATCTCCCTCATAATAAAGTCATATGGACGGGGTCGATGACAAATCATGCGATATCCAGCTTTCATTGTGAATCACCCAGTGGCGAACTTCATAGTGACGAACGCTAACTATGGTAAAGCATTGATGATGATTGATGTCACACATGACTTTTTAAAATAATTGTCCAAATTGTCCTAAATGACAGAAGTTGAATTTCTCATGCAGGCGTCCGTTTGTTAGAGAGTTCTAACAGACAATAGCATCAAAAATTATTGAGTGTTATTCGTTAACGGATAGATGTAGTGAACAACATCCTGCATAGTTTACTTATAACAGACAATGTCGCAAAGTTTCAGCACGAAGTCGACTCACAACAGGCAATGTCGCTAAATATCAGCATGAAGTCGACTCATAACAGCCAATGTCACTAAACTTCAGCATGAATACGACTCATAACAGACAATGTCGCTCAGTTTCAGCACGAATACTACTCATAACAGATAATGTCGCTAAATATCAGCATGAAGTCGAGTTATAACAAACAATGTCGATGATTCATTGGAGAAAATATCATAGAAAATATCGTTCAAACTTGCCACAAGCTTAAATGTGTTTCACTAATAAATCGATATCGATATTTCGCGAAATAATAAAATGGGTTCCTCATAATCATAAATTATTCCGTAGTACTCGTATTTTCAGTGAATTAGTATTTCACATTATGCTTTTGTGAAACACTTTTCCTTAAAAGTTAGTTAAAATGTCCACGACAACTAGAAGGAATGCCTAATTTTCACAACCTATTTTCCAGGCATGAGCAATATAATCAGCAATCTGCAATATAATCAATGGACCGATAATGTCTTTAACGAGAAATCGAGGCTAATTCCAGCTTGTAAAAAGAATAGAGTTTTCTGGCCGAGGGTGGACAGAGAATGTCAGAGTTTAACGTAAGTCTCGTCACGCTGACATACCCCACGGTGACCGAGGCACGGGTGAATACAATGCGTCAACCAACGCCACCACTTATGATGAAAATCACCGGTGACAACCAACTTCGAAGCTATGTTATCTGGACATGACCACACACCTTGATTAAGTGTCGGAGACTATCTAAACTCCTATAGTTCTATGGGTCACCGGGTGCCGAGAATTAAGAATAAAAATCCACACCAAGCCGAAGCTCTCCCCGCGATTTTGACTATAAAACACAGCCACCGCGTTACCACACAAGGGGCCTCACCATAGCCGGGCAGAGACCGAAGTCCCCGTGGCACAAAAACTACTACCAGTGTAAGTCCAAGACGACTCCGGACGGGTAGACAATCAGCTTCCACAAGCAGCTTCCACAACTAACCACCTAACACAACACATCCTAACCAAAACCTCCCAACAATCAAACTGCCGGCACTGAAAAATCTATGCCTCCAGCGCCATCATCAGAGAATATGTCGGACACGAAATAGTCAACATCAAATGATCCGCTGGGCGACCATCCCAAGCACAGCTCCGACAGTGCACTGCACCATCGCAGCATGACGCAATGCGGCCCTCCTTCCCACACCTTAGACAAATACCCTCCTTGTAATGACAATTCCGGACACGATGATCCAACCCATAACATCGATGATCTAACCCATAAACCTCCTTCCCCGAAAGCAAAACCAACCAACGTAGCATTAACCAGTATCCATCAACACCGACATGACCTCCTCAGTTCACTCCAGGATGACATCGAACTGTGCACGACCCGACTTCTACGGATCATTTACAATCCGTATGCTACGGCAAAACACCTCCTCGAAATTCAATCCATAGAGCCCCTCCATGAACCTCACCTTATCAATCCTGGCATTTACACCCTACACTACCACCCTAGGACCCAGCTTGTCCCGGACAGACACACTGAGACCAACCTTTCCAAGCCTTGCATTCGAAACAACGGAGTCCCTCACCTCCAACGTAGGCGTCCGAATAACCACCCCGCCATCCTTCTTCGGCCTCCATCAAAGACGCGAACGCACAAGGAAGGACAGACCTCCTTCACCATCTTCTCCACCAACTCCTTCGGAGCCACCTTATCACCATTAGTACTCCTGATCACCGCTGACCACGTCTCCACTGGCCGGAGGATCATCGGAACCGGAACAGGGGCCACCACCGACGCAGCAAGAGGTACAGTTACCGGCACAGCAACAGGCGTGACCGTCTCCACGGCAGGCGCAACAGGAGCACAATCACCAATCTTCTCGTAAACATTCAGTCTACCATTCATCACCGCAATCAACTCCACCATCTCATGAAAAGATCCTTCATATTCCCCTCGGTACAGAGGTAACAAATCACATCCATGGAAAGCTTTCTCGTTCGAACCAGCCAGCATAGCGAATATTCCCTCCTCCTCCTTCTTACAAGATTCCAGCAACATTTCATACTTATCCTTCACCACCTTACGCCCACGGCCCTCCTTATCAACACCATTATCCAATAGCACCGCCCCAGCCTCCTCCTCCGAGCTAGCGCTGCTAAATTTCACCGATTCAGACGAGTGAACCGGCGGAGGTAGCCGCGGCCACACGTCATCAGCAGTTTTCCCAGCAATGCAAGGTACGCTGCTCTCCTCCTTTTATTCTTACTTCTACCCGGCATTGCAATGTCAACAGTAAAAGTACACGTCACACCAAGCATTCAGCACAAAAATGCAGTTCACTCAACAACACCACGGATGCTGTTTGAAAGAAACAACCCTCTCTCCTCGCCTTCTCTCTATCTCCGTCAACTCTCTCCGCTCTCTCTCTCTCTCTCTCTCGCCAGTAAAATCCCGTACGTATGTACACACACGAACGTAAACAAAATTTCCAGTAGGCAAAACCACTCTTAATTCTGAGAAATAGCAATTCACTAGGAAAAACCGCTCACAAAATACAATTCACCAGCAATTTACAAATTTTCGCTTCGCTATTTTCTCCGTATACACCACCGTTCGCTACGGCGTTTCGATACGCCGAGGGCGGACAAGAAGAGGTCTAGGCAGCTGTTCTACTTGCAAAGGGGCAGGATATCCATTGTGAGGCATTGTTTGGTTGGGCCACATGCCATTAGATTGGGCCATAAGAAAGCCACACTTCGTAGATGCTGCAAAAAGAGGATGAGAAGACTACGCTACATTTTCTCTCAGAATACTTACATACACGTAAATCATATGTGGAGCGTATTTTGTGCACCATGAGGTTGTTTCGCAAGAGAAGAAGTCACCTTAAAAATAGTATGACTTGATCAAAAATGTGGAAGAAAATTGCTTTTATTGCATTCAATTTATAATTCGGATGTTATTTCTCTGGAGCTACCAGGAAGTATCAAAAGATCTTTTCTTTACCAGAAGAAAATATCCTTATTTAAAAGCGAGTATTGGATTTTTATTTTTTTGTATAGTAGGGTGTACTCAAAATTTTCCTAATACCACTTCATAACACTTTTATATTTTATTTTGCATCTGCGAACATATTTCTTCCCCTCTTTTAAGTTTCTTTAAACAATGTAAGCCATCACCACTTTAAATTGTCATTAAAAACGGCAATAATAACGATCATTAAGATCATAATTATTATCTTTACAATTAACAATGAATTGCTGGCATTTTTATAAGTTTTACCTTTTATTTCTTAAAAAAAAAAACCATTAACCTCTCTCTCTCTCTCTCTATCTCTTTAAGATTTCGTGCTTATGCCTTTTGTTTACCTTAACAAAAGATCCAACATGTTGGGGTCTGAAAGCTCTCCATCACAACAACTTTAACTGTAATAGCATATTAATGCTAATAACAACAACAACTACTACAAATGAAGTATGAACAAAAGACAGAAGAAGACCTACTCAATACGATCATTTTAAGACCTTTTTTTAGCAAAAATAATCGACAACAACAAAAATATAAGAAAATAAACAAAATAAACTTTTTTTTATTTTTGTTAAAGCAACACTTTTGCTTTTCAACCAACCAACCAACCAACTAACTTCAGTTCTTTTTAGTTGATCGCGACTGAAAGACGGCGGCTTATATTTCGAACGGACGACGGTACGGTTAAAAAAAAAAAAAAGTTTTGCATTCGAGGAAAAAATTCAAAAATCAAACATACAAAAATGCAATAAAATTTAAAAGTTTTTAATTTTACATTATAAAATCATTTCGAATTACATATAAAATTATTATTATTAACGGTTGTTGTTTATTGCCAGCCCGCCAGCAAATACGAAACAAAAATTAATTTCTTTGTTAATGAAAAAATAGCGAAATATTTCAATTGAAACGTAAGAAATCGAAAGTAATATATAAAAATGAAAAAAAATTTGTAAATTATGTATTAATTAAACTAAAAAGTGTATATATTTTATACAAAATTTTAATTTAATTAAATAATAAAATCAAAACCAAATAGAGTACGGAATTGAATAAGAAAAAATAAATAAAACAAATGAGACCAAAACAATAAAAAGAAGTATGAAAAATAAAAAAAATTATATTAAATTATGAAAAATATACATACATATGTATAACTATTAAAAAAATAATTTAATTATTTTAACATTAAAATAATAAAAATTTTTTTTTAATAATTAAAAAAAACTTAAAAATTATAACAAATAAAATAAATAAAATAAAATTATAACAAATAAAATAATAGCAACTAAAAAATAAATATTTTTTTTAACTATAAAAATAAATGAAATTTATTTAAATATTAGTCCTTAAGATTAAATAAATAAATAAAAATAATTATATTTAATAATTAAATAAAATAAAAAAAAAATTTGCGAAAGCAAATATCAAAGACAAAATAATACTTAATTTGAAAACTTAAATAAAAATTTTAAAAATCTTCAGCTTTCCTTGTTAGTGGCCATAACTGACTATCCTACAAAGTGGAGCGATTATGTCAAATAAAAATCTGATAGATTCCTGGCCTACGTAAGAAAATCGTAGCAAAATATGTGATTGAATGCCACACTGTCATGCAAAAAAATACAAAACCATATGATTGATTTACAAACCTCACCTCTGATCTCACAGAAAATACGATCTTATGAAAATTTCCAAAAGATTGTCAAATCGTATACACTTGTCAAAAATTTTCCATACATATGCACTCTTTCTGAACACATACATACAATTTTTGAGATATCGAACGACTAAATCTGATAGTCAGTCATGGCCTTAAGCAATTTCCAACATAATTTTCTTAATATTCCGTTTTATACAAAAATTCTTATTTATGTAGAAAAGCCATTCTCTTCTAACCAAGCCAACACCCCTAGAAATTAATCATATAAAAGTATAGTGCTAGTGGTTATGGGAAGAGAGTAAAGAGGAGTTATAATTTTGGGCACAATTTAATTTAAGAAAATTATGCCAAACAAACAGCAACTCTATAATGAGTTGTGTGATTAAGTGACCAAAACATGCGATTAAAATAGATGTGCTCTACGTACGACCCATCTGGGAGTACAATATAAAAATATGCTTCGTTATCTTTTTTTATTTATACTACACTTTTAAACATAAGTATAATATAACGGACCAAGTTCTTTTCGTCAAATCACAAAATTAATCCTCAATCTTGATCGATGTTCAATATTCATGCCATCTTTTTAGGGGGTGGCCTTGGAATCGGGTGTTATAGATTCTTCCTTCAAATGTTTCTTAAGCAACGTGTTTTATCCACTCTCTTTTTCTACTTCTAATCAGCTTAAACACGTTTTCTATATTACAGAATCGACTAACCTCTTCGATTGAAATATTCATCTCTCATATATGTAATGATTATCAAGCTAATGTAACAATGGTGTCCGCTAGAGCTGCAAAAACTATCGATACTATCGGATCCTTTTAGGTGCTACTTGTGGCAACAAGAAAGAAATAGAAAGAATAATAACAAATATACAGTGTTGAAACAAATAATAGCAGCACTTTATTTTTTTCCAGTATGTCATGAAATTTGATGTATTGAAGTTTTTTGATGGAAGAGTAATCCTTACATAAAACAAAAATTGTTCAGACGATTAAATGCTCCAAAACTAAAGTAATTAATGCGATTCAGTGAAAGAAAACTGCAGAGACTATGGGGAGAAAGCGTGGAAAGCGTCAGTTTTGATAAACTTTGAATTCGTACTTCAAAGATTAATCCCTCCACGTCATCAAAAAGCTTCAAAAATGAACTTATTCTCCTGTTTCAAGTCTCACAACAAGAAAAAAACTTATGGGAGCTACACTTATGGCTTAGAGTCCTCGAAATGTATCATTTCTCAGCAAACGGAACAAAGTGAGAAGAATGTCAGGACAACATTCTATGGTCTGACGAAATAAAGATTAATTTGTTTGCCTCAAATACAAAATCACATGTATGAACATATTTTGTTTGAGTTTAATAAATAAAAATTTAAGAAACTGTTGAACTGTGTCCATATATGTAACTATAAAAGTTTACAGACGGCTGACACCTTCATCGAACAAATTTTTGCAAATGTGACTACATTTAGTGGCCTCCGTATTTACTCTTAGAATTTGACGATAGTATCGATAGTGAAAAAAAACTATCGATGGTCAGCCAGAAACAAAACTATCAATACTATCGATAGTACTATCGATTGTTTTGCAGCTCTAGTGTCCGCACGAGTTTCGGATGCATATGTTATAATTGGTCGCACATACTCCCATCTTGCTCTTCATACTTATATATTTGTTTCGTCAGTGCTATAACTCTAGATAAACTAAGAATTATATGTAAAAATTTAAAGAATAAGCCGGACTGCAACAAAATATCAATCAGGAACGATGCTGGACATAATAAATAAATCCCTAAGAACAAGAATATATCCTGATAATTGGAAAGTGTCAATGATAACACCCATAGAGAAGATTGCTAAAACAAAACTCTGTGAAGAATTTCGCCCTTATTAATACCTTGAAGACGTGTGAAAAGTAATGGAAAAAGTAGAAAAGGAACAATTGGAGCAATATATGGAATCGAACGTTTTATTATATAAATATCAGTCTGGTTTCCGAAAACATTTCTCTTGTGAAACAGCAGTTAATTTTCTTAAAAACAGGTGGAAGAGGATCGGAAAGAAACGAACGGATTGTTGCAATTTTTCTAGACTTTAAACAAGCGTTTGAAACAGTTGAGTACGGCATTCAAGGAACTGAATTAAAATGGTTTGAATCATATTTGACGTATAAGAGACAAATAACAAAGTAAAGTAAATAATATTAAATCCAGGACAGTACATAACGAATATGGAGTACCACAGGCATCAATTTTGGGGGCATTGCTTTTTATTATATATAAAGGGTCCGCCAAATAATTTTTTTTTTTTTTTGAAAGTACAATCCTTCCGGTTAATAATGGAAAATAATTTCATTCAAATGGCTGCCTCGGCTGGCCATGCAGTAGCCTACACGATCGGACCAATTTTAAGCACATTATCGATTGTGTGCAGCTGTATTTCACCAATGGCTTCACGAATATTGTCCTTTAAAGCGTCAATTGTCTCTGGCTTGTTGGCGTAGCTTCGGCTGTGTGGCAGGTAGCGCCGTCCTGTTGAAACCAAATGTTGCTAATATCCTCCTCTTCAATTTTTGTGAACAAATATTCGTTCAACATGGCCCGATAATGATCGCAATTGACTGTAACGGCCACTCCTTTTCAATGTATGCGTGTGGGTTTTCTGTGCCCCAAATGCGACAATTTTGCTTGTTTACAATTGTCTCTGGCTTGTTTACGTATCACTTATCTTTGAAGGCACCTCACAAATAATAGTCCAACGGTGTCAAATCGCAGCTCCGAGGTGGCGAAACGACATCAGCTCTGCGGCTGATAATGCTATCTTCAAAACCAGGGCGCAAAACATCGAGTGTAGCTTCGGCTGTGTGGCACGTAGCGCCGTCCTGTTGAAACCAAATGTTGCTAATATCCTCCTCTTCAATTTTTGTGAATAAAAATTCTTTCAACATAGCCCCTTAACGATCGCCATTGACTGTAACGGCCACTTCTTGCTCATTTTCGAAGAAAAATGGTCCAATTATGCCTCTGGACCAAAATCTGCACCAAACAGTCTCTCATCTTGGGTGTATCGGCTTTTCAATGTATGCGTACGGGTTTTCTGTGCCCCAAATGCGACAATTTTGTTTGTTTACATAGCCGCCAAGATCAAAATGAGCTTCATCTGAAAAATGATTTTTTTTGGCAAAATTGGCATCTTCTGTAAGTCGATCGCAGGCCTAGATTCCAAGCGTTGTTCAAGCGTATACACAACCATATTCGTTCAGTGGAAGGATAAAACTAATTATCTGTCAAATCAGACATGAGCTAAGTGTTACCATTCACGAAATAAGCACCAGTTGAAAAAAAACGTTAGATGGCGGACGCTATATTTTGAAAAAATGTTATATTTTTTGTTAAAAACAATGTATTTTAAAGCTAATTTACATCGCCTTGGTTCTTTTGCTATCACTAGACATTTGGTTTCTTTCACAGTAATACTACCTTGATCAGAAAGTTTTCGGAATAACCCACTTGTGGCGCTCCCATCGTTCCGATTTGAAATACATGGTTACCAGAAGAGTACTTCAGTACAAAAAATATTTACACTTCTTTTTTATAGTAAAAAATAATAATAGAATTTTTAATAAATTTTAAGAAGTTTATTTGGGAAAAGAATTATATACGAAAAAGTACCTTGTACCAAAATTATGTACTTTGGTACAAAAACAATTTAATCTTTTCGTTTACTTGCAATATTGGATATAGTTTCGGTGATTAAATATTTTTTGAAAAAACTACGTGTAATGCATTAGAAAAAGTATTTTGCTATTTCTAACGGTACTTAGAAAAAAGTACTTCGGTACAAAATCCCAGTTTAGCCCCAGTTTATCTCAAGGCGCCGTTGTAATAAAAACGTAAATCAATTAAAACTAATGTATTTTAGAAAAGATTCTTTTCTTTAAGAAGTACTTTGTACCCAAAACATACAATTTGAACTATTTCATTCGCTGGCGGCACAAAATATAATTTAATTAATAATTTCCTCAAACATATTTCAACAAAGGATGCTGTATTTAAAAAGTAATTTAATGTTTTTAATGACAGTTAAACAGAAAACTTTGGTTCAAAAAATATTTTGTTTTATAAAAGTATTTTGTGCCACAAAAAAAGTACCTTGGTACCAATTATTATTATTTTTTTTTTTTTTTGTTAAATTGCGCCATAAAAAATTTTTATTTAAGTTTTCTTAAAATCTATTTTAGAAAAGTACTTTACATTTTTAAAAAGTACTTTCTGCTTCTAAAAAGCTTAAAAAGAGTACCGCGAAAAAGGTCCTTTTTAAGTTTTATTAAACTTATAGCAAAAATAGAAATTAGAGTTATGGAAATATTTTTGCGTGTGTGTTTGTTGGCTCAGTGACTGACTGAGCGAGTGCATAAATAAGTGAATAAATAATTTGAAATCAATATTAGCCACTTACTCGTATAAAAACAAAAACCACATAAACTTAAGAAAAAGTGAAAATTTACAATAACAAAACAAAAAAAAGCCAAAACTGCAAAATAAAAACAAAAACTAAAAACAAAAAAATAAACCAGAAACCGAAAACCAAAAACATACATTTTTTACACATCAAGTGAACTTGAGTTCGGTCGCTGAGTTTGTTACAAATCCACATTTAAGCGTATAACCACAGCGAAGAAAAGTAAATAAATATGAAGCAGTGGTAGAAAAACAATAACAAAAAGCAATAAAAATTTATAATAAATTTTTGCAATAAAAATAAATAAAATTTTAAATTTTGGTCAACCGAGCAAAAATTATAAAAAAAACAGAAAAAAAGATCATAAAAAAATTAAAACAAAAAGAAGAGACTCAAAATACAAGAGGCTGGGCTGCAATTAATGTAAAAACCAAAGACAAATGGAAGATTTGTAGCAAAACTGATGGCGAAAAAAGACGGTCAGTAAAGACAATAATGTGCATATTGATCTACGAAGGCTGTTTGATAATTTCGTCCATTTTTGATTTATTCTGCCCCATAAATATTAAAATGTTTTAAGGCCGTTTAAAAGAGGCCTTTGTTTCAATGATTAACCTTTTGGTTTTACTCAAATCTTTTACTAGATGAGGTAGTTCTTGCTAGAAATCAATAATAAAATCTGTCTAAAAGCTCTGAATATTAATCGCTGTTAAACGTTTTAGCCTCTGGATGCAAAACTGTGACCATAACCTTATTGACCGGTAGACCCGCCTTTGATTTCTATAGTGCACATATTGTGGACTGCTCACCACTTTAGCGTGCCTAAGTCATCTTCGGGAGTTCCGAAGTGCCAAACATCTTGAAATTTCATAATCCTTGAAATGATTAAGAATTGTCTTAAGTGGTGCCGCACAGTGTCACGGTATCTCTTCTAGTCGTTGCCACTTATCCCACACTGGACCATAACCTAAACGCCAGCCTTTGTAACGTATAGTGGTAACATTTGACAAGTTTAGATGTCATATAATACGAATCGAGTGCCCTTAATATAGCTTGGCTGTCAGAAAAATAATAATTGTCTTACCTCTTAGCCCACTGTGTAGGTTGATATCCGCACATATAGCAATGGTCATTATCTTAGTTTGGAAGGCACTCAGCAATCTCCCCAGTGAGATCGAGAAGTGTAGAAGCACCGACACAATTATTCATTTCGCAGCCATCGGTATACCAGTTCAGATTGAACTCACCACGAACTAAGCTTCCATTAGTGATAATGACTAAAATCTTCTCCAGAAGTGGTCACACGGCTGAGCGTATGGTGAAGTGTGAACAGTTGGCATTTCGTGAGTGGATACCTTCTTTATATTGTTACCTTTTGACCTTTTTAAAGCGTTCAAATTATTTTAAATTGCGTCAAATAAAATAAATGACAGGAATTTATTGTTTTAGATTATACAGACCTTTTATGTTCACAACTTAACTCTATACCCAATATCCAACCTAACTTCCACTTAATACCGTCATTTGCTCACCATTCTTACTAACGCCTTAGCACGACTTTACTCTTTATATAGTATATAGTAAATTGATATTAATTTCGAGTGTTCTAGCATAATCTACAACCATATATTCAGCTACGTTCTATTCAAATGTAAAGCTTAATACCAAAAATTGAATTGACACCACACGTTCAAATAACTACAGCATTGATGGGGTGGTCGTAGCCTTGAAACAAACCAATATAATAAATTCCATAATAAAGCTAACAGCTTTAAGCGTACAAATGTGTTATCTATTTTTAGGCATTTTACAATTTCGTCGTTTAGACGACGTAGCCGCCACCTTTGCTTTGTTTACTGCACGTTCACTCTTAAAACCCAGTTATAAAATAGAGTAAAAACTCCTTGAAATGATCACACGGTTGTACTTATAATCAAGTGTGAACAATCGGTACCTTTTAGCGGATACATTTTTTTTAACAAGTACTCATGTAAAATATTAAATATAGCCGATGGGCCTACATTTGCCCTATTTGGTATACGTTCACTAGAAAAAATTAACTTTCTGGTGTACTCTGATGGAACCTTGTTTCGTCTAAAGCTATAAAATGGCATAAATACTTGTCTGGACTGGTTTTGAACATCGCTAAAACCACCTTAAAGTATTCAGATGGTTAAGAATATGGTCAAGTGTACCGCTTACCCGGGTTACTTTTGATAATATATTTTCATGTAACGGACCTTACCTTGCCTTTGGTGCACTTCTATCGAAAAAATTCACTGTCTGCTAAGCCTGAAACCTTCTTTTATCGACAGCTATAAAACGGTGAGAAAATTCGTTCTAAACATCGCTAAAACCATCTTAATGTAGTCACACAGTTGTGGATTGTGATCATTCTTTACTTTTTCAAATGAAATATAAGCCCGCTTAACAAGTGCCATTGTGTAGTTGTTAAAGTACTTGCATACAACATAAGCAGCCAAAGTTCAAATCTTAGCGAGGATAAGAAAAATTTTCACCGTGACTTGGTCAACTCCTTCTGGATAATCCAGACAAATAGAGAAAATGGAGGTAGATGGGCCATACCATCAGAATCCGGACAACATCACAAGGAAGGAAGATGTGGAAGTGGAATCGTCGGGGATCAAGAAGCCGCGGGAAAACAACAGCGTTGAAACGAGTAAGATGGAGATGCTCTGTAGAAGCTATATGCTCCCCATAGGGTTTGAAATGTCTGAGCTTCAACCTAAGCTATCAAGCACTTTCGTTTTCCAATAGCCCAAAATCATTCCATAGATCTTATCGACTATTTTCGGCTTCTATTGTGTCGATGCAACCACTATGAAACTCCGTTAGCCTATTTTTAAACTTTGATATGGATGGTCCTGGGACCACATAATTCCAAAATCAAACGTTTGGCAACAATTGTGTTAACACGATTACAATGGCACCAAGCGTGACTTAATGTAAGGGGTGACGTGATGTAGTGGTTATAGCACACGCATACAACACAAGTGGCCCAGGTGCGATGCCCCAGCAGAAAAAACATGACAAAACAATTTAATTACGTTTTCGAGTGTTTAATAAAGAGACTTTAACCTCCCTCCAGATAAATCCATCTAAAAGAAGCCCCCTGCCAACCAAATTAATGAAACTGAAACAAGGCAATGGTTGCTTTTTAGAAAGCCAATATGCTCCTAAGAGGAGCTGCGAAAAAAAGTCATATTTGCAATGCAACGAACCAACTTTATGGGCAACACTATGTTCGAATAGTGCTGGCATACCATGACGCCGTTTGACTGTGTTGAGGCCTCTTAGCTTTTAGCAAACCTTTGATGTAAGGACGCCTTTTAACACGATGTAACACTGTTACCCTTTCTGTTTCACTCAAATTAAGGTTGCTAAGGCCTGTTTGTGTTTAGCAAGACCTCTTTTGATGACTATTTCATTGATACGACCACAATGGAACTCAGAGTTTAGAAAGCCTTTATTTTTGTTAAAATCAACGGGTTTGTCTGTTGTATGGATGCTGGTTGCTTACAATTCGACAGTAATCCACTAATTGATAACAGTTGTAGACAAAAGCATAAGAACAAGATATCAAACTGCCCTCGTACAAAATATAAAAAAACAGTTGAATGAATCCAACAAGTGCTCTACTCTTACACTAACTCACCACTCGCTTAAGTAAGACGACTGACATTGATTGGGTGTACCGAGTATTGAGAAGCAAACGAAGAAGTGCAAAGTAAGGCAATTGAAAAAAGAGACCGAATAGATAAATAAACAGATTCCATATACACACTGACCACAGACCAGGCCATTATTACAATTTCTATAGCAATTGTGACCCCAAAAACAGAAATAAAATAAAAACTGTGTACAAAACAATAACAACAATAAAAAGAAATATTCAATTACATCCGTTTTTTTTTTTTCTTCATTTTTTTTTTATTACGCATCTTCTCTACACATGAACAGTTAAAAATAAATTGAAAAAAATATATAAAAATTTTTTTAGCAATTTTTTTTTTATTTATAAGACAAGACCAACAAAAACAAACCTTTAAAGCACAAAAAAAAAATTGCATAACACTGCCAGACATCAAGCCAGCCAACCAGCCAGCCAGCCAGCCAGTAAGCCATCTCAGTAAATGTGAATAAATATTGTTAAAGATAATAATGATGTAGACAACAACAACAAACTATAATGATAATGATGTTTATGATCATGATTATGATGATATTAAAACATCTTCAAAGAAAGATGTTAAAAAAAAGAGAAAATAATAATGAATGAGTTTTAAACGAGAAAAAAAATAAAGAAATTACAACGTAAATATTTACAGAAAAGGCATTACATACTTGAAAAAGTGTGTATTTTCTTAATATAAAAAATCGTAAACGAAAAAAAAATCCCTAAAAAATGTTTACGGTATTTTTTGAACATTTTTCATAATTTGTACTCAAAGTATACTTTGGGGTTTTTTCACAGTTACACAAGCTTTAATCATAATAAAACAAAGAAATATATTTTTAATATCAACGCAACGAGCTTTGATGGATAAAACATTTTATGACAATAATGTTTGAATATGATTTCAGTCGTGTGATCGCTACGGCTGACGCATACAAAGCGCAATCTGGAACACCAATTTTCAAAAACTTTTCGCAGCATTTGCTGCCGTATTTCGGCAATAACTCTCCGAATGTTGATTTCCAGGTGTTCAATTGTCTCTGGTTTATCGACGTAAATAAACGACTTTACATCACTTCAAAGAAAATAATCCAATGGGGTTAAATCACACGATCTTGGTGGCAAATTCATTGGACCATTACTCTTTTATCAAAAGTTACTTTGGATAAATCAATGGTAGTGAGCATATGTGTGGCATGTGGTTTCAACAGAACGGAACAGCAAGATAAATACCAGCTAACTGAGGTGCAAAAAAAATTCTAAACATGTCCCTAAACCGTTCATCATCGCTTTTGAAGACATATGGACCAATGACCCTGTCAGCCCATAAAGTAATTTTCTGTAGATGTAATGGTGTTTCGACAAAAGCTTTTGTTTCATCTTCACTCGAAATCTGACAATTTTGCTTATTTACGTACTCGTTCAACCAGAAACAGGCTTCATCGGAGATCAAAATTTTAAATTTTGAAGTTTGACGAACAGAACTATTATTTTGATCCAAAAATTGTAACAGTTTGCAAGTGTTGCTCTAGCGTAAGTCTATCCATGAAATGGCCAACCAAACTAAATAAAAAAGCAAATACCAACTGTTAAATCGATTGTCATATAAAGCGGTGTTGCCAACTCAATGTTATAAACATGTAAAAAAAAACAACCCTATGCACCTTATTTTTGATAAAAAACATTTTTTCCCATTTATCTAATAACAGACGATTTTGCCGTTTATCAAACAATCAAACCGTGAACATAATCAGAGTTCGAAAAAAGTTCATTTACAAATTTCACCAAAACTAAATGCCTTTTTCTTATGTTCCGATGTGATCGATAAACTTTTGCCATTTTCGGGTTAAAGCCATTCTTCCATCACAGGGTATAACTCCTGAGTTTTTTGAGCGAAAAACAGATCCAATTTTAATTTCCACCATTAAGAAAATCCTGTAGAGCCCGAAACAAATGATAATCTGAAATTGCAACTATATAATAGATGCAGCATAACTTTCCAGCCAAGCCCCTTCTCAGTTTCTGCTGGGTCATTAAAAAGATGTGCATGGTCTGGAGTTGTCATAATGGAACACAATCTTCTTACAAATCTCCACGTTATTAAGAAGTCATCCGGGCCGAACGGCATTTCAGCACTGATGTTGAAGCAGTGCTTTTCGACACTTTCGCGTCCATTAGCTAACCTTTTCAGTGCGTCATATGACGACAGTATTTTTCCATCTTGTGGAAGGTTACTAATGTAAGGCAACTCCTAAAAAGGGTGAGGCTACTAACCGTTAAAACTACCGCCCAATAGCAGTCTGGCCCTCTTCAAAGTTATGGATAGTATAGTTAATCACCACCTTGTTGAGTATTTGGAGTCCAAGGATTTGCTAAGCGATCGTCAGTATTATTTCCGCAAGAGCGGTTCTACTGGGTTTTGGCGAGACTAAGGTTGTGGCTATTGATATCCCCAAAGCTTTTGATAGAATTTGACATGAGGCTCTCATTTCGCAACTTAGAGCTTTTGTTGTCGGTCACTTCTCTTGTCTAACCCGGAATAACCCCTTTGGCGGTCCCTTTGTTCCGTTTTTTTTTTTTTTTTTTTTTTTTTTTTTAAGTTTGTATATCCGTTGTTGATATTCCCGCTAAATCTTAGCGTCATAGCTTGACATTTGCAAAAGCTACGTAGCCAAGAATACATCTATCTCTAGGTGTGTTCCGACATTCATCAAAAGGATCATTAATGGAGTACGGCAGCCAATCCAGACATCAGGCAAGTGAATGGCATTCACCAAATGATCCGTGAAATTTCCATAAAAAAAAGAAGGCAATGCTCACGGTTTTCATGGATTACAACGGTGTACTACATCATGAATTTTTGCCAGAAGGCCAGATAGTAAACAAAGAGTATTATGTTGGCGTTATGAGACGTTTACGTGAAGCATTTCGCCGAAACAGACCAGAATTGTGGGCAGAAAATTCGTGGACTTTACAGCATGATAACGCACCGCCGCACAGTGCCATCAGTACTCGAAATATTTTGACGAAAAATAATAAAACCATCTAACAGCCACCAAATTCACCTGATTTAGCTCCCTGTGACTTCTTCCGATTGAAACGAGTTAAAAAACCTTTACGGGGAACGCTTTTCAGCAGCCGAGAGGAAATAACGGAAAAATCTCAGAAATCACTGATGGACATATGGAAAACCGAATATAAAACATGTTTCGAGGATTAGATCAATCGGTGGCATAAGTGTGTTGTAGTCGATTGAGATTACTTTGAAAGGGGACAATATAAATTTAGATGAATAAACTTGTATTTCTAAATTTCTCAATGAATTCCGGGTGGTATATCTATAAGATTGGTTATAAATGGTGTCCCATCCGACAAGTTCAGGATTAGCTCAAGGGCATCACAAGGCTCTGTTCTTTCTCCCACTCTACTTCTAATACTTTTTAACGACTTTCTTCTGCTCTCTTTCAATCCTATCTACTCTTTTGCCGATGACAGCAACGTTTGTCTTTCATACTCTTTTGATCGTAGGCCGAGCCTTTTGGAGGTTGTTGCCAAAAGGATGAATATGAACGACATAGTCACAAGCGATCTGGTGAAAATCTCCGAGTGGGTTCATGCGAACAGGATAGATTTTAATGCGTTTTAGTCCCAATGTTGTTTTCTGGTACACAGTTGTGGTGATGTGTTGTCATCTGTAACCATGGGTAATGTAGACGTTGAGGAGTCTTGAGGAGCTCTTGATGCTCTTGGCATGAGAATGCACTGTGACATTCGTTGAAACGTATTTTATATCATATATTTCGAGTACCGAAAGAAGCATTCAAGTGCTACGGTTTTTTAGGACGGTACAAAAATTACTCCACGTCATCTGATCTCCTTTATATTTACAAGACCTATATTCTATACAAAACGGATTACAACTCTCATGTTTGGACCGGGGCTTCAAACTCTCTTTTGCAGCTTTTCGATCGCCTACAGGAGAAGGCGAAGTTACTCATTAATGGCGGTAAGGAAGCAAACTCTATCGATTCATTAGAGCATCGTCGCAATGTGGCATGTGTTTCATTGTTGTATCGGTACTATAATGGAATATGCTTTGACGAAATTAAATAATTAATTCCTAAACATCATATATTCTTACATGGTACCCGTATTTCCCGCATCATTTTGTAGTTGATTGTCCCTTATATGGAAGGAGAATTTTTTTTTTAGTAGCAACTGTTCTTCCCGTAGTAGCACTGGTCTGCCTCTTACGACATAAATAAATTTAAGTCCAACATCCATAAACTCTACTCTTTTTATCCTCCTTCCCACAACCCATTTTCCTATTACCAGCATAATGTACTGCATAAGTAGGGGATATCCGCTGGGTGCTATTCTCAAGAAAAAAAAACCGACATAGAAGGTTCATTCCTTGCTATTTGAGCACCAGACTACATATTTAGAGGTAGTCAGCTCCCATCCGCCTCGTTAGTGTCAAACTTCTTTTTATATAGAATTTAAAAGTCCGGTATTACTCATCATTTAAAAGAATGGCATATACTGAGTAAGAAGACCTTGAATAAAAAGACTTTCATGTAAAGTAATTGTAAAAATGGAAAACGTAACGTAACAAGAGAACAAATTACGGCATTTGAAATCAAGTGATATTTCATACAATTTTGAAACAATTTATATAGAAATCAAATGAAATCAAGAGAAATCAAGGCATTTAATTAATAATACATATTAATACTCACAATATGTAATTGAAAATGATAAAAAATAGTGAAATATTTTTTTTTAATTAATTATTAATTTAATTATTAAAAATTTAATAAATTAATTTCCTAGTTGTTAATTTGCCTTTCCTTTTTTGTCATAATTTTAGATTTAACACAAAAAGTGTGTGTGTGTAGCTTAAAATTATTAATTAAACAAATAATAATAAAAATAAAAAATAAATGTAAAATCTAATCAAACTTTCAACCACTGAGGTAAGTCTTTTAAGAGCTTTAAACAAAAAATATTAAAAAAAAATTATTAATTAATTTAAACTTAAACTTACCAAACATTGTATCTTAAAACCATTCCTGAAAATAATAGAAAAAAAATTAATTATTTTTTAATAATCTAAAATGTTTTAGAAAGGCCTTATCTTATAAAGGGTGGTCCAACCGAAACGCACGATGTTAATTGCAAATAAAACAAAAAGCTTTCAGAGAGTTATCTAATATTTTTTATTATTATAGAAGAATCAATGACAATTATGTTTAAAATAAAATATCGGCCAAACGCTTGGCTCGGCTTCGGTGGTAAATATTTGCACTGTCTCTGAGACATAAGTTAGGTTAGGTTAGGTTAAAGGGGCTACCAGACATGCCTGGCACACTTAGGCCCATAGGGCCCATTGTGATACCCACAAATTTCCTCCGACAGTCCGGTCAGTTATCCGACAAGTTAGCCCTCTTAATAAATTTGCAGATTAGCCCTACAGGAGTCTCCAGTAGAGTCCCAATACCAGCAAGGTGCGCACCGAAAAACCTGTGTCTAAGTCCCGCCAACGACGCACATTCCAGTAACAGATGCTCCGTAGTCTCCACCTCCTCTTCTAAACAGCGCCTACATATAATAGAGTCTCTCTAGCCCAACCTAATGGCATTCTTCCCACTAAGCAGTGACCTGTAAGTGCTCCTATTACCGCAGATATCCTGCCTGTCGGCAAGTTCAGCAATTGCGCTGAACTTCTCTCGTCCATCCTTGGCCAGAGAGTTCTAGCCTGTCTACAAGTTGGAGCCCGTCTCCACCTCTCATTAAACACACCAACAGCAAATTGTCCTATTCGCAGCCGGCAGGTAGAGACCGGTATACCAAATCTCTCCGCCGCCAAATTTATACCGGCCGCAGTACCTACCTACCCGGAACATCACTGTGTCCAGGTACCCAGATGAGATTAATATCAAAGTACTCGGACATCACCCTCAATTATTCGTGGCATTCCCTTACGGTCCATGACTTAGTATACATAGCCCTCAGGGATTTAATAGCGGTCTGACTGTCCGTATATATACAGACTTTTTGGATCATTATGGCACTATCCTTCAGTAGTTCAGCGACCCCACAGATAGCAGTCACTTCAGCCTGAAACACACTGCAATTATGTGGCAGCCTGTAAGACTCAATCACATCCAGATCAGGAGAATGAATACCATAACCTACTCCACCATCCAGCTTTGACTAGTCCGTAAAGAATCGGATGCTAATTATTATTTATTATCTCATCCTTTAGCTCTTGAATTATTCTTGGCTTATTGACGTTCACTTTTTCTTTTAAATATCCCCCAAAAAGAAGACAAACGGTGCCAAATCTCATGATCGTAGCGGTCAATTAACATCACCACAACATGAGATAACACGGCTATCGAATTTCTCACGCAAAAGAGCCATTGTTTCAGTGACTGTGTGGCATATCGTCCAGATCCATATCCTCAATTTCTGGCCACAAGAAATCCGTTATCATCTCGCGATGGCAAACATCATTCGCGACAACATCAATGTTTTCCACAAAACGAACTACATTTTCTACAGTCCCGGTTTGCTGATTTTTGCGTACAAATTGTGGACACATTTGGTTGATTATTTTGACAAAAAAAATCACGAAGTGCACGAAAGTCAATTAAAACGACCATTTTCGTAAAAGCTTCAACAATCTTAACGCGCTGCCCAATGTTGTCCTCTCCGTGGTTGAATTTTTCAAGCACTGAAACAAAGAAATGTCAAATTAAATTGGGCAATAAACTTGAGGTTAAGGTGTGAACCACAATTAACATCGCACATTACGGTTGGACCACCCTTTACATACACAGAAATGAATGTGAAGTCTATAGACAGCTAAACAGCTGGACAGATTTTCTTGAAATTTTTTACAGTATCTTTCTGTATGTCTGGCTATACAAATTTCAAAAAATCTAACTGGGCGATGCCACGCCCATGCGAAATAAATATTTATTTGTCTATAGTTTTAAAATGGCGACAGTAAGAGTTTCTAAATTTATTACAAACAGCTTCATAGTCAATACATGCATTAGGCAAAAAGTTGGCGGAATAGAAAAAGTGGGCGTGGTACCTCCCACACAAAGTAAATAATGATTTTTGTCTATCTTAAGAACTGTTACAGCTAAAGTTTCTGAATTTGGTCTGAATGACTTCATAATCCATAAAAAACATCAGCTGAAAAGTGAGTGGAATTAGATCAGTGGGCATAGTACCTCCAATACAAATTAAATAATGATTTTTGTAAATTTGATTTAATAACTTGATAGTCAACACAAGCCACTATTTAAAAAAAATATGGAATTTTGCATACGTAGAGAATGGTAAAGTTAAAGCTTGTTTATATATACACATCAGTCCAAAAGCAGGTACAACACATAGGCTCCCAGCAACGCGGCAGGAATTACTTTAGTACTACATTAAAACTAGAGTGTGCTCATTTGAAGACTGTATACAGCTAAAAAGCAGATTCTACAGTGTCTTTTTGGATGGAAGTAAAGGCCGTCTTAAATGTTTTGATTCACACCAGAAGGGAATAAAATGGTTGAAAATGTCATAAATGATAACTAAGACAGTAAAGATAATCACTAAGATAGAAGTAGCATAGCACGCCGGGCTTTAGCTAGTAAACAATACAATAAGACATTAAAACCAGAATCAAACAGAAGTCAAAATGTTGCTTCCGAAAACTAATTAATATTGTTACGAAAATAAGGTTGGGCACCACAGCATTTATTACAAAATAATAAATAAACAAAAGCTGCAAGAACAACTATACGTGCTGTTTACAAATTACCAAATCTACAACAACAAACATTAGCAGAGATAAAGTAAATAAAACTAACACGGCAACAACAATAATTAAGCAGCAAAGAAAGCAAGTAACAGACAATCAACAAGCAACAACAAATACTAAGAGCTGAAAGAGGTAGATGTTTACATACGCATGGCTACAAAAGAACTAAAAAGAAATTAAAAGAAAGAAATGGAATCTTCCTAAATTATCGAGAGGTTCGAGAGCTTTCGATATATCGTTTACTAAGCCATATAAAAAACACATCGATGCGAACAATAATCAGTTTTTAAGTAAAGTTAACTCAGCGAATGTGTTATTGGTGTGAAGAGAGTTTATAAGGAGTAAACTCGTGAAGTGAATCGTGAAGTAAAAAAACCAGTTTAGTTGGAGCTAACTCAGTAAAGAGAGTTAAGTGTGGATGACCTCTGGTTGAAACGGTTGTGATCGAACCTAAGTTATAGCTACGATCGGATTGGATGATCTTTAAGTAGCAAGATCTGTGGGGTAATTGTTGTTGTTTACGAGATTGTAAGCAGACGGAGTAATTAAGAATAGAAAATTGTTATTGCCTCTAAAAAGGTTACAAGCAGTGGTGCACAAAACTGTGTTGAAGGATTTTAATTAAAAAGCAAACACAAAATTTATTTTATTTTTACTACAATCTACGAACGCATAAAAACACGTTTTTAAAAAGGTAAAAACGTAACAATATGTTTGAGCGGTTTTTCGTTTGATATTTTGAAATTCGTTATGGAACAAAGCATATGATACATTGTTAGTATTTATTAGACCCGTATTCTTCTGATATTTTCTTTTTTTCAATCTAACATTCTTTCTTCTCTTTAAAAGTTTATTAAACTATCAAATAGTCTTCTCAATTTTACTTTCAGAAGGCTATTTAGTTTCTTTGAATGCTAATGTCAGAATAATTTTATATTTATTTTCATTTTTTTTTTAGTTTTTTTGCATTAAATACTCGTTTTTTATTTCTCGTTTAACTTCATAGTTTTATTATCCCCTGTTTAAATTAAATTGTACGTTCTTGTTTCACTGAAATGAGTTGACTATTGACCGCAAACACCCACAATTTTTAAACAGATTTTTTTGTATTTCTGTTTTAATTTTATTCAATCAAAACCACAATGAAAAGCATGATGCAAAAAATAAATAAAAAATAAATTGATGAGACATTGATTTAACCCACAAACGTGTAAAAAAAAATTTCGTTACTCCTCTTGGGAGCACATGGCTTTCACAAAGCATCTTTGCCTTGTTTTCCTTGTATTCAGGTTTTGTTTTCTCTTACGCCCTCTCTGTATATTTGGTGTAATGGTGGGGAACCTTGCTCCTTATCAGAGATTTCTGCCATTTCTCTTTTCTTTTTTGGCAAAAGGTGGCAAGGAACAGCATTTGGAGGCGATTGAAGCTTCTTAAAACAAGCGCTTCTTCAAGCGCTTTAGCAAGTACACCAATCCACCTCTCATGTCACAGAATTAAACATTAAAATATTAAAAAAAAATATTTTTTGAACTTAAGTTCGAATCTTAGTCTATCTGTTACTGAAGACTTTTTAATCAATCCAAGAAGTTTTATTTAAATTCTTATAAATCACACTGCAAAAGAAGAAAAATTACTAAAAACTAATAAGTTGGCTAATAACTGACTTATAACACGTTGGTCATAGCGGACACCTAATATTCGCACTGTGCTAACCAACACTGTACAATTAAGAAATATTTTTTGATTAAATATTCGACCACCGACCCGTTTGGGTATAAACTTCAACTTGTTTTCCTCCATCACTCCTCTAGGGAGGCATCCATTCCTTTGTTTCAGTTTCATTAAACAAGTTGGTTTTCGAGCTAAGTAGAGGATTAATTTACTGTAGCTCGCCTCCATATGATTATGTGTAGTGATGAAGATCCTTGCTAAGTAGTGATGATCCTTACTTAGCATGGTATTTTTTCCCAGAAGGTGGTATTTTTTCCTCATCATTCGTCTGATGTTTGTAAGGTAAACTGGAAGCTCAGGGGGCTCCTTTAGATGGATTTATCTGGAGGGAATTTAAAATATTTTTATTAAACACTCGAAATCGCAATTAAATGGTTTTAGTAATGTCCCCTGCTGAGATTCGAACCTGAGGCGTTTGTGTTGTATGCCTTAGTTCTAACCACTGCACCGCCCACCCCGTCAATTTAAACCTATTTTTTTATTATTTTTTATAAAAAGCTACAGGTATACATGATTCCCCTCCCATACTGATTCATGATGCGACATTGCCGCGTATAGTCACAACCTTTGCATTTTCTGTTATTATCCATTCTTCATAGCTTTCGCCGATTTCTAAAGTTCCTTTGATTGAAGAAGTATTCGATGTATACCGCTTATAAATTCTTTGACCCCAAACTAAATTTCCTCCGATGTAAACATGGCTTAGGCTATGATATTAGTACTTAAATCCCTCCCCAAGTGGGTGGTAAATCCACTAAGTTTCTCGGAAAACTTTGTAAATGTAAACTTAATATGTATTGCAGTTTAGTACGACTATCACCACCGAATCGGTAAAAGTGCTTCCATATAATGGCGCTTTAATATAGGGTACCAATCGAAAAGCTTTTAGACAAACTCTTGCATTTTCTTTGCCATTCAAGTGTGTATTTCTCTTACTCAGGCAAACATACATTAATGCTCTAGAAGTTTGCTTTGACTCGTTATGAGTTGCAATCAATGCCCCAGCAATCAAGCCGACGGTTCTAAAGCCACTGCACAATCTCTTACAATGCCTTCTTAGGAGCAAAAGGAACTAAAAGATACAAGTCTGCAGACCTTAATTAATGTTCTCTACTAAAACCAGAGTCCCGTTTGCATTATTTAAATCTGAAATTCTTATATTAGTACTTAACTAATTTGCAAAGTTATTTTATAATTGAGGCCGTATTCGGTTATAGGAGAGTGACTTAGACCTTATTCTAGTGCTGATGGATAGTGAAAGTTTGTTGCAAGTGTTGATTAAAGTTGTCTTAAATAAGCATTTGAATATATATTTTTTGTTATATTTGACTCTGGCCGTTTACTATTTCCTTCTAACGTAGGTTCGACACTCAGTATATGGTGTTTTGTCATGGTCACACGACAACGCTTTTCCATAATTCGCTCTCTCATTTATAATTAATGTCGTAATTATGAGCCGAATTCCATATGTAGTTCCTTATACAAATTTGTAAGAGTGAATTACTCTCATTGTAAGCATTTCAGTTTCAATTAACCTGTAGATTAGTAAAAAATTAATCTGTAATTTTTATCGGGCATTTGTCCCCGCTCTATTTGTTATTAAATTTCCCAGCCATTTTGCCATTTTTAAAACGCATATAGCACCACAATAGATAAACATAACTAGAAAAGGAGGAAAAATCAGCATAATGAATTACAAGGGTGTCGTGTGAAAGGGGCTTGTTCGTATAAGTGTTTTAAACAGCGAAGAAAGTAATTCGAAGCCTCGTGTGAACATACTATTAGTCACTCCACTCGTAATTAGGATATTATTGAATAATACTTTTGCAATTCAATAATAAATCCATATATCTATATACAGTCATGTGAAAAATTAAAGCAACACATATCAAAACAGTTAAAAACCTAACTCTGTTTTAATTTTCAAACATTTATCAAAAAGATTTTATAAATTGCTTGCTGCGATTTCGACAACGTAAAGAATCATTATTTGGTATTTAGTACCGTTGCTCAATTAAAGCTGATTTTTCTCCTAAGCTCTTAAAAAATACCGCTACGTGTCCCTATTAATTTTAACATGACTGTATACAGTGAAAATATCTTTATTTGTTGGTTTGTTTGTTTATTTCTCATTCAAACATGCGTAAACGACTGAAGAGATTTTGCTGAAGTTTTGAATACAGACAGATCTATCTAACAGATCAAATTAGGTCCGTTTGGAAGTGCGGTATAGTTTTTAGCTCCTAACAGAAGTGTTTTTCGCCTTGCAAATTTTGTTAAAACTTTACAGATCACAAATAGATCAGCTAATGAAGGTGTAAATTTTTCAAAATTGAACCCAGGAGGGGTTAAAATAGGAGAAAACGTGCAAAATAAGTGACTTTTTCTAAATTTTTTAATTAAATTTAAAACATGGATAGATCCGAAACGAAAATGTTGTAGGCTGTAACTTTTTCAAATTTATACCTGGCAGAGGAGAAAAACGTGCCAAATTAGGTCATATGAGAATTCTGTTTATTCAGTTTGTTAGAATCAATCACGTGTAAGCGACTAAATCGATTTTGTTGAAATTTAGAGCAGATGCAGCTAACGAAAGTGCAATGAGGTGTATTTTGTTTTTCAAAATTGGGTTTAGTGGGCGTGTTAAAATCAGACCATTTTTTCTTCTTAATGCAAACATTTTTATCTTATAATCCTCTAAAATGTCTTGCACAAAAGTATGTTCTCAAAAGTTGTTTTTTGTGGGGCTTATAGGGGGAAGGAAGTCCGTTCTTACTAAACACATAGTTATTACGGTATATCTTGGGAACTGTAAAAGATAGATAGTGTCTTCTAACTTTGCACATTCTATTCTCTTTTCAAGTAGCACATTAAGATCAGAAATTAACTTCACAGGAAGACTGAACGTAGCACATCCCATGAAAAACTATTTATTATCGTACCTCTTAATGAATATATCAGCGGGAGACCTCAAAATTCGTCTTAACAAAAAACGGATAGGATTGGGAAGATAGGGAATTTATCTCCTATTTATAATACCGAAATACCTAGATTTCCGGGCAAGGCCGGAAGGTAAGCCAAATAAATAATACTTTGAAGAGGGGTGGCGTGGTGTAGTGGTTAGAGCGCACGCATAACAACACAAACGACCCAGGTTCGAGCCACAGCAGAGCACATGACGAAGAAAAAATTTAATTGTGGTTTCGAAAGTTTAATAATAAAAAAAGGCTTCAACTTTTTCCCTCCAGACAAATCTATCTAAAAAAAATAATAATAAAAGAAACAAGCTTTCCTGACCCTTGTCGCATACCTCTGGCGATGAAGAAAAACATCAGACGAATGATCAGGAAAAACACGCCAACTACTGGGAAAAAATTACAATGCTAAAGTGAAGATCACCACCAATTAGCAAGGATCTTCACTACTACCCAAAAACAACATATAGAGGAAGCTACAGCGGATTAATCATCTACTTAGCTTGAAATATCAAATTGATTAAAGCAACTGAAACAAAGCAATAGATGCTTTGTGGAAAGCCAATATTAGTTACAATTGCCGCTGAAATTCGTTGCATAAAAGTCCATATACTCGTAGCTCATCGATCAACGCACTATTTTGATCAATCGGAATGGTGAATGGATGGTTGTTAAAGTAACTGTAGTCTCACTATCTTTTACAAAAGTGACAGAAAGATACAGTTATGAAATATTCATTATTAAATAATGGAATTGTAGATAAATGTCGTTTGCACTTTCTAGCCCCCAGCCAACAACACATACTACGAAAGTTATTTGTGAGTATACACTTACAAAGAAGAAAAAAAATTCAAATTTTTTTTGTTGCTGAAAGCCCTTAAAAGGTTAATTTTTAATGTATTTTTTTTTTTTGTTTTGTTTTATTTTTTATATTTAACATCACGAAGTCTTCATTAAACAATGTGTTGTCATGTTTTTTTAATTTCAAATGATTTTTTTTTTTTAACTTATTTTTTGCAAATATTTTTTAATAAGCCGGTTGTTATCTAATTTTAAAGCATATTTATTTATGCATATTTATTACATACTCATAAATATGCATAAATAAATATGTTTCTTTTTTATATACGTATTTATTATTTACATTTCGTTAAAGATTTTTGTATTTTTTTTTTTTTTTTTTTTTTTTTGTATACAACATACATATGATTTTTTAAATTATAAATATTCAAATATTATACATTTTAGAGTGCAATAATACTCGTAATAATACTTTTATATTAAAATTTTAATACGAAATATTAATATAATTAATGTACCCAAACGCCTGCCCTGTTTAAACAGTTTACAGGGGTCATTTAATTTGTACTGCTTAATAATGGAAAGTGTTGTTTGTTTAAATATTATTTAAAGCAAATTGAATAAATTTAAATTTTTTAATTGATAATTTTCTTTTTTAAATCATATATTAATTTTATCTAATCTCTGCTTTTGTAAGTAGCAGACTTTGTACGAGGGCGGATCGATATTGAAGCTACCTAAGTAGGAAAAAACATTTTTTTTCAAAACCATTCATTTCTCAACATAGTCTCCTTTTAGCTCAATACACTCAGTAAGACGATTTTCCAACTTTTTTATACCATCTGAATAATACGATTATGGGAACTCCTCAAAATACGCATTAGTTTCGGTAATCACTTCTTCGTTTGAGACGAATCTTTTTCCTGCGAGCCATTTCTTCAAGTTTGGAAACAGAAAAAAGTCACTAGGGGCTAAATCTGGACTATAAGGTGGATGATCAACCAATTCGAAGTGGATTTCTCGTAGTTTTAGCATCGTATCTAATGCTGTGTGAACCAGTGCGTTGTCTTGAAGAAAGAGCACTTTTTTCTTGTTTAAATGTGGTCGTTTTTCCTTGCTTACATCAACTAATTAATCTAATAATGCACGATAATACTCTGCTGTGATTGTGGATCCCTTTTCAAGATAATCGATGAGCAATATTCCGTGTGCATCTCAAAATACAGTGGCCATAACCTTGCCAGACGATTTCGCTGTCTTCGCCTTCTTCGGAGCACTTCCAACAGCTTCCACCCATTGCTTCGATTGTTTTTTGGTTTCAGGTGTGTAGTGGTGGACCCACGTTTCATCAACAGTTATTAACCTACGCCAAAAATCAGCAGGATTATGCTTTATCATGTCCAAACACTGCTGTGAAGTGATCTGTCGAACTCGTTTTTGTTCAGCACTGAGCAAACGCGGCACCCATCTTGCCGATAGCTTTTTCATATGCAAATGTTCATGCAAAATGTTGGACACGCGTTCATATGATATGTTTAAGATTTCAGCAATCTCAAGTAATCATTCATAACGATATCGAGGATTTTCTTGATATTTTCTTCAGTAACCACTCTTTTGGCCTTCCTGTTGATGGTATTGTTGCAGTGCTTGTTCGGCCCCGTTTAAATTCAGCAATCCAATATTTTACCATATAATCTGACGGAGCGGATTCGCCGTAATGTTTATCAAGCTGTTCCTATGTCTCTTTCGCCGTTTTGCCTTTCAAATAATAGTGTTTAATCACTACACGAAATTCACTTTTTTCCATTTTCCAAGAAACACAAAATTTGCTTACTTCAAACGACTACAACAAATAAACTAATCGATGAATTTGGCTAAAATGTTAACAGCTGACAGATCGTAATTTCTAGGAAAGGAAAAGTTTTTGTGTTTGTGCAGCCATCTAGCGCTAGATAGCTTCAATGTCAATCCGCCCTCGTACATGTCAATTACATTTTCTAATTAATTACACATCCAATTACAATTTAGGTGTAAGTAGTAACTGGCAATTACAAATCTCTGTAATTGAAAATAATTAATCATTGAGTACTTATAAGCAACTTCATTTAATTGGAAATTAAATATTAAATTGAATTAGTAATTGCTAATTGATAACAAATAATATTAAATACTATTTATATCTACAACTAATTGGCTCTTAGTGATTTCTAATTACTAAATCCGGTATCAATTATTACTTACATACTTGTTACTTGTATAATTGGGTTCTAATTACATACTTGTTACTTCTGTAATTGATTTTAATTTACCAAATGTAATTGAGTGCCTCAAATGGATTTTTGAGCTATTCATTACTTGTAGCGTAGCTGTTAAATAATTGATAATGTTAATTTTTGATAACCACGTACATCTAATTGGCTAATTACTAAATTATTTAATTGATATATCAATTACTAATTACTTAGTTCTTGCGTAATTGGTAGTTGAGAATTTTAAATTACCAAATATAATTGAGTGATTGAAACTGAAATATTTTTAAGCTATCAGTTGTAATGTAGTTTTTAAGTAATTGACTATATCCTGCACTCTGACTGTAGACTAGATCTCTAAAAACTAAAACAATTGTCTGTATGTCTTGTTAAAATATATTAATTATCAATTACTTGTCACTTTAATAACTGGTAGTTGTGCATTTTAAATTACCAAATATTAGTAAGCATTGAAATGGAAATTGTTCAATGAATGCCTGCGTACTTTTGCTTATGTTTTAAGATAATTAGCTATGTTGTCCTCTTTGGTTACGCAGTTATTAAGGCCAATATGCTAACTGTTGACTAAATTTCTGATACTTTTTTGATTGATGGCAAACACTATAGACGAACAATCACAAGCGAAGCATTCAAAGTTTAGGTTAGTTTAGGTTATGAAGGGTGGCGCGACAAAACGACACCTTCACTCAGAAAGCGATTGATCTGATTGTGGGTCCCTGCAGAAAAAAAAGCGACAGATAATTAATGAAGAGAAAGTAAAAGGCAAATAATCAGCTAGCAATAGTATAGATCAGTGTGTGAGATCGCAATCATAAGTGACTGCCTTAAGCCAGCGAACCCCCAGATTTTAGTTCTGATGAAACTTAAGGATTTATACTAACAGAGTATGTTTTCTTTAATCCATTTTTGCATAGAGAGACTAAAAATCAGTTTTGATTTATACTTTACTAGAAGTATTCAAAATTTCTGTAGAGCTTTAGTAAATGCAGCCTTTTGGTCGGACTTCCTAAGCTCCCTAACAATTTTAAGCCTCCTTAACGACAGCTCTGTTCACTGTGGTATATTTTCTGATATTAAATATTACTTTTAAGTCCAGTCCACATTAATTTGGGGCTCAACTGGAGCAAAAGTATTTTAATACAAAAAAGTCTACTAAATGGTTTACTTCTTATCTTATGGCAGGCAGAATAACTTAGAACTCTATCGCTTTGTTAATAATGCCTTTGGCTTGAAAGAAAATCACGCATTACCAGCTCTTACGAGCTTGAGACAACAATATTTACTGAAAATACGATCGTTTTAAAGAATTAACCAAGAAAGAGCGAAAATAATTGGCCAAGAATTGGCTGTTTTTCTGTAAATTTTGTCGAATATATTCTGTGGACCCAGTTCCACCGAACTCTAATCAGTCCACAGTAGACTGGTTAATATGTGCCACCTATCAGGGTAAAAGAGGCTACTTATTCCCTAATAATCTATTACTCATAAGTAGTGAAATACTATCGGCGCCTGACCAGAGAATACGATTATTTCTTATAGTAAAGGCCTCGAAGACACTGGCAGACGCGTTCTAAGGCAATTGTGGTTTATGTCTCATTAGTCATGACCAATGATGAATTGTTTCCGAGTAAAAAAGAAAACTCTCGAAATTTGATCAACGGTACTAAAAACATAATTTCCAGTACAATGAGTAGTTGCTTCCAGGCCGCAATTAATTTAACCTAAAACGCAACGTATAAGCATTACAGACATGAAAATACATTGAAACCAATGCTGCCAATGGTGCAGAGGCGGTTTAGATAATTCTCAACCGCAGTGCAAATACTACTCCTAGTTAATGTAGCTTAAAAGAGCACCGTAGGATTATCTTTTGCTAGAAGACGCATTTTATGCTGTCCGTTTTTGATAAACTTGAGTCAACAATGGCAAAACCTACGAAAAGTAAGTAACAAAAAAGACGACGTCATTTAATCTCGTTGATTTTCTTTTGGAATTTTTGACTGTAGAAAGATATACTTTTTTTAAATTTAAATAAAATTTTTCTACGGTTCCAGACTAGACAACAGGGTGGGTAGTGGAATTTTTTCCGAGAGGCTCAAGCTTGGTATTTCCCTTCGCCTTCCGGACTACTGCAATGTGTTTCAGTTCGAAGTGATGGCCATTTTTCATGCTACAGAGTGGATCCGGGGTAATGGAACTCCTACAGACGATATATATATGTATCTGTTCCGATAGCCAGACGGCAATCAGATTTATTTCTGGTGTGACTATCGTGATTTCCTTGTGGCATTATCACGACAGTTTTGTGTACACCTCACCTATGCTGCTGACGAGCTTTTCTTCACGCATTGGTGGATGTGCATCTTATTTCCGTTAAATTTGCAATCAAGCAAAGGCATCCATGTTGGACGCTGAATGCACCCGTTACGAGTGACCTGTCATGGCGCAGCCTCTATGCGTGCGCTTAACTGCAAATGAATTTTATCGAGGATATGGATAGCCTGAAGAAGAGACCGTGATCCACTTTATCTGTCAGTGTCCTTCTCTTAGGCGGCGAAGACTTCTCACACCGGGCTCAGCCTTTCTCGATGGCTCATCTGAGCTTTCGAACCTTGACATCGGGTCAATAGTTAGATTCGTTAGACTCTCGGGCTGGTTTCCTATCTAATCTAGGGAAATGCTTCTGTGCGGTGTCTCTGTTTGATCACCAGGACTCTGGTGAATAGAACAGGGACAACGCGTTATGTGGTATCACTACGGGCTATTATGCGCGCTCAGTTGTGTGCCTATACTATACTATCCTGTCCTATTCTAAATAAGATTTCAGTTATTGTTTACAATTTTTTCATTTTTTAAATTGAACAATACTTTTGCTATGAAATCTCTACCTAAAACGGCTTAAAATTCTTTCCCTGCTTTTCTCAATTTGTAGGAAATTTTCCATTGCTTTACTGTATCAAGGAAATAATGCTTCCATTCCACAGCCACCATCATACCAATCAAATTATGGCATTCATTTGCATGTAAAATATTTCCACTCAGTTTTGATGGATGATTATTAAAGAAGTGGTAGAGAGAAGGGAGGGGTAGAGAGAAGAGGGTATATATTCGGATTTATGCCAGGCATAAAATTAAGACAAAATGCCTCAAAACTCATGACATTTCAAATATTCAACCAAATATAGGCAAACAACTCTCTGTGCTGTTTGAGTATACGATTATTAACATAAATTCATATACAATCATATTAACCTTTGACCTAAATCAGTGACGGTGGCTGTGGTAGTTTATCATTGTCATCATCATCATTTTAATGATGGATCATTAAGACTGTGCTGAATAGATAAAAATTTATCAAAGTTTTCAAAAAGTACGTCAAGGAAAACGTAAAAGAATAAATTGTAATAGAATTCGTCAGAGGTCTCATTAAGCATTTAACATAAATTAGTTTGTGGTCTATTGAGGCTTTGAAATGGTTGAGTTACAAAATTATTCTTGTTAACGTTCCATTTGTTTTATATTTTACTTTAATATTGTTAAGCAAATTGCATCATATTTGATTTGCGACGTGCTAATCACATTAAAAACTGAATCTTAACTGGTTATGGGCGTAGGACTCCAAGTCGAGAGTTTCTGTAAATATAAGGCGGGCAATTTAAAGTTCAATTCAAATTTAAAATTGTTCCGGTTAAAAATGAAATATTATTTCATTCATATGGCTGCCGCGGCTGGCCTCACAGTCGTATCTCGGCAATGGCATCACGAATGTTGGCCTTCAACTGCTCAATTATCTCTGGTTTGTCGGCATAACACTTGTCTTTAATGACGCCCCACAGAAAATAGTCCAATGGTGTCAAATTGCAGTTTCTTGGCGGCTAACTGACTCACCATTTCCGCTAATTAAACGGCCATCAAACGTTTGACGCAATAAAACGACTGTGGCAAGTTGCACTATCCTGTTGAAACCAAACATCGTTCACATCAATACCACGAAGAGCGGGCACAAAAAATCGGTTATTATGGTGCGATAGGTGTCTGCATTGACCGTAATGGTTGCACCGTCCTCATTTTCAAAAATATATGGGCCAATGATGCCTCCGCTCCACAAGCCGCAGTAAACAGTCACTCGTAATGGGTACATTGGCTTCTGTAAGATAATGTTTAGGCGTTCTGAGGTCCAAATACGACAATTATGCTTATTAATGTACCCACCAAACAAAGATGAAAACGAGCTTCATCAGAAAAGATGATTTTTGCAATTTTTTTGATTTGATTTGCAATTTCCGACCAAATGTCTTTATTTTGGAAATCAATTTCCAATAAATCCCAACATTGCTCAAGCGTAAATCGATTTCGTTCAGTGGAGATAATATACTGAATTTTGTGACCGAATAGAATGACATAAGTATTGTCAGATTCCAAATAATCGCTGATTAAAATTTAAACTGATACTGGACCTGACAATATAACTCTAGAGATTCTGATATTGAGTACCAATACGTCCTCTTATTTTCGACTCTGGTAAACACTGCACCCCGAATTTACCGACGAACGATAACCTAATTGCCCATGAAAGGCATCCTATCGGAACGCAAAAATTCAAGGGGTATCACTAGTGAGCGTGACAAAAAGATAAAGTATACATAGTATATCACATAGTATGCCGAATAAACAAGCCGAGCGAGTCGATCTTGACTGATCATGTTAACAGACGGCCGAATGATATGCCCTATTCTATTAAGATTTTATAGATTTCGAAAAGGCTCTTGGCATCATTGTACACAATGTACAATTGTACTGGATAATCCACCTTATCCAGGCACTATACAACGACGCCACATGCCGCATACTACCTGTTCGGCTCGTCAGCCATCAACTGCAAGTGCAGAGAAGTACGTGCGGCAAGCTGTGTGCTTTACCTGTTGCTTTTTAACATTGTCCTTAACGCATTACTGTCACAAGTATCTCAACAGAACAGGGGAGTTACGTAGGATATAAACAAACTTAGTGATCTTGACAACGTCGACGACATCTATCTCCTCGCCCATAAACAACCGGACATAACTGGAATGTTGAATTAGGAATGTTGTATGATGGTGGAAAATTAGCAGCGTTAGCTGGATTGTCTATCAAAACGTCCCAAGGCAAAAGTAATGCTCATGGACACTAATAACCTCCAACCAATTACTCTGAGCAACACGCCAAATAACACCGTGAAGACATTCAGCTACCTTGGTAATATAATAACAATATACGGTCTTACATAAATAAAGGCCGACAAAATTCAAATTAATTCAGTCTAGAGTTCGACCGAGGGATGTGAAAATAAAGAGCAACAAGTCAGTTGTTCTGTAAAATTACGAACCAAGGAACGTTCTAAGAAGGTAGCTACAGACGTTACAAGCTTTCTTGAAATACTGCTTGAAGAAAATTAAACGCGTGTTCTTGTATGACAAGATCTCGAATGAAAATCTTTAAGCAGTCATGAGGCAGAAGTCTATAATCCGGAGAATGTGACCATTCAAATGCAGTAGGATGATATTACACGTATGGTTTTGGAAAGAGGGTATACGTAGGCCCAAGGCAAACTTTAGCACGCATAGCGGCCCGTTGTGATACCAGATAACGCGTTATCTCTGTTTTATTTATCAAAATCCTGGTGATTAAACAGATGCACCGCACAAAAGTACATTCCTAGGTTAGATCGGAAACCAGCCCGACGACCGTCGAGAAAGGTGAGAGCGCAATGTGAGAAGTTTCCGCCGTGCGAGAGATGGACACTGACAGCTAATGTATACCACGGTCTCCTCCTCCTCAGTCAATCCACAGCCACGATCAAAGTGATTTGTAGGTAAGCGCAGTCTCTGTACGTGCCTACCCATGAAGGAATGACTTGTGAGGATGGACATAACAGAGGACATGCTTCATTGGTCCAGTTTGAACAGTTGGTGGGTACGCTTCATATCCAACCTGAGCCAGGTGAGTCTGGCAATAAAGCAAGAGTCATCTTAGCATAGTTATCCGGGATATGCCTTTGATCAGGAACCCAGATGGGGTGTACAAAAAACTAGGAAATCACGGCAGTCCCCTGACCTGATCGCCGCCTAGCAAACAGAAAATGGCCATAACTTCGGCCTAAAACATACTTCGGTAGTCCGGAAGGCGAAGAGAAAAACCAAAGTTGAGCCCCTAGGAAAAAATTCCTCTAGGATATAAATAGTCGAATAAAAAATTCAGCCTTGAGTAGAACGAATTGAGCTTACATTTTAACGTACAATCACTGTATTCTCATGGTACATTTTAAAATTTTTCCATTTTTATTGTACAAACTTTTTACACGAGCGACGCACTAGAGATGGGTTTTAAACAAAAACGGAACATGAACACGACTACTTTCAAATAAGTGCTCGTTGGACACAATAGCATAAGTGTTTCCCGGCTTAAACCTTTAGTAAGAAAAAAATATTGTTTCAGACCCCCTTCTTGACTTGAGTGTACGTACAGTCAAAACAAGTAAATCATTATTTTTTTTTTTTAACCAAACTTATTTTTGGTAATACAACTTTAGAAAATATGTTTTAAAAATTACAACAACAATGACAACAACATTTAAACCATATTACAAAAAAAAAAAAAAAACAAGAAAACATTAAAGCAAAAACAAATGCAATTTTTCAACCAAATAAACCATGAATAACAAGAACAAGCAAAAATAAAATTAAAAATAAAAAATATTTTAAAAGTTTACATTTTAAACTGAATTTAAAGCATAAAACTAAAAACAAACCAAAAGTGTATTAAACTTCTTGAAAGTGAAAGGGCGTCGAACCGGAATTTAAAGAACTCGTTTAAAGATTTAAGACCAAACAAAACAAAAAAAAAACGTCAACCAAAATATATAAAAAAAATATTTTTTTTTTGGTAATTTTAAAACCATAAATGTGACCAAAAAATTAAAAAAAAATAATTTATAGCAATAGAAGTAAAAAAAAAAAATTCAAAAAAATTTTCTAATTAATTTACAGCTTTTGATTGGCAAATGTTTTTTATTTTCAAAACTAGATTTTCAAGACAATTCTTCTCTATACTCGTAGAAGCAATAAAAAAAAATAAAATAAAAAATTAAGAATAAAAAAAAAAAACATTTAAAAAAGAATTTGTTTTACAAGCTTATAATATTAAACAAATTGATAAATTAATTGAAATTTTATTTACATTTTTTTAATGGGGGGGCATTTTAATTTTGGAAGTTTGTTTTCGAAAATAATTAGCTATCAATTAGAAAATTTTTAAAATTAAATTTATATTTCCTTTCTCTTTTGATGGTAATTTTAATTATTATTAGCTTTTGTTCATAATCTTAAAAATAGTCATCAAAATATTTTGTACCCATAGAAAATAAAGTGAATGTCTGTTTTAATTACATTCCAAAAAATAATTTGACTTTTTCTTTAAATTATGACGACATTTTAATTTTAAATAAAAAAAATCGTAATCTTAAAAAGCATTTAACTTATAGGATATATGGCAACATTTAAAAATTATGCTCCATGTCTCGACTTTAAGAGAGTACCGTTAGGAAAATAACAGAAGTATAAAACACAAAATTGTAAAAATCCTCTATAAGCCGGACTTTATATATCATGCTAATTTCATATAAATCAAGGTTTGTATATCATGATATTTTATATAAATTAAGGTTTATATCTTATACTATTTTAGATAAACCTAAGCTTAGTTTTCATGCTTATTCTACATAAACTAAGTTCTATGTATACCTCATGCTATTCTATATCAATCGATCTTTATATCTCATGCTATTCTATAAAAACTTAGTTTTATAACCTCATGCTTACTCTATATAAATCAAATTTATATCTCATGCTATTCTATACAAACCTGGGTTTATATCTCACACAGAGGTTTATATAAATCTCATGCCATTCTATACAAGGCAAGGTTTCTATCTCAAGATGTCCTATATAAAATAAGTTTTATATCTCATGCTAGTCTATATAAAGCATGGTTTATATCTCATGCTATTCTATATTATCCTGGATTCATATCTCATGCTGATTCTATATAAACTAGGCTTTATATCACGTGCTATTTTGTATAAACCAAAGTTTATATCTTATTCTATTCCATATATACCTGGGTTTCTATCTCACGCTAATTCCAAGTCAAAGGTTTATATCGCTTTCGATTCTATATAAATCTCATGCTATTCTATACAAAACAAGTTTTATATCGCAAGATGTTCTATATAAAATAAATTTTATATCTCATGCTAGTTTTAAAGCAATGTTTATATCTCATGCCAGTCTTTATAAGCCATGGTACATATCTCATGCTATTCTACATACAGCTGGGTTTATATCTCACACAGAAGCTTATTTCTCATTCGATTCTATATAAACCTCGTGCTATTCTATACAAGGGAAGGTTTCTATCTCAAGATGTTCTATATAAAGTAAGTTTTATATCTCATGCTAGTCTATATAAAGCATGGTTTATATCTCATGCTATTCTATATTATGCTGGATTCATATCTCATGCTGATTCTATATAAACTAGACTTTATATCACGTGCTATTTTGTATAAACCAAAGTTTATATCTTATTCTATTCCATATATACCTGGGTTTCTATCTCACGCCAATTCCAAGTTAAAGGTTTATATCGCTTTCGATTCTATATAAATCTCATGCTATTCTATATAAAACAAGTTTTATATCGCAAGATGTTCTATATAAAATAAATTTTATATCTCATGCTAGTTTTAAACCAATGTTTATATTTCATGCCAGTCTTTATAAGCCATGGTACATATCTCATGCTATTCTACATAAAGCTGGGTTTATATCTCACACAGAGGCTTATTTTTCATTCGATTCTATATAAACCTCGTGCTATTCTATACAAGGCAAGGTTTCTATCTCAAGATGTTTTATATAGTGTTTATATTTCATGCTAGTCAATAGAAGCCATGGTATATATCTCATGCTATTCTATATTATCCTGGGTTCATATTTCATAAACTTCATAAACTAGGCCTTATATGACGTACTCTTCTGTATAAACCAAAGTTTCTATTTTATTCTATTCCATATATACGCTAATTCCAAGTCAAAAGTTTATATCGCATTCGATTCTATATAAATCTCATGCTATTCTAACAAAACATGTTTTATATCTCAAGATGTTCTATATAAAGTGTTTATATTTCATGCTAGTCAATAGAAACTTTGCTATTCTATATTAACCTGGGTTCATATCTCATGCTGATTCCATATAAACTAGGCTTTATATGACGTGCTATTCTGTATAAACCAAAATTTATATCTTAGTCTATTCCATATATACCTGGGTTTCTATCTCACGCTAATTCCAAGTCTAAGGTTTATATCGCATTCGATTCTTTATAAATCTCATGCTATTCTAACAAAACATGTTTTATATCTCAAGATGTTCTATATAAAGTAAGTTTTATATCTCATGCTAGTTTTAAACCAATGTTTATATCTCATGCCAGTCTTTATAAGCCATGGTACATATCTCATGCTATTCTACATAAACCTGGGTTTATATCTCACACAGAGGTTTATTTCTTATTCGATTATATATAAACCTCGTGCTATTCTATGCAAGGCAAGGATTATATATCATGCTGTTTTATATAAAGTAAGTTTTATATCTCACGCTGGTACTTATATGCAAAATAAGTTTTATCTCTTAAGCTATTTATTTGAAGTGAAATGTATATCTCATTCTATACTAATATAATTCATAAAATAATCATGAGATAAAAATCCTATGCTACCTTATATAAGCCAAGGTTAACATCGCATGCTATCATATACAAAACAAAGTTTATATATCATGCCATTCTATATGAGGTATGTTTTATATATATTTCTATATACTTCAATATTTCTAGCTCATGCTATTCTATATAAATCAACATTTGTATCTTATTGTATTCTTCAAAAACCAGGTTTTATATATTCTGCTAATCTTAATAAACCAGTGCTTATATCTCGTGCTATTCTAAAGAAACCATGGGTTACATCTCATGCGAATCTATATAAACAATACTATATATCTCATGGTATTCTATATCATCCTGGGTTTCTATCTCATGCTGATTCTATATAAACTGAGGTTTACATCTCGTGCTATTCTAAATAAACCAAAGCTTATATCTTATTCTGTTCTATATAAATCAGGGTTAATGTATCATTATAATCTTAATAAATACCATATCTTAAACAGTATTACGGATAGTTAGTAATGCGTTGGACCGCCTTTGTTTGAAATAACCTCTAAAATTCAGTTGAAAATTGAATTGTAACGTTTTTTATATTAATTCAACGAAATGGTGGACCAAGTGTGTGTGACTCTTTCCATTTATCCCGTTTTTGTGTTGAATTGTAGTCCGGACTTTCCTTTCTCTATTTTTAAAACTTATTCGGAAAAAATCCATACAGTCCGATCTGTGAAATCGTGGATTCATAACCAAAAAGATGACGTTCTTAAATGGCCACCTTACTTGCCCAAATCAAGAAAGTCTGGTGATGGATGGCTATGAAAGTGTACGAATCCGAAAAACAATATAACACAAAAATTAAATCAAGGGAAGGAGTCAAACACGGCCATTTCGCTTAATTATATTGAAAAAATCCTAATTTTTTAAATATTTATTTTATTCAAAGAATTTTTTTCCCCTTTTTTGGAAAAAAAGAAAAAATAATTCCAATTATTTTGCAAGAAAAACGTTGTTCGCTAATTTCGGTCAAAGTTAGGCTCCTGCGTTTAATTTTGAATAAAATCAACAACAGCCCACCGATTTTCGTGATTTAAAGCTCAATTTGTGCTCAAGCTTTAATTTAAGTGTTTAGCATGTAAATTTCTCATTCTGAAAAACGTTTTATGATTTTTTGAAGAAAAAAAATTGCTCTAAGTTACGAATAACTCCGAAACTGTTGAAAATACAAAAAAAAATATTCAGTTGATTTATAGGAAATTTAGTTCCTAAATATCTGGTGGAAATTTCATTAAAATCGAACAAGTCGTTGTCAAGTTATGATGAAATATATTGACAATAAATAACATATTTTGGGCAAAATATGTGCCACGCCCATTTGAAAAAATTTGAGCCCGATGGAGAAAACTGCAAATGGATTTCAGTTCAACGCATCAAAATCATTATATTCTATAGACTTTTAGAGACTTTTTTGCCTTAGACCAGTGTTATCATTAATACTGTTTAAACCAGATTTCGGCAAAGAGCTGCTCTTCTCTTCTATTTTCACACGTACGTAGTCACTGGTCGCATAGGCAAAAAATAAACAAAGAGAAGTAAAGAGTAAACAAGTGAAAAAACACACTGCAAAGTGGCCTGAGAGTGAGAGACTCTTAATTACTAACCCAATTGTAATATGCATTAATGTTAGTTTGCCGAACGCTGGTTTAAACCATAGTATTTAAGAATTAGAATGATATATAGTTGCTTAAAATACTAATTAAATTGAAATTATAGCAGATGGCACTATCCTGATGACCGAATTTTTAAATAATGTTTAAATACGTTTTTAGTATAATTTTTCGAAAAAAATTAATTAAAATACTTTCATGAATGATAGGAGTCTACTACAAAGAAAATTTATGACCATATCTGAATTGGATCCAGTAAAAGGGGTGGCGCTCTCCTGTTGACGTTCAGTGTATGTATAGATTACAGGTTATAGATTGTCTACATGCTTGACGTGAATACCCTTAATAATGTTCGAGTGTGTATGAACATTAACGATTTAAAAAAAAGTAAATTTTTATTTCATTTGTTTTTTAATAAAACAGAATAAGTAAAAAGAATTCATTTTCACTAACTATAAACTATTTAAAACAAGCGTGTTAAATATATATAAAAATTATATTTTCTTTAATGCAAAATAATTAAATTTATTTTTATTTCCCAAATGTACATATCAAATAATTACAAAGAAATGAATAACAAATCAACCAAATGAAAAGAAACACAACGAGTTAAATAAATAATTTTCGTACAAACAAATTGAATTATAAAAAATAAAATAAAAAAAACATTAATTCAAATGAAAACGAAAAAAACCGAAATATTTGTTATTGGCCAAACTAAAATAAAAACATGCAATTGACCTTTTTTTCTGAAGCGCTTAAAACGAAATTGAAGAGCAAAAATAGAAAAAAAAACTATTTTACAACATCAACCAAAAACTTCCTTCCTATTTTTTATTTTATTTTTTTATTTTATTTGATTTTGATTTTTTTTGTAATTTTTTATTGGATTTTAATGAAAATGCTTTGAGTAACTGAAGAAGAAACGAAACAAACGAAAATCGTTAAATAAAAATGCTAATGAATTTCAAATATTGGGCATAATTTAGTATCTGAAACTAAATGAAGTGCTTTCTTTATGGACAAAGACAATTTTTTTTTTATTAAAGAAATATAAAAATATATATAGGGTCCGCCATCTAACGCTTTTTTTTCAACTAGTGCTTATTTCGTGAATGGTAACTAACACTTAGCTTATATCTGATTTGACAGATAATTAGTTTTATCCTTCCACTGAACGAATATGGTTGTGTATACGCTTCGCTAAGTGGGCCTGCGATGGACTTACAGAAGATGCCAATTGTGCCAAAAAAAATCATTTCTTCAGATGAAGCTCACTTTGATCTTGGCGGGTATGTAAACAAGCAAAATTGTCGCATTTGGGGCATAGAAAACCCGCACGCATACATTGAAAAGCCGATACACCCAAGGCGAGTCACTATTTGGTGCGGATTTTGGTTCAGAGGCATAATTGGGCCATTTTTCTTCGAAAATGAGCAAGGAATGGCCGTTACAGTCAATGGCGATCGTTATCGGGCCATGTTCAATGAATTTTTGATCACAAAAATTGAAGAGTAGGATATTAGCAACATTTGGTTTCAACAGGACGGAGCTACGTGCCACACAGCCGAAGCTACACTCGATGTTTTGCGCCCTGTTTTTGAAGATCGCTTTACAGCCGCAGAGCGGATGTCGTCTGGCCACCTCTGTGCTGCGATTTGACACCGTTGGACTATTATTTGTGGGGTGCCGTCAGAGATAAGTGTTATGTCAACAAGCCATAGACATTGGTGAAATACAGCTGCACACAATCGATAATGTGCTTAAAAATTAGACTGATCGTGTAGGCTACTGCATGGCCAGCCAAGGCAGCCATTTGAATTATTATTAAATTATTTTCCATTATTAAGCGAAGGGATCGTACTTTCAAAAAAAAAAAAATTTGAGAAAATATTCAGTAGTTTTTTTATAGCATTTTCAAAAAAAAAAAACCACACAGCCGAAGCTACACTCGATGTTTTGCGCCCTGTTCTTGAAGATCGCATTATTAGCCGCAGAGCTGATGTCGTTTGGCCACCTCGGAGCTGCGATTTGACACCGTTTGACTATTATTTGTGGGATGCCGTCAAAGATAAGTGTTACGCCAACAAGCCAGAGGCAATTGACGCTTTATGGTCATATACAGCTGCACACAATAGATAATGTGCTTAAAAATTGGACCGATCGTGTAGACTGCTGCATGGCCAGCCAAGGCAGCCATTTGAATGAAATTATTTTCCATTATTAACCGGAAGGATTGTACTTTTAAATAAAAAAATAAATTTGAGAAAATATGCAGTAGTTTTTTAAATAGCATTTAAAAAAAATTTATTTGGCGGACGCTATATATTTTTTTTATTTAGAAAAATTTACTCAAATTAGTTAACTTCAAATAGTTTAAATATATTTTTTAAATTTATTTAAAACTTATACTTAAAAACATGGTGTCATTGCACGATGTACACATACATACACTTGCTTTCCCATTTCATTACATTACTAATTAATGTCCTGCAAATTGTGTTGATTACCACCAACAACAGCCATAAGACCATTTTGCATTAATTTTTTGATACGAACACGTGAATTCTTTATTTTTATTTTTTTATTTTTTTAATAAAGTGTACCTGTCAACCAGCATAAACTGAAATGATGATGTTCACGTTTTCAGTTTATTTTTTTTTTTTTTTTTTCTTTAAACTGATTTCATAGTGAATTTATAATTAAATGCGAGTGAATATATTTATTCAACCATTTACGAGAGTATTTCAACAGATAACAACAGAAACTCTGCAGAAAGGCGAAGGAAGAGAGGAAAGTTGCGAACAGACAACATGTGAGAGCGAAAGTTTTTGTCGTTTTTTATGTCATTTTGCGAAATATTCAAATGGGTTATTGTGCGTTAAATAATTAAAATAAATAACAGTCAAAAAAAAAAGAATACATACACTCAAAAAAATTAATGGGTAATAAAAGTGAATATACGTAATTAAGCAACAATAACTTTAAACAAAAAGTTTTTATAAACAAAAAGTATGTGTTTGTATGTATGTTTATTTAAAGTCCATGAACAAGGAAATGGCTAAATGAGTTATCTGAACGCAACTATAGGTTATATAATTCGCTATGCGAAGAGCCGCCTAATTCGAATTCGCATAAAACGATACACTAACTCTATATTAAAACTACTGATTTGTTCCTGAATTAAAAAAAAAAATCCTTAAATTTAAATCATTTTTTCATTTACAAGAAAAATAAAAAACAAACAATAAAGTTTGTAACAATTACACCGGTCTACAAAATACAGAAATGATCGGGACATTAAATAAAGAGTAAGTGAACTGATAAACCTACTTGCCGATGAACGAGCAATATTTAACTATGCTAAGATAGATTTATGACTTCGTAAATTTTGGGTTTTCTTAGAGCGAATGTGCATGATCTGGTGGTAGTTGTTATGAGACAGATTTCAGTGATCAGCTATCGGGTTGGCCATATATCGGCTTAAATATGAACCAGCGGCTATTTCAAATCTGGCAATACTTATGTCATGCTATTCTGTCACAAAATTCAGTATATTATCTCCACTGAACGAAATTAATCCATTTACGCTTGAGCAACGTTGGTATTTATTGGTCAGAAATTGCAAAACAATCACGAAAAAAAAAACAAAAAAAAAGTTATCTTTTCAGATGAATCTCATTTTCATCTTGGTGGGTACGTTAATACGCCAAATTGCCGTATTTTGGGGCTCAGAAAACCCAAAAGTGGTCTTTCAGAAGACAATGCACCCATTACTAACGAGTGTTTGGTGCGGCTTGTAGAGCGTCCCATATTTCTTTGAACATGAGGTCAATGGAGACACCTATCGCACCGTGATAACCGATTTTTTGTGCCCGCTCCTCATGGTATTGATGTAAACGATGTTTGGTTTCAACGAATTATGGCGTCAATAGTTTGATGGCCGTTTAATTTACCGAAATGGTGATGACGAGAAGCTGAGATTTAACACCGTTGGACTATTTTCTGTGGGGCGCCGTCAAACCAGAGACAATTAAGCATTTGAAGGCCAACATTCGTGATGCCATCGCTGAGATACAACTATATACACTCGAAAAATTTCTCGAAATTTGGTCCTACCGAATAGGGGTACTGTGAGGGCAGCCATACGAATGTAATCATACTTAATTCCTAACCGGAACACAACTTCCCAACAATAAATTTGGCAAAATATCAAATTGATTTTGTTTTAGCGCATTTTTAAATTTAAACTTAACTTTTTAAATTTATACTTAACTTAGAAGTTAAAAATAGCTTCTCAGCGCACCTATGGGCGATGCCACCTATTTAGGTCAGCCTTCGTCTACTGGGTAGCGATCCCGACTCGTTCGCCCGTTCATTTACAAGTCACCGTGAGCCGGAATCCAAACAAGGGTCAGCTCAGAAGATAGAATTAGGATATATTTTGAATCCCTGCCTACCTCACTAACTGAGAAGTGGTAGTGTGTGATCCAAGTGCTCGGATAGCCGCTCGTCTCGACCCAAATTCTATATGAAATATAATGATTTTGATGCACTCAATTCAAATCCGTTTTCAGTATTTTTCTATCGGGCTCAAATTTTGTTTGTGGGCGTGGCAAATTTTTCGCCCAAAATATAGTAGTTGTGACAATATGTTTTATCATAACTTGAAAACGACTCGACCGATTTTAATGCAAGTACCACCAAACGTTTAGGAACAAAATTTTCTATTAATTACATGAAAAACATTGTTTTGTATTTTCATTTCTCACTAAATTTTATCTTAAGCATTTAGACGTCTAGCTGAAGGGGATAAAATCGGATAAATCGGTAAAAAAAAAATATGGTAACTAAGTCAATAGTTAATATAATAATTTAGATAGAGATGACAAAGTACGCCGGTTTTTAACTGTAGCTCAAACACAATGTGAGATAGGTTACCAAGGGAGTGCTTTACTAACTTTATTTTTCAGAGTGTATTTCTTGTTTTGAGTTTCCATTATATAACAACATCAAGCTAACAAATAAACAAAGTTAATAATAATATTTTAATTAAATATGATTTAATACTTACTACATACTACATACGAGTATGCAATAACATTGGATAGGGGAAAAAAGAAACGATGAAATATTTTCAAATCGTTAATAGGATTTCAATTGCAAGTTTCTGCATCAAGAAAACAATATTTATGTATAAGAAATTCTTTTATTTCTAGATATTGATAGGTTTTCGATAGACAAATTCAATTCTTATTATTGCCTTCTTGACGTTTGATAAAACTCTAAGATACAATTTACCAGAATAATTTAACAAAGCTACGAGTAGATATTCAGTAGCCTAGATAAGGGGTGTCCAAAATTGAAAAAAAAAAAACTTTTTTTTTTCAGATATTAAAAATACTATTATTTCCGTTTATTACAAAAAAAAAAAAATTATGTCGCTCAAGGGACCCCCATACTGGCTCGGCAGGCTCCTTATCTTTTATCAAAATTATCAATCACGTTTATCAATTAGCTGTTGGCAATGGTTGATATCTGGTCGATAATGTTGGTTTTAAGCTCTTGAACTGTTGTGGGATTATTGCTATACACTTTCGATTTTAAAAAACCCACAAAAATACTATAAAGGTATCAAATCGCACGATCTTGGTAGCCAATTTACTCCTCCTGTACGCGAAATAATGCGATTTTCGAACTTTTCCTTCAAAAGATCCATTGTTTATCTTGCTGTGTGACAAGTGACACCATCCTGTTGAAACCCTATATTCTGTCAGTCTAAATAATCTAAAAGCTTCGTATCAGCTCCCTGTAGCGATTTTCCTTGACCGTAATCGCATTTCGATTTTCGTTTTCAAAAAGATATGGTCCCATGATTCCTCCGGACCACAAACCACACCAAATCGTTTCTTTTTGTGGATAATGGTCGCTCTAAAATAAGTCTTGGATTCTCTTCACTTCAACTGCGACAATTCTGCTTGTTGACGTAGCTATTGAGCTGGCAAAATCTCATTTTCTTCTTATTTTTCGATGGCCTGGTCAGCTTTAAATGGATCTCAAGATGAAAACTGTTAAATAAATGTTGAGTGTGGATCGTTTAATGTTTAATTGCTGCAAACGAAGACGAATGGATTTTTTTGGATCTTCTTTTTCCACACTTCTGCTTGCAGCGGCTATATTCTCGGTTGAACGACCACCACGTTGATAAATTCTGTTTCTATGATCATAAATGGATTCAGTTCCTTCCAATTTCATAACCCTCAGCTCGATGGCATGTTTTGTTGGAGCATTTTCTCTGCCATACCATAAATAAACTGCATTGCATTTATATAATCGGATGAAGTTAAGTCGTGCCTAGTGGTATCAAGGAAGCAAGCAGCCAAATGTATTGAAATGATGTTTTAGCTGATTGACAAAGAGATGTTGGCAGTTGCTGCATTTCGAATGCTTTTTAAAAATACCCAAATAAATTCCTTTTTTGGGAATTTATTGCCTGGTATTTACTCGATATGTGAGTAAATACCGGTTAGAATTTCATTTCTAACTATCGAGTGTTGAAAAGGTGTTTACCGAACATCTTCTCTGTCATCGGCCTGTTATTAAGGTCTTAAAGCTGACTGTACCAGCAATGTGGATAAAAGCTATGGCCGGCTGGCGAAAAATGAAAAGTGGATGTGACTAAAACAACGGGATCTACTCTTTGAACCTCACTTAGGCCGCAGGTGGCTGCCCATACAACCTATTTATTACTAGAAGAAAAATAGTTTCCTAAAATGTTATTAAATAAAGGTATTTGATCAAGCCCTGTAAGTTTTGTATACTTTATAAACTTTTACCCTCACCCAATAATTTTACTGAGCAAAAAATATGCGACATAACAATAATATAAAATGTTAACATTTCTTTGCTTATTTTTTAAATAAATACCCCAGTGTGCATAAGCCGTATGTAAATCAATTGTATGTCTGGAGAGTACGAGCGAAAACAATGGGATGGATGATGATTATGATGAAAACGTATGAAAATTAATAAAAATCATGAGTAAAACTCTAAATTATGATTAATTATTATTAAATTTTAATCAAATCAATTCTAAATCAATTCAGTATATTTTAAATGGCATTGAAAATTTAAAACTAAATATTAATAAATATTTAATCATAAAAAATAAAACAATTTCAACAATTTTTAAAAGAATTATAACAACGTATGTACATATTATATAATAGGGGTGGGTCATTTGAAATAACCTGTATGCTTAATAAACAATTAAAGGCCTATTTATTAATGTATATAAGATAAAGAAACGATTAGAAATGTTCATAGAAAATATGAAATGAACTGAAATTAAATTGGAATATGTTTGTTATACAAACACATTTGTTTGGTTTTGCTTAAACACCGTATAGCGAAGACATAAGAACCTTCATTTGCCTTCCTGTCTCTTGTCTATCGCGTGTAAAAATTAACGATATTTAAATAAAGGAAATAGGGTTTTAAATTATTCATGATAAATGCTTGACAACAACAACAACATAAAATAATAACAACAATTTAACCATCAATCATGCAACAAGTGCCCTACAACATAATAAAACTGCCATAAATAATTTTGTTTATTTTTATTAAACGCAAGAAAAAAAATTATTTTTAAATAAATATTTATTGTTTTTGCTGGTAATTCTTAAATAAAAAAAAATATTTGTTCTTGCCCGATAGAACAATGCCATTAAAAAATAGGATTTCTGTTGTAAATTTAGATACAAACGTGTTGTAAATGTAATTGAAGTGCTGGTACTTGAAAGGCATATAAAAGTACTAGTAACTATGTGTCAAATAAGGAAACTATACACGAGGGTCAATTTGAAAATTTCATAAATAAAGGGCCCGCCATCTAACGTTTTTTTTTTCAACTAGTGCTTATTTCGTGAATGGTAATACTTAGCTCATGTCTGATTTGACAGATAATTAGTTTTATCCTTCCGCTGAACGAATATGGTTGTGTATATGCTTTGCTAAGTGGGCCTGCGATCGACTTACAGAAGATGCCGATTTTGCCAAAAAAAAATCATCTCTTCAGATGAAGCTCATTTTGATCTTGGCGAGTATGTAAACAAGCAAAATTGTCGCATTTGGGGCACAGAAAACCCGCACGCATACATTGAAAAGCCGATACACCCAAGACGAGTCACTGTTTGTTGAACGAATTTTTGTTCACAAAAATTGAAGAGGAGGATATTAGCAACATTTGGTTTCAACAGGACGGCGCTACGTGCCACACAGCCGAAGCTACACTTGATGTTTTGCGGCATGTTTTTGAAGATCGCATTATCAGCCGCAGAGCTGATGTCGTTTGGCCACCTCGGAGCTGCGATTTGACACCATTGGACTATTATTTGTGGCGTGCCGTCAAAGATAAGTGTTACGCCAACAAGCCAGAGACAATTGACGCTTTAAAGGACAATATTCGTGAAACCATTGGTGAAATACAGCTCCGATCGTGTAGACTACTGCATGGCCAGCCGAGGCAGCCATTTGAATGAAATTATTTTCCATTATTAACCGGAAGGATTGTACTTTCAAATAAAAAAAGAAATTTGAGAAAATTTCTCCTGGGGAATGATCAGGAGAAAAACGGAAATAAATTACAATGCCAAGTGGATATCACAACCATCACTTAGCTATGATCTTCACCACAGCGCAATCATATGGTGGCGAGCTACAGTAGATTAATCATCAATTTAGCTTGAAAAAATCAATTTGATTACGGAAACAAAGCAATGGGTGTTTTGTGGAAAGCCAATATGTTCCCTAGAAGAGTGACAGAGAGAAAAAAATCTCCGCTAAAGACATAGACCCCAGTAGAATTCATCACTACGAATGTTAGTGGCTTCAATTACCACCATGGAGTCGACAGCAGCAATATAAACAGCTGATACTGAAATTAAACTTAAACAATTTCAAGGGATTAACACTTAAGACGTCACTATCAACTTTTGCATTGTAAGTTCGTATGTTCGTCAATCATGCGTAAACGACTGGACCGATTTTGTCGAAATTTGGAACACAGATAGATCTAATTAACATAAGTGCAATAGTGTATGATATATATCAATATTGGACTTCAAAAATGTTAAAATCGGGGAAAAAGTGGCAAAATTAAAGACTTTTCTTCTAAAATGGCACTAATTTTTTCTGGTTAAAAAAAAATTTTTGTTTGCTAACAATTATCAATCAGTAAAATATATTGTACAAAAGTACATTTCAATAGTTATAACGGTATATCTTGGGAACTATAAAAGACGTTACATATGCTATTCTATCATCAAGTTACACATTAAGAGCAAAATATTAACTCCATGCGCATGACACCTACCATAACAAATAATCATTTTTATCGTTCATCTAAATAAATAAAATATATCAGCAGGAGACTTTAGCATTTTCTTTACATCGGGTGTTTTTTTTACAGTTACACAAGTTTAAATCATATTAAAACAAGGACATCTATTTGTAATTTCAATGAAACAGGCTTTATTGGACAGAAAATTTTAAAGCATTAATGTTTGAACATGATTTCGATCACGTGGCCGCCACGATCTTGGTGGCCAACTAGTTGGAGTTCATCAAAAGTTTCTTTGAGTAAATTAATTGTATAGCGCACTGTGTGTTATATGGATTCGTCCTGTTGGAATCACATTTCAGCAAGATTAATGCCAGCTAATTGAGGTACGAGAAAATTTCTAATAATGTCCCTAAACCATTGACAGTAACATTTTAATCCTCACCGTTTTTGAAAACATATGGACCAATGACTCCACCAGCTCATAAAGCGCACCAAAGAGTAATTTTCTGTGGCTGTAATGGAGTTTCGACAAAAGCTTGTGAATTATCATCAATCCAAATGTGACAAGAAATCGCTAGTCTAAACAGGAGATCAACAATGAATCACTTTAGTTTAAGTGAGTACACATCACTCATACTCAATCATTCATACTCACTCATACTCACAATATCGATTTTTTAAGAGCCTTCGGGTTTGATTTAAAAAAAAAACAGTGTTGACCGCTGCTACGCCAATTTTGGCGTTCCCTTTTCAACATATCGGCCGGTATCTCCCGAATAAATACTTTAATATTGCCTTATATTGCGTCAATCGTTGCGGGCTTGTCCCTATGAACATAAGTCTTAGCCCCACAAAAAATATACTCAAGACGTTAAATCGCACAATTTAGGTGGCCAATTGACCGATCCCAAACATAAAATATACTCTTCACCTCTCCATTGGGCCATTGTTTCGCTTGCTGTGTGGCATGTGGCACCGTCTTGTTGAAACCGCATGTCAGCCACGTCCATCTGGCCCATTTTGAGCACAAAAAATTTTTAATCATCTCACGATAGCGCTCGCTATTCACATTAACGTTCCTGCCTTCGCCATCTTTGGAAAAGTACGGTCCAATAATGCCGTCGGCCCATAGTCCAAACTATACAGTGCAGTTTTTGGGTTGCATTGGCAGTTCTTACAATGCTTCTGGCTACTCTTCACACCAAATACGCAAATTTGTTTGTTTACGTATCCATTCAATCAGAAGTGAGCTTCTTAGCCGAAAATGAATTTTGATAAGAAAATTCAATAATCTGCAAGCTTTGTTGGTTTATAAGTCGATTTATAGTTAAATTATAGACCAAACTGAACGTGTTTGACAGTAATATGCTACACGAAAATAGTGTTGCAAAAAATTGTACCCCATATAAGTAGCAATGAGTATGATTCAAACGTTGCACTCTTCCTCATAGCTACTTATACTCATAGCATTCATTTATTTCTCAGAAATTACTCATAGTACTTAAAAATGATTCGAATCATTCATGGGTACTCATGAGAGTTCATGAATACTTATTAGTATTAGCTATTCAAACGAAAAAAAAGTATATAAACACATAACCTTATAATGAGTATTCAAATGTTCATATTCGAATCAGATTTATTATTATTTAGCGATTTATGTGTAGGGATACAAATCATCGATGTATCGTTCACAAACTTCCAACTAAAGGAGATCGTTTTTGATTTAAAACAAGGACCCTACTAATCGTTTCATAGCAGTGTTGTATTTCAACAAAGTTTTTTGCAATAGATTCAAAAAGATATGGTACTTTTTGTCATTAGTGCAATACGAAAATATTGAAATATGACAAACACGATAAGAAGAGCCTTTATTTTGAATCAAAGACGACCTCATTTAGCGAAGACAATCCACCACATTATTAGCCAATAGGTTATTCAACAGCAGAGAACCCGACCTAAAATATATTATGTGTCCTACTGTAGTCTCGAAAGATGAACTACAAACGTGCTGAATAATTACTTAAGTGTACTACGAGAATGCTGAACATGAACCCTGAACCCAAAAATTAAGACTCAGAGTTAAAAATTTATTGACTTTAACACAATAAAGAGTTTTGTATTATTTTTAATGAATTATTGTTTTTAATGAATTATTGTTTTATTTTTTGTCTACAAAAAATTTTACGATATAAATGCTTGCCGCAGACAATTTACCCCTTTTATTAATAGATTTTTTAAAACTATCAAAAGTATTTATTTTCTTTGTTATTGTTTTGGAAAAAAAAAATTCAAAAATCTATTGAATAGGGAAGATTATTTATCATAATAAAAGTCACCATTAACACCCAAATGATTGTCAATCATTTGCATGCTTTTGAATGGCATTTGTTGCTGCTGCCGCTGCTGCTGCTGCCGTTGTTTTATTTTCTTTTTCCCAGTAAATTGTTATATTGAACCGATTTCATTTTGGATTATAAATGAGCGATGAAATCATTCAGTTTTATTATATAACAACAACAACAATGATGGTGGTTTCTTTTGTTTATTTGTGGCATAGATTAACTAAATTATATTAATACTTGTAGTATTCATTTAAATGAAAATCTTATTTAAAATTTAATTTAAAACATTAAAAAATCTATAAAATTGTTATTAAAGTTTTTTAAAAAAAAATTCAATTTGTACTTCCATTGTGCATTTTTATTCATTCATAACAAAAGAAAAAGTGTTTTTTTTTTATCAAGTGTTGATTGTTTTAACATATGACCTTGACTTTTGACTTTGAGCTGTATTTTTATTTATTTAAAAAGAGTTTATATAATATTAGTTAAACAAAAAAGATTTTTTTTCTGTCACTATTTAATCATAAAATTTTACATGACAAAAATCCACACTATAGCCTACTACTTCAACCAATTCATACATTACCTTCGACTCGATTTATTTTAAAGTGTTTTACAGGTCGATGGAAACAAACAATTAAACATTTGCCTCAATATGAAATTCGTTACACAATTTAGTATTTTTAAGCCTAAGATAAGCAAACTTTTTAAAAACAGAAGGTTAGAAGTGGTCTTTTAAAGGGCAAAACTTTCAAAATTTAAGTGTAAGCGATTTGCGTTAACGCCTAAAGATTATAGTTTTTAATATATGTGTTAATATACGAAAGCAGTTTGAAAGTTCCTTGACTTTTTTCATTTTTCAATACAAGAGAAATATTCCAAAATAAACGTACAATATCGTTTGCTTAGTAAGGCTCTGTTTAGACAGATCGTCAGGCGTCTGAATTTTTCACATCTGACAACTAGGGTCCGCCATATAATTTTTTTTTTTTTTTTTTTTTGAAAATGCTATAAAAAAAAAACTACTGATTAAATTAAAGTCGGCTGACCATTCACAACACCGTAGATATGCTGATTGGATGCTAGAGCAACAGGCTTTTAATGCTGATTTTTTGAACATAATTTTCTTTAGCGATGAAAATCATTCAAAATCATCAACAAGCAAAATTATTGCATATGAGGCTCAAAAAAGTCAAAAGTGATTGTGAGAAAGCCATTGCTTCCGGAAAATATGACAGTTTGGTGCACATTGTAGTCTGCAAGTGTCCCTAGGCCGTATTTTTCGAAAATAACGCTGAAAGAACCGTTACCATTAGAGCTTTGGACGTATGACAACCGACTTCTTTGGCCTGAAATTGAAGATTATGAACTGGAATTCTTATTTAATTGTAAAGACGGGGGTATTTCATTAATAATAGAAAACAATAGCAGTCAATTGGCCGCCATGGCTACGTTTGCAGAATCTTATTATTTTCATAAAATCATGTCCATCACCAATTCGCACGTATGCAGTTGCATTTTCTTAATAACTTCACAAATTCCTTCTTTGAGGCATTAAAGCAGCGACAGGCAAAGAAGTGCTAAGAGTATAGGCAAAAAATAAACTGAGAGAAATAAAGAGAGAGAGAGAGAGAGTTATTGTTTTTATTTTTATGCACATATTTATTCGTTATTTTGTTGTTGTTTTTCGTTTGTTTTTGTTCTCTTTTATTCTTTTAAAATATGTAGATAAACTTAAGATGTGCAAGTACTTTTTCCCATCTACACAGCCATATGTGTAATATAAAATGTATATAATTTTTTCTTGCAGTGTAGTCTCAAATTATTCACACAATTGTAAAATGCAAGTTTGCGTATTGTTGTCTTAAAAGATCAATTAGACGTGACTAAACATAACCATTACAATTTGGGCGAAACAATGAGAGTACTATTGAAACAAAAGAAATAGTCATGAAGGCGACGAGATATCTTATTAAATGGAGGAAATAAAAAAAAAATTATCGGATAAACATATATTGCCTACTCATACTTTTAAAGTATGAGACATGACTCTATTAGTCGAGATTCGAAACAAAGAGCAAGCTCATGTGAAATAAAAATGCGTAGATTTTTGTTGGTTTTTAAATTATTTAGTCTAGAGTTACTCAATCTACGATACTAAAAACTACAATGCTTTTGTTTTTCTGAAAACTTCCTTAAAAAAAATCGGATATGAATTATCTGCTATGAAGAGAATGGATGTTGAATATATACACTGTGAGCGACAAAATAAAGTGTACAACCTTATTATCTAGAATTTAGTCTTCATTTTAGTCCTTTCAACTGCGATGAGTTTAAATTTTATAACTTTTTTTAAAATCTATTTAAAAATTTAAAAATTCTGAAAAAACAACAAAATTATAAGAAAAACTTAAGTTATGCAAAAAACTCGAAAGGATTTTAAAAAATGATGTATCGTTTTATTCATAATTAAACTTGCTATGTTTATAAATCCAAAAATGGAATGGTTCCTATATAAAATAGCAATTAAAACGTCTCTAAGCTTGAAAAATTTGGAATGCATTGGATGAAAGTGATTTTTTTATAAGAAATATACACAAAGTGCCGCTGTGGTATGTTAGGTAAGACACCCGCCTACCAACCAGAAGGTCGTCGGTTCAATAGCAGGCCATATGGTCTGGAAAAAAGAAAAAAGTTTTTCGACAGCGGTATCACCTCATAACATTAGCTAGTGACTGGTTATGAGTATAAATACTATTAAAAACTTTTCTTAATGCATTTGCCGATCGGAGCTGGCGTTTAACTGTTGGTCCCTTTCAATAAGAGAAGTCCCCATGTTTCTTCATGGAATGTTACGGGGATTAACATAACACAAATTCCTGTAGCTTACTTAAGTGAAGTATACACAATTTAATAGATCTGTTCCTTTTCTAAAAATCCTTCAAGAATTTTAAACTCGGTAAGCATTTGTTGAAGTTAATGACTTATAAGTGCATGATGGTACGAAAAACTGGTTTTTACTCGTAAATCAATCGAATTCTTGTCGTACACGATAGTACCTATCAGAAAAATGGTATACATTCAAAGGTATTTCCATTTCATTCTGTTTTATGGCATAGTTTTTTTTTGTACACTTTATTTTGACGAGTAGGAAATACAGTACCATCTTGTGTTTGTTTTTTAAGAATTTTTTGAAAAATTAGATAAATTAATAAGATGTAAAAGACTAAACTAAGGACTAAATTCTAGGGAATAATTTTGTACACTTTATTTTGATAGTCACAGTGTATATTGATTAACGTACGCCAGTGTAGAAATTTCGGTAGGGCACTATGAAAGAGTTACCATCAACAACTGCTATTTTTCGAAAACTTTTCTCTTTACTCATCTCTGATTATTAATTTTTTTTGGTTAAGCTCTGTTCAGACGGTTGTCAGATCTAGCAATTTGTTGGCTATGAAAGATTGCCATCATAATGATATTTGGCTAAAAATCTGGCAATCCCATAGTACATACCTATATAGGGTCCGCCATCTAAAGTTTTTTTTTCAACTAGTGCTTATTTCGTGAATGGTAACAGCTCATGTCTGATTTAACAGATAATTAGTTTTATCCTTCCGCTGAACGAATATGGTTGTGTATACGCTGGAACTTCGCTTCGCTAAGTGGGCCTGCGATCGACTTACAGAAGATGCCGATTTTGTCAAAAAAAAAAAAATCATCTTTTCAGATGAAGCTCATTTTGATTTTGGCGGGTATGTAAACAAGGAAAATTGTCGCATTTGGGGCACAGAAAACCCGCACGCATACATTGAAAAACCGATACACCCAAGACGAGTCACTGTTTGGTGCGGATTTTGTTCCAGAGGCATAATTGGGCCAGTTTTCTTCGAAAATGAGCAAGGAGTGGCCGTTACAGTCAATGGCGATCGTTATCGGGCCATGTTGAACGAATTTTTTTCACAAAAATTGAAGAGGAGGATATTAGCAACTTTTGGTTTCAACAGGACGGCGCTACGTACCACACAGCCGAAGCTACACTCGATGTTTTGCGCCCTGTTTTTGAAGATCGCATTATCAGCCGCAGAGATGATGTTGTTTGGCCACCTCGGAACTGCGATTTGACACCGTTGGACTGTTATTTGTAGGGTGCCGTCAAAGATAAGTGTTACGCCAACAAGTCAGAGACGATTGACGCTTTAAAGGATAATATTCGTGAAGCCATTGGTGAAATACAGCTGCACACAATCGATAATGTGCTTAAAAATTGGACCGATCGTGAATGAAATTATTTTCCATTATTAACCGGAAGGATTATACTTTCAAACAAAAAAAGAAATTTGACAAAATATTCAGTAGTTTTTTTACAGCATTTTCAAAAAAAAAATTTATTTGGCGGACCTTTTATATGGTGCTTAACACTAAATACATAGACCGATATATATGACAAACGTTGCTGTCATTTTTAAAATTATGACGCTAAGTGTATAATAAAAAAAAAAATGTTCCATTATATTATATAATATATAAAAAATAAATAAAAAATAAAAAACACAAATCTTTGCGTATTTGTGCTTTACATAGCGATCTTTTGTTTTCAAAAAACTGTGTCGATTTTGTAATGAATTATGTGATATTTGAAACGTTCATGTTTATTTGTTTTATGACATTCCATTGAATTTTTTTTTTTTTTTTTGTCTTTAAAAATTCAACAATTTGAAGATTTCGATTAATCGATTGATTGTTTTTGAATTTTTTTTAAACAATTTCTTTTGAAGCTCAAAGCAAAAACCTAAAGTGCTGCCTCACTACTTGAAAACAAATGAACTAAAAACAGAAAACCCTCATCAGCATCAACATGAAAACGTATGTATGCACATAAGTATGTTTTCAAACATTCATCTCAACACTCTCATTATTATTTCCGGCTTACAAGTGGGGAAAAAATACAAAAAAAATAATACATTTTAACCTGGTTAATATTTGAATTATGGTTTGTTGTTGTTGTTTTTATTAATTTGTAATTATTTATTTGATTTATAATTCGTTTTGGTTTTGTATTTTGCCTCAAATTGTAACGCCCTAGCTTATCAAAGGATAAGACGACTAATAAGCAGCCTATACCAGGCGAAATTTTTTTTAAATTATTATGTAAAAATACAAAAACGTTAAGCTTAAAAAACCGTTAAAGCTTAACAAAGAAAGTAGTGTTTGGCTAAGAAATTTCAATATGCGCACTTTACTTAATGAAATATACATACTATTGTATAGGGTTAAAGTATAGTCGGGCTTGTCGACTTACATATACTGCTCTTTTATACTTGCTATCAGTCAAAATAGGTTATTCACACTTTATTTTCTTATATTTGTGTTGTTGTTGTTAATGTTTTTTTTTAATTTTTTGGTATATTAAAAACCAAGACCCAAAAAAAGAGTTCAATGACATTGAAAATTTCGTTTTCATTATTATTACTGTTGTTATTGTTGTTTTACAATAATTTGACATGATTATTTGATTGTTTATTTTTTCCTTTTTTTTTTGTTTTTTTCTTATTTAAACTTGACCTACAAGGAAATATCTTTTTATTTTGACTCTGTTTTATTATATTTATTCAAAGTGCAAAGGTGCGAGTATTATCGTTAAAAAAAACGTAATGAACGAGAACTTCCTTAATGCCCTTAAAATCAGACATGCAGGCTCTTATCTCGAACCAGAGAAAAAGTGTCTAGCGATTGGCTTAAGAACAAGTGTTCACACGTGGGTTTGCTATGGAAACAGGCAAGTCGTAAGATGCAAATACAAGGCTGAAAGAAAAGCCTAAAAAGCCCAACCCCCATATTCATAAAAATATTTTCGATTTAAATTTGTTTTATAAACCTTTTATAAATTCAAAATATCTTTTTGAATATGGTGGTTGGGATTTTAGATACAGAAAATGCTCCAAGGACTAAGGATAGAGCCTAAAAGGCCTAACCCCCATATTCATAAAAATATATTCGATTTATAAAAAGTTTATATAACAAATTTTCTTTTATAATTCGAAAACAAATTATAAATATGAGGGTTAGGTTTTAAAAAGCCTAGCCCTCATATTCATACAAGTATTTTCGATTTATAAAAAGAAATTTGTTTTATAAGCCTTTTATAAATATAAAATATTTTTTTGAATATGAGAGTTAAATTTTTAGACGCAAAAAAGCTCTAAAAATCGAGCCTAAAGCATAATATGGGGGTTAGGCTTTTTAGGCCCAATTCTTAGAGCATTTTTTTGCATCTTACGAAGTTCTTGTCCGTTTCCATAGGCATTATTATAAAAAGAAATTTGTTTTATAAGCCTTTTATAAACCGAAAATATTTTTATGAATATGGGGGCTAAGCTTTTAAGACTCTACTTTTAGAGTGTTTTTTGTGCATTTTACGAAGTTCTTGTCTGTTTCCATAGCAAATCAACGTTTGAAAACTTGTTATTCAACCAATTACTGTACAAATTTTCATAGAAATTTTCTTTTATAAATTCTTTATAAATCAAATATAATTTTTTTTTTTTTTTTTGAATATGAGGATACACTTTTATCTTTTCCTATAGAAAAGGTCCTCTTATCCCGTGTTAAGACTAAATAAAGAAGTTCTGTACACTTGAGTATCAAATAGTCCAGGGCAATGGAAGTTATCCAAAGTATAACTGTGGACGTTTGAAGGACCCTTGACTATATTTATGAATGCTGAAGTGGCTCCAAAGGCACTCAAATCGTGCTAGATCGAGTCTATGATCGTTATAGGCTGCAAATTGGTCCCGAAAGGACTGCTCGATCTGGTCAAGCAGCAGGTCGTAAATTTTTGGTCACTTTGGAGTCTCGAGGATAGCGATAGCTGGCTAATTGGTCCGACATGGCTTTAAAGTATGATGTGGAACGTTTGAAGGACCTCTAAATATCTTCATGAATACTTAAGCAGACCTCGAGGCACTCAAATCATGCTAGATCAAGTCTAGGATCGTCCTAGACTGTAGATTGGTCTCGAAAGATGGCATAAAATAGCTCGATCAGGTCAAGTAACAGGTCGTAAAACTTTGTTTGGTACCAGGTCACTGTGGGGCTGCGGGGAATGAGAGAGCTAGCGAATTGGCCCGAGACATGGTTCCAAAGCATAATGGTGAGCGTTTGAACGACATATCATCACCTTTGTGAACAGTCAAGACACCCTCAGGATACTGAGATCAAGCATCATCCTTAACTGTAGCCGATTGGCCTTAAGGTTGTAAAACTTTGCTAGGTACCAGGTCACTGTGGAGAGCGGGAAACGAGATAGCTAATGAATTTGCCCGACATGGCGGCAAAGTATAATGAAGAGCTTTTGAAGGATCTATGATTGCCTTTTGGATAGTCAAGAGGCCATCAAATCATGTTCGATCAGGTCAAGCATCATCCCAGACTGCAGCAGATTGGCCTTAAGCTCGTAAACCTATGCTGGATACCAGATAACACTATGGTGTTGCGAGAAACGAGAGAGAAGCTGATGAACTTCCGTCGTTATAGCACTATATTGGGGAACTCAAAGGAGCTGGTCAACTCCCGTACAATGAGCCAAGATGTAGTGTTTGAAGATATATCCGGCCCGTCATCACTAATCGAAAAACATTTTCTCTTCTCTCCAAGAGCAAGTCAGAACTGAGGCCAGATAAGGGCGTTGTTATTGGCTACTGCGGCATACATTATATATATAATAATAATCATTTCAATAACATTCCATGGAGAAACACGGGGAATTCTCTCAGTCAATTTGCTGCAACCGATTCTTTCTTTGAAAGCCACTTACAGTTTAACGCCGATTCCAAACGGGAAATGCATTAGCTTTCAATAGTAGTAATACTCATAGCCACTTACTAGCTAATGTCATAAGGTAATATCGCTGAAAAAAATATTTTTCTTTTTCAGATAGCTTAGCATAGTTGGTAGGCGGGCGTCTTACCTACCATACCACAGCGCCAGACACGATTATACATATGGTATAATAACATATCATTTACAAGTCATAACACAAAGCCTTTAAACTGGTGTCAGATTGTAATAGCGTGTTCACACAGGGCTTCGAATTGCTCCGCTTGCTGTTTGAAATACTTATACGAATTACACCGTTCACATGGCACCTTTGTAATTTGTTTTGTTGTTTCTTCCGTTGTCACACTGCTCACACACTACTTCGAATTACTCTGTTTGCTGTTTAAATTATTTAAAAGAATTACTCTGTTCACATGGTACCTTTGTATTTTTTTTTTTTTTTTGATGATTCTTCTTTGTTTTCTTCTTATTTTTATTTATTGTTTTATTATTTGCCATTAAATTGCATTTAAAAATGGAGCAAAGGGTTAGGAATTAAATAAATACATTTAACTCAGACAAGCACCCAATAAAAATTAGAGCACACATTGATTTTGTAGTACTCCACAGGCTAATTAAAGACGAATTACTTACAACTTAAGTGATTCGCGCTCAAAATTTTGTAATTAATATGTAACTCGAGGGCTTGCTTTATGAATGAACTATAAAGTAATTCTTAATCAATCATTAATTAATTAGAATTTATTTATTTATCATAATTATTTAAAGGTAAACAACAACAAGGTAATCTTCTTCTTTATTTAAGATCAATGTAGCCAGCCTTACATGGCTGGTATTTTGTATTAAAAAACTGTTCTTTATGGTTTAGAAATATTCTCCACAATAGCAATACATTTAATGACAACAAAAAACAAGTTGTAACAAGAAAAAAAAACTGACAATGACAACAACAAAATGGGAAATTTTTGTTTAATGATTTGACTCGTAGGTTGTGCTCATTTGTTTTCAAATAATTTTGAATTTGAACGATTATATTTGGCGCCGCTTTCTGGCCTTCTTGACATCTGGTGTTTTATTTATTAGTAACAGATTTAGTAAAATTAAGCAGTAACGGATTTTTTTTTAATTTTGTTGCTATTGTTGTTGTGCATTAAATAATTTGTTGTAAAATAACAGCAACCGCAGCAACAATGTTGGAAAAAAAATTATCAGCTAATCTGCATAATAAATTGTAAACGTTGGCTTAAATGTAACTGAAGAGGTAAACTGACTGACTACTGTTTTTGTTATTTTTCTTTGTTTGTTGTTCTTTTTACAAACCAAATAAAATTAAGTTATTAATACAAAAACATGCGTTGAAAATGTCAGTCAGCCAGAGACAAAACAGAAAATCTATGATTGTTTATTATATACAAGAGGCGTTTGATAATTTTGTGAAATTTTGTAATTCTAACTCAAAAGCTTCTAAAGTAACACTGCATCCGTTAAATGTCATCAATTACTAGAATGTGACATTCAAAGACAAGAAGAAACTACAGCAAGATACAAACGGCATACCACAAGGTCGGGAGCAGGGTTGAAGAAGTTGGTACAATTGTACTCTTTTTAGTTGGTACAGTTTCAGACTCAATAGTACGATGGTACACCAATTACTCATTTGGTACAATTTACGCACTTTCTCAGATTAATTTTTTAATGGAATTTCTCTAGTTCATCGTTAAATCGATTTACAGTGGCAACTCAGCATCATCACCAACTACAACTAACTTCACTTTGTTTTTCGTAGTTTTCTTTCATTACAACAATTTTAGCTGACGGCTGCTAAAAGAAAAATCAGCTGTTTTACAATATCTCATGAAAATGTTAATTTTATTATTATAAAAATTAATTTTAAGTACAATTTTTTGTTGTTTTTTTGTGCTCTCACTTAAAAAATAAAAAATAAAAATAATTTAAAAAAAATAATTTTGGTAAAATTGGAATCGAAACGGTGCAATTTTATGAGCTATGGTCGGGAGTATTATCGCCTATACTCTTTTTCTTACTGAACTCCCTGCTCTGTCACAAGATGTTTAAATGGTGTCGTAAACGGATGAGTAAGCCACTTACTCCACCATTTTGGGATTTATGCACGAACGTAGACCTCGGTTATCAACATCAAAAAACTCGATGTCCCTTTATACTTAATGGACTAAAAAAGTAAGGATGGGACTGGACATATTGGTCAAAGACCAGCATAACGTATCGTATAGCACCTGCCTTAAATAGAGAGTGAAAATTCCGTATAAGGTTCTAAAAGCTCTTCCGGGCAGCTCTTGGGCATTTGGTCACACTATCCTTAACTATGCCGCCCCGAATAGTTTCTCGTTCCTCAACGGCACCAAATGGCGGGGTTTTAAAAACTACTCAGAATCACCACCAGATGTGTTTAAACGACTAACATAGACCATCGTCATAAGGATACCAGGATGATGCTGCCGGCTTAACAGCACAACGAACTATTAACCAAGCAATTCCTAATGGCATGTTACCTGCCCAGTTACCCTAATTACGAGCTGATAACTCAAGATGTAGCGGTTAGAGTACGAGCATACAACACAAGCAGCCCGGGTTCAAGTCTCCAGCAGAGGACACGACAAAAAAGTTTAATTAAGGTTTTCCCCACTCATTATACGAATAATCAGGAGAAACCTTACCTACTGAGGAAAGAATGGTAATGCTTAAGTAAGGATCACAAGCACTATTTAGAGAGGATATTCACCCCTATACAATCATATGGAGACAAGCTAAAGTAGGCTAATCATCTTCTTAGCTTGAAATCAACTGATTAATGAAATTGAAAAAAGGCAATGGATGCTTTGAGACATCCATATGCTCCTAAGAGGATTAACAGAAAAAAAAAACAAAGTTACACCTCCTTTTAACATCCGGCAGGTCTTCCGACATTTTTCGTAATGATGTCCTGCATGACTTCCCACCAATATAGACCAGATTGCTATTGCGGTCGATCAGAAATTATTGCATCAGCGGCCGGTATTAGAGGTAATGAATGAATACAGATGCAATAGGGTCTCCTAAATGAACACTACCCGGCAATCGGGGAGGAGGCTTAGAGGATTCTGACCGGTTAGAATAGATCTTCCCTGCGCATTTAAACGCCGTATGATGCAGTTGAGAACTATTACCGTAAGCGAATTATCTTTGCACAATAAATTATTACCTAGACTGTGTGATATCTTATTACGTCAAAAAGTTTAGACCTAGATAACTCCCATATTTGGACTTAAACAACTTACCATTTTGTGTAGCTGTTAATGAATCTGTTTCTCTTAACATTTAAGGCCAGTTATTCGCAGAGAAAATCGAAGACCATTTCCTCCTTTTTCCTATCATTGGAACTTCGGCAATAGTCGTGAAAGGGAACTTGAATACATAGCTCCCAACGTCTAGATATCATTGCTGGCAATTTTGATATGTGAGAACCGCATTAAAATAGCAACTATACAAGTGTCCAAATTAAGCCATCTATTCTTAACCTTCTGAAGATGGGGTCTGAAGCAAGGGTGGCTAAAGAGAAAACTGCATTTGTAGTGTGCGCTGAAGAGAAAAATTAAAAAAGTCAACAACAAAACAAATAAACAATTTTAATACGCAAAGCGACAAACATGTGCTTTCATCAAAAGCTATCACACAACTGAATGAAATTGTTGTTTATTTGTTATTCTCTGTTGAATATTTTTGTTTTCATTCAGTTGTATACCTATACGGAGCAGATTATACTCGTGCAATTGTGTGCTACTCTGGCCATATATGATCAGGAAACACTACTAGTAGTCCTACAGTCCTCCACAAGACGAAAGCTATTTTATGCGTTCAAATTTAAAGAAAAGAAGGCGTTGTTATAAATTTAAGTCATTAAATGTCTATTCTAAGTCCTTAAGAAATCTTTTTTTCCTCGTTACTCCTGTTAGATACATACGGCTTTCATAAAGCATCTATTTGATGTTTCAGTTATTTTGTTTTTCCAGCCAAGCAGGTGATTGGTACACTAATCTATCTGTCATTGCATAGAACAACGATCTCTGTGTAGTTGGTGTGGTGGCGTTACCTGACCTTTTTATGATGATTGCAGTTGATGTTATGCTTTCTTTAAGAGGTGGTTAAGGGTTTCTCGAGAAGATTGATGTTTATTAATTTTTTTTTTAATTCGAAGTCATAATAAACACTATCCTTGTCATAGTTGTGATTTGGCTAGGCTTAAGGGTTTTGTACGCAAGCACGTTAACCACCACACCACGTCATGTTGTTAAAAGATATTATTATTTGAAGGTAATCAAAAACAGCTAGAAGAACTCTGAACTTAGTGAGTACCTCGAGTTAAAAGGAGACTATGTTGATTCGCAGAACTATCAAACTGCACTCGTATTAAGCACAATAATTATTTCTTAAATAAACGGTGCTTCAAAATGATAAGGTTACCTTAATATTTGCTCAATTCATCCAAAGTAGGGGAGCACAATATTAAAGTACTTGATTGGCCAGCACGTTCCTTCGACTTAAACCCCATGCAAAATTTGTGGGGCCTGCTTTCCACGCATACTCAATCCCTGCTCATGAAATGCCACAATTTGTATTTGTCCTTGTTCATAAGGTGACAAAGGTTTCCCGCGACCCATACCGCGCAGATATTATTTAAATTAAAAATTTTTACGAAAAAATAAATAAATAAATAACAATTGTGATACCTGCTGATTACATTAATTGCTTATTAATCACTGACCTCATCATTTTGACGCATTGAATTCTCAACTTATTTACATAAATTTAAATAAACATAATACAATGATACATATCTAAGAGGAAAACCGGCTTATTATTCACTTATTGGAACGTAGAATTTTTTATTTTTTATAAGATGACCATACATAACATTTTTTAGTTTGGATGAATTGAGCAAATATTAAGGTGACCTTATCATTTTGAAGCACATCTTATTTAATTACGAAATAATCACTGTGCTAAAGAAATCTTAAATGAAAACATTTTAAGCATAACAATGAATAAAATGTAAAAACAAAAAATACATTAAACTGTAGGGTATCTCCCAGTTGTATATAAACACATTTAAATACCTTTCAAATTCTTTTATATTTAATGGTTTATTAAATGCCTACTACTACTACTGTTTAGCAAAAAGAGACTACTAATTTTATTCTATTACTTTCAATTTTTTTTTGTTTTCTATTTAAAATCATGAATATCTATTCTATTGACCATTAAATTTGTTTGTTTTTTTAATTTTTAATAAATTTTGTTTCTGTTATTTTTTTACTGATTTTTATTAAAAAAAAAATTACGATAATAAATAAAATAAAATTTTCTTCCTGTATTTTCAGTATAAATGGATTGGTGGTAATATTTACGGTAAGAGTTTGAAATATTTTGTTAAAAGAATTCTTTAACGAATAGACGCCTTAATTATATTATTTTGGAACAATTTTCAAGAAATTTAAAGAAATAAAAATTATGATTTTTCATAAATAGTTTAGTTTAATTTATATAATTATCGCAGATATGCATGATTAAGAGTGACAAGCACATTTTGCTTTTTAAAGTGTAAGCCTAAGTCCATAATTAAATATTATTAAAATTTTTGGGGGTGTGTGTGTGTGCATTCTGTGAATGGGAAAAGCCCCTTATCAACACCCAAATAAGTACCTTAGCAATGCTATGAATGAAAAACAAACATAGAAACAATCAAAAAATTAAAAAAGTTAAAATCAATAAGTGTCGACTATTTGATGACTTATGCGAGTTAAATTATTTATAAGAATTACTCCGTTCACATTGTACCATTGTAATTCGCTATATTGGTTCTACTTCTTTTCGTGTTAACTATATTTAATGCTTCTTTATTTGCCCGTAAATTGTGCTTTAGAAATGTAAAATAAGATTATGAAATTGAATAAACATATTTAGCGTGGACACACACCAAAAAATACAATAAAAATTAGAAATCACATAACTTATGTAGTAATCTATGGGATAACTAAAACTGTGTAACATAAATTTTGGGTGTGTCGCTCTAAAAATTTTGAATGGGGAATTGAGTAACTTAGCTCATAATTGGAAGTCGAATTAAGAATAAGATAGCGAATTAGGAAAAAGTTGTCGTGTGTACATGGCATTAAATCTCTAGTTGCCTTCTCTTCCTCTTTGTTCTTGCAGTTTCTGCTCAAATTAGTGGCGGCTGTTTTTGTAGAGGTTCATAACTTTCAGTTAGCAACACTGCTTTATTTGACAACCGATTTAACGGTTAATAGTTATTTTTTGTTTATTTTGGTAAGACGTTCCATTATGATCATTTCATTACAAAAGAGCAACGCTTGCAAGTTGTTGAAATTTTTGAATTGAATTTCCTTCCCAAAAATTCGTTCTCCATTAAAGCCCTTTTTTGGTTGAATGGATACGTAAATAAGCAGAATTATCGCATTTGAAGCAATGACAATCCACAAACTATTGTCGAAAAACCATTGAAGCCACAGAAAACTACTGTTTGTTGCACTTTATGAGCTGGTGGAATCATTGGTCTACAAGTCTTCAAAAACGATATTGGTCAGAATGTTACTGCCAATGGTAAACAATATTGGGTCATGATTACGAATTTTTTCATACCTTAATTAGCTGGCATTAATCTTACTGACATGTACTTCCAATAGGACGGCGTCAAGTGCCACACAGCGTGTGCTACAATTGACTTACTCCAAGCAACTTTTGATGAAAGAGTAGTTTCACGTAATGGTCCAAGATCGTGTGATTTCAACCCCATTAGAATATTTTGTTTGGAATTATGTACGCCATTAAACCATTAAACCAGAGAAAATCGCACACCTGAAAATCAAGAGTTATTGGCGAAATACGGACGAATATACTGCAAAAAATTTGTGAAAATTGGTGTTTTAGATTGCTCCTTGTATGCATCAGCCGTAGCAGCCACATGACCGATATCATATTTAAACATTAATATCATAAAATTTTCTATCCAACAAAGCCCGTTCAATAAATATTAAAAATATATTTCTGAATTACATACAATTTAGGTGATTCGCTATTAAAATTTTGTATGGGGAATTAAGTAATTTAACTTATAATTAGGAAATGAAGTATGAATGAGAAAGCGAATTATGAAAAAGTTGTCATGTGTATATGGTATTAAATCTCTGGAAGACGGGCAATAGCGAAAAAGATGTTTAGTTGATTCCATCCTTCTCTACCTTTTTATCTTTGCAGTATCTGCTGAAACAGACAACGCAGCTAACTTGAGTTCAAATTAGATTGGATAAGTTTTATTGCGGTCCAATTGGTAAAAATGATGCCAAACGTTGTGTTCGTTCAAAAGAGTGAATGATGTTAGAATCCCAAAGGAAATTTTTAAACCTTTAAGGAAAAAAGAAAACGTGAAAATTCTACATAAACTGCATCAAGCGTTCAAGAGTAGATAATAACCATTAGGTAGCAAAGAAAAGGATTACGACTATCTTGGCTTTTGATGGAAATTTTGATAAGCTTATAACGCTTTCATAGGCCGAGGTCATTGCAGCTGAGCTAATTTACGACTTTGTAGCTGGTGGGAAGAGTGTGATCATCTATATTGACAGTCAGTCTGCTATTAAAGCGCTGACTGAGCACTGCGTCAGCTAGAGGAACCCTCACGTCACTCGAACTATGCTGGATTCCTGAGAGATTGCTGATGCTCTGGCGAGAGCGGTTGCACCTAAATGTGTTGAATGTGTCTGTCAGACTCCGCTGGGATTTTTTGTCGATATAGCGAAGTGGAGAACAGTCATGGAGGACAGAGGAGACTGTAAGGTTTCCAGGCTGTTTTGGCCTAAGCTCGGCCGCTGGAGGATGGAATGGGTTCTGAGACTAAGAACAGAACTGGGCACTGCGCACTAAGAGCAAGGACAATACTATTAGAAGCTGGTACCACGGAATTTTGCATAGGATGTGGCAATAAAGGGGAGAACATGCTTTGTCTTTGCTGGCTCTCCAGAGAGGTAGGCTTAGGTTGCCCGGCCATTGAGGTTGCGCCCACCAGGATCTCTGACCTGGAGGACTACTTGTCAGGCACCAGCTGGCAGGTAAGGTGACACCCGGTGATGGGATGTCATACTTTTCTTCTGTGCCTAATGCTTCTTCTTCTTTTCAGAGTCTCTTCTTTTCTTTCCTGTTTTCTTTTCCTTTTTTAGCTATTTTTCTTTCTTTTGGTACTTTTTTCTATAAAAACTTCCTTCCCTCTCTGTGTGGCTTACTTAAGCATCGCCTTTGTAAGCCTAAACCTATATCGCTTTCATGATTTTGATGATCTCTGTTATAAAGGTTCCACCAAATAAATTTTTTTTTGAAAATGTTATAAAAAACTACTGAATATTTTCTCAAATTTCTTTTTTTATTTGAAAGTACAATCCTTCCGGTTAATAATGGAAAATAATTTCATTCAAATGGCTGCCTCGGCTGGCCATGCAGTAGCCTACACGATCGGACCAATTTTTAAGCACATTATCGATTATGTGCAGCTGTATTTCACCAATGGCTTCACGAATATTGTCCTTTAAAGCGTCAATTGTCTCTGGCTTGTTGGCGTAACACTTATCTTTGACGGCACCCTACAAATAATAGTCCAACGGTGTCAAATCGCAGCTCCGATGTGGCCAAACGACATTAGCTCTGCGGCTGATAATGCGATCTTCAAAAACAGGGCGCAAAACATCGAGTGTAGATTCGGCTGTGTGGCAGGTAGCGCCGTCCTGTTGAAACCAAATGTTGCTAATATCCTCTTCTTTAATTTTTGTGAACAAAAATTCGTTCAACATAGCCCGATAACGATCGCCATTGACTGTAACGGCCACTCCTTGCTCATTTTCGAAGAAAAATGGCTCAATTATGCCTCTGAACCAAAATCCGCACCAAACAGTGACTCGTCTTGGGTGTATCGGCTTTTCGATGTATGCGTGCGGGTTTTCTGTGCCCCAAAGGCGACAATTTTGCTTGTTTACATACCCGCCAAGATCAAAATGAGCTTCATCTGAACACATCGCACACATTCTACAACATTACCATGATTTTCAAAGTAATGTCGCAATATTTCCCAGCGTTGTTCAAGGGTATACACAACCATATTCGTTCAGCGGAAGGATAAAACTAATTATCTGTCAAATCAGACATGAGCTAAAAGTTACCATTCACGAAATAAGCACCAGTTGAAAAAAAAACGTTAGATGGCGGACCCGATATATAACTGATGAATCTGATCAAATTTGTCAGATATTTTAATCGGTGCTAGATATCGCATTAGTATAAAATAATTTGTTTGGACCATAGGTTAACCGAGTCTAATCTCCTTTAGTATAATAAAATTTTTTACTGACAAACAAATCTTTAAAATAATTGAGTCCTTTCAATCAAGAACCATATCAATCAGAATTCCAAATTATTTTAAAAAAGTACCAAAAAAGGAGCAAAAAATACACTTTTTTAAAATTCATCCAAAAAAGTACCAAACTCTGTTTAATTTAATTTTGTATTTTTAAGAAGACTAACAATTTTTTAGCTTTCCTACAGTATTGTATAAAATTGAGACAGGTTCCAATATTCAAATTAAGATTTTAAATGTTTTAACTCAATCCAAATCAATCACGTTTATCATTAAAAATTAAATTTTTTAAATTTTCTATAATTTTGGCTTATAATAAAACAAAATGATTTAATAAAGGTCATCAATTTATAAAAACTAAAATAAAAATAAACTTCAACAATAACTTGCTATGAAATCCACTTGAAATTGTCATTAAAATTCTGTTGCAAAAACATAATTTATGGTGGCAAAAAACATTCAATATTTTTATGCATAAAACGTATGAACAGAAAAAAAAATACAACAAACGAAACAAATCAATATTCATTAAAGAGAAGTAACACTTCAAAATCAATATGTCTCAGATGGCATTTCAATGCAACCCACCAGTAGAAACAAAAAATCCAAATCATTGACTTGGAAGCGTTTTTGCTTGAAAAAAAGATTATCGCTTAGAGATTCTATAGAAAAGATTAAAAGAAAAAAATTACAATAACCAATAACCCTTTAGCCTCGACCAGAAAGAAGACTCAAAAGAATCGTTAAACTAAAACAAAAGACTTAAGACACATACTCGGTTGATTCTTTCCACAAAAAATTGCTTGCGAAATATTTGTGCAATTTTTTGTAAAGATGCTTTGTTTTATTTCGCTATTTTAGAAACACTAGAAACAAAAAAGGAGGACAAACGTGATTTAAAATAAATATCTACTTATTAAATTAAATTTTAGAAAAAAATAAATAAATTTTTATTTCAATATTTTTTTCTTCATATTTTTGCTTGCAACATAAAATTTTGTCGTTGCAAAAAAGTTTTATAAATTGTAAGTCATTGTGAAAATTATACACGAGTTCGTCTGAACATCACCTTCGAAAAATTTAATTTCTGTACCCTACACCACCAGTTATGTTTTAAAAAGTAAAGGATTGTTCGTTAAGAAGAAGTGATAATAGAATCAGTTTTGTAACCGAACTTAATATGCCATGCCCGTCTCTTTTTCCATGTAATTGCTTGTCATTTACAATAGAAAAAAATAATACGATTGAGCATAAAGCCTTTTGGTTCCATTTATGTTCTGTAACTCCCGAACAAACAGCAAACCAACATCACCATCGCAGAAGAAACATTGGATGCAGTGTAACCACACAGAAAATCTTAGTTAACAGATGAACTTAATTTTTCAAAGAAGGGAACTAAAACTGAATAACAACCATACTATGAGACAGCAATACCATCAGCTGGCGTAACAAGTAAAGAAAGCTACAAGAAGAGGCAAAATAAAGCTCCTAGAAAAGCAATCAACAGCAGCAGAAAACTACACCAGACCATTGCTAATTTCACAAATCGAAAGTGTAATAGAAACCAAGCTGTTGCTGATCATAATGCTATGCTACTAACTAACAATGATGAACAGAGATGCAGAGATGCAGAGATGAAGAGAACATTTCAATGAAAGACTGCCAGTTATTCAATCCACTCTTAGTCCGACTTTACACTATGACTGTTAAACCATAACTGAGTGATGTAGGCATGCAGCGTCCCTTAGATATCTATTTCGAATGTTCTAGTACAGTCCTAAACCTTCTAAAACCTTCCCTTTAGCTACTCAGCTACGTTATTACCCATAAGTTGAATTGGTAACGCTGTCAAATACACAAATAAGTATGGCATCGCCAGGGTAACACATTGACAGCCTTGACACAAACCAATAGCCTAAAAACCCATAATACAGTTTTAAAGGCACTAATGTTGGTTTATCTTCTTTCTAGGAAAGATACACTTAATTAGTATAGTAGTTGTCTTAGTTATGAGTCTTCTTGTGGCATTGATTTGTGTTAAGGCCACCCTGGTAATGCCATACTTAATTTGTGTTATAAATGGTGTTACTAATTGTGTATCGAATGGTGTTACCGTACTGATTTTGAGTGTTGCATTTGAAATTAACGGAAATATGAATCGAATGTTGTGCTAAGAACAAGAACATTCGGAAATAATATCATTTGTATATAAAAAGCGGCGACTTATGCATTAGTTAGTTCAGTTATCGTTTTGCAGTCATTAAGTAAAGTCGTGTTTAGGCGTAAATAAAATTGTTGTTCAAACGAATATTAAGTGTAAGATAAATAAGTTGTTGTATTAAGATAATGTGCAAAAGTAAAAGTGAGGTAATAAAAACTGTAAAACAACAACAAAGTGGTGTTTATTTTATTTTGACTCAATTAAAAAGAACTCAAACGTTGTAAAATGGTTAAAACGTAACAATATTATAGAAGATATTCGCAAAACATGTTACGAGACGTACAAGCAAGCTTCCGGCCAGCACTCTACGCATAATCATGGAACAATCTACAGAATCCTCAAGAACTGCTCCAATGCAGGAAGGCCAAATCTGGACTTATAAAAAGGACATCCAATGACATTATTTTAACCTTTTATTTTTAAACCACGCAAACAGAAAAACGAAAACGGCCTCTGCTAGGACTTAATTGAATCGATGTGACGTCGATAATAAGGAAACCAAATAACCGACGCATACTCCAAAACAAGCTTAACGATTGAAACACACAATTGTTTAAAATTTAACCGGAAACAAAATATAGGGTGACCGATTGATTAAAATACTGAATTTTAGACATGAAGTAAAGTACAAAAGTTTTGCGGAAATAACAATATAGGGCGACTGTTAAAGCCAAAATTTGAAATTCATACTGGAAGTAACGTATCCGTTCAATTCCAAATAGTCAAAATTCTAGCCAGAAATATAAAATTTTATATTTCTGATAAATTCAAATTCTTCGAAATCAGATGGGGGAAATAGTTAAATTCAAATTTTTAAATTTTTGTTCAGGAAATACAAAACATAAAATATTCGTTAAATTCAAATTTCTTTAAAAAGAAGCTATGAAAAGAGGTCTGGCAATAAGTGAAGATAAAATCAAATTACTGATTTCAGCGAACAGAGTTAGGCCCTATGACGCTTAAGACTGGATCATAATCATCATTTCTACTATACGGAGTGTTTAGATAGCGTCAACCCGAACTGTGCTAAAACCCGAAGCCTTTTTGTGACTTTGTTCGTGTTAAGCGCCAATCATCATGTTACCAACTGAAGTTTCCTACGAGAAAAAATCGTCATATCATTACCTTTAAATTTCGAAATATTGGACTACTTCTTTTAATCTACGTAAAGGCACTCGGCTCAGTTTTAGAGGGGGCATTTTTACATATAACTCTTTCAAATATTCATACATTTGGTGTAGACTCTGTTCTTTAGTTCTGGTCTAAGCTGAAATCTACACACGGCCAGGACTTGATGAATTTTCTGCCTGTAAGTTGAAGAGCTGTGCTGTCTTTTGAGTAGTTTTTTGGCGTTTATCTTTAACAAGCTCTTGGAATCGGGTAAATTTTCTCTCATTTGGAGGCGGTCGTTCATTATTCCTTTGCACAATTCTGGCAGTAGATCGAGTGTATTGAATTTTAAAAGTACTGCCAAGCTTAGTGCTATTCCTAGGCTGATGGAGAAGCTTGTAAGTCACAAGTTGTGAGTCGCTATCCCTTTTTAGCCATGGTTTTTAAAGGTTAGGTCGACTGTAACTATTAGGAGCTTTGTTGCAAGTGCTTGAACTGATGTTACTTATACTGAAAACCATTGATAGACTTGATCATAAGATTTTCCTTCACAAACTCGCACTGATTCGTATTGCTGATAGAGTTTATTGTTGAATATGTTCTTACTTCTCTTTAAGGCTCAGAGAGTTCTGTTTCTTCCGGAGTTACACAAGGTAGCCATTTAGATCCGCTTTTGTTCTTTTTATTTCTTAATGACTTTCCTTATGCATTTTCTGACAGTGATGTTCTTATGCATTTGAGCAGACTGCTATGGAGCAAAGTATTGATGTTTTTGTGGATTGATGCAGAATTAATTTGATGGAGACACAGAGGAAAGTCAAACACGTGGTTGTTTTCCACAGGAATTCAATGCGATTTCGCTCGAGTATACAATTGAATCCTATCCGTCAGACCCTATTACTATCTTTCTTGATCAGGGTGTATTGTGTAGTTCCTGATAGGTTTAGATGGAAATATTTGGGAGGATATAAGGTCTCATTGGGAGACATATCCACCATTATGGCTTCAGATCTGCTGGTATTCATTAGGAACTCAGCAGCCGATCTGCTGAATAAACTATAGACCGGAAGGGGCATAATAGATCTTATGGATCACAGTGTCTTGCGCTGGGTCAATATGATAAGTAATAATAATAATGTATGTGTCTCTACGTCATGGAGACGATAAATACGCGATCGGGTGATTCGATTTAAAGTCATCTGAGTGTCTCTAAAAAAGTGTAGACAACTGATATCGCAGAAACGCATTTCAAGGTGTATTTGGACCGTTAGAGATAAAGACGAGTGTTGAAACTGCCCACAGTGATGAAGATCCTTGATAAGTGATGATAACGTGGTTTACGTGAGTCTCGCTACGCTGGCATACCCCATAGTGCTCGAGGCACGGGTGAATACCATGCTTCCACCAACGCCCCCATCCATGATAATCACAAGTGAGTACCAAATTCAAAGGTGCATTGTTAAGAGACTGACCTTCACACCTTGCCGAAGTGTTGCAGACTATCTAAACTTGTGCCCGGTTGAAGAGATACAACACCATACAGAGCCTTACGCTCTGCCTGTGTTTTAGATCTGAACCACAGCTATCACGAAGCTTCCACAAGGGGGCCTACCCAAAAGTCGGGAAGGGACCGAAGTCCCTGGGGCTTCCGACTCCCGTGGCACCAGGCTTCGTAACACGCGAGTGGGGTGAACTCACACACGTACCACCTCCAGTTTCTGCCGGCAACCTTACTAAGTGGTGGTGGTGATTCTTACTTAGTACCACCATTTTTTTCCAGTAGATGGCATTTTCTCCGGATCTTTCGTCTGATGTTTGTCAATGCCATGTCCTCTGCTGGGTATTCGAAACTGGGCCGCGTGTGTTGTATGCGCTCACTCTAAACACTACACTATTATGATCCCTTATAACGATATCTGTAGAAACTGCAATGATAAAGAGGAAGGTGAACCATCTTCTCTGTAAATGCTCAGCATTTAAGAACTTAATTAGAGGAGACGGTACGGGAAATGTGGATAATATTACTCACGTCTTTATATAAAGGCATGCAGACGAAATATGTCCAGCATTTGAGAATTCACGGTTAACATTGCTTGGTCAGAAAAAACCAGTGCGAATAGTGAGAACAGTAAGATAAGTCAATCCCGTAATGGTAGAAGTGTTAGTGACACAAAGTGTTAGTGTAACTTTTAAAAGTGCAAATAAATTTAACCATAAAACAACAACAACAATAACAACTGATGTAATATTTTTATTATAAAATGTTTCTTTACATTACAACTATCCATAAAACACCATCATCTAAATGCCATTGACAGGGATATCACCACTCCCAGTTCATCTCTAGTCTCAATTATATTTACAACAAATTGGTTGCAATATTTAAGGTGTGTTAATGGGTTAATTACTTTCTTCTTTTTTTTATTGTTTTTTTCCTAAGTGTGTAATCGAAAAATGCTTTTCTCTTACAAATAACAAGCAATTGCATGGTTTTTGCATAAATAAACTTTTTTAAATAATTTTGAAGCCTGGGAAAGTCAAAGTATCAATGCGGTAATAAAAGCGTTAACTTCTTGTCTTTTTTCTTTCTCTCGCTTATTTGCAAAAAAGCCTAAAAGACAATAATTTTTTTAAACTTTTTTTTTTATTTGCCGGTCTTTGTACGTGATTTCCTTAAAGGCATTTGTAAATATTTTTTTTCTTCTTTTTATGACTTTTTTTAATCATTTTTATGAATTAATGGTTTAATTATGATCATTTTAATTGTCGCATAGTCAAATGAGTAAAGGAAGTTAAAATTATCGAAAAAACAAAACAAAAATTGTGTACAAGTCTGCCAAGATATGGATGGACGGATACTATTGGCTGGATATCATTAAAAATGAATTAATTTTTTTTCTTAAATATTTGCATGATTTTCTTTTTTTAATTGAGAAATAAATTTTTTATTTACTAATTAGTAAGCAATTCAAGAGAGAAAGAAGTAAGAACGCTATAGTCGATCTAGTTTCACTATATAAGCAGCCTGCAATAATTTGTTAAATAGCAGGTGCTTGTGGTGTTTTTACACTTTAAACTCCTGTTGTAATACTGGTTTCGAAGATAGGTTTACTGTTTCAACCATATTGGAGTCCATCACAGAATTGACACAGAAGAAGAAGAATAGACGAATTTACAGAAATCTGTATAGAAGCCTAAAAGTGGGTGGAGTGGTTAAGTTACCATAACTTGATTTGACTCTCTGTTCGACTCCATATCGAGTATCCTTGCGAATTATCCGAACGATAAAATTATTGTCGCTGATGGTTTCAATGTTCATAATTCGCCTTGGCTATGCCATTCAAGCCTCACAACCTTAAAAAGCCAATATACTGAGCTATTTGCCAAGCTCAACCACCTAGCGCGATTGGGAAATGAACATATATTGTGTATAGATGGGCACTTAAATAACACCCTCCATGCTTTCCTCAATTTATTATTGTTTTTAATTGGTTTCGCACAAAGTGCCGGGCAAACATTTCTAAATTTACTACGATCATTATTAGCTAGACCTTTGATTTTCGTCCAGCCTAGTTCCACATCAGCAACTGCCTTTATCTCGTCCAAATAGGCTTCTCTGCCATATTCTTCTCGGTTGACCGCGGCTTCACTTTTCATGCGGTTTTAGTCGAGCGCTAGTCTCGACATATTGTCTGTTGGCTTCCGCAATATGTGCCCAATCAGGGACATCGTAAGGCAATGGGTGTTTGTCTGCATCTTCTGTAAAGCTCCGAGTGGGAAATCCAGTTATGGGGTCACCATATAAACAGAATATTCCTCAGGCATCGGTATGTGAAAGCTTGTAGTTTATTCGTTGCCTCCACTGCCACGCCACAAGTTTCACTTCTGTAAAGATAGTTGATGATAGTTGCCAGCATCGCCATACTTTTCTTTTTTTCCAAATACACCTCGATATCCGTTTTGGCATCACCAATCATTTCAACAGGTTTATCATCGAGGCAAATGCGATTACTGTGAGAGTTGCTCCATCACATGGCTTTTGTTTTATTGGCATTGATGTACAACTGCTGAAACGCGTTTCCCGTAATAGTTTCTTAACTCGAATCAGGTGAATTCGGTGACTGTTGAATGGTATTTGTGACATTTTTCGTCAAAAATTTCGGATAACGATGGCACTGTGCAACGGTGCGTTATCATGGTGCAAAATCTACGAGTTTTCCGCCCACAATTCTGGCCTCTTTCGGTGAATTACTTCACGCAAACGTCTCATAACGCCCAAATAATTCTCCTTGTTTATTCCATTAAAACCGTGAGCATTGGGATCGGATTCAGCCTCGTAAATCATGTCTATTGCGTTGTTGCAAATTTGAATCCATTCTAAGATTATAAAAAATTGCCAACAGACCTAGAGGTGGATGCACTCTTGGCTACGTAGCTTTTGCAAATGTCAAGCCATGACATTAAGATTTAGTAGGAATATAAACAACAGAGGTACGAACTTAACAAAAAAAAAAAACTGAAATCAAAACGATGAGACCGCCACACGGGGGCTATTCAGGGAAATTTTTTATAAAAGTGGTCCCAGTTCCCAGTACTTTTATACCTTGATGATTATAATACTGTTGTGCTTAAAACTATTTAATATATTGATGCTCAGTTTAGAACCAGTAAGTGCTCTTGTTTTAATAGCTTGAAAATGTTAAGAGCATATGACTGCTATAAACGTCATGTGTATCCGCAAGCACAGAGTAGACATCTATAGACGTCATTTATTTTTAAAGCTTTCTCGGTATTAAATCATTATTCTTTTTCGTTTTTTTTTTTTTTTTTTTTCTAACGATCAAATCTGGTAACCCATTGTTGTTGTGGTCTAGTCTGTAGTATTAAAATTTATTTATAAATTGCATACAAAACTTATTTGAAAATATTTTTTACTACAAAAAAAAGTACATTTATGGTGAAATGCATATAAATCAGATACAAAGAAAATATTACGAAACAATATTCGCACAATAACTGATCATTAGATTTCAAACGCTTAATAAACGTTTAAAGGAAGGCAATAAAAATACAAGTAAATTAGCAAAACCACAACAAAAATCCCACATTAATTTTGAAAATAAAAAAAAAATTACAATAAAAATTGAAAATAATATTACATAACAGTACGTAAAAAAATGCCTAAAACAATAATTAGCGACACCTTTAAAATAAAATTTAAAAAAAAAATATGATTTTTTTGTGCAAAAAAAAATTAAACATTTGGTGGTTATGGATCATCATCATCGTCAATGGTGTGGTTTTGATGAATCAGCCACCAAAAATTATTACAAAATGTCACGCATATGAAAAAAAAAATAGAAGCAATAGAGATGAACATGTAAAGGGCTACGCTTGATTTATGTGAATGGTTGTTAGTTGGATGGAAGAGATGTGTGGATATTGGATGAATGATGACTAGACTTAAAGTCCACTTCTATGTATCTTCTGTTATGAATTAAGTTGTAATGTATGATGATCATCGTTCGATGTTCCGCCCACAAAACTTCATTCATCAAATTCCATTATTGACAGCGGCAGCTAAAGCATCATCGTAGTTTTTGGCATTTAAAACAACCCACAGGTTAACTAAACTCAGCATAAAAAGCAAAAAAGTTGAGTTTTTTCTTTTGTTTCTGGTTTTTACAGCAAAATAAAGTTGCTTTGTTAACACCACTAATTATTCAAATAAACAAAGAGAGACGCGCCTTTAAAACAAATCGCTTAAATAGGCCATAAGTGAGGACCAAAAAAGATAATTCATCTTCAAATGATTGACCTTAAAGGTCTTTTTCATATTTTCGTTTGATGTTAAAACAATTGCATCACGAAATTAGAAACTAAAAAAAGAAATAAAAAAAAAACATTAACGATGTAAGATAACTCATTGATCCTTACTTCACTTTACTTTAAGCAGTTTCAGTTATTCCCTGACTTTTTGGCTTAAATCTATTTTTCTAGGTCAACAATCGCTTGAATTCTCAACCAGACCAAAGATTTTTAAGTTTTAGTTTAGTGGTGTGGTGTAGTGGTTAGAGCGCATGCATAACAACACTAACGGCGCAGGTTCAAGCCCCAGCAGAGAGGACATGATGAAAAAAAAATGTAATTGTGGTTTCGAATATTCAACTTTCCTTCAGACAACTCCATCTAAAAAATAAATATGAAGCCCGTCTGACCTTCCCGCTTACCTCTAACGATGATGATGAACATCAGAAGAATGATCAGGGAAACACGCCACCCATCCACTATTCCAATGCTAAAGTAAAGATCAGCACCAATTATCAAGGATCTTCACCACTACGCAAAATCATATGGAAGGAGCTACGGAGGGAAAAAAAATTCTTCTTCTTATCACCTTCTAGTAGAGCAAAGGACCTCAACAAAATTTCGCCATTTACATCGGTCCTTCGCTACGCTCTTCACTTTGTTGATAGAATACCCTAGTTGCTGTATTTCCCTGAGCCTCCATGTGTGTTGCGGACTACCTAGTGCTCTGGTGCCTTGTGGGTTCCATTGGAGGACTTGTCTGCAAATCTCAGTTGGTTGTTTTCGTATAGTGTGCCCAATCCAATTCCACCTTCTCCCTCTGATCTCCAGATGTATCGAGAATTCTTTACATTTGACCTACAATTCCGTGTTTGGTTATGTATTTGTCCACCAGATCTTGAGGATCTTTCTCAGTTCTCCTGTCGATAAAAGTTTGAAGTTTCGCGCATAGTGTCTTTTTCATTAACCACTTTTCGCACCCGTACAGCAGAACCGGTTTTATATTTGAGTTAAACAATCGATTTTTCGTAACAGTTGATATAGAGGATGATCTCAAGATTTTCCAGAGATATGAAAAGGCACCTTGCACCTTAAATATTCTGCTCAGAATATCACTGGAAGCGCTGCCATCTGCTGTAATTACACTACCAAGGTAGCTGAGGGAACTGACATTCTCTATTACGTCATCACCGACTTTAAAGTTACAGTCAGGGTCGATCGAATTTATCTTCAGACCTTTCGTCTATTTGGAGTCGATCGTAAAACCAACTGGTGATGTTGGAAGTTCCATCGAATTTCGCGGTTTTCACCATTATCGCTTGCCCACGTTAGAACATCATCCAGAACTATAAGGTCAAGTTTGTTTTATGTTACACTTCATAAAACAACCTTGATGTACTCCAGGTGGCTTCGGCTGATCTTCCAATAATTTTTTTGTAGCAATGTTGACCTTGTTCAGGGTGCATATTATCGAAAGAATATGAAAGCTTCTCGCTTGAAAACAACGTCATCCTTGCGTTGGGCGTAGTAGTAGAGAATCTTGCTTATCATAGATTCCGAACTTTTTCTGTTTCCCAAGAGGTGGAATTGTCTAACCTTCCTATGATGTTTATAGTTGATATACTATAATCCTTTTTTAGGGAGGTGGGGGCATTAGAAGGCTTAATGGATGGATTATTTCGAGAGCTACTGAAGCCTTTTCATTTTACAAAAGCCTGGATGAAAATTCCTCGTCTTCTCCGGGATTTGAACCTGAGATGGCTGGTTTTTTAGACAAACATTTTAACCATTACACCAAGCCGTTTCATGATTATGCCGAATTAATTTAAAGTGTGTGTATGCTTATGTGTTCTTTAACTCACCGGCTGGATCTAAAAACTACTTTCATTTGTTGCCAGTGCTAGACCCCTTCCTCTAATCATATCTAATTACGCATACACATATTAGCACTAGCCATAGCTTCAGCCTCATAATCACAAGTAAGTGTCATGAGTTTAGAATAGTGCCGAAAGCTGGTATATGGATGATGTACCATAGTGGCGACCACATAGGTGTGCACCCACCCACTATCTCAGCAGGAAGAATGAACCAGTAGTTTTGAATATCCTTTGCTCTGTAGTATATTGTGATGACATCATATTTCATCAATAGTTACAAAACGGTGTAAAACCTCATTGAGATTGCTCCTCAATATCCTTAAACACTCCTCTGAAGTAATCACATGACCACTTATGGTTAACGTCCACTGCAAGGATTACTTTTTCATGTTGAAATATTTATGCAAAATGTAATTCACCCGCTTGGTTCAGATGTCTGCAAAACCAGCCGTTCCTTATATTATCATTCTCCTCTTATCTAATACTATTTTGACCACAGTTGCGGTCTTGGGATTAATCCTGATAATACCGAACTTATGCTATTTACCACAAAGTACGAACTATTTTCGTTTAGAATACCCAGATTGTACAATCAATTGCTACAAATCTTCAAGGGTCATCAAGGGTCAAGTATCTGGGTGTGATATTGGACTCAAAACTACATTGGAAGCTGCAAGTCGAGGAGCAGGTAAAGAAGCCCTGTGTGGCTTTTTATTCCTGTAAATCTATGTTCAGCCGAAAATGGTGACTCAAACCACAAATGGTGCTGATTCTCACGTATGGCTGGCTGGTGTGGTGGGGAGTCCTTAGTAGGAGCCTTATCACCAGAAAACTGTAGAGAGTTCAGAAAACCGCGTTCAGAGTTCAGACATGTCTCAGTACTGTCCTTAACATCATTCAGTACTTACTACCTATAAGGCTGAAAGCACTCAGTTTCTAGAGGCAATCACTCAGTTGCCACGGTAGCATTTTGGGACGTCTTAGTCCGTCTCTAAGGGAATTGGAGAAAGACTTGGCTATCCGTAAACTCTACTTCTCCAGGCAGAAAAGTCTTGAAAAGAGCTAAGATTTTTACGAGTTCTGGTATTGGAGTCTTCACAGATGGATCCTAGATGGCATCCGGTGTGTCTGCTGGTATTTTCTCTGAGTCTGCTGACTTTGTGGAATCCTTTATATTACCCGAGATCTCCAGGTTACTGAGAAACAAGAGGTATGTGGGAAACATCAGAATTTTCTCTGTATTTGTTGGTTGTCTTATGTTACACTTCAGCACGCTATCTAGGGCCCTGATAGCGCTTTATAGAAACTCGGCTTTAGTTCTCTAATGTAAAGAGGAGATGAAGCTTCTCAGTAATACATGTACCATTTCCCTAATTTAGGTTCCTGGACACAGGGACATCTTTGGTTATGTGACAACCGGGGAATATGCTAAAAGGGCCCTATGAATGTAGTCAAAGAGCAAATCTATAGCTCCTTTTATGAGAGGGTAGTATTCCTTCTTCTCTTGTGCTATTTAGAAGACACTGTGGTCTCGGTATGAAAGTGCCAGGACACTGAAGCTACTGAAAACTCCCCGCCACTTTATTTCCAATCTCATTGCGATGTACACGGGACATTGAATAATCGGAACACACGCGGAGCAAATGGGCTTGTCTTCCAATCTTTACAGCAAGAGCTGCAAAAGCACCTTCCACTTCCTTTGTGAGTGTTCGAATCTGGCGAGCAGACGACTGCGATACTTTGGCGTACCATTCTTCAATAGTTTGGCGCAGTGCGCAAATCTGGATGTCCTTGATCTACTCCACTTCATAAGCAGCTCAAGATGGCTATTCCTTTTCCCTTTCGTTATCCTTTTAGGTGGCTCTTTATCTTTGGTCTTGACTTGGTTTCAAAACGGCACTTTGTTGCTAATTGTATTTAGTTGATCTCGTCTTACCTATCTACTTACCTACCTTGACTGGTAAGTGATGACATATAACGGAAACAGTTACGGAATTAAAACACCGTTCTCATATGGATGGTATTCAACTGTGATCACAGAAAGTTATTAAATATCGCCTTCAAACAAGGACTATTATTGGTAATGCTATGTCATGTTGCTAGCATGAGTAGTTTTTTGTATTTAACAACTACTTTTCGAAAAAGGTACTTTTGTTGTTAAACATAGTTTAATTAGGAAGAATATTGTTAAAAGTGCTATAGATGCACCGTTGATACTTTTGCTGAAAGTACTTTTATTGTTAAACATCGCTTTATAACGAGAAATATTGTTGGAAGTGCCATGAGATGATGTCACCAAGAGTACTCTTAAAAAAAATTTTTTTGTTAGAAATACTTTTTGTTAGAAATTTCGTAAAAAAGTGTTTTTCGTTAAAAGTACTTTTTTTGTTAAACATAGTTTAATTATGAAGAATAATGTTAAAAGTGCGATGCTATGTTGCCACCCTGAGTGCGTCAACAAATACTTTTTGACAAAAAAGACGTAAAATGTTAAATATCGCTTTAGAACAAGAACTGTTGGTAATGATGCTTGGCATGGTGACTCGTTGGTACTTTTGATAAACGTACTTTTGGTAAAAATACTTTTGGTGAAAGTACTTTTATTGTTAAACATCGCTTTATAACGAGAAATATTGTTGGAAGTGCTATAAGATGAAGTCACCAAGAGTACTTTTGTTAAAAAGTTCGATAAAAAGTACTTTTCGTTAAAAGTACTTTTTGTCAAAAGTAGTTTTTTTCATTTTACATTTAATAGCTACATTCTACTACTACCAAACTTAAATTAAATTAATTAGATGCTGCTTTACTTTTTACCATGATTTTTGTGTGTATTTTGTTAAGTGCTTGTGTGTTTATTTAATGGTGCACGATAAAAGGAAAAAATCCAATTTAGACTCTAAATTTTATTAAATTGATTAAAATCTTTGAACGTTCAAGTTTCATTAGATTGTTTTTTTCTTAAAAAAAAAAAATTGTTTCAATTTTATCAATTCAATTTTACTTCTTCTACCACTTCTTGATACTCGTCGTACACTTGAATGCAATTTTAGTGCAGGTTTTAGTTTTATTTCATGATTTGGCGCTTTTTTTGCTGTGCAGAAGCAGACTTTGAAAAAGAGACTGTATTTGTTATAGGGCAAGAGGGTGTAGAAGGGGATGGGAATGTATTGGAAGTTTGTTATAGTTGATTAGTACTTGTTGTGTTGTGTGTTACGAGTACTTTAGCAGACTATTACTCTTTTGGCCGGTCTCTTCTATTATACACTATGCTTTGACCATGGCACACATGCTGGCACTGCAATCAATGGTCTAACGACTGACTGAGCGACTGCCTTAAAGTAGCAACTAAAAGGCAAGGCATGTGTGTGTTTATGTCTGCTGGCAGCCAGCTTTTTTTTCTATTTTTCATTGCTGAGTTTGTCATTAAAGTTGCTCTTGTTGGTGCCACTAAAACCTCTGCTATTGCTGCAGCAACTAACTAACTGGCTACTGGTATTATTGTTGGTAATTTGTGCTATTGGCAGTTACTGTTATTAACTTGGCTGTAACTCATTGACTAAGTGACTGACTAAGCTAAGCGTGTGACTGTTTAAGTGCAGTTTTATATTTTAGCAATGCTGCTGGCTGCTCTGATTGTGTAATTATTGCTCTTTACTAAATTTGATTTTTAAAAGTTTGGGAGAAAAAAACACTTTTTTTTTTTTTTTTTTAAGCGCAAATAAATTAAATTAATACCACTCGTTATAAAAACAAAAGATGAATTAAAACGGAAAATTACAAAGAAAAAAAAATTGGCCGAAAAAGCTAAACACTTCCATTATGGCCAATAAAATTTCAATGATTTTGGTTACGGTACGTTCAGGCCGCTCAATTAAATTTAATGCCTCTCAGGTATTTATGGTTTGAAGGTTGCAAGTGTTTTAATAAAATAAACCTAAAATTGTAATTGATTTTCTATTTCAAGGAATTCATTCTAAACCAACTCAAAATGCCGAAAATAAGGTGTTGCGCTTGTGTTACCTTAGCACAACAATAGTTGGCAATAACCAAACAGCATCGATTTTGTGTGGCAACAATGATTAAATAAAACATGACTTGTTCATGTTGTGCAAATATTAGCAATTGCTGTTGTTCTCGTTGTTGTTACTGTTGCTGTTGCACTTAGTTTGTAACGAAATAGAATTGAGTACCAAAAGAACCGAATCATGCGTAAAATTTAAATGGACACTTTGAAAAACAAAAATACTGAAAAAAGAATTTTAGAATCAACAACAAAACAAAGTCAAACATAATTATTGTTAAGCAAACAACAGCAACAACAACAAAAAATATTTGAAAATATATTTAAAAAATTACAGCAAAAAATTTTTATTAAAAAAAACAACAACAAAATGAAAGGCCAATCATACGTAATTACAAAATTGCAATAAAAAAGTCGACATTTTTTAATAAATTAAAGAATTTTTTACAAAAATTAACAAAAGCACTTCTATAGTACTTTTTATTATTTTTAAGTAAATGAAAAGTACTTTTTATTTTTGTCTTAAAAAATTTTAAAATGAAAAGTACCTTTTTGGTACTTTCAATTTTTTATATTTCATTATGTTATTTCTTTTGTTTTTGTTACCCACAAAGAATATAAAAATGAAAAGTTTTTTTGGTACATTTTTAAAAACCTAATTATTTCAGCACAATTTGTGTCTTAAAAGGAATATAAAAATAAGAAGTACTTGTTTGGTTCCTTTTTAGAAAAGCAACGTGGGTATTTCACCCCAATTTGTGTCTTAAGAAAATATATATATTAAAAGTACTTTTTTTGGTTCATTTTTAAAAACCCTACTTCTTTTGAAAAAAGTGTATTTAAATTAGAGGTAAATAAAAAATACTTTTTTTATAATGACTACAAAGTAGTGAAAAGTCTTTGTTTGGTTCTTTTTTAAGAGTATTTATGTATATTGTTAAAAAAATTATAAATTTAATCGAAAAAGTATTTTTGTGTTACTCTTAAATCTATTTATCATTAAACCGTTTTTAAATCTATTTATTTTATAAGGAATTTTAGAAAAATATACGCACAAAAATATTTCTTTTCGCTACCTTTCAAAGAGTACTTAGTTTGCTAAGCTTTGTTTATACAATTAAAAAAGCACATGCATATAGTATATAACAAAATTTTAAAAAAGAAAACAGAAAAAATGTGTAACAACTTTTTAGTACTTTTTAAAAATTACTTATTTCGGTACTTGTTTTCTGTAAGAAATAAACTTATTGTAGAGGGTAAAATAAAGAGTTGAGTTGAGTTGAGAGTTAATTAATTACTTAAGTAAAAATATAAAAAATATTTTTTTTTTGCTAAAATATGAAAATAATTGTTTTGGTACCTTTTAAACAGTACTTTTCGTACTTTTTTCTAACTTAGCCAAAATTAAATTATTAACTTCTTACTTGTAGAAGTAAAAAAAGTAGTTTTTCTTAAGGTACTCTTTTGAAAATATTTTTTATGAAAATTTTTTCAAAAAGTACTTTATTGTGGGTTGTAGACAAGGTAAAAAAGTACTTTTTTTAAACAAATTTCTTTAAAAAGTACCTATGAAAAAGTATTGTTTCAAAGAAGTGCTCTTTCAAAAAAGTACCTTTTCAAAAAGTACTTTTGATAGCACTTTCTCAAAATTATAAAAAGTTGGCTTAAAAAGTACTATTCAAATGAAGACCTATTAAAAAAAGAAAACTATTTATTATAAATACTTTCTCAAAAAATATATTTCAAAAAGTTGCTTCTTAAATTAAATCAGTTTGTTAGCCCACTTTGAAAAAACAGTGTAGGAAGAAAAGAAAATTTAGTGTTTCACGACCTGTATAGCCACAAGGAGTAAAAAGTCAAAAATACTGTTTTAATAAGCCGAGTCTATATTACTTTGTTTTAATGCCATTAAATTTGACTGTTAGCTGTGCTTACCGTTCACTGGCCGATTTGTAACCATGCTCCAAAGCTGGGATTGCTGTACAACGTGCACTAGCGTAGCTTTCGCGAAGTGCAGGAGGAAGAGTCGGTTGAGCACTAAAATGATAAGTAGTAATATCATAAGGCAGCTAAAACCGAACGCGGAGATCACTTGTTGCATAAATAATTGGAATTAAAAACGTTAATCGGGAAAAGGTTAACATCGATTGCTCCGACTCGACTATAAACGCATCCGTATCATTATTACGGACCTTTTTTACATTTTCTCAACTCTACAAATTTAAGCTTTTCAATTTCATTACGTGGTACTAGTACTATGACACTTAAACTGTAACCGTACTTAACCTAACCTTAGCTCACTCTATACCACAAATATTTACCTTCTAAAACCTTTTTTATTTAATTTTTAAACCTGACACCTACAGCAGCAAAAACAAAATAGAAACGCAATTCACCTTAAAAACTTATTTAAGTAAAAAACATTTTTTTTTTGTATTTCTTACAGAAACAATCGACATTTTTAACAGAAAACATACCTTCAACACCAACAACACTCTCCAACAACAACAACAATAACAACACCAACATTCGTTAATTCAACAACAGCCAATCAACCAGCACCCTACTAACAATTCCTGTGTGCTATCCTTCTTTCCCTTCTAGAAAATCAAATGACGTTTAAAAAAAATTGAACTTTTCCTTTTGCAATTTCTAAGCCTGAGTGTGGGCGCCTAATTATTGAACTCAGTCAACTACAACAACAACAAACAAAGCTAATAATTTCCCTCTAGCAAAACGAGTCGCATCAAGTGACAACCGTACGTACACGTTCGTAATGCCTATTTATGATAAAACAACGTCAGTGGGTGGCAATCCAAATACAGCTGAAATTGATTATCATACCTCGGAGGCAGCCAAAGTGAAAAGAACACGTGAACAGGCCTATTTTAATTCTTATGATTTCGATGCAATTGAGGTATTGCCCTATGATGAAGATGAAGATGATGATAAGCATCGCTTAAACACAAATTATAAGAGAGGACAACAAGCACTGACAACAGTACAACAGCAACAACAACAAAGCCAACAACAAGAGGTTATGAAATCTCGTAGAAATGCAAAAATTAGTCATCCTATACATCATCATTATCAACAACAATTACAACAGCAACCATTAAGTCATACATTTAGTAATGCCAATACAGATAAAGACAGTTTTATTGTCGATACTTATCATTACCAGCAGCAACAGCAACCATCACAGCAACATGTCAACATTTTCAAAAGCAACTACAAACCAACTGCCTATTTACAACGTATTGCAGGCCTGCTTCATCATAAAACTGCAGGCCATAGTCTTAAACATGATTTCAAATCAACACCAGATGCCTTAAACCAAACCAACAATAGCAACAGCAGGAACACTATGGAAGAGTCGTCGTCAGCGAAACATTTTAAAACTCCCTCCACAACAACGTCAACATCACTTACAGCAACCACTGCAGTCGCTCAAGTTATACGCGGTGGTGTTGGGACAGTCATTAGCAGAGATCGAGAACAAGATAGAGATGCACCATACGATTATGTCATGGATGAGACGATTGCAGCACGTATTTCTAATGGCGAGAAAATTAACAGCAGCACTAAGGCTGTTAATAGCGGTGGTGAAGCTGCTGTGGATACAGCGAAAATGAGTAGTGCAGCTGCCGGTGGTGATGGAAATTTTTTACTGCCTCGAGCGATGCTTAAACATCAAAGGTAGGCGGCTATTATTTTCTATGTATTTATGTGAAAATTTTTTTGTGGGCGTGGCATTTTCCATAATAGGAAAAAGCACTCTAATAAGAAAAATTTTACATGCCTTTTAAGCTATCAGTGATGATGGACTTACGCCGTCATTCTAGTAACTGTGGAATCTACTTCTTATTCTCTGGATAACTCCATAATTCGACATTTGATTGAAGGAAATATGCGAACCGACCGACCGGAAAATAGGATTCCTAGGTCGACAGATAATCTAGATCAGGCATGTGCATAAGTAAAAATGTAGTTGTGTTAGTGAGAACATGAAAATTACTCTCTCAGAGAAGTAACGTTGATGTTTTAAAAAAATTTAAAAAAAAATCGTTAAGCATCCGCCGCACATGTGCATTTGTGTCTGTTTCAGTGACACCTTAAAGCAAAATCGTGTGAACTTTTTTGAATTATTTTTCTGTGCCTAAAAAAATATGCGCACATACTCTGCACGTACTCTGCTTTCGTCGGTGTCTCATTGACGACTAAAGCAAGAGCGTAAGAATACGTGTGAACTGAACGCGAGAAATTGTTCTATGAAATGAACATCAATGATCTAGATCGACAGCTGATCTAGGAACCCTATTATTCCTATCTTCCTAGGTCGCAGAAATACTGAATTCACTCCTGAATTCACGAATGGGAGTGTTTATGTTTGACAGTTTCGAATCAGTATAGCTTTTAGCGTCTCGAATAAGTGTAGTATGCTTCAAGCAGAGTTTATATTCATAAATACTATTGTTGACCTGATATACTTTGTATGAGAGCCGCCAGGGAGAAGATTGGACTTACTTAGCAGACTTTTAATGTTAATACTGCCGGATTTCGGTTCAGTTTCTACCATCGAGGAGTACATGTTGTTAATTATGGTTTAAATCTTACACGCATGGATAGGCTATTTTAGACTCAATTCAAATAGTCCGGATATCGGTTCAGTTTCACCATCTACATGTTGTTAATTATGGTTTAAGTCTTATATGCATGGATAGGCTATTTTAGACTCAATTCAAATAGTCTGTAGCTTCTGAGCAAAAAGGCAGTATAACCCGGTATGCTGGCAAACGAACTAGTATTCTTGTTCCACGTAAAGAACACTATTTAATGCTCAAGTCTGACGAAAAGAACGTAATTATAATATATTATAACTCATTCTACTAGTGGCGAATTAGCATACAGCATATCACATACATATAAAACAATGGTCCGCAAAGCTGCTTCGGGGAGCCGAACATATTCGAAATCATCATGCGTATTCATACGAACATCAGCAAAAATCAAGCGAGATATTAAGAAATGCATTAAGTTGCTTACCAGCTTTCAGTGAATCAGGTTTATGTCGCTTGTTTTTTAAGAAAATATATTTTATGCGTAGTTTACGGAAGAAACATGCGTATGGTGAGAAACATGTTCTCACCACTGCATTTACATTTTTAACATTTCCTTTCTCCCGACCATCGTTAGCGCTATGTCGGCCCATTTGAATGTAGCCCTGTTACATGAGTGTTTAGTCCTAGGATCCAATGTTCGGAGTGGGATTTTGAAGATCTTGACAAAAATGGTAGTGCGACTGAGTAATTCTCTTATTCATAATCTCTCTCTCTCTCTTCATTCTTAAACCACACCGATGGTAATCACCTGCATTTTGTACAACTTAGTACTTTGCTATGTAAGTGATTTGAAAGGGACTTTTACTAGCAACTGTAGTTTTGTAACTCGTATTATTATCAGCAATAGATTGGACAACGGCAGACACTCCGGCTTAAAAAATGTTTTGTGTCACACAATAGTTGCAAAAGATGACCCATATGATCACCACCACACAATCATAGGTACAATTCCTCTCGCAAATGATGGACATTTAAGTATAATCATTAATCCCACAAAAGAGCTTTGGATCAATAAAGTCCACTACAGAATGGAAGATAGTTAAAACAATCGCCAACCGGCCGCAATTGCACTAAATATAGAGCCAGTGCCCTCAATGTGGCTTGAACATCCATAAATACAGTTACGTAAGCACTTTTGTAGGTTTTTACAAGCGCATGCTAAAATTGCGTGATTTTTAGCCCAAAAGCTACTTGGTCCTTATTTGTGGGGGAGGCGTGGTGTAGTTGTTAGAGTGCACGCATGCAACACAAGTGGCCCAGGTTTGAATCTCCAGCAAAAGACATGACAAAAAAATTTAATTGCGGTTTCGAGTATTTAATAAATAGAATTCAATCTCTCTCCAGACAAATCCCCCTGACCTTTTCAGCTTACCCTTATCGATGATGACAAACATCAGGCGAATGATCAGGAGAAAACGCTATCTACTGCGAAAAAATTACAGTGCTAAGTGAGGATCACCACCACTACTTAGCAAGCATCTTCACCACTACGCAATCATATGGAGGCGAGCTACAGTAGACTAATCATCTACTTGGCTTGAAAATCAAGCTGATTAATTGAGACTGAAACAAGAAAATATATGTTTTGTGGAAAATATGTTCCCTAGAAGAGTGACAGGAAAAAAGTTTGTGCCCAAAGGTACAAAAATCGTTGTATTATCGATCCATAGAATTCCGCCCTACACCCGTGTCAGTCTGCGATCCATCCGTAAACCACTTTAGGCTCATAAGGTCAACACATTATCAACATTATCACGAATTATTATGCCACTGAAGAAGTATTGGGTGTTTTTAGAGATTCATAATTTGGAGTTGGCAAGACTGCTCTATTTGGTTTGCCGATTTAACAGCTGATAGTTGCTTTTTGTTTAACTTTGGCTTGACACTTCATTATGGATAGACTTACACCAGAGCAACATTTGAAATTTTGTATTAAAATAATGGTTATGTTTGTCCGATAAAACTAGCTCTGCCATGATAACGATTTTCGCTTGAAAAGTTACGTAAATAAGCAGAATTGTCGTATTTGGAAGTGGATAATTTACAAGCTTTTGTCGAAACACCATTATATCCAGAGAAAATTACTGTTGCAGGCGGAGTTATTGATCCATATGCCTTCAAAAACAATAATGATCAGAATTTTACTGTCAATGGTGAACGGTACAGGGACATGATTAGAAATTCTTTCATTGCCACAATTAGCTGTTATTAATCTTACAGGCATGTGGTTCCAACAGGACGAAGCCACATGCCCGTCAGCGAAACTAAAAGAAACTAAACCGTATGATTTAACACTATGGGATTATTTTCTTTGTTTTTTGTATGTGGCTTGTCTACGTCGATAAATCGAAGACAATTGCACACACTCGAAGAGTTATGAGCCAAATACAGCCGTATATGCTGCGAAAAATTTGTGAAAAATTATGTTTCAGACTGCGCCTTGTACGCGTCAGCTGTGGCGGCCACATGACCGAAATTATATGTAAACATTAATGTCATAAAATTTTCTATCCAACAAAGCCCGTTTCATTAATATTAAAAATTTTTTTCTTTGTTTTATTATGATCTAAACTTGTGTAACTGTAAAAAAAACACTCGATAGAATTAAATCCTAAGCTTTTTGATTTGAAAACTCGTTCGTAGAGTTTCTGAGCTTGCGTTAAAAAGGTGTGGCGAAATAGACTCCTACATCCAAGCTACCTACCACCACTTTTATGGAGATTTAGCATATGTCCCCTTGTCACTTCGATGAAACACGACGCTTATTATCGCATATTATTCTTCTTCTATACTTCAGCGAAACTAAAATCAAAATTTGAAGTCTTTTTACAGAAACTTAATTACTTTAGAAAATATTTAAACAAAATTAATGGAAATTTTGTAATTTTATGACCAAGTTAATGCTCTGACATCGTTTTCTTTTTTTTTAATTTGAATTTCTATAACGATTACTGAAGGCCATTGAAATCTTTATATTTCGAAAATTTTAAAAATTTAGGCAAAAATACTTAAAATTGAAACAAGACAGTTAATGCTTAAATTAAATGGTAATAAACGAATAATTACTAACAATTTTATATTAACATGGCTAAAACAATAAAGTTGCAGTAGCAGAAAACATGTTTTTTTTCATTTTTTTGCAAATTTAATTATTTCGTTTTAAGACCAACTAACCAAAATTATAAATTTGGTAACTAAAAACGAAAATTTGGAACACCAGCAACAATAATAATAAACAAATAATTGCACAATCAAAGTAATTGGCAAAATAAAAATCATTAAAACAAATTTTGACCGTTAATTTAAAAAACAAATAACGAGATTTCTTTATAATTTTTAGTTTTCTAAGAGCAAAAACATAGTTAAAACGGATGTTATAGCCTCAACGGTTTACAGTACTGAATGATTATGATATCAAGGCTATACTACTAATAAAACTTTTATTAGTCATTTCAATTATCTTAGCAATTTAAGAAATTAGCTTCGACAAGCAATAACCTTAGAAGCGTTACATTTAAACGTTTTTCGCTTCATGGAAATTGGGTCAGCTAAAGTTGCCACAAGCAGGCAATGGATGCACTCAATTACTTAACAGCACACCGTTCATTGCAACGAGTTTACATTAAAACACTTGATAATACAATATTGCTCATGGGCGGTTTGAAACGTTAGCAAAGTACGATGGATAAGATCTTATAGCCGGTGTTAAAAAATGCTTCTTAGCGAGGGTGGTTCGCAAGCCTCATCAGTGGGCATAAAGCACTACCGTTGCACTCTGATCCTTTACCATAAACACTTCCTTTAACACAAGGAATTAGTGAATGCGTATACATGGCGTTATTGTTTTCTCTCTCTTTCTCTCATTGACATTAGTAGGTAGGTAGGTAGGTAGGTAGGTGCCAGAGGTGGAACCGAAGTACCCCACCCAGAGATCACAGTGGAAAAACCTTACCCTGAATACAGATATACAGAGAGAATAAAGGAAAGAAGTGAAAAAAGAAAAACAGAGGAAGGAAAAGAAGAAGAAAAGAAGGATTAAAGAAAAGGTATGCGAAAAAACAGAAAAAGGCTCTGTTCTTTCTCCAACTCTATTTCTAATATTTCTTAACGACTTTATTTTTCTCACTTCTAATCCTAACTACTGTTTTGAAGATGACAGCAACATTTGTCATTCATATTTTTTTGATCGTAGGCCGAGCGAAAAGGCAGAATATAAACGACACACTTACAAACGACCTGTCGAAAATCTCTGTTTGGGGTCGCGCGAACAGAATGGACTTTAATGCGCGCAAGACCCAATGTTGTTTTACGACATACAGACGTGGTGGTGGGTTGTCATCTGTATCTATGGGTAATGTAGATATTGAGGAATCAGATGCTCTTGATGTTCTGGGCATGAGAGTTCACTGTGACGTTCGTTGGAACGAGCACATATTTCGAGTGTCGAAAGAAGCCTTCAAGTGCCTCGGTTTTTTAAGACGGTGTAAGAATTACTTCACTCCATCTAATCTTCTTAATATTTACAAGACCTATATCCGACCCAAATTGGAGTACAACTCTTATGTATGAGCCGGTGCTTCAAAGTCTATTTTGACGGTAGGGTAGCCAACTCTATCGATTCATTAGAGCATCGTAGCAATGTGGCATATGTTTCATTGTTCTATCGGTACTATAACGGTATGTGTTCTAACCAAATTAAGGAACATATTCCTGGTAATCATATATTCTTCCGTAGTACTCGTATTTCTCATAGAGCGCATTCCTTTGTAGTTGATTGTCCAGTGAACCACACAACGCCTTATAAATAAAGGGGAATTTGTTCTTTAGTAGCACTGTTCGTTTGTGGCACAAACGAATGTATGCGAATGTCTTCCCCGTCGCTTACGACATGAACAAATTTAAATCGAACGTCCACAGACACTACTCTATATATCCTCCTTCCCACAACCTATTTTCCTAGTACCAGCACAATGCACAAAAAATAAGGCAGCTTAGACTTGACAGAAAACCCTCTAAGTCGCATATACTAGCCGACGCGTTTTCACCGCAAGCTCTGCAGAAAATTTAGGTGCCTGCTTCCCAAATCCCCGTCCTTGCCCCCAGAGCACAGTGTTCAGTCACAAACCTATCAGAATCCTAAGAGATTCCCTCCTCAAACTGAGGACCCAATCTGTCTTAGCGGTCGGCCAAAGCAGACTGTAGACCCTACAGTCTCCTCTGCTCCTACAGTGGCGGTCTTACAAACGCATGCCCTTCGTCGCTGCCGCTCTTGTCAGTTCATCTGCAATCTCATTTCTTCGCACGCCAGTGTGCCCCGGAACTTAGCACATTTCTACACTTCACACATCCAGGAGCGGCGTGAGGGTACTCCTGCATAATACAATAAACCTAGAGCCGACATGGCGACCAGTCAGAGCCCTGATAGCCGCCTGACTGTCCATATGAAAGACCACACCAGCTCCCTCAGCAGCCAAGTCGCGAAAACGCTCAGCTGGTCTGAGGACAGCAAACATCGCAGCCTGAAAAACGCTGCGCTCATCCGGGAGTCTAAAGGACAGTTTAATATCACTGTAACCAAGGCAAAACCCCGCACCGGTGCCCTCCTTGGTCTTAGATCCATCTGAAAAGATGAAATGGCCATTCAACATCCGTCCAAAACCCTCTTTTCGGAAAAACTGCCAAGGGCACCCACTAAAGTCGCATTCCCTGACCCTGTAGTCCATAGAACCAGCTCGTATCAACGAATGCGCACCCCGGTTCAGCCCCTCCAAAATGGCAGAATGTCCATAATCCAAAGCCTTAGCCAGGCCTCCTTCCAAATTCCTTAAGAAGCTCCTAGTAGCCCTCCTTTTTACTGCAGTCTCCGAGGAGGTTAAGCCTAGAATAATATCCAGCGCTGCCTGAGGAGTACTTCTAAAGGCACCAAATATGCCCATAGCAAAAACCTGTGTATCTTATTCAGAAGCCTCCTCCGACTAACATTTTCCAAAGCCCTTCACCATACGATACAGCCATAGGTGAGAACAGGTATGACTATAGATTCATAGATCCACTTCACCATCACCGGGCGAAGATCTCATCTCTTCCCAATGGCACTTCTAACCGTATTGTATTAACAATAGTTAAGATATTATATAATATGTGTCATCACTTGTTTTATTTACTTCTGCCTTTGCATATGTATGGACATACATATGTAAATTAAATTTGTAACGCTTTTCACGTATGTAATGTTTTTTGTTGTTTCTGCTATTTACTCCAAATATAATTTTAATACAGCAATTATAGTACACACGCATGCACACAATCATATACGATTGACATTCAAAATTCTTTCTATGGTATGCAAGGTCATCTTGCAAGTAAATTTTAAGTCTAAAATTTGTTTAAACGGGCATGAGTATGTACATATTCATACGCGTAAATGAGTGAGAGAGTGCATGCTTCTTCTCTCTCTCTGTGTGTGTATGTGTGTGTATGTGTATGTTATGTAGATTGTTTTTGAATTCCGTTAACGTTGTGGTCATAACAACAGTTTTGCTTTTTGGCGTTTATTCTTGTTTAGTGTGACTCTTCATGCTATTGTTGTTGCAGATTATATTTTAATCGAATATTTTATTTTAAAAAAAATATTATTGTTTTGGAATATTTATGATGGGTTTTTTTAGCCAGACCATAATTGCTTGCTTTTTGGCAGCATATAAAGGGTCCGCCATCTGACGTTTTTTTTCAACTAGTGCTTATTTCGTGAATGGTAACACTTAGCTCATGTCTCATGTCTGATTTGACAGATAATTCGTTGTATCCTTCCGGTGAACGAATATGGTTGTGTATACGCCTGAAATGATCTTGGCGGGTATGTTAACAAGCAAAATTGTCGCATTTGGGGCACAGAAAACCTGCACGCATACATTGAAAAGCCGATACACCCAAGACGAGTCACTGTTTGGTGCGAATTTTGTTCCAGAGGCATAATTGGGCCATTTTTCTTCGAAAATGAGCAAGGAGTAGCCGTTACAGTCAATGGCGATCGTTATCGGACCATGTTGAACGAATTTTTGTTCACAAAAATTGAAGAGGAGAATATTAGCAACATTTGGTTTCAACAAGCCGGCGCTACGTGCCTAACAGCCGAAGCTACACTCGATGTCTTGCGCCCTGTTTTTGAAGATCGCATTATCAGCCGCAGAGCTGATGTCGTTTGGCCACCTCGGAGTTGCGATTTGACACAGTTGTGCTTAAAAATTGGACCGATCGTGTAGGCTACCGCATGGTCAGCCGAGGCAGACGTTTGAATAAAATTATTTTCCATTATTAACCGGAAGGATTGTACTTTCAATTAAAAAAAGAAATTTGAGAAAATATTCAGTAGATTTTTTTTATAGCACCTTAAAAAAAAAATTTATTTGGCAGACCCTTTATTTATATATTATTTTTCTTTGCAATAAATTTTTTTTAAGGTTTATTGACTGTTTGGAATTTTTTTCTTTTTTTTGGATTTTTTTGATTTTTTAATAAAAATCAGTTTTTGTTTTGCTATTATTGGTAAGGCAACGGTTTATGATTAAATTGTCACTTAATATACTTCTGTAAACAAAAATATATGTTCAAGTTCTTATCTAAAGATAATTAAGAAAATGTGTCTAATATTTGTTAAGAATATTTATTTTTTCAAACGATTTTTAATTTTTATAATAAAAAAAAGAAAGAATAAACCAGGTCCGATTATAGTAAATATTTTACAAATAAAGACTGCTGAAAGTTCAATAAATTTTTCAATGTCATTGAATATATTGATTGTTTTTTAGAAGTTTATAATTTTGAGTTGGCAACACTACTTTATTTGGCAACCGATCAGTGATGGGAAGTGAAATTTTCGTTCGGTATAAAAAAGTTTTTGAGAGTAATGTTTTGACAATAATAGTCTCAAATTTTATACGAAGGGTACTATTTATATTTCGGGAACTGGCAACACTAACGTCTTTAGCTAAAATCTGGCAGCACCGTAATAAAGATTGATATTTTTTGGCATAAACGTACTCACAACGTTTTGGTGTACAAGTGCTATTTGTTTTGTTTACAGTGAGTTAAGAAAATCAATTTGGCCAAAAGAAGGAAATTTCAAGAGTTGGATTAATTTTCACAGCTTTCGACGTGGATTATTTTATGGCGATAAAACACCATCAGAAACCACAGTATATCAATCGTAGTAGTGCTTTGGTCGCCAACGAAGTCCGCGAAAGTCGTCCAAAATTGGTTGTTCTGCCACAAAACATCGATGCAGTGCGTGAACTGATAATGCAAGCTCGTCGCATGACATATTGTGAGATAGAGGCATCCTTGCACATAAGTTCCACTTTAATACCTACAATTTTGCATGAACACTTAGTTGTAAAAAAAATTGTTGGATACCCCACAATTTATGAATCGTTAACAAAGGACTCGCATCGTTTGGTGTCAGGAAATGATTGAAAAGGCGTATATAAAATCGTCACAAGTGACGAATCGTGGATATATATACTCAAACAGCAATCGACCGTGTGGGTATTCCAAGACGGTATAAATCCAAAAAAAAGTTGTTGGTGGAAAGAGTACAGAGAAGCAGATGGTCGCCTGTTTCTTTCGCCGAATGTGTCATATGGCCACTGTTCCGCCCATTTGTTTGCTGGAAATCTTCGGAGAAATTTGTGAAACCAACCGCCGAAGACGAATCATTCTTTATCATGACAATGCGAGCTCACACACATCTCGTCAAACAGGTGAATTTTTGAGCAGTTAAAACATCGAATTGATGTCTCATCCTCCGTGAAGTCTTGATTTGGCACCCAATGACTTCTTCTTACTCCCGAATATCAAAGGTAAACAGCGAGGTCAACGATTTACGAGCGACAAAAAGCAATTGAAGCGTTCAAAAACTATGTTTTGGAGGGAGGAATGGAAAAACTGCTTTGAGACATGGTTTGAACGAATGCAAAAGTGTATTGATCACCGAAGGCAATATTTTAAAAAACAGTAAAGCCATTTTCATTTAAAAATAACCCTCGTATAACAAAAAATTTCTTTCTATGAGTTTCTTTACTAAAAAACTTAATAACTCTGTCAACTTCCTACGGATTTTCAGAAGCAAAGAAGCATTTTATTCTTAACTTAACATACGTTCGGTTAGTTTAATCGGGCAGCTACTATCTGCTTACTTATATTCCAATTTTAGGTGCCGTTGTGTCATCATGTTTTCATTACCACACCATAGTTCTCGCAGCTCCTGTCTGGCAGTAATTAGCCATTCAGTCGCCCTAAAAGAATTTGTGCAGATCATGCATTGAAAGGTTGTCCTTATCGTCCGAACAACTACAAAAAGTCTGATATCCTCAAATTCCGTTGACTCAACCAGCTCTTTATCATTGCAAAGATCATTACATGGGATTCCCATATTTTGAGCATGTTTGCTAACAGCCCAACGGTCAGTAATATATGATATAAGGATCCAACAAGTGTTCTCAACAGCTGCCCTGTTCTTTGGTAACACAATGTTGGCAAATCATGCTGGTCTCATAGAATTTGGGCTCATTTCCCAAACGTTTGTTCGCCATTTGGTGAAAATTCCTTGATAGCTGCCCCCAATTCTGCCAAAGAGAAGCACCGATGTTTACAATCGATATGTTCGGATCCAAAGTGTTATCTGCCTGCTCAAATGCATCTGTCATGCAATTACCTTTAATGTCCTCATGGCTATGAATCCATGTATGGGTAAATGTCGAACGTCTATCTTTGCCTTATAGATAGATATACCCGTGATCTTACGTAAATACCTAGATATCCATAAGAATATTCCGTGATACTGAACAAACGGCGCGTGCGTTTTTTTCCATAGCTAATAACTAAAGATTTTGAGATATTTTGAATATTTCAAAAACAGATTTTTGTCGCACTGTGTAATAGAGTTGCCGAAATTCGAAAAATGCTGAAACAAAAATTACTGTTTTGTGCACTTTATGGGTTGGCGGAGTCATTGGTCCATGTCTGCAAAAACGATGATGATCAGAATGTTACTGTCAATGTTGAAAGGTTTATGGACATGATTAAAATTGTTTTCGTACCTCAATTAGCTGTCATTAATCTTGTTGACATGTGGTTCCAACAGTACGAAGCCACAGCACCCGCTACAATTGTTTTACTTAATGATACTTCTGGTGAAAGAGTAGTTTCCCGTAATAGTCCAATTAATTGGCCACCAAATTCATGTGATTTAACCCCATTCGATTATTTTCTCTGTGCTTAGGTAAAGTCACTTTTCTATGTCGATAAACCACAAACAATTGAACACTTTGAATTCAAGAATTGGCGAAAATTCATGAAAATTGAAATTTCAGATTCCACATTCCGAAATCATAGTTATTTACACATTAATGTCGTAAAATATTCTCTTCAATAAAGCCCATTTCATTGAAACTAAAAATATATTTTTTCGTTTTATTATGATTTAAATTTCTGTATAACCGATAATAACCGATACATAGCTTATACCCGTGTTGTTCGTACAAGTACTCCAGATGGAAAGCTACCAAAAAGTTAAGAAATCGTAACTAAAAAATTTTTCATTAAAATATTCGTATGTATTTTTACCATCTTGCCAAGTGGCAATGATTTTTTTTGTCCGTCACTCCTCTAGTAAGCATATTGGTTTCCTCAAAGCAGCCATTACTTTGTTTCAGTTTCATTACTCAAGTTGATTTTCAAGCTAAATAGATGATTAATCTATAGCGGCTAGCCTCCATACGATTGTATAGTGGTTAAGATCCTTGCTAAGTGGTGGTGATCCTTACTTAACATTGTAGTTTTATTTCCCCATTAGGCGGCGTTTTCTTCTAATCATTCATCTGATTGCTTGTAATCATCGCCAGATGTAAGCTGGAAGGGTCAGTGGAGCATCTGTAGATGGATTTGTCTGGAGAAAGTTGAACTTTTTTTATTAAGCACTCGAAAATGCAATTATTTTTACTTTTTGCATCATGTCCTCGAACATGGGTCGCTTATGTTGTATGCGTTCACTGTAATCACTACATCATGCCAACCATGATGTACAACAAACATATGTGTTAAACTAAAATTTTATTCAGTAGCATATTAGCTTTTAATAGGGTAGGAGTAGAGCGTGTTCTTTTTTATGTTTTAAAGAGTTTTAAGAGAACTAAATATTTTTATATTGAGAAGATTTGGAAACAAACAACATAAATTTGTGCATCATTATATTCCTTTACATCATTTTAATATCAGTATATAGCCTAATTTAATGTGTTTCTCTTTGTGAACACCACTGGCTTATACCTATAATCGAATTTGGATAGATTTAGCGCTGATTTAAGGAAAAAAAGAGAAGAAAAAGCACTCTACTACTAATCCTTCTTACGAATCCTACTTCAATCCGGGGTTCACAATTCATATATCAGGTAGATTATATAATATAATAATGGACCTCTTTTCGCTGTGTAAGCTTTTGGTATATACTCGTATATATGTACTTATAGTTATATGAGTCGAAAAAACATCAGTGTAAGACTGGCTCAAAGGCTTTCAGACCGAAATTATAGCCATAAAGCTACGCGGCAACCTTCCTGCACTATCGGATATACAATAGGTGTATCTAACTATTTACTGATAGCAATACAGGATTAACACAATGGACCACAAGTTTCAGCTTTCTAGTTGCACATACTCTTACATCGATTAATCTACTGATAGCAATACAGGATGAACGAAATGGACCACAAGTTTCAGTTTTTAGTCGCACATCCTCTAACATCGCTTAATTTACTGATAGGAAAACGGCTATGAAATTTCTAGAGAATGAATATAGCGCTAGTTACTCTGCAATGGGTTCCTAAGCTTAGTGGACATGTAAGATATATATGTACATGACAGATAATGAATTAATCATTATGGATCAATTAAAAGTTTTGAAATTACTGTTAAGAAGAATTAACAACGAACCTATCTGGAACAGCATCTTGAAGAGAATGAAAATAACGACCTCCCACTAGGCCAGAGAGATCTCTACGAACTTAGATGGGCAGAAAACACGACAAGTGTTAAAACTGTCTAATTTAATTTCAAACTGATGATAACGCGCCGTTGGACTCTGGGAAGTTATGCACATAGACTAATGATCACTTGTACTGATTTTTGCAGAAGCTGCAAGACGAAGAGAAAGCCTTGAAAAGCCTTTAAGGACCTAAAGATGAGCCTGCTTGTTTAGAAAACATTCTATGGCAAAACAGAGTTACAACGGGCGATGGCTGATAGAAAGTGGCCGGGCGACATAGGATTTTTGCACGATCGTGGACATATGGACATTAGACCCAAGAGAGCTGTGCCGCGAACGGTTGTTGATATAGCCTAAGCTAACTTAATCCCTTACAACTATTTCCTGTTTATATATTTGAAAAAAAAGCTGCGTGATACGAGATTTAAGTCACACCGACGAAATTATCTTTAAAAATAAAGCCTACCTAGAAAGCCTTGAGATATCTTATTACTTGGAGGGTCGACCTGCCTCCATTGAGCTTAAGACGGGCAGCTTTATTACCAAACAGAGCGTGTTTTATTCAAAAAGTCAAAATTTCTATAGAATTTTCATCAGAAAAGTATTTTCATTATTATTTTAAACAAAAATTCTACTAAAATTCAATTTAACGAGTGTGTATGCTGTAATTCTTGTTTTTAGAAAAATTTACATTTGACTGGCTTTTAATTCAAAAAACAAACAAAAAATCATAAAAAATCGGTTGAAAAAAGCATACTCGTACTGACTTTAAGCACTTGAATTTATGTGGCATCATAAAGAGGTGAAGGTTACCCGCCAATAGGCGCCGGCCTAACTTGTCTCTATAAATTTGACTGCAAAATTAACAACAACAACAAACGAAAAGGCAAAGAGACGCTCAACGTTTTTCATAAACATTTTGACCGAAAACAAAAAAAAACCGAAAACGACAAACAAACGCAATAAAAAACTGAAACTTGAACTTTGCCAAAAATGAAAAATCAAAACAAAAAAAATTTAAAAACAAATTATGAATGAAGATGAAGAAGCTGCAACAGAAATTATAAAAATAAACCTAAACTTGAAGAAAAAAAAACATGAAAATTATTTTATTAATTGTTTTTAATTTTTTTCCTTTCATTTCATTTGAGTTTTAGTTTTATGTGACACAAGCACGCACTTAAAGAAACTACAGCAACAGCAGCGCAAAAAATAAACGAGATGGCTAACAGTGAACACACGCAAACGCAAACAGACAATTCAAAAAATTCCGTATAAAATTGCAATATTTTATACAGAAATGGTTTCAAAAGAAATTTTTTTTAATGGTTTTCTTATCTAACGAGGCTTTACTGTTTTAAAAAATTTCCATACATGTGATGCCTGTCGTAGCTAGTCTGCCTTGCAATATTTGGAACATTTTGTTGCATAGAGCAGATGTAAATTATGGCCTTAACCAAAATTTGCGTAATACTGTGTGAGTGAGTGTACACATCCTCCGGAAGTATCTTTTTTGTTTTGTTTTTCGTTTTGTATAAAATTCACAAAAAATTCTTGCATGAGCATAAGGCTTTTAAGTTTTCAGTTTTTTTATTCGATTTTTTTAATTTGTTTTTTCGTCTCTTAAATGCCATCCACAACATATAGATTGATTCAGTGTTATTGACATAAATCGTGTTCATTTATAATGCTGTTGTTGCAGTTGTTATAATTGTCATTCAAGCAATCATTCATGCCCCCCATCATCTAAACATTTTATGCATTCAGCCAGTCATTCATTCATTCATAATTGTTTACAGAATTTTGTTGGTGTTTTTTTTTGCATGTGATGGTCTTTGAGTTCGATAGCAACACACGCGGCGACAAAATAGATTTTAACGATTGTCAGGCAAGGAATTACAACACCAACAACAATACGTACGTGTCGAGATATACAACATTGTTGTAAACAACAGCAACAATCAAAATAACATTTAAAGAATTTAAGAACGAACAATGCAATTTTTAGTAATTTTTTTTGAAATTTTAATTTTTTTGGATTCTAAAAAAAAAAAATTAATACAGTTTTTGTAGAAAATACTGTCAGTTTTTTTTTAAATTTAAAATATTTAACATAATAAAGGGTCTGCCATCTAAAGTTTTTTTTCAACTTGTGCTTATTTCGTGAATGGTAACACTCAGCTCATGTCTGATTTGACAGATAATTAGTTTTATCCTTCCGCTGAACGAATATGGTTGAGTATACGCTTGAACAACGCTGGGAATCTGGGCCTGGGATCGACTAACAGAAGATGCCGATTTTGCCAAAAAAAATTATTTTTTCAGATGAAGCTCATTTTGATCTTGGCGGGTATGTAAACAAGCAAAATTGTCGCATTTGGGGTACAGAAAACCCGCGCACATACATTAAAAAGCCGATACACCCAAGACGAGTCACTGTTTGGTGCGGATTTTGATCCAGAGGCATAATTGGGCCATTTTTCTTCGAAAATGAGCAAGGAGTTGCCGTTACAGTCAATGGCGTTCATTATCGGGCCACGTTGAACGAATTTTTGTTCAAAAAATTGGAAGAGGAGGATATTAGCAACATTTGGTTTCAACAGGACGGCGTTACATGCCACACAGCCGAAGCTACACTCGATATTTTGCGCCCTGTTTTTGAAGATCACATTATCAGCCGCAGAGCTGATGTCGTTTGGCCACCTCGGAGCTGCGATTTGACACCGTTGGACTATTATTTGTGGGGTGCCGTCAGAGATAAGTGTTACGTCAACAAGCCATAGACATTGGTGAAATACAGCTGCACACAATCGATAATGTGCTTAAAAATTGGACCGATCGTGTAGGCTACTGCATGGCCAGCCGAGGCAGCCATTTGAATTATTATTGAATTATTTTTCATTATTAACCGAAAGGATTTTACATTCAAATAAAAAAAGAAGTTTGAGAAAATATTCAGTAGTTTTTTTATAGCATTTTCAACAACAAAAATTATTTGGCGGACCCTTTTTATAGAAACGTTTAAAACGCTTATGTAAAAAAAACAAGCAGAAGCAGTATTTGGCAGTAAAACTTGCAGTTTAATAAAGCGTTTGAAATGTTTTACTCTTTTTTAATTCCTATACAAAACTGAGAAACAGTTAAATTTAATATATTTTCAGTGTAATGACTTTGTTCTTGTAAAAAAATGTCAGATTTCAAAATAAATACTGTCAGTGTGGAAAAAAATTTAAGTCATTACAAGTGCATTACATTACTTATATCGGATGAGTCATCTATCAGTTTAAATTTGAACCGGCGGCTATTTTGAATCCGGCAATACTTATGTCAATCTATTCTGTTATAAAATTAAGTTATTATCTCCACTGAAGGAAGGAATGAATGAATCGATTTACTCTTGAGCAACGTTGGGACTTATTGCAAAATTTATTTCCAAAACAAAGACAATTGGTCGGAAATTGCACGAAAATATCGTACAAAATTTAGTCGCAGAGAAGCACCATCAGTGTGCGGTATACGGAAGCTTATCGCTAAAGTTCGTGAAACTGGTTTCATTGTTGTTCACCCGAATATATCGAAGCTGTTGCTGAGAGTGTGCGTAAGAGTCCATCAACATCAACTCGTCACCGTTCTCAAGAATTGAACATTTCACGCACCAGTTTACGTTGAATTTTGCGAAAAGCTCTTTGTATGACACGTTATATCCAGTTGGTCCATCCGCATCGTTTTCGCTTCGCTAGATGTCGATTTTGCCACAAAACAAAGATCGTCTTTCAGATGAAGCTAATTTTTATCTTGATGGGTACGTTAGTAAGCAAAATTGCCGTATTTGGGGCTCAGAAAACCTAAACGTGGTATTACAGAAGCCAATGCACCCATTACTAATGAGTGTTTAGTGCGGCTTGTAGAGCGGCCCATATTTCTTTGTACATGAGGACGGCGCAAACATTACGGTCAATAGAGACACCTATCGCACCATGATAACCGATTTTTTTGTGCCCGCTCTTCATGGTACTGATGTGAACGATGTTTTGTTTCCTCAGGATGGTGCAACGTGCCACACATCTCATGCCACAATCGATTTATTGCGTCAGACGTTTGATGGCCGCCAAGAAGCTGCGATTTGACACCGTTGAACTATTTTCTGTGATGCGCCGTTAAAGACAAGTGTTGTGCCGACAAACCAGAAACAACTGAGTATTTTAAGGCTAACATTCGTGATGCCATTGCCGAGATACGACCCCATACACTCGAAAAAGTTCGCGAAAATTGTTCCGCTCGAAAGGGGTACTGTGGCGCCAGTCGTGGCAGCCATATGACTAAAATAATATTTCATTTCTAACCGGAACAATTGTACTTCACAACAACAACAACAACAACAAATTGGCGAAATTTCACACCGTTTTTGTTTAATTGCATTTTTAAATTTAAGCTTTTAAATGGCCCACCCGATATCTATTATATACTTAACCGTGAACTACAGAGAGGCTCACGGTGCGACATGCAAAATTAGGTCAACAACATTACCAAAGATGAAGAAGCTGCTGCCAACACTCACCGACTAGGCGATCTTTACCGTACGGTAAGGAAAATAACCAATAGAGCAAAATATACTGGGAAACCATTAAAAAACGATGCTGGAGGACTCTGGGAATAAATATACGAGAACATTCTACACAGCTGACGACATGCAATCAGTGTTGACAATTTACTTGCGGTAGTTGAAACGTGCTAGGTTAGCGCTTTTCTATTTGCAATTTTTTGTAAGAAATATTAAGTCACTAAATTCAATAAACTCATTCAAACTATGGACGCTTCATGTCGTGGAAATTACGTTATTCCAGGGGCCATAACAAATTATTTCCATCTACGCCAATCTAAAGCCAATGATCTAATCTGGCTCTAAGTCATTCTATGGGAAGCAGCTTCTCTTTTAATCTGCCTTCTCTAGAAATAGGCTGGCCTTCCGATTCTTCTGCTTTCCTGCAAGTTCTATTCAATGGCCAGTTTCGCTAAGTTTCGTCTGAGTGTGCCCAATCCATATCCATTTACTTCTCACAATTTCCTTCATTACAGGAACTTGGCGTGATCTTGCTTCTGGCCAGAATATCTTCAAAATACTCCGTAGACAGCGGTTTATAAATGCCCAAATGGAATTAACATCAATCACAACCGCAATCCATAATTCGTAACCATACAAAAATAGACTCGCTTCGTTTTTGGAGAATTGCGAAAAATTTGTTTCTAAAATCCAAATTTAGATCACAATTTCCTGCCTTCATACGATCCACATGTTCGATTTTTTTTTTTCATTTATACTTTAATGCTATTAGTGTGGGTGAAGGGCTGACAATAAAATTTGACAAAAATATTCCTTTGATTGGTACAAATAGATATGTACGTGTATGTATTTACATTATTTAGCAATAATTGTACCAGATTGATGTACTTTTGTTCCAATTGGTGTTCGGTTTTCTGTAATTGTCTGACCCGATTTCAACAGCTCATAATACAAAACACCCTTGTAATTCAAGCAAATACATTCGGCATTGATTTGGCTGGTTTGCCGGGCTTTGCATATGACTTTTTGCGCTTGGGGTTATCGTAATGTATCCATTTTATATCACCAGTAACAATAGGATGTAAAAATTACATTTTTTTGAAGCGTTCAAGCATAATTTCCGACACGCAAAATTGCCTTTCAACGTCTCTCGGCTTCAATTCATATGGGACCCAATTACCTTGCTTTTGAATGAATTCCATTGCTTTGAGACGTAGAGAAATTACTTGTTGTGTGACTTCCAATGATACCGCAAGTTCTTCTTACATTTGACAAAAAATCTTCGTTGAGTAATGTTTCCAATTCCTCAACTTCAAACTTTTTCGCCTGACCTGGCCTCTCCGTGTCTTTTGTGTTGAAATCACCACTTTTGAATTGCGCAAACCATCTTTCGCAAATGTTTTGAGTTGGTGTATGTTGACCGTAAGTTTCTACCAACAATCGATAACTTTTAGCAGCCGTTTTCTTCAAATGAAAACAAAACATCTTTTTTAGGCACAAAATTCGACATTATTATGGCGATTGAAAAAAATGTGTGTTTACACTTGGATATCTATCGAATATTGAATTATAATAATAGATGTTTACCCTCCAAAATACCATATTTGCTCTTATTGACACAAATCATATGTGATAGTTGTCATATGTTGTCCAAATCGACCCTATTAACTTGTATACCCAATACAAAAATGAATGTGGGTTAGAAGTATCTTTCTATAGTATCTTTCTGGAAGGAACTAATAATAACTCTCAAATGTTTGGACTTGGACCGGAAGGGGGCAAAAGGTAAAAAATTTAACTAAAATAACATTTAAGATAATAATTATGATGTGGGTAGCAAAGCACGCCGGGTTTTAGCTAATTCTGTATATTTTGTAATAAATTTGTTCAAGCCACTTGTACAAATCTTTGCACAACTTTTCTATAGTGGTGAAAAAAAACCGAAATTTACTTAAAACTTTTCCACTACTGTATCCAATAACATAATTTTATTTTATTTGTTTTTTAATTCTTTTCAAATTATCCATAGTATAGATAATGAATTTGAATTTAAAAAAATAAACCTTAACATGACTTGGAAGGTTTTATTGCAACACTACCTGCATAGTATACTCGTAGTATTGCAAAACTTTATTTTTTTCTTTGTATATTCTAATGTCTAGACCAAGTTTAAATTGCTGTAAAAATTTACACTGATTTGCCCTTAATGTCTTAATCCATTGGCTACGAAAATATCAAAAAAAAAAAAAAAAATTGAAAAAAAAAACTTCAACATAAAATTCAATTCGAAACGGAAAATCAATCAACTGTGAAGTGAAGTGTAGAAAAGAATGAAACATGAATGGATTTTGTACAGCGGCAAACGCTAATATCACAACAGTGCCGACACCCAACAACAAAATAAAAGTGTTGCAAGATTTTAAAAAATCTTGATATAAAAAAAAACCGTAAAAAATTATTAAAAAAAAAAATTAATTAAAACGAAAAACTGAGATTGCATTTAATCAAAAAATATTAAATTATGAAATGACTGGTGGGGCTATCTGATTGACTGACTTTAAGGTCTTTGTCATCACACGTCCATGTAGTTACAAAAATGTTTATACAAAGCAAGTAAGACTACTTGACATGCAACACTGCAGTCCAATTCAATCTTATCTAAGCTTTAGAGTAAAAAATATTCAATTATTTGAAAATATGGGCCGATACGATAGTACTGCCGTTGCCTAACGCCTTAAATAGGCCTCTAATGAAAACGCTATAAAATATTAAATTCAAAGAAAAAAACAAAGAAAATTACTACCAATCCCTTAGGAGTAGTCATTATAAGAACTCCCTTAACTCCATAATAACATTGTTTATTTCACACTCAAATACATTCATTATTCCCCAAAGTGTTTTTACGTTTCTTTTTTTTTTTTTTTTTTTTTGTTGGTTTATGCAGACTAATTTACGTGTTTGCACAGTTGGTTGGTATTGTTACTGACACTAATAATGATTGTGATAGTACTGTGCGGTCAAGTAAAGTTTTAGGTGTAATTCAAGTGTTTAATTATGAACGACATAAAAACTGAAACAACAACAATCGCAACTATAAGAACCTGTAGCTCATAAATGAATTAATGACCTTCGATAAAAAAAAATAAAATTTAATAAATAACTGGCGTAAAACAACATGTGGAAGCTGCAGTTAAAATTTAAATTTTTGTCGCCATTTCAGCATAATTTAATGCGTCGCTCAATTAGGCCTGCTTTTATTAAATGTCACTGTAAATTTTCCAGCTGCCAACAACAGACAACCGCTGAGACTATCACTATAACGTCTCAGCGGTTGTCAGAAGTATAGTATTTACAAAGGCAATTTAAAATCTCTTGCTTTTATTCATATAAAAAAAGTATCCAAATGGTACCAAAAACCCGATATGAGTCCTAATATGTACTAAAGAGTTTTACAAATTTTCTAGCTAAAACGAGGTGTGGTTCGCTATCACCATCTTAATTATTATCTTAAATACTTAAATATTTTACCCTTTTCCCCATTTCGTCCCCTTCCTTCAATCATTTGTTCCAATCTATAGGTTCTGCTTTTTAGCATTAGATAGCCTTTAAACAAACACACCTTCATTTTTATATGGTATATGTATAAAGGCAGCTTTAATCCGGTGTGATTTCTGCAATTCCCGCTTTTTGGCTGATGTGAATAGATAACAAAGCTATAACAGTTGTCGTTTGCGACAGTTACAAAATGCAACTTTTTTTAATATACAAGACCAGCACCCAGGGGGTGGCCCCTACTCATGCAGTGCATTGTGCTGTTACTAGGAAAATAGGTTGTGGGAAAGAGGACAGAGATAGTAGTGTTTATGGACGTTAGATTTAAATTTACTCATGTCGTAAGTGGCAGGAAATTCTCCCTATATCAACTATCAACTACAAAGGGATGCGCTCTACGAGAAATACGAGTACTACGGAAGAATTAATGATTTTTAGGAATTAATTTCGTTTGAACACATTCCGTTATAGTACCGATAGAACAATGAAACACACGCCACATTGCGACGGTACCCCAATGAATTGATTGAGTTGGCTACCCTACCATTGATGAGCATGTTCGCCCTCTCCTGTACGCGGTCGAGAAACTCCAAGATAGACTTTGGAGCACCGGCCCATACATGAGAGTTGTATTCCATTTTGAGTCGGATATAGGTCTTGTAAATATTGAGGAGATCAGATGGAGTGCAGTATTTCTTGCACCAAGGCACTTGAATGCTTCTTTCGACACTTGAAATATGTGATCATTCCAACGAACGTCACAGTGAATTCTCATACTCAGAATATCAAGAGTATCTGATTCCTCAATATCCACATTACCCATTGACACGGATGACAGCATACCACCACGTCTGTGTGTTAAAATCTGTGTGTATTTAGTATGAATCCACTTTTCAATCTCGCCCAATTACTGGCTGATAATGTGTAGTATTTACGACGTTGTTTAAACCTTATGTAGATTCTTCTACTATTACCCTTCTCAAGATATACAAAAATTTATTTGTGCGAGGTACTACGCCCATTCCGCTCATTTTTTCCTTATGATTTGTATGGACTATGAAGTCATATAGACCAAACTCAGAACCTTTTGCTAAAAGCGTTCTCGAGATATACAGAAATCAATATTTAGCTTGTATAGGAGGATCACGCCTACTTGTCCAATTCCACCCACTATTTGATTGATGATTTGCATTGACTATGAAGTCATTCAGACCAAATGCTGAAACTTTAGATTTAACCGTTCGCAAGATATAATTAAAGTAATATTTAGTTTGTATTAGAGGTACCACGCCCACTTGTCCAATTCCGGCCAATTTCTGCCTGATGAGTATGAAGCTATTCCAACCAAATATCGAAACTTTAGCTTTGACCGTTCGCAAGATATAATGAAATCAATATTTAGTTTGTATTGAAAGTACCACGCCCCCTTTTCCAATTCCGCCCCCTTATGACCGATGATTTTTATTGACTATGAAGTCAACCAGATCAAATTCTACAACTTAAGCTGTAACCGTTCTCAAGATATACTAAAATCAATATTTACTTTGTGCGGGAGGTACCACGCCCACTTGTCTAAGCCCGTCCACTTATTGTCTAACGATTTGCTCTGACTATGAATCTATTTTGGCCAAATTTAGAGAATCTTTCTATTACCATTCATAGAGGAAAAACAGTTTGTTATTATTCCCTTCTGGCTAAACCGCCATATTCATAAAAAATAAATTGCATTTGAAATCTAAATCTAAATCTAAACAAATGTACGGAAATATTGGTAAGATAATACATTTCAAATTCATTTTAAATTTTATGAATATGAAGGTAAAAATACAAAGGAATGTGGAAAAATGTATAATTGATTCGATTTGTGCAAAATCCTGTTTTGCAAATTTTGGAGTCATACTTTTTTCACAGTGTATTTTTTTCCATTTAAACACAATTCTCTAGATTTTCTATTTCAGTTAAAAAAATTAAAAATTCTGCATTCAACTAAAAACCGAAGAACGTTGAATAAAAAACTTAAGAAAATGTGCTGCATTTTGTTGTCTTCATGCATAAGACCACAGAAACAACAACAACAGCAACAACAAAACAGAATGCAACCAAATTGGTTGCATGTTTTTTGCCATTATCGTGCAACATTTGTCTTAATTAAGGCAGATTATGATGATGATGTTTCTTGCTTATGCTTTTGAATTCTACTGAAAAATGCTTACAAGTTTCGTTTTTATTTTTATCTCTTAATGGTCTTTTAAAACATGATTTACGAGAACGATTGTAATGTTTCTTAAAAAATTTGTGGACAATTACAACTGATTAAGGGAAATAAAAGTACATTCTTAAAAATAATACATCATTTCCAAAGAAAAAAACAATAATTAATTTTAGTTACTGATATTTTGCAAAGGTACCAAAAATGGTACATTTTTTGGTAAATTTTAAGTATAGGACAAAGTACAAATCAATAAACAAAGCCGGACATTAATTTTATATTTATTTTTTCCACCATTGCTTAGAACTTTGAATTGTTAAAAAAAGTAGTTAAATAGTACAAAAACTAGTACTTTTAATAGTAATAGTACAAAAAATTATACTTTTTTAGAAGAGGTAAACTCGTACCAAAATGTTTTTTGCTAAGTAAAAAATGTGAAATAAACCAAAATGGTACTTTTTTAAAAAAAGAGGGAGAAACTAAAAAAAGTATTTTCAAAAATAGGCTATAAAATATCGGTTTTTTTATTTAAAAAAAAAACGTGTTTTTTATAGAGGTATAGAACTTTAAGTTGGCATTACTTTTCAAGATGGCGACCGATCAGCGAACAGCTGTCAAGTGATTTATTCTCAGTTTGGCTTTGCAATTCATCATGAATAGACTCACGCCTGAACAACGCTTGCAAATAGTGCAATTTTATTTCGAAAATAATGGTTCTGTGAGGAAAACGTATCGCGCACTACGTCTATTTCGTCGTCGACAAAATCGTCCATCAGAGCAGTTAAGTCGCTTAACCATGGTACGTTTTCGCACCACGTTTACTCTTATTGATAACTCGCATCCACAGAGATGCTGTACGGTGCGTACAGAAGACGCTATTGCTGCTGTAGAGCGTAGCATTGAGGAAGACCCGAATGAATCCATCCGCCAGCGAGCACAGGAATTGGGTCTGTGTCCATCCACTTTATGGAAGATTTTGCGGAAGGATCTTGGTTTGCGTGCTTACAAAATCTAACTCGTGAAAGAATTGAAGCCAAAAGATTATCAAGTAGGTCGTAGATTCGTCGATTGGGCCCAAAACGAGATTACCGTTGTTCCCGATTTTTATTAGCGAATTTTGTTTAGCAAAGAAGCGCACTTCTGGTGGAATGGCTACATCAACAAACAAAACTGCTGCATTTGGAGTACATTTAATCCTCAAGTGTATGTGGAAACACCGTTACATCCAGAAAAACTGACTGCTTGATGCGCTTTATGGGCTGGTGGAAGCATTGGTCCATACTTTTTCAAAAACGACGGTGGCCAGAACGTTACAGTGAATGGTAATCGGTATAGAGCCATGATTACTTTCTCATTCCTCAATTGAATAACCATGATGTCCAGGAGATGTGGTTTCACAAGACGGCGCAACATGTCACACAGCTTTTATATGTACCAAAGACTCGCCAAAAGCACTGCTTATTTGCAAGGTCAAGACCAAATCAAGCCACTTTTGAATTTTAGCAAGGTCAAGACTGTAAAATGGGTGAGGAAAATCTGTTTTTTAGTTTTCAATTGATCTTGCACAACATTTGGCCCAACGTTGTCAGGATGGAATATAACGGCTTCATGTCTGAACCCTGCTGCTCTGTTTTTCTTATAGCAGTTCAAAGGAATGGACATACTACGAGTATATGTACGTTTTTCGGCCAAATACTCATTTCACGTGAATTAACTGGGCTTTATAAAGGCCCCCTGTAATTTAGTGTCAACAGCTCATAAGAAGTGGAAGCCTTGTGTATAGAGCATTATCTTGAAACCATGGATATTCGGATTGGTGTTAAATCGCTTCACATATGATTGCTTGTGCTTTGGGTTACCGTAATGGATCTGTTTTTCATCGCTATTAATGAATTGACTTCCTTTTTATAAGATTCAGGCAGTACTTTGGACATTCAAAATCGTTTTTTAACGTCTCTCCTCTTCAACTGGCGGGGCATCCAATTTCCTCAATTTTAAATAAGTCTTGCTGCTTGTAAAAATTCTGAAATACTGATAGAATGGCCGGCCCCCAATCATTTGTATGTTCTTCTTGAGTTTGACATCAATCTTTAGCCCCAAATCATGTTTTCTTTTTGGTAAACTCTTTGGCTGATCTGGATGGTCTTTGTGTTATGCGTCAAAAATACTACATCTGAAACAAACAAATAATCCTTTACGTGTCGAAATCGATGGAACATGTTCAGGATGAAATTAGGTGTCGAGCTAACCAGTCGTGCTACCCCAAGCCGAAGAGACTAACACCTTATGCACTGTTTCGTTTAATTACTAAGTGAGAAATATAAAATATGTTTTTCACCATAAAATTTAAGCCATCTGTTGCCTAATTTGTGAGTTAAAGTGTGGAATAACAGTCCAGAATAACAGGTCTTGAGAATCAGCACAAAGGATTCGCACAGAAGCACAGTTTCTCCAACTTAAGTCGGAAACCACAATACATTTTTCTACGCAATTCCTTATTTGGGAATCACTGGCTTTGTGTATTATTTTCCAAAACAATATTGATGAATGGGTTTAATTTGTATTTTTCTTCAGTTTGTTGTTTTTTTTTTCTTTTTTTTTATAAATTTTCTATAAAAAAAATTTTGAACGCAATGCGAAAAACATAAGCGACAAAACAAATAAACAAAAGAGTTAACAACAAAATAAGCTCTATTGGCCAACTTCCTTTAGCTAGACTGGTTCACAAATCTAACCTACATATTGTGGTCTGGTTTTAGTGTATGGATAACGTTGCTTGCTATTGTTGTTAGATTTTGCTAAACCACTTTCGTTTTATAAAAAGAAAATCAATGAAATGAAATGGAAATCAAAGTGGAACATAACAACAACAACAACAACAACAACAAAAATACAAAAAATTAAAAAAAAAATACAAAAATACATTTTTTAAAACAAAACTAAAAAAAAATTTCTTTACTCTTTCAGCTCAAATTTGATGCCACCAGGAGGAGCAGCAGCAGCAACAATAACAGCAGCAGCATCATCAACAGGCTTAGCTAACATAGCAAATTCAATGCCATTGGCAATGAACAACAACATTAGCAACAATAACCAAAGCACAGGAATTAAGCAACAACAACAGCAGCAGCGTTTACAAACAATAACTGAACCAGACAGCTTAGATGAGTTGAAGGCAAACAACTCGAATATGGCTGCTACAAGTGGAGGTGGAGCTGGTGGTGGCATTAGCAAAAGTGTTACTGGTCCCTTAAGACTTAAGAAAACCTCTTTAGCCTCTTCCTTAAACTCCTCCCTAGGTTATGGAGGACTAGAGGAAGCGGAAGTAGAGGAAGAGCATCATCAAGAGGCTACAACTAATAGGATTAAGGAGGAACCTAAAGTTTTACCAAAGACTTCTTGCATTAATCTTAAAACCTCGGCACGAGCTTCATCACATCAATCGCATTATTCAACCGATAAAAGTGCCTCTTCGGGTTATTACAGTTCCAATATGTGTTCGACTTATTCGCTGGAAGAGCATATCTATAGTGAACCCACCACAGATCTAAAGAAACTCAAGCATCAGCCATTAAAAGAAAGTGTCAGTGAAACAAACCTGATGCCACTGGCAATTTTCTCTGCTCCAACGTTAAAAGTCAATAGCAGCAGTACATTGAAAAACAAACAGCAACTGCAACAACAGCAACAACAGCAGCACCAGCAACATCTAACACAGCCACTAACCAGTTTAGACAGTGATCCAAACAGTGTCATGCGTACTCTTAACTATACAAGACGTTATCATTACGCGGATAATAATGGCGATTTAGACTCTCAAACACCACCATCACCAGCAGCAGCAGCAGCAGCAGCAACAGCATCACATACACAAACACTGCCTGTTAAACGTAAATCCCAAGAATTCAATGAAAATCTCAAGATACTAGAGTCCAGCATAGAGAATTTGGATAGACATTTGAAAACCTTTCCGGGCATTAACAGCCAGGAGGTCATCTATAGTCATCAGGACAAACAGCGGCATTTGCCCACAATACAAGAGGCTTTTGATAGCCTTAAAAAGCCTACCTCATGGATAGAGGATCGTAGTGATGATTCCTTAATGGATATTGATTTGGATTCCTTTTTGCTGGACAAAGACAAAGCCAAACAACAGGAGAAGTCTAGAAACTGCGAAAAGGGTCTAGTCAATCCGTCATTTTTACCTGAAGAACAGGAAGAAAATCATTATAAATGTGCCAAATATATCAACTCCTGCCCCGAGGATGCCTATCGTGTGGAAAGCGATATATTGGCGCCAGCACACAGTTCCATATCGGGCCAGTCATTAGCTGCTGTCTCCGTAGACTTATACCCCAAACGCTATGAGGAACAATTGCACTTTGAAAATACCCGCGAACTATTGGAAGATGTAAGAGATAAAATCAGGCTTTTAACCCAAACACAGGGGGAGATGGTAAATACAACGCTACACCAGCAACACCACCAACACCACCAACACCCTCACGCCTCTAGAGAGGACTATATACCCCAAGAATTAAATACCATGATAAATACGCTCAAAAGAGAACTGGAATTGTATTTGGAACGTATGAACCAACACAGTGAACAGGAAATACGTCAACTGTGTTCGGGTTTGGTGAAAAACCAAAATATTGTCAAAATGAAAAATGCCTTTGAGAGAAGACGTTCCCTAAGTGACACCACAAACAATGATGTCTATACCACCTATGAGGCTATACAAGATGGCATAGTGCTTAACAATCAGGGTATACCCATAAGCATACGACAACAACAAATAACCTCCATTAGATGTTCAAGTGATCCGAACTTTAAAATGAAACGCAAATCAATTACGGAAGTATTCCCCATGGCCGAGCGTTATATAGAGTCCATACAAGCGGATAAATGTAATAAGGATCTACCAATCACCACAACCACCACACAATTACAAAAGAATCTGTCATTTCACAAACCAGTTCTGGAGCAACTTAGCAATAGTGAAAACTCCCACACAAATAATAACCACAAAACGAATAAAATGTCTTCCAGTGGTGACAACACCGATGAAACCAATGATAAGGAATCGATATTGGATTGGCATCGTAAAAAGCCCAGCATATGGGAAATGTATTATGGCACCAATCGCATACAGCAATCGCTGCTGGGTGTTAGGAAGAATGGCATGGTGTTGACCACAACCGGGAGTTCACCCTCTGCCATGTGCTATGTAAGTGTTAAAACAATTATTTTTATTTTTTTAAATCTTTTTTGTTTAATTAAAAATTTTAAAAGAATTAAATTTTGTGTTTCAAATACAAATTCTGTGTTGCAACTTGTGATTTTTAGTTTTTTTCTTTTTTTTTTTGGTGTTGCAATAACACGCCGTTCTTAAATACATTTCATGGCCATTTACCAGTTTAATTTTTTGGTTTTAAACTCGTTCTCTAGTTTTAAAACCAAGAATAACACTTACAATGTGGTAATAATAGTAGTAGTAGTAGTAGTGATTGGCTATAATTTAAGGTAATTTCCTATTAGCCTAAATGACCAAATCAATGTACAGATTAAAAAAATAATTTGGCCAAAAAAAAAAACAAAAAACACCCAAAATGTTGTTAGAAAACAAATTAATTTTTAAGAAAAAAAAACAAAAAACAAAAATAATTGCATAGTGTAACGAATTATGAAATAAATAACAAAACAGAATGCCATATATGTTTTACTACGCTTGAGCCAGATAATAAACGAACTAGCTCAACTAAGTGATCGTGTGCGACGAGCAATTAAAACAGACGACCCACTGTTTTAAAGTCTTTAAAGGAATGAATTGAAGAATTAATTTAAAATGAACTAGTTCAAGGTTTTCGACTTTAAAACGAACTGGTTCATAATGAACTAGTCTAGTCTATAGCGAATTAAGCTTGAGTAATTCACGAACGCTTTAGCGAATGCATATATTTACAGTTATCAACTTATTTAGGAAATGCATTTTTTAGTTCAATTTTTAAAATTTCAAAAAATGAATACCTTCAAAGTGAACTAGTTCAAAATGAACTTTGTGCTTGTTCATAGCATAAAAATAAAAATAAAGATAAATTTGATTATTAATATACGATATTTGTGTGCCGCTGTGGTATGGTAGGTAAGACACCCGCCTACCAACCAGAAGGTCCACGGTTCGATACCAGGCCAGACCATCTGAAAAAAAAAAGTTTTTCAACAGCGGTATCACCTCATAACATTAGCTAGTAACTAGTTATGAGTATTACTACTATTGAAAACTTCTCTAAATGCAGATCCAGCGTTAAGCTGTACTGTACTATACTGTGTTCTTCTAAAAATGAACTACTGAACTGTATTTGTGTAAAGCAGCATTACGGGACTCAGCCCCTAGACTTATGAGACTAGTACTATACCGTGGTACTAAGTAGTCCGCGTTCTAGAGAAAGATAGAAAAACGTCAAATATGTTTTACTGTGCTTAAGCGAGTCAAAAAAAAAACCAGCTCAATTAAATGATTATGTACGATAAGCAATAAGCAAAAACTACCTATCCTTTTAAAGCCTTTAAAATTATAAATTGAAGAATTAATTTAAAATAAATCGGTTCAAGGTTATCTACCTTAAAATGAACTAGTTCATAATAAACTAGTCTAAAATTAACTAAGCTTGGTTAGTTTACGCACAAACCAGATTACTTTAACGATTCGTACGTATATTTACAGTCATGAACTTATTTAGAAACTGCATTCTTTTTAGTTCAATTTTTGAAATTTTAAAAAGAAATGAATACCTTCAAAGTGAACTAGTTCATAATTAACTGTTTGCTTGTTCAAGGCATACAATTTAGAATGAAAAAATTGAGTCGACTAATATAAGATATAAGTTAACTGTGGTCTTCTAAAAAAGAACTACTGAACTGTATTTGGCAAAGCAGCAAAGCGGGACTTAGGCACTAGGCTTGTGAGATCAGAACCATATCGTGGTATCAACTAGTGCACGGCCTAGGAAAAGATATATAAATTGGAACATAAATTCGCCCTGGTTTTGGGCACAAAGTCCGATGCTGAGGCCGGCAAAGTGGCTTATGAAAGTCTTTACTTATAACAGAGAGCTTCTCCACATGGGCAGATCAGTGCCGTTTGTGCAAGTAGGAAAAAGAGGTGACAAAACCTATTATCTGCGAATATGTTGCTTTGGCAAACATTCGTAGGTGGACGATTATAGAGCTCTTTATTGAGCTCCAACAGGTTTGGCGGCTAAAATTCGTTTATTTTTCTGAAAACGGTTCCGAGCGGACGGTCGGACGATCATGGATATTGACTGAATATCACACATTGCAGCTTGTTCGTTAACGGGTCTGACTCCATAGTGTTTGTTTACTATACTACTAGGAATAGTGGAAGTTCATCAACGTTTCAACCTTTGGTTAGTTAGAGATGAACCGGTTTATAGTTTAACGATTTAACTAAAAAAATATGTTTTGAAAATGAGCAACTGAAATCAACTTAATAAAGCACTAAACATAAATGAAGTTTTGAACGGTTCAGCAATTCAGAAGTATATGAACACAGTGAATTTAATGAATTGCATAATTTACAAAACCGTCTTCATTTTGGCTAGAAAGTTTTATAAAACACAATGAACGTGAAATAGTTCAAAGTAAACACAATAGTGCAAGAGGAGCTACTTTACAACATTATTTTAAAATTAAAAGCTTGTGATGGTGTTTGAAAAACTACGTTCTTTTCTAAATTGGCTTGAAAACAGTATCAAAAAGTTTTTATTATTAGTGAGCGACACGAAAACAAATACATACTTTCGTAAGTACTTCGTCAGATCCAACCCAATAATGTGTCGTTTAAGTTCCGTAAAATTTTAGCAAATTGTTTATAGAGTTGAAAATGGTCATCGATAAGTCTGTTGCACACCCAAATAATAATTTTCAGTAAAACTAAATAAATTTACAAGTCTCTTCATTGTGGTGACAGCATCCATAATATCCACTCCTTGAACATTTCACAATAATGTTACCGTGGACAAGAAAGAAAAACAAAAAATTTGATTTTTAACTTCAAATAACATTGTCACGAACTCCAAATACAAAGTATTTAAATAGTTTGAACGCATTGCAAAATTTTCTCTTAAATCATCCAGCATTTAGCAGATACTTCTTTGGTTTACAAATATTTACTCTGCCTGCCTATCATCGACCATCGATAACTATTTAGCGTATAGTATCGACATTAGAGTTGTTGTTCGGGCATAAAATTCAAAAAACAAAACGAAAGAAAATTAAAGTTTTTAAAAGAAAAAACGTAAAAAAGTTATTTGAAGAAGATGCAACAGGTTTTTAATATAAAAAAAACGAAGTATTAGCAGAAAGCTATAGACAACTATAGTCTAAGAGTAAAAATACAAATTTTCTCATCATCATAATTATGAACATTAATTATTGGGTAAGGGGAAAAATATTTCATTAAAAAACACACGAGATTTGCTATAACAAAGATGCCCACTCATAAATGTATTGGGCCAATGCTAGTAAAATAACGGAAGTGAAGTCAAGGAATATAATTTTTTATATTTACGCAGGAAGAGTCAATGTGGCTAAAATGTGAATTGTCTCTATTATGCAGTTGTGCGCCTCACTTCAACCACATAAATAAGAAATATTAAGGAACGAATAACCTTGTTTTTATCAGAACACTTTTCGTTGTAGTTTGCGTAGAATAGTGAAACATATGTCATATTGCGATGATGTTTTAATAAATTATGGGAGTTGGATGTAATACCGTATCAAAAAGCACTTTCTCACTTTCATGTGCCCGGTCTAGAAGTTCCAAAAAACAGACTTTGAAGCACAGACTTATACACGGAAATTGTATACCATTTTATGTCGAAATAAGGCTCTTGTATCCTACGGGAGATGCACAGGTCTTTCTTGTTCGCCGAATTGTGGCAGTTATGTTTGTATGAGAATACCTACTAGTAAACATTGAGCCATAAATTCTGTTTTTGGAGATGTGGCGAAATCAATTTTTACTTATGTCTCCAAGGCAGAAACAAGCACGGTCTCGATAGATTTGGCTTTTTCCTCTCTCTCAAACTACCTGACGAAGGTATATGCCACGGCAGAACCGCGACAAGTATTCGGGCTTCAGCTATTCATATTTACGCAGAAAGTTTTTTCGCAATTTACTTTCTCATTCATAATTCTACCCTCAATTATGATCCCACTTTCATAATTCCCCATACAAAATTTTAAGAAAGAATCAAAAACATTCAGTATCAATTACTCTGTAAATTAGTACAAAATCAATGTGATCTCTAACTTTTAGCGGGTGGTTTTCCATGCTATTTAATTTCGTAACAATTTTTTTACTTCTAAAATACAATTTAATGACAAACAAACAATAAATAACAAATTAACAAGAAAAAGAAGAAGATCCATTAAACGAATTACAAAAATGTCATGTGAACGGGATAATTCGTATATGTAATTCAAACAGCGAACAAGGTCAGTCGAAGTCTCTTAATTCGAACATAATTAGTCCGAAATGTCTTCTCATCAATATTCACTATTTGGCCCTACTTAGACAACATCGTCCTGAACCAATATGGGTGCAAGATTTTGCTGATGAGTGTCTTACAAATGGATCGTCCTTTGAAGTGACTCTTACGCATTTACATTTCCTTATTTACGACATTTATATTTGATAGATAAGTGAACGTTGTAGAGACGGAACTCAGACAATATTCAGATCGATCTGGCCTGCTCTGGCAAATGAAAATCCAATATTGTTTTGGTTCTTAATAGAAATTGAATTACTGTCGCTTCTAATAAAAAGTAGAAGTTGTTGAGATAAGGAGGTGCTTGCCTGGCTTTACAGGCGTAGAGACATATGACGGCTTAGTGCGGATATATTTCATGATCTGGTATCGGTTAGATGTCATGGAGATCACTAGCATTTCATATTTCTCCAGCTCTAGAAGGCGACTAAACTGGTAGCCTAAATTAATCTACTCTTTTTTTGAGGTTGGAGTAACCTTCCAGCTTAAAGAGGAAGATAGTTTAATGAAACGACACGTTTAAAAGATAATCTTATATATGTGCGGAAGCATTAAAAAGCCCTAACAAAGAAAACACTTTTTTTCTACAAAATTAACTTTATTCATTCACTTAATCTCCATCAAGAGCAATGCAATCATTCCTGCGCAAATTTCAATACCACTTTTGTAGAACGATATATCTTTTGCCTCCAAATAGGCCTCAGTTTGAGTGATAACCTCTTCATTCGTGCGAAATTGCTTACCGGCGAGAATTTTTTTGAGGTCTGCGAACAGCCAGTAGTCGCTGGGAGTCTAAACTGGTGAATACGGCGGATGTGGGAGTAATTCAAAGTTTAATTCATGTAGTTTGAATCATCAACATGTTCTTGATTATATTCAACAGTGAGCAAAGGCGGCACCCACGTTGAATAGAGTTTTCTCATAGTCAAATGCTCATGCAATGTAAAGCCAACTTCACTTCTCGATTTTATGGACTTTTTTTGATGTTTTCTGATTCTACCGCCTCATTTGGGCGTCCACTGCATTCTACATCATCGGTGTCTCTACGAAGCAGTGTAGAATTAAAACACAAAATTGTTTTCGATCTATTGTTCCGTAAACAACAAAAGTAGCCTTGGTCTGAGCTCAATAACTCACAAATAATTATTAGAATATTGCTACGAAAATAAAAGTGCTTAAAAAGAAAATTCACCACATCAGGGACTGTACTATGGGATTTTTGTCTATTGGTTTGTGTCAATGTTAATAAGGTGTTATCCTGGTATTGCCGTACTTTGTACTTGACGGCATTGCCAATTCGACCATCTTTGGTTAACACAATCTTACATGTTTAAAATTAACGGATGTAAAATGAAGGATGTGAGAACATTTGAGATATTTCTACGGAACTTTTAAAGCTGTAGGCAGTTAGATATATAAGGAGGTTGCTTTGCCTACATCGACATAGTTAAGGTTTTGCAGTCATAAGTAAAGTCGTGCTTAGGCGTAAAAAAAGTGTTGTATAAACGAATATTAAGTGCAAGATAAATATGTTGCTGTATTAAGATTAACTGTATAAAGCTAAAGTGAGGAAATAAGAACTGTAAAACAACAACAACGTGGTGTTTATTTTATTTTGACGGAATTAAAAAGAACTCAAATGTTTTAAAAAGATTAAAACATAAAAATATCAAGGTTAGCACTAACTGCAGCAGTACTGAATGCACTAAAACTAGCGCTATCTATGTGTTACACCATGTGTTAGACAAAGGATGTCTTACTGCGGATCTCTTTCATGATCTGAAAGGTCGATGTAGAGCTTGATTGTCACTGGAAGCACAGGGATTTCATATTTGTCCGGCTTAGAATGGGCGATTAACCTGTTAGCCTAAGCTAATCTTCTCTTTTTTTTGAAGATTGGATGACACACATAAGCAACATTCCAGCTTGATGACAAAGTATTTTTATAAAACGACGAGTTTAAAAGATAATCGAATGTATGTGCGGCAGCATTGAAAAGCTCTGTTTTAGAATCAATTCCAGTTTACCACCCGGTCTAGACGATTTTTTTATGTAGTGATCATTACAAGAACCTTATTAGGATCAATTTTTTTTTCTAAATCTAACTAAAACCGAAAGACAATTGTCAACCATTACAGCACGAGTAGATGAAAAGTACCGATTATCTTAAATAGCCAACTTGTGACTAGTAAAGTAACCAGTTAAAAGGAGACAATGTGGTAGTTGTTCATACATTCTTTTTTTAACGTTTTAAAGACTTATGCTTACATTTATTAAAAATTTACCAAAAATTAATTTTTATTGTGGAATAACCCACATTTTGAAAATTACAACCCCTGCCGCCTTTTTAAATTACCTATCGAGTTGAACCACCTGATGTATGTTTTGCTATTTGTACATACTTCCGCCAACACCTTTTCCATAAAGCTCATCATCGTTACTATTATCATCGTCATTATTTTCCTAAGTTAAAAAAAAAAAATTTTTTTGATTCATCTTTGGTTGGCAGTGCTAAAACAAAAAGTTGGCTGAGAAGTGAAAGGAAGAGAAGATGGGGAAGGTTTGCGTTAAAACGTTAAATTAGTTTTTAATTAATATACTCGTTGCTTATGTTACCCCCTATGTTAATACTGATTGTGTTTTAACGATTATGATGTTAATGATGAATTTTTAAAGTTGGCTGATTAACCCAATGACCATTTAAGTTAAAAAGGGGGGTATGTGTTTACCTCCCTGCTTAATGAAGAAGTTAAAAATATAAAGTTTTGATTGCTACGACAGCGATCAATTGTTTGTTTATTTTTAACTATTTTTTTCTGTGGGTGTTTGTTTGCAAAAGAGAAATTACTGTTTAAACATTAATGACTAATCATTTTATTTTATTTTTTTTTTATATTTTTATAGGAAAGGGTTTTAATTTTAATTCAAATTTGAATTGTATTTCATGCTTAAGTAGCCAATTAAAAAGGTGTTTGTTAAAGGAGGTTCACATTTCACTTTCAAACTGCTCGAGGGTATTTGTTCAAAAAAGAACTTTTTGGCCATAAATTATAGCAGGGTTGGGCTTGATACATTTAAATATAAAACAAAAAGGAGAAACTATACTAAGAAAATAAATCGTTAATATTAGATAACGTAAAACGTATCTAAAGGTGTTGTTGTTGATTTTTTTAATAAAAGTATTCTTTACTAAAAATCAATTTGACATTATTGACCTATAACCTTTTGTATTTTTTCGGGGCTGGCTTCATTGTATGTAGCATTGCTGTTACTCCTGTAGTTTCACCAGCTTAGCCAAGTGCTATTAAATATGTATTATTTGCAAAATGAATTATTTTAAAAAAGAAACTAAATTTTAATTTATTAATACATTTTATTGAACAATTTGTTGATTGTCATTTAATTAACCATGAAAATCAAATTGTTTTTTTTTTAAATAAATTTAAAAATTTTATTATTAATTTATTTTTTTAATAAAGTGTGAAATATTTTATGCAAAACTATTTAAATTTGAAAAAAATAAATTTAAAAAAATAAATTAAAAAAAATTAATTTTTTTAATAAGAAGTTTTGCCCATAAATCATTTTATTGATAGTGGCAACAATAATGCCACCACAATCAATTGTAATCATATTTGACATTAGCTACTGCTACAACAACAACAATAACAACAATAGTAATATGTAATACAAAATAAAAGCGATTTATAAACGACGTTTAAAATTAAAAAAATGAAATCAATAAAACGATTTATTATACTACATAGCTATTGTTTTTATTGTTGTTCTTGCTTCCAACAATTTATGTAAACAAAACACTTTACAAGCAACAACGCCAATAGCAACAGCAATATTAATAATAAATTTTAAAAACCAACAACAACAGCAACAAATCAATGCAACATTGTTGTGACTGACAAACAAACACATGTTTTAGCATTTCTATCAAACAAATGCAATTGATGTTGATGATGATGATGATGATGATTATGATGATGTCTGATGCGGCACTGGTGTAAAAGAGTAAATTTAACGATTGGTAAAAAATTTTATATTTTTTAAATTTGAAAACTTTTTCAATTTTTTACAAAATCAAATACAAAACAATTATTTACCGCTGTGGTATGGTAGGTGAGACACCCACCTATCAGATAATTTTCAACAGCGGTATTACCTCATAGCACTGCTCTCTAATTCATGTGACGTTCGAAGCCGTCGTTAAATTGTAGGTCACTTTCAATAAGTCTAAAATTAGAATCAGGTGCAGCTCATTGATTAAGAGATGTCCACCTTACCCCATTTAAAAGCAATTTATACCTTTTTTCGAAAATTCCCGGTGACGTATTTGAGCAACATTGTCACTATAAAATTTTTATCGCTGTATTATCATCACAATATCAGTATCAAGTCGAAATGTATATGATATTATCGTAGATGAAAAATTTCCTTGATGAATCCTTATGACAATGACGCAAACAAAGGATAATCTCCCTGACAACTTCATTGTAATGTCATCGTACTAAAAAAGCTGAAATTTAACGACATTGTCTTTTAGGAGTCGACTACATAATGAAATTTAGCGGCATTTCTGTTAGGAGTCGACTATATTCTGAAATTTTGCGACGTTGTCTATTATGAGTCGACTACCTGCTGAAATTTATCAAAATTGTCTATTATGAGTTGACTACATGCTGAAATTTTGCGCCATTGTCTGTTACGAGTCGACTACAAGCTGAAATTTAGCGACATTGTCTGTTAGGAGTCGACTACATGCTGAAATTTAGCGAGGTTGTCTATAATGAGGCGACTGCCTGGTGAAATTTAGCAAAATTTTCTATTATGAGTCGACTACATGTTGAAATTTAGCGGCATTATCTGTTACAAGTCGACTACATGCTGAAATTTAGCGACATTGCCTATTATGATTCGACTACCTGGTGAAATTTATCGACATTGTCTGTTAGGAGTCGACTACATGCTGAAATTTAGCGACGTTGTCTATTACGAGTCAACTGCCTGGTGAAACTTAGCAAAATTTTCTATTATGAGTCGACTACATGTTGAAATTTAGCGACATTGTCTATTATGAGTCGACTACATGCTGTAATTTAGCGATATTGTCTGTTACGAGTCAATTACATGCTGTAATTAAGTGAAATTATCTGTTACGAGTCGATTACATGTTGTAATTTTGCGATATTGTCTGTTACGAATCAATTAGATGATGAAATTTAGCGATATAGTCGGTTATGAATCGACTACATGCTGAAATTTAGCGACGTTGTCTATTATGAGTCGACTACATGCTGAAATTTATCGAAATTGCCTATTATGAGTCGACTACCTGGTGAAATTTAGCAAAATTGTTTATTATGAGTCGACTACAAGTTGAAATTTATCGACATTGGCTATGATTCGACTATATGCTGAACGATGCAAGATTTTGTCTGTTACACCTTTCCGTTAACGAATAAATTTTTTTTTGCTATTGCGTGTTACGACGCACTCACTATTAAACGGACGCCTGCATGATAAAGTCAACTTCTGTCATCTATGAAAATTTAAACACCGATGAAAATTTATCGTCAGTCATCACGATTTATCATTGTCTGCGTTTGACAGTATAATTCACGTTCGCCACCTATAGAGTGAATTCAAGACCTTTGCAAAAAAATTCTCACTAGACCACAGTTGTCATTGAAAAGAGAAATTCGTAAAAGTTTTAATAATAATGCAGTCAAAATTTTCTTAATTCTCTAGATGGTGGCCTATTTACTTCTTCAGTTATTCAGTATATGCTTTCTATTCAAACCTAAGCAACGCATACTTTTTTAAGCCCTCAATATGCAAAAAAGGGATTTTTTTAAGAAAACCCTTTAGAAATAGTAATCGTAATTCGGTGAAAATCAATGAATATGGCACTTGAGCTACTCAACACAACTTGTCGTAAATGTCGAATATGTATATGATATTTTCCCTATACATTCCGTTTATAAAGGCTCTTAATAACATTGAATGGAACCTCCATATAGACTGGGTTCCTTAATCAAATCAAACCATTTCTGAAGCGAATGATTACTGGCAATTAAAACTGGATCACGAACGAAAATAATGTGCAAAAAAGATCATGTACGAAGTTAAGTGAAGCTTCAAAAACGGTGGCGAATCCAGGATTGACACCAATAAACAAAATGGTGTGTGTGTGGTGGGATTGGAAGGGAATTATTCATTATGAGCTTCTACAACCTGATCAAACAATTGATTCTGGTCTCCACTATCAACAATAAACGAGATTAATTAAAACGGCCAGAATTAATCAACAGAAGAGGTGCTATATTCCATCATGACAAGGGCAGACCATACACATTATTGACGACCCAGCAGAAATCTGAAAGATCTTGCTGGGAAGTTTTGGATCATTCACCATATAGCCTGAGCTTACACCTTTTGATCTCTGCAGAACTTTCTTTATAGTGCAAAATACAATTGGATCAATTTTTCGTTCAAAAAATTCCGTCCTTTTACACCAACGGAATATTGGCTTCACCCCAAAAATAGCAAAATGTTATCGATCAGAATGGCATACATTTCGTTTAATAAAGATCGTTTAAAGTAAAAAAAAAATTGCTTCATTTTTGGTTTAACACCGAGCTCCAAATATAAGAAGATTTGATTAGAGGCCTATTTACAGTATTAATTTATAAAAAAATTTGCTTATATTCGCAATTCGAAATCTATTAAATGAGTTATAAGCAATATTGAAAAAATTATGGCAATAAATGTTATTTTATTATTTTTCATTAGAAGGCCTATTAACCTTTTAAAATCTTTGTAAAAAATAATTGCTAAACCATATTGATGGGATATTTTTGGATTTTTTGTAACTAAAGGCCTATAAAACGAGTCGTAAGCATTAAAAAAATTATTGTAGTATAGAAAATCGCTTACTTTATATTTAGAAGGCCTATTAAATGGGTGATAATTTTAAAACACTAATTGCCGCCTTAAAAGTACTCTTATATTACGTTTAGAGGCCTATTTAATTAGTAGAAAAGATTTAAGAGAATGCCGCTAATTAATATGAAGATGACTTTGTTTATATATTTTAGCATTAAGAGCAGGATTGGCAAAAACCCGAGTTTTTTTTATGAACCCAAGCCACCGGGTTTCATTAGGTGTTTTGATGGGTTTTATTGAGTTTTATAACAGCTTTCAAGCTGCTAAAACTCGGTGATCGGAGCAGACTGCAATTACTTCGTTTGAACAGTGCATTATGAGCAAAACGGCTGGAATATGAAGAAAGATAGATAAGTTTACCTTTTGCATGACAACCCCGCACCCGACGTGTTCCCAAACCAGTGCACCTTTTGACTATTAGCTGTTCGACGGATACAATATCTTTTGGCATGACACCGAATCACTTCCAATTAAGCAATATAAAATCCGCTTCAAAGTGGATCGCTTCAAAAGACAACAACTTTTTTTTGAGACAGAATTCTGACATTAGCTAAATGATGGGGAGAAGATGTACGAGGGCGGATTGATATTGAAGCTACCTAAGTAGGAAAAAAACATTTTTTTTTTTTTTTCAAAAACCATTCATTTCTCAACATAGTCTCCTTTTAGCTCAATACACTTAGTAAGACGATTTTCCAACTTTTTTATACCATCTGAATAAACGATTTTGGGAACTCCTCAAAATACGCATTAGTTTCGGTAATCACTTCTTCGTTTGAAATGAATCTTTTTCCTGCAAACCATTTTTTCAAGTTTGGAAACAGAAAAAAGTCACTAGGGGCTAAATCTGGACTATAAGGCGGATGATTAACCAATTCGAAGTGGATTTCTCCTAGTTTTAGCATCGTATCTAATGCTGTTAATGCTGTGTGAACCGGTGCGTTGTCTTGAAGAAAGAGCACTTTTTTCTAGTTTAAATGTGGTCGTTTTTCCTTAATTACATCAACCAATTAATCTAATAATGCACGACAGTACTCTTCTGTGATTGTGGATCCCTTTTCAAGGTAACCGATGAGCAATATTCCGTGTGCATCCCAATATACAGTGGCCATAACCTTGCCAGCCGACTTCGCTGTCTTCGCCTTCTTCGGAGCACTTCCACCAGCTTCCACCCATTGCTTCGATTGATTTTTGGTTTCAGCTGTGTAGTGGTGGACCCACGTTTCATCAACAGTTATTAGCCAAAAATCAGCAGGATATGCTTTATCATGTCCAAACACTGCTGTGAAGTGATCTGTCGAATTCGTTTTTGTTCAGCACTGAGCAAACGCGACACCCATCTCGCCGATAGCTTTTTCATATGCAAATTTTCATGCAAAATGTTGAACACACGTTCATATGATATGTTTACCATATCAGCAATCTCACGGATTATGACCCGGCAATCATACATAACGATATCGAGGATTTTTTTGATATTTTCTTCAGTAACCACCTCTTTTGGCCTTTCTGTTGATGGTATGGTTGCAGTGCTTGTTCGGCCCCGTTTAAAGTCAGCAATCCAATATTTTACCATATAATCTGACGGAGCAGATTCGCTGTAATGTTTATCAAGCTTTTCTTTTGTCTCTTTCGCCGTTTTGCCTTTCAAATAATAGTGTTTAATCACTACATTTTGCAAGAAACACAAAAGTTGCTTACTTCAAACGACTACAACAAATAAACTAATCGGTGAATTTGGCTAAAATTTTAACAGCTGACGTTTGACAGATTGTAATTTCTAAGAAAGAAAAAGTTTTTGTGTTTGTGCTGCCATCTAGTGCTAGGTAGCTTCAATGTCAATCCGGCCTCGTAAACAATGTTAATTCACTATCTTTTTTGAGCTAAAAAATCAGACCAATTTAATTTTTATTCACAATACGTAAATTTTAACTACTTTTGTTGTAAATAAACTATGAAAACTTTTAAATAAAAAACCCACTCGATTTTTTTTTTTTTTTTTTTTAAATAAAACCCAATTAAGCCCACCCGGGTTTTATTAGGTTGCCAAACCTGATTAAGAGGTCTATTTATTATGCTACTAATAGCAAATTTTTGATTTTCCATCTATGTTTTCATAGCTTTACAACTCTGTACACCTCTGTTTAATTTTTTTTTTTTTTCATTTTAAGAACAATTTTAGAATTTATTTTCGAAATTACGCTGCTCTTCTATTGCTAAAGCCGCTATTGCTAATGCTGATGCTGATCCAACCACCATTCCAATGATCGTTTTCATTTGTCATCATTTTGCATTTTACTCATGGCTTACATAAAACGTTTATTCATTCATAGATTCGTTCGTACATTTTTTATAGTTTTTTTTTTACTTTTTTTATTTCACATTCGAGTTGTCTTTTATGTGTAGAGCCATATTAGATTTTTTTTTTTTTTTTTGTATTTAAACAAAACACAAATCGTGATGCCATAGAAGATTTGAAAAAAGCATATGTTTGAAGCAGTTTAAAACTTATGTTCATATATATATATATACCCATATATATATATATATACACTGGTGCATATTCCTATAAACGCACTTAATTTTTTTCTGTATTTTTGTTATATCTTTGTTGTTCTCATCCAAAAGCAAAATTTAACTATTTTAATGACAGACAACTTAACGGTACTTTTTAAAAGTAAATAATTTTTTTTCTTATTTTTGTTGTTTGCCTTAATTATGCGATCAAATGTTCTTGGTGCTATTTTAAGTGGAAGATTCGTATAAACGCACACTCGAAATTTGTTTTTAAAAAAGTGACCAAAAATAAAATATTATCAATTTTAGTTTTTTTTTCAACCAAAGGTACGTTTCTAATAGTAATATCTCAATTTGCTGTAACTTTTCCTATTTTAATCAATAAATTTCATCACTTTTAAAGATGCCTAAGGGAACTTTTTTGTCCGATCAAGAAAAGATTCAAATTAAATTTTTTCACGACCAAGGATGCTCTAATAGAGAAATTGGACGTAAAATCGGTCGTTCGGAAAGTGTGGTGCGAAATTTCTTTAGGAAAGGTCAAAATTATGGAGTTCGCAAATCAACAAAGGGTAATACAAAACTAACAAGAAGACAACTTAATCTAATAAAACAAGAAGCAACCCGCAACAAATTGAATTCCACACAAATAAGGAATAAATTAAATGTTCCTGTGACTTCCAAACACGTTGCACGCATTTTACGAAACGATGAAAACATAAAATGGAAAAAGCCGAAATGTAAACCAATGCTAAAAAAACACCATAAAGAAAATCGTCTAAAATTCGCAAGAAAATATATGAAATGGACAGATGAGTGGAAAAAGGTAATTTTCTCTGACGAAAAAAAATTTAATTTAGACGGTCCAGACTCATACTCATGCTATTGGCACGATTTGAGAATTAAAGATGTTCGGATGTCAAAACGTAATTTCGGTGGTGGCAGTGTTATAGTTTGGGCAGCGTTTTCTGCAGTTGGCAAGTCGAAAAGTTGTTTTGTTCCGACAAAAATGAATAGTTCGATTTATAACGAACTGTTGGAAGATGCTCTTCTCTCTTTTATGGACGAAAAAATGGATGAAGATTGCATTTTCCAACAAGATAATGCTGCAATCCATGTTTCTAAGCAATCGAAATCTTGGTTCAATGAACATGGCATTCCTTTGTTGGACTGGCCGGCTTGTAGTCCGGACTTAAACCCAATGGAAAACTTGTGGGGATACATGGCCCGTAAAGTTTATGCAAATAATGCCCAGAATGAAGGCATAAAGACTGTGACAGAGCTGAAACTAAGAATTAAACAAGTCTGGGAGGAAATTGATTCCGATCTGCTTAAAAAATTAGTGGAATCAATGCCAGACCGTATTTTCGAAACAATCCATAACAAAGGATCATCCACACATTATTAATAATGCGACAATGGCCCAAACATTAAAGTGCGTTTATAGGAAAATACCCTTAAAAATGGCTGTTAATATCGAAAATTAAGTAAAAAAAATAATTAAAGTACAAATGAAAGTGAAGTCTTAACTAATTTAATACACAAATTTATAGCCCCCTAAATATTTTCTTGTTTAATTTTTACCTTTTTTTAAAAAAAAAAGTAGTGTGCGTTTATAGGAATATGCTCCAGTGTATATATATATATATATATATATATATATATATATATATATATATATATATTTTTTTTTTTGATGAATTTTGAGTTTGGTGGGGGTGTTTTATTTATTTCGCTCCTATATATAGAATTAGAATGGCTTAAACGAAAAATAATTTTTATTCCACTGCAGTCAAATAAATGGAAAAATCAAAAATAAATTTTTAGCAATAGCCCGCTCTCAAAGCTACTGGAAAAAAATATCATTTACAATGATTATATTTTTATTTTTTAGTTTTACTAAAATTTTAAATATACTATTTGAGCTTGAGCTACCAAAATCGGTCATAATGCGGCCAAGGATAAAATTACAAAAATATATATGTACGTATATAAAAACAAATATACTAAAAATAAAATTTATTTATTTTTTTACAAAATATTTCAATATGTGCTAAAAATAAAATAAAAAATTTAAAAAAAAAATCTGCCACTAGTAGTTGTGTGGTGGTTGCTAATTTGTTTGAGACGCAGTCGCACAACTGTTGCTTACTACTGAATGTTGCTTTATCTACGATTACTGGTTAAATGAAAAAAAGAAATAATCATATAAAAAAAATCTTAAACTCGTATTGATTTCCATAAGATCTTGGCTTCTAAATGACAAACGCCAAAAGAATAAAAACATTAAATTTATTTTGTATTAAAAAAAAAAAAACATACATTACATAACCAGCTACTACTTACATAGCTACTAACCTTTCATAAAACTGTAGCAAATTATTTGTCCATTATTAAACAATCGAAACACATTTGCAATTTCCTGATCCATATCTTTAACCAAAAAACAAAAAAGAAACACACAAAATCCAACCATTCTTACACAATAAAGGCCTGCTTAGTTTATTCCTTTGAAATTGAAATACATTTATTAATAAAAATGTCATAATTTCAAAATTATTAACTAAATCAAATGACTATCAAACGTTAACCAAACCCTGCAAATAAAAACAATTACCATTATTTGCCAACTAACCAAAAACCAAAAAAAAAAAAATGTCGACCCGCAAAAAAATTGAAATAAAACAGAGATTAATTTATCACCACCATTACCACCCAAGCCATTTGTAATACAAAACAAACAAACAAAAAAGTTGAACCAAGAATTGGCCAAAAGTATTGCAACTAAAAGGCTAAAAATACAAATTTGAAACAGTAAAGAAAACAATAAACATTTGGTTTATAGTCTAACAACTGCCAAACAAATAGTGACGCAATTATCTTGTCTTCAAAATATGTGATTTTAAACGAATTTCAGTTATACTACTTGCAAATTTAATTTTTTAGCTCCACAGCAACACTATGATTTCAGCAATATTACCGTAAATAGTAAGCAAAGTAAAACAAAGCATTGTTATTGTAATTATAAGAACAACATGTAAATAGTAGACAGCATTAGTCACTTCTAATATTTCTATTTGACTTACGAAAGTGTTCTGTTAAAAAAAACAACAACACTTTCTTATATAATGTGGCCATTAAGCCTTACTTAAAGCTGACAAAAACTGAACACTTATAAATAACGGTTCTTTTTCTTCCAATATATTACTGATCTTAAAAATAAGAAAGTAAACAATTACGCGATGTAGAGAACTATTAATGTAAAACACATATAGCGCGGTAAGCACATTGTAAACAAATGTAATAATTGTTGGTGCTAACTATTACCGGAGAGGCAGCTTATAGCATTTATGTACTTCTTGCGTGCTCTCTCTCTCTCTCTCTTTCACACCCGCTTACATGCTTTAACTACAATGTAATTGCTGGTATGTATTGGAGTTTTTGTAGACTAAAAGGTCTCCCATTGGAATTATTAAGTGGAAGACTATTTTTGGTATACAATGCAAAAAAAAACAACAACAGCAAGTTAAATTATAACCACAAAAAAGCAAAAATGTTTGTGGTGAAAAAATTATATTCAATAACCATAACAATCGCAACTCATACTTTAAAATTACAAGACACTTGTATTGTTCTCGTAAAATAACTATTTCATAACATAACAATAGAGCAATTCCAATAAAAATAATTAAATCAAAAGCAACACAACATTCCTTTATTCTCCTATAAAAGGTCTTTCATTAAATGCTTTCTATCTTTAAATTTAAATAAAACAAAATACAGTCTGTCAATAATGAGTTTGCACATTAGAAAAAAACACAGTTTTTTTTAATTATTATTAAATTCATGTTATTTTTTTCTAAAAAAAATTGTTTATTTATGTATTTCATAAATTCATATGTATTTACAAAGATATTGTCAAAAAATTCTTTAATAAAACAAAAAACAAAAGAAACAATACAACAAAACAAATTCTTACTTCATTTTAAACTGTCAATAAACTCTTTGCACAAAAATTTCTTTGCAATTTTGGTTTCAGTGGAATAATTTTAAATTTAGGTTGAGAAAATGTAATATTTGGTATGGAAACCTTTAGCATCTACCACACACATTGCAAACGATTTTTCATTGATCTTACTAACTTCTTTAGGTCATAATTCGTTCGTATTTTGAGCCATTCTTCAGATATTGCTGTTTTAAGCGATGCCATATTTGTTGGCTGGCGTTTAGCGACCCGTTTTTTTTTTTAAACATCTATAAATTCTCTATGGGATTGAGATCGGGGCTTTGTGCGGGTGTATCGATGACGTGAGCACTGTTATATAACAGCCACATTCTTACCATGTGTGACTTATGTTTAGGGTCATTGTCTTGATAAAATTTGAAATTTGGTTTGTTGTCTCTTATAAATCTCTTTGCACTATTAGTTGAATGGGTCCGCAAAATGTCTAAATATTGATTTGCGTTCATTGTTAAGTCTATAAAAGCAATGTCACTCACTCCTTAGCTTGAAATGCAGCCCTAAATCATTATGGACATTTTGCCAAATTTTACGGTAGGGATAATGTTTTGCTGCTTCAGAGATGTTAAAGGCTTGCACCACACCCTAGATGGTCCATCATTATAGTACAGCATCATCTTCGCTTCGGCACAAAATATTACATCGTCCCAATACTCAATCGGCTATGAAACGTTCCGAACAGCGAAGGAAAAGCTCTTTTGTATATTTGCTGCTGATAGGAGTAGTTTTTTCTTGCTGCTCTTGGTGAGTATTTACTTTTAATTATGGTCTTACGCACTGTCTCGTGGCAAACAATAACACCAAGCTCTTCCTCCAGCTCTGTCGCTAGTTCCCACGTCGAATTTTTGGGGTTTTGGGTCAATTTTCTTAAAATGAACCGCTCAGCACGTGGACTTATCTTATTTCTTCGCCCACCTCCATGCTTTAGTTCCAGCCTGTTCTCTTTTTCAGCTCGATTTAAGACGTCGTAAACTGTTCTACGTGAAACTGAAAACATTTTCGACAATTCGTCTGCACTCCTTCCTAGTTGGCGATTATAATAAATCAATTGGATGATTTTGTACATCAATCTTTTTCGTGGCATTTTTAAAACTTAAAATTTTGTAATTTCATAATAAAATTTCGTCACAATCTAATTAAAAAATTCAATGTTATGAACAATGTGTGCATATTATAACGGGGAATTAGCGTTTAGCTTCAGAGAATTAAAACTACGAGCTAAGCAAAGAGTTTATTAACATAAAGAGAACAAAACATTTTTGTGACAGTGTAAAATGAAGTAAGAATTTGTTTTGTTGTATTGTTTCTTTTGTTTTTTGTTTTATTAAAAAATTTTTTGACAATATCTCTGTAAATATATTTCATATGAACTTATGAAATACATAAATAAACAATTTTTTGTAGAATAAAAATAACATGAATTTACTAATAATTTTAACAAAACTGTGTTTTTTTTAATGTGCAAACTCATTATTGACAGACTGTATATGTAAAACTCACCAAATTTTGTTATTTAAATGGCCTATCGACCCCATTACACATAAAATATGTATGTATAACATCATGCAAATGTCGTGCAAAATAATTTCGACCAAAAAAGAACAAAAATCAACCAGTCCATTTTAGCTCTATGCCAGCTTTTTCCTTATTAAATAGGCCATTTTTTGAACCAAATCTTACACTACAAACCACTGGCTGAAAATTTTTTTTAATTTTTCATCAGTTGCATTACGAAAGAGCTTGATAATTCAGACAATTTCAACGAATTTCTAAACCTTATGTCTCATTTTATCCACAATCTAATATAATTCCTTAATTAATTCATCAATACTATGATTCCTAAATAAAGTAGCGCGCCAAAACGCATCCAAATTTGAAAAATGTGAAAAAATTGGATGAAAAATGTGTTTGCTTGAGAAACACATCTAGATTCTTCAAAGAGACTTAAACTTCTTTACAAATCCGAAAAAAAACTTAAAACCGGGTAATATTTAGCAAAGCAATTCTCTTATAAGTGGGTTAAGGCCCGAAAAACCAGTTTTTTACCCGTAAGTCGAGACTTTTGAAGTTTTTCGAAAATTTTACTAACAGGTCTTTGTTCTGCTCGACAGCGCCTATGAGAAGAATAGTATCACTTGCCAGGTATTTTTTTTTTTTTTTTTGTTGCACCGTATGATCAATAGTAACTGCACATACAGGCATGCGTACATTGTCTTAAGGTACTTTAAATAATTGCCGATATTCTTTTTTCTTTTTCAAGGTAGGCGCTGTAAATGGCTTTATCATTTCTGATAAACTTTTACCCGAATAGCCCTTTACTTTGATAGCGCTTTGATCTCTGATAAGATGAATTGTTGGATCCATATTTTGATTGCCATTACAAAACGGCATTCGTATCGTTAACTTCGCTTAACGTTTGTATGAAAAGGTCTTCTAGCTGCGCTAATGTAAGGGATCGCGGATTTAATCTCTAGGTTTGCTCTTTAATATGCAAATATTCATTCGTTATATTCGTTATATATTCGTTTGGTTGCGATGCTTAACCTACAACCTCAGACACTTTCTTTCATTGATCCAGTAATATTTCATAGATTTTAAGGACTGTTTATGGCTTCAGAAACTCTTCTGGTAGATCTAAATATTTGACGTCATTTGCGTTGATACAACAACAGTGGAATTAATTTTAAGCAATCGAAATTAATGGTATAAAAACCCCCACCTTTTCCCTAGATAATGGGCAATGCGTGAATTCTACTAAAAGGGTTCATATTTGGCACTAAAACCTGTTCAAAAAAAGCTAAAAATTTCTTTTTGAAGCTTATACTCGTATGCTCTGTGTGATAGCAATTTCTTTTCTTGTTTTTTTTTTAATATTTTTAAAAATATTTATAAATTTAATTATTTTTTAATAACAAAAGTGGGAGGACAAAAGAGTCACGTTCTAGCGGCAAACTTTTTTTTCCAAATTATTTAAGAATTATTATGCAATTTCCGGTTTTAAAATTCAACTTTAGACGTAAGAAGCATATTAAACAGAAAAAATGAAAAAAAGAAATTGAAAGAGATAATTTATTAATGAAATTGTAAATAATTGTATAAAAAATAAAAAATGTTTAAGCACAAAAAAGACCGAAATATTTTAAAATAATATTATTAACGATAAAGAATTCCCAGCTATGCAGTTTTTTTTGTTTGTCTTTAGCCGCGTTGTGGGGGTGTATAAAGCAAGTCTGTCCTGTTTTCCTTAAAAGACACGTAGATACCAACAATTTTATGCTCAAATTTGAAAAAAAAAATGTTTTTGTCATGATGACGCTCAGGTTGTTTGTCTGTCTGCCTGTCATCGTATTGTTGTCACATTTGTTATGGTGTTTTACACGCCATTATAGTTTTGTTGCTGTGTATAATCCCCATAGAAACATTTTAAGTTTCTATGGCACAGAACTCAATACCCACTCAGTGACCAATATGACCCCGAAGCGTATCAAATTATGTGGCTTTGATTGCAAGAAATCGTTGGTTGGTTTTCTTTACAATTGACGTTAAAAATAAAGAAAAAAAAATAAAAATTAATTGAATATGTCCGCCAAACTTTGAAGGTTGCGTTTGTTAGAGAGTTAGAGGGTTAAATTGAGGTTTATGCAATCCAATGATGATTTAGTGAAAACATTAATTATGTAGAGATACGAGTTGACAGGTAACACAAATAATTACAAATAATTAAAGTTATAAAACTACAGAAAAGTCTTGATAAAAATATTTAATTTTAATTAAAAAAGTAACCTTTAATTTAAATTTTTAGAATTTTTTCTATTATTATGTTTTTCTTTTACGAAGGCCTATTTTGGACAATTAAATGTAACCCAATGCCATTAACTGAAATACGCTTCATATTAGTCACACACTTACGAACAGCGACTATGTGTTCGGCACATCTTGAGTTTCGTTCTAGTACGCATGTTGGTTCATTGTTTACTAAACCTACTACTACTGGTCGCTTAACTGGCGACTGTAAAATGTGCGTAGCGTTCTATATGCGTACATGGTGATTTACAAAACAAAAACTAAATAGGTAAATGACAGCCAACTCGACAGGTGTAGCTTAAACAATATGGCCGGTATCAAACGTCAAAGTTCGGAAGACCCCATTGGAAGACCTCGAACTGAAAAAATCTTATTTTAAAAATAGAAACAATTACGCTTAAGCTCATCGATAACTACGATCACATACCAATCGAAGATGTAGAGAAATTCTGCTACTTGAGAAGCATTCTATCAAAAAGTGGCGGTACTGAAGAGGACATAAGTATGCGTATTAACAAAGCACGCGCAGCTTACCAAGCTTTACCTAAAGTATGGCGTTCTAGTAGTATCTCGTGTACGACAAAATTACAAATTTTCAACATCAGTGTTCACTTATATAATTATATGTAAAGCTGTGGGGTACTGCACAGCAGCAAAAATGCCAAATTCAAACCTTCATCAATCAGTGCTTAAGATAGGTCCTTCATAGTTTCTGGCCGGTGGGTGGCGTGGTGTAATGCTTAGATCGCACGCATAACAACACCTCAAGCCCCAGCAGGAAAACAACTCTAGCAAGACAACTCTATCTAAAAAATAAAGAAGAAGCCCCCCTGACCTTCCCGCTTACCTCTGGCGATGATGGCGAACATCAGACGAATGATCAGGAAAACACACCACGCCACCTACTGGGAATAAAATTACAATGCTAAAGTAAAGATCAGCACCAATTAGCAAGGATCTTTACCACTACGCAAAAATCTTATAGAGGGAGCTACAGTGGATTAATCATCTATTTAGCTCGAAAGATCAAATTAGTTAAAAAAACTGAAACAAAGCAATGAATGCTTTGTGGAAATCCAATATGCACCCTGGATGAGTAAAGGAGAAAAAAGTTTCTGCTCAAAGTGGGTAACAAATTAGTTTTCAATTACATTACAGTCTATACGCAAATAGTCTTCAGAAAATGATCCTAAACTGGGCATATACTACGAAGACCCTAAGATGATATTGCAAGGGCTGCCCAAGTCCCACAAAAACAGCGTGTCAACTGAAAAAACTTTTATGCAACCAAATTAAAAAAATTTTATGCAACCAAATTAAGTTTGTTACAACGGTTAGCCAGACACTGGACCAGTTCACTTAGATCCGTCACAGCGAACCTACCTGTTCTAGCCCCGGCCGAACCAACTAGACGCATGCGCCAAGAAAGAAAGCCTGCTGATATTTGCATCAGCTAGGTCCGATATGGCATGCAGAATCCGCCTGCCAAGGAAAACAGCCCTAATATCGGAAAGATTTGGACACTGACATAGAAAATATTCGACAGTCTCCTCCTACAACTCCTACAATAGTCACTGAACGGTATACCCAGTCACCTAGCATGCGTACCAGCTGCCCAGTGGCCAGTGATAAGAGCCACCAGGATTCATAGCCTATGTCACGGCTTCCCCCTGATAGACTCCGAAGGAGCAAGATCGTATAGGGGCTAAATTTCCCTTGATACAGACCAGGTGGGTGTATTCTCCCGCCGTATTTGTGCCCTGCCCAACATGTATCGTAGAACCAGTAGTCTTCAAGAGAAAAGTGGCATCCCAACTATATGGTCAATCTCCTCGTTCCGAAGGAGAATGCCTTCCCCCCGTTAGTTCGTCCGCCACATAATTCCCTTTGGTATCATAGTGACCATTCACCCAGATAATCTCTATGCCTGAATGTCTCGCCATCTCGTTTAGAGACTCCCGTCATTCACATACCGGTCGCAATGTCAAGTAGACACCAGAGAGCGTCCTGATTGCAGCCTCACTGTCCGTACAGATCCGGATATCAACATCAAATACCCTGTAGTAAATCAACCTATCCGCTGCCCTCTTCATCGGCGAGACTTTCGTGGTCCGATAGTCTAAAGGATAGTCGCACCCCATATGCGGGAATAAAAACAACGCCTCCGACCCCTTCCGTGTACACTTCGACAGAACCGTATCCGATTACCGATTCTGGAAAACATTCTATCCAGGAAGAGTTTTGGTGTACACGGATCGTACCCAAATACCTCAAGACGGCCGCATGCTCATGACCCTTGCCAGACCATGCTCTCGCCATCCTCAACCTTATCGTAGACATAATCGCCATCTGCTTAGCCATGAGGCCCACCAGTTCAGCCAGTTGAGCAATACAAACAAGATTTTCCAAGGAGTGAACCTGAGCGCACCCGCAATCATTTGTGCCGCACTTCGCAGAACTCTGTCAAGGATTGCGCCATATGTTGACCTTTCTAGAGATTTTCACTACACAACGGCAGCATACATAATAAGTATGGACTTAAACGCCGTGTCAAAAATCCACTTGGAATTCCTAGAGTTGAGGCCCCAGACAGTTGGCCCTACGACACGTGTACAGTGCAATGTTCGACCTTGACGCACTCCCCTGCGTATTCTAGAGCTAGGACAGCTTGGATCCAGATCACCCCCAGATACTTCGCGCTATCCGACAGTCGCAGTTCCACTCTGTGCAGGCGCGGTTAGGAAAGAGACGGTATTTCGTACCTATACGTGAACAGCACCAATACCGTCTTCACTGGGTTAACGCTCAATCAACTATCAGTGCTCCCCCGAATAAGAAAGCTGCGATATTCTGTCGAGAAATTTGCCACAGTATACGCTACAGTCCTGAACTTCATACCAAGCTTCACGAGCAAAGTGTTGACGGTCGAATTCCACAGGAGCGGGGATAAAACCCCCTGTGGGGAGACCCTTTCAGCCATCCTATAGACGGTGGCAAACCCCATATTGGAGACAATGACTCTGTAGGTCAAAAGTCTCTCTATGAGTCTAATCACGGACTAAAGAACATTCAGTTCTATCAAAGCCGGCTTAATTGCTTCCGGGGTTACATTGTAAAAGGACCCCTCTATATCCAGAAAGGCCAATAATGCATATTCGCTGTGCTCGAGGGCATTAAAAAAAATTAAACGTCTTGCTTCCTATCAAAATCGATGAAGATACCATAAACGGCCTATGTTCCTAACGTGAAAGTTTTATTTTTGTAATACAATTATGTTTTTACATTACAATAGGGGACATAAGTATATGAAAAGGCACACATATGGTAACAGGCCCGGCTAGTCGTTTATTTTTCGTATTTTGTTTCCCGAAAAGCACGCAACAAGCACTCGATTTTATGGTGAGAACATCTAATATATTACGCCATAGTAATTATTGAAAACTGTAGGCAACACCTCGACATTTATTCGAACTATAATTACTTTTTTGTTTTTGCTATTGCATTAGGTTGTTTGTTCTTAGAGTTTGAAGTTTTGATCACATGCCCCTGCTTAATCAATGATTTTCAGCTTTATGAGCCATTTAACAGTTCCTTTAACAAGCTAATCGAAACTGAGATAAGATATAATAAACGCTTTCTCGAATAACTCCGGAGCGTTCAAAACGGGTTTGGTCTTTGACAACTATCCGGCTTGTCCTTTATGTGTCACTTTAAACACTTGCAGTATCTTGAAGCAGTTGATTTCAAACAATTTGAATTCTATAGCAAAAAAGTTTCAAACTGTGAGCATATTTCGGCGCATAGACATATGCTGTAGTAATTCTAAGAAATACCAGAAAGTTACTTGATTTTTTGAACAATTCTCCAGTTATTTTTATGATCTTTTGCGTTGTCTTTAAAAACTGACTTTCAATTAAATTTTTATCTTCATTTTCTTTGACAAAATATTGTAAAAAAAATAAAATTATCCGTAATAATGGCAACAAAGTATTTGAAAAACATTAACACTTTCAAAACAATCCTGTTAAAAATTAAAAAAAAAAATTGGTTTAAAACCTCTAAACAACATCAACCCAGTTTCAAATGCCCAAAGTTGTCACACTCGAAATTTTAATTTTATGTTTGAATGCCGGTTTTAGATTTAAAGGCTTGAAAAGACGAAAAATAAACAAGTCAGTCAACACAAAACAAATTTGTTCAAAATAATAATAAATTGAGAAGTAAAATTACGGCATTTTATGCGAAACGTTTTGTTCACTTAAAAAAAAAAAAATTCAGGCTGTTTATTGTGGTTAAACTTGAGTGCCCAAAAGTGGTAACAAGTTAAAGACAAATAATGTGCTGCAGAGGCTGGTTGGCTGGCTGGCTAACAAACAGCCGCCAAAAATCAAATCAAAAAAGCAGCCAGAAAATATGTAAAAGCTGCCACAGAAAACGTAACAAACAAAAAACAAAACGGGGTGTACGCATTAAGCGTAACTACTGCTGGAGGCATAATACCAATCTAAGGCACTCAAATAACCCAGTTTTGAAATTTTTTTTTTTCTGAAAACATGTGATGCATTTAAACAGCAATGTTGTATGCAACAATGTGGCTGTTGTTGTTGTTGTTATTATTATTATTGTTATTATGGTTGCCGCCATTTGTACCGTAATATTGAAATAGACTTGTTTGTTTAACATTATTAACTTATATTATTGCTATGGAACTGGTTTAAGTATTTCATCATTATCATCATTATTTTGATCGTCAGCGTCATTAGATTTGCTACCATTTGAGGCAACGCAGCATTGTTGGCGATAGTTTGCATACTTAATACAACTTGTTTTCCCAATACATAATTATTTGTAACCGAGTTGGCATTCAACCGTAACAATAAGAGTCTAGTCTAGTTGTCTTTTTAAGAAACTACTTTTTATAAGAAGCTATGGCCCAGGGAACTTCAAAAGCACTTTAGAAGATCATCAGCGAAAATTTAAGCCTAATTTTTATGTCTGAAATGATTTCTTTTAATTTTGGATTCAATACCGTTATTCGCAATACAAACACTTATCAACGCTTTCTAATATTCTTGCAACACTTTCGATGAGCACCTTTCATTAGACTTAAGCTCTTTAGGGAGATGAATCGTTCTTTAGAATCAAAAAAAAGTTACAGAGTTACAAATCCGGCGAAAACTCGCAGAGCACAAATTGACAAAGATCGATCTGCTAACGTTTTTCTCCGTAAGATTGATTCAATCTATTATTTGGTAAGTTGTGACCAGTGTTTCCATAATTTATAAAAAATAAAAAAAATGTTGTGCTATTAATGCATATAAATTTGCGGCAGCACCATCTTTTATTTGCATGACAAAATTTTGGAGTAAAATACTAATTTAGGTTGTTTTAAAGCGCTAAATGTGATGATACAGTGTTGTGAGGCACTTACGAACATGCCCATACATACATGATGATGTAATGATACCGTGCTCGAATTTGTCACTTTTTTTCCGACAAGCGGGGCACCCAACGGGTAAACCGGATGCGTGTACGCTAAGTCCAGTACTGCTAACCGTTTTTTTAGGTTAGGTCTTGTTTTCGAGATATACCGTTATTTCGAAAATGGACAAGGTTGCATAACATATATTCGAGTAAATCAAAAACAGTTTAGTTTACCGCGCTCACTTTTTTTTTTGCCAAAATAATAGTGGTATCACATTAACACGTACGTAAGTACGTACGTATAAGTGATTTTTGAGCAGTGAAGCAGATGTATCACTCATACGTACGTACTTACATAGTACGTAATATGATTCCACTATTCTAGAGGTTTTGTCCAATCACCCTTATCATGCTTGGCGATCTCGTAGTCTTTTTTACACATTTTTGTAATAAATTAAAGAAAATTTTGACAAAAAATACCAGTCTTTTACAAATTTTCTTTAATCTATTACAAAATGTCGAAAAACGACTACGAATCTGGTGATTGAACATAACCTCTGATTAATACTGAACCCGTTGGGTGCATTCCCACCAATAACAAACTGGTACAGTGCTCACTGTGAGATACATTCGAGTATTACTTAATGATCTTCGCACTCATATGTCAAACTCTATAATTTTGGGCAGATGTGATTGTTCATATGACCGCAGATCCAGTTTGTTAAGTTGTGCAAATTGTCAGTAGATGGCTCTAAAATGTATTATCTGTGGTAATATTAATTGCATCTGGCAATACTTGTAGCTTGTTTGAAAGGACACATTCTAAGCTTCACTTTGTTAGAAGACATTTATTAAAATCGAATTATTCTGTAAAAAATTGTTTACGTTTAAATGAGTGAAAATAACAGAGCATTACCGTCATATTTTGCTTTTGTACTACAGAAAAGGTAAGAATGCTTCGGGCAGCTGGGAAAATTAGTGAAGTTAACGGCAACTATGCTGTAACTATAAAACCAGCAGCGAAATGGTTTGCACGTTTTCAATCTGATAATTTTGATGCTAAAGATACATCTCGCTCTGGTTGACCAATCGTTTAAAGCATGGGAAAATTAAGAAAGACCGGCACATAAGCAGCGTGGACGTTGCTATGGTATTAGGCATTCATCACCAAATAGTTATCAACCCTTTGAAGAAAACTGGTTGTCACATGAACTTACAGTGAAAAACTTAAGGGGCCGTATTTCCTTTTGCTATTCACTGCTAAACCAGAATGAAATCAAGCCATTTCCGAAGCTAATGATTACTGCAATGGATCATGTATAATAATAATAATAATAATAATGTGCTAAAAAGATCATGAACGAAATAAGTTGAAGCTATGCAGACGGTCGCAAAGCCAGGATTGAGACCAGAAAAGGTGGGAGTGGAAGGAAATTTTTCATTATGAGCTTCTAAAACCAGATCAAATGATTGATTCCGATCTCTTCTGTTAACAACTAACAAAATTGAGCAAGCAATTCATTTAAGACAGAGTCAGGCAAAGAACTGCTCTTTTCTTTTGTTTTCACACGTACGTAATCACACACGTAGGCAAAAAAATAAAAAAGAGAAGTAAAGAGAAATCAAGAAGAAAAATACTACGCAAAGTGGCCTGAGTGAGAGACTCTCAAATTACTACCACAATTGATTTCACTCTGATTTAAAACGACCACAGTTGATCAACTGAAAAGAGTGAAGGCCTAAGTCGCTCGCTCAATGATAAACATTTATAAGAAAGTCATCTAAATTATGTAGCACTAAGCCCGGGGTTGATAAGATCTTTACAAGAAAAGGAGTTTTTTTGAATTTCCAACAAACATTTTAGTTTTGCTACTAGAATTCGCAAAAATGTAGAAAACTAAACTGATTGTGTTACGCTGCTAATGTGATTGCCCTGCGTTTTATTCTCCTATAAATTAATAAATAAAAATTAAAAGTAAGTCTGCAAAGATGAAGCTTCGTAGATGTTGGCAAAGTCAGGATTGACACTAAGAAAGACAATGCTGTGTGTCTGGTGGAATTGGAAGGGAATTGTTCGTTAAGAACTTCTACAACCTGGTCAAACGATTGATTTTGATCTCTACTAAATCAAACAATTCATTTAAAGCGACCAGAATTGATCAACAGAAACTTAATGCTTTTGGTGTCGGTAGTCACTTTTCTCGATTTATATCGAGTTTTCTCAGAGATTGCTCTATAAGAGTGGTTATAGATGGGGTCTCATCCGACGAGTTCAGGGTAAACTCAGAGGTACCGCAAGGCTCTGTTCTTTCTCCTACTCTTTTTCTAATATTTCTTAACGACTTTCTTCTTTTCACTTCTAATCCTATCTACTCTCTTGCGGATGACAGCAGCATTTGTCACTCTTATTCTTTTGATCGTAGACCGAGCCTTTTGGAGGTTGGGACAAGAAGAATGAATATGAACGACACACACACAAGTAACCTGGTGAAAGTCTCCGAGTGGGGTCATGCGAACAGGTTCGATTTTAATGCACTTAAGACTCAGTGCTGTTTTTTAACACACAGACGTGGTGGTGTGCTGTCATCTGTGTCAATGGGTAATGTGGATATTGAGGAATCAGATGCTTTTGATGTTCTGGGCATGAGAATTCACTGTGACATTCGTTGGAATGATCACTTATTTCAAGTGTCGAAAGAAGCATTCAAGTGCCTTGGTTTTTTGAGACGGTGCAAGAAATACTTCACTCCATCTGATCTCCTTAATATTTACAAGACTATATCCGACCCAAAATGGAATACAACTCTCATGAATGGGTTGGTGCTCCAAAATCTATTTTGGAGCTTCTCGATCGCGTACAGGAGAGGGCGAAGATGTTTATCAATGACGGTAGGGTTGCCAACTCTATCGATTAATTGGAGCACCGTCGCAATGTGGCGTGTGTTTCATTGTTCTATCGGTACTATAGCGGAATGTGTTCTAACGAAATTAAGGATTTAATTCCTAAAAATCATATATTTTTACGTAGTACTCGTATTTCTGGTAGAGCGCTTCCCTTTGTAGTTGATTGTCCAGTAAATCGCACAACGCATTATAGGGAGAATTCATTCTTTGATCGCACTGTTCGGTTGTGGAAGAATTTTCCAGCGAAAGTATTTCCTGCCACTTGTGACTTGAGTAAATTTAAATCTAACGTCCATAAACACTACTCCCTCTGTCCTCCTTCCAATAACCTATTTTGCTAGTACCAGCACAATGAACTGCATGAGTAGGGGCCATCACCTGGGTGCTGGTCTTATATAAAAAAGAGTGATGACCTAACGCCCCTCAATGATAAACGTTTATAAGAAGGTCATCTTAATTATGTAGAATTAGTCCCGGAGTTCATAAGATCTTTACAAGAAAAGGAGTTTTTTTTTGAATTTTCCAACAAACATTTTGCTTTTGGTCCTAGAATTGGTAAAGATGCACATGGGAAATAATTTCATAAAAATCAAAAGATGTGATTTGAAATATGGTAAATTTTTAAGTTCAGTGTCCCTATAGACTGTAGTATGCTTATCTGCTGGGTTTCAATCCCTAACTCAATAAGAAATATACATACGAGTATAAAACAAAATTGGAAGTCATTTCACTAATTAAATCTGCATAATATTTCTCTTCTCTTCTTTAAAATTCCTTAAACCTGATTTAAGGATTTTTAATAAATTCTTGTTTTCGTCATTCTACAAAAAAAAAAAAAGTAATAAAAAAAAAATTAAAACGATGTGTGAAAACTTGTCTACCCTATAGCCATCTTTTATTATCTTTCTTTAATGTTGTTGACTGCAGAATGCATTGAGACTGCTGCTGCTATACATTTGGTCCTGCACAAAATGTAGTTACTTGTTGCAACTTGCTTGGTACTACTGTTGTAGTTGTTGCACATGTAATTGAACGTCCTTAAAGGTCATCATTAGCTGCGGCATTACAAGCAGCAGCAAGCATTTACAACATTATACGACCTGAAATAAAACAACAGTAACCACATGATGTTTTGCACCGGTTTTTACATTTTAAATACAACAATTGCAATAACAGCTACTACAACAACAACACGGTTTTTATTGTCATTCTTAAAACATAATAAAACTACTGCTGCTGTTGCTGTTGCCGTTGCTGTTGCTGTTGCCACTTAAAGCATCTTGTTTATTATCTTACAACACACGCACAGATTCAGTTACATTTTACCTTTTCATACCTGCCTTCATAGCACTTGTGATACTCGTTAAGTGAGGTGTAGGGAAGGAAATATTTTAATTAAATTTTTTTTTGTTTTATACGAAATAACTTGAGGTTAAGAAAAGAATTGAAATGGAAACTAAAAAAATCTTTTCTTTTGGCATTTTTTGTTTGTTCTTTTTTCTGGTATTTTAATGCCTTCAAAACGAAACAAAAACAACATGTTTTTCATCACTGAACTGTAGTAGTAATTGTTTGTGAAAATGTTTGTGTTCATTTTCGTACTACTCGTATCATGTTGCATTAACAATATGCTTCTTATTTATTACTATGTATTATTTAAATGTTGTTGTTATTGTAGCTGTTCTTCTGTTAACTTGTCTCAAATTCTTGCGTTTTTTTTTGTGTTTATCTTTTAGTGTAAACGGGTACTTGCGTATATCGGTCGGTATGTTAAGGTCACATACAAATCTTTCTTAAATTCCAAAACAAGAAACATGAAAAAAAGATATTGTTGATCAAACTTGACTATATGATATCCTACACTATAATCCGTTCAAAATTTCACTAATTTCGCCTCAGTTCTAAATCAAGGATGGCCAAAGAGGAAACTGCGTTTGTAGTAGTATGTGTAGAAAATTTTTGTAGTGCGCGTTGAAGAGAATAATTAAAAAAGTAAATAACAAAATATATAAACAATTTTAATACGCAAAGCGACTTGCATGTGCTGTCATCAATAACTATCACACAACTGAATGAAATTGTTGTTTATTTGTTATTCTCTGTGAATATTTTCGTTTTCGTTCGGTTTTATACATACACGGAACCGATTATGCCCGTGCAATTGTGTGCTACTCTGGCCATATATGGCCTAAATGCATCAACGTATTCACAAAGAGTGAGAGTTTGATGCAGAGTCATCGAACTATATTAGCCGACATTCTTAATCCAGTGTTCGACAGCATCCATATATTCGATCTGTGGTTCTAACAAAACGAGCCTACATATATATATATGATCAACTAAAACAATGCTCTCAGTTTTGAAAGAAAAATTTTGCGTTCGAGTTATCTCAACTATTTGCCAAGCTTGTGCAACATTAATCCAACCAGAAGACCGTCGGGGACATTGAGATACTTTTATAACATTCTCAGTACTCGTACAGTTATTCTCTGTATTTTTGTTGGAAAGAAGCCTGCACTTTTGAGAAATCCTATTAAATAGGCTTTTCAAGGCAACATACGCAATATTTTTGAGGTGACAAAATAAGCAATCACCCTTCTATGCTGGGCCTTCGCATAAAATACAAATGCTGTAAACTTTTCTTCCTCTTTCTGGTTTATAGAGCATTAAATGAAGTTATTACTTCATGCAGTGCCAAATAATAACTGCAACAAGTTTTATAATGATTGTCAATCCTTATCAAAATTTTGGTCCTACTGCTTACGTGTGGAGCAAGGTTGCAATTGGTAGGCGCTGGGGACTCTCTCCGCCATTTATGATGTTGATTTATACCACTGCAGTTGGGCCTATACTTTACTATGTGGTTGGTCACTCTGTGGTAGAGATCGCTAAAGAATTGTTATGTGCTGAAGAAGTTGGAAAAGGTTCAACGGTCAGCCCTGGTAGCGGTCTCCGGGAAGTTGAGGAAAACGCACGCAGAGGCTCTCAATGTTTTCCTCAATTTCTGCCCCTCGGATATAACGGCTAAACACATGGTCTGCTCTGCATAACTGAGGGTAGAGGAATCGGGTCTTGGGATCTCTCATTGTACCGGACATGCCTGTATTTTGAGGCAGGTCGGTGGAATTTGCAGCAATACGGATCTTTACTACCAATTGCTAGGTACAGGACGATTATCCCTGGGAGAAGGGCCTGGCAAAAGTCGCTGAAGGAAGAAGCGAAAAGCTTGCGATTCTTCACAGATTGTTTTAAAATGAACGACAAAGTGAGACATGGTATTTTCTCTCTGGATCTTAATATTAAAGTCTCACATTGACTGCATGACCACTGCTGCGTCTTTCAAGCCATTTAGGAGGTGGCTTGCGAGAAACATAAGCACGATTAGAAAAGTATGCATCTACATTGATAGTCAGACGGCAATAAAATCTCTGGAATCTAAGTTCGTTAACTCCCGGACGATGTTGAAATGCCACTTATCACTAATGGTGGTGGCAGAATATTTCGATATTAGGCTTATATGGGTACCGGGACACAGCGATATTCCGGAATATTCTGTGAAGCGGATGAACTGACAAAAAGGGGCAAAACGGCACAGATTCTTTCGACAAAAAATATTTTAGTATGCCTATCTCTACTTGTCAGCTGTTTCTTAGGTGCTGGGGCAGCAATACGCTCTCCATAAAAAGGACACAGATTTCTTCCTATAGGCAGGCGAGAGAACTGTTGCCCGTGGTTTATCGGAGGAGGTCTAGTCAGTTGGTGAACCTACCAAGACGAAGAACTACGGAGATGGTAAGGATGCTCTTGGGTCATTGTCTAGTTGGCAGGCATGCGGTCCGTATTGGGCATAGTAGATCAATGTTGTGCAGCTATTGCTGTGAGGGGAAAGTAGTAAACTCGAAACACTTGCTTCTGGAATGTCCATCACTAGCAAGGCTGAGGTAAAGGGTTCTGGGAAAGCACCTTATGGAACCCGAATTGCTGCTGTGGTTTGTATCGGTCGCTTCGTTATCGTAGCCGGCTTCAATCTCAAAAACATGCGCTTAGTGATGGTATGGTACTGTTGTTCGCCTCTTCTTTAAGGCAACTTGTGAATTTTATTCGCAAATCCAAGCAAGTTAACTTGAAAAGGACAGGACATAGCCGTACTATACTAATATCCAAGCAGCTATTTGACTGTCTGAATAAAGAAAGGATTAACAAGGTCAGCCTCTGCTGGATAATGTGAAAATTTTTTAGGAATGAACATGCAGATGTGCTAGAAAAGGAAGGGATGGGCCAGAACCCCTTTTTTGGAGTAGGAAAAGCGGAGCTGGAGTAGTCTGCTTAGCGAAAGAGACAATGGGTTTAAGCAAATCAAAACTGTTGCTAGGCAGCTGCGATAGGAAGAAATTGCAGTCTTGTATAAGGCTACCTAAAAATCTCACTGAATATTGAAATAGAATGAATTTCAGATCTGTGGGAAGTAAACTGAATCACCGGGGCTCGTATACATTTGAAGAAGAGACACCTAGTCGCCTTTCAGGCATGTAGTGAGGAGCTATATATGTACCACTACTGGCATCAACCGCTATTTTAAAATTCGCTAGGGTGTGAGAGAAGAGATATCATAAGGAAACTATTCTAGTCGGTGCAGTACAATAGGTCACAGGGTTGGACTAGCTCAGTGCCTATTGACGATAATAATAAAAATGCGAACAGGAGGTTGTTTTGATCATGCATTACCTAGTAACATACCAACAAACAGTTACATTCAATAATAATAAGGCTTTAACAAGGTATCGCCGATAACCTATACCTGGTTATCGGTGCTGCAGAGCTTAGATTAATCTGAAAAGATGCTAACGTTGTGGTCTACAAGTATACCTTATTTGAGAAAAAATTATATCTGAGTCTTAGCAGCGACTTGAAAATGTGTTAACATCGGGTAATTCTTACACTTTGTCTTTCAAAGTTCAAGAAATGTGAGAGTTTCGTTTCAAAACGTTAACGAACAAAATATCGAATTCTTTTTAGGAATTTTTAAAAGGAATATTGATTTGTAAATTATATGCCTGATGCATTTCAACACATAAAAATTCGTAAAACCACATTTAAAATTTGTAAAACCACAGCATTTTGCAAGCATTCAATTTTCACATTTTTGCTAATAACTTTTCACATTTTATTACCTATCGCTGGTGTTGTTGATATTTAAAGAGCGAAACAAATATCAGTCATTGGATTTGTTATCTATTACAACAAACACATGCATATAACTTGTATTTAAATTGTATTTTAACAAAAGAATAGCAAAATTATTTAATTTACACACACAAAAAGCACGACAATAGCATCTTATGTATATTTGCAGCTTGCATCTCTGTAGTCGACACTGTGTGAGTCTTCAGAGAGAAAGAGAGAGAGCGTCATAAGCTTAAAATTTATGTATGCGTATGTGTATATGAGAAAGAGCTGCTGTATGCATGGGTATTTGGTTTGTGTGAGTGCAATTTCTTTAACAATTGTTTACCACTTTTTCGCGGTTTTCCAAAAGTTAGTTACTTCATTACAATAGTGTATGTGTGTGTGTGAGTACGGAAAAAACCAAAATATTACAAAATTATTTACTTTATTATTATTTAGTAGAAATTGTAATAAAATATATCTCCTATATACTATGTATATGTAGGTTATGTATGTTTGTGGTACACATAGCTTTCATTAAGAGTTTTTAACATAATTTGTACTTTTGGTTCTGTTACATTGTTTACACTTCTTTTACATTATTATTATGACACAATTAGAATATTCGTAATTAAAGGCATTCTAACAGTATGTTTCTATAATATGGTTGGAACACTTTAAATTTGAAACATCAACTTAAAAAAAAAAATATTTTAGTCATAAAGAGTCCGCCAAATAATTTTTTTTTTTTTTTTTTTTTTTTGAAAATGCTGTTGGCGTAACACTTATCTTTGACGGCACCCCACAAATAATAGTCCAACGGTGTCAAATCGCAGCTCCGAGGTGGCCAAACAACGTCAGCTCTGCGGCTGATAATGCGATATTCAAAAACAGGACGCAAAACATCGAGTGTAGTTTCGGCTGTGTGGCACGTAGCGCCGTCCTGTTGAAACTAAATATTGCTAATATCCTCCTCTTCAATTTTTGTGAACAAATATTCGTTCAACATGGCCCGATAACGATCGTCAATGACTGTAACGGCCACTCCTTGCTCATTTTCGAAGAAAAATGGTCTAATTATGCCTCTGGACCAAAATTCGCATTAACAGTGACTCGTCTTGAGTGTATCGGCTTTTCAAGGTATGCGTGCGGGTTTTCTGTGCCCCAAATGCGACAATTTTGCTTGTTTACATACCCGCCAAGATCAAAATGAGCTTCATCTGAAAAGATGATCTTTTTTTTGGCAAAATCGGCATCTTCTGTAAGTCGATCGCAGGCCCACTTAGCGAAGCGAAAAAAGCGTATACACATCCATATTCGTTCAGCGGAAGGATAAAACTAATTATTTGTCAAATCGGACATGAGCTAAGCACTCACGAAATAAGCACTAGTTGACAATTTTGCTTGTTTACATACCCGCCAAGATCAAAATGAGTTCGTCTGAAAAGATGATTTTTGATTCTGCTACATTACGATGATATTCAAAGTAATGTTGCAATATTTCCCAGCGTTGTTCAAGCGTATACACAACCATATTCTTTCAGCGGAAGGATAAAACTAATTATCTGTCAAATCAGACATGAGCTAAGTGTTACCATTCACGAAATAAGCACTAGTTGAAAAAAAAAACGTTAGATGGCGGACCCTTTATTTCATTCATAAAATGTTTCTTGAATTTTATTAATACTTTAATAAAAAGAAAAAATTACATTTAAAAAAATATTCATAAAAATAAAACAATATTTTTTTATTATTTTTTAAGTAAACACAGTAAATAATTATAAAAATGGGGCCATATTTTGTTAAAACAAACATTACCCGCAAGAAAATACAAAAAAAAAACAATGTACAAAAACTGCAAAAAGTAATAAAGTTACATTTGGCGAAACTGGATTACACGTAATACCCTATAACACAGTATTTTATTATTATTTTCTTTTTTTCATGAAGAGTTTCTGTCAAGATAGTAGGGTATATATTAGGAAGATCGGACGGTTATTATTCCCCGTTTTTTTTTTAGTTCTGTTGAATACGGTTTGTTCAAAATCTTCATTTTTCGAATACCGAATAAACCGGTTAATTTAACACGAATAACCGGTTCATTTAATTAAGTGTAATTAATGTTCATACGTTGGTATATTTTTTTATTGAAAATATGCTCATCGTTTAACTATTTGTATAAATTTAATTATTTTTGTATTTATATACGACAACCTTGAACGTCTCACAAAGACCGTGAAAACCAGCGTAGATCGAAAAAGATATGCACTCTTGAGCAAAAATAATCTTTTCTCATCTTCTGTAAATAAATATTGATTTTTATATATGGAGAGTGATCAACTAGACTCATTGAAAGACCACAAATACACAAACGGCGTTTTCGAACGGCAGACATATTATTAGTTAGTGAAGTTTTTCGCAGCGTAAATACACATAACGAGTCGCTAGTAATGTTATGAGGTGATATCGCTATTCTTACCCAACATTCCACACTGACGCACACACTATTAAATACGTGGTGCATAAATTTACATACAGTGCTGCTCGATCTCTAAGCAAATTTTCTTGTCGAGGCAATTAAAGAGTCGTATGTTACTAATAGATTTATTCAAAGTAAAACATTTAATTTTTGTTATCTTAGGCATCTAAATTATAACTATAATAACAAGCCCTTAATTCCATTCTCTACCAAGTAATACAACAAAAACAAAATTAGCTCGCACACCGTTTTGGCATAGTTTTTATGAGATTTGTTAGAATTATTGTCAGTGTTGATTGCCACTTTAATTTTAAGCTCTCCATCAGCTTCTGCTTTTTTTTAAAACTATGTGGTCCAGCTCTGCGCTTCAAGAATTAGGAACAATTTTATTTAAATAAAAGAACCGGTTAACAGGTTATTTGAATTATTATTAATCAAAAACCGGTTTTTTAAGTGCTACTTTTCGAATTATTCGAAAAACGGTTTTTGAAAAAAGTCGAATAAGCGATCTCCCTTACAGGGGTTCTTTTATTAGCGATTTTGTGACGACAATTGATCGATGAAAATATCAAATACGGGTTATTATTGATGTTTTTTACATATGTACATACATACAGCGGTGGAAAAAATAATAGGTAACTGGGTCTAAAACTAATTTATTAATCTCAAATAAAGTATAAATTGTAACTTAAATATATTCGTACTTACGATTTTGCATTTGACTCAAACAAACTAAACTACGTTTTTTCAGACCATAACATGTTGTTTTAACTATTACGGTGCAGGTCTTGCTTCCGTTAGCTAAGAAATGATACATTTCAAACATAAGTCTAGCTTTCAAAAAAAATTTTTTTTTTTTATTGTTCGACTTGAAACAGGAGCAATAAGTAAATTTTTGAGGCTTTTTGATGACTTGAAGGGATTAATCTTTGAAGTACTAATTAAAAGTTTATCAAAACCGACTAGTCCCTGCGGTTTTCTTTTATTGGATCGCATTAATTACTTTAGTTTTGGAGCACTTGGTCTGAACAATTTTCGCTATACGTAAGGATTACCCTTCCATCAAACAACTGCAATACATCAAATTTTATGATATATTGAAAATAAAAATAAAGTGTTCCTATTACTTGTTCCAACACTGTATGTATAAGACTTTGACAAAAAAGAATTGTTTCCTAACCCAATAGTTAATTAATAAATAAAAGGGGGGTATAACTCATATTTAAAGTGTTACAAACATTAGCTCAAACTCTATTGTGTACCTCCAACACCCATGTTAGTGTAGGGGGTATAAAAATCAAAGAAAAATAATAACAATAAAGCCGCTGTTATTATGTAATTAAAGATAAAAACACACACACAATACGAGAATAAAAAATAAACAACTCCACTAACAGTAACCAACAAAAGTGTAAAAGAAAACAACAACAACGACAACAATAACGACAACAAAAGTAAACAAAATAGAAAAACAGATGAAAATACAATACAATGCATTGAAGTCTGTTGTTATTTGTATTGTTTTGTTTTCTTTTTTCCCCAACAGTAACAAACAGCCACAAACGATGGCAAATAAAATATTGACGTTTGTGGTTTTCAATAGTATTTTCTGTTTAGTGTTTTTTTTTTGTTTTTGTTTTTTTTTACTTTGTTATCATACATACCGTTGGAGTACTTGTGGTTGTTGCTGACTTTTTTCTTCAATTATTTTCTCTACTGCTGTGAAACTCTAAAGAATTTCGTAAAAAAATATTCACTTTAAAACACCAAATGGAAAACTTTGGTTTCTTCCTTTATTCTCTTTAAATTTTCTTCTTAAATTTTTTTAATCCAAATCATTATTATTCGCTCGTATTATTGCAATATTTTTTTTTTTAATAAATTGAACAGTGAATACTTTCCTTAATACAAACAAACACACAATAAATTAATTGGCGGGAAATGTAAATTTCTCTGGAAAATGTGACTAACAGAGTTGCAAAAAAAGTACTAAGATGTAAATATTTATATACAATTAATTAGAATTAATTTATTAGAAAGACCAATTGATGTATTTTTATTCAATTTCTTTTTGAAAATATTAAAACCAAGCTTTATTCACCCGACGTTGCCCGGCAATTTTTTTACAAAAAGTAATTATGACTCTCCAATATATAATTATGACTCTCCATTTCACATCAATGCTGGAGTTAAACAAGGATGCTCACTATCACTTCAGCTATTCACCATCAGGCTGAATTGCATAATGAGCAAAGTCTGTTCCAAAATAAGAGGAATAACATGGAGTCTCTCGGAGATTCGGAATATGCGGATGACATTTGTCTACTCTCGCATAAGAAGATCTCCAATATGCAGTCACAACTAAAGGACTTACAAGGAATGACTCGCAATGTTGGCCTTGAAATAAATATCAATGATCTCATCTCATCATGAGAGTCAAGAATACACAATAGACGCAAAGACAGACTTAGACAACAGCCTCAATAGATCGAGAGCATCATTCCTCGACTGCGGTCAGAATTGAAAAACTCAAATACATCAAGACGAGCTAAGTTCAGAATATTCAACTCATGTATTAAATCATTTCTGCTGTATGATAGTCTAACCTGTCTTGCATCTAGAAAAATTTCACCAAAGCTCCATGTATTCATCAACAAGTGCCTCAGAATCATATACAGAATACTTTGACGTAACACCATAAGTAGCACAGAACTGTGGAACATTGCCAATGAGAAACCCATACTGAAGCAGATAAGAAAAAGTCCCGATCTAGAGTCTAGAATATCACGCGAGTGAAATCCTCGAAGCTCAAAAAATAGTAACAGGAAAAAAGCCCAAAATGTTGGTAGTGTTATGAAAATTTCAAAAACAGATTATTGTTGTACTCGATAGCACCTAAGTATCAAAAAACTATAATAATTTTCCAAGTATTTCAACTTTGTTCTTTTTCGTCGCGGCGTGTAATTATAGTTTTGGCAAGTCTGAAGAGTGCTGAACATATTGCTATTAAACAATTGCTCTCAGGGTTTCCTTACTATTATTATCATCATTCCGACCAGGCACTATTGCAGTATAACTCGATCCATGAGACCTATTGTGTCTCTTCCTGTCTACAGTTTGCTTAGTAGATCTGCTGACTCTTCTAGCGAATACCATCAGATTTGAAGCCATAATGGTGAATATGCCTTCCAATGAGAGCCTATGTCTCCTTAAACATTTCCATTAAAAACCTATCAAGAACTCCACATTCACGCAAGATGAATCACCCTGTCTCTGATGCTTGTGACCACAGTCTAGACTCTTCTACATCTGTGGCCGCCATTCTCTTCAGATGCACTTTCAGTCCAAATTGGCCCGTTAGAAATTCTGTTAAGGACTTCAGAGCGACGCCCTACAGCAGCAAAGTCCACTTTGAACATTCCGGTGTTCCCAGCATCTGGCAATTTTCCAATCCTTGACTAGATTGAGGATGGCAGTAAGTGGTGCTACACAGTAAGGTTCCGGACCGATATAGGGTGTCACGGAACTTTTTTTCCGCTGCTTATTTCTAAGCGAAAGCCTTTGCAACGTAGTATCGTAGCAATATTTGACCAGTCTAGATGTCCAACGAATGATTCGAGCCAAGTGCCTTCAAGGCAACTTGATCAGAGATAATGGCAATGGCCATGATCTCAGCCTAGAAAACACTCTACAATTTCCTCAGTGAGGTCCGAGAACACCAACACCGACTCAATCATTAATTTTAAAGTCATCGGTATACCTATTCAAATCAAACCACCTCCGAACTATGGCCCATTAGACAAACAACCTGAATCTCTTGCCAAAGCACAGATCTAAAGGCATAATATCCTGGACGAAGATGGTTCGACCACCCTGCGTAGAATGGAGTGACTTCCGAATGCATTTAGTGATCCCTTGGCGAAAAATTTTGCCGCCGAACACTTTTAGGGTTACTAGCCTCTTAGTTTTTAGAATTTCGATGTTAACAAAAACTCTTACTTCCCTAAGGAAATAAGACTTTAAGCACAAGGACGCTGCTTGTAGATGTTTTTTCATGTCTTATTACCACAGTACAAAAAATGTTCGCCTATTTGCGCTGAGAATTAAAAAACGGTAGTAAAATGATGACTTACATAGAAGCTGTATCGAACACAATTAATTCTTTCGAAGATATCATTAGGAAGCAAACGTTTTCAAAACGTTCTTTGAAAGAAAGATGAAACAAAAACCTTTACCTTTAAATAGAAATTCTTTAACACAGTCAACGACATCATAATTAAAGGTGGGTTGGCGACTATGTTTTAATGCTTTACAAGCAATTATTATAAAGTCAATATAAGTATAACCCCCTGGTGTCTCTTTTGGGTCATATAAACTATTCCATTTTACAAACTTACCATTCTTACCATTGCCACTAAAAAATTTCAATTTTAACGAGTGGGTGGCGGGTTGGGTCTTTTAAATATAAAAGAATTAAGTTACAGGAACCACAAATTTACCATTCAAAAAATTGCAACATTAAATAAAAAATATAATAATAGGCAATGATAAATAGATAAATAAACAAATGGCCAGTCAAGTAACCAACAAATTTGCAGAAAAAAACGTTGCCCAAAAAATAAATTTTGTTTTTTTATTATTTTTATTATTATTACCACACTTTTTGATTGTGTTTATTTTGGCAAAAAAAAAAAAATACAAAAAAAAACTATCATGATAAATTTACATATTTTTGTTAATTTAATAACAATAAAGGAAAATAAACAATTTTGTAAATTGCTAAAAAAAAAAACAGCAACAACAACAACGACAACAAACAAGAACACCAAATATGCAATAGACAAAATAAAATTTTGGTCAAAAAAACGAAAACAAAAATATGAAACCCAAAGGAGAAGGTTGAACAAACCAATACTTAACTGGTCTTTGAATGACCCATTATACGTGGTTGAGTTGGTATTTAGAAATGTTATGAAAATATATTTTAGTCGCTTTTATTTGGTGTTAGAGCAAGGATTTGTTTTTCTTTTTTTAACAAGTATTAGATAAAAATATTAATAGTGAATAAATAAATATAAATGGTAAGTTTTTTCATAGAAATATTTTTTAAAATATTCTAGAAAAAAATTTATAAATTATGACCCACATCAGCACATAAATAGGTTGCTACTGCAATGAATTTACTGGGCTTACCTTTAGCTTTGCCTTCAATTTAGCTTTTTATTTTCCATAAATTAAAAAATTGCTTTAAGAATGTAGGTAATTATGTTAAAAGTAAAAGCTTCTATTGAGACTAGACTGCAACGGTTCCATAAAGCTCATCATCTCGTATACAACTACAGTTTACATAGATAAAAGAGGCGGTTTTTCCTAATCGAAAGCTATTTTTTGCTAATAACTAAGAACCACTTTTGAAATAATGACTGCGTTTGCAAAAGTTATCCATCCCATAATTGTCGGAGAACAATATTCGATTCCGGATGTTATGCTTTGAGATCTTTCCTTTGACAGAAAATTAAGGGTTGAATTTCTGGATTAGTTCGTTGTGATTATGATCTAAACTGGTAAACCGATGGTTTACAAATGAATGACTGTGTTCGACACTTCCAAGCTGAGATCATGGCCGTTGCTATACGTGCGGAGACCAATCTGGACAGTGGGCTCAAGCATAAAGCCATAAAATCGTAGACTGGTAAAATATTAACCACGTTGCAAAAGCTTTCGCTTGGGAATAAGGTTCAGTTGTTTTGGGTACCTGGGGACACTAGGAATAGATGGGAATGAAATAGCTGAAAAATCGGCTAAAAAGGGTTCCTTGACACTCTATATCGGTCCATAACCTTGCTGTGCAGCACCACTCACTAACATCCTCAATCTAATTAAGGATTGGGAAATTTCACAAAGGGGACTTCGCCCCTCTAGGGTGTCGTTCTAAGGGTCACTAACTCCTTACGGAGTTTCTTACGCGTAACTGTAGATTAAGAGCGCATCTGAAGAGGATGGCGCTTACAGATATAGATGTTTGTAGTCTGTGCTTGTAGGCATCAGAGACAGTGGAACACATATTGTTTGAATGTGAAGTTCTTGATTAGTTTAGATGAAAACGTTTAGGTAGGCTTAGGGTAACATATCCACCATTATGGTTTCAGATCTGCTGGTGTTCATTAAGTGTTTCTTTTAATTTGCTTCAGTTTACATCTCCATGCAACAACAGAACCTTATTATTTCTGTACCACTCCTAGGCTCCTAGATTGAACCAAAAGAAAATAGAAACCATGTGCTGTCTACCAAAAGGCTTACGTTACTTCTCTAAACATACCTTGATGTTAATTTCTGGTTTGATAGTACCTATGGTCACTCAAGACTTGCTTCTCTCGACATATTAAGAATTATCGAAGGAATCTCGATTGCCTTTTTGACTTTAAATTGTAGTCCACATTTTCCCGTCTGTCTACAATGTAAAATTTTTGACCTAGAAGCTGTGAGAAGTCGCCTGCCTCGTCAGCCTTTATGCAGCATTTGAATTTGTGAAAAAAATTTGTTTTTAATTTTTTTGCACGGTCTTTCGCTCAGTATCCATTAAAGCATACCTGTCTGGATCTTTTTGGACCTTAAAAATTTTTAAGTTGGCATTTTTGTTTTAACCTTGCAAATAAAAAACTCTGAACACTCCATCAGTTGAACGAATTTTTTTTTTTTGAAATGTTGGGATTCTTCTTTAACATGTCAATCATTCTGGTCACACACAACACAAATGACCCAGAATCAATCAACTTGATTACTTAAACTGAAACAAAGTAATGAATGCTTTTTGGAGTGACGGAGAAAAAAAAAGATTTTCAGGATCGGGAATTTCCGATTGGCATCGTGAATCTCAATAAATACATATTTCAGCGGAATACTACAACCGTAGTCTTTGCATGTGGCACAAAAACAAAGAGGATCGGGAAAAAAGAGATTTTATCACCCATTTAAAATATACATATATATCGGGTGTTTTTTTAGAGGTTTATAACTTGGAGTTGGCAACACTGCTTTACTTAACAACCGATTTAACAGCTGATGATTGCTTTTTATTTAGTTTGGTTTTAAATTTCATTATGGTTAGACTTACACCAGAACTACGCTTGCAAATTGTTGAAAATGTCTATCAAAATAATGATTCTGTTCGTTAAACTTTAGAATTCAAAATTTTGTTTCCCATGAAGACCTTTTTTAAATGGTACGTAAATAAGCAAAATTGTCGCATTTGGAGTGAGGATGAGCCACAAGTTTTTGTCAAAACGCCATTACATCAACACAAAAATTACTGTTTGTTGGGCTTTATCAATTAGCTGACATTGCAACAGAAACGAAGAAAGAGTAATTTCACGTAATGATCCAATGTCGTGTGATTTAACTGCATTACATTTTCTTTTAAGTTATGTAAAGACACTTGTCTAAGTCGATAAACCACAGACAATTGAACACCTTATGCTGAGAAAAGTTTGTGATAATTGATAGGTCAGATTGCGACTTGTACGCACCAGCCGTTTCGGCCATATTGCCAAAATCATATTCAAACATTAACGGCCATATGCAAAAAAAACTAATAAAGCTTGTTAAACCTTTGTTAAGCAAAATTCCGATTATTAGCTTAACATCCTTTTGTTAAACTTACGTTAACTTTAAAAAGTAGGAAGCTACCTACTTTAAGAGTACTTTAAAGTGACATTTATGTTATGAATATTTAATATGAAAGTAAAAGCAGCATGTTTTGATGCCAAGGAAAATTTTGGAGGCATAAAACCTTACCCAAAAGGACGAGACATTTTTTAGTGAGATGGTGATCCAAGCCAGAGCAATAAAATTGTCAAAGAATGGCTGTTAGAACAGAAATTTTAGGTAAATTAGTGATAAACGTAAAGCCCTAATTCCAATCCAATGGATAATTTTTGGAGAATAGTAAAAAAACCTGGGAAAATATAATTTGACTTCGTGAAACATGTTGAGGTTATGGCAACGAATATAATATGAAGGGGACCAGATTTCTCTTACGTTTTTGGGTAATATTGTAGAGAGTACGTGTAAATTCTTTAAAAACACCACAAATCAAGGAGTTCTAAGAATAGTGTTAAAAAAAATGTAAGTTCCTCTCTAGGCGAAAAGTGCAAAACTAAGTGCATACAGATTCTTTTATATCATTAGCTTTTTCCCATTCCAGTGTTTGAATATCACCTTTTTAATAAAAGGTGTTTTGAGAGGACTTAACAATGAATAAATGTGTAAAGTTTTGTTTTATTTGATTGAGTATTTAAGTTTTTATAGGAACTTTTCTGTTCAACTTTAAAACATGCACTTTGTTTTGCACCCCACTGTATGTACAACATATGTTATATCTACATTTATACACCTACTTTATCATTCTCGGCCCAATTTCCGAACATTTTTCTTTTAGAACTAATTTTTTTTACTAATAATTTTGCAATTTAAGCACAAGAAAATTATTTTCCATGATATAAGAAAATATAAGGTAGTGCCACTCTCTCATTTTTTCTGACATATTACCATTTGGCAATAAAGGCGAACTGACATTTATGTTGAAATTCATGCTACCATCCACTGCTCACAAAATCCCATTTTTCACATACATTTTTTTTTCGAATTCGATTATTAAACCGTAATATAAGGCAAAACAAAATGTTAAATGTGCAAACAAAGAAAAAAAATCGAAAAGAAAACAACTTAAAACAAATCTTTAATAAAACTTTCAAGTTTCCCATTTCAATACATATCTTTTAGTATTTATTCTGAAATAGCCTGAGTTGAAAAACATACTACATTATATATTCAAAACTAACTTTGGTACTTATGCTGCAAAATTCTAAATAATATTCTAAATTTAAAATTTTGATTAAATTACACAAAATTGTAAAAAATTTCTGGAAATATTAATCGTTTTTCTGCATGTGGCAACGCTTTTTTAAATGTATGCATATAAAACAAACTTCAAGAATCTCGTTTATTGTCAAACAATTTTGAGTGGAACTACCTTCTATTTCTTATATCATGTTATTTTCCCTTTAGTGATGTACATAAAATCAAGACAACTACACAAAGCTCGTTATTCGAGTATTTATTATTCCACTAATATAATTAATTGACTTAATATTTTAGGGTTTGAAGAATTTTTGCAGTAAATATACATACATAGCATTAAATAAAATATAAAAAGGTAATTAAAAATGAAACAGATAAATAAAATAAATCTTTTTTGGTTCGACTACTCGTATATGTGGCATTCGTTTTTGTGTATCGCTGACACACACAAATTCATGGTATTGCCAGCATGAAAACTTAAAATTTACTAAAGCAATCATTTACTAATGTAGGGTTTTCGCATACGTTTTTTTTAACAAATGTTTGTTAAACTTGAAGTGTGTGGTAACTAACGCGCACTACAAGTCTACTTTTAGATATTTTTCGCATATGGCCTTAATGCTATAAGATTTTCTATCCAACATGGCCCGTTTCATTGATATTAAAAATACATTTCTTTGTTTTATTGCGATTTAAACTTGTATAACTGTAAAAAAAAACACGCGATCAGTGTTGCCACAGATTTTAATATTTTCTAACCAAATTTGAATAAAAAATCAACCAATTTGGCTAAAAAATAACCAAAACTTCTAAACCTAAGCAAATATATAAGTAACTGTTTAGGCAGACCAAAGAGCTGAAGAATTACAAAACTAGTGAAATTTGATAAGGCCGATGAGTTGTGAGCAAGTGTTAGAAAAGTATATCGCTTATACAAGTTAATTCTAGCAAATATATATTTGATATATTCTACTTACAATGGTAAGTGGTAAAATTCGTAATGCCTTAACTCAAAATGTATTCGCAAAATATTTCATATGTTATGCGAAATGAAATTAAACCTTTTTACAAAAGATCAAAAGGGTTTCATGACGAACTTCAACATAACTTGAAAAGGTTACTTGTTGTTACTTTTTACCCTTGGTATTAGATAAAGCATGTATTAGAGAACTCTCTGAAGAAGCGTCTTATTCAAGCAGCAAAAATTTAAAAAAAATCAATACAATTCCGATAATTCAATAACCTACACAATAGCAAATAAGCCATATTTACAATAATCTTACCTCACTTGAAGTGTCTAATAAAGAATAATTTTAAACCTAGCAAACAGGAATAACTTTTCATTGTATCGGTCTATAAAAATTAATTCTTTTTTTTCATTTTTCCGAAAAATTAGAGTGCAATCACAGAACATTTCAAAATAGTAAAGAAATTAAGTGCATTTGAGTTTGTGTATTTAATCCAGTGAATTTCGAAGTTTCGTGTTTAGAAGTTTAGCTATTTTGTTATAAAACTAAAAATTTATTACTCCAACTATTTAACATAAAAATTTCTTATTTAAGGAAGAAAGTAATCAAAATAGAAAAAAAGTACACATCTACACATCGAAGAAAAAAATAACCAATTTTGGTTAGAAATAACCAAAACGGCAACGCTGCATAGATTCGTGGACAACGCCGGAGGGGTTAAGCTAGTAAATTTGTTCAGATTTGGTCAATAACGAAGGTTACTTTTATTTTTATAAACACAACTAATTAAGCTTACAACAGTGGCAAATCTGCGCAATTCAGTGTCAAAATAAAAAGTCGTAGAGGAAAAATTTGCAGAATCAAAGATAGAATAATGAAACTCCAAAGCAGATAAAAAAAATATAATAAATTGTCCTATAGCATATACCGGCGAGAGCTTATTTTACTACCATTACTTTAGTATTGAGTTCCTGTTTAGTATCTAAAGAAATATATGTGTATTTTTTTAATTAAATTACTATTTTTGTTTGCTAAGCATTTTAAATAATCACTTAAAATGTTTGTATTATTTCAATAAAATAATATTGATATATTCGATGATTGTTTTTCTTTTAATTGCGCTTATCACATGCATGTCACATAACAACCGGGGAAGGTTTAATGTGTGATTTTTTTGTTTAATTTTTTTTTTATCATATTTTGGCAACATTTAAATTATTTAGTGACCTTGATTATTATGCAAAAATAAATTTTATATTAAACAGAAAAGTAAAAAAAAAAATTCACGTTCATGTCAATATCAGCCACTAAAAACTACAATTTGTATTGCAAAATGTAGGCAAAAAAACACAATGATAATAATAAAAAAAAATGAAATGATCGTTAGTATTTTATATTAACACCGTAATAATTAATGTTTATGTGGATAGACTTATATATATATATAGACTTATATATATATTTGTTTTATCATTAACACGTAAAATTACAACATTTTTGTTTAATTTGTTGAGTTTTTTCCCATATGTTTTAACACTTTTTTTAATTTCAATAATTTTTTTTTATTCTTCACACATATTTTCTGATTTGGGAATTTATAAAGGCATTGACATTTAATTGTTTTTTTTTTTTGTAATAAAAATATAAACAAATTTTAGTTGTTAAGTGTTATAGATTGCATAGGTTTTAATTGATTTTTCTTTTATCCGGTTTAATTTTTTTATTTTATTTTTTTTTTTTTTTTTTTTTTTTTTTTTTTTTTTTGTTGCAAATCACAAGTCAACGAATATTTTTACCAAATTTGTGGCTCAAAAACTTTTAAAAATATTCTAGAAAACAATTTTTTTTTTTAATTTAAGACCAGTACCCCTTTTCATGCAGTGCATTGCGCTGGTTCTAAGAAAATAGGTTGTGGTAAGAAGGAAAGAGGGAGGAGTAGTGTTTATGGACGTTCGATTTAAATTTACCCCTGTCGTACACAAATACAGACGCCTCCGCTCTGAAATAGTAGTATCATAAGCATGCCTCCTTAATGGCCAATACTTCTGCTGAAATCATCGAGAAAGCTCCGGATCCAACACCACACCTCATTTTCAGCCATCCGTGTAGCCTCTCGGCCAATATTTCAACGTCGTTCCGCCTAGATCTCTCGGTCTGGTGTCGAAAAAGTTATTAAGCCAGTTCTTAATGTACTCTTCACTGAGGGTCGTTAACTTATCTCATATAGTTCGACATGGAGAGGCTAAGGCGTATCTTCTGCTTCTTTCTTCATATTATTTTCTAGACATCAATTCGGTAAAAAAAGGCGCTGTTTATGATTGCATATTACTCGTTGACAAGTGAGATGTTTAGAAGCAATTTGAAGGCAATTTTTCGTTATTGTTTTCGCTAGCTTGTAAGTCACCCAGGCACCCAATTTTTCGGCAAAATCCCATTGAATGAAGATAATTGAGAATCGTTTTATGAACGCAGTTCATGTTTTCGACCAATTTACGGTTTGTTTGGCCAACGTCCTGCTTATGCCCCAATCCATTGCAACTACACTGACACCACTTATTTTTACAAATATGTATGTATGTACGTAGAAAACGAAAAAGTGTAGAACACGTGAGGTACGCTACCTGTTTCACTGCCTTTCTCGATTATTTATTTCTGCTCTAATTTGTTAGGCCTTCACACATAATATCTGAACCCAATTCAGATTTTATTCTCATCATTTACATTTTCATTTTATTAAACTTCTTCGTCTTGATCTAGCCATTGAATTGTTTGCAATCAAAAGACTACGTCAATCGTTTATTGTGCAATAAGATGGTTTAAATAAAAATATAATAATGATTAAAGGTTAATTTTTACAAATAGTTTTGTGATGAATTTTAAAAAAGTGTTTTATAGTTAAAAATAAAACCATATTTGCATTTAAAAAATGTTTATTTTCAAAATATCCCAAAATTTGCATAAAAAAACCATCTTAAACGTGTCATACATAATTAATCCATAAGCAAAACATAAATTTCAGTTCGACTAAACGTACAAAATCAATCGATCCCCATACGATGAGAAGCAATAAAGCGATATTAAGAAAAAAAATACAGCACTATTTGTCTAAAAAAAAAAAAATAGTTTCACCCTATATCATCACTTATGGTCTACAAACCATTTGCCAAAAGTCAAGTGATGTAATGCCGAAAAATTTAGCAATTTTATGCTGTTTGAAAAGATATTTCCGCCTAATTTATATCATCTTTCTTTATTATGTGCATTTGTTTTAACGATTTTCAATAATTTTCTTGTAATTTTATAATATTGCAAAGATCAATCAAGCATTTTTACAATATTTCAACGCTCTTTCAACCCTATAATTTACAACCAAAATGCCGCGTCTATACAAATTTTACTTTTTTTTAACAAATTGATGCTGGTTTTTGTCGTTATTGTTAAAGCATTATTATGTATTGTATGTTATGTGTATATAATTTGTAAATCTTCAACTATTTTTATTTTTTTATGTAAATTGTATACATCATTTTAAACGATTATTACCCACTTATTGAAAAAAAGTGTTAAAATAATAATTACAATTATATTTACATGTCTAATATGAAGGCAGAAGCCGACAATGTCATTGTGAATAAATGCAAAAAAAAGATTATTTAAAAGTTTGCATGTTTGTTTTTTCTGTAAATCGTTAATAATAATGAATTAAAAACAATTTTATTTGAAAGAATAGTGTTTTGTGGCGTTTTTTCATTTATATGCTAACTATCTATTTTACTTTAAAAACAAGTTGGCAGCTCTAAGTGAAATAACAGTCACTTCTCATAACGAGCAATGAAAAAGAAAACAAATTGCAAAAGAATTCTTGTTTTCCGGTCGCTTTAATCATACAACAATGGCAACAATTTTTTCTTGCCAACATCATACATCAAACATGTTGAGTTCGAATTGCAAATTAAACAAAACAAAAATACAACAGCATCAGCGAAATGGGAGCGGCAGCAGAAAGAGAGAGAATGAAAAAAAAGAAAAAAAGAGAGAGAGAAAAACGAGATATGACAACAAATTCTCTTTTTCGTTATTTAACTTCAACATTTAGTTTATGTGTGATATTGGCGGTTATCTTGAAATAGAAAGTGAAAAGGCCGCTTTTTTTTCAAAGTAAACAAAGCTTTTCTTTGCTAAATTACATGAACACAACAATCACAGCTTAGGAGGAACTTGAAGAGTAATGCATGCCACATACATACATAGTGATAAATACAAAGCAAAGGAAAAAATGCAACAATAAGAAAACTTTTGTGTGGATTATTTGACAGCAATGCATGTAAGTGTTGAAAAATGAAAAACGTAAACAAAACTAAAACAAGGCGTTGATAATGATATGTTTGTGAACGATAACATATGATTGCCAGCATATTTTGTCATTGTTGTTGTTTTTGAAATGAAAGCGAAACAAAAATTTCAAGGTTATGGCAAGCAGCAGCAACTCAACACCAGCCAGTAATAAACGCACTAAGCAAAAAACAATAAAACGAAAGTGTGATAAACATTATGATGAATGTGGTACCTTTAAAGAAACAATAACAAGTTTAATATTTCTTTATTACTGTTGTTGCTGCTGCTGTTGTTGTTATTGTTAACAATAATAATGATGATGATGTTGTTGATGATAATGATGAATGTTTGTCAGTTTAAGAAATATGCATAGAAGGCATTATCGCTTTTTTCTAAATACCTGTAATGAATAAATGAATGAATGAATGAGTTATTGGGGAGCAGTTTTTGTTTTTTTTTTTTTTAATTGCTTTTGTTTTAGTATTTTTTTGTTGGGGTATGTGTGTATTTATGGAATTTTTTAACAATACAACACAATGAGACACAACAAAGCAGAAAAATGAGGAGTAGGTCAGGTACAATTTAATTGTTTTAATAAAAAAAACAAATGCAGTTTTTATTTTATTTACTTTTTTGCCTGGCCTTTAGTAGTTGGGGGATTGTAAGTTATTTTATGGCCTTAACTGTAACTGTATCATATTTATTTCTTGTGGTATAGCAGAAACAAACAATGACATTAAAATGAATTTGTTAGGGATGACCGTCTGCCTAACTAATGAAGGTCATTTAACGTTAACTCTGAATATCATAAATATAAGAGTTACCGGACTGAATACTAAAAAGGTTTCACATCCTTCACTTCTGTCATAAAACATTTTATTAATACTCTATTACGTTAGAGCTTACAAAGTATAAAAGCGTGCGATATATTAACAAGTAAAATACGAAAATTAAGTTTATCTTCTACTTTCGTAAGGCTGATATTCCATACGACAACACGTTTTACGCTTTTCGCTACCTATGCATAGAAGCGTGTGATACTTTAACGCATAGAATATGAAAAGTAGGTTTACTCTTTACTTTTGTAAAACTGAAATTCTATACGATAAGACGTTCTTTTCTTTTCGCATTCTGTGCCTAAAATCATACAACGCCTTAAAGTATACATATGTGCAGAGTTAAAGAGAATATACTATATTTATTATTTACTACTTTTGTTAAGCCGAAATTCCATATGATGATACATTCTACTATTTTCGCATCATGTGCATAAAATCGTATAATGCGAAATGCATAGAAAGTGAAATATAATTTTACGCTCTACTTTTGTAGAAAACATTACACAGTTCTAGGATTTATTCTCTACCTTTGTAAAGTTAAAGGTCTACACGACGCTGTATTTTACGTTTTATCGCATTCTACACGTCTGTCAAAATAGATGAAAATGTGTAGAATAACCTAACTTGTGAAATGGGAAAAGATTAACTGTTTTTCATAACAACGGATGACATAAGTTGGCAGCTGAGCCGAACGAAAAATGATTTTCACCTAAAGCGTCTCGTATGTAACATGAACAAAAAAGAAACGGGAATTTTTTGCTATTTGGTTTTTAAGTGAAAAAAAAGTGTTATGACATGTGGCAAGTTTTGCCATTTCATCATTAACAGACGAATAACGCTTGCAAACTATTAAATATCAGAATTCGTGCTGTATGAAAAATGTGTTTCGTATCGAAAAATTATTTTCAAAGAGTAAGTTCATTTTTGGCTTAATGGGTACGTCAATAAACAGAATAGCCGAATTTGATATGAAGAGTAACCAGAGGCGGATCAAGAGCTCCCAATGCAAGCTGAAAAATGCAATGTTTGTGAGGTTTGTAGACCGGCAAAGCCATTGGTCCGTACGTCTTCAAGAACGCTACAGTTAATGGAGCAAAGTATCGTGCGATAATCTGACTATTTTTTGCCCAGAATGGAAGAATTGTACTTAGAAAATATGTAGTTTCAACAAAACGATGCCGCTTGACACATGGTATTGAGAGGCGAGTCTGGTGAGCAATTCGATTCATTCGATTTGACACCACTAGACTATTTTTTGTGTGGATACGTGAAGTCTCTCGTGTATAGGGACAAGCCAGCTACAATTCTAGCCCTGGAAAACAACATTACAGCTGCGGTTGGTGAGATACCGAAATGCTGAAAAAAGTATGCCAAACAGTGTAGCCGCGGACAACATTTACATGAAATAATCTTTAACAAGCACATAATAGGCTTTCATTTATCGCACTAAATATATATTTCATTCATTTTTTTATTTTTTTTATTTTTTCTTCAAAACCCAAAGGGTAAAAAATTAACAACTAATTTCAAATATTCAAAAAGTTATAAAAACTTACTCGTATTTTTTGGAGGTGTTGAAAAGAAATATTAAAATATCTCTTTTTTATATTTTGTTACATTTTATTTTCAAAAGAATATAATTATGGCCTAAAATTATATTATATTGGCCATTTGTTTTTTTATTATTTTAACTTCGGTTCTTGTTTATAAATCAATAATAACAATTTCAAAAGAATATTTTACTGCTAAAACATTGTTTTTTTAACTGCCCATGAAAACATTATTGATGAGAAATAATTTAAATTCATAAGAATTTATATAAATTTTATAAGTTTAACAAAGTGTATTGATTTGCCTTAGAAATAGTGTTTATTAAGGAAATAATTAACGATATATATAAGTAGAAATGATTTATTAATACATATATAAATTGTATAAAATATTTCAATGTTCACAAACTCTTGTAATTAATCTTAAACCATAAATTTAGCAAAATGATAAATTGTTTTAGAAAAAAACTTTACTCAAGTAGAGCCGATTCTTTTCTTTCTTCATCTAAACTTCAACGAAAGTTATATTATGGATACCATACTCCCCGAATTTTGTCCAGTTGAAGTATTTTTATTAAACATTCGCAACTAAATTTTTATTGTTATGTCCTCTCGCTGATATTCGAACCTGGGCAGTTTGTGTTATATGCGTGCGCTCTAACTATTACACCACAGTGGTAGTGGTGACCCTTACTTAGCAATGCAACCTTCTCCAAGATGGTGGCTTTTTCTCCTGATCATATGTCCGATGTTTGTCGTCATCGCCAGATGTAAACTGGAAGGTCAGGTGGGCTTCTTTAGATGGATTTGTCTGGAGGGAGGTTGAAGTATTTTTAATAAACATTCGAAACCGCAATTAAATTTTTTATTATTATGTTCTCTCGCTGAGATTCGAACCTGGGCAGCCCCGCATGGATAATGTCCGCTTTCGAATTTAAAAGGCTAACCAGTCGTTTGGTATCTTACGACATATGTATATGGTGGTCCACTGGTATCTCGTGGCGTACAAAATTCAACATTTTTAAATAATTTTTAAATCTGTGCTCTTTTGCGGTTGCGAATCTTGAGACCTATAGCGGCATGACATTAACGCTATCCAGGTGTTTATCAAAAGCTGCCTCCGAAGAATATTGGCAAATATTATGGCCTAACATCATGAAGCGGGCACATCAACGCCCAATCCACATAGAGATTCTTCATCGTAAATGGCGCTGAATTGGTCACACCCTCCGCAGACCTTATAACGACATGACAAGAGCTGTCATAGATTGGAATCTTTTCGTTGCGTCCGCCGAGCACCTGGAGACGCCCACTAGACTTAGAAATTGAACTTGGAACTCAAAGACTTTATATGGAATTGAACTAAGAGCAGAAAGTTCGTTGTCGCCTTCTGTTTCTTTTAGGAACCATGAAACATAATATACATATGTAGTTAGTGGAAGACCAGCTAGTTATAAATCAAAGTGACAAGTGCCAAGGATAACTGTTACAAAAGACTAAACTATTTAAACAAGTTGCGTATTTAACGAGTTAACTGTTCAAGTTATGGAATGAGAACTGCCTCGTACGCTAACAATTCTATATTCTTATGGCTGCGAACTCACGACATTTTCTATTCATAGTCCTTATAAGGGCTATGGACTGTTAGTCACTTAACATTGGAAGGAAAATAATTTATAATTTTCATTTATTTATTAATAAAAAAAAATTGTATGAAAATCGTTAAAATATTAATATTATTTATTAATTTGTTTGAAAAGAAAATCCAAAAGATTTACAAAATTAAAGTATCATGCTGTGAAAGGCCTAACAGTGATCGACCTGACCCCTAATATCAATATATTGTATAAACTACTTTAATAAAGCTCAAAATTAAAGATTAGATTTACATGAACAAGAATAAATTACAATAAATTCTAACAAATAATTATACAATAACATACGAAAAAATCTTTAAAATGAGATTATTATTAAGATTATTTAAAAATATTATAAATAAATATATTTTTGCGATATTTATTATTAATAATTTTAATTTATATTTTTAAAAGGCGTTAACAAAAATATAAAATCTTTTAACAATTTATAATTCATATTTTTTTCCTTTTTTGTTTCACTTTTAGCCCTCATCACGTCCGGAATCTGATTTTACTTTAGATCTGCCCCGTGCCGAACAATTGCGCATTAAAATGGAAAAAGAAAAGAAATTCCGCCAAAGATGTCGTGTTATAACAACATTTTTAAGTTTAGTCTTTTTTCTATTGACCGTTATGGTCGTAAGTCTGGTACTAACCCGTGGTAAACGTATGTTTGGTAGTATGATTTAAAAATTAAATACCTAAACTAGGACATATACTCTATAGTTTTGTTTAAAATTTGTTTTTTGTAATATCATTTTTAAGTAGATTTAATAATAAGCCGTAAAACGAAAAGCGTATTTTTTAACTAGAACAAGTGCCGTATGTAATTGTATTTTGTTTTCTGTTTTAATGTTATTTTTTATATAAAAACTTAAAAATCATGTAAAAAATAACAAATTCATAAAATAATCATTTAAAAACAAATTAATTTTTCATCTAGTGAGTGTTTTTTATATATTATACATATAATAATGGCAGCAGTATTGTTAATAAATTATTTTGTGATCTTAGTTGTTTAAGTTTACTTTTCTCCCTTTTCTTTTAATAAATGTACTTATTTTGTAAAATATTCTTTTTAATTGTCCTAAAAAAATTACAAATAATAATGGATGTATGTATATAAAATTAAATGTTTGTATAAATGTTAGTAATATTTAGTGTTTTTTTAATAACAATAATAAATTGATAATTAAATAAATATGTATAATAAAAAAATCTATAGTCTTTATAAAAATATAAACGGAAGTTAAGAAAAATGAAAATTGTATTTTTAGTATTTTTAATCAAAATATCAACATGGTAACACTCATCAGTGCAAATTCGTCTTACTCAAAATTGGGCATTACCATTTGATGGTTTGAAGAAAGTTGCCAAACAAGCACAAAAAAAACGATTTTAGTACTTCAGAAAGGAATGAGAATCACGAAAAAAAACGTTGCATTTAGTAGTGTCATAGAATCCAATAATGTCGGAATTGGATTTGAAAACGACACAAAAATTAATTTGGTGTCAAGAAATCCAACATCATCGCTTTTGTTTTCAAACTTGAATAAGTATCGGTTTTAGGTGTCACAGAATGTCTTGTTATTGGTTTTGATATTGGAAATAAATCAAGCAGCTAAGAGCTATCGGTTTTCAAATTTATGTATGTTTATATTATAAAATAAAGGATAACGCAGAATTATATTAATTAACATATGAATTTTTATATGTAAACATTAAATTACGATCACCATAATCATGGATATTATGGATAATATCCAAATTACGAAACAATCCTCATAAGGATGTGAATGGATTAAGAAACAAAGCGTGCATCAGAAATATAATTGTATTTTTTTGTTGAACTGTAGTGCGTTCTAGATAAGTGACATCATATCTAATGGCGTTTTCTTTTCTGATAAAAAATGTTGCACTTCGCACAAAACGTAGTCAAAAATTAAAAAATATCAAAAATTTTTAAAGGCATCGTAGCTAGTCCTTTTCTTGTATTAAATTTTTTAGAAAATTAACGCAAAAAAGTAAGAACATCAAAAATCAACATTTTTTCAGAAAAGAAAACAGCTCGATTATGGATGACAACTGAACTTTAGTTGCTTTGCTTGTTACCGAAAATTGTACTACGTATGGTAGCTGACAACTAAAAATCAATTAATTAAAGCTGCAGGTGCTAAAAGTGATTAACTATTAACCCCGTCGAAATGTATCTATTTTTAATAAGAAACACACTAAAAAGGCGCAGATATCAGATAATACTGGGGACCGACGTTTTTTGATAAAGATTTTAGAAGAAAATTGGAATCGATTGAAAATGTGGACAAGCTGTTAAAATTTGCAAACTTAAAACATCAGCAGCTTGCGGCAGGTTAAAGAAATTGAATCTTAGAACGGAAATTTATTTTTTTATTACAAACAGCAATTTTCAATATTTTCAATAAATAACTTTTATATTTTATCAAAAAAAAATTATAATAAAAATTGTAAACAACAGTTGTTTCGAACATTAGATTTATTTAAATTCGAAAATAACAAAACCGACTTGGTTTTGTGACACCAAATGATTCCAATATTGATTTTCAAAAACGACAAAAAGCAAAATCGACTCGGATTATATGACACCCTCGATTAATAGCTTTAAGGTGAAGTTACATAACACGCGTTGGGCGTCTAGTGCATTTGGTACTTTAAAGATGAAGTTGCATAGTACGCATTGTGCGTTTAGCGCGTTTGGTACTTTGAGACTTTACGTTTTAAGGACTGAAAATTACACAACACGCTTTAGAGACGGCACTAGAATCAGCTAATTGCGCTATCTCCTTTTGTTTACATTATTTTATATGTAAAACTTGAGAATGAAATATATTTAATTACAGTTTTTTTTCAATTCATTGAATTAATTTCATTTTTTAAAAGAATTGAACACATCACAAACAACGCAAGTCAACCGTTCAACTGTCAACGCTTAAAAAGTTGAAAGGTGACCAATTTTTTCGCGTTAGAAGCGTTGCACACATGTGACTTGCTTTATAGAAAAACACAATTTCAAATTTTGACAGAAGCCTGCAACGCACAACGTTCATAACGCGAGTTGTGTACTTTCACCTTTACCCTGTTCCAGTTTTAATTTAAGTTTTGCCGCACATACTACTCTTTAAAATTTATTGAAACTGATATCTGTGACGTAGGAAGAGAAATTGAAATTAATCAAATAAAATTTTTGGAATTGAAGAGCAAAATTTTAAACGCCTTATTGTGGAAGTAGCCCTACCACCAATTTATAGTTTTAATTTAATCAAATTATTTAGCCAACCACTGGTAGTGAAAAAACAGATAAAATAAATTTTTGATTTGTAAATAAACTTCAAATTTTATTCTAATAAGAGTACATTTTGACTATGAGCAGCTGAAAACAACCGGTGATTTTTTAACCGTTAGGGGTTTAAAAATTTAAAAAAAAAACAGAAAATTTGCAAAAGTGAATAAAATATTTATTTGATGCGATAAATAAATGCAAACCTTTTACTGCTTAAAGGTTATTTCATGTAAATATTTCCCGCAGCTATGCCGTAGGCGATCCATCCGTTCGCTCCAATTCTGGCGTACTTAAAAAACGTATCAACAAAAATAAATTTTTTATGGCAAATGCATCTGCCAACCTCGCAAAGGCTATGCCCAAGTTTTAATCAAATATATGCAAACCAATCCGATTTTATCATATTAATAGTTGGCTTGTAAGTGAATAGCTAAACTACTGTCTGTCATAGAACACAATCATGATTAAAATAGGACTTTTGATTAAGTTATATAAATAATAGTAACTATTGAATATAATTTTTTTAAAATGTTATTTTTGATTTTCTGTAGTGTAAGTTAGTTTTGTTAAATTGAACAAATAAATACTCTTCAGTCTTTGTTTATCTAAACTAATGCAAAATCAAAAAAAAAACGTCTACTTGGCCCATTAATAGCCAAACAAGAACTACAAAGAAATATTTGAAAACAATTATTATATTATTATTATTTAAAAATATGTAAAAAGTTATAATTTAAAAATAATTTTATAGTTTAATGAATAAAAAGTAATTTAATATGACTTTTATTATATTTAATAAGTACACCTTTCACTACCAAAAACCGTAATGATTTAACAACTATTGTCGGAGAAAATGTATTAAATTGCCACGGCCGCATAGAATAGGTTAAAGCTATTTATAAATATTAAATAAAAGGAGTCCCCCACAAACAATACCACACTTTTGCTTGTTAACTTTTATAGCACACTTTTCGTACTGAGATGTTTTAGTACTATTTGACAATAACAACACGATTCAACATGTTTTTGTTTACAAATTTCTCCTCCTCTCACTCACACACATGCACAAGAGAGTAAACAGATGACGAATAATTATTTCATTTTTAAACAAAAATAAAACGAAAAAATAGTGTGGAAAACAAAGCGAAAACGCATTAAAAACAAATTGTATAATTTTTCCTATTAAAAAATTATTAAAATTGTAATTTTCATAAACAGTACTTAAAAATTAAATGAAAAAATTTTTAAAAACAATTCTATTAAGGCAATTACAGCAGAAAGCAAATAAATGGCTCTGCTATTAGTTTCCTATAGGAAAGTATTAATTTGTTTAACAATTGCAGCGGCTTTTTTTCTAATTGGAAATGTAGCATCTACATCATCACCGCTAGATATTGGGAATAAAGGAGAAGAAATAAACAAAACAACGCTTTCAAATAGTACACAGGTCGAAAAGCAGAGCAAAATCGTTAAAAAAGTATTAAATGTTAACCTTACCGAACTAAATCTTGAGCCGGTCACTTTACCACCCGAAAGTGAAGACCATACTGAAAAGTTTGTTATCATTGATGAAAAGTCTGTTATAGAAACTGCTGGCAAAGCGTTGGAACAGAAACAACCACCTGTTGCACCAAAGGGTACCAAAACGACTGGCCTCCCAGCCACTGAAGCAAAGGGACATCATCATGAGGAAGAAGAGTTTTTACCTAAAGGGGATGATGATATATCGGATTCTTTGAAAGCGGGTTTCTATTTCTTTTTGATGCTCAGCTCAGGTGCTATTATATTTATTACTTTTAAAATTTATAGGTAAAATATTTTTATTAAATATACAAATATATCTCTTTGAATAATATTAAAAATTATCTCTCTAAGATTACGTTTATCACGTGCTGAACGTAAATATGGTGTTCAAGGCGATCGCACTACACAAGAACTTACGCCTCTACCCGTATCCATTGAAGATGGTCATAGTGATGATGAGGATCAAACTTTGTTTGAGGTTCAGCGTCAAAATATTAGAATTTTATGAGCTTTTAGCCATTAAGCTACTTTCTGACTGCATTATGTATGGCTACATATAAACCTTAACAACTGTTACTACTTTGTGTTTTTTTTTAACTAAAGTTCGCCTTAAACATACCTATTACATAAGAATTAAATCGAATATATATTTTTGTATTTTTTCCTATTTAACAGCCTTTTTTTGTTCAAGTTTCTATATTTCTAAGAATTATTATCAAAGAACTATAATGTCTACCAAATATTTCCAATATTTTTTGGTAAATTTATAAAGTATTTTTGTTGTCGTAATAACATAATAAAAAAAATGTTTGTGATACTAATATGAAGTAAATTTAATATTTCTGGCAAAGAGCACACAATATGTACGTATGTCTTTAAGTGGAAGAAAATCTTTTATTGTTTTGCAGGGTTTTTTCGATAATGGTGAATCTTCTGTCCGAACAAAGCACCTTACTTATGCCTCTGCCAACATATCCATCAGGGATATAATTACGGCATACGATATCGAGTGTACGTACTATCGTATCAAATAACATTTCGATACGTGTCGAGTAAGCTAATCACCTCATTCAATTGCTTATTGTGCATGAATTCATCAAATTAAAAATTGTAATATACTTTTATAAATTAATTAAAACGTTGTATTCAATAGAATATGAATTAAAAATTATTTAGTCTTATTTATTTGTGTTCATTAGAATCAGAAGACATTTTTGTAATTTAAAATTTTTCAAACTTATCTTAAAAATTTAAAATTAATTAATTGTATTTTAAATTAAAAAGATATGAAACATTCGTTTTCCAAAACCTTTCGTTGAATTTGCTATTAATAAAACATATTTTGCTTGCTTACGATAGCTATTTCACTGTCGAACGTTTATGAGGTTACACTCAATCGTAAACTTGATATCGAGTTCCGTAATCCCAAAATGAATTTATTCGATCAAAACGACTCGATTTCGAATGCCGTGATTAGACAGACCCTAGATTAGGCATCCATTGAAAAAATCAAAAGAGATATAAATATATTTACATGATTGCGCTCAATTTCATGCCTTTAGTCATGTAACTACATATAAGATGATATTTTTACCGATTGCCCCTGATAACAACTGCTTCGCGATGAATGTTACGACTTAATAGCAGCCCACTAAATATCTATCTGAGCGACTACATATCCTAAATGTTGATTGATGGCTTTAGATAGATATCTAACACTAAATGCACACGAGGTGAAATTAAATGGAACATTGGCATTTTGTCATAAGAAAATAAGGCTTGCAAATTTTGTTGACTATAAGATTGTTCAAGTACTAAAGAAAATAACTAGTAAGGGACAATATTTTATAAATACCGCCCAAAAAGTTAAGCTGTTGTTAAATAAGAGATTTTTAAAAAGACCATTTGTTTCTAATGTAGCAAATAAATAATTGTACTTACAACTTTTTCCAGTTGATTTTGTCTTACTTCTAAATTCTTATGTCGATTCTTTTTTAATATATTTTGAAATCGTTTCTATATGCACTTATTATTAATAATTTCACTTAAAACCCACAATGAACAAAAGCTTTTTAAATCAGTTACACCACGAAACCCAAATCATTAACCAAAATATCGTCAACGGAGCCATAGCCAATGTTCAAGTCCTCCGCTATCTCTCTGATGGTTAAATTACGGTTATTGACCAACATTTCTTTTACTTAATCAATGTTTTCGTCGGTTATCGATGTCGATGGTCTGCCACTGCGTTCATCATCTCCGATTGGCTCTCGACCACTTTTGAACCGCTCGAGCTACCGATAACTGACAGATTTCTTCAGAGAATCGTTGCCGAATCACGTTTTCAGCAATTCAAACGTTCGCGCACAATTAAATCCGAATTTTAGGCAAAATTTTATACAAGTTCGTTGTTGCAAATTTTATTCCATTTCAAAAATTGTATAAATCGCCAACAGGCATAGAGATCGGTATATAAATATTGGCTGCACTTTTTTAGTTATCGCGACAATGATACAGAGTTGTAATTTTAACTAAAAAGTATTCATTGTGAGTTATTTATACATATTAATTTAGACCTTTTGTAATGTCAAGTTAAGTATACATTTTTTTTATATTAAAATATCTATATAAAATAGCACATATTTCTCACATGATTTTTTTATTCAAAATAAAGTTTGTATTTTGCCTAAATTCGCTTGAGTACTTTCTAATACAACGCTGTTGTCGACAAGCGAATAACAAAAAAAAACGAAGCAACTTTTGTGGAATAAAGATTTTATACGAAAAAGATACGTGAAAATTTTATTGGTGTTTTATTTTTGAAAAATAAATACCATCAGCCTTAAAATTACTGAATAATTTTATTAAAAACGAAATTTTTAGTTTCTTAGTTAAAGATTTATTATCAAAGGTAAAAAGTAATCCGATTAAAATCTGAAAAGTAAAAAAAAAAATTTGTGCACAGAGTTTTATCAGCTTGCAGTTTTGTGGTTATGTCAATATATTTCCATAGAAAAAGAAAAAAATGCTTAGAAAAGACAAAGAAAATCAAAAAAAGTTAACTAGAGAAACAACCGCATAAAACATATGAACATTACACGATAAAGATGAATTTGTAAAAATCTACTAAAAATAAGTTTAATTACAAATAATATAAAAAGAAACTATTGTGCAAAAACAAATGAAATAAACTCTCATACTTATTGAGAAATCAAAGCAATTGTATGTTTTTATGTTGTATTTGAGTGAGTTAAAAAGAGAAAGCGAACAAAAATACGTTTTAGTTAAATAGATTGCATTGCATTACCCTAAGTAAGATGAGTACTGCCATAGTGTTAAAACAAGGTTATATACAAATGTCAGTCAAACAAGAAGAATATATCACAAACTTTAATTTGTTGAGGTTTTAATTTATTTTAATAAACATTATTTTTTGTCTATAAAGCTGTTCAAGTTTTAATTAATTGTATAAAGTTATATTTTTTAGTAAAAGTTTCATTAGATCTTTATTATTTTCTTCTTGTTGGGTATATACATGTAAATGGTAATATTACAAGTTTTCTCGTTAACTTCCTGTTTCTTTTTTTTCCTTTCTTAAATCTGTGTTTTTTCGTAATGTTCATTGTGAAATGCTTTAAATTGAAACTTTCTCAAATTTCATTTGCAAATTAATTTTTTTTTTGTTTTCCAATTTGTTTTTTCTCTCCCTAAACATATGTTTTTGTTTTATTTTTCCATATATATAACAGTAAATCCCTTGGTCTTTGTTTTTGTAATCACTTCCAAAAAAATGGAGTTTTTTTATATATCAGGGTCTTATTACTGTAATTATTGTGTAGTTGTGTATGTAGATGGTTATACCATATAAATTAACAGATAATTAACCTTCACATCAAGAGTTATTGTTTAAAAATTGATTTTTTATAATTTTTTTATTTGTTTAAATAAGTGTTTTTTTTTTGCAAAAAAAAAGAAATATTCTTTTGACGATTGGATTATATTAATTTTTTCTAAATACTATATAACGAACGAAAACCTTTACTAAAATGGAAGACAATTCAAGTAAACGCGGCAGAAAGAAAGGGTCAAAAAACAGTAAGAGGTCAGTCGGAAAACTCTCATTAATTTTTTCAGCGGGTTTTTATTGTCTCTAACAATAAGATCTCCAAAATATGCCTTTGTTTCAATGATGACCCAAATCTCCAACAACCCATCCAGTTCGCAAAAATTTCAAGTGGAAGAGTTAAGAGAATAAATCTGGAGAATGCTAGGTTTGGTAGCATTTCATATCATAATTTATATATTTGGATAACAATAATTTTCTTGATGGAATAGAATTATTTTCTTAGCTAGATGAGGTCGATTCCATTTTTAATTAATATTCAGTCTGTGTAAATGTGCTAAATATCTACCTGTAAATGTCTTACCCTTTTCAAATGGTGGCTGAATCTGATATTTCATGTAGCAAATGGTATAAACAGATGAGTGAATATATCATGCTCTCCTGTGAAAATTATCCATGATGGTAATTTTAAAACATGTGTTTTTCAAAGATCATTTTCTTTCACGTTTTCAAAACATATTTATTGTTACGCAGTCATTAGTTTAATAGTGTAATGCAATCTGTAAAATGAGATATAAATCGCGTTGTATATTCTCTTAGTTGAAGACCTGATTGTGTTTTTGTAACATAATATTTGAACATATATGCCATTATACCTTACATTTTGCTAGATTCCAAAATATCCCTCTCTTGTAGAAGAAGCCTATCTATTTAGAAATTTCATAAAGAATTTAAAAATTGTTTATTAATTGTTTTTTATGTAATAAATCTTTATTTCTCTCTTTTTATTTTCAGAGACTCATCATTTCTTTGTTCTTTGATTATATAAAAAATTATTTTCATTCACTATTACTTTCTAATTTCTTTTAAAATTAATAACAAAGCAGCAACAATACGGACCACAAGAGCAGTGAAAAGATCGAGACCACCAACACCACCGCAATCACTTGAAACGACGCCACAGGAGTGTATACCTCCGACAGCAACAAACTACTTAACCGTTTATACCACCACCAGCACCAACACAATTGCAACAAGTTCTAAACAGAAAATGCAACGTCAAGGTTCCCATGGAACGTCGGCACAGAAACATACAAATCTTGATGAAATATGGACCGATTTGGAGCAAGGCATTAAGCAGGTATTTCAACAGGAACAGTCCCTAACAACCGAACGTTATATGCAATTGTATACGTATGTTTACAACTATTGCACCAGCGTTAATACGATTCAGAATAACACTAATCGTTCAAATAAAATGGGTGGGGCTCAGTTGGTGGGCAAGAAATTGTATGAGAGGCTTAAGGATTTTCTTAAAGATTATCTAAGTGATTTGTTAAGTAATTTCAAAGCTATTGAGGGTGAAGAAGTTCTATTGGATCACTATACCAAACAATGGGTACTGTATCAGTTTTCCAGTACTGTTCTAAATGGCATTTGTTCCTATTTGAATAGGCATTGGGTGAAGAGAGAATATGAAGAGGGTCAAAAGGGCATCTATGAAATCTATCGTCTGGCATTAGTCACATGGAAGGAGCAATTGTTCAAGGTCCTCAATGAACCTGTTACAAATGCTGTACTAAAATCGATTGACGAAGAACGTAGAGGCAAAACAATTAAACGTTCATTGATACGAGATGTTATCAATTGTTATGTTGAGTTGGGTTTTGATGAAGAGGACGAAATGGATACTAAGGATAATAAGAAACAGAAGCTCTCTGTGTACCGGGATCATTTCGAAAAACAATTTCTCGATGAATCTGCTGCTTTTTATAAACACGAATCGGAAGCGTTTCTCAGCAGTAATACGGTGTCGGAATATATGAAACATGTTGAGAAACGTTTAGATGAGGAACGTAAACGTGTTAATAGTTCAGATTTCGATTCTGTTTTAACATCATATTTACACATTAGCACTTTGGATAAGTTGGTGGAAACGTGTGAAGCGGTGAGTAGGATTTTTCTAGCATATACTATATGCATAATTGTGGTACGGATTTAAAAAAAAGAACCAAATAATATACTTTGAATTTGTTTTCTAGGTTCTTATTGAAAACCATTTAGATATATTCCGTTCCGAATTTCAAAATCTTTTAAATGCCGATAAGAATGCCGATTTGAAACGTATGTACGCCTTAGTTGCTCGCACACCACGTAACCTCAATGAGCTGAAGACCATATTGGAAGAACATATTTTACAACAAGGTTTACAGGCCATCGAAAAATGCGGCAACACAGAAGCTGCCAATGATCCTAAAATCTATGTACAGACCATTTTGGAGGTGCACAAAAAGTACAATGCTCTTGTGTTGACCGCCTTTAATAATGACAATGGTTTTGTGGCTGCACTAGACAAAGCTTGTGGCAAATTTATAAATTCCAATGTGGTTACACAAGCGAACAGTGCTAGTAAATCACCAGAGCTATTGGCTAAATATTGTGACATTTTACTCAAGAAATCTTCCAAGAATCCAGAGGAAAAAGAATTGGAAGATAATTTAAATCAAGTAATGGTCGTCTTTAAATACATTGAGGACAAGGATGTTTTCCAAAAGTTCTATTCGAAAATGTTGGCAAAACGTTTGGTTAATCATACCTCAGCTTCAGACGATGCTGAAGCCGTTATGATTTCGAAACTCAAACAGACCTGTGGATATGAGTACACCATTAAATTGCAACGCATGTTCCAGGATATAGGCCTTTCAAAAGATTTGAATAACAATTTCAGACAGCATCTACAAATGAATAACATACCCATGGAAATTGATTTTAGCATAGAAGTTTTATCGTCCGGCTCTTGGCCTTTCAATCAGAGCAGCAGTTTTTCATTGCCCACAGAATTGGAAAAGGCTGTACAACATTTCAATACATTTTATGCTGCACGACATTCAGGACGTAAACTAAATTGGCTGTATCACATGTGTAAAGGTGAATTGGTAACAAATTGTTTCCGTAACAAATACACACTGCAAGCCAGTACATTTCAAATGGCAGTGCTGTTACAATTTAATGATCAAACGTGTTATTCGATAAAACAATTGCTCGAAAATACACAAATACAACAGGAAAATTTAATACAGGTAGGAAGGTAGCAACTTTTTTAAAAATGTATAAAATTATTTAATTAAATTATTGTTGTTGTTGTTTAGGTTTTACAAATCTTACTCAAAGCAAAACTCTTAACCTGCGCCGATGATGAGAATTCCCTCACGCCCAACTCAATGATGGAATTATATTTGGATTATAAGAACAAAAAATTACGTATCAATATCAATCAACCTTTGAAGACTGAACTTAAGGTCGAGCAAGAGGCCGTACATAAGCACATTGAAGAAGATCGCAAGCTACTCATACAAGCCGCCATTGTACGCATTATGAAAATGCGCCGTCGACTAAATCATACTCAACTCATTACCGAAGTACTCAATCAATTGTCATCGCGTTTCAAGCCCAAGGTGCCGGTAATTAAAAAATGTATCGACATACTGATCGAAAAAGAATATCTAGAAAGAATGGAGGGACAAAAAGATACCTACAGTTATTTGGCGTAAATTTTTACATTTGTATTTTGTCTTTAACTCTAACGTGTCTTGTCTTACTACGTCGTTACCACGTTAGGTATTTAAGTAAGTCATTTTGCTTGTGTTAAATGTGTAAAGATTCAAGAGAGGAAATAAAAGAAAAAAGAACAACGACGTTGATGGAAACAAAAATAATATAAAATTAAGGACAGGAATGAATATTGTATTTTTTTTTTTTCGTTTAATTTAAATATTTTTCATTTTAAGATTACTTTACTTTTTTACATTTTCTTATCAATATAATATCACCCACCACCTTTCATGTCCCCCCTAATGTTGTTGGTCTCACAACTCTAGATAAAAAATTTATAAGGAAAAAAGAAATTTTAGTTTCTTTTTTTTTCTAATTATAAAATATATGCTAAAATGTATTTTTACAAATTTAAAATTAATTGCTACAAGACTTCGTTTTTTCTAAACAAAAAAAGAAAAAAACATGCCGAAAACACATTAAAGTGCAATTGAAAGATTTTTTTAATGTTTGATAAGAAAGATTTGCAGAATGTCTTAAATTTAAACAAAAACTCATTAACAACTGAGTTAACAATTTTATTATAATTTTATTATTTTATTACCAAGAAAACTAAGTCTAAACACAAAAAAATTACTTTTAATTTATTAATCATTTATTCCTCTTCCATTATAATTGCAAACTCTTGTCTCACTTGCTGTCTTTACAAATTGTATGTGTTTTTTTTTCATTACTTTTTTTTATAAAGAAGTTCAACATTTTTATTCAATTATTTTTGATTTTCTGTAGCAGCTTTAAAAAGAAAATCAATCAATATTTTTTGATTATTATAGTTTTTTTACATTTAAGTTAATTTTAAATAAAATGAAACAAAAACAAAAAGCAAGTAAAAATATCTTAATTTTTTTCTTCCTTGGGCTATGTGTGTTGGTCTAAATGTTTTATTTGACGCTTGTCTGTCTTTTTCTTATAAATTATAAATTTGCTTTAATTTTCTTTTATCAACAAACTTATTAAACAAGAAATAAAACTAAAGAATAAAGAACGAATACATGTGAGAAAAAATACCTTATGTTTCATGTGTTGTATAAATTAAGAAAAATATTAATTGCAAAGCAAGAACAAAACCACTAAAAAATCATCATAGAATTTCTTAAAAACGAAAAAAAAAATAAAGGAACCACACACAATAACCAAATTAATAAAAACAACTCTCTCAGCATATAAAGTACCCCATATACAATATATCAAACATATAAAACAAATATTAAAACAAGATATAATAGCATAGAATAAAAATATGCATTAAAGTTGAAAAAAAAAAAAAAATAAAAAATATTAAAAATAATAAAATGTAATAAACAGCGTTTGAAAATTTAAAAAGTTATTTTAAGGAATCGATATAGTTGAGATACTACGGGGTGTTATAGAATCCAAGTCAGAATTGTTATTGATTTTCAATTCTGATATGAATTGGTGTCATGAGATCGTCTTGGTTTTGTCTTGTTTCGATCTTAAACAAACCCAATTTTCAAAACACCTGTTAGGGCTTTGTTTCCATTTTATTGGTAATGTTAACATTTTGTTGGTTTTGTTTATAATTTGTCGGGGTATAAATTTTAGTTTTGTAAACATATTTAAGTTGCATTTTACTAAATTAATTTTTTTGTTTTATATAAAATAGCTGGACTTTGGTAACACATTTATTAGCGGATTTTGTGAAAAAAGCAATCTTTTCTGTTGGTAAGGATGTAGCTAATATATATGTATGTAACATCAACTCATAGAGTATCCACATCAATCTGCAGAGCTTAATGTTATTGAACACCTGTGGGCATTAAAGATTCAGGCACAAAAACAAATCCGTCATTTGCTCCGCACCTTAAGTCAATTCTAAAGGAAGAGTGAGAGAGGTTTCCATAGAATTTACCAGAAAACTGGCGTATTCAATGGCTAATACTCGTAGATCAAATGAAGTTATAAAGTTAGAGAAAGAAATTTCTAAGTTTAATTGTTCTAAATTGTCAAAAATTTTGCTCGATAGCCTATGTCAGCAGAATTAGCCCTTTGGTGTTTTTTCAAAGCTCTCGATCAAATGGCTTTGATTTGGCAGTGTTTTTTTCTATCTCCTCTTATTACATTCAGCACTTATATCTTCTTTTGTCTCCTATACTTTCTCGATTTCGCTCTTACTTAACTGACCTTTCGAAACTTTCGTTAGTAAAACTAGGGGATATAAACTCGCCACCTACTGGTATGATTTCCACTCTCGTTTTTTAGCATACTCGGGGGTGTTCTAGATATCAACTCGTTTTGAAAACGCTAAAAGTTTTGAATCCCCATAATACCCAAATTGGTGTTCTTAAATTCGCATGATTTTGTTTATTGGAATTTTTTGTTCGAAAAAAATTTAATGACAAAAACCGTAAACAAACAATTGTTTTTATCAACTGTTAACAAAATAGTATATTGATTTCTTTACGTAAAAATATAAGTTTTGCCAGGAGCGTTTGTGTAATCGTATATAAAGGGTGTCCAAAATAGCGGTATCATTTTAATTTTGCTCTAATTTTTTTTCTGCTTGTAGTTTTTGTGGAAAGTTACACGGAGGAACGTGTTTTTATAATTAAAATATTTTTTTTTTTGAATTTGGCAAAAGTTTTCACGACGTAAAAAAGTTTGAAAGAAAAGTTCGAAAATCACATTATTTCAGTAGAGGAGGAGTAAATTGCTTGATGGCCAAATGCGATTTGACACCTTCAGATTTGTTTTTGTTTTTGGTTTTTTAAAATCGAAAGTGTACAACAATGCTCTTACAACAGTTCAAGAGCTCTTACAAAAACGAAATTTATCGAGCAGATATCAACCAATATCAAAACAAAATATTTTTAATATTTATATACATATGGTGAATATTTATTCGTTTTTATATTCTGCAATTTTATCTCGCTTAGGATTTCAGGCGCTTTTTGTCTTGAATAAAGAGGTATTTTCTATGAAATTGGAAATGATTTCTTCATTTTTAGGAAGCGGTTCTGTTTCAGAGACCCTGCAGTTAGCTTTGGCCGCAATACTTTTTAGAGGTGATGAAAATAATTTATGTACATCATGGATATCGCTTGAATTAACGGAACAAGAAAGCAGAGTTTCTACATTATATTTTTTTTTTGAAAAAACTGGAATGCCCGGTATAATTGGGTGAATCGACTGTACGCGTGTACGAATTGTGAAATCCGTAGAAGATGGTCTATATTACAATCGAAAAGGTTACTTCAGTCTAAATGTAATGATAGTAAGTACCTAGTAGACAGATATGTCGTGACACGACGAAGACTGTGACAACTGGAATAAAGCCGATATTATAAAAAAATGTTTCCTTATAGATTTGAGATTTCAAAACGCGGATTCGGGCAGTGGACACTTGTAGACTAGGCTCTTGCCACGATTTCTTAATTTGGGGAATCAGTGCAGCAAACGCTTCTATCAATAAAGGTATCTAAATGGTGATTAAAATAGTTGGCTGCTAGGCGACTGGCTTGAACCATTTTTGAAAACACATTTTTGATTAAAATAAATTATGTTGTGGATCATAATTTTAATAAAAAAAGCATTGTACATTGTGCTTTCTGCGTACAACATTACACTACTCACCATTTAAGTTTGAGGTTTATTTTGATCTTAAAGCCAACATTTTGTTTCAGTTAAAATTGTTATCACATAAGTATATATAACAAAAGTCCATTCGTTTTAGTTTGACCATCCCTTGACTACTAGAATTGAAAACGAATAAAAACATGTGGATGTGAAATACAGAACACAAAAATGCTGAAGTAATCCACTTTCGAGTGAATTCGGAATCTAGAACATAGCCGATTGTGCTCCTTTATACTCTCTATGATATTTTTTTTTCTTTCGTTCTGCTGTTATACGACTCAATGACTGTCTATTGTGTCTGTAGGGTCTTTATTCTTCTCCTATATACTGCACTGATTAACTTTTCTTACAAAAATGGCGATCACAAGAGGTTGGTTTTTAGCAAGCACCTACTGGCATGATTTTCCGTCTCCCTCGATTTTTCTGGTATGCGGCACTTCTTCAACTAGCATCCGATTTGGTTGAGTCTCATTCCTAATACATTGTAAAATTAAATGTACATTAGAAGTAAAAAAACCATCGCACTAGCATCGATTTGAATGCCTTTGCAATGCATTACATTGTTATTGTAGTTTCGATTATGAGTTTTGTTTGTATTTGCTGCTATTTTTTCAATTGTTCTAAAGAAATAGTACCTTTTTTATGAAAATATACGATACATTTCTATTGACACTTTTGTATTAACTCAAAATAATACCTTCTTGGTGATAACTACTATCACAAAAATGGTGTCAAATGTAGTCTTCGAGATGAAAGAGTAATCGGAATACGTCAAAATTTTTACAGTAGATAGATATTGACGTTGTTAGTTGATTTCTTGCAAAAAATATAATTTAAAAATTTTGAGTTAATACCCTTTTGTTGATCAAGTATCATATATTATTTATAAAGGGGCTCCGTATCGTATTTTCACAAAATTCATTAACTTCTTTACCAACCACCTACTTGCCTAATTTTCTCTCTGCCTTGATTTTTAGGAATTTAGCGCTCTTTAGAACTACCTACGATGATTTTATCTTTTTTTCTCTGCTATACCTTTTAATTACTATGTATTGTCGTTCTGCTGGTTCTTTATTCTGCTCCTATATAATATTTCATTGACTATATATTGTCCTTTTATTGGAACTTTATATCGTACGATCTTAAAGTCCAAGAAGCAGGTAAACAATTTCGTAAAATAGCATAACAAAAATATTTTAATAAATCGATGACTTCGTTAGATGTATGGCACGTTAAAAACGTTATGTGAAACCACAGATTACATATGCACAGGAACTTATGTATATAACTCACTATTTATTGAGCATGCATATGTATGTATATACGTCAATAACATACACAATTCACTGAAACGCAAGCTCCAACCTCAATTCAAAAGAAATTTGGCCCAATTTTCCTCAATTCAATGATGCTTCATTTAATGGCCTTAAATGGTTTTCACTCTATATGCAACAATTGTGCTTGTTGACGTACCCATTCAACTAAAAATGAACCTCACCTTGGATTTCTGGAATTGCTCTATTAATGCATTTATTAAAATACAGATTTTTAATATAAATTTTCGCAATGAAAAGAAGAGTTACTAACAAGTAAAGTAATAATAAATTATGTTTAAATTTATATGATTATACGCATAGAAATATTAAGGAAGCTAAAGAAAAGAACATCCTTTACATGGTAAATAATATGATATTTTTATTCATAAATATTGAATAATACACGAAATCGTATTTAAAAATATATGTATATCCTTGAAATAAAATCATTTAATTTGTATTTCCATTTATTTGTACAATCACAGTTTGGTCTTACATTGTCAAAATACAATATCCCATAAGTGTACCAATTTCGCTAACCTGTGATAATAAATATAGTGGGAAAAACAACAACAAATTAAATTTAAACTATTAAAAAAAAGAGGAAAATGTTGAACCATATGCTAAGTGAACAAAAAATAAAATTGGCAAATAAGCAAAGCTTGATAAATTTACAAAATGAGATCTTATTGGGAGGGGTGGGGCTGAAAAAGAAAATTTATATTAAAATAATTAAAAGAAAACTCGCATTGTATACACGATTATAATTAAATAATACTAAATAAAATGTGTTAAGAAGACAAATATTAATAAGAAAGTAGAACGTATATAAAACAAAAAACACTTAAATATTAAATGAAATCTCAGTCTTCATCTTCCAATATGATGGTTTTCGTTTGAAAACGCATACGTTTAGTGTTTTTTATAATACCATTGGTGAGAAGGTTTTTACCCTGCTTCGGACAGGGTAATTCTTGCCATAGACGTTTTAGTTTAACCACAGCTATAGCATTGAAATCAAAATGTTTTGGCACTACATTCTGATTATCGATTTTATGTAGCTTTATCGTTGGTATCTTTAGGGTTAAACTGTTATTGTTTGTTGTTGTATTGGAAGTGGCTGCAAGGTCAGTGGGGGATAAAGACGTAGGTTCCATTGTTTGTACTGTTGTTGTTTCATCTCTAACGACAAGAGATGAACAACCACGCTTTTGTTGGCAAGATTTAAATTTGATATTCATATGATTTGAGTTTTGTGAAATATCCGAATCGTCGTTAGATATTTTTCTGAAAATTAAAAAAAAAAGAAAAAAATGAAAGTGAAGTTAAACTGTAACGACATGTAACCGTTAAGTAAATAAAATTTTGAAATAGTGAAGGAACTTATCTATCCGTAAATGATTGTAGATACGTTCTTTATTTGATTTCATTATTTACCTTTTTGGATAGATGTATTTATTAATGGTTGGCGGTGGTGCTGGACATATTTTATCTGGTTCTTCTGGATGACAACCGTAGTCGACACCATTTAGCCAGTTTTCATAACGATCCGGTTGAAAACGTTTCACAAATGTTTCCATAGATATTTTTACCATATCCTTGCGACAGTGACATATTGATGCTCGCTTACCGTATTCAATCCAACGCTTTGAAGCGAAATTTGTGGATTCGGCGCCGTTGAAGCCATGATTAAATCCCGCATGATAGCCATAGGGAAATGTTATCATAATTTCTCCCGCCTCTTGTGTGATACGATTATATGGTATTTTATTTTGACGCAAAACATGTGGACTTATCAACGTCATCTTATGACGCAAATGAGCATTACAATTTTGATAATTTTCATAGAAAATACGATTTGCCAATTTTTCCAATCGACGGCCATAGGCCGGTGGTATGGCATACCAGGTTTTGGGAGCACCAAAGTGTAAATAATTGATTGAATACAAATCCATGTCTTCTGTATGCCATGCAAAAGAACTCTTCCACATACCAAAGTACAAATAGGCAGTATTCACACCATCTATTTCGATGCCATAATCTTTGTTTACATAATTTAAGATGGTGTCCAGTCTATCAATGTTCCAAACATCTAAGTCCCTGTCACTCAAAGAACCTTTAACATCAGCCGCATATAGAGGGGCAATATATGTAACATTTTTCCAATATTTCCGCTCCAAATCATCATAATCGAAATGTTTGGGTGTCTGATAACGTTCTGACTCGGCTAGCTCTTTAAACTGGCGCAATGTCATTGTTCTTTTCAGAACATTGATTTGCTGATATTCACCTTGTTTCCTTTTAAAGAAAAAGCAACACTTTTTAAAAAAACTCATGCATAGGGAATACAAAATACATAGATACTCACCCTGATACCACTTGACATATGGGTGCTGGTATAGTCATATTAATTTGATCAATATCATATCCTGATTTCCTAGGCTTCCACTCAGTAGGTGGAATTATTTTTGCTAGACCAGCCAAATGGGCACCCCGTGATTCCATGTATTCAATATAATTTGAAAAGTCTTTGAATTCCTCATAGCTGGGACGAAAGGTCATAATACGTGGTATTTTATTACGTTCATCATCTAAATCAATAGACATTTTTTGTACTTGATCCAAAAAGAAAAACAAATGCTATTCCTTTTTCTAGTTTATTGACAAAAAAGAAAGAAAAATATTTTTCTTTAAGCTTGTTTGACAGACCTGTTCCAGGGCTGGATTGCCAGGTACTACAATTTATGTAGCATAGTAGTATTGTTCATATATATTTATTGAAAAAGAAACTTGGTAGCACTGATATAAAAAAGAGAGGCAAAACCAATTATGGTACAATTTATCAGGTAGCCTCATAACTACAACAATAGAAAAACAACAGGCATTTTATTGTTGGAAGTTGTACGATTATATGTCAATATTAGCTGTATTTGTTTGTTTTTCAGAAAACTCAAAATCTTCTTCGTAGCAATGTTCGTTTTGTGATTACTGTTAATTTGTTATAATAATAGAAAATAATTTGTTATGTCTGTTTAAGAAATGTTATGGACATAAAGAGCATAATAAATTTACAAGCGAGGTGAATAAATAGAAAGTTCACAACAATATCTTTTTAATTGTTACACGAAACCATGATATAAGAAATAGAAGGTATTTCCATTCAAAATTGCTTGACAATAAACGAGATTCTTGAAGTTTGTTTTATATGTAAACATTTAAAAAGCGTTGCCACATGCAAAAAAAGGATGAATATTCCCAGAAATTTTCACAATTTTGTGTAATTTAATCAAGATTTTAAATTTAGAATATTATTTAGAATTTTGCAGCATAAGTACCAACGTTAATTTTGAATATATAATGTATTTATGTTTCTCAATCCAAGCTATTTCAGAATAAATACTAAAAGATATGTATTGAAATGGGAAATTTGAAGGTTTTATTAAAGATTTGTATTAAGTTGTTTTCTTTTTGATTTTTTTTCCTTGTTTGCACATTCAACATTATCTTTGACCTTATGTTACGGCTTAATAATCGAATTCGAAAAAAAAATTTATGTGAAAAATGGGATTTTGTGAGCATGGTATGGTAACACAAATTTCAACATAAATATCAGTTCGCCTTTATTGTCAAATGGTAATTTGTCAGAAAAAAAACAGAGTGGCACTACCTTCTATTTTGTTATATCATGCACGGCACTACCGACACTTATATTTCCCAAATCTATGCATTAGTTGTAAATTCGAGAGATTAGTGTCTAAACTATAACAATTTCACCACATTTAGTACGTTACACTAAAGTAAAGATTAAATTAAGTAAATTTGGAGATTTTCTTTGTTTTAAAATCATTACACAGCTGCGATTAACTCTGAGATAATATCCGAGAGAACGTCAGTACAACTGCAAAACGAATCTTTCCATAATAATGTTTGACAAGAGGAACCGTATATCTGTTTATCTTATAACATTTCATAAATATGTATGTAACTGACAGCCGTGGAAGAAAGACTTTAAGAGTATTGTTTTTAATGTGCTTTTTATTAAATTTTTTTTAGACACGTTTGTATCACAAAACTATAAATTGCACTTTTGCAATTAGCACTTGTATAATTTTTTTAGCTGATATGTAATGGTGGCTTTTCGCGCACACGTAAATTTTTATTTTCTAACAATTCATGTTATAAGATTGTTGTCATGTCAATGTCACAAATATAAAGTCTACCTTTAACATAACTCTCTCAGCGATTGAGTTTGACGTTTACCAACAGAAAAATACTAAAATTATTTTACCCATGGTAAAATACCCATAGTATGATTGGGACAGGATAATCTATTGTGTTGGGGATATTTTAAAAAGGGAGTCCATGTGTAAAATATGTCTTACTAGACTAGCACATTTTCGTGTCGTTACCAGAGGAAAATTGTGTTAATTCTAATTGAGATCTTAAATGTTGCAAGGCATAATTATATTGTATTGAATAGCATTAACGAATTAAGTGCATCATGTGGTATAGACAATGCATTGTCAATCATGTATGCACTGCATTACCAAGCAATGTGATGCACCTGTTGCCAGCTATATAATGTGCACATAGATGCAATTTCTTAGCCAAAGAAAAAAGCAAAACTTTACATTACCTTTCAGAGATGTAATATATCGTAACATTACATTTGAATTTCAACACGGCAATGATGTTAATTATTTTTCTACGGTGTATCGAAGGTACTGAAATAAAAGTAAATGTCTAGTTATACAAAACATATATCTAATAACTAAATTTTGTAATGCACTTAGTAAAAACAGAGCAAATGTAATGAAAATAGGCATTATTTTCATTATCATCTAGTCATATTGCCTGGCAATGCCTTATGAGCATTTAATGTGTAGAGTTGACATTTGCATTGCATACTATTTGAAGCAACCTAGCAATATGCCACGTCATGGTGGCGCACATCCGGCGCCTAGGTTTGTCGTTCACTAGCGTTGACTTTCTCGTTCACTTTGTTCAGGTCTTTTGCCGGATTAGCATAGACTTTTGATTTCTCGGTTCAATTTATTGAAAAAGTAAGTTTTAAGAAGTGCTAGCTAGTGCGACAAAGATAGAAAAAGCAATTTTTTCTGAAGTAAAAGTGAAGTAAACAAATTTAATAATTGGTTAAATAAAAAGTGCAGCTATTCAAAAAAACTAGATAAGAAAATACAAAGTGCATGTAGAAGACATTTTAAGCAATAAAAGAAAAATGTTCCAAAGCACGTGGCATTACATTTCTGAAACACCATTTAACTATAAAACGCAGTTATGTGTTAAAAGATGATTAAATATAATGATAATTATAAATGGACAAACGATTTAATTAAAAAATTGTTATGTGTAAGCCGCGCCCACTTTGTGCTCCAACATATTGCTAATAGACTTCTTAAATGAACAGTTATAAAAATTATTAAATAATGTGAAAATGTCAATTTGAGTGAAAGAAAAGAGAAATGTAAAGAAAAGATATTCCAGAACTTTGCTGAAGTAGTGCATTTCAATTAGTTTTCTGAGGTTTCGAATTAGTAACTGCCCTTTTTCGTTTAACAGTTAAATATGTACTTACAAAATGGCGTCCTAGGTTAATTAAATGTGCTTTCGTTGTATATTCTCGCCATATTGCTTGCGGGTGTGTAGGAAACAATAGAAAAACGTTTACAAAAAAAATCATTTTCGGTGGTGATGTAGGGAAAATTGTAGTTCAATATAATGAATTCTTTATATGGATTATCGATTTTGGCCGCATGGCAACAGCAGCTTTTATTAGAAAAGATGGCATACATATGAAAAAAGTGCTTCTTCCTCCTTTCTCTTTGAAAACACGTTTCACACATATTCAAGATGGCGACGTTTTCGCTGTATCGTGTTTCTAGGTGTCAAAAATTTTAGCGATCGCTCGTTGATGCTTTTATTAAACGAACATAAAACGAACGCTACTTTTTAATAGCATCTGTTTCTATAAAGCGTATTAAAAGAAAAAAAAAAAAAAAAAAAAAATACAAAAGCCGGTGGTACATATTTGTGTATTTAAATAAAATAGGTCATTTTACAATTTTAAATAAAAACGTCACTGAAGAAGTGTTCACGTCGTGTATATGTGACAAACATTGCATTTTTATATGGTATAGAATTTCACAAGTTCTGGAAATATCTTTTTTCTCTATTCTTTTTAAGTATCGGCTTACTCATCCATACCATATGTGGATGCAAAACAACCCTTACAACCAACCCACCCCTTTAAAATTATTTTATTTCACAATGGAAGAAATTGCTTTTTTTTAAATTACAATTGACAATTTTTCATCATTTTTTTTTTATTATATGATGACTATAATGTCTAGTTCTGCTACTGACAATACCATTATGAGGAAAAACCAAATACCAAACCCACTGATATATAAAAAAAAAAAAATACTTGAAAAATTGTCGTTGAAAGTAAATTTATGGGAATTTTTCTAATAAATGCGTTTTTTTTTCTTTCTATCTTTTCTTCATTTTCTTGTACAACTCAAAGTCTAAATTTGTAGTACATGTGTTTGAGAAAACGTGCTCTGTGTTGCTTGTCACATTTTTAATTATTCTATTAAACATGTTTTGAGGTTATGTTCCTTTGCAAGGCGAATTCGCTTCGTTCTTGTGTTAAGTGAACACATACCTACTTTTGTTGAATTCCCATTGTTGCTAATTTTAGTATATTAAAAAAGTAAATATCAAAAGAAATGCTTATTTCCCATTACTTTACTTATTTGTAGCCCAATAAAATTAAATAATTTATATCCTTTAGTTATATTTAAGTGCCAAAAATGCTAACAAATTGTGTTTTTCCTCCCAAAATTTTTCCGTTTCATGTATTTGTGTTTGCAACCACCACCATTTGTTATTGCCAATGAACCAACAAAACAACCCGCTTGTAAAATCCTACCTGTTACCTGATCTGTATCATGTTTTTTTTTTTTGTAAAAAAAAAAAAACTGCCCTCACATGACACGAAACACCCAAAAAATAGCTCGTTAAGCCAATACAACAAACATGGGTAAGGAAAAGGTCCATATTAACATTGTCGTCATTGGTCACGTCGATTCTGGTAAATCCACCACCACTGGTCACTTGATCTACAAATGCGGTGGTATCGACAAGCGTACCATCGAAAAATTCGAAAAGGAAGCTCAAGAAATGGGCAAAGGTTCCTTCAAGTACGCCTGGGTTTTGGATAAATTGAAGGCCGAACGTGAACGTGGTATCACCATTGATATTGCTTTGTGGAAATTCGAAACCTCCAAATACTATGTTACCATTATTGATGCTCCTGGTCACAGAGATTTCATCAAGAACATGATCACTGGTACATCTCAAGCTGATTGCGCTGTCTTGATTGTCGCTGCCGGTACTGGTGAATTCGAAGCCGGTATCTCCAAGAACGGTCAAACTCGTGAACACGCCTTGTTGGCCTTCACCTTGGGTGTCAAACAATTGATTGTCGGTGTCAACAAAATGGATTCCTCTGAACCACCATACAGCGAAGCCCGTTATGAAGAAATCAAGAAGGAAGTCTCTTCATACATCAAGAAGATCGGTTACAATCCCGCCGCTGTTGCCTTCGTACCCATCTCCGGCTGGCACGGTGATAACATGTTGGAAGCTTCCACCAACATGCCATGGTTCAAGGGATGGAAAATCGAACGTAAGGAAGGTAACGCTGAAGGTAAAACCCTCATCGATGCCTTGGACGCTATCTTGCCACCCACCCGTCCCACCGAGAAGCCCTTGCGTTTACCCTTGCAGGATGTTTACAAAATCGGTGGTATCGGCACAGTACCCGTCGGTCGTGTCGAAACTGGTATCTTAAAACCAGGTACCGTTGTTGTTTTTGCTCCCGCTAACATCACCACTGAAGTCAAGTCCGTTGAAATGCACCACGAAGCCCTCGCTGAAGCCGTCCCCGGTGACAACGTTGGTTTCAACGTTAAGAACGTCTCCGTCAAGGAATTGCGTCGTGGTTACGTCGCTGGTGACTCCAAGGTTAGCCCCCCCAAGGGTGCTGCTGACTTCACCGCTCAAGTCATCGTCTTGAACCACCCTGGTCAAATCTCCAACGGTTATACCCCCGTTTTGGATTGTCACACCGCTCACATTGCATGCAAATTCGCTGAAATCAAGGAGAAGGTCGATCGTCGTTCCGGTAAGACCACCGAAGAAAACCCCAAATTCATCAAGTCTGGTGATGCTGCTATCGTCAACTTGGTCCCCTCCAAACCTTTGTGCGTTGAAGCCTTCCAAGAATTCCCTCCATTGGGTCGTTTCGCTGTACGTGATATGAGACAAACTGTCGCTGTCGGTGTCATCAAGGCCGTCAACTTCAAGGATGCCACCGGTGGCAAAGTCACCAAGGCCGCCGAAAAGGCCACCAAGGGCAAGAAGTAGCTGCTTTACTCAAATGAATCAGTAGCAAATTGCATCTTATCCACTGAACTACTTTCAACATCATCCAGTAGTAGCAGCAATATCAACACTATTAACAACTATAACAGACGTACCACACCAACAACAACCAACAAAAATAATGTAAAGATGTTCCAGCATAAGTTAATTTTAACAGTTAAAGAAAAATTTAACTGCTTCCATCGTAAAGAGTTTCGCAGGAAACGAATGCTGTTGTCTTTTCTATTTTAACAAAAAATCCAATGAGAGAAATCAGTAACTCAATCACACACAATGCGTTCCTTGAGAATGTTCATCTATATTACTTTTTAAGCACAACAGTTTCAAGCATTTAAATTTTTGTTTTTCTATTTTTTATTTTGTATTTAATTACTTTATAATTTAATTATTATTTGTAATAATTTACACACCAATACAAGAAAAAATATATGTATTTTTATAAATTATCTTATGTTGGAATTCATTCCATCTCTACTACTCTACGTAAATAAAACATTAAAATAAAAAAAAAAATACATTTAAATTTATCTATATAAAAAAAGATCTTTATAGTAACATCATTACCACACACGTATAATTATTTAATGTGCAAAAAACCATTTAAACAAAATGAATTAAATACATTTTTCACTATTTATACTTTTCTAAAACAAAACAAAAAATTGCATTCATTGAAGTGAAGGAGAAGAAGAGATGTGGTTGATCGATCGAATCCTTTACACTAGTTGAGTAGTAGGAAGGAATAAGAAATGCTCAAGCGTTTCGTGTTTACCATTTTGTTTATTTTCCCCAAATTTTTGTGTTTGCTTTAAAGATTATTTTTTTATGGCTTGGTTCATTTTAGTTTTTTTTTAGTTGTGCCTTTTTTTAACAGAAACTGCATTTATGCGCGGTGGTCTAGAAGACGTTGCTACCATCGTTAACGAAAGTACAAATCCAATTTTAATTTTTTTCACAGAAAAGGAGAACCCAAAACCACCCCACTCAACTATATTAATGCAACTGAAGTACAAAATGTCCCCAATCTATAGAATTTTTAAATGAAAAGAAAACCATAATTTTACAAATAGTTCTTCACATCGATGATAAGATGCCGTACATAAACAAGCACACCTACACGTATATACATTTAACTACTTACAAATTGATAGATATTTTAACAAAAATATATTTGCTATTGTAGCTTCGTGTTAATAAAAGATGCAAAATAAAGAATAAAAAATAATTGAGTTTTATTTGGGGTCAGAGGAAAGAAGTTTTTTTTTGACATATTTCTCCTCATGGGTCAATGATGTATGGCAAACCGAACTTTGCGTATCAGAGTTGTGATATAAACTACGAATTTCTGATTGCCGTTCTGAAAACCAACTGAAATTTGGCTAAGACCCATAATCGACGAATTTTTTTTTTGTTATTGATCGGTATGGACTTGTTTATAAAGCATCCCGCCCAATTCTAATAATTTTCTGGGAGTTGATTTTTCTCGGGAATAAAATCCTCTTCTAAACTGACTGTGAAGGAATTTCAGGAAGGGGGAGTTTCGAATTTTCGAGTCAAAAATTATAAAATATTTTTATGGTACACCCTAGGATTTTAATTAAGTTTTTTTTTATATATATAATACCTACTCTTAATTTTAAAAAATTATTAATTTGACAATTCTAAATACATAAATTGTACACTAAATCATACAGTCACAACTAAAAATTTATCGAATCGCTTTTTGGCATCAATCAATTGACACACCAAAAGTTAAAGTAAACTTTTTGTTTGTTTGTTAAAAGATGTTCAAAAGTACATTTTTAAATGCTGCTATTTTAACGGCTAATTAAGGAATAAAAGAAGTATGGAGAAAAGTGAATTTCGTGTAGTGATTAAACACTATTATATGAAAGGCAAAACGGCGAAAGAGATAAAAGAAAAGTTTGACAAACATTACGGCGAATCTGCTCCGTCAGATTATATGAGAAAATATTGGATTGCTGAATTTAAACGGGGCCGAGATGAATGAATTTGCAACTAATAAAGGTAAGTAAAAAATGTGGAATAAAATTTAACATTATTTTTAACCAAGAACATTCTTTTTTATGTGCCGCATCTGAATCTTGAATCTAGAATCTTGTTTGCCGGGCTTGGATAAATATAATAAACTTACTTTTCAATGAGTCCAAAATCAACGAACAATAAAGAAATTAAAAAACAATTATTCATGAATACTTTACTTATAGAAGGCAATAATTTAAGATATTGTACAAATAAAATAAGTTATAACAAACATAAATGAATATATACATTAAAGAAATTTTTCAAAAAAACCTATTAGTTTCTAAGATTCCATTTTTAGTTATAAGTAGAATTTAACAAAAATAAAGACGAAATTTAAAGTATAACATTTTCTTGTCTTTAAATATCTCAAAGAATAAGACAGGTATTCTATGAAAAACTTAATACTGTTTTTTTATGTTAAGACTTATGAAAAGAATTTTAAATTTTTGAAATATATTTAATGAATGCAAGGCCTAGCCAAGGCTTTGGGTTATGGACGCTGCCATTTTAGGAGGACTTGACTGAGGTGCACATTCGGTGACTTGTGCTGGTTTTACGGATTATAGGGTCAAGGAATGTGACTTTAGCGTGTCCCCCGTGGCAGTTTTTCCGGATAGAGAGCTTGGCAGGATGTTGATAGACTTTTGAATGGCCACGCCATCTTTACAGATGGTTCTAAGCCGAGGAGGTCACCGGTGCGGGTGTCTAGCCTGTGGACAGTGACAAAACTATCCTTTAGACTCCCGGATGAGTGCAGCGTTTTTCAGGCCGAGATCTTCGCTGACTGGTTGCTGTGTCAGCTCAAGGCTGTAGTATTGCACAGGAGTACCATCACGTCGCTTCTGGATGTGTGCAGTGTTAAACTGTGCTGGGTTCCGGGACGCGCTGGCGTAAGGGGAAATGAAATTGCAGATGAATTAGCAAGAGCGGCCGCGGCTAGATGCGTCTGTGAAGCCGTGTGGGCCCGTCGTAGAGTGGAGGAGCAGAGGAGACTGTATGGTTTCCAGGCTGCTATGGCAGCGACTTGACCGCTCTAGGACGAAATTGATTATCAATCTTAGGATTCTGATAAGCTTTGTGACTGGGCACTGCGCTCTGGGGACGAGGACTGGGATTTGGGAAGCAGGCTGCCCTATTTTCTGCTGAGCTTGCGGCGATACAGAGGAGCCGGAGACTGTGAAACATATCCTCTGTCACTGCCTGGCTCTTTATGGGCGCAGGCTCAATTTGCTGGGCCGGGGCTCTTTCGATGGCTTGGGTGATATTGCATCGACTAGGATATGCGACCCGGAAGTCTTTCTATCAAGTCTTAGTTGGCTCCTTAGGTGTTGCCTGGTTCTTTTTGGGCATCCGCGTTCTTTTTGTACACTCTTTCTGACCCTTTTTTCTTCTTCTTTCTTTTTCTCCCTCTGTGCTTTATCTCTCTTTTCCTTACACTCTTTTTCTTTATTTTTTTTTCAGGGAAAGGTCTTTCCACAATGGGCTACTGTGGTCTCTGGGTGAGGTGCTTCGCTACCGCCTTTCGTACCTCCTTACCTATCTATGTGATCTTGAACTTCTATAACTTCTGTACCGTTATCAATTAAAGACTCAATTTTGAGTTTATTGGTTGTTAGGCTCTTGCAATTTAGGTAAAGATTTTTTTTAACAGGTATTTTAACAAAGATTTCCGGGTAAATTTTGGGTGTGTAGTCAGTTTTTTATTACAAAAATTCAATTTCATTAATTTTTTATCACAACTCCCTTGTAATATTCAAGGTAAATTTTCCCCAAAATTTTTCATTACTTTTTCCCTTTAATTGACTGCACCTACTTTTTTCCAGAGGGAAGATTTTGTCATTTTCGAAGTTGGAAAGGGAAATATTTCCCGGAAAGATTCTATTTAGAATAGGGGAACAGGGAATAGGAAAAAATTTCCAGGAAATTGTTATTCAGAATTTGCCTGATCGTTGTACTTCATGCATCACATGACATTTAAGCCAAACTAACTTCACTGGCCTTATCCTGTTCGTTTTTTTATAGATTAAGGAAACAAACGAAAATTTTAGTTCAGGACAATGTTTGGCGTATTCGTTGTCGTATTCTATTCTAGATCAAAGTCGGAAAACTATGAAAGCGGTCAAAACTAAAACTATTTGATTTGCATAGTTAGCCAACAACTACATCGATCCGTACCACTTTTGAAATGAGGATTAGGCTAGACTGTGATGTTGTTTGTAATGGTGTTCTTAGGTAATTAATTTTTGTTTTCAATAATGAGATTAACATTAATAATTTGTGTTATTTAGGCAAATTGGTCTTAAACGAAATGTATCTGTTTTCTAAGATTTCTATATTATGTGATATGATTTCTTTTGATTAGCTTCTTTGGGGTACGGACGTTAAGTCCATTGCTCCTATTACGGTTTACAATTCGGCTAAGTTGAGTTTAGTTTTAATTTTTTGAGTTTTTAAAAGGATAATACCAAATTGTGAAATTCCAACTGAGTATAATAGAGTTGTAAACCGCAATAGGCGCCCATATATTATTTTAAGAACCCAACATCTATTAAATGAAGGTCATCATAATGAAAAGTGGTCATCAATTGAATTGACAGGATGTGCTACCAGCTAGTTGTGGTAAGTTAATTTATTACAAATAATTTTTAAAATTAAAATTTCATACATATTTTTAAATTAATGTTTGGACGCTCTTATAAAAAACAGCCTTTTATAATGATTTTTAGCACAAGTCTATTTTCTTTATTTTTCATGCATACGATTTTTTAACCGATAAAAAATGATTTTTTTTAAATTTATTTATATAAAAGAACATTAAAAATACAATTAAAATAGATTTGAATTAAATATATCAATTGAAAATTAAATCCTTAACAAAGTACAAAAAGAAACATAAAAGCTAGGCTATTAAAATTTGTCTTATTCCGATAGAAATACATTAAAACATAAACATTTTGTTTCTCTCTCTCAATAATTACACTTTATTGCTGTTGGCAGTTGACAATGGCTAAGTAGTAGCAGTAGTAGATGGTAGTTTTTCATTTGTCAACGGATGCTTGTAATTATTGGGTTTCATTAAATGCATTTGTGTTATACAATCGATTACCCAATATGGTGTCAAATAGATTTTATTTTCCAAGTTATGTTTACAATCGCCTATAATGTAATGGGCTTTCTGGCGATTATTTACCACACGACCACCGCATAACATAATCAGTTCACGCATGTTTTCTTTTGTAAGAGGATAACAGTGTGATGATATATAGAAGGTACCAATTTCTCGGAAAAGTTCACATTTATAGTTGGCACCAAAAGCTTGACGTTCTGAACGGCAGACCTAAAAAAATTGAAAGTAAAAAAAATTTTTTTTTTTGATAGGTATCTCGAATTTTTCCCTTCGTTAAAAATTTTTTATGCTTTACCTCAATAGCTCTTGAGAAGTTTTTTAATTCATAAGTTTCTTCTGGTAGCCACTTGCCAGCATTTAAAGAATCCGAGATCCACGTGTATTCCAAAATCCATAGACCACGAGTTAAAGCTCTTAATAAGTTTAAAGTTCTTCTTGGTTCCAAGCTAACCAAGTGCGTGGTGGTATCATTCACCGAATTTTCAAGGTTAAATAAACCCAATTTGTTAATGGCCTTGGAAAAAAATAGCAAAATAAATTATGCAGAATTTTATATTTTCTTCAAGTTTTTATGAATAATTCATATCATTAATAAAATAAAAGTATACTTTTAGGCACGCAATTAATAAGTGATAGAAAATCAGATTCAATAATTTTTTGTTTTCTTTTTTTCAGAGACTTAAATATTTGTTAAATTTTTAAAGAAATAAAGGAGGAAATTTAATAAAATAGTTATGCTTTTCTTTTTGTCTAATTACGAAACCAGGAAAAATTGTTACACCAATACGAGAGCTTGGTATATGTATATGTATGCGTAAAATCTTATGTAGATGGTAGCATGTTTACTAGAAATGTTTTATGTAGCTGTGTAAGTATAATAATGTTGGATTAGACGGTGAGCAACTGTAGATCATTGTGATCATCCTGTAGAGTAGAAGAGAAAATATATAACAAGAAAACAGCGTAAAAATAAAAAATAGAGAACGGTCATAAGGATAGCTGATATATGGCTAGTCAAGCAAGAGAAGAAGGTGAGAGAAAAGCCGCCCCAAGTCTGCTAATTGAAGAAATGTGACTGACTCTAAGCTTGAAAGGGAGGTAAGAGATTTATTTAATCATATAATAAGGTAACATTTTATTAAATGCAATTAAAGGAGATCTTTGGATGAGCTGGGACAATGTAGTTAATTCAATATCTTAACTAATAGAAACCGATATAAGCTTTTGTTGTCTAGTAGAGCGAATAAACTTGAACAAACGCATAAATTAGGGACCATCGAAACCGCTTGAAAAGCATAAACAACTGATTTCGCAAAAAAGAAAGTATCTTAGCGCGAACGTTCGGTAAGTAATTGAAGGGCCTGTTCGCAAACGCATCACTGTACAGCATCATGACAACTCAAGAACAACTTCATTTCATTATTACAAATTTTCCGAAATAAAAAAATTTCCGGGGGTTATGCAAAGCAATGATGTATTACAAATCTGAAGCCACTTTGTTGCCTAGTAGAGCAAATGAACTTGAACTGATATCGTAAAAATTGTATCTTAGAGCAAATGTTTGACTGGTAAATAAAGCCATTTTTTATGAAACCACAAAGATTTAATCAAATTTGATCTTCGAAAATTATAATTGCTTCTCTTGTGTTCTCTAGCAGAGCTAATGAATGACCTTGAATAGGCGTATACTGCACTTTGCTACATTACGTAGCAATTAGAGACCATTGAAACCTCTCCTGAAAAAAAAATCAATCAAAAATTGTATTTTAGAGAAAGTGTTCGGTGATTAAATTAAACCACCTGGTAGAAAATCAGAGAGATCTGACCAAATTTGAAGGGTCAAAGAACCAGACAAGCCTTGAAAATGATTATAATACATGTTAGGAATCATTTAGATGTTAAAACGATTTACCATTGTGCTCTCGGCAAACATGGCCAAATACCGTGGATTACATATAACAGCAAAAGACGTTGTTTGGCAGGAGAATTTCTACGATAAGAAGAGTCTTGCAATGGGCAATGTATGCAAAGAATCCGTGTTTATAAAAATAGACTGGGCTGAGTTGAGAAAAAGTGAGTAAGAGATGTACAGCCGTGTTCATAATAAAAACATAGCAAGTCTCTAGCACACACACTGATAAAAATTTAACAAAAATCATAGCAAACACAGCAGCAAGTGTATTAAAAGTCATACTTATGTTAGACATTTGCTAGGTTTTCATTATTAATACGGCCGGTAATATTTTTGGCACAATAGTGGACATATGGTTGTCGGCATTAAGGTGGAAGGCAACATGCTTTTCTTAGACTAATAAACTAAAAAACTTGTAGTTCTTTAAGGCCGATTTAAGTTTCTTTTTTTACTTTTTTTCAAGTCAATAGTAAAAAATCGAATTAATTTTGTTAATAAAAAATAAATAAAATTTTAAAATAAAACAAAACAATTGCTTTAAACTTAAAACGATTTATTCAATGTATTGTATTTGGGAAATATTAAACAAATATATCTAATAAATTTGATAAGAAGGTAAGATTATACAAATAAAACTTTTGCCATAGAGCAAAAATAGTTTTTTCATGAAAACATCAAATAAATGAATATGAAGCGAAAACAATATTTTTTTTTTAAAACAACAACAAAAATAAACTCTTTTTTCACTTTAAAATTAAGCTTGGGAAATACAATAGAATGAATAGAAAAGAAATAATTTAACTAGAGCGAGTAAAGATGAAAATAAAGAACGAAAAAGAAACAACAAAATCAAGTGCTAACGTTTTAAATTAACAGTAGGAGCATTAGTACCAACCTCATGGATAACATCGATTTGCTGATGATGCATATTTGTATAGACTAAAACTTGTTTAGCTTTAACCGTCGTTGGTGCTTTTGATGATTCCATCATATTTGTACTAGGAGCTGATGTCGTTGGATCGCCGTTATTATTATTTAAGACATTTACATTCTTTGTTTTATTATTTTGTATTTGCTCAAAATCTAAAGTGCTGCGACGTTTGCTCACTGCCCCTAGTGCACTACTGGCAGCATTACTTGCATTAGATTTAGGTTTTAGTGCTTCTGTTGTTGTAGGCTGAGGTTGAGATATTGGCATTAAAGTTCGACGTCGTTTAGAAGCCGAATTGGTGGTTCTATTGCTTTTGGGTGTAGATAGAGGATCAGTGGTTTCAATTGGCAATTTTTTAGTATTGAAATTCAATAGGGCTGCTATTGGTGGAGGTGTATTTAATTCATTTGGCATAAATAATTTACGTTTTCTTTTAATACCATTTTTCTTTCGTGCAAAATTAACATCAGCAACAGGCCCACCTCTATCTTCATTACGTTCAACTAGAGTTTCAGCAGAACAAGTATTCATAATGGAAGCAGTATTTATAGATGGATCATCAATAGCACTATATGCCACTTCAGCAGAAGGTGTAGGTGGAACTAATGAACGCCTAGCTGATTGATTTATAGACTGTAAACGTTGTGTTATAATATCCATTGAAGCATCAAACATAGTGCGTCTTCTACTGCCTGGTAAACGTGTAGAACTGAAAATTAAAGGTGTAACGCACTGCCCCGTCTCCTCTAGTAATTTACCATTTGTAGCATCTGCTGCTGGCAGTGGTGTGGCACATAATTTTGTTTTCTCAACACTATCGAGCAGCGTAGATGAAGCTATTTCACCAGTTTTAAAATTTGTAGGCGTTGTTAGACTGTTGTCCACAGGCAAAGTTGCAGTGTTATTGGTGGCTGGAGTATATAGAGTTCTTCTACGACGATTAATTGGTTTATCCGGCGTCGTTTTCACATCCTCATTGTTTATTAGTTCCTTTGTTTTGTTACAAAAAACCGTTTTTACAACTGGTGTCTTTGCCTCATCTATAATTTCTGTGGTTTGTTCAATGGATTTGACTCTATAACAAGTACGACGTCTAGTGGTAACATTTGAAGTGTTATTGCTTCCCTTATCAATCTTCACTTCAGATGTTTCCATTGTTTTGCTAGCATAAATCGTACGTCTACGGGTGGATTTCATAGCGGACTTTTCTTTTGCTTTATTTGCATCCATAAGGTCTGTTTGATTCATTATGGCTACATCATACAATGTCCTTCGTTTACTAACCGACTTTATGGAACTTTCTTCTTCTGTTATGGTCTCAATATTGCTTACCACTTTTGAATTCTCTACGCTCATGTCTTTGGTTGTGTGCAAAGAATCACGACGTTTTATAGCTTTTTTTGGTGTAATAGAAATGGACATAGAATTCATAGACTCTGTAGCCGTTTCTATTTCACTAACAGGCATAAGACTGTGTCGTCTTCGTGGTTTGGTCTTTTTGATAGGCGATTGTGGTACTTGAAGGTCTAATTTAGTTTTTAGTACTTGTTGTTCTTTTACAATTACACTACTACTTCTTCTTCTTCGATTTCTTTTATTAACATTTTCTTCATCCTTATCTGAATCAATGCTGTCTTTAGTATCCTGCTGTTTTTCTGCAACTACATTTTCAGGAGTATCGGCTTCCAAAAAATCTAGAGCCTTTTTTATTCTACACATCGAATTACATGCATTTGCATTTACCATTTGTGTCGGCGGCTCCTTGGGATTTGCATCTCCATTGCGCTGTTCATTATCACAATGTTTCTTAGTGGTTTCTTTCTCCAATGGCGTAGAACACTCTAAGTTGATGCGATTCAATAATTGAGTTGCTGGTGAAGCTGCTACAGTATCACAACCACCAATTTTCGAAATCGTATTAGGTGTAGATTTTTCTAATTTCTTAAAATATTGGCTTATATCAGTCTTCTTTTTATTAGTTGAACTAGTCGGTGTATCACCACCAATAAGGGTTGAAGTCTTTTTAAGTGCACCAGTCTTTTGTGTAGGCGTAGAATCTCCTCTAGGTGTGCCACCACCAACTTTAGCACGTATTCGTTTATTGCACTCAGAGTCCGGTTGCATGGATTTGATGCGCTACACAAAAAAGGAAGAAAAGAAACTGTATGAGAAAGATTGTGACGATTGTATATATATACCATATATCGCGTTTTAATTTACTGTAGGAGAGATCACACATAATGAATGAAAGAAATTATAATGCAATAGAAGATATGGGGGTTGTGATAGTGTGGGAAGCAATATGCTACTATGGCACCTGTGGTTTACAGTTTTTAACATAGCGTATGAATGCAGAGAACTACAATGGCGTTTCGAAAATGACATTTCTACTTATTTGGGAATATTGCAACACTTATTTGGAAATCTAAAATGTTCCAATCCATACCGTCCGATCCGTTAAATCGTGGATTAAGAGCCAAAAACCAAACGCCCTTGCAGGTCACCTTATTTGCCCGGCCTAGAAAAGTGTACGAGTCATGACGACAATAGAACACAAAAATGGAGTCAAAGAAAGGAGTCTTACACACTTGTTTCACTTTACAATTCAATATCGAATCGAATTTTCTAGGATAATTCAGACAAAGGCAAAGTGTGCTCAGAAAGTATTTCTATTGTGTATATCAAAGGAAATTAAGAAAAATAGATGGACAAAAGTATGAGGATTGAGGGAATGTCGTATAGATATTCGAAGAGAGGAATAAAAGACATTTAATGAAGTATAGGAGAAGAATGAAAAAGGGTTGAAAGATGCTAAATCACACTTAGGCCGCAAGACTCACTCCGACTTGCTCTAATTAAGGAGTTCATATCATTCTTTTAACCTAGAGTTCCAAAAGGTCCACTGAAAGAATTCAAAATTGCTACTTCCTTAGTGGAGGACAGTAACATAGTAGATGACAGATTGTCTCATCCTATTCTACTGCACTACAGCTACGACAGTAATCATTAAATCAGGTCCCATTCTCTTGGCATGGGTTCCGAACCTACATTACCATGTAACGTTAGCCAATAGTTTTACTTATTAGATAATTTGGAATTGAATTGTAAATATAAAAAATGTGCTTTTCAATATAGAGTTTTCACGAGACAAATTGAAGGCTCCGTGTAGAGTGGAATAACAAAAATGGTGGAAAACACCTTTAGGTAATCTAGTTCGATACAAAACAAAATCCGGTTATAAAATTCTTAAAAATACAAAACTTTAGTCTAAAGCTAAAGGGTCCGCCATCTAACGTTTTTTTTTCAACTAGTGCTTATTTCGTGAATGGTAACACTTAGCTCATGTCTGATTTGGCAGATAATTAGTTTTATCCTTCCGCTGAATGAATATGATTGTGTATACGCTTGAACAACGCTGGGAATCTGGGCCTGCGATCGACTTACAGAAGATGCCGATTTTGCCAAAAAAAAAAATCAATTTTTCAGATAAAGCTCATTTTGACTTGGCGGGTATGTAAACAAGCAAAATTGTCGCATTTGGGGCACAGAAAACCCGCACGAATACATTGAAAGCCGATACACTCAAGACGAGTCACTGTTTGGTACGGATTTTGGTCCAAAGGCATAATTGAGCCATTTTTCTTCGAAAATGAGCAAGGAATGGCCGTTACAGCCAATGGCGATCGTTATCGGGCCATGTTGAACGAATTTTTGTTCACAAAAAATGAAGAGGAGTATATTAGTAACATTTGGTTTCAACAGGACGGCGCTACGTGCCACACAGCCGAAGCTACACTCGACGTTTTGCGCCCTTTTTTCGAAGATCGCATTATCAGCCGCAGACCCAGAGACAATTGACGCTTTAAAGGACAATATTCGTAAAGCCATTGGTGAAATACAGCTGCACACAATCGATGTGCTTAAAAATTGGACTGATCGTGTAGGCTACTGCATGGCCTGCCGAGGCAGCCATTTGAATGAAATTATTTTCCATTATTAACCGGAAGGATTGTACTTTCAAATAAAAAAAGAAATTTGAGAAAATAATTAGTTTTTTTATAGCATTTAAAAAAAAATTTTTTTTTTTTGGCGGACCCTTTATATCGGTTATGCGGTTCCGTAGTTCACTTTTAGCCGTACTTCTTCATAACAAAACAAATTGAGCCAATTAGATACCCATAAATCTGACAAGAGATTTCTGATTTATTGTCTAACGTTACTCGTAACAAACATATTAAAGTGTTGACATCAGTTAAACTCAGATTATTTAAAAACTAGGCATCAAGTTTAGGTTGCTAATAAGAAATAAATACTAATTTATTACGGTTACTTTCAGCAAATTATAATTAATAATTATAATTAATAACGACATCCCAATATTTGGTTTTCTACATTGTAAGAGAAAATATTGTCAGATCTTTCTGGGTCTACAAACAGACATCAGAAATTTTAACGGAATTTTTCTCAAAAATTAATATATATTTTTTTCGAAAAATTACCAAGCATAACGATATTTTTTTTCAAATGTTGATATATGAGTGAATACAATGTATTGGATGTCATTTAGAGAGGCACCTAGGTCTACAAGCAAGCATTAGAACCTTTAACAGGTTGATTTGGATATACTTCCAAATATACCTTATAAAAATGATCGTGCGTTTGTATGTTTGTTTGTGCCCTATAGACAGCTAAACGGCTGAACCGAATTTCTTTAAATTTTTAGAGTATCTCTCTGTCAGGAGGTACTATAGGCTATATAAATTTCAAAATTACAATAGGGCTGTGCTGCGCCTATATAAAGATAATATTTGTTTGTCTATATCTTCAGAATAGTAACAGTAAGAGTTTCTACAAATTGGTCTAAATAGCTTCGTAAGCCAATACAAATCATCAACCAAAAACGAGCGCAATGGAACAAAAGGTCGTGGTACTAAACTAAATATTGATTTCTATATATCTTGAGAACAATTAAAGCTAAAGTTTCAGAATTTAATCTGATTGATTTCATGGACAATACACATCATCAGTCAAAAAGTGGGCGAAATTGGAAAGAGTGCGTGGTACCTCCTATACAAACAAAATATTAATTTCTGTATATCTTGAGAACGGTCAAATCAAAAGTATTGCAGAAAGCATACTGGACAAAAGCTATTTATATACTAAGGGGGGAAAGGGTAAAAAATGCAACTAAAATAGCATTTAGGATGTTAGTTAGGATGGGGGTAACGAAGCATGGCGGGTTTTAACTAGTATTATTGTATATTTTATTTATTTCAGAAAAAGTTCCAGTAAACTCATTAAGACTTCTAAAACGATTTAGACGATATAGTTTAACTTTATTTTGCCGTAGTGATGCACATATTACTAATACCAACCGTAGAGTTAATGAGGAGATTTATTTAAATAAAAATATTTACAATGGCATTACGTGCCAAAATAATCGTTATTTTTGCTTTAGTAACATATTTCGCGTTTGTTTATTTAAGAAACGGTTAAACTTTTAAATATTACCTCAAGAAAATATTTAAAAATATTCTCTTAACATTTCTAACAAAAATGCAAATGTCATTTCAGTTTAATTAAGCATTAAAAAAAGTACTTCATTCATAAATGATGGTTAGAGAAGAAGTCATAAATGGCTATAAAGTTAAATACAACACTGGATTTTACAAACGTAAGTATATGGGGTAAAACAGCAAGAGATTCTGTCACAAAATCATGTGTATTCGTGAAAACATCAACTCGAATACCAGCAATTTTTGTTTTCCAACGAGTAAAACCCCAACAGGGAAAGAGAAACATAAGATGATATGAGCGCACTGGCTGGCTGATAAGAACGTTGACGGAAGTTATGTATTATATGTATATAAAGTGAAAAGTAAGTATGACCAAAGAAAGAATATAGTAAAACAAACTAGATTAAATGAATGAGAGAGAAAGAGAGAATACAAAAGGGAATATGGAAGAAAAATTAAGTATAAAAGAGCGATACAATTTCAGATACAAATTCTGACATTACTGTGTGCTGACAACCAACAACACGTTAGTTCAAATTGAAATAGAAGTAAGAGGTATTTCATAGTTGGCTGAGTAGTGTATCTAAAACAAACGGCGGTAGTGGTGGTTTGTTATGTGAAATTAAGACAAAAAAACGAACTACGAAATTAAAAAAAAAAAAGAAAATTCATTCAGTTCTAACAATTAAAGAACCGCTTTTAGTGAATTCGTAATAAAAATAAAGAGTTAATTAAGATGATGATATTGGTGATGCCCCACTAAAACAGAGTAAATTAAGATATAAAAATAAAAACAAAACTAAAATTAGACAAAATAAACAAACGTAACGTAAAATAGTTGATTTTCTACAACAAACTTCAGAGCAGATGTTTAAAAATATTTAGAAAAAAAAAAAAAAAATGAACAAAAAACAAACAAAAAAAATATACAATAAATACAAGTGTCATTCAGTAAATACGTTTTCTCGTTTTGGTGTAAAGTGACTGTCTATCTATTACTCTATCGTTCTCGTTTTTGTTTGTTTTCGCTTACTCTACAATTTATAAATACATATTGAAACTAAAATTTTCTTCAATTGCAAAAAGAATAAATCTGTTCTGATCTTCCATTCATTACTTGAAGAAGATTGCTGTTGAACGTGGCAAAAATTTGTTTTTTTTCTGTTCGGTTTTGTTATTTTCCATTTTCAATTGCACTTAAAAGGTAAATATAATACCAAATTAAGGAAATATTCATACATACATACAAAATAAATACAATTTAACCGAAAACAAGTTATTGAAAAGAATGTTTTCGTTTCCGTGACAACAATACATCATATAAAAGGGCGTAGAAAATAGAAAAATAAAATAAAAACAAAACATAAATACATAAATGACAGCTAAAGCATGCACATACTATGTTTTGAAAATATTTATTGTCGGCTTTTTTTAAATTTATAAAGTTATTTATTTATTTACGGTACAGTCGAACTTCTCTGTATTGAACTTTCTATACAATGAAGTTCTCCTTATTATCAACTCATTTTATATATACAGATAGCTTTTGCGTTATAATGTTAGTGTATTTTCATCTCCTTATAATGAATAATGAATTTCTGTAGAGTAAATTTTTCTTTATAATGAAATAATTTTGCAGATATAGAGTCGAGCCTTATTTATGTCTCCTTATAATAAATTATTTCAAAAAAATTTCTGTTACAAATACTATCTACATTGAAATGCGTTTCTTCATCAGTTGACATATCTTGAACCTTTATGGAGATGAGGCACAATGTGCCGTATTAGAAAATGTATTATTTCTTTATAATGATTTTCTGGTCCCATGCGAATTCATTATAGAGAAGTCCGACTGTATTAAAGTATAATTAAAAATTATGAACTAATGTACCATATACAGACCATGGTTATTAAGGCCTTAAGTGGATTTCTAGTTTCTTGTGAGCATTTCACTAAAAAAAATGGTTACTAAACTTACTGCAGTTCGTCTCTTTTTTTTAATCACCCGTATCATGAATAAAAGGCGAACAAAATTTTCACGTGCATTTTTTCCCATTAACAAAATAAGAGTGAAAAATTCTACAAAAAAAAGGTAACACAGAAAAATACAATTATAAATACCCGATCAGAGTTTTGTGAAAAGGAAACAGATTTCACGTGAAATTCATTTCACCATTAGGTCCAATACTTTATTTAAAATTTATCGAATGAAATATATAATAACACATAGAACATTGGGTTATGAACATACGTTTTGACTTCGTTCTTCTTTTAAAGATTTTTGAGATTTTTTCTTTTTTGTTTGCTTTTTTTTTTTTTTTTTTTGAAGCTAAATGAAATAATATATCGCAAGGGTTCCTCTAAATCTTACATTATTTTCTCTACCCTTAAAAAAAAAAAAAAAAAACAAATCCATCCCTATTTATATGTTTGAAAAATTTTCTAAGCGAAAACTGATTTAAATGTGTTTTGCAAGCCTCTGAAACTTAAATTTACAGCATTAATAGAGTTCTGCAGAGATCGAAACAAATAATAAACCGAAGTTTTAATATTCGATCTATATGGTAGATGCATCAAAACTTATCAGCCAAGTTATCTCAGATTCTGCTTGGTCATCAAAGATGTGTGTGGTCTAACGTTGTCATGACAACACAACACCTTTTCTGGCCGCTTTAATTAAATTTCTTGCTTCAATCTCGCTAATTATTGACAGTAGAGATAAAATCAATCGTTTGACTAAGTTGCTTAAGCTCATAATGAACAATTCTTTGCCAATCCCATCCGATACACAGCATTATCTTTCTTGGCTTTGCCACCGTCTGTAAAGCCTCACTTTGGTTCGTCCATGATATGTTACGCACATTATTGTCGTACATGATTCACTTCTCATCGTCCGTAATATTCGCTTCAGAAATGGTTCGATTTCGTTCTATTTTAACAGTGAATCGCAAATAGAAATGCGATCCATTAAGTTTTTTCACTATTAATTCAATTGGCACCCAAACATCGAGCTTCTTTTTGTATCCAGCCTTCTTCGAAAGGTTGATAACTGGTGATGCACAGTCTCCTAACAACTTCCATGTTGCCTATGTGCCGCGGTTTTCTCAATATTTTCCATTACCGACTTTTTTAGTGATCAGTCAAACATCAAAATTATCAGGTCGACAACGAGCATCGTCTCAGTAAACTTCACATATTTTTTCAGCAGCCTGCGACGCATTCTTAACTTTTCTATATGGAACCTTTTAGACAAGCTACAGTGTTGCCTGATGAATTTAATATTACCAGAGATATAACATTTTAGAACCATCTACCGATAATTTGTAAATGGTGGTTAAGACGGTAATACAAGTAGTACGGCATGTCAAATTTTTGTGTAAAAGAGAGCGGATAGTTATCGTGTAAACTCAATATGTAATAGAACGTACGACATTGAGGAAAAATACTAAATAATATAATACTTAATTTTTTTAAAAAACCATCACACTTCATTAGATCAGGGATGTATTTTTATGTAAACAAATATATATAAAAAAGGTAAAAGCATATTCGTTCGTTCGCACTATTGGTCTCTTTTAAAACAGCTGCTTTCGTTTTACTTTGTTTTGTTTTTTACATATCTTGTAAACGTAAAAAAATCTGTCATAAGATTTTCGCTCTATTTTAAAATACGGATGGAGTTTTATAATATTTTCTATGTAATTTTACGTACGTAGTCTTATCGTCTAAGCCCCCTTAAGCGAGCATTTTCGAACACTCAATATTACCGTTATTTTCTATATAGAGGATACAATACTCCATATTTTTTACATTTAAATAAAATGTATCTAAATGTCAATAGAACTTTAACTTTATCAACTATGTATTAAAAATATTCGAATATAGCCTTGATTTTCTATGTTTTCCTCATTAATCGGTGATATCAAACTATAACAAACTACTTGTTGCTAAACAATAAGTTATGAATATCTAGTTGATCTACTTGTTACAAGAAAATAAGTTAGTAATATAATATGCTTAAAAAATTCGTTTAAATTTTCCACAATAAATTTATATGATTTTAATTAATCCAATAAAAAATTTTAATTCACCATTCACAATCAAAAAAAAAAAAAAAAAAAAGTTAAGAAAAGTCATTGGAACTTTAACAATCCACATGGTTTTAAGTTAATTTGTTTTTGTCAAAATTACACATCAATATTGCATTTGATGCAATTGTTTAATGGTATGATCTAAATCTATAATCTGTCTCACAAATCACGTATTGCCAATTATATAAAATAAAATGTTGCACGTGCTCTTGTAATTCTTTTACATTAAGGCAATTTAATAGTCTTTGCATTGTTTAATTAGAAATGATAATAAACTATTAAATTTTACCGGATAATTAAATTACCGATAAAAAGGATAATTTTTTGTTAAATAATTTTGAATACAGTTAAGTTTTTGATTATTAATATACTTAAAAAATTGTATAAATTATAAAACAGCTTTAAATTAAAAAAAAAAAATTATGCGCAAATGCAATAAGGATCGATTCAAATCGATTTTGTTTTAAATAGAATTCGATTTCATTTTCCATTTTATTCTATGATAATTTCTTTAAAAAGTGTGATAAATTGTGTGAATATTGAAATTGTTTTTACGTTTTCAAGTTGAACAGACAATGATTGGTGGAATAAAACGTTGCATTTTTTTTGGTGAAGTAAAATAATTTGGTCAGAAAAATCTTGTTTGCCATTAAACCCTGCTCATACGGCTTCGTAACAATTCGTAAAATTTCATTTTATCTAAAAAATGCCATTTGGTACCACTGATTTGGACCTTTTGTATTACAAATTGTGAACCGTTTTAGTAAAATTAAGTTTTAGTAAAATTAATGACCTTTTAAAATTTTTTTACAGACATTTAATAATTTGAAATCTAAAAATTTTAAAAACAAAAATAATTGTAAACAAAAAATGAAATGTGTTTGAACGAAATAAATATGCGAAATGAAATCGATACGATTTATATCGTTCGTTTTTAATTTCCGATTTCATTCAAAAACGAATCGATTTCCATCACATACCTGTATTTAAAATGCGTAATAATTATAATTTCACACCATAAATATAAAAGCAAATGTTTGAATATGAAAAACCTTGATACCACCTTTTAAGAAAACATTCTTTTCAATATCGCTGTGCCGCTAGTTAAATGAACAAATGAAAAAGTAAAAAGCTCATCATCATCTTTGCAGACAAGATAAAAAAGAAAAACAGTTTTATATTAATCAACATTTTACTTTCAGATAAACTTTTTTTTAACTGCTGTCAAGACACATTTTGCGCGATATTTAGCGCGACTTCTAGATAAACGTTATCGAAAAGAAAAAATAGAAACATATAACAATCAACATGATAGCGGGTTATGGTCCTGTTACACAAGCTCTTTTGGGTACCCTATTAACATGGGGTCTTACAGCAGCTGGTGCTGCATGTGTTATCTTCCTAAGAGGTAATCAACGTAAATCCTTAGATGCTGCTTTAGGCTTTGCAGCTGGTGTTATGATAGCGGCCTCATTTTGGTCTCTATTAGCGCCAGCTATTGAAATGGCAGAAAATTCTCATCTATATGGTGTATATGCTTTTCTGCCTGTATCTGGTGGTTTTCTATTGGGCGCTATATTCGTCTATGGCTGTGATAAACTAATGTCCTATTTGGGCTTAAATTCCACAAATATGATGATACAAATGACGCAATCGAATAAAGATAAAGCCGATATAGCAATAGATGATATTAAACATGGTCAAATGGATGCAGCCAAAAGTATGGATAGTTTTTCAGATTGCCTAAGTGTTCAGCATAGCCATAATGAGCCGAGACGTCGTAAAAAGCCTAGCATTGATGTCGAATGCACCACTAATCACATATATGTGACTAACGTGGACGATGATGAAAGAGTAAAATCTGAAAATGCTTTGGCTCAATGGAAACGTATTATGTTATTGGTGGTAGCTATTACGGTACACAATATACCTGAAGGTTTGGCTGTGGGTGTAAGTTTCGGGGCTATAGGTTCTTCTAATTCGTCGACCTTTGAAAGTGCTCGTAATTTGGCTATTGGCATAGGCATTCAAAATTTTCCTGAAGGTTTAGCCGTTAGTTTACCTCTACATGCTGCCGGCTTTAGTGTTTGCCGATCTCTCTGGTATGGTCAATTGTCGGGTATGGTGGAGCCTATTTTTGGTATACTAGGCGCTGTAGCAGTAACATTTGCCAGTCTTATATTACCTTATGCACTATCGTTTGCTGCTGGCGCTATGATTTATATAGTGGCAGATGATATTTTACCAGAAGCTCATGCCAGTGGCAATGGTACAATAGCTACTTGGGGTACCGTAGCCGGTTTCCTAATAATGATGTGTCTAGAAGTTACACTATCGTGATGTTTTAAACGTTTAAGCCTGACATTTAAACAAATTTATTGCTACTTAGCCATTCCTAGAAAAGTTTCCTATTGTTTGGATAACTTTTTGAGCAGAACTATTTTAAAAATGTATTATTAGCACAAGATAAAGGACGCACAAATACTTAATTTTGAGGTGATATTTAAATCAATAAACAAACATAAACTATTTTTAAATTAAAATTTCTTTAATAAACATAAGAGACGACATTAAAAAATACATAAAAAAAAAACAAAATAATGGTGATAATTTTAGGATAATATACAAGAAAGATATGTGTGTCTCCCACAAAACCTATTGCTTAAACATTCAATTTTTGTTTGTTTATGTGAAAGAATATTTAAAGGAAAAATGTTCAAAGTTTTAAAAACAATGTCAAACAACAAAAATCGTTTAAAAACAATTGTAATTGTGAACAATCACTTTTTTTTAATAAGATCTATAAAAATATTTTAAAGCATTTATTATAAGTTATTTTTCTGTTAAAATATAATTTTATAACTACAACTGCATAAAGATATGCAAATATTAATCATAAGTTTTTAAGTCACATTTAAGCGATTTTTTTAACCCAATGTCTACACCAATATACCCGCGACTACGTTTTTCGTTTTCAAACTAAAGAAATAAGAATACACAGCCGATGTAGCCTTGTAGATATGTAAGTCGTTTTCGACTAGAGTAGCAGGTTTATTAAGAAAATATTGTACCTTTTGTTGTTAATAAATTTTGTATTAAATTCTGAGCACAAATTGGTTTTAGGATTTTACGAGTTGATCCTTTCCTATCTGAATTATCATGTACTTTTTAAGCAAATAATGAAGAATCTTCGGAACTTGGCGTTGCAGAAAGAGCCTTTTCCAATTTTTTGATTTCTTCAAATATAGATTATGAAGTAGAAATACTTGTGAAGCAATACAATTTTTTGTTTAAAGCTTTCAAGTTCAATTAGAATCTGTTTTTTGAATTTCCAGTCAACTCTAATATCTTCATAAGCTTATAAGTTGATAATTTAGTTAAATATTAACAGATACTAAGTTTACCAGCGAAATATCTACGGGTTTTTAAAAACAAAAATATCACTAGCTTTTCTTCCAATTCTTCAACCGAATCTGTTTCGTCTGCAGGGTCATATTCTAATATTTGTAATGCCTTAGCATCTAAATCTAAAACTTTTACCCTTTTCGTCAACCTCTTCAACTACAAGTGAAGGTTTGGTACAACTGTCTCTGAGTTGACAATCCTTAGCCGACTTGAAGTCGGATAGCTCCGGAGCGTAGATCTGGCTATCACTTCGCTTATTTTATATCCTTTTGGGAGGGATTTTCAGCAACAGTAAAGCTGTTATAACAACAATAACAAATGAAGCCAATAAACTATTAACAAGACAAATTCTGGTGGTATATTACCTGCCCAACCACCCACCCCAATCATAAGGTAATAACTACGATCCGCCAACTCGCCACAACCAGCAAGACTTTCGACATTATTGAAATATCCTGGATACAATGCTGTCTGATATAGACCACATGACCATTACGAATAAATGGCAATAGATGCAAGAGCATTCTAAATGAATACCCTCCGGAGATCGCAAAAAAAGACAGGCTGCTACCCAAGCAGACAAGTCGGATGGTGCAGATTCTCACTTGCTACCGTGAGCGAATAGTCCCTAGAACTTTAAATCGATTTCGTGATTGGCTTTGCGGTCCATTTGCCTGCAACAACAACTAAAGATTCAGTTTTCCACCATCAAAGCCAAGCCTTTGCAATTGGCGGATATGCGTAATTCGCTCTTTTATTTATAAATCAAATCCCATTTATAAGCCGATTTAGATAATTTCCCATACAAAATTTAAGAGCGAATCATTCAAATAGTAAGCAATTCAGTTTCAATTACCATGTGGATTACTATGAAATCAATGTGGCCTATAATTTTTATCATGTGTTTGTCCCCACTCAAAGTGCTTATTAAATTTTCAATCGTTTGATGTTCAAGCTAACTGCGTTTATTTAGTATTCCAACCTTTCTTTTCAATTTACAGACAAACAACAAGACAATAAAAACAAGGAAAAAGAACTATCAAATCAAATTACAAAAGTGCCATGTGAATGGGGAAATTTTTAAAAATAATTCGAAGTCTCGTGTAAACATGTTATTAGTTTTTTAAACATGCTTTAAAAGATAAAGAAAAAATCGCATATAACAAAACGTAAAACGTAGTCAGATATACCAGGATGGTATATTTTAATTTTTCGGGTTTAAAATAAAAATTTTTATTACAAATCTAACTTGTTAAATCAATAACTCTAAACACCAACTCGCATAAAGTTATGTACATATGGCAATTTGTTTAGTACTTAACTTTAAATAAAAAAAGGACTTTTAATTTTTATAAAAATTTATTATTTTTTGTTTTGTTAAAAATCTCATAATTTATTATAAAAAAATACACACACACATACGCATACACAATTGTTTAATTTAAGGACCATAGATTGTTTTAAAAATGTATTTTAAATAAGAGATATGTTTAATAATAATTGTTAATTTTATAATCTATAAACATCATGCAATCCAACTTACAAAAATGGGTTTTTAAAATCTCAATAAACAAAAAATTTTATGTTAAAAGCAAAACACAAACATGGGAAAGCAATTTTATTTAAAAAAAGGAAAGGAAAAGAAAACTTCCGTATAGAAGGTAGTAGCATTGAAAATGCCAGTTAATGCAAAAATAGTTTCTATCTTATCATGAACAAGAAAAAAAAAAAACTTAATGTAAAATAATATAGTGGTGAATGTAAAACAATTAAGAAAACATGCTACCAAATTACCTAACGTTCACCAAACTATCTACGTATAATTGAACGTTATCTTTGTTGTAATTGAAAGAAAACAAAAAATCAAATATAGTACTTAAATTATAAAAATGGTAAATATTAATCATGCATGTCAGCAGCAGAACAGAAAAAAAACCAATAACCGTGTGTCATATTTTTAATAATTTCTGATAAAATGAATAGTTAATTGTAAAACAAAAAGCCGTCGTCAGTCATATCGCTTACAATGAAAATGAAAAACGTCTTTTTTCTCGAGATTTAAATAAAAATAATGATAAAACGTACGTGCACTTCCAAGGCATACCTTTTCAAAATGCTACTTTTTTGATGTTGTTTGATTTAAAGATTTTTCAAAGAACTTTATCTTTGTTTATAATATATATTTTTGTTAAATTTATGCAGAGGTGTTGTCATAAATTTATTCTACTAACGCTTAAATTTTATTTTTATGGACAACAATATGTCATTGTTAATTGTTTTTTAGAGAATAAAAAACTTTATAGTATCACTTCTCTTGCTAATATTTTGTTGCTGTTATTAAACGAAAAGGCATTGGTGTTGTGTGTTTCAGAAACACGCTTATCTTAAGGAGGTACACTTTGTTAAAAGTTGAGACTTCTTTATCGCCATTTTTTCTATCGGGTGTTTTTTTACAGCTACACAAGTTTAAATCACAATAAAACAAAGTAATATATTTTTAACATCAATGAAACGGTCTTTGTTGAATAGAAAATATATGTGTACCCATAACATTCAATGAAGGAACATGGGGATTTCTCTCAGTCAATGAGCTGCAACCGACTCTATTTTTAGACTCATTGAAAGGGACCTACAGTTTAACGCTGACTCCGAACGGCAAATGCATTAGAAAAATTTTCAATAGTAATAATACTCATAACCAGTTACTAGCTAATGTTATGAGGTGATATCGCTGTTGAAAACTTTTTCTCTTTTCAGATGGTCTGGCCTGGTATTGAACCGAGGACCTTCTGGTTGGTAGGCGGGTAGATAGAAAATTTTATGACATTAATGTTCAAATATGATTTTTGCCATGTGACTGCCACGGCTGGCACGTGCAAGAGTCAATTTGGAACAGTGATGTTCAGAAACTTTTCGCAGCATATGCAACCGTATTTCGCCAACAACTCTCAAACGTTGATTTCATGGTGTTAAATTGTCTCTGGTTTATCGACGTAGACAAGAAAATAACCCAATGGGGTTAAATCACACGACATGGTGACCAATTAATTAGACCATTACGTGAAATTACTCTTCCATCAAAGTTTTCTTCGAGTAAATCAATTGTTGCGCGCGCTATGTGGCATGTGGCTCCATCCTGTTTGAACCACATGTTAGCAAGATTAATACCAGCCGATTGAGCTACAAAAAATTTTCTAATCATGTCCCTAAACCGCTCACCATTGACAGTAACATTTTGACCATCATCGTTTTTGAATACGCATGAACCAATAACTCCGCCAATCAATAAAGCGCACTAACCAACAATTTTCTGTGGTTGTAATGGTGATTCGACAAAAGCTTGTGAATTATCCTCACTCCAAACACAATTCTGCTTGTTTACGTACCTATTCAAACAGAAACGGGCTTCATTGGAGAACAAAATTTTTTATTTTGAAGTTTGTTGAACAGAACTATTATTTTGATAAACAAATTTGAACAATTTGAAATCGTTGCTCTGGAGTAAATCTATCCATAATGAAATGTCAAAACAAACCAAACAAAAGGCAACTATGTTAAATCGGTTGTCAAATAAAGCAGTGTGCAATCTCAAATTTATGAAACTGAAAAAAAACACCCGATGTAGAACTTTAAACACTTTTAGATTGACACTTAAATGGTTTTAAATCTAAGCGATGACAAGTGGTATTTTGATTTTATTTATAAAATGTGACAAAAAAACTAAAGATAAATGTTTTTGATTTAAAACTATAAAAAAGTTTTCAACAAACGTACTATTAATTTCACTTTTTTTCACCATTATATTTATTATCATTTCGCATACTAAATCATGAACAGTCACAACTCAAAATGTATTAAAATCGTTTTTTTTTTTCCTAAATCAACTAACAGAACAAATCTTTAACGACCACGAAAAGTTTCGTTTGCATCATTATATCCCCTACATGAGAAAATACTGTTATGTCTGTTTTTATGTTACTTATGTCGTTGTTACATTATTAGTACTCTGTAGTATTTTTAGTTGTGACGTGAGATTATGAGTAATTGAGTAGTTTTCTTTCACCTAAATAGTATTATTTCGAGTTGTGGAGCTATTAATAAAATAAGTGTTAAGTTCATTAAAACTTATTTACTGTTAAAAAGGCACAATTTGATAAAATACCCACTATTCGGTGAAAAAATTTCGAATAAAGAGCCACACTTTTTATTTTCAAAGTTACTACACAAAATTACGGCACAAAATTAAAAAAAGGTAAAATTATTTCTAAACGGTTATTTGTCAATTTAAGTCAATTTGATTATATAATTATGTACAACCATGTTTTTAAAAACAGCTTTTGCATCTCCTGAATATTTGAAAATTAGGAGTTGTGACTATTCATAATTTAGCGTGTGATTTTTTTTTTATAAAATTCAATTTTATAATATAAAAAATTCAAATAAAAAATCAACGTTTTTTCATTAAATTTACGATTTAAATATTTTATAGTCTGACTGATCGACTGTGTTAGGCTTTTATTTAATTATTTTTCGAAAACTTTTTTCTCACGTAACACATGGCCTGAAAAGTTTCGGGCCTAAAACATATGTAGATGGCGCTAGTTTTATTACATTCACATCTTTTTCAGTTAATGTTAACCTTCAAAAGTAAGCTGTTAAAATTTGATGATATTCTATTAATTAGTTTGTGGGTTATTGCGCTAAGAGTGACGCTACTTTTGTTATTTTCAGAGCAATGGATTAAAAACAATTTCGTGTTTTAATTCTACACTGCTTCTTGTTATGAGGACACCGCTCCATCAGAAACAATAAAATGTTGGTTTGCTGACTTCAAACGTGGTCGTAGAGACACCAATGATGATAGTTGGACGTCCAAATGAGGTGGTAACACCTGAAAACATCAAAACATCTACAAAATCTTTCTGAATTATCGAAAATTTAAGTTGCGTGAGTTAGCTGACATCTTAAAGGTATTAAAAGAACGTGTTGGCTTTATACTCCATGAACAAGAACATCTTGATGATTCAAGCTATATGAATAGACTACGAATTGCTTCCACCGTATTCCCCAGATGTGGCTCACAGCGACTACTGACTGTTCGCAAAACCCAAAAAAGTGCTCGCTGGTAAGTAATATCGCACGGATGAAGAGGTTATCGCTGAGGTTATAACTGAAACCTACTTTGAGGCAAAAAATACATCGTTCTACAAAAGTGATACTGAAATGTTAGAGCGGCGCTGGAATGATTGCATCGCTCTTGAAAAGATTACGTTGATGAATAAAGCTAATTTTGAAAAAAAAAAGGCCGGGACTTTTCAACCCATGTGCTAAAATTAAAATATTGTAAAATTATGCAAAACTGTTACTACGATTAAAACACAGACGTATTTTATTGATTTAGTTTGTCTTAATTTTCTTGTTTATATGTTCTTTTCAAAATAAAATATAAAAAAGATGACATCAATTTAGGTTATATGTAAAGAGACTCTTTTTGTAAAATAATAAAATCTGAATATACCAAAATTTTATAGGTTTCCTAGATAACTTTAAGGTATAAAATTATTTTAGTGTTAAATAAAATGCGTTAACTTATTTTCAGTGGAAAAAAAACTTAACAGAGTGACATGAATACACGTGTACCCATTAGATTTATCATATTAGAGACAATCTTGAAAAAATCTAATAGAATATACTTCTATTGGAAAAACTCTGGTCATATTCGTCTTTTAGCATATATGTAAATCTATGTTGGTAAGTAAGAATAGCTTAAGTCGACTTCAGCTACTCTTCCAAATCGACAAAGATATATCTCATTTTTGAACTAGGAATTCTTTGTGACCTTTTTGAGCTTTCTATCAAGAAATTGGGATACAAGTTATTTAAGTGGCCGGTTTTTGCCATCCGCCTTATCATGATTTGGCTACGGTTTTTCGGATATATAACACTCGTCTGCTCTTTCTATGATCATTATTATTATTACTCATTATTATTCATACTTTTATACATTTTATTACTTAATTTACTTTGTTTGATAAATTTTTATAAATTATTAATAAGGTTATCACTGCCGGTACTAAGAGCAATAAATTGTATTCCGAGCCTAGTTTAATAAAGCTGTATAAACATGAATAAAATGCATTATTTTCCGTATGGCATAAAGCCCAAAAATCACTTTTGTAAACAAAATTAAAAAAAAAAAAAAATGACTTGATTATTCATACGTAGGCTTACAGTCAAAAAGTGGAAGAGAAATATTTCTAAAACCAAAAACAAAAAGAAATTTCCGAAAGTGTCAAGCTGTCTTGATGTTACCACTATGAGATTATACACATTACTTTCCTTCTTGATCTATGTAGAGATCTATGTAACCTAACCTAATTTAAGCACTATTTAATTGGATGGCAGATTCCACATAAAGTGCAGTTCGGTTCAGCATTATTAAGGGAATATATTTCTTTAAAATACGATGTTGAATTAAGTAATTTTTCTTACTAATCGTCAAAATATAGTCAATAGAAGGAAAAAGTTCTTATAAAGACCTTTCATATATACATATCTGTGCCAGTATGGAAGAGTACAGTATCTTAACATATTGGTAACAAACTAATTAAACAACAAATGTTAGTTTGAAAAAAAAAAAAAAATTTTTTTTTTTAATTTTTTATAAGTACTTCTAAACATCTTCATGTGTTCAATGGCATAATTAAGTATTTTGAAATTAAAAAACTTGTCTGTACTAATTTTCCATTAATATCAGTGTTCTTAAATTTAGAAGAAATTTTTGCTTTTGATCAGATACAAGGCTTACAATCTCTGGGAAGTATAAAATGTAACGGCCTGCTATGATATAACGATATAAATGTGGTTATAAGGAAGAGTAGCTTAAGTTGGCATAAGCACAAATTGAATTTTTCAATATACAACAAAATACTTAATTATGCCATTGAACACATGAAGATGTTTAGAAGTACTTATAATTAATTTAAGCGCAAAATAATGGGAAAAAACTTATAGTGAACGGCGTACTATAATTTTATAGAAATTAATTTTTTTTCTAAATATGTAATATTTTTTAAGCTTACCTTCATTTTATCATATAATTCCGGATTCTCATAACGATCTAAATTTGATATTGGATAGTCTTTAGGATCACATATGCGGCGTTGATTTTTACAGGCTTCAATCCAAAGAATTGAAACTATAGGAATACCCATTTGTGTAGCTTTTTTAAAAGTAGACAAAAGGCCATCTTTAAACACTACATGGGTGGTATCACTAAAAATAGCAAATAAATAAAGATTATATTTTATAACAAATATCATATTTACTAACCGTAATAGGCTTAAATTAACACGAGCGCCCAGCGCTTCAATAACTTTACGTACACCAGTCGAACGATTATCTTCACCGGAACGTACTTCAACGTACACTACAATATTGCGCATAATTTCTTGTAGACTAGGAGGTTCGGGTATATTTAAACTTTGTTCTGCCTCGGGTACATCAAAATGTGAATAGGCCGATTTAGTGGGGGATCTGTGACGAGTAAAGCATGAATTAATTTTGTATAACATATACGACACATTTAAAGTAAATATTAAAAAAAAAATACTTACTTGAGAGCTTTAATGGCCTTCAATCTAGAAGCTGCAGAGGGACTATTTAAATCTTTTTGTATGCGCGCCAGTAACATTTTGTTATTTTTTAATGGGTTTTCTGGAGTTGCTGCTGCTGTTGCAGAGGGACTATTTAAATCTTTTTGTATGTGTGCCAGTAACATTTTATTTTTTAATGGGTTTTCTGGAGTTGCTGCTGCTGTTGCAGAGGGACTATTTAAATCTTCTTGTATGCGTGACAGTAACATTTTGTTGTGGTTTTGTCTTTGCTTTTCTGGAGTTGCTGTTTGTGCTGCTGCTGCTTCTTCTGTTTTAGTTGGCAATTTTTTAATAACTTCAACAATTTTCTGGAAAGTTATACTTGCTTCTACTTTCTTTTGATGCGAAATTGGTTCGTGATTTATGGTCATATATGTATAATTTTCTTTATCCGATGAACAGTCGACATAATCAGCTAATTTTCCTATTTACAAACAACAAACCGTAATTGTGTTAAAATTATGGCGCAAATATTTTTTTTTGTTTATTATTAGAAAAAAAAAAAAAAAATGAAAATAATAACAATATAATGATTTTTCGTTTTCTTTTCAAGTGTTCATTGACACTTGTAAAAAGTGACAACACAACGTCTAATTCTCGTTCTCTTATAAATTTCTCTTTAAAAATGCTCTTCTGGCAACGTTGTCAGCTTTAAAATATTGAAAAATCGCTATTAACAGCATAAAACGCCAAAAAATTATTTTTTCACATTTTAGTACATGTAGAAACCATATAAAAACGGTGCTTCTTTTAACAAAAACAATTATGTTTTTGTTCTATATTTGTGTTAAATTTGGGTTATAATTTAGTGCTATATTACAGAATTTGTTTGTTCCATTTACCAGTAAGACGATTTTGACTATCTCAATATGTGTTAACAAGAAAAAGGAAAAATACTTTTGAGCACCATAAAAACCACTTATATTACAACACTTCTTTTAACAAAAGGGCATTGCCTTAAACGAATTTATTTGTAGCGATTTGTTGCCATTTCTTCTTCTTTTTGTTTTTAGTACTAACCCTTAAACACGACGAATTTAGTACACATCTTGTTTAAAAAAACTGAATTTAAGCACAAAACAAAATAAAATGAATGTGTCAAATAAATACGTTTAGTTTTTAAAAGGCAAAAAAAAAAACAATAATATAAGATAGAAATTTCAAATGTTCACTATATTCGTATTTTTCTAGATGTCAACTTACCCAAGTGATTTCTTGTAGGTGTACTATTACACTTTTTGCAGTCATTGTTGATGTATAGAGCACCATTACTGCCACCACCATTGTTATCCCATAGCTGTTGTGGAGATATACCAGAAGCACTGCTTAAGCCGCTATCACTGCTGTTGCTATTTATACTTTCAGTATTTGCTTGATTTGTACGAAACAAATCATTATTTGTCTGCCCTAATTCATTTAATTGTTTGGGCTGCAAAGTCTTTTTTTGTCCACTTTTCTTGGCCTGCTGCACTGTGGTCTTCTCCTTTAGAGTCGGGTTTTTTTCTGCTAAAGAATGTGCCGCCAACGATGTGTAAGTTAAAGTCTTCCTTCGTGTCACAAAGCGATCCATGCTTATTTTTTCACAATTATTAAATGAGAATGGAGTACTTTCAGTCTTAATTTTTACTAGTTTTAAATTATTTTTTCGTGTTTTAAAGCCATACTCCTTCCTTATTAAACCGCATAAATAAATGAGTATTGAAAGCAAGCGAACGTTTATCTAATAATTTAGAACAAATTTTTTAAAAATGACTGCGTCTCCGGGTTGCTTAAAAGTGTAGTAAGAGTGTTAGGGTTTTCCTTACGGATTAAGTTTATTTATTCGCAATGACAATCTGCTGTAGACAATTACTGAGTTAACGTATTTAAAGTAATTTAAATTTATTATGCTTGCGTATATTAAAAAAATTAATGCTTTTAGGGACTTATGAAGAATTATCCAATTGTTTTATATAATACTTAAAATTGCAACTCTGTGTCAAAGATGATAGTGAAAGAAAAAGTGCTGCACATATATTATTTGAAAAAAAAACGCTTACATTTATTAAAAACATTTATATGGTATGAACTGTCTGAAGGTAGAATTAGCCGAAAATGTAGATGTGTCAGCTGATCGCTTTTGTTATATGAAAAGCAACGAAAGTGCTTATTTGACCGTAATGTCCCAATCTGTTGAAAATAGAATTTTACGGCAAAATTACGTGACATTTGTCAAGCAGTGATGGGCTTTTTTACTTTTATATTTTTTGGTAAATACATAAAATAATATATATGTTTATTGTTTCAAATTAGTTTTTTTTCTGTAAAATCAAATACAAATCTTAAATTTAAATATTCATCTCTAGTTGCAGCTTTAGTTAGGCATACTTTCTTCTCGATTTTGGATTAGGTCTTCTCAATCGAATATGAACTATATTACTTGAGATGTTACTGCCTAAATGATTTCAACTTTTGTTTGGCGATAAATGGGGTGCAATCGGAGTATTCGCATATTGATAAAATCCTATCGATGCTGATTTTATTCGATTCACCTAATGCAGCTGGGATAGGAAGTTTTTCTGTGAATTGACGATTGTGACTGCCTTCGCATTGTTAGTGTTGAAGTCCATTCCATTGGTATAGGTTGTACATACATATAATGATTATTTCCAAAGGTGCAATGTGTCTGTCAAAGCCCTGTACTTTAGGGATGCTATGAAGCTCTATGTTAAAAGACAATAATAAATAGACTTTTACAGAGTGAGAAGCTGATATCCACCATTCGCCTTATTGATATTTGTGCACCCAAGGCGATATTAGATTTATATAGGCCTGTTATAATCTGGTGCCTGAATTAGGAAGAAAGGATAGTTCGAAGGCTGACTTGTTTCTTAGTGGTTTAATGAGTCTCTTCGGGGGCGTACATAATGCTTGTGGTTTGAACCTAAATCGCAAAGGTAGTTAATAGCATCTATTTGCAGCTGCCTGACAATTAATGTCAGATAAGTCCTCAATTCCCAAGCCATGAGTGGATACTACATCTATATTGTACAGCCTTAAATTGCAACTCAAATGTTTCTTAATGTGAAGTCCTCGTGGGCATAGCAGTACTATATATTATATTATCCAGTGTCTTTTGTCGATTGGGCCTTCATGATTCTTTTCACAAATCACAATGGCATTACAGTGGGCTGTACTTAAGCTACTTTCCTCCACTATCTTTGTGAAGAAAAAGAACTGCCAGCCTAATTGCAGGTCTTTATTTCGGTTTTCAAACTATAGATAGTATTTCGTAGTCGATAATTCATTAATATTTTTTGAAATAAAACAATTTTGTGCTTTTTTTTAATATTTATTTTTTCATAAATAGTTTTAAAAATTTATAGATAATTTTGCTTAAAATTAAACACATAGAAAATTTAACTTTAAAGTATTTATATAAAAATTATATATCATACTTAAAATATTTACATTTTTATTGAGAATATTTTTTTAATATTTATTCAAAATATTTACACATATAATAATTGTTTATTATATAGATATTTTTTTTATATATATATTATATATGTATGTATTTCGCTCATAAAATATCTCAAAAAAGGACATGTTTCAGTCTTAATAAAAATTATATAGTTAATTAATATATGAAAATAAAAATTAAAAAAAATCTATGGCAAAATAGAAAATCTCTTAAAATTACATTCAAATTAATTGTATGACTTAAAAAACAAAAGAAATTATATTTATTAATTAATAATGACGAGTATTTTCAATATTTTCCTTCCTTCGTTATCGTTTGATTTTTTCTTTTCTAATCCACTTTCAATAGTCCATCGTTTATAACAGACTTTTGCAGACTTAATTCTATATAATAAGAAATCACAAATAAAAGGGAAAAATTGCTGCATTTTTTGCACAACAACTTTCCTAAACAAGAATTACATTTTTAAAATAAAAATTAATAGAGAGTTAAATATAAATTTGTATAAATAACACACATACTAGTAATAAAATAAACAATTTATGTCAATAAATAAGACAAAAGTTTTCCGGAATCTTAAGAAGAAAACAACTGGGGAAAAGTGATTTGCTTATTCTGTAACGAACAAAAAAAATTTAGATTCAGTTCTAGCGTTGTAACAATGAAATTACGGTTTTTTGGTAAAATGATTAAACTCAGTTTTTAATGATAATACAGTGCAATTTTACTTACCATGTGCACTAATTAGACTACGCGAATCCCACAGTGATAATTGTGATTGTGATAGGCGATGATTTTGCGAATAAAGCTTATACGGATAATAGGCATGCATGGGTGGATACTGCTGATGAAATGTGGCTATTGGTATAGGATGGGCTGGCTGTAAAGGCATCTGCACTAATTGCTGTTGTGAAGCTGATATTTTTCTTGCAAGTTTTGCTTCTTTTTTACTCAATTTCTTATTATCACTAGGCTTCGAAGTCTTAATGAAATTCGGTATACGTGCCAAAAGACCACAATAATAAGGATCATCTTGTTTTTTACGATTTTGTGATGATTTCGATTTCTTACTGCTTAACATGGGTACAGCTTGATTGTATATATCGTAATCAGGCTGCAAAAAAAGTAAACAAAAACATATATAAAATTAGTACTTCAAAAATACAACTCTGCTTAGTTTTTACATTAAGTAGTACTGAAAAAAGCAACTATGTTATAATTTTAGTAAAGCGATAACGGTTCTGTGGTAAATGTTGAAAAATTAAAGAAAAAATTGTTAAAAAACTTACTTTTGGCATATATGGACTCTCATCAATATAATTTTGCATGTTGTATACACTGCGTCTTCCCTTGCTGGATGAATTCGATGAATTATTCGAATCATCTGAGGCTGCAGGTGTTGGATATATAAGACCAACTTGACTTTCAATTGTTGAATAGGGATCTTCACTGCCAGCGCCGCCCATGGCATGACCATTGCTTAATGGTAGTCGTGTACCCATGGCATCTACTGATTTTGGCAATGATTGTAAACGATTCTTAAGCATATCAATGGCTACAACGTTAATGACCAGTATCCAGAGTGGACAATTGATTAGATTATTATTAGACTTAACCAATGATATGGCAGAGAGACATTGACGCTCTAAACGTGTACATTCGGGATAAGAGCGGGAAAATTCGCGATTTATATTCGTTGTAAATTTGCGCATATCGAAAAGCTAAAGTGAAACAAAAAATAACAAAAAAAAAAAAATTAAACAAAGTGGGAAATAATGAAATAGTAAGTAAAGATCTAATAATTTGTAAAGAAAATATACGAAGAACATAATCAAGGCTTTTACGCAAGGCGTATTAAATAAGGTAGTTGTTGTTTAATCAAATTAACAAGCACTATGAATGACACATAAACGTCAAAAAATTTCAATACGAAAAAACGTAAACAATAACTTGCTACAGTTGATACTTGCTATTTAGAACTAATTTATTCTGTTTCTGGAGGTTTCTCAATCATAAAATATGGAAAATGAAGAAATATTATGATTTTTCTTAAAATGTTTTTTTTTTTAAGTATATTTTCATGCAATGATACCCTTGTCTTATTATCTTTGCTGTACAAGACAACTTTTGGCAGTTTATTGCACACACTTAAGTGATGGAACAGAATACGTCCGCAACTTTAAGCAAAAACGCTGTCAAAAAAATAATGGCTGGCGCAACTTCAAATACTGTCAATTGCCTGTTTGCTTTTTTAAAGTCTAGAAAATTCACGAATAAAATGCCACGATTAATATGGAGTTTCACATAGCCCACTGCAAGAAAGAGTCTATTTGATTGAAAGTACCCTATGGAGAAGGTTAAGTCATATTACTTCACGACAACGCTAGGAGATCAACGGCGAATACATAAGTGTAATTTAATGTCATTTATTTAAATAGAAGTCTGTATTTATTCCCCAAATACGACTTCAGCAGAAGCTCCTCGGCTGTTTTTTCTGGTAGAGAGTGTTGGCAAGGTGTTGATAGGTTGCTGAATAGCCATGCGATGGCTAACGGATGGATAAACTTATGGAAGAGTGTATTGTCTTTCAGGCTGAGGTCTTTGCTGTCCTTAAAGCAGCTGAGCTAATTCGCCACCTTGTTATTGGTGGAGAGAGTGTGGTCGTCTATGTTGACAAACAGGGCGTTGACTGGGTGCTGTATTAGTTGGAGGTTGGCTTCATTATGTAAAAGGACCCACACATCACTTTTAAATGTGTGCTGGGTTTCTGGACACTGCGACATATTGGGAACGAGATTGCTGATGCGCTGACGAGAGTGGTTGCAGCAAAGTGTATTGAACTGGCGAATGTGTCTGTGGGGCCGTCGCAGGGTGTAAGAGTCATGGTTTAAACTCGAAAGCTTGAGAACAGAGTGGATCACTACTCAAGTATTAGGCTATTTAAAGCGGGCACGCTTATCTTTTGGCGAGTATGTGCAATGAGGGAAGCCAGAGACTGTGCAACATATCCTTTATCTTTGCCTGGCTCTCCAGAAACGTAGTCTCAGGTTGATAGACCAGGGCTTCTTTGGTGGTCTAGGTAAGGTTCTGCCGTCATGATCTCTGACCTAGGGGGATTCATTTCGGGCATCAACTGGCTGATTAGGTAATACCCGATGTAGGTTTCATTCTCTGTTTAATTACTCTTTTCTGTTTCTTTTCCATATTTTTTTTTCAAACGCTTCCACAATAGACCTATGTCTGGTTGCTGGGTGGAGTGCGTAAGCGCTGCCCTTTCTAAACACCTATCTATTCAACCTGTTTTTTTAGTTTTAGCGTTTTTTTACTGTACATTAATGCCTATTTCACTGCTCTCCTAGTTATTTCAGTACAAGAATTAGTTTTCGTTTTAAGAAATTTAATGATCGTATATATGAAATAAATTCTCTTCTCTTATTATTTCTTTGAAAGCTTGTTTCGATGTTTTTGGCAAATAAATTCATCTTAAATAAGATAAAAAGATAGATATGCGAAAGTCTAAGGTGATTTTGCAACATCGGCAATGCTTTGGATTTTCTTAAAATCCCTTATAGCTTTATAACAATTTTTGCCTTACCTTTGCTGATGTTCCTGTAGGCAAGGCCATATTTGGCAACTGCAAAATATCACCACCAATCACGGTTTCCTCATTTGTAGCGCTGGTGTTGTGTACAAAAACACCACTTTTACCATAACGTTTCACAAAAATATTACCAATATCATCCATTTTTATTTTAAACCCATCTCCAATCGATTTCTTAATGACTTTTATTTCGGAATCACGCATAGGATTATCGAAACCATTCAAACCAATTCTGAAAGTAAACAAAAATAGGTTAATTAAGTTTATAAATTAAAAAAAAAAAGTTCTAATAAAGAATAGTGTAATCTTGACAGAACCAACTAGTGATATTCAAATTGGAGAAATAAAGCTTTCAATATTGTAAAGATTTGTACTTATTTTGAACACTCTCTTTAAATAGTTTTTATAGTCAATTGACCTCATTAGCTTTCAGATTTAAGCGATTAAACAAATTTGTCATGAAATGACAAAATGACATAAAACAATAATTAAATTAAATTGTGTCAACTCGTGGTACAATTGAGCTGGCATTTGTGATCTTATTTTGTATTTAATGGATTAAAGCAGAATATTTTATAGTCTGGAAATCAATGTTCGACTGCTACATTAAACAACAATTAAAATGAATTTTTTTCTATTGTCAGTAAAGTTTTGTCGAAAAGCTTGAGAAAGCTATTCGATTTTGTTAAAGTAAATTTTTTAACAATTTTTTCAATTGGTGGTCAATTAAACTTAATAATTAAGAGGCTCATAGCTGTCAAATGACTAAAAGGATTTTGATAAGGTTGCCTTTTGTTGGTTGTGAGATATTAAGCCATAACCGCCAAAAAGACGTAAACGCCATGTTAATTGATTTTCGTTTTCTGATAAAATTCAATAGTACTCGATCATTCGCACCATTTAAAAAATTTTATAACTGTAAAATATATGTACCATTATGATTTTACAGCAAGAACTAAAAAGACTTTTGTAACACATGGGTTGAAAAGTCCTGGGCCTAACACATAGATGGCGCTAATTTCATTGGCTTCACCCTTTTTCAGTTAGTTCTAATCTTCAAAAGACAGCTATTAAAATTTCATGATATTCTATTAATTAGTTTGTGAGTTATTGTGCTAGGAGTGACGCTACTTTATTGTTATTTTCAGAACAATAGATCAAAAACAATTTCGTGTTTTAATTCTAAAGTGCTTCTTAATGGTGTAAAATACCGTTCAAGCGAAGCAAAGGCTTAAAAAGTGTTATGTGGCCTGCGGTCAATCAGAAAAAAACAATAAACTGACTTCAAATATGGTCGTAGAGACACTAATGATGCAAAACGCAGCGAATGTCCAAATGAGGCGGTAATACCAGAAAACATAAAAAAATCCATAAAATCGTTTTGAATTATCGAAAAATGAAATTGCGTAAGTTAGCTGACATCGTAAAGATATCAAAAGAACGTGTTGACTTTACATTGCATGAGCATTTGACTATGAGAAAGCTCTGTTCAAAGTGGGTGCCGCGTTTGCTCACTGTTAACGTGTCACAAGTCAATTAAAACAGTGGCAAAACTAACGGGTCCGCCATCTAACGTTTTTTTTCAACTAGTGCTTATTTCGTGAATGGTAACACTCAGCTCATGTCTGATTTGACAGATAATTAGTTTTATCCTTCCGCTGAACGAATATGGTTGTGTATACGCTTTTTTCGCTTCGCTAAGTGGGCCTTCGATCGACTTACAGAAGATGCCGATTTTGCCAAAAAAATCATATTTTCAGATGAAGCTCATTTTGATCTTGGCGGGTATGTAAACAAGCAAAATTGTCGCATTTGGTCCACAGAAAACCCGCACGCATACATTGAAAGCCGATACATCCAAGACGAGTCACTGTTTGGTGCGGATTTTGGTCCAGAGGCATAATTCGAAAATGAGCAAGGAGTGGCCGTTACAGTCAATGGCGATCGTTATTGGGCCATGTTGAACGAATTTTTGTTCACAAAAATTGAGGAGGAGGATATTAGCAACATTTGGTTTCAACAGGACTACGCTACGTGCCACACAGCCGAAGCTACACTTGATGTTTTGCGCCCTGTTTTCAAAAAAAAAAAAAATTTATTATTTAATTACATGAATTGAACTTCGAATTGCTTCTACATTCACCGTATTCGCTAGATTTGGCTCCGAGCGACTACTAGCTGTTCGCAGATTCCCATAAAAAATGCTCGCCGGTAAGAAATTTTGCATTGCTGAAACTGAGGCCTATGTTGAAGCAAAAGATAAATCATTCTACAAAAAGCATTGCTCTTGATGGAGATTATGTTAATGAATGAAGCTAATTTTGAACAAGAAAAGTTTTTTCTTTCTTAGGCCCCGAACTTTTCAGCCCATGTATTATGTACATTCTCTAAAACAATGATGTTCATATCATAGAGCAACTGTTTACGCTCAACTCACACCTATTCTTACGCTCTTGGTTTAAGTCCTCTCTTTGTCTGTATTTATTTTATTTTTTTCAAAAGCACTGGAAGAAATTTGCTATTAGTCGTCATTGACACAGCGGAGAATTAACATATGGAGTGACTGATTAAAATTATTAAGAAAGTGCAAGGAATATTTTATGATTATTAATGCATTTGGTAATTCTCAGTGCATTATAAATTTTACACAAAACATTTACATTTTTATATTTATTTTGAATTTAAAATAAATTCTTAGAGAACTTAATGCTACTTTTAACCCGTTAAAATTTTTTACAGAGAATTTCTTTTTTTCTCATCAACGAAAATACATATTTAATTCTGCACAGCATTGGTCTAAAACAACAAATATATCAAAAAATCCTTCTTCTGTAAAATTTGTTTTTTGTCGCTTACGTTTTTTTTTTTTGGCAACTATGACTCGATATTGTTTAAGAAAATCTATATATAAGTATATATATGGTTTACAAAATTTTCAATATTTACCTGACACCATCGAAACCTTGCTTAGAGCCGTTTATTGATAAAACCGATGAACGAGCATAAGCTTTGGCTACACGACGATTCTTTTCGAATATAATTATTTTTGCCCATATCTCATCATCAATTTGTTCCCATTTGGCTATAACCTCTTCGATATGATCTCGAAATAGTTTTTCCTTATCATACCAAACATCCTCTTCCTCTTCTGTATTTGGACCTATGGCATCCAAATTATCCAAAGAACGTGAAATGATTTTACGGCGTGAAATCATTTTTGTATGATTTTCGGCAACTAAAATGAAAGAAAGAGAAAAAAGATAATAAAAAATTAGTTAAAATTATTAAAAAAAGAAAAGAAAAATATGTATTATTTAAACGGAAAGAAATTATAGGTTTTTGACTCCTCCTAGTCATGCCATACTACTACTTACACGTACATAGGAAGTTAACAAAAAAAATACAAATTTTTAAATTAAAAATTTCGCTGATTTTGTCATGTCTCGTTTTGTGTTTTCATAATCAGTGTTCTTATTAAAAACCAATTTAAAAAATGCTAAGTTTTAAGCCAAAATTATAGATAATTATCATGTAAAAGAGAGAATATTATAAAGGTTAATGCTAGAGACTTATAATTTTTGTAAGAAAAAACGTCAAAAACTATTAAAAAATTAAAAAAAAAACGCGGCGCATGAGTTTTAAAAATTTCTTAATTTTTATGTTTAGATTTTATTTGAAATTAATAGATGGGCGGTGTAATATAATTTCTATTTTAACAGTTTTTATATGCTACAGTGATAAGGGTGTACACTGTATACTGTTTATGCTAATGCTTGTAGAACCTAAAAGAAAGGATCATACTGCACCAATAATTTAAGAATACCTTTCTAAACCGCCTTAAAACACCTATCCTTCTGTTAGTTTGTTTAATTTTTGTAAAGTTTGTTGTCAACTTACTGGTTGCCGTATTAAAAATAATTTATCTTAATATTTCTAGGGATGAGCCAGTTTATGGAAAACATTTGATTTAAAAAAAATTTTTTTTCTCTTCTGAGCTTAGCATTTAGAGAATGACCCTTACTCGTGCAGTGTGTTATGCTAGTGATAGGAAAATAGATTGAGGGGAAAATAAAGCGTAAGTGGCAGAAAAAACCTTCTCTGTAAAATTGTTTCAAAAACCAACGATTAATACTACGTAAGTATAAATGATCTTCAAAAATCAGTTTCTTTAATTCGTCGGTACATGTTCCGCTATGGTATCATCAATAGCACGATGAGATATACACCACATTGCGAGAATGATCGAATGAATTGATAGAGTTAAATACCCTACAGTCATTAATGAGCACTTTCGCCTTTCTTGTATGCGGTTGAGAAGCTTTAAAATAGGCTTTGAAGCACGAACAATATGTGTAAATATTAAGAAGGTCTGATGAGGTTAGGTTAGGTTTAGTTGCGCGCTCTCTTGAAAGCATGAGGTTCCACTTAGGCCAGAGGTTGGGCCTACTGTAATACTACAAGCATAGAATACCATTTTAACCCCAAATTAAATCTCGCTATTGTAGTAGTTTCAAGGAAAAGACAAAAATGACAAGAAACAATATTCCAACAACCTCTGTGGTCTAATGGAAGGAGCTATGTACTGACACATTTGGGGAAAGAAAGTCTACTCCTTTACCACAACTACTGCAAAAAACATGCGAGCAAATGCTAAATTTATCAGTATGCCTTTCAATCAGGCAACGTCCTCTTAGAGCCATAATAGCGCAATGGCCATACGACTTAAGAGAAAAAGACAGTTAGTCCTCTTTTTATCCAGATTGGTTCAGCAGAGCCGTGTGTGGCGCTGTGGTATGGTAGGTAAGACACCCGCTTACCAACAGAGTATTTCTAGGTTCAACACCAGGTCAAATCATCTGACAATTTTCAATAAGGGTATCATCTCAAAGCACTTTTAGCAACTGATTATGAGTATTTACGCTAACAAATGCTTTCAATGAATCTAAAAATAGAATCGGCTGTAGCCAATTACACCTTGTTCTACTGTCCCGTAATATGTGATCATCCCAAGTGACATTACAGTAATGTCCTTAAAATTTGCATCATCACCACTATGTCAATATGTCAAAAAATACCAAAATCAACTCTTTTTGTACGTCCACACTTGGAGATTTTCCCCAGTATACTTATTTAGCCTTTTCGTTTCAATTTCCAGGAGGTTCGGCTATGTTCAAAGGCGTATAAATGACAATATTGCTGTTATCTGCGAAAGATCACATAGAATTCAAGGTAAGAAGGAAAAGTTTTTAAAAAAAATTATATAAATAAAGTTGGAGTAAGAACACAGTCTGTGTGCCACTGTGATATGGTAGGTAACACACTTGCCTACCAACTAAGAGGCCTTGGGTTCAATTCCAGCCCAGACTATCTTTTAAATTCCAACAACGACATCACTTCAATATTAGCTAGAGATTGATTATAAGTAGTACGTCATAAAAACCTTCTCTAACTAATGCATCTATCGTTCGGAGTTTGCTTTACTCTCGTAAAATGTGATCGTTCCAATTGACATCATAATGATGCCCTATGATATCTGCATTATTCTTAGTTATAGATGTTACAATACCATCATCAACACTACGACTGTGTGTCAAAAAATACCATTGAGCCTAGCTTGCATTAAAATCCGCAAAGACAACTTTTTTTACACGATTCCACTTAAAGGTTTTCACCACTTGACTTATTTAGCCTTTTCACTCCAATCTGCTGAAGGTTTGGTTACGTTTTAAGATATATACATGACAAATATTACTGTCATTTGAGAAAGATCGCATAGAATTGGAAGTAAAAAGAGGAAAGTACCTGAAAAAAATAATATAAATAAAATGAGAGCAAAAACAGAGCCTGTGTGCCGCTGTGGTATAGTAGATAAGACAGCTGCCTACCAACTAAGAGGCCTTGGGTTCAATTCCAGCCCAGACTATCTTTTAAATTCCAACAACGATATCAACTCATAATATTAGCTAGCTAATGCGTTAAAGTATAGGTTCCTTCTCAATAAGTCTAAAAAATATACTCGGGTGCAGCACATTAAATGAGAGAAGAGTCCCATGTTCTAAATGGGGTATTGCCAGAATTATGTATGTATGTATACATGTGCATTAATCCCGAACTCACCAGATGTGATTACATCTATAACCACTCCTATAGCGCCAGCTGTGAGAAAGTGACAACCGATTAATTCGCTTTCGACAAATGTATAGTTGAGACTGTTTGTGGTGTAGGGTGCTCAGGTTGGTGATCAATTTTTTTTTTTTTTTTGAAAAATTATCGTTTAAAAAAACAAATTCTTAAAAATCAAATTTAATTTGATTAACTCATGTATAAGGCGTGAAATCATTATTTGTTTCAATTCAATTTAATTCGGTAGTGGGCAGTGTTTTGTTTGTCTTTGCAAATTGTTTTAGACCGGTTTATATTGTTTGGTTACAATTAAATAAAACCAAAAATAAAAAAGAAATAAAAATCTTTATTGTATTTAATGCCAAGTGGTTGTATTGCTGTTACCAAAAAAATAAAAATAGTCCACAATAACAAAAAAAAAAAAAAGAAAAAAAACCTACTGATTAATATTCCAATATTGGGTTAATGAACTGAATATCGTTTTTTCATATAAAATTTAAACAAACAGAAAATGTTACCATTTTTAAATTTTTAGGCTCTTTTTCTACACTTATCGCATCAGTAAAGTTATTTTTTATTTTACAAATAATACAGCTCACACACACACACACACACACAATACAAACAAAAACTAACATTACTTACTTGAAAGTAATGTAGTTATTGCTGAAAAATTACTTTAAATTACATTTCCCCCAAAGGTAGTGTTGAGTAGGATTATTAGGATTATAAAGTAATTATTCGGTATTATCACACCAACAAGACCTCATTTTTTAATTAAAAGAAAAGAATTTTTCCCAAAATTTGGGTGTACCTTTAAATTAAAAAAAATATACTTATTTGTATAGAATTCGCTCCCATTACGTGCTTACAATAAATAATCGTATTTAACTAGTAAATAACCCAAAGAACAAAACAAAAAACTTGCCACCAAAAATACAATATTTGAGCACCTGACTTATTTACGACTCTTTAAAAAATCATAATTCTTAAATTTTAAAACAAGAATTGCATAAAAGCCTACAACAAAAACCAGGAAAACCTGAAAATATTTTGAAAATTAAATCTTGTTTTTTTTTGTAAAAAACCATAATTTTCGATAAAATATAACCAACCATAGTTATTGAAAATTAAAAAAACAAAAGATATAAAATATTAAATAAAAGAACTATTACTATAGTACATGTAATGCATTTTAAATAAAGGAATTTATTATTATTTTTTTCCTATCAACACCGACTATATGATACCTATCACATTATAACACTAGTCTTTGCTACTTCTATAAGCCTATCTACTCTTTCGCAAATTATAGCAGATGTCTACTGAAGCTAATTGGTAGTTGTCATGTGCCAAAAAAATGAGTTTCGGTCGCCATCCATTATCAACCCATTAAATCATTATCAGCATTCTAACCAGGCACTATTGCAGCACACTACGACCCATGGGATATATTGTGCCCTTGCGGTCTATAGTTTGTTCAGCAGATCTGTTGCCTTCCTAATACATACTAGCAGATCTGACATGTCTCCCAATGAGAACTTATGTCTTCCCAAAAATTTCCATCTAAACCTATCAAGAGCTTCATATTCATACAATACGTGTTCCACTGCTTCGGATGTCTGTGAGCACGGTCCATATATGTGACCGCCATCTTCTTCAGATGCGCTCTTAGTCCACGGTGAACTGTAAGAAATTCCATTAGGAGTTTCAAGTCCACCCTGCCATACTTGAGAACCTCAAAGCGACGTCCAATTTGCGGACTGATCGCCGCGCTAGAGTGGCAAAGTCACCTTTGAGTATTTCAGAACCCAATAAAGAACACACTTATAAATAAAATTTCTCTTTGAATCCTTTTCAGATTCAACTTTGTATCATCGATATGGTGATACTGACATGGTCTTGTGTCATATGTGGTTAATTCAATTTTAAAGCCATAATTCCTTCAAGCTGTGGTATCTGCCTAAAGTTAGTGTTTTTATCTGGTTCCAAGTCGCCCCCTGCAGCTTCTTTTTGAGCTGGTTTTTCTATTCTTCGGCTTTACTGTGAATTTTATTCTCTGGGCATATTTTTATTGAATGATGAGCTCTTTGCCAGGAAAAATAATTGAATGTTGTGTCCTGCTAGAATATTTTAAAAATAGCTCTAATGGACCACTTTCTACTTCCCACAAACGATTATACCAGCACAATGCATTACATGATTAGGTGTCATTCACCGAGTGCTGGACTTAAATGAAAAAAGTCATAGACTTGCAGCTATGCAAAAGCTTAGGGTTTACTTACAAATTACTAATATCATTCTGATCAGCCACACTTGCAGGACACTGCAGCTCATGGGATCTATAGTGCCCCTTCCAGTCTAGAAATTGCTTAGCAGATCTGATGCCTTGCTAATGAGCATCAGCAGATCTGAAATTCTAATGGTGATCATGCCTGCCATTGAGACTCTGTGTCTGCCCATATATTTATATCAAAATCTATCAAGAACCTCACATTCACATAATATGTGTTCCGCCGTCTTTGATGCCTGTGAGCTCGGTTTACAAATAGTAAACTGTCTTATTGTGCTCTAGTTTTCCAAGCATGTGACAATTTCCCAAGCTTTAGATTGAGGATAGTAGTAAGTGGTGCCGCACAGTAGGGCTCCGGACCAATATAGGGTTACATACGAGTTAAAAAAGCCCATTTCCCAGCGGATAAGTTACATCTTCTTATCGTCATTGGATTTTTGCCAGTGTGTCGAATTCATCTCCACTGTCTGTACTTAATTTCCTTTTTTATTAAATAAAAATAAGTTCTTGGCCATAAAAAGTAGTCGGTTGGTCTGACGAAAATATTTTGAAAATGAGTCGTAGACAAAGTCTGTTGTGCAAAAGTTGGATAAAGTTATGCAAAAGCTCAGACTTTATAGTTCAATTAGACGTGAATAAACGTATTGCCATAGCCATAACCGGCTACTGTTCTTAACCAACCTTACGGGCAACACTGTATTTAATTAACATACTTTAACTCTAACTAGTTAGTTACAACGGCTAACCAGACGCGAGTCCCGCTCATGATCTCATTGTGATGCATATAGAAGGCAGCGTCCAGGTGTATCTACATGTCTGCGCCACGATCCGTAACGAACGAACCAGACGCATGCACAAAGGAAACCAGCCTGCTGATATTTATATTAGCGTGATCTGATATGGAAGGCAAAAACGGACTGTCAAGGAAAACAGTCCTAATATTCGAAAGATTTGGATACTGACCGTAACCTTAAATCTCAATTAAATTTTAATATTCTACCATGAACCTAAACAGCTAATTGCTATATAAGCGTGTTTTTGAATTTTTTCCATTTTACAACCTGGTGGCGAATGTCGTAGTAAATCGTCGCGGTATATTATCGATGACTTTTTAAAGTAATTGTACAAATTTTTATAGATGACAGAAGTTGATTTTGTCTTGTATGTGTCCTTGCATTAGTGAGTCCTAACAGACAATATCATTCAGCAACATTAGTACTTTATTGGTTAACGTAGAGGTTAAGCAGACAAAAAACCTGCATCGTTTAGCATGTAGTGGAGTTCACGATAAAGCAGACTCATAACAGACAATGTCGCTTAATTTCAGTATGAAACCGACTCATAATAGACAATATCGCTCAATTTCGGCTTTCTTTAGTATGATGACATTCAATGACATTGTCATACATAACTTTCTTTGTTTGTGTCACTGTCATGAGGATTTATTAATTGGTTTTTTCCTTCAAGATAATTTCATATAAATTTCGACACCCTTAATCGATGACAATAAATATGCCTTTGTTCTGGCTACAGTTATGGCGTTAGGTTAAACCACGACGAGTTAAAGATGCTAAATTTTGTTATGTTGGAAAATATATGTGAAGTTTCCATTGTGGTGTTTAGTGGACTAAACAACTGGCTGCCTAAGATCATTCTACAAAAGAGAGATAGCATATAACTTAGCTATTAACAGAGTTACTAGACTGATGGTAACATCATGTTCTGGTGTGTTAATAGTGCTTTAATTATATAGAAAAGATTTCCTAGCAATTTCCTTGCAGGTTATTGCGTTTCAAATTGCCAAGCGTGCAAGGGCTTAACAACTTTTCCTGACATCTTTAAAAGCAAACGAAATAACGCTCAGCCCACCTATGATTCGTAGAAACTTACTTATTTTTTATGAGAAAAAAAAGAAAAAATCAATTCAAATATTATAGAAAGTAAAGTTTTCTTTCACAAAAATACTAACATTGCAACACGTTTAGCATTCCATTTTCTTAAATATTTTCGAATGTTGCTTTAAATACTTCTTCCATATCAATTGAATTGTAATTCATATCATTTGAATTCTAACAGATAGTTTTAATGGATCATTTAAATGAAATTAAATTGATTTTAACAATCTTACATGATTTAGTTCAACGACATACAAAAAAAAAAAAAAAAAAATAACTTTGGCTTCAATAAAAGATAGAAAATCCAAAGACTAGACACGATATTTAATTATGACGTTGCTTTAAAGTTGTAATGAAAAAAAGACTTCATGGCTATTGTTGTTTTATTAGAATTTTCACTCTTGACACATATTTTGTCGTTATACGCCGTTACAATAATACCTTGTTAACAAACAACCATACACATCTACTTACTACTACAACAGCTCGTATTAAACGTTACAATATTGTTATGATTTTCAATTGAAATAGAAAAAGACAAAAAATTGAATTCAAATCAAATAATGCTTGTAATTGTTAAATATTTCAAAAATGTTTTCAAATGCAAAACATGTTTCATTTTTATTTATTTATTTATTTTTTCTACAATTTTATTATTTTTAATTGTGGCTATTCTCCATATTAGAAGACCAAAATAAATAAAAAATCACATAAAACCCAGCTTGGCTAGCAATGACTGACCACTACTCATACTCATTTGTGTCTCTATTAAAATTTTTCTAAACCATTTGCAAGTCCATAGTTATCAATTTTCAATGAGTTTTGTTGTTATCGCGTTTAGACTTTGTATGTCATCATTGTCAGTTTTCACTACCCCACTAACCACACGGCAACTGTCATTGCTACTGCTACTGCTACTGCTACTGCTGTTTTAAATTTGGTATGCAACTCAGGTTAATTTGACATTGATTTTCGTTTATTTTTATTTTGTCTTTTAATTTTTAATTATTTTTTTTTTATTTTTTTTTTGGGTTTTTTACAATTTTGAAACGATTTTGTTTGTTATTGAATTTGAAACAAAGTGCAGCGAGCAAGTTTGTTGGGTAGTTCATGAACGAACTAGTTCAATTTGACTGCTCATACAAATGAAATAAGAGAGCCGGCTTTTTTTAGCTTATGCGAAAACGATACATTCGTTGGCAATACTACTTGGCAAACCTCCTTACAAAAAATGCCAATAGTGAAATATTAGTGCTTTACTAGTGACATTGTCAGTAGTACTACTGACCAGATATACCATAAAACAAAACAACCACACAGCAGTAGACTTTAGCATGTATATTTACTCGTTCATAAAAGGAAAGTTGTAGGGACATACAAATATATGGTGCCAAGCCAGATTCAGCCAAAGAGCTGCTCTTCTCTTTTGTTTTCACGCGTACGTAGTCACACGTATAGCTAAAAATAAGCAAAAATAAACAAAGAGAAGTAAAGAGAAAATAAGTGAAAAAAATACAGTGCTAAGTGGCCTGAGTGAGACAGTCTCAATTACTACCACAATTGTAAAATGCATTAGTTTGCCTGACGCTGTTCTAGCCTGACTACTGCGTACAAATAGTGCTGACAGAGTTTATTTAAGTGAATTAAAAAAAAATCAATTATTTTTATGATAAAGCCTGCAAAGTCGACCTTACCCCACTTGATTAAATACTCAACTTGGAAATAAAATATTAAGTCGGAATAGAATAGGTTATAATAATGTTAAAGAAGGTGTTTTTTTATAATCAGTTTACTCTGGCAAATTCTCATTAATAGAATTGACGCTTATAATAATGCTACTAAATTAACTAGATTCACTTTAAAAATCAGTCATTATTTTATGTAACTTATAGGCGACAAAATTGTTTTCTGGGATATGACTCATTTTTGGTTTAACGGGCTTATCAACAAACAAAATTGCTGCATATGGAGTGAAATCGGATAACATAATATTCGGAAAAAATAAATCAGTCAACCATTCCCCGCTGGAGTAAAGCAAAAATGAGCAAAGTCTGTTCACAGAGAAGAGGTATAACACGACAACTCGAGGACTTCGATTATGCAGATGATATTTGTCAACTTTCACACGATCTCTCCAACATTCAGTCAAAATTAGAAGGCCTGGAAAGAGTGGCTTGCAATGTTGGACTTGAGATAAATATTAAAAAAACCAAAGCCATGAGAATTAACATGAGAATTAACTCGATTGTTTCCTGTACGGCAGTAACAGGCAAACTTTTACCAGTGCATTTTACAATTGTGGTAGTAATTTGAATGCCTCTCACTCAGACCACTTTGCATTGTATTTTTCCACTTCAATTCTATTTACTTGGCTTTGTTTATTATTTGTTTACTTTTTGCATATGCGTGTGAGCGCGTACGTGGGAAAACATAAGGGAAGAGCTGCTCCTTGCCTAAACTGCTGTAGGGCCACATGAAGTCATTGATTTATGCTGGTAAACTAGCAACAATTGACGTCTTAGACATATGACCAGCAATGCTCAAAAAGACGTTTAGAATGCGTTTCGTTAACATCAGCCGCGATGGCCATATGCATGAAATCATTTTCATATGAAAAAGGACTAAAATTTAATTTTTTGTGTTAATTTTTAAAATTTAATGCTCTATCAGATGCCTTCTTTATGTTCCAAAAGAATTCTATGAAAAAAAAAAAATTAAATTAAATTGGAGTTAAAAAATTTACCAAAAACCCGCCTATACATTTTATATGACACACAACATTATGACATATCGTTGCTATACAAAGTTTTACAACAAAATAGAAAAATTTATTAACTCTTGTTATTCAATTTAATTACTTTTTTTGTTATAGTTGCTAGTCATCAATAGCTTTATAATATAAAAAGCAATAAAAAAGAAGCAGATTTAATGCAAAATCATAGAAGTATTGTAATGAAATATTTTATTTGTCATATGTAATGGCTTTGTAACAACCATCGATCGGAATGAATGTGTAGAAAGAGATATGTAATGAAAATTGAAGAAAGAAAAAAAGATTCATTGAAAAGTTTTCAATTAAAATGCAATAAAAAAAAACTTTATATCATAGCTTGTAGTTGGATGTAACATATCGTACATGGGGACTGTTAGTGACTTGTAGAAAAAGAAATAATTGAATAATTGTCATAATTATGAAATATTTTTATAGCAATAAAAACAGCAAAAAAAAGAAAACATATTTTTTTCGTTATTAAATAAGTTAAACATTTTATGTGATTTTTTTTTTCATTATTAACTCAAATATGATGTTTAACTAATAAGAAAAATATTTTAAACAACCGGATTTAAATGTTGAAAAACATAGAATTTTTGTACTTAATTCTTTTTTTTATGATTATTTTTGTTTAAACTGGTTAAGATGTTTTATTTCAGATTTTTGTTTAGCTTAAGAAACTGGTATTTAATTCATATGCAAAAACATTTGCCACCTTTGCCATATAAGAACGGATTTAATTTTTTTCTTTCTTTTAATAACTAATTATGACATACACACAGGTAGTAACTGTTACTGTTTTGCTTAAACAGAACCAACAAACAAAAAAAAAAACCCAACCCCGTTTTAAAGAAAAATCCGTTTCGTATTACTAATACGAGGTTGGTTAGATAATTAAGTGATTTTTTAAAGTATTTTCAACGCCCAGACTTTCAATATTAAACCGCTAGCATTACTTGTTATCTGTTACTAGACTACTGTTGAGTGAGCTGTGTGTGTCATTATGAGTAATTTTACCAAAAAATAAATAAATAAAAATGAATTAGTGTGTTGAAGAATTATAAGCGAAACAGAAGAAAAATGGTCTGATTCTATGCACTATAGCACTATTATAGACTTCAGTAGTTAGAAGTTATTGTGCTCCGTTCAAATGACTAAAATGTTGTAGGTCGCCGGAAAGAAATCGTTACTTCAAAAAGTAATCGATAGGTTTTAGGCATCTTAGCTCAGATTATATTTTGCTTGAAAAATTGGGTACGAAAAATATATGCATATTCAAGCATAGACCAAGAATGCGAGTACTGCAAGCAAGTGCTTGGCAATGTTGAGACGTAATCTGAAATAGCAAATCAAATAGCAATTAGCACAATGGGTGCTAGGATTCTCGATCACTCGAACATTACTGAGGTCATGGGAACACTGAAAAGAAATAATCAAAGCAATGATATTTAAGGAATTTACGCGGTGTTCTATTCACTTTGATTACATTGGAAAGGTTCACATAAAATCGTGTTTGGTGTAGTTCTTGCATATTTTGCTATTTTTGTAGTATATTAAAGACAATAATTTCAAGAATGTCAAAATACAATGGCGTTTACGCCAAATGTCTTAAGGGCCATTATATAAAACTTTTGCCAATGTTTGGCGTAGCCGGTAAGTATTTCGATATTTTTGTACTTTAATTTTATTCTTTAAATTGAGTCGGAGAGGTCCAACTGGCCATGGCACTGTGACCTAATGTGCCAAACAGTCCGGTGGTCAGAGCCGGCAGCGCAATAGCCGACGGCAGTAAAAATTCCATAGAGTTATTAACCCTGGGCGGATGTCTGTCCGATCAGTCTGAAAGCGCCAATCGGAACAGTCTCCAGAAGAACACCATCTACAGTGTCTATGAAGACAACATTATTTCCAATGGGTAGCCGACGAACCTGTTCAGGCTCAATAAAGGGCTCCATAAAAGTTCGTCTCTGATTGTTTTCTAAAGCAACACATTCACAGAGAATATGCTCTGTTGTCTCCTTTTCCTCTCTACATAGGCGACACTTCTAATCAGGTACCACATTGAGGCCGAAGAGGTGATATCTAAAAAAGTAACGGCCCGTTTAAAAGCCAAAAAGTCTTCTAAAAGTTGTCTTGCCCATGTGGTGCAACTCCCTATTATAGGTGAAGGGTCTCATTAGCCGCTACACATGCCTCAGACCCGGGCATTTTATCAAATCTGACGAGCTTAGCCTATGCTCCCATTCTGCTATCTACCCCCTGGCCGTGGAATATCTAATACCACAGTACGGCCCAGCTTTGCCAGGTATCCAATTAATTTGTAATTGATTAAGCAAAAATTTTGCTTATTGTGTCAAAAATACTAAAATATGATGGCACCATAGGCGCCATTATTTAGTACTTTTGTAAGGAATGTGAAAATCGACAAATATTTACCCCTATCGTGTAGTCGTTACGTATTGCAGTTAATTGCAGTTTTTGAGTGTGTTTAGTTAAGACAAAAGGAACTTCTTCCATGACTTACCAGCTACGTCTGGCGACAATGACAAACATCACACGAATAATGCTACTAAGTAAGTATCAATACCATAACTTAGCAGAGATCTTCACCATTATACAATCACATGGAGGCGAGCTACAGCCAACTGATTAATGAACTTGAAAGAAGACAACGGATTCTTTGTGGAAAGAAGCCATATGCACTCAAGAGGATTAAGGAAAAAAATATTGTTTTGAACGAGAGGTAAACGACCTCATCTAACAAAGAAAAATATACTATTCGTTCAAGATAGTGGAATATGTGGGGGTGGCGTGGTGTAGTGGTTAGAGCGCACACATAACAACACAAACGACTCAGGTTCGATGCTAAGTAAGGATCAATACCACAACTTAGCAGAGATCTTCACCATTATACAATCACATGAAGGCGAGCTATAGCCAACTGATTAATGAAATTGAAAGAAGGCAACGGATGTTTTGTGGAAGCCCGCCATATGCAGCCAAGAGGATTAAGGAAAAAATATTGTTTTGAACGAGAGATAAACCACCTCATGTAACAAAGAAAACTGTACTATTCGATCAAGATAGTTGAATATGTGGGGGTGGCGTGGTGTAGTGGTCAGAGCGTACGCTTAACAACACAAACGACTCAGGTTCGAACCCCAGCAGTGTACATGACGAAGAAAAAATTTAATCTAAAAAAATAAAGAAGTAGCCCACCTGCACACCTTTGGCGATGATGACAAACATCACGCGAACGATCAGAACTACACGCCACCTATTGGGAAAAAAAATTACAATGCTAAAGTAAAGATCACCATCAATTAGTAAGGATCTTCACCACTGCGCAAAATCATATGAAGGAAGATACAGTACATTACTCATCTATTTAGCTTTAATGATCAAGCTGATTAAAGAAGCTGAAATAAAGTAATGTATGCTTTGTGGAAAGCCAAAATGCTTTTTAAAGGAGTGACGGAGAAAAAAAGCGGAATATGTAGTCACTGAGGCAAAATTCTGTAAAATGGATCACGAACTGCTAGCACTATTTCTTACAACTATTTCTTATTCGCGAACTTATTGAAACAATGGCTTTTCTTTATACCCTAAGGAATTTTTTTTCATTATTGAGATTATTATTAACACGTTGACTGCCACCGGTGTGTAACATTTTTTTAACGTTATTTTGCTTGTTGATATTATATCTCTTTGTTCAAACAAGTAGAATTTTTAAAATTTGATTTTGCTTTGTTTTCTTCTCATATGATGACAGTCAACGTGTTAAAAAGTATAGCACTTTGTTGAGATGAAGAACCTTTTATTGTCATAAGAAAAATAACAGAATTATTAAACTGCCCTCGTTACAACACACGTTATATTAGTAGTATTAGTGCTGGTACTACTCTAAATGCCAAGTCTTTTTATTTAAAGCGTCTGTCATTCTCGTCAGTTGTCATTCTATATTTTTGAAATGCATATGTACGAGTGTTTAATGTGTGTTTGTGTTGTTGTTATAAGAAAAATAACACTTTTAAGAACTTAACATTTATATACAAGATTTTTTTTTAAATCTATTTTTTGTTTGTTATAATTTAATCTATAATTTTTTATGATTTTAGCGTACTTTCAAGGTTGTTTGAGCAGAAAACCAGATTATTTTTTTTATAAAATGATTTTTATTTTTATATTTTTTTTTCTTAAAATCTAAAAAAGTAGCATTAACACAACGCTATGCCAGTGTTTTAGTAAAAAACCTAAGTGACCACATTTTTTAATAAACTTTTATTTAAATTAGTTTTTTAATATTTCTAAAGTAATAATATAATCTGTAAGCATAAAATATGAATTTGAAATGTCATTGATTAGAAAGGTGACTTTTAAAGGTTTTTCAAATCATTGCATTGATAAAAAAAATCGATAGCTGGGATATGAACCACATACATACTGCCTTAGGTAAGCTTTAAAGGCAAGGTTAACATGATTCGAAAATGGAAATATTTTATCAAAAGACTCCATTTTGACAAGATCTCACCACTCGTCAGTCGTAATGCCATTATCATCGTAATGTCTGCGAATGTATGTATTAGATTCAGACTGTAGCCGTGAGATATCTCAGTTAGTCTAGAAGCAGATAACTCACCAAGTTTGAACACTATGTAACTCCGAAGATGAAGAATTATTTCTGATCTTTTACTTTCATTGAAACTGTGACAATAGTCTTTTAACGAGAGTTCAATTCTTCTTGCATGCTACGGAAGTGTTATATTCATAAATTTTGTGATCAATTCACTTCCAATATTCCACTGACATACAATAGAACAAAGGGCAAACCCTTTTTAATTGCTTCACAATTTAAAAAAAAAAATTGGCATGAACAATAGAATTTTGTACTGCTACACCATTACCACAAATAATAGAACGTAAAATATTTAATTTTATACCACCTAATATGGCACAGTTGATTAGAGATTTGAATTTTTGAAATATATATTTTACAACCCGTTCAAATTTCATTGAAAAAAAAAAAAAAATAAATAAATAAATAAATAAGAAAAAGAATGATTATGAATACGAACAATTAGTCAATCGCAATTATATTGTGATTGTGTTTTATGTTAAATTTATTTTTATTTTTTTCTTCTAATAAATTATACATTTTAACATATTGCTGACATACTTTCGAAAAATTATACAGACGAACGGACCTCTGGAACTATTATTAGATCTAAACATGAATCATAATGGTTTATGAGTTCATTATTATTGTTGCGCACAAAAATTTGTGTAAAACGTTTTCGATTTTTTAAATTTTTTTTTAAGAAGGCAAACATTGTTTTTTTTTATAACTAAATAATATTTGTAAATAAAAATTATATTGTATGTAAGCAATCTTTTGTGTTTCAACTACATATACACATACCTTAAAGCTAAATTTGTAGCAAAAAAATAATAATAATAATTAAAAAACAATAATTTTTAATCAAATAATGAAGTCATTACAAACTATATTTCTTCCCATATTCCATTTACACTACATTACATCGAAATCTAATCGATTTAATTTGTTGTATTTTCTAAGAAAATTAATTAGTTCTTTATTTTAACTGTAATTACCTTTTGTACAGCGTTGTATTCTTTAATAGAATTGGTAAGAAATAGAGTTGCACGAGTTGCAGAGTTGTAAGTAATACTTCTACTACTTCTACTACTACTACTATTACTACTACTACTACTTCTACTGCCACTACTCTACTACTACTACTGATACTATTTCTAGTACTACTACTATTACTTCTACTACTACCACTACTATTACTTCTACTACCACTACTCTACTACTACTTCTGATACTATTTCTAGTACTACTATTAGTACTTCTACTACTACTACTGATACTATTTCTAGTACTACTACTAGTACTTCTACTACTACTACTACTTCTACTACTACTACTACCATTTCTAGTACTTCTACTATTACTTCTACTACTATTACTACTTCTACTACTACCGTTACCATTTCTAGTACTTCTAATATTACTTCTACCATTTCTAGTACTTCTACTATTACTTCTACTACTACTACTACTTCTACTAATACTACTACCATTTCTAGTACTTCTACTATTACTTCTTCTACTACTACTACTTCTACTACTACTACTACTACTATTTCTAGTACTTCTACTATTACTTCTACCATTTCTAGTACTTCTACTATTTCTAGTACTTCTACTATTACTTCTACTACTACTTCTACTAATACTACTACCATTTCTAGTACTTCTACTATTACTTCTACTACTACTACTACTTCTACTACTACTACTACTACTACTATTTCTAGTACTTCTACTATTACTTCGACTACTACTACTACTATTTCTATGTCTAGTACTACTACTACTATTACTATGTCTAGTAATACTACTCCTATTACTACTTCTACTACTTCTACTACTACTACTACTACCTCTACTACTACTACTTCTACTACTACTAATACTTATACTACTACTACTTCTACTACTACTACCATTACCTCTACTACTACTACTACTACTACTAATACTTATACTACTACTACTATCTCTAATACTACTACTTCTACTACTAATACTTCTACTACTCTAACTACTCTTACTACTTCTATTACTACTACTACTATTTCTACGACTACTAATACTACTACTACTACTACTACTACTACTACTACTACTACTACTACTACTACTACTACTACTACTACTACTACTACTACTACTTCTACTACCACTACTACTACCATCACTACTACTACTACCACTACTACTTCTACTACTACTACTTCTACTACTACTACTACTACTACTACTTCTACTACTACTACTACTACTACTACTACTACTACTACTACTACTACTACTACTACTACTACTACTACTACTACTACTTCTACTAATTCTACTACTACTGCTACTACTTCTACTACTACTACTACTACTACTACTACTACTACTACTACTACTTCTACTACTACTACTACCACTATTACTACTACTACTACTAATATTACTACTACTATTAGATTTTTATTAGATTTTTTCAAAATGTAGTGAGGAAGTAGATTTTGTTTGTATGGAATTCTAGTGAAAATCTACTAGATTCCTAGGAGTATATGACTTTGGTGTAGTGTATGGGCTATAATGAAACAAACTCATGAACAACATTAAGCCTTGTAATATCAATTTTTAGTTATGAACAAAATGTTTAATTCCGTAAAATATTTCTTTAATATTTTACTTGTCTTACATCAGTCATCAATATGTCAAACCTGTGACAAATTCACGAAATGAAAGAATAACATATTGTACTAATGAAAAATTCTTAGTAAATATGTCACATCCGTTTAAAAAATATACATTAAATTTTTCCAAGATGTTAAGGTATTATTTTGGAGAGGAATCATCCTTCTGAACATTATTAACAACGTGATTGCACAAACGCTGAACAAAAGACTGTCAATCAGTCTTATGCCCAAACTCAGAATGGAACAAGTAAGTCACAGGTTAACGTGAGTCTCGATACGCTGGCATACCCCACGGTTCCCCGGCCACGAGTATATACAATGCGTCCACCAACGCCATCACCTATGATGAAAATCAGCAGTGAATACCAAATTCAAAGGCGTGTTGCTTTGACACGTCCTTCACATCTTGGTAAAGTGTCGGCGACAATCCTAAGAGTGTAACACCACACCTATTCGACGCTATCCACGCAATTTGTATAAACACAGCCACACCGTTGGCCCTGTAAAGGGGCCTTATCATAGTCAGGCAGCGACCAAGGTCTCTAAGGGCTCCTAACCCACGTGGTACCAGAATTAAGCCTCCGATCAGGCTTCGTAACATAAATGCTACAACCAGAGTAAGACTCCGTACTGGTGGCCAATGGGGATGGGGACAGGCCGGTTTTTGAGTTTATTAACTTGCGTTGACTGACCATATTAATAGTTAAAAAGTGATCGTCGAACAGTTTAGACATTGGACACCCTAAGCCACACTGCCTTATGGGCTGCACTGAAATGTAAAGCCTTACCTCTAAAGATTATAAGACTCATCAGTGACCTATATGCGAACGCTACATGCCGAATTCTCTGCGAAAAACAGTTCAGCGACAAAATTTAAATTTGCTTTGGTGTACGGCAAAGCTCTGTATTATCTCCTCTGCTCTTTAGCTGTTTACTTGACGCAATAATAATTGCGGCTACATCCCACAGAAAAGGAATTACCTACGGTGTTTAAAACTGACTGGAGGAGTTTGACTACGCTAACGATATCTACTTGCTCACTCACAGTTTCACAGATAGGCTAGATAGACTGACAATGATCCTGGAAACTGCGTTAAGAGTTGGCTTAAATACAAATATCGGAAAAACGAAAACAATGCGATTAAATGCAAATAATGACCAAAGGTCGCTAGAAGAAGTAAACTATATCTGCTATCTGGGCAGCATACTGGACAAGAGTAGTAGATGCAGAGCTGATATCTCTAGTCGCATAAATAAACACCGTCAAGAAACCAGTATAGAACGAAGCTGAAAATATTCAATGCTTATGTGAAAGACATTGCTTGCGAGATGATGCGACAACACAACAATTTATAAGCCAGTGTTTAGGAAAGATCCTTTGCATATATTGGCCAAGAACAACTTGAAATAGACAGCTTAGGTCGGAAATTAATCAACGAATGATATCGCAAAACAGGCCACTGATTGAAGCCCAAAAGGATTGTAATCACAAATGTGAAGAGAACAGACAGTAATGGAATTGTTCCGCCTACAGTGATATGGAATAACCCACCTCGCATCTGATCGAATGTATTGTAATAATCTTGTTGCGGCCCTATGCTCATCACGTGAGTAAAAGGAACCAATATATAGGAGTATAAATATATAAAAAATTAATATTAATTAATCATACAATTTAAAAATTTAATTTAATTAAAAAATTCCAATAAAATTATCTTTGATCTTTGTTACAATTTTAATCTGAAGAGTTTAATCGGTGTAAGTAAGTGTAGTCATCAATCATTATATTCTCAAACATTTAAGCATAAACTAGTTCAAGTTTGTAGCTTAAGTCTTTTGTTTTTGTTTTCTGTTTTTTTAATTTAATTCGTAATTAAATAAAAAAATAAATTAGTCTTATAAATTAGACTCATATACAGACTTATCGACAAATTAATTTCTTTAAACTGATGTAATATGCAATATGCATATTCAATACGATTATTATACACACGTTCCATTGATACCATACTTTATATATATAAAGCTTGACAGATGTATGTTTTTTATTATTATCTTTTGTATTCAAAAATATTGAAATCAATAAAATCTGTTGATCAATTAAAGATGAACAACAAATTTTATGCATATGTATGTATACAAAACAGATGGTGTTTGCAAAATATGCTTTATACTGCTTAAACATAATTTTCAAAAGATTGAAAGCGTTTTCTGTTTGCAGATATTCAATTGGAATTACAATTGGAGCGTTAAACCGCAAACTACAGAGTGTTAGAGACTTATAAAGATTGTGAAGAAATTCGTTTTAAATATTTCAGTACATACTGAGTACTGAGTCAAATTGAAATCGAGTAAATTTTCGAAGACAAATAAAATTTAAATGCGATAAATTTGCAAGGTTTTGAAAAAATTTTAAATATAAAAATTATCAGAATCTTGTCATATTTGAAATTTATAGCAATTTGAAATTACACTCAATCCGATAATTTTTAAAACATAAATACCAGGCCTCACAAAATTAATTTAATTTCAAATTCATTTTTGATTCTCTTACTTACTAACTCTTACTCTTGCTTACTAACTTATTCCTTATTTAACTTTTGCTTTTTATGTATTTTTAATATAAATTTTTTTTTTTTTTTTTTGGTTTAATTTATTTAAAAATTTCACTTGTGTCGCTTATTTGATAAATATTTTATTGGGATTTGTCTCAGTAAAGCTATATTAAGAAAAATTCATATAATATATGTACACACATACCTACATATATACTGTATATCGAATTAAAAGAAAAAAAACCCGGAGAATTTATTATCAAATAATGCAAATTATTAATGATAGACGTAAATAAGAACAAGTTTTTTTTGGCGGAATCCAGTTTCTAAAAAAAAAAATTAATAAAAAATCAAATTCAATTATTAAACAAATGTATACTCTTATCTACAATATACACCATACATATGTATTCAAACATAAGGAACCATATATGTTAATAAGAATTATAAACGACATGATTCATGATTAAATTAATTTTTAAAAATAAGCAGGAGCTGACGGAGAGTTTAAAATTAAAGTGGCAATCAATACTAACAATAATTCTAACAAATCTCATAAAAAGTATGCCAAAACGGTGTGCGGAGGCCATAAAAAACAAAGTTTATTACACAAAGTACAGAAAATTGCCTAAGTTTCGAACAGCTACTGGAGGAGCTAATTTCGTTTTTGTTTTTATGTTACTTGGTAGAGAATGGGATTCAAAGTTTGTTATTATAGTTATAGTTTAGGTGCTTAAGATAATATACGAGTCCTTGCCTCGACAAGAAAAGTTGCTTGGGTTTCGAACAGCACTGTATCTAAATTCATACACTACGTATTTAATAGTGTGTGTGTCACTATGATATGTTAGGTAAGATACCCACCTTCCAACCAAGAAGTCGGCGGTTCAATCCCAGGCCACACCATCTGATAATTTTCAACAGCGATATCACGGTACAACATTAGCGACTGGTTATGTGTACTTACGCTGTGAAAAACTTAACTAACTAATATATCTGCCATTTAGAGCCGGCGTTTGTGGGTCGCTTTCAATGAGTTAGTTGATTGTTCTCTATATATAAAAATCAATATTTATTTACAGAAGATGGGAGAAAGTTATTGTTGCTCAAGTGTGCATATCTTTTTCGATCTACCTTGCTTTTAAAGTTCTTTGTGAGACGTTCAAGGTTGTCATATATACAAAAATAATAACTAAATTTATACAAATAGTTAAACGTTGACCATATTTGCAATAAAAAAATATACAAACGAATAAACATTATACTTATTTAAATTAACCGATTATTCGTGTTAAATTAACCGGTTTATTCGGTATTGGAAAAATTAAGATTTTGAAAAAACCGTATTCGACAAAAGCAAAAAAAACCGGTCGAATAATAACCGTTCGATCTCCCTAATGCTATCAAAATTTCCTGAAATTCTATTAATTAGTTTATGAGTTATTGTGACGCTATTTATGTTATTTTCAGAACAATTGATCAATAACAAATTCTTGTTTTAATTCTACACTGCTTTTTGATGTAAAAAATACTATTCCAGTGAAGCAATGGCTGGAGTAGTGTTATGGGGACTCCGCTTCATCAGAAACAACAATAAAACGTATGTTTGTTGATTTCAAACGTGGTAATAGAGCCACCGAGGATGCAGAACGCAGTGGACGTGAGATGGTAGCATCAGAAAACATAAAAAAATCCACAACATTGTTTTGAATGATTGGAAAGTGAAGTTGCGTGAGTTAGCTGACATCGTAAAGATATCAAGAGAACATGTAGGCTTTATATTGCATAAGCATTTGATTATGAGAAAGCTCTGTTCAAAGTGGTTGTCGCTTTTGCTCACTATTGACCAAAAATAAAAACATATTGATGATTTTGAAACAATGGCAGAACTACATGTAAACTACATCCACCATATTCGCCAGCGACTGCTGGTTGTTGACAGACCTCAAAAATATGCTCACCGGTAAGAAATTTCGCACGAATGAAGAGGTTATCGCTGAATCAGGGGCCTATTTGAAGGCAAAAGATAAATCGTTCTACAAAAGTGGTATTGCAACGTTAGAGCGTCGCTGGAATGATTGCATTGCTCTCGATGGAGATTACGTGAATTAATAAAGCTAAGCCCACGTGTTCAGTCTTGTGTTACATGTAAACATATCATCAGAATATATCCCCTCTTATAAGAGATAATGTTTCAAAATATTACATATAAAAATACAAATTTTAATAATTTTTTTTATTGTTCAATCTTTATGTTTTTGTGGGAGCCTGCCTGATCCTGTAGTTATACTGCCGGCGTAGCAAAAGGAGTTTACCTCACCAATTTGTGGTGTTTGCTCTCATGACCGCGTAGTTTGCTTAGTCTAAGACCTTATCGCTTCGTTTCCATTGCCAGCCAGGTTGCTTAGTTTTTCCTTCCCAGACCTAGACCTAGACCATGTAAACGACCACTCAGTCTCCAGCTAATGCCTCTGCGTGCCTACGTTGTGTGTCTTGTAACACAAGCTATGGCCAAGTTCCTCCATTTTTTATTTTTATTTGTTCGCCAGGTCCTTTGTTAGTCTTAGCTTTTTCATTCGTAGTAGACGCTCCGTAATTATTCAAAGACTATTTGGTCGATGGGTGGTGTGGTTTAGTGGTTAGAACACAGGCATATAACACAAGCCACCCAGGTTCGAATCGCCAACAGAGGACATGACGAAAAATGTTTAATTGCGGTTTTGAAAGCTTAATAAAGAGACTTCAACCGCTCTCCAGACAAATTCATCTAAAGAAGTTCCCCTGACCTCTGGCGATAATGACAAGCAATCAGAGGAATGATCACGAGATCACCTATTGCGAAAATATTACAATGCTAGGTAAGGATCACCACTACCACTTAGCTAGGTTATTAACCACTACACAATTATATGGAGGCGAGCTACAGTAAATTTATTATCCACTTAGCTTGAAAATCGCCATGATTACGAAAACAATAGCAGTGGGTGTTTTGTGGCAAGCCAATATGCTCCCTAGGAGAATGATAGAGAGAAACAAAAATTTATTTAGTCAATGCAGGTCTTGCTGGGACGAAAGCCTGCTTGTTCGTTGCTCATATCCGTTTGCAGTGTCTCTGAGAGTCCTTTATTTAGAATTTGATCCTATTAACTATGGAGAGCAGTATTATCTGCCTCCTGTTTCCACACTCTGTTAGGTCATCAAGTTATATGGTTTTGCTTATGGTGCGATTTAGGTTATTATAATCTAAGATTTTTTAATTTTTATATAAAACCAAATGTTTTGAAAATTTGTTCAAGTTTTAGTTGACCAAAGCTTATAATTTTTAGCCTTCGGTTGATTGGGATGACACTGAAATTGTCTGTTTTCACAAACTTTCATTTATTACCTAAAGCAAAGCAAAATTAAGAAATTTTGGGCATTGCTAATTATTTACCAATTACCAATTACCAATTACATTGCTTGTACTACTGGGTAATTAAAAAATGCCACTTAACAATTGTACGTAATTTGTAAATGAATTTCAGTAAAATGTATGTTTTATAATTGGATACTGCAAATTACTTGTAATTACTTTCGGTAATTGGTATTTTTCAATTATCAATTATCTGTAATTTGCTTTGCACTTCAACAATTACAACTATATGCTGGTTTGGTGATCCTCATAGTAGAGAGTTCAATTCTGATGTTTAAACGAGCGAAAATTACTTGTCAAATCAATACTACAGAAGTGCCTTTATGCCTTATCTTTGAAATGTATTTGATAATTGATGTTTACCAATTACTTATTAAATTAATTGATAATTTTAATTGTAATTTTGAATATATTTAAGTTAGTTTAACTTATTAATAAGCAATTAATTGGCATTTAACAAATTATAACTTTCATTTAATGATAATTGTTAACAACCAATTACAAATTACACACAGATAGTAAATAATGATTATCAATTACCAAGTTCACGTAATTGGTTAATTAAACATACAAGCCATTTTGTTTTTTCCTAATTTTAAAAATGTTGATGACATGTCTCAACTGTAATTCCATGTCATACTCCAGTTTTGTTGAAATTGTTTCTTTTTTTTTACATATTTCCGATTTCTGTTTTTAAGATCCTTGAACTTTAACTACAAAATAAAAAAATCCAACCATGTAAAACCATTGTAATTAATTGCAAAATTTTTCATAAGAAAATACTCTTAAAAAAAAAAAAAAAATAAAAAACGCACATTAAAAAACCTCTACACCTTTAACGAATTAATAACCACTGAACGACCTTGCCATACATGGTATGGTGTGTAGTGCGTATGTTTAAATATGCGAACAAAACAAAAACAATAACAACAACCACCAATAATACCGTAATATGTTGTACTCCAAACCAATATTTTTAACTCTGCTCTACTCTACCCTACTTTATAAGTCAACGTTTATTTTTGTGCGGTATCAGTTATATGGTTACTGGTGTTGGTATTGGTGTTGTTTTGTACCTTAAACCTGGCATTATTGAACAGTTTTTGCAGTGTTGCTTTGTTATGTTTTGTTTTATGTCGCTGCTGTTACTTTTAGCAATTTGAATGGTTATATAGCAAAAGAGGAAGAAAAGAAGGCAATAATAAAACTTGTGTATGATTGAGTAGAGTAGCAGTAGCAGTTGTAGTAGTAGTAGTGACTAAATATATTGTTTTTTGATCACTACAAATGACCTTGAAAGAGTTGCTTACACAAGCAATTGCAATAATATTGCAAAAAAAAAAAACTTAAATAAACTTAAGAAATCGTAGTAATTGTAATACAAATAAAGGTAAATTAAAATTATAAAATAAAATAATAATTATAAAAATTACTTAATAAATCATAATATTGTATTCCCATATTAACTTCAGTAAAACTATTCAATATAAAAAAAAATAAAACTTGTTGTAAAGGGGTTGGTTTATACAAACAGTCGAAATAAACTAATTAGTTTTATAATAAAAAAAGAATTTTAAATAAATGAAATAAAGCCTTCCTTCCTAAGCTTGGATTTCATTTTAAATGCTAGATTCAATATTATAAAGTTTGTTTCTTAAGTCTTTTGTTAAAATTGTTCTCTTTTGCAACTTAATTTCTTATAAAATAAGCACTTACAAGCAAATTTTAGGATTTATGCGGCATTTTTAAAGAAAAAGGAAGGCGTGGTCACATATTAAAGCTTAATTCGGTGTTAATATGAAAAAGTGGCTTAAGTCAACTTGAGCTATTTTTACTTACCGTGATAAATCCGTGTCAAAAAGCTATAATAGCTTGAGCTACTCTTCCATTATCTATACATAAATTAATATTCTTACAACTGGAGTTCCATTTTATAATACCGGGTGCATAACTTTAAAATGTGGGATTCACAACAACTGCGCGGTGTGTATTTTGAATAACTACAAGTATATGTCACTTCGTCATTGAACGAAAAAGTTTAAATACGTAAGTCCTTGTTTTACTTCGTTAAATTTTTCTTTGTTTATTCAATTTGTAAACAAAAGAGCAGCTGATACATATTAAATGCTTACGCAGCCTAAACTAAATATGTTCCATCAACTTCAGTATGCGGGAAATAGCTTGTATGGTTCAATAAAGATGATTTTGTCACAGAAGGCAAAATACTGAATTGGAGGCATTACTCCATGAAGAGATCAAGCATAGGAAGAACTTACAAAGCTACCTAAGCTATCATTTGAATACCCTTACAAGCAATATAATTCATTTATAAGCAAAGAAGTTGGCTAACATACGAGTGGAAACCAATGGATGTTGAAAGACATTATGGCTTAAACGCCATTAAAAGTAGACATTCGTGTATCGAATCCTTACGTAAGGGATTTCTTATGTTCTTATGTTATACTCCATCATAATAATGCTTGGCTGTATATTGTTTTGGGAAGTTTTGATATGCCCGCCTTTGTTTTGTCCGTTGTAAAATGTTCTCACTGGATTAAGTTCCACCTCAGAAAAAGATATAAAAAATTGCTTTGATCTTTTTGTTCTTGGCCTTAAAAAATCATCAGTTCCCGGTGACGAATGTCATAATGAATCATCGTGACAGTGGTAATTCAACGATAACTGAAGACGAATTTTCTTTGGTGTCGTACAAAACTTTTTAAAGTAATTTTCCCGATTTTCACAGATGACAAAAGTTGATTTTGTCTTGTAAGCATGTCAAAACACACAATATCATCTAGAGCCATTAAGGCTTTATTCGTTAATGTGGCGGTGCAGCAGATAAAAGCCTGCATCATTCTCTATGTAGTCGACTCATAACAGAAAATGTCACTAAATATTATTATATAGTTGTATGAAAACAGAAAATGTCACTTAATTTCAGCATGTAGACGACTCATAGCATATAATTTCGCTAAATCTCAGCATATAGTCGATTTATAACAGACAATGTCGCTGAATTTCAGCTTTGGTTTACTCATAATTTAGACGACTTATAGCATATAATTTCGCTAAATCCTAGCATGTAGTCGATTTATAACAGACAATGTCGCTGAATTTCAGCTTTGGTTTACTCATAATAGACAATTTTGCTAAATTTCAGCATATAGAGTAGTCGACTCTTAACAGACAATGTTGCTAAATTTCAGCTTTTGGTCTACTTATAATAGATAATGTTGCAAAATTTCAGTTTCTAATCGACTCATAATAGACAATGTCGTTAAATTTCAGGTTTTTTCAGTGTGTTGATATTACAATAAAGTTTTCATACATAAGCCCCTCTGTTTATGCCATTGTCACGAGAATTCAGCACTGAAATTTTACATTTACGATAATTTTATACAAATTTGGATTTCACACTGACTTTGTGACGATGTTTCGTCGATGAAAATATATCATAGCGATACTTCGGTTGGCACGTTGTCATATATCACCAGAAAGATGGGAAAATCCAAAGCTAAGTATGGCCAATACTTTGAATAGATTTATATTGTATTCATATTTTACAATAAAATTTCTTATAAACCCCTTAGTTTTAACCTTTAAATGCTCAAGCAAAAAACACGTGTTTTTCCAATATTAACTTTGCTATAGAATAAAACAAAATTTTTTATTTGTGGAATGTAAGACTTGGAAAGAAATCACTCTCTTACATGTGGAACATTATTTTAAAAGATTTTCTGCATTAGAGATTTAAGTAGAACATCCAATAATAAATTGAGTTTAAAAAAGACTATTTTGAAGAAAAATAAATTGTTTTTTAGCCACAAGGTCTTGAATTTATTTACAAAGTAAGACATTTCTTTCAAATTATTAATCTATTAAATAAAAAATATAATTTGTTATTACCTGCCACCAGCTGTACACAAAAACAAAAAGAAAAAAAAAACACCTGAATAAAGTTCTGTGTTAAACATCACACGTTTCAACAAATATTTACTGTGTTTCTGCGTCGTAATTGTGTTTTGATTTCTTCGTTTTCTTCTTCTTTTTCCTAAAATACATGTAAAACTACTTCATGCTTCATTGCAATGGATTGCGGAAGATATAAAAAACAGATTTGTGATTCTAGTGTTTTATTGTTGTTGTAATGGGCATTTTAAATCGAGTACAATGTTTATAAAAAATAAATAAAAACATGTCGTTGTTTATTTTGCGTTTTTAAGGTCGAAATTTAGACAAAAGGATGATAATGATTTTTTATTATTAAATCTTTTTTATAAGCTTTACTATAAACATAAGGGAGTTTTACAAAATTTGTTTAAAATGAATAAAAAAAAAATTTTTTTTTTTTTTATTTTATTTTTGATTCCGTTTGATCGCTTATATCAAAGGGTAACGATAACGTATAAAACACGACTACTGTTTACTATTACCTCTAAACTATTATAATTATCTTCTTAAATAAATAAAAATATTGTTTGTTGTTGTGCTATTGTTTTTTTTATTTTTTTTTTATATTTTGATCTGTAATATGTAAAATTGCACATCTTCAGTCACATTGTGCTATAGCTGTTGTCAGCAGGCAGGTGTTGAAAAAATGATTACTAGTTCAGTTAGTTTATTTATAAATATTTACTTTAAATAAATACATATTGACAAATTATTGTTAACAAAAAGCGTTTTGGTTTTAAAATAATATTGTAAAAAAACAAAAGACTTAAGACACATAATTGTTTAAGTTTGTGAAGAAAAAATAGGAAAAAAAAAGAAATGAAATCTATAGCAGCAGTAGCAAAAGAATGCAACAAAAACAGTAAAAATGTTTTATTTAAATTTTTTGGTTGTTTGCTTTGTAATAAATTAAAATAAAATATATATTTATTAAGTTATTAATTATAAAATTGTGATCATATTCCAAGCCGTTGCTTATTTATTTTTTAAATTTTAATTTGTATTTTTAATGCATGACTTTGTTATTGTTATTCCAAATTAAGTTCATGTATGAGAATTTTTAAATCGTTTGCAAACTTTTATTTTTCTTTACTTTTAAATATAAAAATACTTAAACTAAACCAGTTGACCTTAGAGGTTAAGAATAATTGGTTCTTATTTGGCATCTGCTTGTACGCTACATTACTATAACAGTTTAGATTATATTATGTTGGTGCTTAAGTTTGTAGTGCTTAAAAATCTAAATCCAATATTGAGATTTGGCCATATTGATCAGCTTCTAATCATTTTTATAGTCTAAAGACAAACAGTGCGCTCGTAATTTTAAAGATAATTTAATATAACTCGACATCAGTGACCTAAAACATTAAATTTCTATAACTTGACCTTATTTACAACACAATGCTACCACTGTACCTGTGGCCTAATGGCCTAGTAGTCTTTCAAGCTGAAATTTACAATTTTTTATATGTTGAGATAAACCTACAGAAGAACGTCAGAGGTGCACACATAATCATATTTTCGTATAGTCGGGCTTAACTGAGGGCACTGGCTTCTTGAACGCCGTAATCACGGCGTACTTTTCGGCATACTTTTTCAGCCAATTCTCTTTGTGTGTGGTTAAGTAGGCAGTGGACAGGTGAGAATACTCTCTCAGGGTCACACATTGGAAGGGCGCCCTACGTCAGCGACAGTACAAACGGTTGGTAGCACCTTTCTTTTACGGAGAAGGATCGAAAAGATTTCGTAGAGATCTACTACCTATCTGAGATATCAACTCAACAGGTTACGTCTCCTTGAAGAGACGGAGTGCCGGCACTGCCCATAGAGGGATGAAACCAAGTGGCGAATGTGTTATGCTTGCTTTTGGCAGCTCAGCTGTTTTCGTGCAACATATTACTGTCAAAAATGTTCAGTTTGGTCTATAATTTAACTATGAATCAACTTACAAACGAACAACGCCTGCAGATTATTGAATTTTATCATCAAAATTCAGTTGGATGAAGATCCACATTTTTTTTATCGAAAAATTGTGTTCAGCAATGAAGCTGATTTCTGGTTTAATGGATGAGTGAACAAGCAAAATTGCCATATTTAGTGTGAAGAGCAGCCGGAAAATGCACTGTTTGGTGTGGAGTATGGGCCGGTGGCATCATTGAACCGTACGGCAAAGGCGGGAATGTTACTGTGAGTGACGAACGTTATCGTGCAATGATTACACATTTTTTCCCCCAAAATGGAAGAGCTGGACTTAGCTGATATGTGATTTCAACAAGAAGGTGCCACATGCCACACAGCACGCGAAAAATTGGCCAAACTGAGAGGCGAGTTCGGTGAACAGTTTATTTCACGTTCGGGGCAAGTCGATTGGCCGCCTAGATCGTGCAATTTAACGACAATTTTTGGTTGGGCTATATGAAGGCTTATGTCTATAGAGACAAGCCTGTAACGGTTGACAGACCGGAAACCAATGTTGAAGAAGGGGTGTTTCGAAAATTTTAAAAATAGACTATTTTTCTATTCGATAGCACCTCTCAAAGTAGTATAATTTTCCAGGTATTTCAACTTCGTTCTTTTTTGTCGCACCATGTAATACATCAGAATTTTAAACAAAAATGTGATCTAACGTGTGATTCCACGTAAACTTAACTTACCATATGATAACGGTAACAGTATATAAAATTCTTAGTGTTGTTACTCTAACTTTAATGGGAATTAGCTTAAGAGGGTAAAATGTCTGGGAATAATACTTCAAAAACCACAAAAGCGGCTACAGAATTATATTGGGCTTGTAGCCCAGGATGTTGAACACAGTGAATTGTAATTATAACAGGGACTATACGATATCGAAGTCATCCTCTAGACCGTGGCTTATGACAGTGTAATTAATGGTCCGTGAATATATGGAGTTCGTCTAGAACAGCTAAGTATCAGATGATATGTCTTGAAAGCTCTTGAAATATTGCAGCATCCAGAATGTTACTGGCTTAGTGTATTCAGTTCTACTGTAAGTAACAGCAATATTTGTGTATTTCCGGTTACCAAAGTGGCCATAAGGTACCAACAGAGTGTACACAGCACATCGAAAGTTGTGAGCTCCTACACAAATGGATACCCCGTTGGATCAGTTTGAGATATAAGAGAAAAAAATTAACAACAGACACTACACAAACTGCATCTTAGAGCAAATGAACGATGGATAAAAGAGACTACCACTTACGTAGCCAACCAGATCTGGTAAAACTTAGATGGCGAAAAAAAAGATAAGAAATATAAAAAATCATATAACGTTTATAGTCTGGTACCATTTTCGATCTTTACGAGCCAATAAGAGACACCGGAACCTTAAAGACTATTGATCTCTTGGTAAATATGAGCAGAGGCTAATGATGCCAAATTTTCATTATTCATTCAGTAAGAATCGACTGAAGGCCTTCGCTTATTCTACTACAAGAAAACAATCTTTATAAAAACAACTGGATGGCTAAAAAAAAGTAGGACTTTGGCAGGATGGTGGACGTAGGGTAACACAACGAGAACTACTACTCATTAGACTCGAGTGAGCTATGTAAGTTAAACGAATCTTACGTAATACAACTTTGCATATCTTAAAATTGCGTTCAAAAATTTGAAAAAAATTGTTTTTTTATATGATTGATTCAGGTGCAGATTTGTTGTATTCGCTGTAAAACTTTCCACGAGCCAGTTCTATTACTGTTCCAAACTAAGCAAAAATTGGGCCATATACTGTAGGGTCCGCCAAATAATTTTTTTTTTTTTTGAAAACAGGGCGCAAAACATCGAGTGTAGCTTCGGCTGTGTGGCACGCAGCGCCGTCCTGTTAAAACCAAATGTTGCTAATATCCTCTTCAATTCTTGTAAACAAAAATTCGTTCAACGTGGCCCGATAACAATTGCCATTGACTGTAATGGCCACTTCTTGCTCATTTTCGAATTATGCCTCTGGACCAAAATCCGCACCAAACAGTGACTCGTCTTGGGTGTATCGGCTTTTCAATGTATGCGTGCGGGTTTTCTGTGCCCCAAATGCGACAATTTTGCTTGTTTACATACTCGCCAAGATCAAAATGAGCTTCATCTGAAAAGATGATTTTTTTTTTTTTTGGCAAAATCGACATTTTCTGTGAGTCGATCGCAGGCCCACTTAGCGAAGCGAAAAAAGCGTATACACAACCATATTCGTTCAGCGGAAGGATAAAACTAATTATCTGTCAAATCAGACATGAGCACTAGTTGAAAAAAAAAACGTTAGATGGCGGACCCGTTATATAAAACAATAGCTGAAATAAAGATGACTGTTGCGATAGCATATTAAATAATCGAATTAGACCAACTGTGATTGCCTTATTGGCTTTTTGCTAATATAACTGCATGTTGATATCTACTAAATATGTTGTTTCATTTAATAATTTGTGAATATTTAATTAAATTATTAAATATTCAGAAATATTTATTTCAATACACACCTTAACCTGTTCTTAAACGCATTGCATAAATAAATTCAAGAATTTTTTATAATTTTTTTTTTAAATTTCAATTTAAATGCTTAAAAACAGTATTGGCTTGTTTTGCTCTTTTTGTATAAAAAAAATATAAAATCTAAGATAAGGCCAACAAGTCAATTAAATTAAATGTATATTGTATACGATGTGATCATCAACATTAACATCATGATCATCATCATCATCAACGCCATAATAAAAAAATCATATGTACATACCATGGTATGTATATACTCGTGTATAAGTCATTTGCTTATATACGAGTAATTTTGTGTCTATGCTTTTTTAATTTAATTTTGGTTTTTTGGGATTTCAGTTTAATTTTTTGGCTATAAGTTTCTTAAAATTTATATTTGTTTTATTTTCTAAGATGTTCATGACAAAGTCAATTTGTCGCTTTGAGCCATTAAACAGCTGCCAGTAAGTGAGTTCGAAAAGAGTGATGTGTCATCGTGCTCGTCATTATAATTCTTTTCTAGTAAAGATTTTTTTTTTTTTTTGGCAAATTCTATACGTAGTTATCGAAATCTTTTATGTTTATTTTATGCGATTTAAATTAAAATCTTATGTTTCCTTTATTTGTCGTTAATAATCTCTTGTAAATATTTGAAAATTATTATTTTTTTTATATTTTATACTTTTGAAATTTTGTGATATGGAAAAAATAATTTTTAATACTAAAGAACCGAAAAAAAAAGATAAATAAGAAGTTAATAAAAAATCCGGAAATGTTTTAAAAAAACTAAAATACAAATTGAAATTATTATCGCCATATAATTTTATGTCATACCCGTTACAAAATTTTATTACCACCATAGCATTAAATGAAGTATTACTGGGTGGGTATACAAGTTAATAATGTCGATTTGGACGACATTTGGCATAACTATCACATATGGTTTGTGTCACTAATAACAAATATGGTATTTTGGAGGGTAAACATCAAATACACATTTTTTTGTGCCTAAAAAAGTTTTTTTTGTTAGGAAGTCTGATAACCTTCTCTCATTTGAAGAAAGCGTCTGCTGAAAGTTATCGATTGTTGTCGTAGAAGCTTACGGTTAACATGCACCAACTCAAAAAACTTGTTAAGGATGGCTTGCATGATTCAAAAGTGGTGATTTTGACACAGAAGACAAGGAGAGGCCTGGTCGGCCGAAAAAGTTTGATATGATAAGGAATTGTAAGCATTACTCGACGAAAATTGTTGACAAACACAAGAAGGACTTGCGTTATCATTGGGAGTTACACAACAAAACATTTTCCCACGTTTAAAAGCATTGGCATTCATTCAAAAGCAAGGAAATTGGGTCCCATATGAATTGAGCCGAGAGACGTTGAAAGGCGCTACAAAAAGAAGTCGTTTTTGCATCGCTTTGTTACTGGTTAACAGCGTACATTAAGAAGCGCAACAAGTCATATGTAACGCCCGGCCAACCAGCTAAAGAAGAATATCCATGACATCAAGTTAATGCTCTGTATTTGGTGAGATCAGACGATCACATGGGATCTGTACCGCACACAATTGATTCGTTTGAAGAGAGCAATCAACGAAAAACGACCAGAATATTCGACCAGACACGAGGCCATAATATTCCATCATGAAAACTATTTGGAAAACAGTGGATGGGAAGTTTTGGCTCACCCGGCTTATAGCTCAGACCTTGCCCCTTCTGACTACTGGAACAAAACATTAGCTAGTAACTGATTATGAGTATTACTACTATTGAAGACTTCTCTGATGCATTTGCAGTTCGAAACATTATGTTGTTCGCTGTTTGAATTATTTACACAAATTACCCTCGTTCACACTGCATTTGTCAGTCATTTCGGCTTGATTGATACACAAACAAACTGAATAGACCAAATCATTTCTTAGTTTTATTTGCATACTTTTATTATTAATTCCCTTAATATTCAATGAAGGAACACAGGGACTTCTCTCTGTCAATGAGCTTTACGCGATTTTTAGACACATTAAAATGGACATACAGTTTAACGCCGGCTCCCAATAACAAATGCACTTAGAGAAGTTTTCAATAGTATCAGTAATACTCATAACCAGTTACTAGCTAATGTTATGAGGTGATACCGCTGTTGAAAAAATTGTTTTCTTTTTTCAGATGGTATGGCCTAGTACTGAACACAGGAACTTTTGGTTGGTAGGCGGGTGTCTTCCTTAGCACAGCCTACCATATCACAGCGGCAAGTATTACGTGTAAAATTGCGTTTTACGGCAACAATTTATTTATTTTTTTTCTAAGAGAACATATCTTTGTAATATTGATATACAGTCAGCGTAAAATGTGTGCACCCTTATCCTCTAGAATTGTATACTTCAGTCTTTAAAAATGCGATGAATTTAAACATATTATGGTTTTTTAAAACTATATTTAATGCTTTACAAAATTCTTCAAAAAACAACAATAAAATTCTTACAAAAACTTAAGTTATAAAACAAAAAATAAAAATAAAATTATGCCACGATTAAGAATAAAGTAGAAATAACTGGGAAGTCACACAATTTTTCTAATATGCGCTGCCGGGGACATCAAGTGTCTTTTTTTGAAATTTGCAAAATACCTTCAAATTTTGAGTTACGGTTAAATAAACCGATTTTTTGTACCTGCATGTATTTACGAGTATAAGCTAATAACATAGCTAATTAATAACCAATTTGAAGAGGTTTAGCAGATATGGAAAGACCTTTTAAATGGTATATACTTTACTTAAGTAAACTTGTGGAATCTGTGTGCATTATTTAAGCAAACGCATTTTTCATCCATTTTATTCCAAATTATTTAAGTTTAGAAATATTTTACACGCTATTTTAAATTTAGTTACGAATAAAATCCATATCTGCTAAAAATCTTAAAATTGGTTAATAATGTCTTAAATCTAGAGAATAAGGGTGTACACCTTTTTGAAGCTGACTGTAAGTGGTGGTGGTTTAATTGAAGCAATAGTAAAGTAAATAGGCCTCTTAGTATAGCAAAAAACTTTATATAAAAATTAAAAAAATAATATCATAATAAGGCATATAGGTCTCTAGCAATAAACTGTAATAAAGTTTGCTCCATATTAAGAGTTGGTTGTGTATTAAATTGATTATAAAATAGGCCTTCTATTAAGAAACGTAAGCAAAACTGCATTCCTAATTTCCTTGGATTTATTTTAATTACTTTTAATTAAAATAATTTTCTCTTTTAGAAAATTTTTTTAATGTTTTATGGTGGGGTTGTTATTAACGTAAAAACAAAAGACTTAAAAAGCATACGCACAGCATAACTTTAACGCAAATACACTTATATTTGTTTTGATTTTTTATCAAACAAGCATATGACAACTTATTACCTAATCATTGATACTATATAAACGGTTTATAACAGTTTTTAGGCCACATTTAAAAAAATAAAAAATAAAATTGTTTTTCCTACACTTGTTGTTGTTGTTAACACTCTGTAGCAAGATCTTCATATATTGCCGTTATAAAGATGAAAAACTGGTATAAATTGTTTTTATCTTTTCATTATATTTTAATAAGTTTCAATTAAAGCGTATATATGTACAGCTACAGACACATACGTATTACATATTACTTTGTCATAATAAATAATGAAAATAATGCACACAGATAATTATAAATAAAAAGAGTTTTTGGAGGGAAAAACATCATAAAAGAAAATTAACAAAAATAATACAAAAAAGAAAACCTTATCACAAATAGGAAATGATTGTAAATGTTGTAGAGCTTTATTAAAAAACAAAAATAAATGAAAATAAAAATGTAAGAAAATAAAACGTAAAGACAGACAGACATATAGATAGACGTTAGTAATTGTTAAATTAAATTTAACTTAATTTATGGTTAATTATAACATTTTAAAATGTTATTAAATAAACAATTTTGCTTTCAATTTTACTTTCAACGCTTACGTTGTAATGTAAACGTAGACACTAACACTGCTGCTGTAGACTTTTTATATATTTTTTGGCTGTTTTTTTTGTAGGTTTTTGATACATACACTGAAAGTAAAAATAAAAATATAAAAAAATAATTAATATTTAATAACAATATATGTATTTATATAAAAGGTATAAATATAAATATTAATTTAATAAACACACGCTAACAATTTAATAAAAACTTTTCTAATGAAAACTAAAAACGTTTTATGTTTTTTAATAAAGAAAAAACACACAAAAATCATGACTTTAAAGCAATAAAGTTTATCTTTTTGAAGATGACATTATAACCTCTTATAGCCTATTTGTTAATATGTCAGTTTAATGATTCTGCGTAGTTCCTTTCAATACAACTTTGCCTGTGTTAACTCTTGTCTATTACATACATATCAATCTATAGCAGTGCATCAAGCGTTACGTTGATGAGAGCCTAGCTTTGATGCTTCAAAGGACTTGACTCGAAAGGACTGCGTTTTGATAAGAACACATTCACCCTTTCCATAGTTCTTAAGTCGTTGTTGTTTGTCGAGCAAAAATAGGAACAATATCTCTTTAATCTATTACAAAAATTCCGGAAAACGATTTAGTTGGCAGTACGTCTGGCATGTAGTCACCCTCGAGTAGTACTAATTTTTCGAAATTTTTGTAATAGATTAGGGAATAGTTATGCTTGTTTCTTTAATCTACTACAAAAATTTCAAAAAACGAGTTCTACTCGAGAATCGTAATAAGGGTGACTACTTGCCAGATGTACTGCCAACTACATCTTTTTCAACACTTTTGTAATAGATTAAAGAAAAATTTATTTTGTTTTTGTTCCAAAACGACAACTACTCGAGAACCATGACAAAGGTGAGTGTGTGAGAAAAGTTGTGTTTGTTTTCTGTAATCTACTACAAAAAATTCAAGACGCGAATACATGGGTGACTTTTGTTCTTTGTTTATCTATTACAAAAATGTGTGGTACTAGATCCAGACTGTGACCGTTAAATACTTTAATAAATTAATTAAGTTTAGACCCAAATAACCTATCAAGTTTGGATAGGTATGTAGCTGCCAGAGAATCAGTTTCTCTTGACAACTAGGGCCGGGCATTCTCAGAGAAGATAGGAAAACTATTTTCATCTTTTTCTTGTTATAGAAACTGTGACAATATTCGTTGAAGGGAAGACCAAGTTAAGCTTAGCACCCAAAGTACAGTTATCACTGCCAGCTACTTTGATATATCCCGCCCTTAACTTATCCAAGCCACAAATGTTCAGATTACGCCATCTATTCTCAGCTTTCTACAGAAAAAATCTAAAAATACTACTTTTGATAAACTCTAGTGGAATTGCGACTAACGACAAGCTGATTGTGCGTTCTTTCGAACTCGTCCTAGCTAACTCGTTTGCCTTAGTGGTACCTATGCGAAAAGGTCCTGTCTAACATAATCACACTTATCATGGTTCTCTAGTCGAAACAGTGTTAAATGTGAATGTCTGACAAACGACCTCGCTTTGACAACTCATTTTAAATACGTTGTCTAGGAACTTCAAATGAGAATAGGACGAAGAATCTACTCAAATTGAGCAAGTCCTAGATTATAAGTGGGTGACTTATTTTCGCGGAACACTTCGGATTAAGAGTTCAATTTTATAGAGAAGGCTGTGTTGAATTTAGTGAATGTAGGGCATGTGCGAAAGCCTTTGAGACTTTCGAACACTTTTTTCTATGCAAAACCTAAAGAAGTACATTGTAAAGATTGGTTTTCTTAATGACGATCCATGACGGGACACATTATTGTTGAAAACTGGTACTTTTTATGAATTGAGTTCTGTTATGGTCGTGCCAGCATAAATGATGTTAAATATTCAGGTAAAGCTATTAGTTATTATATTCCTTTGTCTACTGCAGCTTGTAGCATCCATGTGATTGTGTAGTGCTGAAGATTGTTGCTAAGTGGTGGTGGTGTTCCTTACTTAGCATTTCCTTGTTTTTCTCAGTAGATGGCGTGTTCTTCTTATCATTCATGGAATGTAAGCTTAAGGTTTCCTTTGGCCACGCCACCCCCAAAAGATCAAAAAACATTCTTGCCCTGTTTCAGTTTTTTTTTTAAATCAGTTTTTTAATTTCAAGCTAAGCAGGTGATCGATCTACTGCAGGAGGTCTAGGATGGATAAAAGTGTTTACCTAGAAATAACTCGCTTTGTGCATTTGATATAGTGGTGCTAAGCCTCGCAGCTGCTTATCAGAGACACCTACCATTTTACTCTAATTTGCTTTCCCAAGAGATGGCGTTGCCTAACTCTTCTTCCTGTTGTGATTTTTTAGTTGAGGAGGTTATTGAATGGATTATATGGAAGGAACTGAACTTCTTAGGCATAAAAAAAACTCGAAATTATGATGAATATTTTTCTTGCCTCGCTGGGATTCGAACTTGGGCTTGCTTTTTATTGTATTTAAGCACTATTAATATTACACCACGTCACCTAATCGACTAAAGCGCTTATCACGGAATATTATTTAGAGCTTTTTGACAGTTTTAGTAATGAGTTACAACAAAAATTAGCTGCTGTTCTATCCACAACATAATGCCCGGAGGCAGACTTGGATTACGATCTATTCTTCCCATATTTACGTCATACTCTCTTGAATTAGAATAAATGCCCGGATTTTGTAACTGGAAATAAAGCAATCAATGTAACTGGTTTCTTAGCGTGAACGTTTATCAAAGACGGCTAAGATTTTGGCTACAGATTTTTTAGCATACACGCGGTGTCACTGATATTGAATACCTAGAAAAAGGTTAAGACGATGACCGTCGAATATTATTAGGAGCTTTTGGACAGTTTTAGTATTTGATTCATCAAGACAATGCAATCCAGCATTCTCTCATCTGACTGTTTTCTATATTCAAGTTTAAAGATTTGGATCAAAAAAAGAGGACATCTTTAAAACAAAAGCCTGTTTTGAGAAATCTTATTACTTAAGGGAGAATAACTTGAGGTGGCGTGTTATAGAGGTTAGAGCACAGGCTCAGGTTTGAATCCCTGCAGGTACATGAAAAAAATAAATTAAATTGCGGTTTCGAGTATTTTAATAAGGAGACTTCAAACTTCCTCCAGGAAAATCCATCTAAAGAAGCCCCCTGACCTTCCAGCCTACCTCTGACGAAGGATCGGGAGAAACGCCACCTACTGGAAAAAAATTACAATGCTAAGTAAAGATCGCCACTATCATCACTTAGCAAGGATTTATATCACTACACACAATCATATGGAGGCGAGCTATAGTAGATTAATCACCTGCTAAGCTTGAAAATCAACTTGCCTACTGAAACTGAAACAAAAGCAATGAATGCTTTGTGGAAAGCCAATATGTTCCCTAGAGTTAATCTCTCAAGTTTTAAGTACCTTCAAGTAGATCTATCTTTTATCTACAAAATAATGTAATTATCAAACCAACCCTCGTTATAACAATAGATTTAAACATCTGTTTCTATTATTAAATCACAAAACCATTGTTTTACAGGTTAAATTTTGGAACAGGTCATAATAATTGTTTTCTAACTTCTGTTTGACTTGTTTTTTCTTTGCGTTTTATTTTTTTTATCTTTAAAGTTTGATGCCACATTATGTTGTTGGTTGTTGCTATTATTCTGCGTCACAGACCACAAACTAATTGACCAAACATAACTAAACAGGCAACCAGCCAGCCAACCAGCTTGTTAGTTAGTCGGTCAACTAAGGTTGTGCAATACAAATTGAGTGGCAGCTGCCAGACATAAGGTAGTGGTGTTACTATGGAAGCTGCTGCTGGTGGATTGTGGCGTTCAACATGATGTTGTCAGTTAAATCAGTAGTAGACGAGCATTAAGCAATATTTAAATAATAAAAATAAACATTAAATTGATTGGAAAATTGTGCAAAGCAAACATTAAACATTAAAAGCAAGCATTGCTTCTATGATTTCTGGTTTATGATTTTATTGTCTACAAGGTAGATTCGGTAAATTGATTTAAATGCTTAATAATTAAATTAAATGCTAAGATAGAGCCAAGTGATGATTCTGACTTCAAACAAAGCCCAGCAGTTGTGAAATATTACTATATCGACTCAAGACAAAATCGTCAATGGCTTGTGCCTGCAATAAATAATTGTCTAGTGTTTCACAGGACAGTAAGCATTTTAACTGTTTTATGAGCATTTTATAGCATAATAGCGGATCTGAAAGTATAACACAGTAACCGTTTGGTTCATCAATTAGCTAAAATATTTAACACGTTGACTGCCCTGCAGATTTTAGAAACCTGGCCTAAAATGACAATTTGACTTAATCACATTATACTACTACGAGATAACTCGTAGTTGGTATCCAAAAAAAGAACGCCATCTACGAGTAATATGGTAGTTGGCAGTCAATGTGTTAATTGACACTTCTTTTAAGGTTCAAATAAATAAAATTAAAACATTTTTAGTATATTTTTGAGAATATTTTGTAAAATTTTTAATTTAACCTAACGGGCATGACCATAATCTATAGAGTTTATACTCGTATAGATATTTTTGGGTTCAGGTACGTGTTCAGATTTCAAAAGTCGTACAACTATCATCCTCAACATTTTCCAATATACACTACTGGTATTTAGGAGCACAATAACCGGTAAATAGACTTATTAGTACGTTGCTCTCGTTCTTATAGAGCAGCAATAGCTTTCTGGATCTACCGGGAGAAAGCGAAGTAAGTTCTCCCCTTTGTGTATCCTACAGGGACACTGAAAAATTTCTCAGCCCAATAAAAACCCGAGGGGCTGCCCTGTTTGCCAAACAGTCATCTATTTCAATTCCCGAATGGCTCTCATGACAAGAGACCTAACATAGAGTGACCCTGTTGTGAACGTTAAGTTCCTTGAAAGATGTCAAGCCGTTTAAGACAACCCTTGACCTAACTTCAAAGGATGGCAAAGCCTCCTAGGCCGCCTGACTATCTGACATCCGATAAATATTCTAACTCTTCGATTTCCTACTCAGACATTCCTTAACGCAAGTGAAAGTGACATAAACCATAAACCGCCTGGAAATTCGAAAGGTATTTACCCATAGATAAAGTCCTTTAGTAGGTGTGGCGTGGCATACAACACATGCGGCCAAAGTTCAAGTCCCCAGCAGAAGATGTGACGAATGAAAAAACACGAATTGTGGTTTCTAGTGTTGACAAACCCTTTTTAAGAAGCCTCCCTGACCATCCAGCTTGTATCTGGCGATGATGACAAACATCAGACGAATGATTAGGCGAAAACGCCATCTACTGGGAAAAACATTACAATATTAAATAACGATCACCACCGCCACCACCACTTAGCAAAGATCTTCACCACTGCACATAATCATATGGAGGCGAGCCACAATAGATTAATCCTCTACTTAGCTTGAAGTCAACTGATTAATTATACCGAAAGAAGGCAATAGATGCTTTGTGAAAAGAAAGCTATATAACATCAAGAGGATTAACAAAAGCATATTGTTTCGAACGAGAGATAAGCGACCTCATCTAAACACATATGAATGTTCAGGAGAAAACACCACCTACTGGGCAAAAGCTACAAAGCTAAAGTAAGGATCACCAGCAGCACTTAGTAAGGACTTTTACCATAATAAAATTATATGGAGGCAAGCTACAGTAGATTAAGCATCTTAGATTGAAATTCAACTTGAGATCTAAAACAAAGTAATGAATGCTTTGTATCCTAGAGGAGAGACGGAGAAAAAAAAGCTTTGGTAATTGAGACCAGCTATACCAGCTTCACTTTTATAAGACAGTCTATTTTGAACCATCGTTGAATCAAACCTGGTCCGCGATCTTTCAGATATAAGCACTTCCCTGTATCAAAGAGGGTGTCATGTAATCTTTTATCCAAAAAAGGCATCACCATCAAATATGCTCAATTTGTCGCCATGTCGCTGGTCTTCAAACCATAGGCATTAGGCAATCTAAGGGCACTTTTACATGCCTTTTCCATCACCGAAATGTGTAATGGAGGTGTGTGCAGGATGGCCTCAATGGCAACTCTAGGACAGATCCTCTTCGCACCCATGATTGAAGTACAAGTTAGGCGGTAGAGCTTGCTCAAAACAACCTGCGCATTATCGAGCACCGTTCTAGGCCACCACGCTAAGGTAGCATAGGTCAGTAGTGGTTTTATCATTGTAACAAAGGACCAATACATTATTTTGGGTTTTAGACCGCACGTTTTACCATAAAGGCGCTGACAGGCATAATGTGCTCTGATCGCCTTATTGGTAACATGGAATAAATGTTTTCACACCATAAGAGACTCCTAATCAGAATGACTTACAGATATTTCATTTCATCTGAGAAGTCACTTACTTATTGTCGGCTCAGTGAGTTTTAGCTTCCTACGTCTAGTGAATGGTAGTAAAACCGTCTTCACAGGGCTTATAGTTAACCCCATCTCTCTACTTCAGTTGAATGGTACATGAAATGTACTTAACATCCGCTCCGATATAGTTATGTCTTCCCATTAGATGACTAAGATGATCATTGGCGTTGATTGGCGTTGTCAAGAGTAAGAAGCCCCAAGTTCTTAAGCTTTTCCAAAAGTTCGCCAGTGACCAGTGTCTACAGAAGAGGCTATAAAACACCACTTGTGGATAGTTTATAGTGGCCCTGATGGTTCTCAATGAACCACATACATACATAGATCCTGACAGAAGTACTTTTCATCAGATGGCAAATAAAAGGTTTTTTTATGAAACAAAAGTAAAAAGACGATTTCATTCATTCAAGTTGGGGTGTGACACATTATTTAAAAATAAAATTTTTCTTTTTTTATCATTAAAAATAGTGATTATGCAACGGGCGTTGTAATATCTTAAAAAATTAAAAAAAACATAAATTAAAGAAATTAAATTTTAATTGCTAATAAAATTTTAAAAAACTTTTTTCTTGTTAGAATGACAAAGTTAAGCTTTAAATTTGATTTTTTGTTACCAATTTGACAGTCATTGACACTTCAGTGTCCAGCTGGGAAATTATAATGCTTGTAAAACGATTAAACCGTTAAACTTATTTTGGATTTCTTGAGAAACGGCAGCAGTAGCGGCCGTTCTCTACTTAAATTCATCTTTATTATGGAATTAAAGCACTTGACAGAAATACAAACAAAACAAAACAAAATAAAGGCAAGAATTCAGTGTTACATTTGAATGAATGTTTGCTGCTTAAGTCTTTTGTTTTTTGTCTTTTGTTTTTTTTAAGAAGCTCTTGTGCGTAATTAATTAAGACACATTAAATTAAATATTTTATGTTTAATCTCATTAAACTGTATTTATATTGCATTTATAACAAAAATGTAACAAAGGCTTCTAATTTAAATAATTTATTTAAGAATTTTTGTTGAAATTAATAAAAATCCCACTTTGGTTTTTTGTTTGTTGGTTTTTTTTTAGAAACAGAAAATCCCAAAAACAGCTTACCAGACAACCATCATCTATTGAAATGACTAATTCGGCTTTAAGAAATTCTGAAAGATTTATTTCTTTATAATATTACAAGTGTTTTAATATACTTATGATGACGATGACGATGACGATGACAATGATGTTGACGATGATGTTGACGATGATGATGATGATTACAAATACTTTTGTACTGTAATATTTATTTGATTTGAGTCAAATTGTGTGTGTTTATGTAGTGCGCTGTGTGGTTCGTAGACACATATGCAGAATAATCATTAAATAAATAAAGGTGAGTAAGTTTTTTTAAATTATTTTTTAAATTATAAAAATAATCACAGTAGGTTGGTGTTGATGAACTTAACTACAAAACAAACCTCAAGCTTTAATAATAAAGTATAGTGACTTGAAAAGAATACCTAGCAAGCATTTTAAATGAAAAATATTTTAAAATTTTCACAAAAAAAAAATTTGCAAAATATCTGCACCTATACCACAATCCATTTTAGATAAATTCGCATACAAGTGATATCATGCTTTACGTGAGTCTCGCCGCGCTATCACAACCCACGCTGCACGAGGTACGGGTGAATACTATGCGTCCATCAAGGCCTCACCCATGATAATCACAAGGGAGAATCGCAACTGCGTACCAAATCCAAAGGCGCGTTGTTAGGACACTAATCTTCACACCTTGCTAAAGTGTTGGAGACCATTTAAACTCCTGCCGTGATGTGGGTCACAGCACTCTGGGGCTCCACACACCCGTAGTACCAGAATACCTCTGGTCATGCTTCGTAACATGCGAGTGGTGGAATTCACCCACGTTTTAGTTTCGGCCTGGTTGCCTGGTATACGTGAGTCTTCGCAGTGCGGGATACCCCACGGTATCCCAATTGCACGAGTGAATACGATACTTCCACCAACGCTCCACCTATGACACCCACGAGTGAATATCACAAGTGAGTACCAATTCGAAGGCGTGTTGTTGGGACACTCATAATCTTCACACCTTGATAGGGAGTCGAAGACTATCTAAACTCCTGCCGTGATGTGGGTCACAGCACCCGGTTGAGAAGATGCAAACCACAGCCACCACGAAGCTACCACAAGAGGCCCAACCTAACAATCGGGCAAAGATCGGAATCCCTGCGGCTCCCGATTCCCGTGGCACCAGAATATCTCTGGTCAGGCTTAGTGACACGTGGGTGTAAAAACAAACACTTGCCGCCTCCAGTTTCGGCCCCATAACGACGGCGGACTGATCGCCGGTATAGTTGGTTTCAACAGTAGGAAACCCACGGTCTCATTTCACACGACCAACACATACACTCCTACCTAGTTAGTTGGTTGTAACGGGTAGCCAGAAACTGGTCCAGTTTACTTGGGTCCAACACTGATCCAACTGTGATGTCCATAGAGGGTAGCGTTCGCGGCCCGATTCGGAACGAACATACAGAAAGAAAGGTGTTCAACAGTCTTCTCCTGTTCCTCGTCCTGACAAGTCCTACAGTAATCATTGAATGGTAGACACAGTCTTCTAGTATGCGTATCAACTACCAGGTGACCAGTGATAACAGCCACCAGGATGCGCAGCCTATGTCATGACAACCTCAAGATATGTTCCGAACTTGCCCGATCATATAGGGGCCAGGTTTGTCTCGATACAGAGAACGTGGGTTCATTCTCCCATCGTATATGTGCCCTGTCCAGCATGTATCGCAGAACCAGAAGAGGAAACTGGCATTCCAGCTTGACGAACAATCTTCTCGTTTACAAGGAGAAAGCCTTCTCTCGCCAGTTCGTCCGCCGGCTTATGGATGTTGAGTCTCATGATAAGGGTAATTTCAAGGTATTTCACCTTTCTTCTTCCTTCAATGAAATAGCCCGTAGGCTCCATTTCTATCTCCTAGTGAATGGAATAATTTTTGTTTTAGTGAAATTGACCTACAATCTAAAGCTGCCAGATATCCGTCAACACAGCATCGTGCTTGCTAATAATGATGACAACTAAGTCGACTATTGTATCATAGTCACACTCGTGTAGTATAGCTTATATGTAGGTTGTAAACGAATAGCTAATAGACTGTAAATTAACGGAGAGTGAACTTCCCCTTGTGGGCAGCATCTCTCGTCCCTAACCGAGAGATAATATCTCGATTGATTAGCATGCCCCAAACTCAGGAGAGTACATCGTTTAATACCCCTTTTCGATTGTGTGACGTTCTTTTAACATCACTAAAGACACACAGATAAATTTCCTTAGCAAAAAAGCTATTTTTGTTCGTGTGTTTCGCTTCCTCTATGGATCCATTCCTACAATACGCAAAAGATGAACATAGAAATGTATCGGGTGTGACAATTTCTAAAAATTTTTCATGAAAGAAAATTGCATTAACATTTTCGAGGGCGATGACTGATTGTCAACATAAAGTTTAGAAGATTGTAGACGAATAGGGACCAAAGTAACGGAGAGAGAACACTCCTTGTGGCAACACCCGCCGCTTATTCGACTGTATGTTAGTCAGAGTTATCAAGCGCAACTTTATCATTAATTTCCTTAGAAAAAAGGCATTGGAGATCAAAGTGTGTAGGGCAACCTTGCAATACGCAAAGTATGGACAAAAATAGATGGACATGAAAATGTAGCAGGTGTGACAAATTTTTAAATATTTTTTCCTGAAAGAAGACTATGTTTAATATTTTCGACGGCGTTGACTGATTGCCACCATAAGTTTTTATCGTTTGAATGAGAGATCAGCAATGAATCACTCTTTTGCTACTCATGAGTATGAATCAAACATCGTACTCATACGCAAAGCATACATTTATAACCAGAAAATACTCATAATACTCAGATTTGATTCGGATCATTCAAGAGTACTCATGAGTATTTATGAATATAAGTGGTCTAGGAATTGAGTGCTCCTAAGACTTACTTTTACTTTTAAAAATCCAATTAATATGTAACGAGTGTGATACGTACCAGATATTAAAATAAACAAATTCTTGTTCGTTCTTAAGTGAATTTTAAACAAATTCCTAAACGTTAACTGGTGTTAATGCTCAGTATCGAACAAGTGCGTGAGTGTGTCTTAGCTGTCATTAATCACACAAAGCATTAAGCAGAAAAATCTGTAAAATCATAATAAATCGTTTAAATTTCAAGTAAATTTTTTGTTTGTTTTTGTTTTCATTTTAATGTAAAATGTAAAATTAAGTATATTTTTGTTGTTGTTACAGCGCAAACAAAGTCGAAATTATAAAACTCCATACAAAGTTTTAGCGGAAGTTATTGTTTTTTTTATTATTTTTTGAAGCAGACAATTCGGCCAACATACATACGTATGTACATACTTACATATGTATGCCAACAACTTTTTTCATCTCCATTTTTCTTTTTAATTTAATTTCTATTTTACTACCAATTAATTTTAAAAATAAAAACCAAAACCAATGAAACCATTGCAAGCAAACACGTACTCAACACAGTAGTAGTGACATGTTCGTTCAGTAATTTTTTTAATTATTCGAAAAACTTTTGTTTTTTGATTAGAAATGCAGTAAGAAAAGAAAAACTGTCACTGACTGACTGAAAAGTTTCCAAAAAACCAAGACAACACCTTAAATTAAAAGCAGTGGTGGATAAATGTTTGAGTGCAGCGATAATTTTTTTCCACAATAAAATAGTTAAGTTGGCCTTAAGAGCCTTGCAAGCCGGAAATAGTCAATACAGAGTGCATACTGCATTAATATTTAGATATGAAAAGGCTATAAGCGAGATGGGCACCATGCTGGTTGGCACCCGACGAAGAAAGACAGGAGAATTCGATTTTGTGTTCTCTTCAAAGCAGTGTTTGACAAAATTTAAACTCAACCCGAATTGGTTTTGCATCGTTTTCTTACTGTAGATGAAGCAGTGGCTAGGAAACAATAAAAATATTGATTTATTCAAATAAATGTGCCCTAAAGAAGGTCATTGCCATATATGTGTACATGCGATATTATTTGAATCGATTGCTTAACCGATCATTAAAAAAACTCATATTTTGAGAGTCATAAGGAATTAGCTTTTTACATGTTAACATTTTGATTCTAAAGATTACCAGTGAGAATTTTTTCCGTTACTTTTCTTTGGAGCATATGGCTGCCACAAAGCATCTTAGAATTGTTTCAGTTTCTTTGTAATCCAAATTTTGTCATCCGGTTAACTGTTGCAGTATGTCTAGGATGAATGATAGTACTGCTTAATAGCTTTACAAATGTTGATAAGTATGTGTAAGAGGAGTACTTCACTGCTTTAGAGTATGAATGCCTGTGAGTAGCCATTGCAATGAGTATGAGTATAAGAAATTATGAATCATGATTTGAGTATACTCATGTTTTCAGTATTCATTGTTGATCTCTGATTTGAATTTGCAAGGAAAGCTTTGCTGCTTATCACAGATAGATTCCTATCGTTGTCTGACCTTCTTATAAAGTTTTGTCGTTGATGGTGTTCTTATTTTTTACGAGGGGCTTGTATGATAGAGCGCATGGGGAGGCCTGTTTTTGGCTAATGAGGAGACAGAGTTATTGGTATAACACCTTCTCTGTCATTGCCCCACTCTATATCATTTACATGATCTATACTGTCTGAGGGATATGTTACTGTTGAACTTGATCAATTTCGTCGGGGGTACTGGTAGTCGGTAGCTGAAGGTCTCATGGACTTGATTTTCAGATCTTTGGAACTCTCCCATGTCAGGCTTATTGTCCTCTCTCAGGGAATGTCTGTCAAGCAAACACACAATTTCATTTTTATATATAAGATACGTATATCGACAGTTTTATCCAGTGTGATTTTCCTACCAAACATACAGAGATATACGGTAAAAATTTCAAGATTCTAAAAAAAATATTTCTCATCACCGGGTCTCGAACCTGGGCTGCTAGCTTTTGTATGCAAGCATTTTAATCACTACACCATGCCACCTTTTGCTGTGGCGAAGTTTATAGTAAATCATCGATGACTAACGACTCATTTTCTTTGGTGTCATACATGACTTTTTAAAGAAATTGTCCTAAATTTCTTAGATGACAGATGATGATTTTGTCTTGCAGACGTCCATGTATTAGTGAGTCCTAACAGACAATAATATCGAGCATCTTTAGTGAGTTATTTGTCAATGAGGAAATATAGCAGACAAAATCGTACATAGTTTAACATGTATTCAACTTATAACAATGTCTTAAAATTTCAGCACGTAGTCGACTCATAGTAGACAATGTCGTTAGCTTTTAGCATTCTGAACATTCAATGACATTGCCATAGGATTCGTCAATGAAATTTTTCATTTACGATAAAAAATGAAAATTTTTCTCGTCATCACTGGATTTCGGACCCTAGACTGCAAGGTTTTTGTACTTTTGTTGTTTCGAACATCATAGTGAATCATCGTGACAAACGCTGACAATTGTAAATCATTAATGACTGATGATAGATTTTTTTGGTGTCATACATGACTTCTTAGATGGCAGATGTTGATTTTGTCTTGCAAAATCATGTTGAACTTGCAGGCGTCCATGTATTAGTGAGTCCTAACAGACGATAACAGCGAGAGTTATTAGTGATTTATTCGTTAATGAGGGGGTGCTGTAGACAAAATCCTGTATTGTTCAGCTTGTAGTTGACTCATAACAGACAATGTCGTTGAATTTCAGCATGTAGTCGACTTTTGACAGATAATGTCGCTAAATTGCAGCTTTCTTTAGTATGGTGACATACAATGAAGTTGTCATATACAACCCCTTTTATTTGTGTCATTGTCACTACGATTCATCAGTGAAATTTTTCATATAAATGTCGACTTGCTACTGCTTCTGAGGCGATAATTCGTCGATAAAAATATTAAAGCGACAACATCGCTTAACTACGCCAACGGGTAACTGCATAGAAATTATAACATATGGTACTGCACCCGCAGCCACTCATTGGATTCAAGTAAGTTGTGTTTTGAGCGGTTACCCAAATAGGACCTAACGGTATTAGTCATTTATTTCTTATATTTTTTTACTAATAAGCTGACCAGGAGATTATCTGGGTAAGGAGTCACTCGGACACCCGGGGGAACTGTGTGGCGGACGGACTTGCGAGGGATGGCTCTCTCCTCAGAAATGAGGAGATTGACCACTCAGTTGGGATGCCACTCTCCTCTAGCAGACTTACGTTCCTGCGGTACATGTTGGCCAGGGCACAGCTACGATGGAATGATGAACCCACGTGCTCTGTATCAAGGCAAATCTGGAGCCTGTATGATCGGGCTCGCTCGGAGTCTATTATATAGATGCCGCGGCTTAGGCTACGAACTCTTGTGGCCATTCAATGACTACTATAGGGGTTGTCAGGATGAGGAAAAGGAGGAGATTATCGAGCACTTCTTGTACCTGCTTTCCTTCGAAGTCCGTTTCTGAATGCTGATGTGAATATCAGCAAGATCTCTTCTCTTTGTGCAAGCGTCTGGTTAGTTCGGATCGGACCGGGACGTGGGCATGTAGATTGTTCATTTTTGGGATTACTGGATTACTGTCGTAACTAACTAACTATTGGTTGGGTACATAAGGTCTCGAATTGTATTTTCGAACGTTTTTAATGCTTTCAATCTTATGTACGGGGGTATAATTATTCAAAAAAATTTTGTGTTTACGTGCATAAAAACCAGTGCATTCAAATATAAATACATTTTTCCTTGTTTGAATTTTGAGAATTTCATGCTACATAATGGTTTACTTGCTGTTTTTATTTTTTGTTTTTATTTATTTTTATTTTTTTTATATTTTTTTTAATAATAATTTACATGCATTGTTTTATTTTCTCTTTCTTTTACTTTTTTGCATTTTTACTATTACGGCGTTTCTTGTTTAGCTTTTTTTTTGTACTATTTCTCTATTACATCAAAAGCAAGACACTACATGTTGCTGCTTGTTGCAACACATTGGGGCATTAGTGTTGTTTTGGTGGATTTTAAACATGTCAATATTTGCAAAAATTTCAAATTTCTTGTTTTAGTTTTTTTTGTTTTTTATTTCTCTCTAACGCTACTTTTTTGTATTGACTTACTTTTAGTTTTAATATGAGAGTAGTTTAGTTGCTTCATTTCATTTTCGTTTTAAGTTTTATTCCATTTTTTGTGTGCTTTGCTCCCATTTTGGTAACTCTGGATGTTGATGCAGTTTCGTTATATGTATGTTTTTAATGCGATTTCGTATTCATATTTAAATGAATATGTGTGAGGTTTTTTGTAACGTTTTTTTTTTTTGCTGTTTCTTTGGTCTAAAGTATTATTGTTATTGTATGTTATAGTTGGGGTAGTAGTATATATTAGCAAAATTTAAAAAAACTCAATATTATTAAAAATAGACGTTTTTTTTCTTTTCATTTTGGGTGTGTATTGGGTTGTCACTGCTTTTTTTAAGTTTTTTATTTTTGTTCGATTTTTTTATATTTTTATTTAAGGCTTTATTATGTATTATTGTTGTGTTATTACTGTTGTTTTCTATGAACAAATATTTTCGCTATTATTTTTGTATGTCTATATGTACATAGATATTGTAATACGAAAATTATGTAATAAAAAAATAAATGAAATAAAAAAATTAAAAATTACAAACAAAATTTATTAAAGATGACATTGATTGAAATTTTTTGACTACAAAATAAATTTCATATGTTTATTTGATGTACAGCACGACGCTTATGATTTTGGTACGAGTATAGTAGTAAACGTTTGTGAACTACATAATGGACATATTAAGGCCTCCTAACTTATTTGCATAATATGCTTATAAAGGTGCTCGAAAAGAAATGCTGTATGTCATTATGATCTTATAAAGGGTCCGACAAAAATTTTTTTTGAAAAAAAAAACTACTGAATATTTTCTCAAATTTCCTTTTTTATTTGAAAGTACAATCTTTCCTGCCTCGGCTGGCCATGCAGTAGCCTACACGGTCGGTCCAATTTTTAAGCACATTATCGAGTGTGTGCAGCTGTATTTCACCAATGGCTTCACGAATATTGTCCTTTAACCATCAATTGTCTCTGGCTTGTTGGCGTAACACTTGTGTTTGACGGCACCCCACAAATAATACTCCAACGATATCAAATTGCAGCTTAGAGATGGCCAAACGACATCAGCTCTGCGGCTGATAATGCGATCTTCAAAAACAGGGCGCAAAATATCGAGTGTAGCTTCGGCTGTGTGGCACGTAGCGCCGTCCTGTTGAAACCAAATGTTGCTATATCCTCCTCTTTAATTTTTGTGAACAAAAATTCGTTCAACATGGCCGGATAACGATCGCCATTGACTGTAACGGCCGAAGAAAAGTGGCCCAATTATGCCTTTGGACCAAAATCCGCACCAGTGACTCGTCTAGGGTGTATCGTCTTTTCAATGTATGCGTGCGGGTTTTCTGTGCCCCAAATGCGACAATTTTACTTGTTTACATACCCGCCAAGATCGAAATGAGCTTCATCTGAAAAGATGATTTTTTTTTTTGGCAAAATCGGCATCTTCTGTAAGTCGATCGATCAAAGCAATGTCGCAATATTTCCCGTTCAGCGCAAGGATAAAACTAATTATCCGTCAAATCAGACATGAGCTAAGTGTTACCATTCACGAAATAAGCACTAGTTGATTAAAAACGTTAGATGGCGAACCCGTTACTACGTGGTTAAGTGATTGATTCCTATATATACTGTCAACAATTAAGAGTGAACCGCTGACTTCGCCGCATCCTGTGTGTAACCTGACCGATAACTGTGGCTATTCATACGCTTTAGCGCCGAACAGAACATTAACCATTATCGATTGATTTAAAGCGGCGCAAATGGTCAATCGGTCACGCTCTTAGAAGGCAACCGAATGATATGAGCAGAATTGCCGTAGTTCGGAATCCACAGGGGAGCAGAAGAAGAGAACCCCCAGTCCATGGATGGCGACGACAGACTAAAGCCGAGTTGAATGTATATGGCAAGAGTTGGATAGAAGTGTAGACGTTAGCACAAGGCAGAATGTTGTTCAGGGTATTTATTGAAGCCCTATACTCATTTTGAGATCGTTTGGAACTTATTGAAGCAAACAATTCAATTAAAAGGACCAGAATTTATCAACAGAAAAGATGTTGTGTTCTATTATGACAATGCCAGACCACACCCGTCCTTGACGAGTCGGCAGGTATGTAAGTAAGTTGCTTGGTTCATCAAGACAAGATATTACAAGAGTAATAGAAACTCCACCTATTCTGTGCCCTTTCACGACAGAAGTTATAGATTTTCTCCTTGTCATAGGACAGTGAGTGTCAGAGTAGAAGGTAATAGATTTACATTCATCGAGGCCTTCTTAGCAAGTTTACCAGCTTTTTCATTAAAAACGATGACCCTATGTCCAGAGATCCAAATCAAGGAAATAGGGAGCTTCATCTTCTCTTTACATTGGAGAACTAAAGCCGAGTTGCTACTATGCGAGAAAATATCGAACCTTCCCACAGACTCCCACAAAAACTCCACCAGAAAAATGCTAGAGGCCTTCGGTAGTCTTATATACCGCGACGTAAGCAGACTCGGAGAAAATGTCAGCTCCTTCACCGAATGCATTCTTGGATCTGTCTGTGCAGACCATAATTCGTCTCTCCCAGGGAAAAAAACCTTGACATGTCCAGTGAAGCCACGATAACGTGTTACCTATTGCGAACACAAGTTTAATTGTGATACGTTTAATTCTTAAAACTTTATTTCTTAGCTTTTTCTGATAGGACACTATTGAAAGCGTTTCAAGAAGACATAAGGAAAATAGTGATGCCATGCAATAATTTTACATTTATTTATTTCGTTGATTTTCAGTCTTTTGAAAATGTGTCGTCGGTCTCGAAAATAAAAACTCCATAGAAAGATGTACCAACATTTAAAGCTATAAACTTTATTATGAAAGTTATTCTATTGGTTTGTGTCCAGGCTACGATTACCATGTCAAGGCTGTATTTATTCAAATTTGAATTCGCGTAGCTGAATAGAAGGTTGTGGAATATACTAAAACATTGGAATCTAATGTTAATTAACTATAAACTCAGTCATAATTAAACAGTCAAAGAGTAAAGTCTTATTAAGGCGTTAGTAAAAGTGTTGAGCGGTTTGTGTATTAAGTGCAAGTTAGACCATATATAAAAATAAATAAAGACTGCAATAAATAAATATGAATTCGTTTGTCTTATTCAAAGCGACTTAAAAGAACTCAAAAATTTTAAAAAGGTTAAAACGTTACAACTTAGGGAACTTGCAACCTTTTCTGACCATAAACATAAGTATTAAACCTGATGAGAGATGTCTCAGATAAACTTTGTTTAAATCCGTTATATGCTGAGACGAAATAGAATTTAAGCAGTGAAACACTAAAAATATGTTTGGCAGTAGGAATAACCCTGTACAATTAAGGCTTGGCAGCGAAGGTGTTAAAGTTTAAAACAGCTGTCGTATTAAGATTGAGTAAAAATACTAGTTAAGCAAATTTTAGAAAATATGCACTTTTTTACTTCATTACTTTCAATTGCTTTTAGTTTATGTCTTAATTTAAAAGTCGATGAAATATTTTTTGTATATTCTACAATTCAGGTTCGTGTCTTAAGTCTTTCGTATTAAGCTTTTAATTATTGAGTTATATGGTAGATAGAGGAGATTTCAATTTGTAATAATTCTTTTTTCATTAATTTTAAATCTTAATGATAATGTTGTTGTTGTTGTTGTTGTTATTATTGTTGTTTCTCTTGCTGTTGTTGTAATAATTTATTACTTTAAGAACGGTGAGAACTTTTATGGAGCAATAAACGAGTATGAACGAAAAATGTATTTTTAAATTTATTTATAATTAATTTTATTTCAAATGTTATTTTCTTGAAATGTCATTTATAACTTCTTTGTCTTATTTATTTGTTCTTGTCTGGTTTTAATGTAATTTTTAATTACATTTTAATAACAAAAGCGAAACAAAAAATCTTTGCCAGTCATTTTGATGAAATCAAGAAGACGAATAAGTTAAAAAAGAAGTAAAAAAGCACAAACGAGAGACTTAAATTTAATACTTGTTAATTATAAGACAAGTTAAAATGATTTCAGGGTTAACATGTAATAAAAGCTGATGATGATATTTATATAAAAAAAAGAATATTATTTTTTATATACGAAATTAATATAAATAATAAGAAAACGGAGCAGACCAGTTTATTTTTTTTATTTATTAAAATATTAAATTATATTTAAAAACATTTACAAATGCAAACCTCGCTTATTACCCCATTTAAAAACAAGTTAATTAGCTTAATTTAAATGTTAATTATTAAATATATAAATTAGGTTTAATTTTAATTTCATTTCAGTTCATTTAAATCCTAAATGATTCACTTGTTTGCTTATGATGATAAAACAACATCAGAATGAAAATGTACATTATTTTATCGGCTTAAATGTAAAACATTTCATTTCATTTTATTTTATTTCTTGGGATTTTTTGTATTAATTCCCATTTAACAGTGTTCTACATGCTGTTAAATTCTGTTTTCATTCTTTTTTGATTTATTTTATTTTTTTGCTTTCTTTTAAAGATTATCATCAGATATTAGCAAAGATTAACTTCGGCGTTAACAATACAAAAAATTGTTGAAAAAATGCTCTGACTGTGTAGTCGCACCACTGACATATTCAATTTTTTTTTGTCTGTATCAACCGACAACAAAACGGTTTTTACCCCCCCAAAAAAAGAAAAAATGCTTAAAACATATTTGCTTTTTATTTTTCTTTGCCGGCTTTTGTTCATTAAGAATATTTAAAATAATTATACCCTACACAACCATAAAAGCCAAAGAAGATATATGACCTTAAGCTGATGTTTGTAACTCTTTGGAATTTTCGTTGAAGACCCATGTTCAAGTTTATCAGTCATCTTGTATCATTTTCTCGAAATCAAATGTAGGACATATCTGTCTTTCAAGTTTTATTTTGTGCTCTATGATAATGTGACGCTACACAAACCCGACAGAGAGGAATAACTTGACAACCCTTCAGTACTAATGGTGAGGTGGAACACGACAACATTATGGCAATGACGAGTAGGTGAAGAAGGGTAATAGCTTGGCACGCTACACCTGCTGCGAGCTCCCTGTGGTAGTCGCATAGAAGTGCATTCGTTTTATCGGCTTTATATATGTATACACCCGAAAGAAAGCGAAAATATTTAAAGGAGAATAACAAACAAACAACAATTTCATTCAGTTGTGTAATAACATTTGATGAAAGCAGATGTATGTTGCTTTGCGTACTAAAATTGTTTATTTGTTTTGTTGTTGACTTTTTCAATTTTTTGTTCAACGCACAAAATTTTTTTACTACAAATGCAGTTTTCACTTTGGTCACCCTTATTCTATGGCCACCCTTGTTATGTCGCTATTAGGTTTTGCAGAGAGTGCACAACCCATTTTAATTCTTTTCGCCTAATTTGCTTAATTATTAGAACTTGGGATCTTTGCTCTAAGAAATAGTTGGCTATGGTCTGGTAGGGTAAAATATCAAATGTTTGAATATTTCAGTATGGAGCTTAGTCGGTTAAAAGATTGAACGCCGTAAGAATGCTGGCGAAAAAACAAAAGCCCTAAACTTCCTTCAAATTTAGTCAGGAAACAAATATTGTCGGCGTAGTCGGTGTCTTTGCAGGAAAACTTTTGTATACAACCACATCGAAGTTATATTTTTTTCTTTGTAGAATAGGCCTTATCTCTTTGGAGAGCCTTTGGTTCAGATATCAAAAAAACTGAGGCAATCCTTATACACAATGGACAAAATACAGAATTCTTTCGACCACTGTATTATCTTGGATGTATTGTGGCATGTAAACGGCGGCATAGAAGACGTTGTAAGATAAAAGATAAAGCCAGGTTCGTAGTTGGGTGATTTGAACAGTTTTTGGCGTTCACTCCCGATTATGAGCTTATTTAGAAAATTTTGAAGGGGAAATGTGCTATGCGAACGGGATTATCCAATTAATTAATACAAACAGAGAGGGAAGTAATCAGAATCTCGTGCAATATGACAGGAAAATAAGTTCCATCGCGTTATATGTGGAATTTTTTGGTCGAATTATATCGAAAGAAATCAACAACGAAATGTTGGTTAAACTTGAAATTATTAACAAAATGGCAAAGAGTTGTGTACACACTACCTTAGAAAAACAAATGAAATCATATAACAAATAACGCTGAAATGGAACCTCTAATTTCACGTTCACACTACAACACGTTTTCTGTAATTTGCTGTCCCATTTATTAAAATAAAATTAAGAGACGAATTACATAATTCTTCATACAAAATTTTAAGAGCGAATCAGCCAAAGTGTAACAGCTGTAGTTACCTCTTCATGGCATTTCACTGAAACTACTGATAACCCCCGACAGTATATTTCCAAATACATTGCGATGTACACGGGTCATTGGATGATCGGAACGCAACCTTCACGGCAGAAGTTGCAAAAGCACATTTAATAGGGAGGTAAGCATTCACTTTCTCTGTAATTGTACGGATCTGGTGAGCAGACGACTGTTATACTTAGGCGTACCTTTCTTCAATGGTTTGGCGCAATACGGAAATCTGAATACCCTTGATATTATCGAGCTTCACAAGCAGCTTAAAGTGACTGTAATTCCCTTTCCCTTTTCGTTATCTTCTTAAGTGGTTCTTTACTCGTGGCCTTGACTTGGTTTCCAAATGGCACTTTGTTGCTAACTGTAGTTGATCTTAGCTAACTACCAAAAGTTTAAGTATTTCAGTTTCAGTTACCCTGTGAATTATTAAAAAATCAATGTAATTTTTAATATATATCTGGTGTTTGTCTACGCTAACTTTTGTTTATTTAATTTTCTAACCATAACCAAACAATAATTCAAAACGACTAAAAAAGAGAACCATTACAATGAATTACAAATATGCCATGTGAACGGTGTAATTCGTATGAGTAATACAAATAGCGAACAAAGTAATACAAAATATCTTTTGAACATACTATAAGTTAGCAGGAGACATGGACGACCAAAAAATACATCGAGCGTAGTAACTCTAAGTAATATAGTAATACTAGAAGTAGATAACATAACCTTATAGAAGAAGCCCTATTAAAAACAAATTGTTTTGAATTTTGTTTAAATTGTTTCAAGTTTTTGTCTTAGTAACCAAGCCAACCAAAAATAACAAAATTTCATCTTTACACTCAATAGTGTCATGAAGTCGGATCGGTTGGATTTAATTGACCATAATTCTCTTATTTGCTTGTTGATTTTAAAGATAATGTTTGTTTAACGAGGTCTTTGACTTGTATTTCTTTTTCGAAAGATAGAGAATTATTGTACAGAAAAGGTGTTGAAAGTTATAAAACAAAATTAAGAAATAAAATAAACGATGATCCTTTTTTCAGAACTAACAAAACTTTTAAGTTTTTTTTTTTAAACATTTTAATGCTTTTTATTTTTAAGTGTCACATTTATTATTTGTTTCTTAAATCTCAACCTTGTTTACACAATTTTTGGTGACTTAATTTAGACTTTAAAAGTCATATTATTTGGGGGATTTTCTTAAAGAAAAGAATCTCTTTTAGAAGGATAAGAAAAAAATTGTTTTTTTTTTGTAAAATAACGTTTTGATTTCTATAAACTGCTGTCAGTAACAGCTTTAAGAGATTTTATAGACAAAGAAGTTGTTCTGGAAGATCTTTTTTTCTTTATCATGTCAGCTTCAGTTTGTGCATGTCTATCAAGTGCCTAATGGCTGGTTAGAAGATTTCTTCCATCTGGCTGATTTCAATATGAGTCAAGTTCTGTAAAAAGATATTTCGGGTCTCGTAAAAGTTCATTTTGCCATTAAATCAGCGACAAGCAAACTAATATCAGTGCATTATACAATTGTGGTAGTAATTTAAGAGTCTCTATCTCAGAAAAAATTTGCATTTTGTTTTTTACACAAATGGTTGTGTACACTGGAAAGAGTGCTTAAGTGGCAGGAATACTTTCGCAGGAAGTTTCTTCCACAAACGAACAGTGCTACTATAGAATAATTTCTTTTTATAACGCGTTGTACGATTCGCTGGACAATGAACTACAAAGGGATACTCTTTACGAATAATATGGATGTTATGTAAGAATATGTGATTATTATTAATTAAATCCTTTATCTTGTCAGAACACATTCATTTGAAGTATCGATAGAATAATGAAACACACGAAACATTATGGCGATCCTCTAACGAATTGATAAAGTCGATTATCTTATCATCATTAATGCCAACCCCAAACCCCACAATTATCCACTATACTCCTAATTCTCTTCTATTGAGGTACCATCTCTTCTAAAATTATGTTCTTATCGCTTTTCTCAGTCTATTGAACTGAAAAAACACATAGTCAGAGGTTCTCTGTCAGCTTTGTCACTGTAGGAACTGATCAAATGCGTATGGGTTCGAAGACATTGCCTTTTGTCCATTTTTTGCACTAAAAATGCCTTAAGAACCATGATGTTAGGTGTTCATAGTCATTTTTAGCACACAATCTATCCATAAATGCATAAAAATCGTATATTTAATTTTCAACAATTTTTCATGGATGTATGTATGTATGCTTTATTCGTCAATGTACCCAAGCCACACCCCAAACCCCACAATTATCCACTATACAGGAGTATTCTAATTCTCTTCTATTGAGGGAACCTTCATCTTTTTCTGTACGCGGTCGCCCTTACATGAGAATTGTGTTCCATTATGGAGCGGATATATCAGATGTTTCTTTTAGAGTTTCATAACTTTGAGTTGGCAACACAGTTTTATTTGACAAATAATTTAACAGCTGATTGATGCTATTTGCCACCAATTCGGCAAATGGGCTGAAGAACAAATTGATCTATATTTTCGTACCTCAATTAGCTGACATTAAACTTGCTATTACATCATGTTGGAACCACATGCCACACAGCGCGCTCCACAATTGATTTACTCAAAGAAACATTTGTTGAAAGGATCATTTCACATAATGAACCAATTAATTTTTAATTTAACCGCATTGGATTCATATCTTTAGGGTTATGTAAAGTCACTTGTCTATGTTGATAAACCCGAGAGAATAGAACATTTGGAAATCAACATTCGAAGAGTTATTGATGAAATACGGCTGTAAATGCTGTGCAAAATTTGTTAAAATTGGTTTTCCAGATTGCGGCTTGTACGTGCCAGCCGTGGCGGTTACATGCGCATAACATTTTCTATCCAACAAAGCCCGTTTCATTAATATTAAAAATATATTTCTTTGTTTTATTATGATTTAAGCTTGAATAACTGCAAATAAATACCCGATTCATATATCATGTAGATGTAAAGAAGGTCAGATGGAGGAAGTATTTCTTATAACGTTTCAAAAAACCAAAGTAATTGAATGCTTCTTTCGACACTCGGAAAATGTGAACATTCCGGCGGGTATCGCAATGAACTTTCATGTCTAGAACGACAAGAGCATGTCACAGACAACTACACACTACCAACGTCTATATGCCTGAAAGCAATATTGTGTTTTGCGCTCTTGTATGCACTACCCTACTCTGAGATTTTCGCCAAGTCGCTTGAGAATAATACAAAATTTTTCTTTCTGTGACTTTAAAAATAGACTTTTAATTTGGCTTAAATTTTATATTTTAAATATATTTTTTCTCCGTCTAGGGAGCATATTGGCATTCCACAAAATTTCTATTCAGTTTCATTAAGCTACTGTAGCTCGCCTTTATTGTATAGTGGTGAGCATCCTTGCTAAGTGGTGGTGATGGTGATTCTTACTAAGCATTGTGATTTTGTCCCAGAAGGTGGCGTTTTGCCCTGGTCAATCGTCTCACCAGAGGTAAGCTGGAGGGTCAGAAGGGAGGCTTCTTTTGGACGGATTTGCCTGGAGGGAGATTGAAGACTTTTTATTAAATACTCGAAACCGCAATTAAATTTTTTGCCTTATGCCCTCTGCTGAGGATTCGAACCTGTTGTATGCGTGTACTATTATAACGGGTCCGCCATCTAACGTTTTTTTTCAACTAGTGCTTATTTCATGAATGGTAACACTTAGCTCATGTCTGATTTGACAGATAATTAGTTTTATTCTTCCGCTGAACGAATATGGTTGTGTATACACTTTTTACGATTCGCTAAGTGGGCCTGCGATCGACTTACAGAAGACGCCGATTTTGCCAAAAAAAATCATCTTTTCGGATGAAGCTCATTTTGATCTTGGCGGGTATGTAAACAAGCAAAACTGTCGCATTTGAGGCACAGAAAAACCGCACGCATACATTGAAAAGCCGATACACCCAAGACGAGTCACTGTTTGGTGCGGACTTTGGTCCAGAGGCATAATTGGCCATTTTTCTTCGAAAATGAGCAAGGAGTGGCCGTCAATGGCAGTCAATGGATATCGTTATAGGGCCATGTTGAACGAATTTTTGTTCACAAAAATTAAAGAGGAGGATATTAGCAACATTTGGTTGTTTTGTCGATGTTTTGCGCCCTGTTTTCAAACAAAAAAAATTTATTTGGCGGACTCTATAGTATATGTGAATTATAGTGTGCATACTATTCGCTTTAATGTTTTTAATTTGTATTTTTAGTTTTAGCGCATAACAGACCACATTATCATTAATATTTTTCGTTTTTTTTTTGAATTTCTAGAATTCCCATGAATTTTTTACTTCCATGTTTTGTGCGATTTATCAGATTTTTCAAACATGACTTAATATTTAAAATAAAAAAGAATAACAAAACCTTAACCTACAAAATATAACAGCAGTCTTACAAAATAGAAACCCACAAATAGGAGATGATTAGACGAGTTTATAAGACATGCCAAAGAATGTGTTTTTTTTTTGTTGGTATTTTATCCTCATTTTCTTAAAACATATTCTTCATTAAGATAATTAATTTTAAGATTTCATTATAATTTTGTGTATTGAAAACGGTAGCTATTTTATGGAAAAAAATCCTAACCATCAGACAAGTTTCTAAGTAAGAAAATATGACACATTCAGTGTTTTATTGAAATAAAAAAAAAAATAAATAAATAATAAAAAATAAAAAAATTAAATTAAAAAAATCTTAAAATAAAAAATTAAATTAAAAAACTCTTATTTTTTATTTTTAAATTGAAGAAAGTTTGTCGTTGCTTTCCAAGAGAAACGTACCACCACAGCCTTTTTTGGTTTTTATTAATTTATGAAAAAAAGTTTTTATTTTTAAATTAATATTTTATATTGGCTTCACCCATATTTGGTAGTTTTTTTTTAAATATTAAAACATAAAAATTGTAGTTTATTTGTGTGCTGATTGGTGTTGTTCTTTACAAATGTTTTTTTTTAACATTTTTTGTGCATATTTTGTTAAGAAATTTTTTTTAATCCTTTTTTTGTGTCTTTTTCTTTATTTTTTGCGGTTTTATTTGTTTGTATTTAAATTATAATAACAAAACTGATTTTTGACCCAATTACTAGAGAATGAATGAATGACACATTTCTCTTTTAATCAACTTCTTTTTGTATTTCTTAACAGTTTATTTTTTTTAATAATTTTTTTCCAGAATTTTGTTATAATTAATGATTTAACTGAAAGAATCTATAATTTAGTGTGAAGATTTGAAATTAATGGCTTTTGGATAAATGTTTATTGTTTTTTTTTGTTTCTAATTTCTTGTACATACTTCATTGAGGAATTTATGTGGCCTAGTCACAGTGTGTGTTGTTCATTGCCTTGGATTTTTTAATTTGTTAGAGTTTGTTGCTCAAGTCTTTTGTTTTTTTTTGAGAAACCTTCACCTTAAAGTTCATGTTTGTTGTGTTGAGAAAAAAAATTGTACTTTTTCTAACAAAAATTCTCTTGTTCAATCCCTTGTTTGTAGATTTAAAAAAAAGTTTATAAAAAATACTATAATCTTTACTACAAGTGGGTGAGGGCTTTAAGCAGATATTTGTAACTTAAAAACAAAACTACTTCAACACCCACTGTTAATTAATACATATTGACTAAGATAATTTATTCAGGTTGAAATTTTGAAAATAATTTCATAAAATTGGATGCAAATAACGCTTTATGTTGTTCGTGTTAGAGTTTTTACTCAGTCAAGTTAAAAGTTTTGAATATGAAGAGTTTCATTTTATTTTAATTACAAGGTGCGACAAAAAAAAATACCTGGTAAATGATACTACTTTTACCACCAAAGTATCGATTTACGGGTAAAAAAACCTTTCGGACTTTCATGCTCTTATAAGCTAATAATTTAGCTAAATATTGCCCGATTTAAGTTTCTTTTTGGATTTGGAAATAAAGAGAAATAGACCTTTTAAATGATATATATGGCGTTTAAGAAGCCTCGAACACATTATTCGCCCCATCTTTTCCAAATTATTCAAGTTCAGATGCATTTTTGCTTACCATTTATGAATTAATTAATGAATTATATTAAGTAATGAATAAAATGAGGCTTAAGGCTTAAAAATCCGTTGAAAATTGACGGAGTTATTGCATTTTATGGTCAAGCAACTCATGAAGACCGCATAACATTTTTAGCAAACTGGCGTTTTTTTTCTTATTTTGAAACTTTTTTTTAAAAAAAAGTTTAAAATTTTTGTGAAAATAGCTTCACTTTTTCATGAGTTGTGCTTTAAAAGTTAAATCAATATTAGTAAGACAAAGGAAATACGACACGTTCTGCATAACTAATCAATAACGACAATTAAGTAGTCGAAAAATACGATGATTTAAATAAATCTAAAGCATGATTGACACATTTGGTGGTGCTCTTTTAGATGTCGAGATGAGAACAGGGAAATTGCCTAAAATATGGCGGTCAAATGAATACACACACATATATATATACAATACAACCTGGCCAAGCTAGAATCCCTAGCAGAGATCACAAAACAGAATTCAATTGCTGTTTTGATTGTTTAATAAAGAGACTTCAACCTCTCTCCAGACAAATCCATCTAAAGAAGCCCCCGCTGACCTTCCAACTTACCTCTGGCGATGATAACAAACATTAGACGAATGATGAGGAGAAAACGCCTGTAGGGATCACCACCACCACTTAGCAAAGATACAGTAGCTTAATCTTGAAAATTAACTTGATTAAGTAAACTAAAACCAAGCAATGGATATTTTGGGAAAATCCAAAATGCTCTCTATTTGTCTTACTATTTGGCCACGAAATATTACTTGTGACAGAAGTGATAAAGATAAGAACGGAAGTATTTGTCAACAGATGCCTTTGCATAATCTTACGAGTACTTAGTCATAATACAGCATTAAATATCCAACTGCCTAAATTATTTTAAAGTTGTGAGAGACTTTTACGCGATTTTCATAGAAGTCTATGTTTTTATTCTAAATAATGGTTTTTTAATGAAAGGCCTATTGCTCAAACAAAGGCACAGTGTTGCCATAATTTTTTTTCAGAAAAGCTAAAATTTAGATGAAAAAACTGATTTTCAAATATACATATACCCGTATCGAGTATGATCTGTAAGCCGAAAACAAATGAAATTAAAATCGTTTACATTTTTAAAGACAAATTAAATTTAAATGCGCCAATTATTCTAACTTTCGATAATCCAAAAAGTCATCTGAAAGGTAATTAAGTGAACTAATGAAAAAAAAAAAATGAAAATCTTGCTGGATTTAAAAATTATAGCAAATTAAATGTGATATACACAAATGATATGATATAATGACAATGTGCTCAAATTTTACATATTTTTTCCGACAAGCGGTGCCTACAGCGGATAATGCAAATTCGTGTACGCTGAATCTAACGATACTAACCCCTTTTTTAGATTAGCTCTTATTTTCGAGATATACCGTTATTTCGAAATTGGATTAGGTTGCAAAACATATATCCGCTTAACTGAAAAACGTTTCAGTTAAAAAAATAATTCCGCCGTAAAATTACCTTTAACTAAAGCTGAAACTTTTTAATCTGTCCTATCGTTTTAGAAATATAAACTTTTTTTTGATTAAAGAACAGTGGGATTACATTATTTACGTAAGTACTCACGTATGAGTGATATTTTATAGTAAAGCAGATATATCACTCATATGTACGTACTTATTTGGGAGATCGAACGGTTATTATTCGAACGTTTTTAACCGGTTTTTTGGTTTTGTCGGATACGGATTTCTTAAAATATTCATTTTTCGAATAGCGAATAAAGCGGTTATTTTAACACGAATAACCGGTTCATTTAAATACATATGTATAATAATGTTCATCGTTTATACATTTGAGTAACAATAATGTTTTCTCAGTCTCTGTAAATAAATATTGTTATTTTATATATAGAGAATGATGATCAAGTAGACTCATTGAAAAGGATCTACAAACGCCGGATCCGAACGGGATTAAACCGAGGACTTCTTGGTTGGTAGGCGGGTATCTTACCTTACATACCACAGTGGCACATACACTATTAAATACCCGCTGCATGCATTTATGTTTCTATAGATGTCCTCTGAAGTGTGAAAATATTTGGAAACCGTTGGAAAGGAAGGTTAGGTTAGGTTAGGTTAGGCTAAATGGGTCGCTCGCACTTCGCGAGTTCACTATGGCCCATTCACAAGGACGGACCCATTAAAGAGGCCAAAAGGCAGGGCATGATAGAGTCACAGAAGAAAGATCCCCACATAAAGACCCAAAAATATCAGTTCCTCCATTGGTACCATTGACGAAGTTAATCAACTTCGAAAGTGACACATCCCTAAGACAGTCCAGATGATGGAAGCGACATGAACTCAAACGCCCAAGTCTAAGCTCCCATAGAGCGGAACAGTCGCAGAGTCCTGACAGCTCTCACACTAGCCACGATCAGAATATCCCATGTGCTCCGACATGCGAATAAGCCCGATCAACCCCCTTACAAACCTATGAAAAGACCTATTTTCTTTCCATGGAAAGAGCAGGCCAAATCATTCTGTATTTTATTATTATTATCATGCTGCTCAGAGCCCATTTATCCAACAAAAGGGACGACGCACATGAAGGGGCCTGCACGTCCCCCTGTAGCAGCGCACTCATCAGCAATTTAATTCCCTCGGATGCCCGCATGACTTGGAACCCATATCAGTTCGTTCCAGATGGGACAGTAAGTAAATGAAACTACGCTGTAAAAAATTAATCACTGAATGAAATATTAGGACGTTGTTCCAGCATACTTAATTGGTAGGCACTACGACATGGTACGAAAATTAAAATTTTTTTTTTATTTTAATAAAAGAACTGCTTAACGGGTCATTTGATTAATTCTTGATTGAAAACCGGTTATTTTAAAATTGCAGATTTTCGAATTATTCGAAAACCGGTTTTTGAAAAAAATCGAATAATCGATCATCTTAGTACTTACGTAGGATGTAATGGGGGATCACAATAAAAAACGAAGCTTTCTTAGACCTAAATGTGAGTATCACACTCTGTTGAAAGTAAAAAACGAAAATGTTAAAAATGGCAATACCTGCACAATTAACAGAAAAACTGATTTTTTAAACAAAAAAAAAAAAAAAAAAAAACTGCTCAATGCCTAAAAAAACTGCAAAATACAGATAAATCTGCGTATGTGATCACAATTTTTCAGAATATCTTTGAAAGTTAAAAATTTCTTTTTGAATATATTTCTAACGAAAGGCCTATTGCTAGGCGTGCGTTTCATATCAACTGTAAAGGTTAAAAACAAATATTTTTTATTTTAATTTTGATTGGAAAAAAATTAAAAAAAAGAATTTTGAACATTTAGAATATAGTTTTAAAATTTTTACAACAAATGAAAAATAGGCCCCCCTATACAAATTTTTTTTTTAAAGAAGGCCTATTTTTCGTGTATTATAAATACATTGTTCCCCTGATATTTTGTATTCGAAAGTAATTATTCTTACAAAAATAAATCATTTGCAATTCACATTAATTTACAAATTTATTAATTTGTTGTTATTTAGTTTGTTGTTTTAAATCAGTTTTCATAACATAGCGAATGCAGAAAAGAACATTGCAATTATTAAACCAGCAAGTGGCTCTCTAACAGTCTCTGAGACTGATCAAAAGAATTTATTATTTTTTCTTGTTAATATTTATTAATTTTTTTATATGTACGACTAATATAGAAACAAAAAATACTTTAATTTAAAAGTCAAGGTTGTTTGAAAAAAAATTATTGCTGTTATATATGAAAAAAAGTAACAAATAAAAAATTATTTTTGTATTTAACAAAAGCTATAGCAATAATCAGTAAACGACATTCTTCAATTTCAACAATAAAAACAAAATTAATTGCTTAAAAAATTACATTTTTTAACCACAAGAAAATATAAAAAAACTTACCTTGTGAAATTTGCTTAAGTTTGTTGCTTATAAATCCTTGATATATGCGTTTTATAAACTATTAAAAAAAAATTTTGTTTCTTCGGAAGAAAAATCACTTATTTGTTTATTTTATTTTTTTCGTCAAAAATTAGAAATTTTTCTTAAATATTCTTTTTCCTTGTATTTAATTTACTTTTGGTTAGTGATTATTTGAACAAACACACAATCAATTATTGTTAATTAAACATTTACATACTTTGCGTATGTTGTTAAGTAATTTTATTGTGAGTTTGTTTCTTAAGTCTTTTGTTTTTTTTGTTTGTTAAATTTTTCTTCTTTTTTTGTTTTTTGCCTTAACTCAACACATCGAGAACACTTTTCATTGATTTGTTTTTCTTTTTTAATTTATTTAAATAAAGCTTTTGTTTTTTGTTGTCTGAAGAAAATTTTAATTTTTCTTTATTTTCATTTGTTATGAAATAAAACCGTCTCTCAAACAATTAATTCCAATAATAATTCGCAAAAGTTCTGCTAGAGTGACGCGCTTTAGACTACCGCTCGCCTTAAGATGCTAAAGTCAACTAAACATGTAACGGTGTTGATCACCAAAAGTTACCACCATCACCGCTACCAATTTTAGCAGCAGCAAAATCAACCACAATAAGATAACAAACCATGCACATATTGAAAACAATAACAAAAACCACAGCGAAAAGAAAAAAAAAATCTTAAACTTTTGCACTTTACCAAGAATAAATGAGAAGGCTTTTTGGTAACAACAACACTGAGAGAGGGAGGTGAAGAGTGAGAGTAATTTCAACAAAAAATAAAAGCTTTTATGGTTAAACTCTAATAAACGGCCATGGCATTTTTTATCTTTGTTGTTTCTTCTTTTTCTTTTAAGTTTATGCCAAAGCTTAACGAACGAACGTTATTCTTCATATGATACAACGCATACGAGTTTACGTTTCTATTTAACTCACTCAGCCACGAACACTTTTACTCTCTTTACAAATATCTTAGCCAAGTTCTCCTTTTATTATTAACAGTAAACAAATCTCACTTTATAAAAAGCTCCTCGCAGTATGAAACCTTAAATATAAGGAAAAAACGCTAAAATACAGTTTTTGTTAAAGTACAGTGTGCAAAATTAAAATAAAGGCGTTTCGCAGAAGAATATTTTAAATGATTAAAATGATTGAAAAAAATATCCTGAGGTGGTACCGCTACAAGTCGCCGGAAAGGAGCCAGGTATAGCTACCAAGTCAAAGCTCAGTTGAACACAAGTAGCGCTCTCATGTAAAGAAATCTCAGATCCAACCAGTAAGCCCGGATTTGGCAATCAGCCAGATGACTTGCTTAAAAGCACAACCTCCCTGAGTTATTCTGAAAATCATCCTAAAAGTTTAATGAATCTGATAATAGTCATGATAGTAGCTCTGACTGTAGCTCTGTTAGGCTATCGAGAAAGGGCGAACCAAATATAAAAAGTCAAAATTGAGCCAGAGATGGCAATCGCATATAAACAGCATCGATCTTCAATCTCGACAAAAATCATTTTTAGGTAAGCGTATCCTTTCCGCAGTAACTGGTTATGAGAAAAACTTCTCTACATTTGCCGTTCGGAGCTGGTGGAAGCCCCCATGTTCCTTAATGGAATGTTATGGGAATTAACATACATCCTTTCCGCATGTCTAGCCATTACTGTGAGAATGGACACTGCATTAGAGCTGTCATTACGAGCTAGCTTAAGGAGTTGCTTCCTTCCCTTACTATCAAATTTAGGCCAGATGAGTCTAGCACTAAAACCAGATTCCTTCTTAGCCCAGAATCTGTCAACGTTCCATAGATACTTTTGCCTAATAGGCGGTTTGACTGGGGTAAGAGGTATAAAAATGTCAACAAATGGATGGAGAATACGTGGAAATGTGCCAGTTCTAGCAAGTTCATCGACCGAACAATTTTCCGGTATGCCCCTGTGATAAAATCGCTACGATAATAACCTCTAGTTTAGAGTTAACATTCATACCCGGATGGAATACTATAATCGTTTGGCTGTCAGAGAAGATTAAGTTGTCGGTGGTCGCAGCTTTACCCTTAGAATCAATCTCACAGCAAGATTTTCAGCCATTACTTCGGTCTAAAATGAGTTTTAATGATCCAGGAAGGTGACTCTACTGCCCACCCTGTTTTGTCAAGTCTAGAGCCGTCACTATAGACTTTCCACTGTGTCCCCAGATAGTCATGCCAGAGACCCAGTTATCCCTATTTGGACAATAATGTCAAATCCTCCTATCATTCAGAATCACAGGATTATCACCGAGGATGGAAGTGGGTGTTGAAAAGTAGTACAAGCGTTTCCTAGGTCGAGGTAGTCCAACTGATATTAGGCCTCAGAGTAGAGTCTAGAAGTTCTCTGGAGGAACAATCAATAATCAATAATATCGTACTATCGCAAGAATAAAGCTGTGTGAGGTGGCTGAGACTTTGCATGCCTATTTGATTATGGAAAACATAAACTCACCTTGGAGTCCTCGATTACATAACATAAGACCACCACCACAGCACGGAAGTTTAAAAAACTACGATGCCACTAACATTAATTACCTTAAAAAGGTTTGCCGGAAATTGTTGTTCGCAATTAAATATGCAAAAACTACATTTTTTCCCGTTACTCCTTTTGGCAACATATGACTTCCACAAAGCAATACGATGTTGGATTATTCTGTCTTAGTTCCTGGATAATTGTGCATCGGCAGGTGTATCTTGATCGGTCACGATATATTAAGCATTGCGGCTTCTACTCGAGCGCCATTCTGGTGATGACTTTTTTGGATAGTGTGAGTGATCCGCTACAAAGCATCCATTGCTTTGTTTCAGTTCCTTTACTCAATTTGATCTTTTAAGTTAAGTTGATGATTAATCCATTGTAGCTTCCTCCATATGATTTTGCGTAGTGGTGATGATCCTTGCTAATTGGTGGTGATCTTTACTTTAGCAGTGTAATTTTTTTTCCCAGTAGATGGCATGTTTTCATTCGTCTGATTTTTGCCATCATCGTCTGAAGTATGCGGGAAGGTTAGGGTGCTTCTTCTTTATTTTCTAGATGGAGTTGTCTGGAGAGAAGTTGAAGCCTCTGTATTAAACATTCGAAACCACTATTAAATTTTTCTTCGTCATGTCGTCTGCTGGGGCTCGAACCTGGGTCATTTATATTGTTATGCGTGGGCTGTCCCCAAAGAAGGACACACATAGGTCAGAGTAGCTCACAATATCATCACTTTTAAAACTGGAATCACTTGGAGCTCATCATAAAGCCGCTAAGTCGCTAAGTATCACAATGTCTGTTCCCGATAGCTCAGTGCGCCTAGTCGCACTTTTCGACTTTCTCTCACAATCTCGGCCATGTACCCAGTAGGTAAAGAATCAGTTTTTCCTCCTCTGCATAAAATTCTGCAAAAATCGTTGACAGCGTGACTTAGTTCCAGACGCCTGCCATGAGCACTTAGTAATGATACCAACAACGACGCGGAGTGTGTTGCATTGGAGGTTGTGTAGACCAGAATTGCTGCGCTATCTTGCCCGTCTCCGAAGCAGCCCATGTGGCATTGACGGCATTTATTACCTCTTTGTAAGATCTGAGCGCGCAAGTCTTCAATGGGATTCACAACGTAAGAAATTCGCCCGTGAGTTCGGTAGTTCTGCCATGCCTGGTCAGTTCAACAGCACAGGAATATCACTGTGACTCGGTATCCATATGATATGATCATTATACTGCCCAGCCACCTCATTAAAAGGTCTGTAGCAGTCCATAACAGTTTGGATCTCAAGTCTAAATAATCAGCGTAATTGTCATTGTTATTGCCAGGTGGCTTAGACTGGGTCTCCTGTCTAATAATTTATGCGGAAATTGCAGGAAACTGTGCACATGCCCGGCGTTGTATGGCAAAAGAAAGAGGCGCCTGAGCTGCCGAGTACGAACATTGGAAAGCCAAGCGGTTTTATTATGAGTTCCGAATGGTTCCGGGAGTAGGGGATGACGATCTGTTGTGGTATCTCAACAAGTTATTTTTGGCCTACGTGTGCCCTTTCTTTTGGGTAACCACTTCTAACTACCTATCTATCATCATTGCAACTGGCAGCCATGACTATTTCGCCTTTCTTCCTTTGCGGCGCTTCTCTACCAGTTGCCAGTATTATCTTTGTCTTGTCCTTTTCCTTACGAATCTATTTTGATTCTTGAAACAGCTCCAGTTACACCGCGTTCTGTCCGTTCAACAATATCAATGTTATTCGCATTGTGTTCGTTTTATTAAGTTTTGAGTTTACCAGTTACACGATAAGCTGTCACTCTGTCTCAGACTTATTATAGTAGCGAATGGCTTGATGAAGCTGTTACTGTCGCAAGTTTTAAAAAGCTAAAGCCAACTATGTCTTCAGTTCATACAAACTGCTTCTGATAAAAATGTTTTAAAGGATTCAAGTTTCGTATTCATAAAGAAATACTTTTATAAGAAAAAGAAAGTGCTTACATACACATTCCTACTTTGCTTTTTTTAACTATAAAAACCGCTCAATTGTCAACACTTATGCATACTCTCTATCTCATTTGAGTTATTTAATAAGTAAATGTTTCTTTGGCTTAATAAAAGCTTAACTTTTATGTGCAATTTTGACGAGAGAAAAGCTTTTTAGTTGTTTTTTTTCTCTTTCTCTCTCTCTCTCTCTCTCTCTCTTCCACTCTCTGATAACTGACTATGAGTTTGTGTGTTTTTGCTCACGTGCTTAACAGAACTTTTTTCTTTCTGTTTTCTTACCTTCAATGACTGCGTTTTTTTGGCCAATAATTATATCAGAGCTCTGTTTAGGTGTTCGTTCTCTCACATACACACGCACTCACACACACATACTTTTGCACGTATAAAGTTAAGATAAAAAAAATTATTTAAATGTGTTGTTAAGCTGTTGTAGTTTATTTTTTGTTTAATAAATTTTTTAATAATTTATTCTTTATTCCTCTGATAGTTGTGTCTTTTGTTTTCTTATTTTGATTGTTGTGGTTGTTGTTGTAGTGGCTGGTTTCTTAGGCAAGTTTAAATAGATTCGTTAGATCTTATACCTTCTACAAATACTATATGTATTTCATAAGTTTATATATATAATTTTTGTTATATAAATTAATATATAATATCTTGTTCAAAATTTTGTTAAAAACGAAATAAATTTAAATATTTCTGAATGACGCATTTTGTGATTTTGTTTTTGTTTTTTTCTCTTAAATATTGTTGTTGCTGTTGTTTTTTGTATTCTTACATCATTTTTATCTAATTTTTTTTGTTGGTTTCTTGGCTGCTGCTGCTGCTGTTGCTATTCTAATTGTGCTATTCATCTTTATATTTAATTGTTTTTGTTGTTGTTATTTTATTAAATTTATGAACTTTTTTTTTTTTTTTTTGGTTATTTTCTTTCTCTAAAAAGATGTGACTGGCAAAAGTTCTGCTTTTTTTTATTATAAAATTTAGCAGATTTGATGCTTTAAGTTTTTATTGTGGTTTTTTCCCAAAAACATTGATTTTTTCATAAGATTGTATTAAATGGGAATTTTTTAATCTGTTTTTTAGTATTTTTGACCAAATGAATTTTTGTTGTTTTTTTTAAGAGTTGGGGGTGTGAGTGTCTTTAATAAAGAAAGCAAGAATTTTTTGTAAACTTTATTTTATTTAAAGAACCATATGATTCACTAGACCATAAATGGACTCGATAGCTACGTAATAACATATACAAACATATGAAGATTTCTTTTATCCCACCAAAGTCATCAGCTTTGTGGCACATTTCACAACGTGCATCTCACTTTAGTTTTTTATATATCTTTTTGTTGAGTCCAGCACACAGAGGATGACTCCTACTTATGTACTGCATTGTACTGGTACTAGGAAAATAGGTTATGAAAAGTGTAATAAAGGAAGTAGTGCTTATGGTCATTTGATTTGAATTTACCCATACCCGCAAGTGGCAGGAAAAATTTTCGCTAGAAAATTGTTTCACAAGCGAACAATGCGTTGTGCGATTCATTGGACAATCAACTGCAAAGGTATGCACTCTACGAGAAATACCAATATATGGGGTGGGCCATTTAAAAGTTTAGATTTCAAAATGCAATACAACAAAAACGGTTTGAAATTTCGCCAAATTTATTTTTTTGTTGAGAAGTAAAATTTTTTCAATTAGAAAGGAAGTATTATTTTTTAATATGGCTGCCGTGGCTAGCTCACAGTACCCCATTCGATCAGACCCATTTACAAGAAATTTTTCAAGTGTATGGGGTCGTACCTCGGCAATGGTATCACTAATGTTGGCCTTCAAATGCTCAATTGTCTGTGGTTTGTCGGCATAGCACTTGACTTTAACGGCGTCCCATAGAAAATAGTCCAACGGTGTCAAATCGCAGCTTTTTGGTGGCCAACAGACATCACCATTTCTGCTAATTAAACGGACATCAAACGTTTGAGGCAATAATGCGATTGTGACGCGAGATGTGTGGCAAGTTGCACCATCCTGTTGAAACCAAACATCGTTCACATCAATAATACGAAGAGTGAAAGGTCACTACATCGACCGTAATAGTTGCGCCGTCCTCATTTTTAAGGAAATATAGGCCAGTGATGCCTCCGCTCCACAAGCGACACCAAACAGTCACTCGTAAGGGTGTAATGGCTTGTGTAAGACCAAGTTTGGTTTTTCTGAGCTCCATATACGGCAATTTTGCTTAATAACGCACCCACTAAGATGAAAATGAGTTTCTTTGTCTTTGTTTTGGAAATAAATTTCCAATAAATCCCCATGTTGCTCCAACGTAAGTCGATTCATACGATAATATACGGAATTTTGTGACAGAATAGAATGATATAAGTATTGCCAGTTTCGAAATAACCGCTGGTTCAAAGTTAAATCGATGGATGGTCCATCCGATGGATAAAGAACTCATTCACTTGACCATAAATTGACATACTCGATAGCTATGTACGTAATAACATATACAAACATATGAACATTTATTTTATTCTACCAAAGTCATCAGCTTTTTGGCAATTTTTTTTTGTATGTTTTTGTTGAGTCCAGCACTCAGGGGATGACCCCTACTTATGCAGAGCATTGTGCTGGTATTAGAAAAATAGGTTATGGGAAGGAGAATAGAGTGATGTTCACGGACATTCAATTTAAATTTACCCATGTCGTAAGTGGCAGGTAAGACTTTCGGGGGAAAATTGTTCCACACACGCATAGTGCGAAGAAAGAACGAATTCACTGGACAACCTACTACAAAGGGATGAGCTCTGCGAGAAATACGAGTACTAATTATATACGTATATATAAGGGTTGTTTTTTATAGAGGTATAGAATTTTAAGTTGCAATAAAACAACGATGGATTATTCGATTGACATGAATTTTATTTATTCGAGAGACAATCTTGTGGCATTACATTTTAAATATGATTTCTGGCGTATGACAGTCACGGCTGGCGCGGATGTAGTCAAATCTGGACGTTCAATTTTCCATGACTTTTTCCAACATTTCTGGCCATATATCGGCAATAACACGGCGAATGTTGCCTTCCAAATGGTCAAGCGTTTGCGGCCTTAACGCATAGACCAATGACTTTATGTAGCCCCACAGAAAGTAGTCTAGCGGTCTTAAATCACAAGATCTTGGAGGCCAATTCACAGGTCCAAAACGTGAAATTAGGCGGTCACCAAACCTGTCTTTCAATAAATCTATTGTGGCACGAGCTGTGTTACATGTTGCCCCGTCTTGTGAACCACATCTCCTGGACATCATGGTTATTCAATTCAGGAATGATAAAGTTAGTAATCATGGCTCTATACCAATCACCATTGACTGTAACCTTCTGGCCATCATCGTTTTTGAAAAAGTACGGACGAATGATTCCACCAGCCCATAAAGCGCATCAAACAGTCAGTTTTTATGGATGTAACGGTGTTTCCACATACACGTGAGGATTACCTTCACTTCTAATGCGGCAGTTTTGCTTGTTGACGTAGCCATTCAACCAGAAGTGCGCTTCATCGCTAAACAAAATTCGCTTATGAAAATCGGGAACAACGGTAATCTCGTTTTGGGCCCATTCGACGAATTTACAACGACGAATTTCTTGACAGCTGTTAAGTCGGTGGCCATCTTGAAAAGTAATGCCAACTTAAATTCTATACCTCTATAAAAAACACGCTTTATATGATTATCAGGAATTAATTTCTTCATTTCGTCTGAATACATTCCGTTATAGTACCGATAGACAAATTAAACACAAGCTTTAATGAATCGAGAGTTGGTTACCCTACCGTCGTTAATAAGTACGTCCGCTCTTTGTTGTATGCGGTCGAGAAGCTCAAAAATAGACTTTGTAGCGCCGGCCCATACATTGGATTTGTATTTCATTTTGGGACGGATAGAGGTCTTGTAAATATTAATGAGATCAAATGGAGTGAAGTGTTTCTTACATCGTGTCAAAAAACCGAGACACTCGAATGCTTCCTTCGACACTCATAATATGTGATCGTTTCAACGGTCATCAAAATGAATACTCATGCCCAGAACATCAAGAGCATCTGATTGATTCCGCAATATCTATATTACCCATAGACTTAGATGATAACACACCACCATGTCTGTGTGTCATTATGAGCCTGTCGTTCAAATTCCACCTTTTCCCCCCAATCACCAAGAGGCTCGGCCTACGATCAAAAGAATAGGAATGAGAAATGTTGCTGTTATCTGTAAAAGAGTAGAGTAGGATTAGAAGTGAGAAGAAGAAAGGCGTTAAGAAATATTAGAAAAAGAGTTGGAGAAAGATTTGCGATACCCCTGAAGTTATTTTATACTTCTAACCAATCGTATAGAGCGATCTCTGAGAAAACTCGATATAAATCGAGAGAAGTAATTACCGACACCAATAGCAAGAAATTTCGAAATGAGAGCTTCATGCAAGACTCTATCAAACATCTTGGAGATATCCAGAGCCACATCAAAACCATAGATTTATTCCATTTTTCTGAGAGCACCGCCAGCAGGTCGTCAGTAGAACGGCCCTTGCGGAAGCCATACTGATGATCCTCTCCATAACCTTGGAGTGTCTTGAACAAACTGCTACTAAGCGGTAGTTTTCAGGGCTGGTAGCCTCACTCTTTTTAGCAATCTTCCAGCAGGATGGAAAAATACCGGTGCAGACGCACTAAAAAGGTTGGCTAATGGACGCGCAAGCGTTGAAGAGCACTGATTCAGGACCAGTGCTGGTATGCCATCTGACCGAGAATTCTTGTTAACGTTGAAATTACCAAGGTCATTAATTATCATTGCGCAAGTTGCATCTCCCTTTATGATGAATCTTTGTAGGTGTCTACCAAAATTTCTGTGACCACTCAAAACCCGCATAAGGCAGAAATTTAGTTCATCGTATTGTCTCCCACGTTCCTATATTATATGTGTAATAATATCGGATGTCATTTTACTTTTAACGCAGTTCTACCAAAACCTTTGCCTTTGTTAGAAAAGCCTTCTTCTAGCTGTTTAATGTCACTGCCCACATGTAATATCTTTAAAGTGTTGCACCCGATTTTCTTGGACTTTTCCAAGTTCTAAGTCCCTGGTTAGAAAATGTTTTACATTTTATGGACTCGGATAGCAGATTACTTTAGGATCAGGTTGGCTCTATTTGCAACTCAATCAATGATAATGATTCGTATTCAGAGATTTTAAAACAAATTCAATATTCTTTTGAAAAGATCACACGTCACTATGACAAAAATATATGAAATGGGCTGCGAATTAGTACCCCATCTAGCATAACGCTCAGATGGAGCCCCTAGCGACAATTTCCAGTTTTTAAGATCAAATGGATCAAATGAGAAGTTATCAGTAGGTAAGGCTAGGTCGGGTTAGAAAGCCATATGGCCCATTGAAAGGAGAGTCCCAGAAAGGATCTCCACCTAAAGACCTAAAAATATCAGTTGCCTCATTTAAGCCATTCGGTACCCTTGGCGAAGTTAATTAATTCGACAGTGATATATCCTGGAAGTAATATACACCCAAGTGCTTTAGTCTAAGCTCTCAAGAGCAGGACAGTCGCAGAGAAGAAGTTGTACCGATTCTTTCTCCTCCTCATTCTGACAGCTACTACATAGCATGCGGCCTATCCCGGTAATTATGCCCGACCGACTCCCTTCAAACTTAAGACGAGACCTAGTAATTTCCATAGAAAGAGAAAGGTAAAGCGTTCTGGTTATTCTACAAGTGGTTGTATTGGTCTACCTGTGTTCCATCCTGCTCAGTGCCCATTTATCTAACAAAATCGAAGACGCGCATAAAGGGGCATGTACGTCCCCTTTTACGAGAAACAAAGATGACCCTATAGTAGCGCACTCACCCGAAATTTTAGTCCCTCGGATGCCAACATGACTTGAAACCCATACCAGTTCGGCATGATATCGCTTCAGATGGGCCAGTAACCAAATGCAGCTGAGGAGATGCACATTGGATCGAGAGCACTAATTGCTGCGAGACTTTCTGCATAGATCCTAATAGGCCTTGAGGCCTCGGGATTTAGTTCCCGGATACGGCTAGAGTCTTTATACATAGCGCAGAACTTCGCCAGAAAAACAGTTTAATCATCGGGTAGTCTGAAAGAGACCCTGAGGTCCAGATCATCAGAGTAAAAATCCGGCCCGAAGTTATCACTAAAACAAACAAATTAAATGCTGTGATAAAGGAGACTCTGTTTAGAAATAAAAGCCTTTTTTGATAAAAGAAAACAAATTAGATTTTCTGTTAAAAGTCACGTAAACTGCCTTCTTAATTTATGAAAACCGTATGACCTTCAAAGAGCTTAAACCAATTTTAAACATGACTTGATTCAAAGTAACAAAAGAAATTAATGAAAAAAATTATATAAAAATTATTTTTAAATTACTTTTGTAAACAATTCATACAAAAAACATAGAAGACAAGTAACTTTAATTAAAATTATTTTATTTGCGACAAAATAAAGAAGAAAAGAAGAAACCAAACAAAGAAAGAAGCAAAGTGAGACTTGGTGTAAGAATCATTCTATAACAACACTTAACGCTGATTTATTTATTTATTTTTTTTGGTTATTTTTAATTTAATTTAAAATTTTATATGCGTAACAATTGTTTAAACAAATTATAAAAATAATAATAAATAAAATGAAAAAAAAAACGATACGAACAGACAAAGAAGAACGAACATAACATTTTCAAAGCGGATCTTTTTTGTCTTTTTTTGTTTTTGTTTTGGCCATAAGGAACTGCGGCTATAACTGATGCCAAAGTTAGAATTGTCTATACGTTCATTTGTTCATGTTTTTAAAAATTTGTTCCCACATTTAATTAAATGTTGTTGTTGTTTTGTTGTTTGTTATCTTTAGTAAAAAAGAAATATACTCCTCGTTGAAAAAAATAATAAAGGGTCCGCAATCTAACGTTTTTTTTTCAACTAGTGCCTATTTCGTGAATGGTAACACTTAGCTCATGTCTGATTGGACAGATAATTAGTTTTATCCTTCCGCTGAACGAATATGGATGTGTATACGCTTGTACAACGCTGCGATTTTGCCGCTGCCGATTTTGCCAAAAAAATTATATTCAGATGAAGCTCATTTTGATCTTGGCAGGTATGTAAACAAGCAAAATTGAAGCGTTTGGGGCATACATTGAAAAGCCGATACACCCAAGACGATTCACTGTTTAGTGCGGATTTTAGTCCAGAGGCATAATTGGGCCATTTTTCTTCGAAATTGAGCAAGGTGTGGCCGTTACAGTCAATGGCGATCGTTATCGGGCCATGTTGAATGAATTTTTGTTCACAAAAATTGAAGAGGAGGATATTAGCAACATTTGGTTTCATCAGGACAGCATTACGTGCCACACAGCCGAAGCTACACTCGATGTTTTGCACCCTGTTTTTGAAGATCGCATTATCAGCCGCAGAGCTGATGTCGTTTGGCCACCTCGGAGCTGCGATTTGACACCGTTGAACTATTATTTGTAGGGTGCCGTCAAAGATAAATGTTACGCCAACAAGCTAGAGACAATTGACGCTTTAAAGGATAATATTCATGAAGCCATTGGTGAAATACAGCTGCACACAATCGATAATGTGCTTAAAAATTAGACCGATCGTGTAGGCTACTGCATGGCCAGCCGAGGCAGCCATTTGAATGAAATTATTTTCCATTATTAACCGGAAGGATTGTACTTTCATATAAAAAAGAAATTTGAGAAAATATTCAGTAGTTTTTTTTATAGTATTTTCAAAAGAAAAAAAAATTATTTGGCGGACCCTTTAATTTAAAAATAAAAAAATAAAAAAAAAATAAAAAAACATGTAAAGTAAGCATGTAAAACAAGTAGAAAATAAATTCAATGCCAAAAATATTTTTATTTTTGGCAATTGAGAAGATTTTAACGAAAATTTGTAAAAAGAAATTAATGAAATAGTCTTAAAAGATAAATAAGTGTAACATTTAATATGCTCCGACACCGTCTTTGTTTTTTTCTAATCTGAGTAACTATAACAAAAATATCCAAATAAGGGTATGATTCATTCAAATATAATTTAAAGTTCAAAGTTATTTTTATTAAAAGGAAAAAAACGTTTTATATTTCTATTACTTCACTTTAAATGTCAATGGCCGGCCTTTAGATTTTTGTTACTTTAGTTGAGTCTTTAATAAAAGCAATACAAAAATTTAATATTTTCAATAACTAATCTGAGTATAACAGTTATTTTGAAGGTATAACTTGACTACTGTGTTTTTCCAAAAATTACATTTACGATGTCATACCATAAATGTTGATTTCATCAAAGTAATCATGTTTGCGTTTTAAATAAAAAAATCAACAATAACTAATAGAGTGTTTCCGCTAAATTCGTGTAAACCTTGTGTAGTAGGTGATATGAATAAGTTACGACCAATTTTTTTGGTTTTCATATACGAGGGCGGATTTCCTACCTAACTAGGAAAAAAAACTTTTTTTTTTTTAAAAGCTCAATACACTTAGTAAGACGATTTTCCAACTTTTTATACCATCTGAATAATACGATTTTGGGAACTCCTCAAAATACGCATTAGTTTCGGTAATTACTTCTTCGTTTGAGATGAATCTTTTACCTGCGAGCCAAGTTTGGAAACAGGAAAAAGTCACTAGGGGCTAAATCTGGACTATAAGGTGGATGATCAGCCTATTCGAAGTGGATTTCTCCTTGTTTTAGCATCGTACCTAATGCTGTGTGAACCGGTGCGTTGTCTTGAAGAAAGAGCACTTTTTTCTTGTATAAATGTGGTCGTTTTTCCTTGATTACATCAATCAGTTGATTCAATAATGCACGATAATACTCTCCTGTGATTGTGGATCCCTTTTCAAGATAATCGATGAGCAATATTCCGTGTGCATCCCAAAATACAGTGGCCATAACCTTGCCAGCCGATTTCGCTGTCTGCGCCTTCTTCGGAGCACATCCACCAGCTTCCACCCATTGCTTCGATTGGACCTACGTTTCATCAACAGCTATTAATCTACGCCAAAAATCAGCAGGATTATGCTTTATCATGTCCAAACACCGCTGTGAAGTGATCTGTCGAACTCGTTTTTGTTCAACACTGAGCAAACGCGGAACCCATCTTGCCGATAGCTTTTTCATATGCAAACGTTCATGCAAAATGTTGAGCACACGTTCATATGATATGTTTACTATTTCAGCAATCTCACGGATTTTGACCCGGCGATCATTCATAACGATATCGAGGATTTTCTTGATATTTTCTTCAGTAACCACCTCTTTTGGCCTTCCTGTTGATGGTATTGTTGTGCTTATTCGGTCCCGTTTAAACTCAGCAATCCAATATTTTTCTGACGGAGCAATTTCGCCGTAATGGTTTCCAAGCTTTTCTTTTATCTCTTTCGCCGTTTTGCCTTTCATATAATAGTGTTTAATCACTACACGAAATTCACTTTTTCCATTTTCCAAGAAACACAAGTTGCTTACTTCAAACGACTACTACAAATAAACTGATCGATGAATTTGGCTAAAATTTTAACAGCTGACGCTTGACAGATCGCAATTTCTAAAAAAGAAAAAGTTTTTGTGTTTGTGCTGCCATCTAGCGCTAGGTAGCTTCAATGTCAATCCGCCTCGTAGTAGAGATGTTAGCTCTTGCAAAATTGATGCAATGTTCTTCACGAGGAGGTATAAAACACTTCACTTCAAATGGTATGTGTTCTAAATTAGGCTTTTAGTTGCAAACTAGGCCTTTTCAAACTTTCTCCAGCTCTCTCTGTTCTTCGTAATCGATTTTATTATTGGGTATACGATAGAACTGCAAAACAATCGATAGTACTATCGATGGTTTTGTTTTTGGCTCATCATCAATAGTTTTTTTTCACTATCGATACTATCGGTTAATTCTAAGAGTAAATACGGAGGCCACTAAACGTAGTCAAAGTCACATTTGCAAAAAATTTTTCGACGCAGGTTGTTTGCCATCTGCAAACTTTTATAGTTATATAGGGACACAGTTTAACAGTTTCTTAGATTTCTATTTATTAAACTCAAATAAAGTAAAAGTATGAACAGTAACTAATATACATACGATTTGATCCAAACAATCTTCATTTCGTCAGCCATAGTATGTGTTTCTAACTAATGGGTCCGCCATCTAACGTTTTTTTTCAACTAGTGCTTATTTCGTGTATGGTAACACTTAGCTCATGTCTGATTGGACAGATAATTAAGTTTATTCTTCCGCTAAACGAATATGGTTGTGTATACGCTTTTTTCGCTTCGCTAAGTGGGCCTGCGATCGATTTATAGAAGATGCCGATTTTGCCAAAAAAATCATCTTTTCAGATGAAGCTCATTTTGATCTTGGCGGGTATGTAAACAAGCAAAATTGTCGCATTTGGGGCACAGAAAACCCGCACGCATACATTGAAAAGCCGATACACTCAAGACGAGTCACTGTTTGGTGCGAATTTTGGTCCAGAGGCATAATTGGGCCATTTTTCTTCGAAAATGAGCAAGGAGTGGCCGTTACAGTCAATGGCGATCGTTAGCGGGCCATGTTGAACGAATTTTTGTTCACAAAAATTGAAGAGGAGGATATTAATAACTTTTGGTTTCAACAGGACGGCGTTACGTGCCACACAGCCGAAGCTACACTCGATGTTTTGCGTCCTGTTTTTGAAAATCGCATTATCAGCCGCAGAGCTGATGTCGTTTGGCCACCTCGGAGCTGCGATGTGACATCGTTAGGCTATTATTTGTGGGGTGCCGTCAAAGATAAGTATTACGCCAACAAGCCAGAGACAATTGACGCTTTAAAGGACAATATTCGTAAAGCCATTGGTGAAATACAGCTGCACATAATCGATAATGTGCTTAAAAATTGGACCGATCGTGTAGTCTACTGCATGGCCAGCCGAGGCAGCTATTTGAATGAAATTATTTTCCATTATTGACTGGAAGGATTGTACTTTCAAATAAAAACAAATTTGAGAAAATATTCAGTAGTTGTTTTTTATAGCATCTAAAAAAAAAAAATATTTGGCTTACCCTTTATATAAAGGGATAAATGGTAAAATGGTAAAACGGAATATGTTTAAAAATGTATGATTTTCGTCCTTAGACTTTGCATACTGACATAGTGTAACTCCAAAAAGTATTCTTAAAATTGAACGTAAATTTTTTTTTTATTTATTTTTTCTCATATTTTTCAAACAAAAACTATTAAATGTGAATGTCATGAATTGTATTTCGAATTTTTTACCAAAATCTAAATTAAAATCCCAAACAAACAAAAATAACAAAAACAACAAAAACAGTGATTAATGTTAAATACCAAAACATACAATAACAATTATTTAGATTGTTACTCGTAATAATTTGTAAATTTTCACGCAAAAGTAAATGTGCAAAGAAAAACGAACTGAAAAACTTGCACACATACAGACACACACAAAGATCGACGTATAGACAGACAGACGAAAAGGTATTGCAATATTTTTCGACAGTAACGAACGTTTTAGGCACTCACACAGAAATGACCTTGCTTTACAAAAACAACAGCAGTAACAACAACAAATTATAAGTAACAGCGATAGAAAATTAATTTGTAGCTCCCTTTTTCTGTTTTTGGTCACAATAACAACAAATCTACATAAGCAATGTGAGTTTTAAATGTTTTACAATAACAAATCAACAAAACAATAACAAATATTAAGCGTAACAAAAATAAATACAAAAACAATTGCATTTATAATTACTCACTACTGGGGAAGCGTAGCAATATTAATATTTACGAATACATACATACATATACACAGCTCAACCAAACTTTTATTGTACTGTATCTACGTACATACCATACAGTTGTAGAAAAATAAACACTAGACGTATACGAACATACACGAACAAAACGTAAGATTTCAAAAGTTCACCAAATTAAAATTGTTATAAAAAAACAATAACAAAAATATAGTAATTAAAATAAAATAAGAAAACAACAGCAACAACGACGAATGAAAACATAGAGAGCAAACAAAAATCTCCAACAATACCAACCGAACTGGCATTTAAAATCCACACTAATACTTAAACAAATTACTCATCATCATTCCAGCCGAACAAGTGTATGAGATCTTAAGAATCAAAGCTAAGCAAAGAGATCTTTTTAACTGTTAATATGGAATTTTAGTAAAACAATAACAAAATTAATACATACATAACTAAAAAAGAACGTGATTAATAAACAAGGTTTATGCACTTTGCAGCAAGAAAATCAAACAAGTACTCGTAAATATGTGCATATTTATGCTCTACAGGTCACGTTTGTAAATTGACAAAAAAAAGGGAGAAAAAGTTAATAAAAACAACACTTACAAAGAGCAAATAATTGCATTATTTTGTTTTTGTATATGAAGGTCTTTGTTAAGAGAGTGGAACATAGAAAAAGAGAGCGAGGGACAGGGCAACAAAGAGCAAAAACAAACAAAAAATGCTGCACTAAGGGGCATAACCTTTAGTAGTAATACAGTAGAATTACACAAATTCGAATCGTCACAAATTCGAACTGTCCAGAAATTAGAACCGGCCATATCAATGTATTGGACGCCCTGAAATTAGAACAGGGGGTTCTAAATTCTGAAAGTTTTATTATTATTATTTTTTATTTTAACTACAAATTATTTTTTGGTTTATTAAAATAAAAATAAAACGTGGAATCAACAAGTTATATGTGATGTGTACAATTTCGTCATATGTGTGTGAAATTTTATATACTGAAGATCAAAGTGAAGTGTTCATACGATGAAATTAAAAAAAAAGATGCCAAATAAACGCACGATAGTTTATTTAGTACATCTAGTCCTTACTTAAGTGACTGTGACTGCTCTTCTATTTTTAAGACATATTTTGGAAATATTTTGAACTCCTGCCGGGTTTAACGATTTAATTGATAACAATATTTTTGGCAGGACAGATCCATTAAAAACGACCGGACATGGGAAAGTCCAAAAATCCACACATAACACCCAAAAACTTTAGTTCCCTCATATGAGCCATTCGGTACCCTAAACGAAGTCAATCAACTTCGGCAGTGACACATCCCTAAGACAGTCCAGATCGTGAAAATGACATGCACCCATAGAGCTGGACTATCACAGAAAAGGTGTTGTACGGATTCCTCTTCCTCCTCATACAGACAGCCTCTACATTAGCCATGACCAGGGCGCCCCATGTACATTTTAGTAAAACTCACGAAATATCAATTCAGAAAAATCATTCAAGAAAAAAGAATATTAACAGTTAGTTAGATATGCCCGTCTCTTTAGTGGTAAAAATGGCGGGCTACCAAAAGAAGTTCGATGTTTAGGAGTACCATACGAATTATCACATCAAAATGCAACAGAAAAAACACTTTATGCACTTTAAACCAGTGCATACCATTCGAAAGGTTATTGGTTTTTTGGCCTACTTCATTAGAGAGGAAATAACTTAACCATGAAGTGACCTATATATTTTATATATTTCTCGGAACTAATGCCACGTATCAATCATATTTGTTTGTTTCATTTAAAAATTTTATTAGAAAAACAAACAAAATTTAATTAAAATTTTCACACCTTATAACGCTAAAAAAATAATAGTATTCGACTATAAAAAAACTTAATTAAAATAAAACAATAACCCCTAGCAAACACAACAACAGCGGTCATAAAAATTAAAATTTAAAAGAAAAAAAATATATGAATAAACTCAGCCAAAAAACCAAATCGATGGTAATAAAATACAACGATTATTACGCATAAATTGGGGGGAAAACGATGTACGTCTGGTCAATCAATAACAATAACAACACTAATCAATAACAAAAAACAAAGCGGAAACTCTTTGAGGTCATTCGAAAACACGTTTTACATATGATTTCTTAGTTTGTTGCTCTTGCTGTTGCTATTGCGGTGGCTTCATTTAAAAGGGAATAGATTTCTTTCAAAAGTGCATTAAAATTGTTGTGTTTTGTTGTTGTTGTTGATATGATGAGAATTTTAAAAAAATTATGAAATCTTCACGCTGACAGATTATTAATTCACTTTACCACCATCGTTACACACTATCCATCTACAGGCGGTATTATATACAGGGGGTCTTACGGTTCACTGTCTGTTTTTATTACGAAAGGGGATTAATTATGGATTTGTTACTTTGTTTGAAAGTAAATATCAATATATTTATCGGTTTGAAGGTGTAAAAATAATTGTTTAGATAGATTGGATTCCAGAAAATTAAAACAAAACATTTGTAATGTGAATGGGGCAATGATATTTTGCAATAAATTTTGTTTATTAGTCGAATAAGCCTTCAATTGGCTCCGTATGTACATATGTTTCAATGATACTCAGGGGATGTGCTGGTTCTAGGAAAATAGGTATTAGTTTATAGAGATACGGGTATTACGAAAGAATATGTGATTATTAGGAGTTAATTCCTTAATTTTGTCAAAACACATATCGTTATAGTACAATGAAGCACCCGCCACATTGCAACGATTCTCCAACGAATCAATAGAATTTGCTAACCTACCGTCATTAATGAGTACCTCCGCCCTCTCCTGTACACGGTCGAGAAGCTCTAAAATTAATAATCTAATTACGCTTAGACGATATACTGAGAACAGTTTCATCCCTGTTAATCTCTTGGAGAGTGCCTCAGACCATATTGGGCAAGCGTAGAGCATTACCGATGTCACGACCGACGATATTATCCTCCTTTTCGGTTCTCCAATATTTGGCATTATTCTTCCCTTAGATTTTATTCTCGTGTCTCCAACAACCACTCCAACGGCTATTTATCAGGACGACCTCCGTAACAGCCAGTAAAAGTCCAGCCGTATCAAGCCAGCTTCAACTGTCTCAACAGTCGTGTTCATCTTCGCTTCTATATTTTTTACCCTCTTAGCCAACGAGATCATGGCAATATCGTCCGTGAAGCATACAATGGTAGTCAGTCTACGGGGCACCCGCCATCACTATACACTCATACCTCTTTATACGGTCTAAATTTATGGGGCATTTCGCTATAACGGCCTGTTTGGATTATGAAACACATTCGTTTTACAGTGCAAATTACCTCGTTATACAGTTAAAAAAACCGTAGAAGCACTGTCTTTTATCAAAAAGTGTAAGGCACGCAAAAGCAACACATATCCACTTCGTTTTACGGCATTTCGATTTACGGCCTACTTCTCAGAATCTATTTAGGTAAAGAGATATGAGAGTATATTCCTTCTCCCCACCAACCGTGAAATAATTAACCCTTAAGTTCCGAAGTTCGTCATTCACCGGGTCTATCAAGTATGTTGGTGTACCCATATTGAAAGAAGGCTTTAGTTTCCAGTTAGCGGAATTAAAGGCGTTCCTAATGGCCAGTGTGACTACCGCACAGTAATCCTTGAAGCGAAGCCTCCATCTTTTGTCCTCTATTGCCTGCTTGCAATACAATACCCTCCTTATCGCAGCTAAAGTGTAGCGTCCCTTCATGTGTTTTTTTTTTTGTCAGTGACTGGAAGAGACAATCTTCAAAAGATACGTATGTTCCTCGGCATAAGCATTCACGAAACTCCACCCTTACTTCCTTTAACCAGTCTCCCTTCACAGGACTGCCGCTAGGTATTACTTCGCGAAGGGCTGATTAGCATTAATGCTTCTATATATTAAAGTCATTTGCTTGAACCATTCCTTTGTCTCTCAAACCTTCGGAATTTCTGCATAACTACAGCCATGTGCCCATTCCACTCATTTCATCAGATTTCGGAAACATTCGCCTCACCGAGCAGCTGGCCTAGAATGGTATCCATTCCTCAGGACCTTTTAATGTCAGACAAATGAAAATAAAATGCTCCGCATCCTTGTTCTTACTGACATAGTTTGGGCATATGGGAGATCCATCGTGTCTAAATTTTTGCAAATACTTCCTAAAGCAGCCATGGCCAGACAAGAACTGCGGCGTGTAAAAATTTTGTTGATAATGTTTAGCCATCACCTAAGGGGTTACGGCAGGTACAAGACAGAATAACCATCGTCCCTTAAAACTGTACGCCCAGCATGACTACGATTTGTACAAGGAAACCCATATTTCCTCCCTTTTTATAGACGCAGCCTGGCGTGAGTCCTCATGACGTCAGAAGTATCCTTATCTTATCCGCCAGTATGTCTATCGGGATTGTTCTCTTCGCTTATCAATCTAATTACGCTCAGTCTATAAGCTGATGACAGTTTCCTTGTTGTTATCCTCTTTGAGAGTGCCTCCGACCATACTGCGCAGGCATATAACATCATTGATGTTACGAGCGACGACATCATCCTCTTCTTTATTGGTCTCGGTCCTCCAATATTTGGCATTATTCTTGCCAGTACCGCTTGAGTTGCAGACGCTTACCCACTGACGAATCTCAAGTGTTCCCTGAAACTCAATCGGTCGTCTATCATCACACCCAAGAATTTTATGGTCCTCTTCGATTAAATTCAACCATTTTCCGGCTGCTCATCGTGATGGCCTCAGTCTTATGTGCAGCAAGTATTAGCCCAGTCGCTCAAGCCACGCCACGTCAACTGCCCTGACAGTCGTGTTCATCTTTTCCTCTATATTCTCTACCGTTTTAGCTACCGAGAATATGGCCATAATGTTGTTCGCGAAGCCTGCAATTGTAGTATGATCCGGTGGGAAGAGTCTCAGTACCTAGTCATACATAATGTTCTAAAGTAGGGACCTAAGTACCGAACTCAGACGTGGTTATATACTCCTTGTCTCCATCATCCGTCGAATAAATAAACCTTCGATCACGAAAGTAGTCATTCACCTGATGCCATAATGAAAATGACGGAAGACAACACGGCCTATGCTGATATTTTGTAGAAGGTGCGAACGGACCCTAAGGTTTGCGAGCTTAGTGAGAGCACTTCGGAAATTCGGCGGCCTACTTTTCAAACTCCGCACGAATAGTGACCACTCAGAGGACTTTAGGGGATCCATCGGAGAACTTTTGGGTGAGAAAGTGTCACAGAACCAGAATTCTGCAAGAAAAAGGTGGCATTTCAACCAGGTGGTCAATCTCTTTGTTGCCAAGGAGAGATCCTTCCCTAGCTAGCCTGTCCGCTACACAATTCTTCCGGGAGTCAGAGTGACCTTTCACCCATATAAAATCCAGCTCTGGATGTATCGCCATCTCATATGAACTGCATATGCTTTTAAAGTTTTACCGTTATTGTAACTTAAAAAAAAAACAAATAAAAAATACATAGAAAATATCGTACAGCCGATATATTTATTAATTTTGCGCAAACAAAAAATACTCACGAATATTTTTGTGAATTTTTTTGAAACTTTTTTTTTATTTTTTATTCCATTTGTTCTCAAAAGGCAAAATAAAAGCACAAATAAAATTAAAATTGCGAATAACATAATAATAACACTTAAAAGGTGGCCATGCAGTAGCCTACACGATCGGTCCAATTTTTAAGCACATTATCGATTGTGTGCAGCTGTATTTCACCAATGGCTTCACGAATATTGTCCTTTAAAGCGTCAATTGTGTCTGGCTTGTTGGCATAACACTTATCTTTGACGGCACCCTACAAATAATAGTCCAACGGTGTCAAATCGCAGCTCCGAGGTGGCCAAATGACATCAGCTCTGCGGCTAATAATGCGATCATCAAAGACAGGGCGCAAAACATCGAGTGTAGCTTTGGCTGTGTGCACAGTTTGCTGTTGAAATCAAATGTTGCTAATATCCTCCTCTTCAATTTTTGTGAACAAAAATTCATTCAGCATGGCCCGATAACGATAGCCATTGACTGTAACGGCCACTCCTTGCTCAATTTCGAAGAAAAATGACCCAATTATGGACCAAAGTCCGCACCAAACAGTGACTCGTCTTGGGTGTATCGGCTTTTCAATGTATGCGTGCGGGTTTTCTGTGCCCCAAATGCGACAATTTTGCTTGTTTACATACCCGCCAAGATCAAAATGAGCTTCATCTGAACACATCGCACACATTCTGCAACATTACCATGATTTTCAAAGTAATGTCGCAATATTTCCCAGCGTTGTTCAAGCGTATACACAACCATATTCGTTCAGCGGAAGGATAAAACTAATTATCTGTCAAATCAGACATAAGCTAAGTGCTACCATTCACAAAATAAGCACTGTTTGAAAAAAAAAACGTTAGATGGCGGACCCTATATAAGGAAGAATAAAATTAAAATAAAAATTTTCTTTCAGTGTTTTTTGAAGAGGCGTGATTAAAAGGTGACAGATGTATAAAAATTTATGTTTTGCTTATATTCACTTGTTGAACATTTGAAGTCATTTCCGGGTCCATAAAACGTTATCGGATGCGGTCCAAATTTTACATATAGTACTTAATTTTCTAATACAAAGGTACAACAATCTGCCTGGGGGCTTATAAAAATACGACATTTCAAAATAACGATAGCCCTAATGCGCATCTTTTCAGTTTTTCTTGTGTTAGATTTTCAGTTCCTTTCCTGTGCTGCATATCAGAATGTTTAAGTACGAGGAGACAGTTATCATCTCCGTCCACCTAGTCGAGGGTTACCAAACGACCCTGAAGTTCTTTTGATACGTGTGGCATTTAACATAATGGTATTAAAGACAACGTTAAATAGAAAAATGCAGAAAAATGCCATACACTGATTAGAGTATTAAGATTGATGTGTTTTGTTTTTGTGTAAACTATCCCACCCGACTATCCCAGTTCTGAAAACTATTCCACTTCTGTCAACTATCCCACTCGACTAATTTTTTAAATATTTTTTTTTTCATAATATAATGAAATCAATAGCGGTTTGTGTGTTTCTTGTCAACCACAATACATATTGTAGACATGAGTGTGTAGAGTGTATTTTATTTTAAAATATGAATTTTTTTGTTTTAGTTGTTGTACGACTATATAATTTATAACTTTGTGGTCACTAAAATGTAAAACAAACACACACGCACACATAGTTTTTAAAATTTTTAGCTAAAAAAATAATCGTCATTGTTTCTTTATAAAAAAAAATTAAAAGTCTTTTTCAAATTAAAATCATTCATTCATTGACAAGGTTCCTCTGAATAATAATAATTTTTTATTTTTTATTTTTAATAAAAACTTACAAATAAAACCATAATGCGCGTTCGTTCATTGACTCTGTTCTCGAGCATAAAAAATTCGAATTGATTTTAATTTGTTTAAATGTAACAATAACAACTTAATTTTGTTTAATTAAATAAATAACAACAAAAACTGTTTTAGTTTTTATTTCACGAAATCATTAATTGGTTTAAATTTGGTATTTTAAGTCATTTTTTGTGTCAAATCATCATATTCCATTTCAATTGAATTTCATTCTGAGTCACATTATTATTGAGAAGGTAGATATGTTAGGTAGGGGTCACTTTAAGTTGGAATTTTTACATACAAAGCGTGTTTTTGTTATAGAGGTATAGAGCTTTAAGTTGGCATTACTTTTCAAGATGGCGACCAATTTAACAGCTGTCAAGTGATTTATTCTCAGTTTGGTTTGGCAATTCATCATGAATAGACTCACGCCCGGCGTAGATGCGTCGAATGGGCCCAAAACGAGATTACCGTTGTTTCCGATTTTTATAAGCGAATTTTGTTTAGCGATGAAGCGCACTTCTAGTTGAATGGCTACGTCAACAAACAAAACTGCCGCATTTGGAGTGAAGGTAATCCTCAAGTGTATGTGCAAACACCGTTACATGCAGAAAAACTGAGCTTTATAGGCTGGTGGAATCATTGGTCCGTACTTTTTCAAAAACGATGGTGGCCGGAACGTTACAGTCAATGGTGATCGGTATAGAGCCATGATTAGTAACTTTTTCATTCCTGAATTGAATAACCATGATGTCCAGGAGATGTGGTTTCACAAGACGGTGCAACATGTCACACAGCTCGTGCCACAATAGATTTATTGAAAGACACGTTTGGTGACCGCCTAATTTCAAGTTTTCGACCTATGAATTGGCATCCAAGATCTTGTGATTTAACACCTCTAGACTACTTTCTGAGGGGCTATGTAAAGTCATTGGTCTATGCGGTAAAGCCACAAACGCCTGACCATTTAGAAGACAACATTCGCCGTGTTATTGAAGATATACGGCCACATATGTTGGAAAAAGTCATCTAAAATTGGACCTCCAAATTGGACTACATCCGCGCCAGCCGTGGCGGTCATATGCCAGAAATCATATTTAAAATGTAATGCCACAAGATTATCTTTCGGATAAATAAAACTCATGTCAATCGAATAATCCACCGTTGTTTTATTGGAACTTAAAGTTGTATACCTCTATAAAAAACACCCTTTATAATGTGTAGTGTGTGTGTGTGTGTGTGTGTGTGTGTGTGTGTGTATGACAAACATAATAAATTTAAATTCTAATTATTAAAATTTTATCACATTTTGTATAATAAATAATAAAAATATATGCGTACAATTGTTATTGATTTTGATCTATATTTTGTTAAAAAAAAAACATTATTTGTTTCATATTTCAAATCTATTACCTTTGCTTATCATTTTATTGAAGTAGAAGGCAATTTGGGTTTCTATTCAAAAAATTATTTGAAACTTTTTTTTCTGTGTGTGTGTAGTTTTTGTGCTGCAAACTTCCGCAAATTTTATGAACAAACTTTATAACAAAGGTTTTGCTTTTTGTTAATAAAATAATTAAAAAATAGAATCTTTTGTTTGCTTTAAGGACAAAAGTAAAAGTTTAATGATTGTTCGTCGTGTTTCTTTTGATCCATATTTATAAAAAAAAAGCAAAAAAAAAAAATTCCTTTAATGGGCCTTGATCGTATAAAATTTTATAAAATTTCAAATGTGTTTTTTGTTATAGTTTTTATTATGAAATACCTGGGAAATGATACTACTTTTCTGATAGGCGCTATTGAGTAGAACAAGGAGATGTTTTTGACACACCTCCAAAATCTAATATCTTGGCTAAATATAAACCGATTTTAAGTTTTTTTTCGGATTTGGCAAGAAGAGAAACCTTTTAAATGATGTATATGTTGCTTAAGTACCTCTTAGAATCCCTGTGTATTTCTCAAGCAAACACATATTTTACCCAATTTTTTCCAAATATTTCAAGTTTAGAAGTGTTTTTGCGCTCTATTTTATATAGAAACCCTACTAAAGGGTCCGCCATCTAACGTTTTTTTTCAAATAGAGCCTATTTCGTGAATGGTAACACTTAGCTCTTGTCTGATTTGACAGATAATTAGTTTTATCCTTCCGCTGAACGAATATGGTTGTGTATACGCTTGAACAACGCTGGGAAATATTGCGACATTACTTTGAAAATTTTGCCAAAAAAAGCATCTTTTCAGATGAAGCTCATTTTGACCTTGGCGGGTATGTAAACAAGCAAGATTGTCGCATTTGGGGCACAGAAAACCCGCACGCATACATTGAAAAGCCGATACACCCAAGACGAGTCACTGTTTGGTGTGGATTTTGGTCCAGAGGCATAATTGACCATTTTTCGAAAATGAGCAAGGAGTGTCCGTTACAGTCAATGGCGAGCGTTATGAGCCATGTTGAACGAATTTTTGCTTACAAAAATTGAAGAGGAGGATATTAGCCACATTTCGTTTTAACAGGACGGCGCTACGTGCCACACAGCCGAAGCTACACTCGATGTTTTGCGCCCTGTTTTTGAAGATCGCATTATCAGCCGCAGAGCTGATGTCGTTTGGCCACCTCGGAGCTGCGATTTGACACCGTTGGGCTATTATTTTGTGGGGGTGCCGTCAAAGATAAGTGTTACGCCAACAAGCCAGAGACAATTGGCGCTTTTAAGGACAATATTCGTGAAGCCATTGGTGAAATACAGCTGCACACAAGCGATAATGTGCTTAAAAATTGGACCGTTTATGTAGGCTACTGCATGGCAAGCCGAGGCAGCCATTTGAATGAAATTATTTTCCATTATTAACCGGATTGTACTTTCAAATAAAAACAGAAATTTGAGAAAATATTTAGTAGTTTTTTTTTATAACATTTTTTTATAGCGTTGGAAATTGACGGAGTTATAAAGTTTTTTGGTAAAGCAACTCATAAAAACCTATCAGAAAAACACTAGCATTTGCCGGTTATTTTTTATCGCACCATGTTATTATAGCCTTTGAGTAACTTTTTTAAAAATCAGTGAAGCGTCAGTTATAGTTTCAAAAAAATTTTAAACTTTTGACTTCAAAAATAGAAGTCGTTATAGGTGTACCTCCTTCTTGGTTATATTGTCTTGATTAAGACAACAACTTCGTAAATTTCAACTTTTCATTACCCAGACCAGATTATATGAAGCTGCTTTCATTGCCATTTATAAGACGAGTGGTATTGTTTACCAAAATTTCTTTATTTCATGATAAAAGTGCATACACTGAATCAATTTAGTCTCCGTCAGCGTTGCCAAATGTGCAGATTGATCTGTATTTTGCAGTTTTAAAGTTTTTTGTTAAAAAAATAAGTTTCTCTGTAAGCTATGTAGATTTTGCTGTTCTTAACATTTAAGTTTTTTACTCTCAATTTTGTTATCTTAATCAAAATTATTGAAGTAAGATTCTCATCCATTTGCTTACTCGTTTACTCTTTTTTTATGCAACAGTATAATTACGCATATTTTTGACTACTAATTACAAAAAAGCACAGAATGCAAACACACTGTGATACAACGTAAGATGTGTTTTTCAGCGCAGTCGTTTTAGAAATATAATCGGGTCCACCAAATACACTGAATATTTTCTCAAAGTTCTTTTTTTATTTGAAAGTACAATCCTTCAGGTTAATAATGGAAAATAATTTCATTCAAATGGCTGCCTCGGCTGGCCATGCAGTAGCCTATACGATCGGTCCAATTTTTAAGCACATTATCGATTGTGTGCAGCTGTATTTCACCAATGGTTTCACCAATATTGTCCTTTAAAGCGTCAATTGTCTCTGGCTTGTTGGCGTAACACTTATCTTTGACGGCACCCCACAAATAATAGTCCAACGGTGTCAAATCGCAGCTCAGAGGTGGCCAAACGACATCAGCTCTGCGGCTGATAATGCGATCTTCAAAAACAGGGCGCAAAACATCGAGTGTAGCTTCGGCTGTGTGGCACGTAGCGCCGTCCTGTTGAAACCAAATGTTGCTAATATCCTCCTCTTCAATTTTTGTCAACAAAAATTCGTTCAACATGGCCCTATAACGCTCGCCATTGACTGTAACGGCCACTCCTTGCTCATTTTCGAGGAAAATGGCCCAATTATGCCTCCGGATCAAAATCCGCTCCAAGCAGTGACTCGTCTTGGGTGTATCGGCTTTTCAATATATGCGTGCGGGTTTTCTGTGCCCCAAATGGGGCAATTTTGCTTGTTTACATACCCGCCAAGATCAAAATGAGCTTCATCTGAAAAGATGATTTTTTTTTGGCAAAATCGGCATCTTCTATAAGTCGATCGCAGGCCCACTTAGCGAAGCGAAGTTCAAGCGTATGCACAACCATATTCGTTCAACGGAAGGAAGAACTAATTATCTGTCAAATCAGACAGGAGCTAAGTGTTACCATTTACGAAATAAGCACTAGTTGAAAAAACAAACGTTAGATGGCGGACCCTTTATTTTTGGCAAAAGAGTGCGATCACATGTGTGATATGTCTGCTCTCACTAATAGAATATTAAATATTAAAAAAAATTTTTGGCTTTCAATGATATTTTATTACGGAATATCGGTTTTATAATTTGTTCAATAAACCGAACCGTTTTCGAGTTATGCGAATATATGCTGTGCAATTCTTTCATTTTAGAAATGATGGTATATCTCGAAAACAATAGCTAACCTAAAAAGTTGTTAACACCACTGAGTTCAACGTGTTTAATACGGTTTACCTGCCGACTGCAAAGCTTGTCGGAAAAAGGTGTCAAGTTCGAGCACAGTGTCATTATATTATATCGGTGTTATGCTTGAATAAAAATTAAGATTATAAATATCATTTTATCTATATATTGATAATTTAGTATCACTTAAAAGAATGTCTAATAATTTTTTTAAATTTCATTCTATAAGAACTTTTATAAAACCAACATTCGGGTGATCACTTTAAAGAGTTAAAGAACAAGCAAAACAGTTAAATGTGGACCAAAGAAGCTTGAAGTGAATCTCTCTCACAGAAAAAAAGAAATGTTGTTCTATCAAGACAATATATCGTATTGTTAAGTGTAGCTACGTGTTAAGTGATTGCATATAAAACCTAGAAGTCTAGGTTCAAATTCTTGTTTATCAGGGTTTCGAATTTTATATATTCAATCCCCTCCGGAAATGGTCCATGCAATAAAAAAAATCATCAGACTGGACGAGTGTATATGTATGTACGTCTGTAGTTATTATGGCAAAAATTTATAAATTTGGCCATAGTGCATACTTCCCCGATTTAGCCCCTATTAATCCATTACTCGTCTTACAGGTTGACAAAAAAATAGAAAATTAATTTTTTCTAAAACCGGAGAATAGAATTAATTTTTTCAAGAATGTTTTTAATATTAAATTTCTGATTTATCAGACACATGGATCATATTACTGTCATATATATGAAAGATTACAAATATTTAATAATAATTAATGTATATGTACATGTATGTATGTATTAGACAAAGTATTAAACAACAATGAGTTGGAATTTGATTTTAAAAATTTTTTAAAAATAAATTATTTTTGTTAAATTGTTTGAAAAAAAAAACAAAATCGAAATTGTTTAATCCATTCATTGCCTTTTAAGCTGTTCATCATATGAACATTGAAAAATTTAATTAATTGCTCAGAGGTGGGTGTCATTATATGGCAATAAACTAATTAATCAATTGATCTATAATGCTTAAGCAACAACAAGAAAAAATTGCAGAAAAAACACGTTATTAGGCACCTAAAAACTAAACCATTTGAAGATTATCTTCCACAAGTATTCCTAAAATAACAAGCAATTAAAAGAGATTTATTTCGTCAAACCTGTAACAAGTATACCCTACAGCGCAATTTACTTTCATAGAAGCTAGAGCTAATTGCGAACTGAACAAGCCCGCTATTATTGCTTACTTAAAATGTTACCACACTTGACTGAACTTTAGTTCATAATTTAAAGCTTTGCCTTAGGGTAAGGCAAGTTTTGTTTACTTTAATCTGTAAAATCTAGGCGGACAGCCATGCCAAGTAAATGTACGACTTCACGGAGATGTGCAACCACCAGGGAAATTGATGGTTCTCCAGTAAAAGGAGATGATCCAGATCTGTTCCTGGTTCGGGTCAATTCCTATGCCAAAGCTGTTTAAGGCCACTAGCAAATAGCCTAGAGCAGTGACATAGTCTATAAAAATCGGTGTTGCTGTTCTCCTATTTACAACTCATTGAAGAACGTATGCTGCAGCGGCCTATACCCAGCCCCAATTCAGACTTATTCATGGAGAGAAAGGAAATAATTATATACCAATGATTAAAAATAAACTGAAACAAGGCTAAGATGCTTGTGGAAGCGAAATACTCCTAAAACGAGTAACACTATAATGCTCAAAGAGGACTTCGGCACTCTAGGGAGGCGATCAGTCCGCAATTTGGGCGTCACTTTAAGGTTGAAACTCCTAGCGGAATTTCTTGCAAGCCATTGAAGAGAACGGCTGTCACAGATGTGAATGTTTGTAGAGAAGAGAAAGGACGCACATAGTCACAGGTAGCAACCTAAGTTTCTTGGACTTCCAGTGCTCGTTATATAAAAATTAAGGTGCTGGTCTCATCCGGCGTGTATTTTCATTTGCGTTTGAGAACAGGTAACCTCATGTCTCGTTTGCTGAAACTCTAGGTGTGGTATTTGCTAAGGATTTAACAGAGTAACCAGAAGCAAGTTTACATTTTATGGAATTAAAATTACATGAACGTATGCGCCAATTCATTACAGCCATTCTTTTAATGTCATGTTCATACTGCAACGTTTTTTTTTTCGTAATTCGCTCTCCTATTTACAATTCAACCATCAATTACTAGTCGAATTACATAATTCTGCATACAAAATTTTAAGAGCTGACACTTAATTGAAATAGTTAAGTTTATGCAGGGTCTTTTTGCCGAAAGGTTGATTAGTGCCTCCATTGTGTCTAATGTCATGTTCATACGACAAGGTTTTTTTCGTAATTCGCTCTCTTATTTGTAATTCAACCACCAATTAATTGTGGAATTACGTAATTCCGCATACAAAATTTTAAGAGCTGACACTTAACTGAAATATTGAAAGGTATAGTACTCATCAGGGAGCCTCCCTGATGGAGGCTAACTTGGTAAGTGCAATGAATAGAGAAACTCCACAAGGAGGGTTTTTTCACCCTTGCTGTATAACATCGCTGTAGAAGGGTTGTTGGTTGTTATCTGCAGCGATGTGGTATTAAGATCTTTGGTTATGCGTATGACCTGATCGTTCAAGTGTCCGCATATTCTCTCATCGAGGTGTAATCAGACCCTTTAACTGGTTATGGAATGGTAGGTCATCAACTCTTACCAGACGATACAGGATACCTGTATTTAATATGCCGAGACTTTGTAGCATTTAACTCTCTCTATCCACAAAGGTGAAATTTTTAGGCGCTATTCGTCATCCCAAGCTCAGCTGGAGGGTGCTTTGCACCTGTAAAATGGCCGTCGGCAAGATATGGGGACTCAAACCTACCATCACCTACTGACCCTATCAGGTCCACTGTACTTTACGGTGCTCATATTTGGTGAACGATGTGAAAGTGCAATGGGATTGTAAAATGATAGACAAGCTGAGCAAGCACACTGCTGTTCTGATTACCAGTGCACTTCGCTCTACTCCAACCAAAACATTATTTGCTATACTTAATTGGTTCCACACTGCCTTCGTCTGAAGGAGAGGGCTAAGTTGGTGGCAGCAAGGCTGAATGCAGTAAATTTCTGGACTAATCTGGATTTTGGACACGCTGCGATTATTGGGGACTACAGAAATCTTCGGATCGATTACATGGTCTGTCATAACTTTCTCTATAAAAGATTTGATTTTGATATATCCACGTGAGAATTCTGGTCTGATGGACAGGATTTTTCTCAAAATACCCTTGAGGTCTATACTGATGTCTCTAAAGTGCAGGGCAGAGTGGGATGTGGTATATTCATATAGATTGCCTGGCCATTACAGTGCATTTCAGGCGGAAGTCATGACCATATTGAGGGCCGAGCAATGCTTGTTCAATGGCGGGATTTTCCCTGTGAATCTTTTGATCGTTTCGAACAGTCGGGCTGCGATTAGGTCTCCCACTAACGACACCTGGACGTCTATCCTAGTTCAAGAATGCCGCAGGTTTCTCAGGGAAATCTCGGCTCATATGAAGGTAACTCTCATATTGGTACCGGAACACAGGGATATCGTCGGCAATTGCTTTGCTGACGAAACGGCCAGGGTGGGTACTGAGCTGAATTCGATGAAAGGAGGACTAAGTGTGGTCTCTTCCTTAGTCGCATGGCCATACAACGTACAGATGCGGTCCTCATGGGTCACTGCCTTATTGGAAGGTATGCCGATAGACTCGGCATTCCCTTGAATGATTTTTGCAGGAGTTGTGGATCTAAAGTAGACTGCCTTTAATCTTATGTGTCAATGTCAAGCCTTTGCTGCCAGACGAAGGAAGTTTTTGGCCTCCTATATCTTGTCATCTCTCTCGTTACTCTCTCTCCTTAATAAAGGCCACCACAATGAAGAGATTTATTTTGCATTCAAAATGGTTTCCTATGGAGACTGTTTGATCCACGGGATAGCATTTATGGTTGTGGCATCACATTGTGCCAAATCTCTGGCCTAAGTTGGACTCCTTCCCTTTAGGGGGATCCATCCGGAAATCTTAAGCTCCGTAACATGATTTAACAACAGTAATAATTTAAATGGCGAACAAAGAAATTCAGAGTCTCGTGTGAACATGCTATCGGGTGGGCCATTTAAAAGTTTATACTTGAAAATGCAATATAACAAAAACAGTTTGTAATTTTGCCAAATTTATTTTTTTGTTGTGAAGTACAATTGTTCCGGTTAGAAATGAAATATTATTTTATTCATAATGCTATCGCGGCTGCCTCACAGTACCGATTCGATCGGACCAATTTTCGGGAACTTTCTCGAGTGTATGGGGTCATATCTCAGCCATGGCATCACAAATGTTGACCTTCAAATGCTCAATTGTCTCTGGTTTGTCGGCATAACACTTGTCTTTAACGGCACCCCACAGAAAATAGTCCAACGGTGTCAAATCGCAGCTTCTTGACGGCCAACTGACATCACCATTTCTGGTAATTAAACGATGTGTCGCTGTGGTATGGTAGGTAAGATACCCGCCAACTAACCAGAAGGACTTCGGTTCAATACCAGGCCAGACCATCTTAAAAAAGAAAAAGTTTTTCGACAACGGTGTCACCTCATAGAATTACTATTGAAAGCTTCTTCAATGCATTTGCCGTTCCGAACCCGCGTTAAACTGTAGGTCCTTTCCAATGAGTTTAAAAATAGATTTGATGCAGCTCCTTGACTGAGAGAAGTCCCCATGTTCCTCCATGGAATGTTATGGGGATTAATATATAATAAACGGCCATTAAACATTTGACGCAATAAATCGATTGTGGCATGGATGTGTGGCAAGTTGCACTAGCCTGTTGAAGAGCGGACACAAAAAATCGGTTATCATGGTGAGATAGGTATCTCCGTTGACCGTAATGGTTGCGCTGTCCTCATTTTCAGAAAAATATGAGCCAATGATGTCTCCGCTTCACAAGCCGCACCAAACAGTCACTCGTAATGGGTGCATTAGCTACTGTAAGACCACGTTTGGTTTTTCTGAGCCTCAAATATGATAATTTTGCTTATAAACGTACCCATCAAGATGAAAATTAGCTTTTTTTAGCTGTTGTGGAAATAAATTTCCGATAAATGCCAACGTTGCTCAAGTGTGAATCGATGCATTTCGTTCAGTGGAGAATTTTATGACAGAATAGAATGACATAAGTATTGCCAGATTCGAAATAATCTCTGTTTAAAATTTAAACCAATAGATGGCCTAAGCGATATATGACAATTACTCAGAATCAGTAAACTCTGTTTTAGTTAACGTAGGTAGTGTAGGGTATTAAATAAAACACTCCCGTTAAGTTTTGTTTTCAATTGAAAATCAATTTAAATTAATGGCAAACAAAAAAAGACAAAAAAAAAAACAAAAACAAAATACACCCATGCTGATTTGCAAGTATTTTAAGAAGATTGTTATAGACATTGCCGTTTGGCGTATTCATTTTAAAAAAGGTTTCTAATTTAATTATTCAGTTTAATTTTTCTTTTGTGTATTTTATTATAAATTAAAAAACAAAACAAAATTGTTTAAACTTTGTTTTTTCAAAATATCTTTGAAATTGTTTTGTTAAACATTATTTCTCTTGCCATTTTGTATATTAAAGAATATTACAATTAAAGGTTAACCCTATAAAGTTATTAGCCATTGATATGTGTACATAATCTTATAAAACTTTCGATATTTTTTAACTATGAGTTGATTTTGTTTCTTTTTTTTTGTCTCAAAACAATTAATAATTTTTTGCAACAATTTTAATTACTTCCGCACTAGGAATTAAAAATTAAAAAAATAAATCATTTTTTTCTTTATTTTTTATAACAAAATAATGAGACCAATAAAATTAAAACAAAATTTAATTTAATTTAAACGCTAGTGATTAATTGAATAGACTCTGATCATAATTTCATATGGATTTGCTACCAAAATGAATTGAACATGACCCGAGAAGTAGGAAATTACACCACAACAATAAAATTGAATGAAATAGTTTTGAAAATGTTTTTCATTTAATTTTTAATTTGAATGATCATTGTGAACTCATTCGAAGCCGCAAAGATCAGGTAGTAGCCTTAAGCAGAAAATTGAAGACCCATTGCAGGTCGTAGACTTAAGTAGACCAATTGAAGAAGACTCATTGTAAGCCTACTTAAGAAGCTGTTAACAACGAACAACAAAAACATAAACATAAAACTCTTCATAAATACTTTTTGTATTATTTTGAATTCTTTGTTTCGTTAAATGATTTTTTTTTAAATAATTTTTTGAGTACTGATCACCGGCGTACTTGAAATTTAATTCGATTGGTTTTTTCTTGGCAATACATGAATGAAATTATGAAATTGAATGGGTAGTTGCAGTTTTCAAAAAAGAAAGACAAACATCTTAATAATAGTCACCATCGCTGAAAAAAAAACAATCAAAATATTGAAGTTCTTTGGGCAAACGTGTGTATTGAAGAAGACTAAAGTGGGTTTGCCGGCTGAAAAAGTAAAAAGCATAGGTTTTTGAGACCGATTAGCTTGAAAAGTCCGATTACAAATTGCCAGTAGATGGCTCTAATATGTAATATTTCTGGTAATATTAACTTAACACTATAACTTGTTTGAAAGGTGACATTATTGAAATCGCATTCAGCTGTACAAAGGTAACTGGATACTACCGTCCGTACCATATTTTGCTATTCTATAATAAAGGGTCCGCCAAATAAATTTTTTTTTTTGAAAATGTTATAAAAAAACTACTGAATATTTTCTCAAATTTTTTTTTTTATTTGAAAGTACAATCCTTCCGGTTAATAATGGAAAATAATTTCTTTCAAATGGCTGCCTCGGCTGGCAGTAGCCTACATGATCGGTCCACATTTTAAGCACATTATCGATTGTGTGCAGCTGTATTTCACCAATGGCTTCACGAATATTGTCCTTTAAAGCGTCAATTGTCTCTGGCTTGTTGGCGTAACACTTATTTTTGACGGCACCCCACAAATAATAGTCCAACGGTGTCAAATCGCAGCTCCGAGGTGTCCAAACGACATCAGCTCGGCTGCTGATAATGCGATCTTCAAAAACAAGGCGCAAAACATCGAGTGTAGCTTCGGCTGTGTAGCACGTAATGCCGTCCTGTTGAAATCAAATGTTGCTAATATCCTCCTCTTCAATTTTTGTGAACAAAAATTCGTTCAACATGGCCCGATAACGATCGCCATTGACTGTAACGGCCACTCCTTGCTCATTTTGGAAGAAAAATGGCCTTCTGGATCAAAATCCGCACCAAACAGTGACTCGGCTTGGGTGTATCGGCTTTTCAATGTATGCGTGCCGGTTTTTGTGCCCCAAATGCGACAATTTTGCTTGTTTACATACCCGCCAAGATCAAAATGAGCTTCATCTGAAAAGATTATTTTTTTGGCAAAATTTTCAAAGTAATGTCGCAATATTTCCCAGCTTTGTTCAAGCGTATACACAACCATATCCGTTCAGCGGAAGGATAAAACTAATTATCTGTCAAATCAGACATGAGCTAAGTGTTACCATTCACGAAATAAGCACTGTTTGAAAAAAAAACGTTAGATGGCGGACCCTTTAGAAAAGTTAAAAATGTAGAACTTTTTGAACTTGACGGAGTCAATGCTGTAATTAGAAAAACAGCAACGAAATGGTTAGCTCGTTTCTGGACTGAATATTTTAATGCACTTCGCTCTGGTCGACCTTATTGATGAAGTCTTGAAAAACATTTAAAAAGACCGATACAAAAGCGCCATAGACTACGCCAGGGAACTAGACATTCATTACCAAACAGTTATCAACCATATGAAAAAAGCTGAATACACAAAGCAGCTCGATGTTGGGTGCCACATGAATCTGGTTAAGTTAAGTAAGGATGGAGTGGCAGCCTCGTTATATCAAAGCACAGTTGAGCACACATAGCGGCCGTTGTGATACCACACATGAAGCCATGCCCTTATGCCAGCCACCAAGTCCAGACTCACAGGGCTTCAACCAGAGGGCCTACAAAGATACACAATTCTCAAATTAAGTCGGAAACCAGCTTCGAATACTGGCAAATAAAGAGGACTACGCTCTTCTATTCCCCAATCGATCAGCAACCTCTTGCCTACCCATAACACAATGACGTGTGAGAATAGATATAGCAGAGAAGATGCTCCCGCGGTTCAATTTAAAGTCCAGGTCAGGTAAGTCTAGCAATAAAGTAGGATTTCTCACCTGCCCAGGATCTGTTAGCTTTGTCCTTCTCAGTCAACGTAAAGAACTGAGACTCTCTTAGGCTGTGCTAGGAATTCGTTTAAGATATTTTCTTAAGGTTAACCTTGATAAATGCGAGCTTGTGCTGTTCATTATGAAGTATAAGCCACCTGAGTGTAGAATGCTCAATCTGAATGGTCAGCTTTTACGAATTTCGCCGTAGACTAAAAACTTCTATATGTCGAACAGCGGATGAGGAAGGCCAGTGTTGCTTTTTAGTCTTGTAAATCTATCTCCGCGCGAAAATGGGTACTCAAGCCACAGATGGTACTTTGCTTGTACATACAACCTGTTGGTTCTGCCGATTCTTACCTCTGCTGCCAGTCTGGTATGGTAGGGGGCTCTTTTAATAAAAGCCTTATCACAACCAAGCTAGAAAGAATACGGAGGTAAGAGATGTCCGAAAGAAGTGTGCTTGCCCTAGTCAATTTATCAGCAACACAATTATGAAATGACTTGTTACCGGGAAAGCAAATGAGCTGGACCCAAAACTGTTGTGAGAGTATATCCAGAGGGAATCACGACAATCCCTAACGAGCCTAGAGCTAAAATTCACTTGAATTAACAGTGAGAAATTTGATGAAGCGAATGTCTATTTTCGATTCACTTTAAAACGGAGCGGAATCAAACCATTTCTGAAACGAATAATTAAGAGCGATAAGGAGTGGATCACGTAAGACAATAATGTGTGAAAAAGATCCTGGACGAAGCAATGTGAATCTTTGCAGATGGTGGCTAAGCCTTGGCATGGAATGAATCGTTCGTTATCTCTACTGCCAATAATTAATGAAATTAGAGCAAGAAATTCATATAATATGGCCCGAATTGATCAACAGAAGAGATGTTGTGTTCCATCTTGACAACACATGGAATCTCTCAAGCCAACTCGAAGATTTGGTTTATATGGATGATATTTGTCTAGTCTCGCATAAAATCTCCAATATGCAGTCAAAATTGAAGGACCTTGAGAAAAATATGCAGAAAACCAAAGCCATGAGAATCAACAATGCTAGCACGGAAAACATCATGCTCCATGGTCAATCATTCAAGTATGTAGGTAGCTTCCACTTTCTAGGATGTACAATGAAACAGACGTATTCGGACGACTATCGTCATTATAGAAAAACTCACATATATCTAGACGAACTGAGCTCAGAATATTCAACTCATGTGTTAAATCAGTTCTGTTGTATGGCAGTGAAACCTGACTCGTATTGAATAATCACGCAAAAGTTCCAGGTATTCATGAACAAGTGTCTAAAAAACCATCTGAGACTGAAGGAAGCAAAATCAACAGTGGTGAACCGTGTAAGATTAAGATGCTCTAATGCATCCAAAAGGAGAAAATGAAAAAATATCAAAATCAAACAACGCACAGATCTTTGATAACCCGGTAGAAACTGAGAATGCTTAGCTGGAAAGTTTTGATACATCCACCATATAGCCTGATTTGTGCACCTTCCGATTCGATCTTTGCTGAACTCTCACCTTAAAGGTATAAATTTAAATTCCGTACAGGCCGGCGAAATGCTCAGAAAACCCAAAAGTTTTACATTCTGAAGGAATAATGGCTTTACCCAAAAATGGTCAAAACGTCACCTATTTCGTTCATTAAAGCTCGTATGAAATATAAGAAACAAGGTGTTTCGTGTTTGCTCAAATTTATAACCGAACTTTTTTGAACACCGGCAGTTCGAGAATTTAACAAAAAAACGGCAAATACTTATTATATAACCTCATATATGCTTTTTTATCATTTAGTACACTCTGCTGGCGAATGTCCTTGCGAATCATCGTGACAAACGTTGAAAATGGTAAATCATCGATGACTGAAGATGAGTTTTCTTTGGTCTCATGCATGACTTCAAAGTAATTGTCAAAATTTTCTTCGAAGACAGAAGTTGATTTTGTCATGCTGGCCTCCGTTTATTAGTAAAACCTTACAGAACACTATCATCAAGAATCATTAGTGCTTTATTCGTTAACGGAGAGGTGTAGCAGATAAAATCCTTCATTGTTTAGCATGTAGTCGTCTCATAGCAGACAATGTCGTTAAATTGTCTATGAATCATTATTAAAGTCACAGTAAATTATCGTGAAACACGCTGAAAATGGTCAATCATTGATGACTGACGATGTACTTTCTTTAGTTTCAAACATGACATTTTAAGCAAATTATCCAAATTTTCTTAGATAACAGAAGTTGAGTCCTAACGGAACAATATCAACAAGAATCTTTAGTGCTTTATTCGTTAACGGGGAGGTGTATCAGACAAAATCTTACATCGTTTAGCATGTAGTCGATTCATAGCAGACAATGTCGCTAAAATTTCAGCATATAGTTGACTAATAGCAGACAATGTCGCTAAATTTAAGCGTTCTTAAGTATATTTATGACAACTTCATGGAAATTTCTACATCAAACTGATTTTGGGATGATGAAAACATCATAGTGACAATGTCGCTCAAATACGCCAGCGGGATGCTGAGTAACTGAAATTTTATGTTTTTCTTCAGAATTATTTAATCAGTTAAGTAGCCTATTTTGACAAGAATCAAAATATTTTTTTTTTTTTTTTTTTGACAATTTTATAGTTTTCTATGCATAAATTTGTAGAAATGATAAAATGAAAATTTCTTTATAAAAATAGTTAAAAATTTTAAATTTTTTTATTTTTCTACAATAAAACCAAAGCAATTAAATTCAAAACAGAAAAAAATTCTTTAATTTTTATTGTAAAAATACACCCAAAGGCGCCTGAGTAGAAGATCTAAAAACGAGATAAGTACGTACATAGTTATATAGCCAAGAATAGTATATTTTGTAAAATAGTTTTTAATAATTTAAGTTTATAACTGAGATTTTTAACTTTTTTAAAATGAAATATAAAATAAAATGAATTTTTTTTTTATTAAAAGTCTTTAAAAAAATTAATTTTTTTTTGGCTTAAGACCAAAGTATACCAAAAAAAAAAAAAAAAAACATCATAATGATTTAGTTCTTCTTTAATGTTTTAGTTGACGTAAATCTCTAAAATGAGATTTAATTAAAATCAAATGAATTTAAATTTTGAAACATTTTGAAAAATTTATATTCATCTAGTTTGTATTAAGAACTAAAAAAAATTAACTTTTTTTTTTTTAACTCAGTCAGCCAAGGTCATCATCTATCTGCTCATTTCTTCTTAGTCCCGCACGTTTTAACAGAAAATCAGTTCTTTACATTTTAAAAAACAAGAATTTTTTTTTTTAGTTTGCCTGTGTTGTCTGTTTAGAAATTCAAATGGCGAATATTTAGAATAGATCCACAATATTTGTTTTTGTATCGCATTAATTTGATTTCATTAGAGGTTCTTTTATTTGAATCACTTAGAGTTAGACACACAAATGTCTTGTTACCCGCATTATTATTGAAAAAAACCAATCAAGAATATCTTAACCATATGCCAATTAAATATATTTAGTAAGTAACAGCTGTAACCAAGATCACCCTTGTTTGAAAGTGTGTAGCCAAACTTATGTGGACGCATGTGGTAGGTAAGAAAGAGTTTAAAAAAAAATTTAATTTTTCTCCGTCACTCCTCTAGGGCGTATATTGGCTTTTTACAAAACATCCATTGCCTTGTTTCAGTTTCATAAATCAGGTATATTTACAAGCTACGATGATTAACTTACGGCAGCTGGTCTCGATATCGAGCCATAACCGTCAAGAAGACATAAACGCCATGATTATCGACTTTTGTTTTTTCCTAAAAATCGATAGTACTCGATCATTCGCACCATCACACAAAATTTTATTATTTTACAGCAAATACAAAAAAACTTACGTACTACACTAGAACAAAAAATATTTACAAGAAAGTCTTCTATTGTAAAATTTGTTTTTTGTCGCTTACGTTATTATTGTGTAATGGTGAAGATCCTTGCTAAGTGGTGGTGGTGATACTTACTTTAGCATTTTAATTATTTTCCCAGTAGGTGGCGTTTTCCGCTGATTCGCCTGATGTTTGTCATCATCGCCAGAGGTAGGGTAAGCTAGAAGGTCTTGAGAGCTTCTTTTAGATGGATTTGTCTGGAGGAAAGTTGAATTCCCCTCACTAAGCAACCGAAACGGCTATTAAATGTTTTTGTGATGGGCTTTGCGGGGGATTTGCGCCTGGGCTGGTTGCGTTGTGTGCATGCGTTTTAACCACCACACCACGCCAACCCCTTTCAAAAAAAAAAAAACTTATACAAATTTAATTAGTTTTTCAAGGGATCATAGTAAAGCCAGAACAAACTATTTTCAGCTGTGTCTGTCTCAGGCTAATATTTTTATAAGCTTCCAATTCGTTCTACAGAAAGTGGCTTCTTTCTTTAAAATTTTTTGGTTTCTCTCGGTTGTCCTCATCGGGTGCTTCCAAGTCATCAGAATGTGCTAAAGCCTTTTTGGATGCTCGGATAGAGTTGACATTCTTAACTCCTACGATCCACTACCCAAGGCTTCATATTTTACCGTCTCTCCTCTAGGGAGTATATTGGCTTTCCACAAAGCTTCCATTGCATTGTTTCAGTTTCATTAATCAATTGATTTTCAAGTTAAGTAGATGGTTAGTCTACTGTAGTCCCCTCAATATCAATTGTGTAGCTTAAGGCCTGTACAACAAGAAGTGTTAAGTAAAAGTGTTGGCATGGCTTTCCTTTTTTGCATAACTACTCACCTTCCATTTTATGTTGGGCACACCCTTTTAATATGAGTATTGGCATCACATTAAGTATTATTATGAGAACCATTTTAATTATCTTAGATAATCGTTTTATTTTTCTTTAAATATTAGGTGTATAAATAAAAAATGCGAGAATGACGACATATGGCGTGTAATTTACACATCGGTTTTGTTTTAATTAACTTATGTGGCATTTTGGAGGGTAAATATCAGTCATCTGTTTTTCTTTTTGTGCTAAAAAGCATAACTTGCATAAGTTTTGTTTTTTTTCTCCGCCAATCCTCTTAGGAGCATCCATTGTGCTTTATGTCAGTTTCATTAATTTAGTGGATTTTCAAGCTAAGGAGATGATTAATGTACTGTAGCTCGCCTCTATATGACTGTGTAGTGGTGAAGATCCTTGCTAAATAGTGGTGGTAATGCTTGCTTTAGCATTGGAATTTTTTTCCAGTAGGAGGAAACCGCACTTAAATAGTTTCGTCAGAAGACATGCTGCGGATTCGAAACTGGGCCGCTCGTGTTGTCTGCGTGCTCTTTAACTACTACACCACTCCACCCCCACGAACAGCTTAAACACGTTGTTTGCTCTGCGAAACTTATACTGAATAGGATGCATCGCTTTAAATGTGTGTGCTAAGCTTGCGTGGTTCAGAATTGATGTTTTTGATATGGAAGACAGAGATCGTCTAGGTCAACAAAAATTCCCTTAAGATTGTAGTAGAACTCAAAAGTATCTTGCGAAATCACTAGGACCCACTTAAGCAGCATTTGAAAATCATTTGCAAGCAGCAGGATTACTCTGAAAGCCAAAATATTTGAAAAAAGGCCAGAGGTTCAATGTCTGAAATTCTAACGAAACGCTTTTATAAGAAGCAGGTTTTGCACCGAATCACAACTGATCTACTGCAAAAACCTGAAGTGCAAGAAGTTATTTGAAACTCAGGATTCTCTATATTTGATACGGATGTTATTTATTATGAACTACTGAAATTGGGCTCAATAATTAGAGGTGAACTTTATCGCATATGATTGATTTATTTGAAGCGAGCATTGGTTGATACGCGCACTGAATGTGGTACTAGACATGAAATTGTAATATTCCATTGTAAATAATAACGTCTGGCAACATGTTGCAAGACCTGCACAAAGCGGTTTAAAAAAAATTGACTGTGAAGTTATGTCTCATCCGTTGTAGAGTCTAGATGTGATGTGCAAAAGTAAAATGTAGTTGTGTTAGTGAGAACATGGAAATTGCTCTCTTAGAGAGGATAAAGTTGATGTTTTGAAAAAATTAAAAACAATTCAACACGTATCCGGCACACATGTGCATTGGCCGCTGTTTCAGTGACAACTAAAAGCAAGATCATAAGAACTTTTTTAAATTATTTTTCTGTGCCTAAAAAAATATGCGTACATTCCTCGCACATGTGCTTTCATCGGTATCTCATTGACGACTTAAAGCAAGAGCGTAAGAGTACATGTTGTTTATTATGAACTACTGAAATCGGGCTCAATAATTACATATGACCTATATCGTATACGATTCATTTACTTGAAGCGAGTATTGGTTGATACGCGCACTGAATGTGGTACTAGACATGAAATTGTAGTATTCCATTGTAAATAATAACGTCTGGCAACATGTTGCAAGACCTGCACGAAACGGTTTAAAAAATATTGACTGTGAAGTTATATCTCATCCGTCATACAGTCTAGACCAGTGATGTGCAAAAGTAAAATGTAGTTGTGTCTCTTAGAGAGGATAAAGTTGATGTTTTGAAGAAATTAAAAGCAATTCAACATGCATCCGCCACACATGTGCATTCGCCGCTGTTTCAGTGATAACTAAAAGCAAGAGCGTAAGAATACATGTAAAGCGAGAAGGGACAATTGTCCCATGAACCAATTATTACGACTATCGGAAAATGCTCCCACTTTAATACGCTTCCCCTTCATATGTTGATAGAAAGGTGGTAAAAGCAATAGCTAACGATTTTAGAATAAACCTTCAAGCTTTGCCAAAAATCCCACATTTTTAAGTTATACACCCAATATAAAATGAAAAGACAAGTTTTAGTACTACGAACAGTAACAACGGTGTCAATGTTAATCGTTATTATTGTTATTATTTATTTATTACCTTCTTTTAAATTTTTATTTATTCAGTTCTTTTTCTTTCTTTCAAATACAGAATCGGTTTAAATCTCTGGTGTATTAGGCACATGTGCAAACTGCGTGTTACTCTCTTAAGAAATGAAATCAGAAGAAAAAACCAGATTTGCTTTTGATTTGAAGCATGTGAAGAACATTATAATTCTAATAGAGTTAATACATAATTTACATATAATAGAAGAACAAAAGTAGATTTTATAATTTCACTCCTTAATTGTGAAGTTTATTGGCAGTTATGGGCTTTAAATAAGGCTTCTCATGTAGATCATTATTAAATAGTATTTAAATTCTTTTTTTATTTTAAAATAAAATAGTAACGAAGTTATTGTAAGACACGCTCGTCTATATAATAAAACTTAGCAATTGTGTTTAGCGACTCTGAGTTTGAACATATAAAACCAAGAAAATCACACATTTGATGAGATGTCGTTAATTTATTTTTTTTACCGTTAGCCAAATTCAGTTTTGAGGTATGGGTGCAACATTATTCAGCCAATATCAGAAAAATGTGACGCGATATCGATTATATTGGCCCAAGCATGATCAGCAAAACCTGATACATACGCAAGAGCTTCGACAACTCTTGAAATACTAGCAAGCTGCGTCTTCTGATCTTAATCTGATTAATGATCAATGTACCTAAAGTGGACAACCCATTTACTTGCTCAAACTACAGGTGTGTAACTCTACTAACCATAACTGGTTGACAATATTTCATATGCATTTGCACCCCAACTCAGAAAAAGCAAGCAAGCTGTCTTCAGATAGAATTAATCATGTATGGACCACATAACCAAGCATAGGATAATTATAGAGCAATCAATAGAGTTTAAAATATCGGTTGTTTTACAGTTACAATTAAAATCATAATGAAACGGCCGCCATGGCTGGCGCGTACTGGAATACCAATTTTCACAAACTGTTCGCAGCATATGCGCCCCCTGTTCGCCTATAACTCTTAGAGTATTGATTTCCAGGTGTTCAATTGTCTCTAGTTTATCGACGTAGACAAGTGACTTGGCATAACTCCAAAAAAAATTGGTAAAATCACACGATCTTGGTGGCCATGTGAAATTACTCCTTCATCAAAAGTTGCTTTGAGTAAATCATTTGTAGCGCGCGCTGTGTGGCATGTGGCCCTGTCCTGTTGGAACCACATATCAGCAAGATTAATGCCAGATAATTGAGGTACTAAAACATGTCTAATCATGTACCGTTCATCACTGACAGCAACATTCTGACCATCAGTGTTTTTGATGACATACGAGAGCGGATTGACATTGTAGCTACCTAGCGCTAGATGGCAGCACAAACACAAAAACTTTTTCTTTCTTAGAAATTACGATCTGTCAAACATCAGCTCTTAAAATTTTAGCCAAATTCATCGATTAGTTTATTTGTAGTAGTCGTTTGAAGTAAGCAACTTGTGTTTCTTGGAAAATGGAATAAAGTGAATTTCGTGTAGTTATTAAACACTATTATATGAAAGGCAAAACGGCGAAAGAGATAAAAGAAAAGCTGGATAAACATTACGGCGAATCTGCTCCGTCAGATTATATGGTAAAATATTGGATTTCTGAATTTAAACGGGGCCGAACAAGCACTGAAACAATATCATCAACAGGAACGCCAAAAGAGGTGGTTACTGAAGAAAATATCAAAAAAAACCTCGATATCGTTATGAATAATCGCCGGGTCAAAATAAGTGAGATTGCTGAAATGGTAAACATATCATATGAACGTGTGTTCAACATTTTGCATGAACATTTGCATATGAAAAAGCTATCGGCAAGATGGGTGCCGCGTTTGCTCACTGTTGAACAAAAACGAGTTCAACAGATCACTTCACAGCGGTGTTTGGACATGATAACGCATAATCCTGCTGATTTTTGGCGTAGATTAATAACTGTTGATGAAACGTAGGGTCCACCACTACACACCTGAAACCAAAAATCAATCGAAGCAATGGGTGGAAGCTGGTGGAAGTGCTCCGAAGAAGGCGCAGACAGCGAAATCTGCTGGCAAGGTTATGGCCACTGTATTTTGGGATGCACACGGAATATGGCTCATCGATTATCTTGAAAAGGGATCCACAATCACAGGAGAGTATTATCGTGCATTATTGGATCAATTGGTTGATGCAATCAAGGAAAAACGACTACATTTAAACAAGAAAAAAGTGCTCTTTCTTCAATACAACGCAGCGGGTCACACAGCATTAGATACGATGCTAAAACTACGAGAAGTCCACTTCGAATTAGTTGATCATCCACCTTATAGTCCAGATTCAGATGGTATAAAAAAGTTGGAAAATCGTCTTACTAAGTGTATTGAGCTAAAAGGAGACTATGTTGGTTTTGGTTTTTTAAAAAAAATGTTTTTTTCCTACTTATGTAGCTTCAATATCAATCCGCCCTCGTATACACCAATGAATCCGCCAGCCCATTAATTTCTGTGGATGTAATGGTGTTTCGACAAAGCCTGTGAATTATCCTCGCTCCAAATGCGACATTTCTTATTATTTACCCATTCAACCGAAAACCGGCTTCATCGGAGGACAAAATTTTGAATGAAAATTGAATAACAATATCAATTTGTGCTTCAGCGCATTCGCTGATTTGACGGCGCATACGATAGTCCCTTGACTTTAATTTCTGCATAAGTTAAATCTCGAAAGCTTTTAAGCTAAGATCCTCTCGTAAGATCTTCCATAAAATGGAAGAACACAAAATCCCAGTTGCTGGGAACGGCGACAAATTGTGTATAGCGACTACAGCTTCTTCAGTGCGCACGGCGTGTATATTATCAGTAAAAGTAAACGTGGTCCAAAAGGACGATTATGCACGTCATAAAAAGATGAAGTACACGATAAGTATGACGAAGAAAACCATTATTTTGATAAAAAGTTTCAACAATTTGCAAGCAATGCTCTGGTGTAAGACTATCAATAATGAAATGTCAAACCAAACTAAACAAGAAAATATTATGAGCCGTTAAATCGTTTGTCAAATAAGTCAGTGTTGCCAACGCAAAACTATAAACCTATAGAAAATAACAGCCGATACCTTTGTATCTCACACGTATAGATTTATAAAAGTGCCTGCAAGAATTTTGTTTTCGTACCTCCTACTGCGAAATAAGTCCGTAAAAAATTAAATCAATAAACAAAATTTAAAACTTTTTTTCTATTCTATTCAAATATTGTAAAGTAATTAAAAAACCAAACATTTAAAATTTTATTAAATAAATAGAGTTGTTACAGCTATTTCCTCAAGCACCTAAATTAGTTGAATTTAGCGCACTCTTAGGACAATATATAGAGAAAGAAAATCGCTGAGTATTATATCCAGCTGACAATTACTTTTAGTTTTTATTTAACTTCATTTAACTTATTTAATGCGTCCGCCATCTAACGTTTTTTCTTTTTTTTTTTTTATTAGTGCTTATTTCGTGAATGGTAACACTTAGCTCGTGTCTGATTTGACAGATAATTAGTTTTGTCCTTTAGCTGAACGAATATGGTTGTGTATACGCTTGAACAACACTGGGAAATATTACGTGCGATCGACTTACAGAAGATGCCGATTTTGCCAAAAAAAAATCATCTTTTCAGATGAAGCTCATTTTGATCTTGGCGGGTATGTAAACAAGCAAAATTGTCGCATTTGGGGCACAGAAAACCCGCACGCATACATTGAAAAGCCGATACACCCAAGACGAGTCACTGTTTGGTGCGGATTTTGGTCCAGAGGCATAATTGGGCCATTTTTCTTCGAAAATTAGCAAGGAGTGGCCGTTACAGTTAATGGCGATCGTTATCGGGCCATGTTGAACGAATTTTTGTTCTAAAAAATTGAAGAAGAGGATATTAGCAACATTTGGTTTCAACTGATGTCGTTTGGCCACCTCGGAGCTGCGATTGGACACCGTTGGACTATTATTTGTGGGGTGCCGTCAAAGATAAGTGTTACGCCAACAAGCCGTGAAGCCATTGGTGAAATACAGCTGCACACAATCGATAATGTTCTAAAAAATTGGACCGATTGTTTAGGCTACTGCATGGCCAGCCGAGGCAGCCATTTGAATGAAATTATTTTCCATTATTAACCGGAAGGATTGTACTTTCAAATAGAAAAGAAATTTTAAAAAGTATTTAGTAGTTTTTTTTTATAGCATTAAAAACAAAAAAAAGTATTTGGCGGACCCTATATTATTTAACTTCATTTTGAAACCGAAAAATGGACAGCCCAATACATTGATTCCGAAAGGGAATATATTCCACTGTAGTTGGAAACTAGTATAAGAGTTAGTTGGAGGCCTAGAGGGCTATAATGAGGTTATATATTAATTCCCACAACTGTAGGTTCCTTTCAATGAGTCTAAAAATAGAATTGAATGCAACCCATTGGAATTTCTGAACGCTCACAGAGAAAATGCCGCATATTCTTTGCTGCAGAAGCACTTCTAAGAGCGCGACAATCTTCTGACTTTTTCTGCGAATGTCCTGGTCTGGCAATTAAAAGATTGAGGTACTGAATCACTTCGATCTTCTCCATTTTAAACACAGCTTGCTGGGGCTGTAGTCCCACTTTTCTTTTTCTTCATCCTTCTTGATTTGGTTTAAAAATAGCGTTATCACCTCTCCTGAAATGAATTCCATTGCTAACTAACCGTTGCTTTGTTGCCGATATCTTTACGAAATGTATGCCCAATCCAAATCCGTTTGCGACGTAGGATTTCGTGAGCGATTGTTGAATTGAATACTCACATCCCGTTTTTCGGAGCTTGAAGGAGTCCAAAAGTCAATCGAAGATGAAACATTTTACAAAAACCTCTATCAAACTTCAACTCATAGACAAGCCGACGGTCGCTATGTTGTCTTACTCCAATTCCGAAGTGTCGTTAGGAAACACCCGCAATACTGCTTTGTCACAGTTCGTCTCCTGAAGAACCCCGAGTTGAAGACTAAATATGATAAAGTTATAAGCTAGTATTTTGAAATGGGACATATTGGAGCCGTGAAAACCCCTGATAGTAGTTTGATAGGCTATTTCTTGCCACACTACGCAGTATTTAAACACGGTAGTGTGACTATCAAGTTACGAATCGTATTTGATGCCTCGAACTCCTCCTCAAAAAGTGTAGGTAGGCAGGTAGGTGGAACTGGCTGCCCCGAAAGAATGACACCCATAGGCACATGAAGGTCCGCTGTGATACCACACCTATATCCGGAACCACCCAGAACTCGTGATAACACCGCTAAGCCTACAAATGTCCGTATTCGGCAGCTCAGTAAGCCCAGTCGCATGGTAGAAGCCCAGGTGCCTTTTTCTCCTGTCACATAGCGCTAGGCATGTGCACAGTAGGTGAAGGATTGTCTCCTCCTCTTCCTCATCTCTGAGCTTCTGTAGAAATCGTTGGCTAAGTGTATTTTTTATTATAAATTAGTTGAGTTTAGCGCCCTCTTAGGACAATATATAGAGAAAAAAAATCGTTTAGTGTTATATTCAGCTGATTATTAGCTTTTTAAAAATAAATATTTTAACAAAATCCGTAATGAGTGACTTTTTGACTTTTGTCTTTGTGGCAAAGCACTGTGGGTCGCCACCCACCAGAGACTCGACAGTAACAATAGACCCAGCATAGTCACTCTGTTCTTAGTAGTTAAAAAATAATTTTTAATTGTATTATAATATAATGACGTATTAAAAAAAATCCCATTAAAATGTTTGCTGGGTTAGTGTCACAAATATGTACAAAAAATTTATAATCTTTAGCATTTTTTTGCCATTATTTTGGCATCTTAATCAGTTCTAAAAGAACAAGTGGCCAACACGAAAACTACAACAACAACAGCGACAACAATAATAATAAATAATTATATCCTTGGCTCGAACAATTGCCACCTTAGCAGTTGAATTGAAAAATCAAAACCAGCCAATAATCATTATTCATCTTTTCCTTTACAGTTTTTAAACCCTTTGATAGTGCATTCTTGCAAGTGCTTCTTCTCCCCACGCATGTGATCGTAAATAAAAATAAACATTTGTTTTTCTTCAGGCCCTTCCATGGCCTTCCATTGAAGGCTATAGTTTTGGGCCGTTGATGTTGACAATTTACAACTTCTTTGCCAGCAGTTACAGAAAGAAAAACAATGTTTTTTGATGTACGACTACACTTGTAAGTGTGCAACATATTGTGGCACATGTTTACCTATATGTAGTTTATAATCTTTGTAGCAATATTAATATTTCAATTTACGCTATGTTATGTGTATGCCATAGATGGGAGTACATAATCCATGGAGGTGCATGTTGTATGTCAAATATTATTTGTTATCGAAAGAAAAGGATGGCTGGATGGATGAATGTGTTTATTATTTGTTAAGGATATTGTCCTTGAACATGAATTATTTGTACAATTAATGGATTTGGTAATGCAACAAAAGCAATCATACCAGCATTATCTCAATATAACACTTGCCACTTGCAACAAGCAACAACATCTTAAGAAGCCTTTACTACTAAATGTGTTTGGAATACAAAAAAAAAAAAGAAAAAGAGTTCTAATATTCTAAAGATGCTTAAACGGATGTGAGAGTGAGAATGGGGCCTGGAAAATTGTAAGTTTGATGATGGCACCTAAATTGTATTAAGGAAGGTATTAAAAGAAGAGAGTGTTAATCGAATTCGACTTTATAATACTTTACACCAATTATGCTTTGTGATATATACATAATATTGTTATATTTCAACCTTTTTTAACATATTTGAGTTCTTTTTAATTGCGTCAAAATAAAATAAACACCACTTTTTTGTTGTTTTGCAGTTTTTTTCTCTCACTTTTTACTGTACACAATTATAACTCTCCAACTTATTACCTTGCTCTTAGTATTCTTTGTTTTTTTTGTTTAAGACCAGCACTCAGGGTTAACCCCTACTCACGCAGTGCATTGTGCTGGTACTAGGAAAATAGGTTGTGGGAAGGAGGATAGAGTGAGTAGTGTTTATGGAGTTCGATTTGAATTTGCTCATGTCGTAAGTGGCAGGGAAGACATTCGCAGAAAGATTGTTCCACAAACGAACAGTGCAACCAAAGAACGAATTTTCCCTATAATGCGTTGTGCGTTTCACTGGATAATCAACTACAAAGGAATGCGCTCTACGTGAAATACGAGTACTAATTTCGTCAGAACACATTCCGTTATAGTACCGATAGAACAATGAAACACACGTCACATTGCGACGATGCTCTAATGAATCGATAGAGTTGGCTACCCTACCGTCATTTATAAGAAACTTCGCCTCTCCTGTACGCAGTCGAGAAGCTCCAAAATAGACTTTGAAGCACCGGCGCATACATGAGAGTTATACTCCAATTGGGGTCGAATATAGGTCTTTGAAATATTAAGGCGATCAGATGGTGTGAAGTAATTCTTACACCGTCTTAAAAAAGCCGAGGCACTTGAATGCTTCTTTTAACACTCGAAATATGTGCTCGTTCCAACGTACGTCACAGTTAATGCTCATGCCAAGAACATCTAGAGCATCTGCACTTAATATTCGTTTATACAACAGTTTTATTTACGCCTAAACATGACTTTATTTTATGACTGTAAAACGAAATGCGCCATTTTTTATGTCACAAGCGAGTGATAGCATGCTTAATAGTACAGATATCTATGGCAGTGACACAAACCAATACCTCACCATACAGTCCCTGATATGGTGTATTTTCTTTTTAGGCGTTTTTATTTTCGTAACAATATAATCAGAAATAGGCTTGGAACCAGATTCTTTGACAACGTTTTCGATATTAGTACAAGCACTGTAAACCACTATTGCCTATAATTAGAGCGTAGGGTATAAAAACATACACAAGTTTATCTTTAACAAATCGTTTAAATATTTTGCTTATAAATCTTTTAAATACAACAACTAAAAATATAAAATAAAATTTTGCTGTTTTTTTTGTTTTTTGGTTGTTATTTTTTATACCCAAAAAGACAACGACTTTACGAGAAATGTGTCGTCAAAGTGGTTAAAAAGTAGTGTATAAATTATATCTTTTTTAGTGTTTCAGGCATTGTTAACGAGGCGTATGAGTAACAAGATTCCATTTGCAAGATAAATTTCTTATTTTTAAGATTTATTTGTTTCTTTAAATAATTTATTGCAAATATGGCTTGAGAATAGTCTCTAAGTTGTTAGGGGGACTAGAAACAGGATAGACTTTATGTCTTTTTTTACTTTTTATTACCGTTATATTCACTTAAAATTGATTGAAGTGTCAGTAATTCTGCCCCAAACTCAGTATTCACAAACAAATAAATAAAAAAAAAAATAGAAAAAAAAAATACTTTGATTAAAACGTGTTGGTGGTCTGGTGTCATCTTTTTTATTGTTTAATTAATTTCAGTTAATAAATCATTTTGAAAATTTAAACAAAAGAAACATTAAACATTGAAATAGAGAATAAAACTAAAACTAGTCTTACCACGAGCTAGACAAGATAATTATTAGTCAGCTTAAGCTGGATTTGGAAAAAAGAAACAAATTGCGGATTTTTTCAAATTAAACAGTTACATAATTCTGTAACATTTTGCTTAAAATTTTTAAGTACTTAGTCAATATTTTAAGTCCAAATTTTTTTTAAAGTTTTTTTTAAGTTTTTTTTTTATTTTTAATTTTTTAAGTTTTTATTCCTTTCAAATAATAAAATATCTCAAGACTTTTAAACGAACCCTTACTTTTATTTTTTATTTGATAATCAATTTTTTTGTTATTCATTTTAAATTTTTAAATAAAATTACAAAAAAAGCAAACAGAAAATCAACATTTAAAAATTATTAAGTTATTAATCAACCTCTGAACTATAAAGGGATTGCAATAAAAACATCATCCTTTATTGCTTCTGTTACAACAGCGCCCTTAAGCTCTACTTATGGCTATGCCATGCTTCTACTACGACCATCATAAATTATGGCTACAAAGTCTTAGTCTTCCATTATTATAATCCTCGTGTACTTGAAGTGTCTCTGCAGATTAAATAAAATTGTTGCAAGTGGTAAATGAAATAAATAAAAATGAAAAAAAAAATAATAATAATAACGAGCGAGAGGTGTCACGACAACACCCATTAAGAATAAATATCTTCCTTAAGCGATGTCATAAAGTTTGCATAAGAACTGTAGCTAATTAGTCCACTGTACTCTGCATCATTTGTGCTGGTACGACCACGTTTAAATTCAGCAAACCATTTCTCTACCATTTATCTCAAGGGAGCAGAGTTCGGATAATGTTTATCAAGCCATTGTTTGGTTTCCACTGTATTTTATTTTTCATCAAAAAGCTAATCTTTATCAAAACTCGAAATTCATTTTTTTCCATTTTTTGCCATTAACAAAAGTTGCTTTGCACAAAATGCTATAACTCACGAATTAAGAGTCAGATTGCTGTCAAATTTATACACGTATCGTTTGAAGACTAGTACTAATATGTATGAATATATTTTTCAAGCAAACACATTTTACATAAAATTTTTTCCACATTTTTTCAAGTTTAGATGCGTTTTTACTCACTATTTTCTATAGGAACCGTACTACATGATCGTACTTTTGTATGGAAGCTCATACATTTCTGATTAAGAGTTTGCCAGAGTTTGTTGTTGTTTTTTTGCATAAGGTAAGTTTCTGAAGTCAAAAATACGATGGTACGAGTAACTGACAAAATGAAGAATTTGCCACATTATTGTGTGGCTAACAGAGCTTTAGCTAACCAGTCTTTGAGGTATTAGAAGCTACAAAAAGAGAGAGAGAGAGAGAGAGAGTGAGAAAGAGATAACGAAAGACAGAAAGAGATAAAAAATAAAACAAAATAAGAGACTGAATGCCCTCCGGCCCTCCTCTAGGAACCATTTCGGCTTTTCCACAAAGCATACATTGCGCTTTGTTTCAGTTTTATTAATCAGGTTGATTTTCAAGCTAAGTAGATGATTAATCTACTGTAGCTTGCCTCCATATGATAGCGTAGTGGTGAAGATCCTTGCTAAATGGTGGTGGTGATCCTTACTAGCTTTGCCATTTTTGCCCAATAGATGTTTGTGTCATCATCGCCAGAGGTTTTCATTTAGATGGATTTGTCTGGAGAGAGGTTGTCTCCTGCTGGGGACTCGAAACTAGGCCGCTTGCTTTGTATGCACTCTATCCATTAGTGGTTATCAAATAGCCATTCTAGCAAGGATGCCAGCTTTTAAATTTCTGTAATCTGAAGTGTCACTTATTTAGCGAAAGCTTTGCTATTTACAAATATGGATCGTTAAATGGCCGAGAAATGCGTAAAAATAGTTACAAGTTAATATTAAAATGATTCAAACGTGGCCACCGATTTTTAATTTTGCGAACAAAATTTTCTTAATTGGTAGTTCGTCACCAAGCAAAATAGTCGTCTATTGGATTTGGAAAACCTAGAAGTGGTTGTGGAAAAGCAGAAGAATCGTTATCGTCAGTTGAAAGCGCTACTGCCGTATGATAACCGACGTTTTTGGCCTGTAATTGAAGATTATGAACTGGACGATAGATATATGGTTTCAACAAGATTGTGTCACGAGCCACAAAAAACTACCAAATTTAGCTTTTTTGTATGAGAATTTTGACACATCAATTGTCCACCAATATCATACAACTTGACGTCATTAGACTTTTTTTGTGGGCTACGTCAAGACCATGTCTACGCGACTAATCCCAATACTCGTCAAATTATTGCCGAGATACCACCCGAAATACATGAAAAGTGGTCGGAAACTACCTGCAACTAATCCAGAGGCGGTCATTAAAATGATTTTGTGTTTAGTACATAATGGCAAGGCCCAAGCATTATAATGAAATAAAAGCTTAATCGAAATCATAGCTTTTTCCCTTTTTTGAGAATAAGAAATGCTGATGAACTTGTTGAAAAACCTCGTGGTATTTATCACATCCTTCTCAGACACTGAAGCTTCTAAGCATCCCCTGCCTTTCTATTGGACAGAACGCACGAAGAGAAAATGGGTTTATTCTTTGAGTACTTCTAAGAGGGAGATAATCTTTAACTTTTTCAGCGATTGTCCGGGTCCGGCAGTAAGACGATTGAGATACTTTGAAATACCTTTCTTCTATCTGAGTCCTCTCGATCCTCTCAGCCTTTTCACCTCTACTGCTCCATGTTCTTTATATTGTTCTCTGGTAATCAATATTCCTACTTTCTTAGGGATTCAATTGCAAACTGACTTTTGCTTTGTTGGCGATATCCTAACGAAATGTATGGCCAATCCAACTCCAGTTGTGATGACGAATTTCGTAAGTGATGTCGACTTGGTTATTAGTTGATAGCAGGTCAACGTTTGTTATACGGTTAGGCCAAAATATTCAGTTAATCCTCCCCAAACACTTGTTCACAAACACTTGTAGTTTTGACGGTATGGATTCTGGTACTTCCCATGTTTTACATTCGTAAGGACAAACCGACTTCATGCTGTAATTGAAGATCTTAACTTTATGCCGCTTAGACATCTGTGAAGAAATTTAGACTATGCTCAGAGTGGCGTATGAGCTTTTTGTCGGTTTATACTGTTCGTTACATTAGCCTCACTTACATATAATGCTGCCAAGATTAATAAATTTACGAACATCTTCAATCTTGATGTAGTTTAAAACTAGTGGGTTTGTGATTATTGTGTCTATTCTAACCGACATTGTTTTGCAGATGCTTATTTTGAGCCCAACCCGCATGTCATACACTTGCAGTCTTTCAAGTTAGCGTCGTATGGCGTCTAGAGTATGAGACATTAAGCATATATTGTCTGCATAGTTAAGGTTATGAAGCCGTTGGTACAAGTGCCATTGCCTTATTCCATGGGAGGCCGTGATATTGGCCTTCTAAGGAACTACAATCAGAAGTAAACGGAAAACTACAAGCGGTAGCGTTCCACGCATGTGTTGACTTTATAGGCTCCGCCTTTAAACGTATCTTACGTGACACGCTTCGGTATGGTTCACTCATGAGGGATAAAAGACTCTCGGGCTACCGGAGGATATTGTTTCCCTTTTGATGGTATCGAATGTTTGTTTAAGGTCTACGAAAGCTTAAAAAAGTGGGGAGTGGGAGAGACTTTCCGATGGTTGGATATATGCACTTATCGATATGATAATAATGTTCAATAGCGTTATTCGCCCTCAATTATTTTCTTGCGTCATGTCGTCTTTTTTCGGTAGTGCTCTTATTACACCCTCCATATATCGGTCCGGAACCTTGTTGTGCAGCACTACTTACTACCGTCCTCAATCTAGTCAAAGGTTGGGAATTTGCCAGATGCAAGGAACACTAAAATGCTCAAAGGAGACTGCGCCCCTCTAGGGCCCCGATCAGTCCTTCATTTGAGCGTTGCTCTGAGATTATTAAGTATGGCAGAATGGACTTAAAACTCCTAACGGAGTTTTTTACGGGACACTGTAGGCTACTAGCGCATCTGAAGAGGAGAGCGGTCACAGATGTGCTCACAGCCATCAGAGACACCAAAACAGATATTGTGTGAATGTGAGTTCTTATCCACCATTTTAGTTTCAGATTTGCTGGTGTTCATTAGAAAGTCGGCAGATCTGCTGAACAAACTATAATAGATCGGAAGGGGCACAGTGTCCTGCAATAATGTCAGGTCGGTATGATGATGATGATGATGATATTATTACACCCTCCTTTTAATCGGTTGGGAACCTATATGACGTTCACGCAGCCAGAAGAATTCAGGTGGTGTTGTGTCAGAACCAGCTGCTTTGTTGCTCTTGAGTCTTGTAACTGCCGTTTTTCAATCTTCCACGGTCGGCGGAGTTATGTTGATGTTTAGTCTTGGGTTTCTTCTAATTTGCTGCTGTATAATTTAGCTGATGCGGTTCCTTTCAGAACCATTCGCTTTTCTGATTTCGGTGACTTTAAATTCGAACCCGATGGGCCATTAGTTTTCATTTTGTATGCACTTGTGTTGGAAAAGAGGAAACTAAGATCATCACAATATGTCTTCATTCGATGCGTACTACAAAATTCAAACGAATTCATTATAAAACACAAAGGGCCGTTTTTGGTGTGCACTTGCTACTGAACTAAAAAAAAAAAATTGGTATAAAATAACGTCGGTTGCTTTTTGAAATTCTTTGGCCCCCATCCTTTAATGCACTATAAGAGGTTTCTTTAAAATAGAAACTGAAGTGTGAATTATAAAGATTATGAGGTATTTTATGGATTTTATGGTTTATGATTGTGCCACAAGCTGTGCCTCAGTTACATTTCTTTGCCATTTAACAAGAGATTATAGAGTAGACTCCAGAATATAAAGTGAAGTAGCAAATGCAAATACAAAAATAGATTCAGATTTTTTTTTTTATAAATTTTCATATTTTAAGTGCAAGTGTAGGCCGCTTTTTGGTTCAAGGGAATCTGTTTTACTCTTAAGATTTATGGTCCTTATAAAGTCTAAGCCCATAAAATAGAGTAGGGGACTGGAATAAATAATTTCGCTTTTTATTGAAAATTTAGGCAAAATATTATGAGGGAATCTCTTAAAAAATGCATTCTGCTAATCGATGTGATTAATGGCAAGCAAATGATAAGTTAATGGATGTGTTGCAAGAAGGAGGAGGAGGAGGATTAAAAAAATAGTTTCAAGAGAATTAAAGAAAAGCAAAAGTGAAGTTATTTTTAAAAATCGTGAAAATGAATAATTGGATGTGCTATGGTGAGTGCTTATTTCAAGAAAATATATTTTTTTTAATTTTTTTTTTTGTAAATTTCGAAAAAATAAAAAAGTTATTTATTGCAATTATTTACCTCATTTACATCAGTTTAATTATTTGATTCGATGATTTTGTAATTTTTTTGTATAAATTCTTGAAATTGTAAAATAATATTTTGCATGAAAATACCAGTGCCAGCCTGACATATGGTTGAGACAATTGGTTGCTCCAGTTTTTTTTTGCTCATTTGCAAATAAGAATGTAAATTTATTATTAAAGTTTTAAGAGCAACAGGTTGAATACAAGAATACTTGTTTAAAAATATTAATTTACAAAAATTGTTGAAAGGCAACATAAATATTTATTTAAAATTATTTTGCTTTTTTTATATTGTCTGTTAAGTGTGGATATTTGGGGTCAAGTTATACCATTTTATACGACAATAAGGTATGTTACTGGAAGAATATTTGATGCTTGTAATGCGCACCACTTCTACTTAAACGAATTACCTCAATGTCACCTTTTTTTTTATTAACTTTTTTTGATATGAACCATTTATGCACACTCTACTATTCACCATCGTACTCGATGAGATCATGAGCGAAGTCTGTTCACAAAGGAGAGGTATAACATGGAGTCTCTCACGACAACTCGAGAACCTGGTTTATGCGGATGATATTTGTCTTCTCTCACACAAGATCTCCAACATGCAGTCAAAATTAAATGACCTGGAAAAACTGGCTCGCAATGTTGGCCTTGAGTTAAATATTAAGAAAACTAAAGCTATGAGAATTAACAACAATAGCACAGAAAACATTATACTACAGGGTCGGCCAATGGAGTATGTAGATAGCTTCTGCGATGCTGGCAAACAAATGTTTGCCAATGTATCACCCCTTTTAGAGCCATATTTTGCTGCCAAGAATTTGTAAAGTTTTCGACTACGGTGCCGTAACTATAAAAACAACAGCGAAATGGCTTGTTCATACTCGCTCTGGTCAATCAATTACTAAAAAAGACAATGAAGTCATGGTAAAAAATTCAGAAAGACTGGTGCATACACAATATGGGCGTTGTAAGGCAACTAGGCATTCATCACGAAACAGTTATCGACCGTTTGAAGAGCTCATACACAAAGAACTTCCATGTTTGAGTGTCACATGAAGTAACAGTAAAAAAATTAATGGAATGAATTTGCGATTCACTGCTAAAACGAAACTAATTCGTACCATTTCTGAAGCGAATGATTATGGACGCTGAAAAGTAAATCACTTACGACAATATTGTGCGAAAAAGATCATGGAAAAAGCAAGTTGAAGCTTGGCAGACTATGGCAAAGCCAGAATTGACACCAAGAAGTGTAAAGCTGCGTGTCTGCACAAACAGTTGATTTTGATCTCAACTGTTAACAATTAACCGGATAGAAGGAAGCAACTCAACGGCCAGAGTTAATTAACAGACAAAGTATGCTGACCCGTCAGAAACTGAGAGAACTTGGTTGGATAATTTGGAGGCATCCTCTAAATATTCTGGACCTTGCATCTTCAGATTATCTTTTGTTTCGATATCTTCAAAATACGTTCTTAATGGTGTAACTTTAAACTGCGCAATTGGATAAATTTTTCGCCCAGAAAACTCTGAAGTTCTACACTCTGGCGAAATAATGGCTTTACCACAAAAATGGCAGAAGGCTATCGTTCAAAAGTGCACCTATATTAGCATTAAATTACTTAGTTTTTGGTCAACTTTGTAAACAAATTTTTCGAACAGCCAATAGCATCGAATTGCTTACTGTCGTAGAAGTAATGACGCAGAATGGTTTCGGAAAGCGCTGCTTATGAAAATTTAAAGGATTCTGGACAGTTTAAGCAAGTTGTTGAATGACTTTCTGTAAGGCTGACAACTTTACTAAAAGGTGACTAAATTAAGTGGATTTTTTGTAGTTTAAGGAAGGTAGTAATTAAAAAAAAAAAAATTAATAATTTTTTTTAACAACTATGAAATATAATTATAAAAACAGGTTTTATAATTATTTGGTGCTTAATTTAATTAGTAACAGACTTATATAAACGTAGACAATTAAAAATAAAAAAAAACCTAATGTTGTTCATAAACATAAAGACAATTATGATTAACACTATGATGACGACAATCTTTAACAAAAAGGGTAGATAAGAATAGTTATGAATATAAAATTTTTAAATGCCACTATTTTTTTGTTTGTTTGTTAAATTTAAAAAAAAAATATCAAATTATTATTATTTTTTTTAATTTCAAACTAAAAAAAAAAATTAATAGAATATAAAACATGACAGAAACAACTTTTTATTTTAATTTTTGCACTTGACCTTTTAAAGTGTAATACAAAAAAAAAAAAAAAAAAATTTAAGCAGCCAAACACATTTTATTTATAAAATACAATTTAAAAAAATTAAAAAAAATCAAATATGGCAAATGTTGATTTAAAATTAATTTCAATTTCTTTTATTATTACATTTATTTATTTATTTATTTATTTTTAAAGAAATTTCTTGTTTCAGCTGGTTTAACAATTGTATTACATATAGGAGTGTTGAGGTTGACGACGGCTAATATTATTAAAATGAATATATAATTTTGTTATTATTTATTTTTAATTTTTAACAAAAGAGTGAAACCTGTCTAGTTTACAGTTATTATTGCAGCCATTATTCAGAAACAAATAATAAAAATAATACTAATAATCATAACGAATTTGATATTGATATGCATTTTAATATACACCCGAAAAAAAAAAAACATTAAAAAATACAATAATTTTCTGTATAACAAAAATAATTTAAAATAAAGAAATTAGAACCCGTTTTTCGTCAATAATAAAAACATCAACAAAAATTTATTGTTTTCTTCAGTTAATCAATTAAATTTTTAATAATCGTTTTTCAAATGAGTGAATTCTTTTTATTATTTAAATATAATAAAAGTTTATTTAATTTGGTTTGTTATGTTTTAGTGAAATTAAAAAAAATCTCTACTCAAAAGACTTTTATCAAAACGTGTTTCACACTTAATAGATTCAATTCAGTGGTTCACTCTAGAGTTCAGAATCAATCGTTTGACTAAGTTGTATCGGGTGGGACAACTATCAGCTTAAATTTGAACCAGCGCATATTCCGAATCTGGCCATACTTATGTCATTCCTCTAAAAGAAATGAATGACCGAAACCAACACAGAAACAATTTTTTTACTAACGCCTTTAAAAATATTTTTAATTTAGGCATTTGCAAGAGTGAAACAACAAGTGTTGCAGAGTCGTATTTTGAGACATTAGACATAATACATAAAAAACAATATTTTTGTGAATTCTAGCAAAATTAAAATAAAAAATAACCGAAATAAAAATATTGTATGTAAAGGGTCCGCCAAATAAATTTCTTTTTGAAAATGCTAAAAAAAAACTACTAAATATTTTCTCAAATTTCTTTTTTTATTTGAAAGTACAATCCTTCCGGTTAATAATGAAAAATAATTACATTTAAATGGCTGCCTCGGCTGGCCATGCAGTAGCCTACACGATCGGTCGAATTTTTAAGCACATTATAGATTGTGTGCAGCTGTATTTAACCAATGGCTTCACGAATATTGTCCTTTAAAACGTCGATTGTCTCTGGCTTGTTGGCGTAACACTTATCTTTGACGGCACCCCACAAATAATAGTCCAACGGTGTCAAATCGCAGCTCCGAGCTGGCCAAACGACATCAGCTCTGCGGCTAATAATGTGATCTTCAAAAACAGGGCGCAAAACCTCGAGCGTAGCTTTGGCTGTGTGGCACGTAGTGCCGTCCTGTTGAAACCAAATGTTGCTTATATCCTCCTCTCTAACTTTTGTGAACAAAAATTCGTTCAACATGGCCCAACAACGATCGCCATTGACTGTAACGGCCATTTCTTGCTCATTTTCGAAGAAAAATGGCCCATTTTTGCCTCTGGACCAAAATCCGCACCAAAAAGTAACTCGTCTTGGGTGTATCGGCTTTTCAATATATGCGTTCGGGTTTTCTGTGCCCCAAACGCCACAATTTTGCTTTTTTATATACCCGGCAAGATCAAGATGAGCTTAATCTGAAAAGATGATTTTGTTGGCAAAATCGGCATCTTCTGTAAGTCAATCCCAGGCCCAGGTTCTCAGCGTTGTTCAAGCGTATACACAACCATATTCGTTCAGCGGAAGGACAAAACTAATTATCTGTCAAATCAGACATGAGCTAAGTGTAACCATTCACGAAATAAGCACTAGTTGAAAAAAAATGTTAGATGGCGGACCATTTATATGTTCCACCCGGACTAATTATGGATCTATATATGCAGAGTACAACACTAGGTCTCAAACCCCGGCGGCAATCGAATATTTTGCGACAAGTATAGTAATCCTCGGTGGCCTTCAGAACCTCAAGGCTGGGTGCATCTTGCAGGAAGACCTTCACGTCACTCCTGGACAGCTACCATGTTAAACTGTGTTCGGTTATAGGACACTGTGACATAGTTGGGAACGAGACTGCTGTTAAGCTGACGAAATACGACGCGGCAAATTGTGTAGATTTGGCGGAAGGGTTTGTAAGACTCTCAAAATGTTTTTCGTTGGTTCAATGGTCTGATTCATAAGTATATTACAACAGGTATTACAGTCAGGCTGTTATAAAAGTATTGACTCGGTATTATGTCAGCTCAAGGCTGTGTTGCGTCTTGCAAGAAGACCCTCAAGTCGCTCCTGGACAGATACAGTATTAAACTGTGTTCGGTAGCAAGGCACTGTGACATAGTAGAGAATGACATTACTGATGAGCTGGCAAGAAGTATGTAGATTTAACGGACGGGTCTGTAAGATTCCCGCTGAGCTTCTTCGTCGGTTTAATGGATTCATCGGTTCGTCGAAGAGTGGGTGCGGTCATAGAGAAAGAGCTGGTGAGACTACAGAATCTCCAGGCTGCTATTGACAATATTTGGCCGCTCGAATATGGAGTGAGCCCTGAATCTGAATTATGAGCCTATTTGGACTCTGATCGGTTTACTAACTGGGCATTGTACTCCGAGAACAAGAACCAGGCTGTCGACACAGATAACCCTTGAGATCCGCAGAGTGTGTGGCGGTAAAGGGAAGCCCGAGGCCCTGGATTTTAGAGACTCAAGCTCAGGTTGTTAGGTCAGGGCATTTTTAGTGGCCTCATTGACCTTTGCCAGGATCTCTAACCGGGAATGTGTTCCATAGTGCATCAACTGGCTGGTGAGCTGTCTGCCAGTGCTATGGATGTTTGCTTTTGTTTTCTTTACTGTGTGTGTATGCATTAGCCCGTTAAAATTAAAAAATTCTACGTTTGATTGGACTGAGTTTGCTTTGATCGTGTATCACAAATATATCCGGATCGTTAAAGATCCATTATTAAAATTTTGTAAAAACTCACACGTTGATGCTGCTAACGAGGGCATTTTTTGCCAAAAAGATGAAACAGTCTCTAGTTGTGATTTAACTGTAAACTACAGCCATCAAATGTTCGCACTCAGACACTGGGCATAAATCAAAGTTCGTTAAAAATCCAGATCCGGCGCAGCGTATCTGCTTAGCCCTCAAAAGTTCTTTTCTTCATATTCGAGCATCAGAAATCTAAGGCGGTAATGTCTTAATCTGACATCTGTAGCTAAAACCTAAGGCCACCAAGGGGAATTTAGTTGTCAGTTGCCATATGTAATGCACTTTTTGACAACTGGCAACAAAACTAAAGTTCGGTTACCATCCATTATCGATTCATTAGTTTTTCTGTTGCTTTATCGTTTAGACAACTAGTGGATCTCCCCTCTAGAGGTCACCTCTCAATCTTGGCCAAAAGGTCTTCCATTTGTTTATCAAAGAAAAATCTTCTTTACTCCAGGTGTTTGCAGAATAGGGGAAATAAGAAACAAATCAAATTGAGAGAAAATATTGACGATTTTCTTTATAAAGTATGTTGCTTAAGTCTTTTGTTTTATAGCTCTAATAGACTTGCAGTATTCTGTCATTAACTTGTTTGAAATAACAATAGAACAACAACTTATATTCTAATTGTTACAAGCAAAGTGGTTACAATTTTATGTTTCTATGATAGACAGATGATTTACAGGTTTGTCTCTTAAATCTTTTGTTTAATTTGTATTGATTCTTGACTTAATTGGTATTTATTGTACAAAAAATATTTAGAAAAACAGGAAATTTAAAAAATAGCAAAAGTAGCAATTTTGAAGACGAATCACATAAAATAAAAATTTTATAAATATTTCTGAATACAAGTAATATTCATTAACAAAGTGTTTTCCAATAAAATGTTTTTAACACTAAATGACCTTTTAGATGTTGAAGAATAAAAATTTAATTATATTATATTGACTTGCGTGTATATACTCGTAGTATACTTATAATACGTATGTATGTGAGTATGTATATCGATTGTATTTCACCAAAACTTGACAGCGCTTCATTAAAAATATTTTTTTTTTAATTTAAGAAAAAAGAAGAAAAACTTGCAATGTTTCAACTTTTTGTGGCAGGGAATTCCAATATATATTTACAACTGTTGGTTGTTTTCCAAAAAAAAGAAGTAGAAAAACCTGAGAAAAAAAATGAATGAATGACTGGCTGACTGAGTGAGTGAGCTGGTGAGTGATTAAAAAAGATCACAATTTAGTGAACGACCTTGCAAATATTTTATAACTGATCTTCACTTTGTTGTGGTTGTTAATGTTTTGGCTGTGTTTTTACGTCATTTATAATCTTTGAACTTCAATAAAAGAATAATAACAACAATAACAAATGCAAAAACTCATTTTAAATTATATAGAAATGAAAGAATGCGGTCAGGTCTACTAGGCAGCGGTCACTTCTTCTTTTGTTTTTGCTTTAGATGGGAAATAGTGCGTTTTACTTTGAACTCTGAATTGAAGCTAAAAATTTCTGAAATTTTATTTTCTGCTTTAATTTAAATTATGATTCATTCTTGTTTCCCTTTTCTTGTTCTTTTATTTTTAGATACATATCCTCCTGAATGACCGGAAATTGTTAATTTTTTGCTTCTGGTGTGGTTTTTATTTTTGGAACATGAAATATTCAAAGAAGAAAAAGGGTAAGTACCTACCTTCGATGTTAAGTATCTTTATAAATTTTATTTAAAAATTTTTAATTTTGTTCTACTTAATGGGGACGTAAATAGTTCTACGCGTATTTTATATAAAATAAAATTAAAAATATTGAATATTTTTGGACCATTTTTTGTTATTTGTTTATATATTTTTTACAAAAAGAGCAATGGATCTAAGTCTCTCAGTAAAATTTGTGAATTTTTGAAATTTCGAAATTTTTATAAGTTCTAGGACAGAGTTGATTCTAAATTGTTTTCTATATATATAAAGGGTCCTCCAAATAATTCTTTTTTTGAAAAAATGCTGTAAAAAAAAACTACTGAATATTTTCTCAAATTTCTTTTTTTATTTGAAAGTACAATTCTTCCGGTTAATAATGGAAAATAATTTCATTCAAATGGCTGCCTCGGCTGGCCATGCAGTAGCCTACACCATCGGTCCAATTTTTAAGCACATTATCGATTGTGTGCAGCTGTATTTCACCAATGGCTTCACGAATATTGTCCTTTAAAGCGTCAATTGTCTCTTTCTTGTTGGCGTAACACTTATCTTTGACGGCACCCCACAAATAATAGTTCAACGGTGTCAAATCGCAGCTCCGAGGTGGCCAAATGACATCAGCTCCGCGGCTGATAATGCGATATTCAAAAACAGGGGCAAAACAGCGAGTGTAGCTTCGGCTGTGTGGCACGTAACGCCGTCCTGTTGAAACCAAATGTTGCTAATATCCTCCTCTTCAATTTTTGTGAACAAAAATTCGTTCAACATGGCCCGATAACGATCGCCATTGATTGTAACGGCAATTCCTTACTCATTTTCGAAGAAAAATGGCCAAATTATGCCTCTGGACCAAAATCCGCACCAAACAGTGACTAGTTTTGGGTGTATCGGCTTTTCAATGTATGCGTGCGGGTTTTCTGTGCCCCAAATGCGACAATTTTGCTTGTTTACATACTCGCCAAGATCAAAATGAGCTTCATCTGCAACATTACCATGATTTTCTAAGTAATGTCGCAATATTTCCCAGCGTTGTTCAAGCGTATACACAACTACATTCGTTCAGCGGAATGATAAAACTAATTATCTGTCAAATCAGACATGAGCTAAGTGTTACCATTCACGAAATGAGCACTAGTTGAAAAAACCGTTAGATGGCTGACCCTATACATTTTTTTGTGGTCCAACCATACTGTACGATGTTCATTGTGAGTCACACCTTAAAGACAGTTTTTTTTGTCCAACTGATTTTGACATTTCGTTGTTTCAGTGTTTGACAATTTCAACCATGGAAAAGTACACAATTGAGCAGCGCGTTAGGATTGTTGAGGTGTTTTACGCAAATGGGCGTTCAAATCGAAATGTATTTCGTGCACTTCGTAATTATCAGCATAATCGACAAAATGTGTCCACAGTCGGGAGAATTGTGCCCAAATTTCAGTAAACTGGGTCTGTAGAAAATGTGGAAACACCTCTTCATACTCACCACATATCCTACGAAACAATGAATCTTGCGCGAGAAATTCAACCGTCGTCTTATCTCATGTCGTGACGATGTAAATTGGCCGCCACGATCATGTTATTTGACACCGTTCGACTTCTTTCGTTGGGGATATTTCTAAGAAAAAATATATGTCAATAAGCCAAGAACAATTCAAGAGCTAAAGGATGAGATTATTTGGCACGTTACCTACATGAACCTTAATTATGTCTCATAGTTATTGAACATATGGACTGACGGATAGAGATATGTCACCAAAGCCGTAACGACCATTTGGCAGATATTTTGTTTGACACATAATTGTCGTAGATCATTCTATCAGAATAAAAAAATGTTAAGATAATTCTCTAAAAAGTTTTTGTTTTGTTTACAATTAACATCGTGCGTTTCGGTTGGACCACCCTTTATTTCTTGCACGGTTTCAAAAAATCGAGGTTCTTAAATGTTTTTTTCGACACTCCTTCGAACATCAAGAGCATTTGACTTGTCAATATTTACCAAGGACACAGCTGTTCATGTTGAACAAAAGGCGTTAACGCATACTTGATCTTGATCTTCACTTAATTAATTTTTAACCATATGTAGCCATATATTTTGAGGCCTGCCAGAATCTCTATGGACCTGCAGATTTGTATCAGAGGTTTGTCTTGTAATATTACCAGATAGCCTGCTTAATATATGACCAATCCATGCCCATTTAAGTTTGCGGATTTCATATTGAATGGTTTACGGTTAGTCATAGACCAACTGGTCATTTGTGGACCAATTCGGCCAAAAGAAATGGAGAAATTGCTTCAAGCATTTATTGTGTAACCTTTGTAGTCTTTTTTTTAGAGGTTTGGGTACAACTCCAGCTCTATAGAGTAGTATTGATTTGAGGGTAACGTCAAAGATTTTAAATTTTTCAATGGTCTGGATGTTGTTTGCACGTTATACTCAGAATGACATACATTTCAGACTTCGTTTTTCGGTCCGTAATATCTGCATAAGAATCATCTTTCTCACTTAAAGTGCTGTTCAGATAAGAGAAAACATCTATATTATCGATAATCTCTTCTTTAAAAGTGAGTGGCTGTCGATTATTATTGTTATTATTATCTAGGAGATCTATTGTGTCCTCTACAGTAAGTCCCCGCCCTCAGTTAACCACAATCATCACAACCACAATTAGCATTCAACTTTAGAGTTCCACATATAAAAACGGGCAGGACGGAAGTTCAAATGATTTCCCGCAAGCCCAATTTACCCCGTCTTGAAAACGTGCAATTTGTTTCTGGATACCCTAATACTGTCGCACAAAATGTGGTTGCTTCTCCTCCTAATCAGAGCCGGCAGTCAATCTCTACCTGTTGAGAAAATATCTCAGGTAGTAGTGTTAGCCCTTCTCTATAGGAGAAACGCCTCTCCACCGTTCGACCTGCCAGAATCTTCGTACAGCAATCCAATGTACAACCATGAGAGAGTGTTGCCATATGTCACTCTGCCTATACCCAGTGTATACTAAAGGGCTCTGGTCCAATAAAGTTGGCTGCGGATCATGCTCTCGCCAGTCCGTCAGCAGTTTCGCTTCCGTCGAAACCGAGACCCAGCAAAGCACGACCCTATCCTCCGCATCAAGTTGTTGAAGAAGGTCAAAGCACACCTTAAGAGGTGTTGATAGGGTCAATATACATTAATTTGGTCTCAGATTTGGTTTTTTTAACCGCTATTTCTCTAGAGAGCAGTAACCAAGTTGTTTCAGTTTCAGTAATGAAGTTGATGTTCAAGCTTAGTAGATGATTAATCTACTGAAGCTCGCCACCATATGATTGTGTAGTGGTGAGGATCCTTGCTAAGTAGTGGTGGTGGTGATCTTTACTTAACGTCACCTACTGGCGTTTTCTTCTAATCATTCGTCTGATATTTGTCATTATCGCCAGAGAAAAGCTGGAAGGTCAGTGTAGTTTCTTAATGAAGGGAGGGAGGTAGGGAGGTTGAAGTCTCTTTATTAAACTCTTAAAACCGGAATTACATCGTTTTTTCGTCATGACTTCTGCTGGGATTCGAACCTGTGCTGTTTCTGTTCTATGCCTGCGATCCACACCACTACACCACGCCACCCCCGTGGAGAGCGTGAAGTTTCTTTTGAATATCCTCAAAAAGTACTTGACCTGCCATCAAATAAATCTGATTTATAACCACTCTTGTGGTACAGTCTGTGAGAAAGCTCAATATAAGCCGAGAAGAGTGACTATCGATATGTCATACAGTATGTAATTCCTTAAATATAGCCTGAGCTACAATCTTACTCTCGCAAAGGCCATATCAGTCAGGGCAGATCCGGATGATCAATCCAAGAAGCTTCTTTTAAACCTTCTTTGAAGGAAGAGGTTGTGACAAATATAAACACCATTGAAAGCGTCAGGCAACGCCATTCCGTGGAAAAAAGGTAGGAGCCTATGATAAGTAGCAGTAAGACTCCGCACCACACACGCAATATATAGAGGACGTTATTTATAAGCAACAACAAACAGATGGTTTCACCAACTTAGCTGCAAGACAAAAAATTACAAAGAATTAACGAAAATAAAAATAATAGAGGGACGAATTGAAAGTTACTGTTGTTTGTTGTTACAAAAAAAAAAAAAAAAAAAAAAAAAAAAAAAATCAAACTGCTTTTGCCTCTGGTTTTCTAATTTCCTATTCGTATTTAAATTGAAAATCCTTTTTAAAAATTTTGAAATTCAAATGAATTTGTTCCTCTTACTTGTGTATAAAATAACCTTCAACTTTGCAACCTTGTGAATGCAAAATTTGTCTCTCCTCAATTCTAATTTGCAATTAATCGAATGTCTTTTCAATTTAATTTAATCTGATCTGTTCTGATCTGGTATTAAATAAGCAATAAAAGTTAGCAGCAGTTGGGTTGCAGGGCGTTGTCTGTATTTAAACACAAAAATTGAAAAGAACTTTGATTTAAGGCCCCCACCCACTAGGTTTGAAAAAAGTAAAACAAATTATGTTTTTTGGAATTGCATATGTAAAAACTAAAACATTCAACATTTTGACATAAAAAACAAAACGAAAAAATATCGTTTCATTTCATTTGTAACGAATTTGTTTAACGAGACAAAATCCCAAAGATCGACATTCTCTTAGAGCACAGGCTGGGTGTAAGAGACAGACAAGACAGTCAGTCAGTCAGTCAGTAACAGGGGCAGTGGCCGTTCAACAATTATTTTATTTTGATTTAAATTTTTTATTTTTTTTATATTTTACTTTTAAAATCAATAACACGACAACAACAGCAAATAACACACTGGAAACAATAGTTCTTTGGAATTGAAAAAAAAAAAAACAACAAATAACGATACTCGTACAACAACAACAACTACTATAACCTTTGTTTTTTACATTTACGATACAGATATGTCGTATGACAAGCCATTACTTGTCACTCTCATTAGGTTCTAGGCTATCTATAATACCAATAACAACAACAAAAACATTACAACACGCGTTTAAAACATTGTCACGTTTATACGGTTCAGTTCAGTTAAGTTTGGTTCGATTCTGTTCTATTTCAATACTGCAGTTACTCGTTTTTGATTTTTTTTTGGTGCATTTCCTACGGATCCAAATATTTATTTCAATGGCTTTATTCATTCGTTCAATTCAGTTCAGTTCGTTATTGTTCTTGCCAAGAAATTCGAAAAAATCGCTTTATTTATCTTCGAACTTCGATCATATATTTTTCGGTCAAAATGTTTTTGTTGTGTGTGTTTTAAACTGGAGTAGAAAAAATGCACAAAACAAACGAATTTTATTGACTAGACGACTAGAACGAAATCAAATCTTATTATTGACCATTGTAAGTGATACAAGTACCCTACAGCATTTTGAACATTCTTATCAATTTGTTAAGTCCCTGTATATGGAGTTCTAAACGATAAAAATGCCAATATTTTTGGTTAAGAAAGTAAATCATGAGATGCAGGTGTAGTTGTAGACTTCGCCCTTTGACGACCATAAATTTTCGGCAGAAGTGATTTAATTTTTTTTTTTATTATTTTCACAATCCGTGTTCGTCGATACCTTCTAAGTTACCATTATGTTTGATAAATATTGTTGCCTATGGGTTAAAAAGGAAATTTATAACCGATATTATTTAATTGCGGAAAGGATTAAGAAATCGGCAAACGTACTTGTCTATTGTCATCAATGGGTTAAGAAAAACGTGTAATAAAATATTGGGCGACCTAGAAAGTGCCTTCAAGTTCATTAATCAATTGATTTTCGAGCTAAGTAGATGATTAAACTACTGTAGCTCGCCTTCATATGATTGTATGTACTCGTATTGGTCAGAATCCTTGCTAAGTGATGGTGGTGATCCTTACTAAGCATTGTAATTTGTTCACAGTAAGTGGCGTTATCTTCTGATCATTCACCATCTCAAGAGGTAAACAGGATGGTCAGGTGGCTTGTTTAGATGGAGTTGTCTGGAGGAAGGTTGAAGTCTTTTTATTAAGCACTAGATACCGCAATTGCATTTGTTTCGTCATGTCCTCTGCTGGGATTAGAACTATGGTCGTTTTTGTTGTATGCCTGCGCTCTAACACTACACCACGCCATCTACCACTGGAAAAGTAATAAATGACGGTAATGTTCCGAATTTTCGATAATTTTTAAATGCGCATTACTTTTCACAGAATAATGTGATTTTAACAATATCTTCTAACGAAGTAAAGCCTAAAATGCCAACTTTCCAGCAAGCTATAGTCTTGGCTGATGTAGTTAATATTGTCAGAGATATTTCATTCTACAGCCATCTACTCTTTTTTTCTCCGTCACTCCTCTAGGGAGCACATTGGATTTCCACAAAGCTTCCAGTGCTACGTTTCAATTTCCTAAATAAATTTGATCTTCCAAGCTAAGTAGATGATTAATCCACTGTAGCTTCTTCCATATGATTTTTGCGTAGTGGTGAGGATCCTTGCTAATTGTTGGTGATCTTTACTTTAGCATTGTAATTTTTTTCCCATTAAGTGGCGTGTTTTTCTGATCATTCGTCTGATATTTGTCATCATCGCCAGAGGTATGTAGGAAGTTCAGAGGGGCTCTTTCATTATTTCTTAGATGGAGTTGTCTGGAGGGAAGTTGAAGCCTCTTTATTAAACATTCGAAAACACAATTAAATTTTTCTTCGTCATGTCCTCTGCTGGGAGCTCGAACCTGAGTCGTTTTTGTTGTTATGCGTCTGCTCTAACCACTAGAGTACGCCAACCTTACAGCCATCGATTTATTTATGTGTAAATTGCCTTTAGATTATACTAAATAGGCCTCTTTTCAATAAAAATTAAGGGTGAAAATAATTTCATTTTTTAAATGTTAGGGTATATTAGAGTCTAGTTGTCTGTTCAAATTAAAAAATCACTGCTTTTTTGTAAACTCGGTTTAGACAAGTCTGTCTATCTTGTCTGTTAAAGTCCACCGAAAAAGTGTCATGTAAACGATCAATCGATTTGTTGGCGTTTTTTTCCTTTCCTTTTTTTGGGATTTTGTCAGCGGATTTTTTTCTTCTTTTTGGCCACAATATTTGGCTTATTTTTGCTCCATTTACGAGTGGTTTGCCCTTGTTAAGCTCAAAAAAAAAAAACGAAATTTGTTTCTTAGTTTCACTTTCGTTTGAAATCCACCACACAAAACCGTAGCGGTCGATAGTAAAAAGGAAACAAAGCGTGGTTTTCGTGGTTCTTAAACAGGCGATATAAACCACGTTTTATTTTATTTTTTTTTGCTTTTTAAATTTATTGTTGTTGCTTGTTTTTCTCTGTTTTTTTTTTTTTTGGTAATGGTGTTGTTGTTTTTTTTGTTTGCAATTTTACTTTTTAGCAGCGTTGGTCTATTTTGCATGTCTTTTGTACGTATCACACACGATTTAATGGCAGTTTGCGATCATAATAAACTGATGCCAAATACTTTATCAAGATTATTGTGGTTCGTCCCTTAAATAAGAAAAAGACAACAATAAATTTAAACGCATTTTTTTTTGTTTTATTTTGTTTTTGTTGTTATTGTAAAACAACATTTTTTAATTAAGAAACTTTGTGTTTTTTTTTCAATCAGTATGAAATCTGAACTTTGTGTCTATTTTTAAGACTATTAACCAAGTAATTCTCATGCTAAAATGTTATTCATTTTAATTTAAAAAAAGGATTTACGTAATTATCGTTTAAAGGCCTATTTACAGCATTAAATATAATTCAATAATTTGTTGTATTTTATCTAAGTTTTTTTTCTAGTAGTAAACAAACTGCGGCCACAATCTTGTTAGTCTTGTTTTCGTTTATCCCAAGAAAGCCACTATTTTGACTACGCTTTTATCTCTAGTGTATCGTAACTGATCCATATTTCACACACACTTAGAAAATAATGCAGAAAATGGTTTCAATTTCGTCTGAATATTGCCAGACGCTCCTTTGTTTTCCGTTACTCCTCTCGGGAGCATGTGGGTCTCTAAAAAGCATCCATCCGTCCTTGTTTCAGTTTTATTAATCACTTGATTTCAAAGCTAAGTAGATGATTAGCCTACTGTAGTTCGCCTCCATGTGATTGTATAGTGGAGAAGAACTTTACAAAGTGGTGGTGATGATTCTTACTTAGCATTGCAACTTTTTCGCAGTAGGTGGCGACTTTTCCTGATCGTTCGTGTGATGTTTTTCATCGTAGACAGAGGTAAGTTTGAAAGTCGTGTAGTGGAGTGTTACCAATAGCTTTAACCATCGCTTGGATAGCTTTTCCATATACAAATTTTGTTATACCTGATTAGTTGACATGTCTTTAGCTACCGATCGTACAAAATCACCTATCGTCTAAGCTTTTATAAACTGTAGCTGGTGCATTCATTAGGGCTTTGTTTGATTTCGCATAAAGAATTAAAAAATTATTATTTTTTATTTCAATTTTCCTCGTTTAAATGAACGAGGTTGCCTGCTTTTAATAACTTGTGTTTTCCCCGGGAAAAGTTTCGCGTTTTGCCTATTTTACAGTCTACATTATTGTCATACCGAGAGGAATAGTAGCAGCGTTGTGGTTCAGTAAATAATAAATATCGCAAGTGAGTACCAATTCGAAGGCGTGTTGTTAGCACAGTCATAACCTCCACATCTTAATGAGGAGTCGGACATGGGTCACAGCAGCCGGTTGAGGAGATGCAACGCCACACAGAGCTCGCGCTCTGCCTGCGTTTTAGGTATAAGCCACAGCCACCACGAAGCTCCCACAAGGGGGCCTACCCAACAATCGGGCAGAGAACGGAATCCCTGGGTCTCCCGATTCCCGTGGCACCAGAATACCTCTGGTCAGGCTTAGTGATACGTGAGTGTAAGTACAAACACGAGCCGCCTCCAGTTTCGGCTCCACAACGGCCTCGGACTGGCCACCGCTGTGGCTAAATAGTAGCGGTGAAGATCTTTACTTAGCATTGTAATTTTTCACCAGTAGGTGGCGTTGCCTTCTGATCATTCGTCTGATGTTTGTCATCATCGCCAGAGGTAAAGTGGAAAGTCACGGAGCTTCTTTAGGTGGATTTGTCTGAAGGGAGGTTGAAGTCACAATTATCCAAGAACTTAGATAAAACAAGCTTACATGGGAACGTCAGCAAACCATGTATTTTATGGAAACCCTATGCTCCCAACAGGAAAATGTTTTTTGTCTTAGCCGAGATGCCAGATTTCCCATACAAGTACTCAACTACTGCACTACGCCACCTTTTATGGTCCTTCGAATAGTTTTAAATTTATTTCGAAATAAAAAAATTGTGGAAAATATTACATTTACTCAGTAGTATTATCATTCAATGTTTTAGAAATGATTTGTATTTTTCTTATAAACAGAGTTAGACAGTGTATTTGACCAAGAATTTTTTTCAGTTGGAAATCTATTTATCAAGTTTTAATCAAATTAATAAAATGATATTTTTAGTACAACAATTAAGCCAACGATTTATATAAATATTTCATCAATGAGTTACGATTCACTTTCTCTATTTTAAGCCTATTTATCTCTTAAGAACTAATTTGAATTTTCTTTTCGGTTTTATCGAATAAAACTTAAAATTTTTCTTTAAGATCAACAAACTTTAACTGACTTGTAATTTGTAATTTTATTTTAACAAAAAAATAAAATACAGAAATAAAAATAAAAACAAATGACATTGATTTACTAACCAAATCACTTAGAAGTGACAGCTGTACAAGGAAATTACATAATCTAATGACTTCAAATGTCAACTGACATTTCACCAATGCATCGGTTGATGATCCATATAAACAAACCAAAACACATAAAAAAAAAAAAAAATGCAACAAACGATCACAAACAAACAGCCACCTTTTTGCCATTTGACTTTCTTAACTTCCTTGTTATTTAAAACCCAACCAATTGCGCTCTTTTCTCTATTCGCCATATCGATTGCCATAAACATCTGCATAATCTAGAATTGAATTGAATTTAAATATTTTTTCTTCACTCTCACCAACTTGATTTAAGAAACAAACAAACAAAAAAATGGCCTTTAATTAGTTTAGAAAACGATGACAATTTTGTAAGAAATCCTGTCTGTCTACAGCGTTACGTTTCACTTTAGAAACGAACGAAATGAAACGAAACTAATAAAGTGAAATGGAAAACTCATTAGAATAAAAGAAAAACGATTTTAAGATAGATGTGTGTGGGGATACGATGGACTCCGTAAGTACGGCAGCCATTAGTCGAAATGATCTTATTTATGGTTATAGAAAACAAAAACAAGATCACTTTCCTTCCTCACTCACTCACTTACTCTCTCATATGCTGTGTATAGTTCTGTAGAAGAAGAGGCACCCACTGGGTTTTTGTTTCGTTTGTTTCCTTTTAGTAGCCAACCCCAGTCACCAAAAGATATCATCATTTAGTTAAGTTAGTCAGTTAGTCGGCCTGTCAATCTCCATTCCATTTATATACCATGTACGACGACGACGATGTACAAGCCTATACAAATCTTAAACCAAATGAATATTTAGACGAATATTTTGACGTTATGCTGATGGTGGTGGTGACTGTAGAAGACAGTATGCAAATATTTGCAAGAGGCACAAGTGGGACAGGGGCGAACAGAGAGAGAGAGAGAGAATTCTATCGACACGCATGCATCTAAATTTATTTGTCAATCAGTCTTAAACTACGACTTGGTCAGTTTCATAAAATAGCAATAATTGCCTTGTAAGCGCTTTACTTTATTTAAACATGGCTTATGGTTCATGCACTCACTACTAGTATGCAACACTATGTTGCAGCACAGATCCAATACCTACATAAGAGCAGAGTTTTTTTTTATTATTATTTTTGGCATATGAGTGCCATAATATATGTTGCAAGTTTGTGAGTGATCAAAGGGAAAAACATCAGCATTTTATGTTGCATGCAACATGAATACAATATTAAACAGAGACGTAAGGCAAACGCTTTTTGTTCGTGTGGATCTATAAACTTTCTTAAACCGTGTGATTTAGTGGTATTATATAGGCCCGTAAAGTCAAAAAACTACGTTTTGATACGCCTTGTTTTTTTCACTCAAATCGGAGTATCTTGGCGGCTAATGGACTGCTCTAAAACGTTAGAATTATTGCTCACCAGTAATACCTTCTACCAGTATTACACACCATAGACTTTACCCTCTCTCCAGACAAATCCATCTTAATGAAACCCCCCTGACCTTCCAACCTTCTGCGATGATGACAAACACCAGGCGAATGATTAGGAAAAAACGCCACCACCATCTAGTACCGGTTACCAGTCCCGGGCCGTTGTAGGCCGAATCTGGAGGCGGCACGTGTTTGTATTTACACTCAAGTGTCACTAAACCCAACCAGAGGTATTCTGGTGCCACGGGAATCGGGAGTCCCAGGGATTACGATCTCTGCTCGATTGTTGGGTAGGCCCCCATGTGAGAGCTTCGTGGTGGCTGTGGTTTAGACCTAAAATGCAGGCAGAGCGCGAGCTAGGTGTGGTGTTACATCTCTTCAACCGGGCGCTGTGACCCATACCACAAGAAGAGATAGATTAAGATAGTCTCCGACTTCTCACCAAGGTGTGAAGGTTATGAGTGTCCTATTAATACGCCTTCGAATTGGTACTCACTTGTGATATTTAATCGTGGGTATCATAGGTCATGGAGCACCGTGGGATATGCCGCACGGCGAAGACACACGTACAGCCAGATGACACTACCACCTAGCAAGTATATTCACCACAACATACTCAGATGGAGACGAGCTACAGTAAATTAATCATCTACTTAGCTGGCAAAATCAATTTGATTAATGAAACTGAAACAAAGCAATGAATGCCTTGTGGAGAGCCAATACGCTCTCCATAGGAGATACGGAGAAAACAAAACACGGTTGTGTGTATGCAAAATATGAAGTGCCTTCTCAATTGAAATGCTTACGATAGGAGTTTAGATAGTCTCCGACACCTCACCAAGGTGGATGTCATGTTCAAATAACATGGCTTCGAATTGGTAGTTACTAATGATTTTTTCATAGGTGGGGGCGTTGGTGAACGCATTCGTAATCACGCGTGCTTTGGCACTGTGAGGTAAAGTCTTAGGACAGATACCCAGGTAAAGCGACTGACTTTATTACTTAGCACATGCAGGCGAACTACAGTAGAGTAATCATCCACTTAGTTTGAAATCAACTGATTAATTAAACTGAAAAAGGCAATGCATGCTTTGTGTCCATATGCAGCCAAGTGGATTAAGGAAAAAAAAATATTGTTTTGAAGGATAGATAAACTTCCTCATCTAAACATACACTAATGATTAGCAGAAAATGCCACCTTCTGGAAAAAGACTACAATGCTAAGTTAGGATCATTACCGCCACTTAGCCAGGATTCTCATCATTACACAATCCCGTGAAGGCGAGCTACAGTAGACTAATCATCTAATTAGCTTGAAAATCAACCTGATTAATTAAACACTGAAACAAGACAATAGATTCCTTGTGGAAAGCCAATGTGATCTCTAAAAGAATGAAGAAGAACAAAATCATCGCACGATAACTTGATTCATTGACTGTAATGCAGCGATTTTCATTGTTCTATGATGCCGCCGACCCACAAACGAAACCAAACAGTGCATCTTTTAGGGTAAATTGACAACTTCTGAATTGCCTTTGGCTGCTCTTCACACCAAATTTGCAACTCTGCAAAAGCTTGTTCGATGGGACGATTACAATGAAACACATGGTGAAATGTCAAACCTAACGAGCATTTTTGGTATTGACACATGTCACAGATCTTTTTCTTATAAATATCAACCCCCTCTCAGTTTACGTTCCTGCTTGCTTTTATTTTTCATCATCGTCATCAAAATTACCATACACATGCATGTGCCTACATTATGTTTAATACTGTTTTCGATTTTTTTTTTGCCATCTGATGATGAAGTTTAGACGAAATTGAAAATGAAAAAAAAGATCAAAAAACATCGAAAATGAAAAGAAAGAAAATTAACTTCAACCTTAGCTTTCAAAATGTACTCAATAAATTCTACCTATGCACTTACGAATGCTGCAAGTATTTAGTCTAGAAAAACATAATCAACAACAAACGGATTAAATCGAAACTTATGTACCCTATCGCTATCAAATGAAATATTTTTCATAAATAATATGAAGCATTGGAAACAATTCTAAATTTTCTAAGCACTTAGTGTTCTGAAAACGCATTTCTGTTTTTATTATTTTATGAGACTAAAAATATCGGACTACTCTAGACGTTGTAAGCATATGCGAGTACGTGTAATCTCTTGAACCTGGTATATATCAACACCGAAAAAATAAGGACTGGTGCTAGATCATGGAAAGTTGGTACTGAGCATTCCATTAATTAAATTAAGAAAAAAAAAAATAAATTTCATAAAAATTTTATCAAAAGCATTTTTAAAAAAATGATAAGTTTATTTAGCGATCGGTAAACGTCGGTGAATTTCTTCGGCTTAATTCAAAGAATAGACTTTTATCCTTCATTTAGTATCAGTAGGAAGACGGAGGTAGCCGGAGCTAACTTCTTTTTTCCATATCGCTTGTATCCACTTAACTACATATGCAATGTGAATTAATATTTTTTAATTAATAAAAAAAATATCAGTGAAAATATACTTCACACATAACCTACTGAGTAACATAAAATTTTTTTATCGGTTTCCGTTTAACAATATTTAAGTGACTTCAAAAGATTTTTTCCAAAACAAAATATTACTTTTGCTCAGACAATTTGTTGATTTCTCTTAGTCAAACACTTCTCTATAGAATAGAATCATTAGATTTTTAAAAAGTAATTGCCAAACACCACTGTGCGGCGCGGTGTGGTGGTCAAAATGCTTCGTACCAAACCAGGCAACCTCAAGTTCGAATCCTGTAGAAGACAAGACATTTTCAGCATGGTTTTCTAAATTTGAAAAATTAATAGGCTTCAATTCCCCTCCAATTATTCTAAACAGAAATTCCCCTGACCCCCCTAAAGAGATAACACTCAAAGAAGGCCTGACAAGGTCTTCACTTAGATAAAAAAAGGAAGGAAAACAAAAAAGATTGTAATCCATGATAAGGAAGTATAGCGGTCGTTATTTCTGGGTAACGACAGATGGCAGCACCATCATCTGTCCATCCTACTACTTGCTACAGTCGACCAATAAAAGGTGTTTTGTGGAAGCCATCCACTGTGTTGTTTCATCGTCATTAACTAGTAAATGTTCTAGCTGAGTACATGATTAGACAACTGGAGGCGAGCTATGTGTTTATGTATTGGTGAAGATCCAGATTTAGCACTGCTTTTTTTCTACCGTAGCTGGCGTTTTCTTCTTATCATTCGTGTGTTGTTTGCCATCGTCACCAGCTTGAATGTCAGTAAGTCACAGTTAGATGTTAATATCGCCAAGTTGGCATACCTAATCGTTTTTAAGGCACGAGTGAATACATTGCGTCCACCAACGCTCCCACATATGATTAAAATCACATGTAAGTACCAAATTCGAAAACATGTGATTTGGACATGATTTTCACCTTGGTAAACTGTCGGAAACCATCTAAACTCCTACCGATCTATTTGTACCGGTTAAGAATGCAACACCACACCGATCTAATGTCCTCGCTATTTGGGTATAAACCAATAGGGGCCTCACCATATCCAGTCAGGGACCTAGTGGCTCCTGACTCTCGTGGTATTAGAATTAAGCCCCCGGTCGGCTTCGTAGTATAAATGCTACTACCACTGTAAGTTCCAAATGACTTCGGACTGGTGACCAATAAAGCAACAAAGAGTAAGCAACAGAAAATAAGCCAACAATACAAAAAAAAAAAAAAAAACAAGCGAAAACTCAGACAACCATACATACGACACAACCATGTCGTCGTAGATCAGAAATTCCGTCCAGAGCATGTCTAAAATCATCCGGTCCCATCCCCCATACCTACAATCAGCAGTCCCACAAAGGTCATTTTTATGCACCAAGTGAACCATGTCCCGTTAGTAAAAATCCCAGACCCTTTCTTTGTCACTGTTTGTCCAACGTGCCTGCCTCTCGATGAGAATTCCATCAAGAATTGGCGTAAGACTCTTAGCACCCCCATTTGCAAGATCAGAATCAGAAAGGGAAGCCATGTGGTAGTCCCTTCTCGACCTTGAACATAATAGCGTTTCGTATTATCTCCAAATCAAGTGCTACACCTATCAACTCTTTCAAGACGTCAGTCGAAACCATCCTGCAAACCGGCACTAATGCCAGTGTTGCGACCCTCCGACAAGTCAGAGCTCTACGCCTACTATTAACAGACTTGACTGTATCAAGTCAGATTTCTACGCCTACCATTAACAGACTTAACTGTATCGTACCACACTGATGCAAATAGTCCACTGTATGTAGTGTGTACAGAATGTCTGCTAAAGATCCAGTCTCTCCTAAGGACACGTCTGATTCCTGCTATCACTCCAGTCACTCTCTCCCTAACCCTCTGCATATGTACCAGGAAATTTATTCCCTTAGTCATAGATTACCCAAGGTATATGACCTCCGTTGCGTATCGAAAGCTAACACCGCCAGCTGTAATGAGTGTGGCTCAATCTGCCCTTAAGCAACATTATAATCGTCTTGTACATCCACTTCGTCTCCGACACCTCTACGGCACTCACATGAGAAAGTCAACCGCATGCGCACACTCTTTGAAGGTGATGGCAAGCTGACACAACAGGGTATCCATCATAAGGTTCCAGATGAATGGACCACAGATGGAACCCTGCGAACAAGCAGGACCTACATTCTTCCAAGCCGTGTCGCTGGCACTTACAATGTAAACAGGCCTACTCTAAAAATTACCAGATAATAGGTTCAATCAATTCTTTGCAATCGACCTGAGCTAGCCTCGTTAGAACCTTATCACACCGAAGGTAATCAAACGCACACAAATATGCGCAAAACATATTTGGTGGGACTTTTACTGACACAATGCTTGACATAAAGCCTCCTAAAGCCTCTTTCATTCGAAACACCAGCATTTTTTCAAGCGTGGGAAGAAGACTGATGACCTGATAAGTACATAGATTGTTCTATCAAAAGACTTCAGAGGGACAATAACACGAGCGGGCATCCACCCACCGGGACAATGGCCTTCACTAATACCCAAAGATCGACTCCAGATGCACATCACAGTTCAATCATTCCGTCAACACCCGAAGGTTTCCTACTTCTGATGATTAGTCTGCTGTAGCTCATCTCCATGTGATTGTGTAGTGGTGAAGATCCTTGCTAAGTGGTGGTTATGATCCTTCCCAGTAGGTGGGGTTGTCTCTTATTCATTCGTCTGGTGTTTGTCATCATCGCGAGAGGTAAGGATTTATCTGAAGAGAGGTTCAAGTCTCTAAATTAAACATCCTAAAACCACAATTAAATCATTTCGCTGTGTCTACTAAAGTTGTATTTTCTTAAGTTCTGTTACAAAGTAATGAAAAAATTTAAAATGCCTTTATTGAGTGTAGTGCTCTAAGTAGACATATTTTCAATAGTCCATTTCATATGGTAAACTTCTAAAGTTTTGAAGGGTTTTGTGGCTGTTGCTGCTGAGTTTGTTTGAGTTTTTCATTTAATGTGGATTGAACGCCTAAATATTTTTTTGTGTTTTAGCGTGATGTGATGTGGTGTGGTGATGTGTTGCAATGTGATGTCTTTGCCACAAAAAAAATATATATGTTGTAGCCTTTATGTCTGTTTATCTGGTTGTTGTGATTTTACGTATTTGGTACTGCGTCCCACACATAGGCCTCTCCACTTTATGATATTTTTGCTCGTGTTTTTTATTTTTATTTAAATACTTTTGTTATAAATATTCGCCAACAATAAAGGAATATGGCCTTTAAGGAGGCTGTTGGATTAAGAACAAAAACGAAACCCTTTTTACGTTTATACTCTCAAAGTGATACACTGTGGCAAAGTAGTGGTGTTGATACTGTTGCAGTTTAATGCGCCTGGATATTAGTCGCGCGGTGGCAGTTCAGGCCGTTTTGGTTTTTAAAAGGGTTTTCATTTCAAAAATTTAATCGTTTTGATAACATTTTTACAACATTTTCTAACATTTTTACTATTACATGTTATGCGGAGAGTATTGTTATTTGCCTTTTTTTTCTTTTTCTTCAAAGTCATACTTTTGTGGTCATAATTTTTCGCTCTCTATTTTACTCCAAAGTAGCCACATGTGGTCCTGCTTAATTCTGACTTAAAGCTAAGCCGCAGTGGCAATTTAAATGATTGTAGCTGGCGACTGATACTGTGTGCGTGTGTGTATAGATTACACGTATAGATGAGGTGATGACAGAAATTGCGTTTGAAAGGGCTCTCGTATTAATTTGTTCTAGACGCGTGCGACGCGCACATACATAAAAAAATATTTAGAATAAAAAATTTATTACCATTTCAATTTTATTTCCATACCAGAATTGTTTTTCGTGTAATGCTTCGGAAACGAAATGATAGCAGAACTTAAATTTAGTGTTAAGGCTTAAGAAGAAGAGGGGGGAAAATACGCTAAAAGATTTCTTTTTTTCTTTAATAAAATTTTAAAAATGTTAAAACAATTTATAGACAGCATGTCTGTCAGAGAAATTGGTTTTCGGTTTTTACAATAGTTTGAGTACATACTCGTATAGACGTGTTACTATGTATGTATGCATATATTTAATAGTTTTAGATGTTTTTGTAATAGTTTGGCTGGAATTAAATAAATTTTTCATTTTGATTTCGCAATTTTCTAAGGAACTCTTATTAAAAATTATGGTCTAAGAAGAAAATGGTTTGTATGAAAATATGCCTTATAAACTCTGTATAAAACGAAAATAATTTTTTATGAATATGGGGGTTAAAGTTTGAATTTCATTTTTTAGGCTATAATTCTTAACCCTTTGACGACGAAGTGGATATTTTTAAAATTTTATTGCAGATTCTTCCTCAGTTACTCAGCTTTAATATGAGAAATTACCACCACCCGTTGTATTCACCAGAGTTGGCTCCTTCCGACTACTATTTGTTTTCATCGATGGGATACGCATTTTATGAGCAACACTTCGATTCCTACGAAGAAGTTAAAAATTCGGTGACTAATTGCTTTGCTTCAAAAGATGAATAGTTTTATTGGCGTGTATACCACAAATTACCTGAAAGATGGGAAAAGTATGTAGCCAGCAATGGCCAATTCTTTAAATAAAATGTTTTTTACTTTCACAAAAAAACGCTCATTTCATACCGGTATACTTGGTAATACTAAAAGTTTGACTAACTGTAACAGCTGCAACGGGAGAGATTGGAAAACTAAAATTGCAAAAAAAAAATAAATAAATGAAAATTTTTGATTTCAGATGCCCTTTAATCCAATGTAGACAACAAAATCTTTACCTAAACTCGAATCCCAAGGAGGGCATTTTTTTTTTTTTTTGAACAATACTAATTTGATCAAAACCCATTGGAAAATATGTCTGTAATGACGACAAAACCAAATGGGACATATGAGTCCCATTCGTTTTCAAAGGATTAGCAAGAGTTGCTTAAAAAATTGCAAAATTGGAACCAAAAATTTCTTTATTTACTTATTTTATAAATTGAAAACATTTTTATGAATATGACGGTAAAAATATAAAAATTAGTTTCTCAAAGCTTTGAAATCAAAGTTTTTATGCTTTAATGTTTGAATATTTCTAAGACCATACACTATCCTACATACCATTTTTAAAAAGTTGCCTAAACCAAACTTCATCTAGACCAATTGATGTATACTCGTCTTCGGCTTAAATACAGCAACTCCTTACGTTTGCTTAAGCATGTAAATCTTATATTAAAAGTGTAGTTTACCTTCATTTCTGATCATTATTTTTCTTACTTGTTTGCGGTAAAAGCGTTCCATATATTTTTGTCATTTATTGTTTAATATTCGCCGGTTGTAAAACGAGTGACTAATTACTGACATACGATGAGAACAAAGTTTTTGGGCCATTTGCCAACGTTAAGACGTTATATGACCGTCACTGTTTTTTTAATGCAATAAAGCAATAAAAGTAAATATGCTTTTATTTGATTTTTTTCTTTCATCATCATATGGGTCAATATTATAATAATAAGTAGGAGAGTTGTCTTAAAAGTGATTTTGGTTTTTTTAAATTTAAAAAGTTGAAAAAGTAAAATTTTTCTTCATTATTTGTTTCTATCGGGTGGTTTTTTTTAAAGTTACACATGTTTTAATAATTATAAGTGAAAGAAATATAGTTTAATATTAATAAAACGGGCCTTGTTGAATAGAAAATCTTATGACATTAATGTTTTAATATGATTTCGAGCATGTTTCCGCCATGACTGGCGCATATAAGGCGCAATCTGGAACACTAATTTACACAAACTTTTCGCAGCATAATTAATATTGATTTCCTTGTGTTCAATTGTGTGTACATTGCCCAAAGAAAACAATCCGATGGGATTAAAACACAAGATCTTCGTGGCCAATTAATTGAAGAATTACGTGAAATTACTCTTTCATCGATAGTTTCTTTGAGTAAATCAATTGTAAATGAACAATTTGCAAACATTGATCTGGTGCAAGTTTATCCATAATGCAATGTCTAAACAAGCAAAAAGCAATTATCATCTATTAAATCGGTTGTCAAATAAATCAGTGTTGCCAACTCAAAGTTATGAACCTCTAAAAAACTCCCGATAGATTGTGTTATGAGTCGCAAAATAATTTAGGAGCTGTCCACTGAACAGCTTAAGCTAAGATCACACGATTGTCGCAATGTATAAATTATTGGTACGGCAATCGTGTGACCGCCCAATAGGTAATAATGCGGCAACGAAAATATCAAAAATGCGCACAATATTTATTGTGTTTTTATGCGTCTATCAAAGCTGACAATACGTACCATTAATTAAATTTTGATATTTATTTTCGCAGGATAAATTGGTATAACATTGATATTTTACGTCAATAAAGCACAATTGAAATTGTATCATATTGGACAATTGCGACAATCGTGTGATCCTAGCTTTAGTTGCGTCTGCTTTACTGCCATATTTCCACTATCGAGCTAAGTACCTTTATTACTTACCTACTTTTATCATTCAACCTGTTTTAATTCTATTCTCATTGTAAAGGTTTCTATCACCAAGTATAGTTTACTCATATGCCTTGTAGTGTCAAAGAAAATGTTCAATCGACACCCACCACTTTATCAGAAAGAAATCATTATATGGCTTTATTTGTCTTTGAGCATGATTATTAAGACCTCCTTATATGTTTTAGGCAGTTCAGACTCATGCTTTGTTCATCTCGCCCTTCCAAAATTGGCCAGATCTTTTTTGCTGCGTACTCACCGAGGTGAGGTATGCCTCATATATACTCTGGAATCTTGTTGTGAATGGCATCCTTAGGAGGTTTGATGAGGAAGGCAGGGAAGTGGTTTGTTATGCGGATAATCTGGTGATTCCCGTATCGCGGAGGTTTCTCTCGACTGTTGGTGAGATCATGCAGTCGGGGGTTGGCAAGCTATCTTCCTGGTCGTCCGCCAGAGGTCTTAGCATCAATCCCTCGAAGACTGAGCTAGTTCTCTTCTCCAGAAAATATAAATTGAAAAAGTTTGAACTACCAAGGTTAAATGGGATTGTGCTAAGTCTGTCTGAGGGGGCTAAGTTCTTAGGAGTTTTCTTGGATAGGAAACTTAATTGGAAGGAAAATACCCTTTTGAGGATGAATAAGGGCTTTAATGCCTACTATAGGGTTAAAAGTGCCATTGGTAAGAGATGGGGTCTTCGCCCGGCGATGGTGAAGTGGATCTATGACTCCATAGTCATACCTGTCCCCAACTATGGCTATATCGTATGGTAGAGAGCCTTGGAAAATGCCAGTCGGAGGGGGCTTATAAATAAGGTGCATAGATGTGTCGCTATGGGCATATCTGGAGCCTTTAGAAGTACTCCTCAGGCAGCGCTGGACATTATCCTGGGCTTGACCTTCCTTGAGGTTGCAGTGAAGAGAAGGAGTACTAGCAGCTTCTTGTGGATTTTTGAAGGAGGTTTGATCAAGGCACTCCTGTACACTCTGCCATTTTGGGGGTCAATTGACTGGGGTGCGCATACGGTGACCTGTGCCGGTTCTACGGACTATAGGGTCAGGGAATGCGACTTTAGCATGTGCATTGTGGCAGTTTTCCCGGGTAGAATGTCTTGGCAGGATGTTGATAGAGTTTTGAACGGCCACACTATCACACCTGGATGTGTGCAGTGTTAAACTGTGCCGGGGCATGCTGGCGTAGATTGCAGATGAACTGGCAAGAGCGGGCGCGGCTGGGGTTGTAGAACAGGTGGATGTGCCTGTTTGGTTTCTTTGGAGGCTTGATTGATAGCTGGGCCCGTCGTAGAGTGGAGGAGTCATGGAGGAGCAGAGGAGACTATAGGGTCTCCAGGATGTTGTGGTCGCGACTTGACCGCGCTAAGACGGAATGGGTCCTCAATCTGAGAAGGGAATCTCTTAGGATTCTGATGGGCTTTGTGACTGGGCAGTGCGCTCAGAGGGCGAAGCAGGCACCCCTATTTCCTGCCGAGTTTGCGGTGATACAGGGGAGCCAGAGACTGTGATACACATACACTGTTACTGCCCGGCTCAGATTGCTGGGCAGAATCACGCAGAATCTGCAGATACTCGTAAAGGGTGGTGCAATCATAATTCACGATGTTAGTTGTGAGTCACACCTTAACGTCAAGTTTTTTGCCCAACTTAATTTGACATTTCTTCGTTTCAGTGTTAGGCAAATTCAACCATAGAGAGGTACATAATCAAGCAGCGCGCTAAGATTGTTGAAGCCTTTTACGAAAATGTGCGCTCAAATCAAAATGCATTCTTGCACTACGTGATTTTTTTTGTTCAGCATAATCTACCAAATGTGGATGAATTGTGCGCAAATTTCAGCAAACCGGGTATGTAGGAAATGTGGAAACACCTGTGCATGCTCGCCCAGTTGGGTCTGAGCTGGCGAAGTGATCGGGCCACACTTCTTCGAAAATGTGGTCGGCCAAGCAGTTACCGTGAATGGTGTTCGCCAGAAATTGAGGATATGGACCTGGGCGATATGTGGTTCCAACAGGATGGTGCCACTTGTCACACAATCAACGCAACAATGGATCTGTTGCTCGAGAAATTCAATGACTGTGTTATCTCAAAGGATGAGATAATTCAGCACATTAACGACATTGAATCTCAATTATGTCTCAGAGTCATTGACAATGTGGACCGACGGATAGATATATGCCACAGAAGCCGTGGCGAGCATTTGGCCAATATTTTGTCTCACCCATAATAATATTCATAGATCCTTCTGTCATAATAAAAAATATTAAGATAATTCTGTAAGCTGTGTGGTTGGCGAGCTGGGTTAAACGGAAAGGTTATATTCGAAACAATTAATTTAGAGGGAAACGAAAATTAGAAAACTACTGGACTATAAGTAAGGCTCTAAATATGTTGAAAAATAAAATGGTTTTTGTGCTGAAAAATATTTTTTATCTCAAAAAAAGCTACGAAACTATAAAGAGAACACAAACCAAAATTGTTTCACTGCCAAACATAAAATTATTGACCCACTAACAAGACAAATGAATACAAAATGATTGAATTGTAATAGACAAAAAAAAAAAAAAACAAAATGAAAAGTTTCCGTCACTGCTGTCAATTAGTCATAAAATATTTAATAAGAAAAACAACCAACAACAATAACAACTGCAACATAAAACTTCTTACAATCGGCTTTTAATTTAAAATAAAATAAAAAAAAATTGAAAAGAACAATTTCAATAAAATGAAATTTATATTGAAAGACAAGAACAGACAAAAAAAGTGAAAAACCAATCGCCGTTATTTTATTCGTGCTGTAAAAAAACATGTAAAAGTAATGACACTGTTAAGAACATGCAGTTAACATTCCCATTAATGGTCGGTGCCGTAATAAAAAGGTTTTAAGAGGTTTTTTTTCTTCTTCGTTTTAAAACGGTCAGCTCGTGTCAATCTTCATAAAGTTGTAACTTTCAACACCATATGTACATTCTGAAGGATAGCAACACCGCCATAAAGTGCCACCACCACACAGCCATCACCATCAATAACCTCATCAATACCTCTACCACCAACAAACAAAGGCCAACAATTAAATGTGTCTAAAATGAAGGCAAGCTCACATGCGTATAAGCATAACTACAGTAGAATGGTTGTTATTTAAAGTCTAAGCTATTCTTAAATATTTGAAATAGCTGACGTTAATTCTATAAAGGTTTTACTGTATTTTAAATGCATAAGCAAATGTTGCTTTAATACTTGTTATCGTCGTATAATTCAAAGTTTTTTGTTCTCGAAAATTTCTAGTGAAACAAGATGTATATCAAGAGATTAAAATAAACTGCCAAGACATATTCTCATATATCCAGCGGACCGTTATAACGAGGTCATCAGCATAGCCAATGTATTTCTTAAGACAGCATTGGTATGAAAATATCCTTGTGAGTGCACTGCTCGCAAAACAGTCAAGTATAGTGGATAAAATCATCAAAATCGCCAGATATACTGTCGTTTACATTGTAATGTATGCCAATGTCCTATAGATCCAGCCTGTTGCCATAAGACATCTTAGTTAATCGTTAAGTTTACATGTGCTTTCATCAAAAGCCATCACACAACTGAATGAAATTGTTGTTTATTATTTACTGTAGAGTATTTTTGTTTTCGTTCAGATGTACACATATAGGGAGCCGATTAAACATCGGCTAAGCTACATCTTAAGTGTAACTTTGGCCACCTTTGCTTTAAAGTAAGTATTGAACCACTTTGTTGTGGTATTACAAATGTCAGCTGCAACTCAAAATACTCTGTACTATGGTGTAGAGTATTAAAACAGTGTACAGCGTTTATGTCAAATTCTGCGTTAATACTTCAATGAAATACTTCAAAAAAATGCTAGAAATTTGTCTAGCAAAGCCTTCAGTGCTATTGCATAAAGAAAAATTTTAAAGAAAAGAAATGAATTCTGTGACTTAACTTCAACTAAGTACGTATGCTGTTTAAATAAAAATCCCATTTTTAAATATTTCACTGTATGTTTTATAATTTCCCCTTTTAATGAAATTCTGTCAAATTTATGTTCATTTTTTGTTCAATTTTCTTAACAATAGTTTTTAAGCCTTGTTAACAATTGATTAGGGCTACGAAATTATGTGCGAATGACAGGAGTAAATCACCGCGAACAACAGCTTACACAAATAGGCAAAAACACACAAGATAAACGCATAGAGAACAAATAATGTACCCACGCATGCCAAAAGTTCTTAAGAGCGCTAACAAAAAAAAAAAAAAAAATATGTTTTGGTTGTGTGTTGAAAATATCGACAATATTTTTATAAAAAGTGATATTGACAATATGTTGTAAGTAAAAATGCGTTCAAAAGGATAAAACTTTTTTGTAAAACAAAAAAAAAAAAAAAAAAATCAATCTGACATTTGATATTCAATAAAATTATGGAAAAGTATTCACGATAAAGCGACAAATGGATTTATGATCATCAGAGCAACATTGTTGCCAAATGATAACTAAGAGTTTTTCTGTCTGTTTCCAAATGTAATAAAATAAAAATAAAAGGCGATACTCTGTGGTACCCTACAATAGAAAGAACTTTTAAGATTTGCATATTTATAAATCACTACTTGTATTTTCTTTACAGTTACACATGCTTAAATCGTAATAAAACAAGAAAATATATTTTTAATATCAATGAAACAGGCTTTGCTGAATAGACCATGCGGCTAGCTCATGCAAGACTTAATCTGGAAATTAAATTTTTACAAACTTTTCGCAGCAAGTTGGTTTGTAGGTGTTCAATTGTCTCTAGTTTACCCCAAACAAATAATCCAATATGGTTCAATCACACGATCTTCGTGGCCAATTAATTGGATCATTATGTGAAATTACCCTTTCATCAAAAGTTTGCTTAAGTAAATCAGTTATAGCGCTGGCTGTGTGTTATGCGGCTTCGTCCTGTTGCAATCACATGCCAAGTAATTAAGGTACAAAAAATTTCTGATCGTTTTCCTATACCGTTCACCATTGATAATAACATTCTGAGCGTCATTGTTTTTAAAGGCAAATGAATCTATAACTCCGTCAGCAACATAAAACGCACCAAACAGTAATTTTTTGTGGATGTAATGGTGTTTCGACAAAATCTTGTGTGACATTTCTGCTTATTTACATACCCATTCAATCAAAATGGGGCATCATTAGAGATCAAAATTTTCAATGGAAATTCAATAACAAAATCAATTTGTGTTTTAGCCCATACATCGAATTGGTGGTCGCTTGACTTTAATTTCTGCACAAATTGAATCCTGAAAGATTTAAGGCCAAGATTCTTTCATATAATCTTTTATAAAGTGGAAGGACACAACCCCAATTGCTGGCGAACGGCGACTAGTTGACTGACTTGGAACTTCTTCACAACTCCTCTGTACAGCAGCTTTAGCTTCCTCAGTACGCATTATTTAGCGTCTCATGGCTTGCACAGCAGCAGTAAAAGTAAACGTGTTCCGAAAGCGATCCATTGTTATTCGAATTAGTCACTCTAAAGAACTATTATGTTCGCCATCATATGGACTAAGTGCACGATAAGCTTAACGAACAGAACCTACTCTAACATTTTGGTTGCTTTCTGACTCATAGTTACAATTGATATCGCATTATCAAAATGTGATGGTAAGGTTTCTTAAACATATACAACCTTGGCGTATTTAAGAGGGTGGTAATATAATTGATAATATCAATAGCATCACTTCCAGAGTAGAGCTGAGTTTCTAGCTAATTTAACTTCTACCTGTAAGGGATTGAACTGAGGCTGTCGAATAGTGCAAAGTATCTGTGGGCGATTCTGGATTTCAAGCTGTCTTGACTTCAGAAAATACGGGCTGGGGCGACAAGGGCATACGTTGAGCTATACAAGTGTCGCTGGGCCATTAACATGTCTTGCAGTGTCTTACAGGCAAAGATCTTGATGATAAAGAGGGCAGTGGACTGGTTAATGTACTACAGAGTATACGATGTTGATATCCTGATCTGTGCGAATAGACAGGCTGCGATCAGTGCGCACTCCAGTGTGTACTCGACATCGCGGCTAGTATGTAAATGCCGGCCAACTCTAAACGAGATGTCGATGACATTCAGACATAGAGATTATCTGGGTGAATGGTCACTATGGCACCAGGTGAAATTGTGTGGCGAACGAACTAGCGGAGAAAGGCTCCCTCCTTGGCGACGAGGAGATTGATTACTTGGTTGGGATGCCACTTTCCTCTTGCAGAATTCTGGTTCTGCGATTGATGTTGGATAGTATACAGCAAAGTTGGGAGAATAATGGCCCCTATACGATTAGGCTCGTACGGAGTCTATCAAGGGGATATCACGATATAGGCTACAAATCCTGGTGGCTGTTATCACTGGTCACTAAGCGGCTAGTGGGTTTACTATTCAATAACTACTGTAGGAATTGTCAGGATGTAGAAGAGGGGGAGACTAACGAAAATTTCCTATGTCAGTATTCGAATCTTTCGGATATTCGAACTACTTTACGTTTTTTCATGCCGTTTCAGATCTGACTGATATAAATTTCGTTTCGGGCCGGGGCGCAGATATGTAGATCCACCTAGACGCTACCTTCTATGGGCAGTACAATGGGATCAGCATTGGACTCCAATATGCTGTACTCGTGTAACTAACTAACTAACTAACTAACTAGCTTTTATGTAACAAATGCTAAAAGTACTTTTTAGGTTGTCCTACCGAAAAGGGTAGGAATCTAAGATAAACAGCGCCGTCATCCATTCTATACCAGACCTGTTACAGTAGACAAAAAAAAAAATGGAATCTATGATAAGCAGACAGATTCCTCAGCCCTGCACCAAACAACTAAGTAAGTTGCTTATAGGGAACGACATATGGCAGCACCATAATCCATCCTATACCTAAAAAATTAATTACTAAAATGCATTAGGGTTAATAGTGAAATGTTCTACATTTAATGTCCATTGACCTACAGTCCATCATAATGTAATAAGTCATAGATTTTGTGTAACAGCACAGTTACAGTTTAAAAATGTGAAACATGAAAATCATGTTAAAATTGAACCAATTTTATTATGAAGGAAAACATGATATTGTTGACGTACGCTTTGGAAACTGTAAAGCAAAGACAGTAGTTTATTAAGAATATCTAACTTTGACCTGGTCCTCTTCTTTTCGTTTTATTTTTTGTATTTTTGTATTAATTTTTTTTTGTTCTCTTATGCCAAACCATTTTGGCAAAGATATTCGGTTAACCATGTTTTGTATTTTCTTTTAATTTTGTTTTGTTTGGCCAATAACGGTGTTTGTTAAGTATTTTTGGGGGTCTTTTTAATTGTCAAAGTCATTGCAAAGTTCTTAAACGTGTCTCCAACTCTCGCAAACGTAGCAACGTGCCGATAATGATGATGATGACGATGACGATGACGATGACGATGACGATGACGATGACGCTGACGATGTTGACGTGGTAACAGCAGTAACAGCAGCAGCAACATCAACATCATTGGAAAACTTATTAACTCTGCATAAAATTTATGTTCAATAGTTTTAATTCAGTTTTATTTTTTTTTCTCATTTCATTTCGGCTAAAATGATGTAAACGCTCTATAAAAAGAAAAAAAAGAAAAATTCGAGAAAAAGTTCATATAATACTCTAACGTACTTACGTATTAACTAACGTTATGCGGACTATATGAGTATCTGAGTATAGTATGTATTGACTTTTACTGACTACCATGATGTCTGCTCTTTTTGTTATTTTTGTTCGAAAAAAAAAAAATTAACAAAAAACACCAAAAGGCCAAAACATGTTGAAATGGCCTTATCGGTTGTTATTCGATGTTCTTTTTCAATGTGGACATAATTTTTGCCTCTATTTTCTGCTATTTTTTGTATCTCTTATTGATTTTGTTTATTGTCATTATTGTTGTTATTCTAGTAAAAGAATATTTATTGCTGTTGTTGTTGCCATTGCTGTTGCTGCTGTTATGACATGTTGAATGGTGGCTCTTGTTGGTATTTTGTGGCACGAGACTTTTTTTTATCCTCATAAAATGACTTTGGCTGTTGACTGTTGTGACTGTTTGTTATTTATTCAGTTGCAGAAAGAATTTCTTTTTGGCAAAATATTACACCCAAGTCACATTCAATTGCACAGTGGGCCGCCTCAGCAGAGATTTAAGGGTGGGTGGACTGTAGTTTATTATGTAAAATACATCGCTTACTATACTTCCATGAGGAGCATCGATGTTGTGGTTCACGGCCGGGAAAAAGATCGATGAATGGGAGCATTAACTTCGGTCGTCATATTGGGTACAATGCCTGAAACACTTCACCTACAATAGAGAGTTACGCCACATGGGCAAGACATTGGTGAGTAGCTCTATCGGCTTCCTGACGGGCCATTACTATCTTAAATATCATCTCTTCAATTTCAATGTAGTATCTGAGCTAGAGTGTCGCCTGTGCAGGAAGGAAGAGGAGACGACGGAGCTTATTTTATCTAAAGGTGTGCTTTGGCATGCATTGGGAGAAGAACTTTTGTGGAGACTTTTATTGAACCTGAGCAGGTTCGTCGGTTACTCATTGGGGATATTGCTATCGCTTCTGCCACAAGTAATAAAAGTTTTAGAAGCCTTACTAATGTTAAGTCTGAAAGAGTGCTTCTCGCTTGCCACACACCAACACGGTGTCAGAGAACTCAGATCGCCAACTAACTTAACCAACAGAGACAGTGTCAGCGTATAATAGTGGCTGCGTTGGATAAATCAAATTATAAATCTAAAGCATCCACTATTGTAATCAGAAAGCGAAAGCTGCCTTCCGAATGAACACCAGTAGATCTGAAACCACAATGTTGAATATGTCAGCCATTGAGATCATATGTCTACCTAAACATTGCCGCCTAAACCTATCAAGAGCCCTTTATTTACACAAAATATGTGTTCCACTGCCTCTAATGCCCGTGAGCACAGTCTACAAACATCCACATCTGTTACTGCCATCACTCAGTCCACAATGGCCCCTAAAAAATGCCTTTAGAAGTTTTAAGTTCTTCCTGATATAATTGAGAACCTCAGAAGAACCCCCAAATAGCGGACTAATCGCCGCCCTAAAGTAGCATAGTCCCCGCACAGCATTCCAAGCATCTGTGAATTTCCCAATCCTTGATTAGATTTAAGATGGTAGTAAATGCTCCTGCACAGTATGATTACGAACAATTATAGGGTATCACGGAACCCTTTCTGGCTAATGTATCCGCTGTTTCATTACCGTTTATCCCACAGTGTTCAGATTCCCAAAACAACTGGACCTTATTTCTAATCGAAAGCCTCTGCAACGTATCATGGCAATATTTGGCCAGCATAGATGTTATACTATTCGAGCCAAATACCCCTCAGTCTGTATTATGCCTTTCCGATATGAACCTCGTTTCGCATTGTCCAAAAATGGCGATTCTATTACCGTGCACTTCACAAAATAACGCACTCAGAATCACCATCGGATGTATTTAAATAGTTTACATTGGTCTCCTTCATGAGGATGCCGCCTTGGCAGACCACTAACGAGGTGACTTAAAACATATCAGCTCAACACATCCGGTAGGACCTCGGATGCTACTTCAATGGATTCCAGGATACCGTCCCTGCCTGTGTGGACTAGAATGCCATTATAGATGCTCAGAGCTTATTAAATTGGCGAACAATATTAGAGTGAATCATTTATTCCTTTAACTCCTTAAGGAGCATAGGGCTTTTGACAATCACGATTTAGCACGAATCTGCGACAATCGCTTCAACTTATTCCAAGATTGTCCAGATTGTTTCACTTCTTTCATCACAACACTGCGCCACGTTGCCTTCGGCCTTCTTCTTTTCTTCGAACCTTGTGGATTCCAGTCGAGCGTGATCCTGCAGACCTCATGTGGCGGTTTTCTGAGAGCATGGCTAACCCAACCCCATTTGTGATTAGCAATCATATAGGATACTGTGCGCATTTTACACTGACGACGTTAGGCCAGAAGATTTCAACAACAACAGCAACACAGTGATTACATTTTATGGAAATATTCGAAATTTCGTTTTTGTTGCGAGAATGCTTGACCGCCTGATTTTCCGAAGTTGCGCACAACCCATTGTGGCCTAAGGCCGTAATGGCAATAAGGTTCTCAAAGAACATCCCCGGTGATTTCTGAAGTTAGATGAAATTACCCAGACAACTTTGGTACAATCATCAACTGCTACCGAATAGTTCCTGATATTCCAAATCGATGCCTAGATTATCTTCAAAGTTCACACGACACTGTATACTTGTTTCCGCTCCCCAATAGGCCATCCGACTTACTTCGCCATAGACCGTGGCAGAGATCTCTTCAAGTTCTATGATTTCTCCGGCTGCACCTGGTAGCACAATCCATCCAACCATATTTAATGTCTTTGACAGGAAAGAACACTCAAATACAACTGAGTTGTAACAACAACAACAACATTACAAGTTTAAATTATTTCTGTTCATTTATTGGTAGCGCGTGGAGGTTAGAGCACACAAACAGAGGACGAAAAAACTTTAATTGTGGCTTAGAGTGCTTAATTAAGAGACTTCAACTTCCCGATAGACAAATTCATCTAAAAAAGGCGCCCCTGACCTTCCAGCTACCTCTAGCCTTGATGACAAAACATCAGATGAATAATCAGGAGACAAACGCCACTTGTGACAAGCCTACTATGCCAAGTAAGGATCAAAGATCTTCGCTGCTACACAATAATGTGGAGACAAGCTGCAGTAGACTAATCATCTACTTGGCTTGAAAATCAACTTATTATTGAAACTGTAACAAGGCCATAAATAAAGCCAATATGCTTCATAAAGGAAAAATTGTATACTGACCCACTGTGCAGTACGTTTCTTAAGAATGAAGGTCTATTACTTTTATTTATTTATATTAAAAAGTCAACTAAATAACGGTTTTCAAGTAAATACTGTCAAAAATTGTTAAGTCATATACAAAAAATCGTAGGAAAAAAAACAGAAGAAAATTGCAAAAAGGAAAATATGCTTAAAAATGCTAAAATATGCAGACTTAAACTAAATATTTATTTTTTTAAATAATTTTTTGTGTGATTTTTTCCACTTTGCATTGCTTGAGTAATTTATACCTCTTGTAAGCAAACAAAAACATGCATAATCATGTTTATATACAAAGAGTTTAAAAATCAATTTAAGAAAAAGACATCCACCACTAGAGGATAAACACATGATAAATTTCTGAAAAAAAATTTCAACCAAAAGGGAAGAAATCAGAAAAATTTAGAAAAAAATCGAAAGAAAAACGTGAGTCTTTAACATGTTGTTTCATTAACTCCTACAAATATAAGTAACTGGGCAAACACTGTCACAACAACTACTACAACATCGTTACCATATGGTTGTTATAATAGGAATTTTCCAAAGTTGTTAACAAACTTCATAATTATGCCTTCCTTTCAAACCCCATTGATTTTGGATTATGGCCATATGATGTTGGCCATAAGCTGTGGTTCATATTCAAACTAAAAAGCGGAGAAATTTCTTTTGACTTCATGAAGTAAATGACAGACGGACAATGAGATAATGTTTATATTATTTCATCGATGTTTTTTTTGCCAACAATTGTTAAAACTCCTCCACCCTCGTTTCAAAACCCCTTTTTGCCTAATTTTCTACATACAGCCGGTGTGAGACGATATCATGCTTAACAATTGGTTTTAATGTGTGAACATTGTTTAAAAGAAATGATGGGGATTTTTAAATGCCTTCAGGGTATTGATAGAGCCAACAAATAGCAGAAGGAGTGGTTAGATAAAGAAAATACACTGAAAAAATTACTTCTTTCCTTTTACTGCTTTAAAACATAATCACTCTTTAGATTTTGATATGTTTTAACTTCTTCTTCTTCCTATAAAATGCGAGAGAGGCAGTAATTTAAACAAAATTTCTTACGACAGCCTGTTGTTGGACTACAGAACAAATAATCTCCAATCACTTCGTTACATCAAGTATTCTCACAACTTCCTCCAGTTGGTCCTTCTATCGGAGTCTCAGACTTCCTTGTCTATGATAACCGTCATAATTGTCACCCAACGCTATTCTGGTTACAGCGTTCATCTTCGCTAGACCTACATACATACATGTCTCAATCAGCGCAATCGCTGTATTTTGATAAGCTTGACTACATTAATGTCGGGACACATCTCATTGTTCGTCTGGAGTCTATACTCTCCGTTCACGCAGTTGGGACCATATATGACAGAATCTCTTACTCAAATACATTTAGTGCGAAATGAAGAATGATCTCGCTGAGCACACATTACTTGACTGCTCAAGCTGGCATAATGAAATGTATAAATTGAGGCACCAGTGCGTTGATTTCAATACCGATAATCTGGTGAGCAAACTGCTCGAAGACAAAAATGAATAAAGCGCAGTTAGGATGTACACAAAATTCATAGACAGCAACGAAAGGAGGAGATCATCCAATGGGATGATCCTGGACTTAAATATGGCGAACCCAGACGTGGGTGAGTTAAAAACGGTCCTTATGAGGACGTCAGTCTGGGGGTCTCCCCAGAAGAGGATAAGGGAATGTTTTAGTGGAAACACCACTGAACGCAGTCGACGATGGTTACTGTAAGTGCCAAGGCATTTTGAAACCTATCTCATACACATAAAAAGAGTTCTTGGCTATAAAGATGGCAGTAGACTATTTGATGTACTTCAGGGTATTCAGTGTGAATATCTAGATCTGTACGGGCAGTCAGACTGCGACTTGCACGCTCTCCGGTGTCTACTTAACATTGTTGTATGTGAATGTCGGGCATCTCCAAACGAGATCACAAGGTCTTTAGAGCTGGATATTATTACAGTGAAGGGTCACTATGACACCCAGGAGAATTGTGTGGCGGATGGACTCGCCACATGGTCGAAATGCCACTTTCCTCTTGCAGACTACTGATTTAGCGACAATTCTCGAGTAGTGGCAGTGTATGAGAGAGGTTCTATCCACAGCCTCTTTGGCCCTTATCCCATCGCACTCGATCTGTGGATATTATGGGGATGCCGCGTAATAGGTTACTCATTTTGGTGGCTATTATTACTGGGCACTGGGTAGCTGGTGTCCATGGGCGTAGACTTCATCTGCTATTTAATTTACCACTGCTGAAGTTGTCAAGATAAGGAAGAGGTGGAGACAGTAGAGCATTTTCTGTGTCGGTGTCCAAATTATTCGGATATTAGGAATGGTTTCTTTTGCAGTACGCTTGTACATGCCATATCGGACCTGCGGATTATCTTCTTTTGTACATGCGCCTCATTAGTTCGTTTTAGGCCTGAGCACCGACAGAATGCATCATCTGGGCATCATTCCAAGTGAGCTGGACACGTGACTGAGCAACCGTTGGTACTAACTGACTTCTCTCAAACACACCCGTGGACAATGGGTAAGATATGGGTCTATCGATTCAAACCTAAGATAATGAAACAGTCAAATCAGTGGATTATCCTAATCGTGTCTGAAGAGAGCCACTGGACTTTCATAGGCAGGCAAGTTGATGGCATCTGTTTTTGTAACAGGCGCGTAGGATATGTTGTTATTGATTGAAAAGAGGTGTAGTAGTAAAACTACTTGAATACAAAAAGTTAGCAGCCCAGGTTCGAATCCCGGCAATGACAGGAAATATTTTCATCATGACAACTCAAGTGACTTATTCATGAAACCCCCTGACCCCTTGTAAGGAAAAAGGATAACGTAAACTGCAAACATTATTATATAAAGGTTAGGTAGAGCCACCTCTTGGAAGAAGAGGTTAATAAAAATGGTATGAGTCGATGATAAGCAAAGTCTCTTTACCAATACAATAAATACGCAGACAGCGTACGCAGACAAGCTAACGACAAATGCCAGCATCATCATCCATTCTAGATCTGCTACAGTGGAAAATGAAAAATGGTAGGAATCTATGATAAGCAAAGACTCCTTACTAATACACTCAAAATACACAGACGACGATCTTTCAGAACAGCGCCTGATGCCAGCATCAATATCCATTCTACATCTGTTATAATACAAGATAGAAAAGGTGTGAAAAGGTACGATAAACAAAGACTCCTCACCAGTTCATATGATACAAAGAGGAGTAAAAGGGAAGAACATATTCAGAAAGTGAAATCAACTAACGAGGAATGTTGAGCTAATTTATTGCGAATTTTAAGTGATGAGATAAAGAAAAAATGCAGCATTTGGCGACAAAGGCTCAGTTCACACATCCACTATTGCGATTGATTTTTGAGTAGATCCTTGTTGGACAATCGTACGTTTGGAAGGGAGGTTGAATCAGCACCGCCATCTTAGTGCTCTCCTGGCCAGTCTTTTCTAGCTCTATTGCCGATGTTGTGCTAGTGGTGTGCGAGTGTGTGCTTGCTGTTTCCATTTTGTTCCTGCCGATCATGTGTTGTGTGGGCTGTGTATTGTGTCCGTGGTGCACAATATTACTTTGAGTTCTCCCGTGATGGTGGCTCCGCTTATTGTTGTGTTGTTGAGTGTTTTATGTTTGTTTTTTTCATTTTTATTGGCCACTAGACCGGAGTCGTTTGGAGCTACACTGGTAATAACATTTATGCTACGAAGTCTGAACGGAGGCATTATTCTGGTACTACGGATGTCGGGAGCCCCAGCGACCTTGGTCCCTGCTCAACTATGGCGAAGCCCCTTTGTGGGAGCAAATAGTATATATAAATCCAAATCGCGGGAAGATCTATGATGGCTCAGTGTGGTATTACACTATCAACCGGGTGCCGTGACCCATAGACCTCTCCAAGGTGGAGATCGTTTACAAATAACATGGCTTCGAATTGTTACTCACATGGGTGTATACTATATGTGGGAGAATTGGTGGACACATTTAATTTACGAGTGCTTTGGCACCATGGCGTAAAGTCCTAGGGCAGAAACTCACGTAAAGCGTCCGACTATTGCGAAGACCAAAATCAATGATTTAAAGTTCGAATTGCTTTATCATGCACCTCATTCGCCAGATTTAAGTCATTTGGATTATATCCAAACATGAAAAGAAAAACCTTTCAATGGTAAGATATTTGCCAACAATGAACAGGCTTAGTCTGTGGTTGATGGCTATTTGAAGGAGCTAGACAGTTGTTTTTAGAAGTAGGATATCGAAGCTATTGTCTATCGCTGGGAACAGTGTATTAAGTTAAAAGGAGATTACGTTGAAAATTTTTGTTAATTTCGTCGCGTATTTTTCTCAGTGTATTTTAATAGTAATTGTGTTTAATTTTCTCTGTAATTTCATTTCTGTTAAATGCTATTTGCATAGAGAAAAAAAGTTTACATTCGTAACATTCGTTATATTTATTGACAATCTCTATGCAAATATGCATGTGATTTAAACGAGTGAGTGAGTGAATGAGTGAGTGAATGACTGACGGAATGCATGAGTGTATTAAATGATAATGCAGATATGTATTTTTCCCTCTTTCTATTATGACATGATCTAGTTTTAAATTTGTGTTATTGTTGTTTTGTTTCATTTTCTCCAACCACTTAAGTAAAATTAAATGGCTTTACGTGCTGAAAGTTAATTTGAATTTTCTTGTTGATTTTTCTGCTTTTTTTTTGGTGTGAACAACAAGAGGAAGAAAATTATTTCATAAAAAAACAAGAAATGAGATCATGTCAAAAGATATTTTGTTAAGAAAATATTTTCTTTCAAAAGGATCGGTTATGTCCAGACATTTTTGCTCAAAATTGTTTGCCAATAAATTGGGTCAAAGTGCAGCAAAACAAAAGTGGGTCAACACCAATGTTTATTTTATTGATAAATTATTTTTAATTTTTTATTGTGTAACATAAGCATAGAAAAAGTGCAAAAAATTGCTTAAGAAAGGGGATTCTATTTAATACCAAAACTAATCTTATGGAGACTTCTACTCAATTAATTTTTTCACGTGATCCAGATTACAAAAAACAGCGATATGGATCACGACTTACATCAATATAGCATATGCTGGACGTTTAATAAATATCGCAGTACTTAATCACTCTCAATGTATATTGAAAATGTAGCAGTGCTTTACATATTAATTCCCATAACATCCCGTGAAAGATCACGAGGACTTCCCTCAATCAATGATTGACAGGGATCTACAGTTTAACGCCGACTCCTAATGGCCAATGCAGTAGAGGAGTTTTCAATAATACTCATAACCAGTTACGAGCTAATGTTATGAGGTGATACCGCTGTTGAAATAACGTTTTTTTTTAGAGGGTCTGGCCTGGTATTGAACCGAGGTTCTTCCGGTTGGTAGTCTCAGCTACCATACCACAGCGGTACACAGCAGTGCCTTATAGAAACTCTGAAATCTTCTAGAACAAAAAGGCACACATACACCACAGTATCTCTTAATAAGAATAAAATATTCAATGACCTTCGGAATCATCGGATGTTTATTTAATTGTTAAGCGGAGCCAAATGGCCGTCACGGCTATGCAAGCAAGATCATATTATTTGCATGGAATTTTTCATCACCAATTCGCACATGTATATCGTCTATGACTTCATTGCATCTTTGAGGACTTGAATCGGTTCCTAAAGCAAAAAGTGTAAAGGTGTTAAATTACAGAATTTTGGTGGCCGATTGTATTCGCCTCTTCGAGAAATCACACTTTCAGGAATCTTTCAAGCAAAAAAGCTATGATAACGTTACTTGCGTGACACATAGCGCCATCTTGTTGAAATAAACCTGGTTAATAATAATAATTTACCGTCGTTCCTACAATGAGCATAGGCTCTCTATTCTATGTCATCGCCTTCACTTAGCTCCACCTCTTTCCGCTGCTGTTAACTGAGGTATCCAAGTATAATTAGAGCTGCCTCTGATCAAGTCCACTATTTTGCTATTCTGGTGATATCATACAATGGCCTTTTAAGAGTATGTTCACTCCGTAGCCATTTAGGCCTCCTTATTTCATTCGAAAAGGGCTGCTGACCTCTTCTTCGCCGAAGCAGATGTTTGAATATTGTCCCAGGCCAGAATATATGTTCGTCACGAAGTTTCGCAACCGTACTGAATAAGTGGATTTTATATTCGCATTAAAGTTTATAATTTTCGTATGCAGAGATAACAAGAATGAGTTTCACACGGATTTAAGACGACCAAACATCTGGCGGGCTTTCTGTGAGTGAACCTTCGTGTGTGGTTATGATGCTCTAAAGATAACAAAATTGATCGATATCCTCTATTACGTTCGTGCCAATTGTAAGTCCGTTTAATAGGCAGAGCTTTCATCTTTGCCAGCTGCTTACGGCGGCAGCGTTACATTCCGTAGATTTGATGAATAATCCTGGAAACCAAAAGAGAGATATCGTCCTCGTAATTAAGAGCGTTTGAGCGGTCTTGCTATACCCATTTTCTCCTCCTGCCGATATGAAGGTAGGATCGTGGCCAAAACTATATTAAATAGTAGTCGTGACAAGCCAGTCACAACTTTCACTCAATAATGTGTCATGTTAGTTTTGCGATACGCATTAGAATATTGTTACGAAAATAAAAATACCTAAAAAGAAAATACACCACAACAGGGACTGTATGGTGAGATTATAGCTATAAGCTTTATTGGTTTGTGTCAAGACTCCTGTGTATACGTAATGGTCTGTGCTATTAGGAGTGCTACCATTAGCATGTTTAACGGTGTTGCCAGTTCGATATCTTTTTATGTATTCCAATTGTAGATCTTTTGTATATAACGTAGATAAATAGAAGTTTGTGAGTTATCGTTTTGGTGATGTTTAGGCGTAAATAAAAGTGTTGTATAAACGAATATTAAGTGGAAGATAAATAAGTTGGAGACGATATAGTTATAATTATATACCGTAAAGAGTGAGAAAATAAAAACTGTAAAAAAACAACAAAGTGGTGTTTATTTTATTTTGACGCAATTAAAAAGAACTCAAACGTTTTAAAAGATGTTAAAACGTAACAATATAAACTTTTAATAAGGCGTATGAGTTTCCAGGGTATCCTCCATTTTAACCATCGTCGTTTATGGACGTATATAGACCAATGACCTCGCCAGCTGAAAAAGTGCACCAAACAGTAGTTTTCTGTGAATATAATGGTTTTTTGGCAGAAGTTTGTTAACTAAAAAAGGGGAGTATAAAATTTTGGATAGAATTTCAATATCAATATAAAGTTGTACCTCAGCCTATTCGCCGAATTGGCGATGGTGTAAAATCCATACGTTTTGAAATAGAAATATTTGAAAGATAATTCACAAAAAATATTTTCAGTCAAATTTATCATTACATATTATAATTTTTTTTCCAACACATTACTCATTAGAAAAATATTCTTATAAATTATTACAAAAAAAATAAAAAAATTCCAACTCATTACGAGTTTTATTAAGATTTTCATGAAGTACAAGGATACTGTTGTAATCAATATTAAATTTCAACAATTTTTTTTTATAAAAGAAACAAAAGACAGAAAGAAAAAATTAAACATAACGAATTTTAAACACCCTTTCTCGAAGGAAAGAAAAACATTTAAGTGAATTGATCTTTAAGCAAAGCTTTGGGCTTTTAGGGTCAATTATTGACTCCTATTAATTAAATTTAGTACAATTGGATGTGTAAGTTTTTGATAATTTTTTTTTTTTTTAGAATGTTAAAATCAGGCATTTACATTGGCATTCATTACATAGAAATATAATTGAATTGGCGTCAGTCGACTCAACAACTCGTAGGGGCATTATTACAACTTGCCTTTAAAATTGGGTTTAGTAAAAGGTAACTTTAGCTATAGTGAACTTTAAAGTCACCTTTAACTTCTTTTCGTTATTACAACTTACTTGTAAAACAAAGTAAACTTTTTTTTTAAATATGACAGTGCACTTAAAAGCAATATCGATAACTTTTGCGAAAACAAACAAGTTCTTTGAAAACGCAGTGGCAACGACGTGCTTTCTTTTTGTTATATTTGTTAATTTTGTTTATAAAACTTGTATGTTGTGTAATTTATATGTTTTATTTATTTTTATTTTTGTGTTTTCTTTTTTTTTTTTTTTTTTTGAAACGTGTTTGATTTGAAAAACTATTAATATATATATAAATATATATTTTTCATGTTTATAGTTATTAGTTACAGATAGAATGATCTTCCCTTTAGCTTAACGCTCACTCTTACCTTATTGTATACTTACTCGTATAATAATGAAATACAAATTATCTGCCTGTTAAAATCCTGCCTTTAGTTAAAGGCAAGTTGTAATAATGGTACTTAGTCAAATCAAATATGTTTGTAATGGTAAATTGGTGATAATAACCAAGAATTTTTTGATTAATTTCATTTGTAATAAAATTCTTTTAAAAAAATAAATAACTTGTGTAGGGCATTTAGTCACACACTGTCTGTAAAGTGTGAATATTATGAGAAGTTAATTGTTAAATAAAATCTATAACGTCCTTGTAACGTTAATTGTTTTTCTTTTTAACTTCAATTTACTTTAACGTTCACAGAAAATGTTTTTTTCTAATTTTTCTTTTTATTTAATAAATCTCGTGCCACACGTTCAATTTTATTAATTTTATTTTGTTAAAAAAAATTCTTGAACAATTGTTTACTCATATAGCCGTTTAAGACGTGAGTCAAAAATATTTTTTGCTGCTTTAACTGCACCAAATTAAATTGAAAAAAAAATAAAATTAAGTTGAAGCTGAGTTACAAGCACATGACTTCTTGCACTAGACTTCTAAGATACTCTACAGTTTTTATTTATTTCATTTTATTTATTTATTTATTTATTATCAAAATATAAATTCAGTACAACAAGAAATAAGTATCTTTTATTACAGTACTGGGTAGATTTTGTTATACTATATGCAAATAAAAATAAAAGGTTTAAATACAAATAAACATATTAAATCAAGTAAACTATCACTATATAGAAAACAATAATAAAAATGGTAAAGAAAAATGAATAAAAAATTAACAAAATTAACAAGTTTATTGATCAAAAATTCCATCCAAAATAGTTAAGACATGCGTTCAAAAATTGCGCTTTTAAATTGTCTTGCATTGCCTAATAACTGAATGGCTGAGGGAAGTTGGTTCCACAAGCGTTTTGAATTAATAAAAAAGTGTCTTTCGCATATATCTTTTTGCTGTACTGTATAGCATTTACCTTCTTTCCTCTGTTAGATCTGGAGAAATTTTCAAAAAGATATTCTGGTTTCTGTGTATATACAGGTTATCAGCCGGAAAGGTATACTACTTTGAATGAGCATGGATCTTATATTGATAGATGTTTTATTTTATGTCGGCAATTATGTATGGAATACAATATCAGATAAATGCCCGCCTCTGTTAGCCTCACAAATGCGAGCACTTATGAGCACATTTTTCATTACATTCTCACACATTTCACGCGGTATTTCATTAATTTCATCACGAATATTTTGTTTGAGTTCCCATAAAAAGAAGTTCGGAGCAGTCAAATCAGGCGATCGTGGAAGCTAATCAACATCACCATTCCTTGAAATAATTTTTTGTGGAAAGAGGTCTCGCAGTAATTCCATTGTAATCCTGGCTGTTAGTCAAGCCCAAAGCATGCAGTCGTGGCGTTAAAAAGTTTTCGATCATATCAAGATATCGCTCCCCATTGACAGTTACCGTTACGCCGTTTTCAGTTTCAAAAAAGTAAGGTCCAATTATTCCTCCTGACCACATTGCACACCAGGCTGTCACTTTTAATGGATGCAAAGGTGACTGATGAATAATTTGAGGATTTTCCATTGCCCAGAACTGACTATTCTGTTAATTCACATAACCATACAAATGAAAATGTGCCTCGTCACTCATTATGATTTTTTCAAGAAAATCGGGGTTGTCATGGGCGAGCTGTAACGTCCTATTGGCATATGTACGGCGGCGTAAATGGTCTTCTGGAGGACGTTCTTGTGTCAACTGAATCTTAAATGGAAACAAATGCAAATCTTTGTGTAAAATTGTGATCAAAGTATTTCTTTGAAGATCAAGCTCCTGAGCACGGCGTCGAATCGAGGTGTTTGGATTGTTTTGAACATTTTCTTGAACAGCAATAATGTTTTCAGTCGATCGTGCACTACATTGTGGTCCATGCTTGAGCCTATCAGCTACAGTCCCTCTTTCTTCAAAATCATTCATTACACGATAAATAGTGCGTTTTGTTGGCACATTGTTTCTCCCAAAAATTTCACGTAACTTTCTCATTGCACAGGAATTGATGATTGATTTTGATAATGTGTTTTAACAATTAAAGCACGTTGGTTTACAGAATATTTTTCCATAATAAATTTGCCACGTCTCTACTTCACGACTGCCAAATATGACCTGTCAAGACTAATGTTTAATGGCGGCAAAACAAATTAGTTTACCTTCCTGTATTACTTTGTGTAAAAGCATGAGCCAACGACATTTAGATAAGTTATCAAGTGGCATATTATAAATTTGTCTTGAAGAACCTGATATAATAGAATATCTGCCAAACCTATCTACGTCTACTTATTGATTTAAGACCAAGAATTAGCTCACATCTACAATATAAAAGTGTTGGGATTAATTAAGTTTTTGCTAGAAGCATACGAATTTTCAGAGGTGTTAAGTACTGAATACTCCACAGATTTCTAAGTATAGCTTGAGCTCTTCCACAAACTATATTTATATGGTTGGTCCAATTTAGTTTTTCATTGAATGTTATTCCAAAGTTTCCGGCTGTGTTGTACAACCTCTATTCTTGAGTTTTCAATTAGAATCGATGGCAAAGTCAGCGGCAAGGTGTTGCTTTTCCCAATTAATATAGTCTTGGACTTTTTTGGATTTATATATAATAACGGTTTAAGAATTGAGCCTTATGGTACTCCTCTACATATCGCGCAAATGCTATATTTTTCATGGCCAATGTGAACTGACTGATAACTGTTGCATAAATATGATGACAAAAGTTTTGTTGCAGTTGCGTTAAAGAATAGTGTGCTCAACAGTATCAAATGCTTTTGAGTGATCAAGAAGAATCAAAAAAGAGATTATATTTTTATTCAACTTGAATCTTAATTTTTCAGAAACATCAATTATAGCAGTGACGCAGCTATGTCTGGGTCTGAAACCAGACTGTCTGTCTGTTAACAACTTGTCGACTCATATGTGTATGTAATAATCACTCGAATACTTTGGAATACTCGTATATATCAACTCTTCAACACCATAGTCATGTCATCTGAATACCCTTTAATTCCGAAGCCAGATAAAAGTAACTCGAATACTTTTTCGAAGTATTACTGTAACTCGAATACTTTTTCAAAGTATTACTTTTCAAAGCATTCGAGTTACTTTTATCTGGCTTCGGAATTAAAGAGTATTCAGATGACATGACTATGGTGTTAAAAAGAATAGATTACAATATAAAAATTTTAAAATGATTTTCACAAATATCGCATGAATTTCGTCATTACCAACAGATTCAGATCTAATGCTTTAGAGAGCTCCTACAATATCCTCAAGTGTAACGTTCATAAATTTAAAACCCGTCTGTCTGTTAATTAATATCTTCATAAAGGCTAATATCAGCAGTTGGCATTGCGATAAATTTTTGTTATGAGGAATACATTTTATAGGAATAGAACACAATAGCTCCCAGCAACGCGATAAGGGTACTAAATATAAAATAAGAATATTTCTCTATTATTCATTGCGGTTTAGGGTATCATAGAGTCAGACTTAATCGACTGTACACTTCCTACTTATTTAACACTATTTTTTTAATGTTTATTTTTATTTTATATAATTTTTTTATTACATTTGCAAAATTACAAAATGATTATTGTTTAATCATTTTTTCATTGTTGTATTCTGATTATGATTGATAAAGAAAGACATTTAGGAGGACAGACAGACAGAAATGCAATTTAAAAAAATTACAAAAATTTTGCGCATGACTAAACTTTGACTTTTTGCGATATACTTGAAAAGCCCGTCCAACTGTTTTTTCAGTTTTATTATTTTTTTATTTTGTATTTATTTATTTTTATATTTTTTATTTTTTATTTTTTATTGTTAACACCATTTTATAATGGTGGTACACATTTCTTTATTGATTCTTTTTTCTTAATTGCAAAATAATATTTATTTAGTTTACAAAAATATATATAAAAAAAGAAATTTGTTTTGCAAAATTCTACTTTTCAAGATTTTTGGAATAAAAATTATTTTTGTTTTTATTTTTATTTTTTTTTCATTTTTTTATTCAGCTCGTAAAATTCTTATGAAGAGAGAAAACATGTGTTTGTTTCGACAAATTGCCACGCAAAAAAAAAAACGCGAATATTTTGTTTTACGGCCCATAATATTTTAGTAAATTGATTTTCTTTTTTATTTGCTTTTAATTTTTAATTAATTTCATTTCCTTTTGCATTTATTTTTAGTTCATATTTGTTTGACCCATTAAAAGGTACCAGAATAATGAGGACGAAAAGAAATGTTACCAAGAATTAATTTCACTTTAAGCAATTTAAATGCCAAAGAATTTCAGAAATTTGAAAATAAGAGTTTTAGTAAATCTGATTAATTTCGAAACCATTTATCCTCTTCAAAATGTATGATGGGGTGACCATTTAAAAGTTACCGATGCAATATCGTTCAGCTATAAAAACATTCATCTTACGTTCAACAAACGTCTCATTTAGTTGTTTAATTTTATCGAAATTATCCAGTAACTTTATTATTCTAAATCTAAAACTAATCCACAAAAATACATATATGGGATGCTTTGCTTTTAGAGGTTCATAAGTTTGAGTTGACAACACTGCTCTATTTGACAACCGACTTAACAGCTGTTTGTTTTTTAGAGGTTTATAACTTTGAGTTGGCGACAAAGCATTATTCAACAGTGAAAGGAATCAAAATTACTCATTAGACTCTTCCATTCATCTCATCATTTTCGATTTATTAGGTGTTTTTTAAAGGTTTATAAATGCGAGTTGGCAACGCTGGTTTATTTGACAAACGATTTAACAGCTGATAGTTGCTTTTTGTTTAGGTTGGCTTAGCATTTCATTATGGATAGATTTACACCAGAGCAACGCTTGCAAATTGTTGATATTTTTTAAACGGAATTTCATTTAAAATTTTGTTCACCGCAGAAGCCAATTTTTGGTTGAATGGTTGGAATGAGTATAATCCACAAGCTTTTGCGAAACACCTTAACATTCACAATTTAAAATTACTGCTTGATGCGCTTTATGGGTTAGAGGAAATTTGTTCGTCCTCATTTAGCTGGCATTAATCTTGCTGACATGTGGTTTCAACAGGTCGGAGCTACATGCCACCCAGCGCGTGCTAAAATTGATATATTCAAAGAACAAAGAACCATTGAATTACTGCCTCTGTGGTTATGAATGGAAATTAATATTCCTTCGAATGAGTTATTGGCGAAATACGGCTGCATATGTTGCGAAAAATTGTTAATATTCATATTGTTAATGGTGCAGATTGCACCTTGGCCTGAATTATATAAAACAATAATGTCATAAAATTTTCACTCCATTAAAGTCTGTTTCATTGATATTAAAAATATCTTTATTTGTTTTCTTATGATTTAAACTTGTGTAACTGTAAAAAAGTACCCTGTATTATAGGGAGATCGATTGTTTGACTTTTTCTAAAAACTTGTTTTTGAATAATTCAAAAAGTTGCAATTAAAAAAAACCGATTTTCAGTTAAACCGATTGACCGGTTCTTCTATTAAAATAAATTTCTTTTCAATTCTGGTTACATTAGCAAAGAAGGTTGTCCTATATTGTAGTTTTTAAGTTTCTAGTAAGTATGCTAGAACAACGTTCGGCTTTTTTAGGGTCTTAACGGACATTTCTTCTTTCACAACACAACGAACTAATATTTAATCAAGTGATTTAGTTTTTACAGTGTAATTTGTAAGACTTTATTAAATTAAATTATTGTTGCTCAAGTGTGTATATCTTTTTCGATCTACCAGGGTCTTCACGTTGTTTGTGAGATTTTCGAGGTTGTCTTATATATATAAAAATTAGAGTAACCCTGCCCGCGTTGCAGGAATCCTTTGTATTGTGTTTTCCTCATGAGAAAAATTTAAAGAAAGTCATTAAAAGTAATGATTTGCATTGACTACCATGTCATATAGACCACGTACAGAAACTGTCATTCGAACCGTTCTCTAGATATACAAAAATCAATTTTTACTATGTATTGGAGAAGCCACACCCACTTATTCAGTTTCGCCAATATTTCGACTGATAATGAGTGTAGAATGAGAAGTTATTTAAACCAAATTTAGAACCTTCCACTATTACCGTTCAAAAGCTATACAATAATCAATATTTACATTGTACACTCCCACATATCCGGATCCGCCAATTTCCGAGTGGTGATTAATATTGACCACAAAGTCATTTGGAACAAATTCAGTATCTTCCACTACTACCCTTCAAAAGCTGTACAATAATCATTATTTACTTTGTATGGAGATTGCCACTGCCACTTATCTGATTCCGCCCACTTTTTAATTGATGATTTGTATTGACCAAATTTAGAAACTATTACTACTACCGTTTAAAAGATATAGACATAAGAATAAAAATTTTATAGGGGCGTGGCTCCGCCCAGTTGAAGCAAAACCATTAGTGAAAGTACACCTTTGCAGCCATGTGTTGCTTTGTAAATCAGTTAAGTGGTTCTTGAGTTTTAAAATTACGAACAATAGGCCAACTTATTTATATATACAGTGGTGGAAGAAATAATAGGGAAACATCAATATATATTTTTTTTGATTATAATTTTTTTTAATTTTTATTTATTATTACAAAAAGCAAGTTCGTATGTTTTTAATTACAATACATTCTTTATATAATTCTGCTAATAATAAATAAAATTCAAAGAAAATTTTGATGTACTTCTATTATTTCTTCCACCACTGTATATATTTAGATAAGACGTTAAATATTAGATTGCAAAACATACTTTCACGATGACTTTTTATTGCAAATAAAAAATGTAAAAAAGTGTAACAATCATTTACATTTAAATTCGTGTCAAAATAACCGGCTTATTCGGTATTCGATAAATGGACATTTTAAAAAAACCGATGAATGACCGTTCGATCTCCCTACTATATTAAAATAATTGTGTAAAACATTTAATATTTGTTGATTAATTTTCTATAATTAATTTGTTAGAGAAAGTACTTGTATTAAAAAATATTTATATTTAAAAACCACAATCATCTATTTTCATCAATTATAACATCTTGAGTCAAACGTTGTTTTAATCCATTGCCAACATCTCGTTACAAAAAGGGACATCTTAAGCAGGCTTATCAATGCACTGAATTAAATTTTTTTTTCACTTATTGATTCTTCTCTAGAGAAATAAATATAATATTCAATCTTGCTCAGTTCTGACTTAGTACTCGTATTTTAATTTCATTCGAAAGCCTCGGTAAGCTTGTGGATAGTGTGCGAGTTTATCTGCGTGGAGTTCTTGGGATGGGTTCGATTTCCACCAGAGGTTCTGGTCTGTTACACTACACCTACGAGAGTAGCTTGATATGCTCTTAGCCTAATAATGAAAAACAAGAACTGGATCGCCATATTACAATTATTTTAGCGGAAATCACTCTTTGTTGTAAACTTGCAGTTTTCAATATGTGCTCTGAATTTTAGCAACAAAGAGTAAATTTCCTTTATGGAACCTTTTGCAAATTAAATATATTATAAAAAAAAATTATTAACTATTTTTGAAATTTAAAAAAAAAATAATATTTTTCAACATTTTATTTATTTTTACACCTAATTTTTACACCGTTTAAAAACAGGTTTAAGTGTTTTGGGTATATAATAAGTGTAGCAAATATCATTTTCATGTAATTTGTTGTTGTGATATAGCAAAATGTAGCACATATGCTAGGTTTGCTATGTGTGCAAGACTTACAAGGCCTGTTTGCAACAAAGAGTGATTTTCTTTTTTATTTTTCAATATAATTTCCTGAAACTTCAATACACTCATTGCAACGTTTTTTTTCGGAATTCTATCCCTTTATTAAAATAATTTTCCTGTAGCTCCTCATAATATTCATTTACAGCCGCCCTTGCATCTTAATTCGAGTTAAAACGTTTCCCAGCAAGGAATTTTTTTCAGATTTGGGAACCGGCAGAAATTAGAGGAAGCTAAGGAGAATAAGGTGAGCGGTCAAGCAAGACGCACTTCAATTTCTTGAATTTTTTCATTGTTAAAACTCTCTTGGAGGATGGTGCGTAGTCTTGATGGTGCGTTGTATTTTTTGTTTTTTTTTTGTGCTCGAATTTTAATATTCAAATGATCCAAAAGATTACAATAATATTCCGAATTTATTGTTTTACGTTTGTGAAGATAGTCGATCAATAAAATAACTTTGTAATTCCAGAAAACCGTTGTTATGATCTTACCAAACGATTGGCCCGTTTTTGCCAATTTTGATGCACTTCCACCAGCTTCAATTCATTGTTTGGATTATTCGTTTGTCTCTGGTGTATAGTGATGGTGTAACATGTTTTATTCACAGTTACGAAGCGACGCTTAAAATCCATTTTATTTCGCTAAAATTGATCTTGAGAATCGTTAACTAATGGGGCACCCATTTTGCAAAAAGCGTTTTCATTTGTAATTCTTGTTGCAAAATAAAATGCACTTGATCATATGAGATGCCTATGACATTCCCTATTTCACTCGCTTTCACTCTTCGATCGTCTAATACCATATCATCTACTTTAGCTATGATTTCTGGCCTTGTGGCAGTTTTTGGACGCATACTTCGTGTTTCATTTTCAATTCTTGTATGACCACGTTTAAGTTCAGCAACCCAATTAATTTTACATCCATAATACCAATTGATTGGAACCATAGATATATCGTTTTGGGGTATTCTCAAAACATGACCGATCCAATTCCATTTCCCCTTTACGATTTTTCAGCAACTTGATGTTTTCCATGCCATGTTTGGCTACAATAGTCTCAATATTTTTTGCAAACAGCGATTAATAAAAACCTGCAGTGAACGTGTATCGTTTATAGTATAACTCCAGTACTGTGAACCATACAGTAGGGTAGACTTCACATTTGTGGTGAATATCATACTCATCCAAATCAAAATGGCATTGATGTATGGCAGTACGTTCCAGATCGCCTAGAGATGGTTAGTATCGAATACCCTGACAAAATCGATAAAGATCTGGTATAAGGGAGGTCGTCATTCTACAGATTGTTCCGCTATAATACGTAAGCTGTTGATGTGATCAGAACAAGACCGGTGTGCTCTAAAGCCAGCTTGCTCTTTTCGAAGATCTGTTGCCAGACCGGACGAGATCTCGCGTGAACAGTTGCATATACTTTATTTAGCATAGTTAGCAATGCTATATTTCTCCAGATCCCCCCTTTTCAGCTTAACTATGCCATCTTCATTCAGAATGAATGCGAGTGGAATGATCAAAACTTTTCGATAAAAAGTCTTATTATGAGTTGCGTCGGCTGTAAGCAATTTTTGGGTTTATATTATGCACAACTGGTACCTTTCCGGTTTTCAATGTACTAATATCATTAGCAATCTGGTTGCTATTTGCAGAGGTTGTATACATATAGAGCAATAATGACATGTCATTAAATGACCTGTTAAGTTTTTGAATTTCCAACATCACAGAACGGTGCCAGACGATGTCTTGCTTTCCTATGGTAGCGTTGTTGTTACTCACTCATTAGATTTCCCATTTTTTTGTGCTAAATCGGCGAAGAGCTCGTTGAAACATTGCTGGACTGGACAGTTACACAAGTTTTAATCATAATAAAACGAAAATTATATTTTAAGTATCAATGAAACGAGCTTCGTTGGATAGAAAATTTTATAACATTAATGTTAAAATATCATTTTAGTCATATTACCGCCAGGGTGTGCGCATACAAAGCGCAATCTTGAGCACCAATGCTACTTTTCGTAGCATATGCGGCCGTATTTTGCCAATAACTCTTCGAATATTAATTTTCAGATATTCAATTGTCGATAAAGACAAGTGACTCTACATAACCCCAAAGAAAATAATCCAATGTGGTTCAATTACACGATCTTGGTGGCCAATTAATTGGACCATAACGTGAAATTATTCTTCCATCAAAAGTTTCCTTGAGTAGATCAATTGTAGCACGCGCTATGTAACATGTGGCTTCTTACTATTGGAACCACATGTCAGCAAGTTTAATGCCAGCTGATTTAGGTACAAAAAAATATCTAATCGTTTTCCTATACCGTTCACCATTTACAGTAACATTCAGACCATCATCGTTTTGAAAGACATATGAACTAATGACTCCGTCAACCAATAAAATGCATTAAGCAGCAAGTTTCTGTGGATGTAATGGTGTTTCGACAACAGCTTGTGGATTATCCTCATCAAAAATGCGACAATTCTGCTTATTTACGTACCCAATCAATCAAAATAGGCTTCTACGTAGAACCAAATAAATTTGACGAACAGAACCATTTTTTGATAAAAAAAATTTCAACAATATGCAAGCGTTGCTCTGGTGTAAGTGTACCCATAATGAAATGTCAAACCAAACTTAACAAAACGCCACTATCAGCTGTTAAGTCGGTTGTCAAATAAAGCAGTGTTGCCAGGTCAAAATTATGAACTTCTAAAAACATCCGATATACATATATAATTTTTAAGACTTCTAGCTAAGCGGTACCAAAATAGATATTGATTTAACTATATCTTTAAAATGGTAAATAGAAAGAGTTAATAAATTTGGTGCAAATAGCTTCATTAGGGTGCTACCTATGTATGTATGTATACTATATGTATGGAAATTTTTTTTTTTTTAAAGTTTGGGTGTTAACTTCCCCCCAAGACCTGTTCTATGTAGAAAAACATTAATTGTGGGAAATTATGGGCAGAATGCATCAGTGGAAGGCGTGCCGAATGCACCCTCAATAGAGTGTACTTATATGTATACGCCAATTTTTTTTTTTTTTGAAAGTTAGGGCCCACAAGCTGTCAAAAGTATGTTTCAAATGAATTTAACATATTTTGACAGCTTTTGAGCGGATGCTCTCCACAATGTGTTTTTTTTTTCTACAGAGACCATTTCTGCGGGGTGTTATGATATTTCTGGAGGAAGTTATTGACACCCTATTGTGGGTGTATGCAGCACGCCTTCCCCTGATGCAATTACCAGGCATTTTTTGGCTTCGGAGAACATTTCTGGTGGGAATTACAGTGCAATTTCGCACAATAAAAAATAAAGTGCACTCTAAGTTCATAGTCAAACCATCGGTTAAAAAATGGGCGTAATCGGATAAGTGGGCATTACACCTTTCATTCATAATATATATGCATTTTTGTATATTTTGTGAGCAGTAACTGTGGAAATCGTCCAAATTTGGTCTAAATAACTTTTGTTCTTCTACAAATCATCACTTAAAGTGGGCGTGGTACTGCCCATACAAAGTAAATATTGACTTTTGTATATCTTTTATTTAAATTTTTTTTTTCTTAACCCCTTAGAGGTTTAAAACCACTTAGTCATCTAATAAAAGAATATTTTTTTATAATCTTTTGAGAAATCAAGTCACAGACATTAGTGCTAATTTTGAATTACATCATGAAACATTTAACGCTTACAAGCATTCTACTTACAACGATTCTCTATCATTTTGATATAACGTATGGCCAAAACAATCGACGATGGTTGGAAGTCGATAATCGATTATTTCGCATTGAACCTGATGGTTTGGTATATACAGTTGAAAAAGAAATTATTTATTAAGGAAAAAATTAATTATAATCCTTCACAAACAGTATACTTGGAAACAGGCTGTACTGGAATGTAAAAGCGATCGTACGGACTTAATTCACCCGAAAACTAATTACGATTATACGAAATTAAAAGATGCCATTAAAGAAAATTTTCGTAAGTATAAATGTCTCTGGTTGTAGGTTGGGTGTAGATACTTTTTCCTTTGCTACTTTCAAAAGGTAACTATTCCTCCTTTTGGACCAGTAACCAGATACAATTTACTACGACTTTCGATCATTTGGGTATGGGTAAGAGTAAAGATAAGCAGATAAAATGTATAAAATTCGATAGTACAGCAGGAGGTTTCAAATTTGTGCCTGACGATTGCGACAAAACCTTTGGCTTTATTTGTGAACGCTCACTGCTTACCGATCATTCACTGTTTAGCGATAAACAGAGACAGAAACTGTATTTAATACAAACAGCTAGAGAGGTGAAAGACAACACACTTCTTTACTTTATCGTCACCTTTTTTACGACGTTGCTCTACTCTTTATAGTTCATGTGCGAGGAGACCTATAGCGAGTGTGAGAAACAACACATGTCCTTACTAACTTTAAAGGAATATGTCAATAATCCTATGCTTAGAGATTATATATTTCACAATTATGGTAAGTGTTTGATAAAGAATATTTGAAATTAATTCACTTTGTTCTGCAATTTAATTCTTATAGGCTCCAGTCCAGATTTTTGGTTTAATTTCAATAATGAAACCCATTTTAATTGTGCCACCTTTAAGAGAAATCAAAATTTCCATAATCGTACCAGATTGGGTTACATATGCGAGCGTGAAATCTTAAAATATTCCTTGAGTACCATGCATTTGGTTTTGATTATTTTTTTGGCGGTGGCTGTTATTGGTGCCATCTTGATCTATACATTTGGACGTTGGTGTTGTTTTAAAAAATCTCAAGTTGCAGAGATCAGCGAAGATCCCAGAGATTTTAAAATCAGCGATATAAAGTAATTATTTCTTTGTGGTCAAATGGTTTTTAATTTTTAATTTTTTTTTTATTTTTTTTATGTTATTATTTATTTATTATAAATTAAAATGAGAATGCGGTTAAATTTTTTCTATTTTTAAAATAAATTTACAAAGAGAATGGGGGAGTGCAATAGTTCTATGTATGGTATGCAGGCGAATGACTGTAGAAAATTATTAAGTTTTTCACTATTACTAGAGTAACCGTTCACGCGTTACTGGGAGCCTTTGTGTTGTACTACCTTGATCAAAAAGTATCTGAAATATCCACCGTGTGGCGGTCACATCATTCCGATTTGAGTTTTTCTGTTGTTGATATTCCCGCTAAATCTTAGCGTCATAGCTTGACATTTGCAAAAGCTACGTAGCCAAGGGTACATCTGTATCTATGTGTGTTGGCGATTTTTTACAATTTTGAGCGTGTTGACATGATTTGCGAGAATGAATCCGATCCCACATTCATCAAAAGGATGATTACTGGAGACGAGACATGTGTTTATGAGCACGACACACAATCCAGACATCAGGCAAGTGAATGGCGTTCACCAAATGAATTGTGGGCAGAAAACTCGTGGATTTTGCACCATGATAACACACCTTCGCACAGTGCCATCATTATTGGAAATTCTTTGACAAAAACTGCAACAAATACCATCCCACAGCCACCAAATTCACTTGATTTGGCTCCCTGTTACTTCTTTCCGTTCAATAGAGTTAAAACACCATTACGGGGAACATGTTTTAGCAGGCGAGAGGAAATAATTGAAAAATCGCAGGAAGCACTAATGGACATACCGCAAACCGAATAAAAAATGCAAATGTTAAGCTATGTCGCTAAGATTTAGATTTATTTAACTCAAATCGGAACGATGGGACCTCCACACGGGAGTAGTTCTGAAAACTTTTTGATCAAGGTAGTACACCTAGAAAATGTATTCTTCATATACAAAATTCCAAGGAAGGCATTAAAATGTATGATCTGTATTGACTAACAAGTCATATAGACCAAGTTCGGAAGCTGATATTCCAGCCGTTCTCTAGATATCCAAATAAATATTTACATTGAATTGGATGTGCCATACCCACTAATTTAATTTCGACCATATTTCGACTGATGATGTGTATTTATATTAAATTCAGAACCTTTCACTATTACCGTTCTAAAGACATACAAATAGATATTAACTTTTTTTGATAGGTGCCACTCCCACTTATCAAATTCCGTCCACTTTTATCTGCTTATTTATAATGCCCACAAAATTACTTGGACCAAATTAGAAACTATCACTATTACCGTTCCTTAGATAAACAAAAATCAATATTTACTCTATAGGGGAGTGCCACACCCACTTATACAATTTCACCCGTATTTCGACTGATGATGTGGATTGACTAGGAAGTTATTTAGACCAGATTCAGAACTTTCCACTATTACCGTTTCAAAGATATACAAAAATCAGTATTTACTTTGTATGGGAGGTGCCACTACCATCTATGTAATTCCACCAACTTTTTGACCGATGATCATAATTGATTGATTGATCACAAATTTATTTTGGCCTAATTTAGAAACTCTTACTATCACCGTTTTAGAGATATAGACATATAAAAAAAATTATATGAGCGTGGCGCCGCCCAGTTGAACCAAAACCATCCGTGAAAGTACCCACTATGTATTGGTTTGTAAATCCATTTCGTGGTATTCGAGTTATAAAATGACGAACATAGGACAACTTATTTTTATATGCATACTCGTATATAGATAAAAGATAGATTTATAAAATACCACTAGCTTTGAAGCAAAAAGGGTGGTCCAACCAAAACACACGATGTTAATTGTAAATAAAACAAAAAGTTTTAAGATAATTATCTTAATAGTTTTTATTATAATAGAAGGATCTATGGCAATTACATAATTGAGGTTCAATGTCATTAATGTGCCGAATTATGTCAACCTTTAGCTTTTGAATTGTTCTTGGCTTATTGACGTACAATTTTTCTTTTAAATATGCCCCAAGAAAGAAGTCCAACGGTGTCAAGTCACATGATCCTTGGATAACGAAATCGAATAAGTCATTTCTAAGTTATCGTAAAATGTATGAAGCAGCTTCTTCAAAAATCTCACATTTTAGAAAAAAAAAAAATATCTAAAAATAAACTTATCCATAGAATCTGATATGCTGATATTTGAAGTTAGGTTAGGTTACATGGGTCGCCTGCTGCTGGTGAGAACAGTCTCAGCCGCAAGAAAAGACCTGAAAATTAATCAAGGACCCAAAGTCAGAGAAGAGAAAGATCGTGTCAAACCCTCTATAAACCTGAATGTGCAAATGGCTAGATCTACGCGATAGTCGAACGGTACCCCAGACAAAATTGACCAAATTCGTCAATGTCATATCCTTGACATAATTCAGATTATGCAAGAGATATTTACTCAGATGCCTTAATCTAAGCTCCCAAGAAAATATAGTGGTTATCTAAGGTATTTTTGCTTGTTGCATAGTGTAATAGTTAACAAGTTAGTCCTCCTATGGTAGGACATGTGGTCTTTCGCCGGGAAAACCGTTATTATTCAGCACATTATCACTGATGCAAGTACAGAGACTCGTCTGCCTCGCTATAACTTGGGAAATGAGAACAAGTCCAACAGTGGTCTTGTAGGCCTTGATTGGCTTGCCACCGCTCATATTCATGTGATGTTTGACGATGTTCGTAGCTGAAATGACTGTCGGCTATTACTATTTTCTATCATGCCACGTTTAGTCTGATCTTGCTACAGCAATTACAAAAAATATGGCTTAGGGTATGAATAAGCGCTTCAAATGGAGGGACAAATGGAGGGAAATTTAAAAATCAGAGGTTATTTATATAGGAAAGAGCAACACAAAACATATCACATTCATAGACTCGAGTTGTTATGAGAGTCATAACATTTCCTAGGATATTTGGCCTTAGATACACAATGCCCTCGGGTACAGTTCATTCTTAATATTTTCCCTTTAAATTTATAATATATGTTAGAGGTTTTTTATTATTCATAAAAAATGTATCACACAAGCACTCAAAACATAATCATATTGATTGCTATGGGGATCACAAAACTTTAGAGCATCAGCTCTCGACACTTGTTTAATAGTTCCATTTCTATGATATATAGTTGCTCCGCTAAAATTTCTTTTACAAAAAAATCCAAGTTTCGTTTTACAGTTCTCTGAAGTAAACGCCGCATTCGAAGGCTGCAGCTTAAAACATGTGTTCATATCGAAATAGGTATTCAGGATTTTATTCAAATTTTCATTACCATAAGACCATAGGGCAGGAATATCACCTTAAAAAATATTTAAAAAAAAATTATAGCATTAAAAGGGTTAAGAACAAATTTTAAACAAACTATAGACCTATGAGAGATAAGATACTTATAACAAAGTGTCAAATGTTTAGTAGGCTCCAATATAGACCGCTTTTAATTAAAGTAGGCAAGCAAAAGCAACTCGTTTGACGGCATTTCGATTTACGGTCTACATTTTCAGAACCGATCTCGGCCGTATAAAGAGTTTAATAAATTTCAGTATAATCGCATAAACTAATTAGTACGAGTGTGAAATTCCCTTGATAACCAATAAATTAATTAACAAATATGATAAGATTCGTCAGAGACACAACTCTAGGACAGTCCGGATTAAGACAGAGATCTGTCCTAACATGTTTTTTTTTCGATTAATTACGGGTTCTCCCATAGTATGGGATCGCACAACAAGCGTATTGTGGCATAGGTCTAAGTCTTCTTGAGTTATGAAGTGATTACATCCTCATATCAGCCAAACCTGATCTAATATAATGCAGATTTGGTCATTTGGTATTCTACCTTCTCTTGTCATTCATGAGCTCAATACCCCAAGGTACGAGGGCGGATTGATATTGAAGCTACCTTGCGCTAGATGGCAGCACAAACACAAATACTTTTTCTTTCTTCGAAATTACGATCTGCCAAACGTTAGCTGTTTTAGCCAAATTCATCGATTAGTATATTTGTTGTAGTCGTTTGAAGTAAGCAACTTTTGTGTTTCTTAAACACTATTATTTGAAAAGCAAAACGGCGAAAGAGACAAAAAAAAGCTTGATAAATATTACGGCGAATGTGCTCCGTCAGATTATATGGTAAAATATTGCTGAACTTAAACGGCGCTGAACAAGCACTGCAAAATATCATCAACAGGAAGGCCGAAAGAGTTGGTTACTGAAGAAAATATCAAGAAAATCCTCGATATCGTTATGAATGATCGCCGGGTCAAAATACGTGAGATTGCTGAAATGGTAAACATATCATATGAACGTGTGTTCAACATTTTGCATGAACATTTGCATATGAAAAAGCTATCGGCAAAATGGGTGCCGAGTTTGCTCAGTGTTGAACAAAAACGAGTTCGACAGATCACTTCACAGCGGTGTTTGGACATGATAAAGCATAATCCTGCTGATTTTTGGCGTAGCTTAATAACTGTTGATGAAACGTAGGGTCCACCACTACACACCTGAAACCAAAAATCAATCGAAGCAATTGGTGGAAGCTGGTGGACGTGCTCCGAAGAAGGCGAAGACAGCGAAATCACCTGGCAAGGTTATGGCCACTGTATTTTGGGATGCACACGGAATATTGCTCATCGATTATCTTTAAAAGGGATCCTAAATCACAGGAGAGTATTATCGTGCATTATTGGATAAATTGGTTTATGCAATCAAGGAAAAACGACCACATTTAAACACGAAAAAAGTGCTCTTTCTTCAAGACAACGCACAGGTTCACACAGCATTAGATACGATGCTAAAACTACGCGAAATCCACTTCGAATTGGTTGATCATACACCTTATAGTCCAGATTTAGCTCCTAGTGACTTTTTCCTGTTTCCAAACGTGAAAAAATGGCTCGCAGGAAAAGGATTCATCTCAAACGAAGAAGTGATTACCGAAACTAATGCGTATTTTTAGGAGTTTCCAAAATCGTATTATTCAAATGGTATAAAAAAGTTCGAAAATCGTCTTACTAAGTGTATTGAGCTAAAAGGAGACTATGTTGAGAAATGAATGGTTTTTGAAAAAAAAATTTTTTTTTCCCACTTAGGTAGCTTCAATATCAATATCCTCGTACCTCTTGTGTCCCAGTGCCATACAGTTAATTATCAAGTGCTCCAGAATCATTCTGTAGTTGATTTTCTGGTATTGGATATGCCCATTTTGTACAGGTGCTTTTTAATGGCGTTGTGACCCCGAAAGTGTTCTTAGGCTTTTCCTATCCTAGTTTCAAGATAAGTAGATGATTAATACATTGTAGCTTCCCTTCTATATTTTGTAGCGGTAAAGATCCATGGTAAGTGGTAATCCACTGGCTTAAGTAAGTAATGCCCCCCTATAATGAAAATCATCAGTGAGTACCAATTCGAAGCCATTTTGTTTGGACATGACCATACACCCTGGTGAGGTGTCGGAGACTATCTAAACTTCTACCGATCTATGAGTCACACCACCCGGTTAAGAGTGTAACTCCACGCTGATCTGGCGGTCTCTCCGCGATTTGGGTATAAACCACAGCCGCCACGCTGCTCCTACAAGAGGGCCTCACCCTAGCTAGGCGGGGACCGAAGTTCCAGGGGCTCCTGACTACCATGGTACTAGAATTAAGCCTCCGGTTAGGCCTAGTAGCACGAAAGCTACTACCGGTTTAAGTCACAAACGATTCCGGACTGATGGCCAAACAGCAACAACAAACAACCTCCAGACTACCAAACCTAACAAAACATCCTAACAACACCCTAACAACCAAACTGCCGACACTAAAAAATTCAATGTCTGGCATTCGCCCGCGCCACCATCAAAGAATATGTCAGACACGACATAGATAACATCAAGTGATCCGCCGGGCGGCCATCCAACGCACAGTGTGGCCCGTCCATCCACACCTACGGTAAGTATCCTCCACGTAACGGCACTCCAGGACACGATGATCCAACCCATAACACCGCTAACAACCACTGACTGGATCGTACCTACTCATCCGGAAGCTGAACCACGCTATGTTACACCGGCCAACATCCAACAACACCGACATGGCCTTGACAGTGCCCAGTCCAGTATAAACATCAAAATGTGTACGATCCGACTTCCACGGATCACCGATTATCTTCACGCTACGGCTGAACACCTCCCGCGACATCCATTCCTCGAAGTTCATCTCATAGAGAGAGAGAGATCCTGCACTACCATCCTTGGACTCAGTTTGTCCTGAACAGACACACTGAGCTTGTCCTGAACAGACACGCTGAGTCCAACCAGTGGTGAGACAGAAAACCCACCACCAAACTTCCTGAAAACCTCCAATTTTCCTTTCATCTCCACCATCGAAGCAACCAGCATCTCAAACCTATCAGCATGCTCATAAACCACCGACGCCACCGAAGGTGACACCTTCCCCTCGCCATAAAGAATACCAACCAAATTCCGGGTGATATCCTTCGCAAGGCCAAGAAACTTCACACACAAAGTATCGCCATCATCTTCATCATCACAACAAGACACCGGTAACGGTCCTTACCCTTCTGCTCATCCACCCTCTCTATTCCAGCACCACTGGGAATTCTAATATCGCCACCTTACCCTCCTCCACCGAACTACCGCAGCTACACACCACCGATTCAGACGAATGAGTTGGCAGATGTAGCTGCGGCTAGATCTCCTCAACAGACTCCGCAGTACGCCGTTCACCTTATTATTACTCTCCTCCTATTTTTACATCTACCAGACATAGTAATGTCAAAAGTAAAAGTAACATGAGCCACACCAAGCAAGCAGCACCAAAATGCAGTTCACTCTTCTCCTTCTCTCTTTCTCAGCCTTAACTCTCGCCAGGAAATCCCGTACGTATGTTGCATACACGAACGTAACAATAAAATTTCCAGCAGGCAAAACCACCCTCAACTCTGCAAACAGCAATCCAGCACGGGAAAAACCAGCAATTATATAAAAATTGTCTTTCGTTCAATTTACAAATATCCGCTGTTTATTTTCTCTGTATACACCACCGTTCAGTACGATGTTTCAATACAGGCTGCCTTGGTAAGTGGTGGTGGTGATCTTTACTTAGCATTGTAATTTTTTCCCAGTAGGTGGCATTATTCCCTGACCATTCGTCTGATATTTGTCATCACAGCCAGAGTTAAGCTGGAACGTTAGGGCAGCTTCTTTTTTATTTTTTAGGAGGAGTTTCTGAAGGGAATTGAAACCTCTTTATTAAGTAACTGAAACCATAATTTTTGTTTTCGTCATGTCCTCTGCTGGGGCTCGAACCTGGGCCGTTTGAGTTGTTATGCGTGCACTCTAACCACTACTCTGCGCCACCACTTTTCTATACTGGTACAACTACTTACAAAAACTCGAGATAAACTCCCACATTTCATCGAGTCAGTCAATATGCATCACTTACCATATTGTTGCCTTAACGCCGGTATTAATTGCAAGGCATTTGCTTGTGTTGTAGTAGAAATCATATTCATTTGGTTACACTTTTGTCTGGCATTATTACTATCAAACTGTATTAATAATTAGATAAAAAAATTATTTCTTTTAAATAATCGTTTGTAATCACAATTTAATTTTATTTTTATTTTTGCACTTACTCTCTGATTAGTTTCTACATAATAAATATATCGAGCGTCTATAAACCATGGTGACGTATTACAACTGATCGCTTTCATATCGTTATAAATTAAAATAAATAAAAATAAAAATTTTATAAACATTTTAAAATATTTCATAATTTAAAAAAATATTCTTTGCAAAATAATCAAACCAAGTGATGTTTGATTGAAACGTTTCTTACAACTAACGTTTTAATTAATTTTGATATCATTCCGTGGTTGATTTGATGACTAATTATAGAGCAAAAGTATAAACTGTGGTGGATTTATATTTTTAGAAAGGGGAGAACAAACAGCGGAATACGTTCTAGGAAAATATTAGAAATAAATAAAATAAACTTGATCAGTATGCTACTATTTCTATAGACTTGATATAGACATAAACTACGAGTAAGTATTACATTTTTAATATTTTAAGTAAATTTTTTTTGGATTATTTTTTCTCTTTTCAAATAAGTTGAAACACCACACACAAGCACTCGTTATCAAATTCATTCATCATATCAATATCAAATATGAGTAAAATTGTATTTAAAATTGATTAAAATCCTCTTAAAGCACTCGTTGAGTATATATAGCGTGTTTTTTTATGGAGGTATAGAACTTTAAATTGGCATTACTTTTCAAGATGGCGACCGATTTAACAGATGTCAAGTGATTTATTCTCAGTTTGACTTGGCAATTCATCATGAATAGACCCACGCCCGGCGTATATTCGTCGAATGGGCCCAAAACGAGATTACCATTGTTTCCAATTTTCATAAGCGAATTTTGTTTAGCGATGAAGCGCACTTCTGGTTGAATGGCTACGTCAACAAGCAAAACTGCCGCATTTGGAGTGAAGGTAACCCTCAAGTGTATGTGGAAACACCGTTACATCCAGAAAAATTGACTGTTTGGTGCGCTTTATGGGCTGTTGGAATCATTGGTCCGTACTTTTTTAAAAACGATGGTGGCCAGAACGTTACAGTCAATGGGGATCGGTATAGAGCCATGATTACTAACTTTTTAGGAGATGTGGTTTCAACAGGATGGCGCAACATGTCACATAGCTTGTGCCACAATAGATTTATTGAAAGACACGTTTGGTGACCGCCTAATTTGACGTTTTAGACCTGTGAATTGGCCTTCAAGATTTTATGATTTAACACCGCTAGACTACTTTCTGCGGGGCTATGTAAAGTCATTGGTCTATGCGCTAAAGCCACAAACGCTTGACCATTTGGAAGACAACATTCGCCGTGTTATTGCCGATATACGGCCACAAATGTTGGAAAAAGTCATCGAAAATTGGACGTCCATAATGGAATACATCCGCGCCAGCCGTGGCGGTCATATGCCAGAAATCATATTTAAAATGTAATGCCACAAGATTATCTCTCGGATAAAAAAAATTCATGTCAATCGAATAATCCATCGCTGTTTTATTGCAACTTAAAGTTCTACACCTCTATAAAAAACACCCCTTATATATGTATGTAGTTACCGCTCGAAAACTTTTTTTGCAAACATTTCCAAGCTTAGTAGATAAAGAAACCTGGTCATCGACGAATTACTTCATTAGGCTACAAAAAAAAACGACTTCAAAGTGGTAGAATATGCTGATTGGATAGGTCTATAGCAAATAAAGCCTTTAAATAAACTACATGGAAAACATTGACTTTGATATTCATAATTCATCATAACTTGACAACAACTTGACCGATTTTAATGCAAGTACCACCAAACGTTTTGGAACAAAATTTCCTATAAATCAACTTAATAATTTTTTTTTTTGTATTTTCAACAGTTTCGGAGTTATTCATAACTTAGTTGCGAAAAAAAATTTTTTTTTCACGCAAAATTAAAGCAACTTTTTCTTTTTCAAAAAGTCATCAATAATTTTTTCAGAATGAGAATCTTTTTTTTTAGTGCCGCTGTGGTATGGTAGGTAAGACACCCGCCTACTCACCAGAAGGTCGTCGGTACAATAGCAGGTCAGACAATCTTAAAAAAGAAAAAAGTTTTTCGACAGCGGTATCACCTCATAACATTAGCTAGTAACTGGTTACTCATAACCTACTACTGAAAACTTCTCTAAATGCATTTGCTGTTCGGAGCCGGCGTTAAACTGTAGGTCCCTTTCAATGAGTTAACAAATAGAATCGGGTGCAGCTCAGTGACTGAGAGAAGTCCTCATTTTCTTCATGGAACGAACGGGAATTAACAAATTAGCGAACAAATTTTTTCTTGCAAAATTAATGGAATTTTGTTTTTTATTTATTTCTAAAAAGTTATAAAAAATTCGTAGAATATAAATTTTATATTTTAGGCCTTTAAATTATAGCCAAATGTGTTGAAAATAAAATAACCCATAAAGGCAGGTGCCGGTAGTGGGTTTCGTAAATTTTAAATTTTGTTTCTACTGAGCTTTACCTGAAGCAATAGGCTATTCTAGCTGCTATCAGGGTAAACCCGGGCAACTACTAGCCCAAGAAGCTTCTTGGGTGTGCTAAAGCTATGTACCATCATTAGTACCATGGTACTGTTAGATTATATCATCAACTACAACTATCTGGACATATGGCTTAATATCGTTATAGAGGTCAGAGACTACTGGAACCCAAAACTAGATCGCCCTCCGAATTCTATGGAAATATATAGCTTTTGCTTTAAATTGGATGTCAAAGCAGGATGTGGTGTGCATATCAAGGATTGGCATATCATTGCAGTGTTTTCCAAGCCAAAGTCACGGCTATGCTTATGGCTATAAAATGATTATTTTTACCGGAAATTTACCAATTTATCATATCGAGTCCTGGCTTGTCCATGAATGGCGTCTATTTCTTCAAGAAACAGCGTATTATTCAAAGGTGTTATTTGGTTCCCTAGGCATTGTGATCTATACGGAAACTGTGGTGCAGACGAATTGTCCAGAACGGCTACCAAGCTCGACAACCTCTATGTGATCTGCCTAAAGATGTCCCTTTGACCACAATTAGGCTGATCGAGGCTGCTTTCTCGATGTAAGAGAGGACCTGCTCAACTAATGAACTTGTCTAAATGGTAACCTCTCGTGACAACATCGTCTGGAGTAGAGGCGCCATTCGGAAACTTCTACTTAAAACATGTCATAAGATCGATAAGAAAATTCAGATCATTAGAAATTCGTGATATTATCGGCCAACCATAATCGTGCTCTGAGGCCGCAAGTAATAATTTGGGCAATAAATTGGAATATATTTACTCCATACAAAATGGGCTAAAAACAGTACATTGAGAAAAGAGCAAAGTCAATTGGACAGCGTTTTTAACATTTTATTTTTTAATTTTAATTACCCTGTAAATTACTACAAAAAATCAGTGTGATATCTAATTTCTCTTTTATCGGTTTCTTGATGTCACCAGCTGTCAAACATGAGAAAAAAAACAAACAATATTGTAAACAAAGAAAAAAAAAATATTCCATTCGCTGCATTGATTTTACTTGCTTGTCTGATAAATAATTATTTTATATATTGGTTTGATATTTAATTACACAATTTAACAATAAACAAAAATAACAAAGAGAAAAATAAGAACTAAAAAAATCAATTTGGTAGGTTCAGTGTGAACAGTGTAATTCATATTAGCAATTCAAATCGCGGGCATAATAGTTCAAGCCTCGTGTGAACGTGGCATTAAGTATAGAATCTAATCAAACCTATTACAGTCTGAAATATCAAAATCTTGATTATTTAAAGTCTCACAATTTCTACAATTTAAAAGAAAAATCGACTTATGTATGAGGAGTGGTCGTGGTGGACTTATTTCCGCCATTAGTTCTTATTTCTAGTTACACTGGTCTACTGCAAAAAAGCCTTTATTATATAAAACTATATGGTATATAATGATTTTGATGCGCTGAATTCAAATCCGTTTTCAGTTTTTTTCCATTGGGCTCAAATTTTTTCTATGGGCGTGGCAAATTCCTCGCCCAAAATATGATAGTTATATCAATATATTGCATCATAACGTTTTCAAGTTATTTTATTCTAAGAATTATTCTAAGAATTCTTTTATAAATCTTTGGAAATAAGAGAACAAGAGTTTTCACTAATTTTGCTTATTTTGGTCAAAGTTAGGTACTTGCATTTAATTTTTAATTAACATCGACAATAGCCAACCGATTTTCATGATTTATAGCTTATTTTATTCTCAACATTTGAAGCTTTAATTTAAGTGCTTAACATGAAAAATTCTAATTCTGAAAAAATTATTATAACTTTTTGAGAAAAAAGATTCCTCTAATTTTGCGTAAATTTTTTTTTTTTCGCAACTTAGCTATGAATAAATCCGAAAGTGTTGAAAATACATAAAAATGTTAATCGGATGATTTATAGGAAATTCTTGTTTCTAAACATTTGGTGGTACTTGCATTAAAATCGGTCAAGCCGTTTTCAATTTATGATAAAATATATTGGCATGATTACCATATTTTGGGATTTGAAAACGGATTTGAATTCAGCCCATCAAAGTCATTATATTCCATAAAGTTTTGTTTAAAGGTCAGAAAATTATTTGTTTTTTGTAGACCAATGTTACCAAACCAGTGCACTAATTTTACTTACTTTCATATAAATATTGGGTCGAATCCCTTACTCTGCATTTGTAAGCATTTAAAAATTATTTTTATTATTAAGTTTTTTTTATATTTTAATTATTCCCAAAAAGTGCTTATTAAATTAATAAAAGCATTTGAAAATTAAAAAACTGTATGATTATTTCCTATTGTGCAGTTTTTTTAACAAAGACTTGGTTTTTTTGCAAAGCCTTAAAGTATGTTTCATTTATGTAAGCAAACACAAATCATGGCATGAGTATAGCGAATAAAAATAAGAGCTTCAGTTAAAATGTGCTCTTATTTAAGTTAGTAATCATCTCAAAATCTCTTTTGATAATTAAATAAAAAGCTTTAGTTTCTCTATATGTTGTTTTATTAAATCACAAAGTGTTATTTAATAAAAGCTCTAAATGGGTTTATTTACTCTTACTTTCGTTTGGAAAAACCAAAATAACTAAAGGCTCAGCTCCAGCTGGGGTGTTTATGTTTGTACACGTGTGTGTTTTAGCTTAAGCTTTGTGGAAGCTTAAAGTGCCGTTGGTCAAAAAAAACCACAAACAAAAAAAGTAAACAAATAAAATAACAGCAACAACAATAAAAACCTGCTACTGTCTTGTCTATTTTTGTTTTATTTTTATATTGTTTTTACTCTTGTCTTTGATTTTATGCCTGATTTTTCAACTTGTTTTTGAAAAGTTTATTTAACTTGACTTGTGTTTTTTTCATATTCGATTTTGCTTTTATTTTATTTTATTTTATTTTATTTTATTTTATTTACACAAAAAACAACAACAATATTTTGTATTTATTTCTTACTGTTGTTGCATTTGTAGTTGTTATTGTTTTTTGTGAGGCAGTTTGTGCCAAATTGGGTGTAACTGCTGGTATATGTTTTGTGTGTTTTTATTTTAATACATGGGCATAATATTATTAAATATTTTTTCTTTTAATACCAGTGCTCCACTGACAAATGCCAACCGTATATACCAGCACATGTTTAATAATAATATATGTGTGTATATGTACATACGTGTGTGTGTGTTTCTATATGCAACACCATCATACCCTGTTTTAGATATTTATTTTTAAAAATTAAAACAAGATTTACTCTCAACCAGTTTATTATTTTGAAAAGAATTTTTATAGAAAATTTTAAATGAATAACTGAAAAGAATATTTTTAAATAAAAAATAACTCTGCGGAATATGGGAAACGTATTCATATGTAGGTTGTCGAGCATTATTTTGCTATTTTTATCATAAGCCAGTAGGTTGCTCAATGGCAGACACCCCGACCTAACGGATGTTTTGTCTCCTATTGTAGTTGCGAAAGATGACGCATATGATAATCCCCATTCATCGTAAACTGCCCGTATATGATTTTTAATTATTCGCAATCGTCCACTGAAAACATCCTACTCAGCTTCTATATCTTCAATATAGACAGGGGAAGGCCTACGACCAGTTTAACCTGTTAGCTCTTAGGCGTTTTCCACTGCCCTCTTCAGTCTCCCAACAACTTCATTTTCAGCAACCGCAGAATTATCCGGGACCCACCAAAGCACGATGCTGTTAGCCGCATCAAGTTGTTGAAGATAGTCGAAGAGCTCCTCGACTAGTCGCGCTTTCAGCGGACATGAAATGTCCTTAGTGTTACCCGACTATCCGAAAATATGGTTATGTGCGCACCTCTAATACTCCTCTGTAAGCTATCACAGCACACCCTGATAGATACATAGATTTTAGATTAGGTTTAAAGACCCAAGCCATGTCAAACCACACAAAGCTCGAAAAATAGTTTAGGATGCATATAGTCTCTGACTGAAAACACGACCATATCATCCATCCTGTATTCTTCCTAGAATGGTCCAATGACCAAAGTCTCCTAGAGATTAGACAGTAAGGTTATTGTTGTTTGCCTATTTCACTTGAAAGCCTTAATGCTCATTGTGATACCCCTATAGATATAAAAAAAAATTTTCTAAACTAATCGCCTTCTGCGTAAGGTTAATCCTGACAAATTTAATCAGACTAATGCATCAAAGGTGTATCAGTATCATATTTGTTTATATCCCTGTATCAGTAACTAAAAAACTTCTACAATAGTCATAATACATTTAATCTATACCTTCTCCAATCATATAGTACCTCTAATTATACGAGTACCTGCAAGGTTACGAAAAAAAACTTCGTAACTTTAATTAGCAACTGAGTGCAGTTTTGCAACCACACCAAGACCACAGAAAATAAAGCAGGGAAAAGGGATTAAAGCCACTCTGGGTGGTCTATACAATGGAGAAATTCGAGGCGATCAAGGCACTGGACCAAGCTATTTCAAAAAAGGCGCTCAAAAGAATATTAATCGTCTGTCTGCCCGACCCAGAAATTTACGACCCTCACAAAAGTTAAAAATCATACCTATTCTATCATCGTGCTTCCAGATTGCCTAATGAGCCGTGTACACCGCTATAAGTTTGAAAATAGAATGGCGGAGGATCCTCAGTGTTCTCTCTCTATTATAGTGTTCTCCCTCCTTCCCACGGAAAAAACTCTAAATCTGCACTTTGACGCAAAATTCTTAAGTTAATACCATAATAGGAGGTTCATCCTTACAACGAAAAACTAAGATCGAGTCCCACAAACTTCCCCAATCCTGCATGCATGTTGAAAGCTGAATTCTCCAGCCCCCACGTCAGATATCATCCTTCTCTACTTTTTCCTTCCTGAGTAGAAGGTAGTGGCGCACTTTGCAAAAATTAGTCAGTGACGGTCACGTCTGCGCGAAAATGATTTTAGATGCTACCATGGTAACAGGACGATTGTTTCCAGAAGCCCAGTGCTCTCAGGCTGATCGAACTTTCATTCGAAGGCGACAGAATGTGAAGATCAATAGGCAAAAGATGCACAATGCATTCGTTTGAGCTTAATAGCGATAAGCTTTTACTAAGTGCCCCCTCCCACACCAGACCGCCTTAGTTAAATATCGGCAGAATCACCAGGCAGGTTCTAAATAAATTTATTTTGCAGGTCTACTTCACCTGCTCCTCGACATGCAGCTTCCAATAAAGTTTCGGGCCCAATGTCACATCCAGATACGTTATATTTGAGGTAAGATGTACAAACTGACCGTTCAGTCTGGACATTTTAAACGAAGTTTGCTTGTAGCTCCTAGTGAACATCACAAGCTCAGTTTAATCAGGGTTTATTTACCCCAAGAAAAAAACCTAATCGAAGGACCAAGAGCCAAGAGAGTCTTGGTTCTTTACGTTTTAACCTTTTAACCACTTAGCAAGAACCAACACCACTACGCAGAATTCATATGGATGAAGCCACAGTGGCTTAAACATCTGCTTAGCTTGAAGGATCAAATTGATTAAGAAAACTGAAACAAAAGCAATGGATGATTTGTGGAAAGCCAATATGCTTCCTAGAGGAGTGACGGATAAAAAAAAAAGTAGAAGAAGTTAAGATACTTGCTAAATGGTGATGGTGGTCTTTACTGAAGCATTGTTATTTTTTCCGAGTAGGTGCCGTTTTCTCCCGATCATTCGTCTGATGTTTGTCATCATCGCCAGAGGTAAGCTGGATGGTTAGTGGGGCTTCATTAAATGGATTTGTCTGAAGATGACGGACGGATGAGATGATATAGGAAAAGCCTAAGGGCCTTTTCGGCGACTCTGCCTGTAATGAGCATCTTTACATAAGGGGCATATGCAATACTAGCACCTCCAGAGTCTGCTGTGAGGGCAATAGGGCACTTTACTACTAAATGTGTGGTTCTGGGACATATAAGGTACACACTACTGCACGTATATACGTTGAATGAGCAGGACTTGTTGATACTCCCATTGAAGAAGTTGTTCTGGATCTTTGGTAAATTGAGCTCGCGAAGATCAATGATGGTCGCAGTTTAAAGGGCCGTCTTACTCCTGAGCCAAAATTCATTACAGTACATTGTCTTCCAATCAACATCATTTCGATTTCTCACGTTGAAATCGTTGGAACATATTGGCGATGTATTATTTTAGCTGCTCGGCATTTTCGAAACAAAACAAAATAATGCTTTTTCGTTCAATCAGCAAATGCGAATAAATTGCAGATATTCACCCTCCAAAATGCCATATTAAAAACAAAAACTATTTTTAAAAGATATGCCATCGTGATACCGTAAATATCGCTTTTCAAGTTTAAAAGGGGTGATACATTGGCAAGCATCGGAAATAACCAATCGCATTCAAGAAAAAGTAAGTTATCCGTGTATGCGATTGGCTATTCGCAATGTTTGCAAACAAATGTTTGCCAATGTATCACCCCCTTAACATACAATGAACAACGAGAAAGAAAAAGGAGTTGAGTTGAAAAAGTGGTGTAAAACATTAAAAAGCTGATAATAAATGATTTTTTGTTACAATAATGTATCACACAAATCCGATTAACCTCGTGGCTATTTCTTTTGTTAGTTTTTAATTTAAAAATTTTTTTAAATTTTTTTTTGACACGCACCTTTTGACACCATTAATGACCCTGAGTTTTATAACAGTTTTAGTTCAAAATAAGTTGATTGGTTATCAAAATAAACATCATTATTGTTGTTATTATTGGTATTTTGTTGTTGAAATTATATGGTCCATATACAATACAATACAAGGAGAATGTGAAAAATGCTTTAAAGAAATTGAGAAAATTTGTATGAATGTATTATGGTCTTTTGAATGAATTTCATTTTATGTTGTTGAGTTTAATTAATTCCCTTTTGCACATCTGACCAAGTAAAAGTAAAGAAATACTACATAAGTGAATAGTTACGCAATAAATATTTTATAACCACCGTCTTTTCAAAGCCTTATTTAACCGCAAATTTGTCTATTTATTTAACGTTAAGTTGCATTTAAGCCTAAGCCTTATTATAAGCTTCATTTAAGCAGCACCTTTATGGCGAACATAAAAATATAAAACAAAAAATATATATGTAACAAAATCGAGTCTAATCAAAAGGCGATTAGAAATTGAAAAAACAATGTTTCACTACAACATATTGTATTAAGACAAGAAGAAATTAATTATTTCAACGCTACACATAAAATAGGCCAACAAAATTTAATTCATTAAGGAAATAATGGGGAAAAATAAAAACGTAAGAAGTCGAAAAGATTTTAATTAATTACGACTAAGAAAGGGAAACTTAAAAACGTAAAAGAAATTTAAACGAATTATTATTTAGCAATATAAGCCGCTCCATATAAAGTAAATGTTTTCTTTTAAATTAATTGTGCAGTAAAAACTTATTGGCTTTAAGTGATTATATAAAGCAAAATAATTAAAGTGAAAAGAAATTTCAATATAAATCAAATCAGATGGATACCACACTTTCGAAGTATTTACTCTGTGAAAAACTTTACTAACTAATACATCTGCCGTTCGGAGCAGGCGCTTTGTAGGTCCTAGTCTAGTTGTTCATCATCTTTGCTAGATATCACGGAATGAAATCCTTCATCCACAACGGATCCGTATAATACGCCGGCGTGACAGAGCATTAAGTCTCACCGCTATAAGTTTAGCCTATTGTCTCGCAAGTATCTCAGAAGGAAGCCAATCAAGTGTGGCAAAAAGGTCTTTTTTAGGAGAAGTACGCAACGCCTCTGTAATCTGAATTGAAGCAGAAATCCCGAACTTACCCAGGAGATTTTAGACCCGTCAAATCAATCACTTTAAGTTCCTAGTCACAGGATAAGCTCGCTAAGGCAGATTATTGTGTGTCTCTAAGTGTTACTTTGTCGATCGCGGGTGGCATTATGGTGATACTTTCGGTACTTTTTTTAATGGTGTGACTGACCAACTCCCATTTTCTTTTCCTTATATTATGTTTCAGTATGGGTTCCACATTAGTTATGTTCCACAGTTCAAATTTACTTATGATATTAGACCAGAATATTCTGTATATGGTGCTGAGCAGGGCTGACAACCCACTATGTAACCCAATTAAGCCCACCCGAGTTTTATAGGGTTTTATATTTAAAAACACACGTTTGGTTTTTTTGTTCCAAAGGTTTTCGTAGCTTATTTACAAAAAAAGTAATTTAAATTGAAGTATTGGGAGTACAAATTAATGCGGTCCGTTTGTTTAGCTCAAAGAAGATAATGAATATTAAACAATTTTATCAAATCACTGCTTACATCTTTTCTGCAACTCTGAGCCAATGTCCGAATCTTGTCTCAAAAAAATTTCTCGTCTAAGGCGATTCACTTTGAAGCTGATTTTATATACAGTGTTGGAAGAAATAATAGGGATACTTTCTTTTTTCCAATAATATGTCATAAAATTTGAAGTATAGAGGTTTTGTTGATGGAAAATTGTTCACACCATGAAGAGCTTCAAAACTAAAATATTTAATGCAATCCAATGAAAGAAAACTGCAGAGACTAAGGGAAGAAAGCGTGTAACAACTGTCGGCTTAGATAAAGTTTCAATTCGTACTTTAAAGAGTCTAAAAAATTAGCTTATTGCTCCTGTTTCAAGTCGAAAATAAGAAAAAAAATTGTGTAGGCTAGACTTCTGGATAAGAGTCCTTGAAATGTATTTTTTCTCAGCAAACGAAAACAATGCCTGCAGCGTGCTATGGTCTAACGAAACGAAGATTAGTTTGTTTGGGTCAGATGCCAAATCGTATGTACGAACATATTTTTTTTTTTAATAAGACCAGCCTTCAGGGGATAACCCCTACTCATGTAGTGCACTGTGCTGGTACTAGAAAAATAGGCTGTGGGAAGGAGGATAGATAGAGTAGTGTCTGTGGACGTGATATTTAAATTGGCTCATGTCGTAAGTGGCTGAGAAGACATTCGCAGGATGATTGTTCCACAAAACGAATAGTGCGACCAAAGAACGAATTCTTCCTATAATGCGTTGTGCGATTTACAACAAAGGGATGAACTGAACGAGAAATAAGAGTAGTACGTAAAAATATATGATTACTAAGAATTAGTTCCTTAATTTCGTCAGAACACATTCCGTTATAGTACCGATAGAACAATGAAAAACACGCCACATTGCGACGATGCTCTAATGAATCGATAGAATTGGCTACCCTACCGTCACTAAGAAGAACCTTCGCCCTCTCCTGTACGCTGTCGAGAAGCTCCAAAATAGACTTTGAAGCACCGGCTCATACATGAGAGTTGTATTCCAATTTGGATCTTGTAAATGTTAAGGAGATCAGAAGGAGTGAAGTAATTCCTACACCGTCTTAAAAAGCTGAGATACTGGAATGCTTCTTTCGACACTCGAAATATGTGCTTGTTCCAACGAACGTCACAGTGAATTCTCCTACCCAGAACATCAAGAGCATCTGATACAGATGGCAACACACCACCACGTCTGTGTGTCAGAAAACAACATTGGGTCTTGCGCGTATACAGTCGACACTGTTCGCGCGACCCCACTCAGTGATTTTCGACAGGTCATTTGTAAGTGTCTCGTTCATGTTCCGCCTTTTCGCCCCAATCTCCAAAAGGCTCGGCCTACGATCAAAAGAATATGAATGACATTGCTGTCATCTGCAAAAGAGTAGATAGGATTAGAAGTGAGAAAAAGAAAGTCGTTAAGAAATATTAGAAATAGAGTTGAGAGAATTGACTACCGACACTAAAGGCAATAAGTTTGGATATGAGAGCCTCGTGCCAGACTCTGTCAAACGCCTTGGAAATATCCAGTGCCACAACCTTACTCTCACCAAATCCATGAATGGACCTGTTCCTTCAGACAGTAACGCCAGCAGATCATCAGTAGAGCGACCTTTACGGAAACTATATTGGCGATCGCTCAGCAAATTGTTGGACTCTAAATATTTCACAAGGTGATGATTAATCATACTCTCCATAACTTTGGAAAGTGCCGAACAAACTGCTATTGGGCGGTAGTTTTCAGGGTTACCAGCGCTGTTCTTAAGCCTTTAAATGATTGACCAAAAGCTCTTACTTCCCCGTGGAAAAGTAAGAATTTTAGCACGTAGGCGCTGCGGCACACCAAGATCTCGCTTGTTTGCGTAGCGAATCAGTATGATCGCATTTGTTATTACGCCAATTTCTGATTGTTTCCTCTCTGGATCTGACTGCAAGCTTGTACGCCTGATTAAACCAAGATTTATTACTTGATTTAATCGGAAGATTTCTGGATGGGATGAAATTATCCATCCCTAGCTTTATCATATTGACAACCATTTCGGCCATGGCATTTACGTTAGAATCAAAGAAACAAAGTTTCCAATTGAAATGCCCATAGAAATCGTTAAGTTCTTCCGTAATTGAAAACCAAGCGCTTCGTAGCTGTATGTGAATCGTTGTGAAGAGTGGAGAACGGGAAAGAGTCAGAAATAGTACAGTGATCCGAATTTCCGAGAGGTGCATGGACCTCAACTACATACTTTTCAGGGTGTGTAGTGAGGAAAAGGTCGAGAGTGTTATTTTGGTGCCTACACACGATATGTGAGTAGCTTTATTCACTAATTGCGCAAGGTGGTTGTGCGCGGCAAATAGCACCACGTATTGGCCTTCTGGAGTTGTGCGGCCAATTCATTATTTGCGTTCCTATTATTTGTTCCATCACTGTATATTCAAAAGAGGTGATTCGGTAAATTGACAAAAAATATTGTATTCGTCGAAACAGCCAATCGTCAGAAGGATCAATGTTGAGAGAATACGGCGGGTGTGGCATTTGATTATTTCTAACAATTGCTTGGCAACTTTTGCTGCATGAGACCGAGCGTTGTCAATTATATACCGGCTGTCTTTCTCATAATGCACGGTTCGAACGAAGTAATTGCAGTCTGCTACGATGACCGAGCTTTAGAATCTCATAGCACACAAAGCCGCCTTGATCCGACCAAGTGAACAAAATTTGGAGACACTTATAAAACTAAATAAAACCCAAAAAACCTAACAATAAACCCAATAAAACCCAGAGGGTTGGGTTTAGAAAAATCCGGGGTTTTTGCCAACCCTGATTCTCAGGCACCTGTTGATGAATACCTGGAGTTTTTGTGTGATGTTATTCGATACAAGCCAGGTTTCACTGTCATACAGCAGAACTATATGTATGTGAGCTTCTGCATATTGACTGCAGTCGACCGAATGTCGCTCTCGCTTTATTGAGCCTGTTGTCTACTTCCTTTTAATTGTTGTTGTAATTATTGAAATTAAACAATTTCATAAAAATTGTTAAATAATTTGTTAAAAAAATATTGCATAACTTTTGCATGTTAGTTACGAGTATAATTTGCTAAAATGAAAACAAAAGACTTAAGATCCAAACCTGACATATTACTCATGTCCAAAGTCCAAAATAAAAATTATCTCTTTTTCTCCAATTACCAATAGAATCTATTTCGTTAAGAAAAATGATTACAAAATCGAAATTAAATGTTTTCCTGTCGTGTTTTGTAAATATTTTCGTTTTTGTTTGTCTGTTTCTTTTTTTTTTCTAAATTTTACAGCCATTGCATGCATACGTTTTTTAAAGAAAAAAAGCACTCCCGTTCAAAGTATACATTTTTTATATCAATTCTTTGTATAAATTTTTTTAAATTGTTTGTCATTTATTTTAAAATTATTGTATGTTTGTATGTATGTGTAAGAGTATGTTTGTTATCGTATGAGTATCTATTAAAAAATAAAAGCACAATGACTCGTGTTAGAAGTTTTGTTACATTTAATGCAGCTGCACACTACACTTTAACATTGTATTTCCTCTTTTATTTTCTTATTTCTTTTTTTGTTGTTGTCTATTTTATGTTTATTTAACAGTATTTTGTTAACAAATTTGTATTAAAAAAATAGAAAAAAAAACATAATCACATACAGGGTATGACATAGAGGGAGAGACTCTAGAGACTAGAATTGTTGTATTATTTTACAGTAACAATTGATATGTTAGACAAGGAAGAAAATAAATTTTATAAAAATTTTCTGTTGATTTGCTACTGTTTTATTGCAAAACCGTTTTTTTTTTTAGGTTTTTGGCAACAATAAATTTTATTTTGTAGTTGTTGCTTACAATTCTGTAACATTTAATTGCAAATTAAACATTAATTTTGTTTTTAAAACAAATGCAGCCAAACAAACAATCGAAAGATTAAAATTTATTTATTCGTTTTCTTTTTTATTCCAGTGTCTTTGTTTCCTTCGTTTTATGTGTTTTATGTCTATTACAATCGATTTTAATATTTAATCTACTTTAGGGTACAGGGTACAACAGGCTACAACATAAGGCAACAGCAGAAATGCTTTTAAATAGTCGAGGGTGTGTATGCGATAATTTGTTTCAATTCATTTTTTTTGAATTTTTTTATTTTCGTTATTATCTTACATTGCAACCTTCATTCATGCCTTTCACTTGTCATTCAAAATTTATTTTAATGGAAATAAATTTACAATTTAATTTGATTAGAAATCATTGAAAAAGGATTTGATTAGAGCGCTAAGAAAAAAATTTAAACCAATTTAATGCAAATCAGCACAATAAAACAATTTGTCTTAAAATATACTTTGGGTCACGGACCCCTATCGATTTAAATTTGAACCAGTGTTCATTTCGAATCTGGCAATACTTCTGTCATTCTATTCTATCACAAAAGTCAGTATATTATCTCCACTGAATGAAATGAATCGATTTAAACTTGAATAACATTGGGATTTATTGGAAATTTATTTCCAAAACAAAGACATTTGGTCAGAATTTGTGCAAAAATATCGGTCGCAAGGAAGCACCAGTGCAACTAGTGCTTATTTCTAAAGTTAGTGAAACTGCTTTCGTTGTTGATACGCCAAAACGTAAGTGTGATCGTACAGTGTATGAGAATCCATTAACCTCAACTCATCGTCCTCAAGAATTGACGGTATGACGCCTTACAAAGTTCAACTGGTTCAAGAGTCGAAGCCGCATGACCATCCGCTTCGCTTTCACTTCGCTAGTTGGGCCAACGAGAAACTGTACATTGTTGACGATTTTGCCAAAAAAATCATATTTTCGAATAAAGCTCATTTTCACCTTGATGGGTACTTTAGTAAGCAAAACTGCCTTATTTGGTGCTCAGGAAACCCAAACATGGTTTTACAGAAGCCAATGCAGCAATTACGAGTGACTGTTTGGTGTGGCTTTTGGATTGGAGGCATCAGTGGCCCATATTTCATCTCTCGCAACCATTACGATTAATAGAGACACCTATAGCACCATGATAACTGATTTTTTATGGCTGCTCTTCATCGTATTGATGTGAACGATGTTTAGTTTCAACAGGATGGTGCAAATTGCCATACATCTCATGCTACAATCGAAATTGGTATGTCAGTTGTCCGCCAAGGAACTGCGATTTGACATCGTTGAATTATTTTCTGTGAGACCAGAGGCAATTTGAGCATTTAAAGGCCAACATTCGTGATGCCATTGCCAAGATACGACGCCATACGCTCGAAAAAGTTTTCGATCGAATGGGGTACTGTAAGGCCAGTCGCGGCAGTCATATGAATGAAATAATATTTCATAGATTTGGCAAAATTTTAAACAGTTTTTATTTTATTGCATTTTTAAATTAAAAATTTTTCAATGGCTCACCCAATATTTAAGTGCCACAGCAGACCAAGCTTATAAACTTTTCTTCATTACTCACGCTTTATTAGCTTCTGATACCCTTAGTGCCAAAAACAAACTTTCGTTTCAACTTAACAGACTTAAACTTTAGATTTAATCTATTTTAGTCGCCTTTTAAACGTTCTTATACAAGAAAACGTTCTTATCAAGTGTCACTTATAACTGTTTACAGTGGTATACGAACGGATTTAAAATGTCAATGCCAAAGTTTGAGATCAGCCCATGGGTATGTGGCTCAATGTTTTTCAGGCGAAGATCCAGGCAATTTTCATCTGTAAGTCGATTAATATAGAGCGTGAAAAAAAGGTGTGCTTCTATAAATACCGGGTGTTTTTATAGAATTATAAAAATCTAAGTTGGCAACACTTTTTTAACTGGTGGACATTTTTTATATATCAAGCGATTTATGTTTAGTTTGGTTTGGCATTTCAATGTAAATAGACTGACGCCAAATGAGCCAAAAACTTAATTGCCGTTGAGCCTGATTTTCATAAGCGAATTTTTTTTAGCGATGAAGCTTCACTTTTGTTTGACTAGACACGTCAATAAACCAAGCTGCCGTATTTGGAATGATAATAATCCTTAAGTGTATGTTGAGACACCGTTACATCCAGAAAAACTGACTGTTTGGTGTGCTTTATGAACTGGTGGAATCATTGTTCTGTACTTCTTTAAAAACGATGCCGGTCAGAATGTTATAGTCAATGATCGTTCAGCAATTGAATAACCATGATGAGCGGGAGCTGTGGTTTCAACAAGACGGCTCGACATGTCACACAGCTCGTGCCAGAATTGATTCTATGCGTTTAGTAACCGCATAGTTTCGGACCTATGAATTGGCCTCCAAAATCGTACGATTTAAGGCCGCTAGACTACTTTCTGTGGAGATATATAAAGTCGTTAGTCTACACCAATAAGCCAGAAACGATTGACTACTTGGAGGACAACATTCGCCGCGTTATTGCTGTTATACGGCTACAAATGTTGGAAAATATCATCGAAAATTGCACTTACGTTCGAGCTAGCCGTGGCGGTCATACGCTAGAATTTATATTTAATTATAATTCCAGAAGATTATCTTTCGAATAAAGTAAATTTCATGACAATTAAAAAAAAATCAACTTTGTTTTATTCCATTGCAAAGTTCTATACATCTATAAACACACCCTTTATAGATATTCTGAGCGAGTTTGAGTGCCCTTTCTAGAGTTTATTAATGTCTACACCCGACATTGGGGAACAGACTGACATTTGAAAAAATTAAATCGCTGATGAACTGGCAAGGCGGAGTTCGGCCACAGAAACGACCTGTGTTATTCATTGGACCACGGCCAGAGAAAGATCGTTGTCTGGGAACATGAGCTCGGCTCGTCATTTATGGTACAAAGCCCAAGACCCTTTACCTATAATAGGGAGCTCGATACATGGTTTTTCATTTATGGTACAAAGCCCAAGACCCTTTACCTATAATAGTGAGCTCGATCCATGGTTTTTCGTTGACTTTAAACGCACTTTTGACACCGTTTTAAGAGGCTCACTTTGGGCTTCATTATATTGCATAAGCCCAAATAATAAATCGCAGAGATGATAATAACTCTGATGCGTGAACTATTCGCTTCAGTGTCAATGAAACCACCACCCACCTCGTCGACGCTGGCGTAAGGCAGGTATATTTTCTGTCTGCAACACACTAAATAACTAAACTAAAATAAAATAACTAAAATATGTTCGTATATTTTGCATTTAACCCAAACAAATTAATCTTCATTTCGTCAGACTATAGCATGTTGTTCTACCTATATAGTGCGACTTAAAACAGGAGACTAAGTTCATTTTTGAGGCTTCCGCCATCTAACGTTTTTTTTTTCAACTAGTACTTATTTCGTGAATGGTAACACTTAGCTCATGTCTGATTTAAGAGATAATTAGTTTTATCCTTCCGCTGAACGAATATGGTTGTGTATACGCTTTTTTCGCTTCGCTAAGTGGGCCTGCGATCGACTTACAGAAGATGCCGATTTTGCCAAAAAAAAATCTTTTCAGATGAAGCTCATTTTGATCTTGGCGGGTATGTAAACAAGCAATATTGTCGCATTTGGGGCACAGAAAACCCGCACGCATACATTGAAAAGCCGATACACCCAAGACGAGTCACTGTTTGGTGCGGATTTTGGTCCAGAGGCATAATTGGGCCATTTTTCTTCGAAAATAAGCAAGGAGTGGCCGTTGCAGTCAATGGCGAACGTTATCGGGCCATGTTGAACGAATTTTTGTTCACAAAAATTAAAGAAGAGGATATTAGCAACATTTGGTTTCAACAGGACGGCGCTACATGACACACAGCCTAAGCTACACTCGATGTTTTGCGCCCTGTTTTTGCAGATCGCATTATCAGCCTCGGAGCTGCGATTTGACACCGTTGGACCATTATTTGTGGGATGCCAAAGATAAGGTCAAAGATAAGGTTCGTGAAGTCATTGGTGACAGCAGCAGACAATCCATAATGTGCTTAAAAATTGGACCGATCGTGTAGGCTATTGCATGGCCAACCGAGACCGCCATTTGAATGAAATTATCTTCCCTTATTAACCGAAAGGATTCCACTTTCAAATAAAAAAGAAATTTAATAAAATATTCAGTAGTTTTTTTTTATAGCATTTTCAAAAAAAAAAAAAAAATTATTTGCGGACCCTTTATTATTCGTGTTAATCTCTTATATACCATATGTATATAATTAATTTGTAAAATATGAGGCATTCATTTTCAAAATGTTAATACTTCTTTAAGGAAATTAATAAAATTATTTTTGATTTTAGTTAAATATGCTAAAATTTGTTGTAATTTTATTTATTGACTTTTACAATTACCAACTTGAACAAAAATGCATGTTTCCTAAGTCTTTCGTTTCTTAGTATGTTAAAAAATACAAATTCCTTATTTCTTTCTTAGAAAAACAAAAGCAATTCACAAAAACTTAAACCTCACATGCATACCATTTACACATTGTTTTGAAGACACGATTTTCATTAAAAAAATTAAAAAAAATTTTTTTTGGAAAAACAATTTTCAAATGATGAAAATTTAATGAAAATATTGATTTTTTTCTTTTTGGTTTCTTGTTTTGATTTGTAATTTTTTTCCCTTAAACGACTACTTATTGAGTCGTGGATTTTGGAAATTTATTTTTGATTTCTTTGTGGTTTCATAGATGGTTTTCCACCTATTTTTCATTCAAAAATGGTTTTTTTCCAAGAAGAAGAGGGAGTGTATTTATACACGAGTTTAAAGTTTCTTTCCTTTTAATGTGTTTAGTGATGATGGTTTGAAAAATTAATATGAAAATGTTTTGCAAAGAGAAAAAGTGAAAAAAATTTGCTTTAAGCGCGTGCCAACAAGTGCTTTAATATAATGTAAGACGTTAGCTACGAGGGTGGTTATGAAAATTTTGTATTAGTGAACATAAAACTAAAAGCAATTGTAAAAATGGATATTTTTCCTATTTCATTAGTAGTAGTCACAGTAAGAATGCAATAGATAATAACTTTTGGAATTAAGCAAAGTACACATTTCAGCCCAAACAAGTAAAAATAAATAAGTAGGAATGGACGTGTTGGCATTATGTGACATGTGCTTAACATGAACATCCTAGAATTGACAAATATTGTTACGATACGTCGCAAGGGCTTTCATTTAGAAATAAGGTCTAGTTAATTTGGTTACCTAGGCGCTATAAGACAGATGGTAATGAGACAGCGGACAAATTGTCTAGAAAAGGTTCCGTGAAACCCTATATCGATCCAGAACCTTGCTGTACAGCTCCACTTCTCCATGCCTAATATAATCAAGGATTGCTCAAAGAGGACTTCGCTTCTCTAGGGTAGCTATCAATCATCCATTTTGGCGTCGCTCTGAGGTTCTCAATTTTGGCAGGTCGGACTTGAAACACTTAACGGAGTTTTTTACGGGCCACCGTAGACTAAGACCGCATTTTCAGAAGATGGCGGTCACAGTTGTGGATCTCTTTAGACTGTGCTCATAGGCATCAGAGACATATTGTGTGAAAGTGGGGTTTGGATGGAAGTATTTAGGGAAAAATAGTGAGAAATTAGGAATCATATCCACGATTATGATTTCAGATCTTCTAGTGTTCATTAGCAACAGATCTGCTGTTGAACAATCTCAAGACCAGAAAGGATACAAAAGATCCTAAGGGTCGCTATGTCCTGCAAAAGTGCCTGGTCAGAATAATGATTAGGATAACATGTCTTGACAGGCAGAAGTGTCAGCTTTCGCTACTTCAAATTTACGTAATTCCTCTATTTAGCAAAGCTTTCAACATATACTGCTTAGGTATGTATGTTTGCCGAAGTCCAACTTTCCACGCAATTCAACATGAATTTCATTATTAAATGTTCACCTCAATTGGGTTTGGACATGCAAATGTAAATTATTCATCAAGTTAATCTTTTTCGCGACCTCAAAGTCCTGTAAAGAATTGTGTCAAATCTCAATTTACCTCCATGTTGGTGCTTTACCCGATCTCCCTCCTATCTACCACTTCATTATGGCTTTGTCCTTTTCATCCTATAAGAGGACAAGACATTCGACTTTCAAGTCAGAACAACACTGTCTAAGTGTTTCAAAGGGTTATTATTTTTCGGTTTCATAAGAAAAATAATAAAATCAGATATAAAGCTATAATTCCGATGAAATTCTTATTTCATTTTAATGCTCGGGCCTTGCCAATTTATACGAAACATATACAAAGTCATTTAAATAACCACCTCTGAATTGGTTGCAACAACCGATCCAACCACTTTTTGCAAATTTCGGGCGGTAGTAAGCTAATGCAATTTAAGGCTGTGTGGATCGCTCGCGATTTACGAGTTCACTCGTAGTCACTCCTTTGTGGTACCTTCTACAGGAAAGAGACCGAAATGCCAGACCAAAAGTCCCCAACTAAAGACCCAAAAATTTCAGTTCCCTTAGAACTAAAAGACCGATACCTCTTCCTCTGATCTAGCTTTTGCAGTAGCCATAACCCTATTGAAAGCCTTAGCAAAAACTCTTATCAATGGTTAGAGCGTTGGTGAAAGTGTACACCCTCATTATAAGTGATGACCCAAATATAAACTCATTTTAAGGCTTTTAAGAAACATTTCCTGTAAACACAGATCAAGCCCTCAGTCAGGATGAAGTTTGACTCCTGGATTGAGGATAATTTACTTGGCTTTGGCAAGCGAAATAGTCCTTTCTCCTGGGAAATCTCAAAAATAGCTACTGCTTAACAAGAGTATGCTTAAAGAGCTAACGGCTCTATTTACAGCGCACTGCGGTCTTAGATACCAGCAACGTATTTTAGCAAATGTTAAAACTGACTACTGCAGAATGTATGTTTAAACATCTGAACACGTACTTTATGAGTTGCCTACTATTTCGGCTCACAAGGTAAGGTTCCTATTGGAAAGACTATAGTAATTCCAAACAAAGCATTTCTTCTCTCACTAAATAGAATAAGTGAAGCCAGTATCCGTAGCCCCCATTTGAAGTAGTGAACATATAGTGCTTAAAAAACTTAAATCGTATAGCGCAAGGCTGCGGCACAATACAATTTAATCATAAATCGTAGGCCATCCAATGTGCTCTGACATGCGACCTATCATACTGCGATATCTTGACGACAACTTGACGAATATTGGTTTTCAAATATCCTAACTTTACTACGACAAATCACATGGTCTTGGTCGCCAAAGCGAGAAATTACGCGAATTACGAATTACGCGGTTGTGTTGTGTAACTCATTGCACCGTTTTGTTGAAACTACATATCGTCCAGTTCATAATCTTCAATGGGAGGCCAAAAAAATGGTTGAATGGTCGAATCTATTCTAATCTAAATTACCCAATGTGGTTAAATTACACGACCTTGTTGACCAATTGATTGGACAATTAAGTACTCTTTCACCAAAAGTTTTTTGCGCAAATTAATTGAAGAGTGCGCTGCTAATGCCAGCTAATTGAGGTACAGAAATATTTCTAATAATGTTCCTATACAGTTCACCACTGACAGTAATATTCTGACCGCCATGGTTTTTGCAGACATATGGACCAGTGACTCCGTCAGCCCATAAAGCACACGGCACAGTAATTTTCTGTGGATCTAATGGGGTTTCGACAAAAGCTTGTGGATTATCCTCACTCCAAATGTGGCAATTCTGCTTATTTGCGTAACCATTCAATCAAACATGGGTTTCATTGGAAAACAAAGCTTTACATGGACATTCAGTTAAAAAATGTCAACAATTTGCAAGCTTTGCTCTGGTGTAAGTCTACCCATAATGAAAAGTGAAACCAAACTAAACAGAGAGCAACAATCAGCTGTTAAATAAAGCAGAGCTGCCAACTCAAAGTTATAAACTTCTAAAAAAAAACCATCGACATAATATTGTTATTATATTAATGAAATTGGCCTATTGGACTCCAAGTTAGTTTACGTTTTTCAAGACTATGGTATCATTATTAATTCTGAAGCTTTCCAGAAAGACGGAATGTAACCCATCCTAAAGGATGTATTGAAGATTCAACAATTTGGCGCTATTAGCTGTCAAAATTTAAAGGCCTTTTTGCAAAATAGTTTAAATGATTTAATCTCATGTTTTTGGCTTAGAGTACGAAATATTGCGCTACAACACTATTGTGATATACTTACATAAGTTACATCATAAAATTACATTACTTTTTGAAGTTATATGGGCTATATATCATTTATACGAAATAAGCCCTTATTTTATAATCTAAAAACATAAAAATTCCAAAAGAAACACGAGAAACTTCAAAGAACTAATCCGTTATTGAAAAATTCCTTTTGGTATTAAATACCATCTGTTTTAATCAATACTCATTCATTACAGCAAGTGTGAACGTTATCGTTAGACATTTTTGTTGCTGTTGTAATAGGCCCCTATAGCTTTTGTAGCAAACAAATAATGAATAGCCCCCAAAAGCGATACTTTTACATTTTTGTTGATTTCTAATCAGAAAACAAACAAATATGGGCCATGTTGTTAAAAAGCAAATGGATTAGCGTGCAATTGAATAATAATAACAATAAGAACAACAACAAATAAATTGAAAGGTAGATTACACAAAATCCCTTTCAAAAAAATTTACAAATAAAAACTAATATTTCATTACATCGTAGAAAAAAAATACCAAAAATATTAAAAAATATCACCCACTACTGCTATTACGGCTTACCAATGGACAGACACTAACGGTATGCCAGCCAGTGTCTGTCTGCCTTGCGGTATATAATTTACGGACTTACTGACAAATTGTAAGCATAATCAACACCGCCACCGCCACCACCACCACCATCATCACATAATTTGAAAACCGTGGATGCAATTGTAAAAAGACAAGGAAAGCCAGCCAGCCTTATAGTCATACTTATACGAAATCATAGTAAGCAGCTCAGACAGCTCAGTTGTGATTTTTGATTTTCTTCTATTTTATGAAGGGAATTAGAAATCAAATCAAATTCCCAATATACCATATAATGGGTAATGGAGGTTGTCGGTCATACTTTGTATACGAGTATGTAATTAGAGTTTTCTTTACTGTAACCAGGTCTTTGTATTTCTATACGACTCCATGCTCTGTTACTGTTGATTGACTGCTGGCTACTCTGTTTAAATTCATATTGAAATGCGTCTTTACTAGATTGGGTGTATATCCGTTTATTGTCTGCCTGTGAATGGGTCAATATGAAGAAAGAAGGTATCAGTTTAGATGTTTATTAGATCGGATATTCATACTTGCTTGCTTGCGTATATCTATTTACAGTGTATGTCGATAGTATTGAATGTCAGATTATTACTCTTGTTATTGCGCTTTTCAACTTCTCTGGTTAGACATGCGCATGAAGCTACTTTATTTCTAAAATGCTCCTTAATAAAGCCAGCTATTTAAAGGTGTTATATGTTAAACACAAACTACCTTGGTTCGAGCCGCAACAGAAGACATGACGAAGAAAAATTGAATTGTGGTTTCAAATGTTTAATTAAAGACGCTTAAACTTCCCTCCAGACAACTCCATCTAAAAAAAAAAAATAACGAAAACGTCCTCCTGACCTTCCCGCATACCTCTGGCGATGATGATAAACATCACACGAATGATCAAGAAAACACGACGTCTACTGGGGAAAAAATTACAATGATAAAGTAAAGATCACCACCAATTAGCAGGGATCTTCACCACTACGCAAAATCATATGGAGGAAGCTACGGTGGATTAATCATCTACTTAGCTTGAAAGATCAAATTGATTAAAGAAACTGAACAAAAGCAATGGCTGCTTTTTGAAAAGCCAATATGCTCCCCAGAGGAGTGGTGAAACAAATAAATCTTACGCATTGGAATAAGGACTTGTTCTTCTTGAAATATTTCGTCGTCTCTCTCGTTTCTATCAACATTACAGTTTCCTGGAACGCAAAACGAAACAACTTAACCACCTGACTTTTGATCTTACGCAATATTCTACAAGAATAACTAACTGATATTAATCTGCGTTTCATCCGGTAGATCCAAAAGCCTATTGCTGGTCAATAAGATTGTAGTCATGGTACTAAAACAGTACAGCGTATTTTGATAAATGTTAAGCGACTATGCCGAGACATCTGAGCACGTATTTAACTATTACCCAGTTCGGGTGGCCATACACCGCACAATTGCCGTCCTAACGGGTCACTGTCTGATCGGAAGGCATGTCAATAAACTTGACATTCCCTCGAATAATTTTTGGCAGGAGTTGTGGTTTCGAAGAGGAGGAGGAGACTGTCTTGCTGCCAGAAGGCGGAGGTTCTTGAACTCCTACTTTTTGTTATCTTTAACTGAACTCTCGAGGATAAAGGTGGTCGCAATTGCGAGATTTATTTTGAAGGCTAAATGGTTTCCTATGTAAACTGTTTGAACCCCGGTTTGGCATTTAGGCATGTGGCATTACAATGGGCCAAAGATCTGGCATAAGTCGGACTCCTTCGGCCAATGGATGATGTTCCTGGAGAATTTTTCTCAGCCTCAATCGGATGTAGTGACTTATGGAAACACGGATAGCGATATGTTTTAGGGTGTGTATCTTGGAAAATATTAATGATGATAGGTGAGGTTTATACAGAGACATCTGAATATGTATTTTGTTAGTTTCGAGCTATTTTGGCCCAATGGATGAAGTTGCTGGAGAATGCTTTGGTATCAGCAAATAAAATTACTGGCTTTTTCGCAGCCTTCTTCTGTTGTGGTGACTTATGGGATTTATGAGGACTCGGGTAGCGATATGTTTTCGTTCTGACCAACATAACATAACATAGGGCCGCCTTGTTAACAACAAATATAATGATATCTTCAGCTGCAGTTATCTCTGTCGCTTTCTCTGCAGCATTTTCTATTGCAAAGTCCTTCTGTTGAAAAACACTGGCATAATCTGGAAGCTGTATGTTAAAACGATATATTGAGAAAGATATACCATGACTGCATGGTGGGCATGCTTAAGAAAAATAATTTTTCTTCTTTATTCTGCTCTATTTCATATTTTTGTTCGCACCGAAGAAAGAAAGGCTTGATAAACACTGAAGTCTGTTGTGCTTAAATGACTTCAAAGGTTTAGGTAGCCCAAAAGCACTCTTTTGGGCACAAAAGGCGTAGTCGATAAAATCATTGAAATTATGTCGGATATTCGGATAACGAATATACATCAATGATGTATGTACATCAAAAAGAAGCTCAGATGGGGCTGGTGGTCAAAACAGGCGCGATCGATTACATTGGTTATTCTGAAAATTAAAAAAAAATATCGTCTTGGAACTTCTGTATAAGTCGAGAAAATTTTGCCCGATAAAAATACTTCTTTCTTTTAAATATATAATTATTCTTTTAAAACCCTGACCCTGGCAGTCACAGCTTGACCAGCATTTATTACTGCGCTTTAATTGGTAATAAAGAAAAATTAATAAAAACCGTAACGATCCAGATTAAAATGCACAACAAATGTGTTACACATTAAACGGCTTGAGAGAAAGAAAAAAGAAAAAAACAACAAAACAAATTCAAATAAAAATTAAAGAATCCAATGAATGAATGACATGAATGCATGAATAATGATTGAAAGAAATACTTTGTATTTGTTTAGAGAACAACAAACTGCAGGGTATTGATTAAAAAATTTTTCCCATTTAGGAAGAAAAAAAAAATTATTATTTTTTTATTTTTATTTCAAATCAATTTTGCATCAAGGTTACGTGCGATAAATAATAATAAAAAAATTGTATATTTACTTACAACACTTTAGTTTGATTATATCGCGTATGTATGCATGTGTAAATGTAAGTATGTTTAGCTTTATTTTGTGGTTACTTCATTTCATATTGATATGTATTGGGACTAGTCGTCGTATTTATCAACTACTACTGTCTGCAGTAACGACCTGATTATCACTACATGTTGCCATTTTATGCCACCATTTAATATGTGAATAAAGAAGAAAAAATTTCAAAAATTAAATACAATAAACAAGGTTCGGCTTCTGTTAGTGCGTGTGTGTGCGTGTGTGTGTGTGTGTGTGTGTGGGTTACTACATAACGCACCATTGGGGGCTTTCATGGGTACAAAATTGTTGCTTCTTAATTTATATTTCTTACAATTCCGCACCTTTTTTACTGGCAACAGACAAAAGTAGCATATTCACATTGATTTCAAATATGAATTCTATGTTGAAAGTTAGTTTTTATTTAATAGTTAAGGAGGTCACAGCTTATTCACATATATAGCCAAATATTTAAGAAGGGCCTATACAATATTGTATATTATTAATAAGACTAACATTTTATTAAATAGTTTACATTTCTATATATTCGGTAAAAATGTAGAAACAACTTAAAATATAAAAAAAAAACATTACAAATTTTAATAAATTGATAGGTGTCACCACAAAAAAAAACCTTTGAAAAATAATTATTAATTTATTTAAAATTCGATTCATACCCAGGACCTAGCAAAGTACCCACTACACTGTCGGCCTCTAACCAATATTAAAGCCGAGCTAGATATTACTCTGGTAGTATCTGTTTCTTCCTCTATGGCTTTTAAAACGAGGCCCTACGAACTGCCATAACGAACATCTGGTAGTGGTGGACCAATTGTGCTACAATACATCGCCTACACGGAAGTCATAATGAGAGAACTGCTAGATGAGTGGCAAGGAGGCATATCGATAGGTGGAAGGAAAATAAATAACCTACAATATACTGATGATATGCTTATAATAGGATCGAGCGCAGAAAACTTGAAATTATGTGTTTTTATGGAGGTATAGAACTTTAAGTTGGCATTACTTTCCAAAATGGCGATCTATTTAACAGCTGTCAAGTGATTTATTCTCAGTTTGGCTTAGCAGTCCATTATGAATAGACTCATGCCCGGCGTAGATTCGTCGAATAGGCCTAAAACGAGATTGCCGTTGTTCCCGATTTTCAAAAGCGAATTTGGTTTAGCGATGAAGCGCACTTCTGGTTAAATGGCTACGTCAACAAACAAAACTGCCGCATTTGGAGTGAAGTTAATCCTCAAGTGTATGTAGAAACACCGTTACATCCAGAAAAACTGACTGTTTGGTGCGCTTTATGGGCTGGTGGAATCATTGGTCCGTACTTTTTCAAAAACGATGGTGGCCAGAACGTTACAGTCAATGGTGATCGGTATAGAGCCATGATTACTAGCTCTATCATTCCTGAATTCAGTAACCATGATGTCCAGGAGATGTTGACGGCGCAACATGTCACACAGCTCGTGGCACAATAGATTTATTGAAAGACACGTTTGGTAACCGCCTAATTTCGCTTTTTGGACCTGTGAATTGACCTACAAGATCTTGTGACTTAACACCGCTAGACGACTTTCTGTGGAGCTATGTAAAGTCATTGGTCTATGCGGTAAAGCCACAAACGCTTCACCATTTGAAAGACAACATTCGCCGTGTTGTTGCCGATATACGGCCAGAAATGTTGGAAAATGTAATAGAAAATTCCAGATTGGACTACATCCGCGCCAGCCGTGGCGGTTATATACCAGTAGTCATACTTAAAATGAAATGCCACAAGATTGTCGTAATGCATCAATAATTAGTGTATTTTATATGCCAATCGTGTGATCACACAATTTATTGGCTCATACCGAAATTCACAATATTGTTGTGCTTATTTATGTCAATAAAATGCAACCCTACCACAACAGCTGAAAGAGTTGACGTAAACTTGGGACAATTATTTTCAATACATCGTTTCGCGCCATCTTGCGACAATAAATTTTGTATAAAATAAGAAAACCGTGTGAATACAGAATTTTCAATTGGGACAGTTTTATTATTGTGCGCTCATATGCCACAATAAAATTTGTATCAGATTAGTGTATTTGACGCAATCGCGTGATCCCAGCTTAACGATTAAAACTAAACTGCGACTCGTAGAAATCTTAATTTTCTCAATCGCCACCTCTACTGCAGAAACTAGAACCATAAAACAAGCAGAAAGAAGAAAAATTGGTAGCTTTCAATTATGGGTGTATCGTAGAAATTTTCGAGTATGTTGGATTGAGTTTAGAACAAATGCATTAATTTTACAAGAGCTGCAAGTAGAAGACAAGCTGTTGAAGAAAATAAATGGATACTACCTTAGATATTTGGGACACATTCCCAGACGAGAGGATACCACGGAACGCTTAATGGTTAACGGAAAGGTCGAGGGTACGAGAGGAAGAAAGTGCTATTCTAAAAGTTCTCTAGGTATACAAAAATCAATATTTATTTTGTAGAGGAGGAGAGTGATGATTCATATTGACTACAAAGTTATTTGGACCAAATTTAGAAACTTTCACTATTATTGCTCTATAGATATATAAAAATCAATATTTATTATGTATGGGAGGTGCTACACCCACTTATTCAATTTCGCCCATATTTCGACGGACGATGTGGATCTGTTACGAAATTTTTGAGAACAAATTCAGAACCTTCAAATATACATATAAATCGGTATATACCTAGTATGGAAGGTGCCACACCCACTTATTCAATTTCGTCCACTTTTTAACTGATGATTTATATTATTTAGACTAAATTTAGAAACTCTTGCTGTTACCGTTTTAAAGATAAAGATATATAAATAAGAATTTTATATAGGCGTGGCACTGCCCAGTTAAACATAATCATCAGTAAAAGTACACCTTTCCAATGCATGTATTGGTTTATAAGTCGGCTTTGTGGTTCTCTAGTTACAAAATGACGAACATAGGACAACTTGCCCCCTAGTGCCCCCTCTTATGCTGACTGTTAATATTAAATATTATCAATTGACTTTAAAATAAAAAATAATGAGTGCTGTACCATTCAAGTGTTCTAATTATTTTTTTTTAACTAAAAACGTATTGAACAGTATTAAGGAAAACTTGTAATGCGTGGGACCGCCTTTGTTTAAAATTGCATCCAAAATTCTATTGGAAATTGAATTTTAAAGTTTTTCAATATTTGACTCCTTCCATTAATTCCACTTTTGTGTTGTATTGCTTTCCGGACTCTTACACTTGCCTAACCACCCATCTCCAGACGTTCTTGATTATACTTATTTAGGTCGGTCAAGTAAAGTGGCCATTCAAGGGAGTTTCTTTTTTCGCTCTGAGTCCATGATTTCATGAATAGGACTGCATGAATTGGAACATTTTTAATTTTCAAATAAGTTTTGGAAGTAGAGATAAGTCGTTTTCATAACAATATTGTAGTTTTTCGCATTCATACGCAATTTTAAGATTGAAAGTCACAGGTGTCATAGCACCTATCGTCTATTGCATTTAACTTTCATATGTGAATTATTATGTGTGATCTCTTCAACAAGAAATTAAAAGGCAATAGAACATGGTGGATATGATGGTGTGGTAAGCAATATCCTACTATGGCACCTGTGAGTTTCAGTTTCAGCTCAGCTCAACTGTTTCCCATGTAGTTAGGCGCAGGCCGAAAACAGCAATTTCTCCGCCTTCCGAATGAAGTCGATTAAGTCGGCAATAGAAAAATATTTTCGAGCCCAATTGATCCCTTTCAAATAAATACTATTTGAACCTTGCTGGCGCAACATATTCGCACAAAATGTGCCCCGTGGTTTCATTCGCTCTTGACAAAATCGGCGCTCAGCCTCTTCAAGGTGAAGATGATATCTCAGATAGTAGTGTTCCGATAGAAAACCCACTATCCTATCTATGTCAGCCCTACGTAATATTTACAGCCCTTTTCCATTGGAGAAAGGGTCTACCAACCATTTGGCCTGTCACAGCTCCTGTGCGATCCTAAAAAAGTTTTGCCATATACCCACCCTCGATCTGTTCTCTACCCAATTGATCCCACACAAGGGTTCTGGGACGAAAAAGTCCGCTGCGGGTACTGCCCTAGCGAGTCCATCAGCAATTTAATTACCAGCAACTCCGTAATGACCGCACCAAGTTGTTAAAGACAGTCAAAGCACTCTTCAACTAGCCGCGATTTAAACGTATATGATGACTGTACCCTCAGTGCTGCCCGACTATCCGAAAATATACTTATATGGCACTTCTGATGCCCCTTTGTAGGTTTATTTTAGCGCACATGGAAATTGCCTTAATTTAGGTACTGGGATCTCTATATTTCTTACTATAAACAGGTTATCAAAGCTATTGCACATCGCTGAGAAATATGTATTTAGAAAAGAAAATTTTTCATACTTTTTTGTTAGATCGACTAATTTTGTGACCGCCTTTGTACATAAGTATGCACTTATTGATAAACATTTATATTTAATCTCTCTTTAAAATTGTAGTTCAGGTATTTTTTGAAGATATTGTTTCATTTGTTTTTATTTTCTTACCTTTTCACCTTAACATACAGAAACAAAAATTAAATCATCGATTTCCTCTTGGCTTTATAAAATGAAACATCGATTGTGTAATAAAATTAAAGATGCTGTTGTTCATAAAAAAAATGTTTTTATATTATTTTTTTCTTCAACAACCTTGAAAAACGTTGTTGTTTTTTTTCTGGTATTTCTGAAAACTGGCGGCCTTAGTAAAATGAGATCTCTTTCGCGATTATGGTAAAGTTCAACCGCAATAATGAAATGGTTTTTTCTTTTTTTTTTTTTTGTAACCAATTTTGTTTCAATCTTCTTAAGTTTTTAAGTCTTTTTTTGTGCCGCTACTTGCACTTAAAATATTACGCTAAATGTGACAAGAAAAGAGTCTTTGGAATTTTTTTCCAGTACAGTAGCTTTAAGTGCAACACTGCTTGGGTTAAATGGTACTTTTTACTGTACTACTTTGCAGTTTTTAGCAAAGCTGCGTTTGTTTTTGAAGGGTAGTAAAAGAAGACGAGCTTGATAGGAGTTATTTAAACAAAAATGAAAAAAAGCAGACTATTACCCAAACCAAAGAAATACCTTGGGGACTTTGCACTATAAATTTTGATGGTTGAACACTGTCTATGGTCGGTTGTGATCGTGCCATTACAAATAACACCAAAAATTCAAGATGCCGTGAAAAAAAAATGGTCGTCAAGCCAGGCGATTGTTGACTGAACGTACCAAGCGAACGTGTTAGGTTATGTTCACCAAATAGATAGACAAAGTATGTGTTCAGATGTCTCCGCACAAGTCGTACAGAGCCTATCCTCATCATCTTCAACACTTAAAAAAATACACGGATAGTATCTAAGACCACAATGTCTAAAAAATAAAATAAACCTTCCCACCTGTCTGCACTCCTGCTAAACCGAACGACTTCCCCATTAGTCCATGGCTCCCCTTTTCCAAAGGGATACTAAATAATGGACCAGGCTCAATAAAAACTCGGCCACCTCTCATGTTTGCTAAACAGTCAGCCCTTTCGTTTCCAGGATGACCCTCATTATCAGGGACACAACACGACCAGTCCAAAACAACCTTTGGCCCAACCACACAAGGCCTCTAAGGCCGCCTGACTATCTGACATCACATATATATTTAATCCCTTATATTCTCCTCAGCCATTCACTAACGCATGGTGTAAACCACCGCCTGGAAAATCGAAGGTTATTTGTCCATAGGCAAAGACTTTTAAAAATTTTGACCAACTACACCGTCTCCAGTCCCACCATCAGTCTGTTTTAATCCATCGGTGAACCATATCCAGTCGTACACTTCTCTCGAGTATAAGAAGAAAGCTTGTGCCCAATATCAGAGTGGGTGTCATGTAATTACTTATAAAGCTGAGAGGTTCACAATCGAATAGTGAGGCCTATAAACCGCACATACTAGACAATCTAAGACATTTGATATTTTATGCCTCCTCCTTTATCTCAATGCAAGTGTACGACAGATCCTCAACCGCGCTGATACAACACATTTTCTATGAGTAGAAGTATTTTAATATTAAAAACTAGGCAAGATGTTCAAAAATCAGGCTCTTTCTTTCACTGTTTTTAACTCCGTTTCCCCAAAAATCGTACGATCTAGTAAGAAAGAAATTCTTAGGTCTTTTTCTAAAGCCCTTTGCGTTGTCGAAGATAACTCGTCTTATATGGTTTGACAAGCAGCCGAAAAGATAGCAATTCGTCTGTGCAAGGTCCTGCGAATACAATGAACGCTGAAAGACCTTCTTTTCAGTATAACACCTTCTTTCATGTGGTGTAGCTTGGCTTTGTAGAGCTTCTTGTTGACTATCGCATTCCATTTGAGCATTCTCATGCCCCCTTTCAACCATACTAAGCGCAGATCATTGTTTTATTTTTATGAAAGTCAGACTTGGCTCTTGGCTCTAAGCGTATCTCCTGGATAGTTTTACTATTTTTTTATCTCGCGACACGATTCGGTATACAAAGCGCTGTTTATGCCCATATGTTGCTCGCTGGCGATTTTCGCTGTTTTTTTTTTTTTCGTTATGCTGGTGAAGCACCCAGGCTCTAAAATGTTCATCAAATCATATTAGATAAAGACATTTTAGAAACGCTTCATGTGGAACATCCTTCTTCGAAATGCGTTACAAACTTATTTGCCAACCAAATATACTTATCCTGGCTGCTAATACAGGGATTAATGTAACCAGTCGATAAAGTTTAATGCCTACAATATATACCGTTTGCATGTGTAAAATGTATCGGCGAAAATAGCTTCCGAGTTTGTAAACTTGGAAGACACAGAAAAGGATGGAGAGATCAAATTGAAAATTATCACTCAAATTATGATGTGTGTTAGTAGAGAAACAGTACATATGATCAAAGGATTTGTATTCAAAACTTGTTCCGCACAGAGAATGACTAGATTTTTTACACTAGAACATAGGTGAACAAGTGTAAACACTTCAAAGAAGAAATTTTTTGCTAGTTTTTGAAACAAAAATTTACTGATGAATAGCATTTAAAGCATTCCTGTTACGTTTTGTAACTGCAAACGAAACACTCTATAGACCAAAGACAATCAAAACAGTGAGTATCAGTGTTAATATGCACCAAAAAGTCTAAAGTGGCACACAAGGTAATGATTACAGTTATTTGTAAAGCATTCGGCATTATTCACATTGTAAAGGTCAGTGAAATCAGTGGCAGATATTTTGTAAAACAATCGAACAGTTTCAATAATGATTCGAAGCAAAAAGTCCTCATCTAGAGAAAAAAAATGTGCCCAATTTCACCCGTCTCTATAAGAAACGGCAGGCTTATCCCCTTTAGACTATTTTATGTTTTCAAGTTTGAAGAAGTGGGTGCTTATTTTTAAGGCCTTAAGGTATTTAGAACAATGCTGGTCTAAGTACCAGTCGAGCAGATATTGAGAAATAAATTGCTTTTTTGATCCAAAAAGTCACAAAATTATCAAGCCGCCCCTTTAAGTATCAATTTTCAAAATTGATAGGAATTTTTTTTCAATATTTTTTTTCTCTTTTGTATTATTGTTTACTGCATCATAGTTTGATTTCTTATTTACTTTTTTTTGAATTTAATATCTTTATTTTATTCACCTCTGTGTCTAGGTGCGTGTTTGTTTGTGCATATATGTGTGTATGTCAATGATATAACAATACACCATTTGATTTTTAGCGGTTTATCAAGTGACCACTTTTTTTTGGTTTGATTGAAAAAAAAATCAGACAAAGTCTTTAAACTTTAAAGGTTTTAACCCTAAAAATGCTGTTCTATGGTTTTTAAATTTACCACAAAACACCACCCCACCACTACCTCTAGCAATACCGCAAAAAAGTTTTTTTTTTATATTAAAACAATAATTTTTATTTTTTATTTTTTTATTTTTTATTATTTTTCTTTTGCTATATTTTTTCATCAAAGGTAGACAGACGGTAATGTAGTTTTATCCGCAATAATGTTGAAATTTCAATGCGATTTTATCAAATGTCAAGTTAAGAAGAAGAAGAAAACAACCAATACCAGTTTCTAGATATTTAATTTTGAAAACACTTAACGCTTTTTCAAAAATACATAGGCAGCACAAAAAGGTTAAACTAATCAAACGAATTAAAATCGAAAAAAAAAACAAAAACAAAACAAAATATAAAATATTTTTACTATTTTATCTAAAATTGCTTATCAAATAAAGACTATTGGCAGGTTTACAAAGAACAATAAACGAGTTGTTGGAAAAGTGTTGATGCTGTCAGTGATATAACAACTTCCTCAATTGACGTTTTTTAAGATTAAAAAAATACCATATTACAGAACATATTTTGAATTTTAATCATCATCATTCGGACTAGGCACTTTCGTAAGACAATGCGACTCCTAGGGTCTTTTATTTTGTCGCACAGGAGGTTTTAAATCTTTTTAAGATACTTACAGCCCGTACTGTAAATTATGTACGATTTTTAAATACTAAAACACAAAATACCTTCAGAACCCACATAACTGCCTTTCGGTATTACTTCATGGAGATGGTGCGGTTTTGTTAACTATTTCAACTGTTACTCAGAGCAGATTTTCGTTGTGCTTCGGCTTTACGTACTATTGGATTCCGTCTCTCGTATACCAGTTGTCCTGGGATTTAGTAATAATATCCACGATATTCTCCACCTGTCCGCTTTCACTCAAGCCTATGCCACAAGATGACAGCGGAAAAATGGCTGAAAAACTTATAGCTGTACTGGAAAGCGCATGTAATGCATCCAAGCCAGCTAAAAGAAGAAACAACAAAAAGAGTGAAGAAAAAGTTCTTGATGAAATAGGCAAATAGCAGACCTGAGAAGTAGATACTGGCTAAACCAGAGAAGTAGATTGCAACCAGCTAGGGAAAGGTCTACAGAATGCAATAAACAACATCATATCAGAATGCTTTAAAAAACGGTGCATAGACGACGATTCTAATCCTTGAGGCAAGGCCTATAAAAGCATAATGATGAAGCTGAAAGGAAACAGATCACCATAAATCACGTGCGCTGACCTTATAGACAAGATTGTGCAGGCTCTGTTCTCGGATAGGGAAACTTTGGAATAGATGTTGGCAAGCACGACGGATACAGAGTGGTCCAACCATAACGCACAATTTTAATTGTGAGTCACACCTTAACGTCATGTTTTTTGCCCAACTTAATATGACATTTCTTTGTTTCAGTGTTTAACGAATTCATTACGAAAATGCATTTCGTCCACTTCGTGATTTTTTTGGTCAGCATAATCGACCAAATTTGTCCATAATCGAGAGAAATGTGCACAAATTTCAGCAAACCGGCTCTGTAGGAAATTTGGAGACACCTGTACATGCTCGCCCAGTTCGTTCTGCGGAAAACATTGCTGTCGTAGTCGTGACCAATAATTTAAAATCTCACGAACATCACTGCTGCGATTTTGAGTAAAGATTTGAATTTACACGCTTACAAGGTTCAATTGACTCAAGAGCTGACCACTACTGACCATGTCAAGCATCGTCAATACGCTAAATGGTGACTTTACAAAGAAAATCATTTTCAGCGACGAAGCACACTTTCACCTCAGTGGGTTTGGTAACATGCAGAATTGCCGCATTTGGGCAAATAAGAATTCAAAGTGATTGTTGAAAAGCCGATGCATTCACAAAGAGTGACTGTTTGATGCGGTTTATGGGCTGGCGGCATCATTGGACCGTAGTTTTTCGAAAATGAGATCGGCCAAGCAGTTACCGTGGGTGGTGATGATATGCGATCCAAGAGGATGGTGCACTTACCATACAGCCAACGAAACAATGGTTCTTTTGCGCGAGATTTTCAATGGCATTGCTACATCATTTCGTGGCGATGTTAATTGGCCACCACGATCATGTTATTTGACACTGTAAGACTTCTTTGGACTTTGTGGCATATTTAAAAGAAAAAGTGTATGCCAATAAGCCATGAAGAATTCAAGAGCTAAAGGCACTACAACTTTGTCTCAAAGTCATTGAAAATCTGGACCGACGTATGCCACCAAAGCCATGGCGAATATTTGGCCGATGTTTTGTTTCACACATAACTGTTTTATATCCTTCTGTCATGATAAAATAAAATATTAAGATGATTATCTGAAAACTTTTTGTTTTATTTACAATTAATATCGTTTGGGAGAAGAAATGGACATAACAAAGCACCTGGGCCTGTTTGTATACCTAACACTAAAATAAAGACAAACATTACTTGCCGATCTATTCAGTAAATCTCCAAAGGACCACGTGTTTTCAAGTATATAGAAGAGGCAAAAACTCATTCATATACCCAAGCCGGAAAAGGCCCTAGGAGATCCTGGCTCGTATATACCGATCTGTCTACCGAGCACTATCGGCAAGTGCCTGAAAATAATTTTAAACGGCGGACTCCTGCAGTAGAAAGTGTAAACGGTCCGATCGCCAATACGGATTCCACAAGGCGAAACCGACCATAGACGCCATAAACTTGGTGGTAAACAGCGCTAATGAGACAAGGATTTGTACAGAAAATATTGTGCTGCCACCAAAATGTCTTCGACAAGGCCGGATGGAAGCATATTGTGACAGCGACGACAAGAATTACTTCCCCAGCAGAATCTTGCTGGTAGAAGCCGACAGAGGTGTGATTACATACAAAAAAACCTCAGCAGTTTCACAGGGATTAGTACTAGGTTCGCTACTTTGACGACATACTAGTTAAGCTTAATCTCCCAGTGGAAATTAGAGGTGTTGACCTTTGCGGATTAGTTATTAGTTATTAGTTATTAGTTATTAGTTATTAGTTATTAGTTATTAGTTATTAGTTATTAGTTATTAGTTATTAGTTATTAGTTATTAGTTATTAGTTATTAGTTATTAGTTATTAGTTATTAGTTATTAGTTATTAGTTATTAGTTATTAGTTATTAGTTATTAGTTATTAGTTATTAGTTATTAGTTATTAGTTATTAGTTATTAGTTATTAGTTATTAGTTATTAGTTATTAGTTATTAGTTATTAGTTATTAGTTATTAGTTATTAGTTATTAGTTATTAGTTATTAGTTATTAGTTATTAGTTATTAGTTATTAGTTATTAGTTATTAGTTATTAGTTATTAGTTATTAGTTATTAGTTATTAGTTATTAGTTATTAGTTATTAGTTATTAGTTATTAGTTATTAGTTATTAGTTATTAGTTATTAGTTATTAGTTATTAGTTATTAGTTATTAGTTATTAGTTATTAGTTATTAGTTATTAGTTATTAGTTATTAGTTATTAGTTATTAGTTATTAGTTATTAGTTATTAGTTATTAGTTATTAGTTATTAGTTATTAGTTATTAGTTATTAGTTATTAGTTATTAGTTATTAGTTATTAGTTATTAGTTATTAGTTATTAGTTATTAGTTATTAGTTATTAGTTATTAGTTATTAGTTATTAGTTATTAGTTATTAGTTATTAGTTATTAGTTATTAGTTATTAGTTATTAGTTATTAGTTATTAGTTATTAGTTATTAGTTATTAGTTATTAGTTATTAGTTATTAGTTATTAGTTATTAGTTATTAGTTATTAGTTATTAGTTATTAGTTATTAGTTATTAGTTATTAGTTATTAGTTATTAGTTATTAGTTATTAGTTATTAGTTATTAGTTATTAGTTATTAGTTATTAGTTATTAGTTATTAGTTATTAGTTATTAGTTATTAGTTATTAGTTATTAGTTATTAGTTATTAGTTATTAGTTATTAGTTATTAGTTATTAGTTATTAGTTATTAGTTATTAGTTATTAGTTATTAGTTATTAGTTATTAGTTATTAGTTATTAGTTATTAGTTATTAGTTATTAGTTATTAGTTATTAGTTATTAGTTATTAGTTATTAGTTATTAGTTATTAGTTATTAGTTATTAGTTATTAGTTATTAGTTATTAGTTATTAGTTATTAGTTATTAGTTATTAGTTATTAGTTATTAGTTATTAGTTATTAGTTATTAGTTATTAGTTATTAGTTATTAGTTATTAGTTATTAGTTATTAGTTATTAGTTATTAGTTATTAGTTATTAGTTATTAGTTATTAGTTATTAGTTATTAGTTATTAGTTATTAGTTATTAGTTATTAGTTATTAGTTATTAGTTATTAGTTATTAGTTATTAGTTATTAGTTATTAGTTATTAGTTATTAGTTATTAGTTATTAGTTATTAGTTATTAGTTATTAGTTATTAGTTATTAGTTATTAGTTATTAGTTATTAGTTATTAGTTATTAGTTATTAGTTATTAGTTATTAGTTATTAGATTTTTTTTTTCTGAATAAATCTTCAATTGGCGGTTCAAGAAACGGAGTAAGTGCTCATTAGCAGGAACAGAAAGCAGTAGAATATTTGGGCGTGATGGACCCTAGAATCTATTGTATCTCTTTGGGTATACAGTTTGTTTAGCAGATATGTTGCTTTTTTAATGAATGCCAGCAGATTTGGAACCCTAATGGTGAATATACGTATCTGCCAATAAGACTCTTTGTCTTCAAAATCATCTCCATCTAAATCTATCAAGAACTCTACACTTACACAATATGTGTTAACCCGTCTCTGATGCCGGGCAGTGTAGAGTGTCACTAAACTTTCCTAGTCAAATTTGAATTTTAATTATTTTTTCGTATGTTTTCTATAACTATAAATCAGGAAGCTTAAAACTTAAGCATATTATACGTACACACATATGTACATATGTATGTATGTACGTACATATATTTGGTCTTTAACTCTACACTATAATCTCCCTATTTCTTGATTATTTCGATTTCACATCCTGTTGACAAGTTATTTGATCAACAATTTTTATTTATTATTATTATTTGTTATTATTATTTATTATTATTAGTTCTTATTATTATTTTTTATTATCTTTTGTTCTTTTTCTTAAGGTCTTTTGACGTTATTTTGGTTTTAATAATTAACCAACTGATTAAAAAGTTAAATAAGCAGCTACTCCAAAATACACTGACAAAAATATAGTTTTTTTTGTATATCACAAAGCTTTTTGAGAATAAAAAAATCTTAAATTTTTCTATGCACGCATTACATTGTGTAATTCGTGGCTTACTGGATAATAGTTATATGTTTTGAAAAAAAAAAACCTTTTTTTCAATTATTAATTGCTTTAACGATCTGCAGGTGATCATAGCCTTGACAGCTGTATCCAATCAAAGCTCATGCTCCTATCTTTCTCTGAATGGTATCCACAAGCTGTAAAGAGTGCAACGCCTCGTAGATATGCCTATATGAGGCAGCTGCATTGCAGTAGCTTACAATCAGCGGGTCTTGAATGGAAAATCTCAGGGAAAATCTGAATCGCAGCGGGTTCTCATTAAATTTATAATGCCTAAGATACTTAAATTAAAAAGGCGAGTACTTGGCTGGTTTAAATAGCCAATAGCCAAATCCTGCGTTTCTTTCCGTGTTAGGGGCAGCTGGCAGTCCTAGTCCAAGATCGATCACTACAGCTCAATCAGCTGCATAACTTAAAAAAGACTAAGAAACTAGAGCAAAATTTAAATTCAAATATCTCAACATCTTTTAGGCATTTCTTTCAAGGATGACCTTTTTTTTGACCCATACTTTATCCTTTTTTCTTAATAATAATAAAAAAAATTTCCCGTCGTTCCTACAAGGAGCATAGGGCCGGGCCTCAGTAAATTTGTTGAACAATTCTCTGTTTTGTGTCAGTGCCTTCACTTTACTCGAACTCATTCCGATGCTATTTACTTCAGCATCAATCGGTCTTGTCCATGTGTGAGCAGGACGGCCGCTTCTCCTTGCGGGTTCCAGTAATTTCTGTTGATATCGTTGGTTGTACGATATTTTTACAATTGTGCCGCTGCGATCAGTCACTGCTTGGTTCCTGCTACACTTGATATTTGTTAGGTAGTGTATCGTTTGGTGTAGTTTTCTCATGTTACTCTTTCCAGCTGCTTCTTCTGCTGTTCTTGCTAGACCTTCTAGGAACTTCCTTTTGTCTCTTCGTGCAACTTTTTTAACATATTTTTCCAGCTGTTGGTATTGTTGCCTCGTAACATTTTTATTGTTTTTCTATGTATCTGCACTATACCCAGTGTTTCATCTGCGACTTGATTGTATGTTGCTGTGATATCCTCCCGTGTGTAATGTTGGTTTATTGGTAACTGCTCTCCAATGCATTCCTGGTCGTGTTGTTCTGGAGTTGCTGCAGGCGGAGACGCTTTCATCTTGTGACTTCCATGTTACTTCTTCGACATTTCAATTTGAGCTTGATTTCGCCTGTAATAAGCTAGTGATCACTGCCGATGTCAGCGCCTCTTTTATTTCTCACATCCGCCAAAGAGTTTCTCCATCTTTAACTCACGTATATGTGATCAATCTGATTGCGTGAGTTGCCGCTTGGCGATGTCCATGTATATTTATGAATTTCCTATGACTAGTTGTCATAGCTCTATTAGTTGTTCTCCATTGTTATTTTTAACTTCAGAACCATGCTTTCTCATGGTGGAGCGGGTGTTGGTGAAGTCACCCATGAGAATGATGATACCTCCCGTTCGAATACTGGTGAGCTTTGATGTTACTTGTACATAGAATTCATCCTTCTTAGCGTCCTTGGCATCTTCTGACGACGCATAGCACTGTACTATGGTGATGTGTCTTATTGTGCATTTGAATCGAGCCGTTATCACACGTTCGGATATTGGTTTCCATGTCTGAAGGGAGTTCTTGATTCCCTTCGACATTATGATTCAGACTCCGCATTCGCCATTATTTTCCCTTCCGCTGTACAGTACATGATTACCATTCGCCGTAGTAAAATCGCATTTATACCCAAGATGTCAACCTTATAGGATGCTATTTGATGTTCGAGTTGCGCAAGCCGTGATGCTCCACGATGAGTCCGTACATTTCATTGCGCAATGCACGTCGTGTTTCGAGTGCCAAAGGTCGTTGCCGTATCATTCTGTCCATTGTTTTGCCTTGTTTAAGTTTCTCTAATCGTTATTTGTTCAAACTAAGTAGATGATTAGTCAACTGTAGCCCATACCAGGATGATGGAGCTGCCATCTTATCGCCGCCTAGAAACGACACCTCCATTGAATTGTATTGTGTAGTGGTGAGGATCCTTGCTAAGTGAGTGGGTAGTGATCCATACTTTAGCATTGCCGTTTTTTCCCAATAGGCGGCATTTTCTCCTGATCATTCTTGTGATGATTGACATCTTCGCCAGAAATAAGCTGGAATTCAGGGAATTCGTCTAGAGTTACAAAACGGTAAAAAAAAACTCATTTAAGTTGATCATACGGTTGCGTTTACTTAAGTGGCAACCAATGGCCTTTATCCTGAATTATATTAGAATCCCAAGTGCTTTAATTTTATGCACTGTTCCCACTGTCCTCACTTCAACTTTTTAAGAAATCATCATGAAACCGTCATCTTCTGCATCTTTCCTCAAGTCCTTACTCTAGAGATCTTTTCACAAAATCATTTTCACATACGCACATGACGGCATGTCTTAGCTAAAGCATTCGTTGTACTCGACAGTTTGATAAAACACATGTAATTCATGGTTCATTTGATATCTCTACTCGCCATCAATGCAGGCCGGACTATATGTATTCGTTTTACGAGAGTAGCGTTTAAGTATTTAAATACTTATGCCAATGTGATGTGCCCACACGATTATAATGTCTGCAGCTTTACCCGACTTCCACACTTTAATTTTCCGATCGCTTAATGGCAGACCAATAATTTTATCGATTATTTCTATAGTAACAAACTTTTCTAGGTGACCTTAGCGTTTGCTTTGTGCTAGTACAAGTGCTGTTAAAAGGGTACCCATTGTTGATAAAGCCTTTCTTTTAATTAAATTTAAATCAAAGCTATTGTAAATGGGGGGGTGGCGTGGTGTAGTAGCTAGAGCGCACGCATAACAACACATGTGGCCCAGATTCGAGTGCTTAATAAAGACAACTACATCTAAAAAATAAAGAAGCCCCTTTATCTTCCAGCCTACCTCTGGATAAGTAAAATCACCACCACTTCTTAGCAAAGATTTTCACCACTACACAATCATATGAAAAGAGGATTAATCATTTTCTTAGCTTGAAAAATCAACTTGATTAATGAAACTGAAACTATGGATGCTTTGCGGAAAGCTAATATACTCCATAGAGGAGTGACAGAGAAAAAAAGTTTAAAATTTCTTCTTTCTCTCAGTGTATCATTATAAATATGGTTTTCTTATGATATGTGATACTTTTGAATATTTGAGTTGAAATTAATAATTTTTTTTTTTGCATAAATTAGGTGTCAACTTCAAAGTCGTCTGTCTAAACGATACATACACGTACTCAATTATTTTTCTTGCTTTTGTTAATAAATTTTGCAGATTTTTTTTGTTTTTCAATTAACTGGTTCAACAAGTGTGCGGTTTTCTGAAAACATTGAATCTGAATAAATTTTATACGAAAAACGGTGTTAAATTTTAAAACCAAAACCCCAAAAAAAATCAAATAAATGTTTTGCAGCTGAAAAATATAAACGAAAACAATAAACACGACACGTGATAAGCCTTAAACAATAACAAAAACAGCAACCTTTTAATGCAAAATATTTGAAGAATTAAGAACAGAAAAAAAGTAAAAAAAATCGAAAAAATAGGTGCAAAAATATACAAAAGACTTAAGACACATGCATGCAAGCATGGAACAAGCAAAATGCATAGTTTTTTAAGAAAAATGAATTCAATTGTTAAAAACATTATTTGAAAATCTGTAAAAAGTACCATATATACTTTTTAATAAAAGATGTTGTCATAAGAGCCGAGTCTAACCTTAATTTCTTATATACGACAGAGTTTCAAAGCCTTAAAAACTCCTCAGTGTGTAGCCGATAAAACAGACTTAAGCTTGAACAAAATTTTATGCGAGCTTGGCATTCATTATTTAAAATTAAAAACAACCAAACTTTAAATTAAAAGTAATTTTATTAGTTGGTTATCATATAAAACCAGGAAATAAATCATGGCTTACACGCATTTGCAAATTGGCAGATCGATCCAAAGCAAAAGCATTCAGAAATTGGCGTAATGACAAATGCGATTATACTGCTTTGATACGCAATCACGCGAAATCTTCGTTTGCCAGAGTATTTAGGCGCGAGAAGCCTTTATACGAACAGCATCTTCTAAAGTGCTTACGTTTCCTCGGAGAAGTAAGAGCTTTTGATAATTCATTAAAAGGCTAAGGGACAGCGCTAGTTCGGTTCCAGTCCTTATAAAGAATGACCAGATATTGACAAACCCAGGTTTAAGAGGCAAACCTTCTGGCTGAAATGTTTGCCAGTAACTCGAACTTGTCGAAGAGCGTTCAACCACTGCCTGAACTTGAAAGAGTATCAGTTGCTATGCAAAGTTTATCCTTTCACGCCCCTGCAGTCAGAAGGGTTCTTGCAAATCTCAACGTTAATAAGTCATCTGTTCTGGATGGCATTTCAGCGCTGGTCCTATAGCAGTGCTCTCCTACGAGTCCTCTGTCTAGCCTTTTCAGTGTGCGAGTGTTTTTCCATCTTGCTTGTTACCAGGGTAAGGCGGAAAAAAAACTACCCTTAAAGCTACCGCCAAATAGCAGTTTTTTCGGCACTTTCCTAAGTCACGGCGAGTTTGATTAGTTATCACCTAAGCGGTACGCTCAGTACGGCTTTCTAGTGACCTAATGGCATTACTCTCCGAGCGGTGGAATAAGTCGATTCATGGATTTGGTGAGAGTAAAGTTGTGGCTCTGGGTATGATATTTCCAAGATGTTCAGTAGAGTTTGGCACGACATGCTCATATCAAAACTCATTGCTTTTGTTGTCGGTAGTCACTTCTATCGATTTATATGGAGATTTCTCAGAAATCGCACTGTAAGAATGGTATATTTTCCATCTAAATTATTTTTCCAAGGAGTTCAGGATTAATTTAGCGGTACCGCAAGGCTTTGTTTTTTCTCTCTCTTTATATCTCATATTTCTACACAACTTTTTTTTCTTACTTCCAATCCAATGGACTCTTTCGCAGATGACAACAACATTTGTCATTCATATTTCTTTGATAGTGGGCTGGCGTGGTGTAGTTGTCATAGCGCCTGCATAACAACACTAACGACCCAGGCTCGAGCTCCAGCAAAGGACATGATGAAGAAAAATTTCATTGTGTCTTCGAATGTTTAATAAATGTAAAGAAGAAGCTCCCCTGACCTTCTCGCATATCTCTGACGATGATGACAAACATCAGACGAATGATCAGGAAAACACGCCATCTACTGGTAAAAAATTACAATGCAAAAGTAAAAATCACCACCAATTAGCAAGGATCTTGACCACTACGCAAAAATCATATGAAGGAAGCTGCAGTGGAATTATCATCTACTTAACGTAAAAGATCAAATTGATTAAAGAAACTGAAGCAAAGCAATGGATGATTTGCTGCCTAGAGGAGTGGCGGAGAAAAAAATTCTTTGATCGTAGGTTAAGCCTCTTGGAGATTCAAGCAAAAAGGCGGAATATGAATGACACTCTTACAAGTGACCTGGTATAAATCTACGTGTGGGGCCTTGCTAACAGGGTCGATTTTAAAGCAGGTAAGACCCAATGTTGTTTTTTAACACACAGACGTGGAGGTGTGGTGTTATCTGTGTCAAGGGGTAATGTACGTGTTGAGAAATCAGATGCTTTTGATGTTCTGAGCATGAGAATTCAATCTGACGCTTGTTGCAATGATTACACATTTTGAGTGTTTCGGTGTCATAAGATGGTGAAAAAAATACTTCACTCCATCTGACCTTCTCACTATTTCACAACCTATATCGGCCAGTGCTTCAAAGTCTATTTTAGAGCTTCTCGATAGCATACAGGAGAGGGCGAAGGTGCTTGTCAATGATGGTAGAGTAGCCAATTCTATCAATTCGTTAGAGCAACGTCGCAATGTGGCGTGCGTTCGATCGGTAATATAACATAATATGTTGGAACGAAATAAAGGAATTACCTCCTAATTATCATATATTCTTACGCAGTAGCCGTATATATAGTAGAGCGCTTTACCTTGTAGTTAATTGGTAAGCGAATCGCGTAACGCATTATAGGAAAAACTTGTACTTTACTCGTACTGTTCGTTTATTAAACAATCTTCCTGCGAAAGTTTTCCCTGCCACTTTTGACATGAGTAAATTGAAGTTGAACGTCCATAAACAATACTCCCTCTTTCCTCATTCCCACAAACTATTTTCCTGTTACCAGCACAATGCACTGCATGGCTAGTTGTCATCCCCTGAGTGCTGAAATATGATGAATTTATTACACAGGAAAACTTTTATTGGTTCAGGTTGTTGTAACATAATCATATTTTTTCTTTTCCCAATCAAAGTCCAAAGCATTTAATCAATTTTTTATTTATTTTTAACATTTTTCCCAGACCAAATACTTATACATTCTCGCTTAATATATAAAAAACTGTGCCATTTTTCAATGTCTATCTTCTTCTTCTTCTTTTCTTTGACGCTATTACGTAACACGTTTTATTATCCTGTTTTTTATAAATATTTCTTTATTACCTTATTGGCTTTGAAAGAAAAAGCGAGTAAAAGAAACCAATTTGTAAGAAAGTAGGTCAGTACAGTGTAATAAAATTTCCTAAACCAACCACCGCATTAATAGACCACAAAACCAGTCCTCTTTTATGGTAAAACATAACCGAAAAAAAATAATAAATAAAAAAAGAAAAAAAAACCTTTTTTTTGCTAACAACACACCTTCCTCTTGGCCTAACATACAAAATAATTTATACTTCAGACTTACTCTACGAAAAAGAAAGAAAAAGACGAGCCGATAAAAATAGAAGTGGTTTTTTGGTATCAAGACCTGCTGCTGTTGCTGCTGCACAAATAAAGAAGAAACCCTTTAAGGTATAAATACGAAACACACTGAGAAACAAGTTTAATAAATAATCGTCATCATTATCATCTGGACTGCTGTCATTATCAACAACAACTCCATTTATAATCAAACGAAAAACGAAAGGGCCTAAAATAGCCGGTTGGCACAATTAAGTTCAAAGACGTCTGACCGTCTTTTTCTTACAGGAACTTTATTCATTTTTTCTCATATTTAAAGAAAAAGCACACAAGTAGACTTGATTACAATACTGGCAAAACTGAGTGGTATAAAGGAACATCAACATAAAAAACCGGTTTTTTCGCTATATATGTTTCTCTCCCTCTCTCCCTCTCTCCCTCTATCCCTCTCTCTCCCTCTCTCTCCCTCTCAGTCACTGGTGGCTTGGTAATAATTATTTAATAGCAGATACTGCAGCAACACGCACTTTCGTTTTCAATAAAATAAAATTAAAACGAAAATTATGTGTATGAGTCTTGGTAAGAGGGAATCAAATCAATTTTGATGAAATGCATTAACAATTTACCCTGACCTTTCTTAAGGCAATTTTGTTAAGACAAAACCAGAGAGATTTGAAAAATGACAACGATAACATGTGAGTGTATTTTTACGTTTCTTTACCAGTCAACAATATTCTGCACTAGCAACATACAATATTGTTTAGTAATGAAGAGTCAACTTTGTTTAAATGAATACATTGACCAGAGTACTGGTTATCATACAGGGGCATTTCCCTAAATTAGATTGGAAACCAGTCTGACAGTCAAATGAACCTGGCTGTTAACCTGATGTCAATAATTAACAACTCCGACAAGCCATCGAGAAAGGATGAACCCAGTTTGAAAATCTCCACTTACAGATGAAGTGGGACACGGTCTCCTCCTGCTCAAACAACCTACAGCCACTACAAAAGTCATTTGCAGCTAAAAACAGCCTATGTGCTTGCCTACTCATAACGCATTAGTCCGTAAGGATGGATAAAACAGAGAAGATGCTTCGATGGTCCAGTTTAAGTACTTGCTTGGTACGCTTCATATCCAATCTTGACCAGGTGTGTCTGGCAATAAAGCAAGAGTCACCTTCCGTCTAGGCTCTTTCACATTTCAACATATACCACCTTGATTAAAAAGTTCACGGAATAACCCTCGTGTGTCGCTCCTATCATTCCGACTGAAGTTTCTTTTTTTTATTTAGTTGGTACATCTGTTGTTTATATTCCCGCTAAGTCTTAGCGTCTTAGCTTGACATTTGCACAAGCTATGTAGCCTATAGTATATCTATCTCTATGTGTGTTGCGAATTTTTAAAATTTTGACCGTGTTGAGGTCGCAAAAGACATGATTTGTGTGGCTGAATCCAATACCACATTCATCAAACTAATCGTTACTGGGGACGAGATGTGGATTTATGAATACGACACGCAATCCAGACATCAGGCAAGTGAATGGCGTTCACCAAATGAGCCGATAGCAAAAAAAAAAAACACGTCGCTTTGAGTCACAAATGAAGGCAATGCTTACGGTTTTCATGGATTGCAACGGTGTAGTGCATTATGAATTTTGGCCAGAAGGCAGACAGTAAACAAAGAGTATTATTTGGGTGTTACGAGACGTTTGCATGAAGCACTTCGCCGAAAGCGTCCAGAATTATAGGCAAAAAACTCGTGCACCATGATAACGCACCGTCGCAAATTTTTTGACGACAAATGCAACAAATCCCATCCAACAGCCATCGAATTCACCTGATTTGGCTCCCTGTGACTTTTTTCTATTTAATCGAGTTACAAAACCATTACGGTAAACGCGTTTTAGTAGTCGAAAGGAAATAGTGGAAAAATCGCAGGAAGCATTCATTGACATACCGAAAACCGGAAATAAAAAATGCTTCGAGCATTGGATCAAGCGCTGGCATAAGTGTGTTGCAGTCGATGAGGATTACTTTGAAGGACACAATATAGATTTAGATGAAAAAACTTGTATTTTAAATTTTCCGAATATCGGGAACCTTTTGAACAAGGTGGTACTTGTGCTTGATTTCCAGTTTAACGGAGGTAAAGGTACAACCACCCCCACGTGAAGATGAATGTCCGAAAGAAGTGTATCCGCCCCAGCGAGCTCATCAGCAGCACAGTTGCCCGGCATGTCCCTCTGACCAGAATCCAAATGAGGTGTACACAAAACTATCTTGATAGTGCCACAAGGGAATCACGGCAGTCCCTGACTAACTTAGAGCTAAAGGTCACATCCGAAATAGATCTGATCGCCGAGGAAAATATTACTACCAAAGCTGTTCTCTAGTCTAGTCCAGGAGCCCAATTTTCCCTACTGGGCATTATAATACATAATCCCCTATACAGTTTAGGTCCAGGCTTTACCTAGTCGATATCACCCAGTATCAGGAATTTATCAGAGGAGTGTCCTAAGTGAGTAATATGCCAGCGTGATAGGGCGTTCACTCTCGCCACTACAAGTATGGCCCGTTGCTTGACAATTATCCCCGATGGGAGCCATGAAAAGAGAGCCTTTGTAGGAGTGGTACGTAACGCACCTGTGATCTGGATTGCAGCAGATCTCCTAACCTTATAAAGCAGTCTAATATTGCAATCTTAGTCGAAGGCTGTCCACCAGAAGACTGCTCCAATGACACTTTAATGACACTTTAAGTTCCACTTTGTTAGAATGCTCTTCTAGGGAGCACAAAGTATCTATTGCTTTATTTCGGTTTCTATAATCAATTTGATTTTTTCAAACTGAATAGATGACTAATCCGCTGTAGCTTCCTTCATATAATTTTTGAGTAGTGGTGAGGATTCTTGCTAATTGGTGGTGGTCTTTACTTTAGCATTGTAATTTTTTCCCAATAGATGGCGTGTTTTCCTTATCATTCGTCTGATGTTTGTCATCATCGCCAATGGTATGCGGGAAGGTCAGGTCAGGACGGCTTCTTCTTTATTTTTTAAATGAAGTTGTCTGGAGGGAAGTTGATGCCTCTTCATAAAACATTCGAAACCCACAATTAAATTTTTTCTACGCCATGCCCTCTGCTGGTTGTTTTGTGTTGTAATGCTTGCGCTTTAACCACTACACCACGCCACCGGTCTGTGAAAATGTATCTCAAGTTTAAAAATGAGTGAAGATTTTGAACATTTTCCTTTTCTATTATAAGAGAGGTACGATTACGCTGCAAGCTACTGAAAAAAGTTGTGATATTTACGAAGACGATGCTGTAACTAGAAAAAAAGCAGTAAAATGGCTTGCTCGTTTCCTGCTCTGGACGACCAATTATTAAAAAAAGTATGAAATCCTGGAAAATATTGAGAAAGACCAGCCCTTAAGCAGCGTAAACATTGCTAAGGAATTAGGCATCCATCACCAAACAATTATCGAACACTGAGTACACAAAGAAGCTTGATGTGTCAAATATTTAATGAATCAAATATCCGTTGGTGTACCGCTGTCCTCCGTTAAGCTGTCCATTAGACAAAGCTACTTATTAAACCTGAGCAGAGTGGGAATCTTGCTTCATTGCTAGACTCATCTGGCCTAGATTGCATGGTAGGCAAATTAATCAGTTGTTTGAATTGGATTCTTTACTGTGCCTATCCTCATGGGGCATTGCATTAGGGGAACGATTTCTGTCGAGCTTTTAGATCAACTGAGGAAGAGGAGAATGTGGCCCACTTCATTTGTCAGTCTCTTGTTGGACCGCTATTTTTTGATATTCTATCGAAACTATCAACCATCGATGTCATAGCCAGATTAATTAGATAGTCGGGCTGGTTTTCGACGTGATTTAAGGGAATGAGTTTCTATAGGGTACGCCATCTGACGTTTTTTTTCAACTAGTGCTTATTTCGTGAATGGTAACACTTAGCTTTTGTCTGATTTGACAGATAATTAGTTTTATCCTTCCGCTGAACGAATATGATTGTGTATATGCTTCACTAAGTGGGCCTGCGACCGACTTACAGAAGATGCTGATTTTGCCAAAAAAAAAAATCTTCTTTTCAGATGAAGCTCATTTTGATCTTGGCGGGTATGTAAACAAGCAAAATTGTCGCATTTGGGGCACAGAAAACCCGCACACATACATTGAAAAGCCGATACACCCAAGACGAGTCACTGTTTGGTGCGGATTTTGATCCAGAGGCATAATTGGGCCATTTTTCTTCAAAAATTTTCAAGGAGTGGCAGTTATAGTGAATAGCGATCGTTATCGGGCCATGTTGAGCGAATTTTTATTCACAAAAATTGAAGAGGAGGTTATTAGCAACATTTGGCTTCAACAAGACGGCGCTACGTGCCACACAGCCGAAGCTACACTCGATGTTTTGCGCGCTGTTTTTGAAGATCGCATTATCAGCCGTAGAGCTGATGTCGTTTGGCCACCTCGGAGCTGCGATTTGACACCGTTGGACTATTATTTGTGGGGTGCCATCAAAGATAAGTGTTACGCCGAAAAGCCAGAGACAATTGACGCTTTAAAGGACAATATTCGTGAAGACATTGGTGAAATACATCTGCACACAATCGATAATGTGCTTAAAAATTGGACCGATCGTGTTAGCTACTGCATGCCCAGCCGAGGCAGCCATTTGAATGAAGTTTTTTTCCATTATTAACCGAAAGGATTGTACTTTCAAATAAAAAAAGAAATTTGAGAAAATATTCAGTAGTTTTTTTTTATAGCATTTTCAAAAAAAAATTATTTGGCGGTTCCTATACATGACACCTCTGGATGATGATCGTCAAGACCGGTTAATCAGGACTTGGCGGTTAATCAAGGCTTCGCTTCTTGTATGGTATCACAACGGGCTCAAGTGTGCCTTGACTCAATCGAGGCTGACACTCCCACCTAATCCAACCTCTCTATACTATCTAGTTTAAATTTAGAGTTATTAAATCTGAATAACTTTTTATTCAAAATATATAAACACAAAATATTACCAACGATCCTCGTCTAACTTGCTTTATATTTTTTTATATTTTTAGAGTACCGTTGTGTTGCAAATTTAAATAAAAAAATTGTTTGTTTGGTTCAGAAACCATTTTAACTGCTAAAATTGTAAATCAAGTTCGTTGTTTCGGTCTTTTTATTTCATTTTTTTTTTGCATTCAATTTAAAATTTTTAATTTTATTCCTTTTGTTTGTTTGTTTGAACTTTCAAATTAAACGCCTTATTTCATTTTATTTTTTTAGTATTATTGTATATTATTATTAAAAGTAATCATCACCCAAGTACGAGTTCAAATTACCAAGTTTGCATATATTTAATAATAGTTTTTATATTTGTAGTCGTCGTATCAAAAGCCTTAAGCACTAATTTCAACCTTCAATTTTTCATCAATAAAATTAGTGCGAATATCAAGTTTAATTTTTTGATTATTTTTCTATTTTTATTTTTATTACTTCGTATTTAATAAAATAGTGCCTGATCATCATTGAAAATTAATCTTTTTTTTTGTTAATTTATTTACTTTTTTCTACAGCTCCATAGTCGAATACTCCTTTAACATTTGAATGGAGAACTGTTATGGTTGGTGCTTTAAATGTCTCAAATTTGCTCAGACAATGATTAATTTCTGCTTTTTTTTTTTTGTTTTCGGTCAAACAAAATTGGTTTCATTTTAAAACCAAAAATAGTTAAAAAAAAGAAAACATATTTTGCAATTTGTTTTATTCTTAGGGTTTTTGCTTCTATTTACCTGCTTTGTTAAAATCATGTTTTTGAAAATAAAAAAAAATAAAAACTGTAAAATTGATCGATTGAGTGATTTGTTTTTTGCTGACTAAATAGTAATTGAATACTTTTAAGTCAGTCTTTATCAAATCGCTGACATTAAAAGACCACCTCCATTCCTTTGTATACCATTTAACTCAAACTAACTTTGACTTTGATTAATAATGAAAAGCTATCGTATAGCAAATGCTTTGTTTTGGCCTCTTTTCTTTAAACAGGTCTTCTTTTCATCTAGAATTCTAATGAAATTTGGTCCAGATGTGATTTTGTAGCCCCTTGCCATTTTCACAAGTGTGATTGTCATACAAATGCATCGAACATGAAGAAAACAATAAATTGTGCTTAACAGTGCTTTTCAAGAAACTTTCACTTCCCCTTTAACAACTCCCCTGATCTTTCAGCTAACCTCTGATGATGATGACAAACATCAGACAAATGATAAGGAGAAAACGCCACTTACTGAGAAAAACATTACTTTGCTAAGTGAATGTCACCACCACACTTAGCAAAGATCTTCACCACTACAAAATCATGTGAAGAGCAGCTACTGTGGATTAATCACCTATTTAACTTGAAAAATCAATTTGATTAAGGAAACTGAAACAAAGTATTGCATACTTTAAGGTAACACTGCTCCTCCTAACATTGCTAGCGACTGGTTATGAGTATTTACGCTGTGAGAAACTTCTCTAAATACTACAATTTCTACAGTAGATCCCTTTCAATAGGTCTAAAAATAGAACGAGTGCAGCTCATTGATTGAGAAAAGCTCCCCTTGTTCCCCTTGGAATGTCTCGGGAAGTACGTGTGTATGTATGGCTCAAGGAAAAGGCCAAAGTTGATCTCCATCCAAAACTGGCAAGGCATGATGCTCTGGCTAATCCTCGAAAGAAATGCTACTGTTTACTGTAGCAGTGCTCGACATAGCCCAGCTACACCGTGTGAAATGGGTTATCAAACCCCTTTATGACATCGTCAAAAACCACATTCAGCAGTATTCTCAGGGCCTTGCACCGACCATCCTTTCCAATCCCTGTAGAATCCTGAGGCCCAATATCTTCAACATAGAAAAGAATCTTGACCTTAGGTTTTGAGAAATTTTTTGATTAAAAAAAAAAATAAAAAAATAAAAATTTAAATTAAAATAAAATTTTAGAGCAGAAATGCTTTTTTTTGCCAAAAGACGATATTATTCAAATGCCCTCGTATAGGGTCCGCCAAACAATTTTTTTTTTTTTTTTTTTGAAAATGATATAAAAAAAACTACTGAATATATTCTCAAATTTCATTTTTTATTTGAAAGTACAATCCTTCCGGTTAATAATGGAAAATAATTTCATTCAAATGGTTGCCTCGGCTGGCCATGCAGTAGCCGGTCCAATTTTTAAGCACATTATCGATTGTGTGCAGCAATGGCTTCACGAATATTGTCCTTTAAAGCGTCAATTGTCTCTGGCTTGTTGGCGTAACACTTATCTTTGACGGCACCCCACAAATAATAGTCCCACGGTGTCAAATCGCAGCTCTGAGGTGGCCAAACGACATCAGCTCTGCGGCTGATAATGTGATCTTCAAAAACAGGCCGCAAAACATCGAGTGTAGCTTCGGCTGTGTGGCACGTAGCGCCGTCCTGTTGAAACCAAATGTTGCTAATAGCCTCCTCTTCAATTTTTGTGAACAAAAATTCGTTCAACATGGCCCGATAACGCTCGCCATTGACTGTAACGGCCACTCCTTGCTCATTTTCGAGGAAAAATGGCCCAATTATGCCTCTGGACAAAAATCCGCACCAAATAGTAACTCATCTTAGGTGTATCGGCTTTTAAATGTATGCGTGCGGGTTTTCTGTGCCCCAAATGCGGCAATTTTGCTTGTTTACATACCCGCCAAGATCAAAATTAGCTTCATCTGAAAAGATGATTTTTTGGACACAATCGGCATCTGTAAGTCGATCGCAGGTCCAGATTCCCAGCGTTGTTAAAGCGTATACACAACCATATTGGTTCAGCGGAATGTCAAATCAGACATTAGCTAAGTGTTACCATTCACGAAATAAGCACTTGTTGAAAAAAAAACGTTAGATGTCGGACCCTTTATTTACTTCTTCCACAATTAAGTATATTTGTTAATAGATTTTTATTGTTTGGTTTTAATTCCTTAAGCTAAATTGAGATTTTTTTCTTCTTTCAACGAGCTTATTAAATTCATATTTTATGTTCTTCTGATAGGGTTTTTTTTAAGAATTAAAGAAGTGTGAAAAACTGAAACTAATTGCTCTTGAGGGCTTAAAAATAGCTGAAGGCAATTTAGTTGAGATTAATTAAATTTTTTATTGAAATACGTGAGTGTTCTTAGTTTTTTTTATTTTATTTTTTTTATTTTTAGTTTCAGAATTATGGCTTGCGGCCTTCAGCTTGAGTTAATAGGTTTTTCGCACCTGCCTGAACTTAAAAGCTAATATCTGCGTTCGTTACAAACCGATCTTCTTTCACCGAGTTTTTAAAAGAAGAACAGAATTGTTACATATAAAAATATAAAAATGAATGTGTGTTTGTAGGTAAGTATGTAGGTATGTTTCTTCGAAGTCTATAGATGACTGTACGGCTGAACCGATTTTCTTGAAATTTTTATAGTATGTCTGGAAGGAACTACAGACTATATAAATTTTTAAGATTGCAACTGGGCGGTGCCACGCCCTTACAAAGTAAATATTTATTTGACTATTTCTTTAAAAAGGTAGCACTAATAGTTTCTAAATTTGTTTCGAATGATTTCGTGATCAATACAAATCATCGGTTTAAAATTAGGCGGAATTGGATAAATGGGCGAGGTGTTTCACACACATAGTAAGTGTTGCTTTTTTAATCTAAAACAAACGCTGAAAAGTCCCTGGCCTAACAAAGCAAACACTTTCTTTGTTCAAAATTACTTTCATTCATTAATGTAATCTCTATCAAGAGCAATGCTATCATTCCAGAGCCGCTCTAACGTTTCAAAACCACTTTATCCAAAATAGGCCTCAGTTTCAGCGATAGCCTTTTTTTTCTGTGCGAAATTTATTACCGGCCAGCATTTTTTTTAAGGTCGGCGAACAGCCAGCAGTCGCTCGGAGCCAAATCTGACAAATACGGTGGATATGGCAGCAATTTGAAGTTCAATTCATGTAGTTTTGCCACTGTTTCAGAATTTCCGAATCAGAATCCTCAACACGTTCTTGTTTTTTGTCAACGGTGAGCAAAGGCGGAACTCACTTTGAACAAAGCTATCTCATATTCAAATGCTTACGCAATATAAAGCTCTTTTATATCCTTACGATGTCAGCTAACTCACACAACCTCACTTTTAGGTTTTTCAAAACGTTTTTGTGAACTGTTTTGATGTTTTCTGGTGTTACCGCCTTATTTGGACGCCCATTGCGTTCTGCATCATCTGTGTCTCTACGACAACGTTTTATTGTTCCTTCTGATGAAGCTTGAACGGTATTTTTCCCATCAAGAAACAGTATAGAATTAAAACACAAAATTGTCTCTGGTCAACAGTGAGCAAACGCGGCATGCTCATGTAACATAAAACCAACACTTTCTTTTGATATTTTTACGACGTCACACAACTTCACTTTTTGATTTTGTAAAACGTTTTTTGGAAATGATCAGAAGCCCCTATGACCACGTTTGAAGTCAGCAAACCAACGCTTTAGTGCCTATAACACTTTCGAATTTATTGTTTTGCTTGAACGGTATTTTTCCCATCAAGAAACAGTAAAGAATTAAAACGCGAAATTGTTTTTGATCCAATGTTCTGAAAATAACAATAACTCACAAACTAATTAATAGAATGTCATGGCACCAAGCTCCCATTTCGAAACTTAGTGCTTTTGGTGTCGCTAGTTATTTCCCTCGACTTATATCGAGTTTTCTCAGAGATCGCTCTATAAGAGCAGTTATAGATTGGGTCCCATCCGTCGAGTTAAGGTAAACTCAGGGGTACCGCAAGGTTTTGTTCTCTCTCCTACTCTTTTTCTAATATTTCTTAACGACTTTCTTCTTCTCACTTCTAATCCTATCTACACTTTTGCGGATGATAGCAACATTTGTCACTCATATTCTTTTGATCTTAGACCGAGTCTTTTGGAGGTTGGGGCAAGAAGGACGAATATGAACGTCACACTCACAAGTGACCTGGTGAAGGTCTCCGTGTTGGGTCGTGCGAACAGGTCCTTAATATTTACAAGACCTATATCCGATCCAAAATGGAATACAAATCTCAGGTATGGGTTGGTGCTCCAAAGTCTTTTTTGGAGCTTCTCTACCGCGTACAGGAGAGGGCAAAGATGCTCATCAATGACGGTAGGATAGCCAACTCTATCAATTCATTAAAGCACCGTCGCAATGTGGCGTGTGTTTCATTGTTCTATCGGTACTATAACGGAATGTTTTCTAACGAAATTAAGGAATTAATTCCTAAAAATCATAAATTTTTACGTAGTACTCATATTTCTCGTAGAGCGCATCCCTTTGTAGTTGATTGTCCAGTAAATCACACAACACATTATAGGGAGATTTCGTTCTTCGTTCGTCGCAATGTTCGCTTGTGGAATAGCCTTCCAGCGAGAGTATTTCCTGCCACTTACGACATAAGTAAATTTAAACCTAATGTCCATAAACACTACTCCCTCTGTCTTCCTTTTAATAACCTATTTTCCTAGTACCAGTACAACAGACTGCATGAGTAGGGGCCATCCCCTGGGTGCTGGTCTTATATAAAAAAAAATTGTAACAGCTGTCTCGTAAAGATCAGTACTAACTGAAAAAGAGATGAATGCAATAACACTAGAGCCATCTTTGTATTAGGCCCAGGTCCATGTGTTATCTTAAAAAAAGTAAAAATGAAATTTTCTGAATCTGGTCTAAATGACTTTATTGCCAATACACATCATCAGTAAAAGATAGGTGGAATTTGATCATAAGTCCCCTATGAGCATTACAATTCTGCTACCGATTTCCCAATACTTGATTAGATCAAGAATATTAGTAAGCCGTGCTGCATCGTACAGCTCCAGATGAGGTGTCAAACATTGTCTTTTAGCCACTACATCCGCAGTTCGTTCCTCCTTATTCCACAGTGTCCAGACACCCAAAACAACTGCAGTCTATTTCCAAGCGCTAGTCAACGTATCGTAATACATTTGTCAAATTTAAATGTCATACGATAAGAATTGAGTGCCCATAAGGCAGCTCGACTGGCCGACAAAATCATATTGATCTTACCTGTGAGCCTTTCATCCAGGTTTATCTCAGCTCTTATGACAATGGCTACGGCCATGGCTTCTATAAATGTGTCGCCATAGATGTGAAGCTCTCTACTACACAAAAAATGTCCAATTTTTTCATTTCATCACTTTCTATTTACGGACATTAATTTTGTTAAAACAAAAATTCCAGCCTTTCCCTAAAATGATGTAAAAAAAAAAGTTACGCATGACTTTCTTTTTAAAAATTTATTTTTATTATGGGAAAACATTTTATTAATCAATGCATAGACTTTTTTTTGTATTTTGTAAGCAAAGCACGTAAGTGTTGCCAATGCTTTGAAAAATTTTATGATCATAACTATTCATAATATGAATTGTGGTGGTAAAATAGAACTCATTGTCGTTCTTTGTTCAGAACGAATGTTGAATTTTAAATTACTTACTTACTTACTTATGTGGCACTAAAATCGTCTGTCGGTTTTGTCCGAGTCCAATAAAGCACTCCAGCTGGATCTATCCTGCGCCAATTTGAGATTTCCAAGGCCGTCTGGTTTTGCAACTCTTGTTCTCTCCAACGAAGGTTTGGTCATCCCGCTTTCCGCCCTGGGTTACAGTATCAAAGAACTGCATTGCCTGAGTTTCTTCATTCACACAAGAGGCGTGACTTAAGCCACCGTAGCCACTGTATCTTAATCAGGTTAGGCAACCCATCGGGTAACCCAATTAAATCCACTCGAGTTTTATTGGGTTTTATATTTTAAAAAATCCGGGTGGGTTTTTTATTTAAGAGTTTTCGCATTTTATTTACAACAAAAATAATTACAATTTATGTATTGGGAGTACAAATTAATTGGGTAAGTTTCTTTAGTTCAAAAAACATAATGAATTAACAAATTTATCAAAATAAAATTTATCAAAACACTGCTTACATCTTCTTCCCAACTTTGAGACAATATCCGAATCCCGTCGCAGAAAAACTTCTCGTCTTTGAAGGCGATAAACTTTGAAGGTTATTTTATATTTTTTCAATGTTCGGCAACTTTTGCGACGTGAGACCATGTCTGTTTTTATACGACGTGAGACCGTGTCTGTTGTACGAACAAATAAAATTATTATCGAAATGAATGAAATTTAGAAGCAATTATAAAACGCAATAAAACCCAACAAAAAACCCGGGTTTTCACCAACCCTGATCCTAATGCCCTTCACTGTATCCACGTCTTTTCGTATTTCGTATTTTCCACGTATTTTCCTCTCGAATGCTCTTAAAACATTTTCGTCGTTGTTGGACGAGAGATTTCTTTTCTTCTTAGTTGTCATCTGTTGGCAAAAGTGATTCTCCATTTGATATCCAGGCTGACGTCGTTCAAAGTATTAATGCTGGCACGAAGATAGACAAGTTGTGATCGCCTACAGCGACGCTCTGACTCTTTAAACGCGTGGACTCTTTAGTTTTTGAATAAAGATACTTAGTCTTGTGTTTATTCGCCACGAGACCCACTTTAGACTATTCTCTCTCTAGACTGAAGTACGCAGAAGATATGGAGGGGGTATTAAGGGTACAAATGTCGACGTCGTCGGCGTAAGCCAGCAGCATGTTTCTCTTGTAGAAAATGGTGCCCTGACGATTCAACCCGGCGGCAGGAATAATTTTCACCAGTAAAAGGTTGAAGAAGTCACATGACAGGGAATCGCCTTATCTAAGACCTCGTTTAGTACCAAAATGACTCGGATATGCCCTTCCCACTTCTGACGGAGCTTTCAGTGGCGCTTAATGTCATACTGCATAGCCGTATAAGTTTAGCTTGGATACCAAACTCAGACATGGTGGTGTAGAGGCAATTCCTATCTGTGCTGTCGAAAGCGGCTTAAGGTCGACGAATAGGCGTATTCGCCAGGATTTGACGTATGGTTAAAATCAGGTCAAAGTCGCACTTATAGGACCCGATCAGTTTGTTGACGATGGGCTTTAGCCTCTTGCACAATACGTTTGATAAAATCTTTGAAGCGATATTGATCAGACTAGTCACGCGGTAGTTTGCGCAAATGGCAGGATCATCCTTCTTATAAACTGGACACAGCGCGCTCAGGTTCTCATCGCTTGTCATGCATTCATCTGAAAATATTTTGCAAAGTAGCTGATGCATGCGTTTTTCAAACTCTTTGTCACCGACCTTGAATAGCTCAGTCGGCAGTCCGTAAGCTCCAGCGGCTTTGTCGTCTTTCAACTGCTATATAGCTTTTCGTACCTCACTACGATCAACGAATAGGGCCTCGGTTTCTAATTCTGCTGTCTCTAAACTACTGCTTTATTTTTATATATATTAATCCCCATAACATTCCATGAAGGAACATGGGGACTTCTCTAAGTCAATGAGATGCATCCGATTATACTTTTAAATTAATTGAAAGGGACCTAAAGTTTAACGCCGGCTCCGAACGGCAAATGCATTTAGAGAAGTTTTCTGCTTTACTATTCAGTAATTGCAACAAGTGATTTCTCCATAACCTAAGCATACCCTAGGCATCTGTCACTAAATTGCCATCTTCATCCCTACAGGAACCAGCACCAGCTTTGAAACTTCCCGTCTGCCACCTGACATTGTAAAAGAATTTTGTGGTCATGTTTCTGTCCCCCAGCATTTCGCACTCTCGCCGGAAAAGATGTCTTTCTTCCTCCTCTTCTTGCGATAGCGCTACGTAGGTGCGCGTGTTACAACCAGCCGAAGGGTGTTTCTGTATGCTTTATCATTCTCTGCGGTAGCTAAGTGGCGCTCATCATCGTAGTAGGTGTTTCGCTGCTGGCGATAAAAACCAACTATCTGCTCCACATGCATTGAGAGATTAAGTTCCACTGCGCATTTACAGCGTCAAGTTGTGGAGAGGTCCGGTTAAGCCTGAGTGAGATCTATGCTACGTAATCCTTGGCGATCTGTTGTGATTGCAGCTTTTCGACGTTGAGCTTTCGTTGTGGGCGTGAGTCTATTAATTTAATCTAAAGGGGGTGTTACATTGACAAATATTGTTTGCCAGTGTATCACCCCCTTTAAATAAAGCAAAAGATAAGAAAGCGAATAAAGGCTAAGCATTTGTAGCGTATTTTTTATTTGTAATATATCCCAGATATTTTATTTATATTTAAAAGGCTTTTGGCAACACATTTTTTTAAAAATTATTTTCTAATTTTGGTTTTTTTTCCTCTTGATGATTGTCTTCTGCCATATCGATTTCATACCTCCAGCCAGTTTTAACAGCTCATCCTCTTTATTTATTATTATTATTTTTTTATTTTTTATTTATTTTTTTTTTGTTTCTTTTAATTATAGAAATTGTTTTTTATTTTTGAAAAGTAACTGTTCTTTAACTTTTATATTTTATTACGTTTTCATTTAATTCTGTGCCATATCCCCAGCTCTCCCTGTTATATTCTAATGACTTTGTTTTTATTTTTTGCTTTTTGTGAAGATCAAAGTATTATACGATAATCAATTTATTTTTCAAATTTCGCATTATTTATTGTTTTCGAGATAACGAAATACCGGCAAAACATGTTTCACCTAAAAGCTATGGAAAAGCTGAGATACAACGAAATTAAAAGCAAAATTTTTTTACCTAAAAAAAGTGTGGGCAGTGTGTGCTGCTATTGACGCTTTAAATTAAATTAAACTTTTTTTTTATATAATTTTAATTAAAAATTCTTATCTATAAAATGTATTTGTTAAGAAAAAATAAAACATAAATTGTAGTGGAATTTGCATAAAAATGCAATTAAATTTGCCACCACCAACTGAACATTCTTCACAACGTCAATGTAGATGGACAAGTTTTTTTTTTTTGTTTTAAATCAATAGATAAAGTATTAGACACTACAACTATTTTAAAATGGCTTTAAAATATTCGTTATAGTTTTTTTTAATAAATTAGAATTATAAAATCAATTAATTTTCTAAAGGGTCCGCTAAATATATATATTTTTTTTTGAAAATGCAATAAAAAAAACTACTGAATATTTTCTCAAATTTCCTTTTTTATTTGAAAATACAATTCTTCCGGTTAATAATGGAAAATAATTTCATTCAAATGGCTGCCTCGGCTGACCATGCAGTAGTCTACACCATCGGTCCAATTTTTAAGCACATTATCGATTGTGTGCAGCTTTATTTCACCAATGGCTTCACGAATATTGTCCTTTAAAGCGTCAATTGTCGCTGGCTTGTTGGCGTAACACTTATCTTTGACGATAATAATCCAACGATGGCAAATCGCAGCTCCGAGATGGCCAAACCACATCAGCCCTGCGGCTGATAATGCGATCTTCAAAAACAGGGCACAAAACATCGAGTGTAGCATATGAAAGCATATGTTGCTAATATCCTCCTCTTCAATTTTTGCCAAAATTTCGTTCAACACTGCCCAATAACGATCGCTATTGACTGTAGCGGCCACTCCTTGCTCATTGTCGAAGAAAAATGGCCTAATTATGCCTCTGGACAAAAATCCGCACCAAACAGTAACTCGTCTTAGGTGTATCGGCTTTTCAATGTATGCATGCGGGTTTCCTGTGCCCCAAATGCGACAATTTTGCTTGTTTACATACCCGCCAAGATCAAAATGAGCTTCATCTGAAAAGATGATTTTTTGGCAAAATCGGCATTTTCTGTAAGTCGATCGCAAGCAATATTTCTCAGCGTTGTTCAAGCATAACCATACACAACCATATTCGTTCAGCGGAAGGATAAAACTAATTATCTGTCAAATCAGACATGAGCTAAGTGTTACCATTCGCGAAATAAGCACTTGTTGAAGAAAAAAAACGTTAGATGGCGGACACTTTACAAAAATAATAAAATTGTTTATAAAATTTTTAATTAATTACATGGACATACACAGTGTGTTACATATTTGTAGTTTTAAAAACTTCTGAATTAATTCAATTACTCAAGTTCAACCATATTTTAAATAAAACAGAAAGAAATATTAAAAATATTTTAAAAATTTATAAAATTTTTGTAAAAGCCTAATGAATGTTGAGAGCGATGTATATCCTTCCTATCGCTTGATACAGTGTGCTAAAAAATTGTTAGCCTAACAGCGGATTTGTACTTTCAAAAACTCCGAATTTTTAATATTAAAAAACAAAAATTGTATTTATTTGAGCAAAATCTGTGAAATATATCCCCTGTAAAAATGAAGATGGCAATTTATGAGGGAATTACTTCTTACAGTTACTAAATGGTGGAAGCAGTAGGCCAGAGAATAAGAATCCGACTCCCTAATCGTTGATGGAGAAATTGTTATACCACCACCTGATCGTAGTGAGGTACGAATAGCAGTTGAAGAACAGCAAAGCCGCTGGAGTCTACAAACCGTCGATTGAGCTATTCAATGCCGGTGGAGAAGAGTCGGAAGGCCGCATGGACCATCTGCCTTCCAAAATATGGTCAGATGAATGCAGGCAGTTTATAAGAAGGGAGATCCCGCCATTTGCGCACACTACCACGGCTTTAGTACTGATCAATATCGCTTACAAGATCTTATCAAATGTATTGTGCGAGAGGCTAAAGCCCATCATCAACAAACTGATCGGGCCATATCAGTGGGGCTTCGACCAGATATTAAATACATCAAATCCTGGAGAAAACCCGTGAGAAGAACATCGACCAGATTTTTGCAATAAGTCTAATGCTGGAAAAGACCTTTGAGAAGAACATCGACACACATCGCCTATTCGTCAACTTTAAAGCCGCTTGCGGCAGCACAGATAGGAATTGCCTCCACGTCTGAGTTTGGTATCCAGCTAAAATTATATGGCGTCACTAAAAGCTCCGTTAGAATTGAAAAAGGCATGTCCGAGTCATTTTGGTACTAAACGAGGTCTTAGACAAGGCGATTCCCTATCATTTGAATTCTTCAATCTTTTTCGTGCCGCCGGGTTGAATCTTTAAGGCACCATTTTCTACAAGAACATCATGCTGCTGGCATGCGCCGACGATACCGACATTGTTGGCCTTAATACCCGCGCCATATCTTCTGCCTACTTCAGTCTAGAAAGAGAAAAAAGACAAGACTAAGTATCTTTTGTTAACAACTAAAGAGTCCAAGCGCCTTGGACAGAGCCTTACTTTTGGCGACCACAACTTTGAATTAGAGAAGAATTTTGTCTATCTCGGTACCAGCATTATCTTGGTGTCAGCCTGGAGATCAAACGGAGAATCACTCTTACTAACAGATGATACTTTAGGCTCTGTAGACAACTGTAAAGCAAGCACTCTATCGGCGAACCATATTCATGCTCTACAAAGAGCTTATCATCACCGTTCTGCTATATGGCGCGGAAGCATAGACGCTGTCGAACAACGACGAAAATGTTTCATTAGCCATCGAGAGGACAATACTTTGGAAGATCTTCGACCCTCTGCGAGTAGAAGATGAGTACAAGCAGCGAGCTGTACGAGTCATACAAGAACGTGGACATAATGAAGCCCATTAAGATACAGAGGCTAAGGTGGTGACGTCTCTCGTATGTATAAGGAAACTCCGACAAGGCAGACCTTTAATACGGTACCCCAAGGCAGGAAGTGTGGAAGAGGGTAATCATATCTTCATTGGAGAGAAAAAGTATTGCAAAGCCTGACAGCCTTGGAAATCTTAAACTGGCGCCAGCTAGCCCAGGATAGATCCAGTTGGCAAGCTTTTTTTGACTCGTCAAAAACCTACAGACGGTTGTAGTGCCACATAAATAAGTAAATAACTAAGTAACACGAAAGCAACGAAACTAAAAACATCACAAAATTAGGCCCAAATATAAGTTTGCTTAAATGACAATATTTTAATGCGGACCTTTTGAATTGCATATCAAGTTCTTATATCGATTACAATAGTCTTGAATAATCTCAATCAAAACTTATTCTTCCCCTGACTTTTTTAAAGTTTGTAAAGACTTTTATTAAACTTTGAATATTTGCAGTTTCCAAAGGATGTAGTCAGTCCGCACTAAAAACATTTTCGGTTGGTTTGTAGCTCTAAACCACTATTACTTTAGAAAGTATCAGCCTTCACTACTTCCACTATTATCCACACTTAAATGCTTTCGTCGATTATCGAAGTTCCTCTGATTGATTATTCTACGTATTGACGCGTTTATCGCCACCCAATTGTCCTCTTGAGGGGCGAAGACTATACAATTCTCTCATTTTACTCATTTTACTAATTAGGAGATCCAACGACTCATTGCTGACAGTGTTTGAGAAAAAAATTCTCCATAAATTCTCCGGGCTTATAAGCGTTAAGGATGGATTCTGAATTAGAATGAATCATAAGCTGTATGAACTAAATGCCGACGTAGATGAAGTCAAAATCATTTAAAACCAACAAATGAGTTGGCTGGGAGCATATATTGAAGAACCCACCGTTGGAATGACCAGCTGCAACAAAATCTGAAAACACTTGGCGTCTCCAATTGGCGTCAACATACAGAAAAGAGGAATAATTGGAATAATTGGCCATATAAAGAAGAACATAAGTAGACAAATTTTATTATCAGTTATCTGGACTGAAATCCTCCAAGTGGATTTGGGATTTTCCAAGCTGTTCAGAAAACCTCGCACACCTAAATGCTACATGGTCTTTAGAGGTATACAAATTTTCTATAATCACCATGTGATGGAGCCATCAATATAAGAAATCAATTAAAAAGTTCAGTGGCCTTTAGACGAACTCTCTCATCTTATTTGTCAAGTATGGCGTTTTTCTTCTAATGGGTCTATTATGGATGGCAAAAATTGCATACATATAGCAACTGTCAACTAAAAATCGATATTTTTCAGTTGCCATATAAGCAACTACAAATTTCTAATTGCCGTACGTCAACTCAACTGAAGTTCGGTTGCCATCTAAAATTTGGTGAAAACCATTTACTTGCCTGTCTCCAGTAATGATCCTTTGGATAAATGTGGAATCAACACGATCAGAATTGTAAAAAATTTCAAACACATATAGAGATAAATGTACCGTTGGCTACGTAGCTTGTTCAAATTTCAAGCTATGCCGCTAAAATTTAGCGCGAATATCAACAACAGATGTGCCATCTTAACACTGGGGCTATTCCGGCAACTTTTTGTTCAAAGTGGTATTCCTCTGCAATCTTTATAGCCTTAATCTTAACCTATAGAATGCTGCTGATATCTGGCAACTTTCCAGATGGTCGGATACTTAGCTGTTCCAAGAAACCTTGACAGCCAACCTAAAAATAACTGTTCGCTCCAACATTGTGAAGATCAGTAGCATTAACAGAAAGTAAAAGACCACTGAGGTTTATCTGTGTCAGTTGACAGAAATATTATTTATATTTTTTGCCAAAATTCTTAATAAAATTTCACAATTATGGCCAAATATTTTCAATTTTATTTTCAATTTATTGTACAAGCTGCCTTGTTTAAAGGCCAATATAAACCGCCAAAAATGTATAAACATGTTGGCTACCAATTTTGTAAAAAAAAAAAATATTACAAAATTTGTTTCTTATTTTCTCATTACTAAAATACCATTACAAAATACACTTTTGTAATTACAATAAATGTGGTTTTATACTGGAAAAACAAAAAATAAAAACAAAAACAAATCAAAAGGCCAACAACACCTTTAGCTAGAAGAGATACTATAGATACATACTGTAATGAATGACGGTCTCTTACTGTGGGCACTGTGTAACGTGCTTATTTTTTGTTATTTATTTTTTTTTTCAAAATAAAATATAAAAAATTAAGAATAATTAGGCAAAATATAACCTAAAAGTCTTTTAAAAAAAACGAATAAAATATTTGGGTTTTATGGTACAATTGAAATTAGACCAGGGACAGAGACTGTTTAAAACGCCTTTTTTAACTTATAAATATAAACTGAAACTAAAAGAAGTTGTTAAAAAAAAACTTGTGACTCGAAATAATTAAAATTAATAATAACAAATTAAACAAAATTATTTAAATCTTTTTTAAACAGATTTTGTAATTGTAAGTAAATTTTGTAATTGTAGTTGTAAAACAAATAAACAAAAAAGTAAATGAATATTTTACAAATTATTTAAAGTAATAAAAATAATAAAAGAGGTAGGCAATAATCATAATGATTTTTTTTTTTCATATTAATTGCAAATTCTTATGCCATTAACAAGGGGCGTTGCCTCTACTTGCTTAAAGAGCATGTGTATAATCAAAAGACTTAAGCCACAAACTCAATTACTTGACCATTTTAACAAAATTGAAAAACAAACATATTTTTCGCCTTCGTTTGTTTTCGTGGATAACAATTTTGGTCATTAATGACGACTGCACACTTCAATTAATCTTGTACAAGACAATTATTAAAAATAAATAAATGAAAAGAGAGAAAAAAAAGCTTCTCAATTACATTTTAATTTTTTTTTTTTTTATAAAAAAATATTTGTTTTAATTGATTTTTTCCCACCATCAGTTTGTTACTATTTTTGTTCTATAGCTGATGCTCTTATATTCATATTTATTTGTTATAAGTTTCCATTATGCCTTAAGAAATTTATATAATTTTGTGTTTATTTATTTATTTAATTATTAAGTTTTTGGTAAGAAAGAGAAAAAAATGAGATACTCAAGAAAGTCGGAAGGGTGTTGCAAAATTTGAAATAACATTTAAAAAACAGGAATAAAATAAAACGACTTTTAATATCCAATTCTATTCTGTAGTGAAAGAAAGATTTTCTAGTAAACCTCTTCTAACCCCAATATAATAGTTTCAGTGTTTTGTGTTTCTTCTATTTGCTAAAAGTAAGATTTCTCGCAATAGGCATTTTATTCAGTGACAATCACTTCATTTGACCCAAATTTCTTTCCAATCGGAAATTTCTTAAAATTTGGAAACAGAAAATAGTCGCAAGCGGCAAAATATGGCGAACTTGTTAGATATGTAAGCAGCTTGTATAGGGGGGGTGCAGTTTAAAAGTTTAAATTTAAAAATGCAATAAATCAAAAACGGTTTGAAATTTTGCAAAAAAAAAAAAATTTTTTTGTGAATTACAATTCCTCCGTTTAGTAAAGAGAAAATAGTTCATCCATATGGCTGCCGCGGTTTACCTCACATTACCACATTCGATAGGACAAACTTTTGAGAACTTTTTCGAGTGTATGGTTTCGTATCCATAAAACTTGTCTTTAACGGCGCCCCACACAAAAAAATAGTCGAACGGTGTCAAATCGCAGCTTCTTGGCGGCCAACTGACATCACCAATTCGGCTAATTAAACGTTTGACGCAATAAATTGATTATGGCATGAGATGTGTGACGAGTTACACCACAAGTTGAAACCAAACGTCATTCACATCAATACAATGAAGAGTGGGCACAAAAAAATCGGTTATCATTATGGTTGGCAAAAACCCGGGTTTTATTGAGTCTTTTGATGGGTGTTTTTCTGGTTTTTTTAAATGCTTCCAAATTTCGCTCAAATCGACAATATTTTTTGTTTGCTTATACAATCACGTTGTTTTAGACGACATTGTGTACTATGAGCTGATAAAACTGAATGATTGAAACCGTTTGGATTGTTCGTTATAAGAAAAACGGTTATTCTTTTCCATGACAACACCCGACCTCATGTCGCCAAAGTTACAAAACAATTATTAAAAATGAGCAAATGCCGCATCCGCCGTATTTTTCGAACATTGCTCCATTACATTAATTCTTCGTTAAAAAAAAAATGTAAGGGAAGCAAAGGCAACACATATTCACATCGCTTAAAGGCATTTCGATTACGTTCTACATTTTCAGAAACCATCTAGGGCGTATAAGGAGATATGAGCTTATCTTTTAACATGTCACCGAATCATTTCCTTTGTAGAAATATATAATCGGCTTCAAAGCTGGTGCACCTTAAAGGACGAGAAGTTTTTCTGAGTCGGGATTTGGAAATTGGCTCAGAAGTGGAGGAAAGATATAAGCAGTGATTTGATAAACTTCTTGTTTCATTATCTGTTTCAGGTCTAAAACAGAATAAATAAATTTTGTAGTCACAATAAGTAAATTACGCCTATGAAAATCTCTAAATAAAAAAACCCGGTTTTTATTGGATTACCCAGTGGGTTGACAACCCTGGTTATCATAGGTGTCTTCCTTCATTAACCGTTATGGTTGAGCCGTCCTCATTTTTAAAAAAATATGCCTCCGCTTCACAAGGCTCGCCAAACAGTCACTTCTATAAGACCACGTTTGAGTTTTCTGAGCCCCATATATGGTAATTTTGCTGATTAACGTAGTCACCAAGATGAAAATGAGCTTCATGCGAACATATTTTTTTTTAATTTTTATATATTTTTTTTAATTTTTGTTCAATTTCTTTGTTTTGGATATAAATTTCCAATAAATCCCAATGTTGCTTAAGCGTAAAGGTATTCATTTTGACATAAGTATTGCGAGATTCGAAATTATAATAAAAGCGGCTTCTACTTTCCTTCAAACAACTCCATCTCAAAAATAAACAACAATCCACCCTGATCTTCCAGCTTACCTCTGGCGATGATGACAAAAATCAGATGAATGATAAGGGGAAAAACACCACCTAGAGGTAAAAAATTACAACACTAAGTAGAAATCACCTCCACCACTTAGCAAGGATATTCACCACTATACAATCATATGGTGGGGAGCTACAGTGGATTGATTAATCATCCACTTGGCTTGAAAACTCAACTTGATTAATGAAACTGAAACAAAACAATGGATGCTTTGTGGAAAGGGAATATGATCCCTAGAGGAGTGACGGAGACTTTGGTGTTTGTCGTCCCAAGTGGTCACAGAAGTATAATTATGTCGATTGAAAATATCTAGAAATTGAATTTCTTAAAACAATTAGCAAAGCTTTTTATACTGATATCTCCCTCCACAAGTAAAAGATCAAAACTTTCATGTTATTTATACTTAATCTCTCGTCTTAGTAAATGAATTGTCTCCTTTATACCCCTAGCGACCAAATGCATTTTATCAAATTATTAAATCATAGCCAATATTAAATAATTTAATTTGAATTATGAATGACCATGAAATCTAACAAAAAATTAACAAAATTTCGCACATATTGGTTGGGGAGCACACACAAACATACGAATATTTAAATAAATAATTTTTTTCTTTATTTCTCAAGAAAAATGCATTAAGAGAGAGAAAATATTAAATATTTAAAAATATTTTTAAGAAATTTCTCTTAAATAAAAAAATGATTAAAGAGCAAACGATTTTACAAGCTTTTATTACAATAAAACAAATAAAAATTCAAGCTTTGATACTCGTAAAAGACAAATGAAAACAAAAATAAAAAAGAAATCTTTAAGCAAAATATTATAAAAAAAAAATAACAAAATAAAACTAGACATACTTGCCACCTACCAACAACGGTATAACAAAACGTCAACACACTATAGCAAAAAGCCAGCCAGCCAAGACAGTTAAACGAATGATGTGTATGTGTATGTACGAAATGGCCAAAATACCAACACTTAAGAGCACACGTATTTAACAACAATACAGCAATACAATATATTGTTGTTGTTGTTATTGTTGTTGTTGTGGTTAACGTCAGTAGATGAATGGGATATTGGCATAAAGTACGAGTATAACGAACGAAGAAATATGGCTTAAAATACAAATGTTGTACTAGCTTGTGTTAAAGCATAAGTAAAATTAAGTAAAGCAGTGGCAAAGTAAAGTGAAGTAAAGTAGAGTTTAAAGAAAACAACGGTGAGCGGCTAAAACGGTTTAAGCCGTGAATTTAGTTGAGTCGCGTAAGTCATTGAGTGCGTTTGTATGGAGAGAAGGCAACAAGATACCGTAGACGTTGTTGTGTGTTTGTGACAAAATTTCAAATCAAAAAAAAAAGTTTCATAATTTTATTTTATATTAACAAATAATAGAGTAAAACAAATAAGAAATAAGAAAAAGAAATTTAAAACAACAAAAAAACACAAAATGTTTATGTAAATTTAAGAAATTAATACAAAAATAAATAAAAAAAAAAATTCTTCATAAAAAAAATTTATAAAAATAAGCAAAACATAAATAACGTTAAATGAATTTAACAAAAAATTAAAAATATAAAAAAGTAAGCCAACAATTTTATATTAAAAAAAAAATAAAATAAAATAAATCAATAATATTTAAACTTTAAATAAAAAAGTAAAAAGTAGTAAAACGTTATATAAAAAATTATTTAAATTGACCAAAAAGAGAAAAAATTGATAAATAAATTATTACAAAAAAAATACTCTTTTTATTAAAACAAAAAATACATTTTTTACAAACTTTTATTTTAAATTTATTTAAAAAAAAATCATAATAAAAAATAACAACGAAACCAGTTGTTCATATTGAAACTTAAAATTGCACCGTTACCACCATTTAAAAAAGAGAGAAAAAAACGGTAACAGCAACAGCGAAAAGAAAAATAAAAAAAATATTAAAAAATCATCGCAATTCTTGTCTAAACGCAACTGCTTTTAAAAAGTGAAATTAATGTTTTTGTTTTGTTTTTTGTTATGTTGCAAATACTGTTGTGTCTAAGCAATTCGAAAACACAAGTAAAAAACTAAACCAGATTGTTACAAACAAAGAAACAAACAAACAAAAAATAAACCCCATTTAATAAATATTCCCATGCAACATTTAAACGTTTGTTAAGCAATTTGCTTAAAATCTATAAAAAATAAAAAAAAATAAATAATAAAATAATTTATATTTAAAAAAGCATTTTTTTATAAATAATCTTTTTCGAAATAAATACATGGAATAAAAATTATTTACTTTTTTATTTTGTAGTTGAAAAATATACCACAAAACAGAAAAAATTTATAAAAATCCCCACTTTGGATAATTTACACGAGAAAAGATCTTTTTTAAAATTAATTAAAATTAAACCCCTCAAAATTAATAAAAACAAAAGGTGAGTTTTTTTATCAAAAATTTTCATTTATTTTAATGATTTCCGCTAACAGGCAATGCTACTTTTATTTGCTTTCATATTTCTAAACTGTCTCACAAATAAAATGAAAGCTTTACACACACATTGAAACAAATCGAAAGTAAAAACTTTAAAAATTGTATTCCATCAAAACAAAAAATCTCTACTCAAGCCTAAGCAAACCATTCTTTCAAAAGTTAAAGAATTTCTTCCATAATAAGAAATTGGGGAAGACATTGAAGCTCGAACGCAAGTAATCCCCACTAATTGGCAGTATGCACTTGAAATTTAGTACAAACAAGAGGCCTATTATTGCTATTTTTAGCAAATTTTTACAATGGAATACATCCATATTGAGTGTGATGCCAAAGTAACTAAACGAGTTTCAAATATATAAAGATTTTAGTCGATTAAACATAAAAACATATTTCTGTGGCTGGCAACTAAACGGGCCAATGTCAATATTTTGCTGTTTTGAGTTAATTGTTGCATTAGGTTTCTTTGTTAAGCTAAAATCAGATGATTGTCGCAAATGTACCAATGTGACCCAATTTATATTGTGTTGTATTGACGTAAAATATCAAAATTATCCCAATTTAATTATCTGTCTGTCAACTCCGTATTGTCACTCAAGAACACAATTAATGTTGGAGTTTTTTTTGATATTTTTGTTGCCGCAAGGTTACTTATTGGGCGTTGACACGATTTCCGTACCAATAATTGATGCATGGCGACAATTGTGTGCGCCCAGTTTTAATCTTTAATTTTCCGGAAACAACCAATGTCGAATTTAAGCCAGAACAGCTTCATAAGAGTTTTGCTCGCCAAATATAAGAACAAAATCAGACTGTAAAGGTCTACAAATGGCACATATGTATACCATACTCTCAAAAGTGAATATTTTCACATTGGCTGTATTAGTTCCAAGCCACATATTTATACCAAATGACAGCACGATAACATCAAACGTTTCCTTAGCTGACATGCTGTGATAATGCGCTTTCGTTCACTATTATTTTTAAATGAAAATGGATTTATTGTTTTTTTTTTTTAAATATTCCCCTTGATGATTAATACACTTTTGCATTCTTTCAAATCATTTCTCAAAGAAGTTTCTCCATTGCTCTTGAGCCACCTCTATAACATGATTTTTGAACACTTCAACTTCTTCTTACGCGCTCGTAAATCGTTGACCATGCAGTTTACATTTGATTTACGGGAACCAGTAAAAGTCGTTTGATACCAAATCAGACTGTACCTCCATACGCGACATAAATTCGATGTTATGACTGCTCAAAAATTCACTTGTTTGACGAGAGGGGCATTGTCATGAAGAAGAATATCTTCGGCGGTTGGTTGGTTGGTTTTACGAATTTCTCCGAAGACTTTAGGCACACAAATGGTCGTGTACCACTCAGAATTAACAGTAACTTCAAAGTAAAATTTTTACTAATAAATCATATATAGGGTGCTTGACCAAATTCGGTTACAAATTTGCCCAACCAACCATACCTTTTTTACATTTAAAACGAGTATTATTTAACCAAGTTTGTATAGTTTTGATGATAATCGTTTGGCATTTTGTATTCAGTGTAGAAGTTCTGGGTGTTTGCGTTTTCAAAACTCTACGGAATTTAAGTTTACACCATTAAGAAGGGGGTCCTGCAGAGATCGAATCAAAAAATAATCTAAAGGTGCAAAGTCCGGGCTATATTATGGATGCATTTATGGTTTCTAGTCAAGTTCTCTCAGTTTCTGGCGGGTTTATATGAGTGGTTAGGAATAAAAAAAACCTTTACTGTTGAACAATTCTGGTCATTTAAATTGAAATGCTCATTTACTGTTGACAGTGGAGATCAGAATCTATCATTTGACCAGATTATAGCATCTCATAATGAATAATTCCCTTTCAATCTCATCAGACACACAGCATTGGTTTTCTTGGCATCAATTTTGGCTTGGCTACCGTCTGCTAAGCTCTAACTTTCTTCGCTCATGAACTTTTTCTTACCTTATTGTCGTATGTGATCCACTTTTTTTAGATCATAATCAATCAAATCAGAAAATCGTAAATGGTAATTCGGACCAGTGAAAATTTTACTGTTAGTCCATGTGCCACTCAATCATTGGGCTTCTTTGTGTATCTAGCTTTCTTCAAATTGTTAATAATTGTTTGGTAATAAATTACGCTGCTTATGTGTCGGTCTTTCGACTTTTTTAAGCATAAATCGACCAGATCGACTTGTATCTTACACATCAAAATTATCAAATCGAAAATGCTTCCGTTTTTGAGTTAAAAATTTGTTTTTTAAATCGAACTTAATTTCTATGATATAGGGGGTTACAATATAAATCCAAAAATATAAAAATTAATTAGAAAAAAAAGATGATGAAAAATTAATTTGATTTAATTTGATTTAAAAATTTACATTATTGACATAATTTAGTTTTAATTTAATTTTTGTTGAGTAATGGCAAACCAACCCACTTTTGATATTTGCCGCTTTAAGAGATGCCGCTTGTATTTGCCCAACAAGAAATAAATTTAAATGAAAAGCTGAAAGGTGAATCGCCACCCGCAGTCGCCTAACGCTTACACTGACCTTCCACTATAAAATCTACAGTTCTCATATAACGATTATTTAAAATTTGATTAAAAATTAAAAAAAAAAAATAATAAAATAATATCTTTAGCGGAAATTTTCAGCATAAAATATTGAATAATTTATGATATTAATTACGCCTAAAACAAATTATAAATAATTATACTTAATTTATTACTGAAATGCTTGATTTTTTAAGCTTGTTTTGGTTTAAATTTAAATAAAAACTTGTTATGCAGACATACCTTTTAAAGTTTTACTAGTTTTGGCCTTAAAATATCATTAAAAATTCTAGAATTTTTTAAAATATGTATTAAAAATCATATTTTTTTAAATTATAAAAAATATTTTTTTCGAAATACACATAAAATTTCTGTCCCCATTATGAGTTTTTTTTTTTAACTTTCAAGCAAATATTTCATAAACCAGATTTCTATTGAAATTTTGAACAAACAAACGCAGAAATACCAAAATATCTTTAATAAAAAAAGACTATACCATATGAAAAAAAAAAACAGAAGTATAATAATAAAAAGTAATCAATAGTTAAATCATGACTTATTAACACATAAATAAAAATCAAGCAACAAATAAATGAATAATAATATATGCATAAAACAATAAAAACAAAAAACGAAAAACTAAATTTTAAAATGTTTTTAAAAATTAGGTATAAACGAATACAAGCTTCGTTTTTATTTTAAGTAGCAAAAGAAAAAAAAGAGCATCTAAAACGAAAGACTTAAGAGACAAACCCAAAAAAAATATTTTATAGTACAAATGTTAGCTAATCCATTATATTTTCGCTCTCTTTCTCTATTTTATGATCACTGTTGCCAACTTTTTTTACAAAATTGCCCGCGAAATTATACCTAAAAACAGCCAGAAGCCACTAATTTTTTTATTTAGAGGGAAAAATAAGAAAATAAACACAAAGTGAAAAAAAACAGACCCAAGCTTGTTTATTCTATATTATACGTACATATATATGTTACTTTATTATACATTTAATTCCTACGTACTGATGTACATATAATATAATTGAAAAGTATTTACATACATACATACATATTTATAGTTTCAATCATTCAGACAAATATCAGAAGAAGAATTAAAATATTTTTAAATATTTTCAAAAACGCAGAGCCAGTCTACTGTATTTTGACTATACGAAGAAATTGTTCCCATTTCTTTTAAAAGACATTCTGGAATCTCGTATTCAAAGCAGCATCTATTACACAGCTTAAGCCCATAACTGGAATTTATAGTGACAAATGCTAATTAAATGCCTTTGTTTCAATCATAACAATTATTATTAATCTGCTTATAACTTACCTGACCTGTAGAACAGCATTTACAGTTTCAGTAAAAGCCTGTTTCGTAGTTTGGTTTTGACTACGTTTAACTGACCAAAAACTCTTTCTACATCCGCATTAGACCAAGGTAGGGATAAAACTTCTAACGCAAATTTCACTAATTCTCTAAAAGGGGTTGTTACCGCCTGAATCTCTCTAATTAAAAACTTCTGACCAAAATAATAGTGTTGACGTATTTTTTTTCCATCATCATAGAGCACTCAAATGGTCTATAGAATTTGTTGAACTATGCCGGCAGGTCAACAGTGCCAGTGCAATTTCTTGCTTTTTCACTTTATATGCAGATTCTGGTACAAAATTCAGTTTACGCCAATATGATGCTTTTAGAGAAGCAGCAGATTTTTGTTTTTGGGTTTTCCCGTAGTTAATCAAATCACACACTTTGTCATTTGAAGTACACTTGCAGTACTTGCAAAATAACCTTTGGTCGCGTCTTTTTCACATTGCGCTTACCAGCCCTTCAGTTTGGTATGGTCCAATTATTCCTGCCGGAACTTTTGATTATATTTAGGCGTCATAGACTTTTATTGTAAAATTTATATTTAATAAAATCATTTTTTTTTTTTTTATTTTAATCACAAATTCAATTTTTTCTATTTTAAAAAGCACATTTAAAATATTAACTTTTTTCAAATAATTTTTTATGTTTTAATCACTAAGTTTAAACTTTGAATGTTTAGCTTTACCTTTTGAAAGAAATTATATTTTCTGTTTTACCGTTATTCGATTCTCGAATAAAATATATGTAAATGTACATTTCTTATAAACATAAAGGGTCCGCCAAATATTTATTATTTTTTTTTTTAGGAAAATGCTATAAAAAAATGACTGGGTATTTTCTCAAATTTCTTTTTTATTTGAAAGTACAAACCTTCCGGCTTATAATGGAAAATAATTTCATTCAAATGGCTGCCTCGGCTGGCCATGCATTAGCCTACACGATCGGTCCAATTTTTAAGCACATTATCGATTGTGTGCAACTGTATTTCACCAATGGCTTCACGAATATTGTCCTTTAAAGCGTCAATTGTCTCTGGCTTGTCGGCGTAACACTTATCTTTGACGGCACTCCACAAATAATAGTCCAACGATGTCAAATCGCAGCTCAGAGGTGTCCAAACGACATCAGCTCTGCGGCTGATAATGCGATCATCAAAAACTGGGCGCAAAATATCGAGTGTAGCTTCGGCTGTGTAGTACGTAGCGCCGTCCTGTTGAAACCAAATATTGCTTATATCCTCCTCTTCAATTTTTGTGAAGAAAAATTCGTTTAACATGGCCCGCTAACGATCGCCATTGACTGTAATGGCCACTCCTTGCTCATTTTCGAAGAAAAATGGCTCAATTGTGCCTCTGGAGCAAAATCAGCACCAAACAGGGACTCGTCTTGGGTGTATCGGCTTTTCAATCTATGCGTGCGGGTTTTCTGTGCAAAAAATGCGACAATTTTGCTTGTTTACATACCATCAAGATCAAAATGAGCGTCATCTAAAAAGATGATTTTTGATTCTGCAACATTACCATGATTTTCAAAGTAATGTCGCAATATTTCCCAGCGTTGTTCAAGCGTATACACAACCATATTCGTTCAGCGGAAGGATAAAACTAATTATCTGTCAAATCAGACATAGGCTAAGTGTTACCATTCACGAAATAAGCACAAGTTGAAAAAAAAACGTTAGATGGCGTACCCTTTACATTTGGTTGTGTTATTTGTTTTTTTAAAAACTGCATACTTAAAAAGCAACTCTTAAAATAATATTACCCCTATGCACACAGAAAATACACGTTAAAAAATCTTGATGCAAATGTCTAAAAATCGCTAGATTTCCCGCTCACGGCTAAAAAACATTTTTTCCCGCAATTGGCACTTGAAAAACTCTAGATTTAGCTTGAAAATCTCTAAATTGGCAACAGTGTTTATGATAATTATTAATAAATACGAAATGAAATTTTGTTTTTTATAACCTTGATAAGAAACATAAAATTTAATTTTAAGTCAAATGAAACATTTATACACTTTTTTAAATGAATTAAAAAAAAAACAAAACATAAGTTGCCAAATAAAATTTTTTTTTTTAAATTTTCATTAAATCATACAAAATACACTTCCTTGTGTAAATATTATGAAATGAATTCATTATAAACGAAAACTAAACTAAACAGAACAACCACTATTTAGAATAAAAAATAAATAAATAAATAGATGGCATTTAATTGAGATAAATTTTATTTAAAGAAAAGATGGGCGGTTTTTTAGCAAATTTTTTAAATAAAATTTCCTTAATGAAGTACATATTTGCCATAGCTGTCATTAAGAATATAAGCCGTTTTTCGAGTAGCATCATAATACAATTTTCGTATTGTTGTAAAACTTTTGCAATTTCAGCGGCCAAGAGAAAAAAAAAACGATTTAGCAACTCTTCCGTTGACCTAATTTTTCACCTTAAAGAGAGAATTTATCAGACACACAATTTGAATTGCAATATGGCAAGACTGTTATGACTTCTTTTAGCGTTTTTTCTTTGTCCTGCAGTTGGCAACAATACACTTTATTGCAATCCATTTCATCAGTTCGCATACTACACTAGATTCTCGTAATCACTTTTGTTACCGCGATCCTTATTATTGGTTTCATTTTAGCGACCCATGATATTTTAACATTTGGCTTTTATATCATGTGGAACGATTTCGTTATGAGGTTTAAGCAATAGGAACACAATGCTTGTGAAGTAAAGCGAATAGGGACAGATGTGTAATTTAATTAGATAGTCCGTCTGTCAAGGAGTACGGTTACACATTCGTATTTAAAGTTATTTTGTTTTTTTTCTTTTCAAGTCAATGTTATCTAGTATTTTTGCACAGTCTGCTATACTTTTATGCATAATGACTACGTTATATGCTTACTCGTCAGAGAATACGGTTTGATAACCACAGTACCCTTCACTGAGCTAGTTGGCAAAGTCTTTTCATACCCTTAGCCTCGTTCTTTTGTATGGTATTCAATATTTGGTATTTAAATAACTTATTACGTTTTCTGACGCGTAACAAGTACTGGTCCAGTCAATTTTTGGCTGGTCATCAAAAATGTAAGTGTGGCCTAACATAGTTAAAATTGTTGGAAAATTGGTTTCACATTTTTCTGATTGCTTCGTTCAAACGGTTGAGTAGTGACTAGTCGTGATCTCAACTGATCGTTTGGCGAATTTTCCGTGTTAAATGTCGGCCTGATCGCTTTAAATACCTACTCAACTGCTGCTTCAACGTTAAATTTTTAAAATATCTTGTTTAGGGGAACCTTTAAAATACAGTGCACTTAACACTGAACACGGCTCTTAATTTGGGGCAATTTTTTCTAATCAAACAAGTATTCTAATCAAGCTATACAGTACATGTATCAGCTAAGTCATATCAGTTTTTGGCGGTTCATCAGCAATGTGTGTGCGTAGCCCATTATTGCCTTGATAAAACTAAACACCTTTTCTGTTGGCCAATTCTGTCTACATTTTTTTGATTTTTCTCTTTCCTCGAACGGTCCGGTATATGGAAAGAGAATTTCTTTTAGATTTTCGGCGCTCTGCAGTGTTTTGCAGGCGGAGGTCTCGGCGATAAATTAAGCTGGTTTATGATCTACTAACAGTAAGACTGCGATTTGGTCTCTCTCTGCTGTTTACTCGACATTGTTGTTGGTATGTGAATACCAGGCATCTATAGTAATGATGAAAAGACATTCAGACCTGGAGATTATTCGGTTGAGCGGTCACTCTGAGATCCAGGGGAATTGCTTTATTGATGGACTGGTAAAGGATGGCTCTCTTCTTGACGATAAGCAGATTGACCACCTACTCGGGACGACACTTTCCACTTGCAGACTACTGATTCTGCGACTCTGGTAAAAATTAATCTATGCTTTATGATCGGCCACGATCGAAATCTATTATAGACATGCCGTGACCCATTCTGTGGCTATTATCACTGAACACTGAGTAGCTGGTTTGCATGCAAGGAGGTTTGGTCTACCTTTCAATGACTACTTTAGGAATTGTCAGGATAAGAAAAAGAAGGAAACAGTTGAGCATTTACAAAGTCAGTGTTCAAACCTTTCGAATATTTGGATTGTTTCCCTTGGCAGTCCGTTTCTGTATGCCATATCGAACCTGGCTGACATAGATGTCAGCAATTTGTCTTCCTTTGTCCATGCGTTTGGTTGATTCGTATCGGGCCTAAGTTCGGATACGCCCAGCTGGATGCTAGATGCACTTTTCTCTGGACACTACATTGATAGCTTCGCCAGGTTCTTGTAGCGCCGTAATTCCGCTCAACGTTACAATTTAGACTTTGTCGCCCAAAATGAGCCACTTTAAAAATAATTCGATTTCATTGAATTTTATCAGCATTTCCAAGATTATTTCGAGCAATCAAATTTTTTTATGTCATGTGGCACATAAACATCGATATTTAATGCCTCCATTCTCTTCTCATAGCTTGTATGTCAATTTTGTTCCACCACTTTTATCTACTCTTTAAGTTAATGGCTAACAGCCAAAGAGAGAGGCACATCTTTGACAATAAAATTTACGGAACGAAATCGAAGAAACCACCACTTCTGGGATTCGTGCTTCTTTGTTTGCAGGATTTTGCTTTTTCTTCGTAAAACTTTTTACACGAACACCATATAGAGGAACTGTCTTCTTCAGAAATGTGAAGAAGCCTTCAGTTATAATTATTAAATTTAGCATAACTGACCACGGCACTGCAACCTAAAAAAATCTGTTGTGCCAAACTCTCCGGAGCTAGATCCGCCAACGTTATAGCCGGCGGCGATAGAAATCACATCGAGTCAATACCCCTGAGCGGATGACTGTCCGATCAGTCTGGTAGCGCCAATCGGAACTGTTTCCAGAAAAATACTCTCTATATTATGAAGACAATAATATCTCCAATGGGCAGCCGATGAATCTGTTCTGGTCCAATAAAGACTCCATAACAGTTCGTTTCTAAATGTTTGCCAAAGCAACACATTCACAGAGAATATGCTCTGTCGTCTCCTCTTCCTCCCTACTAAGGTAGAGAGAACAAATACCACATTGAGGCCGAAGAGCTGATGACTCGTCAGGAAGCCATTAAGTCTCCTAATAGTGTTTTGCCTATATGGCCCAATTCCATATAATAGGTAAGAAGTCTCATTAGCAACTTTGCCAGTCTCAGACCTAGTCATTGTAGCCAATAAGACAATACTACTACAGTACGCCTTGCCAGTTTGTCAGCTAACTCATCCCTCATAACACCAGTGTGTCCAAGGACACAACTAGTGCTTATTTTGTGAATGGTAACACTTAGCTCATGCGTGATTTGACAGAACGAATATGGTTGTGTATACGCTTCTTTCGCTTCGCTAAGTGGGCCTGCGATCGACTTACAGAAGATGCCGATTTTGCCAAAAAAAAATCATCTTTTCAGATGAAGCTCATTTTGATCTTGGCGGGTATGTAAACAAGCAAAATTGTCGCATTTGGGGCACAGAAAACCCGCACGCATACATTGAAAAGCCGATACACCCAAGACGAGTCACTGTTTGGTGCGTATTTTGGTCCAGAGACACAATTGGCCATTTTTCTTCGAAAATGAGAAAGGAGCGGCCGTTACAGTCAATGGCGATCATTATCGGGCCATGTTGAACGAATTTTTGTTCACGAAAATTGAAGAGGAGGATATAAGCAGCATTTAGTTTCAACAGGACGGCGCTATGTGCCACACAGCCAAAGCTACACTCGATGTTTTGTGCCCTGTTTTCAAAAAAAAAAAAAAAAATTATTTGGCCGACCCTATAATATGACCCAATTGTTTGTGCATTGTGGCCTAATTATTCCATAACAAACGTATTTGCCCTATGGAAAACATGAGTACATATTACGTAAAAATAGACGATTATTAGGAACATAGTCCACTTGTTTCATTAGAATATACTCTGTTTTAGTATTAATAATAGAAAATGTTTGATTTTATACTGAGAATTTTTTGTCCTTTCCTAAGATGGTTGGAAGCTTACTTGAATACTTCATGTAACAATCCAAACATAGTATGACTCTAGCGAACAGCATACAATGATTTCAAATACCTTTTATATTTAAAAAAATAATTTTTAATTTAATTATTTTCACTTTCGTATAAATTGTTTATTATTTTTTAAATATTTTAAAGGCCTTTTAACTATTTATTACTAAAATTTGAAAAACAAAAAATCATTAATAAATGAATTTAAATTTTTTACCAATTACAACCCTCAGAATACTTTTTTAATTCATTACTAAATTACTTAGCAAAAAAATAAATAAATAAAAATAAAACAAACAATAGCGCATCACTAATCAACCATTAAGTAATATAATGTAACGACTGTTGTAATCATTCATAAAATAAAATGAAACGAAAAAAACCGCATACAAAACATACAAAAGACAGTAGGTGTCTGTGACAATTGTTACTTTAAATAAAAAAAAGATGAGCAAAAATCTTAAGGTAGTAAGTAGTGTGGTGCGAATAAAACTGCCTTAAAAGTTAGTTTTTTTTTTTTTTTTTTTTTTTTTTTGTAAATAAAAGGTGTAGACGGAACATCAACACTCTGTAAGGCCTCACTATTATCTAAACAGACAAAGTAAAAACAAAAAACGCTGATTTCGTTTTCACAGAAACTACTAAAAAAGGCAACAAGAAAAAAATCAAGAAAAATCAGACAAATGATTGTGCATCATCGTTTATATATGCCATGCTAAAGGGTGTACAAGTATATATATTTTTTTTTTTTTTTTGACTTCGATATCTAGTGATGATGCTACATTTTTAAGCAATTTTTTTTTTTCACAGTTTGTTGCAAATAAATTTCTCAAGTCTGTCGCAAATTTTTATATTTATTTTCATTACTGCTGATGATGAGATGTGCTGTTTAGTTAAACAGTCAGCCAGTCGTCGTCGTTGTCGTCGTCGTTTGAGGAGGATGTGCAACTGAAAACTATATGTAGGTGGCAAATTACAAATTTTCACATACAAATGTGTTACTACTACTGCTCACTGCCGACTGCTGTTTGTTTTGCTACAAATTATAGATAAAAAAAATACAGAAAAAAAATTAAATTGAAAAATATATATTATTCATAAATATTCTTTCTTATAATTATATAATTTCGTCAACCTTTATTTATTTATTTCAACTGTTAAATAAATTTTTAAAATATTTTAAGTTTTACTTAGATTTTAATAGTTTTTTAATATGAATTTTAATTCAAAGAATTTATGAATTTTTTTTTTGTTTTTTTTAAGTGTTTGCATAAATAACACATCCGTAACGCTAATAAATCAATTCGAAAGACTTAAATAAATATGAAAATAAATTTAAAAATATTTGCCTTTAAAAGTCTATGAGAAACGATGAATTTAGAATATCAATTAAACCAGAAAAATTACATAAAATATCTACAATATTATTTCATCTTAATTTCATTGCTTAATATGTTGCATTTTTTAGTTTCCTCTACTGTTATGAGGGTAACATTCTAAAGCTCTGTTCAGATGATTGTCGGATCTAACAATATTGCCAGATCTAGCAATTTGCTGACAATCTCCAGACAATGATAAATTGCAGGAAATTTGTCAGAATACCTGGCAAACCATTGAACATATTGTTAGGTTTTTACCTTTTTAAAAACGTTTATTAAATCAGTTCGTTGATTGCAGTTAAAATAGAAATATATTTGTGTTTAATTTTAATTAAATAATTTCTTTATTTAACACAGTTTTGTGTTCCACTGTTTGTAACCTCTTCACAAGCAACAAGAATTTAACTATTCTTAGTTAATCTCTCTGTTTACAATCTAATAAACAACAGCAATTACTACACAGATCTTTCTATCTATAGACTTTTACAACCGTTTTGTGGCAACGATCACACAGAGTTTATAACAAAACCCCTTCTACAGCTTGAGTCCAATCCCGACCTCTTCAACCATGCTAAACTTTCTTTACACTGAACTGAAAATCAATTAAACTCGTTACACTGAGTTTACTTGAATTAAGCTCCTTTCGCACTGAGCTTATATCCAGTAACCTCCACTCGCTGAATTTACAACAAATAAACTGCCTGCTATCTGCATCGATGTGTTTTTTATATGATTGAGTAAATGACATCTCGAAATCTCTCGACCTGCTTGTTGTTACGGGTCTGATCTTCTTATTTTCTTTTCCTTCTATGCAGTTCTTATAAAGCAGTTCAATCGTAAACAACTTGTTTGTTTACATTCCTGCGTTGTTATTGTTTCTTGTTTGCTTCTTTACTGCTTATTTTGTTGCTGTAGCCTTTATTATTTGTAAACAAGTTATTGTTTTTGTAGCTGATATTTATTTTGTTTAATAATAAACGACAGGGATTTCCAACCAGATTTTCGTTACAATATATTTGTTATAAATTCTGTCTGACAATGATCTGTCAATGTTGAAAAACAAAAATTGTTAGATCACACGGTTGTAAGACATTTTCTGTGAATTTTTCGGACAATATTGTTATATTTGACAACCGTCTAAGCAGATCTAAAGACATATCTTGTAATGCTTTCCAGGAGTATGGCCTGCTCATGTCCATATTCTTCTCTTAATTTGCGTTTGCTTTTCTCCATCATTCGGCATCGACAAATTGTGTTTGTGTGCTAATAAATACGTAAAAAATTTTATTATTGAAAAACAATATTAGATGGCGGAACGGGAAATGTGAACTTTAAGACTTAAGACTTAATCTATATAGTGGGTGTTTTTTAGAAGTTCATAGCTTTGAGTTAGCAGCAGGGCATTATTTGACAAGCGAACTAATCAAAATTACACCTGAGACTCGTTCATTCATCTCTGCATTCTTATCTCCAAACGTATAAAAACTATTTTCATATGTTCATAAGTTTGAGTTGGCAACACTGCTTTATTTGACGAAATCGTCAAATGTTTTTGTTTAGGTTGGTTTGACGTTTCATTAAGGCTTACGCCAGAGCAACGCCTACAAATTGTTGAAATTTTTAATAAAATTTTTGTTCATATCTTCGGACTTTTAGTGCATATTTAGGCGCATAAAACACTTTTTAAAATCATATTGCTGCTTTCCCTACTGATAAAATTAGCCGTCTGGCTTACACTTTTTCCTTTAACGTTAAATGGCCAAAGGCAGCTATTTTTTGCATACTTTGCACGGTGTACAGTGTTTTGAAAGATAATCCACAATATGATTAAGCCCTTACACCGCAATAAAAATTATCTTTTGATTTGGGGGCTTCAGTTAAATATTGATAAGTGTGCTTAACTGCTAACACAATAGCTGGTTTGTTGCTTTTATTCCAAACCAAGACTCAGGCTTATTACGCTATTCACAATAATTAGAATAATACTTGTCATGCTATTACGGGAACTAGTGTCAAATACGAATCGATTGTAACCAAATACTGCACCATAGTAAACAAAACATTAAGACTCATATTTAATAATTTCAAATTTCAACCCGATAGCAACAAATTCCCAACTCAAAGTAAAATATTGATTCCAAAAGGGATTCAAAGTCAATTAAGTATCGGGTGGGCCATTTAAAAGATGAAATTTAAAAATGCAATAAAATAAAAACGGTTTGAAATTTTGTCAAATTTATATCGTTGTTGTCAAGTACAATTACTTCGACTGGAAATTAAATATTTTTTTTCATTTATATGGCTGCCGCGGCTGGCCTCACAATACCCCAATCTACCATCGGACCATTTTTCGATAACTTTTTTCGAGTGTATGGTGTCATATCTCTGCAATGGCATCACGAATATTGTCCATTAAATGCTGAATTGTCTCTGGTTTGTTGGCATAACACTTGTCTTTAATGGCGCTCCACAGAAATTAGTCCAACGGTGTCAAATCGCAGCTTCTTGGCGACCAGCTCACATCACCATTTCAGCTAATTAATGACGCAAATATCGTTCTCACCAATATCATGAAGAGCCGGCACAAAAAATCGGTTAACATGGTGCAATAGGTGCCTCCGTTGACCGTAATGGTTGTACCATCCTTATTTTCAAAGAAATATGGGCCAGTGTTGCCTCCGCCCTACAAGCCGCACCAAACAGTCACTCGTAATGGGTGCATTGGCTTCTATAAGAACACATTTGGGTTTTCTAAGCCCCCAAATACGGCAATTTTTTTTATTAACGTACCCACCATTTATCCGAAAAGATGATATTTTTTGGCAAGATCGACATCATGGTGAAGTTTCTCGTTGGCCCATCTAGCGAAGCGAAAACGAAACGATCATGAGGCTTCAACTCTTGAACCACGCACACTCTCAGCCACAGCTTTGATATATTCGGGTGTACGCTTTAGCAATAAACTTGCGTATACCGGGCACTGTTGATACTTCTTTGCAATTTCCGAGCAATTGTCTTTGTTATGGAAATAAATTTTTAATAAATCCCAACGTTGCTCAAGCGTAAATCGATTAATTTCGATGAGTGGAGATAATAAACTGAATTTTGTGACAGAATAGAATGACATAAGTATTGCCAGATTCGAAGTAGCCGATGGTTCAAATTTAAACCGAAAGAAGACCCACCCGATATAATATTGATTGAAGAATCCATGGATGGGAGTTCATACGAAATCTATTGTGACTTAAGTCTTCTTGACTTGAGACAACATGGCTAAAATCTCCTATTAACCTCACCCAACCTTACCTAGTTTTGAGTATCAGACTATTGTTATCAACTTTACCAATGCAACTACCACCACCTATGGTGTTGTGGAGGTATGAAAATTCAAGTTTGTTTCTTAAGTCTTTTGTTTGATTGTTTAAAAATACAAATTTGGATTTCTTTTTTTTTTTTGTTTGTTTAATTTTACGTGTTTACTTCTTATATACAATTAATTTTACAAATTCGTTTTACTGTTTTATTTAAAAATAATAACAACAACAACAAAACAAATTATTTACTTCTGTAATTTTGTAAAATGTTTTGCGTGTCTACATATTGTATCTCTGTTTCGACCTCCAATAAGTTTTGTTTTTAAGGTTTATTTTGCATTTGTGCAGAGTTTTTTTTCTGTTTTTTTCTCTAACTTAACATTTTTCCTATAGCATTTATGTTTGTTGCATAATTTGAAGTTTTTTTTGTGCTTAATTTTACCTTAAAACTGTTTATTAGTATTGTTGTTGGTACCTCTAGCTGAGTTCGCAAAAACTGTAGTGGTAGTTATAGGTTTATTGCTGCCTTTTTTCAATACATTTTAGCCATTTTGTTAATTACTAAGGAAGCCATACACACAACTGTAAAAATTCATACTACAACAACAACAAATACAATATATAGTTTTACTATTGAGTGGTAGCGGTGGTCAGTGGCTTAATGTATAAAATCTTACAAATATTTTATGATTTTTTGAGCACAAATACACTTATACTTCTTTAAGCGGTCTTTCTTTTTACGGCATTTCGCTATAACGTCCTCTCCTTCACTTAACGGCACAAGCTATTTCGCTAAACGGTTAAAACAACCGGAGTTTCACCATTTTATGCAAGTTCGTTTTACGGCCTATATTTTTCGAACCTACCTAGGCCGTATGAACCTCCGCTGGACCTGTATTGTAAGGGGTTAGCTGTCAGTACAAGTCAGTGTCCACGGGCTACAGGACAGTGGCGTGATTCAAATGTGGGTCACACAAAGATCTTAACAAGTGTGGAAGGTTTTGAAAGAATTGACTAAACAGCATTGCACTATGACTTCTCAGTGCAGTTCCGGACTACGATTCCGAAAAGAAGGAGATTAGCAGATGTTGTAATGCACCTCAGTAGATCTTCATTGATGAAGCTGTGGGTGGAGGTATATTCCCGGAGTCGCCAAATATAACTCATTCTATGAAGTTACCAAGCCACTGTAGCGTTTTTCAGGCGAAGATTTCAGCCATAAGAGCTGCCTTGATGATCATTGGAAAAGGCAACGTCTCCAAGAGAGATATAGGCATACTTTAGAATATCCAGGTGGCTGTAAGGGCTTTAGGATCTCGCAAGTTGAACTCAGAAACAGTTATCAACTACTTCACTGAGCAATATAGTTTTCATATCATATGGGTTCCAGTTCACAGTGATATTCCGGGGAACTGTAAGGCTGATGAGTTGGCTAGATATAGTACCACTACCGAACTCACAAGCGAATTGTCCACGTTGGGAATACCATTAGAAACTTGCATGCTCATGATTTACGACGCATGGACAGCTTCAGAGGCGGGCAAGATAGTGGAACAAATTTGGCCAAAGCTGGATCTCAAGCGCACAAAAGATCTGCTTAATGCTCAAAGAAGCACACTTATTACTGGGCATTGTATAATGGGTACTCATGCCAGGAGGCTGAGTCTGGGTCACCTGACCAATGATTTCTGCAGGACCTGCAGGAATAAGGAGGAAGAGGAAACAGTTCCTCACCTACTCTGTATATGCCCGGCATTATGTAGCTGAAGAAAGTGGCAGCTGGGCTTCTACTATGCGGCCATTTGTAGGCTTAGGTTTTATTATGAGTTCCGGGTGGTTCCGGGTATAAGCGATGCCGACCCATTGTGGTATCACAATGGGACTTCGTGTGCCCATTTATACCCTTTTCTTGGGGGGCAGCCACTTTTACCAACCTACCTACATATGTATGTCGTATAAAGTGGTTTGAGTGAACTGCAAAGTAAAATATAGAATCTGAGTTCACATCTTAGGTTAGATCAGAAACCAACCGCTATTTCCAGCAGTGATCCGCGGTTCATAATGTGCCTTCTCAGAACCTTAGACAGCGCCAGAAATTTCAGGAGCAAGTGAATCGCAGTTACCATCTCCACCACACAGCAATAACTGCACAACTTTGAATCAATAATCTTTTTTCCCATCTTTCAGGCAATTTGTGGATTCCACGCCAATAAAATTGTTCGTCTTTTGAAGTAAACCAATTAGTCCTACAATTGTCGACTTCCTCATAGGAATCGAATTGTAGTTTAGCCAATGGGACACGCATTGATGAAAAGAAAATCTGGTGAATACCGCGGTTGGAGTAGCAGTTTCCAGCTTAATGGTTTAATTGTATCCTGAACCGGTTTTGTTTGCATTGTCATGTTGCAAAGTTTTCTTGCCGTGTATTATGACCCATTCTGGTCTTTTTCCGATCAGTGCATGACTTAGACCTGGAGATTATCTGGGTAAGGGGTCACTCGGACACCCGGGGGAACCGTGTGGCAGACGTACTTGCAAGAGTGGGCTCTTGGGATGCCACTCTCCTCTTGCAGACTTATGGTCTTGCAGTACATATTGGGCAGGGCACAGCTACGTGGGATGATGAACCCACGTGCTCTGTATCAAAGCAAATCTGTCCCCTGTATGATCGGACTCGCTCGGAGTCTATTATGGGGATGCCGTGACTTAGGTTGCGAGCTGTTGTGGCTGTGATTACTGGGCACTGGGTGGCAGGTGCACACGCTAGGAGATTGAGTCTGTCGTTCAATGACTATTGTAGGAGTTGTCAGGATGAGAAAGAGATGGAAACTGTCTAGCACATCCTGTGCCAACGCCCGAGTCTTTCGGACATTATAACTGCTTTCCTTGACAGTCCGTTACTGAATGCCTTGTCGGATCTGGCTGATGTGAATATCGGTAAGATTTCTTCTTTGGTGCATGCGTCTGGTTGGTTCGGATCGGACCTGAACGAGGACATGTAGGTTGTTCATTTTCTGGATTACTGATGGGTATTACAGTGGGATCAATATTGGACCCCGGTGGGCTGGACCGTTGTCTGGCTACCCGTCGTAACTAACAAACAATGGTTCAAATTGATCATTTGTTGTCGGTAGCAATCTGTATTAACTGTTTCACCTGGCTTTAGGAGCTCGTGGTACATCACATCTTTCTGGTCCCACCAGACACACAGCATTGTCCTCCTGCCGAATCGATTTGGTTTTGCAGCCAAAATTGATTGTTGTTACGGATTAACCCATGATTTTTTCCGTTTGGAATTCTTGAAACAAATTCATTTTTTATCGCGAGTAATAGGTCGATGCGACTCTGCAACACTTTTTCTCAAATGAAAGCCAAAAATTAATGTTTTCCGCACATCATTATTTTCTGAAACACAATTCGCCATCTTTAACACGATGAAAAAATTATGATGTTGTTTGTTCACTGAATATGTTTGATGGATGTCATTGCCAATACAAAAACAACAATAAATGTTCCCTATGGAGACATTCGTATCTTGACGCTCACTTCATACCGGTACACCTGGTATCTCTTTTATCAGATATTTCTGATGTGATAACCTTTTTTGTGTGACATTCCTGACTAAATTATCAAATTTGCAAACATACAGAAGCTGATTCCTTTAAGTTCGTCTTCTTTTAAGACTCTGTCCACCTGTCATTATTGTATTGTATGTCAGCGTTTACTTGAATAACAGCAGCAACAACAAGAAATATCAAAAAGCACATTTATTACAACAACGGAAAATCAGTTTTTTTTTCTTTTTCGTTAAATTTTTTCCTTCAATATTTGTTTTTTTGTGTTTTTCTGCATTTAAAATAGCAAAAAAAGAGAAAAAAATTCATGCCAAAGTATTTAAATGTAATTTTTTTTTTGTATTTACAGTAGAAAACAGAAAACGCTATTGAATTTTTAGTATAAAAAACACAATTGCCACGCATTTAGAATTTAACAATTTTCTGTATTTTTTTGTATTTTTCTAGCCATTTAACTGTTTAATAGTGTTTTATTGAGTTTTTCTTTACAAAATAGCAGTCTTTTTAGAATTCTAATTAGCAGTCATTGGAAGAAAAAAAATGAAAAGAAGAAATAAAACGACTTGTGGTTGTGGTGTTGCTGTAGAAGCAGCCCAAGAGAGTAGTTGGCAGTAGGCCACCTTCATTATTAAAAACAACTTTAGCAGCAGTCTACATTGTATAGTCAGTCATTAATAGAGTTGGAGTTGAAGTTAAGGTTTAGTAATTTTTTTCCTTCTAATTTTCGGTAGTATTACAAGGCAAGAAAACAATGTTATCAAATGTTATTAATCTTACTTTAGATTTTTTTTCTTAGATTTTTTCTTCTGTAAGCAGTAGTATTTTAGTTTGTATTTTTATGCAAAACAAAAACAAAATAATAATAGAACTTTAGAGTTTTTTATCAGATCTTTTGCAGTTTTTAACAAGACATTAAATTATTTATTCATAAATTACAAAAAAAAAATCTAAATGGTAGCAAATACCACCACCTCTACTCAACTGCAACCATTCAAAAAAGTTACAGTCTTGACGGTCACTTCTTCCTGAAAAAAAAGTATACTGCCGGTAATATAATTTTAACCTGCTTCTTTTAAGGCTTTTTAATTATAAAATAAAGCTCTCAGCAGGAAGGAAAAACGTATTCAATTGTCATGCTATCGAACATAAATAGACCTGTACCATATTAAGTCAGTGGTTTAACGTGAGTACCTGCCCTAGGACGTTACCTCACGGTGCCAAAGCACGAGTGAATACAATGCGTCCACCAACGCCCACACCTATGATTAGAATCACCAGTGAGTACCATTTTAAAGCCATGTTATTTGGACATGACCTCACACCTTGGTGAGGTGCCGGAAACTATCTAAACTCCTACCGATCTATGGGTCACGGCACCCGGTTAAAATGTAACTCCACACCGAGCCAGCAAGTTGCTCCCACAAAGGGGGCCTCACCATAGTCGGGCAGGAACCGAAATTCCTGGGGCTCCCGACACCCGTGGCACCAGAATTAAGCCTCCGGTCAGGCCTCGTAGCATAAATGCTACTACCAGTGTAAGTCCCAAACAACTTCGGACTGGTGACCAAGATGGTGATCACAACAAACAAAAAACACTCAAACAACACAACAATAAACGGAGCCACCCTCACGGGAGAACTCATAGTGACATCGTGCGCCACGGACACAATACACAAAAACAAGAACACAACCAGTCAAAAGCAGACCAGTACAAACACACCCAAAACTGCAGCCACAAATCAAGCCGCAAACAGCAGGCCGGGAAACAGCAAACAGCAGACTATCACAGCAAGCAGCATAACACACCATAACACATTAACCATCACCTGTACCATATATGAGAAGTGTTAGTATATTTCTGGTACGCACCGAATTATCAAGCACAATATGAATCTGATTTTTTTTTTTTTTTTTTTTGAAATTTTTAATGCGCCTTCAAAATCTTGCATTCCGAGTAAAAGCAATCGGCCTTCATGTTCGCATAAGGTAATAGTTCAGTTAAAAATAATACGATTCTTAAACTACGGCCCAATGATCACTTCTAGGTACTCCGCGCTCCATATGCGAGAATTTTGCTTGTTGACATAACCACCGAGTAAGAAATAAGTTTCCGCGCTGAAGGAAAGTTTGTTCAAAAGTTCGGCTACGTTTCACCACTTTTGTTTTCTTATTCTTCTTATGTAATTTGGCTCCCACTGGAGCATAGGACCTCAACAAACTTTCGCTATTTGCTTCAGTCCTTCGCTATGCTCTTCATCTCGTTGAGCGAATATCCTATTTATTGTATGGTCTTATCTATCGCGCGCTCCACCTCCTACTCTGGTGCCTTGTGGGTGCCATTGGAGAGTTTGTCTGAAAATCTCGGTTGATTGTTTCCCAATTCCACTTTGTCTTTTATTAATCTCTCGATGTATCGGTATTTGTTTACATTAGGCCCACAATTCCGAGTTAGATATTGTATATGGAAACCAGATCTTAAGGATATTTCCCAGCGTGCAGAGATCTTTCAAGAGTTTTGTCCGCAGTGTCTTTATCGTCAGCCACGTTTAGCACGCGAACAGCAAAACCGGTTTTCAAATTTTCGTACCGATTGTTATTGAAGATGATTCTAAATTTTACAGTGCTGTGAAAGCCTTGTGACTTAGATATTCGGCTCAGAATATCACTGAAAGCGCCGCCATCTGTTGAAATTACACAGCCAAGGTAGCGGAAGCAGTCGACATTTTCTGCTATGTTGTCAACATTTTTATCAAATTAATTTCATACAAATTTCGATTTGATACTTATTCTATAACGATGATTCATCGATGATAATATCATAGTGTCAATGTCGCCTAAATATATCTTCTGGTCCCTACGCTTTACTTTCTAAAATGCATTATTGCCGCACAATCACCAAGTAAAGAATTTTCACATTGGACTTGGAACTACTCCCATTCTATTCAAATGTTTATTCTTACTGCAAAGCCTGGTCAATAGACCAGTTATTCTTAGGTTGCCTTATACAAGACTGAAAACTTTTTCCATCCTTATTCCCTCGCAGGAGTTTAGACTGTCTCAAATCCATTTGACTTGAAAAGAGTATACGCCGCTTGTTCTTTTCCTTTTTGCTAATCGGGCCTTTTCAATACCTCTCTTTCAACTTCACAAAAAGATGTTGATCCTTTAAGTAGCGTGCAAACTCCTTTCCTGGCATATTTCTTTTTAAATATTTCTGCTATGCATGGTAATATGGAACAACGTGATCGTGAATTGATCATGAAACAATTCCGTTCTGGCTCTTCTCGTGTTCTTATTACAACTGATTTATTGACTCGTGTTATTGGTTATTAACTGTGACTTGCCTTCAAATAGAGAAAATTACATTCATAGAATAGGACGTGGTGGGCGTTTTGGTCATAAAGGTGTTAATATCAATTTTATAACTGATGATGATCGTAGAATCCTTAAGGATATTGAACAATTTTATCGTACTACTATCGAAAAAATGCTTTAAACATATTTTCTTTCTGTTATAGAAATATTGCCTTTATTTCCCAAATAATATTAAATTTAAGCATTTCACTAAATAATATTAAATAAACAATTTTTTAAAGCCAGTGACTCTTAAATTAAAGAATCTTGTTATTCTTTAATTTGCTTTATTCATCTTTTTTTACCAGCACTTACCACTTACTATAGAGAAATAACTGGATAAGAACATTAGAGAAATAAATTTTATTATTTTTTACCAGACATACGAGTATAAGATTATACGTATGTGGTGAATCCACAATATAAACCCTAAGCAATAAGCGAGTTTAGATCAAAACAAAATTAGTTCATGGCTCATGTTAATTAATATTCCATTAGCGACTTATAAGAAGATGACATCACATCATCAATTTTTGCATACAAAAAAATCCCAAACAAATTAGGCAGGTAATGGTCTACATTTTAATTTGTCACTATAGAACAAGTTTTATATGAAACGCAAAATATTATCAATTTATAGTCCCTTAAGAAAAAAAAATTCATTAGTGTTTTTACTAAAGCAGCTTTGAAAGCTGCTACTCTGCAGTGCTTTATTCTGATGGTGAAAAAATAGTTTATAAAAGCGGTTAATTCACTTCAGTTGAGATAATTAATGAATTTGTCTGAAAACAAAAAATGGCAGTCATGTCAATCATTAGTACTAGACAGAGTTATAGTAAGTCCAAGTTGGGTTCATTTGGTTTCAATTTGCAGACAATCTTTCAATTGATAATTGAATTTTGCTTTTGATTTTTCAATAATAATAACAAACTTCTACAAAATAACACTTTTTGTCAGAACTGGAAATGTGACCTAGTGGTGTTTATAGGCATAGGTGAGGAGATACAAGAATCATTTTCACAGATTATGAAACAGCTTTAAAATGTTGAGTTATTTTGAAAAAACTGTTAAGGATAGGTCGTAATACTTTAGTACCTCTAACTCATAAAATTTTAGACCGATTCTTAAATTTGAATAAAATAAAATGAAATGTATGTTCCAAGAAATTGGTTAAGTTTTTATCAAAAGTTTCCGATTTTTCTTATTTTTTTCACAATTTTTAAAATTGAATTTATTTTAATTTTGTTCTATCAAAACCTATTTTTTAATGACAAATTTTTTATAGAATTTTTTACAGAAAAAAGCACTACTTGTTAAAATCGGTTTATATTTGCAAAAGTTATTAAACCTTTTAGTAGTGCAACTCATGAAATAAACATACGATTTTAGCAAGTTGTGAACTGTTTCAAAGGGATAAAAATGCCATTTTGCTAACAATTGACCGATTTCTTTATGAGCTCTTCTACTAAAAAGCTTAAGAGCTCTGTCATTAATCAACCGATTTCTACAACGTAAGACTAATTTTATTTATAACTAAACACAGTTTCTTAAGTGATTCACAAATAAATTTGTGCATTTAACTGGAAAAATGTGGAAAAAATTGGATGCAAAATGTGTTTGCTTAAGATATACGCACATATTTCTTCTTGTTATTTAAATAACATATATAGAGTCGCTGTGGTGTGGTAGGTAGGGCACCCGCCTACCAAGCAGAAGGTCCTCGGTTCAATACCAGGTCATACCATCTGAAAAAAGAAAAAAAGTTTTTTTAACAGCAGTAGTATCACCTCATAACATTAGCTAGGAACTGGTTATGAGTATAACTACTATTGAAAACTTCTCTAAATGCATTTGCCATTCAGAGCCGGCGTCAAACTGTAGATCCCTTTTACTGGGTCTAAAAATAGAGACGAGTTCCTTCGTGAAATGTTATGGGAATTATATATACATTCGCACAGAAAAGTATACATACCCTCCCCCCGCCTCCGAAAACTAGATTTTACACAAAACTCTAGGTTTTCGACTATAAGATAAATCGAAAAATGAAACAAAAATATACCAACTTTTCTGTAGCAAAATTAAACAAAAGTATTAAAATTTATTAAAATATGATAACATTTGATCTGCAGTATTTGAACTACGAGGGCGGATTGATATTGAAGTTACCTAAGTATGACAAAAACATTTTTTTTTTTTTCAAAAATCATTCATTTCTCAACATAGTCTCCTTTTAGCTCAATACACTTAGTAAGACGATTTTCCAACTTTTTTTATACCATCTGAAGAATACGATTTTGGGAACTCCTCAAAATACGCATTAGTTTCGGTAATCACTTGAGATTGAGATGAATCTTTTTCCTGCGAGCCATTTTTTCAAGTTTGGAAACAGGAAAAAGTCACTAAGGGCTAAATCCGGGCTATAAGGTGTATGATCAACCAACTCGAAGTGGATTTCTCGTAGTTTAAGCATCGTATCTAATGCTGTGTGAACCGGTGCGTTGTCTTGAAGAAAGAGCACTTTTTTCTTGTTTAAATGTAGTCGTTTTTCCTTGATTGCATCAACCAATTGATCTGATAATGCACGATAATACTGATTGTGGATCCCTTTTCAAGACAATCAATGAGCAATATTCCGTATGCATCCCAAAATACAGTGGCCGTAACTTTGCCAGCCTATTTCGCTGTCTTCGGCTTCTTCGGAGCACATCCACCAGCCTCCACCCATTGCTTCGATTGATTTTTGGTTTCAGGTGTGTAGTGGTGGACCCACGTTTCATCAACAGTTATTAATCTACGCCAAAAATCAGCGGGATTATGCTTTATCATGTCCAAACACCGCTGTGAAGTGATCTGTCGAACTCGTTTTTGTTCAACACTGAGCAAACGCGGCACCCATCTTGCCGATGGCATTTTCATATGCAAATATTCATGCAAAATGTTGAACACACGTTCATATGATATGTTTACCATTTCAACAATCTCACGTATTTTGAGCCGGCGATCATTCATAACGATATCGAGGATTTTCTTGATATTTTCTTCAGTAACCACCTCTTTTGGCCTTCCTGTTGAAGGTATTGTTGCAGTGCTTGTTCGGCCCCGTTTAAATTCAGCAATACAATATTCTACCATATAATCTGACGGAGCAGATTCGCCTTCACTCAAATTTCCTTTTTTTTATTCTCCAAGGAACACAAAACTCGCTTACTTCAAACGACTACAACAAATAAACTAATCGATGAATTTGGCTAAAATTTAAACAGCTGACATTTGACAGATCGTAATTTCTAAAAAAGGAAAAGTTTTTGTGTTTGTGCTGCCATCTAGCGCTAGGTAGCTTCAATGTCAATCAGCCCTCGAAAAAAAAATAATTTAAAAAAAAATTAAAAAATATTAATATTTATTAAAATTTCTTTATACATATTTTTTAATATCAAATTATATTAATTAAATATTAAATTTGGCTCTATAAAATATAAATTACCAATAAAAAATTTAAAAAAAAATTATATTTAATAAAATTTGATAAAATTTGATTGGCAGTATTTGATAACTAATTTTTATCCAAAAAATTTTAAAAAAATTAATTCCAAAAAAAATTTATAAATATTAATATTTACTAAAATTTTTTTAATATATTTTCTTTTAATATTAAATTTTATTAATTAAATATTAATATTAAATTATATTAATTAAATATTAAATTTGGCTCTATAAAATATAAATTAACAATAAAAAATTAAAAGAAAAATTTAAATATTTGTTTTTAAATTTGTATCTAATTTGTATCAAAAAATAATTTTTTTTTTTTTTAATTTAAGATTAAGAAAAAATGTAATATATTTTTAAATATTTTTTTTTAAATTTTGATACTTTTTTATTATTAAAAAAATATTTGAAAATTTTTTTTTTTAATTTAAAAATTTTTTAAGTATTTGGATACAAATTAGATAGAAACGTAAAAAAAAAATTAAATTTTTTTATTTTTAATTTATATTTTTTAGAGCCAAATTTATTCATTACATGTGCTTTTCATTTAAAATACAATTTTTTTATTAGGCACTGTTTAGTTTTAGTTTCACTTTTTTATACTCTATTGTCCAATATATCAAATATACTGTCTGTAGGGTTTTTGAAAGGTGACTAATAAGTTGAATAAAGCCGCTTGGGAACGTTATACAAAAACCATTCCTTTACACTGCTATAGTTCTGTGAAAACGCCAGTTTTCAGGGGGTATGTATACTTTTCTGTGTAACTATTTAGCATTTAAAAGGTCTGCTTCTTTTTTTTCTAATTCGAGGAAACTTATAAACGGTTAATACTTAGCTGAGTTATCAGCTTATAAGTATATGGAAGCATGAAAAGTCAATTTAAAAACAGCTTCTTGTTGTACTCCATAGCGGCTTTTTTTAATTTTGTGTAACACAGAGTAATTTTCTATATTTTTCATAATTTCCTATTTTTTACTTCAAATTGCGATTTTATTTATTGATATTTTTTATCTAAACTTTCTATATATGTAAATATTTTAAATGCATATTATTTCATTTCCCACATACTCTCCGTTTCACATGTCAATATGTTATGTTGTCACACTGAAAATAATTTGTCATTCATTCAAATAAGTAACAGGGCCTATTTGTCTTTATAAAGGATTTTACAAAAAAAAAAAAATGTTAAAAACTTTTACCATCAACATACATACTATTAAAATCATGTTATACCAGTATTATTAGATCTGTTTGTAGACATAATGTGTTTAAATGTTAATTCACAAAAAATGTACTTTCATTTATAATTTTAACAAAAAATAAAAATGAAAAAAAAACTTTTTTTTTTTTTCTTTGTAAAGCACGATTTTCAGCCAGCAAACAATCGACAAAAAATATCTAAAAAATATGTCTTTACATCATAAGTATTGTCATATAATAAGTTGCATGAGAAAAAAAACACAAAAAGAAGAAAAAAAAATAGTAAGAATCGTGCTTTATTTGTAACAAATTTTTTTGGATAAAAATAATATTTAAGAGAACAAAACGTGATGTTATTGTATAAAACCAGCATGGATGTTATGTTATTGTAGCTTATAGGATGGCTATACAAGATATCCCTTATGACAGTGGTTAATATACTAGATCGATCATAATTAAGGTTAGAAATAATGGAACTTTCCTTGATTTCTAGTTTAAAATTAAAGGTATAGAATACCAGCTACGTCATTAAATGTTCGTAAAACATATTTCAGTAATGTCAACGAAATATAAATTTTTTTTATATAAATAATGACGTTAAACTAGATTTTCGGTAAAAAGGTTATGTAGAAGCTACGAATATTCCCTGATTTTTTAAATAATTTTTGTCAAACTGAATCGCCAGAGCAGGCAATTGTGCAGCACTGATGCATTTTAGAAAAGGGCACCTAGATGCCTAACAAGTAAAGGTGCAGGGGAGCTACCACCAACCGACAGCCTAAGCTCTTGGCAACTGAGTTAAAAGAGATATCATAGGGAAACCCTAAACCAGACGAGGGATGTACAACAGAGCAATATGTCGCACCAGTACAAAACCTCTGATTATTATTAATTATTGTTGTTCGAAAAAGTTCGGTCAAAAATTGTCTGTAGATGACTATAAAATGCAATATTTCATTTTATTCTGAGAAAAGTTATCTGCGTTCAAAAATTAATAAAAATTCGGGACATTACCGTCATATTGTACTTTTCTATTATAGAAATGGTAAGAAAATTTGTCAGGCTTATGGGAACGTTTCGATAATGCTGGGTATCTGGTGGTATTAGACGCGATTTGTTCGTTATGAGATTCTACAACCTTGGTCAAACGCTAAATCTGATCTCTACTGTCAACAATTATCGAGATTGTGGCAAGCAATTCAATTAAAACGACCAAAGTTGATCAACAGAAAAATTTTTGTGTTCCATCATGAAATTACCAGACCACACATATATTTGATGACCCTGCAGCAACTGAGGGAGATTGGCTGAAAAGTTTTAAAGCATCCATCATATAGCCAAGACTTTGCACCTTCCTATTATCAATTACCAACTTCTGAATAATTCTCTTAATGGTGTAGATTTACTTTTCGTAATTGGATCAGTTTTTCGCTCAAAATAACCCCGAAGTTCTACAATCTGATGGAATGGCAATCGATAACCTCGATCAAAACTTCACATATTTGGTTTTTTATAGAAAAGCTAAGAAATATTTGTGAAATTTATGGGAACGTTTCGGCAACTAGACAGGATTGACACCAATAATGGTAATGCTGGGTGTCTGGTGGTATTGGAAGCGAATTGTTCGCTATGAGATTCTACAATCCCAGTCAAACCCTAATCTCATCTCTACTGTCAAAAATTATAGAAATTGACGCAAGCAATTCAACTAAAACGACCAAAATTAATCAACAGAAAAGTTGTTGTGTTCCATCATGAAATTACCAGACCACACATATATTTGATGACCCTGCAGCAACTGAGAGAGATTGGCTGGAAAGTTTTAAAGCATCCATCATATAGCCAAGACTTTGCACCTTCCTATTATCACTTTCTAAAGAATTATCTTAATTTCCGTAATTGAATCAGTTTTTCGCTCAAAAAAACTCCGAAGTTTTATATCATAAATGGCAAGAGACTATCATCCAAAACTTCACGTATTTGGCTTAATAGCCAGCGTTTCAAATTTAATTTAATTTTTTAATTTAAAAGATGTTCCATTTTCTTATTGTATTCGTAAGCGACTTTTTCGAACCCTCAATATTTTAACGATCCACAGGGGGTCACAGAGCTATAGCATACTGCTTCCATCTGTGTACGTCAAAAGCTAGTCTTTCAATTCTGTGTCTTATGGCTTATTCTTTTCTGACCGAAAATATTGCGCTTCGTTTGTTTTTATGGCGTTTTCTTTTCTGACTATAAAACGTCGTCAAAAATGAAGAAATATCAGAGATTTTTAAAAGCAGCATAATCAGAATAAGCACAGCACCCATTTCTTGTATATTTTTTTTTTTTTTTAAAGAAACACATAAAAAGTAAGGACAACAGAGTGCAATATATTTTTTCAGAGAAAAAAAACACCATTAATGGAACAGCACTTCACTTAATGAAGTTATTTTTACTTTAATTCAAAATTGAATCTGTTTAAAAACGCTGTATAATGTTCACTCTCTTTAAAGTCGTTGTTGACCAACAAATCCACTTGAGCTGTTTTTAGTCTTCACTAAAAAAAACCTACTGTCTTGATAGTTTTCTGGTCTCTAGTACATTGTGATGAATTCATGTTGCATTCTCTAGTACATTGTGATGAATTCATGTTACATTCACACGTTTATAAAACAATACGAAAACTAGTTTGGATTGCGTCTAAATAACGGTTAAAGTAGTCTAGTGTAAGCAGTTGCAGTATCAATTAGGCGTTTTCACAATCCAACAAACATGCAGTTTGTTGTATTAGGGCCTGGTAAGTCATTGCAAAGATATTAGAAACTTTTTTGGCGTAACGTTCTTCTGAACTTTATCGACCCATTGGTACTATTACATATACAAGAGAAATCGACAAACTACTTTTCATGAACTAAAATTGATTTTGTAACTTTTACTAAAACTGTTTATCGTTAATATATGAGGTTGTGCTCTTTGGCATTTTCTACAAAAAAAAAAATAAGATTTTTTTTTTTTTTTTTTTTTTTTGTTATGTTAACGAAAAGGGTAAATTTTTCTTTAAAATAGTTGTTTGGTTTTAGGTTTTCTAAATTCGCTTTTAGTTTACTGAGTGTTATAAATTATTAAAAACAAAAGACTTAAGAAACATGCTTGTTAAACTTTCATATGTAAAATTTTTACTTTCGTTATAACGAAAAAAAAGAGAAATGATTTTTTTCTCTATTTTCCTTTTACTATAAAAAAAATAAAAACATTATTTAACAATAAAACTAACAAAAACAAAAATTACGGCTCATTAAGAAGAAAAAAAATTATTTTTTTATTTATTTATTTGTTAATTTAAAAATCTTTTTTCAATCATGATAATATTTATATAGCTAATGAATTATATATATGAAAATATATTTATGAAAAATCAAAAAAATACAAAAACAAATTAAGGCTGTTGTATCTGAGAGATAGGCAGATAAAAGAAAGCAGATGTAAAATATACAAAAGACCACATCATTATTTGGCCGGTAATTGTCTATTACAACTGAATGATTTCAAAAAAGAAATGAAATGAAAAGAAGAAATAAAATATTTTTTAAAAAGTTTAAAGAAAAAACGAAATTATGTGTTTCAAGTTGTTTTTGTTTTACAAATGGTCTGCCTTTAGTACAATTTTGTTTTACTATATATATATTGCGTATTCGCTGCTGTATAGTCTTTTGTAGGCTAAGGCAGATGCATTGTAAGCCGTCTAGTGTGCAAGAAGCTTTATATCAACTAACTTGACCTATGATCTCTTTGACCTAATACATATTTATATTTAAACAATTTCACTTAAACGCTTCAGTAAACAATAATATGCTAAGATTTGTTTGCGGTGTAGGCTATCATTACGTCAAGCTTAGTCAACTAAAAACTTCTTAATTGTTGTGTTTAAAGGGTCGAAGACATAATTAAAAGAAAATTTCTTAAAGAATTGTATGATAAACTTATACACATTCATACATTGGTGGATATTACTAAAGCAACTGATATTACACAGTGACGTTATGGCAAAGCAACTTAGTCCTAAAACTCTGTTGTTTTTATATTGACACTCTATTCACAAAAACATACGCAAAAATATTATATCATTTATTTTATTAAAAGATATTTTCTTATCAAAATACTGAAACAAGTTTTATATATGCCTGGTGAAAACTAAAGCAGCTTTTGTATTTCTGTCACAGAATTTAGAAATAAAATAAGTAGTCGTAGCGTAAGCTTTATTTTTAGTAATTTCAACAAATCTGCGAGCCATTGCATCAATAAGTCAGTCGCACCATTTTAGTTTTAGAAACGGTATACCATACCCCCCTGAATACAATTAAAAATGGTATGTTTGTTCTTTTTAGAATCCCTTGATTTTTTTAGCTCTACAATGCTACATGAATTTCCAATAGGGTTAAGGTCAAGCGATTCAGCTGGTTACCCGGGAACTCTTTCTTTTGCATTGCCCAATCATTTTTTGACAATTTTCGAAGCGTGTTTCGAATCATTATTATGCTGGAAATTCCTGATCAGACGCATATAAATAAATCGATAAAGTTATTCCCTTATAAGATGAATAAATGCAACTCCAGCGTATGAAAAACAGCAAACGGTGTCAAGGAAGCGATCAAAGAAGTCATTTATAAAAAATCGCAAGGCCAAATAAAGTTTTGCAAGGACTCTATTAGTTGGAATGCTACCAAGTGGCGAAACATAATGTTCTGAGATTAATCTAAATCTTATATTTAAAAACGAATGTGTGTTCGTGTGTATGTACGAGTATGTATGTATGCTTTCCACAAAACATCCATTGCTTTATTTCAGTTTCATAAATCAAGTTGATGTGAAAGCTAAGTAGGTGATTAATCCACTGTAGCTCCCTCCATATTACTGTGTAATGGTGAATATCCTTGCTAATTGGTAGTGATCTTTTTTGCATAGTAATTTTTTCCCAGTAGGTGGCGCTCTTTCATTATCAATCGTCTGGTGTTTGTTATCATCGCCAGAGGTAAGCTGGAAGGTCAGGAGTTATAGTCTATATAAATTTCAGCTGAGCGTTGCACGCCCATACAAAGCGAATATTTATTTGTCTATATCTTCAAAATGGTAACAGAAAGAGTCTCTAAATTTGACTTAAATAGATTCATGGTCAATATAAGTCATCGGTCTAAAACTGCATTGAATTGGATAAGTGAGCGTGTTACCTCCCTTACAAATTTAATATTGATTTTAGTATATCCCGAAAACAGTTAAAGCAAAAAGTTCTGAATTTGGTCTGAATAACTCCGTAGTAAATACAAATCATTAGTAAAAAACTAGGTTCAAGTGGCGTGTCACCTCCTATACAAAGTAAATATTGATTTCATTAAATCTTGAAAACAGTTAAAGCAAAAGTTTCTGAATGTGGTACGAATGACTTTGTAGTCAATACAAATCTTTAAGAAAAAACTGAGCGGAATTGATCAAGTGGGTGTGGTACCTCCCATACAAACTAAATATTGTTTTCATTATATCTTGAGAACAGTTAAAGCTAAAGTTTCAGTATTTGGTCTGAATAACTTCATACTCAATTAAGATCATCAGGCTAAAGTTTCTGAATTTGGTCTGAAAAACTTTAAAGTCGATATAAATCATCAGTTAAAAACAGAGCGGTATTGGAGAAGAGGGCGTGGTTGTTCCCATATAAACTACATATTGATTTATTTATATATTTCGATCGGTTAAAGCTAAAGTTTCAGTGTGTGGTCCAAATAGCTTCATAGTTAATACAAATCATCAGTCAAAAACAGCACGGAATTGAAAAAGAGGGCGTGGTATCTCCCATACAAAGCAAATATTGATTTTTGTTTATCTTGAGAACGGTAATAGTAAAAGTTTATAAATTAGGTTCCAAAATATACATCATCAATCAGTTAGTAGGCGAGATTGGATAAGTGGGCGTGGCTCCTTTCATTCATACTAAGTATTGAATTCTGTATATGTGGAAAATGACTATTATTAAATCTTCGTTATCTATCCACATCAGTCAAAAAGCTGGTATTGTGCAAAGTTTACCAGGTAAAAGCTATTTATATGCATATACCCGTACTATGTAAAAATGAAAGTATGTTTGTTTGAAGAATGTAAAAAGCTAAAGAGTAGATTCTACAGTGTTTTTTGCAAGGAACTAAAGGCTGTCTTAAATGTTTGGATTTAAATCGAAAAGGTATCAAATGGGGAAAAGGTTAAGAAATTTCATCTAAGAAAATAGTTCAGATATAACTTAAGACAGGGGTAGCGAAGTACGCCGGGCTTTAGCTTGCAAAGGGTTCGCCAAATAAAATTTTTTTTAAATGCTATAAAAAAAACTACTAAATAGTTTCTCAAATTTCTTTTTTTATTTGAAAATACAATCCTTCCGGTTAATAATGGAAAATAATTTCATTCAAATGGCTGCCTCAGCTGGCCATGCAGTAGCCTACACGATCGGTCCAATTATTAAGCACATTATCGATTGTGTGCAGCTGTATTTCACCAGTGGCTTCATTCGAGTCAATTGTCTCTGGCTTGTTGGCGTAACACTTATCTTTGACGGCACCCCACAAATAACAGTCCAACGGTGTCAAATCGTAGCTCCGAGGTGACCAAACGACATCAGCTCTGCGGCTAATAGTGCGAAATTCAAAAACAGGACGCAAAACATCGAGTGTAGCTTCGGCTGTGTGGCACGTAGCGCCGTCCTGTTGAAACCAAATGTTGCTAATATCCTCCTCTTCAATTTTTGTGAAGAAAAATTCGTTCAACATGGCCCGATAACGATCGTCATCGACTGTAACGGCCACTTGCTTATTTTCAAAGAAAAATGGCCCAATTATGCCTTTGGACCAAAATCCGCACCAAACAGGGACTCGTCTATCAGCTTTGCAATGTATGCGTGCGGGTTTTCTGTGCCTCAAATGCGACAATTTTGCTTGTTTACATACCCGCCAAGATCAAAATGGGCTTCATCTGAAAAGATGATTTGCGATTCTGCAACATTACCATGATTTTCAAAGTAATGTCGCAATATTTCCCAGCGTTGTTCAAGCGTATACACAACCATATTCGTTCAACGGAAGGATAAAACTAATTATCTGTCAAATCAGACATGAGCTAAGTGTTACCATTCACGAAATAAGCACTAGCTGAAAAAAAGACGTTAGATGGCGGACCCTTTACTATATAAAAATTATTGTATGTTTGTTTGAAGATGGTATACAGCTAAACTGCAGATTCTACAGTGTCTTTCTGGAAGGAACTATAGGCTATTTTGAATGTCTGGATTTAAATTGGCAGGGAATAAAGTGGGGAAAAAGTGTTCAAAAAATATGATAGCAAAAGCTGTAGTTAGGGTATCAGCTAGTTTTATATAAAAACAACTTTTTGAATTTAATTTTTTTTAAAGAAAAATTTTCTATTTGGCTAACAAGATTGTCCAATAAACGCCGCCATTTCTTAGCGGTCATGTGAAATGTCTTTAATATAAAATATTATGAATTAAAATCCCATGTAAGCAATTGAAGCATAACGATTTGTTTTATTTTTTTACCATTTCGTCTACATTTATGGTATGTTTCTTACATTTTTATTACAATTTCTTGTTTATTATTTTTTTAATAATCTTGTATAATAATGTTGAAGACGTTCGTTCGAACGAAATTAACAAAAATGAAAACGAAAGTAAATTGTAACATTTTCTCTTGGCAATTTATAAAAATAGAAATTAAAAAAGAAAAAAAACGTAGATTTTTATTCGATATTAAAGCAATGGTTTCTTCTTTTTTTCTTTTCTACTGGCTACTACATTTAAAAGCCAAAATCATTAAATTTTCTTTTTTCTCGTTTAAACCAAACCAAAGTAGGCATTTCGTTTCAAACGCAATATTTTGCATTAAATCTTTTTTTGTGGTATTTTTGGCTATTGGCTTAACTACTTAAAATAGTTGTATGATTAGGCCTCAAAAAATATAATTTTTTTTCTTATTTCTGTATTTGTTTAAATGCGGAAAATATTTATTTAAACAATAAACTTTATGAAAATAGCAAACAAACACAAAAAATCAATCAAACGCTTGTTACGGGAAATAAAGAAATTTCATTCCAGAGTTAATGGGAAAATATTTTAACATTAATTTCATTTAATGCTGCTTAACTAAGAGCCTATTAATCAAAATATTTAAAAGAAAACCAACTGAAATGTGTTTAGAGAAAAATAAAAATTTTTAATTTACTTATAATGTGTAAATAGTGAAATATTAGTGCTTTATTAGTGACATTGTCAGTAGCACTACTGACAAGTTGTATCCCAGACAATATAATCATCTATTGACCAGTAGACAATAAATGGTGAGGTAGTTCTTTTGCGATCATATAGAAACCGTTAACTTTAGTTTGCTCTTGTTGAGTCGAAGTAGGCTACGAGATCTATCAGGAGTCAGAGAGATAAATCTGTTCACTTGTCTCAATCCAGAGATCTTCTGTCATAGCCGAATTCTTCCCCTGGGGTATCCCGCGGGAACATCAAAGAACAGTTCAGGGTCAAGCAGTTAGCTCTTTCGTTTTCTCGTTGCGAGGTGTGAAAAGTCCGACAGTATAATTACCGTAGAACATGCTCTACTGATAACCTATTAGCAGTACTTTACAAAGAGTTTAATCGATCCATTTTCAGGTTCGACGAGAATAAAATTGTGCCATTTGATCAAGATTAACACGTTGCATTCTTGTTAAAACTTCTTGCGCATATTGTCGGTAATAACTTTTCTTAATTGATGATATCAAGCGTTCCGAGAGATTACACTTTAAGCGTTGTTATACCTTGGATTTAAACTCCCGTGTCTGTAGAAAATAAATATTATTTATGAGGAAAAGACTATACCGTAACCATATGTTATAAGTACAAAAATGGGTCCAACATACAACAATCGGGATGTGGCCGCTCTTCTAGAATTAAATGCATTCTGCAGCCGCTCGATACAAAATTGAATTAGATTGCCCCTCAGTTGCCGCATATTCTGAAGCCAAAGTAACATTCCATTACACTGCCTTCACTATCTATACTGGGAGCCAAAGGACATAAGAAGAAGATATCGTAGATATAGAAATCAGAATAAATCCAGGGGCACTGAAAGACTCCGTTATGTTTTATACTCGATTTTTGTAATGGCCTTGACTTTTATATTACTGGTCCTTCTTTTGATCCTTTCGCAGATTAATAAAAACACTTTTAGAGATAAGATAATGCATATAAGACCATAGGCTAGAGTTTGATAGCATGTCATCTATGTAGTAATAGTAATATCAATATAAAAATTCAATTAAACTTAATGCTATGCTGTAGTCTTAACCATAGCCATAGCATAAGCACAAATAATGTTGCCGTAACCGTAAACATCTGCTGTCGATGTATTTATTTGTTGTAAAATGAGGGAACAATACTGAGAATACTTTTATTTAGAAAACCAAAATATAATTGATATTTACAGTTACGTTTATGGTTATGGCATTATGGTATGTGACAACTAATCAAATACGGTGGTACCCCTAACATTGGTTTTGAACAACTGTTTAAGGTTATGGCTATGGTGTCACTTCTAAATTGAACCTTTAAGCTCTTGATATTATTGGCACAAGATTTCAGTTCAACAATCGTATCTAAAGAAGCGTTCAATTGCCTCGACTTCTTGATTTTTTTTTTTTTTGATACGCAGGAGGTGTTTAATCTTCAAAAGATACTTACAGCCCGTACTGTAGAGCATGCACGATTTTTACGTACTAAACCACACCTCCTTAAACACCTCTGAACCCTATAGAACTGTCTTTCGGTATTACTTCATGCGGTCGGTAAGTTTTTTATGGCTGTATATCGTCGTTTCGTTCACTATTGGAACCGTTAATCTGACAGATTTTCATTGTGCCTTGGCTTCACGTAGTATTTGGCTTACTCTGCCGATGAATGGATTTAACGTGGAACAGTTTGCCTCGGATACAGGCATAAAATCGACGATATTCTTCACCTAAACATATCTCGACAAGGCAGCGGTCACTGGCAAAGCGTTGACAGTAGAATTCAACTCATCTGGACATACCGGACACCTTGGAGAGTGGTCGTGTCCACATCGGTATAAGTACTTTCTATAGCCTCCATGGCCTGTAAGCCTCCACAGACACCGTTCGGAAAGTGCTACACACTCTTAGGCAATTCCTTCTATTAATTGTCATTAACTCTTCTTTAGATGTGCTACCCATTACCGTCTCCTATACGGATGCAGCGTAAAGTAGCATGGAATTTGTCACAAGGGATATCAGGATTCTGCAACATTGGCGTGGTCCACTTACGTTTGGCATCAATCGAGCCAATGTATTTGATACCCTGGCTGCTTACGCAGAGGCATATTTTGCATGTTTCTTGAAGCTCAGGCGGTCATCGATCATCACGCCCAAGTATTTCACTGCTTCCGACGACATAATTAAAGCATTTACCACCTTGACACTCAAATTTTCTTTCCTTCTCTTCCTGCTAATGAGCACTAGCTCCGACTTCCTTATATAAAAACGTACGTATGTTTGTATGTACATATGTATGTATGTATGTATGAACATATGTATGCATGTATATATGTACATATGTATGTATGTACATATGTGTGTATGTATGTATGTATATATAAATGTACATATGTATGTATGTATGTATGCAAGAACATATGTATGAATGTATGTATGTATGTATTTATGTACATATGTATGTATGTATGAATGTACATATGTATGTATGTATGTACATATGTATGTATACACATATGTATGTATGTTTGTATGTACATAAGTTTTTTTTTTTTGTTAGCTATACGAGCTAAGGCTAGAGAATCTTCAAAAGATATTGGCAATCCAGACTAACCAATATGCACGATTCGCGACAAGACTTACTATCTAGCTTGTCATGCACCTACGTACTAAGCCCCATCCACGTTCGTAATTCTTTCATCCATTTCCTCCCCCGTGACCACTATCAAGTATTACTTCAGGGGAGTGGGTATTCAAGGAATACTGCTTCCCCTTTCCGCAGATCTTGCCCTCTCGGCCAATCTCTGACGCACCAAGATTTCCTTTGCAAAAACACACACCAAGTCCCAATTACTAGCTGAAGTCAGTATTAGTCCAACAATGTTGTTCGGCACAATCCGGGATCGAATTGCCATTTCCAGGGAACGCCTCTGATGCTCATACCGCGGGCAGTTAAAGAAAACATGACCCACGGTTTCGGTCACATTCGGACAATCCGGGCATATATATGTATTTACATATGTATGTATGCAAGTATGTATGTATTTACATATGTATGTACATATGTATGCACATATATATATGTATGTATGTACATATGTATGTATGTACATATGTATATATGTATGTATGTACATAAACATTGCTTTCTAATTAGGGAACATCTAAGTATACGCTCATAACTGCATAATGAAAAGTTTGTTTCTTAAGTCTTTTGGTTGTTCATTCATTTAAATTTCAAAAACAATAAACTTTAATTTAAAAAAACAGAGATCAACAGAGTATGTAATGAAATTTAAGTTCTCCTTAATTAAAATTAATTCATAACAAACAAATAAAACAACTGAAAAATGTGTGTTGATCTCATATTATATCCCCAATGCTCATAATTGTTCAAAAATCATGTTAAACCTTGAAGGTTTGCGATTATTTCTTCTTTTCTTTTTTGTTTGTTATTTCTTTTCGCTCTGGCTGGTTTGGTTGTTTTTTTTTTTTTTAAGAGAAATGCGTGTCAAATAAACATTTATTAAAAAAATTAAGAAAATTTTATATTATTTTTTTATATAAATTTTTAAAACATGAACTTAAATTTCCGTTCAGCTTAGTTGTGTATGTATTCGTATCTGTATGTCTAAATATTTGTGTGTTGAAATGTCAAAATAAAAAAAAAACAATTTTTTTTTTTCAACTTTTAAGCAAAATTGTAAAGTTGATTGTTTTATATTAATGCCTTTATACAAGAAAAAACGAAAAATATATTTTTTCAACAAAAGATAGAAAATGTTTAGAAAAAAAATGATTGATTATACATCATTTTTGTTTAATATTTTTTGCATTAATTATCTCTTTGCTGTTGCATCATTAAGTAGCTCTTTTTTTACATTTAATTTTTAATTTCTTTTTATAATTTTTTTTAAAAAGCATGTTCAGTATATTAAACTCATAAGATAAATGCATATTAATTACTTGTATGTGTACGTGTGTTTTGTTTTGTAAAAAAAACAAAACATTTCCTAAAAACGTAAATTTATATTTTTGTTGTACACAAGTACACGTTCAATCTTATTTGATTTGTCTTTAGGGCCATATTTTAGGTTTTTCAATGTTATATAAATAAAAAAAAAATTGGATTTTTTCTTTTTTTTGAATTTTTTTTTTTTCTTAATTACTTACTCGTATCATCTCTTTTTGAAAGAAAATAGAAAAAAAATGTGCTCGTAACTTCCTATTTTATTACTGTTGTATTATTGTTTTATGTTATTTTGAAAGTGTACATTTGTTGTTCATTTTATGTTTCATAAGAGCGAAAACAAACATAAGATGCTGTCTGCCTGCCTACTATTATTGTTTTCCTCTGTTTTTCACTTCACAATTTCTTAGCTAATTTGCATGAAAAAATTTCTTTTGTTCGTAAACCTTAACCTCTTGTTCGGTTGTTTTATATGCCTTTTGATCGGACGTGTTAAATCATTTTCATACTGTTTTCATGCCAATGGGAGCATATATTACATTAATGCCATAATATTTTTTTAACAATTCTACGCTTGTTTTAAAGGGCGATTGTTTCCACTAAGACTTAAAAAAAATGTAATTTAAATTTAAAGAAAGTCTGATTTATACGCTTAATGTTGTTACGTTTTTACTTTTTAAAAACGTTTCTTAATAAGTTCGTAGATTTCAGTTAAAATAAAATTGATACTTGTACTTGTACTGGCTTTTAATGATTTTTATTTAATACAATTTTGTGTTTCACTGCTTGTAACCTTTTTACAAGCAATAATAAAGACTCTAAGTTATTCGCTATTTATATCCTCTACAAACAACAACAATTACTCGACAGATCTTTCTACCTCAAGATCTTCTAGTGACCCGATCATTGTCACAACTTAGATTCGATCACGACCTTTTCAATCAGAGTTTACACCAAATAAACTGGCTGCTGTGCGCATCGACGAACTTTGTATATGACTAACCAAACAATACTTCGAAGGCTCTCGAGCCTCTCAATTTTAGGGTTAGATTCGATTTCTCTACGTTTCTTTTTCTTTAGTTCTTATTCAGCGATCTGATCGTAAGCATTTTGTCTGTTTCAGTGCTTATTGAGTTCTTGTGGCTTCTTGTTTGTTTCGTTGTCTGCTTGTTTTGTTGTTGTAGTTTATTTTTCATTTGTAAACAACCACGTTTAGATGTAACAAGTAACATTGGTTACCAAACTTGATTGCCGTAACAATATGAATTCTCCTTAACGACTTTTATTGCAAAAATATTTGTTAAACTAAAAGTTAAACTCCTGATACGTTAAACACTTGTAATCAGATTAATCTGCTCATTTAATGAATAAGAATTGGTTGCTAAAAGACTGAAATTCGATATAAAATAGCTCATCTCTCATATTAATTAATTTTGGCACAATCTGTAATAGTACCACATATCTTTAGATCAAAATATTGAAATTAACACCCATATGATCGTGTGAAATGAGGTAAGGAGTACGATTAAAGATTTATCAAAACCCACTACATGCCTAAAAGCCAACCTATGCCATAGTTAAAGCGTTTTGACTATTGAGTCTTTTAAAAAGGAAATAAGGAACAAAATTATGTCAACTTTGTAATAAAAAAAAAACAAAAACAAAAAATAAACGTAATGAAAAAGTTCATGGGATAAGTCCCCGTAACAATGATACAAACAAAGGGAATTACATATGTATGTATGACAACTTCATTGTAATGTCACCATTCTAAAAAAAATGAAATTTGGTGACATTGTCTGTTATAAGTCGACTGTATTTTCAAAGCGACATTGTCTACTATGAGTCGACTAAATGCCGAAATTTAGCGACATTATCTATTATAAGTTGACTACATGCTGAACGATGCAAGATTTTGTCTGCTTCATCGCCCTGTAAACGGATAAAGTACTAATGAGTCTTGATATTGTCTGCTAGGACTCACTAACAAATAGACGCCTGCACGCCAAAATCAACTTGTTTTATCTAATTAATCGTCAGTCAGCGATGATTTACCATTGTCAGCGTTTCTCACCATGATCGCTCTGAAGTTCAGTCTTTCTTAACCTATTTTAAAATTGACAGCGTTTTTCTACTTTATTTCTTATTCTCTCTCATGATGACCTTTTTATTTAATTTCTCATTTTTGTATCAAAACCATATGGAATCTGTCCAAAAGCTTTATATAAAATTTGCTGGTAATATTTTTAATTTTTTTTTTTAAGATAATCAACGTGAATGACATGGCGAGCATCTCAAAAAATGTAACTCAACTTAGCCTTCTTTATGGCTCTAAATTTTTTTATTTATTTTTATAGCGTGTTCACATGATACTTCGAATTACTATTTCACTGTTTGAATTACTTATATGAATTATCTCGTTTACATAAAACTTTTGTAATTTCGGTTATTCTCCTTATTATTTTCATTTATTGGTTTGTTAATCATACAGGGTTATTGAAATTAAATTAGATGATTCGTTCTTAAAATTTGTATGGGGAATTATGTAATCCGGCTTATAATTCGAGCGAATTGCTAAATAACATTGTCATTTGAACATGGCAATAGCATGGGGTGTTGTGATGGATCCATATTTTGCATCAAAAACTGCTTAAAATGGAAATGCACCAAAAATGGTGCTGGAATAGTTGTAATGGTTGGTACTCTTCAATTTTCCAAGCCATATGTTATGCAATCTTCACTTTTGTCAAAATGTGTTTAAGAAGAAAATTGAGGAGTGTAAGTATTTAAGTAATATTGGACAGTCAGCCAGCTTTGAAGGCTGTGAGGTAAAGTCAAAAATTGCTATGGTTAGTCTTACATTTATCAATCAACCTGGTATACACAAAGAGGTTACGCTACGTTGGCCCCCTAGTCATAAAGGACCATTCTCAAAACGAAAGAGCGGACTGCTTATCAAATTGGGAGGATCTCGCCTTTGGTTTAAACCATTTTTAAGTATTAATTCTGTGATACTCCAGAGGAAAGTGGGAAACTCCTGGGTTAAGCGAAAATTTGGTCAGCAATTGAGAGAACGCGTCTGGACTGATGAAGGCGAAAAGATTTGCTTCACTATCACTTAGTAGATCTCATTGTTCTATAACAGCGAATTAAGAGTATAATTTTTAGGAGTGGCGTAGTGTAGTAGTTAGACCGCACGCATAACAACATGATGAAGAAAATTTAATTGTGGTTTCGAATGTTTAATAAAGATGTGTCACCTTCCCTCCAGACAACTCCATCTAAGAAATAAAGAAGAAACTTCCTGACCTCCCCGCATACCTCTGGCGATGATGACAAAAAACATCGAATGATTAGGCAAACACGTCACCTACTGGAAAACAAATTACAGTGCTACCACTACGCAAAAAATCATATGGAGGAAGCTACAGTGGATTAATCATCTACTTAGCTTGAAAGATCAAATTGAATAAAGAAACTGAAACAAAGCAATAGATGCCTCTGGAAAGCCATTGCTCCCCAGAGAAGTGACGGAGAGAAAAAAGAGTATAATTTACAAGGCATTGCCGTCTTAGATACCATTAACATACTTTAAGAAATGTTGACACAGAGAGCTCTGCTGTTTCAGCTCATAGGATACAATTTCTAGGGAAGTAGTAATGCCAAACGAAGCATATTTTCTCTCATCACTCAAGATAATTAGTTTTGTTCAAAGCCTGAACTTGAAATGGTGAGCATATAAGGATTTTTCGTAGCGTCTTCAATCAATCGGTAAAAATCTTGCTCAGAGTTTTGCCAAACTCTACTTTGATGTGTCATACGATTGCGCTTATGGCTGAGTGTAAGTAAAACATACTGTTTTGCTAGTTTTTTTTTATTGCGAATAACTCGAACATAGCCATGCTTAAACTGATCACACAGTTGCGTTGGTGTTCAAGTTTGAGTAATTATGGCATTTATGGCGCTAATAGCTTTTTCTTGTTCATGCAAAATGTAATGTTACTGCTCGATTTAAATGTACACTATATGTCTACAGTCACAACAACCTTTTGCTCTGCCATAATTGAATGATTTTCCTTTTCTTGCTTGAAGATCTCTGTTAGGCATCTAAATTTTTAGCGTCTACTGTGTTGATACGAGCACAAGTGAACGCCTTTGAATTATTGAAATAACTGGTGTGAAATCTCCACGGTATTTATCAAGTCTTTCTCAAGGTTTAATGCGAAAATATTAATATTTGTTAATATAGTCATCTGACAATGCTAAGGGAATAAAGGTTAAAGTTGAAATGGAGTCTCATTAATATGACTTAAGTGGCTATTGTAGTAGCCGATCATGATTTCCAACAAATTAGTTACTTATTCTTTTACTAATTTATTCTAAATTTTGTTTATACTTAAAAAGTAATTTTGATTAATTTTATATTTAAATATTCATCCCTTACATTAGCATAGAAACTCATGCCTAGTAGACCTCCTTGGCGATTACCATTCCGGTGGTCTATTAAAACTTGAAAAAGAGAAAAAAAACGAAAACAAGAAAAACATGCGACAGGAAATGATTAAAATAAAATAAACGTGATTCTAATGGCTAGACTGACACGGTTTTTTTTTTTTTTTTTTTTTTTTTTTGTCTTTCTGTAATGAACCCTTCTATAGCAATTTGTTCATTTCAAAATATATTTTTAAATATGCGTCAAATCTTACAGAAAAACATATACAAACATGCTTGTAAGCAAATAATTGTAAAAAAAAAAACACAAAATATTTATAAATTGATGGATGGCATTATTCATTTAAACAAAAACTCATTTACAAATAAATGTGGGGGTTACTGTTTTCAAAAAAACACTGAGAGTGGGTTGTCTCGTTCGTCTATTAATTTAGATGACTAAAGTCACGATTTCAAAATGAAAAAAAGTTTAACAAAAATTAAGAGAGACAAACGTTAAATATTGACATTTTGTTAACAATTGTGTTTTAATTTTTTATTTGTAAAGAGATAAAGAAAAATGAACATTAATCCCCAGTTAATTTAACAACTATTTGAAGCATTAATTAATTTATAAAAATAATAAAATTATTTTGTAATTTGTTAAATTTTAATTTAAACTTTTTTATCTAAAGACTTAAACTCTATTTAAAATATAAATCTTATTGTTTGTCTGATTGCTTTACATTAAAATAAATAAATAAATAATAAATGAATTGGAAAAAAATGAAATGAAAAATTTATTTGATTTGATCGCAATCACTAACACGTACAGGTGATTGACCGTAAAAATACAAAAAGAAGGAAAAAAACAAAACTTTTCTTTACAATGCAAAAAAAAAACAACAATAAAACAAACAAAAAATTATATTTTTGTTAAACTGTTTTTATATGGTGTGTAGCCTATCGTATATTTTACACCACCAGGGGTAAACAAGTTGCTGTAGCTCTATAAGTATGTAAACGTGTATGAAAAATCAGAAAAGCTTTCATTTATTAAAGTTACATTTCTTTTTACAAAAACACCGAGGCCAGGTTAGACGAAATTGCTTTAAAAATATTAAACTTGAATATATAGGATTTTTCAACAAGAACTTGCAACGCAAACATCAAATACCTATGAAGTTTATTCAAATTTGTATTGTATTGGAAAGATAGTGTTGGTTTGGAAGTTATAAACAAAAAATTATATTATAAATTGTATTATAGCACAATTAATAAATTCCTCAATTAGTGAATAATTGCATAATTAATTGAGACGAATTGTCCATGCAACCCTGACTAAAGTATATAAAATGAGTAGTGACAACTATATATGATGTTTGTTCAGTGACAACTGACAACTACATACAGTATGCAAAATCCATACTCATACAAATTTGTCAATAACATTTTCTAAAATCATAATTTTTAATAAAATAAATGTTAAAAAATATTTTTCATACGCTTTTGTTTATGTTTTTGTTTTTAAATAATAAAACTCTAGCAAATAAATTTTTAGCGTTGTACGAATACGGATTACGCACACTGTAGAATATCATATGAAATATATATCATCATAATGAAAAAAGGTAAACAAAAATTGTTTGTTTTGCATTTGAGTTTTTTTATTTTATTATTTTGTTTCAAATTCATAAAGTTATGTTTTCACGAACAAAATTTGTCTTTTCAGCGGTCAAATGCTAATTGAGTTAACTTAATTGCGCAATATGTGAAAGGCAAATTCAATGGTTCAGTTTAAAAATTTATTGACTCAATTTAAATCTATGTCTGAACATGGTGTAAAACGGTCCTTCAAGACCAGAATTGACCAGGTGTCGTTTCTTTTATTAAAGTTTTCAACAATAATCTCATCACATGTTTTAAGTATAGTCTGCGGTGGGAATCAACTACACATGACCCCAGAGCTAATAGTACACTTCCACTAGCCCACGGGGCACTCTGTAATTGACTCTGTATAGACACTATCTTTTGAACAACATTGTAAATGAAAAATTTTATTGACGCAAACCATAGGAATTATGTATGACAATTTCATTGTAATGTCAGCATACCAAGGAAAACTAAAATTCAGGGACATTGTATGTTATTAGTCGACTACATGCTGAAATTAAGCGACATTGTCTATTATGAGTCAACAATATGCTAAACGGCGCACGATTTTGTCTACTATATCTCAACTAATGATACTCGATGATATTGTCTGTTAGGACCCACTAATATACGGACTACTGCAAGACAAAATCAACTTCTGTCATCTATGAAAGTTTGGACAATTACTTTAAATAGTCACGTATGTCACCAAAGAAAATTTATCGTCAGTTATCGATGATTTAACACTCTCAGCGTTTGCCACGTTGATTGACTATGACGTTCGACACCGAGTTATTCAAGTTTTTATTTTATTGAAAGGATAGTGTTGCTTTGGCAGTTATAAATGGAAATTTATATCAGAAAACGGTGCTTCACAACCACTCATACAGATGTTGATTCTTTTTTTTAAGTTCTTAATTATATTTTGGCAAAATTGCTTGTATATTTCATTATTCCCGTCCGTAGTTTCAATTGTCTGTTATGAGTCTAATACATGCAGAAATTAAGCGACATTGTCTATTATGAGTCGACTGTATTCTGAAGGATGTAGGATTTTATCTACTACACTTCGCCGTTAACGAGTAAAACACTAAGGACTCTTGATGATATTGCCTATTAGGACCCACTAATAAACGGGCACCTACAAGAAAAAACCAACTTCAGTCATCTGTGAAAGTTTGGACAATTACTTAAAAAAGTCAAGTATGATATTTAAAAAAAGTTCATCATCAATCATCTTTGATCATGATGATGACCATTGTCAGCGTTTATCATGATGATTTACTATAACGTTCGCCACAAGTTTGTTATTATTATCATTTTCTTTAACGACTCTAAAGGAATCATGGGGCCATTACAAATTCTATCCAGCTGTGTCTATTCAAAGTTAATACTTTTATCAGGCTCCATGTGATTCTATTGTAAGCAACATTTTTTTAAAGCTTCGCAACATTATCTTGTGCCTGTGGTTTCCATTCTATGGCAAATTTTCTTATTCCGTCATTCGGCTTTCATAGGTTTTACCGAACTCATATCAATTTACTTCACATAATTTCCTGTTTTATAGCAACTTGGTGTGTAGAGATCGCCTTATGGTTTGTTAATCACATGATTGTTTCAAATAGTTTACAACTAAATTTCGTGCAGTTATACAATGTGTATGAGGCATAGTGTAGTGGTTAAAATACTTACAAAACCTAGCAGCCGACGTTCGAATCCTGGCAATGATAAGAAAACTATTCAACATCTTTTCGAATTTTGTGGTAAATAATTAAGAATTAAGATGTGTCACCATCCTGTTGATACCACACATGAGTGATATTCAAATCACTAAAAATAGACCAAAATAAAATTGTTAATGCATCTCGCTAGCATGTGGGTCTAGCGTTCGATCCTCACTACACCGAAATTATGGTCTTAGCTACGTTCATAACAATTATGGTATAATTTGTACTTGTGTTTTAATTTAAAAATAAATAAATATGTATGTCGTTAGCCCGTTAATCGAGGCTCTAAAGATATTTTCATATTTAACTAATATACTCGTACACATATATTGTAAATACATACATATATTATGCATATAAATTTATTTTTATATATGCTTGTATGTATGTACGTCTATGTACTTGAAAGTATTTTGTATGGCTATGTTGGAAAAAAAAAGCGGGAATATTTTTTTCGTTTTTTTTTTTTTTTTGTATATCTTTGTCTACCATTGTTGCTGTTATTTTTCCATTGCATTGTAAAACATTTATTAAATTTCTTTGTATTTTCTTTCCATTTATTTAATTTTATTTAATGTTTATTATGTGCTTGTCATAATAATAATTTCCCCTCTAATGCTTGTATATCAGCAACCAACCACCAGTCAGTCAACAATTTATGATTGATTTTTGTCTTTCTTTTGAAATGTAAAAAACAGGGTGTGTGTGTGTGTGGTTTTCATTCTACTACTTTCTGTCTGTTTTAGTAAAAGAATTCCATTTCTTTTTATTTTTAGAAATTTTTTTTAATATTCATTCACAAAGAAAAATTATTCTTTAACACTTTAATGACAACACACGCATGCCTTAGCTAAAAATAAAAACTAATTGAAGAGTAGCATTATTGATACAAAAAAAAAATAAAATAAAATAGAAATGACAGAATAGAGGAATTTAGAATATTTGTAGACAAAGAAGTTTTCTGTGGAAATACTGTCTGTCACGAAATACTATTCTTTCCTTGGAACTATTTATCATGATTACCTTAAGCAAAGTTTTAATAAAGTGTGACACAAACACAACAGAAAAATATTGACAATTTTTGACTATTTAAGCGGGTCTAGCATAAAAGTATTTTTTCATTTTTTTGAGTACCGCATAAAACTATTTTCTCTAAAGAGGTGCCCCGATAGGCTCTGGTCATCACGTCGAATAATTGCATGTATTTTTATAAGTTGCTGTGTCATTTTCAATGAATTTGTAAAACCAAAGATTTATTTCATTCATAACCAAACAAAGTTTCTTAATTAATTCAAAATTTAATCAGTCCCATATAAATTAGGGCACAAAAACACTTCTAAAAAAAAAACTGTGTTAGCTTAAGAAAAGCCCACAAAATCCTCAAAGTTTCTTAAGTGATATGTTCTCTTCAAATCAAATTCTAGTTGTGCTCGACAGCGTCGATCAGAAAACTATTATTCTTTTATTTGTCGCAGAGAGTAATTTATAATTACAGGGTGGGCTATTAATAAGTTCAAATTTAAAAATGCAATAAAACAAAAACGGTTTGAAATTTTACCGAATTTTTTGTTGTTGTTTTTTTTTTTTTTTTTTTTTGTTTTTTGTCAAGTACAATTGTTCTGGTTAAAAATAAAATACTATTTCATTCATATGGTTGCCGTGGTTGGCGCGGTTGGCTTCGCAGTACGCCATTCGATCAAACCAATTTTCGATAACTTTTTCGAGTGTATGTGGTCGTATCTCGGCAATGGCGTCATAAATGTTGGCATAACAATTGTCTGTAACGACGCCCCGCGGAAAATAGTCCACCGGTGCATTTTGCAGCTTCTTGGCGGCCAACTTACATCACCATTTCAACTAATTGAACGGCCATCAAACGCTTGGTGCAATAAACCGATTGTAGCATGAGATGTGTGGCAAGTGGCACCTGTTGAAACCAAACATCGTTCACATCAATACCATAAAGAGCGGGCACAAAAAAGTCGGTTATTATAGTGCGATAGCTGTCTCCATTGATCGTAATGGTTGCGCCTTCCACATTTTCAAAGAAATATGGGCCAATGATGCCTCAGCTCTACAAGCCGCACTAACACGTCACTCGTAATGGGTGCATTGGCTTCTGTAAGACAACGTTTGGGTTTCTGAGCCTCAAGTATGGCAATTTTACTTATTAACATACCCACCAAAATGAAAATGAGCTTCACCCGAAAAGATGATTTTTTTTTAATTTTTTGTAATTTCCGTCCAATTCTCTTTGTTCTGGAAATAAGTTTAACATAACAAGTTTAACATACTGAATTTTGTGACAGAATAGAATGACGTCAGATTCGAATTAACCGCTGGTTCAAATTTAAATCGAGAGATGGACCACCTGATGTATTCCAAGTTAAATCAATAAATATTTTCTTTTGCGTTTCTTATGCTGTACGTTTTATTCTGTGGATATAAGAAAAACACAATTTTTCCCCTTTTAACCATAACGTGACACTTTCACTTCATTATTTTTCCTTTTTTTTTTTTTTGAAGAAACTCGCTTCCTCATATTTGGATGAAGGATATCTTATATTTACAAAGCAGCTTACTATGTCTAATTTAAAGGAATTAAAAATATCTTTTCCAATGCTAGTTTTTGGAAAAAGTAGTGTCCAAAATTCAAAACGTTGATGAATAAAATTTTGTAAAAATCGCATAAAAATACTAAAAATCCTCTAAGAAGAGGGGTGGTAATCATCACTTCGTCAAATTCTTTATATATTTTGTCAAAATAAACGTTCTTTTAAAAACGCTATTAAAATAAATTGAAGTCTAGTATATAATGTGCTAACATCAACGCTTGCTTGATTGGGTTATTTAAATGAAAACATCACAGCAGCAAGCCACAGTCCTAAAGAAGTTCTACAATTGTGACTATTTTCAACGAAGACATGGCTAATTTTACTTAAGGATTAGGCTTTTGAGTCCAGGATGTGCAGGTGCTATATGAATAAGTTTTTTTAATAAAGTTTTTGTTTTAAAATCCTATATAAAGCACTGCCGCATAAAATAACTCATTGTCTACCCGATGTACATAAACACATAAGCACAGTGCTCTTAGCACTGGACAGTTAAAAAAAGCGCTAGCCAATGACTCGAAACTTCTGGCATAAAAGAAATGTAAGCCCATTTATCCCGAAATGAGCCTCAACAATAGGACTTAATACCACTTCCTTGTTCAGCGATTGATTTCTATTTTAATCTTTGCTAATCATTTGCAACTCAACAGCGAGCTTAAGACATATCTTTTTACGATTTAGGGCAAATATTTGACCTTAGTTTTCCTTTTTAGCATAAGGCCAATGTGTTCAGGGTAAACTCGGGGGTACCGCAAGGCTCTGTTCTTTCTCCTACTCTTTTTCCATTATTTCTTAACGACTTTCTTCTTCTCACTTCTAATCCTATCTACTCTTTTGCGGATGACAGCAACATTTGTCACTCATATTCTTTTGATCGTAGACCGAGCCTTTTGGAGGTTGGGGCAAGAAGAATGAATATGAACGTCATACTCAAAAGTGACCTGGTGAAGGTCTCTGAGTGCGATCGTGCGAACAGGGTCGATTTTAATGCACGTAAGACTCAATGTTGTTTTTTAACACACAGACATGGTGGTGTGCTGTTATCTGTGTCAATGGGTAATGTGGATATTGAGGAATCAGAAGCTCTTGATGTTCTGGGCATGAGAATTCACTGTACGTTCGTTGGAATGATCACATATTTCAAGTGTCGAAAGAAGCATTCAAGTGCCTTGGTTTTTTGAGATGGTGTAAGAAATACTTCACTCCATTTGATCTCCTTAATATTTACAAGACCTATATCCGACCCAAAATGGAATACAACTCACATGTATGGGCTGTTGCTTCAAAGTCTATTTTGGAGCTTCTCGACCGCGTACAGGAGAGGGCGAAGATGCTCATCAATGATGGTAGGGTAGCCAACTCTATCGATTCATTGGAGTACCGTCGCAATGTGGCGTGTGTTTCATTGTTCTATCTCTACTGTAACGGAATGTGTTCTAACGAAATTAAGGAATTAATTCCTAAAAATCATATATTTTTACGTAGTACTCGTATTTCTCGTAGAGCGCATCCCTTTGTAGTTGATTGTCCAGTAAATCGCACAACGCATTATAGGGAAAATTCGTTCTTTGGTCACACTGTTCGGTTGTGGAATAATCTTCCAGCGAAAGTATTTCCTGCCACTTACGACATAAGTAAATTTAAACCTAACGTCCATAAACACTACTCCCTCTGTCCTCCTCCAATAACCTATTTTCCTAGTACCAGCACAATGCACTGCATGAGTAGGGGTCATCCCCTGGGTGCTGGTCTTATATAAAAAAAAAGTGTGATAGATCATCAAGGGGAAGCCCTGCCAATGCTGAATATTATGGCTTTTAGATAATGTTTAGTATTTGATCATATCGTAAAAATGTCTCCTACTACGAGCTATTAAAATCGGTCTTAAATATTATATGTACGGTTCGCATTTGAAAGTTTTGAATGGACTATTCAACACCAGCTAAGACCCAGGGTTTAGTAGGTTATCAAGGTTGCATTATAGAAAAAAACTTACCACACAAGAAAATCAACACTAAGGCCAAGCTGGTTTCAGCTAATGCTTAATATTCGATAACAAAAGTCAACATCAACAACAAAGAACCACCTTCTCGGAAAAAAGAAAAAGTAGGCGTCTGTGCGATTTCTCGTTTGCAGTTTTTAGCCCACAAAAAAAAATTTAAAAAAATATTTAAAAATTAAACATCTAAACAAAAAATACATAATCTTAAGCTGGGATCACACGATTGCCTCAAATACACCAATCTGAAACAATTTTTATTGTGACAAATTGGCGCCAAATAATAAAATTGTCTCAATTAAAAATTCAGTGTTCGCACGGTTCTCTTATTTTATACAAAATTTATTTTCACAAGATGGCACGAAACGATGTATTGACAATAATTGTCCCAACGCTGTCACACAATTGTTCTAGTTTACGCCAACTCTGTGAATCAGCTGTTGTGGTAAATTAATTCAAAATGGTTCGTTCTTTACAAAAAGAAAATAGCGTCTCCGTTATTTATATTGAGCTCATTTAGTAAACAAATAAATAATAAAAAAAAATATTAAAAGAAGAAAAGAAGACTTGTGTGGGTCAGAGATTGGCTCACACGAGGGGTCATTGATGGTGCATATAAGAAAACATTTCAATAAATTTAAATTTAATTATTTTAAATTGGAATATAATTACAAATTATATCTCTTCCTCTAAAGTAAAGGTGTTTTGTTCTCTAAAAAAATAAAAATTGCATCGGCTTTGACTATCGTGTATCTGCTTGCTAAAAAAAAATAAAAATAATGAAAAATATCGGGTCCGCCACCTAAAGTTTTTTCTTTCAATTAGTGCTTATTTCGTGAATGGTAACACTTAGCTCATGTCTGTTTTGACAGATAATTAGTTTTATTCCTCCGCTGAACGAATATGGTTGTGTATACGCTTGAACAACGCTGGGAAATATTGCTACATTACTTTCATCGATCGACTTACAGAAGATGCCGATTTTGCCAAAAAAAAAAAAATCATCTTTTCAGATGAAGCTCATTTTGATCTTGGCGGGTATGTAAACAAGCAAAATTGTCGCATTTGGGGCACAGAAAACCCGCACGCATACATTGAAAAGCCGATACACCCAAGACGAGTCACTGTTTGGTGCGGATTTTGGAGTTGCTGTTACAGCCAATGGCGATCATTATCGGAGCATGTTGAATGAATTTTTGTTCAAAAAATTGAAGAGGACGATATTAGCAAGATTCGGTTTCAACAGGACGGCGCTACGTGCCACACAGCCGAAGCTACACTCGATGTTTTGCGCCCTGTTTATGAAGATCGCGTTATCAGCAGCAGGCTGATGTCGTTTGGCCACCTCGGAGCTGCGATTTGACACCGTTGGACTATTATTTGTGGGCTGCCGCCAAAGATAAGTGTTACGCCAACAAGCCAGAGACAATTGATGCTTCAAAGGACAATATTCGTAAAGCCATTGGTGAAATACAGCTGCACACAATCGATAATGTGCTTAAAAATTGGACCGATCGTGCAGGCTACTACATGGCCAGCCGAGGAAGCCATTTGAATGAAATTATTTTCAATTATTAACCGGAAGGATTGTATTTTCAAATAAAAAAAAATTTGAGAAAATATTCAGTAGTTTTTTTATAGCATTTTCAAAAACAAAATTTTATTTGGCGAACCCTTTATAAATAAATAGTAGAAGTACGTGATGCAATTTATATATAAATAATTAAAAAATGCATATTGTAAGGGACGACAATTATAAACACCGTACAAACACGTGTTTTTTCAGAACTAAATCAATTAGAAAAATAAAAATTGGTGAATATTGTCTTCTTCAATTGCCGCACAAGAATACAATAAATATTAGTGTATTTTTGTGTATGATAGCCTTTAAAGATTGCACACTTTTTTCGCACCAGTGTTTCATTTGACTGAGATATATAAGCACAATAATATTGTGAGTTGCTGTATGAGCCAATAAGTGGCATATAAAATAGACCAATTATTGGTGCATTACGACAATCGTGTGATCCTACCTTTAACTATAAAAGTTTAAATTTAAAATCCAAATCTTCTAAAATTCTTAATTTATATCTAATCATCACAGGTATTGCTAAAAACTATGTTTACACTGTTGATAAAAATGCGGGGTCTCAAGAGTTAAGACGTCTCAGTGTTAATTATTTTAAAAATTTTTCTTCTTAATTTATTTTTTGTTTTCATATTTCGCTTGGCATATTAATGCAAAACTTTCTAAAAAACTATTTATGTTTTATAATAATAATCATTTATAAGCCATTATGTAAAAAAAATAAATGTAAAAAAATGTATAAAAAATTTGAATAAAATAACACCGCAACTATATTATACAAGTAAGAGTATAACTGAAGCATAATATTTAGGCCTTCTTTTGTATACATACATACGTACGAGAAAATAAATACATAAAAATTCATTGATATTTGCTAATAGTCTCGAAAAAATTTACCAAAAAATGCCAAAGCAGCAACAAAGAAACCAAACTATTCAAATTAGTTTTAAAACTATTTCCAAATGATAGAGTTATTCCCACACAAATTGTGTTGTTTGTACAACAAACAAATGAATGATGAATAGAATACAAACAACAAAAATTAAAAAATTTAAAACAACAAAAAAAAAACATAGTTGAGCATGTAAAGTGAACTACAAATTAAACGCAAAAACCCACCCGATTTTATGAATCAATTGTAATTCACATTACTATTAATTTTCCTACAAATATAGATAATTTTTTATTCAATACACACACAACACCAACATCACATACCAGGCCAGGCCAAATCAAAAGAGGCCAAGCCATCACTTTTCACACATAACACTCAGTCGTCGCTCAACATCATCATCAACATACATCGTAATCATCACAGTCACCATCATTTGCCGGTGTGTTGACAGTTGCATGTCTGATTAGCCTTTATGCCTTATAAACGGTGTTAAAAATTTTATGCCATTTTTTGATAGAAATTGTTGAGGGTTTTTAATGTCAGTTTTTCTAGAAATGATAACATTATTAGGTTGATGAGCCTCTACCAGTGAAGGCTTACATGTTAAGAACTTAAGAACTACATGTTCATCTACATGGACATGATTTATAAATTCTTTTCTTTTATGATTAACTTTACAATATCTCATAACGTTTGATGTGTGTGATATGATTTTTCTAAAAACGCCTTTTGAATTATGATTAGGTTGTCTTTTAAGTATTAAATCTACTCATCAAAGTACAAGAAAAGATATAAAAATAGTAAAGTTGAACAGGTTGCATAAGTAAAGTGTAATTTTCATGTGACATTTTCATATATTTTTTTAATATGAAAAGAAAAAGAAAAGGAAAAAGCTTGTAATTCATCATTATGAGGGTAAAGTCATTACACATATGTCTAATAACCCAGTTAGCATTTATTTGTAAATCATTTAATCACATCATCTCTGCATTCTTAGCCCCATATTCATAAAAATTATTTTCGATTTATAAAGGGTTTATATCAAGTGTTTTTTTAAAAGTTCATAACTTGAGTTGGCAACACTGCCTTATTTGACAGCCGACTTACTAGCTGATAGTTGCTTTTTGTTTAGTTAGGTTTGACATTTCACTACGAATAGACTTACCGCAGAGCAACGCTTACAAATTATTAAAATTTTTAATAGAATATCAATTCAAAATTTTGTTCTTCGATGAAGCCCATTTTTGATTGAATGGGTACGTAAATAAGCAGAATTGTCGCATTTGAAGAGAGGATAATCCACAAGCTTTTTCCGAAACACCACTACATCTACAGAAAATTACTGTTTGTTCCATACGTAGAAAACGATGACAGTCAGAATATTGCTGTCAATAAATTAATTTTCCTGACAGTCTCTCTCAGACTATCCGATGACTGCACCGTTTTTCAAGCGGAGCTCTACGCTATAGATATGGCCAGGAACTAAATCCCGAGATCTCAAGGCCTGTTAGGATCGATGTAGACAGTCTCGCAGCAATTAGTGCTCTCGACTTGTATGTGATTAGATCGAAATATCTCTACAGCTACTTTCGCTCACCGGAGAATGAAATTCTCTGTCTCTCGTACAAGGGAGCGTGCATGCCCTTCTATTTGAGTGTTCTATGGGCACTGAGCAGAATGAAAGACAGGTGGTCCAACATCACCACTTGCAGAATATTCAGAAGTTTTGGCCTTCTCTATCTATGGAAAGGACTAGGACTCTTCTTAGTTTTGGAAGGGGGTTGATCGGGCTTCGGGCCTGCTGATGAAGAGGAAGAGGAATCGATGGAGCTTAGACTTAAACTCTTTGGTGTATGTTGCTTCCATGATCTGGACTGTCTTAGGAATGTGTTACTTTCGAATTTGATTAACTTCGTCAGGGGTACCGGTTGGCTCAAATAAGGAAACTGATATTTTTAGGTCTTTACCTTTTTTCTGGGACTCTCCCATGTCCGACCTTTTAGCCTCTTCAATGGCTCTGTTGTATGCCATCAGACGAACGACTATGAGGACAGCACTAAGAACAAAAGAAGCACCGCAGGAGATAATTCGAATAATCAGAGAGGATACAGAACTTTCAGTTTTTCACAAGATCAGCCAACCATTTCACACAAATGCTGGAGTTAAACAAGGATATCCACTATCACCTCAGCTATTCACCATCGTGCTGGATGGTGTTCAAAAAGAAGAGGGATTACATGGAGTCTCTCACGCCAGCTCAAAGACTTGGACTATGCAGATGACATTTGTCTACTCTCGCATAAAATTTACAATAAGCAGTCGAAACTGGAGAACCTAGAAATATTGACTCGTAGTGTTGGACTTGAGAGAAACATCAAGAGAAAACGTCTACAGACGTAGATAACAGGCTCAATAAAGCGAGAGTAGCATTTGGACGACCGCAGTCAGTATGGAGAAGCTCTCATATATTCAGACGGACTAAGCTCAGAATATTCAACTCATGTGTTAAACCAGTACTGCTGTATGGCAGTGAAACCTGGCTTGTATCGAATAACGTCACACAGAGACTCCAGGCCATCATTAACAATTGCCTCAAAATCATATGCAGAATATTCTGGCCTAACGTCATAAGTAACACAGAACTGTGGAGGAAAAGTTCAGAGACTATCACCTGAATGTCACACGAGTGGATTCTCAAGGCTCAAGATATCGTAATTAGCCAAAAAAGAACTGGAGGCGCAATTATTCAAGAGAGGGAGGAGGCAAAGTTTACTGCTGTAACCGTGTTAAATAGAAATGCTTTCTGGAAGGCATATGCTCCCACGAGGAGTAACGAAAACAGAAATGGCTCTGTCCTCTATCCTATCCTAATTTTCGTGAAAAGGGGGTGGCGTGGTATTCTGTAACAAACTTCCACATCAACTAAAAAAATAAGGTCAGGCTACGGCACCTCTCGGGAGAAAGAAAAGCACAGATATCTCACCTCTACACCAAGCTACATAGAAGGAATTGTTTCCAGGGAACGACACAAGTGATCCAGGTTTGAATCCCAGCAGAGAACATAACAAAAACTATTTAATTTCGATTTCGAGTGTTGTAATAAAGAGACTTCAACCTCCCTGCAGACAAATACATCTAAAGCAGCCCACTAACCTTGCAGCTAAACTCTGGCGATGGTGACAAAGATCAGACGCCATCTACCGTGAAAAAATTACAATGCTAAGCAATCATATGGAGGCGAGCTACAGTGGATTAATCATCTACTTAGCCTGAAACTTGATTACTGAAACTGAAATAAAGCCATAGATGCTTTGTGGAAATTGCATTTGCTCTCTAGAGGAGTAATGAAGAAAAAAAATCTTGCTGACATGTGGTTCCGACAGGGTGGAGCCACATACAACACTGCGCGCTCTACAATTGATTTACTTAGAGAAACTTTTGATGGAAGGAATAATTTCATCTAATGGCCACCCAAATCGTATGATTTAACCCCATTGGATTATTTTCTTTGGATTTATGTAAAGTCACATGTCTATGTCGATAAAGCAGACACAATTGAACAATTAGCGAAGTAGGTCGCATATACTGTGAAAACTTTGTGAAAATTGATGTTGCAGATTGTGCCTTGTACCCTCCAGTCGTAGTGGCCACAAGGCCGGAATCATATTTAAACATAATTTCATAAAATATTCTACCCAACAAAGCCTATTTCATTGATATGAAAAATATATTTCTTTGTTTTATTACAACTTAAACTTGTGTAGCTGCTAAAAAAGCACCCTTATTGAGATTTTAATTTAAATTAAGAGCTTTTAAGACACAAATTTGTATTTAAGTGTCAAAAATCTCTCTAACTTGCTTTAAGCATTTTTGCCTAATCGTTATGAAAATGTTAACTGGGTACCACACATTTCGCTTAATTTCATTGCTGCTTGTTGTGGCATATGTTTTCATGATTGTTGGTTTATGTCGTAAAGAAAATAAAAATAAAAAATTACACTGAGAACATATAAAAAGAGCCATAAAATGGTCTGATAATAAAACAATAAAATTACTCTACTGTAAGATAGATAATATTTACATACATGCACAGAACATAAGAAAATTTTAATAAAAATTTCAGAGAAACAACAACTTTATCATCGTTTAAAGTCACCTGGTGGCAGTCATTGTGAGCAACGCTGACAGTGGTAAGTCTTCGATGGCTGACGATGAATTTTCCTTGGTGTCATGCATGACAAGTAATTGCCTAAATTGTTATAGATGGCCGAGGTTGATTATGTCCTGCAGGCGTCTGTTTATTATTGAGACCTAACAGACAATTTTAGGATTTTTATTAATTTAGTTTTCAACAAGTTTAAGCCTTTTTGTCTAATTTATTTTCTATGATAAGGCCATACAAAATTGCGACAACAAACAAAAGACTGAAGATACGAACTTGTTTGTAGAGTTTTCATTTTATACAGTTTTTTGTAGCTCAAACCAGAGACGTTCTGTTACTAAATAATTTTGTTTATATTTATAGGGTATTAGCTAAAGTTGAAATGCTCAATTTTTTTACATGTTTTTTTTCTAAAGCACTGTTACTCTATTTTACCGCCTTAAAAAAAAACTCACTAACTTACAACCTGTCTGTCTTATTTGATTGTCTTCTTGTCTTTAAAGACTCAATCATATACGCTTGTTTTAACCAAATCATACACACATACACACTCACAGAAAACGACAACAAACTTGTAAAAAAAAAATTGTGAAGAAATGAACAATGAAAGAAAAAAGACCAAAAAATAAAAAAACTGATGCCAACAACCCAAAGAGACAAAACGTATTGGTAGTATCACAACAAGTATTTATTATGCAACTAACGTTTATGTTTAAAAGTAAATATTTCTTCTTTTTTTGTATATTCTCTCACTCGTTTTTTTTTTCTTATTTCATTACGGTGGTTTGGTTGCTGGATATACAAACAATAAGACAAAATATGTTGATAAATTTACAGAGTAAACGGAAAAAAATAATGGAAACGAAATTTACTCTATTAAGACAGCACACGAGTGTATAAGACAGAACTTATAACTTTGATTTTGACAAACGACAACATGCGTCTGTGTGTGTGAGCAACAAAAATTTTGTATGACATTACGGTTTTAAGCCATTAGTCTATATAAACAGGTGATTTGAAGAAAAAAAACAAAACACAAATAACGCTTTATTTACGTTAAGAATTGTCAAATGAAACAAACGAATATTTACACGGACTGTTTCATTGAAGATTTTTATCAGTTTTTTTTTTTCTTTCTTAAAATTATGAGACTGTTTGCAATTTCATATTGTATTACCGAAAATGTGTATAATAACGAGGTATCATAAATATTGTATGTGTGTGTCTCATATAATAGATTTAAATACGAAAAAAAAAGATTGACAAATTTTCAAAAGATTATAAATAAATTGCGGGTGTGGGGTTAATGAATTTTGCAGTTAAAGAATGATTTCCGTGTGGGTAAAATAAAAACAAGCAGAATAGTTTTGTTATGAAATATACATACCGGGTGTTTTTTATAGAGGTATAAAACTTTAGGTTGGCAACACTTTTTTGACAGCTGTTAGGTGATTTATGTATAGTTTGGCTTGACATTTCAACTGACGCCCGAACAATGCTTCCGAATTGTTCAAATTTATTTGAAAATCATCGTTCTGTTCGAAATACGTATTGTGGACTCTTTCTTTCTTTCACTTTTGCTTGAATGGATACGTCATTCAAAAAAACCGCATATTTTGGAGTGATGATAATCCTCAAGTGTATGTTGAGACACCATAACACACAGAAAAACTGACTGCTTCGTCTGTGTTATGGGCTGGTGAAATCATTGGTCCGTACTTTTTCAAAAACGATGCTGGCCAGAACGTTACCGTCAGTGGTGACCGCTATGGAGCCATAATTAGTGACTTTTTCCTTCATCAATTTAATAACCATGATGTGCAGGAGCTGTGGTTTCAAAAAGACGGCGCAACATGTTACACAGCTCGGGGTAAAATTAATTTAGTGAAGAAACGTTTGTTAACCGCATAGTTTCATGTTTCGTACCCGTAAATTGGCCTCTAAGATCGTGCGATTTAATGCCGCAGACTATTTTCTATGGGGATATGTAAAGTAACGAGTCTACGCCGATAAGGCTGAAACGATTGACCACTGGGAAGAGAACATTCCCCGCGTTATTGCCGATATAAGACCACATGTGCTGGAAAAAATCTAAAAAAAAGGTTTGTGTGTTAAGTCTTTTGTTGTTAGTATTAAAAAATGTTGTTAACTTTCTCAAGTTATTATTTTTTGTTAATAATTACGAATATTATTACGGAGACGATGTTGTAACTAGAAAAATAGTTAAAGATGCAAGTCGCTCTGGTCTGCCAATCACTAAAAAAGTCAATTAAATCATGAACAAAATCGTGCAAGACCGGCACATAAGTAGCATGAACGTTACTATGGAACTAGTCTTTCATCACCAAACAGTTATCAACCATTTTAAAAAAGCAGGATACACAGTCGGTGATATGAAATGAAAAATGTAAAGGACCGTATTTCTATTTTTATTAATTGATCAACAACAAAAATGTTGTGTTCCATCAGGACAACGGCAGACCTGGCAAAAACTGAGAGAGTTTGATTGGCAAGTTTTGATGCATCCACCATATCGGCCGAAGTTTGAAGAACGCTTTTAAATTCTGTAAAGGCCTGTGAAATGCGAATAAATTAGTTTTTTGCTTAGAAACCCAGACAAGGCGGTTCATTTTAGGTTAAATTTTTAATCGAACTTAACCGAGCACCCAATATATCACGATGGTCAGAGCGATTGTAACCTATAGGTAAAATACAGAGATGCTTGTGCATTGGCTTAACTGGAGTAATAAGAACCTGTCCCATGGCTGCGTTAAGAGCTCTGTTGAACTGAAATCCATCAAATGTGGTAGTGAAAACCTAAGCTATTGAGACTAGGAAACTAAGCTTAGGTTAATGAAAGTAAGTCAAACAAAATGCTATTTCAGAGAATATCACAACTTAATGGAGCAAAAATGTGGTAAATGCTTCTTTGACTGACTCTACAACTTTGAAAAACGCTTTGTGACGAAGCTTAGTAATAAGAGTTAATAGGGCGAGTATGTGATTTCTGGATGGTTTAAAGACCGAAAATACATGTTATAGGTACGTTATAAATTGTTGTTCACAATTTAACTTGGGCAGGAAGTATAAACAATACCACTATATGATGCCTAGATGACTTAAAAACCAAAAATTTGTACAGGAGCGGTGATATTTTGGCCTAGAACCCGCTGAAATATTCGGAACCCACTGGTATTTTTCAAGCGAAAGTACACGTCATAGGTAGTTACTCACATCTCGGCTTGAAGAGGAAGTATAAAAGGCGGGATATAGCCTTACAATCTGATAGTCAGACCGCATTCGAGCACTTACGTAGCTTCTACGAAATTGATTCAAAATCAGTAGATATCTGAGTAAATTGAATCGACTGTGAAGAAAAAATATGGTCAGTCTCTGCTGGGTCTCGGGTCATGTAGAAAATCGAGATTAGCTGGAAGCCAGGTCATTATCAGAACCAGAAGAACCTTACTTTGGAATAGAATAGACCACACGAATTTAGACAGTCTAGACTTTTTCTGGGCTACTATGATAAGAATAAACTATGATAGAAGGAAGCTAAATCAATAGATATCGACTGCCCGCACTATTGAGAAATTTTTAAGATCTCTCGATTTTAAACTAAAAACTTGTATTTCATACAAGATCTGTAAGCGAATGATAAATGAAATTTTTCTGAAATAAATTTTGTCAGAACTACACTAATCCCACATGATTAGAGCGCACGCATAACAACACAAGCGACCCAAGTTCGTGCCTCGACAGAGGCAATAACAATGAAAAATTTAAATTTAATTTCGAGTGACACTCCATCTAAAAAAATAAATAAAGAAGCCCCTCCTGACCTTCCAGCTTACCTCTGGCGATGATGACAAACATAAAACGAATGATCAGGCAAAAAAAATGCCACCTACCGGGGAAAAATAACAATGCTTAAGTAAGAATCAGCACCACCATTTAGCAAGGTTCTTCACCAGCACACAATCACATGCAGGAGAGCTGTAGTAGCCCAACCATCCTACTTAGCTTGAAATCAACTGATTAATAAAATTGAAACAAGGCAATGGATGCTTTATGGAGTGCAAGTGAAAAAAACAAATCCCGTAAATGAGTTCATTTTTATTCCAATATGCTCACTACAGCAATTTATACCCAAACCAATGAATCTCAAACAAAATTGATTTATAATTTTTTTACTTTTAAACTTTTTTATATGTGAGGACTTGTGTAATTATTTTTCGTAACAAAATTTTGTATAATTACGTTAATTCGAAAAATATATATGGTTTACCATAGTTATGAACCGAATTCCATTAAATTTGTTATAGTTTTTAATGAAAAACTTCTAAGGGGAAAGTTTAATGTAAAAGAACAAGGATTTCTTATGTTGAAATGATTCTCCTGGAAGTGAGGTTATTAGATTTTAGCAGCTTTATCGGGGTGGAGTTTACTTGATTTTATTTCCGTAATTCAAGAAGACATTGTGACAAATTTTATTAAATTATTTTTAACAAACAGGCTACATTAGAATGTACAACCGGGTCTATTAGCATATTTAAAAGCAGCTTATGCTATGGTTTTTTATGTCTGTAGTGGGTTTACGAATCATGACCATCAAATTACAAAGGTATTAATGATTAATTTTGAAAAAATCTCACAATTTTTTTTAATTATAATATTTTTTTGAAAAGTTTTGTTATTCTTCTCGTTTTAAATAACAAAAAAAATGTTAGTTTTCTTAAGAAAAAATCCATTTGAATTAATGGGAGTGTTTGCATTTTCACTTTAATAAATTTTTGTATTTTCGCACATCACTTTTATGCTATTCTTATGCCAAAACTAAATAATTGTTTTTTTCCCTTTTGTTGTATTTATTTAACATCGTTTTCATCATTTAGATGATATTACTCATCACACATAAGCCGTAAGGAATTCTTAAAAAAATAAATTGTCATTTATTTACATTTTTTTCAAGTCATCATCATACCTTGTTCGTCTTCTTTTCTTTGCTACACTACAGCCAATAAGTTCTTTTGTTCTTTAACGCATATTTACTTAACCATTGAATGCGAAAAGAAGAAATCTTTTTTAAAAAAAAAAAAAAACTTTAAAATTCCTAAAAATACAAAACTACTAAAAAAATAAAATTGTATTCGCAAACAGAAGTTGTGTTTAAATTACTTAATGAAACTAAAGAGGATTGTGTTGCGTTTTTTCTGCAACTGAAGAGGCTCTTGGAAAAATTAAAAAAGCTAAGTTTTTGTTGAAATTTTTACATAAATTTAAAACGATACCGCATACTAATGAAATTTATTAAAAATTTATTAATAACTTCCTCTAATTATCGAAAAAAAAATTCTAATTTTCTACGTTTTCGGTTACTTCATACAGACTAAGAATATTATTCATATGACCGCCTTGTTGTGAAAGCCATAAATTAGATTTGATTGAAAGAAAAGAAAAAAAAATGCTTTTCATTTACCATAACATTTATTTCTCTAATAATTTTCTAAATTTACATTTCCGGTGACAAGAGTATTTTATGAATTACACGGCTTTTTCATTTTAAACTTAACAAAAAAAATTTTTTTTTTTTCAATTTCTCTGACATAATTTGAAAAAAATCGTAAAATTATTGTTAAAATCCGACTATATTTTAATTGAAGTACAAAAAATTAAAATTAAAAAATTCAATTTAAGTCGAAAACAAAATAATAAGCCGACAACTTGTGCGGTTATTTACATTATTTGTGAAATTAAGAAAATAAAAATTAAAAAGTTCATTGACTTTACCGTTTTTTTTTTTTTATTATATATTTTGCATTATTTGTATTAAACTTATAAAAAATTATTAAATTTATTTCTTTTACTTTTTATTTTTAGCACAATGGTTTCCAGAAGAAAAATACTCTCACGTTCTAGAGATGATCTAAATTTGGATCAGACATTTAGTCCACAAGAAGAGGAAGAAGATGTTTGGTATCAAAAAGAAAAACTATATAAAGTAAGTTTTATTTATAATAAAATGATCCAAAAAGAAAATAATCACAGAAAAGCGTACTAACTTTATAAAAATTATATAAAATTCTACACTATTTTTAATATAAATATTAGCTTTAGCCACCCGACATTAACCGGGAATCTATAAATGTATGTACACATATTGTAAATGGGAGATCCATCGCCTTTGTGCCGATTCTATTCCTTTTTGTGCAACATATTTGTCTTTAAAAAGACAATGCTAAGATGGCGTTAGAAGTCTTACGCTTGTTTTTATGAGAGGTGCCAGTCCCACTTTGCCTGTGTTAAAATAAAATTAAATCACTTTGTTGTTGTTACAATTTTATTTATTCCACTACAACTTTTATACATTATGTTCTCCTAATACAGCAAATTCGCTTAAACATCACTTTTTATTTACGCCTGAACGCGACTTTACTTATTGACCGCCAAATGTCACTAACTTACTAACCGCAATGCACCATCTTTTTATAGTATTTCATGATTAGTTTCGAATGTTCTAGTACAGACACGAATCTTCGATTTATCTACGAATTCGAATAGTCTAAAATAACTTTATAAACACAAAAAGGAATCGAACTGGCAACTCCGTCAGACATGCGGATGGTAGCACTCTCAATTAGTACAGGTAATTTTTGGCCTTGACACAAGCCAATAAATTTTATACCTAAAAGCTCATAATAAGTCTCTGATGCGGTGAATTTTGTCTTCAGCATTTTCATTTTCGTAACAATATAATACCATGTGTAGATAGGTAGGTAGGTACGAAAGGCAGAGTGAGGAAAAGAAGAAGAAAAGAAGAAGAAGAAAAGAAAAATTAAGAAAAAGTATGCAAGAAAACAGACGCAAATAAAAGCACCGGGCATCACCTAAAGAGCCAGCGTAGACTTGACAGACAATCATCCAGGTAGCATATCACTCAGGCCGTCAAAAAAGACCCGGTCCAGCAACCTAAGCCTGGACAGTGACACGAAGAGCCGGGCAGTGACACAGGATATGGTCCACAGTCTCCGGCTACCCCGTATCACAGGTAAACTTGGCAGAAAATTGGAGTGCCTGCTTACCAAATACCCATCCTTGCCCTCCGAGCACAGTGTCTAGTCACAAAAGCTATCAGCTCCTTAGAGCGGTCAATTTTCGGCCAAAGTAGCCTGGAGATCCTATAGTCATCTCTGCATCTTCATGACTCCTCCATTCTACGACGAGCTCAGATATCTCTCAAACTCTCAAAGAAACCAAGCGGCTGTCTTACAGATGCATCCACTAGATCTACGCCTTTGGTCGCGCCCGCTCTTGCCAGTTCATCTGCCATCTCATTTCCCCGTACGCCCAGTTTTACGCTGCGCACATTCAGACGTGAGGTAACACACCGGCACAATGCAACCAGCTTGGAGCCAACATGACGACCAGTCAGCGCCCTAATAGCCGTCTGACTGTTCATGTAAAAGTCCACACCATCTATCTTAGCAGCCAAAGCGCTCAGCTGCTCTGAGGATAGCGAAGCAGTCTCAAGGACAGTTTAATTCACTGTCCACAAGGCAGATCCCCGTACCAGTGCCCTCCTCGGTCTTAGATCCAGCGTTGCTTGAGGAGTACTTCTAAAGGCACCACATACACCACATATGCTCATAGCAACACATCTGTGTACCTTATTAAGCACTCTTCTCCGACTGGCATTTTCCAAAGCTCTCCACCATACGATTCAGGTATGACTATGGAATCATAGATTCACTTCACTATTACCGGTCGAACTTCTAACCGTATAGTAGACATTGAAGAATTTATTCATCCTCATAAGGGTGTTTTCCTATCCAAGAAAACTCCTAAGAACTTGGGCCCTTTCAGACAGCCTTAACACAATCCCATCTAACCCTAGGTAGTTCAAACTTCTCCAATTTATATCTCTTGGAGAAGAGAGCAAAGACCTCTGACGGACGCCCAGGAAGAAAACCTGCCAAGCGCCGACTGCATGATATCGCCAACAGTCGGGAGAAACCTTCCTGTCACGAGAATCACCAGATCATCCGCATAATAAGCTACCTTCCTACCTTTCTCCTCAAATTGCCTGAGGATGTCATTTAAAACAAGATTTCAAAGTAGGGTACCTCGAACGGACAATCCTGCCCTTAAGGACGTTAACTATCCTCTCTACTAGGAAATCATGGATGGTAAAGTCAACCAGTGCGTTACTAATTGCCCCACTTTCAACATTATTGAAGGCACCTTCAATATCCAAAAAGGCAGCAGGGATAAAAATCCCATAATGCAGGCGTTTCTCAATGCCGGCCTTCGGTATTAAAACCACTCTCACCACTCTCCACGCCCTAGGCCCAATTCCACCAAGAAGGCAAGCCCTAGAGACATACACAAGGAAACTCAGGGCAGATATGGGGACTTCTAAAACATGGACGGAAAAATCCCATCCGCCCAGGAGACTTATAAGACCCAAAGGACTGGACCGTCCATGTCTCCTTACCCAATGTCACCATATCAGACACCAATACCCGTTCCTCATCCGTAACCGCAGCCATAAATGCCCCCTCCGGCACCTGAACCTTCACCTCCCTACAAAGAGGGAAGTGAGCCAGATTCAGCCAATGACCTGTCCACCCTCCGAATGTTACCAAAAACAGCATTGCCCTTGGATAACACCCGTCATTCAAACTAAAAAATCCACAAAACATTGAAAATAATTATAAGAAATTAATTTTTTGCCAAATTTAAATATAAAACAAATTTTAAAAAACGTAAATCTCTTAATCTGGTTAATATAAATAGCAAACAATTAAAATCGTATGGCTTGCTAAATGGAGTACAACACATGATCATAACAGTGTCATATTTAAACTTAACAAAAAGAAAAACGTTAAACAAATACCGTATAAAACGGAGAAAGGAAACAAATTAAATGCGAAATCAATAGCTACGTATGCATAATATCAAAAGACTTAAGCAACAAACTTGAAATTTTATTAATTTAATCATATTAAGGGCTTACAAGGTGGTGTGGATACCACACCACTTACACTTCAACCAAAATTAATAATTTTTTAATGAAATTATTATTAAATTCCTGTTGAGTTTCATAAGGCAAGTAAAAATTAAAAAAAAATGTCGTTTTTTTTTTTTTTTTTTTTTTTTTTTTTTTTTTTTTTGTATAAATCATTGACCCATTTAAGTTTTTAACATTAAGTTGCGGCGTTAAAGTATTCTTGACACAAATATAAAATAAAAAAAATATAAAATTAAAAGAAAATAATGCAAGAAGACCTTCTTAATATACAAAAATAAATGTACGTGTAGAAAATAAATGACCACATGTGTCTGTATATTTATTTATTTTTTTATTTATTTTTTTTTTTGGAATATGAACACCCAAATGTACAACAACTGCTTTGAGAAAACAAACTCAAAAATAAAGTAGAAAAAACAACAAATAAGTAATAATGATAATGATAATAATTGTTGCGGTTGTTGTCGTTGCTGTCAATAAACCAAAGTATGGTTTAGGCCAATTGCATTAATTACCGTTAAGTTTCCAGTTAAATGTTAACATACCAGTCTGTCCACGCCAAAGTTTCTACTTAAAACTGCCAACAAAACAAAAATTGCGGTGTTTGAAAAAAACGTTGATTTCATTCATTCATTCCTTCATTCGTTTATTCGTTCATTCCGCTTATACTCATCATATTGTGCGTATGAAAAACAAAAAATTGTCAAAAGCTTTTTCGTTTTTTTTTTGTTTTTGTTTTTTATTTTTGTTTTGTTTTTATTTTTATTCATAATTAACAAACAAAACACACACCAAAGTCTTGAGAGACTTTTCCATTACATTTGAACATGAACTGAAATTTATAAAGAAATATTAAGAAAAATATTGCCTAAATTGGTAAAAAAAAAAATTCGTTTGTTTTGTGCCAAAAGCACAAGAAAACTCAACAACTTAAAATAAAATCAATAGTCATGGAAGTTAAAGACTTTTTTGAAAAAATTTTGTTTTTCTTCAACATTGAATTTAAAAAAAAGCGTATGTATGTTTGGCAAAAGTTTTTTTATATGGTTTTTAATGGCATTTAGTCATTGCGTTTCGTATGCAGTGCATATGAATATCGTAGTTTTTAAAAATATTAACAAATAAATAAAAAAAATTTTTGTTTTATCGTTACAAATCGCCAATATTGGCTTTGAACAGTTTAAATCAAATAGTTTTCATTAATTTTATATTTATCACCAAGTTGACAACTAAAATTTAAAACGGCACTACCTGATATAAACAAAATCAAAAGACTTAAGCAGCAAACGCTATATATTACAAATTCAAGCGAAAAAGTTTCTGCTGCCAGTGTAAGAGTATGAGGTTCAATTCCTACCAAAGATTCTGATCTCTATTAAAGACTACCAAACATATAATGTTAGCCGCTCTAAGATGGCAGCTTATGTGACTTTTAAAAGAAAATCTATTTTTTTAATCAAAAAAGCCTTTTATTTCACAGCGTTTCTCTATTTTTTTTCTTTTTGTTAATATTTGTTTGTTTTAATGATAACTTGGGGTCGGATTTTTACTCCGATGATCTGGACCTTAGGGTCTCTCTCAGACTGATGATTACACTGTTTTTCAGGCGGATTTCTACGCTATAGATAAGGCCTCTAGGTGTATCCGGGAACTAAATCCCGAGGTCTCAAGGGCTATTAGAATCTGTCTAGCAATTAGTGCTCTCGATTCATATGTGATTAAATCGAAATGTCTCCTCAGCTGCATTAGCTTGCTGGCCCATCTGGCCTGCGATATAATGCCGAATTGATATGGGTTTCAAGTCATGCTGGCACCCGAGGGAATGAAATTTCTGATGAGTGCGTTACTATAGGGCCATCTTTGTCTCTCGTACAAGGGAAGGTGCATGCCCCTCTATGCGCGTCGCCGATTTTGTTAGATAAATGGGCACTGAGCTGGATGGAACACAGGTGGACCAATATCACCACTTGTAGATCCAGAATGCTTTAAACTTTCATAATCATCATATCGACCAGACACTATGCAGGACAATGCCAGCCATGGATCTATTGTGCCCCTTCCAGCAGATCTGAAACCATAATGGTGAATATGTCGCCCAGTGAGACCCTATGTTCACCTAAGCATCGCCACCTAAATCTCTGATGGAACCCATTAAACCCAATTTAAGCCATTGAAATTGATGGCGACATTAACAAATGAAAGGGGGTAAATTTGAGGTTAGTAAGTAAAGTTAAAAACACATTTTTTTGACACATTCAGTTTTATTCATACCAATATAAAATAGAAATATGGAAATTAATAGTGGAATATGATGTCGGGCAAATTTTCACCCCTAAACGTTCACCCTTGAACCACATTTTGCCACAAAGCTTCGCTTATCTCGTGAATCCAGTAGCAAATTTCATCTTTCAGAGTGTCAGTTGTTTGTGGTTTGTTCACGTAAGCCCGGTCTTTCAAATGGCACCAGAAAAAATTATCCAGCGGCCAATTGACATCGCCAAATCGAGAAATTACGCGGCCGGGAAATTTCCCATGCAATAACTGAATTACAAATTTACAGCGGTTATGTTTGCTTCACTACTGCCACTACGAGCATACTGATCTATTGTCACCAATAGTACCGTGAGCCTCGAATTTAGCAATTAAATTACGCACAGTGGTCTGCGAGGGAAAGCTGCACGAATTTTACGAAGTGATACAGTAAAATTTTCACCATTTTTAAGAGTAAACTTTCACAATTAAAATTCTTTGTTCAAGAGTGTAGCGTTCCATAGTTAAAATTTTACAAAATTTTTGCTAAGTAAGTGACAAGGTGACTTAATTACTGTAGCTCGCCTCAATGTGATTGTGTAATGGGTGAAGATCCTTGCTAAGTGATGGTGGTGGTGGTGATTCTTAATTAACAATGTAATTTTTTTCCAGTAGGTGGCGTTTTCTTCTAATCATCCGCCTGATGGTAAGCTAAAGATTTTCCAAATACAGTTCTTACCCAAACTCAAAACAAATTGCGTCTTAACATTTAACAAAACTCCTTTTCTCGTGTAGGTGGCTACAAGTAGAGGCATTATCGCATTTATTTATTTATTATTACAAAACTATGAAAATCTAAATTTATTTCAATTTCAGTTTTAAAATGATATGTAAATACTTACTTTAATCAGCTTTGACTTCGTAATGTGTTGCAAGCATTTAATCTCTATAAACGACAGTATAAGTCATGACAGACTAATTGCGATTTACCAAAACTGGTCTCTTTTGATACACAATACACAGAGATCATATGACGTTAAACGCCAACTCTTATGAAAAAACAAAAAAAAAGTCGCTCACAATTTGCAACAGCAACAGCTGGCAACAACAATAACAATAAGCGTAAAATACAGTAATTTAAAGGAGACCAGTGCCAAAGACAACAACTACAACAACAACAACAAGAAAATATATACATATTTAAGTAAATGGTATATAAAAACAACTTTCGTTTATTGCAAAATTTTTATTTTTTTTTTTTTTCATTTTTTTGTTTCTTACAACCAACAACAACCAGATTTGCTACTTTGCCAGATTTGCTAAAAAAAAAAAAAAAAAAAAAAAAAAAAAACTATAGAAAAGCCAGTTTAGATTGAAAGGAGAAGCAACAAAATGTTACAATAAAAACATTTTTTTTTACAAAACTTTAAAATTTTAATTTTTTAGAAAAATTATTAAAAACCACATTAGTAGTTATACAGGGGATATTGCTTATAATTTTAATTATATAATTTTGTTAAAGTTCGTTTCTTAAGTCTTTTATTGTTTAATTAATTTTAAGGAAAATATGTAAGTAATTATGTTAAACCTACACATTTAAATAGGTGGTGATGATATTGTTGGTAACACTTGTCTGAAAACTGCCTCGAAGTCACCTTCAATGCCACTAATCGATCAAAAAATATTCTCTTTCTTAGCAGAACGAAGCAAGTCGATTTGCTAAATTTGTGTAATTACCTTTTGTCCAGCATAAGGACGATTATCTAGCACATATATTCTTATCTGAAAAAAATTCTAAAATCGCATTAAAATGGATCTTTAAAAGCTACATATGGTAAAATTCATAATTCGGTCCACACAGAAGTTCTTCTGAGAGCAGCGCTACTATTTGAATTTATTCGAAAAATTTTAATTAACTGGCTCGCATCATAATGTGCTAACATCACCATCAAACACTCAACATAATATTTTTGGCCATACACTCTGCCCTTGAAAACGTTTAACTACTGAATTTTTTGCGTATTTACCTCATTGGTTGTTTTTTTTTTTTTCGTTACTCATCTTGGGAGCATATGGCTTTTCACAAAGCATCCATTGTCTTGTTACAGCTTCATATATTAGTCGATTTCTTTACAAGCTTAGTCTACTGTAGATCGCCTCTATGTGATTGTGTAGTGGTAAAGATCATTACTAAGTGGTGGTGGTGATCTTTACTTAGCATTGCCATTTTCCCCTAGCATGATAGTGATATCCAAACATCTAACTTCTTTAAATAACCAGCTATCTATCTACTGAAAAATCCTTGCTAATATCATTGCTGAGTGCTGGCGCTGTTTCTTACTTAGCATTGTCATTTTTCCTTAGTAAGCTAATGGTATCCAAGCATCGAGCTTCTTTAAGTATTCAGTGTTTTATAAATGATTCTAAATTGTCCGTGAGATTAATGTTTAGTGCCTTCACTATCTTCTAATAGCTTTCTTCACCAGTTGAAAATTTCATTCAAATGTCCGGCCAAAACCATGTGAAATGCATTTTTTACATTCTCATCGTTTACTTTAAAAATTTCTTCAATTTTTTGCGTTAGTACCCTTGGAATTAACTTACTTAGCTTCCACAAAGCATTTTTACTTTGCTTTAGTTTCTTTGTAATCATTTTTAGTCATATAGTTTGTCTTTTAGCTAAGCAGGTGATCAGTATAGTGTAATAGGTCTAGAATGAACTAAGGTGCTGCCATCTGTCGTTGTCTAGAAACAACGCCCTCTGTGTATTTGGTGTAGTGATGAGGAATCTTGGCTTATCATAGACTCCTACCTTTTTTCCTTTTTATTTTTCCCGAGAGGAGACGTCGCCTTCCTAGATGAATTATCTATAGGATATAATATCTTTTTAAATTATCCAAAATACGAAACCTGTTATTGTCACTGCACCTCCTTCCCGTATATTGATATCAATATTACTTTTTACTCGAACAACGAACTAAAGAACTATTTTCACCAAAAATAAAACTTAAAAAGCACCTAACAAACGCATACTCGCTTGACGCAATTGAATTAGTGTCTCAAAGTTGATAAATTTAATCAGTCTATGCTATAAAAGATTAGTGGTTAGAACGACGGCCCAGGTCCGAATTCCAACAGAGAACATGACGAAAAAAAATTAATTGCAGTTTCAACTTTCTAGACAAATCGATCTAAAGAAGGCCCCCCTGACTTTACAGCTTACCTCTGGCGATGATGACAAACACCAGACGATTGATCAGAAGAAAACGCGCCACCTACTGGGAAAAAATTGCAATGCTAAGTAAGAATTACCACCACCACCACCACTTAGCAATAATCTTGACCACTACACACAATCAAATGAAAGCGAGCTACAGTAGATTAAAAATGATAGGTAAGAATGCTGCGCAGGCTGTTGAAATAATTTGTGTCCACGGAGACGTCGCTGTAACTAGAAAAACAGCAGCGTAATGGCTTGTTAGTTTTCAATCTAATAATTTTGAAGTTAAAGATGCACCTCCCTCTGGGCGACCAATCAATAAAAGGTTGATGAAATCATGGAAAAAATTAAGACAAACCGGCACATAAGCAGCGGAGACGCTGCGAAATAGTTATCAACCATTTGAAGAAAGCTGGATATACAAAGGAGCTCGCGAATAGGATGCCTTATGAATTAACAATGTAAAGTCAAAACGGAATGAAATCGCACCATTTCTTGTAATGTGAAAAAGATACAAAGAAGGAGGCAAGGTAAAGACGGTGACAAAGCCAAATATTGCTGCGTGTCTTGTAGGATTGTAATTGGTTATTATGAGCTTATACAACCTGGTCAAATAATTGACTGGGATCTCTACTGTCTCAATTCATGAGATTAAAGGAAGCAATTCAATTCAAACAGACCGAATTGATCAACAGAAAAAGTTGTGTGTTTCATCAGGACAAGGCCTGATAACACATATTTTTGATCACCCAGCGGAAAGTTTGAGAGCTTGGCTGGAAAGTTTCGATGCATTCAGCATATAGCCCGGACCTTAAGCATTCAGTTTGTCATTTGTTTCGATCTCTACAGAACTCTCTTAATGGTATAGAGGCCTGCAAAACGTAATTCGATCAGTTTTCTACTTAGCAAGCCCAGACTTACTACAGTAGTGGAATAATGGCTTTTTCCCAAAAATAGCAAAAGATGATCGATTAAATCAAGTCATGTATGTGTTTTAATAAAGCACGTTTCAAATATAAGAAAAAAGGGTTTCATTTATAGTCAAATTCGTAGACGAACGTTTTCGAACACTTATTAAATGAAGTGAATTTAGTCAGTCTATCTGCGCTTACCTGCAAATAACTTTTGTCGTGGCTGTGGATTGGCTAAAACAAGGAGAACATGGTTCACTTTATCCGTCACTTTATCTCTCGCACGACGGAGACTTCCGGGCTCTCCCTTTCTCGATGGCTTATCGGAGCTATCGATCCTTGACATCAGGTTAATATCGAGGTTTATTAGACTGCCGGGCTGGATTCCCATCCAACTTAGGAAAGTGCTTCTGTGCGTTGCCTCTGTTTGATAACCAGGACTCCGGTGAATAGAACATGCCGCTATGCATCCTCAAGTATGTCTTGTTTAGCGAGGTTGCCACTCCCTCCTATATACCACCTAATCAAACTATATCATATAAGAAACTAATCATTCCATAATGCATAGTCCGCCATTTTAATATTATTTTACATACTTTATTGAAGAAATTTAAAAAATTTAAAATGTTTTCATTGTGCTTCAATAAGCAAAAGCTTTTAAAAATCAATAAAAATCGATTGTCACATTATAGCTGACAAATTAAAGTACGTAGGCGTTGTTGTAAACCTTACTTTTTTACGACTATTGGTAATCAGTGGCATTAAGAACTTTATGAAAATACAATGCAATTTATTTTCAATAAATAATCGTATTAATGTTCAGCAAATACTTGTATTTTAAAAGCTTTAAATAATTATTTTACTTTTTTTTAACCATAAATTAGTGAAATGATTTTCAATGTACATATTAAAACTATAAATTGTCACTGTGAATACTCAAAAGAAAAATTCATAGTTGATCATATAAAATTATATCATAAATACAATTTGTTACATTTGTCAATTTTATTTTTTCAGTTCAGCTCATAATGATGAATTAATATAAAACTCACTCTTACTTTTATTATTGATGATTGATAATTGATAATGATGTCATTCATAGTATATTGTCTTCTATACGAATTGAGTTGATTTCATTTGATTTCTTTTTTGTGCAGCGTCTTTTAGACACATGTATAGCCATACAAATCAAGCCAATTTTTTTTTTTTTTTTTTTTTTTTAATCGACTACATACATACATATATACATACAAACATAAATGTTATCTTTTTATAAATGGAAAACTAAATATGACACTACAATATATAATTAGAGAGAAAATTACTTGCATAGCAATTGAAAATGAAAGTGAAATTTTTAATTTTTTAAATTCATTTTTTTTTTTTTTTTTTGATTTTGAAATTATCGAAGATACTACTAAACAAGGTTATATACGTTTATACGCAATTTACTTGTTTGGATTAGTTTCTGATAACATCGCTAAGAGCAATTATGGCTTGACTTAAGACACTAAAGTTCCTAAAAGTTACATTCCTGTACCACACAGTTCTCGAACATGTCCTTTAGGAACGTTATCTGCCATTATACAGGCAGCCAACTAGCTGAAGTGCTGGCAAGTCTGGTAGTGGTATTCGCTTAGCAACTGATAGTAAATCTACGATAAGGTACCTCGCTAGTGTTTTTTTCCTATTCGGTCCAGGAATATGGGACATAGGGCTAATGTAGAGAACATGATTGGCTACAGTTTGAATAAGTTTGGAATTGGAATATAGGATTTTGCTATTAGTGAAATATTGAGTCTTCCACCTTCCTAATTCTGGAATCTTATTGGTGCCTATCTTATGAAATTTGCTCAACGCAAAGGAATTTCATTTGGGTCTAACTTCAAATAGATAAGCGAATTTATGTTGTAGTTGTTTGGAGCCTATGCCTAAAGATTGCCATTTCTTCTTGAGATGTTGTAATATCGTATGTTTTTTGTTAGAGGTTCATAACTATGACTTCACCACAATGCTTTATTTGACAAAAGATTTAACAGCTGATAGTTGCTTTTTGTAAATTTGGCTTGACCTTTCATTATGAATAGACTTAGACCAGAACAACGCTTGCAAATTGTTAAAAATTTGTATCAAAATAATGGTTCTGTTAGTCAAACTTCAAAATTTCAAATTTTGTTCTCCGATTAAGTCAATTTTTTGTTGAATGGGTACTTAAATAAGCAAAATTGTAGCATTTGGAGAAAATTCAAAAACTTTTGTTGAAATACCATTACATCCACAGAAAATTATTGTTCGTTGCACTTTACTGACTTCCTTCGACCTTTTTTATCTCCCTATAATATTTCCCACAACCTCATCGCTCTGATGAATATCAGAATATTGGTTGGTGTCAACCGCAATAGCTCCCCACCTAATACTTGATAGGCACCCAGATGCTTCTTCTTAAAGTGCCTCACTTGTACATTCGATCTTCATGTCACAGAATTTGCACATCGGTCTTGAGATTATTCCCGTTTTACTCAAGTGTCCATTTTAGACTGCTCAGGCTCTTTCTGGACAGTCCTGGTTACCTAACAAAGGATTCGACTGTTTCAACCACGTATGGCTAAGTAAGAGTCTCTGCCTTTCATTATCCTTCCTCACTTCCGCTGAGTATGCCTTTCCAGACCACCCTTCTCAGTACACAAAAGGACTCTGACGCCGCCAGTGATGTGAAAGCTCTCTTATTGGCTAGTTTATCCGCCCTTCCATTCCCCGCAATTCCCACTTGACCTGGGACCCAGAATAAACTGAGCCTATTGTTTCTGCCCAGGTGCTGCAATTTATCCAGATGGTCCCACACTGGCCTTGAGTTAAGCATAGAAGCCAAGTGCTCGAATGACGGCCTAACTATCAGATAGTATGGCTATGTCCTGTTCCCTATATTTACTTTCCAAGTTCAATTGAACATACAATTCCATACACTTCCGCCTGGATCCCGACCACCAGGCCGGAATCATTTGGGTCTGAAACTGGCAGTAGCATTCATACATATTCTGGTACCACGGAGCCCCAGGGATTTCGGTCTCTACCTGAGTTGGGTAGACCACCTTGTGGGAGCTTCGTGGTAGTTGTGGTTTTAAACCTAAATCGCAGAGTGAGCGTGAGCTCGGCATGGTGTTACACTCTTAACCGGGTGCCACGACCCTATCTATGGATCGAGCTTAAGTAGTCTCGAACACTTCACCAAGTTGTATAAGTTTAAGTGCAAACAACGCGCCTTTGAATTTGGTACTCACTGGTGATTTTCAGCATAGATGACGAGCGTTTGTGGGCGTACTATTTCCTTGTGCCTTGGGCTCCGTGGGGTATGCCAGCGTGGCGATACTCACGTAAATCAGTGAATTACCTGGATCGGCAAATTTACTCGAATTGTCTTCAAAAAGAGGGGTTTCAGGTTAAGGCGTAATAGATTCTTTTGCCGCATCATTATGTTACCACGGAAGTCAAGAGCCACATGGACTTAGATCCCTGCCAGACGTGGTGGCTACGAGCGCCAGCTTGATGTGGAGTTACATTCTTAACCAGGTGCCTTAACCCATAGATCAGTAGGAGTTTATGTCCAAATAACAGGCTTTGGTACCACATGTTGTTTTCATCATGTGTGGTGGCACTGATGTACGTATTGTATTCACTCGTACTTTGAGCACCATGAGGTATGCCACGCAAAACTTGTGACTTACTTCCGCCTAAAATATACTCGTCAGTTTCCCCTTATTTTCCGAATATTCCCCCCTAGAGCCAAACGCCTCCGCGCCAGTAAAACCTTGAGTCTTAACGACGTGGTGTTACTCACGGAATATCGTCTTCACTTTCTGACCGCGGTGTACTATAGTGGCCTTAAAAAACTATAAAAAACTATAAAAAAAGGCCAAACAACTCAATTTTGTCATCTTCCTTGCTGTTATTTGGCATGTTTCTTGTTTTCCTTATTCTCTGCCTTCAATTAAGTCTTTTATTGTATTTCTTTTTGTTTATCTTTCACAGAAGTTTTATAGTTTTTTTATTCTAGACTGGGATTAAAGCAAATGGCTGATTTTCTCCGCCTTGTTGGCTTTTGGTATGTTTTTTTACTTCGTCTTTTGATATAGCGCGCAAGTTTCATCTCTTGTCTTTATTATTGTTCTTCTTTCCTTTTCCTTTCTGTTAGTTCTCTTCTTGTATTACCACTTGTTCTTCTAATACAGCTGTTTACAGTGCAGAGCATTGTTTATTTCGGACCCACAAGAGGGTTGAATACTTCATTTACCTTTACGGCTTTTGTAGACACTTAAACTAGCCTTGAGTAGTAAGAAAATAATATGAAAAATGTCTTCGAATTACTATCAGCTGTTACTATGATCTGCAACAGTTGCTAACAGACTGCATGGGATATAACTAATCCAGTCTAACCTTTTTAAATAAAAAACCAATACTTCTAACGAACAATTATTCCACATTTTCTTACCTACTTACCCATTCATTCAATTACACCAAAAAAGGGGAATAAATCTTTATTACGAGTATCTATTCCATACAATGGATAATAAACAGTTTCTCAAAAAATTTCTCACAATTTAAGAAAACAATCTTTACAATCTATTATTTTTATCTTAAGATAAATTGTCATTTGGCCTTTGGTTAAAAAAGTAGAGATTTCGGTTTCATTACGATTTCATTTTCAATTTCATTTCAATTTTTTGTTTTGTGCTTGTTTTTTCTTTTGTTGGGAATGGGGAAGGGGGATTTTTGTTATTTATTTCGTTATCATTATTTAGGGCTTTTCCCATGACAATTTAACATTTCTTAATAGAAACTGTCTTGTGTCTCATTTTTAGCAGAGTTTTTCTTTTCAAGCTTTTGTTTGAAAACTTTTTTTACGCTATTTTTCTTTTGTGTTTGTTTTTTTTTCCAAAATTTATTTGGCTACGGGGTACCCACATTATATTGCTTTTGGGTAGAAAATAAAACAGTATAAAAAAAGCTTAAGATTGAGCAATAATTGCTGTAGTAATAATGCTTCTTTCATTTTATTTTCTTAACTTAACTTTTGCTTTGCTTTTATACTTAAAACAATATTAAAGAAAACAATAAAAATTTGCAATACTTTTATAAGATATATAGCGTATTTGTGTAAGTATTTTAGGCAAAAAGGAAATAGAAACAAAAGCGAATAAAAGTCACTATATTTTGTCACTTTTTTATTTTTGTGCAATTTTTTTTAAGATAATAAAAAAAGGTGTTTCTTTATTTGTAGGAGCATAAATAAATTGCCTTTTTTTGACGAACAATAATAGAGACACTTATACTTTAACGATTACTGTTATATTTCACTTGTGTAAGTGTAAGTGTATGTTTTTAATAAATTGTTTTTGTAATTGCAACAAAACGGGAAATTAAAAAAAGATTAAAAAAATAATAAATTTAAAAAAAACACTTTAAAAATCTAAAATAAAAACAAAAGACTTAAACAACAAACATCAGTTTTAATTACGTATGAAAATATAAGACTGTTTTTTGGAGATAATTTGTATATCCTATTCAATTTGCTAGAGATATCAACCATTCGACATAATTTAAAAACCGCTTTTCGAGTACTTTAAAAAAATCCCAGTTTTCAAAACCCGATTTTTGAGTTGTTTACTTAACTGTTTTTTTATTTATTAAAATTAAATAAACAATTTTTAAAATATATGACAAAGGACTTATCTTTTTCTGGCGACTTAAACAAAAAAAAAAAAAAAAAAAAATTAAATTGCTGTTTATACTGCTATTTGAAGAAACTGTTTCTTTTTGTTTAAAACCTATTCTCAGAACTTTTAACATTACAGAATAATATTGTTCTCATATATCGAGTCTTATGTCATTCTATTCTATCACAAAATTCAGTATATTATCTCCACTGCACGAAATGAATCGATTTATGCTTAAGCAACGTTGGGATTTAATGGAAATTTATCATCTTATAAAATCATCTTTTCGGATGCAGCTCATTTACATTTTGGTGGGTACGTTAATAAGTAAAATTTCCTTGTTTGGGGTTCAGAAAACACAAACCTGGTCTTACAAAAGCCAATGCACCCATTACGAGTAACTGTTTGATGCGACTTGTGGAGCGGAGGAATCAGTTGCCCATGGAGACACCTATCGCACCATGTTGAAGAGTTTTTTGTGCCTGCTCTTCATGGTATTGATGTAAACGATGCTTGATTTCAATAGAATGGTGCAACTTGCCACACATCTCATACCACAATCGCTTTACTGCGTCAAACGTTTGATGGCCGTTTAATTAGCCGAAATGGTGAAGTCAAAACTACGACGTCGTTAAAGACAAGTGTTTTACCGACAAAGCAGATATAATTGAGAATTTGAAGGCTAACATTCGTAATGCCATTGCCGAGATACGACCACATACAGTCGAAAAAGTTCTTGAAAATTGTTACGATCAAATGGAGTACCGTGAGGCCAGCCACGGCATTTAAAATCGGAACAAATTTGTCAAAATTTCAAACTGATTCTATTTTATTGCACTTTTACTCGTAATATTCAACTTTTAAATTGGCCACCTGTATGCAGCTTAATATTGTGATGATATTTACCCCCAATATACACCCAATACACACATTCAATGAGAGAGAGAGAGAAAAACTTTATTCAACAATATTTCATTCTCTTAAAAATGAATGCATATCCACACTGTCTACTACACAGCAAAGCTATAAACTCAGGACAGTGTATAGTAAATCAAAACCATGCATTCATTAAAAAACAACTGCACGCATTCTTCATTTCTTTGTCATTTTAAGCATTCAACACATAGATGATGAGAGCATCCTCTTAAAAAAACAAGGAATACAATTTTATTCTATATCTTTTCCATTTTTTGTTTTTTTTTTTCTGTTTACAACATAATGAATGCATACTGTAAAGTATTCACTGTTGTTTTGATTCATTGTGTCTGTGATTCACTTAAACGCAAATGAAAAGCTTAAGCATTCATAATTTATCAAAGACAACAACACACATAAAAAAATGAATGAGATTACAACAATGATTCATTTTATAGTGAACTAGCAGACCAGGGCAAACGTTGTTTTGCCTTCGAATTTTATTTTCACTGTAAGTCTGGTTTGTATGCAAAGTCATGGATGATTGATATTTAAAAGAAGAATGAAAGGTGCACTAAATCGACATAGCAATTATTGTTCAAATGGAATTATATATTTTTGATAGCTGGGCCCGATCCGCGTTGCTGGCCCCAAATGTTTCTTTTATGTTGAACTGTTTCTTGTGAATAATTTTGGTATAAAACTAACCTTCGATTCCTGGCTAACTCGTTGTCTTCTGCGCGCTCCTCTTGTGTCTGCTGTGAGCGCAACACTCTCATATAATTTGTGTGTCGTGTACGGCGACCAATATTTGCACGTGAGCGTGTACTACAATATACGTTTCTTAAGATATTTTTTGTTTTGTTATTGTTGGGGTAGAAAGGCTGCCTTTTATTGTCTTACCTGTTGCTTATTTACTTTTTTCAATAGCTTTCAATAATACAATTAACACCTTGGGTTAATTTATTAAAATGTATGTAATATTTAATTTAAATAAATTAATCTTCAATTTAATAAGTTCTTTTTTTCGTTTGACACCCACGAATTTTTCACGAAAAGAGGTTATGTATGAGTCGGTGTCGGGATACGTAACGCTGATTAACGAACCAACGCCTTCAACGAAACACAGCATAGTGCAGTAGTTCTTGAGTTACGGTGCAAAAACACACAAAAAATAAATATTGCGCCACCTGTCGGAGGAACTTCAAACTACACAGAAGCACTCCTCATGCCCCATAGAGCATGTATATACAGTTTGGTCGAAATCGGTGCAGTAGTTCTTGAGTTACGGTGCAAAAACACAAAGAAAACTAAATATTGCGCCATCTGTCGGACGAAATCGGTCCAGTAGTTTTTGAGTTTAGCGATCACGAAGATACACGTCATTTTTATATATATAGAGATTAGAAATATTGGTTTTTATTGACATTCATGAAGGTATCTAATACATATGTCTTACAAAATAAACTTTTAAGAACCCTTTGCCACTGTGTATAGCTATTGATTTGTATCCAAAATGAACTCACTCATCTTGTTATGAAAAAAGTGTGGTTCCATTAACGCAATGCACGGTTGCACGGGTTTATTCAATAGAGAAAAAATCGATAAATATTCGTTTGAAAAAAAATCCATCTGTTTGATATACTATTTAGCACATAAACGGTTATTTTTATAAAGTTCGGCAGTGGGAATTTGTTAATAAAATTAGTTTTCCCTTAAATTCTTAAGCTTCCAATTGCAAACAAACACATCAAACTTAAGTAAACTTGACATTTTAATTTTAAAATATTTTTCTAATATATTTGTATTTCTTTTCCCCCTAAATGCGTATTATAAAAATGCTTTAGAAAAGTTAAGCAATAATGTTGTAATCGGCTGCCAGTGATGCTGCTATTATTGTTAAAGAATAATGCAGCAGAGAAAAAAAATTATTAACAAATGTTACACAATGTTTTTTTTTAACAAATCTTAGCACAAGCACAACAACATAAACAACAACGAAAAAAATAACGAGTAATAAATGTCAACATTTTGTAGTCAACGTTTTGCTTAGTTTTTATGCTGATTTTCTTGCTATTTTTTCTCAACACATATCTCTTCTAGAGGCTCATCTGCCACACAGACAGCCACAAAAGCGTGCTGGAAATAAAAAAAAAAAACATTTTCAGCATAACGTTAGTAAAGAAAATAAGAAGAAGAAAAAAAAGATTGAAAATTTCAAAGAGCAAAACTCATGTCGCGGCTGTGCGGCTGTGCGGCTACACAGGCATCAAAAATCGTGACTTTAAAAGTTCAACAACATTTTTGTAAAACTAAGAAAATATTATTTAAAAAAATAAATAAAAGTGGAACTAAATAAACAATATTTAGTATTAAAACAAACCCTTAAAAAATATTTATTTATTACACGCTTATCATATACGAGTAATGGATAAATTTAACACTTTGCGAGAACAAAAACGTGTTAAATTGTTAAAAACCGAAAAATATTTCTCTACTATTGCTGCGGGTATTCTATTCTTATCTTTCAAATAAAATACAATTGATCTAAAAACGTGCTTAATTTTAGCAACTTAGTTTGTATTACAACAATTAAGCAACAACAACAACAACAACAAATAATAATATTTTTATTGTTTTCATTTAATTGGCGTCATCATTTACTTAAAACGGATGTTTATGTTTAACAAAATAATTATTTTTTTATTTTTTATTTTATTTTTTTTTTTTTTTTGCGAAAAATTGCGTTAACGTTTCTATTAACAAAATGACATTTAGACAGGCAGTCCATTTCAATTTTTCATTTAATTTATTTATTTTTTGTGTTGCACTGATGATTTGTAATACTTACTTCGTTTTTATTCTTGTCTTTATTGCTAAAAAGTATTGTTATTTAATAAGACACAAATTTAATGATGCTTAAGTACCTCTTATTACAGGTGACTAAACGTTTGTTTAAAAGTGTTTAATAAAAACTTAAAAAAAATGTTAAAAATATAAATAAAAATAAAATAAAAATAAGCAAATTAAAGTCGTTCAAGCCTGACTATGTATTACCCCCAAACAAAAGTTAATTTTTGTAAAGTGAATGATTGACTTTTTGTTTTTGGTTGAAAAGCCATTGGCGATTGGTACATATGTATACAAAACATCATAGAAAAGGACTAATGAAGTAAAATGTTTGATCATCAAATTTGGCACAGTGGTACAGGTTTATTCAAATTTGTTCTGTTCTCAACTCATAGGAAAACAATCAGCCATACCATCCATTGAAGTGTGTGCATCCTAATTTGTTTAAGTTAAGCTGAATGGGCATGCTAGCATCGATGGTATTTTTTTATTTTTTACGTTTAGTCTCATGCCTGTCTTAAACTCAATTACGTTTTGGGGCCATAGAGCAGCACATTCTTAACATATGTGTTACAACTTGTTTGAGCACCATTTGTTGCATAAACTGACGAAAGCAAAGCGAACGTTATTAATACAGTTTCGAACCCCTTGTACAGCACTACTCGTAAGGGCAATTAAGCTACCCAAGTAACAGAAGTCGTTGTCGTTCTCAACTGGGTTGCTGTTCACCGTGAAAGATGCGGTTGTAGTATACAGGTAGCTGATCAAGGCAGACATTAAACGAGTGCGACACCCGAATACAAACCAGAAGGTTTACGGTTCAATACCAGGCCAGATCATCTTAAAAAGAAAAAGTTTTTCGATAGTGCTCTCGCCTCATAACATTAGCTAGTAACTGCTTAAGAATATTACTTACTATTGAATACTCCTCTAATGCATTTGGCGTTTGGAGCCGGTATTAAACTTTAGGTCCCTTATGAGTTTAAAAATAGAATCGTGTGCAGCTCATTAACTGTTCCTTCATGGAATGTTATGGGAATTAATACTTATATAATATATACAAGTACTCTGCAATAGATATCTACATAACATTCTTAAGATCTAGTGGCCTTGCATAATTTTAAATGGCGATCTAAATAAATTGGCGCAACTATCGGCTGGGCCATCTATCGATTTAAATTTGAACCAGCGGTTATTTAGAATCTGGCAATACATGTGTCATTCTACTCCGACCAAAAATCCGTATATTATCTCCACTGAACGAAATGAATCGATTTACGCTTGAGCAACGTTGGGATTTATTGGAAATTTATTTCCAAAACAAAGACAATTAATCGGCAGTTCACGATAAGGATCATCAATACTCGGTTTATTGTTAAAAATCATGAAACCGGTTTTATTGTTGATAAGCCAAGACTTAAGCGTGCTCGTAGAGTGCGTACACCCAAAAATATCGAAGCTGTGGCTGAGAGTGTGCTTAAGAATCCATCAACATCAACTCGTCATCGTTCTCAAGAATTGAACATTTCACGCATCAGATTACGTCGAATTTTGCGAAAAGATCTCGGTATGACGTCTCACAAAGTTCAATGTGTTCAGGAGTTGAAGCCGCATGACCATCCGCTTCGATTTCGCTTCGCTAGATGAGCCAACGAGAAACTGCACGATGATATCGATTTTTCCAAAACAAACCATCTTTTCACATGAAGCTCATTTTCATCTTGGGTTGGGTGCTTCGCAAATTTGCAGTATTAGTGGCTCAGAAAACCCAAACGTAGTCTTACAGAAGCCAATGCACCCACTACGAGTGAATGTTTGTTACGGCTTCTGGAGCGGAGGTATCATTGGCCCATATTTCTTTGAAAATGAAGACGGCACAACCATTACGGTCAATGGAGACACCTATGATAACCGATTTTTTCTGCCCGTTCTTCATGGTATTGATGTGGACAATGTTTGGTTTCAAAACATCTCATGCCACCATAAATTTATTGCGTTAAACGTTTAATGCCGTCTAGTTAGCCGAAATTGTGATGTTAGTTGGCCGCCAAGAAGTTAATACTTAACACGGTTGGACTATTTTCTGTGGGGCGCCGTTAAAGGCAAGTGTTATGCCGGCAAACCAGAGACAATTAGCATTCGAATGCCAATATTAGTGATGCAGTTGCCGAAATACGGCTTCATATGCTCGAAGAAGTTCTTTAAAATTGGTCGATCGTATGGAGTACTGTGAGGTCAGCCGCTGCAACCATATCAATGAAATAATTTCATTTCTACCCGAAACAATTATACTTCACAAAAAAAATTGCCAAAATTTCCCACCGTTTTTGTGTGATTGCATTTTTAAATTTCAATTTTTAAATGGCCACTGGCTGAACTACACGCTGAGATATTCCTATGACGAGATCTACCATGTTTCAGTTTCTTTATAATCATTTGTCATGTAATTTGACTTTCAGCTAAATAGGTGATTGGTCTACGGTAGCAGATCTAGGTTCTGTTATCTGTCGTTACTTAGAAACAACGCCTTCTTTGTATTCGATATATTGGTGAAAACTGTTTGCATATAACAGACTCCTACCTTTGTTATATTTTTTTTCTCAAACGGTGACTTCGCCTTACCTTCCTATGAGGTTTTTTCTAGTTGATGTTGCCTTTTCTTCTTTAAAGGCAGGTCAGAGGGCTTTTTGGATAAATCGTTTATACGAGATCGAAGCTTCTTTAATTATGTAAAACTTAAAACCATGATGAAGAAATTTTTCTTTGCTATAGGTTTTGTATGCAAACGCTTAACCACTACACCATATCAACTCACCTGACAAAAGTCAATAAGCCACTCGTTAAACTTTGTAATTAATGGTGAAAGCAAACCTTTCTTTCTTTTCGAAAGTACTTACGTATTTAATTTTTTTTTTTTTTGTTAAAATTAACGAAATATATTATTTATTTATTTATTTTAAATTACAATACAATTACAAATTATTTTCCAATTGCTACAAGTAGAGTTACATACACATTATGATCGTGGGAGTGTAACAAACAAAAGTCTCAGATGGGGATTGAATACTAGCATACTCCCAAATAAAACTAAAGCTAAGATCACACGATTGTCGCAAATGGACCAATATGACACAATTCATCAATCAATTGTGCTTTTTGAGGTAATATATCAAAATTATCCCAATTTATCCTGCGAAGAAAAATATCACAATTCAATTATTGGTATTGTCGACTTCGATTGACGCATTTTTCATATTCTTGTTGCCGTAGCAATAATTGATGCATTACGACAATCGTGTGATTCCAGCTTAATAGACATACTCGTAGTTAGCACAAGTGCAATAGAAAAGAATACCACCAGTATTGTATTAGAAGTTACTACGCTAGCAATACAAAATGCTATAGAAATAACAAAGTACCCTCGTATTTTGAAAATATATTTATAATTTTTTTTCTTTAAATTTTTATAAAATCTTTTTTAATTAGTTTTAATTATCTATTTTATAAATATTAAATGCCATCTAATATTTTGTGTTTTGTGTTTTAAATAAGTCTCAAATAAAAAAATAAAAAAACTCAGCAAAAACAAGCTGATACTTTACCAGCAATTAACAGCTTAAATTGCAACAAGAAAAAATGAAATAAATATGTTTGGGCAATAAAAATTATTACCTTATTTAAGTAAAATAATTATAATTATTAAAAAGCTTTTAATCAAAAGGACAACAACAACAGAAAAAAAAACATAAACATAAACCGGCTTTGATATAAAAAATTATTAAATAACTTGTCTTATTTAAGCAGCAACAAATATGGTTGTTGGATGATTTTTTTAAAACAAAATTTTAATTTTTTCTTTAAAATTCTTTTAATAACACAAAAATGTCAAATCACTGATTAAAGAAAACTTTACGAAACGAGCCTGTATATGAAATAACCTTTGATATTTAAAACGAAAAAAACAAATAAATCTAACGAACAAATAAAATAATAACGAGGCTCATGTCTAAGATTTAGCAATGAAATTAAAATAAATAAAAAATAAATTTAAAAATAAAAAAAATAAAAATAAAACATAAATAAATATTCAAAGGCCTATTGATGATGTTGTTAATGATGATGAACATAATGATGCCAGTAAAAGACTGCATACGTACAATATATTTACCAAGAACACATACATAAATTCCTATTTAAGCAACTGTCATGGTATGCATTATATTTGGTTGTTTTGTTTCAAATTATTTATACGACATTAAGCGCTAATGTTGGCCTATGAAATCAAAATAAGTTTAAAAAACAACGACTACGAGTATATGGGGTATTTCATGTATAGAAAGACTTTTCTCACAAGAGTTTTTAGGCTTACATACCAGGATAATTCAATAAACAACGTTTCCTTTTTAGTTACATACTTTCCATACAGCGTTTTTATAGTTTCATTATTGCTTTCAAACCTTAGTCCCCGGTAGCTGCGATAGACCCATAATGAAGTGTCACACCTTGGGTTTAATATTGTAATTGCCATTTACCTTTACATAGACTGCTTAGAAGACCTGGAAAGGTTGGCTCACAGTGCTGGTCTTGAGATAGATACCAACAAAACCAAAACCATGAAAATATCATGCTATAGGGTCAACCAATTGAGTGTGTAGATAGCTTCTGCTATCTAGGAAGCACAATGGCAACAAACGGCACTGCAGCAACAGATGTTAACAACAGGTCAACAAAGAAAAAGCGGCATTCGGACGACTGCAGTCAGTATGGAGAAGCTCATACATATCCAGGCATACCAAGCTCAGAATATTCAATTAATATGCAAGTAAATTCAGTGAAACCTGGCTTGTGTCTAACACCATCACACAAAAGCTACAGGTATTCACCAATAAGTGCTTTAGATCATATGCAAGATATTCCGGCCTAACTTCTTAAGCAACATGGAACTATGGAATTTGACAAATGAAGAGCCCATATTGAAGCAGATAAGGCAAAGAAAGTGCAGATGGATCGGCCATAACTTAAGAAAAAATTACAAGGAATGATTTGTGGAAGCCCTGTGCTTCCAAATGGAGTAAATTCTAGTACTATGGGCATAATTGATTACAATGATGCAGAGTTGGTTTAGAAAGTCTTTAACACTTTAAAAGTGACTACCTATGTGTGCATACGTGCATTTCCTTCCTACCCATTATCTGGGTGCTGAACTTCGGGGAGCAAACGCAGTGGTTATGTTTTAAAACTAAATTTCAAAAAGAGGCTATTGACTCGCTATGTAGTTTCGTTGCAATCAATGATACCAGTAGTGCAGCAGTGATTTGAATAGTTCTTAATGGCTTGTTCACACAAGGTTTCGAATTACTTTGTTTTTTATTTGAATTACTTATACGAATTAGCATGTTCACATTAAACTTTTGTAATTCGTTTTAATGGTTCTTTTTCACTTTCTTATTTTTTTTTTATTATTTTGTTATTTGTCCGCAAATTGTATCTTAAAAATAGAAAACAAGTTAAGGAAATTAAATAAATATATTCCGACAACATTACAAATGGTAAAAGGACAACTTTTCCGACACCGACTCATTAACGGCAGATGTATTAGTTAGAGAAGTTTTTCATAGCGTAAGTAACCATAACCAGTCGCAAGCAATGTTAAGAGGTGATAGAATCGAGCACATTTGATTGATAGAAGGGTGTCTTACTTAAGCGTGTTCTGGAATTATATCTTGAGGCCTCAATGCCTATTAGGATCTACGTAGACAGTCTCGTAGCAACCAGTGCTCTCAACTCCTACGGAATAAAATCCAAATGTCTCTGCTCAGCTGTACTCGCTCACTGGCTCAGCTTGAACGCAATTATATCGAACTAATATGGGTTCAGAGTCGTGCGGGCCTTTCGAAGGACAGGGCAGGGACGACCCTCTAGGTACAAAACGGAACATAGATTGACCAATATCACCCCTTGTAGAATATCCAATATGCTTTGTCCTTCTCTTTCTATAGAATGGACTAAGTTTCTTCTTAAGTTTGAAAGGGGGTCGGTTAGCCATCTTTCGGGCATAATTACTGGATAGTGTATGATTGATCGCATGTCAGAGCGCATGGAACACTCTGATCGTGACTACTGTAGGAGCTGTCAGGACTCTCTGTGACTATCCTGTGGGAACTTAGACTAACGCACTTGGTTGCATGGTACTTCCATGATGTGGACTGTCTTAGGGATGTGTCACTGCCGAAATTGATTGACTTCGTTAAGGATACCGGTTGACTCACTTGAAGGAACTAAGATTTTTGGGTATTTAGGTGGGAATCTATTTTGGAACTCTTCCAAGTCCGGCCACTCGACTCCTTGTCCAGTAAAAGGTATGGCCTCCAAATAAACCACCCACATAACCTAACCTAACCTGGGTGTCTTACCTACCATACCACAGCGGCACACCTACATTTAGGGTGGATTAAAAAATGTTAGGAAATTAAATAGTGTGAACAAAAACCCGAACAAAATTAAGGAAAACATTGATTTTGAAGTAATCCCCAGTGTAATTGAAATATTTTTTTTCTTCGTAACTCCTCTAGGGAGCATATTGGTTTTCCACAAAGCACCCATTGCACCCATTTTCCAGCTAAGTAGATGATTAATCCACTGTAGCTTCCTCCATATGATTTTTCGTAGTGGTGAAGATCCTTGCTAATTGGTGGTGATCTTTACTTTGGCATTGTAATAATTCTTTTCCCAGTAGGTGGAATGCTTTCCTGATCATTCGCCTGATGTTTGTCATTATCGCCAGAGGTATGCGGGAAGGCCATAGGGGCTTCTTCTTTTTATTTTTTAGATTTAATTTTTTTCAATTAAATTTTTCTTCGTTATGTCCTCTGTTGGGGCACGAACCTGGGTCGTTTGTGTTATTATGCGTGCGCTCTAACCACTTTTAAAAAATAATTACTTTTAAAATTATATGTAATTCAGCTTATAATTAAAGATTGAATTAGGAAGGAGAGAGCGAATAAAGAAAATCGTTTTGGTGTGATCTGAAATAACACCTGAACCAGGATAGGATAGCAGTTCGTAGCCAAATACATGGAATATTAACAAAGTGACTACATACGTTTATTACGTTTTCTACATAAAGTAGTTTTTGCTTCAAATCAATATTGAATCTATTCAGGAGATCTAAATAATATTTACTAGTTAACATTTCACCCTTTAAAGGGTAATCAATACTTATGATACCGCGTGCATTACCTTTAGTCTGACCAATCCAACTCAACACGTTCACTCACAGAAACTCACTGCTTTGAGTTTCCTGCGTGATTTTTGTTTATAAATATTTCTTCTATGAAAACTCGTTTGAAAGAATCACGGTGGCTCCTAAATATTCCTGCAAAATGTGATCTTCTTTCTCATTTTAGATGTCAGCACTTCATGCATATTCTATTATATATAGGGTCCGCCAAATAATTTTTTTTTTTTTTAAAGAGGGCGCAAAACATCGAGTGTAGCTTCGGCTGTGTGGCACGTAGCGCCGTCCTGTTGAAACCAAATGTTGCTAATATCCTTCTCTTCAATTTTTGTGAACAAAAATTCGTTCAACATGGCCTGACAAAGATCGCCATTGACTGTAACGGCCACTCCTTGCTCATTTTCGAATTATGCCTCTGGACCAAAATCCGCACCAAACAGTGACTCGTCTTGGGTGTATCGGCTTTTCAATGTATGCGTGCGGGTTTTCTGTGCCCCAAATGCGACAATTTTGCTTGTTTACATACCCGCCAAGATCAAAATGAGCTTCATCTGTAAAGATGATTTTTTTGCCAAAATCTGCATCTTCTGTAAGTCGATCGCAGACCCACTTAGCGAAGCGAAAAAAGCGTATACACAACCATATTCGTTCAGCGAAAGGATAAAACTAATTATCTGTCAAATCAGACATGAGCTAAGTGTTACCATTCATGAAATAAGCACTAGTTGAAAAAAAAACGTTAGATGGCGGACCCGTTATATTCTCTAATCGTTCAATATCATTTCAACTATTGTTGACATAAACATTTGACGAAATTTGTGCTGTGAGTCAACCATTGAAATTGATAGTGCGAAGTCGCCGTGGTATTTATCAAACCTTCCCACTTTCAAAACCAATCTAACTTGGCACAGTTTATTTTAAATTCAACAATGGTCCAACAATAGATAGCAGTTATCAGGAGAAGTTCTATTTTAAGAGTTACTACTCTGAAAATACAAAAAAATTCACAGAATTATACAACTTATCTTATGTTGCTTATGGAACTTCCCAACAAGTTCTGCAATACAAGCATTAAGCCAAAGAAAAAACCGAAAAATCTTCTCATGAATGTGTGAATCTTCATTGTCTTATATGTGTATTATTATTGTTTTTTTTTTTGTATTTAAACAACTTAAATTTTGTTTACGAATTTATTACGGACTTTTTTTTATTAAAGTTTCGTAAAAACGTCTATTTCTACAATGTAGTTCTACCAGTTTAAACACGTTTTTTTCGCTTTTCAATAATTTGTTTCTTTGTAGTTTTACAATGAAACTAAAAGTGGTTTTCTTTTTTATGCAAAAAAAAAGAATCAACAGACAGGTTAACCTGCACACGAAGAGAGACTCTGTTAATAAGAGCAGGTTGTTTAAATTTTTAAATAAAAATATATATTTTTGTTCAAATCTACGTTACAACACACAAGCCCATTCCAAATATAAAAACATTAAAAAATATTTAAAAATAGTCATAAAAGATGTATTTTTTATATTAAAAAAAAAGAAAAAAATGTTTTTAATTTTTAGACAACATTATAAAGGTTAACAAGTTTTCTATTTTATTACTATATATCTGAAAGAAATAATGTTTCTTTTAAGAAAACACCAAACATGAGAACTACTTTATATACAAGCTTGTAAATTGTCATGACTTGTTTATGGTTAATGAAATGCATTAAAATATACAAAAAATATTATATTATTAATGTAAAAGCAATTTGTTTTTTTTTTTAATTTCTGAGAAGAAAAAGGAATTTATAAATTAAAGTTTGTTGCTTAAGTCTTTGGTTTTGAATATTGCGAATTTATTAAAATAACAATTTATTACGCTCATATTTCAGTACTGAAGCGTGTAATTTAAAAAATATGTTTTACTATTGATTAAAAGCTTAAAGTTCGTGTCTTAAGTTCTTCGTTTACTGTTAGGTTTATAATTGATTTTTAAAATATATTTTTTTTAATTTCAAATATTTTGTTTTAATAGTTGTACTCTTTAAAAAATATTCCCATCATTTTTGTTTCTATTTACCTGTAGCTTAGCCAACTTCAGGTCTTTGACATTTAAACTGTAGTAAATTTGGTAATAATCGGTCATTAACGGACATTAGTTTGATTTCCTTTGGCAGCCAGCTGCGCACAGCTCACTCCTATTTACAAATTCCGTTGTGCTACTATATACCTACTTTATTGCCATAAGCTATTCAATAGACTTTTTAAAGGCATGAGTCGTAAGTATATCGCCTTAAAAAAACCGATTTTGTCGTCAGATCTCCTTAAATGTCGAAAATGACAAATAAGATGTTCAGTCAACTCATCATGACAGCTTCTATAAAAATCATTATATTGGATTCTTAGCATTTGGGCATAATTTTGAAAATTCTAATGACGAGTTTTAAACATAAAGAAAGATTCATATATGCATTCTGTTTGATTTTCATATAAAAGGCGGTCGGTTTACAGGCGTTTTGCTACTGAGCAGCACTTCACTTCTACTATTACGGTTATGGCATTACGTTAATATGCATCCACTAACACTGAATTATTAATATAAAAGGCTGTCAGTTGGCTGGCATTTTGCCACCGAGCTTCACTTCACTTCTACAATAACGGCTATGGTCTTACGTTAAGTCACGTCTACCAAAAACTGTTTAATTAATATAAAAGATAGTCAGCTAACAGGCGTTTTTACACCAAGCAGTTACTTCATTTCTACGATTACGGTTATGGCGTTACATTAAGTCTTGTCCAGCAACACTGTTTCATCAATATAAAAAGTAGTCAGGTAGACAGGCGTTCTTACACCAAGCACTCACTTCACTGTTACATTTACGGTTATGGTGTTACGTTAAGTCTTGTCAAGCAACTCAGTTTCATCAATTGAAAAGGTACACAGTTGACTGACGTTCTGCCACAGGGATTCACTTCGCTTTTACGGTTACGGATATGAAGTTACATTAAGTCTTCTCCAGCAATACAGTTTCATCAATATTAAAAGCGGTCAGTTAATAGGCGTTTTGCCACAGACCTTCACTTCATTTCTACGGTTATGGTTATGATATTACGTTAAGTCATGTCCATTAAACACCGTTTCACCGTGGCAGTCAGTTGACTGGCATTTTGTCACTAAACTTCACTTCTACGATTACGGTTATGGCGTTAAGTTAAGTGTTGTCTACCAAAACTGTTTCGTTAACATAAAAGGCGGTCAGTTGACTGGCGTTTTACCAACTTTACTTCTACGATTACAGTTATGGTGTTACTTGAAGTCCTTTGGTCATAAAAGGCTATCATTTGACTAGTCTGTCCACGGCCTGGCTGTTTGATAAAGAAGGGCCTACTCGCAAAAGCATGTATATGATGCGCAATAATCCAAAAGTGATGCATAAATTATGCGCATCATAAATTTCAAGAATGCTGCATGTATGATCCGCATCATATCCAAATATTCATAGCGCGATTGATTACAAAATTAATGCATTTAAAATGCGCATAATTTCCAATAGTGATGCATACATGATGAGCATCATTTCCAAAAGAGATATATATATTGTATATTGCGCAGCATCTCGAAATCGATGCTTTAAAAATGCCTAGAATGCGTATAGCTGTATAGTATGCACATAATAAACACATCACTACTTTACAGTATATGTACACACGTTCAGAAATGCAAACAGTGATAACACTGCAGTTATCAGACGGTCGAAAATGCAAAATTGCAGTTTATCTACGCATATAAAAGTTTCTTTGTTGTTCATCATAAAACTGTTCAATAAAAAACCTAAAAAAAAAACAGGTAAATAATAAAAACATTGCAAAATGAGCACAATAGGCCAGGCTGTAATGCATTTCTGATAGGAGGTGCGTTATTCCGGTGGCGTACGTCGTAGTGAATCATCGTAACAAACGCAGACCATGGTCAATCATCTATGACTTAACATAATATTTTATGGTTTCATTTATGATTTTTTGAAGTATGTGTTTCATTTTTTCATAGATGTTAGAAGTTGATTTCGTCTAGCAGGCGTACATGTATTAGTGTGCCTCGCTAGACAATATTATCGAGAATCATTTGTGATTTATTCGCTAACGGCGAATTTTCTTTTGTATGGTGACATTACAATGAAGTTGTCATACACATATTCGACTCATAACAGACAATGTCGCCAAATTTCAGTTTTCTTTAGTATGATGGCATTACAATGAAGTTGTTCCTTTGTTTGTCTTATTGTCACGAGGATTCACCAATGAAATTTCTCGTTTCACTAGACAATGTCGCTCAAATATGCCATCGTGTAGATGCAGAAAAATATTTTTGTCACATTTCTTTAATAATTACACAGAGATTGGCAACGCTGGTTATAGTATAAAATAAAATCTATGAGTAAATTTTACCACCACCTCCTTAGTTAAAGGTAAAATATATATTTTTTTGCTGAAAATTAACGTTATAATTTAAAATAACATTTGTAAATCGAATATTGATAGTTTAAGAAAAAGTATGTGTCTTAAGTCTTTTGTTTATAACGCATACAATAGTGTGTTTTAAGCGTATATTTCGTTTTCGTTTAATTTCATTTGATTGTTCCGAACAAAAATTCCTTAAATTTCTCAATAAACTTTAAAACACTTTCAAATATTTATTAATTTTTTTTAATTTTTGGTAATTGCCAAAAAGAAATATTTCAAAAGTTTTAATTTTTTCTACACTGACGAAACCAATGCGGTACGGATTTCTGTGTTTTTTTTTTCATACATTTACCATTTATAATTTGCATTTTATAAGCAGCCTTAAGGCAATTATTTTAAAAATATAACAATTTTTTTTTATTAGTTTATTAAACTTACATACACATACACATACAGCAATACATACATACTTATAACCTGATATTAGAAATAAAGCAAAATCTTATACTGCAACACCATAATAGACAAGAAAATGAATGTAAAATAATAGTTTTGGAGACTTGTAGACTCTTGGTGTGTATAAAAGTTAATAATGGCAATTTAGATGAATAAGAAAAAAAAAATAAAGCAAATTAATGAAGAAAAAAACAAAATAGTAATAATAGTTACAACAACAATATAGAAGAAAAATAGATGTAATTTTGCAAGGCCGTTCACTTAATAGCAGCAGAGAAGGAGAACTGAATTGCTCAGTTGCTCACAAATTGATACCATTTGAGTGTGTTTGCGCGAGTATTTTTTTTTCTTTTTTTTTCTAAAACAAAACACTATTTTTAAAAGCTTTACTAAAAATAAAAATCATTATTCAAAACACAACAAAGAAAATTGTAATTAGTCATGTCCGACTTATTCATACTCTACAACACATTTCAATCACAACATACTACCACTTAATCCAAAGAGTCAGACTGAACTAATTATGTGCTTTCTATACTGATAAGAATCATATTCGGTTCTATATCCGTGAAAATGTATAGCTCTTTTGGATTCCACTCAGCAATAGCTTCAAAAGTGAATTTTTATAAAATTTAAATAAAAGAAGAATATGTAGTTGAATATGAATTTGAGTATTCATGACTTACATGCCAAATAAATCACAGTGTGAGAATGGTCTAATGATATAGGCTAATAGCTTAGTGGAGAAAAGCTGAGCAATCTACTATCATGAATAAATTAGGCAGGGTATAGAGACTCGCCTTCCTCGGTATAACTGAGGCGATAAGAACACGTCCAACAGCGGCCTTGGAAGCCTTGATTGGTTTGACGCTGCTTCACATCCGTGTGATGAGGGTGGCGGCATGTTCGGCGACAAAGGATCACTAGAGGCGTCGGAAAATCTGTGCATTCTACGCAGGATGGTCGGGGAACCATCTTCGTTTCTAGATGTTGTGGATGCCTTTGGATCTGTGCTTTGACAGGAAATACGGGGCTGAATTCCCGGACCGGGATTGTTATCTAATCAGGCCTTAGCTCGGAGTGAGTTTGATCTAAACTGGATCACGAATGGCACCAAAGTAAAGGACTGTGTCGGTGCTGGTGTTTATGGACCCAACCGAGACTTTTCGATCACACTAGAAAGATTACTGAGTGTCTTTTAGGCTATAGCCATCGCCATATGTGCGGAGATCAACCTGGATAGTGGGCTCAACGGTAAGACCCTTCGTTGACAGCTAAGCTATCTTAAGAGCACTTGACTCAAATCGTATGACATCTAGACTGATCAAATATTGCTAATTTACGTTGTAAAAGCTTTCGCTTGGAAATATGGTCCAGTTGTTTTGGGTACCTGGATACTGTGGAATAGATGGTAATGTAATAGCGGATGCATTGGCCAGAAAGTGTTTCATGACATCCTATATCGGTCCGGATCTATGCGGGGCAGCACCACTCACTACCATCCTCAATCTAATCAAGGATTGGGTAATTTCTAGATTTTTTTAACACTGGAATACTCAAAGTGGACTTCGCCACTCCAGGGCGGCAATCAGTCCGCAATTTGGGTGTCACTTTGTGGTTTTCAGGTATAGCAGGCGGATTTTAAACACCGTACGGAATTTCTTACAAGCCACTGTAGACTAAGAGCGCATCTAAATAGGATGGCGACAATTTACCGATGACATCATGAGGAAGATTATTGATTTCTGACGGCTCACTGCCATTTAAAATATCAACTCTTACGCCTCAATTGGGTACCTAACGTTGCAGGGAGAAGAGGGAGACAGCAGAGCATATTCTCTGTGAATTCGTTGCTTGGCAAACATTCGAAGGCGAACGTTTATGGAGTCTTTTATTTGGTCTGAATAAGTTCGTCGGGATATTATGGTCTTCATGTGAAGGATTACGAGTATTTTTCTGGAGATTGTTTCGAGTGATGTTTCTCGGCCGAATAGATAGTTTTCCGTCCTTGGATATTATCTCACTACAGGTTTGAAAGGAATTTTTTCTGAGTAATGTCGAGTCTTATTATGGACGCCTCTAAATGAATATGGTGACACTGAAAACGAAAGGGCTAATTGTTTGGTGTTCATATATGGTGTCGTGTTGTAGGGGTTAGAGCGCAGGCATACAACACAAACGGCACAGTTCGAATCCCAGCAAAATATTAATTGCGGTTTCGAGTGTTTAATAAAAAGACTTCAACCACCCTCAACCACTACACCCAATCATATGGAGGCGAGCTATTCCACGCAGCTTAAAAACCCCTTTGATTACCTAAACTGAAACAATGTAATGGATGCTTTGTGGAAAGCCAATATGCTCCTTAGAGAAGTGAAGGAGAAAATAAAATATGGGAATCCCCAGAAAAAAAATCGTCTCCTGGGTTAAAGGAGTATTTATTCGGATATGGGAGAATGACTCTAGACTAAGACAAGCAAAAAGCTTTATCTGATTATATCCAAGTCGATTCCATTGGCTGGGAACTTAGAGTACTGGGGGGCCTATTAAACGAGAATTGTGGTCTCAGTTACCAAGAGCGTACCTTGGTAAATGTTGCTTCTGATCAATGTAGGTTCGGCTCAATGTGGGCTGAGGCATTTGAAAAGTATATATTCAAATGCCTACTGTACTACTCTCTCGACTTACTGGTTAAGGTGCCCAAGGGGGCTATGATTGCTCTGAAAAGGGCATTAGTTCTCTCACAGAATAAGATCATTGACTTTGTTCATCTCCTCGATTTGACTGCACAGAGAATCCACTTAGTCGCGGTGTGCTTGGGTGGATTTTAGCTTGATCGCAACAAACCATATATTCATTGAGCGTTAATATAAATAATTAACCAAAGCTTAACAAATATAGTCAAATTTCCACTTGATGGCAAGAAATCCGCCAAATTCATCTAAATTTTATGGGGGTGGCATGGTGTAATGGTTAGAGCACACGAATAACAATACAGGCGACCCAGGTTCGAGTCCTGGCAAAAGACATGAAGAAATAATTTAATTGTCGTTACAAGTGTTTAATAAAGAGCTTCAACTTCCTTCCGGTTAACTTTCACCTAAACCTTAAATCTGGCGATGATGACAAACGTCAAACAGATGATAAGGAGAAAAAGGCCACCTACTGGAAAAAAATTAAAACACTAAGTAAGGATCATCACCACTTAGCAAGGACCTTTGCCACCACACACAATCATATGGAGGCGAGCTACAGTAGATTAATCATCTACTAAGCTTAAAAGCTTGACTACTGAAACTGGAACAAAGTAATGGATGCTTTGTTTCTTAAGACCGATCGAATGTAATAAAAATGGGCCGTGCAACTATTTTTCTTATATGTTAGTGCTCCTAATTCATATATTTCAACCACCTACTGTGACATGGGCTGTAGTAGTAGTATAGGGTGTGTAGTTTCACAAGTAAATCAAAGTGAAAATCATTGCAAGAAAACAAAGTTATTTAATTAAAAAAGTTAAATAGAAGAAGAAAGTATTTTGTAATAAAATTTAATTAAAAAAATATATTTTTTATTTCTTTTCAGGAACACATACAAGAAGTCTTAGACAAATGGACCCAAATTGATGATGAAATTTGGGCAAAAGTTATTGTCTTTGAACGTAATCGTCGTGTGGCCAAAGCCTATGCACGAGCACCAGTATTAACCATAAATGGTTCAGATGATGGTTTCGATGGCATGAGGTAATTATTTTGTTGTTATTTTTTTCTTAAAAACAAAAACTAAAAATTAAAATAAATTTTCTGTAAACGTTTTAAAAACAAAACAGGTGATTATGGAGAGCAGATGCTTTACCCTTGACCTAGAAACAGCTTTTTATATGACTACTTAAGTTACTGCTAAATATGGCTAATTATTTATATTTAAAGTTGAACAAAAAAACAAAAAAAACAAAAAAAAAACAAAAAAACATAAAACAATAATCATGGCTTTATAATTTAAGTCAAAATATTACCCATCATTGTGATGATAAACATCAATATCACTCCTAAAAAACAAGTCTTTTTACAAAAAAACAACAGAAACAAAATTAAATAAAAACCACTTAGCTTTTAATTAAAATGCCATATATATTTATAGTTTTTTATCAAATTGATATAAAAAAACATTTTGAAAAAAAGACGTAAAAACCATTACAACAATAACTTAAAAAAGAACGTCATTATAAGTCTACGAAGACTGAGAAAAAAATTAAAATAAAATTTGTCTTTTTTGTATTTTGATATGACAAGGCAATAAAAATTATATTTTTTTCTCTCCGATTTCTATTTGATCATGTGAGAACTTTAGGTTGGTTTTCTTAATTAAAGCCCTTTTGTAAAAACATTGAACAATTAAATTTTAAAAAACGGAATTCGTGGTATGTTGCATGACCTTAAATTTTAAACAAATTATTTTAATTTTTTTTTATTAAAACAAACAATCCAACAAATACTGAAATCTTTTCACAAAGTTGTAAGAGTTATTAGGTCATATAAAAAGTTAGCGCAGTTCCTAAGTAAAATTTTAAGCCAACTATAATGAAGTGCATATATACATATTTGTCATTATTATCTAATGGCCTTTTTTGCTCCGTCAATTCTCGACGGTCACTCCATATTCTCTTTCCGCAAAGCATCCCCTACTTTGTTTCAGCTTCAGTAATCAAGTTGATTTTCAAGAAAGACATGATTTATCTACTGTAGCTTGCTTTAATATGATTGTGTGTACTGGTGAAGAACCTTGCTAAGTGGTGGTGGTGATCCTTACTTAGCATTGCAATTTTTTCCCAGTAGGTGGCGTTTTCTCTTTATCATCCATCTGATGCTTGTCATCATTGCCAGAGATAAGCTGGAAGATCAGGTTGGCGGCTTCTTTAGATGGAATTGTTTGGAGGCAGGTTGAACATTCGAAACCGCAATTAAATTTTTTTCGTCATGTTTTCTGCTAAGATTCGAACTTGGGACGTTTATGCTATATGCACGCGCTCTAACCACTACTTTTAGGTACTTATCCTCCCGCAACTGTTTATAAATTCCGATTCACAGAGGTCGGCCTTCTAACAATGACCAATGACCACAAACCACTGCTAACGATAAAATGGGTTAATGACAACGGCTACAATATTTTTGATTGGCTGCCTCTTTTACCCGGTCTTAATCACATCGAATACCTATTAGGAGTTCTTAAAAGAGATTTTGAAATAGAGGCTAATTGTGGTCAAACACGAAAGGTAACATATTTAATTTGTTTGTAAAGTATTGTGTAGCTGCGAGTCATTGAAATCAGATTCTGGTCAGAATTAATTTCTATCCTTTCCTTATGGCAAAGATCACACCATATTCTTATAAAACCCCGCTAACGACATAGTGTTAGCGGTTCGTAGTGTTTAACGGTTCGCTAAAAAATTTTTAGTTTTCGTTGCATCTTGACTCCGTTTGACTAGATGGTGGTCGAATTAATTGAATTATTTGTTATAAAAATTGTGATTTCAAATTGTGTCATATTGTTGATATTTAGTGCCTCCACTATCTCCTACCAGCTTAAAAGTCGGTCTTACTTTTTTACCAGTTACAAAATGTTGTAATTTTTTTGATTTCACGGTGCACTTCTACATTGAATCGAAATAGAGCAAACCATTCTTCTATTTAATGTTCATTCACAGCATCCGCATTGTAGTATACTTTACAAATGGGTGAGAACATCTACTTGTACCATTTCCAGGAAGACATAGCCATCCTATAATAGACGAAAGACTGACACTTAAATCAGACTTTCAAGATTAAATATTTGCCGGTTTGTGACAGTTAGCACTGGTCACTGGACAAGGCCAGCAACATGATATGTGGAAGACGATAGTCAGAAATCAATGTCCCATCTTCTAAGTAAATATGTGACTCTGTATAGGTGCAAACTTAGCTTACTGGTCGATACAAATTTTGCGTAGCCCAGCAGATTGCAATCTCCACTAGGTATCTGCAGTTCTTGATTCATCACAGCATTGTAGTATACTTTACAAATGGGTGGAAACATCTACTTGTACCATTTCCAGGAAGACATAGCCATCCTATAATAGACGAAAGACTGACACTTAAATGAGACTTTCAAGACGAAATATTTGCCGGTTTGTGACAGTTAGCACTGGTCACTGGACAAGGCCAACAACATGATATGTGGAAGACGATAGTCAGAAATCAATGTCACATCTTCTAAGTAAATATTTGACTCTGTACAGGTGCAAACTTAGCTTACTGGTCGATTCAAATTTTGCGTACCCCAGCAGATTGCAATCTACACTAGGTATCTACAGTTCTTGAACATTGCGGGTTGGTAGTTTCGCTACATCAGCTGATACTACGTGGCTATTCATTTTTCGGTTTCATAGATAAAAAGTTAAATAAAACACTCGAAAACCTATACTTTCGATGAAGCTTTTATTTCATTATAATGCTTGGACCTTGCCATTATGTACGAAATACAATGTCATTTAAACGACCGCGTTTGGTGGCCATAGTAGTCTGAATTAGCGGTTACAGATCCTTCAAAAAAAAAAAAAAAACGGTCCAACGACATCTTCAGACCATAATGCGCAAGCAAATAGTAACTTTTTCCGAATGTAATAGCTTATCTATAAACAATTGTTGTTGACGTAACCACCAAGTGAGAAATGAGCTTCACCGCCGAAGAAAATTATTTTCGTAAGTTCAGCCTCGTTTTACTATTTTCACGCGCTCTTCGCTTGTTAACCGGTACATACATATTCATAAATGGCAACCTTTCACTAAATAAATCACACTTTGGATCAGCGTTAGGCAAACTAATATAAATGCATTGTACAATAGTGGTGGCAATTTGAGGTCACTTTGTACTGTATTCTCTTTACTTATCTTTGTTTATTTTTTTCTTATCTTTTACCTATGCGTGTGTCTACGTGTGTGTAAAAATAAAAGAGAAGAGTAACTCTTTGCCTAAATCTGCTTTAGATGACAGAAATTTAATAGTTGACGGCTTTGCCAGGTCGGCGGTCTTGAAACTACTAAATGGATAACCCGATATATTTTAGCATTTAACGACATGAGAACAAAATATAGCTGTTAACGAAGCTCTACATCTGCAGCTCTTCCACTTGCTCTCTGGCTACTCACTAATACTTTCTTCAACACTTTTTTATATTCAACTAAAATTGCTTATGAAAATTATAGTATAGACATGAAACATTTTCATTTAGCGAATTCAAAAACCTTCCTTATTTGTAGCACACGAATAAATTTGTGCGTGTGTGTGTATGTGTGTGTGTGTGAGAGAGAGAGAGTGTGTGTGTGTGTAATATGGCAGACTTACTTATTGTCATTTCTTGTGTGCAGTAGTTAAAGCAAATAAAATAACATTTTCTTTATACTATGAACACTATGAATATTAACAACTAATTTGAATTGTTTTTTGAAATAAAGTGGGCTTCAAAATGATAAGGTCACCTTAATATTTGCTCAATTCATTCAAACAATAAAATGTTACATATGGTCACCTTATTAAAAAAATTCTACGTTCAAATAAGTGAATAATAAGCTGGTGTTGCTCTTAGAGATGTACCATTATATTATGTTTATTTTAAAATATGTAAATAAGTGCAAAATTCAAGGCGTCAAAATGATAAGGTCAGTGATTCATTTATCCAAACTAAACATTAATCAATTATTTTTAATGTATGCAGCTCCCACTTTCTTCTATTGTCTTAAAAATACGGGATGGCATCGCACTTACTAAATTGTCCAGAACGTTGGAGCGGATTTCGCGCCAGCTGTTGCAGATTGCCACTTTTAAGTCATCTTTTGTCCAGCAGTCCCCACAAATTTTCCATGGGGCCTAAGTCCGGGGTACGTGCTGGCCAACCAAGTACTTTAATATTGTGCTCCTCAAACCATTGTCTCGTCGACTTGCTGACATTAATTGCTGCGTTTTCTTGCTGGAGGGTGAAAATTTTGGGCCAAGTAAGGCAGCAAACGTTCAGACAGAATGCCCTGGTACTCTAAGCTATCCATTCGAGTGAAAGGAAAGTAGGTTTCCAGGGCTAAATCCAGCCCAAACCATCAAACTGCCACCGCCGAAATTCCGTTTGGAAAAAAACAAGGGCTCCTTCCTTAAATCTCGCCAATAGCAATTAAAACCATCTGGTCCTTGCAGGTTAAATTTGTTCTTATCAAAAAAAATTACCTAAAAACCCAAAAATGTATGGAACATCTTATAACCTTTTTAAAAAAATGTTTACCTGATGCCAATTACTTGCCATGTTGTTTTTCGCAAACTCCTTACGCTTAATCTTATGCTGCATAGTTGGCTGAGCGTTCATAGCTCTTAGAATTGTGCTTTTTAAAGCTTGTAATTTCAATTCTTCTTCTATTGCTACCACACTTTTCATGGAATTCGTGAAATTAGCCGAGTTTCACGGGCAGTCAGGACCTTTGGACGACCCGTGCTTCTTAATTTTCTATAATTTTCTCTGTTTTTGAAAAAATTTTGCAAAACACACAAAGATCGTCCCAGTCTTTTCGCCGTTCCACGCATACTTAATCCCTGCTCATGAAGTGCCACAATTTTTCCTTGTCCATAAGGTGACAAAGGTTTCCGCCGAGCCATACCACGCAGATATTATTTAAATTATAAATTATTATTAAAAAATAACAATTGTGATACCTTCTGATTATATTGATTGCTCATTAATCACTGACCTTATCATTTTGACGCATTGAATTTTGCACTTATTTACATAAATGTAAATGAACATAATATAACGGCACATCTCTAAAAGCAAAACCGACTTATTATTCACTTATTTGAACGTAGAATTTTTTTGAATAAGTTGATCATACATAACATTTTATAGTTTGGATGAATTAAGCAAATATTAAGGTTACGTTATCATTTTGAAGCATACCTTATAAAGGGTCCGCCAAATAAATTTTTTTTTTTTTTAAATGCTATAAAAAAACCTACTGAATATTTTCTCAAATTTCTTTTTTTATTTGAAAGTACAATCCTTCCGGTTAATAATAGAAAATAATTTCATTCAAATGGCTGCCTCGGCTGGCCATGCACCGATCTACACGATCGGTCCAATTTTAAATAAGCACATTATCGATTGTGTGCCGCTGTATTTCACCAATGGCTTCATGAATATTGTCCTTTAAAGCGTCAATTGTCTCTGGCTTGTTGGGGTAACACTTATCTTTAACGGCACCCCACAAATAATAGTCCAACGGTGTCAAATCGCAGCTCCGAGATGGCCAAACGACATCAGCTATGCGGCTGATAATGCGATCTTCAAAAACAGGGCGCAAAATATCGAGTGCAGCTTCGACTGTGTGGCACGTAGCGCCGTCCTGTTGAAACCAAATGTTGCTAATATCGGCATCTTCAATTTTTGTGAACAAAAATTCGTTCAACATGGCCCGATAACGAACGCCATTGACTGTAATGGCCCAATTATGCCTCTGGACCAAAATCCGCTCCAAACAGTGACTCGTCTTAGGTGTATCGGCTTCATCTGAAAAGATGATTTTTTCTTTTTTATTCTGCAACATTACCATGATTTTCAAAGTAATGTCGCAATATTTCCCAGCGTTGTTTAAGCGTATACACAACCATATTCGTTCAGCGGAAGGATAAAACTAATTATTTGTCAAATCAGATATGAGCTAAATGTTACCATTCACGAAATAAGCACCAGTTGAAAAAAAACGTTAGATGGCGGGCCCTTTATATAGCAAAAATTGCTCAGACCGTGAAGTGCTCCAAAACTAAAGTAATTAATAAGATCCAGTGAAAAAAAACTACAGACTATGGGAAGAAAGCGTAGCACAACTATCAACTTTTTATACGTACTCCAAAGGGTTTTCTGTGCCCCAAATGCGACAATTTTGCTTGTTTACATACCCGCCAAGATCAAAATGAGCTTCATCTGAAAAGATGTTTTTTTTGGCAAAATCGGCATCTTCTGTAAGTCGATCGCAGGCCCACTTAGCGAAGCGAAAACGTATTGGACACAACCATATTCGTTCAGCGGAAGAGTAAAACTAATTATCTGTCAAATCAGACATGAGCTAAGTGTTACCATTCACGAAATAAGCACCAGTTGAAAAAAAAACGTTAGATGGCAGACCACTTAGTCAAAATTTTTTTTAATTTTTAGTTAAAATTTCTTATAATTTTTAACTAAATATTGGGTATTTTAGGGATAAAATTTTTTTTAAACATTTTAAAATCTACTTTTTAGATTTGAAGATGTATGTATGTATGACAAAATTATTTTTAATTACATGTGAATTACACATGGAATCTACATATGTTTAGCATGTTAAAGGCATATGTTAAAGACATTTATATCGAAGTACAGTAGATATATACTAGTAAGTATTCTTATTAAAAATAGATTTAAGAAAAGAATCATCATTTGTTCGCTATCGTCACATTCATTGCTGAGTTGAACCTTTTGATGTTCACATTTCTTAAACAAAAGAAACCGAAAATATACACAAAGAAGACAATTTATTTCGTTCCTTTTTTCTGTATAAAAAAGCACGTTTACATCTTATATTTAAAGATATCAACTTTAAAAAATGTCACAACTTTAATTCTGTTTTTTTTTTTTTTTTTTTTTGCAAAATTATATTCAAACAATCCCTATTTTAATTTAAAGAAAAAAATTTATTTTAAACTACATGACTGACTGACTTACCCATTTTGATTTGGTAACTAGAGAAAAAAAATGTGAAGGAGCTGCTTGTGTTCTCTATACTTAATAGTTGTTGGCTTTGATGAAATGTACTGAACTGAACTGAACTGAACTGAACTGAAATGAAATGAAATGCAAATCATGTTTTTACAAGCAGCTAAAGCAGCTTTAAGAAGAAGACACGCTTAAAGCCGCCAGCCAGCCAACCAGCCAGCCACCATAATGATTATGATAATACACGAGTAGTTTTTGGAACGTCTTTCTACTTATTTTGTTTGTTTGTTTTTTTTTTTTTGATCAAGTTGAGTAAAGTTTTAGTTTTAAATTGAAATTTGTTGATTTGTCTTAAACTATGTATGCCAACAACATTGCCAAGTCATAATATAAAGTGCACTCACTCACTTACTTGCTACTAGTTAGTCAGTTTGTCAGTCATTTTATCAATTTTTTTTTTTTTTTTTTTGGTTTTGCCTTTAAGCTGCAGCACTTCTTTACTCGAAATATTGAAAGATAAAACGATAAACGATATGATTGCTTTTCTATTGCAGTGGCAAGTTAAATGCTGCAACTATTGTTTGCTAGGCTACGCTATAGTAATACTATGCTGCCATGTTGATGTCTTTAAATAGCGAAAGTCAAACGTGACGAGGTCATTGTAATCATAATCATCATCATCATCATCATCATCATCATCATCATCATCATCATTCTCATCATTTTAAACACTAGTATTGAAATATTTTTGAGGATGAATTTCTGTTCATTTTTTTCTTCTTTTTTTTTTAAATTTCAACAGAAATTTGTAACAAGTGCTGGTTATAAAAATTCAACCTGTAAATGGCTAAAATAAGAGAAAAAAATATGAAAACTAACGTAAATGAGGTGTTTAAAATGCAAATGAATTTTGTATTAATCAGCTAATTTTATGCAAAATTTAAACAATTTTTTACAGGGTTTTTGACCAAAAAGGTTAATATGAAAATGAATGCCAAACTTAATGAAAAATGAAATGACTTATTTGCACTTGTTTTAGAGATAATGATGGCTAATAAATATCACTTTAAACCAGTAATAGCCAAATTAAAACTACAAGAAAAAATTTGAAAATATGAAAAATGTTTTATTTTTATATTATTACGTTTCTACCTTTTTAAAAACATGTATTTATGAGTTCGTAGATTGTAGTTAAAATAAAATAAATCTTGTCTTTAGTTTTTAATTAAAATCATTCATTTATACAGTTTTGTGCATCACTGCTGTTAAAAACAACAACAATTACTCGACAGATCTTTCTACTTGAAAATCCTCCAACCTTCGATCACAATCTTTACAACCAGAATTTAACCACACTAAACTCTCTTAACATCGAGTTCAAACCAATAACACGTTCGCTAAGTTTGCAATACATAAACTGATTGTTGTTCGCACCGATGTGCTTTTTATATGGCTGAGTAAGCAAGACTTCGTAAGCTCTCGGGCCTCTCGATATTTCAGTTAGATTCCACTTCTTTCTTTTAATTTCTTTTTAGTTCTTTTGTAGCCAAGCAAATCTAAACATCTACTTCTTTCAGCTCTTAGTAGTTGTTGTTGCTTGTTATTGTCTGTTACTTGTTTTCTTTGCTGTTAGTTTTTGTTGTTGCCGCTTTATTTTTATTTACTTTATTTCTGCTAGTGTTTGTTGTTGTCGATTTGGTTATTTGTAAACAGCACGTATGGCAACCTGATTTTTGTAACAATATTATTACCGGATGGACCATCTATCGTTTTGAATTTGAACAAGTAGTTATTTCTGAATCATGCTATAGATATGTCATTCTATTCCATCACAAAATTCAGCAAATTATCTCCACTGGACGAAATGAATCGATTTACGCTTGGGAAACGTTGGGATTTATTGGATATTTATTTCCAAAACAAAGACAATTAGACGAAAATTGCACAAAAATGTCGTACAAAATTTGGATCAACAGTGGCCGGTATACGCAAGTTTATTGCTAAAGTTCATGAAACTGGTTTCATTGTTAATAAGCCAAGACGTAAGCGTGCTCGTACAGTACGTACAACCGAAAATATCGAAGCTGTGGCTGAGAGTGTGTGTGAGAATCCATCAACATTAACTCGTCATCATTCTCAAGAATTGAAAATTTCACTTACCAACTTACGTCGAATTTTGCGAAAATATCTCGGTATGACGCCTTACAAAATTCAATTGATAGAAGAGTTGAAGCTACGAAAATCTACACTATGATGTGGATTTTGCCAAAAAAATCATTTTTTCAGATTAAGCTCATTATCATCTTGGTGGGTAAGTTAATAAGTAAAATTGCCATATTTAAGGCTCAGAACACCCAAAATTGGTCTTACAGAAGCCAATGCACCCATTACGAGAAACTGTTTGGTACATCTTATGGAGCGGAGGCATCATTAGCCCATATTTCTTTGAAAATGAGGACTGCACAGCCATTACGGTCAATGGTGACACCTACCACACCATGATAACCGATTATTTTGTGCCCGCTCTTTATGGTATTGATTGGAACGATGTTTGGTTTTTGTGGTCTCATGCCACAATCGATTTATTTCATCAAACGTTTGATGGCCGTTAATTTAGCCGAAATGGTGATGTCAGTTGGCCGCCAAGAAACTGCGATTTGACAACGTTGGACTATTTTCTGTGGGGCGTCGTTAAAGACAAGTGTTATGTCGACAAATCAGAGACAATTATGCATTTGAAGTCCAACATTTGTGATACGGTCACATACACTCGAAAAAGTTCTCGAAAATTGGTCCGATCGAATGGGGTACTGTGAGGCCAGCCGCGGCAGATATATGAATGAAATAATATTTCATTTTAATAAATTTCAAATTTGTATACGAAAAATATATTTTTAAACTAAATCACTGTAGTACACCTTTACAATTCACTGTACCCGTATCACACAAACATAATACATAACAATCATCCAACAAGGGAGCTAGTTTGTCATTTAATTAGTGTTTGACAATATCAATTAACATGACAGTAAATAGGCTTAACGATTAACTGCAACAATTAAATGATTAACTGCCACACATTATTTAGTTATAGTGGCACACTAAAAGAACAACCACTGCCCCATTGCTAGCTACCGCCAGTATAAGCCTTAAATTGTCTATTAATTAAAACTGTCAGCAACACTCATGCATGCAGTACGCGACACACAATTGCGAAAGAAAAGACGACTCTTAAGTAAAAGGACTCAAGTTATGTTCCATCCCTTTACTCCTTTTGTTTTTCATTTGTGTTTCTCTTGCTTTATGCCACAATAAGAGTGTTAAGAGTGTTGATTTAATTTATGTTAAATGACTGCCTCAAGAATATATTCTTTTTTAATTTTTTATAGGCTAGTGATGTCATGTTGAATATTGTTTACCAATGCGTCTGATTGTTTTGAGGCAACAGTAAGAAAAAATTTTAAAACTTGCAATAAAATGCAAATTTGCTAAAAAAAAAAGACATGGCTATTAATTAGATACGCATTGTGGGGGTATGAGTTGAGTTGAGTTTAAAGCATAAACAAATATTTATCATGTTAAGATTTAATGAAAATTAATTTGATAATCATAAAGGAATGTTGTTTAAGCAGAACAAAAGACAAAAGACTTAAGAAACATATATGAATCATTTATATATTATTTAGCTAACTAAGTGTCAAGCGAATTATAACCAGCAGAGATCAGAATTGAATGGTTGAACTGGTCGTTCAACAGCTCACCAAAATCATCAACGTTGAAAATTCCAGAAAGGTATCTAGTAAATCAAACCTAGATCCAGCGTTTACTTACGGTATTCTTACCGTCTTTGCGCATATTTTTATAGTGTTGTTTTCCTTTATTATAATAAAAATTTAATTTTCGGTGTCTCTCAATTGTCTATTAATTGCCTTCATCCCCTCTTCAAAAAATATTCATCTAAAGAAGTCCCCTAACAATCCAGCTTACCTCTGGCGATAATGACAACCATCACACGAAAACGCCACCTACTTTGCAAAAATGGCAAAGCTAAGTAAATATTACTACCACCAGTTAGCAAATATCTTCACCACTACACAATCACATAGAGGCGAGCTGCAGTAGACTTATCTTCTATGAGATCTCAGTCGCAATTCAAAAGTATTATTATCAGACTCTTTCTTTAAAAGGCTGAGAATAGACGACGTAATGTCGACACTTGTTCTCATGACGCGTAATAGGCGGGGAATATCAAAATTGCTGGCAGTAGTAACTAGAAATTGAGTGCTAGGTAAACATACAGTTCGAATTATCCTCCGACGAATATTGTCGCAGTTGCAGTAACTCGGAAAAGGGGGAAGCAGTCTTCTTCTTCGCTGCGAATGCCCAGCCATAGCTCTTGAGAGAAACATGTTCTTTGGCAGTCACATACTAACATGAGTGATTTATTTAGGTCTAGACTTAATGATCACATGAAATATTTATGTCACTACTACTGTATCTAATACTAAATTGCTATACCGAGTGTTTTTTTACAGTTACACAATTTTAAATCATAATAAAACAAAGAAAATAATGTTTAATATCCAGGAAACGGGCTTTGTTGCATAGAAAATTTTATGAAATTAATGTTTAAATATGAGTCGGCCATATAACTGCCGCGGTTGGCGCATACAAGGCGTAATCAAAAACACATTTTTGCAAACTCCTCCTTTTTGATACCTCCTCGAATGTTGATTTCCAGATGTTCAATTATATCTGGTTTATCGACGTAGACAAGTGACTATCCATAACCCCAAGGGAAAATATCGTATGATTTACACTTTTATCAAAAGTATCTTCGAGTAAATCAATTGTAGCACGCGCTGTGTGACATGAGACTCAGTTCTATTGGAGCCACTTATCAGCAAGACTAATGCCAGCTAATTGAGGTCCGAAAAAATGTCTAATCATGTCCCTATACCGGTTCACCATTGACACTAATATTCTGACCATCATCGTTTTTGAAGACATGTGAACCAATGACTCTGCCAGCCTACACTCTACTTATTTACGCACCCATTCAACCAAAAGTGCGCTCCAATAACAATTTGTATTTCAGCCCATTGGCCGTATTACAAATATTAAATCAAACTAAACAAAAAGCAACAATCAGCTGTTAAATCGGTTGTCAAATAAAGCAGTGTTGCCAACTCAACGTTAGCAACCTCTAAAAACACCCTATACATTGTTATAGAAATATCAATGCATCTGACGAGGGTATGATATTTCGTCTCAACTTGACTGTTTGTGCGCAGTAAACTAGTACAGAAGCCGGACTAAAAAATTTATTTATGGGTATGACGTTAAAAGAAATGAAAAATTTTGCCATTAAAAAAGCCCAGACTACGCTCAATCGTAAACTTTTGCTTTGTGTTGTGTTTAGTTAGAATAATCCATAGTATCAGAGCAGTGATTGATGAGTGCGCAATTAACAAGTTGTGACTGATGATCACAGAGACATTCACAGTGCCTAGAATGTGATTCGCAAAAATTCGAATGGGTTTCTAATGGTGCCCACATTATAACTTATGTAGAAGTAGTATTGATAAGGAAAGGAAAAATCGGTACATGTGTCCTAAACTAGGCTCCTCGTTGGAGCTAAGGGCCTCCACAAACCTTCTCCAGCTTCCTTTACTCTTTGCAATCGCTCTTTTTATTCTTTAACTTTTGTAAGAAGCTTCAATTTCCGCATTTAATGTCCGACGCCACGTTCTTGACGTAGAATTTGGCTGACACTGACTCCATATCACACCTGCCCAGAAGCTCTGAATTCGAGACAACTCTTTTCCACCATATCCTCAGTATTTGTCTCAGTCAACTGTTTATAAACACTTGCGGTTTTTTTGACAAGCTTTCATTCATGAGCCAGGTTTGTCAGCCATACTTCCAAACTTCCATAAAACAGACTTCATATTTGATATACAAATTCGCAATTTAGTGGTTATGGATAAAACTGTCGATTACCACACTCTGTTCAATTGATCAAAAACTATTTTAGCCTCGGTAATACAGATGTTCACATCTTCAGCAGCTCCCCCTTAGGTATGATAAGACTTTCACCGTTAGACCCATTCTCTTAGGCACACAATTAAGATCGTCAATATTGTTCTGCATATCCGAGATGATAGATTAAACAGAGATTATGGGCGTAGTCAAGATCCTCAAGATAATCACTAAGGTTCCATTGAATGCTGCGTTTTTCACCTGAGAAACAGAACATCACTGAGAACAATTTAAAATAATATTGGTAACATAAGACAGCCCTGCCTGACCCAGGGTATTGAGTAAAAGCTCTTAGAATACCCGCCGTATTGTGTTGTACCTTTACAAGACGAATGTATTTAAGCGTTGTACCCCGACGTTGTAATGCCACCGGTTTTCGAATAATTCAAAAAATAGCAATTTTAAAAAGACCGGTTTTCGATTAATAAAAAACCAAATAACCGGTTAATCGGTTCTTTTATTTAAATAAATTTGTTCCCAATTCTTGAAGCGCAGAGCTGGACCACATCGTTGGAGAGCTTAAAATTAAAGTGGCAATCAATACTAACAATAATTCCAACAGATCTCATAAAAACTATGCCAAAACGGTATCCATAGGCCATAAACAACGAAGCTACTCAAGGATCCAATTTCGTTTTTGTTGTTGTATAACTTGGTAGAGAAAGGAATCAAAGGTATTACATGTTTTACTTTATATAAATCTATTAGTAATATATGAGTCCTTAAATGCTTCGACAACAAAAGTTGCTTGGGTTTCGAACAGCACTGTTTATAAATTCATGCATCACGTATTTAACAGTGTATGTGTCACTGTGGTATGTTAGGTAAGACAACCAAGAAGTCGTCGGTTCAAGCCAGGCCACACCATCTGACAATTTTCAACAGCGATATCACCTCACCATTACTGGCGACTGGGTATGTGTAACTAACTGTTATATCTGCAATTTATAGCCGGTTTTTGTGGGTTGCTTTCAATGCGTATAGTTGATCATTCTCCATATACTTATAAAAATCAATATTCAAGTGCGCATATCTTTTTCGATATTTGCAATAAAATAAAAATTATATTTATTTCAATTAACCGGTTATTCGTGTTAAATCAACCGGTTTATGCGGTATTCGTCTGGTCTCCCTAGTCATAACGTTTCTGGCTATTTAGTGAGAAGAGGTGCTAAGAAAAGTCTGATTATTGATTACATTTGTATAAATAATAAATTTGTTAATATCAAGGATATCTGTAATGTTAAACACGGATCTGGAACTTGAAATATATATACATAAACAAAATATAAAAATCAATTTTATTTATAAATTACATTTTAAAAAAAAGTATTTTAACCACGCCCAATAGAAACTAATATTGTAGAAACAATTCAGGTTTTTTGAGTACTATTTTTAAAACAAAAGACTTAGAAAACAAACTTGAACTGCATTAGACTACAACAATTCCACACGCATAAGTAGCATTTGTTTTCCTTGTATTTCTTGTCTTTGGCGTAAATTTGTTTAAAAAAAGCATTCAAATCTATAATGCTTAACACAAGTATAAGCGCTTCGAAAAATAAAATTACGCAAATACGTAAAGGGTCCGCCAAATAAATTTTTTTTGATAATGCTATAAAAAAAACTACTGAATATTTTCTCAAATTTCTTTTTTTATTTGAAAGTACAATCCTTCCGGTTAATGCCTTGGCTGGCCATGCAGTAGCCTACACGATCGGTCCAATTTTTAAGCACATTATAGATTGTGTGCAGCTGTATTTCACCAATGGCTTCACGAATATTGTCCTTCAAAGCGTCAATTGTCTCTGGCTTGTTGACGTAACACTTATCTTTGACGGCACCCCACAAATAATAGTCCAACGGTGTCAAATCGCAGCTCCGAGGTGGCCAAACGACATCAGCTCTGCGGCTGATAATGCGATCTTCAAAAACAGGGCGCAAAACATCGAGTGTAGCTTCGGCTGTGTGCCACGTAGCGCCGTCCTGTTGAAACCAAATGTTGCTAATATCCTCTTCTTCAATGTTTGTGAACAAAAATTCGTTCAGCATGGCCCGATAACGATCACCATCGACTGTAACGGCCACTCCTTGCTCATTTTCGAAGAAAAATGGCCCAATTATGCCTCTTGACTAAAATCCGCACCAAACAGTAACTCGTCTTGGGTGTATCGGCTTTTGAATGTATGCGTGCGGGTTTTCTGTGCCCCAAATGCGACAATTTTGCTTGTTTACATACCTGCCAAGATCAAAATGAGCTTCATCTGAAAAGATGATTTTTTTGCCAAAATCCGCATCTGCTGTAAGTCGATCGCAGGCCCACTTAGCGAAGCGAAAACGCATTGGATACAACCATATTCGTTCAGCGGAAGGATAAAACTAATTATCTGTCAAATCCGACATGAGCTAAGTGTTACTACTCACGAAATAAGCACTAGTAGAAAAAAAAACGTTAAATGGCGGACCCTTTATAATGCCTAACACAAGTATAAGCGCTTCGAAAAATAAAATTAAGCAAATAAGTATTTATGAGTATCCTTCTTAAATGGCGCCACAAATGTAAGGCAAACATTTATAAATATATTTGAAAAACGTTTTTGTCACCATGACAAGAGGCCTGTGGGCGTCAATTTCGTTTTGAACAGACAAAAATATATATAAAATCATGCGAAATGGTTGAACAATAAACCATGCTTTTATTTGTTAGAAGAATAAATATAAAGTAATAATATTTTTCTTTGCCTAAAGTGCTTTTAAAGTTAAACAAAGCAAATCTTAAATCTGGTCTGACATATTGTCAATTGTTGATAAATAGTTTTAAATGAAACAAAAAATATAGAACAATATGAGAACATGAAATAGAAACTTAAATAGAATTTGTAAGATTTAATTTCAATAAAGAACTGTTGACTTTTAATACTACTACTGCTCTCATTAGGTGTATAGCAGCACTAGCAGCAGCAGCAGCAGTAGCAGCAGCACCCAAGACATTTACAAAAATAAAAACACAAAATGTATAGAAAACCATAATATTCAAGGAGTGCCAAGGTTGGTTTTCTTTGTCTGTAAGCCAAACTTAAGCTTGTAGTTGGCAAATAAATTATACCATTTTAGACATTTTCGGAATATAGGTTAACAGATAATTTAACACACAAAAAAACAAAGAAAATTGTGTAAATAGAATAGAGTTTTCGTTTTCTATTTGAAATACTTACTCATACATTTAATTTATTTTTATTATGCAAATATTTTTCAAACAAATTTACATTAAAATCAACTTTAGGTTAATGGTGAAATATATAATGTTTGCATACATTTTTGGTAATATATTCCCTAGGGAAAAAACCATGATTGCAAAATTTAATGAACATGTAAGAGTTTTTGCTTAAAAGGGTAAAGAAATATTGTGATAAGAAAAAACTAAAGACTTAAGAAGCAAACTTGACATTTAACCCTTGCTTGTTTGGGTAAAAGAATATCAAAAAAATTTTTTTTTTCTGTCATCAAGTTACATGGTGCGACAAAAATGAACGCAGTTGAACTACTTAGGATATAATATTACTTCTCTAATAGGCTCTGTCGAGTAAAACAAGTTTGGACTTTTCGAAACACCCCCAAAATCTCGAATTAAGAGTAAATAACTGTTTTTCAAACCCTAATGCACTTATAAGCTAATAATTTAGCTGAATTTTAACCGATTTGAAGTTTTTCATTGGATTTTTAAAGTATAGAAACAGAGTTTTTAAATTATATACACACCTGGACAGAAAAATAGGTGCGAAAATTTTTGACACAGGAATTGCGCGATTTTATATTTGTTTTTTTTTTGTACTTTTATTTAATAATTCATATTATTTTATAAATTAATACTATTTAGTGAATTCAATTCATATTGTAGATATAAGAGACAACTAAGAACAAACTTAGTTATGTGCAAATTCATGAAGATATTTGGTTTTTAAGTGGACAGTAAAATAGATACATATTTAAAAAATTTAGAATTTTACTAATAACAAGTATCATACAAGGCAATTAATATCCGATATATCTTTTATTATTCTATTCTTCTAGGCATAGATGAAATTAATTTGCGACAAGTACTAACCGGTATATTGTACCATTTTCTTTTAATATTATTCCACAATTATTTCTTATTTCTGCAAGGAAGCTTAGAAACACTTCGCTTAAGCTCCCTTCAAAGATTTTTTATTGGGTTAAGGTCAGGTCCACTTTATGTTCCCGGAACCATTCCTTTACCAACTGCGACACGTGATTTATATCATTGTGGCATATGGAAACATAAACTTTTCCAACAAATTTTTGTAGACAAATCTATTCACGGTGTTTTCTATGAATCTAGTTTTGTTAAAATAACTATACGATTATCAGTGCTTTTGGATGTTTTTTATAGCTCCGCGTTTTTTAATATCATTTTCTGGCTTTAGGGTTTTAGTTACAAAGTTCTGAGATCGCCCTAACGATGTGTCAATGAATTTATAAGTTGTTCCTTTATTTTAAAGCTGCCACACAAGTCTTCGTCCTTCTACACTAATATAATTTTTTATTCCGCATTTATTTTAAATTTATATATAATTTAGTTATTTTTTAACATTTTCTCAAAAATCGAAATTTAAGACCTTTAGAGTGCACACCTATTTCAATGTAAGTTTTTTTATATCGGTATTACACTTTTTGAATTCAAAAAAGTGTTGCCATATTTAAAGTATATAGTCTTGGCACTTTAGAAGCACTTTGATACACTTTTTTGTATATTTAAGAGAAAAAAATCGCACCTATTTTTCTGTCCAGGTGTGTATATGTGGTTAGGGTAGCCTTGAAGAATCTGGGTATATTTCTCAAACGAACATATTTGTCAACCAATTAAATTTCACATTTTTAAGTTTGGAGCTGACGGTTAATATTCATCTAAGTTATTTGCATAAAATTGAATGAAGATGAGAAAAATCGGTTTTTTAGAGGTGTTTCGTAATTTCCCAAAACAAATTTTTGTTCTACTCGCTAGCTCCTATTAGAAAAATGGTACCAATTGTCATGTATTATTATTATTTTTTTTTTTTTGTCGCGACGTGTTATCGGTAGTTGGCTTTAAAATATAATATCTCTAGTGATATCAAATTCATTAAAAACACTATAGCTGCTTCCGGTTAATCAGGACTCGGTGACTAACACAGGAGCTTCGCTTCATGTGTGGTATCACAACGGGCTGCTATATGTGCTCAAGTGTGCCTTGATTTAACATCATTCCTCCCTAACCTAACCTAACGTTATCGACGTTTAAAACTGAGTGAAATTTTGCAACTTTGCCGTCATATACATATTTATATGTAGAAAAAGTAAGGCTGCTGAAAAAAAGTTGTGAAGTTCACAGGGATGCTATAACTATAAACACAGCATAGACATGGATTGCACATATTCGAACTGACAATGATATTAAAGATACACCTCCCTCTGGTCGACCAATCACAAAAAAGTCTAGCCCTTAACAAAAATGGATACACAAAGAAGTTTTTTGTTTGGTTGCCACATGAATTAAGCGTGAAAAATTAAACAGACCGAATTTCCGAATTTCTGAAGCGAATGATTTTTTTTTCGTCACTCCTCTAGGGTTTGATTTACTACGGCGTTTGTATAAAATGGTTGACTAATGTTTTCATTGTGAGGAACTTAGAGTTAAATAACACACATTAATAAACATTAAATTCTGGGGTACACCTTTTCTTCTCAAAGCTTTCCATATGGCATCCCGCCTGATGGTGCCAAATGGCTTGTTGAAATCTATGAATAATTGATACAGGGGATTTTTCTACGAAGCTTCTATTTGGCCCAAAAACTATTTTGCTTTGAATTTTTCGCTGTAATATGACTGCTATTATTATGTCATTAAGCAGAGTAATTCTCTTCTAGTTATTGGAATATTTTGAGTCAACACTTTCTCAAAATAAAAGCAGCCTTTCTTCATTCCAAGCTTTAGACTCGATTGTTTCCCTACGGGCTCTTCTATACCATTCAGACTAGCAAGTTTGTACAATATTCCCAAGCTATTTCCAGCAGGACTGCTGCTGTTCCCCATTTCGTTGTCATTTATTTCCTCAAAGTAATGTGAGCCTGGGCATCATTGCTTGCCAGTGGCGCTCTATTGCAATCAGCAACTGCTTGGCTCCTATTACTCTCTCGATTGGTGAGATTATTTATCCAGATAGCTGGCGTAACGGTTTTGTTCCATCACTTCTTAGTTCCGTATTTGTGGACAGCTTTTTTCCTTTATGCAAATGCAGTTTATGATTTGAAAAACAAATATGATATGCTTTGTTTAACGTTCAATGAAAGTCTTACCCCCATATTCATAAAATTTAAAATCAGTCTGAAATATACTTTATTTCAAATTCTTCATACAAATTTTTATTTTTGAAATAGATTTCAAATATATTTTATTTTTTTTTATAAATATGCGTATGAGAATTATTTTTCATTAAAAAATTTCTAAACATAATTTAGTGACTCCTTCTTAGCTTTCCTTGGTCTATAAAAGTATAATAAAACATCTCCTTTATATTTCATTTCAAAATTTATTGGTTTCATTTTCATTTACCGTATACATATACATTTTTTAATTTTCTTTTCTTTTTTATTCTCTACTTCTAAAAATTCGCTTTTGTAAGTCAACCATCTGAAAATTCACTTTTACTTTTAATGTTCAGTTAATGGCTTTTATTTTTCTAAAAATAGCTTTTTCTTTTAAGTTCCACAAGAAGCTGAAACAAACGGTAAAATGTATATTTTAAAAAAGGAAAAAAATTCATAAAGAAACATTAACAGAAACATTAAAACGAAAAAATTGTAAACCAAAACGAAAAATATAAAAACTTAAGTAAAAAAACCAAAAAAACAAAAAAAACTTAAAAAATCAGCGAAGCAGAAACCTGCTGCAAACCACACCATAACTTCATTATTTAATACTGACTTGTTTAACGCTATAAAAAAATCTTTAAAAAAAAATGATACAAAATGAAGACTAAATGTATAGATAGACATTTACTTAATGCAGTCACTGCATACTACATGTAAACGAGTATACGTAAAATAGAGGATTATGCGAGTGCATCGGTTGCAAGGTCATCCACTGTTTCAAATTTTTGTTTTTCTTTTTTTTTAATTTTAGTTTTCAAAACAGCTTTTTTGTGTTTTTCTTAATTATTCTTTTTCTTCAGCATCATAGTTTTGGGTTTTTTTTGTGTTGTAACCAGTGTGACCATATCAGCTTTTTTTAATCGAAATTTAGCTCTTTTATGTTCACTTTAGCTATGAAAATTTTCATTCAGCTTTTAGCTTTTTTTAAAATTCATTTAGCTTTTTCAGCCTTTTCTGACATTTTCACAAAAAAGGACAAGAGAGCAAAAATAATACAAACATTGTAAGGTCTGTCATCGAAAAACAAAATAAAATCGTAGTATCCGAGAAACAATAGTTTCTGCATGGCTTAAATGCATATATTAATTAGTAAATTCATACTTTTTTTTTCATATGAGTTTCTTTTTATTGTACTCATTGAAAAAAAATTAATACAATGAAAGGGTTTTGTGTTTATCTCTTAAAATGTTGCCTAGAAGAAGTGCAACATATTTTTGTCAGAAAAGATAATACCATAAGTAAATAATAGAGAGATCGATTACTCGACTTTTTTCAAAAACCGGTTTTCGAATAATTCGAAAAGTAGCACTTTTTAAAAAATCGGTTTTCGGTTACCAATATTTCAAAATAACCGGTTAACCGGTTCTTTTATTTAAATAAAATTGTTCTTAATTCTTGAAGCGCAGAGCTGAACCACGTCGTTTTAAATGTAAGCAGAAGCTAACGCAGGGCTTAAAATTGAAGTGGCAATCAATAATTCTAACAATAATTCTAACAAATCTCATAAAAACTATGCCAAAACGGGGTGCGGAGGCCATAAAGAACAAAGTTTATTGCACAAAATACTGAAAATTGCTTAAGTTTTGAACAGCTACTCAAGGAGCTAATGTCGTTTTTGTTATATTACATGGTAGATAATGAAATTAATGGTTTGTCATTACAGTTATAGTTTAGGTGCCTAAGATAACAAAAATTAAATGTTTTACTTTGAATAAATACGGGTCCTTAATTGCCTCGACAAGACAATTTGCTTAGATTTCGAGCAGCACTGTAGGTAAATTTATGCACTACGTATTTCATAGGGTGTGTGTCACCGTGGTCTGTCAGGTAAGAACCTACCTTCCAATTGACAATTTTCAACAGCGATATCACCTCACACCATCACTAGCAACTGGTTATGTGTATTTACGCTTTGAAAAACTTCATTAACTAATATATCTGCCGTTCAGAGCCGTCGCTTATGGGTCGCTTTCAATTAGTCTTGTTGATTCTTCATAAAAAGGGTCCGCCATCTAACTTTTTTTTCAACTAGTGGTCATTTCGTGAATGGTAACACTTAGCTCATGTCTGATTTGACAGATAATTAGTTTTATCCTTCCGCTGAACGAATATGGTTGTTTATACCCTTGAACTTCGCTTCGCTAAGTGGGCCTGCGATCGACTTACAGAAGATAGCGAATTTGCCAAAAAAAAAAATCATCTTTTCAGATGAAGCTCATTTTGATCTTGGCGGGTATGTAAACAAGCAATATTGTCGCATTTAGGGCACAGAAAACCCGCACGCATACATTGAAAAGCCGATACACCCAAGACGAGTCACTGTTTGGTGCGGATTTTGGTCCAGAGGCATAATTGGGCCATTTTTCTTCGAAAATGAGCAAGGAGTGGCCGTTACAGTAAATGGCGATCGTTATCGGGCCATGTTGATCGAATTTTTGTTCACAAAAATTGAAGAGGAGGATATAAGCAACATTTTAGCAACTTTTTGCTTTACTATTGTGTGCCGCTGTGGTATGGTAGGTAAGACACCCGCCTACCAACCAGAAGGTCCTCGGTTCAATACCAGGCTAGACCATCTGAAAAAAGAAAAAGGTTTTCAATAGCGGTTTCACCTCATAACATTAGCTAGTAACTGATTATGAGTATTACAACTATTGAAAACTTATTTAATACATTTGCCCTTCGGAGCCGGCGTTGAACTGTAGGTCTCTTTCAATGAGTCTCAAAATAGAATCAGGTGCAGCTCATTGGATGAGAGAAGTCCCCATGTTCCTTCATAGAATGTTATGGGAATTGATATAAAAATAAATATGGGAGATACCACACTCACTTGTCCTATACCGCCCACTTTTTGACTGATGACTTGTATTGACCTATTAACTGTAGGTCTCTGTCAATGAGTCTCAAAATAGAATCAGGTGCAGCTCATTGGATGAGAGAAGTCCCCATGTTTCTTCACAGAATGTTATGGGAATTGATATAAAAATAAATATGGGAGATACCACACTCACTTGTCCTATACCGCCCACTTTTTGACTAATGACTTGTATTGACTATGAATCTAGGGTGTTTTTATGCAGGTATAAAACTCGATCGACATGAATTTCATTTATCCGAAAGATAATCTTGTGACATTACATATTAAATATGATTTCTGGCATTTGACCGCCACGGCTGGCGCAGATGTAGTCCAATCTGGACGTCCAATTTTCTATGACTTTTTCCAACATTTCTGGCCGTCAAGCGTTTGTGGCTTTACCGCAAAGACCAATGACTTTACATAGCCCCACAGAAAGTAGTCTAGCGGTGTTAAATGACAAGATCTTGGAGACCAATTCACAGGTCCAAAAAGTGTAATTAGGCGATCACCAAACGTGTCTTTCAATAAATCTATTGTGGCACGAGCTGTGTGACATGTGTCGCCGCCTTGTTGAAACCACATCTCCTGGACATCATGGTTATTCAATTCAGGAATGAAAAAGTTAGTAATCATGGCTCTTTACCGATCACCATTGGATGTAACGTTCTGGCCACCATCGTTTTTGAAAAAGTACGGACTAATGATTTTACCAGCCCATGAAGCGCACCAAACAGTCAGATTTTCTGGATGTAACGGTGTTTCCACATACACTTGAGGATTACCTTCACTCCAAATGCGGCAGTTTTCTTTGTTGACGTAGCCATTCAACCAGAAGTGCGCTTCATCGCTAAACAAAATTCGCTTATGAAAATCGGGAACAACGGTAATCTCGTTTTGGGCCCATTCGGAGAATCTACGCCGGACGTGCGTCTATTCATGATGAATTGCCAAGTCAAACTGAGAATAAATCACTTGACAGCTGTTAAATCGGTCGCCATTTTGAAAAGTAATGCCAACTTAAAGTTCTATACCTCCATAAAAAAACACGCTTTATTTGGGCCAAATATAGAGACTCTTTCTGTTACCATTTTAAAGATATAGACGACATAATATTCATTTTGTATCGGCGTGGCACCGCCCAGTTGGACTTTATAAAATTTTTGTAACCCGGAATTCCCTCCAGATATACAGAGAGATGGTAAATATTTCAAGAAAATCGGTTTAGACGTTTAGCTGTATAACGACATCAAACCAACATACCTACATAGATACAAACACAAATTTATTTTTATCTATAAAATATGTAGTAGATAAGATTCCTATAGATTTGAATTATTTAAACAAAAACCATTCATTTTTGTATAAAGTTTCTTAATTTTTATTGTTTCTTCACATTGCCAAGTTTTTTTCTTTTTCATCTACCTGTGTGGCTGAAATAAGTCTTTGGAATTTGGACGTTATTAATCGTAGTAAAAGTTTTGAATCTCCATTGGTATGATTAACAAAAGTAGAATTTTTTTGATTATCAATTAAAGCTGTCAATTCCTTAATTGTATCTCGTACACGTTGTTGCAGTATAACAGATGCGCCAGTAAAACATGTGGTGTACGAGTATAATAACACAAGTAGCAAAGTATTTATTATATGCGCATTCATTTTTGGTACTATACTATGTATTTTGTATGTAATAAACACTGTATATTTATATGTATGTATAAAAACACAATTAAATGTTTTTTAACGCCCAAAACATTCGTTGAAACAAATAAAGAAACACTAAAAACATTAGTTTATTAGTTTTCTATTTATACATGAAAAAGATGTGCCATGTTGGCACAAATTTTACACGCCTGTTTAGAAATGTCATGGTACAAAGTTACAGGCATTTTTAATTACTATATTTCAAGACCGTTCCTAATTATAATTTTTCAAAAAAAAAAAATTATATTAATTTATTATTTTACAAATACAATTTGTTACAATTAATTAATTTTTTTTAACAAAACAAAGAATTATTTTTCAAAACTGCTGGTATATCTATCTTACTCTCTCACACCTTTCGTCTGTATATCCAAATTTTTCACTTATTATTTATCAAGACCTGGCAGTGCTTGGAGTATGCGAGAGAAATATTCTCCATAAAATTTTTTTGAATCTATCTGCGTTGGCAGAGAACATCGATGTCGTACGAATTATGAGCTGTATGAGCTATATGCCGACATTTACAGCGTTAAACGCATTAAATTGCAACGATTATGTTGGCTAGAATCGAAATGCAGAAGACCATAGCGCTTGTAGATCTCTTCTATGTTCGACCACTGGAGCAAATTCTCTGTGACGGCCACCTTAGTAAATAAATATTCATTGAAGGACTGTTTGCCAGACTTCAAAACACTCAACACCAAAATCATTGGCACCAGTCCCGGCGTAAGCATAGCGGAACTTATCTTTACCGGGATAGGTAGATCATATGATATTTGCTATAGGATCACATTTACGGTCCAGAGAGTTTCAAAAGCTCGAGCTTCATATAAATTGCATTAGGCCCCAAATTTGTCAAAAAGTCTATAACTAGCCGTGTTATGGATGCCCATGTGATCTATTGTTTTTTTTTTCTACGTCACTCTTCTAGGGAGCATATTTTTACCCATTACTTTGCTTCAGTTTTAGTAATCAAGTTGATTTTCAAGCTTAGTAGATGATTAATCTGCTACAGGCTCGTCTCGATATATTTCTGTGTAGTGGTGAAGATCCTTGCTAAGTGGTGGTGGTGGTGATCCTTACTTAGCATTGTAATTTTTCCCAGTAGGTGGTGTATTCTCCTGATCATCATTCTGATGTTTGTCATCATTGTCAAAGGTAAGCTGGTAGGTCAGGGCTCTTCTTTAGATGGAATTGTCTGGAAAGAGGTTGAAGAACCGCAATTAAATGAAATGGCCGTGTGTGCTGTATGCCTGCGCTCTAACCACTACACCACGCCACACCTCCGTTGTAGTTAATCGCGTGCAAACAGTTAAGTAGGGTCGAAATGACTCCGTTTTGACAAGTCCACACCACTCATCAAAGTAATCCCTTCACAATGTAATGAATATGAAGGTATTACCGTATTCAAGCTGCAGCCGTGAGATACCTCACTCTAGACATAGATAAATAACCAAGTTTGGATAGTATGTAGCTGTTAAGGAGTATGTTGTTCTTTACAGCTAAAGTCTAGCATTCGTAGAGAACATATAATTCTGTCTGCCCCCTCCTCCCTGTTACTTAAACTGCGAAAACTAGGATAGACAAAGAAAACATGTTCAATGCGCACAATTAAATCATAACAGCAAGAACATAAAGGTACATCGGCCAATTGTAGGCGGTGAAAATTCTGTCTGTAAACATCGTGTCTGCTCAAAAATATAGTCGTATACATAATATTGGACGATCAGGATAATCATTTTTTAGATAACTTTTTGTCATTTTTGGTATAAAGCCATTCTATTCCATCAGTGGGTTTATCAAAGGAAAAACTAATCGAATTGCGTTTTTCAGGCCTCTACGGCAATTAAGTTTACACCATTGAAAGGGCTTTGCAGAAACCGAAACAAATAATAATCTGAATGTGCGAAGTCCAGGCTAATCCCTGCTGGGGTTTTTCGTTGGCATAGTGGACAATTGGGCCCGTCGCATAGTCATGGATGGACAGAGGAGACTGTAGGGTATCCAGGCTGATTTGGCGTAAACTCGACCACTTGAAGACAGACGGAATGGGTCCTCGGTCTAAGTAGGTAAACTCTTAAACTCTGATAAATTAGTTAACTGGACACAACGCTCTAAGGGCAAGGAAAAAGGATTCCAAGAGATTGTGGAAACATATCCTTTGTCATTGCTCGGCTCTCCAGAAACGTAGACTCAGGCTGCTAAGCCAGGGTTTCTTTAGTGGTCTGTGAGGTTGCTTCCGCCAGGATCTCTGAGGGGTGTCATACTCTTCTTCCATATTTATTGTTTCTTCTTCTATGTGCAGTACCCACTTATTCTTAGTGTCTTGTCTGTTCTTTCCTTCTTACTTTTTCTCTCTAAAGGCTTCCACATTGGACCTCTGCGTCGCATTTTAAGCCTAACCTAATCAAAGGCCATAGCCATATGATGGACAGTTCAAGAGTTCCCTGCCGGGTCTTCAATGATGTGTGCGGCATGGCGTTGTCATGATGGAACACAACACCTTTTCTGTTGATCAATTCTGTCTGTTTTAATTAAATTCCTTGCTTCAGTCTTGTCGATTGTTGACAATAGAAATCAGAGCCAATCACTTGACCAGGTTGTAAAAGCTTATAATGAATAATTTCCTGCCAACTTTACCAGACACAAGCCTAGCTTTGCCACAGGCTGCGAAGCTCCGCCTTGCTTTGTCTATGATCTTTTTGCACATTACTGTCGTACGTGATTGATTTTTCATCGCCTGATTGCTTCAGAAATGTTTGTTCCGATGTTTTGTCGAAGGTCCGAAGAGATTATCCAATGCCTTCGCATTTTCTGTTTCGGAACCGATGTGCATTACCTCTTAAGTGAGTTTAGTTACGATCATCTACATCCTGAGTCCAGGCGATAACTCTGTGCCTTTCTATCAAGGTCCATATTCATCATCTTTAGCACATACTCCGCGTATTTTGTTACCTTCTCCCATTTTTCATTTCTGCGTAATATTTTGTGCACTATCTTCCCAGCTGCTGTTCCAATTTTATTTGTTCTCCCATCGGCACCATTTGAAGAACGTATGTACCGAAATATCAATATCCCCATCACCATATACCTTTGATTTTCGGCTTTTCCTATTGCAAAGAGGTATTCCTGGAAATAACCTTGCCCTGGGAACATCTAAGTAATTTAGAAGTTTACCTCTCCATCTTTTCTGTTCTTTCATTGATCTATCCTGGGTATTAGTATTACTAAGAGTTTCCCTTCGCAGCTGAGTTTCATCTACTTCGTTGCCTTGCTTTCGTTCCGTCTGTTTTTTCACTTTCCCCTCAATTAAAATCAAGAAATGTTTCCATTTCTTCAAATGGTTGATAACTGTCTGGTGACAAATGCTTATCCATAACAACGTCTATGCTACTTTTATGTTGGTCGTTCTCAATTTCTCCCATGATTGCATCGATTATTGATCGACCAGAGAGACATGTGTCTTTAACATTAAAATTATCAGATCAAAAATGAAGCCACCATTTCGCCGCTGTTTTTCTAGTTACAGCATCCTCTCCTTTAATTTCACAAATATTTTTACAAGCCTGAGAGGTATTCGTAACTCTTTTATAATAGAAAACCTAATATTCCGGAGAATAATGCAATTTTACTAATGTCTTTTAACGAAGTGAAGCTTATCAAACAAGCTATAGTGTTGCCTGTTGCATTTAATATTAGCAGAGACATTAACCCCTATCATGAATAACATGGGAAATTTCTATTCCCATGAAATTTTCATTCCCCTCGAAGGGAAAATTGCTATCATGAATCTCCAATGAAATTTTTGTTCCCATTTTACAGGCTATCATTTTACGTTGAATGTTAAAAAAATCCTTAGAAAGATGGACGGAAAGAAATTGGTGACTATGGCCAAACAGTAGCAATTTAAAAATAGCTTAAACGCCAAAAATAATAGAAATATAAAACTAAAAATGTATATTTATCCCGATGATATACCCATCGATCGACTTCTATCAAATGAAATTAAAAATCAACAAATTAAAGAATTAAGTGGACCGATAAAAAGCAAGGTTAGGATGGATTTAATGCCTTATTTGGTAATGGCGAAGAATCTGATGACTCGGAGCAGGTCGTCGAGTCCGTTGTTGTCGATATATTTTTTTTTTGTGAGCGAATTTTCAAATTCAGTCAATACATCTGTTGGTGATTCTAATCATAGGTGGGGGCGTTGGTGGACGCATTGTATTCACTCGTGCTTTGGCACCGTGAGGTAACGTACTAGGACAGGTACTCACGTTAAACCACTGACTTAATACATCTGTTAAACTACAGGCAATAAATCTTTTACTCTGCATTTTATTGTGAATTACATATAAAGTTTTGCACTTTATTAACACTTCTAGTTCTAAAATAAGTTAATAAAAACTTGAATTATCCAATATAAGGAATAAATACTTAAATGATAAATGCAACTCTCTAGCAAAATTGATGATAATTGATGAAATCGTCATACTATTTTCGATCAGGTGAATTATTACGGGGCTATCATTCTCCACTGAATAATCAGAAAACATTTCATGGGAAAATTATTCATGATTGCAATTGTGGGAAATGGGAAAATATTTCCAGGGAAAAATTATTCATGATAGAGATGATTATATTCTAGACCATCTACCGACAACGTGTAACCGGAGCTTTTCGAACACCCAGTATTAGGTGATGATAATGATGATGATGGGAATATCTAAATAGAAATTTTTATATTCTTTTTATCGAAAAAATAAAATTTCTGAGCTGTCATATAGGCTTTAACAATAAAAAATAAAATTATTATTTATAACTTAACTTACAATTTCGATTTTTTTTTAACCTAAATATCATGTCATGAAAACTTGATTTCACATTTTTCCCCCTATTATACGTACAAACAAGTATTAATAAATCAAATACCATTATATTTAATACTTATTTGTAATCATTTTTTTTCGGAATTTTTTTTAAGTAATTTTTCTATTTAAACTTAAATGTTACATGTCAAAATACTTTTAGCGACATATGGTGTCTGTGTGTCTTTTATAGCCATATGCCCGCCAAAAAGAATTATGCAGTTCGTATGGCGTGGCTTTTATTTTAAATGTTTTTGGTCTCATTTTATGTTAAAAAGAAACACAAATTTTTGGGGTTCGTTTAGTTATTTTCAAAAGAATTGTTATTTAATGCAATTTTGTTGTAGTAGCTAATATTGTTGTTGTAATTGTTGTAGCAGTTATATGGTTTCTTAATAAATTAAGACCGCGACCATAAAAATCTCAACATTCTTATGCAAAATATAGTTTATGTCTCAGCCACTTAAATGTTTAATAGCAGACATAAATCAACAAAAATACAAATATGACTGACTCTGGCTCTACACAGTGACATATACAAGTGGATATATTGGGGAGTTTTTTTTAAACTAATTTTTATATGAATATGTGGGTTGATGTTAAAAGTTTTAAGACGGTTATAAAATTTATCCACAAAACTTACCACTAAAAACAAATAAGTTTTTATAAGGAAAACTTTAATTTGTTTATGATTCATAAGAAAAATCTAATATTAATTAAAATCTAAAATAAAAAACATATAAGAAACTATCGGTGGTCAAGCCCTACTAAATGTGCTTTCAAAATTGAAACAAGTATGTATATCTGAACTTCTGACGGTAATCATTATTAATCCGACAGAATATAAAATACATCCCTCTTTGTATGAGTCTGTGTTTCAAGCTTTATTTTCCAATAACAGGGGAAGATATTTATCAATCAGGAAGAACACGAGCCAAATCGTTTGGCTTGATGAAGATCCTATTTTTTAATTTAAAATTAATTCAATCCGTTACAAATGTGTCGAATTAAAACCAGATTTTCTTGAAGCATGACATTAGATTTAAGTCATATGCACCAGAAGACCAATCCATACAAAAGATTCGCTACAATAACCGCAGCAGTAGATGACACAAGTTGGCTTTCCAACTCAACTCTGGGTCAAGAATAAGGCCACAGATATTTAACCGTAGGACTTAAACTAATCCCAGTCCCATTTACATTGGGCAGCGTAAAGTGAAGTATCTTGTACCTCTTAGTGAAGAGCAAACTCACTGCACTACCCAGATACAATTCTCAGAGGAAAATTGAGCTTGTCCGACAGTGTTTGTGAACAAATGCCGGACACTGTAATGTCAATCATCAGCGTAAGCGACGGCTTCTTCACCAGTGGAGTCAAGCCAAGTAAGAAGCGTGTTAATCGCAAGATTCCAGAGAGGCGGCGACAGGACTCCCCCCTGTAGGGTACCCCTGCTGACCGTTCTCTGGCTCTGTACGTCCCCGAAAGAGGAGGTAAGAGACAGTATCGACAGTCAAGGTCATGTAGAGCATTGACTACTGAATTATTATTGAAAACCCCTTCTATATCAACGAAGATAGCAATCGTATTTTCTCGCATGTGTAAGTATTTCACCACCTGCTAGATCAACGAGTGTAGTGCTGATACTGATCTACCACCCCTCGTACATGCATGCTGAGAGGCAAACAAAAGTGTTCCTAATGTGCAGTTCAAGAACTGCACAGAAAAGAACTGAGACAAATGCGTCTAAAGTCCTTTGGGTCAGTGTGTGATATACTATCGGTCTAGGGAATAAACACCACCTTGGCTCTTTTCCAACACACAGGAGACCCAGACACGCTGTCTCTACTGATCTCTGATCAAGTTCCGAATATGCAGTTCAAGAACTCTCTCTAGTGTCTTTAAGAGAAGAGAACAAAAACAAATGGGTCTAAAGTCCTTTGAGTCAGTGTGTGATATACTACCGGTCTTGGGAATAAACACCACCTTGGCACTCCTCCAACATAGAGGAGACCCAGACACGCTGTCTGTCTTTTGGATCAGTAAGTGATGTCCTACTTGGCACTCCTCAAACACAGAGGACTGTAAATTAAACCCAGACATGCATTATAGATTTTTTTTATCTTAAGACCAGCACTCAGGGGATGACACCTACATTATGCAGTGCATTGTGCTGGTACTGGGAGTAGTGTTTATGCACGTTTGATTTGAACTGATCCATATCGTAAGTGACAGGAAACACTTTCTCAACAAGATTGTTCCACAAACGAATGGTGCGTCTAAAAAACGAATTCTCTTTATAATGCATTGTGCGATTCATCAGACAATCAACTACAAAAGAATGTGCTCTACGGGAAAAACAAGTACTGCGTGAAAATACATGATTATGCGGAATCAAATCCTTTATTTCGTTAGAACACATTCCGTTATAGTACCGATATAGCAATGAAACACACGCCACATTGCGACGATGCGCTAAGGAATCGATAGAGTTGGCTACACTACCGTCATTAATAAGCATCTTCGCCTTCTCCTGTACGCGGTAGAAAAGCCCCAAAATAGACTTTGAAGAACCGACCCATACATGTGAGTTGTGTTCCATTTTGGGTCGCGTCGGATGGAGGGAAGTGTTTCTTGCACCGTCTTAAAAAGCCGAACCACTTGAATGCTTCTTTCGCCACATTGAAAATGTGATCGTTCCAACGTACATCACAATGAATCCTCATGCCCAGAACATCGAGAGCATCTGACTCCTCAATATCTACATGACCCATAGATACAGACGACACCACACCACCATGTCTGTGTGTCAGAAGACAACAACCCTATTCGCACGACCCCACTCGAAGAAGTGTCACTTATAAGTCGCCTTTTCGCCCCAATCTCCAAAAGGCTCGGCCTACGATCAAAAGAATATGAATAACAAAGTTGCTGTCGTCTGCGAAGGAATAGATAGGATTGGAAGTGAGAAGAAGAAAGTCGTTAAGAAATAACAGCCTGGGGGAAGAAGGTCCTTCTCATACTTGATATTAGCAGGAATAATGCCATTCGGTCCAGGTGACTTGAAATGTTCGAATGATCCGATAGCCCAGTGTAACTGGTAGGAAGTTGCTTGAAATAAGATGCCCGTTCATAGATGCATCAGACAGATCATCATCACCCATAAAGGTATAACTACCTGGAAAATGGGTAACAAGAAGAAGATCGAGAGTTTCCACCATAGAGCTAGTCCAGCTTCCGTCAGAGCTCCAAATACTAACGAATACTTTTTACCTACCTCGTTGAACAGTATTTTAGTAAAAGATTACCAAACATACAAACATATAGTTCAGGAAACGATTTTAAGTGTAACGATGTAATTAGAAGTGGATTCATAAGTCTTTTGTTGAAACATAAACATTAAATACTGGTGTAGAGGGCAATAACTCAATCATCTCTAAGCATTAGTTTCAACATATTTTTATTATTTTTATAAAGTGTTTCTTAAATTTAATTTATTTTTTATTGTTTCTTTGCAGAATTGGTTTATGTGGTTTCGATAATCCTATGCGAGATCAAAAAACGGAAGAATTAAAGAAACATATTGGCCAGGTTAGTAAATAATGACTAAAATATGATGAAATTTTAATTAAATATATTACATTAATTATGTATTAACCATATAAAGCATTACTATATTAACAAAGATTAAGCCAGACAAAATCACAAGTCATTATTAAGCTTGTTAAAGTTTAAGCAAAAAATCATTAATATCGTTCAAAATAAACATAAAAATTAAAGAGTTTTGCTCAGTTCATTTCATGGCTATTAAAAGCCAACCAGCACACCTACTTGCACACTCAACAAGAGAAGTATTGTCGCAGGCTTGTTACCGATAAAATTTAAAGTAAAAAATTTTCGTTAAAGTATTGTAAAGCAAACCGAATTAATCATTTGAAAATTAAAACACAAACACGATTTAAAAAAAAATAATCATAAAAAAGAGAACATAAAACATGAAAACGTTTATAAAATCACCAGGCAAATCTAAATGAAAAATAACAAGAAGAACAAGTGACGCCTTCTATTACACTCCTGGCAATTTTCACATATGGTCAGCTTTAAAAGTCAGTGACATTTGAACAAGAACCCAACAAAAACCACCAAAAAACAAAACCAAAACCACATACAATTGTAAAAAAAAAGAATGTGAAATAATCACCAAATTCAACGGTTCAGAGTTCTTGGGTTTCGTTTAAAAATATTATTTCATTTGATAAATCGTTCAAAATATTTTATTTCAAGGAAATTCATGATTATGTTTTGCAAGCATTTAAAAAAAAAATAAGTGGAAAATTAATTTTCTCGAATAATGAAGACATGCTTAAGCAATTAAGATTAAAAGATCAAATGTTCAACGTAAATAAAGGTGAAAAAATAAATTTAAAAAAAGGTGTGAAATGATTATTTTTCTTTTTTAAGAATTTCAAGAATTTTATGGTTACTCTACACCTAAGGAATTACATAATTTAAAACAGCTCAGTCGTTAGAGTTTAATGACCAAATGCGTATCCCAGTGATCATTGCCCATATTGTTCATACATAATGTAACTAAGTACACGTATGTCACCTTTTTCTATTAAATTTTCAACAAGCTGCCAATTTTGCTCTTATTGTTATTACAAAATCAATAAAAACAATTTAATAATAAATTTCATATTTTTCTTTATATAATATGTAATTTAATGTAAGTGTCACTGCAATAATAATGCTATTGCATTGACCACTATTTTCTTATAATTAATTTTAATATCATTACAATAATGACAATGTGACTATATATTAGGATGAGATAACCCTTTACATTTAACTTATAATTGTCATATTTCCAATATAAATGCCTCAGTTATAAATGACAGTGTTGTGTCATTATTCAATACGTAGGTACTAGGGCTATCGGATGGTTATTATTCGGCCGGTCTTAACCGGTTTTTTTGGTTTTGTCGCATACAATTTTTCTAAAATCTTCATTTTAGTGCATTTTAACCATCATGACAGTATGTCACTACATAAAATACTTATTATATTTTATATATATTATATAAAAATCATGGTAATATGAACATATGATGTTTTATTATTAAATCAACTGAAATTATATGTATTTTTATAAAATGTGACTGTCACTATATCTCTAAGATGTCAATTTTTCTATATGAAACCATTTAAATATAAAAAAATATCGTTTACATATATTAAATCGTTATTAATGTACTTGTTTGTTTTTTTTTTTTTTGTAATAAACTGACTCTGTCACTGTCACTATTACATTATGATCATAGTCATAATATTTTTATGATGATAGTCATATATTTTTATAATATAATGAAAATGTACAAAAAAAGTTTATATGATATGCATAAAATTGTGCACATAGTCATTATTTATGTATGTATATGTGTAAGTATTTCATATTTTTTAATACAAATTTTTTTAAATTTTTTTAAATCTCTGTCACAGTGGAATTATGTCACCATGATATTAGCTTTTTATAAAATTATAAAAAATTTTTGAAATTATATACAAAATAGTGAAAACGTCGTAATCATTTATGTCACTGGTTTTTATTGCTATGGCACTAAAGACTCATGTCATTGTATACTTACACAGCTTTCGTGTCAATTGTCGTTATTAAATTATAGATTTAATTATAAAGTTAATTTCACTGTGATAGCAATATTTGTTGTCATTGTTATGTGACTTTATTATAAATTTTATTAAAATTCTATATATAAATGTCATCACTTTTGTCATTTACTGTCACTGCTATGATACTGTAATATAATGTCACTGTAAACTTATACCATTACTTTAAAACAAAATATCTTTATATTTTTATATATAAAATATGAACACAATTAAATACCTAATCTTACTATCACTATGGTCATTGGTATATTAGTGCTAATTTATACAGCTTTTATATATAAAATTATAAAAGAAATTTTCTACAATATGTCATGCTACTTATAATACTATATCATTATAAAGTTATTTTCTTATTAAATAGTGTCAATATGTGACTGTTTATATAAAAATAAAACTCATGATGACATTTCCATGGCAATCTTTTAACATATGATAGTAAACTAAAGGGCCAATCATAATATGCATGGGCTAGGTTAAGAAACAGTGCAAAATATCTACTTAACAAACTTTTCGTCAAGTTTCGTTCAGTTTCATTTGCTTACGTATTGAGCGGACCTGATCGCACTGCACGTACGTAAACAGATGTTTGTATGTTATAGGCAAAATGTAATAAAATAAAAACGTTTTTTATTTATGATCTAATTTTTTAATAAAATAAAATAATAAAATTAACTCGTTTATAGTAAAATGTTTATTAATAGAAACATTAAAACATAAAAAATGCAGTATTTAAGAAATATAAAGGCAACTAAGAACAGCTTGGTATTTAAGTCTAAAAGTACATTATGGCAACCAAAAAGTTCATCAAGTATTGAACCAACTTTTCGTTGGTTTTTGACAATAGCTTACGTAAGCAAAAATATATTATAGTTAAGCCTTAAGTTGTGTTAAAAAACCAAGGAAATATATATGTCTTACCATTAAAAGTTTACAAAAATATATTTTTTTAATTCAATTCCATTTTTAATCTGACATTGTTTTAATTTATTTATTAATTTTTTTTTTTTTTTTTTTGTTTCATTTTAGGGCGTTAAAATCAAAATGGATGACGCTGGCAATATATTGATACGACGTTATGCGAAAAGTAATGTTTATGTCAAAAGTACAGCCAGCAGTCAAAATGAGGAAACGTCTATAGGTGCCGATATTTTGAAATTACCAAATCAGGCCTTAGAAAGTGAAAAAATAGTCAAAGTAAGTAACAGCATAACAATGCAATAATTAATTAATTTTTTTTTTGTTTTTTTTTTTTAATAAATTAATTATTTTCATATCTTATTTCCTTTGCAGCTCTTTGATATGAAAAAATTTCAATCAAATGTTAATCGTGAATTACGACGAGCCTATCCAGATCGTCGTCGTTTAGAAACTCAATGTTTGTCAGCGGTGGCTTTTGTTAAGTCTGAAAGTGACATATTAGAGTGTCCCATATGGGTATTGATTGTAAATGTTGTTGCAATGGATATGCTTAAATCGAAATTGCCACCAGGTAAGTTTTGTTCTATTTTTTAAAGGCTGGTGTTTTAAATTAAAATAGAAATTTATTTGATATTTAATGGCACATAGTACATATGTATATACAACAAGAGAGCAGCGCTATTGTTTGTTTGTTGTATTACTGACAATCTATGAAGCATGTAATTGTTTTAATTTTGCTTGTGATTTGTGATAAAATGTTTTGTTGTTTTTTTATGTTTCGTGTTGCATTGAAAATTTGTGGCATCTACTATTCAAACAAATGTGTGTTTATATGTAAAATCGATTTTTTTTATTATTTTGAAATAGATTTTTTTTTTTTTTTTTTTTTTGTTATTTCTAAAACAATGAAAAACAAGTACAAGGTTGTAAAACATATTGTTTAGTTCTCTAAAGAAAAAAAATAGATGAAGATGGTATCGAGTAGAATTCACTAAAACAAATAAGAAACAAACGAAAAACACATAAAACAATATCTGGAAAACATTGAACATGAATGAATTGTGTGTACGCCAAACATAAATTCATATGGCAAATGATGAATTTGTTGAATTGATTGGCTCGGAAATAAAGTTAAGGTCGTTGCTAGAACATTTATGCAAAATTGAACGTAAAATTAAAAAAAAAAAACGTAATTAAATTTTGCTGAAAAAAACTAACCGAAAAAAATATGAAAAATTACAGTGCCATTAAGGTAAAGAAATTAAAGAAGATTAATATTTTAATTGCCCATCATAATTAACCTCTTACGTACAAAGTAAAAAAATCTTAAACAAAATTTTAATAAAACAGCATAAAAATTCATTTACATTTTTGATTGAAGGCCTATTTACCATTTTAAAGACATAAAAATATTGGTAAAAAGCCTTAAAGCACTTTAAAGTTAAATGTATTGACAGAGTGTTTAATTACTGCTCAAAATTTAGTTAAAATTGCTGCTCATGACATAATTTTAACGCTTTTATTTAGGTATGTCAGATCAGAGTCAAAGCTAGACTAATATCAAATGTCAACGCAACACTCACGCTCTAATTTAGGTCCGTCCCTGACACCGAGAGTTGCCTCTCCAGCCATCGAAAGCCCGATATAAATCCCTACAGGTTAGATATCGTGTAGATGTGTTCCACTGTCTTAGACTTCTCTTCATCTCCACACACTGTACAGAAATCAGGGTTACCTACGTTCTACAACCTAAGCCCCGCCCTCAGATCACAGCGGGGAAATCCTAACTGAAATTCAGGACCCAATCCGTCCTCAATCCGCAGCCTCGCTAAAGCCACTAAAAAATTCCTGTCCCAGCAACCTGAGCCATCATCTCTAAAGTGCAGGGTGAAAGCACAGGATGTGAAGGTACTGTCTTAACCCCCTCTTCATCTCCACAGACTCTACAGAAATCAGGGGCACTTGCGTTCTACAACCTAGTCCTCGCCCTCAGAGCACAATATCCAGTCAGGAAACCTATCAGAATCCCAAGGGAATTCCGCTTCAGGTTCAGTACCCATTCTGTCCTCGAGTAGTTAAGCTTAGCCTAAAGACCCTGCAGTCCCCGCTGCACCTACAAGAGCTTTTCTCTTTACTACAATCCCTTAAGTCCGCCAAGCCAACTAAAAAAGTCCACGCTTTCGTCGCGCCCTCTCTTGCCAACTCATCAGCTGTCTCGTTTCCCACTATACCACAATGCCCTGAAACTCAACGTGAGGTCCTACCTACATGACAGAACCAGCCTTGAGTTTATATCCAGTCAGTACTCTAAACATAAATTTTTTCCCATCGATCCTATGATTTAAGAATCCAAAGATGTGAATCCCCAGGTCAGCTGCGAATAAGTGATTATCCAAAAATAGACTGTGTGGTATAATCAGCGAGTGTTTGTGTTTGATGTTTGTGTCCCACTTCATTTTGTATACCCTCTAAAGTCACTTATACTTCAACAAATGTAGCACTTGTTCGCCTACAAGAGGATATCTATGCTTGTATTAATCGGCTCACTATATAAAAGGAATTGTGAACAGATCTGTATGCTTTTATGAAATGTCTTATACATGCGAATTGCATTCCATTTTTGATGGCATAACGGTTTTGTGTGCCGCTATGATATGGCCTACCAGCCAAAAAATCCTCGGTTCAATCCCAAGTCATACCATCTGACAATTTGCACCGCTATCACCTCATAACATTGCTAGCCTCAGATTATGAGTATTTAAGCTATGAAAAACTGCTATGCCGTTCTAAGCCTGCGTTATATATGTACGTATGTATGTTTAAGGTCTTGTAAATAATAAAAAGGACAGATGGGGTGAAATATATCTTGCATTGTTAAAAAAAAAACCGAAGGTACACTTAAAAGCTTCTTTTTACACTTGAAAAATGTGAGCGTAACAGTAACAATCAAAGTGAATTCTCATGCCCAGAACATCAAAAGTATCGGACTCAATAACATTTTCATTACCCCTAGCTAGACAAGATATGACACCATGAATCAATAAATAAAGCTCGGAGATTGTTACCAAGTCACGAATAATGAATATAAATGTTACTGTGGTCTGCTAAAGAATTGGCAGAATAAGAAGTAAAAACGTGAAGATTAATAAGAAATAATTGAAACAGAGTAGGAGACAGAACAAAGCCTTGCTTTATCCCCGAATTTATATTGTACTCTTTGGAGAAGTATTGTAGTGTACTTATGTCGGGTATTTTTTTATAAGCTCATAATTTTGTGTTGGCAACACTGCTTTAACAGCTGATGGTTACTTTTTGTTTACATTGATTTGGCATTTCATTATAGAGCAACGTTTGCAAATTGTTCGTCAAACTTCAAAATTTTTGCTTCGATGAAGCCCACATTTGGGCTGAAGGATAATTCACAAGCTTTTATCGAAACATCATTAGATCCGCAGAAAACTATTGTTTGGTGCGCTTTATGGGCTGGTGGAGTCATTGATCCACATGTCTTCATATGATGTCAATGGTGAACGGTATAAGAATATGGCTGGCAATAATCTCTCTGACATGTGGTTCCAATTGGACCACATGCTACACTACGTGCGCTACAATTGATTTACTCAAACAAGCTTTTTATTAAAGAGTAATTTCAAGTAATGGTTCAATTAATTAACCACCAAGATCGTGTGACTTAGCCCAGGGATTATTTTGTTTGGAGTTATGAAAAGTCACTTGGCTACGTCAATAAACCACAGACAATTAAACACCTGAAAATCTACATTCGAAGAATTATTGGCGAAATATGAACGAAATATGTTACGAAAAGTTTGTGAAAATTGGTGTACCAGATTCCACTTTGCACGCGCCAACGTGGTGGCCATATGGCCGAAATCATATGTAAACATTAATGTCATAAAATGTTCTATCCAACAAAGTCCGTTTCAATGATATTAGAAAAAGGAAGGAAAGAATGATAGAAAATTTGTTGATATTTGTCCCTTATATTGCAATATAAAAAGAATAAGACTTTGGTAATCTGAAAAAACTCTCATGTTCTAAGTTTAGCATTTAGAAGACGGATTTAAGTTTTTCAGCGAAAATCTGAAGAAAAAAAATAATTGATTTCTTGTCAAATATCAAACAAAAATTGAAAATCTCTTGAACATTTTCAATTTTATAGAACTTTTGCATGTTGTGCATATGTTTATATAAAATGTATGTAAGAATATATTCTACATACGAGTATACATATGTACATATATACTTATATGTATATATTTTACAAGAAATTCAAAAGCTTTCATTTTCAAATGTCATTTTATGTTTGAACATGAATTGTAACATTTTGGCTTTGAATTCAAACCGACAATTGTTGTGTCAATAATAGCAGCAACAACAGCAACAACATACATAACAACAAAACAAAATCCTATAAAATCTACATACATACATACATACATATGTAAAATTTAATGTAATAAGAAGGAAAAAAATTTGCATTTTCTTTAAGGAAAACCCAGAGTTAAAACCTAAGCTAAGTTAGAACGCCGCAATCATATTTCAATGAATAATTGAGAACAATAAGTAGAAAAATAAAAGTCAAACAACAACAAAACAAAAAAGGTAAATAAGTTCAGATTTAAGGTCTAGAAAAAATGAATAGGAATTTCCATTTCTATATGCGGATGAAGTAGCAAAAGAAAGAAACGCACAATTTTCAAACAATAATACGCGTTTTTTAAAACAGTGACAACAACAACAGCAACAATAATAATAATAATAAACACACAAAACAAACAAACAAACACATGAAAAATATTATTGATTTATTTTTTAAATATTCACTTCACTTTTTGTTAACTTTTGCGTTCATTTTTTTCTAGTGCAACGTCCTATTGTGGATATTAAAAATCGTCCTAGAATACCCATACCAGATGAGGATCCATATAGTGTGGCTGGTAATGGTAGTGGCGGTAGTTCGGGTAGCTCTGGTTTTGGTGCTAGTGCTATCAGCAGTATGATGTCTTTACAACAGCAACAACAACTAATGCAACAACAACAACAACAATCTCAAAGTATGACAGGTAATAATATTAATAATGGTAACAGCAGCGTCATAACAACCAATGGCAATGGCAACAATAACGCACTGCAACATTTGAATAATGGCAGCATGGTAGCCGGTATGAATGGCAGTGGTCATGTTGCTGCCACCCGAGAACAATTGATAATACAATCGCAACAATTGGCTCATAAACGTAGCGAAAAGCCACCAAAATTGCCACCAAGAGATAATGTATACGGACATGATATACCGAAGGTAAGTAAAATGCAACTTATGTATTTTGGCTATAACGCCTTGTGACTTAGAAATTAGAAGAACGAAATATCGGAGTAAAATTATTAAGTAAAATTTTCTAACGAATACAACAAAAGACTTAAGAAACATACTTTTCTTATAATTAAAAAAGAAAGAAATTTAAATATGCAGCTGGAAAGTAATGATTGGTTTTTGCACTTTTGCAACCTTTTTGCACTTATAATTTTGTACTTGAATATTAACCAATGTTATGTTAAGTTAATCGACAGATTCGAAAAGAAGAACAGGAACAGGCCTTTCGAATGTTTTATGTTTTTTTAAGTAACTTTGTGGAATCCTTCTTGTTTCTCAAGCAATCAAGTTTAAAGATGTTTTTACGTACTTTTTTATGTTGGGAACGTGATATTTGTGGATCGCTAAAGATAATTTTTTTATAAATATCGAGTGATTTTTTAGCAACTTTCTTTTTGGCCGCTCAGCTATCTATAGTTTAACTATGAATCGACTTACAAACGAACAACGCTTGCAGATTATGAAATTTTATCATTAAAATCCATACTCAGTTAAGAACCGGAAAATAGTGTTCAGCGACGAGGCTCATTTCTGGTTGAATGGGTATGTGAGCAATCAAAATTACCGTATTCGGTATGAAGAGCAACCAGAAGCATTGCAAGAACTGCCAATGTATGCCGAAAAATGCACTGTTTTGTGTGGATTATGGGCCGATGGCGTCATTGGACCCTACTTTTTCAAAGACGACGAAGAAAGGAACGTTACTGTAAATGGCGAGCGCTTCCGTGCAATGATTAAAGTTTTTTTACTCAAAATGAAAGAGTTGGACTTGGCTGACAATTGGTTTCAACAAGACGTTGCAACATGCCGCAAAACAAGGGCCTAATTGAGAGGCGGTTTTTCTACGTTTGGGACCGGTCAATTGGCCGCCTAGATCGAGCGATTTAACGCCTTTAGACTTTCTTGGGAGGCTATGTTAAGACTCATGATTAAAGTTTTTTTACTCAAAATGAAAGAGTTGGACTTGGCTGACAAGTGGTTTCAACAAGACGTTGCAACATGCCGCAAAACAAGGGCCTAATTGAGAGGCGGTTTTTCTACGTTTGGGACCGGTCAATTGGCCGCCTAGATCGAGCGATTTAACGCCTTTAGACTTTTTTGGGAGGCTATGTTAAGACTCATGTCTGTAGAGCAAGCCCGCAACGATTGACGCACTGGAAGCCAATATTGAAGAATTTGAACCATTTAAGGCTTAGCAGCGGTCAACATTTACATGAAATCATCTTTTAACATTGAATTATATAGATCAGTCTATCGACTCAAATAAAGATTTCATGCTTTTCCCTAAATTTTGTGTTTTTTTTTTTTAATCGAATCCGAAAGCTCTTTAAAAATCACACGATATTAACGGAATTCTTAAACTTTCTAGGAAACCAACTTATGCTGTATTGTGCGATTATAAGCAGTCGCTTTCCTAAAAAGTACATCAAAACTCGGTTAGTGAGCAGAATTTTCTTTGGTTCGTTTTATGACTCGTTCTCGTGAGTTTTATTTTTTAAGTCGTGAGCATGAATCATATTTTTTGCTCGACTCGTTAGCACAAATTTAAAATTTTTAATATTAACTCGTGATTACGAATTTAATACTGCGAACGAACAAGTATCACACACATGCATGTTTTATATTACAAACAACATTTACTAAAAAGAATTGCCCGTTTTCAACTCATTTTGATACTTTTCGACTCGGTTTTCGTTCCAAATTTTATTTTTAAATTCTTTTGTTTTATTTTTAAATTCTTTTGTTTTTTTCTCTCAAGAAAAATCGCTCATTAGGAAGGAATTCAATTCAAGCACCCTTCTTACTTCTCTAAAAAGATGCAGAGCTAATAGTAGAAAGATTGGAGCTCATTTTATCATTAACTAGTGGCGATAAAGAAAAGACTGCCGGTATTCATATAAATTTAGCAACGTTAGTCAACGCCCTCTAGTGTCTATTCGGCATCGTTATTGATATGTATAAGCCAACCATATCCAAACGATATGACGCATTTTACTGGCTATTATCACTAGGCAATGGGAAAGAGGTGAGAGACTGTGTAGTATTTCTCATATCAATGTCCGACCATTTTGAACATTAGGACTTGGCAGTCTATTTCTGCCTGTCATATTGAATCTAGCTAATATAACTTTCAGCGGACTGTTTTCTTTTGCGCATGCGTCCGTTTCGGTTCTGAGCACAACCATGTAGGTTCACCTGGATGCATCTTTTTCTGGGCATTACAGTGGGATCAGCATATGGGCACAAATAAGCTGTACACGTGTCTAAGTGTCCGATGGAGCTTACTAACTATAGATGACAACAGGCTGCACGACTTCTTCGCGTTGCCATGTTGTCGACTAAATATATAATTTGAATATTTCTTGAAGAAATATACTGTAGTTCAGTGGTGTCACTGACAAGCTTTTTACATTCATTCATATATAAAAGATAAAATCTACTTTTTTCACTTAAAAATTTAAACATGAATAAAATAATGTGTATATATAATACACTCCGATCATGCCCGATCGTATAGGGGCCAGACTTGCCTTACTTTAAAGCATGTGGGTACATTCACTCAACTCTGATGTGGCCTAGCCGACAAGTAATGCATAATCAGAAGAGCCATCCCTAACCAATCCATCTGCCACACAATTCCAACGGATGAAAGGGTGACTCCTCACACAGATAATCATCAGGTCTGAATGTCTTGCCCTCTCGTTTAGAGATGCCCGGCATTCATATACCAACGACAATGTCAAGTAGGCATTGGAGAACATCCTAAAAGCACATGATTGGCCGTACAGAAACTTTCGTTGTAAGACACTGCAGCGGTCCGAAAGTCTAAACGGAATTCTCTTTCAATAATGACATCACCTCCAGCCCCTGCCAGTAACTCTGATTCGTCCGTGAACACCTCAGCATACCCGGACCTAATGCAACGTTCTGGTGGAATGCTCACAGAGAACTCTCTGTCCAGGAGAAGGGCTTAGAGGTACAATAATCCCATGTCTTGGGACCATGCCACCTGCTTGGGCATTAGATCCTCCCGAAGACAGTTCAGCAATTCAAAGAAAGCTTTCGAAGGGGTGGACCCTTGTCAAAATTTTGTAAACTAAACGATGAGAATGCTGTAACTGACTGCCGTACTAGTGGAGTCTATAATTAAAAAGGGTACCATAGGTAGATTATGCTGTAAAATAATTTTTTTTTCATAATTTTTTATGGTTTTTTTTTTGTTCGGCCAGCTAATTTCGGGGCCGCCCTCGTATATACTGATAACATAGAATAGAATTTCAAGACATTTTTCGATTTCATTTTTGTTTGGTGAAAACCTACATGAAATAAACAAAAGACTTAGGCAACATACTTCTTAACTAAACATGACATGTTTAACAGCATATTCATAGAAAATACAATATGTGTATAATACAATATGTACAATAAAAATATAAATTTAACTAATATTACATAAAAAAAGAAAAAAATTGTTATAAAACAACAATTGCAAAAAAAAATATTTAGAAACACAAGAAGAAGGAGAAGAAAATCAAAATCATTACAAAACCAAACAACATTCTTTGCATATTAATTACACGCGATTTAATATTACATATCAAGTTATGATTTGTTTTTTTTTCAATTTTTTTTAATGTAACCCCCACCATATTCAATGGGCAAACACCTCGCATTTTTTCGTTAAATACGAAACAAATACAGCGTTTCTTTATATATATTTTTAAGTATTTCTACGTCTTAATTGTAGAGTAGAAGTTGTTTGTTTTGTTGGTGATTGTTGTATCAAAATACCATAACTATAGCAACAGCAAAATGCATTAGACATACTGTTCCAACAGATTTGCCAATTCATTGCTCAATGAAGCTTAATAATACAATTTTTTCTTTTTTTTCTTAACAATTCTATTCATTTATTATAGAGAGACTTAGCGTGAGTTTCTTGTTTTTGTATTTGTTCTTGTTTTACTTAAAACAAGTGCTTTTTTGTTTTTTTGTGTTCAACATGGATTATTATTTTATTTCGCTATGGGCAAAAAAATGCCAACTAAAATTTCAATTGAAATCATATTCGTCGGTTTTGTGTGTTTGTTATGGTTTCTTTTCTAATTTTTTTTTTTTTTTTGTTGTTGCTTATAAATTATTTGATATTTAATAATTGAAGTGTTGTAATGTTTTAGTAAAAAAAAAAAAAAAAAAAAAAACATGATCGAAACTGTATATCTTGTTAATAAAGAAGGTAAGGAATACGTATATAGTGGACAGCAGAAAAAGCAGAGGTTTATTAAGTGTTTATAAGCATTAAGAAAATATATAAATTGAGCACCCGTTTAATAGTACTCATGAAATGATGTCTACTTCTACACTGTATGGTGCACAAATAGCCTGGAGGAAGAAGCATAGAGGGAGTAGTGTTTGCATATATTTCATTTGAATTGATTTCTAACGTAATTGACAGGAAATAGCTTCGTGGGATAATTGTTTCGCAACAAAACATTGCAGCTAAAGAATGATTGTTTTTCTCTGTAGTGCGTTGTGTAATTCACAGGCCAATCGAACATACAATGTTTCAAACGGAGTGTATTGTATATAACATTCATCAATATACAGGCAGCGCCAAAAAAGTGTTCACTCTTATTTCTCTAAAATTAAGTTTATATTTCTTTCGTAATGCAATGAATTTAAACATTTTTATATTCTTGTAAGTCTGTCTTAACGGTTTTACAAAAAACATAAAAAACAACAACAAAATTCGTACAACAACTAGAGTTATGCAACAAAAACTAAAGGTACTCTATTTTTTACGCGTCAAAAAAAAGTGTGCAAGTCAAAAAGCAAAGCCAAAAATTGAATGAAGTAAGAATACCAGATACTATTTTTTTAAGCTGCTCTCGTTTTCAATAAAAATCTAATTTTAAAGTTTTTAAGTTAAGTTTCGAAAATCCTGAATTAAGGTTAAGCCTTGGATTTTCGTACCTTCAGGCATCTGTGTATGAGCTAATAACTTAGCTAAGCGTTAACCGATCTTAAGATGTTTGAATATATACTTTACTTAAGTAAACCTGTAAAATTTTTGTGCATTGCTTAAGTAAGTGCATATTTTATGCAATTTATGCTAAATTGTTCAAGTTTAGAGATGTTTTTGAATGCTATTTTATATAGGAACTGCATCATTTATGAATTCATTAGAGAAGTACGTTTAGTTACGAATACAATGATATATGAATTTTTAAGATCCTATAGATATTGAGTAAGTTAACACACCTACTTCGTAAAGCACTAAATAGCTTAATCTGTGTGTTTGCTTAAGCACTGCACACAGATTTTACAAGCTTACTTAAGTAAAGTAAAGCGTCCGCCAAATAATTCTTTTTTTTTTTTTTTTTTTTGAAAATGCTATAAAAAAACTACTGAATATTTCCTCAAATTTCTTTTTTTTATTTGAAAGTACAATCCTTCCGGTTAATAATGGAAAATAATTTCTTTCAAATGGCTGCCTCGGCTGGCCATGCAGTAGCCTACACGATCGGTCCAATTTTTAAGCACATTATCGATTGTGTGCAGCTGTATTTCACCAATGGCTTCACGAATATTGTCCTTTAAAGCGCTAATTGTCTCTGGCTTGTTGGCGTAACACTCATCTTTGACGGCACCCCACAAATAATAGTCCAACGGTGTCAAATCGCAGCTTCGAGATGGCCAAACGACATCAGCTCTGCGGCTGATAATGCGATCTTTAAAAACAGGGCGCAAAATATCGAGTGTAGCTTCGGCTGTGTGGCACGTTGCGTCGTCCTGTTGAAACCAAATGTTGCTAATATCCTTCTCTTCAATTTTTGTGAACAAAAATTCGTTCAACATGGCCCGATAACGATCGCCATTGACGGTAACGCCCACTCCTTGCTCATTTTTGAAGAAAAATTGCCAATTATTCCTCTGGACCAAAATCCGCACCAAACAGTGACTCGTCTTGGGTGTATCGGCTTTTCAATGTATGCGTGCGGGTTTTCTGTGTCCCGAATGCAACAATTTTGCTTGTTTACATACCCGCCAAGATCAAAATGAGCTTCATCTGAAAAGATGATTTTTTCGGAAAAATCGGCATCTTCTGTAATTCGATCGCAGGCCCAGATTCCCAGCGTTGTTCAAGCGTATACGCAACCATATTCGTTCAGCGGAAGGATAAAACTAATTATCTGTCAAATCAGACATGAGCTAAGTGTTACCACTCACGAAATAAGCACTAGTAGAAAAAAAGAACGTTAGATGGCGGACCCTTTATATACCATTTAAAAAAAAGGTCTGTTCTTATTTTTTTCCTTATTTTTACTTCATACTTTTTTGGCATTGTTTTTTTGACTTGTACACTTTTTTTGACGCATAAAAAATAGAGCACCGTTCGTTTTTGTTGTATAACTATAGTTGTTGTAAGAATTTTGTTATTGTTTTTTATAGATTTTGTAAAACCGCAAATACAGTCTCAAAAAAAAAATGTTTAAATTCATCGCATTTCTAAGGACTGGAATATAAAATTAATTTTAGAGAATAAAGTGGTACACTTCTTTTTGACGCAGCCTGTATTTAAAGCAAGACGCACGCATTTTTAACGAAATTCATTATTTTCCATTAAAATAACACAAAACTAATTTCGTGACTGTTTTTATAAGCAAAAATATTGTAAATTGTACAAAAACATAATTATTTAATCTTGATAAAAACATATTCATGAGAGCCTTTAAACATTGCGTTTAAATCTAAATGACTTTTCTTTTATGTTTTTCATTTTAGCCTGACTATGATGATATCGAAGTTGATACACGTATAAAATTATCGCGTGGTAAATCGGATAAAGGCAAAGACAATAAAAAATATGGTAAGTTTATAACTAGTAAGTACCCTTTAACTCCGCTGTTATGTACAAAAAACTAAAAAATCTTAGATAAAGGACCATATTGGTCCATATTGTTTTTTTGAACATTAAACGCACTAAAATCTGTTCTTTAACTTTTTATAATAAAATATCCATATTTGTAATACATCCAGTTTACCGAGTCTCTATAATGTACCTAATCCAGTTTATCGCGTCACCTGTATTCTGGAACTCCGATATTTCAACTTGTAGGGCTTTGGATGAAAATAAACCATATTTAGGAAACAAGAACATGATGCTTTAATCGGTGATATATGAAGTAAAAAAATGGAATGCAATAGAGTTTATCTCCTTTACATCATATCCACACATCCGTAGCCAATTCAATTTGCCGTTTCCAGATGCTATGATATCGGGTTCTCGTAGGGTTCGCAGGATTCTCTTTTGTTATTTTATTCCCCAACACTAGAAATATAATAAGCGAGGATAACTTTTACCTGATTTTAACTGCTCCTCACTTTGACGATACTATAGCCTCAAATCAGAGTCAAAGCAATAATAAGTTCGCTTCTTTGCCAGTTATGTGCGATTGCTGTGAAGTATCTTCCAATGTTTTACAACTGTTATAAAGATGTAACTATTGACGCCTTTTCGAGGTAGTGCTTTTAGACAATATTTGACCTCAAAACATGCTAAGTATGGCCCATATTAGGATATGCTTAGAAAGTCCAACTATACCTTAGAAAATTAACAGCCTGAAAAATATCAGGTGGAGCGGGTCGTTTTGAAGCTCACTGAAGGCTTGAAAGGTCAAAATATCACTTTTGATAATATCATTATCGTTTTCGAACTGTAAAAGAAGCCTATTGCATGAAAGTTGGCTCAGTTCGAAAAATATAAACATTTATTCCATCAATATGGTTACTTTGAAAAAGTTGCTTTAAACACATCAATATTTGTTTTCAATGAAGCTGCAACATTGTTTTTATTGTGTATCTGTTAGAAAAGTAGGGTCTTACAGCTGCTTTAAATCAAATGGCGGTAGTAGTGCATCATATGCAGCAGATTTATATATAATATACAACGAAAAATTATTTACTCTCCATTTATTGAAAAAAATTGATTTTTGCCCTTGTCTTATAAGCCTAATTCCTTAAAATCAATCGATAAACATGAAAATACAAAAACAGTCCTTTTTTTATATATTTTTTTATTTTCCTTTACATCACATTAAACATATGGAAGAAGCAATAATATATAAAAAATACCACCGCAGCTAACGTTTTAAGTTGATATGTTGACTTGCCTGTTCCGTGGTAAAAAGAAAAAGAAAAACAAAATTAACCAAAATGGTACAAACCCAACAGCACGATTGACACAATAAAAGCAGTCCTAGATCTTCCTTTACAGTCTAAAATATCACTTTATTTGCTTTTTATATTATTTTTGATATATCGAGTGGGCCATATATCGGTTTGAATTCGAACCAGCGATTATTTTGAATCTGGCAATACTTATGTCATTCTATTCTGTCACAAAATTCAGTATATTATCTCCACTGAACGAAATGATCAATTTCTTTAAACAAAGACAATGTAAAAATCATCTTTTCGGAAGAAACTCATTTTTATCTTGGTGGGTACGTTAATAAGTAAAATTGCCGTATTTGGAGCTCAGAAAACCCAAACGTGGTCTTACAGAAAACAATGCATCCATTACGAGTGACTGTTTGGCGCGGCTTGTGGAGCGGAGATATCATTGGCCCATACTTCTTTTTTGAAAATGAGGACGGCACAACCATTACGATCAATGGGGACACCTATCGCACCATGATAACCGATTTGTTTGTGTCCACTCTTCATGGTATTAATGTGAACAATGTTTGGATTTAACAGGACGGTGCAGAAGCTGCGATTTGACACCGTTAGACTATTTTCTGTGTGGCGCCGTTAAAGACAAGTGTTATGCCGACAAACCAACGACAAATAAGCATTTGAAGGCCAATTTGCGTAATGTAATTGTCGAGATGCGACCCCGTACACTCGAAAAAGTTCTTGAAAATTGGTCCGATCGAATGGTGTACTGTGAGGCCAGGCAGTCATATGAATGAATGAAATAATATTTCATTTCTAACCGAAACAATTATAATTCACAACAACAAAATTAATTCGCCAAAATTTCAAACCGTTTTTGTTTTATTGCATTTTTAAATTTAAACTTTTAAGTGGGCTACCCTATATATATATATATATATATATATATATATATATATATATATATATATATATATATATATAGGTATATAAAAATAAAATAAAAATATACACAACATATATATATATATAATTTTTATATATAATTTTTTATATATAATTTATATATATATAACTTTTTTTATATATAACTTTTTTATTTTATTTTTTATTTTATTTTATTGTATTTTTTATTATATTTTATTTATTATTTAATTTTTTTATTTTATTTTATTATATATATATATATATATATATATATATATATATATAAATATGTATGTATATATATAATTTTTATATATAATTTTTTATATATAATTTTTTTATTTTATTTATTATTTTGTTTCATTTTATTTTTTATTTTGTTTCATTTTATTTTTTATTATATTTTATTTATTATTTTATTTTTTCATTTTATTTTATTTTTTTATTTATTTTTTTTTTATTTTCTCATTTTTATTTTCTTATCATTTTTTTTTTTTTTTTTCTTGAAATCGGTCGATAATTTGGTGTATCTTGTTTGAAAAAGTACATTTAGGAAAAAGTTCTTATATTTATAATGAAATTGATATAAAACCGTATGAATATTAAGACCAAGAAAATATCAAAGCATTAAAATATAACTTGGCCATTGCATTTTTTTTTTTTCTTACAAAACTATTATTGACTGAATGACATGCTTCTGCTTGTATTATGCTGGTAAGCATATAAATTGTAAATCGATTTTCAGTTTTGAGCTACAAAACAAATAAACCTACATAAGAAAAGATCATAAATAAATAAAGTATGTTCACGTTTTATTTTTACTGAAAATATTGATTTGACTTAAAGTACAATTGAATGAATGAATGGCATTAACCAACCCGCCAAGCCAATGCCATTCACTTTTAAATGACTCTAGATAAAAAAAACGAAACAATCACTCCCTCTACTTGTGCACTCACTCAACACTAGTACTCGTATTAGATTTCCTCAAAAAAAAAGAAACCATTCATATTTCGTTTCATTTTCATTATAATGGATGTTTGGCCTCTCCACTGAACTACTAATGGTCAGAAAAGAGATATAAATTACATTCAAAACAAGCAAAAAAAACATGCAAGTTTTTCTTTTTTAATATTATTTTTTCATAAATAACTCAGACATAAAATGGAAAATTATGTTACGAGTGAGTACATGTTATAAAAGCTGAGTCTTGCCCATATTTATATCTTAAAATGTATATACATACATATGTATGTGTGTATGTATGTAAAGTTTAATGAATTTTCTTTATTGTATTTTATTTAAAAAACGACAAAACAAAAAAATCGTGTTTCATACACTTTGTATAGCATAACCGAAACATATGGTACGATAACACAATACTGTGTCCAAATAAATCTTCAATGAAAATGCAAAGTTTCATTAGATTATAACGACGAATGACGGTAAATGTTATGGAAAACAACAATTGTTTCAATAAAACATTCTAATCTAGTTACACAATAGCACAAAAGGGTAAAGCATTAATAGATGGCTTTTGTTTAGTTTAAATTCATACTTAATTTTTTACTTTTACTTTTCATTTTTTAATTCACTTATTTTCTCTTACAGATGATCCCTACTATTGTGGTCTTCGTGCACGTGTGCCAAACTTTGTTAAATCATCCTCAAAGTCTTCTAAAGACCATGCAGCGTTGCAAAATGGCGTTACAGCTCAACAACAACCACAACAGCACATGAATACATTGACAAACCAAAAGAAGACTTCCGTTATGATGCCCATGCACCCGGCCATGCATGCACCAGCACCGCCACACATGCATCCACAACACCTACAGCAACAGCAAATGATGGCCGCTGTAGCCGCACAGGCTGTGGCCCAACAACAGCATCATCCAATGCATCATCATCACGTACAGCACGCAGCAGCGGCTGCCCAACAAATGTGGCAAACACGCAGTTATGAAAGCGGCATAGGTATTTATGATCATAATACGACGATGACGACAGCTGCAACTACAGCGACTGCTACGAACTTTCACAATAATAGTACGGACTTGCAATTGCAACAACTGCAACAACAGCAACAACAACAACAACTTAACCAAGCTTCGACATCTTTCTATCCTAGCACCACTAATGCTGGTGGCTCTTTCTATAACTATCTTGCACCCAACTATCAAGAGCACCTACATCTTAACCATCAACAGCAAATGCATATACAGCAACAACAACAACAACTACTACTACTACAAAAACAGCAGCAACAACATAGCTCTTCTACTTCTCTCACTACTCCTCTCTCTAGTTCTGGCAATCTCTTGCAAACAGCTACACAATCTTTACCCACAATTTCCAATGGCATTACACCCTCAACATCCATACAATTAAGCACTAACTTGACATTTGCCACAAACCCTCCTCTAGAAACACAAACAAAATCAAATGAAAACATTTACGGACAGACAAGAAATTTAAATTTTAAACCAATTACTTCGGCGCATCATACACGTCATACGCATGGTCATCACAACAATACCAAGAATGGCCACCAACATCATCATCATCATCATCATCATTCTCATTATAACCAACATCACCAACACAAACGTCATGGCCATCATGGTTCTTATGGCTGTCTATTGCATACGCCGTCACATAATTCTTCAGAGTATCACTATAATAAGGCCCAAGAACCAGGTGACTTTGATGACGATTTCGAACGCAAGCCACACAAACACTTTAGACCCTCACGTAGATCCTCTTCGGCCACTACACAAATCGATAATAATTGTAATTGTGTCAGTTGTTATACTTTGGCGCCACTCTTTGGTGTACCTACACCTAAGAGGCCGCCACGTAGTCTTAGCCAACAACAGTTAAGACAACATCAACGTTTGAGTGGAGCCAAAACTGGCTATAGCAATGTTTCAAAACTTGGCGTAGTCAAATGGTGTAGTGACAGTGATGTTTCGCTGCTAGGGCGAGAGGAGGAATGGGAACACTCTGAGGGTACCGAAGACTATAAGCCCTATGCAAATCGTAAACATTATTACGATGATGCTGCCAATGACCAAAACGTTGATTTTAATTTAGATCAAGATTTTGACATAGAAAATTTCACTTTAACCCAAATGGACTATAAAAAACAATTGCAAAAACCCCAAAAGACCCCTATTAAATTCAATGCACTTGCAGCGAGACATAAATATCCCTCTAAAGAGTTACAACAACAATCTGTAACGGACAATTATGTGGACAAGGCCAGGTTGAGGCAAATCCGATCGCCAACGCCCAAAAGAAAAGACACACACACAAGAAAACCCTCATATACGCCCAACAATAACACAAATTTACTAACAATGCGTAATAAGTCTTTAAGTACAGAAAGTTTTTTTGAACAGCCCCATGAAGAGGGACCCATTTATTTGTATGGCGGCCGTAGACGCATCGTCAAAGCTCCTTCGACCACTAATATTTATGATCGTGTAAAGACCCATAAGGACTTGCAACATAAACAAATCAATTTAGAAAATGAAAAACGTAAAAAGACCTCCTCCGATCATACAGATCATGATACATTAAGACCTCTTATACCGCCACCCTTGTGGCGAGGTGCCAAACGTATGACTCCTAAAGTATTAACGAAACCAAAATTAAATAATCAACAACAAAACACCATAACAGTAGACCAAAATAATAATAATTTAACAACTAAAGATAGACCAAATACAAAAAATAATCATTCGTATAAATCGAAAGACGAATTACATAAGACGAACTCGATTACGCCGAACACGACGACTACAACTTCGTCGAATAACAAGACCGCGACTCAAAATGGTAACACAATACAACAGCCAAACGATAGTAACGATGCCAACCAGACTACACAGCAAAATCATTTGGAAAACCATCTACAACTACAGCAGCAGCAGCAACAACAACAGCAACAATCCCAACGTATGGGACGTCCGTCTAGTCGCAATGACTTTAGTGACATGGAATCAATTTATGGTTATTTAAAGCCACGTAAACCCCGAAGTTTAAGCTTGAAGAAGATACATATACTCGACTATTAAAGAGAGAGTGTTAACACAAATACCGATACGACGTTACGAACACATTTGTAAAATAGGTTTGAAATTTTACCATCCAACAACAACAACAAAGAATGGCATTATTTTTTTATTTTACGGTTTTTTCTTTTTGTAATTGTAGTTTGAGGAGTTTTTCCTTTTGTATTTATTTGCTGTAAATAAGTTTCTAAATGCTTTACATTTTTCCTACTTATTTACCATATAACTTGCTACTTACGCCCTAGAGACATTTTACTTAAGACCTTTGGAACGGTTTGGATGTGTTTTTTTTTTTTTTTTTGGTACGGTTTTTACACTAACTTATTACGCATTTATTTTATTTTTTCTAAGAATATGACATATAATGTAAAAATTAGATATAAAAGTGGTAAAGGCATTTTTTCGTATCTTTAAGCAAGATATGAAGTTTCTGTAAATATATTGGGTCATATAAAAAGTATCTGCGGTTTTTTGGTAAATTGTGGAACTGAAATCTTTTTTTATAAAAATCAGACATATATTTGGTATTATTCGCCACTATTCTGCGTTTCGATTACCTCTTCGCCTTCAGTTACGTTACGATCAAAAACTTATATTCAAAGCAAAAGAAGAAGACAATAATATTCTCCAAAGTACAGGAACATATTGAAATAGGAACAGAAAATTAAACAAATTGTAATAGAGACTCAAAATGTAGTGCATACGCAAAGGGGTTCAATAAGACCGCACTCACTTTTTGTTTTTCTTTTTCATAAAAAAATTTATAAAAATATAATGGGTCGATTATGGATAGCAACAGAACTTCAGTTACGTTGCCGAACGCCAACTAGAAATTTGTAGTTGCCTAAATAGCAATAAGAATTTATTAAATTTTAGTTGCCAGTTGCCATACGTAATGCAATTTTCGGCAACTGGCAACGCAATTAAAGTTCTGTTGCCATACATAATCGACCCATATTTTTATAAATTTTTTCTACGTTTGGTATACGATCGTAATACAGAATACACACAATCGAAACTCAGAATACCAAATTTGCCAAACGGATAAAATATCGATTCGAATCAAAACGCAGAATAGTGGTGATTATTTATGATCTTTTGCCATTTTTTGAGTGGCTTAATAATTTCAACGCTATAGAATTTCTTAAGACAAGCCAGGGCTCTGGCTACACGGTGATAGCGTCCATTAAACGGACAAAACCAGATAGCGCAGTCAAGTTGTAAAATATTTTGTTTCTGCGCCTTTACGTCATAATAGTAGATGTGTTATGTGTGTATTTTTATTTTGCTTTGCATCATTGTAGTCACACCAAGATAACAGACCTACCTAATGCCTTATCTGGTTTTTTTGTTTAATGTATGGCGTCAATACTTCCCAGCTAAATGAAGCAGTGGCCTGACATTGTCATCATGGAACACAATGCCTCTTAACATGATTGACGTATTCGTTGTCGTATTTTGATATTTCTGCCCTAGATTAAAAATTGCAAGCAAAGTTTTCTCTTAAATCTGTCACAAAAAAGTCTAAAAACGAACACAATTCGCCAACCCTCATAAAGGTGATTACCTCTTCTGTTGACCTGTTGTGATCGCTCTTTCTTAAATTGTTTGTTTAACGCTCGAGTTTTTAGCAATAAAGATCGGTATTGCTCTTTCGCCAACAGCTCACAATTCCCTTTCAACACCACTAAATCTAGTTCTTAAGGTGTTTGAGAAACCCAAACAAGTATCTTTCAGGCGAAAGTTTGTGCGATACAAATGGCCACAGAGAAGGTGGTAAGGCTAAACGTCAACAGGGATATCAAAAAAATTGTTTTTTGATAATCAGGCGGCTATCCGACATCTAATACTAAGAGCGACAACCTCTTGGCTGGTTAAGACGCAGAAATAAGAGTAGTCCTGTTACTCTGCTTTGAATTTCTGGTCACTAAATATTGAAGAAAACGAGAATGTGGTGGATCAGGCGATGTATATAGCTGTTGTTTTTGAGGAAAACGGAATGTAGATGAAAAAGAACGTCTGCTTGTTACATTTTGTCCTATGATGGACGAAACAACACTTTCAAGAGAAGGAAATCCATTAGGATAACATACTAGCGATCTCGGAATAGCCAACAACAGTATATATAGAGGAACCGGTGACTGATCTGCAAGGCTGTGAGCAGTAGCTGGCTCAGCATACCGGGCGCTTTGCAGACCTCAGCATTATTTCGAACATAATCGCCCCTGGGATTGTGCAGTTACTGAACATTGCTTGCTAGATATAGGCGAGAGAGTTTTTTCCCTATTTTTCTTTAAAAGCTGATCGATGCTAATTGTAACACTTCTTGACCTTAATCTTAATATTTGTGGACACGAGTCTGCAAACACGTCCAAATGATGCTAATTGGCCTCATTATCTGGGGTACCAACAAACCTGTAATTATATATTTCAAAAACAATTTAATTGATGTTTAGTGCCTTTGCATCAACTGTCTCCTGCCAGCTTGCGTGCTAGTCATGCTCCTCTAATTTCAAAACTTCATCCCCTTATTTAGTGGCAGACCGAGTTGGATCTGTTACATTTAAACGCCAGAACGGAAGCGAAACTCACAGCGTTTCTACTGTATACTTTACAGCATTTTGGTAGAGTTTTCTCACACGTTTTTAAAACAATATAATTTTTTACACGAACAACGACGAATTAATAAAATCTATTCAACAAAAATTTAACTTTATGCCTCACTTTTAAATCGCATGTTTCTTTGGCATAATCGGATGAGTGTTAAACGATATATGGGCAGCAATATTATCTAGTGACGAAATAATAGCTTATACTTTTTATATGACCAACTACATATTTTTTGTATATACATTTTCGCCTGTTTAAATTATTTTAAAAAAATATTACCAATTATGTATCATTATTATATCGATTTGTAATAAACATGTATAAATTCTTGTTAATATCAACGGTTTTGCTAAAAGGTTTTTTATTTGGCTAAAGTTCTAAGCGAATCTTTTTTCTAAATTTAGTAATTAATTTTGAAATTCTTTTTGTCATAAATCTTGTCATATTCTTAACATTTTTTTTTTCAAATATTATATGGACATTTGGACGTTTTTTTTAATCATTCTACTTTTTTTTATAAAGTTTTCTGTTGTTATCAAAATTTTAATGTAAATTGTATTATCTTTCTATCACCATAGATGCAGATATTGTAGAGTCACCCTATAATCATATTTATGGACGTTTACCATTGCCAACACGAGGTTATATACCAACACCACGTAGCATGTATATTGGTGAATGGGATTGATAATGTTAAATGGAAATAATTTAAAAAAATTGGAAAATATTATTAGAAATCAAAAGGAAAATAAACACAAATGGATGCAATATGATGGAGCAGGACTATAAAATATTAATTTTAAGTTATTTTATATGAAATAAATAATATATAAAAAAACATTTATTTTTGTGTTCTATTACCTTAAATATTTTTTGAAAGAGAGATTATATTTTGTTTGAAAATGAAACAAATTTAAAAATAAATAAAAATATAAAACGCCATTAATTTTATAAACATCATTATTTCAATGTATAAAATATCATAAATTTAATTAATTGTATACATATATACTAATAATAATAATAAATATATAAAAAAATATATCTAAAATTAATACATAGTAAGTTAAAATTTAAGTTATAAAATATAAAAAATTTTATAAAATTTATTAAAAAGAAAAAGTCATTTTTACATTTATTTACGACAAACCATTTAAGAAAATCGTAAAAAAACTCTTTTATTTTTATTACCTATTCTCCTAATTGTTTTCCTTTTCCAATGGGATTTTAGGTTTAGCAATTAATATTGTATGTTTACGTATTAATTTTATTTTAAATATAAATTTTAATTGAATTGAACAACATTCAATTTGTAAAATTAATTAAATTTTTTAATAAAATTTACTCTTTACTGCCACAAGTTTTTATGTCACATATTTACTTTTTTTGTAATTAAATTTTCTTTACTTTTAGTTAAAAAGTTATTATGTATGTTTTTAAATTGCTTTATTTTATTTTGCTTAAAAAGAAACTATTAAAACTCATTTTGAAAAATAATTTTTAAAAATATTTTGTTTAATCTGCTTATTTAAATAGAAAGAAAATAAACAAATTTAAGATTTCTTATATACATACATGATACATATTTCTATTTTAGATAATAAGTTTATTCTTTATCTAATCAAGATTTATAAACATTTATTCTATAATTTTAAAATTATTCAAAAATAATGTTCGATGAATTATTATAAATATGTATTGCAAAATTAAATATTTTGTTATTCGAAGCAATTAAAAATACTCGTAAATAAAAGTAATTTTATAGTAAAAAAAATATATTTTTTTAATACTTCATAAATGCAGTCTGCAAAGCAATATTGCTCTCAATAGAGTTTTTTAAAAACCATTACATTTTTTCTGACAAACTCTTTTAAGTTATTAATAATGCATCATGCATGGTTCCAATTTTTATGCGGAAAACTTTTTTATTTTTTTGCAGCAACTTTTTTGTATAGCTTTGTGCCAAAATTTCATTAATGTGCGTTTCTCTTCAATGATTGTACATATCAGGCATGTTTTAGAGTGATTTGATTTTATATCACTTGCAGTTTTAAAATCCTATATGTGCTGTGCTTCTGTTCTATGAATCATTTCTATTCGTATTTTTCAGAGTGATTTTACTTTATCACGGAACACGCTATGAAAATTTTTTTGCAGAAATTTTCTTCAAATCTCTTGCATTCGCGTTTACACTACGATATTTATTTCAATGAAATTTAAGATTTTCAAACAACATTGTTATTGTATGACATTACAAATTTCATAACAAAAGAGAATTTCAGAGTTTTTCCCCTCTCATCGACAAACTCAGACTTTCTGCAAGAAAACTTTCATCGTGTGTTCCGGGACAGGCATGTTCTCAAAGTGATTTGAAAACCCTGAAAATGCACACGCAATTTTAAAATCACATAGAAAGAGCTAAATGAAATGATTAGGTCTCTTTCGGGTGTGACCTTCAGCACTAGCCTGGTTAGGGAGTGTAGTGATACACTTAGGATACTAACACAGCAATTTTGTGTCCACCTCATTTGGGTTCCTAGTCACAGGGACATCACGATCAATTGTGCTGCTGATGAACTAGCTAAAGCGGGCATACTTCTTCCGAAACTCTTCACTCCGTTACACTGTCTATTTGACAGAATTATTCGTTGGCCGCTGACAGAGTCTGGACAGAGGGAGATTCTTGCTTGATCGCTAGACTAAGTTGATCCACGTTGAATCAATTGTTTACACTGCACCGTCGTAGTATCTGCTCTACCGCATCTATTATCACAGGTTATTGTGTTGTGGGTAGACACGCGCATGCGCCTTCCTGCTATTGAATTCTGTAGAAGTTGTGAGTCGTCGGTCGGTATGAAAAACGTCTGCCAGTGTCCGTCTCTGGTTTGACGAAGACTTCTCACACTGCGGTATCCCTTTCCCGATGGCTTACCAAAGCTATCGCTTCTTGACATCAGGCTTATAGCCAGGTTCATCAGGCTGTCGAGCCAGTTTCCTATTAATTTGGGAAATTGTGCTTCTATGCGGTGGCTCTGGTAGATTATCAGAACCGGTTAGTCCGGATTCTGGTGACTAGCACAGAGATAATGCTTTATGTAGTATCACAACGGGCTGCAATGCGTGCTCAGGTATGGCTTGATTTACAAGGCTGTCGCTTCCTCCTATCCTAATCTTTAGGCATAACTACACTCAAACCTCTTTATACGGCCTTTCTTTTTACGGTATTTCGATATAACGGCTTACGTTTTTCAAACCTATATAGTCCGTATGTAATGAAAAAAAATCTTAAAACTTGATTTCGATAAATAAAAACTACTCCGAAATATTACAAATCACATGATTTTCAGAACAGCTAATAATCCGTTGCGTGATTTTAAAATCGTTCGTATATAGCAAAATAGGCGAATAATGGAAGGCAGAGACTTCTAACAAAAGTTCGTTTGCGACCTTAGTCAGACTTCAGCTCTAATAAAGAAAATAAGGATAAAGGAGGTTGATAGCATTGTCTTTTCTAAAACTGTAATAGCGTTCATAAACGTTTCTAAATTACATCACGTTATTTGACACAATAGTGTTTCTGTGAAGTATTGCAATTCGCAATAAACTTATTTCTTCACAGTATTGCTTTACATACCGAAAAAATTATTCCGACGCAATTTCAAACTATTGCGGAATCCTAATGTCACGTATACGTATTGAATTTAGAGTATATTTGGCAAAATTAGCTGTCATTAAGACGGCAGTTTCTTATTAATTTCAAACGAAAGTTTAAGTGTAACTAAAGCAAGAATAACAAGGAAATTTACGACAATATCATTTCACTCTCTGTTAAAGATCAGCAGCTATAATTTTTTTGAGTTCGTTCGCATATTAACACAGAAAGGAAACTTATGTATGCTGTTAATTTTATAGGAAGTGAATGCGTTCGTTGGTCTAAGTAATACTCTTGTCACTAGACAACATTATTACCCAACAGTTCCAGAAAGGTATATCATTTGCGTAGTTTTTATATCTACTTCATTTGTGTTATCGGATATAAATTTTACTCTACCTTATGCGATGTAAATTGAAATCGAATGAAACTCTAAATTGCTAGACTACATTATACACATGCCGACAGATTTTTAAAATGTTTTTAATTACAAAAATCTTAAGCATCGCCATCCAAAACGAAAGGATTAAAAGCGAGGCATAAATATCGCTCTAACGAAACGCTACAACATTTAACGTCCAAAAGAAAGCCTAATTTAACTCCAAAAATCTTAAGAGAAATATTCTTAACCAAAGATTGACCCTTTTAAAGTCTAAACTTGAACTTAACAACAGTATTATTATTGCAATATTCCTTTATCGCCGATATTCCACTATGTATATCGAAAAAAGGTTTATAATAAAAAAAAAAACTTTATTTGCTGTATAAAAATCTTAACCGGTTTATTTTATAATAATTTAATTACATTAGTTCTTTGCATAAAATTTCTCCATTTTTATTATTTTTAAATCAACAAGTTTTTTAGGTTTTGTTTTACAAAAAATAATCTCCACCAAAACCAGGTGGTGGCAAATGATCAGGGTTAGGATTTGGTCTTAAGCCGCGTTCAGGTGGTCCATAAGGATCGAAACGCGGTTGAGCTCCCGGTCCGAAACTACCAGGTCCAACGCCAGGTCCAACACGAAAGTCAGGATGAGATGGAAATGGAAAGAGATTACCAGAGCCACCACGACCCAAAGGATCTAAATCGCCACGACCAACATTTGGCAAGCCACCGTCAGGATTGAAAATACTACAGAATTAAAATAACATATACTATAGATTTAATGTTAAAAATAACTACCAGACATACCCAAAAGGTGGACGTCTTTGATCAGTAATACGAAGACTATCACGACTAGATCCATGTGATGAAGAAGCAGCAGTTGTTTGGGTAGCAACAACTCTGCTATTACCACCATAAACCTACATAAGACAAAAATTAAATTCGTTAATGGTTACAACAAAAAAAAATACTTAGTCTTTGCCAGAAAAAATACAACTTACAGGTTCCAACAGCTCTAAACGAAATCTTTCGACCAATGTTGTTGCAGTTGGTATCATTGTTGCTATTGTTCCGTGAGTAGCTTTTACTAATTCTTCAGCATCTAAGCCTATATTAGAAACTTTACGTGTTTTTACATCCAATAATGTAATTATTAATGAACCTTCAGTTCTTATGCCCAAAAGTATGTATAATTGTTTATTATTTGTATAACGTAGAGCATAATTATTATCATCGTCATTCCAGTTGTCCGGTAATAACTCTGAACCGCTTGCAGCTTCATCATCTGGTAAAGTTTTCTAAGTGATTTAAAGGTATTTTTTGGTAATGACACAATTCTTTTTTTTTTTTTTTTTTTTGATAAAAATATGTATAAAAGGTAAATTTTGATCCTATTTTACACACATTTATTTAAAATTAATACCAACACTTGAAAGGATAACTATGCTCAAATAAGCTCAAATTTTATTTTTAAGACAATTTTGTACAATTTTCATGTTTTATTTAAAATTTAAAATTTTTGAATTAAAATGGTAAATAATTCATTTGTAGAGCCTCCCTCTTTGTCCTACAAAATAATTCGAGTTATTTATTAAATCAAGAAAGTCGAAGTAATGAGAAACCGATAGGTTTCTTAACAGATTAACAGTTTGTCTTGTAAATATAGCCAACAACCCACATAGGCAACAGCCCACATACAATGGTTCATTTTAATAAGCGGACACCTACGCATCATATTACTTTTTAAATTACAAATAACTTTTAGCCAAAAAACGACTCTATTTTATTTAGGGAATCTTATACGAGTATTCATTATATTGTTTATTAAGTATAGTATCAAAATAAACGCACAACCTTCTTGTTAAATAAAAATTTGAAGTATTGTATAATAAAATCATAAATTAATAATTGGACATGTGACAACTACCGCCTTTTAAAGCCATTTAATGCGAGAATTCCCCTAATTGTGACTGACGGCAATTAAGCGATAGTGTGAAAATCCGAACTTCTAAGTTTTAAAGACTGACATTATAGCAAACGTTTCAAACATTTAAAGAATCCAACGTCATCAAAACATCAGCACATGCTGCTGCCAATTAAATTAGTTAAAAATAAGCCTAAATCTAGATAACCAAAAACGTATACTCCGTCTAATAACGAACGATAGATTGTAAGTCATATTAAAAAGAATTCCAAATTAAGTGCACCAAAATTGACAACACTTGTGTCTAAAACTTTACAAATAAACGTAAGTAACAAAATCGTCCGAAATGTTTTGCGTAGACACAATTTCCACAGCAGAGTTGTACGCAAAGACTATTCGTAAAAAGAGGCTAAAATTTGTTATTTATGTTAAAAGCCTTGATTTTCGAATTTTCGGGCAATACGTGTACAAAAATTGGGCATTTCGAATAATTTCAAATTTAAAAGGATAACGAACCTAAGCACAAAGTACACAATACACGAATGTGATTATTGTATAACTCCTCCCATATTATGGAAACGCCGACGGTCGATATTTGATATCCCTTATTTAAAAATGTATCTTAAAGAGGTATAGGAAAGAATTGATCCTTGTTATTAAAAAAAAGTTATTACAATATCTGGCAACAAAGTACTAAATTAAAAACAAAACTAATTTAATCTTAAAAATTTGAAGTGCCTGATACCTCTTGAAAATACCGACGAATTAAAGCTTCCCAATCCATTATATGATTCATATGCACAAGTGCCTACACAGGGGTTGTATTAGTAAATAAGCAATACGAGCTTAAACAAGCTTGATCCGGTTTAACAAATAATTAATTAAAAATACATTTTCAGAAATAATCCCAATTATCAAAACTGCTGAGAAGTCTTCTCTTATCTTTGCAACGAAATATTAAGCTTATAGCTTCAAATACTATACATAATTCCGCAGTTATGAAAAAATAGACATATACTTACATCTTCTCCAATACCAATGCACCGGAACTGAGAGTGTTTAGTCAAGACGAAATGAGCCAGAGCGATTAGCAAGTCATCCTTTTTGTTCACCACTTTTTCAATTGTCTTATAAAGCAAATCCCAGCCATAAAAATAGTCATTCTGTACTGAAGACATATTTTATTTTAAAAGCGTTTATAGAAATTGTGGAAAAAAAATATTCTATTTTTTTTATTTTATTGTAATTTCACAATTTGAAAATATCAAGTTTTCTTTTGAGAAGAAATTGAAAAATAATGCAAAATTTTACTGAGAATTTGTAAGGCCGAACATTTTTTGTTGTTTTTGTTTGTTGTGTTTGTTTATTTATTTTCAAAAAGAAATAGAATTGCCATATCAGCAGCATTTTTATGATGTTTTACTTAAACTTTAAGAGACTAAGCAAAAAAGTAAACCAAGAAACTAATACAAGCACCACTATACCAAAACAACAATGCAAAGACTGGCCTTTACAACAGCTAATTGCAAACACAAATTAAAAGAAAACAATGAGTAGAAACACAAAGATTCATATAAAGAATTATATTACAAAAAACCTTAACTGAATCTTTTCCAAAAGATCCAAAAAATTAAGGCCTTAAAATTTGCTGTACTGTATTAAATTTAATGAATGATCAATAATAATGGTTATTTATTAAACTATAAACACTTTACAGCACTGTTTTCTTATTATGCTGCCAGATTGATATAGTGTGTTAATCTAATATTGATTTTTTTACAAAATACGTATATGTAGTGTTTAAGTACATACATATTGGTATGTAATATTTAATTAAAGTATAAAAAAATACTCAAAAAACAATAACAAAAACACATTATTTAAGAGTAATCGATACTCATAACGCTTAAATCAGTTTGTTGGTAAGTTTGTAAAACTGGTTTTAATAGAGGCAAGTATTGCCACCTGTAACCATAATCATGAAAAGAATGCCGGATTAAATAAAGGTTTATAAGTGCAGCAGACATTATCGAACTTTAATATTCAAAAATTCATTACAAGCAATATACTCTAAACTGACACCTTTTGTGCTTACAAAATCAGCCAAAAACATATCGTACACCTAGTTCAAAGGTAACTCAACTCAAAATTTTAATTTTTCGGGTTTATATGCTTAAGCTACGCACAATATACTTGTTTATATAGATAATAGAAAGATAACTGTTTTTAGCAACAATTAACAACAACAAAGAACACTGACATTTTTTATAGATAAACAAGTGACTTGTGCATAGTTTATGCCTATAAACCCGAAATATGAAAATTTTTAGTTGTCACTGTTGATGTAGGTATGCGATATGTGACCATTGACTGTCAAAATTAGTTGTAGTTTATACCATCAAACTATCAGTTACGTTCGACTGTATATTGTACTTGAGTCAGATTATGTTATTGGCATTTTGGGATTTTTTCTAAACGTTTGGTATACATTCTTAAAAGGATCTGGCAAGACCATCTTTAAAGCGTGTGTATTCAAATCAATTCTAAATATTAATCATAGACATTGTAAATATTTAAAATTCGAACCCTAAATAACGATTCCGGCCGATTTACCAAATATCTGAATTAACTAGAATAAAAATAATTGTTAGGTGCTAAAATCTAAGCCAAAACGACTCCAGGTTGTTTTAGAATAACATTTACTTGGTTATCACAATGTCTGAGCCAAAACAAAGATTAAATCCGTATATCGTCGTCCATAAGTTATGAACGACGTTACCTTAATTCTCAAGTTGATATCTATCTTCAAGTAGTTGTTACTAGAATAGTGAGCTGTTTTCTCTTACCTCTTTACACATACGGTAAGTTAGGTCCTCTAGTGCAACCGATTTACAATCATTTGCTTTTTAAGTATGTTTCTAGAAATCCTGCCACTATTTAAAAATCGGTTCCAACACACTATGCCCCTATATACCGAAATATACCAATGCTTCTAAAGTCAAAATGGCGACAAACGTTTGACAGTTAAACTGACATTTAAAAACACATGCCTGCTCTTTCCCTCTATTACGACACAAACTGCGCTCTTTTCCTCTCACACGAAACTATATCATGAAAACGACACGAGCAAATCCGAACAAAGCCGCCATATTGGCGATTGGCTGTAGAAAGAAAAAAAACTTTTTTTTGCATATCAGACATACAGACAAACAGCATTTTTTCACCCAAGTTGTAGAGCTGGCTGCATTGAAAAGAAAAGTGTGAAAAAATTGTTCAGAAAATTGAAATAATTAATAGTTTTTAACTGATTTTATGGTCAAAATGTCAATAATTAAAGAAAACAGTGTTGTGTACAACTAAAAACAAACAAGAAGAAGATATAAAAAAGTAAAAAGCAATAAACGGTATTTTTCTCTAGATTTTGACAAACGAAGAAAAGAGAAAAGAAAAAAAATTATTACAACAAAAAAATTGTATGAATTTATGTGTGAAGAGAGTGTGTATTTGCTTTAGAAAAAATTATCTTGTAAAAATTAATTCTGTGACTGATTTTCATTAGTAAGAGAAGAAAAAATCTATTTGGGGACAACAACCGCAACATGGAGTCTGGTGGAGTCAGCTCCGCTTCATATATAATGGAGAATACAGCGTCGGCGTCTGCTACTATGCCATCGCCGTCAAATGTAGCCGATACCAGCAAAGGTGAGTGCTAGCCTGCCTGCCTGGCTGTTTGAGTTTTTTATAAGCATAAAGAGTGTGTGTGTGTGTAGTTTATTTAATGTTTTGTGATATTTAATAAAAGCGCGCCAGTTTATGTTCATTTATTTATAATTTCTTTAATTATAATATTAATAACTTTTTGAATTATTACTATGTTCCCTTTTTATAAAAAATATAGTAATTGTAGAATGTTGACAGCTAGTTGACTTTAACAAAGCGAATTATATCTTTAGCCAAGGCATACACCTATCGTTTCAGGATTGTAACTGAACTAAAGTAACGATTGTTCTCGTTATAGCAAAGTCTTATTGAATAACGTTAAAAAAGCTTTTTTTTAATGACGATAACTTGTTATATATATTTTTTCATAAAGCTTCGTTATAAGTGCTTGAACTTTAGATCTATATGAAAGCTTTAAAGCTTAATTTTTCTTTTTAGCTTACTTAAATTGGATTCGAGAAGTTTTTAAAGCTACTATAACCTAATATTAAGGAGCTTTTTTAAATATTGTCACATATTTCGACTAATTTTTCCTTAATCTATTACAAAATTTTCGAAAAAATCTTCAAATAGCGAATAATGTATTATCCCGACGTTTTTATCTAAGTTTAAAGACAACTGGCAAAATTTGTATTTAATCTACTACAAAAATGACGTTTTACGACTATGCAAATCACTATTAAATACTTTGAAAAAAAAATCGGATACTGAAAATCACATAGTAGTTTTTACTGAAATTAATTTCAAGACAATCGAATAACCGATTTGTTCCAATTTTGATTGCTACGTAGCTTCGTTTGTTTTTCTACATACACTATCAAATATGACAGGCACTTGTGCTCAAATTTCACTTGTTTGATAGAGTGACCACTACAACAGCCAAAAGTGTAAATATTTCAAATTGATTCAAAGTTGTCTATGCGATATAACATGCTTAGGACGTATGACGATCGTTTCTTTAGTGACGACTGGCTATCGCTTTAATTACTTTTTTTTCAGATTCGTCTCTTCATTTAGGGCATAAAACGCTTTCAATTTTCATATTTTCTGCGTTTGCTTGTTAAATTTTGAACTTTATTAGTGTACAGCATCTTAGATATAAACTAGCTGGCAGTGAATCTATTTTGCTTTTTGTTTTTTTCTTATTCTCTATTATGAACTTTTGTGTTTTAAAAAATTAAATTTTTCGATCTGTTCATATAAAAAATAGATTTTTTATATTTCGATTTTAATAACTCTATCACAAAACAACGTTTAATGTATAGAATATTAGCTAGAATGTAATGCTCGGCGATAATTAAATTTTTACTCTCTTTTGATGTTCATGGTGATAATACATACATCAATACACAACACATTCAATTCTATTCAATATTGCATGGTTCGAATATTTTTATTTATTAACATTTAAAAAAACGTTTTGGCTATTTAATACAATTAATTAGTTTGGCTTTTTTAATTTTCAAAATTTCAAAATTTACTAATTGCGATTTGTTCCTTTTTTTGCGCAACAAAAATATGAAAGATTTTTGTTCATCTCTATTTAAAGCTACACAATATGAATTCGATCCAAGTGTTTCGGAAGAAGAGAGACGTTTTTATTTAAAAGCCTATCCCACCGTCGATGTGGTGCGTGAACGTAAGACACATTGTACCGTTTGTAAAGTTCATATTGGTACAGCACCTGTGCAAGAGAATGGCATAAAAATGCATCCTATACTACGTGTTACGCACTGTAATAAATGTCATGATTTCTACAATAGCGGTGAGTTTAGCAAAGGTGAAGATGGCTCTGAACTTTATTGCCGTTGGTGTGGACAAGGTGGTGAAGTGTATTGCTGTTCCAGTTGCCCGTATGTGTTTTGTAAATCATGTATTGTTAAAAATTTATCAAGAGGAGTGGTGGCTGATATAGAGCAAAATGAAAATTGGAACTGTTTTAGTTGTGCTCCAAAAATATTATGGCCATTGAGGGCACAACATTGGGCTCTAATGAATTATATTGAACAGCAGAAGAAGTAAGTAAAAAAATACCTTTTTTAGAAATTAAAATAAAATAAATCTTAAAAAAAATTTCTTATTTGCAGGGAAATTTATGCCATGAATCTTAGTGAAGCTGAAATAAAACAACACTTAGCTAAAGATCGTAGCAAATGCTGCAGGTTAGCGAAGGCCAAATGTGGTAATATGTCGGATTCAATGGAAAGTTTAGATTCGATAACCTCAAAACGCAGTCAAGTCAGTACGTATTCGGCTAAAAAACCTGTAAAACATGCAGCAACACCATCACCGCAACAAGCGAATGCAGCAAAACGGGCAAAAACTAATGATGAAGTGGTCTGTACACCAGATTTACTAAGTATGCTAGAGCCAGATTGCCAGATTACAGTATCGCAGAAAACTAATCGACCCCTAAATACACCTTCGGCTAGTACACCGAAAATCATGTCCATACAGCAGCCACCAGGTGGATATGGTGCTATGTCTTCAACGCCTAAAAGTTCTGTACCTCCACCTTTGGTATTACGCAATACTGCGGTAAAATTGAGAGCAATCGCCCCACCACCTATAGTAAGACGTACTATAATTGGACCACGCACACCTAATCCCAGTGGTAATGGTACACCAGTTTACCATACCATTAATGGTTATCGCATTGATTTAAATTCTGCAGCACAACAAGAAACTTTCCGTTTACCAAATGGTAAACTCATACAAGTTAAACGACAAGGCCCACCCACAAACATTTCGCCATCACCCAATAATTGGCAGCAAATGAGTAGTCCTCAGCCACAAAGGGTAGTGCCGCAAACTATTGCATCGAGACCCGTACAAATAACTGCACACCCCTATAACATCAATGTACAACAACAGCAATCGCCGCAAGTAATACGTTATCACAGTAATATGATCGGTTCTACCAGCATTAATCCGGTCAATCATAATGGTGCTGCACCTCCCATGCAGGTACATAATGGTCAAATACCTGGCACAGCTCAACCTCAAGTACCATCGCAACATCAACAAGGACCAATACGTCCTGTAATGGTACGCCACGTCTTTCCCGACACTCCTATTGGCCAAGCTCGTACTGGCTTACAAGATCAAGTGTTTAACGCCATGGAGATATGCACTCATCTCACGAATAAAGTGCAAACACTTACCAATTCAAATGCCTATAAACAGGCAAGAAGTTACCTAGAGGTCAAAGAACTTTACATACACCTTTCATATTTGCTGACCTATGCCATAGGACGCTTTAAAAGTTTACAAGATAAATGCTTGGGAGATATGCGCAACCTAGGTTTTGGCAATGATGCTGATTGTTTAGAAAATGGCCAACTGGCAGCAGGTAAGTTTGCATGTTAACGATAAAAACAAGTTAAGTAAAGATAGTTTTTGACATACTTTTCAGTCCATTTGATTTTCAAAATCATATTTGGCTTTAAACTTACTTTTCGTGGACAATATAGAATAAAAATAAAAGTGTAAATGAAGCTAATAAATTCGCCTTGTATTGAATTTATTAGACTGAAGTAAAGTTTGAAATTAAAAAAAAATTTTTTTAGTTTTTTTCTGTTAAAGTAGTAGAATTTGTTAAGTAAAAAGCGAAAAAAAATCATTGTCTTAAGCCATTTTTTCCAACACATGGACTTAAAATAAGTGCTTTTCATAAAATAAGTGTTTTGTATATGTTCCTAAAAAACTAATAAGTAAAACTATACCGGAATGTGTAAGTACCCTAGAAATACAAAGTAAAACTATGAGTTTCTATTTCATTGACTTCCGGCTTGAGCGAAACGTTTTGAAGACATCATGGACTCTAGCGAGAGAGAATTTTAAACAAAGAAAATTATTTTCTTAGTAAACACTAAAATTAAAAAAAGAAAAATGAAACTTTTATTTGGGTCCATGTGATTTATAAACAGAAAAAAAGAAAAAAAAAATGACTGAAGGCAATGAAATTCGAACTCATAATTTTATTTTGTTATTACATTTATTTCCTAAAATTTGTTCTTCTCTATTTAAAGCTGTTGATTACGTTTGCTATGGTCAATTGGATGATGTGGATTTATTCAATACCGGCACAAATAGTTTTCATAATCAAGTTTATGAATATCGTAAGAGCTTGCATGCTAACTTGAAAGAAGGTGAAGATGGCGCCAAGTCGCCTTTACCACCATTATTCCCGTTGGGTCAAGGAAAAACAGATGATTTAGATGATGATGCTGAAGGAGAGGATAGTTTATTGGAGGAGCCTAAAAGCTTAAAGAATCGTTGGTTGGAGGGTGGCTGTGAGGATTCTCCGGTGCCGCCGACGAGCTATAATCAAGAAAACGAGGAGAACGAAGAGCCCGATGATAGCTTTTTGGACAACGATGATGATGAGATTTATAATAGAAACAGGGCCAAAGATTATGGCGATAGCTTCTTGCAAGGAACCGAAGAAGCAATGCGTAAAAATGAAGAAAATTATGCTTACGATCGCAAATTAACACGTCTGGTCTCACAGTATCCTTCTATATGGTGTACACGTCACCCAGACTATGGCAATTTTGAGATAACTCGCAAACAATGGCATACTATAGCATCACATTTTGATAATAAGGATCAGATAAAATTACGTTGGAAAAATATACGCAAAAGATTTGTACGCATTGAAAAACGCATAGCTGAAGGCAAACGTTTCAATGGACACTATGACAAGGCCATGGCATTTTTGGCCAATCGTGATTTACCCGAAGATCAGTGGGTATCAGTAGATTGTGGTGAAGATGATGGTGATACATTCGATCGTCATAGTCTCGATGCCATTGAACAAACGTTACATGTACAAGGCAAAGACGACAGCGAGTCCAGAGATAAATTGCAGGATAAAGATAAACATGAGCGGAGTTTATTCGGTTATCAACCAGCTGTTAGGCCTATAGAAGTTGAATCCTTAGATCTAAAGATAATAACATTTGTCAAGAGTAATCCTGTGCTATGGCGTAAGTCTATGGATCCCGAAGCAGACAAAATTGACGAAGAAACAAGAAAAGCGGTATGGGCTCAATTAGAAAATCATATGCCCAGTAAGTAAATAGTAATTTTTATCGACTTTCAAAATATAATCTAAAATTTTAAAATTTTTCTAGACGTTTCTGGTGAATATATAAGAGATCGTTGGCAACATTTATATGAAATGTATAAAACATTCCGCTTGAAAACAATTAAATCTATGGAGGATCGAGCCAATTTGGAATTGAAATATTCAAAATATTTGGCAAAACTATATTTTCTTTATAAAATCGATGAACATGAATTAAGAAACGAAAATAATGGTTTATTTGAAGATTGTTTTGAACTAGAAGAAGATGAAGAAAACGAAAAGGAGCAAGGAGAAATGGAACAAGAGGAAGCTGCAGAGTCTAATAAAAATGATAATCCTCCCGTGAAGCTACAAGATATGCCAGATGATAAAGAATTTCTTAAGAAGTTGGTGGTTTTGGTTAGAGAGTATCCTGCTATCTGGAATACTAAACATGATGATTATAATGATATCATGATACGCGATAATTATTGGCAAGAGATCAATGATAAACTTAAAGATTTCAAACGTAAACTAATGCTGTTCTATTAATTTGGTTTTCGTTGTAACAAAAATGTATTTTATTTATTTTGTTTTTTTTTTTTAATTATTTTTAGGCGATGTTAAATCCATAAAATTACGTTGGCAATTGGCGAAATTTAGTTATTATCGTTGGAAACGTGAAAATGGCCAAATATTGGAGAATACCAAAATGGGGCAGTATTGCAAAAACTTACCTATCGATGATATGAAGTTTTTAGATTAGTTCTAAGCCTTTCTCTATACATATTTATAAACTATTTAATTTATACATAATTGAGAATATAAAAAAAAAGAAATTAAGAATGTTCTTGCTTATTTAGAATTTTAAGTACTTTTAGGATGGATATTCATTATATGTGTCATCATGATGTCTTTAAAACACAAATACAAAAAAAAAAAACTTACCTATCTATGATATGAAGTTTTTAGATTAGTTCTAAGCCTTTCTCTATACCTATTCATAAACTATTTATATATAATTGAAAATTAAAAAAAAAGAAATTAAGAATTTCCTTGCTTATTTAGAATTTTAAGTACTTTTAGGATGGTTATTCATTACATGTGTCATCATGATGTCTTTAAAATACAAATATATATAAAACATTTAATTATACTATTACTTACGGATACAATGAAGGTTTTTTTATTTACACTCTATGGTGATATTTTATTCACGGTAGTAAAATTATTGATAACTTACGATTTTTAAATTAAAAATTTCCTGTCGTGTTTGGCGTCGTTATTTATGTTATAGATTAATAAACTTGCCAATAATTGTTAAAATGTAATTATTTTGTTCTAGATAAACAAGCCAGCGATGATGATGAAAATGAAATTGAAATAGTTGAGCCTAAAACAGATTTAATAACATTGGATTCAGACGATGACGAACCAACCGCCGCAGCTAAGACACAATCTAATGCACCAACAGCTGTAACAGCATCTTCCCAATCATACTCAAATGGAGCAAACATGACAGCAACAGATAGTAAAGTTAAGCCTACAGTAACACCGCCCACTACATTAGCTGCCAGACATGATGTGGCGGCAGCAGTGGCAACGGCAGCCACAAATGCATCAACTACGCCAACGATGATGCAGCTGGAAGAAAATATCGATTTTATGTCAATGGCTCAAAATTTTCTTGCCAGCATGTTAGAAGTTGAGGTGCAAGATGAAAATCTGAATTCGCCTGGTTCTTCCGATTCGTCACAACAGAAAAAACAGCCACGTAAAAAGCTTACGAACAAACCAAACCCGACACTATTAAAACAAAAAGCCTTAATGGAACGTGAACGTTTGGAGGAAATGAAACGCAATGATCAGAAACTAAAAATGAAATGTGCAGTCGAACTGAAAAAGGCCGAGGAGGAATATCCATTTACAAAAGATATGCTAGAAGCTAGATCTAAAGAAAAACAGCAAATAGAAGAAGCTGAACAAAAAAGTAAAGGCGAGGAAAACATGGAAAAAGGAGAGAGCCAAGTTAAATTTTTGCTAGAAACCGATAAAGAAACAGTAGAAGTCGAATTGATTATAGAAGATGATAACATAAATAGTTCCGGCGAACAAAATGTAAGTTCAATATTAAAAGAACTAAATGAGGTGAATGAAGAAAAGAAAACGTGTGCCGGGGATGAAGAATCAAATAAATTAAATGAAGAAGTTACAAATAACTATAATATAGAAAGTAAGAACGACATTGAGCACAATGCGCTTACTGAGGACAAAAATAACGATGAAATGGCCAATATAGAAGAAGCAGTTAAACAAAGTACAGAAAATGAAGAATCAAATGAAACGAATAAGGAAAATATTAGTGAATCAAACGGTGAAACTACAGAGCCAATTGAAAATGAGCAAATTCACACCACAAATGGTGTTAATAAGCTTAATAATGAATCAGTTGAAGATAGTACAGATGTAAAACAAACCGTTTCTAATGACAAACCTTCGGAAACTGATGTTAAGGAATCTTTCGAAAATGTAGATGACACTACTAAGTCCAATACAGAAATTGAAATGGATGTTGATAAAGAAATAGAAAAAGTTCTAAGGCAAAAACGGATTGATGACATAAATGAAACTGAAAGTATTGTAGATGCTGGCGATAAAACTGAATTGCCAAATGAGGAGGTCTCAGAAGAAAGTAATCTAAAGGAAATTGCAATAGATGATTTAGCAGCAACAAATAAAGAACAAATAACAGCTAATGATGCAACAGCAGTTGCTACAACGGAAACAACAACTAGCAATGGTAGCGTTTAATAAAAATGAATATTTACTATAAAATCAAACTTCTACAGCTAATATATAGATTTTTAATATTTAAAATAATATAAACTAAAACTAAAACAAACAAAAAATATCATTTACTCAGAAAGCATACATTAAATGTATATTTTTCATTATTTTTTCCTTTTTCTAAAGTTTATAAAATTTATTTTAAAACAATTTTTTTATAATTTGTTTAGTTTAGTTTTTCCTCCTGTGAGATTCGGTTTTAAAATCATGATATTGTTTCATTGAATTTTTGTGTTTTTAAAACTGAATTTTATATTCGAAACAGTTTATTCATAACTTTTCACTAATTAGTTCTATTGTAAATAATTCATTCATTTTTTTAAGTTGTATTAAAAAAAGAAAAATAGCTTATCAAGGCTAAGAACGAATAAAAATATTAATTCTTATTATTGAGAATATAAAATAAATAATAATTTTACTATTTAAATGATGGTTTGTTTGGTTTATTGTTTACAATCTTTTACCTAAAATTGTTAAAAAAATATTTTTTAGATTAAATGCTTACTTAAATCAATGCCCAAATAAAAGCTATAATGTATATGTTTTTTTATTTACGCATGCCAACATATTTCGTCCAAATGCCTTTAGCATCGAAGTATGGTTTATTGCGTGAACAAATGATCGAATCTTTGAAAATGGCCGCATAATCACTGGGTATCGAATGGTTTTTGTAGAGATTATAAAGGAACTCATAAATCTACAGTGTTAAAGAAAAAAAAAAACACTTAAGATTTTATATAAAACTTGAATTTTTAGATAACTCACCTTCGCTTCTTGATCTTTCCAGAAGACATGATCGCATAGAAATTGCAAACTTTCAGGAAATATTTGATTTCTTTCCAAACGTTGTGTCGCCACTATATCCAAATTTCCCAAGAGCACTGCACAGCCTGACAGTACGTCTACAGCTAAGATAAATATATCTAGAAGATACAAGGCTTTATCTAGTTTTTCTTTATTTGAAGATTCAGCCAAAAGTGCCTGGATTTGTATAAACATTTCCATTATCCAATTGCATGAATGTTCATCATTATTAAAGGCATACAACGTAGAGGATAAATGTCTAAAGAAAAATAAATGCTCCTCCTTACGTGTAACATACGCATCTATGATAGGGTTGAACCATTTCAACGGATTGTTTAATTGTGTATTGTATAGTACTAAATATGATCTTATAATAGTGGCTTTTTTCAATTTTCCTATGGGCGTTTCCCACCAATTGGCTGGCGATGTTATACCTTCTATAGCATTATGGGGTAAAACAGCCACGACCTCTGTATAACGTTCAAATAGACGAGAATCTACATCCATTGAATCCATATAACGTTCCACTATTAAGGTAAAAATGTCCAAAACTTCTGGTACTTCACACTTTCCCGTAAATACATATTTAACACTATCCATAAATTTCTCAAACAGGCATCCTTCGTTAAAACCGGCCATTTGGGATTCTTTGAAACTATATAGCGCTATTTTTTCTGCAAATGCCTTTAGTATAGTTAGGCTTACGCCATTCGATATTTCAGGCAGTAAGGAGAATAGCAAAAGTAAGTCTTCTTCAAAACAGTTGGGTTCGAATTCAGCCAGAAAGTTTTCTAGCAGGCGGCGCGCTGTGCCAGAATGTAATAACTGGTTTTTAGCTATTAAAATGCAATATTTTCGAGTATCAAAAGATAAATGGAAGAAACTGTGTAGAAAACTCCAGTCTAAAGGTGGTATAGGCTTTGGAAACTTTTTTGATATGGCTCTTAAAGCATTGGTAACCGCTATAGGCTCTGCAATGTGATCGCCGTAACGTGCTTGTGTCACCAGATAACTAACAACCGCCCTTAAGGGACTTTGTGGATATAAGCCCTGTAGTTTACGCGGTTCCGCTCTACCTTCCGGCAAACGGTAGAGTCCACCACGAAAACCATTTATCTCGGCATATATAAAATGAGCAATCAAATCGGCAGCTGCCGAACCGCATTCGGGACGTATCTTTTGTAATAGCTGTACCCACACTTCTCCAGGTATCATTTCCTGCTGCAAATCCACTACTTCTCTCCCACCGGGACCAGTGTATTCTCTGGCTACAGTTAAATCCTGCCTAAATTGTGGTGGTATATGCTTGAGCGTTAACAAAGTACCAATTTCATAATGCTTTAGAGCAGACAGAGCCTCTCGCACCATTTCGGTATCTGTATCCGAACGACTAATGGTCAGCCACAATTGATCTAATGCTTCATCAACTAGTTGTTCAAACTCCAAAGTGGGCGTTTGTAGCAGCGGTACATGGGCGAAAAAATTATATAAAGATTTTAAGGCACGCGGACGTTTTTCATGTCGAAATTTATTGCTTAAAACTCGCCAAGTCGATGTTATATTTACTGTATGACTATCGCATAAGGCTACAATGGCATCCAAAGCTAAAGATGTAGCCAAATCGCCAGCATCATCGGTGCAGGTATTAAGTGTATCGGAAAGATGTGATACCAAATCAGAACCATGCTGAGTGGGCCTAGGTAAACAAATCAAATAAACTTTTTAAATACACATAGAAATCATTTTTATAACTTACTTTTCATAACAAATTTCACGTATAGTATAGGTTTTAGCAATTTCAAATTGCCATTTTTTAGCATTTTCATCCTTACATGGCAGTGATAGAAGTTTGATTAGAAACGGATACGTACGTGATTCAACACGCCATAAACGCAGATATAAATCCATACAAAATGTTGCATTATCCGAACATAAATTACGAATTGTATTCAATATCATAGGTATGTTATCCTTAGATACAGCAAAATTTGGCAAACCTCTCAATAATTCCATTTGTAATTCCGGATTGTGTTCACTTGCCAATTTGAAAATATAAGTCATTAGGAAATCATAAGCAATATTATGATTAACCTTAATAATATCCAATATAACTTCATAGATCTTAAACCAACAGTCCACGGAAGGTTCTCGGGAAAGAAATAAGGCTCTCAGAAACAAATGCAGACGCTGACAAAACATACTTTTCGCCTTAACATTGAGAATATCGACAAAAGTAAAGACATCCTTTGTTTCTGACTCATCGAAAGATTCCACAAGTTTAGCCAAATCAAAAGCTAAAGCTATATCTGCGTGCATGTTACGCAGACCAACCGGTTCGAAATCTTTTGTTTGTATCGGTTTCGTCTTCTCGGTACCCTTAACAACTTCCAAGATTTTGCGTACAATTTGGTGAGCTGTGGCCAGACCATCTGCGGGTATAAATGCAGTCTGAGACATCCACTGGATGATACCATCAAGGCACATGTTCAGAATGTATTGATGCCCACAGTTTTCCTGCACCACTATAAAAGCTAAAATACGCATTAGATCAGGCAAATAGCTGGGTGTTAATAAATGTAGACTCTCCGATAGCAGTATCAGCATTACATTATAATGACTTTGGGCAAAATCCTTGGTGGCATGCAGAACCCTTAATATGCAATGTAAGCTAGGACGTGGATCTATGCCAAATTTTACCAAATGGTTAATAACCAATACTTGAAAGACACTCAACTCAGTAGATTGTTTAAAGTCCTTTTGATTTAGAAAATGTTCAATGGCTTCAATCAATAAAGTACTAGTGAATAAACAATTTTGTGATGTGGTTATCTTACTCCAAGATAAGATTTCTTGCATTAAGGCTTTAGCCTCCAAATTTTGTTTACTTAAATTCAATAAACCAGTCCATATAGTTTTGGAATCTGGCAGCGTTTGCGGATTACAGAGTATATATAAATAAACTGGTCTTAAATACTCAATGCTATGATCTTTTATTCTACAATAAACAGGCACAGACAGAAAAAATTTAATTAAAATATTTTGATAGAATTAAAATTATTCGCTTACTGTTTGTCATGATGATTACAAATGCCATTCATTTTATTCGCTACATCATTCATATTTACCACAGAATTTTGCAATAAGGTGATCATCGGATGTTGTTGAGTTTTAAGCCCGAATTGTGATTGAAAACTTTCATTTTCTTTTAGCGTTGCTGCCTTACGTTTTAAACTTAGAAGCAATAAACTTACTATAGCTTCGGTTATGGTTGTATATTGTACGGGACTGTAATAAAAACGAATTTTTTTATTGCTGGTTTTTTTATTACGATATTAATATTCTAAAAATAGTCCACTACCGAAATTAGACGCATACCTTCCAATTATTTTGATTAATTAGTGTTTATTACATTTTTTATACACATATAGTATAATGCATCTATCCCTATCATCGACTACATTTATTACATTTCACTTCAAAAAACGGAAATATTGTTCAAGCAATTTTTTGTCACGAAAAAATCATACCTACTTTTGCCACATGTAAATTTGCTAATACTTTTCTGCTACTTTTGCCACATGTTAATTTGCTAGTACTTCTCTACTCATTTTACGTATAAATGAATTAAATAGTTCGTTAGTTGTTCCTTAAACATGCAAGGCTTTTTGGTTAGTTATAATTGTTGCTACCTCTTTGAGTTGGTAAAAAAAAATATGAAATTTAGGCAAATATTAAGAAACTAACTATTTTATTATTTTTTAGATTTCTTAGGTTTAAGATTTCTTTTTTTTGCATTTGTTAAAGAAAATTAAGTAATTGAAAATATAAAAGACTCAAATGGACATTTTCAAATCCAAAGAGTGCCATTGTATGAAAGTATCAAAGGATTATCTGTTGCTTAAAAAAAGGAATAAGTTTTTCTAAATGTATGTTTTTCAGACTTCACCGGATAATGTACAACAACAGCAAAAGTAATAGACAGACATGATCTGGAAATAACTTTTTATTAAAGTGATTTGAAATCACTGAAAAGATGCTCTGTGCACAAAGAAATTTAAAATCAAGTGATTTTAAATCGTCCAGCTACTTAATGCTGATTTCAAATCACTTCCTTATTTTTGTAAACTCTGCTAAATATTTAGCTTTAATGTAAATTTAATCTTCCTTTATTAATTTTTGTTTCATAAAAAAAAAACAAATACAAAATATTTGTATTTTATTTTAAAAGACACTTCGAATTTTGCATACACGTTTTTATTCTTTTAAATATCAGCTGCAGATATTGAGAAAATTTTGAAAATGGAAGTGATTCATTTCACCAAAATATACAAAAATTTGTGAATATTAATAGGGAATTTAAAAAAATAGCAGATATTTAAGGGATATTTCGAAAAAAAAGTAGAGAGATAAAAATGCTTTGATTTAAGAACATCAGCTATGGATGTTCCATCAGTGTTGTTGGTATTGTATTCTTATTGATGTTTAATATCCACTATTTAGCAGACACTTTATTAGATTTTGCACATTGGAATTATAAATTTATAAAGTGTTATTTTTTTAATTTTGTTTCTCAGTGTAAAAAGAAGATTCGTGACTTGCAAACCATTGAATTTTATTATCAATATTTGTGCTATGTGAGAAATGTGTTTCTATCGTAAATTATCTTTAGCGGAAAGCTCATTTTTAACTCACTGGCCAACAAACAGAATTGTTGAATTTGATGTGATGAGCAGCCAGATGCAGTTCAAAAGCTTCTAAAGCGGCCTGAAAGTTACACTGTTTCTAGCGATTTGTGGGCCATTGGACCGTTCTTCTTCAAGAACGATGAAAATTGCTACGTTACATCCATGGTACAAAGTACCATGCGTCGATTACCGACTTTTCTTTGCCTAAAATAAAGAATTTGAATTGGTTGACATGTGGTGTCATAAAGACACTGCGGCACGGCACGCAATACCAAGAACCTATTCAGAGATGAGTTTGATCAGCAATTGATCTGACGTTTTGGAGCAGTGCATTGGCTGCCAAGATCATACGATTCTGCCACACTAGACTATTTATATAAACATATACATATATATTGTTACGAAAATAAGATTAGGCACCTCTGCGTTTATTACATCGCTAAAATAAATAAACAAAAGCTCCAAGAACAACTATACGTGCTGTTTATAAATAACCAGGATCGACAACAACAAACATTAGCAGAGATAAAGTAAATAAAAATAACACAGCAACAACAAAAATTAACAGCAAAGAAAACAAGCAACAGACAATAATAAGCAACAACAAATACTAAGACCTGAAAGAAGTATATGTTTAGATTTGCATGGCTACAAAAGAACTAAAAAGAAATTATAAAAAAGAATTTGAATCTACATTAAATATCAAGAGGGTTCAAGAGCTTTCAAAGTGTTGATTACTCAGCCATATAAAAAGCACATCGGTGTGAACAACAAACAGTTTATATGTCGTAAACTCAGCGAGTGCAGTTTGAAGAAAAGTTAACGCAGCGAACGTGGCGAATTGGTTTAGTGTGGTTAAACTCTGGTTGATGAAAGATTTAAGTTGTAATCGGACCTAAGTTATAACTACGATCGAGTTGGAAGATCTTTAAGTAGCAAGATCTGCCGAGTAATTGTTGTTGTTTAAAAAGTGGTAAACAGAAGGTGTTATTCGGACTAGAAATTGTTATTGTTTGTAAAAAGTTTACAAACAGTGGAAAACTGTGTTAATAAAAGATTTTAATAAAAAAAAAACTAAACATAAAATTTATTTTATTTTAACTACAATCTACGAACTCATAAATACACGTTTTTAGAAAGGTAAAAACGTAGAAATATGTACATAAATATGTATATTGGGTATACAAAAGTCTATCTGCAAATCGTCACAGCTGCCGTTGTTGAGATACCGGCCTAAATGCTGAAAGAAGTATGTAATTGAAGTTCACGGCTGGCCCACCTTCGGCGTAGCCAAAAAAGATTTATATGAAATAATCTTTATAAAGTAAATGGCAGGCTTTCATTTATCGTCCCAAATAAATATTGTCAATGCTTGGTGCGTTATTCACCAAGCTAACATTTTTTAAAAGAATATCAAAAGACGAAAAATAACCAGTTTTCTATAGAACTTTTAATAATTTTATTTAATTTTACTTCCAAGTAATACAATAGAGAATAATTGAATAATTTTATGTGTACGTATAGTTTTCAGTCGGCGTCCTTTCAGTTTGGCGGTTCCGTTTTTAAAAAATCTATCAAAACTCTACGACATAATTAACTGTGTGCTTTTGCAGAGTCGCATTGCCAGAGTTTGGCTATTTTGTTGCTGACAATATTTTACTCGCTTTTAGACTTCTGCTTTTTAAATTTTCAAACCTAAACGATTCTTTTTTTCAAGTTTTAAAGTCATTCTCCTTTTATCAAATCCCTAAATGCAAGCCAATATCAATTTTTTTTGCAATTATCCTTTTGAGAAATGTCATGGTTTCAGAAAAAACTGTACACGTTCATATATTATACGAATGTCTTTTTTTATTAAAATCAAGCCAAAAATTTACAGAAACAAAAAAAAAAGTTATTTAATCGTAAGTTCAAGTAATAATGAAGTGTTTCAATTTCATGATTATAATTTTCATTCACTCGTTATTCTATGTTGATGTATGTCAGTGTGCCATTGTAGTGATGTGATTGCAAATTGTTATAAATTATATGCCAATTAAACGTACACTTCAGAGCATAAAAAATCATCATTTCATTTAGTGTTTTTCTGCAAAAACCTCTCATTAGGAATCTTGTGTACTATTAACATCTAATGTGCGTTTTTCAATTACAGCCGGTCTTTTTATTATTTAAAACAGTCATTATTATGCAATTATATTTTGATTTCTTTCCTTTCATTACTTTTTTCTTCCAACACAATTTACGAACTCTTAAGTTTGCTGTCAAGGACTATTGTAAAGGAAGTTACACTTTTTTTTCCTTTTTTTTAATATATCAAGACTTAGAAAGTCCTTCAAAGTATTGAGACAAGAAAAAAAAGAACAACAAATCAAGTTCATTGGTATAGTAGAAAATAAAAAAAAAATGAAATAAGTTTATGAAAAATTAAATTGTATAAAAAATAAAAGAAATTTGCATTCATAAAAACCACCACAATGGAATATTAACGTCTGTAATAAGCGCTGCAAAAAATCTAAAAACCATAAATTATATTTTGTAACTATTGCTTCCCTTTTTTGCCCACTGCATGTATATTTTATTGTTCTACATATATTTTTCTAGATTTTAATCTTGTATTATTTTGTAGTGGCTTTAAAGACTCTTTATTTTGTATTAACTTAAATATAATAAAAATGCCATTCAACTTAATTGTTTTTGCATTGTTTGTATGCATATTAGAGTGGGTGTGCATTAATTTCAAGGTCAACACAACAAAATTGAAGTAAAGGAATAGCAACAATAAAAAAATATTCTTTCGTTAGAAATTTTAAAACAATTGTTTTATGAAAGCCGTTGAAAAGAATTCTTCACTTTAAAGTAACGATTATTTTTTAAGCTTTAAGACAATTTTAAAACATAGTTAAAGACCTTTGACAATCTATTTTGTCTTAGTCGCGGATAAAAGAAAACATTGGCCTACTTCAACTCTCTATCTCATGCAAGATTCAGCAGGTTGCCTGATGTATGTATGGTATGTATGTATAAGATTTGAGTCAAAATCTAGAAAGCAGTTGGTATTATACTATAGATCAACTTTTTTGGGAATTTTTGGATCTGTGGATAAAAACTTTTTCTAGACGAAATATCATTACGCCTGATGCCTGTTCAGACGATTGTCAGATCTAAAAACATTGCCAGACCTGGCAATTTGCTGACAACTTCCGGACAATTGAACATTGCCGTCACAATGTATATTAGCAGTTCACACGATTGCAAGATATTTGTCAGAAAATCTAACAATCCCATCACACATAAGTTTATTCTGACAATGATGTCGGGCGTCTGACAATGTGACAATAATCTGACAATGCTTTGTCTGACAATGTTGAAAAACTAAAATTGTAAGTTCACATGGTTATAAGTATTTCTGTTCATTTTTCTGACAATATTGCTAGATCTGACAAACATCTATACAAACTTTATCTTCGGATAAAATAGAACCTAAAGTTTCAATGTTGGTATTTACACTGTGCTTTATAAAATTGCACGTTAAGAGTTGACTTGTTCTCGGAGTAAAATTGTTTTCAAAGAACTTTGTTTGCTAGTGTAAAAGAGTCACCATTATGATATAACAATAATTTCAGTGTAGAAATATTCATAGCTGTGAGATATCCAACAAAAACTTTTCTATTTTCTATCTGGTACTCTGTAACAAGAAACGTTTCTGCGAAAAACAGCGGTCCATATGCGACATTATTTAAGGCACATAAATGCTTGTTTTAGATGTTCATACACCTTCAAAAGCGTACATGTATCATGGGATATATTTTTAATTGCAATATACCTACATACGTACATTTTATAACTTATTTGTATTTCGTCAAAATGAATTCATATTGATATCATTTCTATTTGCTTTTTATAAGATTATCTGCATCTTTTTAGATTTTTTTAAATAAATTTCATTCAATATGAATAAACTTAGCCATTTTCGACTAGCAATCGTTACTAAATTATGTTTATTGACCTACTTATGATTATTAGTTGGTGTAAAATGGAGCGCACACAAAGCAATTAAATTCAAAAAGCCAACGACCATTGTTGGTCAAGGTATGTGAAGTAGTTAAAAACGGAAGCTCATGCTATAAAACATGACCGAGGTAGGAAGCACCTGGTGTTGTTCTTGTTGTTGTTGTTTTAGGCATGCAAACCTAAAACCGCAAAAAGGCAAAAAAAACAACTTTAGCACAAAACTATGTGAAAAAAAACAAAAACACACACACGTTATGAAAAGAGTAATGGACAAAAGGTGCAAAACAAATTAGAAAAGGAACTCTGATATAGTATTCAACTTTACACAAACAAAATCCTGAGTCTTGTATAAAATAACAAGGAGCAGAGTGTAGTAATAGGAAATGTGAGTGTATTTTATGTTGATTCTTATCCTTGAATCTACAAATTTTTTTCAATCTCATTAATTTTTCAATTGGAATTGGTTGGAGGCTAACACACAAAAATTTATTGCAAAACATTCAATACATTTATACTGCATATACTTACTTGGAATTTGGCAACATAGATATTAACATGGTCAGAACATTAGTGGGCTCCAAAGCGCCTTCTTCTACCAAACGTACAAATGTCTGACAGCTCATCAAACCCAATTGAACATTTTCAGCTTTACATTGCGATTTTAGAAATTCTATTTCCTTGATATTATGTTCCGCTACCTTCTTCTCACGGCTTTCAATGATTTTCTTAAAGATTTTCTCCAAACATGCTGACAGCTTTACCACCGAAGTGGTAGGTGTTATGGTTTTAAATTCTTCCATATAAATCCTTAAAAGAAAAACAAAAAGAGAGAATTTTTAATTCAAATTTATAAACCATATTTTTTAACTGAATTTTTAATTAAAAGTAATTTCCGTAAATGATTTTCTAAAAATTTTGCATAATATATTACTTTTTCTGTTGGGGTTTGGCCGAAAAAAATGTTGGCAGGTCTTCCTTTATACATATACCTTTTTTGGTAGACCTCCACGTTTTACTCTATCTGGTGCCCGGCACTATTCACGATGTGTTTCCTTAAACGTTTCCTCTAACAATGACTTGATATTTTTTAGGGTTTTCTTCTTTTGTTAACTTTCTTTGTAAAGTTATTACCAATTAACAGCGCAAGTCCTATTTTATTGGCCAATATTTTTGTTTATGTTTACAGACTAACAATATAGGAAGTTGGTAGTAAAATAAAATTCAAACAAAATGTAAATAAGCAACAGTTTGTTGTATTAATAAAAATTCCAATTCTTTTAAGAGGGATCAGCTGTAGGTGTTGATAATAAATACCGGTTAGTTTATGTATGAAGTTTGCTGCAGTTATTACAGTTACAAAATATACAAACAGGGTGATATCAATAGTTATGTTTATTTGACTTCTTATCCATATAACAAGTCTGGTAGCTCAATGTTCGTAAATAATATAAACGTTTATAAAAAAACCGCAACAAATCTAAAAATCTACATCACTAGCAACATGAATTTAAACATATATTAAAAAAGTACATAAATTTAAATAAAGTTTAAATAATGGATCAAAACGATAATCAACTGATAGAGGATATATTTACTACCAGTGAAAAAGCTCTAACCGACGATGAAAAACACAAATTGGAGGAACAGAACAAACGCTTAATAACCGAATTCAAGGCACGTCAACTGGAGGCTCAGGCCCAAAAACATTGGGATCTCTTTTACAAACGGAATGAAACTAGATTTTTTAAAGACCGCCGTTGGACAACACGAGAATTCCAAGAACTCATACAAGAGGGCGAAACCTTAAACAATCAGCTACAAGATTGTCGTAAACTCCTGGAAGTCGGTTGTGGTGTAGGCAATTTTGTCTATCCCCTTATGGAGGAACTAGAATCATTAGGTCAAACGAATAATTTTTTCTATGCTTGCGATTTTTCTCCCAGAGCTGTAGAATTTGTACGGTCCAACCCCAAGTATGATGAGACAAAAATTAAGGCTTTCCAATGTGATATTACAACAGATGGAGTACATCAGCATATACCTGCCAATAGTTTAGATATAATATCGATGATATTTGTATTATCGGCTATAACGCCGGAAAAATTCGATGCTGTCATTAAGAATCTATTTAAACTATTAAAATCTGGTGGCATAGTTTTGTTCCGTGACTATGGACGCTATGATATGGCTCAGTTAAGATTTAAATCGGGTCACAAGATAGCTGAAAATTTCTATATGCGTCAGGATGGTACGCGCAGTTATTACTTTGCCGAACAGGAACTAGCTAAACTATTTCAAGAGAATGGTTTTGATATTATTAGTAATTGCTACGTTCATCGACGCACTTTAAATGTTAAGGAAGGCATAGATGTGCCGAGAATATTTTTACAGGGAAAATTTAAGAAATTGTAAAATTTTAAAAATAATAAAGAAAATATTTCTAAATAAAATGTTTGTAACTACTTGTGGATGTTTGAATCAACAAGGCATTTATTGTAATATCGCTATGCGGTGTCGTTCATCCGTCGCTGGATTGTTATAGACTGTTGTACTCCAATAACTTGTTATTGGGTATAACCAAGGTAGCAAAACGAGTTTATATAGTCTAATTGAACGTCGAACAAAAATTTTTTTACTTTAAAGTTTTCGAAATGTTCGAATATTTTTAAGAATAATAAAAGCTTTATTTATATTATTATAACGCATCATCATTCAAACACTTTTATTTGTAATTTTTATTATTATTATTATTTTTTTTTTTTAATTAAATATATATAGTGATTCTTTTTAGTGGTTTGTATGTAATAGTTGTCCGGTTTATTTGTAATTGATAATAACATGAGTTTTAGTTTTTGTTTTGTTTTACTTTAATTTTAATTAACGTTCAATAAATACATTTATGATGTTCATAAGTCTGTTTTAGATTAAATATTATTATTTTTATATATAATATAGTTTGGTTGAGTAATTATGTTCAAATAAATATTTATTTATTATGTCAACTGCCTGTTTCAAAATAAAATTTCACAACTGCAGCGAAACGCGTATGCTGATTTAAAAATCTGAACAAGACATTTGCGAAAATTTAGTTTAAGTAAAAATTCTCAGAATATTAAATGATGCATCTTGAGTGGTTTGCATGAAAACGAAAATTATATGAAAGTAATTGTCCATGTGCTGGAGGTAATATGAATTGACGAAAACTCACAAGTGATTTTATATTTAAGTCTTTTTCAATGCAGAGCTTTATATTTCAATAAAGTTGGTATAATTTTCATAAAATCTTCTTCAGTTTCAAAATCTGTGATATTTGTGGAAATAATTTTACAAACATTCGCTATTTAGCCAGCCCCTAATGTGTTTGGTGTAGTCGTTATCTAGTTTTCCTTATTTTTTTAATAGAAAACTTATGACTATTGTCTTTAATCTAGCTCATACACAAATCGAAATACGACAACGACTGCGTCAAACACCATAGGAGTCAGTAGTGTATTAACGTTAATTAACAAATCAAAGTGAGTTTATATACAAAACAAAGAATTTGATTGGGCCTATGTATTGGCAAAATGTTGGATTTTCGTTTCTTTAAAAAGAAAAAACTATTTTACTAAAAAATAACGTCTTTTTGAAGAATAAACTTTGTCACATTTACAATATTTTTATGTAAGTACTTTTTCAGATGGTTGTCAGTGAAGGAGAATTTCTTTTTTATTAGTTTAAAGTAATTTCTAAGGTTTATAATTAATTTTAATTTTTTAAATTACAAATTAATAACAAATTTTTAGTATAATTAGTTAAAAAATTACATTGACTTAAATAGTTAAAAAAATTTAGGCATATAATAATAAAAAACAACAATATAATTTATTTTATAAGGTCTCTCAAAATTTACCTACATATACATATAAACCTAAATTCACAGTCTTTAGTGAACTAACTATAGTAGATAGATAAGTCAATGCTATTTGTTTCATATTTTTTGCTTAGCGTTACGTAAAATCTAATTTAACCTCTTATGATAAGAGAATAACTAGTTTAAAACAAAGAAAAAACAAAAAAAAAATGTGAATGAAAGAGCTTTGCTTAACTATTGTAGTTCGCTAACTAAAAACTGTGAATTTAGAACTTGAAAAAATTATCATTTAAAATTTTTTTATAAACAATTTGTAAATTTTAATATGAAGTAAAAATTGATTATATTTAAAAACTTTAATATAAATGTCCTTTTTTGTATAATATAAATAAGTCAATGAAGAAAGGGAAGTTGAATAAAAAAAATAAGAAACGAAACAAGTGTTTTACACCTAAATAACAATGATGTCGTAATTGCTAAAGAAAGAGGAAAAAAGTAGAAAAAAAAAATTATAATAAAGTCGGCTTAACTGCTTGCCATATAGTGTTTATCCATCAGGAGGTTATAAATTGATTGCTTTAAACAAAAATTATAAATTACAATTATATATAAATATACGTTTATGTGTAAGCCAAAGAAAAACCCACAAGTTGTTTATACATATTTAATGTATTTATAACACAACAAGTAATGTTTTAAGTTTATTAGTTGTAGTTTGTTTTAGTATTTATGTTTTTGTTATTTTTTTAATTAAGTTCAACAATTTTATTTTAGCAACAAGTATTATTTTCTGTTTTTTTTTTTCTTCTTTTAATTACTAATTTAAACAAATGCAAATGAAAAGAGAAAATACTCAAATGACTCATTGGCACACCAGAACTAAGAACGCTTTCATCTTAAAAATATAAAATATGTGGTAAAAAAAACAAAGAAAAAGTATAAAAACATAGTAAATAATACACACTACCTGTGTAGCACCTTTAAGGAAATAAGAAATCATTTAACCTAAGAAAAACAAAAAACAATTGATTTTAACTAAAGGTGTTATGCCAATGATTAAAAATAAGAGGAAAATTTTGTTTTATCAAAGAAAAAGTGTACATAGACATACATGTGTGTATGTGTATGATATATTTAACCATAATATAAGTAGCCTAGGCCACTGGAAGCCTTAGAAAAATACTAATCCACTAATGTATCGTTCGCTTTAACCCCCACAATACCTGGTGTTGCACTAAGTGGTGGTAATTCAATACTGGAATCAAAACTTTTTGTAGTTAACAGGTCACTGCTAGTTAAAGAGGTGGTTGTTGTTGTACTATTATTATTGCTATTATTGGTTAGACCACCACCTCCTAGAACAACACTGCCAACGCCTACTCCACCTAAACCACCACCTACATTAGAACCTGTAACAAGCGCACCACCATTTAATTCACTATCAATACTAAAACTGCCACTACCACTTTCGTTGGTCAATAACGATTGCATGGGTAGCATTTCCATTGTATCTAATGATTCATATGTTTTGCCCTTCACCGGGCCAGGACTTTTCTCAAACTCCGATGATGAACTCTCCATTTGTAATTGCATTAGGGAATTGCGTTGCATATGTTTGTCTAATTTTCGTTGCGGTGGTTTATTACTATCTATGCTATTTGAAGGCGTATTGCCGTTTGCTTGATGAGCTCCAGTAGACGTTTCATTAGCATCCTTGTCCTTATCCTTTTCCTTACCTTTAGATTTTTTGAAACCTGCTATTAGAGCTTTGTGAGCCTGAGCTTTAATGCCTTCCATACTAGGGCGTATAATCGAGTTTCTTGAACCCTGTTGCCCTGACTCTTTTCCTTCCTTAACATTTTGCATTTGTTCGGCAGTTTCTTCTGTAAGACTGGCCAATTGTTGTTGTGCCAAAGCCGGTGCTTGAGGCATTGTTAGATCCTTCACTTGTATGGGTATATCGTCGGGTAATTTTTTCGTACGGAATGATGCATTTGTTATCATTGATTTTGAAACAGCGGTGGTTACAGTATTGGTGGATGGTGTCAGAGCTACACTTAAGCCCATTGGACCATCACTTGGTTGGCCCGAGGGATTGGCATGTAGAGAATTACGTACCGCACTGGTAACTAAAATTAACTCTGTATACATTTCAAAGCACGCTCTATTATGTATATCTTCCAGGGTCTGGATGGCTACAGTACCAAAACCATTAAACATTGCAAAATATATGGCATGCACTAATTCCACAAGGAATGATGAGGATAAAGGAATGCGTGGTGTCATTGATTTGGGCATTAGTGATGGATCAGAACTAAAAGCAGATAAAAAAAACAAAAAGTTACAATTTTAAAAAGATTTATTACAAGGCAAAAGAAATAATCTTTAAGGCAATAAGAACTTGAATAATTTGAGTGTTATCTTATTGTTTTTTTTTTATTGATTTTTGACTTGTTAAAATCATTATTTATTTATTTATTTTTTTTTTTTTTTTTTTTTTGATTAACCTAAATTCTTCACTCACCCATATGATATCCTATGAGCATGACTTGTTTTCGTATTAAAGCCTTCCGTCACCAACTGTGAGGCAACACGACACAAGTGTATAAGTGCTGATTTCTGTGTCAAACTAACTTGTTGATTGTAACAAAACAACAACGCAGTCATTATCCTTAAACGATTCTGTGCTGAAATCGCTTCAATACGCTGATGTGGACCCCATTTAACCTCACGATTACAATTCTCCTCCCAACGTCGCAAGTCCGTCAAAGGTAAATTTTTTTCTTCGTGGTATACAGATGCCTGAGCCAAAATTGGCATACGGAATTGTACCACACGTTCACTCCCATCTTCCGCAGACACTTCACCATTGTAAATGCAGATTAAAAGGGTTTCTAAACTGCGTACGCCCTTCTTATCACCACCAGCTACTGCATGCAGGTACGTATAGATTAAAACAGGTATAAATTGTAAAGGAAATTTTTGTAATGTCTTTTCTTTGCTACGATAAAAAGCCAATAGCTGTTGGCAAATATCATGGACCAATGATTCATGCCTTTGTCGGTCATGTAATATGGTAAAAATAGCTTCCGCAATTTCCGAATCACTGTCATGTTCATTGGCAAAATCTTTAACCTCTGAAGGTTGACCCTGTATACGCTGAAAATCCGTCAGCCAATCTTGGACTATTGATTCTGCCATTACTCAGCTGCACTTGAAAGACGACACTTTTAACAATTTATTTCCGTAATTTCCACTGCTAAACAACACAATATGGAGGCAGTTTTGTTAACAATAAAATCAACTAATTTTTTCTTACTATTGAATTCGATTTAAACTACTCTTTCACTCGTAATTAATCACATAAATTTATAAAACTTCTTTGGCTGCTTAAGAAAAAATGTAGTTGTTTTGACGTAATGTTATGTTTTTTTTTTGCCTTTACTTGCCTTTCGATATGTCAAAAGGGTAAATAAGCCAACAGGGTGTGGTGTAAGTGCATTCAAATTCATACAATATGAGATACTCAGTTGTCAAGGGCGTTTATAACGGCCCTGTCATAATGTAGAAAAAAACGTCCCTTTTTATTTTATCCGAATTTATAGCAACGAAATATACCGCCCTGGCCATGACTTAAACTTTGTTAAAAATAGACTGTCTTCTCTTACCTTAAACTTAATATTTTTCCGTTCTTATTAGAAAACTTTATATATTGCTAAATTTAAATTTAAAAAGTTTATAACATAATACCTGATTACTGAACTCTGACAGTTTTTGTAGCCAGTGCTGTTAACGATTTGAATAACTCAAAAAGGCAGAATTATTCCTAAACTGTTTATATACTAGAGTTAATATGATAGCCTAAATTAGTTTTTTTTAACTATAAAATTAAAACTGAAACACTAAGTTTTAAAATGAAAATACAAAAGTATGAATTTTTGATTTTTTATATCCTATTCAAAATCGTATACAACATATAAGGCAATTAAAAAGCGCCAAGTCTTGAAAAATTATCAACACTGTTCAATACTAATCACACGTCGAGGTTTTTTCATTTTCGGTGCTTTTCTCTTGTATGAAGTGAAATTGCATTTAATTAGTTTTTGTATTTATTTTAAAACTTTTATTTATATTTTATAAGTTAAAATATAACAAATCAAGACAGAAAAATGTCTACCAGAACGAATACCATTCAGCACAATAGCAGTGGTAGTGCCAAGACAACTTCCATTAAGGAGATCTGCAATAGAGCTTTGACAGCAAAATCTGAATGGCCCGATAAGGTGAGAATAAGAAAATCTAGATAATGAGTTAATTGCAAAAAAAAAAAAAAAAACAAGAACATGTTGGTGCCCAGCATTATTAAGCAGTAAATCATTTGTGTTGTTTATTTAAATAATGGCATTTACATTTTGGACTTTGTCATATAGATAAATCAAGTTGCTTAAAGTTTTTGGAATTGAAAAATAATCGATGGATGAAAACCAAGAATGTCATTCTATTTTATCTCTTATCACAATAAAGCTGTTCTTTGTGCTGTTCTGTTTTCTTTGTTCTCTGCCTAGGCCTTTGTAGTCTCATTTTAAAAAGGATATGTGCTCATATTATCCCAATTGAGCTGTATTAATCACTTTGTCATCTGTCTAGGCCCTTGTAGTCTCCTTTTAAAAAGTATGTGTGCTCATACTTTTGTTTCGAAGCAACAAGAACAATTAATATAGCATAAATTTGTATCATTTCCTGGGCACAAATTTGTATTATGTTTAAGTATATGCCAACAACTTTTAATATTCCACAAATTCCTTGACAAAACATTATTTCGCTTGTTTCGTAGCTTTCAAATTCTTGTGACTACAGGTTCTCTATAAAAAAAAGCTTACTATTTAATGTACAGAATTTATTTACCCATCAACAATTTTTTCACAAATTAAGGTCACTTTTTTTTTAATTTTGTAGTTTATCTCAAAATATCCGTTCAACAAATTTACATCTCTTTAATAATTACCTTTTTATTTTTCTCATTCTAGGATGAATTTTTGGATGTAATCTATTGGTCGCGTCAAATTTTTGGTATATTTTTAGGTGTTATTTGGGGTATTGTGCCACTTAAAGGTTTTTTAGGTTTAGTATTGTAAGTATTTAAAAACTTGCACCTTTAAATCGTTTTAGTATAAATATTTTAATTGAACAATTTGTTCTTTATTATAGATTTGCCGGTATCAGCTGTGGTGTTGTATATATTTATGCTATTAATTTTCAAAATATTGACGAAGAAGCCTATGGTGGTGCTTGGGAATTGGTAAAAGAAGGTTTTATGACATCATTTGCTGGCTTCCTAGTAACATGGATAATATTTTATACGGGTCTACACTATGATGCCATAATGGAAGCGAAAGGTCTACAACATTAGATATGTTAAAAATATGACCGTATAATTAAAATAAAAAACAATTTAAAGCAATTTGCAACAAAATAGTTGAATATGTAAAAAATATAGGTAATATAAATTGATCAATGTTGTTGTCGTTTTGTCCAATGTTATTAATCAATGAATGAATGAATGATTCCTTATACAAAACTAAAATTTTATCTAAATGCAACAAAATAACCAAATTTTTCATAAATTTATACATTAGTAAATAATTTACACTTAGATTTTTTCCAATTATTTTTTGTATGATATACTCGTTTAGGCTTTATTAACAAAGCTCCCCCTTCGTTTTAAATCATACTCTATAACTGTAATAGTCAATAATTATTAATTATATGTAATTATCCTTGAAAAAAATACAAAATCTTTATTTTTCTATGAAAAATTTGGAATGAATAAAAAGTGATTGTTTCAAAACTCATCTATTTATTTTCCATTTCTTTTGGTCTTGGCTCTATTTTTTCGTTTGTTTTAAAGTTTACAGCAAAAAAATTAATTGAAAAATGGAAGTTATTAAAGCTCCATAGGTACTGACTGCGTCGAGGATATGTTACTACTATCGATGCCATTTTGTTTTGAATTGTTTTGTTCTAAACTAAAGTTATCTGGTATCTGTCCACTTTGTAATATTTGTGATAAGCGTTCAACTTCCTGCAGAGAACTGGCACGCTTAATGGCTTCTCGTATGCGTTGCAAGTCTTCGGGATTAGCAAATCTACCCGTATTACCCGTCTCCGGTTTGCCAGTTGCTTCTGCATGTGCAGCAGCTGCTGCACTAAGTTTCGATTTTTTCGCTATGTCCTTAAGCATTTCTTTGCCTTGTTTTGAACGGAAATACTCTTGAGCAATTTTACGATCCTTCTGCTTGATTTTCCTAAAATCCAATAAACGCAAATGGGGAAATTTGTAAGCCATATATTCTCTATAGTATGGCTTGGTAGATACAGGATTCATAAGCAGGCATAGAGTTTGTAACTGTGTCAGCTGAGCTAACGGTTCCAAATCTCCTAGTTCTTGTAAATTATTGCCGGTCAATATAACGGAATTTAAGTTTGGCACGCACTCTTGCAGATCATCTCCGATTCTTAGGATGCGATTGTTATTTAGCAGTAAACATTTTAGCCTCGGCAGATAAGGTAAACCATCCAATTTCCTGAGGTCGTTGTCGGACAAGTCTATGGTATCAAACTGGTCTAGCGTGGCTCCTAAATTTTCGATTTGTGGTATCTTGTAACCGCGCAAATCCAGCTCACGTTCACGACATGGATTTATGAATTGCATAGACTGGTTTATTAATTCAGGCGTTAATTTCACCATTTTTTTAATAGTTTTATAGAAAAAAGTGTAATTTTCTTTTAAATTAAGCTAAATATTTAATAAAAAAAAACAGCGTTCCCCGAATTCTTCTTAAACAAAACATTCACTTGTAATGATTAGTTGTCGCAAATATGGTGGTGTAGTGGTAGATTTCTATTTATTTTGGTATGGTGAATAGTTTATAGAGTAGCCAGATGTTTTTAATTTTTATTGGATTGCAAAGTTTGTTGGCGTATATAACAGCTTGAAGAATTTGCGAATACTTAATTTTCTTGAACTGTAAAAATTACAGTAATCGCCGTGGGATGCATGAAGGAGTGGATTAAGATAAATAAATGACTTCTCTCGTTGTTTTAGTTAATTTAAGGATACGCATTCATTCACAAAAGCCTAAAGCGAAAATTAACTGTCGGCGAAAGAGTTAAAAAGCTGTTTTAAGATAGCAAAGAGTTTTAAAACGCATATATAACGTATTATTTACATTCGAACGCATAAACGTCATCGTCAATGAGTGATAAAAAGCAAAATGATGATAGAACGAAACCGAAATTTATACTAGCCAGCTGAAATTCCATTTGTTACGACTTGTATAAAAGTCCTATATAAATTGAAAGAAGTGACTACCAACAACCAAAGCAACGGATATACCTCTTACGATCGCTAGATAGGTAGGTAGAAAAGGCGGTACCGAAAGTACCACACCCAGAGACCACAGTGGTCTATTGTGGATAGAACCTTTCAACGGATAAGAAAAAGAATAACGAGAAGAATTAGAAAGCAAATAGAGAGGAAGGACGGAGAAGGAAATAGGCGGAGAAGAGCGTCAGAAGAGGTATACAGAAAAAAGAGACGGATGCCAAAAGAGGACCAGGCATCACCTAAGGAGCCAGCTGAGACCTGATAGAAAGCCCACCAGGTCGCATACCTAGCCGACGCAATGTCACCAAGGCCATCGAAAGAGCCCCGGCCAAACAACCTGAGCCTGCGCTAATACAGAGTCGGACAGTGACAGAGGATGTGTTCCACAGTCCCTGGCTCCCCTGTATCGCCGCAAACTCGGCAGGAAATAGGGGAGCCTGCTTCCCAAATCCCAGTCCTCACCCTCAGAGCGCAGTGCCCAGTCACAAAGCCTATCAGAATCCTAAAAAATTCCCTCCTACGATTGAGGACCATTCCGTCCTAGAGCGGTCAGGTCGCCGCCACAACAACCTGGAGACCCTACAGTCTCCTCTGCTCCTCCATTCTACGAAGGGTCCAGTAATCAATGAAGCCCCAAAAGAAACCAAGTGGTGGTTTCACCGACACATCTGCCCGTTCCACACCGCAAACCGCGCCCACTCTTACCAGTTCATCTGCAATCTCGTTACCCCTTACGCCAGCATGCCCCGGAACCCAGCACAGTTTAACGCTGCACACATCCAGGAGCGACGCAAGGGTATTCCTGCACAATGAAACCAGACTTGAGCTGACATGGCGACCAGTCAGCGCCTTAATAGCCAGTCCAGATAAAAGACCACTCCATCCCCCCAGCAGACAAGTCGCAAAAACGCTCAGCTGCTCTGAGAACAGCGAAGATCTCGGCCGGAAAAACACTGCACTCATCCGGGAGTCTATAGGACAATTTAATGTCACTGTCCGCCACGTAGACTCCAGCGCCAGTGCCATCCTCGGCCTTAGATCCATCTGTAAAGATGGCGTGGCCGTCGAAAAGTCCATCAACCCCACGCCAAGACTCTGTCCGAAAAAACTACCACAGGCCATATGCCGAAGTCGTATATGCCCTGATCTTATAGTCTGTTGAACCAGCACAGGTCACCAAATGCGCACCACAGTCAAGTCCCCCCAATTTGCCAGTGTCCATAACACAGAGCCTTGGCCAGGCCCCCTTCAAAAATCCTCAAGAAACTCCTAGCAGCCCTTCCCTTCACCACAACCTGAGGATTACTCCTAAAGGCACCAGATATGCCCAAAGCAACACACCTATGAACCTTATTTAGAAGCCTCCTACCCCTAAGTACGTTGATTATCTACTCTACAAGGAAATATGAACGCCAAGGTCAACCAGTGCCTCTCTAATAGCCCCACTCTCAACATTGTTGAAGGCACCCTCAATATACAGAAAGGCAGCAAGGGTAAAAATCCCATAGTGCAGACCCTTCTCAATGTAGCCGACGACCTCATGTAGAGCAGTCTCAACAGACCTACCCCTAAGGTAAGCATGACAATTGCTAAGAGTAAATTGTGTTTTTTTAATTTTCAAATTAAATTATAATTAGTTTAGCATAGTTTTTCATCACTCTGGAAAGTGCATGCAAAATGCTACCGAGCGGTAGTTTTCACCCCTTTTAGAGATTAGCATTGCATTAGTCACTTTCCAGCATAATATGTAAATGTTGAAGCTAATTAATAAATAACCTCCGCAAAGCGCTGCTTCCGGACTAATGTTGGTATAAAATTTGGCCCAGATTAGCAAGAATCTTTTTAATCCTTAATTTTTTAACCAACGTCCGTCCAAAAGCTATAGAATAAACACACTACTTAATTCTTCTTTTTTTAAATTATCTTTATTTTTTAAATTCAAAATCGTTACATTTCGTTCGTGTAAGTGTTATTTTGGGAGTGTGTGTGCTGTTTATTTCATTGTTTTCTGAACATCGTTTGAATACTTGTTTGTAGTTTTTATTTATTTGTTCGATTTGAAAATTGTCACATTTTCGAAATTTGTTTTATAATCATTATTATTTTTAGTTCACAAGTGGTGGGGGCAGTTAAGTTTTTTTTATTTTTATTCCAAAAAAATGTATATTTAGTTATCTTCTTACTATATTTTTGAATTTATTTAAAGTCGTTTTTTTCTCTCTAAATACCTTAATATACTATAATCGAAAACATAAACTAAAATACGTTTGGTTATCTTTACTAAAATACATGATTTTCTTAACGTTATTGTGCTACAAAATAGAAAAAAACTAAGTTTCCATTAATAATTTCATTGGTGTTTTTTTAATTTTTCTTTTTTCTAGAAAAAAATCAATAATTGCAAAATCTACTTTTACTACCGTGATTCGATTCTTATATTAAAAGGAAAATGAAATAGTAAATAAATAATAAAATTTAATTTAATGTAGTGCTCATTTTTGCTTTGTGATTAATTGGCAAGACCGTTTTAATAAAAAAGACTTATTTTTTCCACGCTTTGCTAAAGAATATACCTATTTGCTTTGTAGATTTCTGCAACAAAGCGCTAAAGAAGACTCAGTGATTGATATACACCTAATTAGATTTTTTAATGGTTCTAAATAATCGAATGCAAAATTTTTACTTAGACCATGTTATCCAATACCGTGTAAAAACAGAATTAGGTGTATTTTTCATGGTATATCGGTTTTTGAAAAGCAAATAATCAAAATTTTATAAAAGGTTTTTTCTAGTTTCGTAAAAAGAGACATAGCTTTTACCAAAAATACTAAAAAAAAATATAAACTTGAATTTAAATAAACACATAGACAGTTCTATTACTAAAGCTAATCTAAGAAAAGCAATTAACGCATCCAAAGAGAGAAAATATATTTTTAAACAACATGGCTCATGTCATGAAGATATACAGTGGGAAGCAAAACCAATTGCATGTTTTGAAGTTAAACTGAAAGGTTCCTATAAAAATTTAAATACGCAATCAAATACTGGAATGAGAGAGTCTTTTATATCAAAGAAACCGCTTAAATAGAGAGAAACTGACATTTTGAATACTTTTCTTGGAGCTCCTTATTTTTTGTGGCGTTTTTAAGGAATTTAGACGTACTCTCTACAATATTACCCAAAAACATGACAAATCGGGTTTATTCGTATTATATTCGTTGCTAGAGCTCCAACATGTTCCTTGAAGCCCACTTATGCTTTAAAAAAATTTTTTTTTGGAGCTGTCATTATTTGACAATTTTGGCCACTTTCATGGCCATAGAATGGAGCCCATACGTAAAGAAGACAGGTGAAGAAAGAAGTGGCTTCCCATAGGATGACTTGGAGCCAGATAAAAGCAAAAGATTTAGACACACTTCGCTGGAAGGAATTTGTTTTGGCCCTATGAACCCATGTGAATTTTTAAAGGAATTGGATGAAAATGTAGGAGGAAAGTGCTGATAAAGTTTTATACTTCAACTACTTGCATAAACTCTCTTTAACATTTACTAAATTTGACAAGTCAAGCATATAAAAGTGGCTACTAATTTGAAGTTATTTTCCTTAAAAAATGCTACTGAATTGAAATTTCTAGTTAATCATTTTGTTAACGTCGACTTTTTCCTATATTTTAAGTATTATTCGAAAATAATATTTTATTGAAATTAAAATTAAATTTTTTTGTAAAATTAATAAATTATACAAGTATATATATGTTTAAAAAAGTATGTATTTCACTTATTAGCACTTAATGAAAAGATTCTAAAAGAAAATTATATATAAAAAAAGTCATGCAGTTGGTTTTTTTTAATATCAATTATTTGCTTTTGATGTATAAGTATTTGTGTTTTTCTTTTTATTCTCACTTTTTTTGCTTAATTGATTAATCATAATTGAAAATATATATGTATATAGACTTAAAAACAATTTACATAAATATATTTATATATAGATTTAATATAAAAAGATACAAGACAAGGAAGTAGTATTAAGGTCTAGAAGGTATAAATTATAGTATAAAAATATGTTCTTTTTATTTTAGTTTTCTTTCGTTTAATATTATTTGTTTTTGTTTCAATAATACATTTTAAAAATAATATATTACAAAAAATTTTTTTTAGAATACTTTTACTTATAAAATTTGTTGCTTCGAAAATTATAGTAACAAAAATATGTAGAAAAAAGAAAGAATAATTGCACAGTTTTGTTCAATAAAATTATTTCGTTTAAGTAAGAAAATCGTCGTATATATATATAAAAAAAAATAATAAAATAACTTTTTTTGTTGTATATGTATGAGAAATATAAATAATACATATATTATTAGTTTTATTTTAACTTTGGGGGAGTTTGTTTATAATTGATGTAATTTTTGTTATAAATCAACGACATCCTCTTTGGTATATTCTGTATCTTTAAAAGTCCGTCGTAGAGAGGATCGTTGTAGGCCTTCAACTAATGTCTCCTATAAAAGGAAAATTTTTCAAAATATATTTTATATATTTTAAATAAAGCTTCATGTTTTAATATATAGATGGAAGAATATAGGATGTAACAAAGGTTACTGCATATAAAAAGATTTATTGTAAATATAATTAGACAATAATATGACATGACATGCACAATAGTTTTGTTAATAATATTAAATAAACTTTTAATTAAACATAAAATCACATAAATACAAAACTTTTAATTAAACTCTAAATTAAAATATGAAAATAAAAATAAAAACAACAATTAAAAGTAATGTTAAAAAAATTATGAAAATTTCAAATCAAATGAAATTTTGAAGAAACAAAATCCTAATACCGAATAAAAACACATATGGATAAGCTTCTTAACAACAAAAAATAAACACTTTTCCTTACTTAAATGTTAATTATCAATAAATACAATATACTATTTTAAACAAAATAATTATTGTTTGCTAGAGTTAAGGGAAAGACAAGACAAAACATATTAGATGGCAGGAGATTTTTTTTAAATATTATTATTATTTTTTTAAAGCCTTAAAATGTATGATAATTTTTTAAGCCATTACAATGAATTCCCCATGAGTTTTTTTCTCTATATAAAGAAGATATAGGAGAATAAGCATTATGAGAAGCCTTTAACAATGTATGTAAACTTTATTTTCAGTTGTATAACGAGTATATTGTTCTGTATAAAGAAGAGTTAATTTGTTCAAACCTCAAACATTGTTGATATTTCTTTGCCGGCAACAATACGCTTAAAACCACCTGTTTTTGTTGTTGATGTGGTGGATGCCGTTAATATGTTATCACCACCATTATCTTTACGCTTTTCATTTTGTATAAAATCACCTAAGCTGGCATTCTTGATATTGCGTATATTTAAAATCTCATTTGTTGTTGTGCTACCGTTTTCGGTTATAATAGTTTTACTAAGGGTTTCGTTGGTCTCACTGTTAAGGCAACTTGTGGTTATAATTTTTGAAAGTGCCTCGTTGGCCGTTGTCGATGTTGATGACGACGTGTATGAAGATGACATAAGAGTCGATGATAACGATGTCAAGGCAGTGCTTGTTGTGCTATTTGATGTCAGTGAGCAGGAGTTGGTTTTATTACTAGTGGTGCTATTACTGTTGTTGTTGATGTTAATTTTAGATATGGCCGATGATGAGGACGATGTTAGTAACGATCGTGGTAATACTTGAGGTTTTAAGGGTAAATCTAATGTTGATATTGTTTTAATATAAACAAAAACAAAAATTAAAAAAAAAATAAAAATAAATATATAAACTTAATGGTGAAAATTAAAAATTAAAATATTTGTGCAGTTATATTGGCTGAAAATAAACGCAATTCAATGGATTTTCCACGAAAAAAAAAAAACCTTTATAATTTTATTAACCATACAAAATTTCCTCTCCACAGAATGTTTACTTTCAATAATTCCAATAAAATCTTGGGTTTTATGGGTTTCAAAATATGACATCAAGCGAACCCTTCAAATCATTTGAAACTTCTTACGCTTAGTAGAATTCCATTGTAAAACTATTTTAGAATAACATATTTAAAACAAAAGCTAATTTTTTTAAAAAACATACATTGAAATTAAAAAAAGAAACACAATGTATTAAAATATTAAATTGAAATCTACCAACTCTTTTTAACGCAGAAATTTTCTACTAAAAACATAAATTTTTTTCTTTAGCTAAAAAGCAACATTAACATAACTTTCCTACAGTATCTAAATATAAATCTATAGCAAACTACTTACCTAAACGATTGAGTCCAGCTGCAAGTTCTCTAACAGATTTTTTCTCCAAAGCAGCTCCTGGTAAAAAGGAAATAATAATGTCTTTAAGTAACTCTTTACATAATTTTAGAATTACTTTAAAGAAAAATGTTAGTAAAAAAAACCTACCAGGTGTTATGCCTACTATACTACCACCACCAGAACCACCTTGAGCTATAGCTATGCCTGGACTTATACCAACTATTGAACCTCCACTTTGGCCAAAGGGCACAACTTCAACTTCTAAAATGTATTTACAAACAATAAACACTCTTAATTCTATAAATTTGAATGTTTTCTATAATAACCATAACAACTACCTTCATCTAATTTTTCTGGTGTAGTTTTAGTTGATTCCGAACCCAAATGTGTGACATTAGAGCCCTGTGTTTGTTTTGGTTCATTACCCACAACTGACCAGGGTCTGGGTTTTTGTAATACTATGGGCGTGCGTAAGATACCATTGCCAGTCTTAACAATAACGCTTGATGACTCCGTATGACTTTTTATTGAGTCGGTACTGGGTGAACGTGTTTTATCTTCCCTTCCCGAAGTGGCTTTTAGTAGCCTTTCTGCGGGTGTAGGTAAAGAATCCATGCCGTCTGTTGCACCACCACTTTCGGTGCGCATTTTGACTAATGGAGATTTTCGACCCACCAATGGGGAATACTTTTCTAAATTATCGGTAGATCTGGAGCGTGTAGCCCATGCAGCACCTCTCAATAAAGGAGAACTGCGTTCCAGCTTAATAGGTTTGCGTTCTTCCAAAATGGGTGTTGTTTCTTCTGAGGTCATGTGATCATTACCATTACGACTCATTGTCGGACTATCGACAAATGACAGCGAGCTGCATTCCTCTGATGTGGGTGAGACTAAGGGTGTAAGGGTTGTTGGAGTTACCGAACCAGGTCGAAAGAATTGATCTAGGCCCTCACCAATTTCTTTAGTTCCACCAGTCTCCATACCCACCAATGGCCGGGTGGGTGCCCGAGTTTTGGCACGTTTCGGTCTACCTTTGACTAGATGCTGCAGTTGAAAGGAAGCACTTGGCAATTCAGTTATCGAATCACAACACTCATCACCGCCTCCATCGTCCAAAGCAGTTCTACTGTCACCCGTACCGTTATCACCATTCACCGATGAATCTCGTCTGGACATCTGTGACGTAGAACGATGTGATGATGGAGATTCTAATAGGTCCGGTATATGACCCAAACTTAAATTCTCCACCACAGATTGTGGACGCACCTTACGCTGTGCTATCGAACGTCTTTTGGTGGGCATATGTGGTGTTGCCTAAATTGTGGACACAGTTTGGAAAACAAAGAACGTTATATTATAAAAGTGGCAAAGAAAAAGTGAAGAATTTATGTATATGAAGAAAAATGCATGCTTTCGATAAGATCTTTATGTATGAAATGTGAATTAATATAGGGGGGTCGAGTGATGCAATGCAGGATTTTACAAAAAAAAGGAAAATTTATAAAATAAACTTAAATATATTTAAATAATGCTGCTATGACATAAAATGTATCAATAAATGCCTACACATATGATAATTTATTGGTTGCAAACAGAAAATAGTCAATTAATAAAAAATTAAGCATCTACCGTACTTAAGGGATAAAAGAAAGGTGCATTAAAGGGTGTTTTTTAACTTATTCGATCTTTTAATAAGCTAGACTACTATATGTAAAATTCTAAACTGTAATTTGTTTTTACGTTTCGTTTCAGTAAATTATTGCAAATTGCAGGAATTTATTTCAAAACTCAATAATCTGTTCGATGAATTCTTATATAGCACTTCGCGAAAAACAATATCTTGTTTAGTGATGATGCTCAAAACAAAGTAAAATTGTGGAATATAGTGCGAAAACATATGAAAACAACCTTCAAAGATTGACTATTTGGTGTGTCAGTTAACAGCATCATTGTTCCATAATCTTTTCGAAATGAAAGCCAAACATGGCGATATGGAGTAAAAAGAATTGCTTTACATAATATGACAACAGTCAATATTATGTTTACGGAGTGAAAATAACTCAATACAATTAACTGAGACACCACTACATACAAAAATTATCGAGTATTTAAAGTGGATCGTCAGTCAACAACATTAATGCAATCCATATTTCTTTTAAAATGAAATTAACGTTGAGGTTGCAGTGTATGGAGTAAATTATCAACTTTGTTTTATAATTTTTTGGTTACAAATAGCAAAGTGCTACCTGCCTTATATACCAAAATGTATATGTTTTTAAGCCTTCAAGAACATGCGATTTAACGCCTCTTGATTGTGTTTTTTTAGTGGGTATCTTAAGTCCATGTGTTATGCTAAAAAATCAATAACTCTTGAGCAATTGGACCTCAACATAATTTAAACGCTGTTAATGCAATAACACCAGAAATCAAAGATTGATTTTAAAACATGAAGTGAATGAAACATGACATGAATGGAAATGGAATTTTCCTCCATCAAACAAAATATAAATGTCATTTAATTCACTAATTTTGTTGTTTTACTTCGGACGCTCTTAGCAAAAACACTCTTCAATAAAGTTATTTTAGGTCAATGTGCTTGATGTTTAAATAAATTTTAAGCACATTATTTACGCATTTTTCAAAACTTTAGCCACTTGACCTAAAATAACATTAATCAATAGGTGGTTTAACAAGTATTTTACTCGCATATGTAAATGGGGAAAAAATAATAAAAATGATGCATTTTAAATATTTGTATTTATGTACAATAACATTTCGATAAATTAATAATAATGATGCTTTGATTTTGTTTACCAAGACAAACTACTTACAAGGTTGAGATATTCCAATTTCTTTGTTTTTTTTTTTAATTTCGTTTTTTTTTTCGTGTAAAATTTAAAATTTAGTTTAAAGAAAATTTTGATTTAATGTAACGGATGATTATTAATGATATTTGTTGTTTGATTTTTGTTTTTCGTAGTGAAAGAGAAAGGGGAAAGACACATAAATAAATGAATATGTTTGCTTTCGTTTCAGAATATTAAAAACATATAAATTAAAAACAAAAACTTAATAAAATTATATATGAATATTAAATATTTATGTATGTATATATCATTTTAAACAACATTTAAATTCACTAAGTGCATTCAAAATATTGAATTTTGTTTAATTAAATTTTTTTTTTTAAGTTTCGTAATTTACACATTTCCAATAAAGTATTAATTATGTATTTCTCTAAGTGTACGTATATGGGTTTTGTATATTTTTCTTTCATGACTCTAAATGACAATAGCTGTCTAAAAATATATGTATGTATGATATGATGTACGAGTGGTATGGAGTATGAGATGTTTTATTTAATATTTTATGTTTGTTTGTATGTTTATGTTTTAAAGATTCTTTAAAAGTTTAATTATTGTAACCATTTTGGCTGTTTTGAATCAACACTTACAGTGGGTGATTCTATTCCTAATTTGGGTAGTATGGAAGTACGACCTGGTCGTATAATCATGCCATCAGTATCCTGTAAAAAAACAAACGTTGTTTTGTAAATTAAATTCTTAGAAAAAATTAAAAGAATTATAAAGTTTTTAAATGTTCGAAAAACAAGTGTATAATTTGGGATAACAAATTCTTTTGTATAATACAAATTTTCTGAAACAACAGACTAATATTAAAAATTAACAAATTAACAAAACATTTAACAAAAATCAAAATATTGTCTATCAAAGAACATCAATATTGTGGTGCTACAAAATTTAACCGAATAGTAGTTCGTTTAACCGAATTAACATTAGTTATAGCAAGGCAGACGAGACTTATAATTACTTTGTTCTTCATCTTTTTTTTTTTTGTTAATTTTATTTATTGTTTTATTATTTGCAGGTAAATTGTATTTTATAAATGAAACATTTTGTAGTAAATTAAATGAATACATTTAGCTTGGATAAACATCCGATAAAAATTAGGGATTACATTGATTTTGTATTAAACCCTCTTACAATTTAGATGATTCACCCTTTAAATTATGAATGAGAGAAAGAAAAGACATTGTCGCTGCTGTAGCGTAAGTAAATCTATCCATTTTTTAAACAGATCATTACCAGAAGTAAAAAATATGTTAAATATCAAGCAAAGAATTTTTACGGTCAACTCCAAAGCATATATTGATGATAATAAAAGTTATATTGAGCTTTTAGTATGATCTTTATAGAATTATCCATTATGAATTATTACAACCTGGCAAAACTCGATCGTTTGAACGAAGCAGTTAAGAAATAGCTACCAGTATTGGTCCACAGTAAAGGTATATTGTTTCATGATAACAATGTCAAGCTACACACACCATTGATGACTCTCAAGAAATTGACTGAAAAGTTTAATACCGCCTGACTACAAATTGTTTCAAATAGGTGAACCAAAAAGCACTTATAATTGCTTTACCGCTAAAAATTTTCTAAATTTTTGTCTAATTTGTTCACTAAAGAAAGAAGTTGATATTCAGTATCAGACTGATTTATTATAGGGTAAAATTTGTTTATATAATAGAAAGATATTATAGCTATAAACAAAAGACGGTTATATACAACTTTTACACACTTTAACAAAGCCAAAAAGTTTTTGGATGCAAATACAATATTGAAGGGAAATCAAAGAAATACTAAAGCATATCATTTGAAATTGAAATCATATCAAAATGAGGTGAATATATTAAAAGAATTAAATTTTTTATAAAAAACCAAAGTGTTAAAAAACGAACAAAAAGTTTCAAATAATAACAAAATTGCTTAAGAAAGAAACGAAAAATACCAGTTTGAATCTATAGAAAGCGCATTTAAAAATAGATATGAATACATTAAGGCAATTTCATTAAAACAAAGTTTACTACTATTAATAAATATGAACAAAAAAAAAATTAAAACACATATTTTCATTGTTGATACTGATAAAAAAGTAATTATATCATGCAAGTGATAAGGATATATATACAAACATATTAGACAAAAAACAGTATGTATACAAAAAAAAAAAAAAAAAAAAAAAACTAATAATAAAATATTTTTACTTACATACGTAAACAAGGTAATAAATTATTTGGATATGTGGTTAAAAATGTGAATTGTTCATAATATGGGGGAACAAAGTATTAAACAAAAATATTGATTGACCAACTATAGAATCAATGCTACCGATTTAAATGCATGACTACATAACTATGTACAATATGTATTAAAAAAAAATTATACTATTCATACATACATAAATATAAAATTTAATATTATAAATGTTATTTCTATGCACCCTCTCATTGCCTATAGCTAGCCAATAACAAAATAAAATCATATAAGTATATAAAGATAACGTATAAATACATTATAAAATAGACAATCCTTGTATAAATTTATTTATAAATAATTTTTGCATTTATTTTATTGATTACTTACATGACTTGATTGACTACGCACAATATCTGGAGTTTGTGGTTCATCCAACATAACCGAGGGTGAATCAGCTATACCTAACCCCCGGCGATAACGGGTTAAAGCCTCTAGAACTTCATCTGTAGCACGATCGGAAATGGCAGCAGCCAATGATTGTTCAATTTCACTGAAAATTTATAAAAATTCAAACAACACATGGATGAATCATTTAAAACGACAAATATTAAAAGAAAAGAAATTACATTTTTAATACAAGAAAATTTAATATAAAACACACAATTACTTTTTTAATTTCAATCTGTTTGTTAAAAATTCATCATCATCATGAAGATCATTATTCGTTTGAAGTTGTAAAAATTTTTGAAAATTATCATTTTGATTTTGTATATGACGATTTTCTTGTTTATTTTCTTTTATAATTTTTGTATCATTGTTATTGAAATTCGTCGAATGTTTGTTTGTGGGCTCTTGTAGTTTAATAAATTCTTGAAAATTATCATTTCGTTTTTGTATACTGAGATTTTCTTTAACATTATCATCTAAGTTATTATGTTGATGCTGTTTTTTCGGTTTAATTTCGATCACTCGCTGTAAATCTTGTGTTTGTAATAGTTTTTCTGTTAATTCGCTGTCGGTTTTATTGTTAGTCTTTAGTATTACAAAATTATTATCATCTGTTTCGGCAGCAATTTCATAGGTGGACGAACCAAAGCAACAACAAATTGCTTTACTAACACGACCCATTTTTCTGTTTTTGTTTTTCCTTTTAGTAGTTAAAGGCTTAAAATTCGATTTTGATTATTTTAAAGATTTTCCAGCAATTAACAACTTAATCTTGACTAAGAGCGTTTAATAAACGATGCCATTTGGGTTTGTCTTGCGTTTTGAGACTGATTGTGAAAACAGTATGCGTCGCTTAGTGTAAGTGTGCACACAACCATATTATAGCTTAAAAAATAATAATAAAAAATAAAATGACAAAAAATTTTTTGTTTTGCTTTTTCGCATCTGTTTGTTTTTACTAAATACTGAGAGAGTCTGCATTTATTCAACGTTGATTAATTCTTTTTGGTGAAATGTAAAAGAATTATTTCTTTAAAAATATATATTTAGTATATATTATAAACTTAACTAGCTTTATGTCATATCATTTTTTTCTTTTTTTTTTATTAATTTTTAAACAGTTTTTGTTGCCAATTAATTTTAAATATAACAATGAGTGTGTGTAAATGTACGTACGTATGTTTGTGTTTTGTACACAGCTAAGCGGCTTAATCAATTTTCTTGAAATTTTTACATTATTTATCTGTATGTCTGAAAGGTATTATAAGCTATATAAATTTCAAAAATTTCAACCGGGAAGTGTTACGCCTATAAAAATTAAATATTTATTTGTGTATATTTGCAAAATGGTAACAATAAGAGTCTCTAAATTATGTCCAAATAGCTTCGTAGTCAATACAAATAATTAGTCAGAAAGTGAGTGGAATTTGACAAGTAGGCAGGGTACCTTCCTAAATTTAGTTCAAAGTTCTAGACAGTGCACATCATCAGTCTATAACTGGGAAGATTGGATAAGTGGGTGTGGTACCTTCCATTCATATAAATATGGAATTTTGTATATATAGAGAACGGTAACAATTAAAGCTTCTTTATTTATCCACATGAATAAGTGTTTGTTTGGAGACTGAATACAGCAAAAAAGTAGAATCTAGAGTGTCTTTTTGGAAGGAACTAGAGGCTATTTTAAATGTTTGGATATGGATCAGAAGGGGATAAAATGGTTGAAAAGGGTAAAAAATTATAACTAATATAATAACAATTAAGACAGGGGCAGCAAAACACGCCGGGTTTTAACTAGTTATTTTTAGCTATCAACAATATGAATATCTCATAAAAAAAACGTGGAATTAAATGGAATGAACTTGTATATAAATGTTCCCAAGTGAAGGTCTAAAAAAATCGAAAACCAAGTATCAATTATCTCTGATATTTTGTAATTTTTCGAGTAGCTCTTTTTTGTTTAATATTCTCATATTTAACCTATTTTTTTATCGTCCGTAGTGATCCGCTTCAAAAATGGTTTAATTTTGCACCGTTTCACTAATGTTAATTCATTTAATGAAATTTTTTGCGTTAATTCATGTGGCACCCAAACATTGAGCTTCTCTGAGTAGCCAAACTTTCTTAAACGATTCTAAATTGTTAAATTGTCATGTGGTTTAATGTTGAAATTTCGGGATCAAAATCGAACAAACTACAGGGCTTGGCGTCCACTCACAGCATTCTAAACAAACTTTTCGGCATGTCTTTTTCTTTTTTTCTTTTTGTAGTAAAGTAAGAGCGTATTTCTTCAGGTATTTTACTGATGTTTAAATCAATTCACAAGCGACAAATTAAAGCACTATCTTCACATAAATGTATCCTAAAATGTCAACTTTTAAACACTTCTTTTTGTGACACAATCGAATTATTATTGCGCGATATATGGACGTCAACACCACAATACAGTGATAAAAGTTGCGTATACTTTTTACATGACACAATAAGAGCGAATAAACACTTTTAAGACTCTGAAACACAAACAATGGTGTGTTTAACTTTTTTTACTCTTGTTCATTGATAATCTTATCAATTAGAGAGAGCTAAAATTGTGGGAGAATAAAGAAAATAGCAAAACCTTTTCCTCCTCATTTGTTCTTTTAAGAACTTTTCGTAGACAAAAAATACGATTTTTTAATCAAATATGGCCAGGTTCTATATAAATATTGCGTTAATAGGGTATAAAATATACAAATAAATAAATTTTGTCAACAAAGTATTTAACGTTATTGTGTACTTTCTCTGCTATACACTCAACAAAATAATTATGCATCGCATTTATAATTTGTGAATGAATCACTTAAAATACTCCTAAATGCTACTTTTGGAGAATTTCAATTGTTATTTTAGTTTATTGATAACTACTATTTTCATTTATGGTATTTGTAAGAGAATAAAAGAGAAACAAGTGAGAAATTGTTTGTATAGCTCTCTCTAGTTATCTATATAGACGGTTTTTCGTTTGTTTTAAGAAAAAATAAAAGTAAATAAATAAATAAAGAAAAAATAAATTAAAAATATTAAATATCAGCTACATGTTACATGTGAACAAGTTTGTTTATTCAGTTAGAACAAAATCATGGTCATTTAGTTTAAATAGATAAAATATCAAACTATGTATGTATTTATAGTTTTAGAACAGAGATAAAATCCAGTGAACAACTGGTATGTAAAGTAATACAAATTTATCTTTAATAATACAATGTAGAGTTTTAAAAACTTACGCTAGCTGGAAAAAAATAGCTGTAATCTTATGGCGTTTTTTTTCTGCAAAGAAAAAAAATGTTGCACGTTGCTGACTGCCTTTTTTGTGTTCCTTTTCTAAAAAAAATTAATACAAGGAAGAGTGCTGTTTTTAACTCTAGTTATGTTGCCCTTAAAAATCTTCAATTTTTCTTAATTTTTAACGACGTTTCATGGCAAAGAACAAACGAAATGCAACATTTTTTGTCAGAAATGAAAACGGCCTTAAATTTTACAGATGTACAGATGTGTTATGTCGAACTTTCCTTTCTTTCTTTTAGTCGCTTTAAAGTAAAAAATCAATTTTAAATCTTACCTCACTTTATTCATAATTTCACTGCCAGCATTGTTAAGCAAACAATTTTGTAAAAAATCCTCCGGTATAATTAAACGCTCTCCCAAGACTTTACGCAAATCCTGTATAACAACTTGACTGCCCAACGTTTTTGGACATTGCTCGACACCAGTACGTATCATAGTCTCCAATGTTTCTTCTAAATAACTTTGAATCGTATAGCTTAAATCACTGGCAATGCGGGTGAGTTTAACTTCAACTGGGTGTGTTTCACAACGTACGGATTCTTGTAATTTTGGCATTAATTGTTTACAATTTTCAGCATCCTCTATAAGGCGTTGAACAGCTGACGATGATGATGATGAATCATTACTACTTTTAGCTATTGAAATAGTGTCCTGGGTTTCAGCCACCAATTTATCAACCAACTGGTGAGTGGAAGAGAGCATAAAGCCATGTTGCAAACGAAAACCTTGGCCAGTTGTACGTTTTAGGCCACTGCCATTTCGTTGTAATAATTCTTGCATTTTACGCATTATAGTATCTGTTTTATCGGGATGATTTTTTAAATGCGGTGCCACATCGAATACAGGAAATGGTATGTTACGCATAGTATAATTGTTTTCGAGAGCATAAACAATATCAGCATAACCCTGTAGGGTAATATTGTTCCTATCCAAATAAATGGTACGCAATTTATTGTTAATCTGCAAGGCCTTAGCCAAGAGACGAGCACCACCATCACCCATATAATTGCCAGATATATCCAATTTTTGTAAACTTTGATTACTGCCCAAAGCATTTAGAAAATCGTGTATATCATTTTTCAATTTATTTTCCGATAACACCAATTCAGCCAATGGAAAATCGTCCTTTTGTATAAGACTGACTAAAGCATCCATAACAGTGGGCACATGTTTAAGTTTCATGCCTGTCAAACTACGACACATGTTTAATGTGCGTATAGAGGGATTTTTCGAAATAGCAGTTAAAACAGAAGCTAATTCAACATCTAAATCTAAAGGTAAAAGAAAAGAAAATTTTATAAAATCCAAACATTCAAAGTTTATTTTCAAAACTTACTATTGTCACTTATATCTAAACTTTGTAAAACACGAACACCATGTATGCATGATTCTAAAACATGTGCACCCTGGGCACCTAATACATTGCTACTTAAATCTAAGTACAGCCCAGCTGTTGACTCGTTGCATGCCAAACCAAGTAGTAAATTTCTACAAAGAATGCAAAAACAAAATCATAGGCAACATTTACATAAAATTGAGACTCAAGTGAAACTTACTTTAATGCTTCCATTGGCAGTTTACAACCGGCAATATTTAAATGTTTTAAACTTAAAGTACTGGTAAAGAATTGCTTGAACGAAGGTGGTATCTCTTTGCCTTTTTTTGTGCTAAACGAATTATGTGAGACATTAAGATGAGCTAAATGCGTTGCACAACCACGTAAAAGAGCACCAAATAACTAAAAAAAAGGAAATTTATAAACAAATATACTTTATGTAAGAAATTATCAAATATGTACTCAAACTTACATTCTCTAAAGTTATATCAGTCGAAGAGAGATCTAAATATTCTAAAACATTTGGTTGTGCTAAAAAATTGTGTAAATTCTGTAAAAACGAAAATTCATTATGACAGCTCTGTAAGAATTAAAATTCATTTTGTAATACTCACTGTTATATCATCTTTAAGACTGTTACCACTTAAATCTAAATACGTTAAAGAATTTGAAATGCTTTGATTGAGCGATAGGGAATGTGACATTTGATTAACACCCTTAGAGGTAAGGCCACAATGAGCTAATGCTAACTTGCATAAACCTTTTGATACTTTAGCTATCGGTCCAGCCAAATGTATTGCACCTGTAAACATTTTTTATGGAAAAAAACTATTACTTTTTCTTAAATATAATTATAAGAGAATATATGTATATAAAAAAACACTTAAACAAGCTTTAAAGAATGATTTTGATTTATTCATTAAATATGCATAAAAATAAAGAAAATATATTTAAAATTTTTGTGAAAATGATTTGGCCATGCAAAACATTAATACCAATGAAAAGATACTAAGATGGTGAAATATGAGAAAAGAACATATTTTTTATTATCACAATGGGTTTTTGACAATGGTTATTTAATCAACCAGGTATGAGTAGCAATCAATTGGGAAATTTTAAACTTCTTGTCGGAATTGTATTTATTTTTTGAATACTCATTGGGACAATAAAATATTAAAACATTTAAACATCGAAAGCTTATAAATGTAGCGTTAAGATTTTCTTTTAAACGTGATTCTAATATATTAGGGCAGTTTGTTTTAATTATGTGTCTTTTAGGATGCGATTTTTAAATATTTTTTTCGACAAAAAAGCTTTTTAGTTTTTATCATAGTCTTCTTAAAGCTCGACACATTTGCTTCATTAATATATTTTTATTAATTCTCTCCAAATAATAAAATTTCTTAAGGCAATCAAAAACAGAAGCTGTTTCTTTAAATTTGGACGGGTTAACAGTTCATAGGCTAATTCATAGACTTTTAACACAGAGACATCCAAATATTGTATTGGTAAAACAGCATTTTTTTATTCAGTAGATAAGGTCGTATTTGCCTCGAATCCACATTTGAATGATTTTAGCCCTTTTCAATTTAATCGTTGTGACAGACAGACCTAACTTAGCCAGTACTTGTTCTTCGCAAGATGAGTTCGTTGTTGCTTTAAATCAATATTAAATAAATAATATTGGCTGGAACTCGTCTTTGCCTTTTTAATATAATCAATATGAATAATACCATGATTATTATCTTGTTAGTCGACAGTTTGCCTTGGTATAGGTAGGTTCCGCCGAAAGAACTCACAGTTTTGGTAGTTTTTAGTTCATTGGTGTGTTTTGATTAAAGGGTGGGCTAATGGTCGATGTGAGCAATAGAGATATCCATTGCCAGGTTAATATACCTACAACTTTAGCCGCATCCCGCCTTTCATTCTCCGATCATCAATATCATTCTGACTGCTTTCTTTGTGGTGACTTGAACGTTTATCGTCTTTGTTTGCTTCAGTGAGAACTTTTTACTTAAAAAATAATGTTTAAACAACTCAATAAAATCGCTTTTTGCCTGCTATTGCACTGGAAATACTGAGAGATAGGTATTAATCAATGAATATAATGAATGATTATAATCATTATTCCATGTCGTTTCTTTGTTACTGAGCGGGAAATACAAAGAGCCAGTTATCAATCAAACTGTATTGTTCTGTAAGAGCTCCAAGAGGAAAAGGTGCTTAGTGTTGAATATTTATCAATGAAACATGAAGTTATTATTGAAATTTGTATAAATTAAAATTAAACGGTAAAATGTTATATATACATATCGTTGAACTCATGTAACAAGGCACTAACTCGCATTTTTTCGAAATTAAATTTTTTAGTGATTAGATACACCTCTTCACACCTTCTCTTATAAATTTGAAATAAATAGTTAGGGCCTTTTTGAGGCCAACCATATGTAAATTTAATTCATATTTTTGCTGAAGTATTGAAAATAATTGTATTTTTCTTTAATAAAAAAAGTAATGTTTTGCAAAGAAAATGTTCAAACATTGAATAACTTCTAAGGCTACGGTTTTGAAAAATTTGTTGATGACTTTTTTGTTTGAAAAATCAAAATAACATTGATGTCATGATTAAAAAGCAATAGTATAATTAATAAGCATTTAAATCAAATAATTTGTTTGAGAAAGAAATAAACATTGAAATTCATTACTAATATTTGTTTGGTATTTTGTTTTTTAATTATTTTTAAGATTTTTTTTTTTAGTTAATCAAACCTTGAACAATATTTCCAAGTAGGGCGCATAATGAGCTTGCACCTTTACACATTAATGTGGAAAAAAAATTATATGTAATAATAAAAAAGGGAAAACATACGGAAGAAAAAAAACAAAAGCAAGGAGGGTATAATTTGTTTTTGATAAATACAATACGAATTAGACAACAGATTTTTGGTTAAAAAGGATAAAAATTATATTTTTATTAAAATTAAATTTAGAACTAAGAAATTTTACTTTTTAGACTTTATAATATACGTATACAATTTAAAAATTTATTATTTTTCTTATTTGTGAACTTTACCTTTATCCTCAATTATATTATGACTCAAATCAATAGTACGTATTGCAGGATTATTATTTGTAATCACAGAAACAGCCAATTTATGAAGAAAATCAGATCTGCAGATATAACAAAAAATATGGTATATTTAGAATTGTGTTCAAAATTACAAAAAAAAACTTGATTTTAATAAGTTTCGGCTACGAGGTTTTAAATTAAGTACTTGTTTTTATAGGTTAGTTGTGGAAATTAGAATCATTAACATTATCGAGAGCAGAAGTTGTCAACATTATTAGACATTATAAAAAGATTAACTTTGAGAAATTAAAAAAAAAACTTCTAAAAACTCTACAAGCAGACGACAAATTTATCGTCTGAGTATGGTATGAGTAAACAGAACGCAAATATATCAACCAAGCCTTAAGAAGCCGACTAGCTGAAAATAACCTTGATCCTAAAAGAAGCATATTATATTAATAAAAAAATCTCTGGTTTGATCTATTCATATTTATATGATTTCTCCCACTTTTTCCCGTCTTGGCAATTTCTTTGGCAATCTGTCTTCTCTATGTTTGACCAGGTATTATTCTGTAACGCCTACCATATGGATTCCAGACTTTTGCTATAAAGGCTGCGGCTATGACAACACTATCTTTTTGACCTGTCTATATAGTTATGAGATAGCAAACAAATATCGTCAGAGTAAAGAGCCCCTAGCCATTCTTCATACTACAAGCGATTCTCTTATGAGTATGACCAGAACAATGTTGAAGAGTAATGGAAACATAAAGCAGCTTCTCCAAACACTATTCCTGCGGATGAATTGGTTTTTCCTTATATAAAGCTTTTAGTTTTTCAAAAACGTCTATATACCAATGCAGCCCGAATATCTTCGAACGAGAGTGTATCGAACGAAAGCCATGGTTACACAGGCAGAACAGAACGGAACATGTTAAGATAACTATTCTGCAGAGATGGCGTTTTGCCAAAAGCTATCTACATAAAAACAACCCACTTTTAACCCTTTGATTACCAGCAATTTTTCAATGGTCCAACCTTACCGGTTATCATCGATATAAATGTCTCTTGCTTAAGTAATGTGAAATAATCTAAAAATCCCTTTAAATACTTTAAGATTTATTAAAAGTCATGGAATCTCAAATAAATTGGCGAATACATGCAAAAGTTTTGCCCCTTTGAAAGTGTGAATGGTCTCTAGGGATCTTGTCGGTAATCAGTGGATTAAAAAACTAGCAATGTATAGCGATAAATCAAAAGTTTATGAATTTAACAACGATGGTAAATCTTACATATATACGTCATTCATACGTATGAACCTAAAGTTTACCATAAAAACAAATATAGACACGACGGGTTGTGTTTTGTAATGGTGTTGGTCCTACTATCATGTCAGGCTATTATTCGTATTATTATTCGTATTTTGACATTTTTGTCCTGGAATAAAGATACAAAGCAAAATTTCTTTCGAAATACTATTAAAACTACTCTAAATACGATAAAGTTGATTTTTTTCCAGTATGGTGTTAGCTTGTAAACATCATGCCAAAAAGTTATAATAAAGTAATCTCTCCTCTACGTCTTTTAGTAAAGAAACTGTAAAAAACAAATTGTTGTTTGGCTTACTTAAAAAAGTCAACTTACCTTAAACCTAAGGCTTCCAAATGTAACTCTTCGAGCCACATAGAACGCTTGAGCACATGTAATATACGTTCCAATGTTTCATTCGACAAACGCATATGAGAAGCTTTTAAGCCACGAAAAAATGTATTATATTCCAAGGCCGATACAATGGCCATTAAGTCTCTATTAAAAAGAAGAAAAGAAAATACAGACACATAATGCACATTACATACCAACAAAATATTAAAAAGTAACAATAAAAATGTATCATCATCACCACCGTCATCATTACTTACTTTGGTTCTAAATGATCAAAATCACGTAAATTTAAAATTCTTGTGTCATGTGACAAATAAATTGTATCAATATCCCAGGCAACCTCTTCTCTATATGGTACACCATGAAAATCACACATGCAGGCATATTGTGTACTAAAACCACCACATGGTCCAACATTGCGGGGATCTGAGGGTCGAAATTCTTCTGAAAATATTGTTTCTCTTTCCGGTGGTTGTATATCAATCTGTTTGAAAATAATAATATAAAAAATATAAATAAATAAACAACAACAATACAGTTATTGTGTTTAAAACAAGAAAGTTATTTTGTATTTAAGTATATTCAAGTGCATGAGAAAAAAAAAATCCAGAGGCTATATTATAACATTGTTAAAAACTTTTTAATTACTTTTGGCATTTGTTATTGTTGTGCTAAACGTGGTTAAATAGCAACTTGAGAAGTTACTGACCTATGAGAAGTAGTTTTGTTTTATTTTTTGTTTCTTTATTAAAGTAAATAAATGTTTGTAATTTGGTCTACAATAACAAGAAAAACGTCTATGAAAAACTAAATATTTTGACTTTAAATAAAGTTGTTAGTGTAGAAAGAATTTAAAAAATAAAATGTAGGTGATGAACAAGAAAGAATTTGTTAAGGTTAGTTATAACAGATTTTATCTTGGCGTTTCATATGTTAAATTTCCAATAAAGTTATTTAATGTCTTCGTACCTATATATTGTATTACGTGGGTGTGGCATCAGTTATGCTATACTAATAATATAATATTTAGGTAAAATATGAGATAAAGATAATTTTAAATTTATAGTTATATACAGTGAGCGTCAAAAGAGAATTAAATCGTTATTTCAGCCTTTTAAAATACGGTGATTTCAAACATTTTATATATATTTTTTTAAAGCTTTACAAAATTCATAAAAAAACTACAAACTTCTTAGAAAAACTTAAGCCATACAATAAAAACGAAAGGTACTATACTTTTTACTCGTCAAAAAAACAAAAAAAAAAAAAAAAAATACAAGACAAAAATCTATGCAAAAAAGAAATAAGTAAAAACACCTGGGAAGTAATACAATTTTTTAAAGATGCTGTTGAATACAGTAAGAATCTGATTTTAATATTTTCAAAATACATTCAAAATTCTGAGCTACGGTAAAAAACCAGTTTTATAAAATCAATTCATGGATTAATTAAAAAGTTGAAGAGAACTGTGTGAGGAGGCTGAAGCTTTAAGCCTTAAAACGAATGGGTATGTTACAGTTTACCTGAACATTTGGATTAAAAAAAGGTATCTTCACGAAAAGTGTTGCGATTGCTCACACTCGACCGTAAACTCAAATTTGTGGCCACTAAACGAGATTTTATATCCTTTTGCAGTTCTGATCGAGACAAGCATTTATCATCAGAGACTAAAGAACAACCAAAACTATGTTGCAATCGTAAAACAAAGAAGGCTAAATTAGCTCTGTTGACCTACAAAGTTTTAAACAGATTTACCCCTACACCTTAATCGTCTTTGGTCCATTCGTTGTTTTATTTGAACATTTTTGTAATAGGATAAAACAAAATTTTGTTTCGATAAAAATTCAAAATACGTCATCTTAAAAGAACTCAAGCGTTTTAAAATGGTTAAAACATAACAATACTCTTCAAACTTAGACACTTTCTGTTTTCAAATTTAAAGAAATGAGATTTGAATCAAATGAAGAAGTCATCATTACATAATGACAAAAAGTATTGTTTGAATGGAATGAAAAAAGCTGCAATAGAAACTATGTTAAGAAATTAAGTGCATTTTTGACAAAAACTATATTCTTTGTCCAAGAAGTCGCCAAATTTTTCATGCATTATATTTTCGCTTACATGTAATTCCAAAATTTGTACAGATTTATCGTTGTTTAAAAAAAAGAAAAATTCTATTTAAACATCTTCAAATAAGAGACAATGTGGTGCATTTCAAAGTTAACTCAACTGAATAAGTTAATATTCTTCTATTATTACACACTTGTTCTGCTTGTTAAAAATAACGATTTCAGTTAAAAATGTGCATGTTTGAATGCAGTAGCAATTTGTAAACACTACTTATTTATGGAGTTCATTGCATTTATATGAGATTTGTAAAATGCTTAACTTGGGAAAGTATTCCATGTCACGCGAAATCTAAGACAGCATAATATGTTTGTGCTTTACTTAAGTTGCATACAATACAAGCTAAATGCATGCATACAATAGCTGAGATTCATTTTAAATCCTTAGTAATGCAGAGATTTTTTTCTTCAAATTGTTGTATTTAAAATCTATTTTGTTGAAATTTTGATTAAATTACTTGATAAAAATGTTGCACTTAATATTATTATTTAATATGTATTTATTAAATACGTTAAAACTACCGTCTACAACATATTCACAAACGAAATAACGCTGAGACTAAATTCATATAAGAATTAAACAAATGTAGGTCTTTATGTCAATAGAATACATATGTGTGTATATAATGAAAACGTATTTGTATAATAAATGTATTATGCTAAGAAGCCTACTTATATTAAGTGCTAAGGATGTAGACTAAGACTTACATTTTAGTACAAATTAAACAGGAAAATATAAAATTAAAAAAAAAAAATAGAAAAAAAAAATATAAAGTCTACATTGGCATAAAGTGGGAAACACGTATTCATATTTATTTGTCTGCAAGAAATTTTCTTTGATAAAAGGCAAAAAACATAAATATTGTAGTATATATGTATGAAGGTAATATAATGTTCTTTGATGTTCGGCGAAAATGCAAACTATATTTTATGTCTGGGTGAATAATATTTTAAAACTTTCAACAACTTTCTAGACATTGGTTGCACATTTAAATTAATTTGGCAGTCAACTTAGTTAGGGTTCGTTTTTCTTGGAAATAATGAAGAAAAAATTAACTTTATTGCTTTTACGCAAAAAATGTCATTTTGTATAGTTTTCTGCTTAACTTTTATTAACAATACCCCACCTAAGTTGAGCTGGTTTTACTCTAATTGGCATATTCTATAACAGGGGTTTTAAAAACGTAAATTTTGATTAGCTACTAATAACAAAATGAATTACAATTATGGATTTAACGTTTATTAATATACAAAGTATCTTCAGCTTAAAAGCTGGATACTTATGCGTTTATTAGATAACGATCTCTTCATTGAGATAAATGACTACATGTCGCCTACTTTGATGTTAGGTAGGAACTTTTAATTACACTCACCCCTCTTTATACGGCAATTCGCTATAATGGCCTGCTAGAATTATGGTACACATTCGCTTTACGGTGCAAATTACTTCGTTATACAGATAAAAAACCGTAGAATCACTGTTTTTTTTTATCAAAAAGTGCAAAGCAAGCAACACATATCCACTACGTTTTACGGCATATCGATTTACGGCCTACATTCTCAGAACCTATCTAGGCCGTATAAAGAGGTGTGACAACGGGTAATTTTTTAGTCGTCTGAAATATATTTATTTGGGACGATAGATGAATAAAGATTATTCCATGTAACTGTTGCCCATGACTACGCCGTAAGTGGTCCTTCTGTGAGCTCCAATTTTGACACACTTTATTCAGCATTTCGGCCAGTATCTCACCAGTGGCAATTGTAATATTGTCTTTCAGGGCTCGATTTGTGACTGGCTTGTCTATCTATATAAAAGACTTCACGTATCCCCAAAAATTTGACTAGTAGAATCAAATTGCAAGATTTTGGCGACAAATGGACTGCTCCAAAACGTGGGATTAATTGCCCACCAAACTCGCCTCTCAATAGGTTCATGATATCACGTGCCATGTGGCATGTGACACCGTCTTGTTGAAACCACTTGTCAACCAAGTCTTATACCTTCATTTTGTGCAAAAAAGAAATCGGTAATCATCGCATGGTACCCTGCTCCATTAACTGTAAAGTTGCGATATGCATCTTGAACTGCCTTTGGCTGCTCTTCACACCATATTAGACAGTTTTGTTTGTTGACGTACCTATTGAGCGAAAAATGAGCTTTGTCGCTGATTGTAGTTTCTCGATAGAAAACACACCATACACATTTCTCACACAGCACGAATAAAGAAATAATAAAATTCAATGATTTGCAAGCGTTGTCCATTTGTTAGTCTATTCATGGCGAAATGGCAAACCTTACTGACCATTTTCAGTATTGCCACATTTCACGAACATTTCTGGCTCAGGGAAAACGCAGAGAAAATTTTAACTCCTGAGTTGTGAGAACATTTGCTCAGCTATAGAAGAATGCCATTGTATTGAGACAAGTAAAGAGGTTTGATTCACTATCTCCTGGTAGATCTCGTAAGTTACTATTGCTCAATAAGACTTAACTTAGGGTACTAAAGGGTATTTACCGGTCATTTTGGTCTTAGATACCATCAACATATTTAAGGAGATGTTGAAACTAATCAGTATAGAATCTATACAATGCACGATAAAACATCTAAACACGTATTATGTGAGTGCCCTGCCATTTCAATTTACAGGATAAAATTCGTAGGGGTAGCTGTAGTAACTCTAAAAGACGTGTTATGCTGTTTATATCATTAGTTGCAACACCCCAGCAATAAATAAAGCATTTGGAAAACTTGAAATATAGATGAGATAAGACGAAATCTTTCATTGCATGTGTTAAAACGTTTCTGCTGTATCGACTCACGTAAAATCTCAAGTTATTCATCAACAAGTGCTCCAGGATTATATGCAAAATATGTGAGCATAATAGAGGATTTTTAAATAAATAATTAAATTAATGTCTGATATATCATTCTAGTCTAGATGAGAAGTGCATTACAAATTCATTTTTTTTGTTGTCATTTTTCGGTATTCGGTATCATTTTTCTAATTCATGAATTGTGACATTCTTTGGCCTTTTAAAAAGCACTATAAATTAAAAAACTCCATTAAGTTTATTGGTAATTGAAGCTATTCACAAACTCATTACTTCATTGCTTATGAAACAAAATTTGATTCTTCGCATACATAAGTGTAAAACGCTTAAATACTGAAGTTTAGAATAAACAGCTTATTTTTATAGAGCAAAATTTAAGTGAAAAATATAAAATCAATTACTTAACTTGCAGTTTGTCTACTTTTAACAATTTAAGTTAATAATTTATTCGAACAATCTTATATGTATACAACTCCAATAAAAACTTACCTTCCTTATAATATACTTTAAAGGAACTGTTGGAAATATTTGTTTTATAGCCGATGCTAAATCGGTTAAAATCACATCTGCATTCTAAAATAGAAACAAACAATATATTATAAGAAAAGAGCAAGTATCTAAGTCTAATACCAAATTATAAAACTTTACATACCGAACTAAAATTGCCTGCATCACCTGTTGTCGCAAAATTATATGGACGATCGTTAGTCACAATGGAAAAATGTGTTGGTTTTTTACTTTCTACTGCTTGTATATCCAAATAATGGAAATGGCATTCAATCTTTAGAAGAAAAAAAATAAATAAATAAAGAAATGATTATTATATATTACAGCAACATTATAACAAATTAAATAAAAACTTTGTTATTTTTAAGAAAAAAAAAAAAGTAAAAAAAACGAAAGAAAGAAATACACAAAAAAACATTAAAAAAATAAATTCAGAGAAAAAATCGTTATTACTATCTTCTTATAAAAAATACCAACCTTTGTGGGAACTTTTGCAATAAGCAAATATATACGCACTGGTGTAAAGACCTGCAAAGTAAACAGAAAAGTAAAAACAATTAAAATTACTTTTTAACATAAACACTCTTATTATTGAGAATTTTTTCTTATGAATTCTTAAAAGTTCGTTAACATTTTAAAACTAAAAGGGAATTTATTTCAATTGACCTAATTTAACTGAAATACACAAATCGTTTAAAGTAATTTATAAGTGTATTTAGGTTGAGCGACCATTAGTAAAATGTAATTAATTAACATTTTTTTGACCCAGATTACCGTAATGTGTTGAAGGATAGATTTTATTAGCAGAAAACTAAAATAAATAAATGGGTGAGTTGTAAAAGATTTAAAGAGAGCCTTGAGGTTTTTTCCTCCCATTTAGAAGGAATACAACAACAACAACAACAACAACTAAATTTAGTTTAAATTATGCGAACAACATAGATTTAATTAAAAAGTAACAATTTTCTAATATTGATGTTCGAAAAAGTTTTGTTATTAATGGCTCTAAAATTTAATATCTCTGGTAATATTACTTGTATTATGCAATACTATAGCTTGTTTGAAAGCAGATATTTTAAGCTTCACTTTGTTGAAGACATTATTAAAATCACATAATTCTGTGAAAAGTTATCTACGTTTAGAAATGATTGAAAATTCAGAACATTTCCGTCATATATCGCTTTTCTATTATAGAAGATGTGAGAATGCGTCGCAGACTATTGAGAAAATTTGTGAAGTTTCCGGAGACAATGCTGTAATCAGAAAAACAGCAGCGATATAGTTTGCTTGTTTTCGATTTGATAATTTTGATGTTAAAAATGCACCTCGCGCTCTGGTCGACCAATTACTAAAAAGTCAATGAAATCATGGAAGAAACTGAAAAAAAGACCGTTACAATTTGACTTTGCTAGGGAATCAGGTATGCATCACCAAACAGCTATCAACCATAAGATAAAAAAAAAACATGTTTGAGTGTTACCTGAATTAACAATGACAAATTTAATGGACCGAATTTCCATTTGCGTTTTACTGCTAAAACGGAACGAAATCGAAACGTTTCTGAAGTAATGTGTGTGAGATTAAATACGAAAGTTAAATATGTTTTTCTCAACATAACAAAAACTTGTGTAAGTTAACAGAATATGTGTGAAGATATATACGAATATGAAATTTTTCTGTTAAGTTAACAGAGACTTCTATTTTAACATTACTTCCAAAATTGTGGATTATAAAATATAATTTTGGATAAAAATAACTAAACAAAGGTAAAGAATTATAAAAATTTGAAAATTATTTTTTAATTCTCATTAGGTTAACTTTTGGTTTACTATAATAGCATTGAGTTAAATAAATAAAAGTAAGCTACGGTCTATATATCTCCGATCTGGTACTTTGCAGCCCAAAAAGGAAAACTGGCCCTGAAGCCTTGATACCTTGGCTATAAATCCCACCAGGTCCGATTCCCCCACGATTGCATCTTAGGTCCTATTTTTCATGAACGATATATATATACGGTAAATTGAAAAAAAAAAAGTTGGCTACGGTCTATATATCTCCGATCTGGTATTTTGCAGCCCAAAAAGGAAACTGATCCTGAAGCCTTTATACCTTGGCTATAGAGCCCACTAGGTCCGATTCCCCCACAATTGCATCTTAGGTCCGTTTTTTCATTAACGATATATATATACGGTAAAATGAAAAAAAAAAAGTTGGCTACGGTCTATATATTTCCGATCTGGTATTTTACAGCCCAAAAAGGAAAACTGGCCCTGAAGCCTCGATACCTTGGCTATAAAGCCCACCAGGTCCGATTCCCCCACAATTGCATCTTAGGTCCGCTATTTTCATATTTTTGTGGACGATTGTTTTAAATATAATTACCAGCTATAAAAAATAAATTTAATTTGTTATTGTTACTGTATCTCTCTAATTATATTTTTTTAAATTTTTACAATCCTTTACCACAATCTGGTTATTTTTATCCAAAATTATATTTTATAATCCACGATTGTGGAAGTAATGTTAACAGTCTCTGTGAACTTAACAGAAAAATTTCATATTCGTATTTATCTTCACACATATTCTTCTGTTAACTTACACATGTTTTTGTTATGTTAAGAAAAACATATTTAACTTCACACACATTCTGAAGTAAATTATTACAGGCGATGAAAAGTAGATCACGAACGAAAATAATGTGCATAAAATATCATGGACGAATCAAGATGAAGCTTCATAGACAGTAGCAAGGCCATGATGAAAACAAGAAAAGTAATGATGGGATTGGAAGGGAATTGTTCATTATGAGCTTCAACAACCTGGTCAACTGTCACAATTAAGAAGATTTAAGCACAAAAGTGAATTAAAACGACCAGAACTGATCAACAGAAAAGGTCTTATGTACCATAACTTGGCTGGGAAGTTTTGGTTGCATCAACCATATCCATCAACCTTGCACCTTCAGATTAGCATTTGTTTCGATGTCTGCAGAACTCTCTTAAATATATAAATTTAAATTCGGTAGAGGCCTGCAAAACACAATTGGATTAGTAAATCCAAAAGTTGTAATTGATAAAAAAATGGCTTTATCCCAAAAATGACAAAAGGTTAACGATCAAAACTGCCAATTTGGTTTAATAAAGTTCGTTGTAAATAAAAGAAAAGATGTTTAATTTTTGGTCAATTTTATAGCCGAACTTTCTCGAACACCATAATAAGCATGTCTTTGCTAAAAAATTGTTAAAAAGTTGACAAATATAAACCTTTAATAACCCCCTGAAAGCTAATCGCATAATAAATTCAGAAAAAAACATATAAAATCCAATTTAAATTCTTTTCAATTACTATTATTAAAGTATTTCAACACTTTCTTGACATATCGCAACAATACGAGTGAGCCTGTGCTTCTTAACAACACTACGAAAACTTTTAATTACATTTATGAATTGAAAACATAAATTTTCTTTTTACACCCACCCACATTCATTTACATTCTTTAGACACAATGGCAAGTACTGGTAATTGAATCAAAAGAAGTAAAGGCGTCATCATTTTCAGAATCTTAACTTTTCAAAATAATTTTTTCTTCTTGAATTGTTATCATTCAATTCAAGCGGATTCTGTGTATGCAAAAGTGACTTTTTTTTTCAAAACAAATAAAACTTTTTTCTTTTTTTGAAATGTCTATTGTTTCAACAAAAAAGATTCATTTAACAAGAAAACAATAGACAATGCACAACAAAACTCCCGGTTTCTTTTTTTATTGCCGATACAAGAAGAAATCTTAAACATTCACTTTAACAGAAGGTTGTCTTAAACGACTCGTTTCAAATGATATATATTCTTTTGTATGGCTTAAAATGTTTCAAAACTTTATAATGTACATCTTCTCTCATGGTTTCTTTAATTTTTTTGCTATAATTCTTAAGTGCTGGGTAAATTAATTATCACATTTATCAGGAGTAGTAATGATGTAGTAAAAAGTTTTATAAAATTTCTGCACCAGCCGAGGTTTCAATGAAAATAAAAATATTGAAATCTTGTAATATCGGATTTGGTTTTTGAAATGTTGTCTGATCCAGTGCCTCTTTCTTCTTTGTATTTCTACAAAATATTCGTGAACAGCGTTGCCGTTTTGGTCATTTCTAACCAAAATTGTTTATTTTTTCTTCGATGTGTAGATGTGTACTATTTTCTATTTTGGTTACTTTTTTCCTTAAATAAACAAATTTTTATGTTAAATAGTTGGAGTAATACATTTTTAGTTTTATAACAAAATAGTAAAAATTTATTTTGAAATTTTCTGTGATTGCAGCCTAATTTTTCGGAAAAATTAAAAAAATAATTTTTATAGACAGATACAATGATAAGTTATTCCCGTTAGCTAGGTTTAAAATTCTTCTTTATTAGGCATTTCAATTGAGGGAAGATTATTGTAAATAGGAATGGAGGCAACGAGCACATGTGGCTCATCTGCTGTCGTGCAGGTTATTGAATTATCGGAATTGTATTGAATTTTTATTTTTTTAAATTTTTGTTACTTGAATAAGAAGCTTCTTCAGAGTGTTCTCCAATACATGCTTTATCTAATACCAAGGGTAAAAAGTAACAACAAGCAATATTTTCAAATTATGTTGAAGGACGTCATGAAACCTTTTTGATCTTGTTTTGTAGAAAGGTTTAATTTCATTGAGTTTCGCATAACATATGAAATATTTTGCAAATACATTTTGAGTTAAGGCATTGCGAATTTTACCATTTACCATTGTAAGTAGAATATATTAAATATATATTTGCTAGAATTAACTTGTATAAGCGATATACTTTTCTAACACTTGCTCACAACTCATCGGCCTTGGTCTGCCTTATCAGTTACTTATATTAGAAAGTCTTTGAGGTTTATTTGTTTAGGCTTAGAAGTTTTGGTTATTTTTTATCCAAATTGGTTACTTTTTTATTAAAATTTGGTTAGAAAAAATTAAAATCTGTGGCAACGCTGTTCGTGACATTTTTTGAAAGCATTTGTTTATAAACAAGTTTCGAAATTGTATAGCATTATCGATTTTACATTAGAATTAAAGATGTTTATTTTAATACGACGTGATATGGAGACCAAAATTTCGTATGACCTTTAATAGGTATCTTAGTAAGCCTTAGATTCTCTAACCGTTCATTTATATGGCATTCATGGTATCAGTCCACAGATAATTCTGCTACACAGTCTAAAATGCATCCATCAATGCATCTTTAAATATTGATTTTTTGCTAAGGTTTATGGCGGTGGCTTCTCCGAACTTTTTACTTTTAACCCTGCTGTTATTATTAAGACATTAATACATAGAGTGACTCCAACGTTTTTTTTTCCTCACAGATAAGTCCTCTAAACATAAAAATATGATAAATATATAGATCTTTTGGGGTCTTATTTATCTTTATGAATAATGGGAAAACCAGCATTTGATACAATAATAACTATAAGTTTCAGCACCAAAAGAAAAATAACTCAATTTTTTAAAGACAACGCCTAATCGGACTAAGCAAATTTTGAATTATGTACTTAAACGCAATAATCGACCAATTAGTAATAATTTTCAGTCAGTAAGCGTCTCAATATTGCTAATAATGTCACATTAGGATGAAACTTTTTTTAATGAACTCCCCCAGCCAATTCCTCCTCCCCTAAAACGTCAAATTACATAAAGTTCTGGACTCCGCGCATGTGTTGCTATAAGTTCGGAACAATTACGGATTAAGTAAAGCTTTTTGACACCTAATGTTTGCTTGGGATCGTTATCTTGATAGAATTTGTTGTTGTTTGCGTTATGCAATTTCCCTTAACTAATTTTGCATTTTATTTTCCAATATTGAGATAAGCAAGTGTGATCATTTTACTAAAAATTAAATGCATATTGCCAACTTGCCCACACCAGTACTCGAGATAGAGGTCCAAACCCTAACAGTGTCCGATTATGCGTTGGAGTCACTGTATATGTGCCATAGAAGTTTTAAAATTCATTTAACCGTTCTTATTTGAATTTTTATGCCTTAAGCTACTAGGTTTGCAAAAACCCGGGTTTAAAAAAAGCCAATCCACCCGGTTTTATTGGGTTTTGTAACTGCTTCTAAATTTCGTTCAATACGACAATATTTTTTCTTTGTTAGTACAATTACGTTGTTTTGATATTTATAATGCAACTATGACTCGTGGTAAGATCAAGGTGGAATTGTACACTAGAGCTGCTAAAACTCGCTGATTGTAGCAGACTACAATTACTTCTTTTGAACCGCGCATAATAAGAAAAACGGCCAGAATATAAAGACAGACATGATTAAGTTATTCATTGGCCTCACGTCGCAAAAGTTGTCAACAAATAATTAGAAACGATCAAGTCTCCGAAAACTACTCTTTCTGACTATTGGATATTTTGACGGATACAATATCTTTTGACATGTAACCGAATCACTTTTATTATAAATTCGGCTTTAAGGTTTGATCAAAAATACGAGAATTTTTCGGAGATGGGATTCAGAAATTGGCTCAGAGGTGGGGTGTAAGCAGTGATTTGATAAATTTTTATTTTGATAAATTTGTTAATTCATTATCTTTTTTGAGCTAAAAAACAGACCAAATTAATTTGTACTCCCAATTTTTTCGCGAATATTTGACAAATGTGGCCGTAGCTTTAATTTTGTACTTTATTTCATCAAGTGGCACTTTCTTTGTAAAATTTTTTTCTTTAAAATGAAAAAAAAATACTATTTGTTGGAGAATAATTTGTGCAAAAATTGAAAAATAGCACACGCTAAGATTATCTTCTTTTCATGGCTTTTCTTGCATTTTTTAAATTTATTTCTTTATTCTTATGTCGATTATATAAAAAAAAAAAAAAATACTTCTGCCTTTAGGCAGACAGTCAGCTTCTTCTTTTTTCTAATGCTTTAATCCATGATCAAACAAAAATAATCATTCATTTACACAATTCATTTTGTCCATGTCTGCTGCAATACTCATACAAAGTATACAATTGGACGGAAAGACGGACGGACAGTTTGAAAAACCAGCAGACTATCAAAATGCAGAGGGTGTTAATATTTATGAATATGATCATATTTCATGCTGTAAATTATTTACAACACACATGCTGAAATTTGAAAATAAAAATCTAGCCGTACATGCAACAATAGACTACAGACTGATAAACAATAAATTCGCCTCAAGTTATTTAAACCTTTATGGTTGTTTTTCTTTATTTCATTTCAAGTGGTGTTAATTACGTACAATACATACACTCATATATTTAAACAATTTGTATTGTGGCCTGAAAAAACATACAACAAAACATATAAAACAAACAACAAAAAAGATGAATAGATGTTGAGTTGCACAAGATGAATATGAACATCATGATCAATTGAACATGAACATGAACAACATCATTCGATACGTTAAACACCACCACCACGCAACTGCGAAACGTATTGCTCGCTTTTCTTGCATGTCATGATGATAAAAAATTTTTGGTTTTTTTTTTTTTCTTCTCCTTTGATTTCAAAATCGTAATCTAATGCAGATTTTTCTTTTTTTTCATACCATTACTTCGTTTTCAATTAAGTTATAGAAAAATTGATTAATTCATTAGCAAAAAAAATCGTTTTTTTTTTTTCGTTTATGAAAATATTTCAAGTGAAAAATTACAACAACAAATCATTTTTAAACGTTATTTTAAAAATATTTGTTTTTCATTTTTTTTTTCAAAATTCAGTTTGAAATATTTTTATTTATGAAAAGCGATTAGTAATGTAAAACTTGGCGGGCTGGTAAAGTGTTTTTGTCTCAAGTGTGAATTTCTAAATAAGGAGGGCAGTTTGATAATTTCGTGATTTATTTTTTCAATTTAGATTAGGTGGCGTATCCTTCTTAAAAGAAAGATCCCGCTTAGGGTAAATGATGGGCCCATTGCCCAACCAGTCTCTATTGGAAACCATTTTCACTCCAAAATAAATTACGCAATTGTCAAGAAGTGAGAGGTCAGAACCCTCCGTCGTTTTATACCACTGAGGACTGAGTACTGACACATGAGGTGGAAGATAGTTTCGCCCTCCAAGCTCCTGCAGAAGTCATGTGAGCGAATTCTCAATAGGCAGTGAGTACCGCAGTAGCGTCATAGATGGCCATGCGATTTTAGGATAGAGGAGTTTTAGTCCCATTTCTATCTAGGTCGGTCCAGCAGAGTTTAGCAATACCTCTCGATCGGAACAACACCTCCATGGAGAATCGATGATCCTGACAGTCAAAGAACAAAACACCATGCTCACGAAGCAGTTCCTTCTGGTCTGCCATCGGAGGGAGCATCCGTATCATCGAATCACACACCTTAACGCTTCTACCAGGAATGTGAGGGCAGATCTTCGTCACTACGAAGGTGAGATTCAACGAAGTCTTAAAGATCGATTTGATCTGGACGCATATAAGACATATCTACAGGATATTCATCGTGATTCGATTGAAAGGGTGCTGAGAAACTCTCACGAGAATGTCGACCTAGGAGACCGGTCACTTAGGTCTCTTCACAGAGAGACCAGAGTTGTGTTAGCACAACTAAAACCCGGTCACTGCACAAGGCTATACTCGTACTTATATTGAGCGGACAATAATGAAGATGCATTATCCCAATATCTGTTCGGCCTGTAGAACAGGTCCTCATGATGTTCAGCATCTGTTTGCCTGTAGTGCAAACCCGACAACTCTGGTCCCCAGATTACTTTGGACCAATCCGCGGGAAGTAACTCAACTCCTGGGCCTTAGAATAGTAGATCAAGGAGAAGAAAAAGAAAAGGTGGAAAATGAGTGATAATAATATATGGTAAATCTTATATTTTCAGTTCAAGCTGCTACAATAACAAATACCTCTCGTCTTTTTCCAGAGTTTTCTTATACTACGACCAGATTAATCTAAGCCAAATGCCAGTCCGTGCTTTAGCCAATTCGTAAATCAAGTTTGTTTCCTTGATACATTCAGTAAAGCCTTCTTCAAGCTGTTTTTATTCCCATTAAGACACCTAGCTGTTGTTTACTAAGGCCATAGCCGTATGTACCTATGTTGTTTTAAATATTTTATGCATTAAATTAATTTAAAAAAAAAAAAAAATAATAGTAATCCCTGATATAGGGATTAGTTTCAACGATAACCATTAAAAAACTTAAAATAATCTCAAACGGCTTTACTGTAGGGAATAGCAATTAGTATAAAAGTTCGTGGATTTATGTCATAGTTTCAGCAGAAGACCCTCGGCGATGTTTCCATATAAGGAGCGATGGCTAGATTGATGGGCACGCGATTTTGACGGATGACTCAAAGTAAGGGGGTCTTTTTGCTGGATAGTGGCTTTAAGCTACCTTACAGACTTCCGGATGAGAGTGCAGTGTATTCCAGACTGCTGTCTATAGGGCGACGGAGCTGATCCGTGATTATAGCGCTGCTGAAGAAATGGTGGTCATTTATGTTGACAGTCAGGCTGCTATTAGAGCACTGACTGGGCATTACGTTAGCTCAAGGCTGGTTACATCATGCAGAAAGACCCTCCTTCACTCCTAGACAAATACAGTGTCAGAGTGTGTGGGGTACCTAGGCATTGTGGCGAAGTGGGGAACAAGACTACTGGAGAGAGCTGAAGAAGGGCGAACGAAGGCGGTCGGGTCTGCAAGACCTCCGTTGTCTGTCTTCGACGTCTGGTAAAGGTCAGGGTTTCTGGGCTATTATGGCCCAGACCACTCAAAGATAGAATGGGTCCTGAATTAAAGTAGGAAGCCTCTTAGGATTCTGTTAGGTTTTCCAACTGGGAATTGCGATGGCAAGGACTAGGATGTGGGACGCAGGTACCACCGATTTCTGCCGAGTGTGTGGCAATTAAGGGGAGCCTGAGACAGTGGAATACATCCTGTGCCTTTGTACACGTCAGAGATGTAAGCATAAGTTGCTGCACCGTATGTTTTTCAGTGAACTTAGCGAGATTGCATCTGCCAGGATTTCTGACCTGGAGGGATTTATATCAGGCATCAGCTGACTGCAAAGGGGAGAGGGTGTTAATTTTTTTTATCATATTTTCCTTCTGTCTGTTCCTTTATTTTTTTCTTTTACCTGCTCAATTTCTATTCTCTCGGTGAGCCGTCATGGTTCATCTTTAAGAATTTCTGTCTCTACAACTTAATGTATTAAAGTTTACAATGTTTTAAAAATTGGAATCACTTACGTATATGTTGACTTTTTAAAACTGTTGAAGTGAACGTATATTGACAAAGAAAAGGTGGTAGCATTTGCTGCCTACTCCTTTTACTTATGGCAATTTAGTTCACCAGTTAACAATCAGTCATTGGCATTGCTTGGACTCATTTGTATTAACATTTTAAAAAATTCTACGAATTTATAAAAATTTGCATTAAACTTTATTTATTTTAAAATCCATTATTAAAGTCAACGTATACATAGCATGTACATACGTATAATGGGATAAAGTGCACAGTTGACTGGCTTAATTGGTATAGTTTTTCTTTTTTCTCTCTCTTTCGAAAAAGAAGAATAACAACTTTAAATTAATAAAGCCAATTGCTGTAATACGATATTTTTTACTGTTTTTTATATTTATTGTAGTTGCCTTAGTAAAAATGTATATAAAAAACAAACTCTTTCCTGCAAACGTATTTGTAGTTTTTGTTTTTTGTTGTCATTTAACACCTGAATTCCTTTATCCTTTTGTTTTATTATATTCTTTGCAAATACTTATAAACATGTCCTACTTGTATAATGGAGTGTATACAATAAAGTAGGGTTATAAATACATACGTACATAAATAATATAAAGTTAATGAATGGGGTATATTCCATATTGTCTGCTTACCGTTGTTATGGAAGATTACGACATTTAACACTTGATTTAGTAATTGTTAAACAAATTTAGTTAAGAGTATAAAAATTAAAAATGTTTCGAAAATGAAAAAATAAATGGAGTCAGACATTGCTAATTGACGGTAGCTGGTTCTACTAATATTCTGCTATGGTGAAATAAGATTATATCAGCGATCAAAATATGAATTTCATTATAAAAAACAAAAAGTTGTTTCACAAAATAAAGAGAACTTATTTTACTAAAAAAAAAAAAAATAATAATCCTTAACAAGTTATTTATTCTTCTTTAGTCTCACCACTGACGTCAATTAAAGAGTGTCATAGCAAGTTCGACGAGGTCTATTCTATAAGTAGAGCTGCAGAGTTATTAGCAAACGTTCTAAGCAAGCAACTGATATATGTACAATTGTACACGTTTATAACGAACATCGGTTAAAACGAACTATGTAGTGAACAGTTTTTTCCAGTTCCAATGATTTTACACTAACTTTTCATATAGATAGCAAACATATTTCGCTGAACCCACTGCAACGAATTTTAATTTTAATTGAAATTTCAACGTTAAAAATGAACTAGAAAACTATTGCTTTAAAAAATCTGAATGAGAACATAGCTATTTTATTTAAATAGCGAACTACGTTTATAACGAACTAAATTATACGGTCCCTTCGAGTTCGCTATAACCATTTTCGACTTTACATATTGTTACGTTCTTAACCCTTTTAAAACGTTTGACTTCGTTTAAATAAAATAAACTCCGCTTTATTTTGTTGTTTTACAGTTTTATTTATTCCACTATAACTTTTATACTGTTTGTCTTAATACAACACTTAATATTCGCTTATACAACACTTTTATTTCCGCTTTAACACACTTTATTTATTGACAGCCAAACAATAACTAACTACGTTGTAGGTAAAGCAGACTCTTTATATACCTAATTTCCTACAGTTTGGAAGGTTCCGGAAATATCGACCATCTTCTATTTTCATATCTGTCAATTCAAATGTAACGTAAAGATGGTTGATATGGCAGTGCTGCCAAATTGGCAATGCTGCCAAATTGACAGGGTGACACAAAATATACCAAAATCCTACAAAACAGTTTTGAAGTGTTAAAATAAAAAATAAAAAAATAAAAAACGGTGGCATATCATTACCACTTGTAAGGTTTAACTTTAGGTTAGGTTGTGAAAGCGGTGCATGGACATCCCAGTAAAAGCGAGCTCCCCTGAAACCGGAAGAAACATCAACAGACAGCTCATGCCCGATATAAATCCCTCCAGGTCGAAAATCCTGGCAGATGCACCCCAGTTGAGACCACTTAAAAAGCCCTGGCTTCACAATCTGAGTCTGCGTTTCTAAAGTGAAGGGCAAAGGCACAGGATGTTTTTTCCCGTCTCAGACTCATCATTGTCACACAGTCTGCAGAAATTAGTGGTGCCTGTATCCCACAGCATAGCTCTACCTTTTACAGTACTCAGTTAGAAAACCTATCAGAATCCTAATAGACTACCTGCTCAGATAAAGTACCCATTCCATCAAGTCTGGAGACCCTACAACCCATCCTATCTACGTCGAACTCATAGGTCCACTAAACCAACGAAGATACTCAACGGGACCGGCCGCTGGATCTACACACTTCAGTTTCGTCCATAAATATGCTTCAATGCCCACGCACTCAACACGTTCATTCAAAAGCGGCGTGAGGGCCGGCTTTCTGGCATAATGCAACCAGTTTTGAGTTGTAGTAACGTCCAATCTGTTTTACTGTCCACACACATCTATGACCAACATCTCACCACTAGCGATATAATAATGGATCAACCTCGCCGTCATATAGTCAGTAAAAAACTCAGCCTGCAAGACACTGCGCTCACCAGGAAATCTGTGATATAGCTTTAAACCACTATCGAGGAAATAGACCCCGGCACCAGTGCTTTCCTCTGACTTCGAGTTATCCGTGAAAATCGCGTGGTCATATATCAACACCTAGTCAATGCCCCCTATCAGGAAATTCCATTGAGGATCTCCTGCAACGTTTAAGATTCTTATGGGCAGTATAAGATCACTTCTGTAACTCCTGTTAATCTGTAAGTGGATTGTGTACCTGTTTCTAAAACTATATTCAGTATGGCAATGGATCCTTTTTACCTATTTTACTGAATTTAAAACTTCCTTTTAATAAAACCACAGAAAGTGACAGCTTTTCACCCGTGGTTATATTTGGTATTTAATCGTTTATAGCTCGACGGTACTTACAAGTACCGTTACTTATTTTTATGCTTTACTTATTATACAGATATAATTTTGATCATCAGTTCTACAAAGTAACATGACTGCAAAGTAACATGACTGACCTTATGATCAATGTATATTGTTATTGGAAGAAAATACGGTACTTTGTAGAACTGAACTTAATTAATTCTCCTTGCTATGAAGAATCTTGATAAACTAATGTTTCATATAATTTTTATTTTTAAAGGAAATGCTATTTCTGCGACAGCAGTCAGACATTCTTTTATCATCTCTCCATCCGCGAAGGGTTCATTTTTTTTGCCAGTATTTGACTGACAACATAACTAGTCTTTACTGCGATATTTGATAAAATAGTTTGATTTTTAAAAAAATCCTGTTGTTTTCCGAAGTTTTTCTCCATTTGATTAAACTTATTTATCCGGAGTTGTCCTGTTAGGTTTTTGTATTGTTGTTCATGTTTTGTATCGTAATCCCTTTTTATGTTATATTCTTTTAAAGTCGACACAGTTTCTGAGCATATTAAGCATACAGCTTTATTTTTGGCGAAAGTGAAAAAATAACCAAATTTCTACTTTTCTTGGAAATTCCTGTGCTCATCCGCAATCGTCCGTGTTTTTGTTTTCTTTTAGAAATTCTATTATAGATCATAAGGTCAGTTATGTTACTATATATATATATATATATATATATATATATATATATATATATATATATATATATATATTTTTTTTTTTTGCTCCTCTTGATCATAAGGTCAGTTATGCTTCAACAGTTCTAGTGTTTAGCGGTTCTTTTGAATTGCAAGTTTTCGCCTAAATTTAAATATTGTTTGAAATTGAAAAAGTGCGGACTTTAAAGTTTTTATTTTAATACGTACACAAGCGCTACATATACAAATGGGAATAAAACACATTTTGTTTCTTAAAAGGTTATATAAATTCGAGATATATTAACCCTCGGTAATTTTAAGCACTAGGATTATTTTATATTCTTCCCGGCTTGGCAAAAATATGAAACTTTTTTTGGAGCTTAAATCATGTCAAAGGCTAAGATTCTGTGAAAGAGGGAATAGTTTTTCACGATAAAGGGTTAAAGTACCTGCATTATAAGGTTTAAAAAAGAAGAACTTTCAGAGATCAAAAATAATTTTAAGAGAACATCAATACAAGTAAACGCGTTAGAGAAGTATTTTTTAAACACACATGCTTTAATCAATGTTTATTTGAAAATTTATGACAAAATCAATATATATACAGCTTTTTTAAATAAAAATACTATAAAATATTCACAGCCATCTTCTGCATTACAAGAATTTATTAATGATATTTTTTTTCAAACTACTTACCAATACTCTGTTTTCTGTTTTATCATTTTTTGTTTCCAATTTGACCATATATTTCACTAAAATTTTTGTATGACGACCCAAAACCGATTTAACACTCTCTGTAAAGACATGAAAAGAAAAAGAAATAAAAAATTAGAGTCAATATCATTTCAATTCAAAGATAATCAAAGTGAACCTCGCTTTTGTAATAAAATAATAAAAGGAATAAAATATATTTAATAAATTTCAAGAACAATAATTTAAAAAATAAAATAAAATAAAATAAAATAAATAAAATCCAAAGAAAAGGCAATTTTAATAATAATGATAAACATAGTGTGTGTGTCATTCATTATCAGACATGTCACATCCATATACAACTTGTATTAGCATAATAATCGTTTAAATAACATAAAACAATGGTGATGATATTGTAAATCATTTTATAAAAAACATTCTGGGAAAATTTTTTTTCCATACAAATTTTTTATTTAAAAAATAAAGAAGAAAGAAAAACACTTATTATTAAATAAAATTCCTACAGAAATACTTGTATTTATACACAATATTAAGCATTATGTCATTGTCAATAAAAGCCAGAAATATCCTCAATTATATTTAAAAAAAAAACACATTTTCATAGGGTTTTTGATTTCTCCGTCAGACTGGAAGACATACGAATATACAGGCATTATCAATAGAAAATGGATTTAAGCCAATTCTAATAAAACACGTACATGTATAGTCAGTCATACAGGTGTATGTACGTATGTATGTATATATGCGAAAACATGCAAATATACAAGTATACAATGAAGATTTCAAAACATACAAATTCAATTTAAATATTTTCTAATACTTTTTATAAACATTTTTTTATAATAATCCTTTATAATAAATAATATCATACCGCGCATATATTTTTATATTCCGGACGTGATGTGCTAAATTCATTGTTAAATCAGATTTTTTTTAAAACATCAGTTTGTTAGGTAAACCAAATAAAACAGGTAAAAATACTTTAAATCTACGTTTAAATTGGTTTTTAAATTATAAAAATAATAAGCCGTTAAAAAGATTGAAAATTAAATTTTAAATTTACTAAAAATAGTGATTAACCCTTTCGTATCCGCATTTTTACCAGCTGTTTAAAAATATTTTTTCATGATATCTGTAGCGTTTAGATATAAATTAGGAATTTAAGAAGATTTCATATGACTGCGCTCGTTAGATCGGTAGTTATTGAAGGTTGTTTATAAACATCTTTGGGCCTTTTAAAAATAAAATTCCGCATTTGGTTTTAGAGACAATTTTTAAATATTTCTATTTAATTTTTGTTTGTGAGCTAAAAATTGACAACGCGTTTCGTTTGACTTCACGCTAAACAAAAAATTTTAATTATGTTAATAGCGACATAAGCGTTATTTTTTGTTGATTTTCCTATTTCAATTGAAGTCCCATTGACTTATTTACTGCGTAAATCTATAAGTTAGTCCCTTTTGTTTAAATTAAAATGGGTAAAACTTATAAGCGACTTTGGGGTTGAAAGGGTTAAGGGTTAAAAGTTTATTTTATTTTTTATGTAGGTCGTATACTTAGAAATATAAAAAATAAATAATTGCTGAACCATCATAAAATATTTATTGTTGCAAAGACTTAAAAATTTTTATATAATCCCTTAGACTCTTTTTCATCTTTTTATGAGTTACATTTTTAATATACGAGGCTTGTTCAAGAAACAAAGTCATCCTCTTTTTATTTATTTATTTGTTAATAAATTACAATACTATATTAAGATTATATGCTTGGTGTATGGCAACAGACCAGAGTCTCTGATGGGAAACGATCCAAAAACCTCACACTAGCAGACTAGTGCACTACCCACTAGATTACTGGGTCAGGTCACCCTATTTTTTTCTTTTCTCGAAAACATGTTTATTAACAATCCACAGCAGATTTACATATTTCATTTACATACTTCAATACTCAAAAAACATGACTTTTCAGTAGAGCCATTTAAAATTTCTAATTGTCGATTTAAAGCGATTTTTCAGAAGCAAATATTTTGAGCCCAAGGCTAGGTTTTCCTCGTATCAAAAATAATAAATATTTAAACTTCTGGATACTTAATTAAAAAAAAATTTTAGAGTCCATATGTGACCTTTTTATTAAAAATTTTTGAGGGGCTTTAAATCTGTGGCATCCATTCTCCACCTTAAACTCTTAACCTGCTCGCCTACCAACCAAGAGTTCCTCGATTCTATCCCAGGGTAAGCCATCTGAAAAAGAAAAATTTTTCTACAGCGGTATTACCTAATATCATTAGATAGTAATTTGTTATGAGTATTACTACTATTGAAAACTTCTCTAATGTAAGTACCTTTAAATGAGTTTTAAAAAGAATCGAGTGCAGCTCTTTGACTGAGAGAAGGCCCTGTGTTCCCTCATGTTATGTTTTGAGAATTTTTATAGCAATATCTACATTGTTCGCTCTAAGATATTATGCACTTACATTCATAAGAGGGAAATTTGATAATTTCGTAAACTTTTGTATTTTTGATTCATACAATATATGTAAGTAACCTTATAGGGTAAAAATGGGTCATTTAAATGGGAGACATGAACAGGGATTATTGATCCATTATAGAGATTTCGTTTCATTTGTTCATCTTCTTAGTTGTCTGTAAAACTTAGGACTTAACTTTGCAGCAATAAGGAACAAGAGTATGTTAGTTGACTAAAAATCTTTTCTTTCATTTCATCTTTTCTGTAACCCAATGGAATCTTCCCCTTGACAAAGGGTAAGCTGTGACGTGAGCGGCTGTCAAAAATACCTACCAACTTTGAAAGGTTATCACAATTTTAGCCAGAATTTTTGAATAAATTTAATATTAGTTTAAGGCAAAAGCAAGCTCATCTGAAAAAGATGTTCGGTCATGAAGAAAACGCAAGGCCACACACGTGTAAAGTCTTAATTCTTACTTATTTCGTAACTCTTCTATCCTTCACTGGCTTGGCATCTTCATCGCAAGTATCTATAACTCACATTTTTGATGTGTATAGTCACTATAACAGCTCAGAAGGCTAAGCGTTATCGAGCTGTCAAAAATTATTAAGCGCATACAAATTGTATGAAACAAACCACAATAGCGCGGCGTCAACGCTTTACAATTGGAAAATCCAACTTTGGGAACGTGTTAGAAAGTGAAGTTGACAGCTAAGAAAAATATAATATAATCGAAAGAAATAAAGGAGTACCATTTTAGCTGTTTTTCCGCCAAATCTAGCGTTTTAGTAACTCATTTCAATTTAGTGATTTTTTTGTTAAGTTAACACAACAGTTCATGACACAATTTTAAAGCTTTTATTTAGGTATGTCACTTCAGCGTCAACGCTACACGAATGCCAACGCAACGCTCAACGCTCTTATTTAGGTTTGTCAGTTAAGCTACTTCATCCAGCACACTCTTCAGATTTAACACCTTGCCACTGTTAAAAGAAGTTTTCGGCTAGTAAAACAGACGAGATAAACAAATGCCTAAATTTGAAAAACGCCGGACTAAACTTTGTTAATAAATAAAACGGAATTATCAAACTGACCTCATAAGTACAATATTATTTTTGTCAATTGTTTTCAAACGAACAACGAATAATTTATAAACAAGTCTAACATAGTTAGTGGCGATTGTCTTTTTTTCATATTATTAGCCATTGTTACCGGAAATAAAAGAAGAAACACATTTTATTACAAAAAAATTTAAAAAAAAAATATTAAAATAAAAATATATTAACCTATGATCCACTAATTTATTATTATTGTTATTTTCATTACTATTGCTACTCATATTAGTTTTAGTATTTGTAGTGTCTATCTCAGCATGTAGCCATTGAAAGTTATTGTTGATGACAGTTCATGAATACAATGAATGCATGCATGCATGTATGATGCATGTCTGTCTGCCTGCCTGCTTTCACTTTACGAGTCGAGTACTCAACATACATATGTCGTCATTTGGATTATAAGTGGAGACTTTTTGCAGTGGAAATGTATATAAATTGAGTCCATAACACAAAGTGATAACATTGTACTCAAAACGGAAATACAGCTGTTATTGTAATTATTGTGTATCTGTGTTATTTTGGATAATTTTTTGTTAACTTTTTATTTTTATTTTAATTAATTAAAAATGACATAACGTATAATACAGGCATACATACACACATACAAACATACGAGTATGTACCAATTATAAAAAATAAAATAAAAATAAAATAATTTTATATAAAATGTTATAATGAGTAAAGGTTTTCAAAAATTTAGTTTACAAACAAACCAGCAACAACAACAATTTGATAATGATGTGCTTAATCATAAAAATATCAAAATTTATCATCCATCAGTCAATTTTATAGAAAAAACAAAACCTCAACGTTACACTTTTAAATGTTTAACACAAGCAAACGCTGTCTATAATAAATCGAGTGTATCAAACGTGTAAATTACATGCAAGTAAACGATTCAGTGCAACACTATTTACATTGAAGCGAATATGCGAAGATTGTGTTTTTTAAATAAATATCTTATTTAAAACTCCATGATAAACCCAACAAAAACACAAAAAACAAGTAATATGTATTAGATATGTTCAGTAAAAAACTCTACAATAGCCTTTCCAAATGACATAGTCCTTAGTTTCAGCAGGAAATATAATATCGTTTTATACAGTACGAGATTTATTCACAAACTGGAGTACAGTTATGAGGCACTGCCTCAGATTCAAACATGATCCATGGTTTATAAGAAATTCGAGCATCCACAAGAGCCTAAAAGTGTTCATGGAGAGTAAACTGCGAGGTATGATTAGACGTATTTGAAGAAGCTAGAGGTACCACTTAAACCAACCCACTAGGACGTGCAATCTGGAGTAATGCTGTTAGCATCCAATTGAGAAAAAGAGATAGCGCGGACTTGATACGAAGAAGAACAATAACAGTGTCAAATTAACCCCATGAACCAATGATGTTTCGTTCCACGCTTGCTGGACTAAATAAGCATAGAAGAATTAGTATAGTTTTCTAGATTTGAATATAAATTGTTAACTCAATACGTCTATAACTGATGATAATGGTAAAGAGTAAAGAAACTATTAGCCATCTAAATTTGATAGTAACATGCCGACTATTGTAGATGTTTTGGTCATCAAATGAGCTGATATTCATTTTCATAGTTTTTTCAAAATTATTTAATTTCAGCAAAAGATCTAACGCCTAAAATTGCTCGAGAAGTATTAAATAATATTATTGTCAATCCCTATGTGCGCGAAAGAGTCATAACTATTGATGGACCACGGATATATACTATATGTATATAAGAAGCCTAAAATTCGATCAAATAAGATTTATTTTTTTGTGAAAAGAATTAAGAACAAAATACTTTGAATTGTGGCTTTTGTATCATAAACCATGAGTGGTGTATTATGTTTAACAGATTCAGCCCCTTCATCTTATTTTCTTTTCCTAAAAAAATCACAGCTCAGCGATAAAGATAATAGTGACTGTTTTGAAAAAAAAAACCAAATGTTATATAGTTTGTTTTGAAAATTACAAAGCGCTTGTACAAATTTGTTGGGTTAAGGAATAAGTTGGAATCATACAAAAAGTAGGTCAAGTCGTCAATTGGCCGTAAAATTAAATGTAATCACAAAACGATTTACAATCATCCTTATTCAATGGGATTTGCCGAGAAAGTGGGAGTTTGGGTGCCTGCCAAACATAACGAAAACAGCCTTCAAATTACTTCTCAAAATTTTGCTCGTCATAGAGCAACATGTAGTCATAAATAGCGCTTTTGTACCGAATGGTCACGTGACATAAGAAATAGTTTTTTTTACATAAATATGAAGCAAAGATACGCTAAAGACGAGTGTCAAGCTTAACTTCCATTCAAAGATGATCGTGATCTGCTTTTAGTGGCACTGGAAGGGCATGGTGCACTGGGAATATTCCACTAAAACGACAACGCAAAGCTCAATGTTACACACTTCATCAAAGTAGCACTTCAAGAGCTCGAATGAGAGGTCCTTCAGCGTCCTACGGATAAACGTCTTTTCTGCCCATCCTCATACTATATGAGGAGTGTTACCTTCGAAAATGAAGAGAACCTTAAAAGCTGGCTGAACAAATTGGTACAAGTGAAGTGAAAGGAGATCGTAAACGGTAACGGCGAATAAATAATTGATTAATTTATTTATATAAAAACTTTGCGATAAGAACGCTACGAACTTATTTCCGAAACCGATACTTTTAAAAACACAAATAAAAGAGTTATTAATTTTTTTTTCTTTCTATCCTGACTTATTACTTTTGCAAAGAGTATGGCTCATATATTAACCACTTCCTTCTCATATCCGTTTCTTGAAATAGATTATTAATAATATTAGCAAATTTTTAAAATAATCTTTTTTTAAACAAACCGCGCGACTCTAATTTTTGACATAGATATTATCGATCGTTACAAGAGTGTTTTTAATTCACAGAATTTACACTTGCTTGGGATGATTGCTAAGAAACTTGCTTATAAATTTTGCTTAAGTAGCCTTCAATTCCGATGACATTAGATTTTTACCCCCATATTCATAAAATTTATAATGAGTTTGAAATGTATATTATTTTAAATTTCTCATACTTTTAAATAATTTGCTTATAATCCTTCAATGGATAGATTGTAAACACGTAAATGAATTATATAAAAAAAAATTCATACAAAATTATCTTAAAATAGATTTCAAATAATTTTTTTTTTATGAATATGGCGGTAAGTTGTTTGATTTATGGAAGACTCATAAAGTATGGTCTGTGATGTGTCTCATCATGGTTTGACTTTATTGCAGCAATACATTTCAAAATTTTGATATTTGTGGTTCAACCATTAAGTATCGAAAACAATCACTGTCAGTAAAGAGTTTATAGCCATTTAAACAAGACCTTTTTATGTAGCATTTCTTTTTCTATCTAAGACTTAAAAAATTAAATGAGAGTTTCTATGAAGAAAAAAATACGAAATATATAACCGCTGTTTACATTTTTATTTGGAGTCATATCTCATCAATTTGCGGTTGTACCACGAGTATATTTGTTTGCAAACAGTTATCATTGTCTTCTTTTGATTTTACTTTTTTTTTTGCAGAAATGACAATTTTGATATGATGTTTTGTTTATTTTTGAAAAAAAAGAAAACAAAAGAATCCAAACCATTGTCATGTTGTCATAGATTCGAATAATAAAAAAAAAACAAAAAAAATGATTTCATATTACTAACATGAATGGCATGAGCTTAAACCCCCATTAGAACGAATAAAAAAGAATGAGACATCACAATATCAGGACAGAAAAACTCTGTTGAACTCCATTTGTACACTCATAAGAATCAAATATTTATTGATATATTCCATACGAAATAAACGAGCCGTTGTGCTTGAGCTGACATTTTTTTTCGTTCTCTATCAGAGCAGAGTTAGTACATTTTGTTCATTGACATTTGGTTGTTGGTGGTGTCGGTAACATTGTATAAAACGATAGTGTCACTCACCATTATTGTTAGAGGGCTTACGCCAACTATACACAGTTGATACAATGGATTTCTATTGTTCATACATTTGTCTGCATACGAATAGTAGTGGCAAGATTAGATACGTACATATTTCCATTTCCATGTGTAAGTTGTATTTTCCCCATAATGTTTTGATGGAGGGTGGTGTGTGCCTACCAAATGTCTGGAAAAATATGGGTCACACTTGTGCTCGAATGTGAGAAAATCAACTTAATCTTTTACAAATTATGTTTTATATTTCTGCCGATTTTTTTTTCTTCCTTTTTTGCAGATTATAACTCTTTGTATTATCTTTTGTATAGTATTGTAGTTTATGACAATTCAATTATAACTAAAAAAAAAAAAAATCCACAAAATAAATATGTATTTATATACGAGTATTCTATTATACAGGATATTACATGTTTTAGAGTTCATTGTCCTTTTAAGATATAAAAAAATACACGAATTTAGGATTGTAAGAATGGGAATCTGCCTACACATTCTGTGTCATAAAAACCTTTTTTAACTTTAAAATAAAAAGGTTCAGAACGAAAAATAAAAAAGCATAAAAGAACAAAATTTATGACACTAACGTGACCTGATAAAATGGCTAACATTTCTTGGCTATTGAGATTTAAAACGATAAAAAAAATACAATAAGAAGAACTTTTTAGAATTGTGGCGCTTAGATAAAAAAACGTTGTAAAACAGATTGTATAAAACCAACATACTACATACTGCTTATATTAAAGGTCAAAGGTTATAAAAACAAATTTTATATAAGCGTTCAGTTTTTATCAAAGCCTTTCATTTAAACACAATATATGTAAATCCTATTGAATGAAGATGGTTGAGAATCTTATTATATTCGCGGTTGATTTTTCGGACAATTCACTACTTATTTAGCGATCTTTTTGTTTTAAAAGTGTTTTGAGACGCTTTTCGTCGAATTTAGAAGGTCTTTCCCTGCGAGGCGTGTTGTCGACGCTAAAATCGCCATATTTAAACTTTATAAACCTTTTCCTTTTGCGTATACGTTACAAATGTAGCGGGTTGCAGCAGCCTTTTAGCCTCGATAAAAGTCAAAGAGGTGTCGAAAATATTTCTTTTGGCCTCCTGGTTCTTTCACATCTAAGCCTCAAAAATAATAAAAAATTAAAGTAATCAAAAATACCATTAACACAGTTTTGTAGAGCTGAATGAACTCTATCGAATGAATATTAAATATATTAGGGTTCTCCTTATTTTTATAAATGCGAAATTGCACTGTATGTAACACGCCCCAGAAATGTTCTCCTTAGCCTAAAAATGCGTTGTGGAAAATTTTAGGCGGATTACAACAGAAGTTATGCCGCATTCGCCCACAATAGGATGTGCAATATATGTATACATGAACCATTTTTTGTTTGTTTGTAAAATTTAGGAAGTAATTCCCTCCAGAAACTCCACGCCTTCCCCTGTTGCAATCTGCCAAAAAAAATCACAATGTATTTTTTTGCTACAGAGAATATTTCTAGGGTGTTTTACGACTGAAACTAATAAAAATAAAAAATAAATTAAAATTAAAAAAGGCTCATACATATTAATGAGCCACTAGTACTCATCTCGTATACCAAAAAAAAAAAAAAAAAAAAAAAAAGAAATCGTTTTAACTCATTATCTAACCTAACGCTTATAATTTTGAAAGAGAAACACAACGACGTTTAGATACTTCTTTCGTAAATTTTTGTATTTGGCTACTATTGAATTTTAAGCAACGTCTATTAGCTTCGTTTTGACAGCAATTAAATACAGACAACTTCACTAATTTTAACGAAAATGGACAAGAGTGAGTTTCGCATACTGATTAAATATTATTTTTTACTTGAAAAACCATCTTAGGAGCCATAAAAATATTATGGTGACTCAGCACCTTTATTTTTAATGGCAATAAAGTAAACGTTAAGGTCGCTCAAAAAAGCAAGCTAAGCTAGAAATAGTCGATACCAGCAGCAATCACGTCAAATGTCACCCAAAAGAAATCGTCGTAATCCTAATGAGTTTTTGTGTCGTTTTTCGTACTGTGAACGAAACATTAAAGAACAAAACAATTAAAACAGCGGATTTTTACAGCTGAATATGTACCAGAAAAAGGTTGAGATGGGTCTGTTAATCAACATAGGTAGGTACTCGTAAAAAGAGGTAAAAAAATTATCGTCGATTATTGTTTAAAGCCGTTAAAGAAATTCAATTAAGATTTAAAAAACAAAAACAACCTCACCTAGCTTTCAAGATGCTCAGGTGTATAGCTTCAGATGTTTCCAAGTTGAAAGAAATATCCGAGGCGTAAATAAAGAGATCTTCTGTGAAGTAAATGCGTTTTTCAAGAGCCTCAAGATGGAGGGGATGAAACGAACAGAAGGGACTTAAATACGGAACACTTACAAGCGAAAATACGTTACCACTGTTCCAGTCTCCCATATGTTAAAAAGAGTTTTAGAGGCCAGGCCAGAAGGATCAAGAGGCAGAGGAGGAAGAATACACGTCGTAGACAAAACAAACGACTAAAACAACAGCACAGGACAGGTAGAAATGACGTAACATTTGCGAAAACTTCTACGAGTGGAAGGTGGAAGGGGTCCGGAATAAATAAGTAAGAAACTAAACGTCTTAAGCCGCAATGAGCCCGATGTGCCCGAAGCAGCGCTTAAAGTTTTAAAGAAAATAAATAATTATCGAATGAGGCAAAAAAAAATAAATAATGGCGCCTACTATTTGGCAATTACTATTTAAAAATCTTTTGTTTATAAACTAATTTATTTAGTTCCTAAAAATTCTCTTTTATGTCATTCGAAATTGTACGTTTTGATTAAATTGATGATTTGATGATTGATTTTTTGTCTATAGTATATGTATTCGAGTATTCTCAAGTGGATACAAAGAAGAAATACGTCAAATTACTTTTTTACCTAATTTTTAAGATTCTTAATACTACATAACAGTGGTATGTATGTTTATATGTATGTATGTATGCATACATGTTTATAAACTAAAGTGTAGAACTGGGTTAAAATTTAAATGAAATAAATTCAAATGCAAATAACAGCCATTTATCGATTACAAAAACGCTGGTCAATATTTGTATGTGTTTTTGGAGGAGAACAAATAAACGAAACAAAGAAGTTTACTGTTTATTCGTTTTATTTATTTTTTTCTTTGCATTTTTATTTTATTTGTGCGATACAATAAAATTTTATTTAAATTTAAAAGAAATCGAAAGACATTTTTGCGAGTTTTTTACACAAAGCAAAGAAATAAACTGTTTCTTTTATTTGTAATCGCTTGGGCGGTGTTGTATTTTTTTTTTTTTATTATTAAAATACTTTAGTAAAAATTTAAAAACTTCCAAATATTCAGGGTAACTTAAGAAAGCTATTAAAACAGGTTCTGTAAATCGAAGTCAAGTTTTTGAAATATTTTTAAATTCAAATAGAGCTTAGCGGCCCCTTATAAATGGAAACAATTGGTTTTTCAATAAGAACTTAATTTTTTTATAAATAAAATAAATCAAAAGTAAAGATTATGGTCAGTCGGCTTCAATTAAATGTGCCATGTGCTCGTTGTGGATAGAGATTGCCCGGAATGTTAGAATTTTCTTCAACTAAGAATATAGGACTGCTTAATATTTAGTTGCGTTACCCTTGTTAGAAATTGAACAAGTTCTGGCACCTCTCTAATGAAATGGAATGCCAAGCCTGTTGTACTGTGACCTTATTGTTAGTCGGTTTGACTTCGGATACCTTCTTCTTAACATCAGCCAACAAATTTTCAATGGGGTTTAAATCAGGGGACTGTGCTGGTCATCCCATCAAAGGGACATTATTGTCCTGAAACCACTTTTAAGATTTTTGGGTCATGACCCAAATCAGTGGCATACTTCCCCGAGTATTTTGACGTCTTCTGTTGCATCCATGATGGCATTTATAAGGTGAATAGGCCCAACACAGTAGTACGGAAAACATCCCCATAACATGATACTGAAACCTCCGTGTTCTACAGTCTTTGAGGTAAAATTTGGGTTATATTCCGAATTTGGAATTTAAACCAAATAAAACTACATTGAACTAATTTGCCAATAAAATATTACACCATTTTTCAATTGGCCAATGTACATTCTTTTATTGGCTAATTGTAATCTTTTAACGGCATGGTTATTTGCAAAGATTGAATTTTTTGAACTGTGAACTTCAAAGTTGTTTTTCTTAAGTCTCCTGGATTTAGTTTCAGTACTAACTGACAGGTTTAATATATTTTTCTACAGCCGACATAAATGGGGAGTTTTTTATTTGCCGTGAAATGCCGTAGACTATTAAAGGTGTTGTTTTGCCTTTATAACACATGGGCTGAAAAGTCCTGGGCCTAGCAAAGAAAACGCTATATTTTGTTCAAAATTAGTTTTATTCACCCAAGTAATCTCCATCAAGAGTAAAGCAATCATTTCAGCGCCGCTCTAACAATACCATATGTGCCACTTTTGTAGAACGATTTATCCTTTGCCTTAAAATAGGCCTATTTCAGTGATAAGCTCATCATTCGTTTGAAATTTTTTACCGGCGCGCATTTTTTTAGTCTGACGACAGCCACTAGTCGCTGGGAGCCGAATCTGCTGAATATGTTAGTTGTTGCAGCAATTCGAAGTTCATTTCATGTAGATTTGCTATGTTTCAGAATCATCAACACGTTCTTGTTTACTTTTCGATATTTCAAGACGATTTTGTGAATATTTTTATGTTTTCTGGTGTTATCGCCTCATTTGAACGTCCACTGCTTTCTGCATCATCGATGTCTCTCTCCGACCACGTTTTGTTGTTGTTTCTGATGGTGCGGAGTCCCCATAACACTTTCAAGCTATTGCTTTGCTTGAACGGTATTTTTCTCCCATCAAGAAGCGGTGTAGAACACGAAATTGTTTTTATCCCTTGTTCGGAAAATAACAAAACTAACGTCACTCTTGGTACAATAACTCACAAATTAATTAATACAGGGTGTCCGCCGGGAAGGTATACTACTTTGTTTGTTTATAATTTTTGATTATATGAAAGAGAATGGATCTTATATTGATAAATGTTTTATTTAATGTCGTCAATTATGTATGGAATACAATATCAGATAAAAACCCGCCTCTGTTAGCCTCACAAATGCAAGCCTTTCTGAGCACATTTTTCATTAAATTCTCACACATCTCTGGTTTGTTTACATAAACCTTGCTTTTCAGATATCCACACAAATAGGCTACCGTGGAGACCAATCAACATCACCATTCCTTGAAATAATTTTTTGTGGAAAGAGGTCTCGCAGTAAATCCATTGTAATCCTGGCTGTATGCGCTGTGGCACCGTTTTGTTGAAACCACATGTTAGACAAGCCCAAAGCATGCAGTCGTGGCGTTAAAAAGTTTTCTATCATATCAAGATATCGCTCCCCATTGACAGTTAGCGTTACGCCATTTTCAGTTTCAAATAAGTAAGGGCCAATGATTCCTACTGACCAAATTGCACATCAGACTGTCACTTTTAATGGATGCACGGGTGTTTGATGAATAATTTAAGGGTTTTCCATTGCCCAGAACCGACTATTCTGTTTATTCACATAACCATTCAAATAAAAATGTGCTCGTCATTCATTATGATTTTTTCATGAAAATCGATGATTGATTTTGATAAAATGTTTTAACGATTAAAACACGTTGGTTGGTTTACTGAATATTTTTCCATAATAAATTTGTCACGTCTCTACTTCACGACTGCCAAATATGAACTGCCAAGACTAATGTTTACCAAAATGGCGCCAAAACAAAGTAGTATACCTTCCCGGCGGACACCCTATGGAATATCATTTAAATTTAACAGCTGTCTTTTGAAGGTTAGCACTAACTGAAGAAGAGGAGAATACAATACAACTAGCGCCATCTATATGTTAAGCCCGGGACTTTTCAGCCCATGTGTGTTATCTACAAGTTTCGATTTTAAATCGTATTTCGTATCATTTTATATAAACAGTCAACAACAAAGCTTCATACCTGATTTTACTTTTTTTCTTTCGGAACAGTATTTATCACGACCTATTGCAAAAATTCCAATCACAAAATTTTTGAAAACTGAATGTAATTTATAATTAAACAAAAGTAATTTAACTTTTTAAGTTGTTTAAGAAAAAATTTTAGGCACTAATTTGACTTTTTTGAGAAATAAGAATAATGGTGCTATTATTTTGCCAGATCAAATTTGGACTATTTATCTCTTTAAGCACGTTTTTTGAATACATCTGTTTATTCAACAACAAATTATTAGTTTTTTTTTTTAAGATGCATACTTCTAACAAGAGGTTTGTAAAATTATAGAGAATAATATACCTGCACAGCAACAAAATTGAAGGATGAAAGTCAATCCTTACAATTTTTCTCAACAAGTTAATAGACAAAATTTCCAGCAAGATGAGTAAGTGTGCCTGTTTAGTTTTTAGATGTTCAGTATAATATCGACAGACTTATCTATTTAATTTAGATTTCAAGTTTGAAAAAACCTTAGATAATAGATGGGCATTGAAATATGTTGAATTGACTACGGCTTGAGAATATTTATTGCCTTTAATGCGGTTTTGTTATTATAGTTGATTTTTATTTTTATTTATTTAAGTTTTTTTTCTTGATATTATTTTACTTTAATATATCACTTACACTTCACAGAATGTTACTGATTTGTTGTTGTTGTTTTTTTGATTTTTTTTCTCGTTTTAGTTTTAATGCGATTGTCAGAATGTAAAAAATTTCGGTGACTCATTTAAATGTGTTTTTATAATTATTTTTTTCCAACGTTTTTCATTGTGTATAAGAATTTCAATAATATCAGTAAATGAATACTAAAGCAGTTTAAAACAATACTTTTTTATGTTATAAATGTGGTATGTATGTATATAGAAAAATGCATTTTATTTATACAAATTTTAATGATTCGTTTTCGGCAATCGCCAAGCTGTCTAAGCAATTGCTATTTGATAAAAACCTGAAAAAGTTTTAAATTTGTATTTTAAAATTTGATCCAAAAACCTTTTTTAAGGTCGAGTAGAGTTTTTGGATGAATTTCAGGTAAAATGTCTTTAAATATACACAAGAAAAAAGACAAACCAATACAATACATATGTACACGAGCTAGAAATGCATTTAGAAAAAGTTATTGTGTTGAATATATGGACGGACGATATTTTTCACTTCAGGCTCAAACCGACTTCCAATTGTGATAGCGCTCTATAAAGTTTGTAAAGTATACGCTCTTCAAAAATAAACAAAAGAAACGCGCGCGCCGAAAGTTATGTCCTCCGTCCTCCGAATGAAGTCGAGTAAGTAAGTGCCTGATAGGAATAGATCAGCTCTCGCCGAGGTCGAATTAAATCCCGTTGAAAACAATCTGCAAATCTGGTCCTGGTAAGCGCAACACAGTCACACAAAATGTGCCTTCTGGTTTAGACTGGTCCTTTTTTTCTAAAATCAAAATTTTTTAAATTTTCTTAAAATATTGTGTTTTGTAAAAAAAAAATATTCCGTGAAAATTTTAAATCTATATCCTAATTGCCTCATTGAGTTTGAGTTTTATACCTATAGGTTTTCTATAGGTTCTTGATCCTTTTGCAAACAAGATCGCTTGCTTGTTATTGGGAAAAAGTTATTTACAGAACAGCTCTTAGGAGTTACACACATTCATTCAGGATCAGGCAATGAAATAACTAGTTCTATATAGTTCTTCTCCATAGGAGAACGGCCCTACCAACCGTTTGGCCTGTCGCAGTCATGAGAAGTCCTGAGAAAGTGTTCCACCCGCCTTCTGATTTTTACTCAATTAATCCCACAAAATTCCCGCTCTCTGCAGTCCGTCTGTAATTGTAATTGCCAACGACTGCAGAAGGACATGATACCTAGCAAAGCACGATGCTGTTCGCTTTACTGCTCAGCTAGTCTTAATTTCATTGAACATGAAGCCAATGCCCTCAGTGCTGTCTACTTATCTGAAAATATAGTTATACGCTCACCTCTGATACTATCTCAGCTCACACTGAAATTGCTTGAATTTCAGTCTTAAAGACATTCAGCCATTTTCTCATACTTAAACAGTTCTTTGCATTAGTTCTAAAGACCTCTGTCTCTAAGCCCATGTCAGTCCTCGATCCATTCGTAAACCACTTCAGTCTTCTGCAAACAACACAAGTCTCCAAAACCAATTCCCTGCGATCAGAGATCATTATCTCGAAACTATGGTCGAAAAGCAGTTTAAGATTCGACTCTGTTCGCCGCACCGAGTTGTTGGAGATAGTCAAAGCATTCTTCGGCTAGTCGCGATTGCATCACACATGAAGCCAGTGGCCTCAGTGATGCCTGCTTATCCGAAAATATAGCTATGCGTGCATCTCTGATACCGCTCTGATATTATCCTAGCACAAATTGAAATTGGGTGAATTTTAGCCTGAAAGACACTTAACTATTTGCCCATACGTACGCGGTTTTTGTATTAGGTCCAAAGACCCCCACCCCTACTTCCTTGTAAGTCCTCGATACATGCGTAAACCACATCAGGCTTCTGGTATAAGCAGAAGTCCTCGAAAACACTTCTCTGTGATTAAGGAACATGATCTCGAAGCTGTAGTCGAAAACCAGTTAAAGATTCATATAGTCTGTGATCGATCAAATGACCATACGATCCGGTACCATTTAGCATCTTCAAAGCTGCGCATGGCCTTATCCATAGCCAGACAAGCCCGTCTCTGAAGATGGCCCAATTGTTTTTAATTGACCTCCTGTTATACCTTAGGCGACCAACAAACGGATGATAATGAATCATGATTTTATGTTTTATTAATGCTTGCTGACACTTGTAATAGTTTTTTATTAAGCTCCCACAATTGTATGTCCATCAATTATTAATACGAATGATATTTCATTACTTCTTCTCTTCTCTCTTTTTTGGTACAAAAAATTAAAAAAAAAAAAATCATTATTTCTGGGAATAGCAGAAATTCAATTTTCTTGAAAGCAAAATAATATTAATTAAACAAACTCGTATTTAAAATTTTTATTTCTATGAGCACTTTAAATATTTAATTGTTTTGGGTTAAACAAAAAGTCAATTAAATAATAAAAAATAAAACAGGCAAAGAAAAGACATTTATTGCCTATGATTTCTTTAATTATACGAAACTCTTAAACAAAAACAACCTTAAGAAATACACATAAACTTGATGACAATTAAAGATTTGTCAGAACTATTAAGACAAAAATTTACCAATAGAAACAAATTTCATAAATAATTAAATAAAAATAAGTCTATAAGACGACTACACGATTTTTTTATTTTTCATATTTTATAAGAGCGTGTTTCGGTCGGTCTCCTTTTGCATTAAACAAACTTGTTAACTTTTCTTTCTTTTCTTAAGCAGTAGTAATAGCCCACTTTGGCATTTTGTTGTATTTTTTCAAACAAAACTTTTTATTTATTTGGGCTGATAAAAGTTTAATTTAAAATTTAACAAAATAAAAAAAAAAAAAAATATTTTTCACTTTGTGTGTATCACACCACCGTCATAAAAAGACATCATTATCGAAAGAAAAGCAAAGAAAACAAAATTAAATTAAAAAAATAAAAACTAAAGTGTTACAAATCTTTAGGTGACCCAATTAACACTTGTTCGACGAAAAGTGGAAATTACAACAACAACAGCAATGACAAGAACATAAACATGTAAAGCAAAATGAAATAAAGCCAAAATGTAAAGTAAACTAACTAGGCTATGAGCTAGGTGATGTACAGGGTGTCCGCCGGGACGGTATACTACTTTGTTTGTTTATAATTTTTCTTTATATGAAAGAGAATGGATCTTATGTTGATAAATGTTTTACTTAATGTCGGCAATTATATATGGAATACAATATCAGATAAATGCCCGCCTCTGTTAGCCTCACAAATGCGAGCTCTTTTGAGCACATTTTTCATTACGTTCTCACACAATTCACGCGGTATTTCATTAATTTCATCACGAATATTTTGTTTGAGTTGCTCCAATGTTTCTGGTTTATTTGCATAAACCTTGCTTTTCAGATATCCCCACAAAAAGAAGTCCGGAGCAGTCAAATCAGGCGACCGTGGAAGCCAATCAACATCACCATTCCTTGAAATAATTTGTTATGGAATGAAGTCTCGCAGTAATTCCATTGTAATCCTGGCTGTATGCGCTGTGGCACCGTCTTGTTGAAACCACATGTTAGTCAAACCCAAAGCATGCAGTCGTGGCGTTAAAAAGTTTTCAATCATATCACGATATGGCTCCCCATTGACAGTTACCGTTACGCCGTTTTCAGTTTCAAATAAGTAAGGGCCAATGATTCATCCTGACCAAATTGCACACCAGACTGTCACTTTTAATGGATGCGAAGGTGACTGAAGAATAATTTGAGGGTTTTCCATTGCCCGGAACCGACTATTCTGTTTATTCACATAACCATTCAAATGAAAATGTGCTGATTTTTTCATGAAAATCGATAATTGATTTTGATAAAATGTTTTAACGATTAAAACACGTCGGTTTACTGAATATTTTTCCATAATAAATTTGTCACGTCTCTACTTCGCGACTGCCAAATATGAACTGTTAAGACTAATGTTTACCAAAATGTCGGCAAAACAAAGTAGAATACCTTCCCAGCGGACACCTTGTATTTTTCATTTTTTTCTTTTCTTTGAATTTAAGCAGATATTATACTCTCCAACATATGGGTCATTTAACATTTAATTTATTTTTTACTTATTAATTTTTTTCCATATATTTTATATACACTAGACAATTCTTTAAACAAATTTTAATTTAATTTTTAAATTTTTTATATTTTATTTTCCTAGCATTCAAGGGAAAAGGCACTAACTCAAGCAATGCATTGTGTGAAAAGTAGCAAAGTAGAAAGAGAGAGAGAAAAAAGAGTATTGTAATATACGATCCACTGGCAAATTAATCACAAAACAAGACAAGCCAAACAATTGCTGGGGCCTCTCTCCTATGGAGAATGGCCGAATAGATAATGAAGGGCTAATATTAAGGCTGATAGTGGCTTTTCTATCTGGACGTTATGACACGAGATATCATCTCAACAGGTTACGTCTCACACAGGTTACATTTGGTGCGACAGTATTGCACTAACTAACCATTGCACCTTGTTCCTATCAGGGATTTATTGGAGTTCATTCGGAGAGCAAAGATATTGGTGTTTGAACATGTGTTTCAACCTGATCCTTTCTATCTAGCGATTGCAGTTAACTGGAATCACCCTTGAGCGAAGACGCACTGATAAGTGTGGGTCATCTTCGTAGGGCACAAAAGATCTTTTAGGTCGCAGTGTCTGCCGTTGGCTGTTGATAATAATAATATAGAGATAGTTTTTTAATTCGAATTATTTCATTGGAACTCATTCTGTTGTAGTATCTATAGAAGAATATAACACAAACCACATGGCCACAACAATCAAAAGAGTGAACTAATCTACCGTGATTGATTAGCAGGAATAGCTAATTCCTCTAAGCATTTGGGATTAGCTTCAAAATAGACTTTTTAAGTAAGTTATATTGGTACATCCGTCTCTAAGAAGTATTCGCATTTTAATTATATAAAGGATTAAAGTACAATCGCGAGCTTACTGGGAGTGTCTCGATGGTCATGGAATCTATCACCTCTTCCTCTGATATCTGCTGTCCTATAACCGTTTGCAAAGGGCAAGTCCACAGTTTTTTTCCGTGGGAAGAGACGTGTGCTAATTCGACACTGTGACCAGGGTGTGACAAAGACAAGACCCGGAAATTTCTGAAGATCTCCCTTCACTCTATTTTCAAGGTTAGGTTAGGTAGGATGGTGGACCTTTCTAGAGGAAAAGAGTCCCACTTAGGCCCATTGTGATATCACAAGCATAGAAGCTATGCCGGCTACCAAACTGCCTCCATAGGAAACCATTTTAGTCCAATAAATTTCTCAATTGCTGTGACCTTCATTCTGAAAAGTTCAGTCAAGGATAACAAGAAATAGGAGGCCAAAACTTTCGTCGCCTGATAACAAGGGCTAGACACTGAACATGAGTCAAAAGAACCACAACTCCTGCAAAAATTATGCGAGTGGATGCCAAGTCTATCGGCATGTCTCCTAATAAGACAATGATCTGTGAGGACCGTAATTATGCAGTGGATGGACATGCGACTTAGGAAAAGAAGACATTTAGTCCTCTTTTTATCCAGGTTGAGACAGGCGATTCCGCACGTACTCGCATGCCGCTAACAAGATTGAGCCTCGCCATACACTGACCGGAGAATATCCAGCCTAACCGTGGGATTCGGGACACCTATAATAGGCTCTCGTTCGAAAAATCGAGCTTAGTACCTGCCCTAGCCAGTTCATCAGCAACGAAATTCCTGGCGATATCCCTATGTCCCAGAACCTTCGCATTAGCCACTAGAAACCTAACAAGCATTACACAGCCCTCAGTATGCCCATGACCTCTACCTAAAATACACTACAGTGATCAGACAAGCTATAGTGTCAGAACCCTTTATGTACATATACCACAACCCACTCTGCTCAGTATCTTCTATTTACAAACTCATAGCAGTGCAAACGGGTAAATGAACAAATAGGACGCACACTGAATGATAAAGGGTTTATCCTTTAACCCTTATTGTAGAAGCTGTTGAGATATTTCTTAGAGGAAGCACCAACACAAGGTTATAGTGCTAATTATGACCTTTTTACCGATTTGTGAGATAGAATTTATGGATTTAGCATCATGTTAATGCTTGAAATTGACAATTTTAGTTTCTATATTAAAGAAACCCATACAAACGCAAATATTTGTAATTAATTATTAAGAAGAAAAGCCCGGCACCGCTGAAAAACTTGAAACCTTCTCCAAAAAAGCCTATTTTTTGTTGTCTAAACTGGAAGAACCAATGAAAAGATAGAGATTTTTAACTTTTGTATCAAAGTTTTTCTAGGCTAAGAAAAAGATACATATTTCACAATTGTAATGTAACTGAGAGTGGACAAAATATTGATGATTAGATAAATAAGTTGTGCTAAAAATAAAAGAATACATCTTTTTTTTTGATAAATCTATTAAGACATTTTAAAGAAATAATTCTTAAAAAAAACACAATATTTAATATGAAGAAAGTAAAGGAAAAAAAGACTCAATTTCTTTACTATAAAATAACCCATATAAGCATATGCAAAAATCTACAAACAAGAATTTCTTAATTTAATGGCGTAGAAATAGTAGAAAAAACAACAACGCTGAAGAGAGGGGAAAGAAATGTAGAAAGAAAAAAATAGCGAATCACCAACCCAAGTGTGTAATAAAATGTACTCCAAATATATTAAAAAAAAAAAAAAAAAAAACAGAAACACACATTCATGTGCATGTTTATAGTTGTAAATACACTGTAAAGAGCATTAGATACGTTTATTATTAAAACAACAACGTAAACACAGCAAAAGCTACTACGCCAAACCACCATCGCCATTAAAACCACAATATCAACTACATAATCATGCGTTGGTTGTTTATATTTTGTTGTTGTTGTTGTCATTAGGTGAATATGAAAAACTAGTTTCATATGTTAAAAAACGAAAATTGTTTTTGTTTCTCTTCTTTTGTTGCTGCTGCTGTTGTTGTTGTTGTTGTTGTTGTTGTTGTTGTTGTAATTTTAAACACATTTTCCTTTTTGGCGACAAATAGTAAGTGAATGGTGAAATTGTGTCACAAATCTATACCAGCAATAATAACAACTACAAGAAAATATTACTTATAATGAATATAATATTTTTCGGTCTACCCAACAAACCATTAAAATAACAACAAACACGTTGGTAAATTAATATTACTCACACGTTAGGCATTATTTCCAGTATAATTTCTTCCTTTTAATTGTTAAAAAACGAACTTCTTAATGAAAAACTCGATAATGATGTTCGTTTAGATTTCAGGTGGCGTTATAAAAGATAGACATAAAAATTAATGACTATTAAATATCATTCGGTCGTTTTATTTTGTTTATTTTTTTTTTATACAATTTCTTATTAAATTGAACATGAGTGAGTGAGTATTGAAATATTTATATTAATATTTATTTATTTGCTCAATTCTATTGCAAATATTTTATTGAAATATGAAATTATTGTATGAGATATACCATTTATTTACGTTTTCTTAGAAATTTACTGATAAGAATAAATAAAAAACTGAATATGTACTGTATACATTCAGTTAGAAAAAATAAACAATTTTGCTTCAATATCGCGGTCTAATAAAAAGGAAAATTCAGAAAAACATACTCTTTTTCATTCATGATGACGATTTGCTCGATATGCAAATTGCTTATTTATGTATATCAATAGTGTCATAACTGAAAAAACAAATTTTTTAGGTTTAATTTTCACTGTACTAATGATAAGCATTAATATAGGAATAAACACTTCTTTCTTATGCTTTTAATTTTGTACGAATCGCAAAAAATTTTTGACACAGTACACTGTGAGAGTCAAAATTAAGTGTTTTTTTTTTTTATTTTAAAATACGATGAATGTAAACATTTTATTTTTTTTTAGCAGTATACTTAAGCCTTTACAAAATCCATAGAGAACTACAATAAATTTCTTACAACTATTAGTGATAAATAAAAAAAACGAAATTTACTATATTTTTTACGCGACAAAATAAAGTGTACAATAAATAAACTATGCCACAAAAAATAATGACGTAGAATTACCTGGAAAGAGATAACATTTCTTTAAAGATACTGTCGAGTACAACAGGATTCATATTTTGGAATTTTCGTAACAGATCCAAAATCTGGAGTTACGAGTGAAAAACCGGTTTCTCGTACATTCACGCTCCGACAAGCTTGTACTTTATCTAAATATTAACCGAATTTAAAAGAAGTCTTCCGACCATAATTTCTTATACTTTCTTTTGAAAAGCATATGTGCGGGTATATATGAGTAAATTAGCATATGAATGAACAAGTAAATGAATGTATTATGATGAAACATTAGAGGGATCTTCCAAAATATATAGCATAAGGATAAATTGTATTTACGATTAATTTTGATGGATAATGTACATATTCTTTTAATTTTTCATAACCCGCATAATATTTTTATTTGAGCCTAAAAACAGGAGAACATTTATCATCTTTTGGAAGAATACAAAAAAAAAAAAAAAAAAAAAAAAAACTAAAATAAAATAAAGGAGTTTTTCATCCATATTTTTATAAGCCCTGCCAATATTCGCATTTGATAGGTGGTGATGATATATTTTAATGGAAAGCAGGAACAACTAATCGTTGATAGTCACAGATAAAGTGGAAAACCAAAACCAAACAATAAAGACACAACAATTTTCATCCTCATATTGTACAGTTTACCTAACTAACCATATCCTTTGGGTAGAAGTAAAAGAATTTCAGCAAAAATTTTATATCCTTGAGCTATCAAGCATGTAAATAAAAATATTCTAAAATACGGGTAAAGTTAACAAAATAAATGAGAAACAAGTCACCATTTCTTTTGCAAACTTTCTAGAGAATAACGAATGTTAGGCTATCCAGAAGTCGAATTTAGAAGAAGCCTATTTAAAGGTGCATATATTTATTAAGTAAACTTAAGGAATCTGTGTTCAATTCATTCAAAATTTTCCAAGTTTAGAGACGTTTTTACACGCGATTTTATATAGGAATTGACGAAGTTATAGCACTTATTGCCTACATCCTATATGGTAAAGAGACGAACAAGCAAGCTTCAGACCGTAGATCTGGCCAACACTTTAGAAATAATCATAGAACAGTCTATTGAATGGCGTACCCACTTGTATCTACCGTTTGTCGATTGCAAGAAAGCATTTGAAACAATCAGACGAACTGCAACATGGAAAGCAATAAGCACAAAAGGAGTACTCCAAAAAATAATATAAAGCGATGTACGAGGATGCAGAACTTCCAGTTCTTCACAATGGGAACATAAGCCAACCATAAAGTTTGATAATTCTTATCACTTTAAAGGAACAACTCTGGAAAAGGTTTCTATTATAAATGATCTTGGAATTTTGTTGGATCATAAACTAACATTCTGTCATCATATATTTATGATGGTTAATAAAGCTAACGAAGTATTAGGATTTATGAAGCGCTGGTCAAAGGAATTTAGTTATATACATCTTTGGTTCGACCGATACTTGAATACGGATCTATTATATGAAATCCTTACTTTCACACTTATTTTAACATTATTGAATCAGTGCAGAAACAGTTTCTATTTTATCTGAGAGGACTTGGATGGAACTCATATGTACTTCCTTCATATGAAAGCAGATTTGCTCTAATTAAGCTACCTACTATAAAAAGCCGGAGAATAATGCTAAGTGTTTCATTTTTATTCAATTTAATACTTGGCAATGTAGATTCCGAATATCTTTTAAACGAGATTATTTTTAATGTTCCAGTTAGGTCTTCTCGCTGCCTTCAGTTAATAAATATAAAATTACACAGATCCGTTTATGCCAATAATGACTCCTTTCGTCAGATATGCTTATAATTTAATAATCTATATAATTTATTGATTTTTTTGAGAGTAATGAAATTTTGAAAAGAATTAATTAATTTTGAAAGGAATCAATAAATTTTATTGTATTTAAATTAATAAATTTCATTTTCATAACACACGAGACACACACAAGATTTTCAATATGCAGTCGAAATTGGAGGACCTTGTAACATTGGATCACAATGTTGGACTTGCGATAAATACCCAGAAAACCAAGGCCATGAGAATAAACAATGCTAGTATGTAGATAGCTTCTGCTATTTAGGAAGCACAGTGACTACAAACGGCGCAAAAACAGACATAGACAGTAGGCACAATAAAGCGAGATCGGCATTTGGACGACTACAGTCAGTATGGAGAAGCTCACATATATCCAGACGTACTAAGTTAATATTCAACTCATTTGTTAAATCAGTTCTACTGTATGGCAGTGAAACCTGACTTGAAGCGGTATTCACTTACAGTTGCCTCAGAATCATATCAGGTCACTCAATAAGTTAAAAGGAAGACACATAGATGGCGTTATTAGAATTTTGTACATATGATATTTATTTAGTGCTAACCTTCAAACGATACGTGTATAAATTTGACAGCAATCTTGACTATTGATTCGTGAGTATAGCATTTTGTGTGAAGCAAATTTTGTTATTCAAAAAATGGAAAAACGTGAATTTCGAGATTTGACAAAGCATTGATTTTTGATGAAAAAAATATAGTGTAAACCAAACACTGGCTTGATAAACATTATCCCAACTCTGCTCCATTGAGACAAATGGAAGGCAAGTGGTTTGCTGAATTTAAACGTGGTGATACTACCACAAATGATGCAGAGCGCAGCGGACGCCCAAATGAGGTTGTTATTCCATAAAACATCAACAAAATGCATAAATTGGTTATAAACAATTGCAAATTGAAGGTGCACGAGCTAGCTGACATTGTAAAGACATTAGATGGTAGTGTTTTTACCATTTTACACGAACATCTGGGTATGTGAAACTCACAAATCGATGAAAACGATGGCAAAAATTGCATTAATTGGGCTTCGCTTTCGCCTTCAGCGCCTTTTTCCTGTTTTAAGATTTCAAGTGACAACTTGCTGGAAAGAAACTAAGCCCAATGATGAAATAATCGCTGAAACTGAGGCCTATTTTGAAGAGAAAGAGAAATCGTACTATAAAAGTGATATCGCAAAGTTGGAAAATCGCTATACTCGTTGTATCGCCTTGGAAGGCAACTATGTTAAATAATAAAATCGGTTTTTTTTTGTTTTTTTTTTTTTTAGTTATCCTACGGACTTATTGAGTTATGCAGAATCTTCTGGTCTAGCACAATAAGTCACACAGAACAGTGTAACATGACGAATGAGGAACTGAAATAGATAAGGAAAAAAAATAGGAATAATCGGTCACACTATTCGAAAGAGTCCGCATAGTATCATCAGAATGTCACTCGAGTGGAATCCTCAAGGCTTAAGAGATCATGGTCGACCAAGAAACACCTGGAGACGCATAATTATCCAAAAATCAATGTCGGTAAATCGTGTAAGATGGAGATACTTTGTGGAAGTCATATGCTCCCAAGAGCAGTAAGGAGGAAAAAATATGGTAAAGCATGAATGTGCGTTAAAATAAGACAAAGAAGGCTTTGTTGACCAACGAGATTATGGCCACAATCACTCACATCCATAACTTTTAAATGGAAAAACAGTTACCAGTGAATAAAAATGAGAGTTTTCTTCAATAAATTCAATATCGATTTTAGAAAAAGAGCACCTCATTTAGCGAACAGGCAATGGCATTTAGCACTATTGCAATAAAACCACTTTGTGCTATCATAGTTTTTACATTTTACCCCTTGCGACTGTTTCCTGCTACTAAATTTAAAGTATGTATTAGCAATATGATATGATATTTGGAAAACAAGAAAGAAACAGCTTTAAAAAACCTTATTGTGGCGAACAAAATATATTTTATTTAAAAATGCATACAAAACCTCATAATTATTGACCTTTATTGAAAGTGTTACTAAATACAATAATTACAATATTAAATATCAAGTGATTACTAGGAAATTCATTTATGCCTATTGCTCAAATAAAAACAAAATTCTCTGTGTATCACTATTATTTATTCCTCAACTGTATAAAACATTTACAATATATTTTCCTAAAGAGTTGATAATGATTTTTAGGTGTGGTGTTGAACTTTATCAAATTAAAAACTAAAATGAAAACAAATCACATGGCCAAGGTTTGTTTTAAATTTGAAAATTTCACACCAAACAAACCAAAACAATTAACAATTGCATAAAATAAACAACAAATACGAAGGCATTATTAAGAGAACAAACAAAAAATTGAAAAATAAATCAAGTATATAAAATACATATTTAAATGAGTCATAAACACATAAAGAAAATAACAAAAACATGTGTAATCTCGTGTAGTATGGATGATTTTCTCATTTTAATAAAAAATAATACATAATAGTAACACTAGTAGTAGTGATAAGGCTTGTAATCTTTAAGAGAATATCCATATGTACCTACAACTAATTTAAATACAATTATGCTCTTTAATTGATTTAAAGAATGCATGCGTGCGCGTGTTTGTGTGTGTGTGTGCTTTGTTGTTAGCATCATTTTGTTAGTCACAATAATAATAACATAAACAATTACATTAAGTACGCTTCGTCATGCATAGGCACGTTTTAACTCAAACGTACACTATAACATAATTATTGTTGTGTGTGTTTACCTCTATCTTTAGTTTTGGTTACATCCAACACTTGTAACTCAATTATGCGGCGTAAATAATCACTAATGTGATTCATCAATTCCTTTGTATACATTTTTGTATATTTTTTTTCTGTTTTTATTATTATTATTTTTTTGCTTGGTAGTGTTTAAAAATTTTTTACACTTTCGACACGTACATTAAAAAAAATTATTAATATATTTTTTAATTGTTTTTTCTTAATAACTTTTGTGCAAAAATAAATTAACACAATTTCTTTTAATTTTGAATTTTAATCAATAATTGTTAATTTGTTTTTTTTTGACATATTGAAAGTTTAATAAAAAGAAATTTTATTAGAAAAAAGATTTTCTTTTACGGTAAATTAAAAAAAGAAAAACGTTTATAAAACACTTTGTAAGCACGTTAACGTTTAAATACAATGAATGACTAAGTCGCTCTTTAGAAATAATTTTATATTTTTAATGGTTAATGTACTATTTTTTGGAGTACTTATTATTTTTTTATTTGTTTTTATTGTTATCAGTTAAATATATATACATATGTATGTATGTATGTATGTATATGCAATGTAGTACCATAGTACGTATGCTTATTTTTTCAAGATTTTAAGAGAAAAGCTTTATCTATATACATATGTATACGTATATAGCACAAACACATAAACAAACGAGGTATGTATGTTTGTGTGCCTTTAAGAGTAGTGATAAGAAAAAATTCCCATTCATAATTGATAACCAAAACTTGAGAAATTGAGAGAGAGCTAGAGAATTTCTTTCAAAGTAAAAAACTAATCAGGCATGTTACCAATTTATTCTAAATGCTCTCAACTACAGTAATATATGCACATGCATATCGTTTCTTTAAATTCAAAACAACGTAACAACCATTTTAAAGCAATTTTCTATAAAGTAACATGAAGTTACAGTAAAGCTCTGTTCGGACGATTGTCAGTTCTAACAACATTGCCAGACCTGGCAAACAGATTCTAAAAATTCGGGCATTTAACAATCTGACAATACTTTTTCTGACAATCTTGAAAGACAAAATTGTAATTTTACACGGTTTTAAGACATTTGCTAGCTGACATCTACTTTATTTTAAATGAATTCAAAACTGTGTCTAAGTATTTTTAAATTGATTTCTGTGAAGAGCAATCTACATTAAATCCAGATTATCAATGGGTCTAAGATGTTGCTTATTACGAGGCCGAATTAACATTGCAGCTACCTAGCGCTAGATGGCAGCACAAACACAAAAACTTTTTCTTTCTTAGAAATTACTAGTTGTCAAACGTCAGCTGTTAAAATTTTAGCCAAATTCATCGATTAGTTTATTTGTTGTAGTCGTTTGAAGTAAGCAACTTTTGCGTTTCTTGGAAAAAACTGAATTTCATGTAGTGATTAAACACTATTATTTGAAAGGCAAAACGGCGAAAGAGACAAAAGAAAAGCTTGATAAACATTACGGCGAATCTACTCCGCCAGATTATACGGTAAAATATTGGATTGCTGAACTTAAACGGGGCTGAACAAGCACTGCAACAATACCATCAACAGGAAGGCCAAAAGAGGTGGTTACTGAAGAAAATATCAAGCAAATCCTCGATGTCGTTATGAATGATCGCCGGCTCAAAATACGTGAGATTGCTGAAATGGTAAACATATCATATGAATGTGTGCTCAACATTTTGCATGAACATACGCATATGAGAAAGCTATCGGTAAGATGGGTGCCGCGTTTGCTCAGTGTTGAACAAAAACGAGTTCGACAGATCACTTCACAGCGGTGTTTGGACATGATAAAGCATAATCCTGCTGATTTTTGGCGTAGATTAATAACTGTTGATGAAACGTGGGTCCACCACTGCACACCTGAAACCAAAAATCAATCGAAGCAATGGGTGGAAGCTGGTGGAAGTGCTCCGAAGAAGGCGAAGACAGCGAAATTGGCTGACAAGGCTATGGACACTGTATTTTGGGATGCACATGGAATATTTGCTCATCGATTACTTTGAAAAGGGATCCACAATCACAGGAGAGTATTATCGTGCATTATTGGATCAATGGGTTGATGCAATCAAGGAAAAACGACCACATTTAAACAAGAAAAACGTGCTCTTTCTTCAAGACAACGATGCTAAAACTACGAGAAATCCCTTCGAATTAGTTGATCATCCACCTTATAGTCCAGATTTAGCCCCTAGTGACTTTTTCCTGTTTCCAAACTTGAAAAAATGGCTCGCAGGAAAAAGATTCATCTCAAACGAAGATGTGATTACCGAAACTAATGCGTATTTTGAGGAGTTCCCAAAATCGTATTATTTAGGTGGTATAAAAAAGTTGGAAAATCGTCTTACTAAATGTATTGAGCTAAAAGGAGACTATGTTGAGAAATGAATGGTTTTTGAAAAAAAAAAATGTTTTTTTCCAACTTAGGTAGCTTCAATATCAATCCGCCCTCGTATTGTATGGATTCAGGAGGATGTTACTTCACTAAGAACTCTTAAGATTCTAAACGATCTTGTAACGAATCATTTATTTAATCATTTCCCCGTCGTTATGTTATGTATTATGCGGCAACCTTGTTCAAATTTAATATAACTGCGAAGGGTTAAAATCACCACACAACAACTAGAGTTCTGTACTTCCAGTAATGTCTGCACCTTTATTAACTTTTTAATTTTCATGGCAATGTTTCATTACGAAAGTTGATATCATAGAAATTTCATTTATAAAAAGTATTTTTCAGCAATAATCTTATGCAAACATTAATAAGCCAATGGGCTTCAAAATATTTTATTTATAAATAAAACATAATAATATACGATTTAATTTATCAGTTGAAAAGAAATAAAATACAAAAATATATATTAAAAATAACGATAAAAATAAATATTTTATAATTTAAATAAGAATAAATAAAAACAAAAAAGAATGACAGTGATGTGTGTCTCATTTATTACAACATACTGTAAAAGTTCAATCATACATGATACGAGTATTAAAAATATGACATAGACAATAATGACACACACAACAACAAAAATGATGATAATAATGAAAAGTTGTCATGAATAAGTAATAAGAACAAGGTTATTGCACTTTTTTTCTTAAAAAATTCATACACACAAACACACATACACATGCTTACAGTTGCTGTGACATGTGAGAAACCAAAAACAAAGTAATAGTTAAAATATATACTCATGTTTTTATTATTTTATTCTATTTTTTTTTATTATTGTCATCAAGTACAATGTGAGTATAGTAAAGTGAGATGTAGAGAAGATATACAATTTTTATCATTTGATGTTCTTGTCTGTATGCATAGGAATACAAGCACATATACAAACACTTTACATAAAATTTCGCTCTTTCGTTAGTTTTGTGACATTTTTATCATATTGCTATGTAGTTATGCAGTAGTTGGTAACACTACATATATGTATATGTATATGTATGTGGATAAAAGTAGGCGTTCAATTACAAAAGCAAATATTAACATTTACAGAAGCAATATTACAAAAAAAAAAACATTAAACTGACAATAGAAAACAGAAAAAAAATTGGCAATATTTGTAAAGATTATCATTGCACATATACACTATGCTTACAATGAACTTTGAAAGCAGAAATGTCAAAGAGTAACAAATAAAATGTTTTGAAAAACATATACAAATCGATGATGATTTAAGGTTTAATTTGAAACGAACTTGACTCTGGCTATTTTGCCCCTACCATCTTTACCATTAATTAATTAAATATAGAGAGGATTGACACTATTGGGTGACTTTTCAGAGGTCACATCCGAAAAAGTCCAGAGAGTATCACAAGAATGTCACTCAAGTGGAATCCTCAAAGCTCAAGAAATCGTGGTCGACCAAAAAACACCTGGAGACGCACAATTATTCAAGAACTGAGACAGAACAACCTAACATGGGAGGAGGCAAAGTCAGCAGCCGTAAACCGTGTTAGATGGATATGCTTTGTGGAAGCCATATGCTCCCAAGAGTAACGGAAAAAAAATAGTCATCACCGTAATCAGCAGCCATCCTTCTGGGCAACACTATATTTGATTAGTGGTAATATACCACCAAAGCCATAATCATAACCATAGATCCCAATTGAATTATAGGTATCAATTGAATTTTGATTTTCTGCCATAACTATAAACACTTGATTGCTAGGTAAACCTATTATTGTAATTGTTCTCATTTTACAACAAATAAACACATTAACAGCTTAATTAATAAGCTTTTGTTATGGTTACAGTTACGGTTATGGCGTTGTGTCAAGTCACGTTTAATCGAAACTTCAAGTGAAAAATTAGATTGTGAGATCTACTTAGCCCTGCTTCGTCTTAAAGCGGCTAATACACTATCAATCTTGCGTTACAATCATTGTGTTTGCGTGCGTTTTTGTACTGAAAATGGTCAAACGCACATGACCAGGATTACTAACGCTTAAGATTGATGTGTGCTGGCATTAGCCCCTTAAGAAAGATTTTATTGTTATAAAACACTGATTCTCTTTACAGTCTGCGCTAGACGAAAACGGAAGAGAGAGAAAGAACAGAAGTAGAATAAAGGAGAACGCAGTTTGCAAATATTTGAAACAAAAGGAGGACAATATAAAAATGTGTGTATGTGTTAAACTGTAGCAATGCAATGTATGTGCAGAAAACAACAAGCCCCATAGTAGGTGTTATTAAATGCTGAGGTGACTGAGAGAATAATGTTCTTTATTGTTGTTGCAGTTAAATACAATAATATTAACTACGATGATGATGTTGATGGCGAAGATAACTGTTGACAGGCCTGCCAGCCTACTTTCAATGATAATGTAACGTTGGTGACGATAACGATGATGATGTTATTATAGAGATGACAATTCTTAACTCTGTTTGAACTCAATTATAATGAAAGACAAAACAAAAATCATTTCCGTTTTTAAGGATAATTAAATGAGAAAATGTACTCTTTTTTCTTGCTTCAATTGCAATTAATGTTGATGATGGAATAGAAAATTAAAGAAAAAAGGGCGCTAATGTAATGGAAATAAATGTATATGTCTTGTATGTACGAATATAGTCTTAAGATCTGCTGTCGAATGTAAAATTTGTCGCTTAAGTAATATTGTTAAAAAATAAACGACGTATTTGTTTTGTTTTAATAAATGAGTCTGTGCCGTTAGTGAAATAAGGTGACTTTTTTAATTTTGAGAGATACATACACTTTTCCCTAGTTTTAGCTTCATAGCATTTGTACAAAATTTGTATGCAAGAACGTATAAAGAAATCAAATAATAACAGTGAAGTTTGACAAGCCGTTTTAAGAAGTTTAAAACAATGCCAATGACGTATATAGTTTGATTAGAAGGTAGTAGTAGGTTACTGTACTGTTAGCTTAGGTTAAGTTTGCTGAAAAATGTGTGATACCTGAAAAGGGAATTAGGTGAAGAGTTAAGAAAAAATTACATTTACAATATGTAGTATAGATAAAATCTAAAGGTATCCAATGAGACTTCGGACGGAATAAGAAAGGGAGTGTTATACACCGCAAAGTCTAAAGGAGAAAAATGTTAAAAAACCGTATAAAACACAAAGGAACTAAGGTTCCTGAACAATGATTAAATGCGGCCCTTCGTGAAGTGTTTATGGTGTTTAGATAGTTATCAGTACCTGAATGAGCAGAAAGTTCTACACACAGTCAATATAGTCCTAAACCGAACGTCGGAGAACCCCACTCTTAATAGTGTCTTTTTTGTCACTCACATAGGGCTTAATTAAACAATAATAATTTACTGTAAGGTAAACTCAAAACTTATTCATAATAAGCTTTATTGATACTACAAATGATTTTAAATATTATTTATATGAGCCATTCATTTTGAAAGTGGGACAAGCCCATTAAAAAAACGAAATAATGCTATTTATAGATAAATAGTAAAAAAATCTGATTCCAGTATATGGGAGATGAAAGTTTTAACCCTTAACAGTATTGAAAATATGTTTATTTTGAAAGGGGGCAAGTTAATCTTAAACTGAAATTATTTTTTACTAAACCTATTTCGGTAAAAACAAAAAGTACACCTTAATTCTGCCCTTTGATAATATGTTCACTTTCGGTCACTGTTGCCAGTAGATTTATTGAAAAATACTTACGCATACTATGTCTGCAAATATTACGGAGAAATATTTCACATTGTCTTTTAATTTATAAAAGGCACTACCTTATCCTAAACTTACTAACCCCCTTGCATATTATAGGCAAAATATGTACGTATTAAATCATCCATAAGATGACGTCAATCTGTATGTTTGGGTTGAAACTATAGCATCCAGAGGAGCAGAAGAAGTGGCATCTTGCTGTTGGAAGCACTTACAGAGTGTGAAAACTCAAAAACATATTACAGACAATATAGACATGTGCACTCGCCAAAACAGAAAATTAATGATGGCCTTAATGTGTATGAAAATTGTTAAGTCCAAAAACAATGAAATAAATATCATTGATTACAGATTTTTAATGTCAGAACATTCATTTTTACTAAACGAACGTGATTTTGGAGTAGTTAAAATGGCAATCCGAAAACAAGTTTTTTTATATTCCGCAGGATTACTACAAAGTAATTCGAAATTCTTAGTCCATGAAATGAAACTCGACAATTTTTTTTTTAACTCAACCCCTGGAGAATGCGATTATAAAAAGAAAGAAAAATACCGATGGAGAAGCCGTTAATTGTTTAGATATATGTTGGACCAGAGTTAAAAGAGACGCATCATACAAAATTAAATCATAGAAAACATCGGTAGATTGAAATGGTGAATTCAAAATTATCGATTTATTACCTCAGCTAGGAAGACCAAGTAATTTCGGATATATAAAGTTACCTATTATGCATGCAAAATAAAAATCTACATAATAATCTAATCAAAAAGTAAATAGAATAATACATAGATGACATTACTAGAATTTTGTTCATATGATTTTTATTTAGTAATTACCTTCAAATGATACAGGTATAAATTTGACAGCAATCTGACTATTAATTCGCGAGTTTTAGCATTTTGTGTGAAGCAACTTTTGTTATTGAAAAAAAAAGTGATTTTTGAGTTATGATAATGCATTGCTTTTGATAAAGATTATCCGACCTCTGCTTCATGGAGACAAATGACAGAGAAGTGGTTTGCTGAATTTAAACGTGGTCGTATGAGACTGTTATTCCAAAAACCATCAAAATAATACACAAATTGGTTATGAACGATCGCAAATTGAAGGTGCACGGGCTAGCTGATATTGTAAAGATATCGGATGGTAGTGTTCATTATTTTACACAAACTTTCGGGTATGGGAAAGCTCTGTTCAAAGTGGATGCCGCGTGAGCCCACAAATCGTATCCCAAATCGATTAAAACGAAGGCAAAATTGAGTGAATTGTGCTTCGAGAATTGCTTACCCACCCACCGTATTCTCCAGATTTAGCCCCAAGCGACTTATTCATGTTTTCAGAATTCAAGGGAATGTTTGCTGGAAAGAAATTTAAGTTCAATGATGAAGTAATTGCTGAAACTGAGGCCTATTTTGACGAGAAAGAGAAATCGTACTATAAAAGTGATATCGGAAAGTTGGAAGAACGCTATACTTGTTCTATCGCCCCCGAGATTTGTCAATATTTTATTTTTTTCTTACGTATCCCACGGATTTATTGATTGACCTGTTATACCATTTGAAAAATACAGAGAAAGAAATAATATTTCATACCTATTATGTATAATTTCACTCAAGTTTTGAACATTTTTGTTTTGTTTTGTTTTATTATATTGTATTGGCTGCTAAATATTCATTATTTCATTCCGTTTTTTTGTCAATTTAATAAAAATAAAAAGTTTAATTAAAATTCTGATACAATATTTTTAATTAAATAAACAAAAAATTATATTAATAATTTTGAAAGTAAGACAAGGGTTATAAAATTACATTCTCTAGGACCATAAAATATGAAAAATATATCTATTAATTATTACCAATATTTTTAAATTTAATGAAACGTAAACCTTTAAATATATCGATACAAAAAAAAACCTGGACTTACCCCACTTTTAAAATAAACGGCACATACCTATATGCATATGAATATCAATTTCATTCTTATTTCAAATACGATTACTCAGAAAAGACTATGATTTTGGTGTAATAAATATCAAGAAAATCTTACAACACAAATGATAAATTTCTGCGGGTATTAATTTTTTATTTTATTTATTTAATAATAAAAGTTGAATGCTGTCATGTCAACACAATGAGTTACTAAATACCACCGGCATTATGAGGCGGCAAATCTTAAATAAGCAAACAAAGCGACGAACCGTCAGTTAGCGATAGATATGGTAGACAAACAAATTATGCGATTTGTGTTATACTTAATTTTCTGTTATATTTTTATTCTCTAAATGCTGACTGATTGGCTGGCTGCTCGTTGGTTGCATTTACTGCAACATTAAATAAAACAAGTGGTTGAATCCATAAATAATCAAATAAAATATTGTAATAAAAATATTTACGAGTTTCTATTTTAGAGAATGAGTCTAAATGTATAACATTGTTGTAAAACGATGATGATGATAATAATGATGATGATGATGTTGACAACCATTAGCAGCAACAGCAACCAGTAGTTATAGCAGTTTTAGTCTAAGCATGGAAGTCATAAATGAAATTTATTATTAGTCTTGGTTACTGTTTCTCTGAATTTATTTTTTCTCGACGCATTTAATGTAGGCTTTTAAGTTTTTCTTTTTTTTTACTTTTTACTCAATTTTCGATGCGCTCTATTGACCTCAATTTTTCCGTGTGGAAATTTTATAAATTTTTACTTTTTTCAATAGGAATGTATGCGATTTTTGTTAGTTTTAATAATTTATGGAGGGCATTTTGAGATTTTAAAACAAAAAATTTAAAAATAAATAAACTTTTAAGAAAATAATATTTTATTTTGAGTTTTAAAAGGGACATAAAATTTATTAACAATTTTCCCAGTTTGTTAGTTTTCAAACAAATTTCATAGATTTTTAATAGCACTAAAAATTACGAATGTAGTTTGATAATTATATGTCTCTTTGTTGCCGGTAACCTGTTATCTATTGCTAAACTACTGTCTACTATTTTGATGAACCTGTTAACTTGGTATGACGAAATATTTTGTCATACACGAAGTACTACTGCCGTAATATTTTGAATACATTATTTCATTATATTTTTATCTTCTTCCCCCTTATTCATATTTTATATTTTATTCCCCGGTTAACAGCCTACAAGTCTCTTTTTCATAGCTCTTGGAAACATATACTTCAACAAGTTTAACAAAAATGTAACACATGGGCTGCTAAGTCCCGGACTTAACACATATGTATATGGTGCTAGTTTTATGGCTTTATTTCAGTTAGTACTAACCTTCAGAAGACGGCTCTTAGCATATCATGATATTCTAGTAATTAGTTTATGAGTTATTGTGAAACTTATCGCTGAAACTAAGACCTATTTTGAGGCAAAAGATAAATTGTTCTACAAAAGTGGTATTGAAAGATCTGCGCTGGATTGCTCTTGATGGAGATTACTTTGATGAATAAAGCTAATTTAAGTTTTTTTTTTTTTTTTTTTTTTTTTTTTTTTTTTTTTTTTTTGTAAGGCCCTGGACTTTTCAGCCCATTGTTAGTTAATAGAATTCCTTTTCATTGTAAACCCAAAGGAAAGTTTGATAATTCCATGACGACTCCGCACTATCAATTTCAATAGAATAGAATAGAAGAAGATTCACTGAGTTCCACTGTGATCACACCAGCACAAATGGGTCCCAAAAGAGATCGTGTCGACTGAAATAATCGAATAAATCAATGATATAACATCGAACCATTTCACATTTTGTATTGAATGAATGTTTGAAAAAGCTCTCCGCTCTATAAGTACCGCGACTGAACACACTCGATCATATGCACGCAAGTAATGTTTGACGATGTACTTATGCCATCCCATATAGTTTATACTTTATTTTATAATTATATGCGACACATCGGTACATCAAAACACACCAAAGAGCAATCGAAACAAAAATGTTTTTTGATTAATAGAGCATCAAGGAAATCTAATGGCCTATCTGGGTTTTAAGCTTTAAAACATGCGATGTCAGTAATTGATTTGAAGCAACAACGATCTCATCTAGCGAAAAAAATTGTTGTTCCATTAAGGCAATACACGGGTGCACACGTGCAATTAATCAAAGAATTTGATTACAATATCCATTCCAAGGTACTCTTAACCTTGAATTAGGCTCTTTCAGGAGATTCTGATATGTACCCTTTATTTTTTATTTAATTATTTTTTTGTTTTGTTGGCTAAGAAAATTCTATGAAATGGGTACAGGTCATTCTGAGACCTAAACTATGTGTAAATAAAGTGAACATAGCGCTTTACGCCTGTAAGAGGACCGTAGGCATGATTTGTGGGTCTAGGCCTGCCGCCACTTATTGGGCTCTGCTCTTTATTACGGTGCTCATATTTGGTAGACGGTGCAAAGTATCAGTGTCATTGTGAACTGCAATAAACATCTGGCCCAATTTTGAGTATCGATTGGCAGTCATCGTGTGGCGGTTGGGTTCTTCATAATTTTCTCGACAAGAAGTTTGTTATCCACCAGAATTTGTGACTTGAGGTCTAACATAACAGAGGTACTTAGCAATGCCCTTGAGGCCTATAACGACTGCTCCAAAAAGCTGAATAGAGTAGTCTGTGGTATATATGTACATGGAGGGTTCTGGCTCTTTTTTATGGGTTGCCTTGAGCACAGCAATGTGTACCAGGCGCAGGTCGTGGATACTAAAAGCTGTGGAGCGGCAGAATTTTCCCTGAAAATCTTCTGAGATACTCCGACAGCCAGGCCGCAATCACATACCTAAGGGCCGCCTATCATCAATCATAAATGCCAGAGGTTTCTCATAAAAAAGTGGATCATTCGAATGTAACTCTTGTGTGAGTTACAGGACGCAGAGATATAATCGGAAAAAATGTTGCTAATAAACTGGCTAGGGCTGGTACGGAGCTAAATTTTCGTACTGGAACCGGGCATAGGTGTTCTGATCGCCTCTGTTAGGCTGGATATGCACCGGCTTCATCTCGTTACCAGTACGAGGGCACTTGCTGTATTACTAGCCTGTGCTAAATCAATAAGACAAAATGTCTTCTTTTTTTAATTCGTATGACTATTCTACGCACTATTGCGATTTTAATGAGCCATTGCTCTACTGGAAAACAAGCCGACAAGCACGACATTGCCTCGCAGACTACTCTCCACCTTATGTAGCCATGCTTGGAGAGAGGTTCCTGGCCTCTCACTACTTGTCATCTTTGACTGAATTCTCCAGGATGAGGTTTACCGCACTTGCATTTTATTTTGTAGTTAACATGATTTCTAATGTAGACTCTTTGATCCCCCTTACGCTTTTCGTATCACAATTGACCCAACTTCTATTTTTAGGGAATACCTACTTCCTTAACATCAAACTTCATTTAGTCATTCAATACGTTGTAATTTAAGAACTTTTATTAAAAAATCACAAAAAGAATATTCATGTTTATATGACAAATTATTGTTGATTATTTATGTCATCACTAACACCCTTCCTACTAAGAACCATACATACTTACAATTATATTTTAACATTTGCATCCCTACATAAATCTAAGCAAAAAATTTAATTATCAAATAGGTATCATCTAGGTAAGTATCAACGTATTTAAATCAAATCGTGTATTGAATACTAATCATAAATTTTTAGTTTCTTAAAATAATATTTTTCAGCAATAATAAATGAAATATGTAGAAGATAGAGATCACAAAAGTGTGCATTACAACGATTATAGAACAAAAAAAAAATTATTGGATGACGCACAGTAAGTATCCACTCACACACACATATACACACGCTCTACTCTCAAACTCTCAATGTTTTGAGGAGGATTGAAAAAGCGAGATATTACTCACTCGTATAGAGACATAAACAAGTAAATAAATGGATACACAAGGATAAAATATAAAACAACAACATCAAAAAGGCAAAACAAGTAAAACAAATACAGAAAACTAAGGTGGAGGAGGTATCAAAAAAACGGGAATAAAATAACAGGGATAAAAGAAAAAACAAGCCAAAGAAACAGAATAAAAAAGAAGAGAAATGAAATAAATGCAGCATACACATACACACCAAAGATATATTTTTATGAAATTTGTCAACATTTTTTCGCATTATAAAGAAATACATTTCAATTTGTTTTTGAAAGAAACAAATATTTAAAAAAAAGTTTTCTTTCCATTTACTTACCATTTAAATCCTTTGTTAACTGAGAACGTGTCGACATTTTGGAGCCGTTTTATTTTTCTTAGTCTTTTTTCGTTTCAGTTCAACAAAAACAGGGGAAAGTCTTTCTCTTAACTCGATTATGATGTGGATGATGTTAAACGCGATAATGATGTTGACTACTCGTAAATTATGATGGTGAATTAAATAACATTATATACATTGGACCATTATATTGTTGTTGTTGTCGATGATAATAAAGTTTCGTTATAGTGTTTTATTTGTGTTGTTTGTTTTCTTTTAAACTTCTTTTTTGTTATTGTTGTTGTTGGTTTTGTTTGATTATTTTTTAAGGTTAAAAAACAGGATTTTTGTTGTTTTTTTTTCTTTTTTAGCTGTTTGGGTACAAAAAAGATGTTAACGAGTCTTGGCCAACTCTTTAGCTAACGAAGCAGCGACATTAGTGGCAAACAAAGTGTATATTTTTTTCCTCTCCTTCTGCTTAAAACTTTTGTAACGAAACGAAATCGTTTTTTAATGCAGCCGCCGCCCGCCTGATTTAAAAAAAAAAAACACACAGACCAGACCAGTCAGCTCAGACACACGACACTTTTTTAATTTACACAATTTCTTTTTTGTTATTCTAAGGGTTTTTCTTTATCTTCTTTTTGAATTCAGTTAAAATTTTTCACTAAAAACTTTTAAATTAATTTTTATGCGTTAAGCAAAACATTTTCTTTATTTTAATTCTCCTGCACTTTATTTTCTTAACCACCCTCTTTCTTCACTTGCTCTAACTTTTATCCATTCTCTTCTTCTGCTGCTTCTTTATTGTTGATGTGCAAAATGGGACAAACGAAAAATGAGAGTTTAAATAAAAACACCACAAAAAAGAAATTATAGAGAAAAAAACAACAAAATATTTTACACTTGACTGATTTTGTTAAAATAGGGAAATGTAAATGGCATTTCATTAATGAAACTAAAAATATGGGCGTATAAAAAGCACCATTTATGAATTGCCTAATAATTCTGTGCTAATTTCTTTTAAAAAATTTCACTTTTTTCTTGCAAAATTAACAATATCGCACTCTACGCTAAAACCATCCGATTTTTCCAAGAAAAAACTTACACCGCGACGCCAGTTGAGAAACGACTGAATATGTATCAAAGAGAGAAACGTCATTTCGGTGTAATAAGAATGTGAAACAAGTGGTACCAGATCGCGCTATGAAAATAGTGAAGCGAAATTAGCGTTATTTTATGCAAATAAATAAATGTTTAAAAAAACGTATTTTTGTGTTTTTATATATTCTTAAACTGGATAGGCCACATAAGGCCCTCAAATATTAAGTACGTTTAACTCTTGTAATTATCACTAATTTTAAAAAGGATTTTTATGCATTAGATATATTTTATGAAAATTGTGTATGAAATATGACACCAGACAAATGTTGACCATTTTTCTAGAAAAAGAGATTGGCTCTATTTAACATGTTTTCTATTTTGACAGGTTTATTTGCCCATTCGTAGGTCCATTGGGTCAGCCTGTTTTTTCTTTGAAATGTGTTTGTACTTCAGCGATAAACTCAAAAACTACTTTACCGATTTAAAAAATACTTTGTACATGTCATCTTTATATCATGTGCATCGATTTGTGAAGTAAAACTCTTCTAAATAAATCCCACCGACATTTGTTTGTAACTTTTATAACTTGAATGATTGCTAGAGTGTTCAAGTTGTAAAGCATATACCCAGCAATTTTTCAATAAATAAGAAACTAAAATAGTAATATCACTGTCTCAGATAAGTTAGCCTTTTAAAATGTATGCAAATTAGATGCTTATTAGTGCTCAAAACTAAATTTAATGAGTTATTGCAGTTTGTTGACACTTTCACATAAATTTATTAAAATTTGGTTTGTTATTTTTGATTTAAAAAATATTTTAAAATCTACCATTTAAATTTCGAATGTAACGTTTTTATTTACTCCTAATAATGCGTCAGTTTACCGGAATGAAAATGTAATACAATAAAATACAACACTGGATAAAATCAAAGCAACTCTACAATGTCACTCTCTTTATTTTGTTATTTTCCTATTCAATTGTTTTTACAAAAAGAAAACGTTTCGCTGTCATACTCTTACTAGTTTCTATTTATTTTACTCATAGAAAAGTCATATAAAAAGTGGATTTACCAAATTGTACAGAGTTTAAGCGGAAAATAATGGCAAATTTTAGCGCTCTAAATAGATTTATTAAATTACAACAAATTTTAAATAATAAAAGTAAGTTTTATTAAGATTTTATTATAATATATTTATTAATTCAAAAAATGTGAACTTATTTCACAATATTCTAAAAAGAAATTTTGACAATTCTATTACGAAAGTTTTTTTCATGCTGCTATTAAGAGAGTGAGAACTTATTACGGGTGTTTGTTTGTTTTTGTTTTTCTTTTTTTTACCGTTTTTGCATTTTGACATTTTAGCGAGAGCAATTTATAGAACAAAAAATTTTGTGTGACCGCAAAATTTTCAAGTGTGTGATTAAATTTTAAATTAAAATATCAATATAATTATTAAAAAATAATAAATATATTTCGAGAAATAACGTTTATTGTTGGAGAATACGAAAGCGTTTGAAAATAGTTTGAAAAAAATGTGTGATTCGATAAAGCCGGTTGGAGAGCAGTGCCCTGCTGACCATTTAAAGCAGCTCATAAAACAGTTGATAAAGGAGCAACAATATGAAGGTGTTGCTCTGTTGTTCACCAGCAATAAGGAAGCACCACGCAACCTTCAATGTTTGCCTAAAATAGCCATGCAATTGTATCATGAAGTGTGCATTGAGAATTTAAATGATAAGACTTATCAAGAGAATATGGCCTTGTTTGGTTGTGCCCAAGAGTTGCTAAAACTGGTAGCAGTCCATGCACCAGCGGAAGAGTTTCTGCTAGAACTGTTGGAATTAATAGAGGATAACAAAAGTGAATATGCATTCACTTCGGCCTTAAAGGCTCTCCAGATTGTTTTATTACGTCATGGAGATCAGAAGCCACGAGCTTTGGAATGGAGCTTGAATTCCATATATACACGGTTAGAAGGTTTGCCTGTACCAGACTATATAAAAGAAGGTTATGATGATAAACAGAAGCGATTGTTGGAACAAGATGATAAAATACAAAGTCTTCTAATGCACTACATAACGGTCGGTCTGTTCTATGATCCTCTGATAGAGAGAATATGTGCGCAACCTTGGGATGTTAAGAATATATTTCGTCCCATCGGTATTACAAAACGTAATGTGTTATGTTGTTTTCTGGTGGAACTATTGGGAAAACCACTATCGCTTTTAGATCTTTCCAATGATAGTGAAAAGAAAAGCAATACATACTCCTTACAGTGTGCCGTGTCTCTTACCAAGGGCATTACTAAATGCATAGGCGATCCTTTATTTTTATTATCATTTGTTGAAAAGCGTTCCCGTTTCAAAAGACGTCTGGATGAATCGAAGGGTGTCTTTGAAATGAGTTCATGGAATATATTTATGATCAACGAAAAGCTACCTTTAGATTGTTTGGCGATTTACTACTACATGGTGCTAGTTGAGGGCATAGACATAAACTTAATACCTAAAGTGTATCATCCTTTGTATATAATGGAGACCAGTTTATACTTAGTGTATGAGCTGCTTTTGCAAGATGAACCTGCTTTACATGAAAAAGCCATTTTGCTTATACAAACACTTTTAGCGAATCTCAAGCCTCACAAAATACCCGTTTTATCTCTTGATCTGGAAGTCCATAAAACATTCTGCATTACTCTTTGCAATCTAGTTGGTTATTCTTCTCACACTCAGATACGCCAGCTGGGACTTAAAGTTTTACGCCTTTACATTTTGAGTTTCGAAGATGAAGGCAAATACGCCATACTCAAAAATCTTTTGAAATCCGTACAACATAATGGGATCTCTGGCTACTTGGCTACTCTTTACAAAGACTTGGTGGCAGAGGCCTTAAACAACTCCTCTGTCTTGTTGCCTTCATTCTATTGTGGTGCTGATTTTTGTTCTTTGTTTGTGCGCAGTATATGCCAACTGCCACAAGGTGTAGAAACAGATCTTTTAGAGAATTCCGATAAAATCATCTCATCTCTTAATGCTATACGTTATTTTGCTCTTAAGGATTTGGAGAATCGTACGGGCTTCTGGGATTTTGCTCAAGAAATAGAAGAAAAATATCTAAAATTACTGAGGAAAGCATTGGATTTATCAATTGCTCATTTTAAAGCTGAAGTCTATAATGTAGAACAAGGCGTGAAGCGTCCTCAATTGAAAAATTTGGATATGCTAGATATTAAAGTTACAAACGATAAAAAATCAAAATTGGATCTGCAGCTGGATTATGAAAAGCAAATAAGTATTTTAAATCAAAATCTATGTACGTTTGATTTAATGCGAAGTCTATTGTCGAGGGCCAGCGAATGTTTGGAAAATTGTGTTAAATTTAAAAAAAGTTAATATCGAGATTTAAAGATTCTATGTATGAATAAAGATATACTGTAACTTCAATAAAATTTCTGTTGTTTTTTTTATAGAAAAATTAAAGAGCTCTGTTATTTAGGTGGTTTGATATTGTTTAATGACTGAGGGAATAAAATAAAAATAATAAAATTTTATAAATATTCCAATTATAGTGAATCAGAGTCAAACAGAATTAAAAATTACCAAATGGAGTTTTGTGAAAAGGAAATAGGTTTCCTTCCACGATAAGGGTGAATTGGGAAAATAACGGTCATTTGAGCTTTTTGAAGTGATGAGAAGCACTGAAAATAATGGGATTCGATTTTATTATAAATTTTTTAGGGATTTTTTAAATCCCATACAATAACAGACAATCAATCAGTTAGTTGAGGCCATACATAGTTGAAATCATGATATGTTGCACGTTAGGCTAAGGGAAATATGCGAAATTAGCAAGTTCATTTGGAAGCCATATAGTTCTTTGCGATACCCCTATTGAGTTGGCACGGCTATACAAGTTGTTAAGAACTAATAAATTATATTTACACACTTTATTTTTGCTTAATAATGCAAATTTTGTTTTATATTATACATATATTTAATTGCGTACTGGTTTAAAGCAATTTGTGGTTTTAGTACCGTGTTAAAATAATTGTTGATTATTTTCAGATTTTACAAAACAAGACATTACCGTTATTCAGCAAGAACAGTAATAAAGTTAAGTAAATGAATAATGTAAAAACAAAATAAAAAAAAAAACATTTTGATGCAAATCATAAAAAACTAATCGCCCTCCTTAATACAGACGATTGTGCAATTCAAATTTGATTAATGGGACGATTATGGATGGCAACAGAACTTTAGTAGCGTTGCCGAACGGTAAATAGAAATTTGTAGTTGCTTAAATAGTAATTGGAATTAATTGATTTTTAAGGTGTCAGTTGCCATACGTAAAGCAATTTTTGGAAACTGGCAACAGAACTTTAGTTCATAATCGACCCATTAATTTGTCTGTTAGACATCTCTAAGACTCTTCACATAATCAGAAGGAATTGTACCAAGATGTAAAGGTCCTATGGTTCTGTAGAACGGGGTAGTCACATAGAAGGTGCTGTAAGAAGTTCAATCTAATTCCAAACAAACTTAAAAAAGTCTTTACCAGACTTAGTGGTATTACACCACCTGAATATCATGTGCTGCAAAACCATTTCATGTTATTGAAAATTGAATTAGAATCAGCTTGCAAAGATCTGTAGAATAATTCAAAATGCTTATGTGAAACTTGTCAAATTGTAGTTTTTCCCGTTTTAATACTTCCGAATTTTAATCGTTGACCTCTAATCTTTTTGCACATTGTGTTGGAAGTAGAAAAATAGGTTGAGTAAGAAATAAAATAGGGAGTGGTGGTTTTCAAGTGCAGATAAGACCACTGCAAAATGATTGAGAGGCTTCAAAGTAAAGCACCGGTCCAGACGTGAGTGGTATTTAATTTTCAACCGTATATAGATAATGTATAGAGAAAAGAGGTCGAACTAAATGAAATATATCATGTTTATACTGGTCAGAACATGTAAAGCATTTGGCTCTCTAATATTTAAATTACCCATATGTCTATTAAAGGAGAATAAGCATACAATTCGGCTAAAATTTTTAAACTGTCTTAGATAAGTTAATTATCTATTTATAGCAAACAACTGCATTGCATATAATGCGAAAGTGATGATAAACCAAATTCCAAAACATATATTCAATAATTAACATTTAAGTGTGAAATAGATGAAACTTTAGCTTTCTGTTTGTTTTTTTTTAATGAATATAAATAAAAAGAAAATGAATCGTGTTAATTTAATTATGCAAAAGAAACAAAATATAAAATTCACCACTAATGTGTATTAAACACTTGTTTTTTCTTGTTTTTTCTACGTTCAGATTTAAATCTAAGCCAACAATTCGCTTGCCGTACTCTAACAACAACACTCAACAACAATAGCAGTCAACAGATAAATTGGAATAATGAATCTAATCAACAAAAAAAAACACCATTAGGAACAACAACAGCAACAGTTACGTATTCACCGCTATCAGCAGCGACCTTTAAGATTAGTCTACACACACAATTACGTCACCACAACCGAAATTTTTGCACAAAAACAACCAACGATGATACAGTAAAAGCAAACGCCGCCACAGTTGACGAATTTCGAGCTAGAGAGGAGAAACGTGAAGAGGAATTCAAAAAACAAGAGAAAATCAAATCACAACAAGAAGAAGAGGCTAAAAGAGCTAAATGCGATGCTGTACGTACAAAAATCCTAGAGGCTGCTTTGCATCATGTTCCTACTCTGGGTTGGACACGCAATGCCATTGTACAAGGTGCCGAAGAGGTTGGTTATCCTAGTGTGGTTCATGGTATGTTTCCTGAGGGTGGCTTTGATTTAGTGTCATATTTTAATGGCAAGTGTAATGAAGAACTATTGAAAATGATGCAAAAGGAAACGGATAATGGTACTAAAGAGATAAGTGATCCATTAGAGTTTTTGGTACGTTTTGTACGATTACGTTTGGAAATGTTGGTGCCATACAAATCACAATGGCCACAAGCGTTGGCCTTAATAGCTTTGCCGCAAAATGCCTCAACAGCGTTAGCCCAAGTGCTGACATTGGTTGATGATATATGCTATTATTCAGGTGATCGTTCGGTGGATGTAAGTATGAGAAAGAAAACTATATATATATGTTGTATGCAATATTTAATAACGAATTAATTTTTTCCAGATCGGCTGGTATACCAGACGTATTGGCTTGGCGACAATTATGAAAATGACTGAATTATATATGTTGCAAGATAATTCGCCCCACCACACAAACACCTGGGAATTCTTAAAGAGTCGCATGGATGAGGCAGTACAATTACAGTTTATGCTGCAACAAACCGAAGATGTTAAACACAAATTCCAGCGATCATTTAATTCAGCTTTTGTTACGGTAAATTTATTGATGTCATTCATCTTAAGCTTATTTAACTTGTTTTGTGTTTATTCTATTTTCATTTTTTTAGGCACGTAATATTTTGGGCTTAAACTACAATAGACCTTAGATTTTAAGTAAACAAATTTGTTAATATTTTACCTCTTTTTTATGCAAATTTTCCAAGCTTATCTTGTCCACTCATAGAGGCATTAATTTCCTTATTTTACTTTTAAATTTTTATTTCGTATTAAAAAAAATACCTTAAATCTAAAACCAGTTTTATGAATTATTTATTCTCTTCTTTTTTCTCTTAAATGCTTAACTTCCATTTGTGGAAAGGTAAAAAAGTTTTGTTAAAAATATTGTTTTGAAATGTAAATAAAAAAGGTATTATTATGAAAAAAATTGAATTTGATTTGATTTTTTAATGAAAGTCTGAGATTGAAACTGTAAAAAATATATAGGCATAGTTATTTTTTTCTTTAAATAAAATTTTGGGGCATTCAGCTTACCTAGAATTTTTTGCGATTAAAATATATAAATAAATAAATTTTTGATTGCAATGATTTTTATTATAAAAATATTTGTAATTTTTAAAGTCTTATTTGCTGGAAAACGTCACATAATAAAAAAACTTTTTGTTTTTCCTAAAACTAAATACATACTTATGTATATAGATAGCAACCCAATAAACACACATACATATAATTCTCAATTTGAGAACTTTCACTTTTTATAAGGTTTTCTTTTTATATTTGTGTAGCATTAAATCTAAACACTAAACACACCAACAATTAATAAATACAATAGCTGGTGAAATGACCGGTCTTTATATTGTTTTTCATTATTGAATATATGAAATATATTTGTAAGGGGAAATAAGCAAATGAATATAAATTAATCAATAATTATTAATGTTGTTAAGTAAAATACATTTTTTGATTTTTTTGATAACATATGTATATACACACATATCTGTTCTAAAAAACAATTATATTTCTAGTCAAATATTCTTAAATCTGTAATAAAAATATTTATATTACAACACAATGTAAATTTTCTAACACTTTATCTTAAACTATTGATGCAAAGGTGTTAAATATGTATTGTCACTTGAAAGTTGTTGTACGGAACTGCAAATAAAAAAGTTCATGCCACAGCAATTTAAGAAACAGGCTTATCGATCTTAAATCTAAATACATACCTTTCTTGTTGACTTAAATAATGTAGCTCCTTTAATTTGTCCATATTGCCTTCGGTAGCCATTATTGTTTCAGTTTTAGTTTCATTATCATTTTGTATTTGAACATTAAAATTCTCCAGCATAGTATCAATCTTCTCAATAATCTTACTAAATGTTGGCCTTTCATTTGGAACGGCATTCCAACAAGAATGCATCAAAGTGTAACTAAAAAAATAATGAGATATAATTTCATTGTAACGTTCGTAGACTTAAATATTATAAGTAATTAATTAATTAATTCTAGCATATGGAACAAAGAAAATTTTAAAAAGAGTTATCTTATACTACTTATCTTATCCTTATCGTCCCAACGTTCGATTATTCGTATGTATATGTATATGTATATGTATATGTATATGTATATGTATATGTATATGTATATGTATATGTATATGTATATGTATATGTATATGTATATGTATATGTATATGTATATGTATATGTATATGTATATGTATATGTATATGTATATGTATATGTATATGTATATGTATATGTATATGTATATGTATATGTATATGTATATGTATATGTATATGTATATGTATATGTATATGTATATGTATATGTATATGTATATGTATATGTATATGTATATGTATATGTATATGTATATGTATATGTATATGTATATGTATATGTATATGTATATGTATATGTATATGTATATGTATATGTATATGTATATGTATATGTATATGTATATGTATATGTATATGTATATGTATATGTATATGTATATGTATATGTATATGTATATGTATATGTATATGTATATGTATATGTATATGTATATGTATATGTATATGTATATGTATATGTATATGTATATGTATATGTATATGTATATGTATATGTATATGTATATGTATATGTATATGTATATGTATATGTATATGTATATGTATATGTATATGTATATGTATATGTATATGTATATGTATATGTATATGTATATGTATATGTATATGTATATGTATATGTATATGTATATGTATATGTATATGTATATGTATATGTATATGTATATGTATATGTATATGTATATGTATATGTATATGTATATGTATATGTATATGTATATGTATATGTATATGTATATGTATATGTATATGTATATGTATATGTATATGTATATGTATATGTATATGTATATGTATATGTATATGTATATGTATATGTATATGTATATGTATATGTATATGTATATGTATATGTATATGTATATGTATATGTATATGTATATGTATATGTATATGTATATGTATATGTATATGTATATGTATATGTATATGTATATGTATATGTATATGTATATGTATATGTATATGTATATGTATATGTATATGTATATGTATATGTATATGTATATGTATATGTATATGTATATGTATATGTATATGTATATGTATATGTATATGTATATGTATATGTATATGTATATGTATATGTATATGTATATGTATATGTATATGTATATGTATATGTATATGTATATGTATATGTATATGTATATGTATATGTATATGTATATGTATATGTATATGTATATGTATATGTATATGTATATGTATATGTATATGTATATGTATATGTATATGTATATGTATATGTATATGTATATGTATATGTATATGTATATGTATATGTATATGTATATGTATATGTATATGTATATGTATATGTATATGTATATGTATATGTATATGTATATGTATATGTATATGTATATGTATATGTATATGTATATGTATATGTATATGTATATGTATATGTACAAATAGTAATTGTGTTTATTTAAAGACAGTATACAGCTAAACAGCAGATTTTACAGTGACTTTCTGGAAGGAACTATAGAGTACCTTAAATTTTTGGATTTCGACCTTTCTGGAAGGAACTATAGAGTACCTTAAATTTTTGGATTTCAACCTGAATGGGCTAAAATGTGGAAAAAGAGTAAAAATGTATCTAAGATAACATTTAAGACGTAAATTAATATGTACATCGCATTCATTCCATATTTTTAAATGCAAGTAAAAAATACCAAAAAGGTCGAATATTTGTATTCTTTTGTTTTTAAATTGCTTGCGGTAAATCTTGTTTATTGGAAATATCCTTTAGTTACTGACATAATTTGTTTTATGAATATTTTTTTTTCTTAATTTTAAACTTACAATTCTTGGCCACAATTTTTTGGTTTCTCCATACGATAGCCACTTTTCAGCAATTCCAGTAGACGATTTGTGGGTATTGAGGGATAGGGTGTAGCACCTAATGTCACAATTTCATAAAGTAAAATTCCATAGGACCACCTTAACAATTAGAAAAGATAAATAACAAAAGTATAAATAAATATTTTTTTGCAAATTATTTTAAAAATATTGTGTTTAAATAAAAGAGTTTATAAATTTCGTTTTTGATTAAAAGTTATGCTGAAAATATTGGAGTTCAAACATAATTCCATTAATACTTACACATCACTTTGGGTTGTATATATTTGATGCGTCATTGATTCCAAGGCCAACCACTTAATAGGCAATTTTCCATTTCCCGTTTTCTTATACATATTTTCCTGGTACACATCTCGACTTAAACTATAAAATAGACAATAAGCAGATAAATTGCACTTTATAGCTTTAGAAATAATAGAAAAATAAAAGTACATATGTATGTGTGTATATAATAAGAGTTGAAAATTCTGTTTCAAGTTCAGATTTAAATAAATAACGAATTGTGGATTTACGATTAGTAAATGACAATAATGAAAAGGAAAACATCAAATCACAATATGGTGGTGAAAGAAACAGCCGTTGCCACTAACAAATAACCCCATACTTTTTAATTTTCATGCTGGTCATTTCGAAAGATCACCGAGCCCAAGAATCTGGGGCAGCGTTTTAATACGCGAGATAGTGACAGAAAAATGAGATAATTTTCTTATCGTCTACAATACGACAACTACGATAATAGTCCTTAAAAAGGAGACACCCTGTTCTAGTATGATGAAGAAGGCTGGACACAAAATTATCCATTTTCGATATCTCGACATACCGACATTTAAACACCAGCTTCAATGAGCTATATATACCCGCGAGAGACCCTTTCACGGTCTTGCCTACTTTTATTCGGATATCTCTAAAAGATATTCTATAGAAAATACTGAAAGGACTTCTTACGGTCCGTCAGGCATGGAAACAGGAAACCTCCAAACGAAATAACGTCGTGAAATGCAATAATGTATGACCAAACATTTACTAACCCGGTTAAAAAGGCAAGCCTTCTGGCTGAAATGTTTGCTGGTAATTCGAACTTGCTAGCGGGCGTTTAATCACTGCCCGAATTTGAAGGAGTATCAGTGACTATACCTTGTATATTCTTTCGATCCCGTGCAGTTAAAAGGGTTCGTGCAAATCTCTACGTTAATAAGTAGTGCTTTTCGACGCTTGTGCGTCCATTGGCTAAACTTTTTAGTGTGTCTTATCGTGCGGGTGTTTTTCCATCTTGCTGGAAGGTTGCCAATGTAACGCTAGTCCTAAAAAGGGTGGGGCTAGTAACTCTGAAAACTACCGCTAAATATTAGTAAGTTAGGCACTTTCCAAAGTTATGGAGAGTATGATTAATAACCACCTTGTGAAATATTTTATATGTTTTCCGTAAAAGTTGTTCCACTGGTGATCTGCTGGCATTACTCTCTGAAAGGTGGAATAGGTCCATTCATGGTCTGACACGAAGCTCTCATATGCAAACTTATTATTTTTGGTGTGGGTAATCAATTCTCTCGATTAATATCGAGCTTTCTCAAAAATCGCACTGTAAGAGTGATTACAGATGGGATCTCATCCGACAAGCTCAGTGTAAATTCAGGGGTACCACAAGGCTCTGTTCTTTCTCCAAATATATTTCTAATACTTCTTAACGACTTTTTTCTTCTTATTTTTAATTCTACTCTTCTGCAGATGACAGCAACATTTTTCATTCGTATTCTCTTGGAAATTAGGGCGAAAAGTATTAATACTACACATTCCCAAGCGACCTGGAGAAAATCTCCAAATGGTGTCGTGCGTACAGATTAACTTTAATGCACGCAAAACCCGCAGGCGTGGTGGCGTGTTGTTATCTGTGTCTCCTCAATATCTATCGAGGAGTCACTGTGAAGTTCGTTGGAACGATCACATATTTCGAGTGTCGAAAGAAGCATTCAAGTGCCTCGGTTTATTAAGACGGTGCAAGAATTACTTCACTACATCTGATCTCCTTAATATTTACAAGATTTTTATCCAAACCAAATTGGAATACAACTCTCATGTATGGGCCGATGCTTCAAAGTCTATTTTGGAGCTTCTCGATGGCATACAGGAGAGGGCGAAGGTTTTTGTTAATGACGGTAGGGTAGCCAACTCTATCGATTCATTAGAGCATCGTCCCAATGTGGCGTGGGTTTCAACATTCTATCGGTACTATAACGGTATGTGTTCTGACGAAATTAAGGAACTAGTTCCTGGTAATCATATATTCTTAAGTAGTACTTGTATTTCTCGTAGAGCGTATTCCTTTTACCAGTGAATCGCACAACGTATTATAGGGAGGATTCGTTTTTTGGTCTCACTGTTCGTTTGTGGAACAATCGTTCTGCGAAGATATAAACACTACTCTCTCTATCCTCCTTCCCACAACCTATTTTCCTAGTACCAGCACAATGCCCTGCATAAGTAGGGGTTATCGCCTGAGTGCTGGTCTTAAGAGAAAAAATAATAATAATAATTGTGTCTCCAATACACAAAATCTCAAGACACATAAGCCAATCAAGCTCCTTCTCTCCGCTGTGCGAAGTGCCACGGTTTTTGTCACCAGTTCAACTGAAAGACATTATAGCATGGAAGAAACTGTCTTCGTAAGTGTTGATTGGATACCGCCTGTAATCGTGATCGCCTTATTGAGAAAGATCATCTCAAACTGAAATTTATTAACGGCGATAACTAGTGATTTCTACCAGACAACTGTATCAAAGAAAAGAATCGGCCAATAGACTCTTTTAGGTCCTATACCCCAGCCAAAGGTGTTTCTGCAGTCAATACCCTTAACACAATTGCCCGAACGCAATATACATACCCAAAGTCTGAAATTTTGACAGTTCTATCGCTGGTTACTAAAATATTGCGAGCCGCTAAATCACGGTGTACAACTTTACTTTTCGCTAAAAATTCCTAAAAAGAAAAAATAAAAAGATATGTTATTGGCTAAAAGCAAAACGAAAAAAAAAACGGGGAAAAAACACGCTTACCATACCCACAGCCACTTGACGTGCTATATCTAGCAAATCGCCACCGGTTAAAGGAACCCTGCTGCAAGCAACATTATTTGTGGCAATTGCTGGTTTTTGCGTTGTACTTTCAGTCGTTGTGGTTGCTAAGGAATCATTTACGTTCTCATTGGTTTTACTTAAAATATACGATTTAAGATAGGCCATATTGTCTACGGCACTATTAAGCTTATTTCTATACTGAGTTGTTGCATGTTGTTGCTGCTGTAACTTACAATCACAATCTTTTATTTCTATTGTTGTACATTGTGTTGACTCACTATTTTGCTGCTCTTTTAAGCAGCAATCCAATGCTTCTCCATCACAATTCTTAGCTAAAGTATCAGCATTTCGTATAATGACATCAACATCACTTTTACACGAATTGGTACAACAACTGTGATAACCATAGGACTTATTCTCTGCTGCCGGTGATATTAAACCGGATAAATGGCTATTGGTTTCGATACTTTTTAGTGAAGTAGAAAAATTTTCAATATATTCTGAATTTGTTAAATTTGTACTATTATTGTTGATATTGATATTATTGCTGGTGTTGGTGCTGTTGCAGCTGCTGCTATTGTTTGTAAAAAATTTCAGACCATTAATGTCCATTTTAGTCGCTTTAAGTTTTTCTTTAAATTTTTTCGTTATATAATTATCATTTGCGAGGTCATGTTCGTTATTGGAGGCTTTAAAACTATCAAATATTGTTAGACCATACGGAGTAGGTTCATTATTGCTTTTGGCTTTAATTACACCAATAATTTGTTGGTGATCGGGGGAAACTGGTGTTGTTGGTGTATTACTTTTATTTATAGAATTTTCTATAGATTTTTTATACGATTCACTGATTAGTGGCAGCTCAAGATCCACAAAGTTTTTCGTTAAAAATTGTTTTTTACGTTGTAATTCGTGTAGAAAACGCCATTCGTCTCTGTGAAATAAAAAAATGCCGAATGTAAGTTACGTTCATCTGCTTCAGTAGTGTTATTGAGGTAACACTAGTGAAAAGATGCAATATTTCATTTCGAATTACCTTAAAAAGTTCAATAGGTTCCCAAAACTGCAATACTCGGTTAGCAACATCAATTCGGTGTTCAGTCGTGTACAGTGACCTATTATTCCTACAATATTGGGATGTTTCTTAACCGATTTCATAACTTCGATTTCAAGACCAAAAGCACGAATTTCATCCGGCGAAGGATGGTCTAGAAAAGCCATTCTTTAAACGTCAACATAAATGCTTGTTAAACTCTATTTACCTTTTAACATTTTTACAGCCACTTCCCGTACGCTACCTTCGTTGTGATCCTTATAGACGCCACGTTTTACAAGACCAAAGGCACCTTCTCCCAGTACTTCGTAAAGTGTTAAATTTTTACGATCAATTTCCATGCCATCATTAAATAAGGTGATATCGTCTAAATCAACTTGGCAAGCATAGGAAGTCTGCTTAATATTTGATGTATTCAAACTAAAATTGTCTTTCGAATCTAAAGGTGTTTTCTTTTCAAGTTCCTATTAAGAAAATTTCAAATAACTTTCAATTTAAAAGTGTTTTTTCTTACAAAACAATTCCAACATTACCTGAAAATATTTATTTCTCTCTTTGCGATAACGTTTCAGTTTTACTCGACGATGGTATATGATGTACAATGTCAGTGATAGTATGGCAACACATAGTATGGGTGCTAATATACTTGCAATCAACTTAACAAATGGATTCTTTTCTACAACAAACAAATAAAACAAAATTATAAAATAAATTTAATATTAAGATCTTTTTTGTAATTTCAAATTCAGCAAGTATGTCGGTTTTGAACTAAACACAGATGTGCTAATGCAAGTGTCTACCGTGTAAGTACAGCTGTATAAACATTATGCAGAATTAAAAATGTAGGTACAGCTTTGATAAGCTAATCAGTATGGTTGAGTGTTCGAAAAAATATGTTTACAAATTTGACCAAAAATAACACGCCTTCTTCCTATATTTGAAACGAACTTTATTAAAACAAATATGTGATCGAATATTTTGATCGATAATCTTTTGCCATTTTTGGTCAAAAAGCCATTATTCCATCAGTGTAGAAATTCTGGGTTTTCAGAGCGATAAACTTATTCAACTGTATTTGCAGGCCATTAAGAGAGTTCTGCAGAGATCGAAACACATGACAATCTAAAGTTGCAAGGTGCAGGCTATATGTATAGTGGATGCATAAAAATTTCCCGAAAAAGGGAGACCTTACAAACCCTAATAAGTGGCGTGGTATTACGCTGCTGTGCATGACTAACAAAGTAAACGCTGAGATCATTTCCAAGAGAATTTCCGAAAGAGTAACGCCACTATTGAGACAAGAGCAGGCTTTCAATAGCGATACTCTCCATATCATTTAGGGAAAGCCTTTAACAGACCAAAGCATGAGGTGATATGGCACTTAAACTCATTGAACTCATTAAAGATTTATATCGCCATGCATCTTGCAGATTTAGACATGGCAAGCTATTAAGCGGGAATTGGAGTCTGGCAAGGGGTATATACTGTCACCACTGCTACCAAGTATAGTTCTAGACACAACCCTTGAGAAAGCCGTTTTCGACGAAAAAGCCGGCCGAACGATATCGATTATGCGGATGACATCTGTCTCCTGGCTCATAGCTTTCCCGAGCCTGCTGCAAATTTACGTAACGTAACGCTGACACCGGAAGCGTTGGCCGATAACTGCGTGATAATGCGATTTTAATCATGTTTTCTAGTAAAGCTTAATGAAGCTTAAAGTACCACCTTTTAATCAAGCTATAGTGTTGCTTGATGCAATTAATATTACCAGAGATATATTTTATTGCCATCTGCCGACAATTTTTAACAGAAGTCTTTCGAACACCAATATTTTTTTTTGCTATCTTATATATAAAAACGAATTTAAGTTTGCATGTTTGTTTGTTTGTGTCTTAGGGACAGCTAAACGTCTGAATCGTATTTCTTGAATCTTTAGCAATATCTTTCTGTATGTCTAAAAGGAACTACAGCCTATATAGAGTTTAAAAATTCCCACTGGGCAGTGCCACGACCACACAAAGTGTATATTTATTTATCTATATCTTCAAAATGATAACAGAAAGATTATCTAAGTTTGGGCCAAAGAGATTCATAGTCAAGGCAAATTATCAGTCATAAAGTGGGCGGGATCAGGCAATTAGGTGTGATACCGCCATCCAAAGTTAATATTGATATTAATATGTCTAAAGAACGGTTATAGCTACAGTTTTAGAATTTGGTCTGAATAACGTTATACATTATAACGTTATAAATTCAAATCATCAGGCAAAAAATGGGCGGAATTGGACATACAAACTATTTATTGATTTCATTATATATTGAGTTATATTATATATTAAGTTAAAGTTTCATTTGGTCTGAATGACTTCATACTAAATTCAAATCATCAGGCAAAAAATGGGCGGAATCGGACAAGTGGGCGTGGTACCTCCCATATAAAGTAAATATTAATTTTTGTATATCTTGAGAACGGCAATAGAAGAAGTTACTATATTAGGTTCAAAGAACAACGTGAACAATACACATCATCTTTCACTAACTGCACGAGATTGGATAAGGGTGCGTGGTATCTTCCGTTCATACTAAATATTGGATTATATGTGGTATATATGGAAACCGACGTATATTATATAAAAATGAATGTGTCTTTGTTTGAAGACTGTACACAGCTAAAAAGCAGAACCTACAGTGCCTTTCTGGAAGGAACAAATGATAGGATTTTGACCGTTAGGGGACAAAATGGGGAACAAGGGTTTTCTTTGAAAAATTTAAAAAAATGTATTATATATGTATTTTTAATCATCTGACCACTACTGTTTAGTTTTGTGCTTGAAATGTTTCAAAAATGCAACCTCATTACAGACACATAATCTTGCATATATTTAATGATGAAAATATTTACACTCTTCTTCTTTTTTTCTTCTTTTAAATACAAGATTTTCTCTTTCCAAGTAACCGTAAACAAATTCCTTACATAGATATGTATGTTTGTATGCTACATACATGTGTATGTATATGTGTGTATGTTTACATACTAATCTACATATGCAAAGTGTATACGGCGGTATATAATTGAAGTTTTTTGTAGAGGATTTATTATCCGACTTACCTGGTACATGTATTATGGTTTGTATTATATCTCTATGTGATGTTGTTACATGTCCTCCGGGTGTTGATGCTGTTAGACTCACCTCATAAAACAAACCATTAAAGGTTATGTGCGGTATAAGAATATTATGAATATCCTGAAAATAAAAAACCGAAATAGTTAAGATTAAATAAAAAAACAATATTAAGTACATCAATATGTATGTATATGGTGCAGCATTAAGGTGGCAAGGGTAATATATTTGGTTGAAACAAATATTTTTACAACTTTGAACAAACATGTATATCTCGTGATGCCAGGAAATATTTGAAACACATCTCAAGCCAAGTAGGAGAAAATCCTCTTTTATTTTTACGCCAAATACTTTAAGCCTTCCATTTTCTGAACGGTAGATTCAATACAAAATATAACAACAACAACAAAATATACTATATATTTACAATATTATTTTAAAAGAAATTTTTTTTTTGTATTTCCAGTCTACTAACCATTAACACCTGTCTGATCTAATAATTTCGCTGTTAAAGATGAAATAATGGATACACAAAGAAGCTCGATATTTGGTTGCCAAATGAATTTACAGAAAAAATTTTAATGCACCGAATTTCCATTTGCGATTCACTGCTAAAACGGAATGGAATGAAATCGAAACATTTCTGAAACGGATGTTAACGGACGATGAAAAGTGGATCACATACGACAATACAGTACGGAACAAGATGAAGGCTGTGGCAAAGCCAGGATTGACATCAGGAAAGGTAACGTTATGTGTCTGGTGGGATTGAGCTTCTACAACCTGGTCAAAAGATTGATTCTGCTCTCTACTTTCAACAATTAATGAAATTCAAGTAAGCAATTCCATTAAAACGGACAGAATTGCTCAAGAAAAAGGGTCTTTGATGACCCGTTAGAAACTGAGTGAGCTTGGCTGTGAAGTTTTGATGCATTCGCCAAATAGGCCGGTTCATGGGCCTTCAGGTTAACATTTGTTTCGATCTCTGCAGAACTCTCTTAATGGTGTAAATTGAAATTTAAATTTCGTAGAGGCATGCAAGACGCAATTGGATAAGTTTTGCGCTCAAAAAACTCTGATGGATTAATGGCTTTACCAGAAAAATAGCAAAAGGTTACCAATTAAAATAGCACATATTTGGCTTAATTAAGCGCGTTTCATATATAAGGAAAAGATATTTCATTTTTGGTAAAAATTTTGACCGAACCGGGTACCCAATATAATTTCGGTTAATAAAAATATAAATATATTAACGGCCATAACAAAAATTTAGCAACTGTCTAGCATATGTAAGTATGATTTTTAATATATTTTTTGCTACGTTTGCTAAGCTCAGGTCAACAAACTTTCAAGCACTGACACAAACAGACTTACAAGCCAATAGATGCATTGGAAAGGTGTACTTTCACAGATGATTCAACTGGGTGATGCCGCGCCCACATAAAATTTTTATTTACGTGTCTATATCTTTAAAATGGTAATGATAAGAGTTTCTAAATTTGGCCCAAATTACAAAATAAATACTGATTTTTGTGTATTCTTGGAACGGTAATAGTGAAAGTTTCGAAATTTAGTCCAAATAATTTTGTGATCAATACAAATAATCAGTCAAAAAGTTGGCGGAATTGGATGAGTGGGAGTGGCACCTCCATAATAAAGTAAATATTTATTTTTGTATATTTCTGGAATGGAAAGTTTTTTTGGTAGAAGGTTCTGAATTTGGTCTAAATAATGTCGTATTCAATTCAAATCATCAGTTGAAATATGGGCGAAATTAATTAAGTGGTTGTGGCACCTCACATACCAAGTAAATATTGATTTTTGTATATCTAGAGAACAGTAATAGTGAAAGTTTCCAAATTTGCTCCAAATCACTTTGTGGCACCTTCCATACAAAGTAAATATTATTTTTTGTAGCTCTATGGAACGGTAATCGTTGAAGATTCTCAATTTGGTCTGAATAACTTCGTAGTCGGTACACATCTTTAGTCGAAATATGGGTGAAATTCTAGAAGTGGGTATATCACCTCCAATACAAAGTAAATAGCGAGTTTTGTATATCTAGAAAATAGTTAGGATGGCAGTTTCTGTAATGTATTCCTTTAAATTTTTCTTATGAGGAATGCATTTCATAGGTAAACAACACAAAGACTCCCAGCAACGCGGAAAGGGTTATTCGAGTATAGTATATTATTGTAAAACAAATTAGTATTTCATTGTGATTTGAATGATTAGAAATAATTTTAATAAAATGTTCCGATATTAAGCTTAAAATGTAAAACTAATAAAGTAAATTAAAAATTTTACAAATGTTTTAATAATTTCTGAAAAATAAATACAGGCTATTAATTGATTTTTTTTTTTGTTTTTGTTACAAGTCATTAACTCGGTTAATAGTTGTTTAATTAAGAGACGGATATGTGGGCGTAATATGAATTGATTGTAAAAAAATAAATAAGAGATTTAATCACTTAAGAGTAAATGAATCTCTAAAAAATTCTCTAACTGTACTAAGATTTCACAAAAAAATGTAAAAAATTCTCTTCTTAAATAAAAGGTCAATAATCTTCCCAAATTAAGACAAATTAACAAAATTTCTTTAAGCTAAAAAAAAAATTAAAATGAATACCAAATAAACGTGTTTAATATACACTTCATATTATTGTTTTCTAATAATAAAAAACCCTGATAAGGTAAACTATGAAATAGATACCATTTATTAAACATTATACAAGAACATACCTACTCACTTACCTTTTTTAAATGATAAATTTTCGTTTCTGAAAGGTCCTGTATGCGCAGCGTGTAATTGTCTGGCAAATGAGTGGGTAGCAACCAACTTATGTTTAGTGTATAAATATTTTTATCCTCGAATATTTGAGCAATTTGCAATTCCTGTGGAGCGACTGGTGCTTTATATTTAAATTAGCAAATGAAAAAGATTAAATAGTAGAAAAAACAAATATTGAGTACTTTTTCATGCAAAATTAAAACAAATAAGTGGAATATTTCAAGGTAAAAAGAAGCATGTGTATGTAATGCTAAATATGCAGTATATCTAAGGGGTCCGCCAAATAATTTTTTTTTTTTTTTAAAAATGCTATAAAAAAAACTACAGAATATTTTCTCAAATGTCTTTTTTTATTTGAAAGTACAATCCTTCCGGTTAATAATGGAAAATAATTTCATTCAAATGGCTGCCTCGGCTGGCCACGCAGTAGCCTACACGATCGGTCCAATTTTTAAGCGCATTATCGATTGTGTGCAGCCGTATTTCACCAATGGCTTCACGAATATTGTCCTTTAAAGCGTCAATTGTCTCTGGCTTGTTGGCGTAACACTTATCTTTGACCCCACAAATAATAGTCCAACGGTGTCAAGTTGCAGCTCCGAGGTGGCCAAACGACATCAGTTCTGCGGCTGATAATGCGATCTTCAAAAACAGGGCGCAAAACATCGAGTGTGGCTTCGGCTGTGTGGCACGTAGCGCCGTCCTGTTGAAGCCAAATGTTGTTAATATCCTCCTCTACAATTTTAGTTAACAAAAATTCGTTCAACATGGCTCAATAACGATGGCCATTGACTGTAACGGCCACTCCTTGCTCATTTTCGAAGAAAAATGGTACAATTATGCCTCTGGACCAAAATCCGCACCAAACAGTGACTCGTCTTGGGTGTATCGGCTTTTCAATGTATGCGTGCGTGTTTTCTGTGCCCCAAATGCGACAATTTTGCTTGTTTACATACCCGCCAAGATCAAAATGAGCTTCATCTGAAAAGATGATTTTTTTGGCAAAATCGGCATCTTCTGTAAGTCGATCGCAGGCCTAGATTCCCAGCGTTGTTCAAGCGTATAGACAACCATATTCGTTCAGCGAAAGGATAAAACTAATTATCTGTCAAATCAGACATGAGCTAAGTGTTACCATTCACGAAATAAGCACTAGTTGAAAAAAACCGTTAGATGGCGGACCCTTTATAATAATAAAAAGCAAATATATAATACTCTACGCTTAGGTTTTTTTCACGGGAATTTCAATTGTAAAATTTTCTGCTTTCCCGGGACATAAAAAATATTAGCAGCAGTTGTTTATGTTTACAAAAAAACTGTTTATATTCTTACAGGAATTGTGTGGCCAAGCCAGCCATATTTGCGCTGTTGTATTTCTTTTACAATTGGCTTTTGATTTGTTCTGCACCACAGTTCTACATTTAAAATCGTGTTTGGCCACCAGATACCGATAATACGCCGTAAGCTTCCATTGATAGAGATTCGAATTTTTTGCGTTAGCGTCCTCGTCACTGATCACGGTTCACAGCCATATAGTAATGTGGATTTCACGCAGGCATTGAATATTTGATTCCTGTTGCTATAATCACTTTATTAGCTGTCCAAACTTTTCTAAGCATCGCGTAAATTTCTCTTGAGCCTGTTATCAACGTTTATCATAGTCCCGCCATCAATAATACAATAATTCCCAAGTATCGGCATTGGTGCAAGTTTGCGACAATCTGTCCATTCAAGAGAAATGGTGACATATTGTTTGCCCTTACTCTCATCACCCAAGTTCCTGAGGCGTTAATATTTAGTCCCACCCTTGCTGCATGAGTGAATACGCTATAAATAAGATCCCACATGTCAGAATGTCCATTCGTTAGCAGTACCACGTTGTCAGCGTATTCAAGATGCCCGAGCCTTTGGTTAAATTTTCAGTTGATTCCTGCTGGATTTTCGTCCACAACCTCAATAACGACATCCAGAACGGTAATAAGCAATAATGGAGATAGAGCACAGCCTTGTTCGCACTACTGCAGGTAAAACTATCGCTGAGGGTACCTTCTGGCAGGACTCTACTTGTAGCACCTTCATATCTATTTTTACGTACGTTGACGACTTTTTCTGAAATTCCTTTAGCGTTTAGTGCTAGTCATATGTAATTTCTTTTGAGTGCGCCTAACTCTTTTTCAAAATCGGTAAAAGACATAAATAGTGATGCGTTGAGCTCGGAGTCTTGCCCAATGATTATCATTGATGTGTTCATATGGGCAAAACACGAGTGCATGGGAGGAAAGCCAGCTCAAGTTTTGTGAATAATCAAGTTCAACGTATTGGCTATTCTCTTAAGAATTATTTTGTTGAAGATTTTAAAAACGGTAGGTAGTAAGGATATCCCTCTCCAATTAGCAGACTTCTTCGTGTATCCTTTTTTTTGGTATCAAAGATATTTTTTAACAAAGGCCATAATAGTCTTGACGCACCATTAGAGTCTACCTTGAAGCATTGAATAAGTAAACAATCATTGTCTGCCGCCTTTCCGTTCCTCATGCCAATAATGGCACTCTCGTGTTGATCTGGAGTACAGGGAGTCCCGTCAACCTTAGTACATGCCAGCTGATTGAATTTGGCGTACCAAAGAATGGTGTTTATGGTTTAGACCTTAAACGTATGGACCTATATTGCAAGCAATGTTGCCATTGATGTGGCAGATAGTTGATAGTTGTTAATCCCTAAGCAAGAAAGTCAGTGGTTGTAGCCTTAAAGAGACAGTGCAGCTTTAAGTAGAAATTTATACATTTCTTGTAGTAAAGACTCAGGAGGTATTTGAAAATGCTTTATTTGCTATTATATTAAGTCTTTAAGACGAATAAGTAGTCTCTCCATAGTGCTAGAGAAGAGGTGTGCAATAACCTCAAATGGAAGCATAACCTGATGTTTCACTAAGACAGCTATTCACATAAGATATTCAAGCTAAAGGTGAAAATGCAATCAGGCCTCCGAATCTACGTAATTTTTATTAACACTGAGCCGCAGTTTATCCGATTTCGAGGCATTTCCATTGAACTCGTGTACTGCTACTTGGGTAGTATCATTGTCAGTATAGGCGACTCAACAGCAGAAGTAAAGAGCAGAGTTGTAAAAGCGCATGTGGCCTTCGGTCGCCTAGACCATGTTTGGAGATCAACTGAGATTTTTCAACACGAATGTCAAATCTGTCCTGGTTTAAGGCTGTGAGTCATGGAATGTTAAGATTCGAGATATATATTTTGTACAGGTCTTGATTAACCGATCTCTCCGTCAGCTGTTGCGTATGTTCTAGCCAATCAGAAGCCAGGAATCAGAAACAGGAATAGATTGGCTATACACTCTGCAAAACGCAAAACAACATACTCAGAACTACCCTCGATTGGAATCCCTAAAGGAGTCGGAGACGTGGAAGGCCATTCATCACCCGACGAAAGATGGTAGAAGCTGAGGTTTGGCTAGGTAGTCGTATCTTGCGCCACATTAAAGCTATAGCTTTAGATAAGCCTAGTTTTAAGTTGTTTGTTGAAGGCCTCTGCCCCACCTAGGAGTGCAAGTGTATATACATATAAGTCTTTAAGAAATAAATAGACACATAAAACACATGACTTATGTACCAAGTACTACATGGTTTACATGGACTGACGATAGGATACAACGATTAAACATACGTAATTCGATTGTACAAATATTTAAATTAAAGCATAATTTCTTATAATTTTTGTAATTTTAAAACGTAAACATCTAAACACATTTGACCTTTATTTATTATGTATTTATTAACCCCCATATTCATAAAAAATAAAATGTATTTAAAATCTATTGTAATAAAATTTTGTATGAATATTTTTAAATAAAATACACTTCAAACTAATTTTAAATTTTATGAATGTTGGAGTAAATATATTATATGCATTTCATATGATTTTTTTTATTTTTTATTTAACAATTTTGAAGTTTTTAGTTTGTTTTTTTTTTCTTAACTTACCACAAATATTAAAATTATAATTATGCCACTCTACACAGGAAGGGGTCGTAAATGTCTGCCAATATAAGTCACTTTCACGCATATTTCTTGTATTTATGGCGCGTATACCAACTTTATAGACCGATGAAAATGTTAAATTTTCCATTTTATATGTGTAAAGCTGACGGGGCTAAGAAAGCAAAAATAATATATATACAAATGTTATAAATTAACTATATATTTCAAAGCATAATACAGTACATACGAGTATAATAAAAAAGTATTTATTTATGCATTTATTTTGAATGAAAAAAGCAAGAGCAAAAACATTTTCATACGTAATAAATAAATATTTGCCAAAAATATCTTCTAACAATATTGTATGTAAATTAAATGCAGCAGTATATGCAAATGTAAGTATTAAATATTATAAAAGATTATAAAACACAGTACTCATATATTATAAAATATTGAATAAGCACGACTTTGAAAATAAAACAATGGATAATTAAATTGAAAGGCATGTGTGTTGAATAAAGCAATTTTAGATGATTTTCACAATAGCACATGTATATATTTTCGATTTCAATCAATAAATGATATTGAACAAATGAAAAATCAAAAATATTTTATTATTTCCAAAGAGATTTTTAAGCAATTACAAAAGAAATGCCTGCTTTTTGAAATATGTACATATGAATTACGGATATGATATGTGCACAAAGGCTGTTATTTATATCAATTTAAATTTAAATTAATTTTTTTTCTATTTATTTCGAAAAGTTTCATTCTCATTGCAATGTTGAAAAGAAGAGCAGTTAAAAAAAATAATCCGATAAATCCTAATCATCTTAAATAAATCTTGTTCAGGACTGTTTGTGAATTCTATTATAATTTTTATATGAAACCTTACCAAGGATCCAAATGAGAATTGCACCAACTGTCATGAAAGAGTACACTTTTTTCAGTCGGATTGTACTAAATTCTTAAATATTTTTTTATTACAAATTAACTAAAAATTTAAATAAAAATTCATTTGTACATATAGATAAATTTTTTTCTCCGTTACTCCACAAAGAATCCATTTCTACGAGTATGTTTCACTTTCATGAATCAAGTAAATTTTCAAGCTAAGTAGATGATTAATCTGCCGTAGCTCGCCTCCATATGATTGTGTAGTGGTGAAAATCCTTGTTAAGTGATGGTGGTTATACACTGTAATTTTTTTCCCCAGTAGATGGCGTTTTATCCTGATCATTCGTCTGAAATTTGTCATCATCGCCAGAAGTAAGACGGAAGGTCAGGGGGACTGATGGATTTGTCTGGAGGGAGGTTAAAGACTCTTTATTAAAGACTCGAAACCGCAATTAATTTTTCTCGTCATGTCCCTCTGTTGGGGTTCGAACCTGGGCCTCTGGAAATTGACGGAGTTATTAAATTTTTTAGTAAAGTAACTCATGAAAAAATCCTATATCTCTTCTTTGCAAATCCGAAAAGAAACTTAAAAATGGGTAATATTCAACAAAGTTATTAGCTTATAGTGCATAGAGATCCGAAAAACCGGGTTTTTACCCGTAACTCGAGATTTTGCAGGTGTTTCGAAAATTTCAAAAACAGATCCTTGTTCTGCTCGGTAGCGCCTATCAGGTATTTTTTTGTCGCACCATGTAATTTGTGCCTAATTAGAGATTTATTCATAATTTTTATCAAATATTAGCAATTAATTATAAAAAGCATAAGCTCAAATATGGTCTAATTTTTAATAAATCCATTATAATAATATGAAAAATTATTTGAACAATCGCAATGAATCTCTAATAGGGATCTATTCTGGCATTAGGCCTTACTAAATCTAAATTAAATGAAGGTATTAGAAGCTGTCTAATATTATGTTCGCACGATACCCTTTGTTCGCCATTCGCTTTCTCATTCATAATACAACTCCCAATTATGCGCTTAATTACATAAATTTCGGTACAAATTCTTGAGAGAGAGTCACTCAAATTGTAAGTTATTCTAGTTCTATTACCCTGTGTATTACTTCAAAATCAGTGTCATCTCTAATTTTTATAAAACTTAGATCATTAGCTCTTAATCAGAGTGTTTTTATTATAAATGTAACATTCCAAATTCATTAAATTGACCTCCCTAAAGTGTACTGTCAAGTACAAAAAATAAACAAAAATTAAAATAAACGAAATAAAGACAACAAACAAAAGAATGGTCGCTCGCGGCATTGACTTCATAAGCTAGCAGTTAAAAGGTGCCGTGTATATAAGTAATCCGAACAGAGAACGAAGTAATCCGAAGTCTCGAGCGAAAATAGCATAATTGAATTTATAATAATGCTATGTTCGTACGATAACGTTTTTTCGCCACTCGCTCTCTCATTCATAATACAACCCCCGATTATGAGCTTAATTACATAAACTTCTATGCAAAATTTTGAGAGAGTGTCACTTAAATTGTAAGTAATTCTCTTTCTATTACCCTGTGTATTACTTTAAAATCAGTGACATCTCTAATATTTATAAAACTTAGATCATATGAGCTTGGCATACTTTTAAGCTCTTAATTTAAATGTTTCGTTACAGATTTAATATTGCAAGTTTATTAAATTGACCTCCTTAAAGTATGCTGTAAAGTACAAAAAATAAAATTAACGACATAAAAACAACAAACAAAACAATGGTCGCCCGCTGCATTCACTGCATATGCTAGAAGTTAAAAGGTGCCGTGCGAACGGGAGAAACAGAGAACGAAGTAATCCGAAGTCTCGTGCGAACATAGCATAAAGATAATAAGGCACTATGTACTTCTGTTTCGTAGATGTTTTCATCTATTTATTTCAAATTCGTTGTAAAAAATGTTTATTCCTAGAACTAAAATACTTTAATTTATAGTTAAGGCTTTGGGATTTTAATTTATTTTACTCGTAAATTAAATACGTAGTTTGTACATATACTTAAAATACAACAACGAAAATCTTGGAAGAAAAATATAAGTGAAAATATAAAAATGCAGTGAAAAACAGCTGCAGCTGCTGTAAATGTTACAACATCTTGTCTAACAAACTTTTTTGTTTTATTAAAATCTGTAAGCCGTAGAAATTTTTGGAATGAAGGTTAAATATTACACATTACCCCCATACTCATAAAAAATAAAATGTATTTAAAATCTTTTTTAAAATAAATTCTGTATGAACAATTTTAAGTAAAATTAGTATGTACATACATTTCAAACACATTTTAAATTTTATGAATATGGGGGTAATAATAATAAAAATAAAAAATCTCAAAAAATAGACAATTATGAGTCTGACAGACTAACTAATTACTTTTTTATTGACGACGAAAAAAAAAATTAAATAATGCGTAGTGGGACTAATTAGAGCCAAGGTTTCTGGAAATTTGGAAATATTTGCAACAAAAACATCCTGAAGACTTAAATAGAAAAAACAATGAAAATTAAGAACTAAATATATTCTCTTAAACCTTTAAAGTTTAAAATTAATTTTAGAAGAGCTAAAAAGCCGTAAAACTTTTGTTATGATGCAATTAAAAATATTAAAAAGAAAATTATTTCAGCTGTTTACTTTCATAACACCGTACGTTATTTTATAATTTGATTTATTTGTGCTCTATATACCTACATATATAAAAAAATATATTAAATAACACTATTGATAATGATTGCAACGTGTGCTATGTCTACTTTTAGGTCTGTCTTCCTAATAAAATTGAAGGTATTTATTATAAATTGTTTTATTTTATATTAATTTTTGTACTTCAGATCAATCTTTTAAATTTACCTATTAGCATAGAATTTTTGTATACCCTACACAACCGTTAGTGCTGAAAAAAATCGCCTTAGATCCAATTTCAATTATACAGATTAGCTCAAAATCATTTTTAAATCGAATGGATAAAATCCATCAGAAAGTTGTTGTTCGCAAACATGACATGCCCTACTGTTATGGATTAACAGGTAAACACAATTCCTTTAGCCTTGAGTATTCCATTCGAGTGACTTTCTGGTGATACTATCGGGACTTTTTCAGATGGTGTGAACGATCTAACGACATTTTCTTTTCCTTATCTGCTTCAGTATAAATTCCTGGGTGCCTCTCATACACCGAGCAGGGAGTTATCGCGGTTGGTACCAACTGACATCCTAAGCTTCTTCAGATCGACAAGATTGTGGGAGATTTTATAGGAAAGATGGAGGGCTGTACAATAGATCGGAAAGTCGCAGTACTTTTATACATCGATAATAATAATAACGGGCGATATGGAGAAGGTCCATGCCTTCATAAAATCTACTGGCTGACTGAAGAAAACTGGCCTAAAGATCTAAGGACTTGGGTACGATATGTTACATATAATAGCATAACAGGACCTAAGTGAACTGTGACTTTAACAGCTGTCATGCTAACTTAATCCAATTTCTTGCCAAAGCAACCGGATAAAGTTATATTGCTATCAATTTGGCTAGAATACATTTGTTAATCAACATTAATTAGTTAATATTAATACGGATATAGAATGTACAATATAAATTAAATAAATACTATAATAATGACGTAAAACAAGCTCCTACAACTTCTCCATAATAAATCATTTTCTTCAAAAATTTACTTAAACTTCTAATGAATTCGAAAAGAAAAAATTAATTCGATATATTACAATTATTAACAACAAAACTGGTTGTTGTTATTGTGGTGTGATGGTTCGAAAGAAACGAGACGCTTGACCAAAGTTACGATCACGTATGACTTACTTCATCTCTGGACAGAGAGCCAGAACACAAAACTAGCGATAAAGTAATTCGATCAGTTGTACAGATATTTCGCTCATGTGCATGTAATCTAAGTAATGTAAACCTTAACCCAACGTTATAAATTATCTTTCACAGATTCTAAGAAAATCACAACGTAATTAAAATAAAATTAAAAAATATAAATAAAGTAATAATTCTATTTAAAAAATAGGTAGTACTGATACAATTGTTGCAAAAAAAATTAGAAAAAAAAACAAATATAATTTTAACAATGCATATAAATTTACAGAGATTAAAATGTAAAACAGTTTTCATATATAGAATTACAGTCTAAATATAGGGTGTTGTTAATAGTTATGAAATTTAAAAATTTTACGCAAAATTTTAAATGCAAGAAGGACAATTTACTACTTTTGTATGATTAGATTTATTGATTTTAGGATTTATAATTGTTTATTATGTTGTATGTTCAATACTGCTGTACTATACTGCTCCTATTAACTGTTATTCTGTCGACTTATGCTCTAAACACATTCAAAGCTACCGACCATCGACTACACGACTACAAAAGACGCTGTCTACAAAAATAGCCAAGTAACCAGCTATTTAATTATTTCACCGACTACAACTACAAAATAAATACAACAAATGGATATATGATTATTCTTTTTCAGTGGTGACACATACTTTTTTCGCGTTTTTAATGTACACATTTCACGTATTTTCAAAACGCCTATTTCATGCATCTTATTGTATTGAAAGCACTAAAATGTTTGTTGTCGCCAAGGAAAATAGAAATTAGCGTAAGTTGGCTACGGGCTGCAACGGTAGTCATGTAGTCAGTAGCCGTGTTGCCGCTAAAATAATTATCCTCATATGCACACATGTATTCTATTTTTGACAGCTTATAGTCGATGATCGGTAGTTTTGAAAACGCCTATTTCATGCATCTTATTGTATTGAAAGCACTAAAATGTTTGTTGTCGCCGAGAAAAATATAAATTAGCGTAAGTTGGCTACGGGCTACAACGGTAGTCATGTAGTCAGTAGCCGTGTAGCCGCTAAAATAATTATCCTCATATGCACACATGTATTCTATTTTTGACAGCTTATAGTCGATGATCGGTAGTTTTGAAAACGCCTATTTCATGCATCTTATTGTATTGAAAGCACTAAAATGTTTGTTGTCGCCGAGAAAAATAGAAATTAGCGTAAGTTGGCTACGGGCTACAACGGTAGTCATGTAGTCAGTAGCCGTGTAGCCGCTAAAACAATTATCCTCATATGCACACATGCATTCTATTTTTGGCAGCTTATAGTCGATGGTCGGTAGCCTTGAATGGTCTGATTACATGTAAAAAACATCATGAAGACTAATAAAGAAACGCTTAAAAATTTACGGTATGGAACTGTTTTTTTTCTCCGTCTCACCTCTAAGAGGCATATTGGCTTTCCACACAGCATCCATGGCTTTGTTTCGGTTTCATTATGTAATGTAGCTCACCTTCATGTGATTGTGTAGTGGTGAAGATCCTTGCTAAGTGGTGTCATCTGGGTGTACGTGAATCTTCGCCATACGGCATATCCCACGGTGCCCCAATGGCACGAGTGAATACGTTGCGTCCACCAACGCCCCCACCTATGATACTCCACGAGTGAATATCACAAGTGAGTACCAATTCGAAGGCGTGTGGTTAGGGCACTCATAACCTTCACACCTTGGTGAGGAGTCGGAGACTATCTAAACTCCTGCCGTGATATAGGTCACAGCATCCGGTTGAGGAGATGCAACAGCACACCGAACTCGCGCTCTGCCTGCGCTTTAGTTCTAAGCCACACCCACAAAAAAGTTCCCACAGGGGGGCCTACCCAACAATCGGGCAGAGATTGGAATCCCTGGGGCTCCCGATTCCCGTAGCACCAGAATACCTCTGGTCAGGCTTAGTGACACGTGTCGCCTTCAGTTTAGGCCCCACAACGGCCCCGGACTGATCACCGGTAACCTTGCTAAGTAGTGGTGGTTATCATTACTTAGCATTGTAATTTTTTCTCAGTAGGTATCGTTTTATCCTCATCATGATGATGTTTGATGTTTGTCATCTTCGCCAGAGCTAAGTTGGAAGGTCAGGGGACTTCTTTTAGACGGAATTGTCTTTATTAAACACTCGACCGCAATTAATTTTTGTTTGTCATGTTCTCTGCTGGGGATGCGAACCTGAGTCGCTTGTGTTGTATACGAGAGATGGAAAATAATAAATTTTAAAGGTTGAAAAACAGTTGTACCTTAAATGAGGTAGTTGCGACAGACAAAGTCAATAAAATTCAGAGAATGATGATATTAGATGATCAGAAAATAAAAATGCCTTAGCCACCTAAGGCATCTCTACTAAGTGAGTTGTTTGCCAGGTCGCCGAAAAGAGATCGTCACACCAGGAATACTCATTAAAGTCAATCGAATGATATTGAACTATCGTAGATTAAAAATACGTAAAGTGTCTGAGGCTGTAGCCATCTTTAACGTAAGGGTAAATTACATTTTGCGTAAATATGAGTATTTAAAAAGTTCGATTACGAATTGTCGGTCGATGGCTGTATAGAAAAGGTAAAAATGCATCGCAGACTGCTGAAAAAATTTGTGCAGTTTACGACGACAATATTGTGACTAGAAAAATATTAATTTTTATGTTTAATATCATCTCGCTCTCTGCCGATCACTAAGAAAGCCGACGAAATCATGAGAAAAAAATTGTAAAAGACCTGAACATAAGCAGTGTGAACATTGCTATAGAAATAAGCATTCATCACCAAACAGTTATCAGCCATTTGAAGAAAGAATTAATAGAGAAAAATATAATAGATTGAATTTCCATTTGCAAAAACCAACTATTTCTGAAGCGAATGATTACAGGCGATGAAAAAGTGATCACGTGCGATAATAAATGTGAGAAAAAGATCATGGATCGCGAAGTTTCGAAGACGGTGGCAAAGCCAGGTTTGACAATAAGAAAGGTAATGATGTGTGTTTGAAGCAGGGTTGGCAGCCCACTGGGTAACCCTATTAAGGCCACCCGGGTTTTATTGGGCATTATATTCAAAGAAACCCGGTTGGGTTTTTTATTTAGAGTAATTCGTAATTTATTTACAATAAAAATAGGTATAATTTATGTACAAATTCGGTCCTTTTTTTAGCTCAAAAAAATAATAATGAATTAACAAAGGTATCAAAATAGAAATGTATGAAATCACTGCTTACATCTTTTCCCCACCTCTGAGCCAATTTCAGTATCACGTCTTTTGAAGCCATCCATCTTTGAAGCCGATTTTATATTTCTTGAAAAGAAGTGACTCGGCGACATGTGCGGAGAATACGGCGGCTGCGGCATTTGCCCGTTTTTAACAATCGTTTGACATCTTTTGCGAGCATTGTCATGCAAAAGAATAACTTAATCACGTCTGTCTTTGTATTTCAGCCTTTTTTCACATAAAGCACAGCTTAAACGAAGTAAATGCAATCTGCTGTAGCAGGCTATAGTACACAACGCTGCTTTGATCCGACCAAGAGTACAAAATTGCATTATAATATTACCAAAAAAAAAAAATATTGCCTTATTGAACGAAATAAATAAACCCAATAAAATCCGGTAGGTTGGATTTTATTAAAAAAACCCGGATTTTTGCCAACCCTGATTTGAAGGGATTGGATGGGAATTGTTCATTACAAGCAATTCAATTTAAACGGCTAGAAGTGCTCAACAGAAAAAGTCTTCTGTTCCATCATGACAACGCCGGCAAAAACTAAAGTAGCTTTCAGATTATCATTTGTTTCGATCTCTGCAGAACTCACTTAATGATTGATATATAAATTCCGTAAATGCCTGCAAAACGCAATTAGATCAGTTATTCGCTAAGAAAATCCAGAAGTTCTATACTGATCGAATAATGACTTTACCCCAAAAAAACGTTATCGCTCAAAGCGATACATATTTGGTTTAATAAAGCTCGTTTTAAATATAAGAAAAGGGCATGATCACTTCAAGAGACTGTTTGGCTATGTTCAAATGTAATCTAAACGAGTTTTGGTTTATTTGCAACTTTAAATGAAACTTTTATCCATCACAGCATACCAGAGACTAGTGTGAGGGCTTTAAACGAACGTGTACAAGGGAAGGCTGATGATGTTGGTCTGTCGGTCATGGCCACATTTTTTTTTTAGATCCACGAAAACCGATTACTAGCGAATATTGATTAGAGCTTTTGGACAGATTTAATATAAATTTAAGGCAAAAATATAATCACAGCAAAGAAAATAGTGCTGTTCGATTAAAACAATCCACGTGTGTATACGATTGTAGCCAATATGGCAACAATAAGGCAAAAATAACGGTGGGCTAAGAGATTTGCGGCAAAAGATGAGGCTTTGGGTCTTATTATTTGGAGGGTATAAAAAGACTAGAGAAATGTAAACTAAATGTACCAAACTTTAAGCAGACTAGGTAAAAAATAAAAATAAGAAATTAAAAAAAATCGAAATTATCAAACAGCCTCTGTTTTATATTGCATATGTATACATATACCTCTCGATCCTATAAGGAGCATTGGGCTTCGACAAATGATCTATAGTTTGACCTATTCATGATCATATTTTTAGCCTCACTTCAGTCTTTCCTCATCTTGCAACCTGTTTTTCGATCTGTCTTCTCCAGGTATGTGCGGTCATTCCTATTCGCCAGCTACCTTGTCGATTCAAATTTTTTGCACTTTGGGCTATGTCTTCATTGGGTTTTCTTAGCCTATGACTAATCCAGTTTCATTTGCGTCTTCTTATTTGCATCGCGTTAGGCTTGTTTGGGATCATAACACATAACTATTTGGTATCGTGTTGGGTTAAAAGATTCTCATGATCTTCCGCAAACATCTGTTAATGAATACCTGTATAACCTTGACATCGTGAGGTACGACGTTTTAGGTCTCTGCAAAAGTATTGACTTGACGTTCGAGTTGAATATTATAATTTGAACATTCCAAACGTTCGTTAGTCGCCCGTTCGCAGACTTTATGCGTTTCTCAATATCCATTGATGAGCCATCTGTGTTATTTATAATGCTTCCCAGATAGTAGTAGTTGTCTAATTCCTCAATAGTACTCTTGCCGACTGTTTATTCTCAATACTTTCGTACCGATTTCAAATTTATTCTTAATCCTGCTTTGGCTTCGGCTTAAGCACCACTGTTAAGAGCCTCTGACATGTCCTTGTAGTTGTAAGACGTCAGACAAATGTCGTCCGCAAAGTTCAAGACTTCCAATCGACTATTGAGTACCCACACTATTCCACGCCTTTCTACTCTGTACTAATGATCGATAAATATTTGTGAAATTTAGCATAGTGGTAAGGGGTAACCAAAAATTTGTTTCGATTTTAAAGTGTAACACGACATTTTTACGAAACCTCTTGGAAATCTTCGAAACTTAAAAAAAGAAAAAACTAACAACAATGTAATGAAGACCCTTTTTATAAAAACTTTAAAAGATGCCTCAATATTGTTTACGACATTACCGGTTCTTCTCTGTTTACGAGAGATGATTATTATTCGAATTTTATTTGATTGTTTTTTTAATTTTTTTGTTCTTAAATTATTAATAGAAATGTTTGATTGTGTTTGCTGTTGTTATAGTTGTTGGCAGTGATGGTTTTTCCTCGTGTGCCATTTAATACATGTGTGTGGAGAGCAAGAATCAGTTGCACACTAACGGACAAACATAAATGGTTGTCGAATGAAATCGATGCTATAAAAACAGAATGTTTTTAAACGATTATTAATAGTGATTAGAAAAATATCAAACAAGTAAAACATAAAAAGTTAAGAGAACCGGGATAGAAAAATATTATGAATAAATTTTTGGTATGTATAAAAGACAGTTATATGTCATCATCGAAAGATTAATGGAAATGGAATTTTTTTTTTAATATTATGCTCTAATTGTAGGTGACTTTGGTTGCCTTGACAGTGATAAACTGCACTGTCAATGGTTTGCCTTATGGCAGTAAAGTAGCAACTTATGGTAGTGGTGGAGGAGGAGGTGGCGGCGGTGGCGGAGGAGGTGGAGGCGGTGGCGGCTTCGGCCCTGGTGGTGGTGGTGGTCCTGGTGGTGGTCCTGATGGCGGCCACGGAGGACCTGGCGGCGGCGGCGGCTTTGGTCCGGGAGGTGGACATGGTGGCTCAGGCGGTTTTGGTCCTGGTGGTGGCTTAGGAGGAGGTGGTGGTAAAGGAGGCGGCGGTGGTGGCGGCTTTGGTTCTGGCTCCGGTTCTGGTTTAGGAGGCGGTGGCGGCGGCGGTGGTCCTGGAGGTCATGGCGGTTCAAGTGGAGGCTTTGGTCCTGGTGGAGGTCATGGCGGCTCCGGCGGAGGTTTTGGTCCTGGAGGAGGTTCTGGTAGTGGATCAGGTGGTGGTAAAGGTGGTGGTGGCGGATTTGGCTCCGGTTCTGGCCTGGGAGGTGGTAGTGGCGGTGGTGGTTTTGGTCCCGGTGGTGGTAGTGGCGGCGGCTTAGGTGGTCATGGCGGCTCTGGTGGTAACTCCTTGTCTCATGGAAGCGGTGGAGGTGGCGGCAATGGCCTAGGTGGTGGCTCTGGACAAGGATCCGGATCTGGTCTTGGAGGCGGTTCTGGTGGTTTCGGTCCTGGTGGTGGCAGTGGAGGCCCCGGTGGTCATGGCGGTTCTGGTGGTTTTGGTCCTGGTGGCGGCAGTGGTGGCGGTCATGGTAGTGGCCTAGGTGGTGGAAGCGGCGGAGGTGGTGGTTTTGGTAGCGGTGGAGGTGGTGGTGGTGGTTATGGCGGCGGCGGCGGCGGTGGTCGTGGTTTAGGTGGAGGTTATGGAGGAGGTGGCGGTGGCGGTTATGGCGGTGGCGGTGGTGGTGGCTATGGTGGTTTTAAAAAACATGGCTACTAATTTGATTTTTTATTCTATAAACTGTGATGACCTTAAAAATGTTGTGTCTTTCGTGTAAATAGTGTAAATACTCTCAAACGAAATTATTTTTATAATTATTTTTACAAATACAATTTATTTTAAAAATATAAACAAAAATGACTTAACTTGGTTATAAGCTTTACATTGTAGCTAAACTCCTTTCTTAATTGCTCTAATTCTAGTTGCCTCTGTAAAGATATTGTGCACATTTTCTGAGTTCATTTTATGCTAATTGTATATCAAATTTAGCACAGCTATTAAAGGTTTTTAAAACTAAAGCTGACCTTATTTGGTCTAAATTGATTGTACTCAGCTGCTAAGCCGATAGCTTTAAAATCGTCTTTCAATTTTAACAGGTGATATTTTAATCGTTTGGTTTTGAAAATTAGAAAAAAACCCAGAAACTTTGCAAAAGTGAATGAAATATTTATTTCATTAATGAATGCCAGCGACTACGCTGAAGGTGATCCATCCATGAGCTCCAATTTTGGCATATTTTCACCAGTACTTCGGCCGGTAACTCATCAATGGCAGCAGTAAAATTGCTTTCCAGGGATGAAAGTGTGACTTCTGGTTTTCTCTCTGTACACGAGAAACTACACGCATCAACACAAAAACAATCTAGTGGGGTCAAAGCCCTCGATCTTGGCGGCCAATGGACTTTAGCAAAATGTAAGATTAATTGTTCACTAAACTCGCCTCTCCATTGGTTCATGTTATCACATGCCATGTGGCATGGAGCACCGTCTATTTGAAACCACATGTTAACAAAATCCAATTCTTTCATTTTGGGCAAACAAAAGCCGGTATTAATCGCATGGTACCTTGCTCCATTGACTATAACGTTGCTATTTTCATGGTTCTCAAAGAAATACGGTTCAATAATGACGCCAACCCAACCGCACCACACTGTGCATCTTTGAGGGAATGTTGGCAGCTATTGAACTGCCTCTAGCTCTCTTCACAACAAATTCGCCAATTCTGTTTGTTGACGTTCCCAAAAAAGCCATTGACCATAAAATGGGCGTAATTTACAAAGCATTTTTTTCACACAGTACGAATTTTGATAGTAAAATTCAACGGTTGTTCTTTTGTCAATCTAATCATGGTGACATGGCAAACCTTACTGAACATTTTGGGTATTGCCATACGTCACGAATTTTTTTACACTGAAAAACCAATTAGCGGAAAAATCATCCGTTATTTGCATACATTTTGTGAAATTTTAATGTGCTCAAACGCGAACAAGTGTATAGTCTGCTTTTGGAGTGAAGGTAGTGGACTTGATTCACTCCAGAGACTTTACTATGTTATACTACACTGAGCATACATACTCGTATGTATGTTTAATTTGTATTTGTGTTGTTATTTAAATAAATAATTAAATACTGTACTCACATCTCTTACTTCCAAAGGTTGAAAGTCGTAATCCGCACTTTCGGGTGCAAAACAAATTATATCATAATGACAGGTAAGATCTACAACGAAATACACAAACAAATATTTAACAATTTAATTTAAAGCAAATTAATTTGAAAAATTATTTTTTATTTTTTTATTAATTTACCTGTTGCTGGTTTCCATGTTAAAGTTGCGGTCAAAAACATTTTATTCCATTTATTTTCAGTAAAATGTGTAACTTTTATTTCTGTTATATTGCCTGGCGTATAACCACGTCGTAGTGTTGAGAACTGTTGTTGTTGAGCAATAACTGAATATTTATTGTCCGACTGAACCGCTAATACGGAAATATTGTATGTTTTATTCGGCAGTAAGGAATCATCAATGGTAAAAAAATTATCATCCGACTGAAAGGTTAAAATGAAACAAAGTAAAGAAAATTGTAATACAACATGTATTTATGTACGTTTCAAATTTAAAAGAAATAAAAGGAAATGGTGACCAATTATCAAAATAAACATTTTTATTTTCTTTGTCTTTGGATATTACCATTGTCATATTTGATGAAGATAGGCTTCATATTAGACTTAGCTACTATGCATTTTTAAACAAAAATCCAATATGACAAGTAAATTTCTTGGATTTTAAACGAAGTAATATCAAATAAATTTAGATTAAATAGTACCGAAGAGTATAAAAATCGATTCATAATTTGCCCGATTAATTTTAAGAATTTATCCCTAAATATTGCCCAATTTTGTTTCATAATTTCTTCCTCTTTAGGAGAAATCATAATTTTGAGAAACCTGTTCTGAATATATGTACATTTGTATGGAAGGCAAACTAAATAATAAAGCGGTTCGAACTAAAATCTAATTAGCGCATAAAAAGCAAGCTGACAAAATGTTATAATATTATACTTTATACGTAACACAAAGGGTCCTATGCCGGATTATTTTGGACCGAATATGAAGTAAAGTCTTCAAAACCAACGGGCCGGATACCGATCAAAATATTATTGTGTGGAACGTATTAAGTCATTCGGAATCATACTGTAAGATATCAATAAGCTCCAATACTACATACGGCGTTGGTCAATTTCGAGAAAGCTTTCAATCTTCTAAAAGAGCAGAGCATTTGGAATCCACTTGCGACATGTCTGTTTAGAGTACTGCATGGAAGGCTGCTTTATAACGCTATTGATATCGTTTCAGGTGTCAGACAAGGGCCTAAGCTTTCCTCATTCATATTTCGGTTAGTAATCGAAGAGGTGCTTCATACCATTCAATACCTAATTAGTGTGGAAAATCTTAATAATCTGACTGCTGATGATATTGTGTTAATAGTCATAAAGCGAAGCCACATGCAGAACGAACTGAACAGCAGAATGCCTGCTAAAAAAGTACCAATTGCGCATCAGTGCCAATAAAATAAAAGACACATACTAATCGCAACTTTCTTGATAACGAGCCTGTTAAAGAAATACAAAGTTTTATTAACTTTGACAGCCAAATTACATCAGATGGCGAAGGCAAAAGGCGATGTCGGCAACTAACAATTGAAACTAATATGCGACATGTGTACTTCTTTACAGATGTGAAACATGGCTTGTGTCAGTGAAAATAACAAAGATTTCTTTAACCGATGCCTGAGAAATATTCGGTGCATATGCTGGCCTCACAACTGGATTTCTAAAGCAGAGTTTGATAGAAGACGCAAACAAACACTCATTGCCATGAAGATGAGATTGCGAAAATGGTGCTGGATTAGGCACATATTGCGAAAGTAAACATACAATGTAACATATCTAGACCTCGTCCGAGAGGGACATGCAAAAGATGTTTGTTAGACGAGATAAAGTCCATTAATGAAGAAGTATAATAAATTGATGATATTTTGTAGGGTACTATGCAACACCTAAGCGCCACTTGTTTACAAAAAACAAAAAAAATTTCTCGCCTTTGAATAAAACTACTCGTATATGAAATATAAGGCTTTTGATGCGCTGAATTCAAATAAGCTTTCAGTTTTTTTTCCATCGGACTAAAATTTTTCTTTATGGGCGTGGCAAATTTTTCGCCCAAAATATTGGCATTACTCAATATATTTAATCATAACTTGAAAACGACTTGACTGGTTTTAATGCAATTACCACTATATGTTTAGGAACAAAATTTCCTATAAATCGTTTCGGAGTTATTTATAACTTAGATTTTTTTTTCGTACAAAGTTTTAGCAATTTTTTTTTCAAAAACTCATAAAAAAATTTCACTTAAATTAAATCGGTTGGCTATTGCTGATTTTATTCAAAATGCAGGTACATAACTTTGACCAAAATTAGCGAAAAAATGTTTTCTTGCAAAGTTTGAGGAAATTTTTTATCTTGTAAAATTTGTGGAATTTTTTTTTCTTTTATATCCAAATATATTTAGAATATAAATGTTAGATTCTAAGCATTTTGATGAAAGCCAGGTGTGCGTAAATGCAGGTGTCTAAATTCGACAAAAGTAGAGGGTTAATTTTCTATGGCTATGGTACCAGGTCATCAAAATCGTTATATTCCATATAGTTTTATTTAAAGGCGTTTTTTGCTGTGGACCAGTGTTATTATATTGAAATTTAAAATAGATAGATGATGGTACATACAGCATCCACACCATTGGTAAATGACTCTTATGGGATGGTGCGTTATCTTGATGAAAAATTATTTTTTGTGTTGTAAACTAGATCGTTTTTCCTAAATTTCCAAATTCAATTGATCCAAAAGGTTACAATAAAATTCCGAATTCATTGCTTTATCTTTTTAAAGATAGTTGATCAATTAAATACCTTTATAATCCCAGAAAACCGTTGCCATGACCTTATTAGCCGATTGAACAGTGTTTGCCTTCTGTGGTGCGCTTTCACCAGCTTCAGTCCATTGTTTGGATTCTTCTTTTGCCTCTGGTGTATAGTAATGGATCTAGGTTTTGTCAACAGTTATGAAGCGACGGTTGATCGTCGTAATTGAATCGCTTAACTCGATTCAAACAAGCTTGAGAAATTCTCATTCGAATGTGTTATTTGTCAACTGTGCTCAACAAGTACGGCACCCATCTTACAGAAAGCTTTTCCATCTGTAACCTTTACGCAAAATAAAATATACTCGATCATTTGAGATGCTTATGGCATTACCTATTTCATGTACGTTCACTCGTCGATTGTATAACAACGGGTGTCCAAAGTTGAGGTACCATTTTAATTTTGCTGCCATTTTTTCTCTACTTGTAATTTTTATTCTAAACTTTTATTTTCAGATTCTAAATGCATTCCGGTTAGTTAATATGGAACGTTGCACGAAAGAACAACGTGTTTTTTTGAATATGTTAAAAGTTTTTTAGACCTAATTAGGAAATTTAGAACAAAATTCGGTAGAGAAAATGCTCCAACAACAACAATGCTCATGTCATCAATTTGAAGAAACTGGATCCGTTCGTGATAAGAGAAACAGTAGCAGTCGCTCAACCGAGAATATGGTAGATGTGAGCAGAAGTGTTGAAGAAGATACAAAAACATCCATCCATTGATTTTTTAGACGTAGAGAATATGTGGTTTCAACAGGATAGTGCCAGTTGTCACAGAGAAAAAAGAAATAATGGATCTTTTAGAAGAAAAGTTCGAAAAGCGTATTATTTCTCGTAGAGTAGAAATAAATTGGACACCCTAAGATTTTTTTGGGGTTTTTTGAAAACCAACATTATCGAACAGATATCAATCATAGACAACAGTTTATTGAAAAACGTGATTGAAATTTTGGTAAAAGACTGGGAGCCTGCCGAGCCAGTAGGGAGGTTCACATGACCGACATATATTTTCATTTTTAAACGGAACCTATTTTTAAAGAAATTGAAACAAAAATATCTAAAAAAAAGTATTTTTTTTTTATTAAAATTCAAATGACAACTCAATTTTGGACACCCTTTACCATATAATGCACTTTAGCTATGCTTTCTGGCGGAGTTGCAATTTTTGGACATACACTTCATGGTTCATCCCACGTTTAAATTCAGCAATCCTATTTTTTACTGTTGCATATAAAGGAATACTTTCACCTAACACGGTCACCATATTCATTATGAATTTCTTTTCCCTATAAACCTTTTTTATGTAAATATTTAATCACACCACGATTTTCTAGAAATAATTATTTCTACAATCACTGAAGTGACTTTTTTAAACACCTGTTACTATACGAATGAGTTGACAGATTTAAATGACATTTTATATATAGTCATATGATGGATGGAAGTTTCCTTTATACAAAGCCTTTCGCAATTTATGCCGCCATGACAATGTCAGGCTAAGAAAATTTCGAACTGCCTTCGTAATATCCCTACCATCTCTGTTAATTTTTATGTGATCAAAAAATTTATAAAAATTTTATTAAAGTTCGGTTATAACAAATTGCAAATTTAAATATTTCCGTTTAAAAAGGCTGTAATTTTTAATTTAGAAATCAAATTATTTGCTTTTTTCCCAAGAAATCGTTTTTAATGTACTTGCGCTTTGAAGAGCATCGCTTGATTGTAGTTAATGATGTAGGGGTTCAATTAGATGTTATTGGGTGAACTGTTTTATTGTGATGCCCGTTACTATGCTAATAGTTATGGTATCCAAACGGGAAAAACAAATTAGCCATTCTACTTTTTTCGAATATTTTTTTGATGAATAATGAATAATAAAAACAAGCCATGACGACCGTCTATAAACTTGTATGTATTCATGGTACGAGTACCTACGATACATTTAAGTATATAATTTTCAAATATACAGGCTTTAGGTTGATGGTTTTTCTTTCTTTTTTGGTAACAACGCGATTCTTATTAGTGAAACTTAACACAGAGCATATTTTTTCAAAATTCTGCTAAATACATACTTACCAAATAAGCGAAAAACTTTTCAGCATTTTTGGCCAAATGAATTTTGATTACAAATATCGTACTACCATATTTAGTTCCGGTTGCATGCGAATAGTTTCCATTTCGTCTAGAGTTCATAACCACAGCTTCTGATGATGATGAAGAACTTGTTATTGCCTGTGAATCGTTTAATGATGCTACCGTTTCAATATCTGATAGCAATTCTTTATTTGTATTCCCGGTTGTATGTAAGTCAATGCGAAAATTTAAGCTGCTATCACTACGACAAACTAAATTTAAAACATAATTTTCATGGATTTGTTTAATAATGGGAGAGACAGCGTTATTATTGTCATTATTTTCTTTTCGTTTTGTTTCATTTTGGAATACGCAGTCATCTAGGCATGTTTGAAAAATCTAAAAAAAGAGATAAACAGTATAAGTGTTTTATTTATGAACTTATTTCTGTCAATAAAACAAACGAAAACTCCTCTTTTTTATTAAGAAGGACATAAATTACTTTTTGTCACTGAGCTTGGTTACCTAGATTACCCACAAACTTATTTGCCTAAATTACTATGAATACAAAGTAAAGTTGTGGATAAAAAAAGACATAAAAGACATCGGTACATAAGCTTGCAAGTTTTTGTTTATTCCCTGCATAGGCGTTTTGCTTAACTTAATTCTCTTACCACCCACTTTTTCAAATTTAAAAACAGTAAATAGTAGCGAATGGCTAAATTAAATGTATGCATGCTGGTTGGTGATTGCAGTTGTCAGTCAAATTTACGAATTTTTGTTATATCGACAATAAAAGTATGCACTCGTGCATTGCCTTGATGGAACTTCACTTTAGTTTGTGTTTTTGCTTCAAATAAATAGTGAGTCTGCAAATTATAGCTTTTGTCGTTAATCCTCTTACTCTTTCCGAAAGTAATCGTTGGTTATAACACCAGGTGCATGATTTTGTTGATCACCACAACCTACTTTGCCTTTTTTATGGAAATTTACTTGAAGAAGCTTACAGTTTTGATTGTACTTTGATCTTTAGTATGTTGTGATCGATTCATGTTTCATTCACTTCTACAAAACGATGCAAAAACTCATTTGTATTGCGCCTGAATATCGTCAAACATTTCTATATAGCGAATCGTACCGTTACGCTAATGAATGAATATGAACAATTACTGCGCATATCACGCACTCTCATTATTAGTCTAATATTATGCGCAGATATCTCTTGGGCGACTTGAATTTTTGCCATCGTTTATGCTAGAACTCTGTTAACAATAGTAAAGGTCTTCATTAATGGCTTCTTATCCTTAAATTTAAATAAAACAAAGTGTATTAAGAAATTTTTATTCGTTTGAAAGGCCTGCCGATGCTATTATGTAGTGAATATATGTAACATCGTGCAAATGTTTACCGCGCCTTCGCTAGAGACTTTCCGCAATTCTCGCACATAAATCAGGCTGAATTTGACAGATGGCATAAGTTATATTATTGGGAGTCAATGTAGTTTGTGAGTTATTCGCATAGACTTGGGACTTAAAAAAACCCCTATAAAAATATTCTAACGGGGTGATAACGCTCGATCTCTGTAGAATGCATAGGATGCCCTTGGATCTCATGTGGATTGGCATTGTCCCTAATTTGAAAGCTATATTCATCCATAGTGGTTTAGCAAATTATAGCAAATTCGGCAGATGTAGCTGTAACAATATGACAACTATCAACTGTCAAAGTTCGGAAGTCCCTATTTAGACACGTTATAAGCACTAAATATGATGGTGCGGAGTCCACAGACTATTTATTAAGATTTTCTTGGATTTCGGTAACTGATTCTAATTTCAAAGGCTACCAAAAATAAACTAATTAACGCAGTTTTCTAAAATTCGACGATAATTCGATGTTGAATCATATATAAAGATTCTCTGCTTTTCTATGAAGTAAAAGCCTTAAAAAGCACTAAACACAACGCTATATAACACAGCGTTGGATTCCGCATCGATTAGTTATTAGAAAACAGAGTAGGGTTGAAAGATGCAACATTGCAAAATGATTGACATTTATAAAAAAAATCTTGATTTTGAAAAAAATCCCGATATTCAAAAATATTGGTCTTCGAAAAACTTCGTTACATACGAGCGATGAAAAGAGAATCACGTACGACAATAATGTGCGAAAAATATCATGGCCGAAGCAAGATGATGCTTAGCAGACGGTGGCAAAGCCAGAATTGGAAAAAAAAGAAAAATAATGCTGTGTACCTGGTAGGATTGAAAGGGAATTGTTCATTGTGATATTATACAACCTAGGCAACCTATTGATTCTGATCTCTAGTGGCAAAAATTAGCAAGATTGAAGCAAGCAATTCAAATTAAAATGGGCAGAATTAATCAACAAAGAAGGTGTTGAGTTCCATCACAACACAAACTGAGAGAGCTTGGCTGGGAATTTTTGATGCATCCACCATATAGCCTGGACCTTGCGCCTTTAGATAATCATTTGTTTCGATCTCTGCAGAACTTTCTCATTGATGTAAATTTAAATCCTGTAGAGGCCTGATTGCACGGATCAAAATTATCGGTCAAAATTGAGTATACTTGGTTTAACAGAGCTCATTTCAAATATAAGAAAAACTAACTTTTTCGAACACTTTTTATAAAAATTTTACTAAAATATGATTAGATAAACCAAACTTGGACTTGACCCTCTGCGACTGACGTGGTAGTCTAGAAGACACCAATAAACATTAAAAAACCATTAAACCAGAAACAAGAATAACTTTATGAGGCTAAGAAACTGGAATTTAGAAAACATAAAGCGTCTGATATTCTACAACGTGACACTAAGCTACGTCAGGGCTTAAAACGCTTCACGTTATTAATTCACTAAAATATTTAATAGCTTTTTACAAAACTTTAAAAAGCTTTATGAAAAATCTTGACAAACCATACTTTTACTTAATTCTTGTAAATCAAGCGAAATCAAGGCCATCTGGCAAATCTAAACTAGAGACATACTTCCACTAATACTTCGATATCCGGTGTTATTTGAAAAATAAAGCAATTTTTGTTAATTATTAAAAATTATATACGAATTCATACTCACCATTTTCTTGGCATTATCCGATTCATTATCTATGAATGCAGCCGCTTGTGTATTGCTTCGTTCTAAACATTGGGCAACACAAACTTCACGTGGCAAATATTCAAAGTCAAAGGCCTGTAGATTCTTGCCAAAATCATTGTTTGTCAATCCCAAATAAAATAGTATGGAATGTATATAATACAACAGCAACATTGTTTAATGGTTGAATTTCTTTTTTAGTTTACTTATTTCTTTTATATATTTTAGAAATTTGTTTACTTGATATGTGTGCTTTACTAAAAATAAAAGTTGAATGAACAAAATAATTTTTTCATAAAATTTGAGTTTGTTTACTTGAAAGATATCCGTTTCTATTTAATGCACTTTAGCATTTAATTAACATACAATATTTGTTGTTGTTGTTTGGTTTTACTAAATTTATAATTTTTTGTAATTTTATTTATTTTTTTGTTCGAGGAATATCATAATTTCTTACAAAATCAAAATAGTGAAAAATGGATTATATTAAGTTATAATATTAGTTAAAACACAAAAATCTAAATATAAAGCAGGGATGAAAATTTAAGTACTTTATTATATTTTTTAGCACTTTTTTCAGTCTAAATACTGTTACACTCCATCTTTTGTTTTTGTTTATTTTATGATTAATTTTATATATGAGTGTAATACTATCGTTTTGAGTTATATTATTACCAAAATGAAAAATCGACCAATTTTGTTCGATATAATATACAGTGATTAGAATTATTTTCTAATCTATCTATCAGACGATAGCCTGATGTTGTTGCGATTTATCCTAATAGTAACAAGTAGGAAAGTCGGCCAAGTTTGATTTGAATAGATAACTTTTTTGTTTCAAGGCTTTGAACACTTATGCATCGATCAAATTTCTGCTGTCATTAAGGTGTCTTACTTGGTATATAAAAATGGTCTGATCAATTCGTTACTACAGTAAAATATCGCTATAAGACTTGTATAATCCAAATGTAATTCTAATGGGTCTACCATAAGTCAAGACTATATTAGGTTATATATGGGTCGCCCCCTGCTAGTGAGTACACTCGTAGGCCATATTGTCCATTGTGATAACCTCAAAAAAATCCGAAAATTCACAATGAGCTCAAAGTCAGAGACGCAAGGGATTGGGTTGAGCCCTCCCTACACCTGAGTGTGCAATCACGTGGGCCTCGCAATAGCTAACCGGTATCTATGACAAATTGACCAGATTCGTCAGTGATACACCCTTGAGGTAAAACAGATATTGGAAGATGCCTTAGTCTTAGCTACCGTAGAGTAGGACAGTCACAGAGAGGGTACTGTACAAATTCCTTTTCATCCTCATCTTGACAGCTCGTAATTTACCCATAACATGGGTAACCAATACGCCTAGATAAGCAATTTATTATACAGTGTCCAATAATTATAACTTTAAGAAGACTAATTGAATCCCTCCCAATGACCAGGAGATACCTGGTTCTTTTAAGTGACAGAGAATGCCAGAGCATACTGGATATTCTGCAAGTGGTTATATTGGATCACTAACGGCCCTATTCTACGCCCACTTATCAATCCATCTCTATAAGGCTTCCACGGGGGCCCGTATGTCGCTCTGTGCAAAACTGCGCATTCATTGGCAAAATCATTCTCTGGAATTCCACATGACATGTGGCCCATATCAGTAGGGCACGGTGTGCCCCAAGTTGGGCTAGTGACCGAATGCAGCTCGAGACAGATTTAATATTAACTGCTTTGTAGCTGAGAGCATCTATTGACACATGAGTGTCCACGTAGTTATCGATATCCGAATTTTCTAGTTCTAATTCCCGAATGCACCCAGCGGCCTTATTGATAGCGTGCAATCATCGGGCAGTCTGAGAAAGACCAATAAGCCAAGTTCTTCAGAGTAAAAACCGGATCCTGTGCCATTAGCATAGATTGAAAATAGATTCTGCAGCCCAGTCTTTACTAATGGGTATCATAGACCATAGGTTCCTATCGAAGTTCAGGGTAGATACCGCATAATTCATTATACGCCTCAACGGAGAACAAAATTTTGAAGCTTGACAAACAGAACCATTACTTTAATAGATAAAAAAAATTCAAACATTTTCAAGCGTTGCTCTGGTGTAAGTCTATCTATCTATAATTAAATGTCAAGTCAACCTAAATAAAAAGCAACTATCAGCTGTTAAATCGGTTGTCAAATAAAGCGGTGTTGCGACCTCAAATTTATGAATCTCTAAAAAAATACACTATAAACGTTGTAATTAGCCTGCTATTTTTTTTGTTCTATATATTGCATCTTTTGGAAATTTCCTCATAGTGTTATTTGTTGTTGTTAGTATGTGTAACAGAAAATTGTTTGAAATAATTCATTATATGGAGACAAAAGTGTATGAAAGTCTTATTTATATATGTAAAATGATTTCATTATAAAGAAAAATTCACTTTATAGAAATTCATTATAACATTGCAACAAATAAGATGTGTTTTTGAAATGAATTCATAATAGGGAAAATTTCCTTGTAAAAAAGATCATTATAAAGAAGTTCGACTGCAGTCTTATATACATATAAATGAATGTGTGTTTGTATGTTGGTTTCTTCGTTGGTTTATTTGTTTGAACCTTATGGACAGCTAAACAGCTGAACCGATTTTCTTGAAATTTTATACAGTATCTCTCTGTATGAAAATTCCAGCTGGGCGGTGCCACGCCTATACAAAGTAAATATTTATTTTTCTATATCTTCAAAAAGTCTCTAAATTTGGCCCAATTAGATCCATAGTCAATAAAAATCAGCAGTCAAAAAGTGGTATAAAGTAAATATTGATTTTAGTATATCTTGAGAACGGTTATAACTAAAGTTTCAGTATTTCGTCTGATTAAATTCATAGTCAATACAAATCACCAGTCAAACACTGGGAGGAATTGTAGAATTTGGTGTGGTACCTTCCATACAAACTAAATATTGAATTCATTTTATCTTTAGAACAGTTAAGGCAAAAGTTTCAGTATTTGGTCGAAGTGAATTCATGGCCAATACAAATAATCAGTCAAAGTTGTGCACAATACACATCATCAGCCAGTAACTGGGTGAATTAGATAGGTAGGTGTGTGCCTTCCATTTATAACAAACATTATCTATCCACAGTAGCCAAAAAACGGGTATTGCAGAAAGCAAAAAAATTATGTGTGTTCGTTTGAAGAGTGCATATAGTATGTAAACGACAGATTCTAAAGTGTCTTTCTGGAAAGAACTCTAGGCCATCTTAAATATTTGGGTTTAGACCGGAAGTGGACAAAAGGTAGAAAAAGATAAAAAATTTAACTAAAATAACATCTAAGATAATAATTAAGATGGAGGTAGAGACAAACGACGGATTTTAGCTAGTATGTATATATATTTACCGGAAAACGCACTTTTAAGACTCGATATTTACTTTTGCGTTGATATTTACAATTGCTTTCCATACATAGAATCTGGTAAGGATCGTAGTTGTAAAAGAAACTACTATTCTTATATACACTTAGAAAAACTATAGTTTTTATTGATAAATATTATTGGACTTCGAGCCCAGGTTTTATTTTATTCAATTTTTTTTTATATATACATATATTATTTATTATCTGTTTTATACTTTGTTAAGTTGCAAAGTCAATATACAAACATATTTACACATTTCTGTTGTTTTTATTATATTTTTAAGGTATTTTTAATAAAATTAATTCCGTTTCAATTTTTTTTTATACATATATCACAAATATTACACAAATTTTTTTTTATTTCAAATATATTTCTTTTTAATATTTCAATTTTTACCGTCTTTGCTGCGTCACTTTAAAAAGAAACAGTCCAAAAACTTTAAACTTTCATGTTCATTCACATTGTGAGAGCATTTTGTAATTGTTGACAAAAAAAAACATTTGTTCTTTACACTTTGACGTTCCTTTAACTTTTGATTAAATTTCCTCGTATATTTTGTACGAGGGCTTTTCTGTCTGTCTATTTCTTTATTTATTTCAAATTTTTTTTTTCATTTTTGCTTTTATTCTTGTATCCGAATTTCGTTTTTCTTTAATGTAGTTGTTAAGAGAGTTTTATTGTAATTTGTGGGGTCTAGATTGGTGGAATAGTCTGGTTAGCGGGCAAGTAAAACGTCGTCATTTCATGCATTTATTTATTATTTTAATTTATTTTGTATTCCACCTTTTCATTATTGGCATAATAAAAATTGGACGCAAACACACAAAATTATTGAAAATATGTAGTTCGTTTAAGGTAATTGTGGTGTTCCAAATGCCCTACGCAAATTCCATTCATTTAAAAAATGTACTTTTTAGGGATGACATTTTAATGGCTGATTAGAGAAGTTGATTCACTATATAATCTAGCAGTAGCTAAATTTAAATATATTTGGCACTTCATATAGAAAATGCAACAGATTAATGCTACAGAGTTATTTTAATACTCATTTGCTGTTTCCATTGACGAGGACTAATATCGGCACCAATATATGAGATAAATTGACTTCGACATGTAGTTACCATTTAACAAAAAGTGCAAGAAAAGTTAAAAAAATATCGACATTGATTTGCAATTCATTTTTAGCTTCATTCGATACAGCATACAAAACAAAAACAAAAAAAAACAAAAACAAAAATCTGTAAAAACAAATGTACCAACAAATGTACACAATTCCACAATGTACATATTCCAATGTAGTTAGAGAAACTCAAAAATATAAAATAAAAATAAAAAACAAATGAAAAATTTACTTTAAATTCAACAATTTCCTAGAGGGCGAATATACATACATATTTTGTTCCATATGTATTCACGTTGCCAACATTCAAATAACGTATTTTCCAATAGAGGCAGCCATATTGTTGAAGCTATATCTGTCGAATTGTCAGACACTTGTTCAGTTTGTCTCAGACCCAAAGAAAACCCAGCGAGCTCCCTTATTTGCTAAACAGTCAGCACTTTCCTTCCTAGGATGGCCCTCATGATCAGGAGCCTCATATGGAGTAACCCTGTTATAAATCCCAAGTTCATTAAGAGATGTCATGCAATCCATCTCAACACTCGACCTTACCCCACAGAATGAGAATCGAAGAATATTTGCTCATGGCAAAGCCCTTCCCTTTGGAAATAGTGACCAACCATATCTGTTTCAGTTTCACCACCAATCTGTTTTGAACCAAGCCTGGTCGCGATTTGTCCAACCATATATTACTTTTGGTTAAGGAACTTAAAATTTCTGCCTAACATCAAGGTGGGTGACATATAATCATTTATCCCAACAAGAGTATCGCCACAAAATAGCCACAATATTCTCATACCCACACCATATCGCCAGCCTTTAAGCTGTGGACACCCGATAGCTTAAGAGAACTTTTTCATGCCTCCTACATCATTGAAATGTGCAATGGAAGTATGTGAAGAATGCTACCAATTGCAAGTGTGTGGCAGTATCTCATCGCAGCCGTGCTTAAAACTAAAGTAAGACGATAGACCGTTCTAGGCGACCACGCTAAGGCAGCATATGTCAATACTAATCTTGTTATTATTACGAAAGACCAGTAGATCATTTTACGTTTAAGATTCCTCGTTTAACGATAGAGACGCTGACAGGCATAATGTGCCCTGATTGCCTTACTGACAGGGTTGGCAAAAACCTTGGTTTTTTAAACAAAATTCCAACCAACCGGATTTTATTGGGTTTTTTGATGTTTTTTTTTTGGCTTATTGCGACTTATAACTGCTTTCTAATTTCGTTCAGTTAGACAAGATTTTTTATTTATTAGTAAAATTACGTTGTTGCAATTCTGCACTCTTGGTCGGATCAAGGCGACGTTGTGTACTATGGGCTGCTAAAATTGACTGCATATACTTTGTTTTAACTGCGCATTATAAGAAATACGGCCGGATTAGAATGACAGGCATGATTAAGTTATTCTTTCGCATGACAACGCTCGGCCACACGTTACAAAAGTAGCCAAACTATTGTCAGAAACAATTAATTGGACGAATACAATATCTTGTAATATGACACCTAATCACTTCTTTTCAAGAAATATATTTTCGGCTTCAAAATTGAATCACCTCAAAAGGCGAGAAATTTTTCTATGCGGGGCTCAGAAATTAGCTTAGCGGTGGGAAAAAGATGTAAGCAGTGATTTCATACATTTTTATTTTGATAAATTTTATTATATTTTTCGATTAAAAAAAAGTCCTGATTTATTTTGTATACCCAATGCGTAAAATATACTTATTTTTGTTGTAAATAAGCTACAAACTTATTTAAGTAAAAAAAACCCCACCCGGGTTTCTTAAATATGATACCCAATAAACCCCGGGTGGTATAATTTGGGTTACCAACCCTGGGCTGCCAACCCTGCTTACTGGTAACATAAAAAACTTTTTTTCCCTATGTGAGAGTCCTATATATTTTCCCTCCTTAGGAGAATTCAATAGTCAAGCCACTTATCGTCGGCTCAGTGAGTTTCAGATTCCTGTGTCTGGTGAATAGTGTAATAACCGTTATCGCAGGATCACCATGAACATATGGAGTATCCAACAAGACGTACATATGATCAAATTATTTTATCAAACTAAGCGTTCTGTTCCGGCAACTTTCCGGGGAAGGCTATAGGTCGACGTTTACTAACTTCCTTTGGCCTGGGTTGGAAGTTATGTACATTAACCATATGTGGTTTTAAGAATTGATATGCGTGCTAAACAACTCGTGCCACATTCGACACATTGAACGTTGATATCCAATGCACGATCGATTTGATGTCATGATCATCTCATGTGACGACTTTTTTTAGACTTTTTCTTGTGGGTTTTTTTAAGTCTCGGTCGAATTCAGTTTGATTTATGCAACACAGTCATGAAAAATTAGACATTTCGAATGTGTGCCACACAGTGAAGCAGCGGCGGATGGCGCTCATACTCGTAAGTCCTTTAAATTTCGATGCTATCCCGTTTTATTGAAATTTAAAGTAAGGAAGGGTTTAATGAAAGACCCTTTTTGAACATAAAAGACATACAGATTCACGTATACATTAATTTTTATTAATACTGACATACATACATACTACATACATATACATACATACATACATACATACATACATACATACATACATACATACATACATACATACACATATCATATGGAATATTTGTATCATATATGTAATATGTACGGGCAGTTGTGTTGCTCTTTTGATCTGAACGATCTATAATTTGGAGATTTTACATCAGGAAAAAATGTTTCCTTACGAGTGAATACACAGCTTTTTGATGTAACAGACAACATAATAACAGCTGTGCTTCAGACACAGGAGAACTTTCCGTTTTAAAACTTTCCACAACAACAAAGTAATTCGCAGTAATTTTTATTATAATTTAAAAATTAAAAATTTATAATTCCAATTGTTTACTTGTTGTGAATTAAGACTCGTCGTCAATAGACTTAAACAAAAAAGAACAAAATATGTAAAATCGAGAAACATATGACATTGAACTCGTTTACCTTTGCCTATTCGTATATTCATAGACTTATAAAAAAGCTACATATATAAAAAATTAAATTAAATATCAAGAGAAGTTACTTACATACTCGAATATGGTAAATTTAAATACCAGCTGCAACACATTTGCGTTGTTGGTTCTCATTGACAAATTTTCATTTTAAAAAAGTGTTACTAAAAATAAACTGATATGTAAGACAAGAAAACAATATAATTGTTTTAGGCTTAGAAATCGCTTTGGACAGTATCTACATTTGCAAAGGGTTTTCCTAGGTTAACTAAAAATATGTCAAAAACTAAGCTATAATTTGTTTATATGTTTCTTTCGATTTGGTGTAAGTCCATTGTGGCAAAAACGATGCCATATTTCTTAAAATATGTGTTAGGAGCTATCGATACAGTAAATGGTGTACTTTATCAGTACGGTACGCTAAATAAATGTTTGCTTTCAAAAATCAATGAATTAAATATCAACAACTTTCAATAGAAAACTAACGAAAAATCTCATTGGTAAATTCAATAACAATGACACAAGCAAAGGGAGTTATGTATGACAAGAATCCAGAAATTTACCGATATTGTCTGTTATGAGTCGACTAAATGCTGAATGATAACGATCGAAGCAGTAATGATTCTCTATGATATTGTCTGCTATAAATCATTAATACAAGGACGCCTGCAAAACCAAAGAAAATTTATTGCCTGTCATCGATGATTTACGATTGTCAGCGCTTGCCACGATGATTCACTATGACGTTCGCCACCGGTTCTGTTTCTTAGACTAGAAGATTGTTGTCATTGTGCTAATTTATGTTACTCTCGGCCTACACTGTAAAATTTTTCTTTCAGCAAGTCTGAGTTTATAGGTAAGAGGGTAGAGGAGAATGGAATGGAGTACACATTTTCGTGTACTCTGAAATTTTCTTTTGTTTTTTTATTCGTAATGTCAAACAACAACAATGTTGTTGTGAATCTTAAATTTCATTGAAATAAATATCGTAGTGTAGACGCGAATGTAAGTTGAAAAGAAATTTGCGATAGTTTCAGGAAGAGCGCGGCGATCTTGCGTTGACCGTGCTAATACTCTGCGCACAGTAATGAAACAGTACATCTAGTGGCGCATACATCTGTAACTATGTTTTATAGACTTTGAGTAAGCGACCTCACCTAAGCCGATGACATTTGCCTTCTCACATATAGGCACGCAGACAAGTGGTATGCTGGGTGATGTCAGAAAGTATGCTACTTAAGTGGGACTTTCAGGTGACAGCGAAACAATTGAAATTAGGGTTTTTCTCGCACTTTTTCCATTCCCGGGAAAACGGGAAAAAAATATTTTCCTAGGATTCCCGGGAATTCCGCTACAAGCGATGTTAAACATTGCTTCCCATAGAAGAAGGCTTTGATTTAATTTCACGACACAAAGCAATCACAAGAGCATTATCAGTTAATGGGTATGAACTTCACTTACTCGTTTCTCCACCGGCAATTGTAATGTGAAGCATATTAAAGAAATGTATGTTTTCCAAATGTTACCCATTTCTAAGTCAACAACGTCTTTTTATATTGATTTTTCAGTCATAGGTACAATTTTATTCTAACGAGTTATAATGTCTAAATCTAGGCAGATTTTTATCCTTCAAAAACGACATATTTTTGTGGCATAGCATTATTTATTGGGCTTTTTAAAAAAAATTTTACAATTTTCCGTGTCACATCTTGAACTTCTTTGTCATTATTGTTTATTGTTAATCCCTTTTAAAACTGTCATTAACTTCAACTATCCCATCTTCCAAAGAATCTTCTTCGTATATACATATAGTATTTACCACTACCAAATCTAAGGCATGATTTAGACAGAAAACACCTTTAACCAAGTTATAGTTCACGAATTTCTCCATAATTTTGGGACCATATATACGCATGTAATTGTAGGGCCCACGTTTATCAAATACTAAATTGTTCTCTTTTAAGCGAATTTTTCTTAGAGATTTTATTAGAGATTTTTCAGTTGCTCGACTTTTACGTGGTATATTTACACAAAATGTTTTACGTTTGTAAATATGTTCAGCTCCAACTTCGATCGTGTATAAAAAAATTACCGGGTTCCCCGTATAAAAATCCCGGGAAAGCGGAAAATGAAATTAGATAAATTTTCTGATTAAATTAGATAAATTTATAATAAATGACAGCCCTTTTGAGATGGTGGAATCATTATGCTATGGCACAACCACAACGGCATCCAAGTGTGGAACATCTAAATCAGATATCAAATGTCTAGTCAATGGCGCTTCACATTTATTTCACGGAATACAAAAATTCGAGTATTTAATGTCATTATAAAGCCAGTGCTACTTTAATTGTTGCAAAACGGGGAACGCTGCAAACAAGATCAAATAGAATGAATTGGTCCTATGTTCCTTCCAGAAACTACGAAATACGTATATAAAAAATGTATCATGACAAATTTCATTAAAATATCTTTAAAACTGTGATCTGTAATTTGATTACAAGGTTTAAACGAATGCAAAGACGGTCATGCGGATGAATATGCTTAGTTCCATTAAAGAAAATGATTCTGATTCGATTGGTATATATACTAGAGTAACCCTTCCCACGCTGCTGGGAGGCTTAGTGTCGTACACCTATAGAATGTATTTCTCAGGAAAACCTCTTTTTATATACAATATGTGACATAGATAAGAATACGTATGTATATAAATAGCTTTTATCCGGTATGCTTTGTGCAATACCCGCTGTTCCAACCACTTTCTGATTGATATGGATTCCACCCACTTATTCAATCTCGTCCAATTATGGGTTGATGATGTGTCTTGGCCAAGAAGTTGCTTAAACCAAATTTAGAAATTTTTACTATTACCGTTCACATGATATACAAAAATTAATAGTTATTATGTCTGGGAGATGCCACACCCACGTATACAATTCCTCTGACTTTTTGACTGATGATTTGTATTAATTACCGAGTCATTTATACTAAATTGAGAAACTTCTATTTAAAATATCTTCAGGATATACAAAAATCCACATTTGCATTGTATAGGAGAAACCATCTCGTTTATCCAATTCCGCCCATTTTTCAACTGATGATTTGTATTGACTATCAAATCACTTAGACTATTCTAACCTATTATTAATATTTACTTTGTGTGGGAGGTGCCACTCCCACTTTTCCAATTCCGCCTACTTTTTGAGTGATGATATATATTGACCACAAAGTTTTTTAAACCAAATTCAGAAGCATTAACTACTACTGTTCTCTAGATATACAAAAATCAATATTTACTTTTTATGAGAGGTGCCAACACAGAAATTCAATTTCGATCATATAGTATTTCGACTGATGATGTGAATTGACTACGAAGTTATTTAGACCAATTCTTCCATTATTACCGTTCCCTAGCTATACAAAAATCACTATTTACTTTGTATTGGTTGTACCACTCCCACATATTCAATTTTGCCCACTTTTTTACTGATGACTTGTATTGATCACAAAGTTATTTGGGCCAAGCTTGGAAAGTCTTACTATTACTGTTTTGAAAATATAAACATATAAATAAAAACATGTATATAGGCATGGCACCGCCCAATTTAATTTTAACCATTAATGAAACTACGCCATTCCAACGCATGTATTGGTTTGTAAATCGGTTAAGTGGTTTTCGAGTTATAAAATGACGAACATAGGACAACTTATTTTTATATACAGATTAGGGCGAGTCGATTTGTAGGGACGCAAAAAAATCGCTCAAAAGACCAGAAAATCGTATTCTATGGATCAAAATAAGAAACATTACACAAGGAAAATGAATTCTGATGTTCTTTATATTGACCCAAAGGTCAAATTTTGAAAAATCCTACTTTGACTCATTGACTCCCACATGCAGGCAAAAAAGTATTAGGAAAACCCAATTTTGTATATATACGTACATGACCTTTTTAGTTCACAGAATGGTCTTCTTAGGATGGGCTAAAAGGAATAATTTGAATTTGTATACAAAATGTTTAAGTATTGTGGACCTACTTCATTAAATATTTTCTTCCTTCTTTTAATATGCATTATGTATACTGCTTATTGGGTTTATAAAAACATTTGTGTATGTTTTGAAACGGAAGCATCAATTTTTTTTAAATTATGGTTTATCTAATTGAATATTGTCTTTTTATAGATATAAAAAAGTTACTTTTCTTATGTCAGAAACCAAAGAAAATATTTAATAAAAAAGAACTTTTTAAAAGAAAAAAGTAGAAATATTTTTACTTAGAAAATCAAATTTATAAAAATAAAAATCTACTTAAGGGGCACATTTAAATTCTAATAAGAACAAGAACATACATACATACTATATAAGGTTTGAGAATATGATATCAAAAATATTAAAGCTGAGGGGAGAAGGAGTAATTCCAAACATACAACAAAAAAGAGATATTAAAGAAGGTCGTTATAATTCTTAAATATTTTCATTATACCTTTTTATATTGCTAATGAGCTTAAGTACATCAGAATTTTGTCTTTACAAAAATTCTAAAAATTATTCAAATTTTCGCATTACAAGAAAAACCAGATTTTAACCAAAACCACATTTATTTCCAATTCAATGCAAGTTAAATTATATACAATTACATATGCTTAGAAGAAAATGGTTTATGATTTAATTGTTTTGAAAGGAATTTAAGGCACATTTTATAAAGACCACATCTTACAAAAGTTATGAATTAACACTATTGTGGCATCTGCCAAGAAAAATCCATATAAATTCAAAACAAACGAGCAACCTACACAATCTTCTTTATTCAGAGCAAGTGTTGAAACCCCAGAGGACTCGATTACACTTCTAATTGTGTCAAGCAGAGTTAACGTACAAAGCAATTACATATACAAGTAAGAGATTTTTATCCATCCTTTAAATCTCAGTCTATAAGCTATAATCGATTTGAGGTGTTATATGTCAACAAGATAAGGCGAAACGAAAATCATAACATTTTATTTAAACCCTGCACTTGAATACAATCCCAACATACTTTTAATTACCCTGATAAAAGGGTGAGCCTTTTTGATTATAACATTTCCGTCAGTTTCCTAGCCCTAAGATGGTAGAACATAAATGGTAGAACATAAATAAATAACATTCTATAAACGTATCCAAGCAACGTACTGATAGGCATAAGACTGTATACAGGTCCGAATTGTATCAGCAAACAAATCCTACTTTTCACATAATGGAATATTGAAGCTAAAACTTTTAACAAGAACGTACAAGCTGAGAATTTACAACGCCATTATAAAAGTCATAATTGCGTATGGATCAGAATTTTGTTTCCTGACGAATTATGAGAAAGAGTCACGTAGAAATAGAAAGAAAGATTCTTAGGCGTGTATCTGTTCCAAGCAGTAATGAAAAAGGTGATTACATTCTAAGGTGATTACAATGGAGAAGAGTTGTGTAAAAATGCAAAGAGCCCCCTTGGATTGCACTGATGAATGATGATGATTATGTTGATTAAAATTACTGGAACTTTTTGAACCAAAATTTATATTTGAAAATAATTTTTTGTTTTGTTTTTAAAATAGTTATTCTGTTTCAACCAGTGAGTTCTGGAATATTATGTTTACATGTCACAGCCGTCAGCACAAGCCCAGTTAATCTAAGCCGTATATGAACAGAGAAGCTCGCACGCGTATTATCTGGTTGAGAATTAACTATTCCGTATTGTATATAACCGCACGAGAGCGAATAGATAATAGCAAGGTAATAACAAACAAGAAAACAATGGGATAAATGTTTGCTTTGCACATTAAACTTATTTAGTTTTGTGGTTATTTACCTTTTTAGTTTTTCTCCTAAACGCACACAACGAATATTTACTAATACTACTACAAAAATACATTTCTTATTTTGGCCACACTTGATCTAAACATATGTGATGTGATGAATGCGTATATGAACAGATAAGCTCGCACGAGTATTAACTGGCTAAGAATTATCTGCTCCGTATATGTATACAATCGAACGAAAGTGAGCAGATAATAACAATATAATAAACGCACACAGCGAAAATTCATTAGCACTACTACACAAATTAATTTATATTTTTGGTCACCCCTGGATGAATGAGAAATTAATTTTTTTGTGTGCGTTGAAGGGAAAAACTAAAAAAGTAAACGGCAAAACAAAGAAACAATTTTAAAAAGCAAAGCGACATACGGCTGTTCACATTAACATCTATTCCACAACTGAATAAAATTTGTTTTATTTATTATCTCGTTATTATCTACTCATTTTCGTTCGGCTTTACACATATACGCAGTAGATAACTCTCAGCCAGATAATACTCGTGCGAGCTTATCTTTTCATATACGATATACATATATATAAATAATAATAAATATATATGGTAGATATATAATAAAAATTTAAACTATATTTCTAACCTCAAAGCTATTATGGCAATGATAATACATAAAAATACTCGTAGTTGTTAGTTGAGTCATAAAACATAAAATAATTTTTTCTATTTTTGCTTTTTTATTCCCCTGCAGAAACAAAAAAAAATTTATAATATGATATAAAGTTCTAGAACAAATAAAAGAAAGAGGAAAGTGGACAATGGAAATTGTTTTCTGTTGCAATACGTAAGCGTACGTAGGTGACAATGGATTTATTAAAAATTATTATGTGTATTGAATAAAAGCCATACATGTGTACAAGTCGTTGGTCTCATGTAAAAAGGTCATAATTCAAATAATTTCAAATTCACAGAAGATTGTGTAACGAGGTGAGTTTGTGTGAAATTTACCGGAATCACTAAAAAAAACCAATTTCGAAAAAATGGGAGAAGGGCCTTTCTACAAGAGACTAACGATAATGTACATATATGTTTATTTATTTGATATAAAACAAAGTTCTACCTATATTCTATAAATACTTATAATTAAAAACTGATGAAGTCTTATTTTATTTGATTGTATCATCATTATTGATTCTGCTATAAAGTTTTGCTTACATACACTTAAAAGTTGTATAATAATATTATTAAAATAACTTACAGTGACGATCAACTCCATTGCCTTTTATAGGCAAGTTTATTGACCAGAAACCGAATAGGCAAGCCTATACAAGTAAAAAAATGTAGTCGGTCAAGCTCGACTATCTAATACCCTACTTTAAACACTGTTTTTAAATGTAAGGTTTCTTGTTTGTAAGCTAGTGGCAATAACAGGTCGACCAAATTCGCTTTAGTGTTTTAGGGTTAATGAAATTTGTCTACTGAAAGCTTTAGTCATTTTTTAATAAAAATTTGTATAACAGCTGGAGTAAATATTTAACTGATTTTCACCTATTTCGCTATTATGATAAAATTAGTTCTGGATTAGTTGTTTATTACAAAAAATTACAAATTAAATTTATCACTGTACTAAATTTTAAGTTAGGTTCTATTAGCAAACGGCCGCGATATAGCAAACTTGGATGTAATAAATAGATCCCTTTGTGTTTTATCTTTTATTATCGTACAGCATCACATCCTCTCGTCACTTTCAGTAAACCATTTTGTTTATCTAATGTAGGCATAGATCTTATCCATATCACCCATTGCAAGGCTGCGTTTGTCGTGGAATAAATGACACTTCTTCAGTATTGCAACTTCTGCAGATATCATTCTCTATGTGTGTCTGCCAAGAGCCTAATATAAGTAACTGTCATAAGCTTTACAAGGTTTCTAATATAAAATCTAGTCTAGTCTTATAGTGTGTGAAGAGCAGCCAGAGGCAATTCAAGAGCTACCAATGTACCCTGAATGGTGAGGTTTGTGAGACGGCGTTATCATTGAATCGTAATTCTTTAAGATCGAGAAAAGTCACGACGTTACAAGCCAATGGATCAAGTACCTGGCGACGATTAACGACCTCTTTTTCCCAAAATTAAAGTAATGAATTATTATTATTATTATCCTCCTGACCAGGCACTATTTCAGGACACTGCGACTCATGGGATCCATTGTGCCCCTTCCGGCTTATAGTTTGTTTAGCAGACCTGCTGCCTTCTTAGCAAACATCAGCGGATTAGAAACTTTAATGGTGGATATGTTACCCAGAAGACCCTATGTCTACCAAAACACCTCCACCTAAACCTATCAAGAACCCCATATTCACACAATATGCGTTCCGCTGTCTCAGATGCCCGTAAGCATGGTCTACACAGATCCACATCTGTGATAGCCATCCTCTTCAGAAACTCCGTTAGGAATTTCAAGTCCAGCATGCCATACTCGAGAGCCTCAGAGCGTGGCACAAATTGTGGAATGATCGCAGCCTTCGAGTGATGAAGACCACGTTGAGTATTTCGGTGTTCCAAGCAATTGGCAATTTCCCAATCCTTGACTATATTGAGGATGGTGGCAAAGGTGCTTTACAGCAGTGTTACGGACCAATATTGGGTATTTAAGAGTTAAACTTGTGGTTTCAATAAGACGGTCTCACATGCCACACCGTATGCATTACCATTAACCTCACTTTTTGGAGCAATCCATTGGCCTACAAGATCATGCGAATTAACTCAACTAGAATATTTTTTTGTGGGAATACGTAAAGTCTAGAGGGTACAGGATCAAACCCGTCACAATTCCAGCCCCGGAAGATAACATTACAACTGGTATTGGTGAGATACCGGTATAAATGCTAGAAAAAGCATGGCAAAACTATAGCTCACTGATGAACCACCTACAGCTTAGCTGTTGGCAACATTTACATGAAATATTCTTTAAAAAGTAAATGGCAGATATTCACTTACCGCCCCACATAAATATTTAATTTACTTTTAGAAATTTTCTGTGTCTTTTTTCAATTTTTAAAGCCCAAACGATTAAAAAATCACCCATTACAAAAAAGTTGTATGAAGATGAAGGTTTCTTGTAGAAATTATGGTGACAAACCTCTTCTGCAAATGTTTTCCATAGGAAAGGTAGTCGACATTATGAACGAATTATGCTGCAAAGTTAGCTTTAAGATATTAAATCTGCTCTTACTCATACAAAATAATAAACTTAAATTCAAATTTAATTTATCCCACTAAACTACTTGAGTGTACGAAAAAAGTAGCAATAAGAGTAAGGTTAGGTTAGGTTAGGTTACATGGGTCGCCTGCAGCTAGCGATTACACTCGAAGGCTAACAAGAGTAAATTTGGCAGTAAATGAAGTTAATGTCACGCTATTATGATCCAAATAATATGTCTTTATATTCTACTACTACCATCTGTTTTGCAGTTTACTACATTATATAAAACTTTGTGACAATGTGACCCAAATCACACACAAAAAATAAAGGTTTTTATTTATTCTACAATGATATGAATAGATACGATGATTTCTCTCTGTCGTCGTTGTTGGCTTAATTCTACAAAGATACTTATAAACTCTCTATAGAGATTTGTGCGAAAATGTGTTTATTGTATAAATTTAATAGCACGTGTTTTGTAATACTTTATAACGAAACAACAAATAAAGAAGAACGAGACCAAATTGTTATCTGGTATCAGAACAAAGTAATAAGTATTTTTAAGCCTTACCCATTATTACTTCATTTGATATTATTAAATACCTTCCTATGAACTTAGCTTACAATCAGAAATATTTCATCGTTATCGTTTCAATAGAATTCATCATCTTATTCGTAATAATTACAACTTATTTTGTTTTGGTTTGTCTTCCTTTAGAAGCAGCTGATAATTGTACTCGTCTGGTGTTGATAAAATCTGTTTGTCGTCTTTCTAAGTATGTAATGTATTAAATTTTAAATTTTCCGAAAATAAGTATAGAAAATTGCTTAATATCAAATACAATGTGTTAAGAAATTACGTCGTTCGTTTTTATTCAAACAAATTATTATATTTTTATATTTTTTATTTTTTAAATTCTTTGAAATGGACACACAATGTTATCAATATTGGGTATAACTTTTTTTTTAAGGAGCGAGGGTATACTGCGTATTTGCTAAAAGAATATAATAACAATAATAATAATAATAGCCCATCTTAAGATAGTCAAATTTATTTCGTATAGCCTTAGTATATGCTTGTGAAAATATTTCTAATATTTTGCACTGCTGACATTTTTAAGAAAAACAAAGCTTGATATTTGAATAAGAATTAAATATGAATATCAAGGTTATCTTATTAGCATAAGTTGCTATAACGCGGTACATGTATGTAAGAAAAACGTAAGTGTTAAAATTCATTGTCTTATCCTTGAAATATGCCAAATAAAATTTCAACTTAAAAACCCCTTAAAGATGGTTAAATTAAAGCAGTAAAAAATAATTTAAAGAAACCTTAGAAGCTGCTTTTAAAAAAGTCTTAAATGCGGTTAATATACACTAAACCACAGATAATATATAATTTTATAGTTTTTTCCTATTCCTTTATACTTATTAACCGAAAAAATTGACTATTAATTAAGCAAAAAATCACTTGATTAAAGAAGTTAACATTTTGTATTAAAGATTATATTTCAGTTAAAAAGAAAAGTTTTACATTTTCTTATAATTAAAAGCCTTAGTGTACACGTGAAAAGATAACACTTGATATTAGCATTTATTACATTTTTTCACATCATATGATATAAACTAAATGTTGTGAAATTACAACCAAATATTTACTTAAAATTTTTTATCACAAATAGATTTTTTTCCTCTATTTTTACCTCAATACATAAACCGTAAAATATTCAACATACATATGTATGTATATTTGTTTAAATTGTAATATGACATAAACTTGTACATATGTATGTATTTGACATTTTGACCACTGACTTTAAACAAATTGAAATTATTACAATAATGTCAGTAATTGAAAAATATGAAAAAATAACTCGTTTTAATGATAAGATACATACATAGATAAGTTTCGGGATTTTATTATAAACGATTATTTCTTTGTTATAAATATTATATAATCATTTTTGAGGCATGTACATATATATTAGAAATATCTAATACTTATATCTGTTCTGACGATTGTCAGATCTAACAGTATTGTCAGAACTGGCAATTTGCTGACCACCACACTGTACAGGGTGCGGGTAAAGTAACTATATGCGACTAACGTAACTATATTTTTAAGGAATAACAAAATAATCTCAGTTCTTTGCGCAATTGCATAGCATTTCATTATTATACACTGGTGCATATTCCTATAAACGCACTTAATTTTTTTCTGTATTTTTGTTATATCTTTGTTGTTCTCATCCAAAAGCAAAATTTAACTATTTTAATGAGAGACAACTTAACGGTACTTTTTAAAAGTAAAAAATTTTTTTTTCTTATTTTTGTTATTTGCCTTAATTATGCGATCAAATGTTCTTGGTGCTATTTTAAGTGGAAGATTCGTATAAACACACACTCGAAATTTGTTTTTAAAAAAGTGACCAAAAATAAAATATTATCGATTTTAGTTTTTTTTCAACCAAAGGTACGTTTCTAATAGTAATATCTCAATTTACTGTAACTTTTCCTATTTTAATCAATAAATTTCATCACTTTTAAAGATGCCTAAGGGAACTTTTTTGTCCGATCAAAAAAAGATTCAAATTAAATTTTTTCACGACCAAGGATGCTCTAATAGAGAAATTGGACGTAAAATCGGTCGTTCGGAAAGTGTGGTGCGAAATTTCTTTAAGAAAGGTCAAAATTATGGAATTCGCAAATCAACAAAGGGTAATACAAAACTAACAAGAAGACAACTTAATCTAATAAAACAAGAAGCAACCCGCAACAAATTGAATTCCACACAAATAAGGAATAAATTAAATCTTCCTCTGACTTTCAAACACGTTGCACACATTTTACGAAACGATGAAAACATAAAATGGAAAAAGCCGAAATGTAAACCAATGCTAAAAAAACACCATAAAGAAAATCGTCTAAAATTCGCAAGAAAATATATGAAATGGACAGATGAGTGAAAAAAAGTAATTTTCTCTGACGAAAAAAAATTTAATTTAGACGGTCCAGACTCATACTCATGCACGATTTGAGATCTAAAGATGTTCGGATGTCAAAACGTAATTTCGGTGGTGGCAGTGTTATGGTTTGGGCAGCGTTTTCTGCAGTTGGCAAGTCGAAAATTTGTTTTGTTCCGACAAAAATGAATAGTTCGATTTATAACGAACTGTTGGAAGATGCTCTTCTCTCTTTTATGGACGAAAAAATGGATGAAGATTGCATTTTCCAACAAGATAATGCTGCAATCCATGTTTCTAAGCAATCGAAATCTTGGTTCAATGAACATGGCATTCCTTTGTTGGACTGGCCGGCTTGTAGTCCGGACTTAAACCCAATGGAAAACTTGTGGGGATACATGGCCCGTAAAGTTTATGCAAATAATGCCCAGAATGAAGGCATAAAGACTGACAGAGCTGAAACTAAGAATTAAACAAGTCTGGGAGGAAATTGATTCCGATCTGCTTAAAAAATTAGTGGAATCAATGCCAGACCGTATTTTTGAAACAATCCATAACAAAGGATCATCCACACATTATTAATAATGCTACAATGGCCCAAACATTGAAGTGCGTTTATAGGAAAATACCCTTAAAAATGGCTGTTAATATCGAAAATTAAGTAAAAAAAAAAATAATTAAAGTACAAATGAATTTTTTTTGTAAACAATATTTTAGGTGAAGTCTTAACTAATTTAATACACAAATTTATAGCCCCCTAAATATTTTCTTGTTTAAATTTTACCTTTTTTTTAAAGTAGTGTCCTGAAGTAGAAAAAAAATAAATATTCACAAGCCAAGAAATAAAAATTTTTTTATATCATATAGTTACTTTAGCCGCATATAATTACATTATCCGCACCCTGTATATTGTCAGTGGCCGACCGTATGAGTGATATTTTATTAGTGAAACAGAAATATCACTCATACGTAGGTAGTTACGTAGTAATGTGATCTCATTGTTCTTTTGCCAAAAAGAACGTATGCATATACTTAAAAGCAAAAAATTTTGGTATGCACATATCAAATTAAAATTTTCCATTTTAAATGACATTTTTATTAGAAAAAAAAACTAATAAAATAGAACAATGCAGCAATGTTTATAACATATAAAATAGTATAAAAATAACAAAATAAAATAAACGTTATATAAACAATTTGCATTTTGTTGTTAGTACAATGATCACATTTTCTTGACTTTTGCTTTTTAAGAAAAACAATTTAATGCAAAGTGAAGGGAAATTGGGTATAGCCAACAACAGCTAAATCTATCAAACACACGTCAGGTTTCAGAAAGCTTTCGTTGATCCGTAACTATAACAAACTTTAAGAAATACCCACGTTGAACTCAGAAATATATGTAATTGAACATTTTTGGAATGAATTGTTTAGCGGAGTCCATCAAAGAAGTGTACAGCTTTAAGCAGGGTAAAGCCTGTTTTTTAAACCCAGCCGACAATATTTTATTGTGTTTAATTAATGCTTTAAATTTCGTTCAATTCTATAATATTTTTTTATTTATTTTATTATTTTATACTCTTAGTAAGACCAAGGGGGCGTTATACTCGTATACTACGAGCTACTAATACTACGGTACATACTGCAATTACTTTGTTTGTACCGTGAATTATGAGAAAAATGGCCGGAATATAAGGACAAACATGATAATGTGACAACGCTGGGCTTCACGTCGCAAAATTTTTGAAACAATCAAATGCGTTATCTCATAGCATCTGACCTATTCTCCGTACATTGCTTCTTCTTACTACTTGCTGTTTCGACGGAAGAAATCACTTCGCTTCTTTCGAAGAAATCGAAAATTGCCTTCAAAATTGGATCGGAGATTGGAGATTCGTCAATTACCTGAGAGGTTGTTAGCAATGATAGACAATATTTTGATTTACTTGTTAATTCATTATCTTAAAAAAAATTATTTTTGGAGCTAAAAAATTAATTAGTTTGTACAACCCAATACATAAATTATATTTACTTTTTTGTAAATATACTATGAAAACTTTTAAATTAAATTTGTTTTACTGATTATATAAAAAAACTTAAAATCCCACCCGAATTTTTTTTAATATAATACCCAATAAAACCTGTGTGAGCTTAATTGTGTTACCCAGTGGGTTGCCAACGCTGACCTAAAGTGACTTTATTAGAAATATTGAACTCCATTGAGCCAGAACTATGGCAAAGTTCATCAAAGATTACAAAGGATATAAAAATAGTTACTAGTTGGCCGATTATTGCATTTTAAGTATTTATACTTCACTTTGTCCGATTATGCGTTGAGTTAAAAAAATTTTGGTTATACATGTATGTAGCACGCATTTCAGTATTCTTAAATATTTTAAATTTTGCTTAGACGAACAAAGTTGCCGCGTTTTTCGATTTCCTCGAAAAATCGGAGTAAATTCGAGCAAAAATCGGCAAATTGGCATTTTGATAGTTTTAAGGCAAAAAATCGGCAAAATGCCGATAAATCGGCAAATATGGCAGGCCTGGACATACGACTTTATGAGACTTTGTGAATCCCCCACTTATAAAAATAAAAATAAAATGAGTAAAAATTATGGTTGCATAAAGGCATTCTGAGAAAAATTGTCTTCAATCGTTCTCATAATGAGAATGAGTTAAATTCAGTGCAATGGATGCTTTTTAAATCAAAACAAAAAAAATAGTTTTAAAGATTTTTTCATTAAATATAAATTTATAATGTGGTCAACAAATTATACTTATCTCGTGAGCGTTAAAATAAAGTGTACAGCCTCATACTCTAGAATATGTTTTTATGTCAGTCTTTTCAAGTACGAATAGTTTAAATATTTTATTATTTTAAAACCATATTTATACTGAATATGTATATATATGTATACTGAAATTGTTTAGCTACTGAATATAAAATATAGTGATGAGACATATTTTTGGTTAAATGGAGAGGACAAGAAAACTTGCCGAAAAACAATCAAAAACAATTAAATACCAGACATGTACAAAATTGACTACTAGGCATCATCAGTTCATGTGTCTTTCAAAATTATGTATCAACTGCCTGAAAATGTGTGTAATCGAATTATGATACTTAATAATTTTTTGTTTTCAAACGACTATCAAAAGGATAGTACTACATTTCACGAAACCATCGAATTATTGAATCCTTAGTTTGATGTGTTACGCTATTATTATTATTATTTAATTTGGTCAAAGATGCCCAACTGACCATGGTACTGCAACCTAGAATGATATATTGTGTCAAACACTCCGGGGTCAAGGCCGCCAATGCATTAGTAAAAAAGTAAATAGTAATAAAAAATCTCAATTGAGTCAATACCCCTGGGCGTATGACTGTTCAATCGGTCCGGAATCACTAATCGGAACAGTCTCCAAGGGAATATCCTCAGCTTTACGTATGAAGACCGCAATATCCCCAATGGACAGCTAACACACCTGTTCAGGCCAAATAAAGGACTCCATAAAAGTTCATCTCCGAATGTTCGCCAAAAGCAATATATTCACGGTGAATATGCTCCGTCGCCTCCTCTTTCTTACTTCACAGGCAACACTCTGAATCAGATAGCACATTGAGATTGAAGAGGTGATATTAAAGATAGTAGTGGCCTGTGGCCTGTAGCGTAACTCCCTATTACAGCATTGTATCCAATATGACGAGCGGAGTTCATTGATCTTCCCCCTGGCCGTGGACCAACTAATTCCACAGTACGGTTCTGGTGCCACGAGACGAGTAAGTCACACGTTTAACATGAGTATCGCCACGCTGCCATGGTGTCCAGGGCACTATTGCATACAATGTGTCCACCAACACCCCACATATGATAAAAACCACATGTGAGTACCAAATTCGAAGTCATATTATTTGGGTATTACTTCCACCTGGATAAAGTGTCGAAAACTGTCTAAACTCCTACCGATGTATGATCTCGTTTCCCATAACACCAATGTGTCCAGGGACCATACAATGTGTTAGGCTAACAACCCAACACAATTCATGCTATTAGTGAAATAACACCACACGTTATGGAGTGTTTTCCATATAAATTTTCAAATATATGAAATTACTTGTCTTACGGAAGCAGGCAGTTAATTTTTGTTCTTTAAAATACAGCAACTTTACGAAGTGATCACTCAAATCTTGATAGCTTTCTTATATTGACTAGAAGGTCTTCAAAAAAATTAAGAATTTGTGTAAATTGGTAAAAAAAAAATGCTTTTCAGTAAACGATAAATATTGAACATATTCTGCAACTAACAATGATGTCTACCACAGTTTGTAATGCTTTATTAAAGCAATGCATAATTGATTTATTCAAGCATTAGTTCACTCGCTTTTATTTTGAGTACTGTTTATGATTCACTCGTTGTTTTGTGAATGAATAGAATTTTAAAACAAAAGAATATTTGACAAAAGCATTCGAGCAGAAAAATATAATAATATGAGTAAAGAGAGTGGTTCAGTGTTTCAGATCGAGTGCAATACAGTGGTGAACCGAATTTCAATATTTTATTTAAAAGATAATATATTTTGAAAAGTAATTGCAATAATTTTTTTTTTTTACTTATATAAAATGCTAGAGAAAAGAGTCGTAACTTTTTTGAATTTTAAGTAGACCACTATTATGTTATTGTAGTAGTTTCACATATTTCAGAAATAATCACTAATCTCTCCCTAATTATTTCAAATATAACACCATCGAGCTGTGTGGTAGAAAACGAAACCGTTATATTGGAGTATCTTCTGTTCATTATGTTGGAATGTATGTATGTTTTTTAGGCCCACGATTTATGTACGTTTTGTATACACGAGTACTTACAGTTAGTGTCATTAATATTCGGTTTTATTAAAGAGATATGTTTAACTGATTCGTCTTAAGCTAAATGTATATCTTTTTCAACATTTTTTTCTGTTCATTAATAGTTTATTTAGACACTTCAAAGTTCACATTTGTATTTAGGAAAAAATAACAACAATATAACAAAAAAAACAAAATTAAATCAGGTGGCATAAAATATTGCGCGTCAATAATATTCGGTTTTCTTTGAAAAGTAACAAATAATACATTAGAAAAATGGTTTTATATAAAATTCAGTATTTTGTTGGATAACCCTTTTATTTTATAACTTCACTTAGACGGTCTGACATGTTTTTTACTATTTTAGCTGTATAAGCTGCAGGAATATGATCCCATTCTTATTGAAGCCGCAATATCAAGTCTTCAATGGATGTTATTTTGTAGTTGCGGATTCGCCGGTCCAGCTCATCCCATAAATTCTCAATCGGATTGAGGTCTGGGGATTGTGCAGGTGGATGGAGAACTTTAGGGCAGTTAGAGAGCAACCATTCTTGAATTAAGCGCGACTTGTGCTTTGGGTCGTCATCTTGGTAGAATTTAAGAGAATCAAAAACGCCCAGCTTATTTGCACTTTCTTTCAAATTTTGACGGAGGATATTTAAATATGATTCCTTATTCATAATTCTACTGATAAAAACTAATTTTCCCGTCCCTTTAGCTCCCATACAACCCCACACCATAACATGTCCATTTCCATGTTTTACGGTTGGTTTTAAATTTTGTGGTTGTAGCTCCTCATTTGGCTTCCGCCACACCATTACACGCCCATCGGATCCAAATACATTATACTTGCTCTCGTCCGCAAATATAACATAATCCCACCAAGTTTCAGGCTTCTTAATGTACTCCCTGGTAAAACTCAAACGAGCTTTTCGGATGCGTAAATTAACCAATGGCTTACGACGTGCTACTCGGCCATGAAAACCTTTTTTTCTTATGGTTCTTCGTATAGTAGATGCAGATATTTTCTTTTTAAACTCATTGAGCACCTCTGTGACTAATTTGGGAGCACTTAAGCGTGGGTTAGATTTTATTTTTCGCACAATTGAACTTTCTTCCCGCTCGGTCAATTTTTTTGGCTGATCTATCTGCTTTATGAAGCGTATTCTTCCTTCATTTTTGTGCCTTCTGACAATGTCCCCAACTGTATTTGGTTTCATAATCAGAATTTCAGCAATCTCTTTGTACTCTTTACCTTTTTCATAATGGAATATAACAAGTTTTCGCTGTTCTAAAGGAGTGTTTTTTCCTTTGCGCCCCATTTGTATAATTTGCACTGAAGTAGAATTTTGGACAGAAAAGAAAGGAGGTGTTATGCACTTTTATTAAAACGTATCTCTATATCGCTGGAAAAGTAGCTGAATAACATGTTTTTTTGCAAATAGCATATAAATAGGGGAAAAACCGAATATTAACGGCGCTTAGTAAACAGGGTTACAAACTCTGATCGATTTATCACGGTTGCAGGGTTACCATAGAGCCATTTTCTCCAAATATTTGGATACTCATACTGACACCATTTACTTAAGTTTTTGCTATTCTTCTGATTACCTATCCATTTCGCTAATGCCAGGGTGTTATTATCGATGAACTTAAAAACCGAATATTAATGACACTAATTGTATGTTAGTTACATAATTTACACATGCTAAAAAATACGTTTTGTCTTTGGTCTTTTCTTTAATTTACGAATTTCGATACAATGCATCATACAGGTACAGATGGAAACTTTTGGTGGATATTTAATTTTTATATTAAAAATTTCCCAACTGAATTTTAATAGTATGTTTTACATTTGAAATATTTAAGTATTTGACTTATAAACATTTCAATAAATTTAAATTTTTTTTCGAAAGCTAAACAAAATTCAAATTGTTCAAATTACTCGAGTCACTCGATTCAAAAAATTGAAAAACTGCGGATACGGTCGACTGATTTCAATCTAAATTTCAAGGTTCGTTGGGGATGGTCTGAAGATAGTTTATGTGAAATTTGCACGAAATCGGAAATCAGCCAGTGGTTGCGGAGATATGGCATGTAGATTTTCATATATTCCTATACAAATATCAACATTTTCCATATTATGATTTTTTATTGTCACTTGAAAAGTTTACAGGTTACAAACCAAAAAAGTTAAAGACAAAACAACAATTCTTCTTTAACCATCTTGAAGGCAGAACAACGTTTGCAGGGTCAGCTAGTTATTTTTCTAAAAACAAATTGTTTACTCACTCGATTTGATTTGAAAATACTCGCAATGATTGAGTGAATCAAAAACTCGATTCATTCAAAACAGAAATACGCACTTATTGTTGAAAATACCTAAAGCAACAATGAGTTCAATGCAATGCAGTGAATTAGTCATTGTGGCCATAATCATTGTGACAGAGTTACTCCTGCATTGCCCTAATACACATGTATATATCTATGTATGCTATATACTTACAGATAAAAAATTAGTGAATAACGAGTTCTGAAGAAGACGAATATTTAGAAAAAATGAAAGCGTTAATATGCGAGGAATGGCGCACCCATACTAGAAATAGAGACTAATAAGAAGAAAGTCTAAGCCCACCCCGGCTTGTAGAGCTGAATGAAACCCGCCCGGGTTTTATTAGGTATTATAAATGGTCCGCCAAATAATTTTTTTTTTTTTTTTTGAAAATGCTATAAAAAAAAACTACTGAATATTTTCTAAAATTTCTTTTTTTATTTGAAAGTACAATCCTTCCGGTTAATAATGGAAAATAATTTCATTCAAATGGCTGCCTCGTCTGGCCATGCAGTAGCCTACACGATCGGTCCAATTTTTAAGCACATTATCGATTGTGTGCAGCTGTATTTCACCAATGGCTTCGCGAATATTGTCCTTTAAAGCGTCAATTGTCTCTAGCTTGTTGGCGTAATACTTATCCTTGACGGCACCTCACAAATAACAGTCCAACGGTGTCAAATCGCAGCTCCGAGGTGGCCAAACGACATCAGCTCTGCGGCTAATAATGCGATCTTCAAAAACAGGGCGCAAAACATCGAGTGTAGCTTCGGCTGTGTGGCACGTAGCGCCTTCCTGTTGACACCAAATGTTGCTAATATCATCCTCTTCAATTTTTGAGAACAAAAATTCGTTCAACATGGCACGATAACGATCGCCATTGACTGTAACGGCCACTCCATGCTCATTTTCGAAGAAAAATGGCCCAATTGTGCCGCACCAAACAGTGACTCGTCTTGGGTGTATCGGCTTTTCAATGTATGCGTGCGTGTTTTCTGTGCCACAAATGTGACAATTTTGCTTATTTACATACCCGCAAAGATCAAAATGAGCTTCATCTGAACACATCGCACACATTTTGCAACATTACCATGACTTTCAAAAATAATGGCGCAATATTTCCCAGCATTGTTCAACCCTATACACAACCATATTCGTTCAGCGGAAGGATAAAACTAATTATAAACGGTAGATGGCGGACCCGATAAATAGTAAAGGAACGTAATTGTATTAACAAACAAAAAATATTGTCGATTCGAACGAAAATTGGAAGCAGTTATAAAACTCAAAAAAACCCTAAACCTATTGTCTGAATAAATTTTTCATTTGCTGTTTCTATATTCGTTATTCCATCCCATTCGTTGTTGCATACTGATCAACCAGAGTGTACTTGATTAAAGATTTCAAAACTCATTATTAGTTCATTATATTAAATATAAGATTCATATACATTATTCAATATTAGTCTATATTTTATGCTTTAACATCCCACTATTTCTCTCAATTAAATGTTTTTTTTTATTGAATTTTACAACAGAAAAATTGTATTTTTCACAATTTTTTATTAATTTTTCGGATAAAGATTTTTGTTAATTTAACTGTATTACATCGCTTAGACTTTAGTTTTTTTAAAACCGTTATTGTTTGCTTTCTTTTTTTTTTGTTAATCGTTTCTTTTATAGTCTGTTATTATTTATATTTCCGCATCCGCTTTAATGTTTAACGCTTTGAGGCCAATACTTCAAATAACACTTGTTGTGTTTGAATTTATTTGTATTTTTATTTATATAATATATAAGTATATTCTTCTCTCTGTTTTTTATACCGGAAATATCACTACTGCGCATAATCTTTAGCGCGCTCTAGGCAAATCTAAATAAATCTAAATAAATGAATGAAAATAAACAAAAGGATACAGTGTTATGAGAAAAGAAAAAATATTTTGGTTAAATTCGAAAAAAAAAAACAAAACGAAACACGATTGGAGGTTATATAGTCGTTAAAGGATAACTTTTTATTAAGACTAACTAACATTTTTAAATCTAACAAATCAATTCTTCGAATAATACCCCTCTCCCCCATAACATATGTATATAAAAATATGCAAATTAAAACTAATTTTGCAAATTAAAACTAATTTTGCAAATTAAAACTAATTTTGCAAATTAAAACTATAACACATTGTTCATAATAAAATATAAACATTTGTCCTCTATTATATCGTAAAAGCCTTTCTGTGCGCAAGAACAAAAGCTCTTTTCTCTTTTCTTTTATTAATCATTTACACGAACTTTAGAAAACAAAGTTTTTGAATGAATTTATTATATTTAATTGAGGTGTTAAATGTTAAAGAGCTCAGTTGAATAATGTACATCATCATGTGTGTTTTATACCGTATTTATTAAACACTGAGGCTTACTGATAAATAAATGCTTCATTTGCCAAATCGATTTACTCCGCTTTGTTATTTGATTAGATAACAATTATATTCAAAACAGATTTCTCTGACATCCTCTTCTTTTACCTTTTCTCGTGTTAGCTCCGCAATCTTGGCTTCATTTCAACGGTTTTGATATCGTTATTTTTATTCCATTTTCATCACTGACTGCCACACAATCAAGAGTGCTGTCACCAAATGAAAGAATTTGTTATCAATTTTGTTGCCTAAAGCTTCCTAACCTTCTTTTTCTTTTCCCTTCAAAACTTGGTCAAAAGACATTTACAACGTCGAATTTGTAGTTTAATAGAAAAACTTCCTTAACCTAAGCCTCACTCAATGTGGGAAATTTTTCGTAACATTTGTCATCAACCCTATCTTTTTATAAAGTGGTGAAAGAAGGACGTATTTCGGGTCCAGGAACAATTATTATTTTCTCTCATTCATCAAGATATCATGAAGACCACTCTTCTTTAATATATGAGCATTCCACAGGCGTCACTGAAAATAATCTTGACTCCTTTGAAGATGACAGTGAAAGAGCTGGCGGCTAGAAACTTTTTAAGAATTTTCGAGAGGTCTTTGCCAAGATTAGGGGATATAGTCATTCCACCGTTTTGAGGATGTTCGATTTGGGTATACACGTTTGCATTATGCAGGAAGGCCATCACGTCAATCCAGGACAAATACAGTGGATTCTGGGGCACTGTGGCATAGTGGGAAAAGAGACTGCTGATAAGCTTGCGAGAATGGGCGCTGCGAAGAGCGCGAATCAAGCGGACGCGTCTATAAGACCCCTGTTGTATATCTACGTTGGCTAAGGTAGAAAATGGAAGGGGTACTGTGAGGTCTCCAGACTGCCTTAGCCCAGACCTGACCGTTCGATGAATTGATCCCGGATCAGAGTAGGGGCCCTCGTGGGACTCTGATAGGCTATCTGACTTGGGACTGTAATCTAAGGACGAGAATTAGGTTGTGGAAAGCAGGTACCCTTGATTTTTACAGGGTAAACTGGAAGCGGAGACGGTGGAACACATTCAGTGGCCTCAGCGATGTTGCATCTGAAGGTATTTCTGACCTGGAAAGATTAATGTCAGGCATCAGCTGGCTGGTGAGTTGACTCCCGGTGTCATGGGAGACTGCTTTTATTTTCTGTACTTTTCCCTTCTTTCTGCTTTGTTTTCTTTTGTTTCCTTTCGTCTCTATCAATCTTCAACTTTTTTTCCTAAAACTTCCACAATGGATCTATTTTTCTAGTAGCTCGGCGGTGTGAGGAAGCACCGCCTTTATTCCCTAAGCTAAACTTCTATCAATGCTACACCACATACATAAAAAACAGTGGTATTTAGTGTACCCTCAGTACGGTGATGGAACGAATGGTTCACGAAACCAGCAATACTTACTTTTATTACTTTTGTCCACTGAACGGCATAAAAATGATTGCAATTGAGCAATGAATTTAAAAGCTTCCACTTCTGTAAAACTTCGTTGTGTCATTAAAAATGAAAAACTTAAATTTGTGACAGTTGTAAATTGAATTGGTTTTTTTTTTTTTGAAAGAATAAAAATCCAATATTTTCCCCCACTCAACTGATATTAGTTTATGCCTTCCTAAGCTTAGATTTAAAAAATATTAATATTTTTTTAATAAAACACTTTCTTGTTGTTTATTGTGCTATTATTATTAAATATTAAAATGTTTAATAATTTATTGCGCACCCATAAAATAATAATAAAATGTTTGCATGTTTAGCTTTTAGTCCTTAACTTAATTAATATTATTATTGTGTATTAACGATCAAACTATAAGTTTGGAAAAACTTGTAGCTCAGAATAATACAATATATTATATATAAACTATTAAAAAAAATTATACAACGACTTAATAATACTGTGTGAATATTTTTGTATAGTCTTGCCTATAGAGGGGAGCTGCTTATGTAAAACTACAGCTATTTTAATAAGTTTTTTGAACAAGAAAAAGAAAATTGTATTGATATTGTAAATTAAATAATACAACCGTATTGAAATAAGAAAAGTTTTTAAATAATAATAATAATAAATGCATAATATTTAATCTAATGTATTTATAATTTTTATATTTAATATTATTGTTACTATATTTTATACTTTTTTATTATTGGCGTACTTCTTGCGTTTTTCTTAATTTTTGTTGTAAATTTTAAAATACTTCAATTCAAATTTAAGTTTTTCATGCTATAATATCCTCTTCTTTTTATATATCGTCGGTTTTTTTAATTTCATTTATCGTTTCCGTTTGCCTATTGGCATTGCTGTAAACCCTCATGCGAGCCTCATGTTCCTGCAAGGCAAAACGCATTCGTTGTTCGTGAATTTCGGTCATATAACGCAATTTGAGTTCCTGCTCTTGCTGTTCATAGCGCAGCTTTTGTTCGTGTTCTTTGCGTGCGTAATCGATTTCGGCTAAACGGGCCCGTTTAATTAAATCAAATAATTGCTTCTTGTATTTATCATCCAAACAAGATGGTGGGGAGGGAGGTGGCGTAGTTAAGTTAGATGTAGTCAAAGAGATTGCATTATTATTAGTGGATTTTGTGGCATCCACAACATGAAAATTTGTATTCGCTGTAGAGGTCAGCATAAGACCTGTTGTGGAGACATCCGTTAAAGAAGATGACGAAGTAGATGTTTCACATTTTTGCCTTTTAATTTTAAGGCCAATGCACCCACCACCACCGCCGCCGCCAGCAATCGATTTCTCCTGTAATTTTGAACTTAATAGGGGACTCTTGCATTTTGTAAGTTTTTGTTTTAATTTTGGCAATGATTTTTTCTTTTTCATTCGCACACTATTTAGTTCATCCAGTTGCTGTTGAAATTCTGTATGTTGTGATTCGGCTGAAGTAGGAGGTGATGGCAATGCTAAAGTAGATGTAGGTTGAGTATCTTCGCTGTTACTATGATTCAAAAGTGCATTGGGCAAAGCTGCTAACGGTGTATCTTCCTCCTCATCCTCAATGTCATCGTTTAATTCCTTTTTAATAGTGTTTTGTATTGTTGAATTTCGCGTTTGACTACGTGTACCTCCCATTATCGGTTCTTTTTGCATCTCCTCCATAAATTCTAGCATCTGTAAGCCCTCCAATTGTGTTGTCGATTTAGGATGTTTCTGCTGATATTCCTTTTTAGCTGAATTCTTCATACTACGCCATTGTACTTGTATTTGTTCCAAAGATCGATGGCGAAAATTCAATGAATTGAATCTAAGGCGTTTTTATTTAATTTTTTTTTTTTATTAAAAATCAAATGAAACTCAAATTTGGTTTAAGAAAAAATATTTAGAAAACACTTACTGTTTGGTTACATGTAACCAAGCCATACGTTTTGATTTAATACTTTTGGCATCAACCGCTTTATTCTCCACAAAATCTACTTTCGGTTTTATGACTTCAACAAGAAGACTCTAAGGAAGAGGATTATAAAGTGTACATTGGAAAAATAAAATTCAAAATGTTCGTTTAATATTCAAAAGCAGAAAAGCAGACACCGTTAAAACTTAAAAACCGATCAAGTTTTAAAACACAAAAAATACAATTTCAAAACAAAAGGCAATTAACTGCAGTCTAATAAAAATACTCATAAAAAAATCTATATCTATGTATTTGATACTTTATTTAAGAAAATTTTGTACTCATGAAAAATTTAGTATAAAAAACATTTTAAATAAAATATATTTAAAGTAAAATAAAATACATTTTAAATCATATAAATATGGGGGTAAAAAACTATTAAGAAACTTTTTCATGTTTTTCCGTTAAAATTTTTATTTAAATTTTTTAAAGTTTAAAAACGGCGGTTATTAATAATTTCGTCATACACGTTGTAGGGTTAATGTTAATATCAGGTTAAAGTGGTGAGAAAATATTACAAAAAATATATCAAAGACTTAAAAAGAAAGAATGAAAGCAGATGAAACCAACCAAGAAACAAAAAAGCAAATACCCAAATAAAGAAAAAACAATTAAAAGCATGGCGTAAAAAAGTATTGGCACAATTGTCCATACGATAAAACTTGATTACAATGTTATATGTTATATATATACACGTACCCTTTCAGCTTCCTCCCAATTAATGGAACGTTTTTTACGTACACCTTTCTTCTTTACGCCCGCTGATGATTCTTCTTCCGTTTCGGCTGTATCATTATCAACTCCTACTGCAGTGGCACTAACACCACCACCACCACCACCGTTACCACCACCTATACTACTAACACCACCACCCACTCTCACAATACTGCCTATATCCACTAATTTTACTTCCATTTTTGTATCTTTCATGAAGCCCGTCAAGGCAATATCATCATCCTTTAATGAATCTTCATCTTCATCATCGTCGTCTGGAAAATGATCCAAGTCTTCATCGTTTGCACCATTCTCTAATAAATCACTTTTTCCAGCAGGCTCCACCTTTGACAATTTCTGACCCAATACTGTTGAGGATATTTTCAGCGGTGTTACAACAGGACTATTTTCGCTAACAGGCTCATTTAACTTCATTGCACAATTCTCCAAATTAGTTATACTCTTCTTATTTAATTTAATAGCAATTAAATTTGATTTTAATTTCTTTTTCATAGACAACTGGTAAAAACCGCAAACAATTTTCTGCACCTAAAGGTTTTTCTATATTTTTTGTTTATATACGCTAAAAAATCGCGAAGAACTTTGTTGTTTATCTTTTATCTACTCCTTCTTCTTAAAGAAATGGGGGGCCATACTACTTTCAGCAGAAATACAAAAGACTAGTATATATATATAAAAGCTGATAGTTTTCTAAGGCTTATATGCTACCAAACTTAATGAAGTTTTAAAGTGGCGTTGTTTTAAACTTAACATCTCAACTCTAATACGAATTTTATTTTATTTTTTTGTTAAATATACGTTGGCAGCACATTATCAACAATATGGCAATACTTTTATAATGAAAACGGAATTAAATTCTTCGTCAGGTGTTTGTTTTCTTACTATTACAGTAGCTTTTTCAATATATTAAAAATAAATAAGTGAAAAATCATTTTCATTTTAAATAAAAGAACAATTCTTAAAAGTAAATAGTTTATGAAAATATATTATAATTCTGTTATAGTTTTTTAATGTTAGCAAATCGTGTTAAATATAAAGTAATGCCAAAGTATAAGTATACACTAAGACTTGGTAGCATTTTACTAAATTGAATTGTTGTTGCCAGACTCTTTTTTAATAAATTAGTTTCCTATAAGAAAAGCTTTAAATTTTAAAGCAATCTCAAAATACATACTGCCAAATAATATGTAATTTTTCATTAGAATCAAAAAACAATCACAGATTTATTACAACAATAGTTTAAAACATTATGCGTAATATTTGTTTCATGACCTTTACAGAACCATATATAAATGCAACTTTTTTTCAAGTAAAAATTTTCCAAAAAAACAGAGGACATCTTTTCACAATCATCTGGTAATATTATTAACCAGTGCACTATTGAGTGATTCTCTCTCTCTCGCTTTGAGTGAAATTAATACGCGATAGTTTGACAGTTTCTTACTGTCATATAGACGGCAATTAAACTAGTTTATATCACAGAATAACGTTTATATGTTTGCCAATCTCTCTTCTGTGTATGCTGAAATTATTTAATAAAAATATAAGTGTAAAGTAAAGAGTTTAAATAAATTATTAAGATTATCGCATTTTAATTAGTATTATTTTTAATAGTTTACGGAAAAATTTATACAACAAAAAGAAAACTAGAAAATTAAAAGAAACAAAATTAAGGGTGTCGTCGTCGTCGAAACCCAAAGAAAAAAGAGGAAAATACCATTTTTGATAAACTCACCATAGTTGTTTCGTATTATTGCTTTTGTTGTATTTTTCTGTGTGGTTTTTGTTGTTGTTTTAGGGTAAAATCGATTTAACTGTCAGAATTTTTCTACAGTTTATCGATTGATAAAAAAATTATTTTTTTTCTCGTTAAGAAACAGTGAAATTGCGTTTGAATGTGAAAATTTTAGGAAAATTCTTTATTCTGTAAATTAATTTCGAAAAAATTGTGTATAAAAAGCGTAAGAGAGTAAAATAGGGAGGAACCCTCTTGTGCAACAAAATGAATATAGATTTTGCCAAATTGTGCGGTAAGCATGGAGCAATTTATGAGGCCTACTATAAACAGGTAAATTGGCGACATTCGTTCGTTTTTATCTATAAAGGAAGTGGCAATTGATTTTTAGCCTTTTGCGAAATTAGAAAATAAATCTAATTAATGCATTGTTGTTGTGTATGTTTTTTCTTTTTTTTTGCTAAAGATGGATCCTAAGGGCACGGGCACCATAGAAGCAATGGCTGCTGCAAAGTTTTTAAAAAAATCAGGCCTTAGTGATGTGGTTTTGAGTCGTGTTTGGGACTTGTCAGATCCTAATGGCAAGGGTTATTTGGATAAGCCAGGATTTTATGTGGCCTTAAAATTAGTGTCACTGGCTCAACATGGCCATGTCTATAATATGAATAACATTTACATGGATACAGAAAGGCCACCTAAAGTGGTATGTTTAAAACATTAGACAATTCTAAAGCATTAATATATAATAAGATTGCTTTTTTGTTTTGTTTTGTTTAGGGAGATCTTCCAAAGATAGTACCACCCCGTGTACCAGCTGCACCGGTGGTTGCTGGTGCTGCTGCCACCGGAGATTGGTCGATTAGTGTTATAGATCGTCTTAAGTATGAACAGTTGTTTGAGTCTCTAAAACCTGTGGGTGGCATGTTGCCTGGCAATAAAGTTAAAGGTGTTCTTTTGGAGTCTAAACTACCTATGGAAACGTTGGGTAAAATATGGGATTTAGCTGATCAGGATAAGGATGGAAATCTAGACAAGCATGAATTCATAGTGGCCATGCACTTAGTTTATAAAACTTTAGAAAAACGTACGGTTCCTGACGTGTTGCCAGCAGAGTTAAGAAAACCAGGCATGGGAGCACCTCCAAAGCCTGGTCCGCCAGCCATGCCTCCACCACCTGCAATTCCTGCTGTACCCCGAGCACCATCCAACGAAGGTTTCGGTGATGCTGGTTTTGTTGCTAATTTCCCAAAAGATATTGCACCACCACCAGCTATACCTCTACCTGTTACAGTACCACCGCCAATGCAACGTGTTCCCCCTGTAGGTGGCCCAGCCAGTGTGGCACCACTCATTCCGACAGATCCCCTTATACCAATTGGTGCTCCACCTTCCGTAACTGCCAACGCTGATTGGGTTGTAACGGCCGAAGACCTAAAACGCTTTGAAGTAATGTTCCGTGATGCCGATCGCGATAAAGATGGTTTGGTATCCGGTTTAGAGGTGAAAAATGTATTCTTACAGTCGGGAGTACCACAAAAAATGTTGGCTCATATTTGGTAACTCTAATAATGAAAATAATGTTACATTATCCATGTTTAATTCTTTCATTTAAAGGGCCCTTTGCGATACAAATCAATCGGGTAAATTAACTTTAGAACAATTTGCATTGGCCATGTGGATGGTTGAACGCAAGCAAAAGGGCATAGATCCACCTCAAGTATTAACTGCCAACATGGTGCCACCATCAATGCGTGGCATTGTTTCTGGTGTAGATGTGCAAGTACGTTATAAATTAAATATTTCGGTTTAAACTCTAAAATTTTAAACAAACTTATTAAAGGAACCTAAACCAACATATACTAATCCAGAATTAGAAATGATATCGAAAGAAATTGAGGAATTGGCAAAAGAGCGTAGAGCCTTAGAAACAGAAATAGCTCAAAAAGAAGCTGATATACGCATTAAGAATGGTGAAGTACGCAGTTTACAAGTAAGTGTGAATTAAATTTAAAAAAAAGACAGTAATTAAAATGTTCAAATATAATTTTCAGAGCGAATTGGATACTCTATCCGCAACCTTAAAGCAATTAGAAAATCAACGTGGCGAAGCCCAAAAGCGTTTGGATGATCTTAAAGCTCAGGTAAGTAAACATTCTTAGCAATAGTTACTACTTTCACAAACATACTATTTCGATAGTCTTACTTTAAAGTAGTGAAATTGCTATCATTTTTGCATTTTTCTTTAATTGTTTTGATTTTTTATTCTTTTATTAATTTATTAAATTTGATTTTTTTTATGGCTATGCATCATTTAAACACTAAAAACGGGTGTTTTTCTTTATAACATTGGCCACAAATTGCTAAAATACCACTCAAATATATCGAAATGTAATTGAATTTAATTCAATACTTAAAAAAACTATACATGCAACCTAATTTCACAAAACCATGTGTAAAAAAATCCCAAATCATATCGATATTCATTTGATTTACACAAAAGAGCACTGAATATGAGATGTCCCTACAAAGTATTAATCTAGAAATTTCCCAAAAGAGAAATCAGGTTGGTCTCGTTATTTGCTCTACAAAAAAAAAAAAAAAAAAACATTCACTGTTTAATTATTTATTATGTTATTTGTTTTCCTTTTTCTATAATTATTTTATGTTCACTTTTGCATAATTCCTTTAAAACTTTGTTTCTGTATAGAATTGTTTGTTTAACAATTGTTTTCGCCACCACCGTAAAAAATTTTTGTTTTTGAAACCAAGAACACTCACACACACACTTATATAGTATTTGTTGCATGTGTCCCAGTTAAATGTAAATCATAAAAGTTTTTGTATATTGCCGTATTTACTTACTGTATATGCTGCCTTGTAACGTAGAGCGTAATTGTTTTTTTTTTTAACTTTTTTTGTTCTTTGTCTAACTTTTTAGGTGAACAAAATTCGTGAACAGTGTCAGAAACAAGAGGAGACGATCAATGAACATGAGGGTGAATTAAATGCAAAACGTTTCGAATTACAAAAACTTAAAGATGAAGAAAACTCTTTACAAAAGGAATACGATGAAAATAATAGAGAATTACAAAAGCTTACTAATCATTTACAAAATACACAACTACAAATTAGTTCGGTAAGAAAGAATGTCATGGTAATACGAAAAACTTTTGTAATTTATTTTCAATTTTCATTATTCACAGATTCGTTCCATGGTTACACAATTAATGGAGACACAACGTCAAATGACTGATGCTTTGCTACTGTGTCGAGCTGCCATCGAATCGGAAAACGCTGAATTAGTTTCAGAGTATCAATTAAAAATTGAACCAGATTTTGATGAGGCACGCAGAACACTAAAAAAAGAAATTGAGTTAAAGGATGATCCATTTAACGATAATAATACAAATTTAAATAAAAATAATGGCTTTGCCACGAACGGTTTTGAAAATGATCCATTTGTTGGTAATACCACTGCTACCGTTACTGCTATTAATACAGCAAAAGGCGGTTTCGATGACAGTTTCAATACGGGATTCGATGCTAATTTTGATGCCTTTAGCAGCAACATTTCAACTAGCAATAAAGATCCATTTGGTGGTGATGCATTTGGTGGTAGCAACAAAACAGAAGAGGTGAGAATATTGAAAGTCTTAAAATAAAATTTTATGTTTGTTTTAATTTAATTTTATTTGATTGTTTATTGTATATGTCACACACAGCCTGTGAAAGATAGTTTCGATAATGATCCATTTGCCGCTTTACATGCACCCACTGGGCAGGGTCAGATTTTGAGTCCCAATACACAAAGTACAACAACAACCGCCGTCAGTAATAAATCAGGACCACCACCCAGACCAGAATCGCCTAGTCCAGCTTTACCGCCCAAAAAATCGAAAGTACCACCACCAAGACCAGCACCACCTAGGCCTTTACAGGTCTGTTAAAATTTTGATAATTAATTAATATAATTTATTCATTTACTTTATTAATTTGCTTTATTAAAAAGGCACCAAATCGTCCAGCACAACCTGATGCCTTTGGTTCTACTACAAATCCTGGAGGTTTTGCTGATTTTGCCGATTTTGACAATAAGGTTGGTAATTTTACAGTACGTTGGGATCGGTGGTAATGCATGCACCACGCTTTTTCATAACAAAAATTGTTTTTCCTTTATTTTTATTGTTTTTTTTTTCGGTGTAGTAGTTTTGCAATTTCTATTCTATAATTGTTTATTTTCGTTTTATGTTTATTTTTTAATAATATATTTTTTGTTTTTGGTTCTTAAGTTCTTTACTAATAAACTATTAACAAAATTGTAGTTTTCGCAAAAACAAAATAATATTTTCATTTCAAATAACAAATAATATATAATTTTCATTTATTTCTGTTTTAATTGTTTTTAATTTTTTTACCTCTTGTAATGGCTAAACAAAGTTTTGCTGTTCTGTTTTAAGACAAGAAAACCATACTAACTGTATGCTTTTACCATTTTTTTTTTCTGTTCTACAAACAATTCTATTTTCAGTGAACATCATAATATCGTATTACATTTCTTGTCTTTCTAATTAACTATCACCCCTTTCAATTAAAAATGCAAAAGAAATACCAAGAATTAATTGTTAATTAACTAACACCGATAACAATACATACACACACTTTATATAATTAAATGTTTTTTTAATATGTATAATTTTGTTGTTTCTTACATGGGGTAAACAAAAACTATAAAATTATATATAGAGTGTAACTAATTAAACAAATTAACAAAATATTTATTAATCATATAATAATCATGTTCTTGACTTTGGCTTTAAAGTAACAAAAAAAAAAATTAAATCATATACTAGTAAATGTAAAATTTAAGAATTAATATTAAATTAATATTACAAAACCCAGCAGTTAAAGTAAAATTAATGCTGTATGTACTTTAAGCTTGTTTTGTTTAGCTTTTGCTACGGTTTTCGCAAAATACAAAATTCTATGAAACTATTTCACATGTTATTCTATAAAAGTTTGCATTTGTGTTATTATAAACGACTTTGTTTAGTTTTACAAAATAATCAACTTATTGCGTTTGGCGAAGTCGTTCACCTTTACCGTGGTTGTCGAGACGTAGTCATTCAAAAACTATTTGTTTAGATCTAATCTATTACAAAAATGTTGAAAGACGACTACAACTTGCGAATCATGATAAGAGTGATTGTTTGTCAGCAGGTACATATTTACCATTATTAGCTTTATTAAATTCCATCGCTTTATTTATTTATTTTAGCAGAAGTTTTGTTACTTAATGGCGAAAAATGTGGTCTGAGGAAAAAAATTTCCGTTGAAATAACGCTTGCTGGGTTGACAATCATTGGCCGAGTGTAATTCGGCTTGTTCCGGAGCGAAGACCCAATTGTCGTGGAAACAACTGCCACGATTTGCTTAGTCGTTGTCGTTTTTCGAAATTTGTTACAAAAATATTCAACAACATTTCCTATATTAAGAAAAACAATCAAATTTTTTGTTTAATCTATTACAAAAATTTGGAAATACGACAACGACTATGCAAACCATGGTCAAAAGTTTGAATGTTTTGTTTAATCTATTACAAAAATGTCTAAATACGACAACGACTCGCCAACCATGATAAAGCTGAATGTAATCAATTTTTTGCCAATTTTGTCACCCATTTATGGTCGCTCTTTCTTCATTACTTCGTTTATGAACGATGGAAGCTGTAAACAGTAGAGATTAGAAATAACATTTCGCTATCATCCAACAAAATTCATGCTATGAAGTTGTTTTTGACATTTTATATACCCTCATTCCTTCATATTTCGATTATTTTTAAATCAATATAACTTTTTCCAAGAGAGACGACCTGACAGATGCTCGAATTAGTAGTGTTATCAGATATATTTACATTAACATTAACAAGTGACAAACAACCGCAGATTCATAATATATTTGCTGGATTTCTTCTAAACAGTTGATTTCACTAAAAGAAGAAAAAGATAAATAACTTTTTTTAACAAATTTCAAAGTGACTTAACAATATTTAGCAACTAACTATTATTAAATAACTAAAAAAAGTGTATTAATTAAATATTTGAAAATATCTACATTAATTTGAAAATAACAACACCTATGATTTACAATAAAAAATTAAAATTACTAATATTAATCGTATATATTAAACAAAAAAAGCAAATAAACATTTATTAAAACATTTCTTCGCTTAAAAAATGTTTCTTCGTGTACCTTAACATTTATAAATAAGAAAAAGTGTTTGTTAATATTAATAATAACTGTTTATTTTTTCTGAAAATTAAAACAAAAATTTCCCTCACAACATACATACTATATTATGGCAACCTAACTTCCCCTAAACAATTTAAACAATAAAACAAAAGTTAAGAGTTTTGCTTTAAATTAATGTTATTAGAAAGCCGAATTACATATATCATATATACAAACATATATCATACATATAATTGAAATTAAATTAAACGAATCTCTAATTAATTTGAAATATTTTCCAATACTAATTTTCTTCTATTTAGTCTGTTACTATGTTTACAAGTTTTGCTACAAAACAAAATTATTAAATTAATAACAAAGTGTTGATTATTCAAATAAATATCTCTAGTCAAAATTTTCTTTTTTTTAGTTTGTTTTTGTTTTTACTAACATATAAAAAATATATACATAAATATATTCTTCGTCTTGACCAATAAATAACATAATAATAATCACCAAATAATAATTAATAATAGCCACTGCTAGCATTTTGAGTAATGGTTGTCGTGTTTTAACATTTTTGTCCTAGATTAAAGACAAAAAGCAAAATTTTTAATCTATTACAAATATGTGGCAATATTTCAGTGACTATGCCCCAAGTATGCTAAGGGTTAATACATACATAGCTAGTTAATACGTTGCAATAATTGTCAAATCATATAGAGAATTTATTGCATTAGCAATTTAATTGTGTTGTGTAGGTGTTTTCGGAATTAACAAAAGTATAACTCTTTAACAAAATATAATTTTTAAATATTTTTAAAAAAATATTTAAAACCGTCCAGTATTGGATTTGGGATCATCTTTTTGCTTGAAATTTTTTTTTCTCTTTTTTCACTCTAAACACACACACAGTTATTAATATCCCAATTTCAGTCACTTGAACTGTTTGTTTTTTACACTTTTACTAAAAAACTAAACTATTTTTTATTTTTTATAAAATTTGTGAAAAATTTGAATTATTTTTAAATTTTAAAATGCTTATATATTGACAAGTAGCAGGTCTCTTATTGCCAAAATAATTGTAATAAATATACACTTTGATGTTTCCAAAACACGACAATAGCAGAAGTTTAAGACTGTTTTAATAGCGTAGAATTTACAACATAAAATTTTTACTGTCCGAAGGCGTTAAAGTCTGCAATGATACATCAAATGAATCACATCTCCCAGACCTCATTGCAGATCACGAAGTTAAAAGTAAAGGCGTAAGAATTAAAAAAAATTATGCTTCGATATTTATGAGATAATAAACATTCACTGTATTCACCATTTGGTTCGTTTTACAGCCTTTAGCGGCAAAGTACTCATCTTGAGTCTTTTCGACTCATCAATGTCTTAGGCATGTTCTGGAAATCACGTCTTATCAAAATGATTTGATATCAGTAAAAACAACACTTCAAATTTCGCATAAACATTTTTTATTCTTTTGAAAACGGTTCCCTGATTTAATTTTTTTCTTTTGCTATCTGCTGTGCACATTGAGGACATTTTAGAAATAGAAGCCAATATTTCTCCTAAATACGTACAAATTTTGAAAACATTAAAGACGAATTTGAAGATAATAGCAGAGAGATAAGAGTACTAAAAGAGAAAGACCTGAGCAGAGTGATTAGTCATAACTATGTAATGGAAAAGATTATAAAAAGAACTTGAAACTTGTTTGCTTGTAATTTCGAAAAATAAAATCACGCCGAAATATGTAATTTCCAGAATAACTAAAAACACTTAAATTTCACAATTTTAACTAAATTTCTCTATATGATTTTCGATGAGATAATAAATAAATACCTATATATAACATGCACATAAACTCAATGTCATTTTTAAATTATTGCATTAATAAATGCAAAAAAATAATGAATTTTCGTTATCATAAAATATATATAGAAAAATAAAAACGTTACAAATGAATGGAAAATAAGAAAAAATCATTAACAGCCATGAAACAGCTCATGCACAATAATAACAGTTTGCTTTATTTAAGAAAAACAAGGAACAAAAAATTGTGCAAATAATTATCGTGTTCGGCATAGTCGTTGTATTTCAATATTTATATTATTTTATTTCTCTTAGATTACAAGTAGAAAGACAATCTTTTCCTTTAAACTATTACAAAAATATTGGAATTCGCCACTTTCGACGTACGCCAATCACGATAAGAATGAAAACATTTTATTTTTTGCTTCTCACTTAAATTTATTTTAGGGAGTAGTAAGGCTAAGTCATGGCTGCATGAATGTACTTAAAACGAAAAGTAAAACAAAACAAAGCCACTTAATATAAATTTCAATTTCATAGTAGATATGTAAAGAAACAAATAAATAAAAAGATAACAAAAAATAAATAAATAAATAAAGAACAAGTAATAATTTGCAAAAATAATAAATAAATACTTAACGTATAATTTAATGTGTTCGTACATAAATATATCTTCCCTGATAGGTTTAAACAAAGTTTTGAGTTCCTCTTCATTAGGTTTTTAAATATTTTCGATATAGTATTCCCATTTTACTGCATTTCATTATATATTCAAAAATGGTAATTAGTTTTTTATTGACTGCAGCTTTTAAATTTAGAATAATTTAATATATATAATAATTTAATAATTTTAGAATAATTTTCTATTTTCGTTTTTTTATAATTTTTGTAATTTATGTTTATCTACGCAAATTGATAATATTATTTATTATAATTTAATTTTATTTTTAATTTAACTTTTTTAATTTTTCATTTATTTACCATCAAAAATCATATTGTAGGCTCCCACTTTACCTCCACCACCACCACTATTTGCACCTACCATACCTGCAAAGACACAACAAACCCAAAACAATGTTAGTAAGTTAACAAAGACTACAACAACACCTTTAAATTCATCAACATCATCATCATCATCCGTAACATCAGTATCCACCTCAAATCTATCCTTATTTGATAATTTTACACTGTTATCAACCACAAAAACCAATACACCCGCGTCAACATCATTGTTAGGCTCGTCGAATTTCACATTAAATAAAATCGCTTTATCAGAATTATATAGCAAAGCAAATGCAAGCATTTCCACCCCGACTACAGTTGTTGACAACAGCTCTACTAGTTCAACCTCAAACACAAATAATCATTTAACACGTTCCACTACACCACTGCAGCTGGCTGCATCAACGACTACATTAACGGCTAATACAAATGTATTTGATGCGTTTGGAACGACGACAACAACGACGACGACGACGTTAGCGAAAAAAACTGAAAAGGAAATAGATCAATTTGGTACCATCAAATCAACAACTTCTTCGATTATAAAAGGACCCACAGATTTCAAGGATGATCCCTTTAAGGACTATCGCTATGAAGATCCTTTCAATATAAAAGATCCCTTTGATGACGATGATGATGAATTTCCTACCGATCCTGATAAGGTTTTTAAAGATGATGTTATAATTGCAGGAGTGGCGTCAGATGGTAAGAAAGTAAACAGAAGTATTCAAATGATTTTTAATAATTTCAATCACTTAACTCCAGATGACAATCTTAAAGATGGCCAGGATAAAGACAACAACAATACAAATGACTCATTTCAAACAGTTGCAACAAATTCTTCTGATAATGCTTTTAGTACGGCCAAGTCCAGTTCAACAGTTAGTAATGAGTTTTTAAATCATTTCGAGTCGTTTACCCTACAATCAAATCCAAGCCCAGTGCCTTCACAACATTCGTCAACATCGTCGGCTTTTGTGGCAAGCGGTGGCGGTGCATCAGATGTTAAAGAACAAAGTAATACACCCAAACCATTAAGTTTGTTTGATAGTTTTGCTGATTTCGATGCGTTCTCAAACACAAAGTCGTCGTCTACCTCAACCATGGAATCAACGAAAAAATCTGTTACACCAAAACCAGATCCCTTCTTAGATGCATTTAATGACAACTTTGACACCAGATCTAACAAGAGTATAGATTCTAATTCAAATGCATTTGATGCTTTTGGTGGCGTTAAAAATACTACAACATCAACAGTAGCAGCAGCCTTTGATGCTTTTGGGGGTGATAATTTTAAGACAAATACATCACAACAAGTTTCGAACATGTTCGATGCATTCAATGATAATAATTTCGAGGATGATTTCTTTAAAAATTCTAATCTAACACAAGACTCGACTAAGACAGCAATCACTAAAGAAACCAACTTGAATAACAACAACTCAAAACTAAATAAATCTCCTTTACCATTCAATGATAATGATTTCTCTAAATTCGATGCTTTCGGTGATGATTTTAATAATAAAACTGCGACCAATTTGAATAATGCCGTCGTGCAAAAATCAAAATACTCAAAAACTGATAATTTAGTTAAAGTACAAAATAAATTAACAGTCAGTAGTAATAATACGACAGATAAAATATCTGCCTTTAAAGCAACAGAAAATGGTGCTAAATTACCGGAAAAATTCGTAGCGGATTACTCAAAACCTGAAACTTTTGACGATGATTTACAGGAGGCCATTAAACGTAGCATGGTGGATCAATAACAAGTTCAAAGAAAGAATACTATGCAAACTAAATTCATAATATATACTAACTAATTAAATACTTTAACAACTATGCTTTAAATCTTATTGCTTTCAACATATAAGCTCATATACATAAACATTCAATTTCTTTTATCTTATTATTTTTTCCCAATAACTTGATTTATTTAATAAATGATATTAATAATATTTGCTCTATATAAGAAACCAAAACTGACAAAATCTCTTTTCTCAAAGTTTAACTTTATCGATTCCGTATAACTAATTTATATATATATAATATTTATTATATTTGTTTCTTTATTTAAGTATAACAACGTTGAAATATTCCATAATATACATATATTTTTACTTTAGTAATGATTTTTGATTTGTTTAACAAAGCAAAAGAGGTTGGAAACTTTTGAACAAAATCAAAATCCCAAATTTCGAATTAAAATTATTTTGTTTTTTTTTACATTATTTACATAATATAAATTTATTTTTTATATTATTTTTTTTTGTTATGGAATTTAATGTATTATTTACAATATTTTTTTTGTCAAACATTAAATTTATTTGAAAATTTTGTTTTTAGGTAAAAAAATGCATTAAAAAAACATTATATATAATTTAAACTTCTATATACAATAAATGTTTGTATGTACAATTAAACATACAGCGCATATAATCGAAAGTATTAACAACAAGCTTTTATTATTATAAAAACACTTTTTTATTGTCATATTGTAGATTAAAAGTTGTTAGATAATTTTTTTAGGTTATGTACCAAAAATATGCAGTTACCTTGTCTACAAAATCATTGAAATTATGCATCAAAAAAGAAATTTTGCTCCTAAAGACAACAATAAAAAATTTTCTTTAATCTATTACAATACGCCAAAAGAAGACGAAGATAAGGATTCGCCAACTAGTCTAAACCGGCAATTAAGCGCTTTATAAATTTAAAAATGTATATTGTTCGAAATGTAAAAATATTCTATTATATTTAATATCGAAAATCTCGATAAACTTTCGGTCGATTTCGGTCGCATAGAATTAGTCCTTCTGTTTGGCTGTGAAACATGGAACGCTGCACACAGAGACTTGCAGAAGATCAATGTTTTTGTAAATCGAATGTTTTTAAATAATTTAGTTAATAATTTGATCTCTTAAAAAGCTATTGAAGCAGTCCGACCAACAACTTACAGCTATGAAATGAAAAAGCGTAATTACAGGTGCATTTGCCTGTAACTATCACCAGCGAAGTCCTCGGCAATACTTTTCACCACTTGAACGAAGAAAGTAAGTTTGACCCATGGCACGTCGTAGTCGATAGGGTGCCACTCTGGGGGCCACCTTTGACACCCGATTTAGGTTTTCGGCACATGCCACTACAATGACGTACAAACTGCGAAGTAGAAACAAGGTCATCAAAGCGTATACGAGGAAAACATATGCAGATGTAAGCTGGATCCGCTGAACCGCTCCTTGAACGACATTCACAGGCACACGTTAAATTAAGGCACACATAGCGGCCCGTTATGATACCACATATGAGCGATGCCCCTGTGCTAGTCGTCAAGTCCAGATTAACCCATTTTGACAATCAACCAGCGGCCTTATGACTATAGAGGCCTTTCTCAAATCAAGTCGGAAACCAGATCTACAATCCAATGAACTCGTCTTTTAATCTAATACCAATGGTCGATAGCTTCGATAAACTACCGAGAAAGAGCGAGTCAAGTGTAAGCAATCTACGTCGAGTTAGAGACGGACACTGGCAAATGAAGTGAGTCACATTCTCATCTTCCTCAATCGATCTACAACATCGACAGAAATCATTCGCCGTTAAGCGCAGCCTTTGCACGTGCCTAGTGAAGATAGACACAGTAGAAGAGATGCTTCCGCGATCCATTCTAGGCCAGGTGATTCTAACAATGAAGCAAGATTCCCCCTCTGCCCAGGATCCGTCAGTGTACAGTAAATACTGCTTCTTAATAGGCAACTTAACGGACGACAGCGGTACACCCACCCTAGTGGGTAGATGGCTATCCTAAAGGAGTGTGCCCGACTTAGAAAGTCGTAAGTAATCGCTACAATCCCTAACCAGCCTAGAGGTGAAAGTCACATCCGAAATAGATCTAATAGCCGCTTGGCTATCAAAGACAATGCGGATGCCAGCAGCGTGAACACCGCCCATCCGGATCAATTCCACAGCATGGTAAATAGCTATCACTTCGGCGTGAAACACGTCAGTCAAAGAGATACCCTGTGGTTGAGCATTTCGAAAAAAATTCCACTGCCCATCTTGTTCTCAAATTTAGGGCCGTCTACCGCAACGCCAGGAATGAATGAGCCAGATGCAAAGTCGCCAAGCATGACAAAAAGGGGTTTTGTTGGGGTGCTACGCAACGCACCTGTGATCTGAATTGCAGCAGACCTCCTGATATTATCCAGGAACCTCACGTTACGATGTTTATCGAGGGCAGTCCACCAAGAATTTTAAACTGCCCAATTAATCCCTCTTCACTTTATCCAATGAATTTATGGACTAATCCTGTTGTAGTGGCACAATTTTTAAGCCTGGACATTGATGAAGAATCTCGAACTAGAGTATTGTATGGCCCTAGCATTCACAACAACAACAACGTACAGCTCATAGGTGAGGAAGACAGATTGACAAACAAACAACCGCTAAGATTATAGTCTAGATCTAAGCGAAAGTAATGACACAAGATAGGAACAGAGCATTCACTTGTGATTTCCTAAAAATATAAATATAAAGCATTTGCTATTCTAAATTCATTTAGCAAAGCTATAGCATGCCAAATTGAGTAATGGACAAAGAAATGTTAAAATTTTCAGTTTTTCGGTAAAGCACGTCAATAAGCGTACGAGCTTAAAACTACTTCTTTAGTCAATTTTAATAATAACTACACTAATTGGTAGTTAATGATATTAACTTTGAAATGTTTACATATTTAAGAAAAAACGTGTCCAAAATTATTTTCACTTTCATAAAAAAACATATACTCTAGGCCACCCATAGATACCACACGGAATCACTAGTTTCTCGCGTTTTCTATAAAAGTTTAAAAATGTATTGAAGAATTGACTTTATTTTCGTGTTGAGAAGGTCGAAATATTTATCAGGTCACTCCGTAGGATGACACATAGATGGCGTTAATAGAAACATTTTCCGACTTGATAAACATTATCGGAACTCTGTTTCATCGACACAGAATTTAAAAGTGGTCGTACCAGCACAAATAATGCAGAGCAGACTGTTATTCCAGAAAACATAAAAAAATCCACAAATTGGTTATGAACGATTGCAAATTGGAGGTGCACGAGCTAGCTGACATTGTAAAAATATCAGATGGTAGTGTTTTTACCATTTTATACGAACATTTGGGTATGCGAAAGCTCTGTTCAAAATGATTGCCGCGTGAGCTCACAAATCGTTGAAAACGATGACAAAATTGGATGAATTGGGCTTCGACTTGCTAACTCACCCACTATATTCTCCAGTTTTAGCCCGCAGCGACTTTTTCCTGCTTTCAGAATGAGAATATTTACTGGAAAGAAATTTAAGTCCAATAATGAAGTAATCGGTGAAACTGTGGCCTTTTTTGACGAGAAAGCTAGATCGTGCTATAAAAATGGTATCGAAAAGATGGAAAATCTCTATACTCGTTGTATCGCCCTCGAAGGCAACTATGTTGAATAATAAAATCGAGTTTTGTCAAAATGTTGTTTTTTTTTCTTACTTATCCTACGGACTTATTGAGTGACCTGTTAGAAGACAAAAATTTATGGAGCATACATACATATGTTAACACATCAAAACCCACAATATGTACTTTTGAAAATTCAAAAATTGTAACGAATTTTTTTTTTTTTTTTTTTTGTATACACGGTTCCATTCAATGAATAAATTTGTATAAATCTTTCCATTTTACAAAATAAATATCGTTCCATTTTTGTACAATAAGCATATAACAACAAAAAAGCTTTCAATAACTTGAATTCTTTAGTTTTTTTTGTGAATTATTTTAAAAGCTTCTCATACAAATGTATTTCACAGATAAGTTAAAGCTTATCATCGTTTAGTTGCATTAATATCAAACACAAAAAGTGAATGAGCTACTTACTGAAAGACCTAAATGGGAGTAGATACTAATAAAAATATAAATTAGAATTTAGTTCTCTATCAACAAGTGCATTAAAAGGTTTAATCAACAAATTTTTTTATTTATTTTTTCTTAATTACATAAAGCTAAAGGTAAACACTACTCCGATAACAAAAATAAACAGATTTATATTCCATACATACGTACATAGATATGTGTATATACATATAAGTATACACATATATATAATTATTATATTTTTTATATACATACATACATACAATATTGATGAATATTAAATTAAGTTTAAATTATAGAGGCGACATCATCAGCCGGCATTAAAAAAAAAACAAAAATGGCTTTATTAGCTATACATATTTCACATTCTATTGCGAATATAAAAACAGTGTGTGAAAAACTAAATTAAGTGTATACTAGAGAATTGGTGCATTACAGTGAAAACAAAATAATAAAGAAAAAGTCAACATTCTTAACCGTTTTTATTCAAACTTCCGTACTTCAACTCCAAATCTTTACAGCAATAGCCTTAACTTAATAAGAGTTATTTAATGAAGATCTTTTTGATCTTTATTTTAATTTTATGACATTAATACATACATATATTTTTTCTAAAAAAAATCTTAAAATTTAAAATTTGTAGATTTAAAAAAATATATATAATCACCATATCTCCAACTTCATAAGTTCTAAAGTTGATTCTCTTTAAAGTTATGCTTTTACTGTGCTTTGTAATTGAGTGTTTTTATTCAATTTGTTGTATTTTCCAGCTGCTTAATTTATTTTTTATTTGTTTGCTGACAGTGGCAGGAAAAATTAGGGCTATTAAGTGTATTGAGGGGGAAAAATCCAATAATAAAAACATTTGCGTAGGCCCCTAGTTGTATTTTGCAAAAGCTTACGTTGCCTAATCGGAGGTCTAATCGTGGCATTCTATAGCAAGCAAACTGTAGATACTGTATATTTGATATTGAAGATTATTTTTACCTTATATATTCGAAAACAGTATAAATACCTTGACCTACTACACTAGTACTGATTTTTCAAAATGTATCCCAATTTTCCTTCAATTAACTGACTTTTTTAGAAATATAATTCGTAAAGTAGATGTGGCAGTTGTCAACTCGCCTCGACCTTATTGAAAAGGCATATAATGTCTGCTTTATCCGACTCTCAGCATTACGCCTCCACGAGACTCTCAAGTCCAGAATCACGCCCAAGTACTTAGGCCTCCTTCAAGAATTTCGAAATAATGCAGCCTAACTTTGACGGCCTAAACTCCGGTATTTTAGCAAAGTTAAGTCGTTCTTAGCAAAGTTAAGTCGCAGATCGTTTCTCCTTGCCCAATTTAAAAGAGCACTGAGCGATGATTCCATTAGCCTTGACAAGCAATACGGCGTCATCCGCATATGCAGCCACCCCCTTAAGTATACCGCTGAGCCTGAAGAGGATTCTATTTATTCCACAGAAGTGGTGAAAAGACGCCACCCTGCGCAGTTCACCTAGTCACAACATTCCTTAACCTGCCAATACCTAAAATGGAGTTAATGACCCTGCTCCTAATTATGTTCGCTGTCCAAATATTCATATTGTTAAAAGCTCCCTCAATATCCAAGAAGAATGCCATAACATATATTTTCGTACCAAGCATTTCCTCGATTGTTCCAACAACATCATTATCATCATTCTGACCAGGCGCTATTGCAAAACTTTATAGCAGACTTTAGTTTGTTCAGCAGATCTGATGCCTTCCTAATGAACACCAGCAGGTCTGAAATCATAATGGTGGATATGTCACCCTTAACTTTTAAATCTAAACCTATCAAGAACTCCACTCTCACACAATATATGTTCCGCTGTCTACAAAGACATCGACAACTGTGATCATGATCCTCTGTGATCGTGATCCTCTGTGATCGTGATCCTCTGTGATCCTCTTCAAATGCGCTCTCAATTTACAATGGCCAATAAGAAATTCCTTTAGAGTTTCAAATCCCACCTGCCATACTTAGGAACCTTAGAACGATGACCACATTGCGAACTGAGTGCCCTTTAATCATTCTATTGTTTCAAGCATCTGTCAATTTTCCAACCCTTGATTAGATTGAGAATGATAGAGTGTGGTGCGGCATTGTAAAGTTCCGAAACGATGTAGGGTGTCCATCTTCCCCAGAGGTATGCGTGCTGTGCCCCACTATGACAGACTGATTTATAATCCCCTGCGATAGCATGGTTAATCCTCCCGACTTAGAGATAAATGTAGCTTTTTTACTAGACTACGAGAAACTCAGATTCCGAGGCCTCGTTTTGAGCCAACCAACAACCCGGAAACTGCATATTTACAAGCAGTGCCAAGGTCTCTAGCGGTATAGATTGCGCTTTAGAAACTTGAAACTTCGAATATATAAGACCCACATTGATAAATGCCTACGAATCCTGGAAGATTCTGATGAAGATGTATGGTCTTATACGACTTAAAATTGATAAATTCCGCATTCGGTACAATGAAGAACTAGATGTACTTGTCGGTGATGCAATTATGACTAAATATGTGGGAGCACAGAGAGTTCGATGGTTCGCTGTACAAAAGATGAACTCCGCCGAGCGATAGAGAAACAGGTTAGCCAAATAAAAAAGATAGAGAGATGATGTAAAAGGTGGCATAAGAAGCATAGGCATTTTTAAGGCTAAAAGAAAAGCTGAAGACAGAGTGATATGGAGGCAAATTGTTATAAAAGCAATGGTTCGCTTCGAACTGTGATGCTAGGATAAATAAAAATACAAGATAGGTCAAACACAATATGTAAAAAAATATACATAGTATATCAGTAGACACACTAGAATAGGGCTTGAAAGCTTAATTTTGAATAATATGTATATTACGTACTATATATAAAATAAAAATAATAATTGCTGACTGCTTCGCCTAATAAATATTTAGAGGTATAATTAAATTCAAGAATTATCAATTATTCATTTTTCCAGTTAAATAATCATCATGACTAAGCCTATTTTATATATGGCCACCTTGAGTCCACCCTCACGAGCTGTTATGCTTACAGCCAAAGAGATTGGCTTGGAACTGGAATACAAGTAAGTCATAAATATATTTCTTTTAAAACTTATATATATAATTGCCTACATTTTTTAGACCCATTAATTTGCTAAAAGGTGAACACTTAACACCGGAATTTATCAAAATTAATCCACAACACACCATACCCACATTGGTAGATGGTGATAATGTTGTTTATGATTCACATGCCATCTGTGGCTATTTGGTAGACAAATACGCCAAAGATGACAAATTATATCCAAAGGATTTATTAAAACGTGCCGAAGTTAATGCTCGTCTACACTTTGATTCTGGACATTTGTTTGCACGTTTACGTTTCCTCTATGAGCCCATTTTGTACTATGGTTCCACCGATTGTTCTATTGATAAAATTGCTTATATACAAAAATGTTGGGAAATAATGGAACAATTTTTGAAAGAGCATCCTTATGTGTGTGGTGAAGAGCTAACTATTGGTGATTTCTGTTGTATTGCAACTATAACGTCCGTTGATGAAGTGGCTCCTATTGACGAATTTAAGTTTCCCAAGTTGTTAGCTTGGATAAAACGTTTGTCTAAGTTGCCCTACTATAAGGAGACTAACGAAGAAGGTGCAGAGGAATTGAAAAGAATTTTCAAAGAAAAGTTGGCTGAAAATCGTGGTGCCAAGTAAAATATTAACGAAATACATATATATTTTTTTATAAATATATAAAATATGCATAATTATATAAAGTAGATTTTAACTTTTTGAATAAAATAATAAATGCACAAATATACGAAATAGACCAATGGATTTTTAATTAAAGCTAAGTATAATACATAGGTTAAGAACACACTACAGTTTAGCTATTCCTTTTTAGAAGTCGATCATTGACAAAAACGAAACGTTGGAAAATTGTATTTGGGAATTCGAGCAGTTACAGATATAACTGATATAACTATTTTTCGACATTATAAGAATTAGGTCTAGGTGTTTTTTGTGCATTACAAATACATTGTACAAAAAAGTCTATACTGGAGACACTTATGATAGGCTGGGATATTAAGGCTAAAACAGCCATCATACTTAATTTGAAATAGTATAATAAGTGTGCTCATAAAAATGCAGTTCAATTATTGTTTCTATATGAGATTACAAAAAAAAAAAAAAATCAACACAATGATAACCTGGGTGAGGCTTTATACCTTATCAATCATTACGATTAATCTCCCCATAAAAATATATTTTTTTAATTCTTTGCACACACACACAACTATTGTATACTTATTTTTATTATTATAAATAAATATGTATGTCTTTATTGAAATCTTAACCAATATACAGCCGAATTCGGATAAAAGCACACCGTTTAATTGAAAAATTCGCATAATTGCAAAAAAATATTATTTATTTTTGTTTTCTATTAGCTGAAACCTTTCACGCTTCGTTACCTTTATGTTAATTATTGTCTTAACCCATTCATGCATTTGTTGTTTATATACAACATAACTATTTGTCAGCAACTTTCTCATATCTATCGATATTCAATTTTTTAACCAAGTAATTTAAAATGAAATTTTATGCCTCTAGATTAGTTTTTTTTTAATAATTTCACTGAAGCAAAAAAGTTTTGTGTTTTTACTACAATTTTTGTTCGATCAAGTCTGCTGATTTTTTTTATATTTATTTTGTGAAAAATAAGTGGTAAACTTTTTTTTTAGAAAAACTTAAGATAATTCAGTGAAAATTTTTTTCCAGTTACAATAGTGTTTATCAACAAGTGAAACATAATAAAAAAAAATTGTAAATATTTTAATCAGACGATATCTTGAGACTATAATTTATCTGTTGTATGTGTACAACATTTTCTATAACCTACGTTTCAAGTGTAAATTTAACTTTTGTTTGTTTTTTATCCAACTTGACAACAACCTTGTTGGAATCAAAGTTTAAAAAAAATATAGCTGCTCTAACAAAGTTTGGTGCATGAGAGGGTTAACTATACTACCTTAGTTATCATTTCTACCCATTTTCTCCATTTTATTTCATTATAGTTCCTTCTAAAAAGCTACTATAGAATTTGCTTGTTAGCTGTATACAGTCTACAAATAAACACACATTAGTTTTTATATAGCGTGACACCGCCCAGTTAGAATTTTTGACATTTATATAGCCATTTGTTTGTTCCAGTCATACAGAGAGATACTATAAAAAATTCAAGGCAATGGGTTCAGCCGTTTAGCTGTCTATAAGGCACAAACAAACATACATTCAGTCACGGACATAAGTATAGGCACAAGCAGTACTTTATATATAAAATATACATTTATATATATAATCCAAAATAAAAATTATTATTTTATTGACATATAATGACTACCGAACATATATATTTATAAAATAACTAGGAAACGTTCCGTTATATCTTTTATTTTGCTTTTATAAGGAAAACGTTGAAAGAAATAACTAAAAAAAAAACTACTTTATCGACCATTTTTTTACAATGAGTCAAAAACTAAGTGAAACAGCAGAATCCCAACGAATCAGCAGAATCCATCCGCATAACCAAGGCAAATCTTTTGCCAAAATCGGAGAATTAATGGATCGTAGCCATTTTACCATTCAGACAATCATAAATCATTTTAAATACAAAACTAACCTTAATAGTGCAAAGCGTAAATTAACTGAAAGAGCACGTGTTCAAATAGTACGGAAAGTTATAGTTAATCAGAAAATAACATCTATTCGCTCGACCTCATATCGCAGATGTTGCCAAACGATTGTCAGAAATTGCCAAATGCCGCACCCACCCGGGTGGGTTCAATTGGGTTACCCAATGGATTGCCAACCCTGACCAAAAGGCTCAATTACTAAACAGCAATTCAATACTCGATACTCCTGGTGCTCTTTGTACCAAAATTTAGTTAGATATCTAAATATTCGTACACATACCAATTCGCTATTAACGCCTAAGCTTTAAAAGATATCTGAGTTGCGATTATGGGCATAGCTAGTCAGGCACAGTTTCTCTCATTGCAGCTGCATATCGAATTAATATAATAATAACTGCGCCATTTTAAAAACTATGCAATAACGTTATTGCATGTGTTGCATTTATCATCATCATTCAGGACTACAAGCCAGGGCTTTTGCTTGCTGCAAATATAAAGGAAGATTTTGGTAAGAAAGTGCACTTTAAAACTGTTCGGAGATTGCTGCATGAAGTTGGTTACAATTCAAGAGTTTCTCGATGTAAACCACTGATATCTGTTATCAATCGTAAGAAGAGAATGTCATACGCAAAATGTAAATGAACCTTGTAGCTTCTGGAATCAGGTGCTCTTCTCAGATTGGAATATTTATCGGCCTAATCGATATTCTAGAGTGTGGAGAAAGCCAACACTGTATATGCTGAAAAAATCTTACCCCAACGGTAAATATGATAGCGGGGGAGTAATGGTCTGGGGTTGCATTTCCGTTGAGGTTATTGGGGAACTTGTCTTTGTAGAGGGAATAATGGAGAAGACTGTTTATTTTAACATTTTGAAAGAAAATGTTAAAAAAAAACGTAGAGAAATGTAATTTACCGGATTCATTCGCATATCAGCACGAAGCATTCAGCTTACGACGTGAAGATGTGGCTTGCTTATAATACAGTACATGTGTTGTCACATACCTCGCAGTCCCCAGACCTAAATCCCATCGAACAAGTAAGAAAAAATGGACCGAAGAGTGCGAAAACAGAAGTTTTGAAGCAAAGATGATCTGAAAACGGCGTTGATGAAAGAATGGAATAAATTCGCAAATATATCACAAAAAATTGGTACATTCCATGCCAAATAGGCGAAAGGCAGTTATAAAACAAAATGGTTTGCCAACAAAATATTAACTCAAGCTTCTGAATAATTTTTTGCTTGCATAGCAATGGATGTGCCTATAGCTTTGTCCTATTGAAAACTGAGTTTCCGTAATATTTGTCGTTATTGTTTTGGTCCTAAAGAAAATTTGTTGAAGTTTCCTTGTTATTTTATAAATTTGTATGTTCTGTAGTCATTATATGTCAATATATTAAATATTTTACGTTTTGGAATACGTAAAAATTAATATTTTTGCCTATACTTATGTCCGTGACTGTATATACCATACATGTTCGCCGGTTGAAGAGATAGAAGTCTTGGAGAATAGCAGAGAAGATGGTCAGGCACGATGATGGGAAAATAGACGTACAAACTGACTCCAAATTTGAAGGGGTGGCTTCAACGCAGTCATGGAAATGTGGATTTATATCTATATCAGTTGTTGGCTGGGCATGAAGCATATGGTCACTATTTACATCGTTTTGGGCTTTATAATTCACCGTTCTGTGATGACGAAATCCAGAATGCTGAACATGTGTTTTTTAAACGCCAAATTAGGAGCTTTCTTGAGAGGAAGATTGATTCAGTAGTTAGAGCAGGGAGTATAGTGAAACTTATAATGATCTCATAGACAATATGAAACAAGATTGTAACATATGCGTAATTGGTACTCTGGGATCTTCGGAAGCACTCCCAAACTGTAGTATAAGTACATTTATTGTAATATCACCTCGCATAGATACATACCATATATACTCATTTTTATATACATATAAGATTAATTTTATATGCACTTTACTTTGTTTAACACTAAAGCTACCACGATCGAGTCAAATGAACCGTTTTAAATTTTTTGTCAGAATTTATTGTAAATAACATTATAATTTTGTCATATGCCCTTACTACTTTTATTTGAAAATAGATACACTATGCGAAAAAATAAAGTATAAATTTTTAATGAATGTGCCTATTTTGCTAAGACTTAAAAACCACCTAAGACATTTCAAAAATTCATTTCAAATATAAAATAGTAACGCGTCTGAAAAATAAAAATCAATTTTAATATATACAACATAGAAAAAAATTAATTTTTATGGATTTTTTATAAATTAAAGTATGTTCCGCAAGCGATAAAATAAAGTATAAAAATCAAATAAATTAGATTAAATCAATTCCTACATACAATTCTAACTACTTATTATTTGTTTCGTGTACCTCTTTTATTTCCGTATACTATTGACCAACTTGCCTAATGTTTCTTATTTATTTACTCGTTGACAAGCTTATGGCTTCAATTGTTCCATTTAAAGTTATTTTAATGTCCCTAACTGACGATATCTTATCAATAGAGCTCAAATTTGTTCATCCCAACAAACTTAGCCATATTTGGATTTTAATATTTTCAAAAACTAACTTTACAATGCGTAATGTGTAATCAGGATTGTTGTCCTGTTAGAACAGAATCGATACTGATTCTTTTTTTTTAAAATGGTAGACCTGTACAACAATGATCTCTAAACTATGATTTATGGTATACTGAACGAAATTAAGTCTGCCGTGGTCACAACTTAGAAACTTATAAATATTCAGCTAAGTGCATGAAAGTCGGAAAAACTGGTTTTTTATTCGTTATTTGAGATTTTGGAGGTGTTTTGAAAATTCCAAAAATTAATCTTTGTTCTACTCCACAGCGCCTATCAGAAAAGTAGTATTTTTTTCCAGGTATTTTAACTTCGTTCATTTTTGTCGCACCGTGTAATGTATTTGATAGATGAAATACATATGCTTTTTTTACATAATAAATTATTTGCTAGACTTTGTATTTGTTTTTTTATTATTTTTAATTTGCACTTGTGGATCGGCCTACACAATTTTTTCTTTACCTGCCGTACGTTATCTTTTAATAACGGTGTTGTATACTAGAAATAAACTATTATTTCCCAATATAATACTTTACTTTAATTTTGCTCTGTAATAATAAATGTTGACTGTTTTTAAAAGTTGACTAGATAATTAATTATTAACCTTTATTAAAAATAAAGTTAGACATATGATATGCTAAACTTAATATACAACATATAGGCTACAACATTAAATAAAAGATTGAGACTAGATCCTTCAAATGGATTAGTTTAATTACAGTTCAGGAAGCATTCAGTTTGATATTAAAAAAATATATATATTATTCATATAATATAATCATATTCAACTAAAAAAACATCATCATGACTAAACCTATTTTATATATGGCCACCATGTGTCCACCCGCAAGATCTGTTATGCTTACAGCCAGAGAGATTGATTTGGATTTGGAATACAAGTAAGTCTCTTTGGAATAAATATGATATACCTTTCAAAGCTTATGCAATTATTGTCTCAATTTTTTTAGACCCATTAGTTTGCAAAATGGTGAACACTTATCACCGGAATACATTAAAATGAATCCACAACACACCATACCCACATTGGTAGATGGTGATAATGTTATTTATGATTCTCATGCCATCTGTTGCTATTTAGTGGATAAATATGCAAAAGATGATCAATTATATCCACAGGATTTATTCAAACGTGCTCAAGTTAATTCTCGTCTACACTTTAATTCTGGACATTTGTTTGCCCGTTTTCGCTTTCTCGTAGAACCCATTTTAAGCTTTGGTTCACCTGATTGCCCTATTGATAAAATCTCTTACATACAAAAATGTTATGAAATTATGGAGCAATTTTTGAAAGATCATCCTTATCTCTGTGGCGATGAGCTAACTATTGCTGATTTCTGTTGTATTGCTACTATAACGTCCATTGATGAAGTGGCTCCTATTGATGAGTTTAAATTTCCGAAGGTATTAGCATGGATGAAACGTTTGTCTGAGTTGCCCTACTATAGGGAAACTAACGAAGAGGGTGCAAATGAATTTATAAGAATGTTAAAAACAAAATTGGCTGCAAATCGTGGTGCCAACTAAAATATGAATGATTTGAATACATTTAAAGTTGTTAAAAAAAAAAATTCAAGGAACTATGCAATTACATACTGAACACTTGATTTTAATATGTTGGATAAAATAATAAATGCACGAATACACTATATAAAAACAGAATTTAAACTTTAATTTAAGCACTAAGCTTAATACATAGCTTATTGACGCTGGCTAGTTGTTTAAAGCCACTATTACGGCTTACAACTCATCTCAATTGAATTGAAATTTCAGTTAAAATTTTACAACTACTATTGATGAGTTGTAATTTCTGTTTTTGTTTTTTTTGTTAACAGCTTAAGTTTTTATCGATATCACCAAATTGTAAAATTTCAACTGATATTTCAATTTAACTTAAAATTTAACATAAATTTGCTCTGAGTTTATTACGAAGTTTATTTTAATAAATATGAGCTAGAATTGATAAGAGCTAACCACAATTGACCACAATTTTGTTCTCTTTAAAGCAATTCTCTTTGGATATATGTAATACCAATGTTTTTTATAATCCTTGCATTTTGCAACACATTTTGGTATTGCATTGAGCTCTCATGTAAATCCACATATTTTACGTCTGATTTGTTAAGTTTCCCACAGCAAAATGTATATGTGTCGTGAACGTCACTGACATATGATTTGACATGTAATATGTATTGTAAAATGAAATTTAATCGAGTTCCGGTTAAGAAAGTAGTATAAAATGCTCTGAATAACTTGAACTGTTGTTAATGGCACAAGAATTTGCAAGAAGTGCGAGAAGATGTCTCTAAGGTACCAAGCTCCGGAAGTCAAGCGCTAAAGAAAATGAAAAAGAAGCTAAGAAAATGTATTCGAGGAAACATCGAAACATCATTCGAACAGTTTTACAGATAAACTCATCATTTAATTTGGTTAATACAAAAATTTTGTCGACTTAATACAAAATAGGTACATATGTAAACAAAAAATACATATCGGTAGATACTCATGATAGGGTAGGGTTAAAGAGCAAACCCCGTACTTAATTTAAAATACTTCTAATAAATATATTATTAAAAATAAAAGTTCTAATGTTGCTTCTAAACGAGAAATTAAATAAAAATGAATTAAACAAAATGATAACCTGGTAGTGAGGTTTTAAACTTTATCAGTCAATAAAATTAATATCCCCAAAAAGAGAGCTGTTAGCTTTAAGAAACAATTTAACAATTTAAATTTTGCAACCTTATGTATACTCTTGCTCTACACTGTAAATAAAAAACAAAAACAAAGTTAATAAATATAATAATTTATTATGTGTATACTCACTGTACATTCATAGATATGAAATCTTATATATAAAAATAAATGAAGTGTTTGTATGTATGTTTCTTTGAAATCTGTAGACAGCTGAACCAATTTTCTTGAATTTTTTACAGTATCTCTCTGTATGTCTAGAAGGAAGTATAGGCTATATAAATTTTAAATTTTCCAATTGGGCGTTGCCACGCCCATACAAAGTAAATATTTTTATATATATCTTCAAAATGCTAACAGTAAGAGTCTTTAAATTTGGTCCAAATAGTTTCATAGTCAATACAAATCATCAGTCCATTATTCAAAAAGTGGCCGGAATCAGATAAGTGGACATGGTACCTCCCACACAAAGTAAATATTGATTTTTGTATATCTTGAGAATGGTTGAAGCTAAAGTATTTGAATATACAATACATATACATCAATACATATCATCATTCGAAAAGTGGGCTGAACCAGATAAGTGGTCATGGTCAAACTGATTAAATTAAATTGTATATATCATGAGAACGGTTAAAGTGGAAGTTTCTGGATTTGGTCTAAATGACTTCGTAGTCAATACAAATCATCAGTGAAAACATGGGCGGAATAGGATAAGTTAGCATGGTACCACCCATACATACAAAGTAAGCATTCATTTTGTGTTACTTGACAGCGGTAATAGTACAAATTTCTAAAATCTAACAACTTCTTCGGCAATATACACCATCAGTCTATAACTTGGCGAGATTGGATAAATGGAGGTTATCTATCCACATCAGCCAAAAAGCGGAAAAGATTTGAAAAACGGGTGTTGCACAAAGTACACCGGGTATACATATCTATGTATATATAATATATAAATTAGGTGTTCTATGTTCGTCATTTTATAACTCGAAACCACTAAACCAATTTACAAACCAATACATGCATTGGAAAGGTGTTCTTTCACTGATGGTTTTTGTTCAACTGGGCGGTGCCACGCCCATATAAAATTTTTATTTACAAGTCTATATCTTTAAAACGGTAATGACAAGAGTTTCTAAATTTGGCCTAAATTACAAAATAAATACTGATTTTTGTGTATTCTTGGAACGGTAATAGTAAAAGTTTCAAAATTTAGTCCAAATAACTTTCTGTTCAATATAAATTATCACTCAAAAAGTGGGCGGAGTGGCATCTCCAATACAAAGTAAATATTGATTTTTGTATATCATTGGAAGGTTCTGAATTTAGTCTAAATAAATTCGTAGTCAGTACACATTGTTAGTCGTAATATGGGTGAAATTAAATAAGTGGGTGTGGCATCTCCCATACAAAAAAATATTGATTTTTATATATCTAGAACGCGGTTAGAAAGACAGTTTCTGAACTTGATTTAAATGACTTGGTAGTCGATACAAATCATTAATTTAAATGTACATAAATATCTAAAAAGCAGATTCTACATTGCCTTTCTGTAAGAGGAACTATAGGCTATCTTAAATGTTTGGATTTCAACCAAAAGGGAATAAAATGGGAATAAAGGTTTAAAAGTGAAACTAAGATATTAGTTAAGATAATAATTTAGATAGGAGTAGCGAAGAACAACGGGTTTTAGCTAGTAAATAAATAATATTCTTGACAAATAGAATCTACTTTTTTCGCATGATAAATTATTTATTATACAATGCATTTGTTTTATTTATTCTTTTGATTTTATTATCTTTTACTAATGGTGGTGTATACTGAAAACGACTATTACTTCCCAATATAATGCGTTATTTTTTCTTTTATACTTTAATTTTGCTCTGTAATAATAGATGCATCGTCTAATAAATATTAAAAGGTATTATAAAATTACAAGATAATCAATTATTAACTTTTATTAAAAAATAGGAATGTGATATGCTAAACTTAATGCATACATACATATATATGTCGGTTACAATATTAAATAAAAGATTGAGACTAGATTCTTCAAATGGATTAGTTAACTTATAGTTCAGAAAGCACTCAATTTGTTATTTCAAAATTAGAAAAAAAAATTGTTAAATTTTATTTGTTTTTCTTATATTCGATAAAAAAAAACATCATCACGACTAAACCCATTTTATATATGGCCACCGTGAGCCCACCGGCAAGAGCTGTTATGCTCACAGCCAGAGAGATTGGATTGAAGTTGAAATACAAGTAGGTTTTCTTAACATTAATATTCCCATAAAAATCCACAGGATTTGTTCAAACGTGTTCAAGTTAATTCTCGTTTACACTTTAATTCTGGACATTTGTTTGCCCGTTTTCGCTTTCTCGTAGAACCCATTTTAAGCTTTGGTTCACCTGATTGCCCTATTGATAAAATATCTTACATACAAAAATGTTACGAAATTATACAACAATTCTTGAAAGATCATCCTTATCTATGTGGTGACTATTGCTGATTTCTGTTGTATTGCTACTACAACTTCGATTGATGAAATAGCTCTTATTGATGAGTTTAAATTTCCAAAGATGTTAGCATGGACGAAACGTTTGCCGGAGTTGCCCTACTATAAGGAGACTAACGAAAAGGGTCCAGAGGAATTAAAAACTCTTTTATTATTAGCATTATTATTATGTATGTGCAAATGTAGTATTTCATATATTTACTATTATACTTTGTTTAATGTAGGTTGAACCTTAATTATTCGTCTGGCCACAGTCACAGTTACTGTCGGCGTTAACGTTTAAATACTGACGCCGTATGTAAGTTGTCTACTTTGTATTGAGCGGCTTCGCAAAATTATTTGAATCTTTTTCATTCGTTCAGAACTGGTATAACTCATTTAACAAACGACTAGTGTAAGCCTCTTTAGCTCAGTGGCAGAGCACTGGTCTTGTAAACCAGGGGTCGTGAGTTCAATCCTCACAGGAGGCAAGCGAAAATTTTTTGTTTTTATTTTCCAAAAGATTTTGTTTTTTTTTAAACCATTAACCCTAAAATTGTTTGAGTATTTTTTATACAGCTTGTTTTTTAACCATGTAATTAAAACACATTTGCATTTTGTTTATATATTGTTTATAAAAAATAATAGTTGTAGAAAATAAAATAGAATGTACAATTTATATGTTAAATTAATGTTTTAAAAATAGCTAGAAAAGAAATAAAAACATAAAAACGAGAACTATAGTAGAATTATAAAATAATTTTGTTTAATTTGGAATTACATTTTTGTTGTCTTTAATATTAATAAATCTTATAATGCATTTGTTATAACATTCTAAATAAATCTTTCCATTCTTAACCTGCAGTCCCGTCCGTCCCATGGCCTTATTGTATCATATTTTTTTATTAATAGTTTACATGGGCAAGAGAACTAGAATTTTTTTTTTTTTTTTGTTATGTTAGGTTATTTTGTTCATTAATTTTCATTTCATTGTAACGTGTTTTATCTTATAACATATAAAATGACAAATTTTCAAGATTCCTTTTATTTATTCATTATTCTGTTTCTAACAAAACTAGCCAATTGCGCAATACTTTTACCAATATTATTTACATTCAAAGTTTATTTATATATATTTAATTAAGTAGTTTTTTATATTTTAAAGTTTTTTCTTCAACATTTGTGTATTTTGATTGTGGCTTTTTGTAAAAATAAAAAAGATCTTTAAAAAATTATGTATAAACTATAAAAAGTTAAAGAAAAATTTATAATAAAAGTTTTTAGTATTTTAACTTAAAAATATGTTTTCTTATATTGTGCGAATTAAAAGTAGAAAAACAATTAAGATTTTTATATAATATAATTATGGTTTCATTTTAAACACAATAAGGAAATTTTAAAATTTTCTTTTAAAACAATATTTATAGGGAGGGTTAGTTAGGAGGTTATTTTTTTTAAGAGTTAGTTTTTAATAATTTTTTTTTTAATTTGTGTTTATTTTTGCTAATATTTAATATTAATATTTTAATAACAATTGTTTTGTAGTTTTTTAAACGACTGTTTTAACTTTAATCCTGGCCCCTCAAGAAATTCTTTAAACGATCTGGCAATGGTAATTTTTCAATATTTTGTGGTTTTATATTTAGTAAAATGGCATCACGACAAGCATTTTGCAAAGATACAACTGGAAAAACAATTATTATAGATATATAAAATTATACTTTTATTTGAATAAATAAACAAGATTTGTATTTTTGACTTACTACCATACAGTTGTATAATCCGTATTTGTTTTGTTGTACCATAAACATCTATGACCACATGTAAAGGAGCCTTGTCCAGTGGTATATCTTTAGTACAGGGTCCCTGATCGACACCATTAATTATAAAATGCATTTCGCCTTTAGTTTCATCATATTCGGTGGGTACAAATACCACTCCTATGCGAGATCCTTTGTCTGTTAGCAAAATACCAGGATTACAGTCACCAATACCATTTATATCGGCCACTGAGGGCCGCAGTAAGCGTTTAGGTATCATGCCCCTGGGTGTACGCACATACATAGAATCACCTAAAATAGAACCTTAAAGTGGTCATTCAAACAGACCGATACATATTAGAAAAGGGATCGATGTTTTTTGAAAGATAACACAAAATATGCTCACTTTTATTTGAGCTGGCAGCTGAACTTGAGCTTGGTTGATCATCACTAGATGCGGCATCTGTTGACGCATCACCCGCATTACCTGCCGCATAACTACTGCTGGCTCCACCACCACCACCACCACCAAAATCTAGAGGATGTGTACGTGATGCCAAAGCATGAGATTCAAATTTCGATATCGGATATATCCAACAAGTACCCAAATTTGCCAAGTCGGGCAATGCAAATTGAGGCAAACCGTCCTCCATTGTGCCCAGCACATCTGGCACCAATTGTGTGAGACCTAACCGCATATGACCTGACCAGCCACGTTCGTTTTTCTCTATTTCCACTAGAAATATTTCACCCATCTGTAGAGGTTTTTCTGAAAAAGTAACGGCATCCGCAAAACTGGCTTTGCGGAAAGCCACCGTATTGTCCTCACACAATATTATATTAGCACCATGATATGGATGAAATCTGGACAATTGACGTTTAGAAGTAGCTGGTGTATAATTTGTAGTTGCTACTGCCGATGCATTGGCACTACTAGTTATGTTTGAAGAAGTTGATACTCCAGTGTCTGCCGCTGCAGCTCCAGCAGCCAAACTTGATGAATCTGTGTCAATATTGTTGTTGTTGGCCACTTCACTCATTTTTGTGATTTGAAAAACAGTATTTTTAGAAACTTGGTACTTGAATTTAATAACAAAGTTTAAAATAAAAAACAAAGTTTAACAATGGTAATTATATTTTTAATTACAATAATTGTAAATCTTCTAGTTTCACTTATTTTTTCTTTTTTTTTTCTTATTTGCTTTTTATTTAGAACAAAACAAAATGAAAACAAAAAAATATTTTGTATACATTTTTACAACACTGAAAGCAATAAGTGGTGAATAAAAATTAGTTACATTTTACAGCACCGGTTGTGTTAAAATTTTGCAAAAGAAGTGCTACGGGAAATTTTTCTAAGAAAATGTATTTAAAATATAAGACATTTAATGGCTGAAAAATGTTAAGGGAATATATATTTCTGATAACTTACCGAATGCTTTATAATATTCAAATAAAATAATAAATTACTAGACATTTTCTAATATAGGCTGCCATTTGTAAAAGAAACTGCAACACTGTCTTTTATTTATCGTTTTATAACACTGCTTTTTCAGTAAAATAAAATACCGCACAGCTGTTAATCAGGCTTTCATAACTTTTTCAAAAGGCACTCAAGAATTCTTTATAGATTTGTACTAACTTTGTTTTATTTTTAATAAAAAGGTAAATATTAAAAGAAATCTGTTGCATATTTTAATAAATATTAACAAAAGCAATTAATTTTGTTAGTTGTTTACATCAGCATGCGTGTGCCAACCTGTGTTTATGCAGCCAAACATAAAGCTCGTGCTCCACAAAATGAGGCTGCAGTACCCTTTCAGGAAATTCTTCCATTGCGCTTAAAGAACACTGTCAGTGGTAAAGCTGATTCCGGATCGGATGTAGCATGTCTTCAGGAAATGACTGTCTTATTTGCCTGCCTTAAAGATAATGATTTTGTAGAAAATTTCTGTTCCAAAGAGATATCACAGTTCAAAAAATGTTATAAAGTATACATGGACAATAAGACGGCCACTAAAGCAACAATTAACCAAGGTGTTGTTACACCAGGCAATAATTTAAATTATAGACAATTAAACAAATATATGAGACGCTTTCCCAATCCCGAGTAAATGATAATAGCTAATGATTTCCAAGAAATCATTTCCATTCTTAAAAAATAGATATGTTCCGTTTTCACAAAGTTTTGTGTTTTAAAAAATAAACGTGTGTGAAGAATGTATAAAATTTGGACTACAAGTTAATAACCTTTATTAGGGACTAAAACCGTATCCGAACACTGTTTATAAAAACTTTGAGCTCGAAACCGTTGATCTCATGTGGGAAATGATTAATAGGTTCAGGGTTGGAAGTGGTTAATAGAAAGAATTTAAAAAAAGCTATAAAGTGCCTAGTAGTTTTAACGACGAATAACCAGAGCACTAATAGATATTACTTGTCAAATAACCGGTTATGGTATTTTTAGATTAAATTAAAAAAATACTGCAATATTATTTTGAAAAACATAAAATTCCTACTATTAAACGTGACTTTTTTAAATTTTGAACCCAATCTGAAGCCGAACCTCAATTCTTTTTCATTAACCCGAAACTGGTTACAGTACCTGCTTTTTATAGAGGTGATCCATGTTTGTTCTTAATAAACGAAAATGTGAAAACTTCGTTAATTGAAAAGAAAAGCTACGAAAAGATAAGTAAGAAGGCGTACTTTCAATATCAAAAGGTATGTTTACTTGTTTTATTACATATGCATATAAGCAATTAAAATCAGTACTAATATTCTAAGTATGAATTATGAAGTTTTTTTTTCACATATGAGCCGTTTATTTTGAAATTTTCGAAATATGTAAATTTTTGCATTTCATTAAATTTAAACATATTGGTATATATTAATAGTCGTATTTTCAATATTTTGTAGCTCTGGAGAATGTAAGTTTATAATCCAAAAATTATTACAGTATTGGCTAAAAGAGTAAGATTTTTCTTATAACTAAAAGAGGTTCTTCAATTTAAAATTTAAGAGTCAAAACTTTCATCTCCGAACTACCAGGTTCAGAGCCCAAATAGTCACAATAGTGATCGAAAAACTTCGAACGTAATTTCGAAAGCTTGTACGATCATAAGTAAGACGATTTGGCCACTGATTTTTTTTTTACTATAAATGGGTTTCCCACAGAAAGATCAGAAGGTTTAACTAAGGTACTATTATCTCTTTTTTTTAAATAAATGGCTCATATTTTCATGATAATTCGTTATTTACATACAATATTCCTAAACTAATAAACAACATCTGCATCACCTAAACCACCCGATGATGAGCTACAACCAGGTGATGATTGACTTAAGACGTTTAGGTAGCTATTTGTGTGTCGAGTTAAGCCAGACCGTTGTTTTAATTCGTATAATTCTGCTAGCAAAGTTTGTTTTTCTCTTTCCAGCATAGCTATACGTTCACTTTTTAAATGACCTTCATTAGCTAGTAGGCGATTTTGTTGACGTAATCTATCTGAGACTGTAGTAATAACATTAACGTTATTGCGATTAATACTGGTTTTTGTAGGTGTTCTTATGGCTAGATTGAAATGAAAGGGAAAACTTCCTCTCTCCCAACATTCAGCTAATGCCGATAAACTTCTGTTGACTTCCAGAACACGAGCTCTTTGGAAATTTAAACGTTCTTGTTGAATCTCTGACCATTGTTCCTAAAAAACATTTAAATATTTAAAGATTTTTCACTAAATTTCTTTAATTTTGTAGTGCTTACCACGTTTGAGGATCCCATACGTCCTAAGTATTTAATTTTCTCTTGTACATTAACAATTTGCTGCATATACCATTCACGTGCCTTTTCCACCGAATTCAAGCCCAACAGCAAAACTTCTCTTTCTTCTTCATATTGTTTAAGACGTTTTAACATATTGTAATCTATGCCATTCTGTAAAGTATGTCTTCTGGGCTCTCTTCTTTTAGTGGTAGCTTTTTTTAAAGGCATACTTGTAAAATTACCACTATCTGTGGCCGAAGAAGAACCACCATCAGCACTTCCTCTATAACCGCATTGTTGCAAGAAATTTTTGTTGGCCTTTTTGTCTTTCGAATCCATTTCATTGCGCATTACACCTATTTGCCAATTTTGCAAAGCATGTCTAATTTCAGCTTTGTTAGAGGCACTTAACATGCCAGTGTTACCATTATTAGCATTTAATACTGATGCCCGGGGCGGCTTTGGTGGAGGGGGTGGAGAATTATATGGTGATCTTATGGTATTAGAAGATGTTGTCAATTCACCCTCTGAATCTGGACTTAATTGAGGCATACTTAAAGCTCGGTGAGCTGAAGAAATATTATGTGGTCTGTTATTGGTTGACCAAAGAGTAGCAGGCACTGGGTTTTCTATATCTAAAGCTGGTGCAGATGGTGGTCTTGCTGCCACTTTAATGGTTGATTTGTTTTTCCATACACCACCACTTATAGCAACATTGTTATTGCTATTGTTGGTAATATTTTTCATATGGTTATTTTCGGTTTGCATTTGAGGGTGGTTTTGATTTCTAAGCAAACATAATTTCAGGCCGGCACAGAAACGTTCAAATGTCAACAAACCATTAGGCGGAGTTACTTTACGCAACGATTCTATTACACCTCTAGGCAAACCTTTACTACCATCATCTTGCCAACCTTTTTCTATATCTAAAAACTTTACATAGCCAGTTTGTTGATCGTCTAATATATCGAAAAGGGTTTTCATTGATTGCACAAATGGTTTTGGTAGAGCATCGAATGCACTACTGCCACCACTTACACCTTGTGCAATATTATTTTGTATGTTGATCGTCTGGTTATTGTTAAGAACTCCCATGACAACGTTGTTTTTTTCGCCAGAGCGAATCATTCTTAACTAAATGTTAGTGCTCTTGGATATTGATCACTTAGTGAATATTAACAGACTGTCGATAGTTTCAAGTTTCAAAACTAAAAAAAAAAAAAACAGAACAATATGGATTTAATAATTTCTTATTAATTTTCATAAAAACCTATTAATAGCGTTTTTATAGACAAGCATATACAATTTTTATAAAAGCAATTTTTTTCTAAATTTAATGCCTCTATTAGAGCACTAATTAAAAAATGCTATACATTATGAATTATTATTAATTACTTTAAAATTAAAACATGCAGATAACTAATAAATACATATTTTAATTTAATTAATGCCTTATTCGTGTTTCTCACACCACATGTCTTACGTAAACAATAATGCATTGTTTTATTATTTTCTTATTTAATTAACAAGTGTTTTTGAAAGGTAACAAAAATATTTATGAGTGAATATAATACATACATCGGTCTGATGAAAAAGATTTTTCTTTTTTTGTTGTTGCAAAATTTAAGACAACTCTTTAATTTATTCACTTTTTTGTTGTTGATAAAATGTATGTCAAATTCCCACGCAGAAGAAATGTCAGGCATAACTACATGGCAAGATGATTGAAATTAACATAAAATTTTCATTTAATATGATTTTACTAAAGCACGACATTGTTTTTTAAGATAAAGCTTATAAGTTTATTTTGAAATTTAAATGTTTAGTTAGAATTTGAGGAAAGTTTAAGAGTTTACATAAAGTAAGTTTTAAATCAATAAAGTTGGTAATAGCGGATTAGGATTACTACTTTGGAAGCTATCGTATACGAATGTTTAAATAATACGTATACTTTATTCTCGAATTATGTGGAAACATGCTTGATACGACTAACAAAAATTCAGAAATAGTCACCCCTATTCTGCGTTTCGATTTCGTCTCCGCATTCAGTTATGCCCTGATCGAAAGAAAAATAATCAGTTGCTTTGCTATGAAACGTATGAACATATATTTATTTTATAAATAAATAATAAATAATAAAAATGAAGAATATAACATTAATGGCGTTTTCTTTTCTGAAAAAAAATGTTGCACTTTGTTGCCATTGCCTTTTTTGTGTTAATTTAAAAAAAATTAATACAAAGAATGAGTGGTGTGTTTATCTCTAAATATGTTGCCTTTAAAAACCTTTGATATTGCTTAATATTTAACAATGTTTTTTAGCAATATTTTTTGTCAACACTGCAACACCCACAATACAAGTCAAGCTGCTACAACAACAGCAACCCAAAAGATCTTTTGTGTCCAACTATAGTCACGAGAGATGACCTTGCTCTCGCAAGTAAATAATTGCCATGGACACCGGAATGACCCGATATCCAGCAAAGCACGACAATGTTCGTGGCATCAAGTTGTTGAAGATTTACCTTGGCGCACACTGAAATTGCTTGAATTTTAGCACTAGGTACGGAGATATTTGTATTAGATCTAAAGACCTAATAATGGCCGATACAAAAAATATCGTTAGTTTTTTGTCACTAAATCCCATATATCGGGCAATGTCATAGTCGAAGATAGACTTCGTTTTGGTAGTCAAAAGTCTGGATTGACGGCAAATAAGGTTATATTGAGTGTTTGATGGAATTTGAAGACAACTATCCATTATGAGCCGCTATAAAAAAACTGCAAAACGATCAATTTTGATTTTTACTGCACATATCTTTAAGACTATACACATCTTTGATGGCCCGAAAAAAAATTGCCTGGGTAGCTTAAATGTGGTTATTACATATCCACAGATTGATTTTCATTTGTTTTGATGTTTGCGAAGCTCTTTTGATGGTACAAACAAAATTTGTCAATCTCGAAAAATTACCTAGCCAAGTTTCGATCCGATAAACCAGAGAATTATTTACTACAGTGATGGAATTGAATGAAGCTCCCCGAAAAATGGCAAAAGGTTATATAATTGGTGTTCGTCTACAAATTTGACCAAAAATTAAACACATTTTCTTATATTTTGAACGATCTATATTAAACCAAATATGAGCCGTTGTAATCAATAATGTTTTACCATTTTTTGGGTAAAGCCATTATTCCATCAGTGTACAGCTTCTGGGTTTTCTGAGCGAATTAATTTGAAGAGGTCGTTACAAATTATAATCTGGAGGTGCAAGCTTCGGGCTATATAGTGGCAGCATTTAAACTTCCCAGCTAAGATCTTTCATTATCTACCGGGTCATCAAAAATGTGTTTGGTCTGGAGTTGTCATCATGGAACACAACATCTTTTCTGTTGATCAATTCTGGCCATTTTATATTGAATTGCTTGCTTCAATCTCGTTAAATGTTGATAGTAGAGGTCAGAATCAATCGTGAGACCAGGTTGTAAAAGCACTCTCATAATGTACAATTCGCAACCAACCTTTCTTGGTGTCAATCCTGGCTTTGCCACCGTCAGCGAAGCTTCACCTTGCACCGCCCATTATCTTTTTCACACATTATTGTCGTATGTGTGCCACTTGGTACAATTTCGTTCCGTTTTATCAGTAAATCGCAAATAGAAATTCGGCCCAATAAATTTTTCACTGTTAATTCATCTTTGTGTATCCAGTTTTCTTTAAATAGTTGATAATGCCCCCAGTTCCCTAGCAATGTCCTTGTCCAAGATTTCGTTGACTTTTTAGTGATTGGTTGACCTCCCCAGAGTGAGGTGCAACTTTAATATCAAAATTATCAAATCGAAAAGGAACAAATCGGATCGCTGCTGTTTTTTTAGTTACAGTATCGTCTCCGTAAACTTCACAAATTTTTTCAGCAGACTGCGACACATTCTTAGCTTTTCTATAATCGAAAAGCAAAATACAACGGTAATGTTCCGAATTTTTACACATTTTTAAAAGTAAATAACTTTTCACAGAATAATGCGATTTTAATATTATCTTCTAGCAAAGTGAAGCTTAAAATATTACCTTTCAAATAAGCTATAGTGTTGCCTGATGCAATAGTATTACAACACAGTCTTCAGAACATTCTGCGATAAATTTGAATTGAAAGGGGGAACTTTTAATTCCTTATAAAGATTACTTATAATACTAAATTGCATTGCATTTTTTTTTTGTCTCAAATGCAAACATTATTAAAAAAGTTGTTCATTCAAAGTTATTCATTGGAACCGCTCCAGATGCACTTGATTTTCAAAATGAATTATTCAAAAAATTATCGTTTTACTATTTTTCCTTTCTTAACTTTACGCTATAATTGAACGACGAAAAGGGGGGGATGCTATTTTAAATGTAAACCGCAACTATTTCAGTAATGCTTGTTAATTATTTACTTCTGCAGAGGCAAATGCACTTGTAAATTCCTTTTAAACGATACCAGTGTATGAACAACAAAAAAAAAAAAATAAAATAAAAATTATTACAATAACAACAGCTACAACAAAATATTATACCCATATACTTGCACACATACAACGTACTAACTAGAAAAAAACATTAAACCCCAAACATGTTTGCTTGCTACTATAACGCAGAGGAAAAAGAAACAAAAAAAGTAAAGCTTATACAAAACAAAAGACTTAAGACACAAACCTGATTTGTTTTTCATGCACAACAACTACAAAAAATACATAACTGGCTTCTATGCTGTGATGCTGTGTACGAAATATTTATATCTATTTATCGTTTTGTTGTTGTTGTTGTTGATGTTGGTTTTGTTGTTCTGCTTCTTCTTCTTTCACTTCTTGTTATAGCCACACTTTATTAAATACATAACATTTTGTATTTATTATTGAAATTTTCTTAGACGATTGCTTGTGTAATCAAGCATTTAATTTATTTATTAATTTTTTTCTATTTTATTTCATTTTCTTTATATATATATTTTTTTAATTACAATTACAATTATTCTGTATTTAACACGTGTATGAATTTCTATGTACAAAATTGAAATTATTATTTTTAAGAATAAGAAAGAGGTCCTTAACAAACTGGACCTGTTTGCTAACTGTCGGCTGCTGTTCTGTTAGTGAAGTATTCTGATTAACTAACTTATAACTTTATAGCTTCTTTAGGTGTTTTTTTACCTTTTGTACTTACTCAGCACAGTCTGAGTTTAGTTTTTGCATACTAATACTGGTTATAAGTTAGGTTTTTTTGCAATCTTGTTATGATTTTTAAGTTCAATCTTATATTTTTTGTACCTTTTTTTGTTTTGTCATTTTTTGTTTTTATTGACTAGTTAACTAGTTTTATAGGTTCTTTACTTTTGTAATTCTATATGTGCATAGAAATATAAATAATTTTTTGAATTTTATTTTATATGTTGTGCTTATTTGCCGCTAAATTGTTACGTGTTTCGTTAGTTTTTCTTACTGGAACACTTTGTTTACGTGCGTTCTGCTTATTTACTTCTCATGCACTAAACCAATTCATTTTTGTTTGTTTGTCAGTTTGGTTTTTGTTATGATGTGTTTGAGAGCTTAGCTCAAATGCTTATTGGGCTTTAACAGAAAAAGTTGTGTTGTGGTTTATGCTATGCTATGCATCGCTTAAACTTGAGTTTAAATTATTAAGTTGGTGGTTGACTTATAATTTCTCAGTCGAACATGTTTGCCATAAATCGCTGCTTAAGTTATTTCTTTTTGTTTTGTTTGGTTGTTTGTTTTGAATATACATTATTATTTTTTGATTATTTTTGTTTTGATTTAGAAAAATACTTCCTAATGTATGTTGCTTGCTTGATGTATAAAAAAAAAATAATAAAAACGAGAACAAAGCTTTACGATTATTTTTTTAATCAAACTTTAAAACTTGACTAAACTTAAAGTGCATAAGATTTGTTAATTATCTTAATATTCTGTGATATATAAATAAAGAACAAAAAAATAATAAACAAGTAGAAAGCTATGTAATGTGTGATATGACAAAAAAGACAACAAAACACGAATTTTAATCTATTGCAGCATACGCGTTTGCTAAATTTAACGAACTTACAGATCCATAAGTATAAACGAATTAGGCCTATTAGATTAGATGCCTATTATTATCATCATTATCATCATATCAACCAGGCACTATTGCAGGACACTGCGACCCATGGGATTTATTGTGTCGCCTCCGTTCCATAGTTTGTTCAGCAGATCTGCTGCCTTCCTAATAAACACCAACAGATCTGAAACCGTATGGTGAATATGTCATACAGTGAAACCCAATGTCTGCCTAAACATTTCCACCAAAACCTATCAAGAACCCCACCCACATTCACAAAATATGTGTTCCGCTTTCTCTGATGCATGTGAGCACATTCTATAAACATCCACATCTTTAACCACCATCCTCTTCAGATGCACTCTTAGTCTACAGTGGCCCGTAAGCAACTCTGTAAGGAGTTTCAAGTCTAGCCTATCATACTTGAGAACCTCAGAACGATGCCAAAATTGTGAACAAATCTCCGCCCTAGAGTATCGAAGACCCTTTGGAGCATTTCAGTGTTTCAAGCATGTGGCAATTTCCCGATCCTTAATTAGATTGAGGATGGTATAGACACTAGGCTTGCGGGACCGGAACCGTACTGTGGTAGTATTAACTGGTCCATCGCCAGGATTCATCATATTGGGCACAATACCTTCGTATGAGACAGGCAAAGCGGCAGATGACATCTTTTTCCTATAATAGGGAGCTGCGCCATGTGGGTAGGCAACTATTAAGAAACTTATTGGTGTTCTAACTACTATTTTAAATATCGTCTCTTTAACTTCAATGAGGTACCTATCACGGAGTACCGCTTGTACCGAGGGAAGGTAGATCAGGGGACGAAGCACATTCTCTGTGAATGTGCTGCTTTGGCAAACATTTGTCGGCAAACGTTTATGTAGCCCTTTATTGGGCCTGATCCGGTTCGTAGACTACCCACTGGAGATATTGTGGACTTCATATCGAAAGTTAAGAGTATTCTTCTAAAGACAGTTTCGCCCATGAATATTGACTCGATAAAGGATTAAATGGGTTTTCCCCTTGGTGATTACAACCAATCGTTTTGAAATATACTTACATATTGGAAAGTAGCACCTAAAGATTGTTTTGTAAAAGAATGGATATTTTTTTTTCTATCTCTTCTCTTCAGTAACATTTTTTCTTTTTCGAGAAGCCTTTTATTCATTTTCGCAGTACAAGACCTTTGGGCAAAAAAGTTGTTGCTTGCTTTTAGATAGAGAAATCGATGAGTGGTGATATGAACTCCGCTCATCATTTTGGGAACGATACTAGCGTCTGAGAAAGGAGAAGCGGCTGATGAGATCTTTTACCTAGCAGCGCCACGTTGACAGAGCAGCTATGAGAATATTTATTGGTTTCCTGGCGAGGCACTACTATCTTAAATATCACCTTTTCAACCTCAATGTGGTAAACGAGATGAATATATATTGCAATGTTCGGAGATTACGGCGGATGTAGCATTTGATCGTTTCTATTATTTGTTTTGAAACTTTTGCGACATGATGTCGAGTGTTATCATGTCAAAGAATACCTTAATCATGTCTGTCTTTATATTCCGGCCGTTTTTCTCATAATGCATGATTCAAATGAAGTAATTGCACCGATCACCGAGTCTTAACAGCTCATAGTACACAATGCCGCCCTGATCCCACCAAGAGTGCAACATTGCACTATAAATACTAAAACAACGTGATTGTATAAACAAACAAAAAATATTGTCGACTGCAACAAAATTTGGAAGCAGTTATAAAACCCAAAAAACCGATGTGTTGTATTTTTTTTTTAATCCGAGTTTTTGCCACCTTTTGTTTATCAGTATCCTTTTTAAGTTTCAACACTATTGAGCAATTTCGAGCATTGCAATTTTGATTAAATTAAAAATAATTTTGAAATTATTTTAAAAATATATTAATAATTTATTTAATGTATTTTAATTATTATATATATTATTTAAATTTATTTTTATGTTTATATTGTAAACCATTTCCTTTTTTCCAAGTATTACAATTACAAATTAAACTAATAAACATAAAAATAAACAAAATAAAAAGTATTCAGTCATTAGGGCAATTTAAAGATATTTACGTACGAGTACGTGCTATAAAAAAAAAATTATTAAAATTATTAAACAATAAAAAAATTGTTCAAAATGTTAAAAAATAAACGAAATTTAGACTCTTAAGAATCCTTTTAGGTGTTTATAAAGCCCTATGACTTTAACAATTATTTTTAAAATCAAAGGGACTCTAAGAATGTAAATTTCATTATACGCATTACAAAAAAAAAAAAAAAAAATCTTAAATTTAAAAGTTAACTTAAACAACTCGTATGGAATTGATATAAATTATTATATAGTAAATTTAAATGAAGCAAGGAATTGGCTTAATCATCAGTTTCTTTCCTTATTGCCTTATAAATCGGCTACTGACTTTCTGCGCACATATTTAGCAAAGTAATCTGGACGCCAGCATTTACAGGAACCGGGAATAAGGAACCAATCATAGTACAGACGTACTTGGAAACAACCAATTTCATCATGACCATCACAGTGCTGATTGAAATCGCCAGCAGCAGCATTAGCATTGCCGTGACTGGTGGCATCTGAAGCTGTGGCAACACCAGCCCGCTTCTGCAAATATTGTTGATAAGCTTGGAAATCTTGCACAGAAGGTGCTTGTGTTGTGCTAGAAACTTGTGGCGGTACAGTATCTTCGGCATTTGGATAGAAAATTTCGGCTACCAAAAGACTAACCCAGCGTGGTGAAGACAAGCAGCCACCATCTAAATAATGGCAACGAGCCTGTATGCAGCGTGTTACTTCAACAGTTTGCGTAAAATAGCCTTCATAGGGTATTTGTACTACATAACGCCAGGAGCCTTGATAGTTTTTAGCAAAAACGGGTGTGGCGTATTCAACTTTAGCTGGGCAAGGTGTAGGTGGTCCTTCATAACGTATGGGACCAATTTCTTCACGACGTTCTGCTGTTAAGGGGGCTGCTTGAGGGGTAGATGTTTCGCCTTGTATAGCCTTGTAAATGGTACAGAAACTAAAATGTAAGAACATTAATATTATGAAAGGATTTGTGGGAAAATAAGTTATAACTAAGAGTACTCACAGTCCACCGCCATCACAAAATTTACGCGGCTTACGTTCTTCCGTTTCTTTTTGTTTTTGTGAACGTTCTTCTTCATCAATAGCCGGATCGAAATAACCATAATTGTGTGACTCTGGTTTAGCTGCTACCTTGGGGGCAACAGCCTCACGTTTTGTTCGAACAGCATAATGACGATCAATGTTATTATTGTCCAAATTCTCAACAGGATCATCGCGTATAATTTGTGTAACCTTGGGTAGAGTATCATCAGCTTTTAAAACCGGCAATGTTTTTGATAAGAATTTTAAAGTATGGTTGCGTATCAGTTCACTACAAAAATATTAAAATTTTAATTAATAGAGACAACATATAAGTTTAGCATCATAATATGTGTAGATAACTTACAATGGATAAGGTTCTCCTAAAACATTTTGTCTTAAGGGATTTTTGGGTATTTGTCCTTTATTCAAATCACCACATATATTGTTAACGGATACCGATGACTTTTTACCATTTCCCACATTTTTACAATCTACATTCACATGCGTATAAGGTGGTGGTCTTACTTTAGGTGGTATGGCATTGGGTGATTCTACAAAAGCATAATAACCTTCTGGTGGCTCTTCACCCAAATCGTTTTGTGCTTGTGCTGTGACCAGCAAAGAGAGCAAAAGAAATGAAAGTATTTTCTGTAAAGAAAAGAAAATATAGATTAAATATTGAATAAAAAATATTTTAATATTAAATATAGGGTCCGCCAAATAAATTTTTGTGGCACATAGCGCCGTCCCGTTGAAACCAAATGTTGCTGATATCCTCCTCTTCAATTTTTGTGAACAAAAATTCGTTCAACATGGCGCGATAACGATAGCCATTGACTGTAACGGCCACTCCTTGCTCATTTTCGAATTATGCCTCTGCACCAAAATCCGCACCAAACAGTGTCTCGTCTTGGGTGTATCGGCTTTTCAATGTATGCGTGCGGGTTTTCTGTACCCCAAATGCGATAATTTTGCTTGTTTATATACCCGCCAAGTGTCAAAATGAGCTTCATCTGAAAAGATGATTTTTTTTGGCAAAATCGGCATCTTCTGTAGGTCGATCGCAGATCCACTTAGTGAAGCGAAAAAAGCGTATACACAACCATATTCGTTCAGCGGAAGGATAAAACTAATTATCTGTCAAATTAGACATGAGCTAAGTGTAGTTGAAAAAAAAAACGTTAGATGGCGGACCCGATAACTTATTGTTTGTAACTTAAGTAAGTTAAAAGTCATTTCAATTCTGCCAGCCAGCTGATCAATCCTGTCAATTTTATTCTTATTTTTTTTTTTCGTTCGCACTTTAAAATCAATGAATAGCGAAAGTTTCTTAAATAAATATACTCGCACATAAAAATGAAATTGTTACCAAAAACTGAAATGATTCAAAAGATTTTTTTTTAGTATTTCAGTTTTTTTCTTTCTTCTTTTTAAATTATTATGTATCAAGTAATTAATAATAACAAACATCAATAGATTCCAAAGCGATCAGAAAGACATATGAAAATATTTGTAGCATCTAAAGAAATTTCGTTTAACTTTCACTTTTTTTATTATTATTTTTTAAGTACATTTTTGTTGTTGTTAATAAATCATTTTTTTAATAACAGGCAAATAATATTTTATCTAAGAAAAATGTTAACTAAAAAACTTTATTATTATTTGCTAATGACCTTAAGCTATTAATAAATATATGAACATTTTAAAAATTCTTTATGGAATAAATTATTTTATATTTATGTCGATTGTTTATTTTAGAGGTCCATAACTTTGAATTGCTAACACTGCTTTATTTGGCAACCGATTTAGCAGCTGATAGTAGTTTTTTTAGACTCACATAAATCACTATTGATATTGAATTTCGAATTCAATTTGTTCTACGATAAATCCAATTTCTAGTAAAATGGGAGTGAGGATAATCTACAAGCTTTCTTGAACACCATTACTTCCACAGAAAATTACTTATGGGCTGGCGGAGCCATTGGTCCATTGGTCTTAAAAAACAATGATGGTCAGATCGTTACTGTCAATGGTGAAGGGCATAGGAACACGATTAAATGATAATCGTACCTCACATGCCACATACCACATAGCGAGCGTTACAATTGATTTACTCAAAGAAACATTTGATGAAAGAGTAGTTTCACATAATGGTGCAATTAATTAATTTGCTTTGGGGTTATGTAACTTCACTTTACGACAGTTGAACAGCTGGAAATCATCATTCGAATATTTATTGGCTAAATACGTCCACATATGCTGCGAAAAGTTTGTGAACAGTGGTGTTCCATATTTCGTCTTGTACGCACCAGACGTGGCAGCATATAAACATAAACATATTTTAACATTCATGTCATAAAATTTCCTAGTCAACAAAGCCCGTTTAATTGATTTTAAAAGTATAGGGTGGGCCAATTAAAAGTTTAAATTTAAAAATGCATCAAAACAAAAACGGTTTGAAATTTTGCCAAATTTATTTTGCTGTTGTGAAGTACAATTGTTCCGGTTAGAAATGAATTATTATTTTATTCATATGGCTGCTGCGGCTGGTCTCACAGTACCCCATTCGATCGACAAATTTTCGAGTTTTTAGAGTGTATGTGGTCGTATCTCAGCAACGGCATCACGAATGTTGAATTTTAAATGCTCAATTGTCTCTGGTTTGTCGACATAACACTTGTCTTTAACGGCGTTCCACAGAAAATAGTCCAACGGTGTCAAATCTCAGCTTCTTGGCGGCCAACTGATATCACCATTTCAACTAATTAAACGTCCATCAAGCGATTGACGCAATAAATCGATTGTGGCATGAGATGTGTGGCATCCATGAAGAGCGGGCACAAAAATATTCACTCGAAACGTGTGCATTGGCTTCTGTAAGACCACATTTGGCTTTTCTGAGCACCAAATACGACAATTTTACTTACTAATGTACTGCCCAAGATGAAAATTAGCTTCATTCGAAAAGATGATTTTTACAATTTTTTTGTTTTTCTTTTGCAATTTTCGATCAATTTTCTTTGTTTTGGAAATAAATTTTCAATAAATCCCAACGTTGCTCAAGCGTAAAACGATTCATTGCGTTCAGTGGAGATAATATACTGAATTCTGTAACAGAATAGCCAGATTCTAAATAACCGCTGGTTCAAATTTAAACCGATTAAGCTATGATTTAAGCTTGTGTAACTGTAAAAAAAAAACAACCGATTGCATAGCATAGTTTGAAATAGTGCTGAAGTCTAAGACAAAAAGGAGATACCACAACTAGACACTGTAGACTTAAGTTGAAACTTGGTTCTTAGTAAAGGCTTCGGGAATGCATTGTGTACAGGTCGGTGTGAAAACACCTTGGCTTGGTGTTCATTGTGGACATTAATCACATTACTTATACTCCACATCCTTAATTTGTGTACGATTCGCGCTAATGTACTTTTGCAAATCTGTGACTGATCGAAATAAATACATGATTAATATAATAAAAAGTAAGGCCTCCCTCATAAACATCTTGGGATTTTTGGCAATTTGAATTGGTTAATTTAAATTGTCTCACTATGCAGCAACAAGTTATTTTTTTAGAAGATTACTAAAAGTAAGTCACCTTTTAATTTTCTGTTGACCTTTTTATAGCTGCTTAAAAATTAATTATATGTCCTTAAAGGTCAAAGCAAAAAAAAAAAAAACAATAAAACAAAAACAAAAGAGAAATTTGTTTTTTTACCAAAAACATAATTTCTTTAGTTCATCTTGCCAATTAAACACGAACAAATGAAGTTGTTGGTCATCAAATGAAATTAAAAGTGAAGAGTAGTTGGTTGTTTCTTTTACTTTCCTTTCATTTCATTTAACTTCTTTCTAAATGGCCTTAAAAAATTACAATAACAAAAAAATCGTAGTAATTTTTATTGTTTTTGTTGTTGTGACTATAAATATAGATGTTTTGTTTACTGGTGGGAGTTTACAAAATTTCTCTTTCTTCTTAATTTATTATAATTATTTCATTTTTGTTTTCGTTTTCTTAATTCCTCATTTAAACTAAAGAATTTTAAATTTTAAAATGATTTCTTAATAAGCCCATCTAAAATGTTAGGCATTTGAGGCAACGACTAACGTTTGTATTTCTTTAAATAATAATTAAAATAAATTTTTTCCCCCGAATTTCTATTGTCGTACTCAAGTCCGTATATATTTAACGAATGACTAATTTCTTTAAGATGAATAGAAGAAATTTAATGGCTAAAAAAAGCTTTGCATACTTAAATAACCATATTTTCTATATTTCATAAAAAGATTTACTAAAAAAGAAAGAAGTTGTTGTTGTTGTTATTGTTAATCATATAACCAGACCACATACTTTAAGACTGCATACTTTAAACAGCAAGAAAAAGCTATGTTGTTGACCGACGACTGATAGTATGCCAGGAAATTGGGTCAAAAAATCCACATTCTTTTAGGTGATTGTCAATTAAATTATTTATAATTCTATACCGTTAATAATATGGTGTGGAATACGTTTTCATAAAAAGCAGCGAACTGTAACATTTAAAAATAACAAGAAATAGAAATGAAAAGAATTAAAATATTCAAGTTATAATTAAATTAACTCACGAAACTAATGATTTAGGTGAAATGTTTTAAAATGATTTTATAAACAATGTATTCGAGGGAAGCGTTTGAAGCTTTATTGTATTCAGAAAAGAGTCTTCAATTTCAAATGTTTTCAAATGGAATCTTGTTGTAAATGGAATCCTCGGACGTTTTGAGGATGAAGGTAGGAAGGTGATTTGTTACGCGGATTATGTAGTGATTCTCGTGAAGGGGGGATTTCTCCCGACCGTCAGTGAGGTCATGCAATCGGCGTCCATCAGGGGAATAAACATTAATATTTCCAAGACAGATTTAGTTCTTTTTTCCAGGAAGTATAAATTGAAGAGGTTTGAACTACCCAGCCTATACGAAATTGAGTTAAGGTTATCTGATGGGGCAAAGTTTTTAGGAGTTTTCTTAGATAGAAAACTGGACTGAAGGGAAAACACGCTTTTAAGGATGAGTAAGGGTTTAAACGCCTACTATGCGTTTAGAAGTGCTATTAGTAAAAGATGAGGATTGTAAAGTGGATCTATGACTCCATAATTATACCAATCCTTACTTATGGCTGTATCGTATGGTGAAGAGCTCTGGAAAAAGCCTGTCGGAAAAGGCTTCTGGATAAGATGTATAGGTAGGTGTGTTGAACTGATCATATCCGGCGACTAGGTCTAACCTCTTTGGAGGTTGCGGTGAAGAGGATAGCTGCTAGCAATTTTTTGCGGATTTTGAAAGGTTGCCTTGCTAAAGCTTTGGACTATGGGCATACTGCCATCTTGGGGGGGTTATATTGGGCTGCGAATTTGGTGACTCGTTAGGGTTTACGGACTACAGGGTTAAGGAATGCGACTTCATCAGGAGCCATTCGGCGGTCTTTTCTGATAGAGAGTCTTGGCAAGGTGTTGGTAATCTGCTGAATAGCCATGCTATTATTCACGGATAGCTCTAAGACCGCGGAGGGCACGGGTGCATAAGTCTATCTTGTTGGCAGTGATATCGAACAGTTCTACAGACTTCCGAACGAGTGCAGCGTCTTCCAGGCTGAGGTCTTTGTTGTAATTAGGGCAGCCAAGCTAATTCGTGGCTTAGTCGCTTGTAGGGATAGTGTGGTCATCTATATAGACAGTAAAGCTGCTATCAATGCGCTTTGTCAGTTCAAAGTTAGTTTTACTGTGCAGAATACCCTTACGTCACTGCAAGATGTGTGCAGCGTTAAGCTGTGCAAGGTTCCTGGACATACTGACGTGCGAGGGTACGAGATTGCCGATGAACTGGCAAAAGCGGGCGCAGTCAAGAGAATTTGAGAATTGGAATTTGAATTCTTAGTGAGCTCAATAGATAGCTGGGCCTGTCGTAGAATGGAAGAGTTGTAGAGTGGTAGCGGAGACTGTAGGGTCTTTAGGTGCTTTGGACTAAACTCGACTGCTCTTGGACGGAATGGATCCTTAATCTGAGAAAGGAGTCCATTAGGACGCTGATAGTTTTTCTGACTTGGCTTTGTACCCTAAGGGCAAGAATTGGGCTATGGAAAGCAGGCACCTCTAATTTCTGACGAGTTTGCGGCGATTGCCCGGCTCTTTTTTTTGAGCAGGCTTAGGTTGTTGGGCTAGGGCTTTTTCAATGGCCTAGGTGAGGTTGCGTTAGCCAGGATTTGTGACGTGGAGGGTTATGTATCAGGTATAGGCTGGCTTATCAGGATACGCCCTTTTCTATTTCGGTGTCCTTCTCTTTTTCTTTTCTTCTTTCTTTCTGAATTTTAAGGTCATTATTCGAAGTTAAATTCTTAAGTCTAAATGCGCCAAGACTTAACTTACCAAAAAATCTATTCCCCTAGAATATATGAATGCTGTATATATTCTAAGCTATCTAAAGTAAACAATGGTCGACTAGCGTTTTCACGTTTGATATTGCGTATTGATAAGGTATCATATGGTTGTTTTACATGTCATGTAAAAGGGTCTTTATTTAAAATATCTTCAAAGCTATTGAAAACATTTTATATGAATTAACTTTTCTTTAGTCCTTGCCTACGCAAGGTAGTTCTAAAGGCATATTGAAGTAAATATCTTTTATTATTTTAAAGAAATAACTTTCTGTCATATAAATATGTATATTTGTATTTAACCTGTCTTAAAGTATTTTGCTTTAAAATATACTGCGAGCGTCAAAATAAAGTGTACACCATTATGCTTTTCCATATAGGCTTTACTCATTAGGTGTTATAACTCCGTCAATTTCCATCAGACTTAAAAAAGCGTAGTATAATTTCATTCGCAAACATACTACTTTAATAAATCCAGAATCAGCTAAGAAACTAGAAATCGGTTCATCAGTTGAAAAAGAATTAAAACCAGCTGACCACGCATTACGTCGGCAATTCATTCCTTGGTCCATCGAAAAACAAGAAGAGAATAAGAATTTTTTTAACAAAATAATCTTCACCGACGAAGTTCATTTCCAGCTCAATGGCTACGTCAACAAGCAGAATTGCCGCATTTGGAGTAAAGAGAATCCAAGAGTTATCTTAGAGCAACCATTACATCAACAAAAAGTTACGGTTTGCTGTGATTTGTGGATCGGAGGAATCATCGGACCATATCTTTTTGAAAACGAAAATGAAAATGCGGTCAATGGAAATCGCTACAGGGAGATGATCCGAAGCTTTTTGTTGCAGAAAATTGATGATTTAGACTTAGAGAATATGTGGTTACAACAGAATGGTGCCACTTGTCACACAGCAAGAGAAACAATGCGTTTTGAAAGAAAAGTTCGAAAATCGCATCATTTCTCGTAGAGGAGTAGTAAATTGGTCACCAAGATCATGCGATTTGACACCTATCGATTTTTTGTGGGTTTTTTTTTATTGAAAACGTAATTGATAATTTTGGTAAAAGATTGGGAGCCTGCCGACCCAGTTAACGGCCTTATTTTTCATTTTTAACCGAAACCTATTTGTAATAAACTGAAACAAAAATATTTTTAATATCTAAAAGGTATTTTCTTTTATTAAAATTAAAATGATACATCAATTTCGAAAAATCTTTATTTACATATTTTACATATGTAAAGGGTCCGCCATCTAACGTTTTTTTTTCAACTAGTGCTTATTTCGTGAATGGTAACGCTTAGCTCATGTCTGATTTGACAGATAATTAGTTTTATCCTTCCGCTGAACGAGTATGGTTGTATATACGCTTGAACAACGCGGGAAAATATTGCGACATTACTTTGATCGATCGACTTACAGAAGATGCCGATCTTGCCAAAAAAATCATCTTTTCAGATGAAGTTAATTTTGATCTTGGCGGGTATGTAAACAAGCAAAATTGTCGCATTTGGAGCACAGAAAACACGCACGCATACATTGAAAAGCCGATACACCCAAGACGAGTCACTGTTTGGTGCGGATTTTGGTCCAGAGGCATAATTGAGCCATTTTTCTTTGAAAATGAGCAAGGAGTGGCCGTTACAGTCAATGGCGAAAGTTATCGGGCCATGTTGAACGAATTTTTGTTTACAAAAATTGAAGAGGAGGATATTAGCAACATTTGGTTTCAACAGGACGGCACTACGTGCCACACAGCCGAAGCCACACTCGATGTTTTGCGCCCTGTTTTTGAAGATCGCATTATCAGCCGCAGAGCTAATGTCGTTTGGCCACCTCGGAGCTGCGATTTGACACTGTTGGACTATTATTTGTGGGGTGCCGTCAAAGATAAGTGTTACGCCAACAAGCCAGAGACAATTGACGCTTTAAAGGACAATATTCGTGAAGCCATTGGTGAAATATAGCTGCACACAATCGATAGTGTGCTTAAAAATTGGACCGATCGTGTAGGCTACTGCATGGCCAGCCGAGGCAGCCATTTGAATGAAATTATTTCCCATTATTAACCGGAAGGATTGTACTTTCAAACAAAAAAAGACATTTGAAAAAATATTCTGTAGTTTTTTGTATAGCATTATCAATTTTTTTTTTTTTTTGTTGGCGGACCCTTTATTTATGTATATAGGTAATGGTGTTAAATTCATCAAATATATTTCGCACAATTTTTTTGTGACTGTGCTTGCCTTAAAAACAATTTCCATATTTTGTATTTTTTCGTAAGTTTAACGGGAAAGTTGTTTGCATTTTGATGTCATACATCATTTTTGTTGATGTTCGTGTTAATTTTAAAAATAAAACGCGTTCTACTCCCTAGCACCATTAAACAGTTTATAAAGTTTTGTTGTTTGTGTTATTGTTATTATTTTCTCTTTATTAACAAGAAAAAAAAAACAATTCATTAACATACTTAAATTGTTATTTTTGTAACACAATAATAAAAGAAATAAAAATAAAATAACAAAATAACAGCTACTGATGTGAATAAAAGCAAATTATTCCACAGTATTCATAACTATTTCTCTAAAAAACAAATAGAAAGAGAACTCATGAAACAGAAATAGCGGTAAATGTTATAAAATAATATAAAAAAAAAGCAACAAGAGTAACAACTCTTTAAAAAAAAAGAAAATAAATTAAAACAGTTTTCATAATATGTGTGGTACGCTCTGTATGTTATATGGAAACCAGTCGCTGTGGCACTTCTTGTTGCAGCAAAAAATTTATTAAAAATCAGAGCAAAAAAGAAAAAGAAAACATGAGAATAATTCAAATAATGTTGCTCCAGCATCATGACAGCTAAAATTGAACATGAAAATAATTGCTTATGTAGTGAAGAAGCATATGATAAAAAGAACAACAAAAATATAAATTATATCGTGCAAAAAAAAAAATGCAAAAAAGACAAAATCTCATAAGATTTTATTATGAAATTGACTGAAATAATTGTAATGACAATTAAAATAAAATGGTGCAAGCAAAAGCATTCAATTTATTTGTATTGTATAACCTAAAAACTGAATAATACATACTTATTACAGTTGCAAAAGATTTGGATCATCATCATACATATATTAATACAATATTTTTGGTGACCAAACAAAATACTTAAGACAGAAGCTATAGTAATGAGTTTTGGCAAGAAGATATACCAGATCATTGATGCAGTGAGCACATTAAAACCTGATGAATCAACTACGTACATAATTGTACGAAATATAAGGAAGCATGTAGCAACGCTAGTTTCTAATTATTATTATTATTATTACCATAATATCGACCAGGCACTATTGCGGGACACTGCGACCTATGAGATCTATTGTGCCCCTTCCGGTCTATAATGAACACCAGCAGATCTGAAACCATAATGGTGGATGCCATCCTAGTTTCTAATAGCTGCTATTAAATTTTACATAAAAATTAGTAGTTCTAGTGACTTGGCAGACGAAATTTTTAGTTAAGACGGTCAGATTATTGTATATCAAAGTGTAAAATCAGTTACTAAACACTGTTAGATTTGAACAATTTGGCATTTGTTTTGTTCCTTTGTGACGAGTATTTTACAGGAAAACTTAATTATGAGATACAAGAAAGAAATTTCTACGATATAATGGAAAGCAACGATGAAAAAAAATTGGTTGGTTTATTTATTCTTTTAAAACTGTACCTTGTGGCCAATAGAAAGGAATATCTTAGAATGATAATATTGTCAGATGCACAAATTTTGCACATCTGATAATAAAAAAGAGATAATAACATTTGACAATGATCTGACAGTAGCAACGGAGGCAGTTTTCACGATTAGATATCTAGATGGTAGTCTGACAATGGTTCTATTAACCTTGTCAGGTAAAAATTGGCAGTTTACACAGTTGAAAGGTGTTTTTTAGCAAACTTTAAAATGATCTGACAACCATATGAACACGGCTCAAGTTATTGACCACTTAGAGCACTGCCAGCAAAGCTAAGGCGGCTTTCTAAATTCATCGGTGACATATTTCCCAGACAGTCGCGATCATGAAATAGGTCTGTATCAGTCTTCTCTCTTGTAGAGCGAACAGTCAGGTAAAAGGTTTTATACCGATTTTTCCTCTTTTACAAAATTCATAATGTGGGTAACCTCAACATTCCAATATATAGTTAGTTAGTTATAACGGGTAGCCAGACACGAGTTCAGCTAACTTGTGTCCAATATTGATTCCAATGTGATGCCCATAGATGATAGCGTCCAGGTGGACCTATATATTCGATCCCCAGCACGAGGCGAACCAACCAGGCCCATGCACAAAAGATGACAGACTGCTGACATTTATATCAGTCTGGCCAAAAACGTATTGCCAAGGATTACAGACCTAATGTCCGAAATATTGCGACACTGACATAGAAAATGTTCGTCAGTCTCCTCTTTTTTCTCATCCTGGCAATTGCTATAGTAATCATTAAATGGTAGACCTAGACCTCACCAGGCACGCAGTGTCCAGTGATAACAGTCACCATAATTCGGAGCTTATGCAGCGGCATCCCCCCGAACGAGTCCGATCGTACAAATTTGTCTCGATACAGAGCAGGAAAATGAACCCTTCTCCCACTTTTGCTGTGCCCTGTCCAATAAATATCGCAGAACCAGAAGTCTGCAAGAGGAAAGTGGCATTCCAACCAGGTGGTACGTCAGGGAGCCTTCCCTTGCTAGTCTGTCCACCACACAATTTCCCCGTGTGCCAGAGTGAGCCCTCATCCAGATAATCTTCAGGTTTGAATGTCTTGCCATCTCGTTTAGAGATTTCTGGTAATTACATACTAGCCGCGACGTCGAGTACAGCGGAGAGCGCGCTGTTCGCAGCCTGACTGCCCGTACAGATCCGGATAACAACATCGAATACCCTATAGTATATCAACCAGTCCACTGTCTTCTTTATCGCTAAAACCTCCGCCTATAAGTTGTATAGCTCAAATTAGACGTGTCTTAACGTAATGCCATAGTTGCAATGCAACCTACCAACCAATCTGACAGGAAACACTGTGGTGACATACCATAGCGCCGTAACCGCTCAATTGAATTTTGATTGTCTTGCTCCCTTTTCCTTATCAATGTGGGCGAGCGTGGTAGAGCAGCAAATTTGAGCAACAAGTGGATGGCATTACTGAGCGGCTATTTGTTAAGTATTTAAGAAAAAGAAGATTTAGTGTTAATACTACATATATTGAAAAATTTTACATTAAAAATTTCTAGACAGATTTGTCAATACTGCCGTATGCTTGTGAAATCTTTTAATGTTCTCTTGCAAACCATGTTAACAAAACATATATTAAACTACAGTAACCCTTCCCGCGTTGCTGTAAGCGTATGCGTTGTATCTGCTTTTCCAATACCTCGCGCTTTTTGTTGATGTGGATAGATGACGAAGCTTTAACTGTTGCCGTTCTTCGTTAAAAGTTCTATACTTATTTAAAGCTGATAATTTGCATTGATTGCAGTCATTTAGATCAAATTCAAAAACTTCTACTCTAATCGTTCTCATGAATATTTACTTTTTATCGAAGATATCACGCTCACTTTTAACTGGTGATTTTTTATTGACTATTATTTAGATCAAATTCTGAAAAAGTCACTGTAACCGTTTTCAAGACATACAAAAATCAATATTTGCTCTGCATGTTAGGTACCATGCCCACATATTCAATTCCGCCCATTTTTTAACTGATGATTTGTATTAACTATCAGGTCATTTAGATCAAAATCAGATACTTCCATTCCAACCACTCGATATAGATATATCGGGTGGGCCACCTATCGTCTTAACTTTGAACCAGCGGTTATTTCGAATCTGGCAATACTTATGTCATTGCGTCAAACGTTTTTTGGCCGTTTAATTAGCCGAAATGGTGATGTCAGTTGGCCGCCGTTTTAGGGCGTCAACTACCGAAAATCGCATTTTCTCTCCTTAGCGTCCATTTTTCAAGACATAACTATTTCAAATAAAATATAGGTTGTGCTATATATCGGCTTAAATTTGAACCAGCGGTTATTTCAAATCTGGCAATACCTTATGACATTCTATTTTGTCATAAAATTCAGTATATTATCTCCACTGAACGAAATGAATCGATTTAAGCCTGGGCAACGGAATTTTTGGAAATTTATCATCAATTAAAATCATCTTTTCCTGATGAAGTCCATTTTCATCTTGGTGGGTACGTTGTTAATAAGCAAAATTGCCTTACTTGTGGCTCTAAAAATCCAAACGTTGTATTACAGAAGCCAATACACCCATTACGAGTGACTGTTTAGTGCGGCTTATGGAGCGGAGGCATCATTGGCCCATATTTCTTTGAAAATGAGGACGGCGCAACCATTACGGTCAATGGAGACGCCTATTGCACTGCTCTTCATGTTATTAATGTGAACGATATTTGGTTTCAACAGGATGGTGCAACTTGCCACACATCTCATGCCAAAATCGATTTAATCGTTTAATTAGCCGAAATGGTGATGTCAGCTGACCGCCAAAAAGCAGCGATTTGTCACCGTTGGACTATTTTCTGTGGGGCGCTGTTAAAGACAAGTGTTATGTTGACAAACCAGAGACAATTGAGCATTTGAAGGCCAACATTCGTGATGCCAATGCCGAGATACGACCCCATACACTCGAAAAAGTTCTCGAAAATTGATCCGATCGAATTGGGTACTGTGAGGCAAACCGCGGCAGCCATATGAATGAAATAATATTTAATTTCAATCGGAAAATTTGTACTTAAGAACGAAAAAAATAAATTTGGTAAAATTTGAAACCGTTTTTGTTTTATTGCATTTTTAAATCCAAACTTTTAAGTAGCCCACTCTAAATTTTATTTTATATACTTATGTAATTTTATTTCATATTATTTTTGTATGTTTTTATATACCAAATATTTTAATTCTATTTTTCTTTTTAATTTAATTAAGAGCTCCCCATTCAATTTTGTCATTTTATTTTTTTGACACTCGGAAACCTACTAAAAATTAGGACAAGTTTTACTTCAGAGCGGCATCGCTCAGAAATGTCACACATAGCGTGACGCTTCAATAGTATTTCATAAGCTTAAATTTATGGCGTAGCCTCGGTCTTAAGAAACTTGAAGAGAGCATAACCATGTTACCGGTATTTGTATGTGCGGAACTTTTTAAACCAAAATAAAAATTTAAGAAACAGATTTTCTTTTGAACTTATATTTCTCACAGGAAATAAAAACACTTTAAAATTATTCTAGATTTTTCTGAAAGATTTATACTGACTAAATTTTAATGCTTTCAGAAACATAGGAATGCTATAGTTTTTAACTCCGAATGTCATGTTATCTCATAATGTTATCTTAAACCATAAAAAAAACTAAAGTTATAAACATGACATACAAATTAAACGCCTTCCACGAAAATATAATTTTCGTTGCAAACAAAAGGCTTTAGAATACAAACATTGACAATTTGTGCACAGAAAACGAAAGACTTGAGACAAAAACATACCAGCAAAGAATTTCCATAGCAAATGAAAGACTTAAGAAAGAAAATATTTCTTAAGCGATATTAAATTTGTGCATAAAAAACAAACGACTTAAGACACAAACATGTTTTTTTATGGGGTTTTTACTTTAACTTTTTTATGTTTAAATGCGTTTTTTAAGAAAGTTTTTATATTTTTTTATAGTTTTTTGTTGTTTTTTAAATATACAATATATTGTATTTACAACACCCTACCTACCAGCATTAGACGATAATCCATAATTTGTTTTGTTTGCTAGTGATTCTTGCTAAAGCACTACAAAAATTCTTTATATTTGTTTTAATTAATTTTTTATGCAGCGTAAGTGTTTAGTTTCGTTCTCTTTTTTACTTGTATTATTAAAAATTTCACCGTTTAAGTTTTTTTTTTCAAAACGTTAATTTATTTTTTATTTTTTTTTCTGTTACCAAGTTTTTAACACTTTTCTTATTTCTTAAGAGTCTTGTTTTTTTATTACCAAACTGTTGAAATGTTGCAAAAGAACTGATTATGAAAAGCCATCGCTCTTAACTTGTTACCTTTCAAGAAGTACAACAACTTCGACTTAAACATAAAAAATAACTCAAGCAACTGAACAAAAAGAAATGCCAGAAGAAATTTATGTTAAAAAAGACACTAAAAATACAGCACTTACAACATCAATACCCGACTCTACTCTACACTTCAGAGCAGTTCAGTTCAGTTTATTTCTTCATTACATACTTTTTCCAATGCCATGGCCGTATTATGAACAGAAAAAAACAATTTTTTTTTTTGTTGTTTCTGTGCTTTTGTTTGTTTTTTTAATTTCTTTATCTGAGAGTTTTTTTTTGTGGTATATGAATGAGTGTTTGTAGGGCTTTTAGTTTTTTATTTTTGAGTTGTTTTATTTGTTAAATTCTTTGATCACTTTCTTTTTTCTTTAAACTTTGAGTTGCTCTTTTGTCTTAAATTCAATTTGCCAGTAAGCTAACAAGTTGATATTCAAATGAGTCTGTGATTTTAACTTTTAACCTTTGGAAAAGCAAAATTTTTTTAAAAACAATGCTTAAGAAAAATAAGATTTTAATCTTGAATCTGATTAAAATGTAAAACTTAGTTTTCCCAAAAATGTAATAAAAAAAAAAAAAACATTTTAATTCTCAACATGTAGATTAAGTTCAGCATATTCTTTTAGTTTTTGTTTATCCCTCCAAATAATAAGATTTCTCAAATAGCTTTCAATGGCGATAATTTAGTTTAACCCTAATCTGTTATTCTACAGCTATTGCTTAAATTTTGACTTAATCTGCTGAGTATGCCATAGTTATCGCGCTATGAAATGTGCTAATGAAAAAGCATGCTTTGTTTTACTAAATCAACTCACTTTTGGTTTAAAGTAATACAGAACGTGTTCAAATACACTGACTAATTTTTGGTACCATTCAAAATGAAATAAAATAAAATATCTAGTTTTGTTCCCGTAAAGCATTTCAATAGCGCTAAATTCCTCGTAGCGATGTTGGATAATAAGCAACTTAAGCCGAAACACAACTTCAATGCCCACAAAAACTACGACAGCAAAAGAGTAATTGGTCTAAACAAGGACAGTTATCCCAAAAAATGGACACTGGCTGTGCGAAACCAATTATATTTACGTATCGGCTTTTTGCAGGTCAACGTTAGAAAAGAAAATCGATCAAAATGAATTTGTTCGAACGGTGGCAGTTATAATAATAGGGGCCCTGAAATTCGCATTATCAAAGGCTCTGTTACTTTTTTGAACTGGCTAGATCCAAATATTACAACAAAGCATACTTATGACGGCCTTAGCGGTAATTAGACTGAGGGCCACAAATACAAAGCATGAGACATGGACAATTGTAATCTCAACATTGATTGCAAACAAAATTATAAACCCACTTCGATCCAGAGTTTCTTAATCGATATACAAGAAAAATCTTAATATAATGATTACCCTAATGATTCTTTTAATATATACATTGGTGGCTCAAAAAGACATGGTACTGTTGGCTGTAAAAACACTAAGCACGTATTAGTTGGTTAATTAACATGGTAGTTCGCTGCTCGCAAGTAATCAAATAGCAACGAAATGCCTACTTTTTGACAAGAACACACCACTCATCAGACGTATTGTCATGGAATAAGTGGCCTTCGCTCGAATTAATGAGCTGCACCCAATTATATTTTTAAACTCATTAAATGAGACCTACCGAACGGCAGATGCACAAGTTAGATAAGTTTTTCACAGCGTAATATTCATAAACTGTCGCTAGCAATGTTATAAGATGATGTTGAAAATTATCACCTCTTGGTTGGTGGGTGGGTGTCTTAATTATCATACCACAGCGGAGTACAATCCATCCTGTACTCATGAGATATCCCAGTAGGTCATTAAGTCTAGACCAAGATAACTTATCAAAGTTGGATAGTATGTACTTGCCAAGCAATCTGTTCTTTTGACGGCAAGGGCCAGGCGATGGAAGATCGAAGAAAATTATCTGACAACTAGCAAAATTTAGTATTACGGCCAGGTCGAGAGTTGTTGTGGACTGCATGATATCTTTCAATGAACTTGGTGTTACAACTGTTAAATTTCTAGTCAAGATGGTCAATCTGGGAACGAAAGAGCTTGCTATTTAGCGAGCTCGGGCTATTTAGCAAACACGGGAAGCTCGCCGAGTTTCTATCGAGCCTGAGCCAATAGTCAGTGTACTTTTAGGATACACAAGAAGGAGGATTAACTCCTGGACTGAGCAAGAATTCTCTCAGTTTATAAGGAGTGTCTCCGGTATGAGACAGGCAAGAAGGTTTATTTCGCTTTTACCCGGTAGATCCGGAAGGCTATTACTGCTCAATAAGAGTGTGCTCATGGTACTAATGAGTCCATTTACCGGGCATTTTGTTCCTAGATACCATCATATATTTATAGGATTTATGCTGAGAAATCTGAACACGTAATTTTTAAGTGCCCAGCGATTTCGGCACAAATGTTGAGGTTCCTAGGTGATGCTGTGCTGAATCCAAAAGGGATATTTCGTCTTTCATCAATTAGGGTTCTAGCTTTATTCACAGCCTCAATCTGATATAGTGAACTTAAAAGGCTGCACAAAAAATCCTTCATGTCGCTGTGCGTCTTGGTCCTGGTCAACATAACATAGTATTGTGGTATAAAAACAATATCTGCGTACTAACTGATAGCAAATCAATTGGTGACAATGGAAGTTCCCTCAGAATAAATAAACAACTTATATATTACGAAGTGCATCTTTGGGCAAATTAACGATGGTTGAAAGCACTCACCTTCTGCGAAATATGAAAGATGTGGCTAATTTGGATGGATGGAGGACACATCAAGTATTGAAAATGCCCAGGTGTTAGTGAGATCGGACGGTTATTATTCAACCGGTTTTAACCGGTTTTTTTGATTTTGTCGAATAAGGTTTTTTCAAAATTTTCATTCTTCGAATACCGAATAAACCGGTTAATTAAACACGAATAACCGGTTAATTTAAGTAAGTATAAGTTTTATTTGTGTATTTTTTTATTGAAAATATGCCCATCGTTTAACTAATTGTATAAATTTAATTATTTTTGTATATATGACAACCTCGAACGTCTCACAAAGAACATGAAAACCAGGGTAGATTGAAAAAGATATGCACTCTTGAGCAACAATAACCTTTTCTCATCTTCTGTATATAAATATTGATTTTTATATATGGTGAATGATCAACTAGACTCATTGAAAGCCCTTAAACCCGCAAACGCAGTTCCGAACGGCATATATATTAGTTAGTGAAGTTTTTCACAGCGTAAATACAAATAACCAATCGCTAGTGATGTTGTGAGGTGATATCGCTGTTGAAAATTATCTGATCATCTGGTCTGGTATTGAACCGAAGACCTCTTGGTTGGTAGGCGGGAGTCTTACCTACGATACCACAGCGGCACAATGCATTAAAGTATCTCGGTTTTTTAAGACGGTGCAAGAAATGCTTCACACCATCTAATCTCCTTAATATTTACAAGACCTATATCCGACCAAAATTGGAATACAGCTCTCATGTACGGGATGGTGATTTAAAGTATATTTTGGAACTTTTCGACGGCGTATAGAAGATGGCGAAGGTACTAATTAGGTAGCGTAGACAACTTTATCGATTCATTGAAACATCGTCGCAATGTGGCGTGTGTTTAAATGTTCTATCGGTACTATAACGGAAATTGCTCTGACGAAATTAAGGAATTAATTCCTAATAATATATTCTGACGTAGTACTTGTATCTCCCGCAGAGCGCATGCCTTTATAGTTGCTTGTTCAGTGAATTACACAACGTACTATTCATTTGTGGAACAATCTACCTGCGAAAGTTTTCCTTGCCACATATGACATGAGTAAATTTAAATTGAACGTCCATAACACTACCTTCTCCATCCTCCTTCATACAACCTATTCTCCTAGTATCAACACAACGCAGCGGATGAGTACGGGTTATCTCCTGGAGGCTGGTTTCAAGAGAAAAATAAAATAAAACCTTTCCTTGAAATTCGATAGTATCTTAATAAACGACAACATTTAACGGGGAAGTATTGCATTGAAAGTTACTATGTTGGAAATAGAATTGTAAAACTGTCCACGTATTCATGTTTCCCTTATAAACTAAGGCCTATATATTGATTTTAAAGCATTTGTATGTTATGTACATTGACAATTGTTATAAATTTTATGCAATAATATGATTGTAATACAATAAAATGCAAAAAATTGTCAAATCATTTAATTATCCTGTAAGAGAAAACCAATTGTTTTATAATTGTAAAATTAAACGGAAATGTCCTTGAAGGATATCAATATAAATATGAATGAAAACTTTACAACTACCAACAGTGGTTTTAAGATATTCGTTACAATTAAATTAAAAGTTTTAAAGAAATATATACATTAGCCGTTGTCGTTGTCGTTGTCATTATGTTCGAAGATATTCAATTGATTTATATGAATGTGAAAATTTTAAAATTTTGGTCTCTTTTGTATGACAAAAATTGGCGTCGTTACTTGTGTTTGGTTCCGGCAACATTTTTGGTTTTCACCCAATTTTATTACATGTTCATGACCCATGAGGGTATTGATGCCATTATACGTAATTCGTATATGCTGGTGCTCTGGTTTAATACCATTATCAGAGCCTATATACTCATCTATGACAAAGAGAAGTATGAAAATTTGATTGGGGTATTGGCAAAGCATTTTAATGATTTAATGGTGAGTTGGGCAAAAAGTGTAAAGTGCAACTGAAATCATACTTATATTTCACATATTTTTTTTTAGAGAAGCGATGATCCCTATATTGAAAATTTATTGTCTGAAGTGAATTCAATGGGAAAAGCCATGTCAAAGGGAAATTTATTTTTGGGTCTATTAACCTGTATTGGTTTTGCTTTGTATCCTTTATTTGCTGATGAGAAGGGTATGGTTATTTTTAATACTTTCTATCTATAAAAAAAATTAAAAAAATTTTTTTCCTGCCCTCAAGTATTACCATTTGGCAGCATTATACCCGGCATCAATGAGTACAAGTCACCATTCTATGAATTTTGGTATACCTTTCAAATGGTTATAACACCCATGGGCTGTTGCATGTATATACCCTACACTACTCTTATAGTATCTTTTATAATGTTTGGCATTGTTTTGTGTAAAACTCTACAGCATCGTTTAAGAACTTTAAATCGTTTCGACAATAATCCAGAACAAATTGAGAAGCAAGTGATTAAATATATTAAATTTCAAAAGGAAATTATTGAGTAAATATTCGTACAGAGAACAGGATCATAGTCGAAAATGGTATAAATGTTTTGTGATGTGTTTTCTTACTTTTCGTTTAGTTACATTGAGACGGTAAATAGGTTGACTACTTTCATGTTTCTGTTGGAATTTATTGCTTTTGGTGCTCTATTGTGTGCATTATTGTTTCTTTTAATAATTGTAAGTTTTTATATTTTAAAAAAAGTATTTGAAAATTTATTATTATTTTTTGTTTGTTAATTAAGGTGGAGTCTATGGGTCAAACAATAATAGTATGTGCTTATATTAATATGATATTCGCTCAAATATTGGCCTTATATTGGTATGCCAATGAATTGAAAGAACAAGTAAGTTGAGGACTAAAAACAGGCAAATTACAAAACTCGTTATACTTATCTAACAAATGCTATCATAACCACAGTCGAACTTTCCTATAACCAAAAAGCTACATCATTATATAGAAATTTAATATTTTCTTCTGAACATTTGTCTGATGTTTGTCATCAACGCCAGATGTAAGCTGAGAGGTCAGTGGGGCTTCTTTAGATAGATTTGTCTGGAGGAATGTTGAAGTCTCTTTTTTACCAAACACTCGAAGCCGCAATTAAATTTGTTTTGTCATGTCATCTGCTGTGTTTCGAACATAGGCCGCTTGTGCTGTACGACTGCACACCCCCTCCACTTTTATTTTAATTTCTTTTTTTTCAATTTTTATTTACCAAGAAAGCTTCTACTATTACTCACTTATTCCGGACCTGTTCTTTCTAGAGGTTTTTGCAAATACTGTGCAATTTCTGTGTATCCTGTTTTGTTATTTTGGTCGATCGTCAGACTAAGCCATTTTCTTTGAAGATGTCGTCAATTGTATCTTACCACGTTGTTGTTCTTCGGCTTCTCTCTCTTGACCATTCCGGCCTGGCCTCGAAAATTCTTTGGCATTCAGAAGTCTATTATTCTGGCAACGTGTCCATACCATCTGATTTTTAAACGATTAATTCTCGCTTGTAAGGGTTCCGCCTTCTGATCGTTTCGTTCCTTGCTTTGACTCTTCTACTACTTTTCTTAGTTAGTTCGGCTCAACTGTTTGAGTTCAGTTTTGCTTCTTTGTGTAGAGTTGTTGTTGTAGTATTGTATACTGCTAGTATCATCCTGATACGAGTGGTTACCTCTCGTTTGACCATGAAGCCTTTATTTAGACCTGAATATAAACAGCTGTAGTCGCTATTCCGGCGTTTAGGCTTTTGTTCAGTGTTCCATTCTCGCAGGTGATTTTTTCTATTTGGATTTTTTTTTTTTTGTAAAAAAGATTGGTGACATGTGGCATTGCAATGCCAAAAATATTCAGTAAGGTTTGCTTTGTTTAAGTTTGGAGCGTTGGTCTTTAAACTCAACGTACGATTGACAGCTACTCAGATAGTTGGCTATCTATCTCTTCAGGTGGTTAGACATAGAGGACTGCAAGATGTCCGATGTAGTTTATTTGATTTTCTGTGTGATACCCATCTTATGTTGTGTATTCTTTTATTTGGAAAAATTGTTTCCCCAAATGCCGGTTTGTTGCTTGCGCCCAATCAAATTGAAACAAAAAAGCTGTGTTTTTAATTATTTCTATGGCTATTAACTACTATTATTAGGTCTCTATCCCATTTGAGAACAATTTTCCACGTGCGTTGATCTAAGCCGTTTCTTCTACTTCAGTTTTTTTTTTAGCACCAAATAAGTGAGACCATCTATTTGATCCTTCCCACAGAGTTTTGGTCCTTCTCTTCTGTTTCGGGCGCATACAATGTCTATCTAGCTCAACCACTGTGCTTTGATTCGTGTATCAACTTATATCAATCTCTTCGTACAGTTCATAGCTAGTGATTTATTCAATAACAGAGAAGTTTCTATATCTTGCTAAGAGTGTTTCTCTTAAACTGCACAAGCTTTGTAATTCGTTTGTTTATGGAGAGAAAGCTTAGGTTCAAGCGGCTTAGCAACTGCTAGCAAGAATAGCTGTTCGTTTTTTCTTTTCTAAACTGATGTTATTAGTTTTGTTTATTCACTATAGACAAGTTCGACTGTACACTACATCAGCTAAATCAAATTTAAATGAAACGTTTTCTCTTTAATTTTACATACTATTTTAAGAATTTAGAAGTTGCTGCCGCTGCTTATGAAACCGAATGGTTTACTTTTAAAATACCAGTTCAAAAAAATATACAACTTCTTATACTTAGAGCTCAGAAACCATGTTCGGTAAGCTGTCGCCTGTAATAAATGATACCATATTCTGAAGTTTTCTTTCTCTTTTTTTAATTTAAGATTAAAGTTGGTAATATGTATTTAATGACTTTGGAGTTGTTTCAGGCCTTATTAAACGCCTCATATTCATATTTTACTCTTCTGAAAAGGGTCTATGGTTAAAAAAGGGAATGAAAAGTTTATTTCTTTAATGGTTTTATAAATCTTTTATTTTATTTTTTTAATTTTAAATATGTATGTTTTTGGTTTTATTCTCAAATGTACAATACGTTTATTAAACAAATTTCACTTATCTATGTTATATTTCTTAATAATGTAAAATGTTTCATTTTTTATAAATATAGTAAAAAAAGTTTGAATGCTTAATTTGCAAAACGTATGCAACATAATTGTTAGATTGTTAAAAAAAAATAATTAATTAAAATATTTTAAAATATTATTTAATAAAATAAATCGCACTTTACACTTGAGCGTTAAATTAATGGAAGGATCTTTAAAATAATTTTAAAAAATGTTTTTCTTAATCTGCGTTCGATTCATACTTAATTTTGTAAATTATAAAATAATTTTTGTATTCGTACCTTAATGACTTTGATTCAAATTTATGTACACAATGTTTAATTCGAAAGTTTATTCGATAATGAGGGGTGAAAAGAAATTGCCACTTAACCAGTTTTCGAACCAGCTCCAAAATATTATCAAAGTTTTTTATGTGGACTTAGTTTTCAAAACTTTCTATTCCAAACTAAGCAGTTAGACAATGGTTTTCCTAAAGGTTGGTATCTCACCAACGGCAGCTTTAATGTTGTCTTCCGGGGCTGATATTGTGGCTATACACGAAAGACTTCACCTATCCCCACCAAAAATAGTCTAGTGGGACAAATTACACGATCTTGGTGGCCAACAAACTGCTCAAAGACGTGAAATTAATTTTTCACCAAACTCGCCTCTTAATAAGTTCATGGTATTGCGTGCTGTGTGGCATGTGGCACCATTTACTGCAACCATCTGTCAACCAAGCCCAATTCTTTAATTTTGGGCCAAAAAAAGACTGTAATCATCGAACTATATCTTGCTCCATTGACTGTAACGTCGCGATTTCTTTTATTCTTGAAGAAATACGGTCCAATGATGCCGGCGGATCATCGGGGGGTGCATTGGCAGCTCTTGAACTGTCTTTGTCTGCTCTTCACACTATATTCGGTAATTTTGTTTGTTGATGGTAAATTTTCGATAGCAACATATTTATCACACAGCACAAATTTCGATCATGAAATTCAATAACGCTGTTCATTTGTTAGTCTATTCATGGTGAAATGGCAAACCTTACTAAGCATTTTTGGCATTGCCACATGTCACGAATCCTTTTTATGCACTGAAAAATACCTAGATGAGAACGAAAAAGAGCCTTTAAACATATAATATTGTCACAAGTCTTTTCAGCTTCGGCTAAAGTCTTGATTGTGGCACCAAGTCGAGCAGAAACCTTGGTAACTGAGGTTATCATATGGCATTAAAAATTACGTCAGTATGGATTAATATTCAGCAGGTGTGAAATTTCAATCTGGTCTTAGAAACGATTGGACATAAGCAAGTTTCGCCAAGACAGTAGGATTGAACCATAATTTTATTAATCCCCTAACAGTTTTTGGAGCTAATTTATTAAGAGGACACATGAAGAGCTCTAGCCCTAGCTCTTAGCCAAGGAAAGCTTATGACTCAAACACCCTTATCATTGTTAATTGAAAAAATGCGCTTGTTTTCTTTAATCTAGGAGAAAATGACGAAAAAGGACAACGAATGCGAAAACCATGATAAGAGCCATTTTTAGCCGACAGTTGGCAGTAAAGGTATAACTATGTTGCAGTAAATGCTGATTGTAAACTTAAGCTAACTCAATAATCTAGAAAGATGTAGAAACGATGATCTGACAAATATAAAAAAATTTAAAGGAGTATAACCGTTACTTTTTGTTATTAAAATTGCTTGAAACTGGTAACTCAGTATTTTAATTTTTTAAAGTTGGCAGTTCTGTTTAGAAGCATTATACAATTTAAATATTGCATACACTAGGGACTAGTATTTAAATAATTACGAAAGCTCCTTAAGGTATGGTAGCTAATGCCTCTATTGTCATTTTCAACTCAAATCAAAGTGGTCGACTGCAGCTAGATTCACCCATTCTGTTCGGACAAAAAATTTGTTCGCTCTGCGTTTTTTTATGAATCCAACCTTAAACGACCAAACTGAGTTGAATTGATTTAAAAAAAAAGAAAATGGCAACCAACCATTCTGCAATCAGTTCGCCAAGTATGAAATACAAATTTTGGAAATTACAAGAAAGATCTATTAGAAAAAAGACAATGTTCTTGAAACATTGAAAAATGTCATATGTGGAATATATTGCTTTCAATTAGCGCTGTTAATTCGTATAAACTTTAAATCGTTTGATATTTCTTATCTTATGAAAAAAAAGATGCAGTTGAAGAGTAATTTATTTAATTTTATGAACTCATTTGATTTTATGAGATAAGTACTACGAAATTGTATATCTTTTTTAAATTAACCGCTTGGTTCGTCTAAGCAAAGCTATTTGAAAATCTTGTTTGAAATGAAAATATTCAAAAACATTAATTTTTTGCTATAATTAAATAATAAACAGCAAATATAGTTTCTTTTTTATATAATTTATTTTCAAGTTGCCTCATAATATACATTTTTTTAAAATATTTTTATACAATTACACATCATTGTACTGCTGATTTTTTTTCTTTTCTTTCCATCTTACTTTATATATATATTTTCTTTTTATTTTTAAATAATATTTAATAATACTATCAAATTATAATGAATTTCTCACAAAATTTAAACATTCAAAAAATCCACCATACACAACACACATTCTATGCGTTCAATCCTGTAATTCGGTTTTTCGTTTTTATTTTTAATAATTTAGAAAAAATTCACTAACAAACAACAGTTACGTACGTTTCGTTTATTTTTTTTCAAAATTTAATAATGATGATTCGCTTTTATACTTTAATACTTTATAAATAATTTTAGATTCTATTTAATTTTCTTTCTCAATATATTGTATATTATTAATAATGTATTAACTTGAAAAAATGCTTTATTTTATACTTATACATTTAATTTTATAAGGTTCTATTTTTAGCTTAAAATATTACATAAATATTTTATTTAAATATATAAATTTTTATATGCTATTCTTTATGTTTCTTAAATTCTTGTAAAAATCGTATAAATATCTATTGTAATCTTATTTTATTCTAAATATTTTTTTAACACATTTATATTCAGAATTTATTCCATTTCATCATCTGCCTTATTATGAATTATTTGATAATTGATTTCATTTTCAAAAAAAAAAATATATATATTTTTATATCTTTTAACAGTTTTTTTCTGTTGATTTTATATTTTCCCCTATGTTTTAGTGTATATTAGAAAAATATTTTAAAGTAATATTTGTATAAAGTAATTCTCATAATGATGAGTCTGTCTTCTTAGTAAAAAAATGTTGCTTCGATTACATCCATAATTTTCGTATTTTGTTCAAATTGAGTTTTTTATAAAACATATTTCGATTAAATTTTATCTCAATTTTTCGGTGATACAGTTATAAGCTTATGCGGCGTCACTGGAGATATCTGAAAGGATAAAAAACGAAAAAAAAAAATATTATATGAATATAAGCAATACTAGCTAAACCCCGCTATGTTTCTATCTTAATTACTACCTTAACTTTAATTTTTTTTATTATTTTCGTATATTTCATCTCCTTCCGGCCCCAATGCTAAAAGGTTCAGCTTTTTAGCTTTATATAGACTTCAAAAAACATACGCACATACATCAAATAACATTTATGTTTAAATATACAGATTGGACAAATTTGAGGTTAGGAAGTAAATTGGCTGTCAAATTTTGTAATGTTAAGAATTGAGCTGTCAACCTTTGACACTTATATAGTAAAAAATTGGGATATTTTAACTATGAAACTCTAAATTATTGAACAAAGAATTTTAATTGTAAAAATTAGCTGTTAACAAAAAAAAAACTGATTAACAAAATCCACAAACAGTCCTCGAAAAACCATTACATCCAAAGAAAGTGACCGTAAGGTGCGGTTTGTGGTTAGGCGGCATCATCGGCCCATCATCATCGTGAACTCTCTGCGCTACCAAACCATGATAACCAATTTTTTGTATCCACAATTGACTAATGTTGACATCAGTGACGGTCGCGTAATTTTTCTATTTGGCGATGTCAATTGGCCGCCTCGTTCTTGTGATATAACGCCGCCGGTTCATTTTTTCTGTGGCCATTTGAAGGACCAGGTTTACGTGAACAAACCACAAACAACTGACACTCTGAAAGATGAAATTCGGCGCTGCATTGACGAGATAAGCGAAGCTTTGTTGCAAAATGTGGTTAAAAATTTTGTGAAAAGTACGGACGTCTGCCGACGTACTTATGATGGACATTTGTCCGCCATCATATTTCCATTATTAATTTTCATATTTCTATTTTATGTTGGTATGAATAAAACTGAATTTGAAAAAAAGAAAAAAATTGTTTTTGAGCTATTTTACTTCCTAATCTCAAATTTGCCCATCCTTTATATGGTATATATAGCTTTTACCAAATGTGCTTCGCTATACCTTTATAAAAAAGTAATACCCACTTATCCAATTTCTCCCGCTTTTGGCTGAAGTGAATAGAAAACGAGGCTTGAACTTTTACAGACCATCACAAATGTAAAATTCCATATTTAGTATTAATGTAAAATGCCACGCCCACTTGCCGTATCTAGCCTAGTTAGGACTGATTTGTATTGACTACGAAGCCGTTTGGACCAAATTCAGAAACTGCCACTTTAACCCTTGTCAGGATATTCAAAAATCAATATTTACTTTGTATGGGAAATACCATGACCACTTTTCTGATGCCGCCTACTTTTTGACTGATGGTTTGTACTGACTATGAACCTATTTGAACCAAAATTTTAATCTTTCTGTTACCGTTTGTATAGGCGTGGCACCGCCTGTTTCACAAAGAAGACCTTTCCAACGCATTTATTGGTTTGTAAATCGGTTGAGTGGTTCTCGAGTTATTTAATGACGAACATAGGACAACTCATCTATATAAATTAAAAAGAGGCGATTTTGGGCTTACTTATCGCACACATGTGTTTTCTGATTTCAACCAACGTTAACATAAACTGTACATGTCCCAATACCTACCTAGTGTATAGGTTTGGTTGAAATCGGTAGACACATTTGACGCTATGCGACGTAATCCTAAACTCGCCCCCTTTTTTGCATATATATATAGTCCAATAATTAAAATATTTACTCGCTAGATCGAAGTTAAAGGTATCATGTGTCAACAATCCCACAAAATTTAAAATTGTACCTGAAATTATTTCACTTACCCATAGCGAACGGCTACCCATAAATGTTGAATCATCATCGTCCTCCATTAAGCCATGATGATGATTATGGTGTCGGTGGCTGCCATGATGATGATGTTGTTGTTGATCCAAAAATATTAAAGTATCTTTACTGCAAGTATTTACTGAATTTCGTAATACGGAAGATAGTGTATCACCACATTCTCTTAAACGATAATTAGAAGCGGTCGAAAAGGAATGCCGTAGGTGTAGAGATGATTGTTGAGCACCAGATGCTGATGAGGGTTCAACAGCAGAAACACTTGAACGACTGCCATGCCAGGGGGTTTGGCGATAAGTAGAAAAATGCCCCACCAAGGCAGAACCAATAATACAGCTACTATTACTCTTAAGGCTAGAGGAGAGCAAATGTTCTTTTTCGTTTGATTTCCCTGTAGTAGTAGCTTCGTCGACGGCATGAGATTGTAAAAACCCATTGAATTTATTTTGCAAATTATTTGCGGCGTTTTTAGAGACAGCCAAAGAACTGGATTCATGAGATTGCGAGGAAAGAGAAGACAACGATGACGAAGCGGAAGAAGTAGGTGTCTTCAGTTTGATAATTTTATTGTTTGTATGACCATTTGTAATTGGAATGGAATTTTTTACTTTATTCTCAAAGCCATTGCTAAGAGAAGTTAACGTAGATGCTGCTGGTCTTGTTTCAACTATATTATCTACGCTATCCTTTGATTGCTCCAAAAGGTGAAAATCTTCTTTCGAAGTTAGGTTCTCCTTGGTATACATTTTGTTTTCTTTAACTTCTAGTTTTTCGAACTTTTCTGCAACATCAGTTTCTTCAGTAATTACATCAATATCAGCATCAGCATAATCTAATAATTTTTCAAAAGCATCTAAATTACTTTCAACAGTATTTATTTGAGCATTAATTGTCGTTGTTGCACTGTTTGCTGGTGGTGTTGACGAAGGTGTTTCCTTTTCAGGTTGAGCTAAAATAGTCAAATGAAAGTATAAAAAACAATAATACACTAGACGTCATAAGAAAAACTCACCTATTTTTGCTTCAGCTGGTATTTCTTTTTCTTGTATTATTTTGTGTATTTCCTTTGAATCCGTTTTCTTAACCTCTGGTTCCAGAGATTCACTGGCTGTTGATTTTTCATTTACCACCACCTCCGATTTTACTATTTTCTCCACATTGTTGGTGTGTATAGCCGTAGTTGAAGTTACTGCTGCTGTTACTTGAGCTGGTGCAATACGTGAAACCCAATGGTCACTGGAGTTTGAACTTGAACCTGAACATTCGGCATTTTCCGATGTTCTACGTTGATAGAATAACATATAAGCCTCATTGTTAACGATTTCATCGGGTAAAGCATCACTGCATACTTTCGCAACACGTTGATCATCGAATTTATACCACTGACGATCATAGGGATTCTTACAGGCGGCTGTATAGTGACCGGTCTCCAAGGTATCCCCCTGATGATAGCAGACGGCATAAAGATCATAGCGAGTTTCGCGATTATCACGAGAACTCAACGTGGAAGAACGTGAATCACCAGGCCTTGATTTGCGCCAAGGACTTGGACGGTTAAACGATGAACCACCACCACCTGCTGCATTATTAGTTGCAGTACTATTAATTTCGTTCACACCCCTAGCCAAATGGGGTGACATATCGAAGGAGTGTAAAGGAAATTTAACCATTGTAGTCAATTTAGCAGCATTTGCACCTTTGCCATGATGTTGGCGAAAACGTTTAAAGTGCACCACTAAGATGTCAGGCAACGACCATAAACCTAAAGTTTTCACAACCGGCAAGTATTCCTGGCAGTGGGGACAGCGCCAGGCATCTTCAGCACTTAACGTTTCAGCTTTGGTGTAATGTTCCAGACATTGCTCCAAAGTCAAGGCGGCAGTATCATTGCTTTTATTAGCCAACAGACGCGGTACACTTTCATGTTCGACCACATGATCGGTGAGATCACAAAAGTGTTTCTCTGGCTCCGGCCATTCCAACAACAGCTTTATGTGCATGGGACCCGCTTCGGTTGACAAAACGGACAAGGCTAAATCGATCATTTCCGTAAGAAGGGGATGTTCTACTTGTTCTATAAAAGTGTCGGGATCGGCTGAGGGATCTTGTAGGCGTATTTGAAACATCTCACTCAGTGGGGTGTTATAAGAAAATACTTCTGGTTTTAATAATACTGACATCTCTTTCAAAAGCTTCTTCTGCAATTCCAAATACGAACAATCTCTCGGTATTTGCAAACAGAAAGGAGCACCAAAACGTTCTAAACTGTTTTTATCTTCCAATTTGGTTTTCTTAACATTTGCCACCAGTACCAATAAATCGGCTGATTGAGGACTATTGACATTTGTTTGAGCATCTTTTTTAGCATCCTTCTCTAGGGGTACTTCTATACAGTATATCGTCTCAATACCCTGTAAAGTATTCACTGGCTGTGTATCGTAGAACACACGCATAAAACCTTCTCTCTGTAGATCCACTAAGACCATTTGTTCATTCGGTATGCCCGTATCCTTGTGTAATTGCTCTCTTAGAGCCATTATTGGCGAGCCGGCAGTGACTGTTACACCCATTCGTACTTGTCGCGGCTGTTGTGTCAAATAGACAACTGTAACAAAGATTGTCTGCTGTGTTAGTTGGGGTAATTGCACCGAAATACAATGGAATGGATCGAATGTATTCGATTGCTTTTTACAGCGTGGGCAGGTCAACGACGAACGAAATTGTGCTTGAAATACGGCCTGTACAAAAGAATTATTGCAGCGTATATGATTGGCCAATGTTTCGGCAGCGATTACTTCATCTGGACGGCCATAGTTATTCTGAAATTATAAGTAATTAATCAAATAATTAAGGATTTTGTAGGTTTGAAACCATCGATGCAGGAATACAGGGTACAGGGTCATTAAACAATTTATAATATTTTTATATTTGTCTAAAGCATTTGTCATATAATTACGGCTAAAGTGTGAAAAATTGTATACATAATTTTTTGTTTTTTATACATTTAAAATAAAAATTATTTTATTATTAAGTATTTATTTACATTTTGCAACAATTTACAATTACAAAAAAAAAAACATTAAATAATAATAACAACGATGGCGTCTTTTTTATCTTATCATCTTTTAATGTATTAAAAAATAAATAATAAATAAAAAATATACTATATTTCTCAATTTGTGAATTTCAAGTGCAAATGTCTCATATTTGCAAGTCATAAATTTACGTAATAAGCTGACACGTTTGTCGGTGAGAGTGTAAGATACACTTGTGTTTCTTAATCCAGGGGTGTAAAATTGAGACAGAGAGCCCAAAGATTGCACAACAGTTTTGTATTTAGATATACAAAGAGATAGGAATAGAGTGAGTTCTCTAGACGGTGAGTGCATTGTACTTGACTTGAAATGTATATTTATTTACAATAAAAACTACTAATGCATATATGTTCGTTTATTTTCTTTCTCCTAATTGTTGCACTAATAAAATATTAATTAAAATTACTTTCTTAATAATGAAAAGCGTTATTTGCACTGCCGATGTTTTAAATATTTTTATGCAATATATAATTATCGACACAATATATTTCAGGAGAAAAGTTGTATAACAAATATTATGAGACATATATTTTAATTGTAGTAGTGATATCATGCAAGTACATTATAAAATAAATTACATAATCTTATACATTAAATATATTGAAGAACACATCCATTCAACACATTATAAGGCACTCTTCGCTATATGCTTCGCAGTGCTAGTGTTCTTACTCTGAATTTACATTTGGTTGACTTAGTAACTAGAGAAATGAGACTTGGTATGGTCGAGTGAAGCCGTAAGAGTATGGAGTCACATTGTCATTCTGAGTTCTGAATTAAGCTGCCGGTTTTCTGAATTATTTTTTGTTGGACGAACTTCCTTTGTCATTTGGAGTTACCTTAGTATATACGGAATGGTATGAGGTGTGAACATCGAGTAAAAATTTACCATATTTCAACTGGCTAACGTTTCATTGAGATCTGGTAGAGATATTTGTATAGTTAGCGGTCTAGGAATGTTGTGATTCCCTGAATGCGATAGCGGTTAATACGAAAGTTAATCTAATGTGGTGCATAAACATCGCACCGGTCAAAGGTATACAATTCCAAGCAGTTAGACGAAGAATGTAGTACATATGGGGAGTTCGCATATTAACTAAACCTTATCGATGACAGTCCTATATGATTGGCTCATTAAAGGTGGAAAGTGCAAGCGTATGACATCAGTGAATTGAAATTTGCTTTCTAATCTTTTCTCGGGGGAAATAGAGTGATCTTATGATAACTATTAGGTAACACTGTAGTTCTTTGCGCCCATGCAGGGAGAATAGATCTGACATATTCTTATGTTGGTAACGTATCGATGCTGATCCTATACGATGTACTCAATGCAGGTGGGATAGCGGAATAGAATGATACCTATGAATCGGCGAGAAAATTTGTGTGGCAATTAGAGGATAGGTCTGCTACTTAACAATTACCGAAGTAGTTATCGTAATTGAGACATCATTTTACTCTCCTGCTCTGGGGGAATAAGTATAAAGGTTTCTTTACTAGGTCGACAGGGTGGCCTTTATCAACAGTCTTACTGGCAGTGTTCTCCTGCTTAGTTACATTTTTTACGATTTATTTCTTTCTACAGCACCTCTATTGGGTTTTCTTGTAGGATATCCACTTAACCCTTAAACTCTTCCCATTTTTCTTAATTTTTTGCAGGTATAACAGTGAGACCAACCAATTTGGCTGTACTCTTTAATTTTCTTACCGACTTGTCCATATGAACAAAATCTGTCTAGTTTTAGAAAATACATCAACAGTGTTTACAGTTGGGACAAATCAAAGCTTTTCTTTCATTTAAAAATTGCTGTAATTCTTTTAGTTTGTTTTGTCATTGTGAAATATCACTTAAGTTTAAATGGAATTTTTTGCACTTTAGATAATAATTTATAAGTTTAAGAAAGAAATACTTAAAAATTCTTTTCAGAATTTTCATACGTTCAAAGATCTATCAAGAGTCTTATCTAAAAATAAATATTAAAAATATTTAATTAAGTATACAACAAAACGCTATTTTATCAAAGTCTGTCGTTTTCAATTAGACATTTTAAATTTATAATTATAACATATAGTAGTAATAAGTAGTCTAGTAAAAGTAAAATATATAAAAAAAAATTCAAAAAGTATTCCTGCTAATAATACAATAATTTATCAATACGATACTACTGTAGTGATACGATAATATAAAATAATTTATTTTCACTTACCTTAACACTTTTGTAACGTCTTTTTGTGGCAGTATTTAAATCTTCATGAACTTTATCTAAAAGCCAAAACAAAAATTCTTGAGCATCATGTTGTGTTGAACTACGAAATTGTGAGCCATAACGATCTACTACAGCCTGTTAGAAGATTTAATTAATATTTTAGGTGGTATCTACTCTAAAGTAAAAAAACGAATAAACTTACTTTAAAACTGGTACTATGATCACTTTCATTTTTACACGTCCACAAGGCCTTGAGGACATTTGCCAATTGTTCAGTTAATTCACCTTTGGTACCAAATTTTCTTGAGTTAATTTTATTGCGACGCTTTAAATCAGCCTAAATCAAAGGGAAACAATCAATTATTACTTTAAACTTCGACCAGTAATCGGTCAAAACCGACCAAACATTATACTTTTTTTAAATTCATAATTTGTTTAATAATCAAAAGGGATAATAATAATGGACAAAATAACTAAATTTTTGATTTGTATGGCAGTAAAGGTTAGTTGAGGTCAAAATTTGGTATTAATTGCAGTAATTTTAGTAAAAATTTATATAAATGAGCTTTTGTTTGCACTAAGCTTGACATTGTTGTCAACTATCCTTTGCGTTTGGCTCACAGCAAGTTGGATAGTGCTTATATGCCTGCGTATCTGGATTTGCGTGTTTTTTGGTTTTGAATCACATGTCGTTGATGTTTAGCTGATTAATTGAGTGGTGGGTATGTAAATAAGCAGAATTGTCGCATTTGAAGTGAGGATAATCTATAAACTTTTACGAAACACCATTACATCCACAGAAAATTGCTGTTTGCTGCGTTTTACGGGCTGGCTGAGTTATTAGTCCATATATCTTCAAAGACTCTCAATGGTGAACGGTATAGAGACATTATTAGTGTGATTTCATACCTCAATTAGCTGGCATTAATCTTGCTAACATGTAGTTCCAACAGGACGGAGCTACATGTCACACAGCGCGTACTACAATTGATTTACTCAAAGAAACTTTTGGTGAAAGATTAATTTCACGTAGTGGGTCAATTAATTGGCCACCAAGATCATGTGATTGACCCCATTGGATTATATTCTTTGGGGTTATGTAAAGTTACTTGTTTTTGTCGATAAACCGGAGACAATTGTACGCATGGAAATCAATATTCGAAGAGTTGTTGGCGCATTATGGCTCAGTTGCTGTGAAAAGTTAGTACACATTGGTGTTTCACATTGCGGCTTGTACGCGCTAGCTGTTACGGACAAAAGGCCGACATGTCATAAAATTTTTTATTCAACAAAGCCCGTTTCATCGATATTAAAAATATATTTCTTTTTTTATTATGATTTAAACTTGTGTAACTGTAAATAAAACACCCGACACAAATATTAAACACAAACACAATATACCCGCCCATATTATCTAAGTTGCTGTAGGGTTTTACATTAATTCCCATAATATTCCATGAAGGAACACGAAAACTTTTCTCAGTCAATGATTCTATTTTTTAGACTCATTGAAAGGGGCCTACAGTTTAACGCCGACTCCTAACGGCAAATACATTAGAGAAGTCTTCAATAGGAGTAATATTCATAACAAGTTACCAGCTAGTGTTATGAGGTGATACCGCAGTTGAAATAACTTTTCCTTCTGGTTGGTAGGCGGGCATCTTACCTACCATACACAGCGGCACACTGTAGGGTATTAACCGTAAAACGAAAAATAGCAAAACACTTTTTTTAATACTTTATTGCATCACAGATTTTATTGAAAACAATACGAATTTTATTACCCACCTTATATTGATCCAATACAAAATATTCAGCCAATATATCCGTATGACTGAGACACTGTAAGACGGCATTCATAAAACAAGTGTTGCCATGATTTTTAAGACCCATAACACCTGGTGTTTGATCATTTGGCCACTGATAACCACTAATGGGCGGCACACGATCTGCAGTTGTTGATATTGTATGACCATTTGTTGCGGTTGCTCCCGTGGCTGTAGCTGTGGTGGTGGTATTTTGTTTGTTAGTCTATAAAGAAGAAATACATTATTATAGAAATATAAACAAATATTTTTTTCATAAATAACGAGCATATGTGTATGTATGACTAATTTTAAAATAATTGTTATATTTTTTATTATAAAATTTGTTGCTTAAATTGTTCTTATCTTTTAACGAAACAAAAATAAAAAACAACAAAATTTTATTTGTTTGATTTTTTTTTAAGACCAATTAGAAATAATTTTGCTGTTGAAATTGCTATGAAATACGTAATAGTGGCAAAATAGTACAATTTTGAAGAACTAAATTGCAATTTAAAAATAAAATATAAATAATTAATAAATCAAATCGATATTGCTGTGTAATAAACTCGTATTTCGTCTACTAAATGTAGACAAAAAGTTTTCAGTAACACATATCAACAGACACAAGATTTTTCAATTGTTTGAAATAAAAATCAATAATTTTTGTTATTTATTCTTTTACATTTCTAAAAAAAAGATATATAAAAACAAAACATTAAACTATTAAAAGGATTATGTAGAAATGTATGTGCATTTCAAAAGATAACATACGTATTTGAAAGCAAGTGTAAAATACATGATTTTGTAAAAAGAATACTTTGTATATTTGAACACTTTTAAAATTTGTTATATTCAAGCACATGAAGAAATAACATGCGGTGGCAAAATGAGGTCGGTTTTAACATCACAGCGTCATTATTCAATTTAGTTCACATCCTTTTATTTCAGAGATGAACTGTTACTTTTATCTATTGTCGTAAAAATTTTGTTTTGAATTGCAATAAAATTACAAATTGCATTCGAATTATTACAGACCAAGTAAAGCTCAAATTAGACGTGGCTTAACTATGGCATTATAGTTACAAAGCAACCACCAACCAACCTTATTGGTAAGACTCTGTTCGCTTAGTGATAAAATAATATAGCCTCGTAACCGATTAATTGAATTTTAGTTGTTTTGACTACGGTTACGGTTATGCCGTAAGCACGTCTCGTCTAATTGAACCTTAATTAAGACCATATGCTAGGTGTAGTGTAACAGATTAGAGTACTTGGTGGGACAAAGTGTAAAGTTTATCGATTGCACGGATAGCTTTTTTATTTATTTATTAAGTTTCTAATTTATTTAGTTAATTGGGTCGGAGACGCCTAGCTGGCCATGGCACTGCTAGCAAGAAAGGTATATTGTGTCAAACACTACGATATTAGACCCGTCAGCGCAATAACCGACGGCAGTAAAAATCTCATTGGCGGATTACTGTCACTAGTCAAAACAGTTTCCAGAAGAATACCCTCTACTTTATTTATGAAGATCGCAATATCCCAAATGGGCAGCCGACGAACCTGTTCAGGCTTAATAAAGGGCTCCATAAAAGTTAGTCTCTGAATGTTTGCAAAAACAAAACATGGACAGGAAATATGCTCCGTTCTCTTCTCTTCCTCTCTTCACAGGCGACACTCCGATTCAGGAAGGACATATGACCCACTGTGATTACATTGTAAAACATTCTTATGGAAACTCTGAATAACACATAATTCTAATGAATTTTTAATTTTGAGATAGGCTAGATCAAGAAAGAGACTCGTACTAATATGACTTAGCCTTTGATCTGGTAGACCGAGGCATCACATAAAAGGTTTTCTACTGATTCTTACTCTTTCTTATCTAAACAACTTCTAAAATAGTCATAATGTGGAAAGCCCATACGTTCTGATGCAAATTTAATCATTCAGAGACCAGTAATTACACCCATAAAAAGTCTAATCAAGGCCTCTAACGCCTATTAATATCGAAAAATCGAAATCCAGTTTGCTCCAGTGGATGCTTCGATGCAGATATTTCGTATTTGTTACGTTTTAAGACCTCTATTCTGACATCTGCTGTCTTATGACTGTAATCAAGGGGGAAAATCTATAGTTTCTTCCGTGAAAGGACACATAATATGTGGAGTTGCCTCTCCTCTTCTGCTATCTCGAGGACGCTTTGACTTTGTCATGACAGTGGTAGGACACTGAAACTACTAAGAACACCCCGCCGCTCTATTACCGACTTCATAGCGGTTTAGACGGGTCATTGGATGATCGGAATAAACGCGGAAAAAAGGGGTTTGCGAATGTCCAAGTCTTTCGGGCAACGAATGCGGTACTTTGGTATACCTTTCTTCAAAAATTTGGCGCATATCTGGATCCTCTCGATCTTCTCCACTTCATAATTAGCTCAGAGTGACTATAATCCCCTTTGCCCTTTGCCCTTTGTTGGTTATTGTAGTTGATCTCACATTAGTTAAATAGTCAACTTAACTACCTACATCCTTCTTTCTTAATTGAAGTATAAATTCTGTCAATAACCCCTTTACTGGTATTGCCTTTAAGGCTTGTTAAATTGCTTTGTACCAAATTCATGTGATTAAAGTGCCCTTCGTTCATGATAGACAATAAGCACGATGTTAAGAAAAACGAACAAAGCTATCCTAGTTGCAATTTATCTTTTATCTCTGTTTGCTCAGGGATTAAGGAATATCTAAACTGGCGCTGCAGTATGGAAAGTATCTGCAACAATGCATCTTTTCTAACACTTAAGAATTAACACAGATGACGTCAAGCTTTTAAGCGTTTTTATGGAGATCAATATTTTAACGACTGTATAGCTACAAACAGACAAGAACCTCTTTATCTGCTGCCAAACTTAAACTAATCTACAACAGGAAGATTAGTGATGCCAATACAATATGAAATGAGAGCTTAAGATAAATTTTCTTATTTAACAATATGAAATAAGAGCTTAAGATATTTTTTTTTATTTAACAGAAAAGAACAGTAAATATTAAAGTTTTGTTGTATTAATTAATATTTCAATTTTTAGGCGAAATAAGTATGTATGTTTTTAGCAAGCGATTTAACTTTTATGAATATGAAAAGCTTGAAAATGAAATCACTGAAATACAATATATTTTCCAATTATCAAGTTGCTGCTTTGGTGCTGCTGTTTTCAAAAAATGTATGTAGTCGGCAACACTGCTATAAATGCACTATAAATGAACTCGTAATGCCTGCTGTCGTCTATTTGTTTAATGCTTTAGCGTACGTTATGAATAAAAGTAGTTAATACGCGATCCACCGATTAACGCCAGTATGTGGTATTAAGGTTCTTTCCGCTGATAGTGGTTTAACTGGTAAGTTTCTAATTTAGAAAAATAGCGGTTATTAGCGGCTATTTTATAGACTTCCTGATGAATGCAGTGCAGCGGTGTTGATCTGTGAGTATTTCGGAATGGGTGATAGGGTAGCAATATATAGAGATAGTCAAACTGCTAGAAAAGCACTGACTGTCTAACTAACGTTAGCTCATCTTGCAGGAAGGTCCTCGCGTAGATCCTAAATGGATGATTTTCTGGGTACTGTTACAAGGCTGCTGCTAATCTTACGAGAGAGGACGTGACAAAGTGTGTAGATTTAGCGTAAGGGTTTGTAAGATCCTCGATAAGTTTGTTCGTTGGTTTGATGAATACATCGAAGATGGGCTATGGAGGAGCAGAATAAACTTAAGAATTTCCAGCTTGCTAACACAAGGGCTGAAAAGACCGGGGCCTAACACATAGATGGCGCTGGTTTTATGCATACACATCTTTTTCAGTTAGTTCTACCCTTCAAAACACAGTTATTAAAATTTCATAATATTCTATTAATTAGTTTATGAGTTATTGTGCTAAGAGTGACGCTACTTTTGTTATTTTCAGAACAATGGATCAAAAACATTTTCGTGTTTTAATTTTACACTGCTGCTTGAAGGGAAAAATACCATTCAAGCGAAGCAATAGCTTCAAAAGTACTATGGAGATTCCGCTCCATTAGAAACAACAATAAAATGGTTTGCTCACCTCAAACGTGGTCGTAGAGACACCTATGATGCAGTAAAAATGAGGCGGTAAACGCCAAGCAAAATCCACAAAATTGTTTTGAATGATCGAAAAGTGAAGTTGTGTGAGTTAGCTGACATCGTAAAGATATCAAAAGAACGTGTTGGCTTTATATTGCATGTGTATTTGACTAAGAGAAAGCTCTGTTCAAAGTGGGTGCTGCATTTGCTCACTGTTGACCAAAAACAAAAACGTGTTGATGATTCTGAAACAATGGCAAAACTACTACATAAATTGGACTTCGAATTGCTCCTACAACCACCGTATTCGCCAGATTTGGCTCCCAGCGACTACTGACTGTTCGCAGATCTCAAATTTGAACGAATGAAGAGGTTATCGCTGAGACTGAGGCCTATTTTGAGGCAAATAATAAATTGTTCTACAAAAGTGGTATTGAAATGTTAGAGTGGCGCTGGAATGATTGCCTTGCTCTTGATGGAGATTACGTTGATGAATAAAGTGTTTTCTTTGTTAGGTCCGGGACTTTTCAGCCTATGTGTTATGACTCAGATTTGACTACTCGCGGAAGAGGTACGTATACATTGTCTACGCTACCTACAAAATTGCCTAAAATAGCGTTATATTTTCGATTTTTGAATGCCCTACTTTAATACCTATTTTATCTCGTTAAAATTGTCATTTTAAAGAAAATTTCAATTGCATATCGCATTATTATTAACTATTATTAGCAATTTGCAATAAAGACGACAAAGCAATTTTATGTTATGCATTAAAATTGTCTGTTAGACTTTTGACATTTACGAGTAAGTGTTTATTTGCCTCAAGTATTGTTTCTCTTTTTTTTTTGGTTTTCTCGCCTCAGCTTTAACTACGATTTATTATTATGCACTCTTTTCTTAGTAATCTGTTGCCAAATAATAGTTAAACATTTCACTTTTTAAAGCAAAACTAAAGAATAAAACTATAAAAAAGGAAAATAATCGTTATTACGAGTATTATCCAAAACTACGGCGTAGGTGTTAAAAGAAATATTAAAAAAAAATAGTAATAGTGGGTTGATGCAGAAAATCGCAACCAAATGAAAATTAAAGCGTTAGAAGTTAAATTAAAAAAAGACTTAAAAAAAGCATTGACTTTCATGATTTCTCTTTTTTATTTATTTTTCTAATAATTGATGAAGTCAACAATAAAAGGGGTAAAAACAAATAAACAGTATGAGTTGTTTAATGTGACAATGGAAAATATCAGTGACATGTAATACAGAGGAAAACGTACAAACAGGAAAAGAGAAGTAAGAAAAAAGTACCTTTTTTCTACGCCAGCATCCAGTATAAAAAGGCACAATATCAATTAAATTTGTTTTTTCCGTTATTGCTGACTTTTTATTAAAAAAAAAAAAAAAAATTGTTTTAAGGATAAAAAATGATGAAAAGAAGAAAAAACAATTTATTATTAGTGATATAGGACTGTAAGAAATAAATAAATAAATAAATATGTGAAATAAAAATAAAACTTTATTTAAACGCGTGTGTACTATACACATAAAAAAATATTCCAAAAAATTTGCTCAAATTAATTTTTAAAGCTAGATTTTGATTCTAGCTCATCAAATCTGCTGGTGTACAACTTCATTCACGTTTGTATGTATTTTTTTTTATTAATATAATAGTTTAAACCTAAGAACTTTCAAGACCTTAAGATCGATTTTCGCCACAAAAAGTTATATGTTGGTCACATTTATTTATTTAGTGCAGTAGTAAATTCAGCTTTTTTTTGCTCTTTTAAATGGTTCCCCCGCGAGAAAGGTGCGGTCAATCTATTCAAGAATTGGAAAATTAACAGATGCTTGGAACACTGGAATGCTGAAAGGGGACTTTGCCACTTCTCAAGTATGGACTGCTTCTGATGAAGTTTCTTACGGGCCACTGGGGGCTCATCTGAAGAGGATGGTGGTTACAGATGTGGATTTTTGTTAACTGTGCTCATAGGCATCAGAGTGCGGCGTGAGTATGTGGTTCTTGATGGTGACATATCCATCACTATGTTTTGAGAACAGCTGGTGTCATTAGGAAAGCAGCAGACCTGCTGAACAAACTATAGACCGAAGGGTCGCAATAATAAAAATAATAAATAGTACCCCCACAAAAATGTAGAATTTTTTGCTCTGAAAGAAAACACAGGGTGATATTTCAAATAATTTTAGATTTAGTAGATAAACCATAAACTGGGTTAAGTTGGAAAGGAGTGGTAGCTTCGTTGATTCAAGACTTAAGCACACATGGCGGCCCGTTGTGATATCACCCAACACAAGCACCCAGAGCTGGTCATCAAGTCCAGAATAACTCAGTCGTCTTGGCAATCAGCACATAAATTAAGTCGGAAACTAGACCGACCGCCTTATTAATGTGGTTATCAACTTGATATCAGGGGCCGAAAGCTCCGATAAACCATTGAGAAAGACCAGCCAAATATGAGAACTCTCTGCTGAGTCAGTCAACAGAAACCTCATTCGCTTGTAAGCGTAATCTCTCCGCATGCCTATCCATTACAATATGTCCTTAGAGAATAGATACAGTAAAGGAGATGTTCTCTCGGTCCGATTTAGACGGTTTATTAAGACGCTTCCTCTCCAATCCACGCCAGGTGAGGGTAGTGAAGCAAGAATCCTCCTCCGTTCAGGATCTTGTCAGCGTCCATTAGATACTTCTGCTAAATAAATAGCTTAACGGAGGTAAGACCCACCATATGTGTGAAGAGATGTTCGGTAGAAGTGTGCCTGCCATAGAAAGTTCTTCAGTAATGCAATTATCCGGTATGTCCCTGTAATCAGGAGCCCATATATAGAGTGAACTCAAAACTACCGCTAGAAGGGAATCCTGACAGTCTTTAATCAGCTCAGAGTTAAAAGTCACACCCGAAAGATTTGATTGCACAGCCTCTTCGCATATCTATCTACTATATAATGATACACTAGAGGAGATATTCCCGAGGTCCAGTTTAAACACTTGATTGGTACGCTTTCTAACCAAACCAAGACAGGTGAAAGCTGTAAAGCAAGATTCCTCTCCCGCAAAGGACCTTGTCAGCGTTCAACAGATACTTCTGTCTGATAGACAGCGTAACTCGGTGTGTCCCTGTTACAATCGAAACAGATTTGATTGGCCCCTGGATATGAGAAGATATATAAGTAGTAGGATTCTCACTACTCCAGATCAACTCCGCACCATGATAACCATTACTTCGGCTTGAACGCACAACAGTAGTCTGGGAGTCGGAGAGACACTTTAAGGTAAAGCCTTTCTCCCAAGGAAATCACGACAGTCCCTATCCAGTTAGAGTTAAAAGTCACACCTGAATAGACTTGATTGCCGTCTGGCTATCAGAAATGTTATATCCAAATAGTACGCAATGGTGTAAAACGAATCAAATAGAAATACAAAAAACACCATACGCTTCAAAAATCAACATCTACATTCCAAGAAATGCTATAATAGTAACCTCAAGAGATCCGCAAAGGAGGTAGATCAGCTTAGACTTGGCAGCAGTAAATTTATATAGAAAAATGGATAAAATTTTTCAATTAACGATGATAATTAATCTAAGGCTTTATAATTCGACTTGGTAATTTATAGATGCCAAGACAAAGGACATAACTAAGAAAAAATTTTCTTTTCATTTTTATAATTTTTTTTACGTGTAAATTTACAATTTTTTTTTTTTTTGTAAACTTTAACGATATTTAATAAAAGAAAGAAAACAGAAATTGATCAATTAAGTATTGATACGAGTGAATAAATGAATGAATGATTGTTAAAAATTTATTATTTTAATTGTTGTATCATATTTTTTGTTCATTTTTTCTTATTAATTGCCATTTCTTCCTCTTAATTTCTTTAAACATTTTGTTTATCGAGTGTTATGTGATAAAAAAAACATGAAAATTATAAAGAAACAACAACAATAACAAACAAATAGTTTTAATAAACCTTTGACACCCTAAAGAGGCCAATTGTACGAGTATATTAATGAAGTGTAGCCATAAAAAAGAAAACGTAATAACAATGCTCGTTCGTACACTTGTGTTCTACTGATTATCTAAAAAAAAATGTACAAAATCACATTTTATATTTCCCCTCATTTATTTTATTTAATAATAAATTTTTTTCAATGATATTATTGTTGCTATTATTTGAAAAGGGTTTAAACAATAGTTATTATCAACAACAACAATGAGGGGGTCTTAACTTAATGGTCAACAGCAGTAATAATAGTTGTACACGTTCATAGTTACTGCATGTACAAAGAGCTTCAAAAGAATGAAATCATTTTCGGCAAATTAGTTTTTTTTGCACTCTTTACATAATACTGCGGCGTATTTAAAACATTAGATTCTATATTTAGTGAGTAGCGTTTGTAAAGGGGGTGTGTTTTAAAGTTTATTTTCAGTATAAGTTATGTCAGTGGTATTCAATTATCCTTAAAAGAACACCAGATCTATGATGTCTGTCTCTTAGCGCAAAAATTCTCTGATAAAAACATAAAACTAGAGAATCTTAAAAAAAATACTGTTGCAGTTGGTCGTAAAATCAGCATCAGGAAAACAAAGCCACTACGTATAAACTCAACAATAACTATACCCATATTCTTCGTAGCGAACCAATCGAATATGTGAAGAAATTCTACCACTTAGAGAAAATGCTATAAAAAAAGTAATGCCACTAAGGAGTACATAAAAATGCTCCTCAACAAAGCACGAACAGCCTTCCAAGACTAAGATAAAGTGCAACATTCAGTATTATGTCGTTACTCTTACACATAACAGCAAGAACGCAAACTACAAACCTTCATCAACCGGTGTTTAACACAAGTTTTTCACATTGGGCATATACTGCGAAGACTTCAAGATGATATAGCAAGGGCTGCCCTAGAAAGGAATCCGCAAGTCGATAGAAGTCCAGATTGAAGTTCATTTCAAAAATGTTTGAAATCAGTCAGTCCCTGAGGTAGCTCCCTTGAGCCTACATTAACATTAAAAAAAGTTTAATACTAAATGTATGCAACAGATTTTATTACAAACTTATACTGCAATATTGGTGGTCTTTTGCAACAATTTTATCGATTTGTTCAGCAATCGGTGAAATTCGGTGGATTTTTTTGGGTAAATTGAAAGAAGAGACTTTTGCGCTTCATTTGGTTCCAGTAAGAAAACGGAGATAGCCGGAGCTAACTTCTTGTTAGCCAAGGAAAACTGCAAACCCTGAATTTTATAAGCCCATTTTAATTCGCTCATATTCACTAAACTACATATGCAATCCAAATAACTTTTTTTTTATAATTAAGAAATACAAACGGCATTTAAATATTATGATTGCAAATATTTTACATGGATGTGCTACTGAGCTGCATTAGAATGTTATTCAGTTTTAGTTTTACAATATTTAAGCGACTTCACTAAATTTTCTTAGGGACAAAATAGTATTTTTTACTTTAAAAAAAAAATATGGAGTTTTCTTAGTTAATGAAACAATGTTTCTATAGAACAGCATCATTAGGTTTTTTAAAGTAATTGTAAGGAAATTTTGCCGCCAAAATACCACTGTGCAAAGAATAATTCGTAGCAACCAAATTAGAGATCTTGCTTCGATGGAATAAACGTACTAAATATGAATGAAATATGCTTTCAAAGTTTGTACATTTTAATATAAGTTTTATCAAATCACCATGAACAATATGACACTTCAAATGGAAATTTAATTTATGGAAATTTATTTTCAGATAAAGTGCTCTGTTCGACGAACTTATTAAGTTACAGCGTGCTTGGTTATAAGGCTAATTTTTAGTGTTAAAACTATGCTAAACGTTTAAGACATCTTTGGAACCACAATATTAAACTATTTGCTATGTCCTTGTTTATACTAGGAAACATTTTGAAGAGAAACATTTTGAATTCTCTTTTGTTTTTTCCATTCGCGTTCACACAGGCGAACATTTTGTCAGCAACATTCCATTAATATTGTTATTGTGAAAAAGTAAAAGTAAAGCTAAGTAAATATCAACAATGTAAATATGACCGCAAAGCGTATCGCCGAGTACCGAAGACAAAAACGATTCTCTCTTCGCCACCCGTAATTTGCTACCAAACTAAATGTTTCCCATCAAATTGTTTCCCCGTATAAACGAGGACTATGAGTTTTTAGCAAGCGGCCGAAGTAGAAATTAAGAAATGGTGTTACGGCGAAGGGTGTACTTGATCGATCTGTTATGAGCTAAACATCAATAACGTGTAGATAATGCTCTACGTGACGTACATATTAATAAACAGTTCAATTATTAAACCTTATTTTGGGTGATAATATTTTGACGGAATGGACACGTTTTTTATCTTCAAAAATTGTTCGATTTGACACCTCGTGATCACATTCTTTTGGGATGCATTGGTCCATCTATTGTACTAACAACACAACAACTTTAGAGAAATGTACACTAGAAGTTTTTACAAAAATGGTAAAAAGTTTAATTGTTAGGTTTTGCGTTATGTAACAGATAGTCGTAGTAGTATTGATTTATCAGATATTATTTATAATGCTATAGAATTATTTAAAAAACAAAAAAAAACTTTCATTTAGTTTATTGACTTCTTGTTGTTTTATTGTATTCCAATTAAAAGTTTGACTTTAAGTCCATTTTTCTACGATGTGTGTAAAGTTAAATACGAAAGTTAAATACGTTTTTCTTAACATAACAAAAAATTGTGTAGTTAACAGAATATATGTGAAGATAAATACGAATATGAAATTTTTCTGTTAAGTTCACAGAGACTGCTATGTTAACATTACTTCCACAATCGTGGATTATAACACATAATTTGGTATAAAAATAACCAAAATAAGGTAAAGGATTGTAAAAATTTAAAAAAAATATAATTAGAGAGATACAGTAAGAATAACAAATAAAATATATTTCTTATAGCTGGTAATTATATTTAAAACAATTGTCCACAATAATATAAACATATCTGACCTAAGATGCAATTGTGGGGGAATCGGACCTGGTGGGCTTTATAGCCAAGGTATCATGGCTTCAGGGACAGTTTTCTTTTTTGGGCTGCAAAGTACCAGATCGGAGATATATAGACCGTAGCTAACTTTTACTTTTCATTTTTACCGTATATATATATGTCGTTCATGAAAAATCGGACCTAAGATGCAATTGTGGGGGAATCGGACCTGGTGGGCTTTAGAGCCATGGTATCAAGGCTTCAGGGCCAGTTTTCCTTTTTGGGCTGCAAAGTACCAGATCGGAGATATACAGACCGTAGCTAACTTTTATTTTTCATTTTTACCGTATATATATATGTTGTTAATGAAAAATCGGACCTAAGATGCAATTGTGGGGGAATCGGACCTGGTGGGCTTTATAGCCAAGATATCAAGGCTTCAGGGCCAGTTTTCCTTTTTGGGCTGCAAAGTACCAGATCGGAGATATATAGACCGTAGCTAACTTTTATTTTTCATTTTTACCGTATATATATGTCGTTAATGTAAAATCGGTCCTAAAATGCAATTGTGGGGGAATCGGACCTGGTGGGCTTTATAGCCAAGGTATCAAGGTTTCAGGGACAGTTTTCCTTTTTGGGCTGCAAAGTACCAGATCGGAGATATACAGACCGTAGCTAACTTTTATTTTTCATTTTTACCGTATATATATGTCGTTCATGAAAAATCGGACCTAAGATGCAATTGTGGGGGAATCGGACCTGGTGGGCTTTATAGCCAAAGTATCAAGGCTTCAGGGCCAGTTTTCCTTTTTGGGCTGCAAAGTACCAGATCGGAGATATACAGACCGTAGCTAACCTTTTATTTTCCCTTTTTCCCACACCTCCCCGCCGACCGACCAATTTAATTCAACGCTATTATAGTAAACCAAAAATTAACCTAATGAGCATTAAGAAATATTTTTTCAAATTTTAGTAGTTCTTTACCTTTGTTTAGTTATTTTTATCCAAAATTATATTTTATAATCCACAGTTGTGGAAGTAATGTTAAAATAGAAGTCTCTGTTAACTTTACAAAAAAAATTCATATTCGTATTTATCTTCACACATATTCTGTTAACTTACACAAGTTTTTGTTATGTTGAGAAAAACATATTTAACTTTCGTATATAACTTCACACATATTTTTCCTACGAATCTTCTTTTAGAAAATTTTTTAAAGGTTTTATTAAGGATTTTTTTTTTTTTTTGTTTAATGCAACAAAGAATAATTTATTTAAAAGTCCTATGTATTTGCTATAGAAATTTTGTTTATTTAATTTAATATTTTCTATTTGAATTTGTGTATAAATATTAGAAAATAATTAAATGATTGACTTGAAATATTATATGTTTATATGTCTGAATTGAATTGAATAAACCAGGAAAAAGGAGAGCACTATTGTTCGTTTGTTAGCTGCTAACTGATAATATAAATATAGACAAACTATATTTGCAATTTGAAATATTAATCGTCAATATAGAAAATGAAACGTTTAGATATGAGATTTGATGTCGTACAGTTGGCATAAAAATTTATCTAACAGCAACAATCAATTTTTATTAAATATACAAACATACATAGCTGATGTACATATTTATTTCATACATTAACAATCGTTTGTTATAATAGGGTACATATGGGTAAAAGAACATCATCAAATGTTGCTGCATATACAATATTATCGTATGTATATAATTGGATATTGAGATTTCGTTTTTATTTCATTAAATTATGATAAATTATTTTGTTGCATGATCAATTACATTTTTTTTTATTATTTTTTTCTTTAATTTACAAATTTATACACAAAAATCTGACAAAAAGCTAAAATTAAATAATAAATTAATGATCGACAGCACTTTTAATTATATTAACACACTATCGGCAGGTAACACCATGGCTTGAGTCGCACGTCTAGTAGTAAAGTATGAAAAAGGAAAACATGTTATAAAAATTATCGGCGAACACGTCATTATCTTTATCGTAATTTTCAAAGTGCATTTCAAATAAAGTTAAGCGAAAAGGAGGTAATACCTAGTCCGCCAATAGTGTCTTAACTAAATTGTTATTATTTCGTGGATAGTTTGATGATTCAGCTAGTATTTGAATAATAAAATAAAAATATCTTAAGGTTCTTAATATAGGTACTTGCTTCAATAGCTACCTCTTTATTTAACCCAAATCTCTTACCACTTCCAATAAGTATGATGGATGGTGTATCAGTTCGTAAACCATATCATGGATTTTCGCCAAAATTGACTACGAGGGCGGATTGATATTGAAGCTACCTAAGTAGGGAAAAAACATTTTTTTTTTTTCAAAAACCATTCATTTTTCAACATAGTCTCCTTTTAGCTCAATACAGTAAGACGATTTTGCAACTTTTTTATACCATCTGAATAATACGATTTTGGGACTCCTCAAAATACGCATTATTTTCGGTAATCACTTCATCGTTTGAGATGAATCTTTTCCCATCTTTTCCCTTTTGGCCTTCCTGTTGATGGTATTGTTGCAGTGCTTGTTCGGCCCGGTTTAAATTCAGTAATCCAATATTTTACCATTCTAGTATAATCTTGTCTCTTTCGCCGTTTTGCCCTTCAAATAATAGTGTTTAATCACTACACGAAATTCACTTTTTTTTCATTTTGCAAGAAACACAAAAGTTGCTTACTTCAAACGACTACAACAAATAAACTAATCGATGAATTTGGCTAAAATTTTAACAGCTGACGTTTGACAGATTGCAATTTCCAAGAAAGAAAAAGTTTTTGTGTTTGTGCTGCCATCTAGCGCTAGGTAGCTTCAATGTCAGTCCGCCCTCGTAACTGAATTGCATACAGTCTTTTTAACTTAAGCACTCATTTTAACTCTTAGATAGTAAAATATCATTTCATACTGATACTGCGTAAACAAGCGAGAGCTGAGGAGCGAAATAGCTATTTACAAACAGCGTTTTAGTGCTAAAGCACTTTCTTTTCCTATTCAAAGAAAGAGCTTTTGACAATTCGTTTCAAAGTTAAGAAATAGTGCTAGAACGACTCCCGCCCTTATATAAAGCATTCACTAAATCAGTTGGCTTTTGGTTAAATTCAAGTAAGTAATTTTCACTTGCGGAAAGCGTTCAACTGAACTCGAGAAAATAACAGTATTATTATTAACATTCTAACCAGGGTCTATTGTGCCCCTTCCGGTCTATAATTTGCTCAGTAGGTCTTTTGCCTTCCTACTGAACACCAGCAGAATCATCCTCTTCAGATGCGCTCTCAGTTCACAATGGCTCGTAAGAAATTCTGTTATGAGTTTCAAGTCCGGGATGCTATACTTGAAAATCTCAGAGCGACGTCCAAATTGCGAACTGTTCGCCGCCCTAAAGTGGTAAAGTCCCCTTTAAGCATTCCAGTATTCCAAACATCTGGCAATTTCCCAATCCGTGATTTGATTAAGGATGGTAGTGAGTGATACTCCACAGTAAAGTTCCGGACTAATATGAGAGCTACGGAAACAATCCTAGCTAACGCATCCGCTGTCTCGTTACCATCTATCCAAGTGTCCAGGTACTCAAGACATTTGGAACTTATTCCTAAGCGAAAGCATTTACAGTCTAGATGCCATAGGATTCGAGCCAAGTGACCTTAAGGCGGCTTGGCTGTCAGTGAATATATTAATGGTCTGCGCTTGAGCTTATTTCATGATCGTGCTGTTAAAAAGATGCTTACAGTTCTCAATGTCTGGTCCTAATCTAATCGGTACATCATATTGTGTTGGTATTTTTCCATCTTGATGGATGGTTGCTAATGTAACTCCAATTCCTAAAAAGAGTGAGGTTATCAAACTAGTTGTTTGGCCTTTTCCCAATTTATGAACGATCGCCAGTACGGTTTATGCAGAGATGTTCTGCTGGTGACCTGCAAAAGTTGATCTCCGTGATGCAGAATAAATCGGTTCTTTGATTAGGTCAGAGTAAGGCTGTGGTACTGAATATTACCAAGACGTTTGACAAAGAGTTTGGCTCAAAAAACTCAAACCAAATCTTTTTGCTTTCGGTGTGGGTAGTCACTTCTTTCGGTTTATAGCCGAACTCTATCCGAAATCGCACCCTAAGAGTGCAAATGCGAAAGTTTTTTATGTCACTTACGATATAAATAGTTTCAAATCAAATCTCAATAAACAGGTCTCTCTCTCCACTACTTCCCACGAACCTATTTTCCATGAATAGCGGTCATCCTCTAAGAGCATATATTCATTCCTTGTATTATAACGACCATTTCTAGCGGAACGACTTGTTATTGGCGACCTTAACGTTTGATGCTATTTATAATAATGGTACGATCATACAGGAAGAACTCAGTAAAATCATTTTAAAATACAATTTTTTTTATTTTCTTTTTTAGCTTGTCTATTTTTTTTTGTGACACACTGTACATGCAACATGTAGGTACATTTTGTTTATTAACACGATTATAGTTTAAATAAATATACATATATTCTCATGAAATTATTGAAGATGTAAATTGAAGTAACAAATACGAGTATTAAATCTAATCAAATGTAATCAAATAAATTTATTATTATTGAACAAATAAATATATAAAGAAATTGTAGTAAAAATCTAAATAAATACCAAATTAGATGATTAGATAATTTGTATGACACACAATAATAATAAAAATAAAAGTAAATAAAAATAATGATTTTTTCTTATTATTTTTTTTTTATATTTTAATTTATAATTGATTGTCCGTTAAAATAATTGTATATGAATATTTCTTTGTACGTCAAAACAATTTAAATTTTTACTTTATGCTGTGACAGGTGTTACCAATGGTTTCACAGTTTGGTTTTTAATAAATGGTTAATAATAATATTGCTTTTTGTATCACATCTTAAATTACAATTTTAATTAAAATATTTTTTTTTAATTATAATTAATGAGCAATGATTACGAAAAATTTTAAAGTAAAATTATTGAGATATTTCGTTTTCACCAACAATATTTTGTTTAATTTCCTAAAAATAAAATCAGCAAGGAATTAAAAAGTAATATAATTTAAAATAAAACAAAATTTATAAAAATATAATTCTAATTCATATTGGAGGAACATTGGAGGAACATTTATATTTCATGGCCAAAAATATAGGTGTAAAAACTATATTAGAAAATGTAATAAATCACAACCATGCAAAAAAATCCGAAATGAATAGTTTGGCATTATTATTTTAAAAAGAAAAAAGGGGAATCCCGCTAACAAAAACTCATCTCAGACAAATAGTATGATTTTTTTTTTTTTATTTTAAGTGCGAAATTTACTTGGATGAAATAATATGGGTGTGAATTTTAATCTTGTTAAAATTCAAAGTCATTTGATTTACTGTTGAAAAATTGAGAAAGTAAGTGAACTAGAATTAATTGAAGATATATCAGACATAAGTTATTTTTAAGTTGGGTCGTAGCCGTCATTGCAGTAATGAAGAAAAATGCCTTGTTTTTGAACTTCGCGAGCAAAGTTAAACCTATAAATTTATTGCTGAAGTTTTAAATCGGTCTGAGAACTTAGTACTTTTTTGTAAAACAAATAAATAACGTTGAAACACTAGGTAGACATAAAAGACTTCACTTACTACAGACAAACGCATTGTTACTCTAGCCAAACGGAACCCCTTTAAGACATTTAAGAAGATAGCTAGAGAAATTCGAAACACAGTGTCATCATGAACGGTGTGAAAAAGGTTGCAGAAGGCAAGAGTACTAGGTAGGATAGCTCGCAAAGTCCCTCTGTTAAGAACAAATAATTTAAAGAAGATGAAATAATTTGCCTGGGCTCACAAGGATTGGTATGGATCAGAAGGAGAAAAAAGTGCTGAAATATCCTTTAGAGCGACGAAACCAAAATCAATTTATTTGCAGAAGAAAAGGTAAAAGTAAAGAATTTAATAATAGAATTTGATTTAAAAAAACTATCACGCAGTCAATGTCTTGGTATGGGGTTGCTTTTTCTGGTATGGAATATGACAATTCATCGAATAGAGCAAACAACGGACAAATTTATTTACAAAGATTTATTAGAGAATGTCATGCTACCCATTGCCGAAAAAATACAGTTAGTGTCATTAATATTCGGTTTTTAAGTTTATCGATAATAACACCCTGGCATTAGCGAAATGGATAGGTAATCAGAAGAATAGCAAAAACTTAAATAAATGTTGTCAGTATGATTATTCAAATATATGGGAAAAATGGCTCTATGGTAACCCTGCAACCGTGATAAATCGATCAAAGTTTGTTAACCCTGTTTACTAAGCGCCATTAATATTCGGTTATTCCCCAATATATATGCTATTTACAAAAAAACATGTTATTCAGCTACTTTTCCAGCAATATAGAGATACGTTTTAAGAAAGTGCATAACACATCCTTTCTTGTCTGTCCAAAATTCTACTTCACTACAAATTATACAAATGGGGCGCAAAGAAAAAAAAACACTCCTTTAGAACAGCGAAAACTTGTTATTTTCCATTATGAAAAAGTTAAAAAGTACAAAGAGATTGCTGAAATTCTGAACATGAAACCAAATACAGTTGGGGACATTGTCAGAAGGCACAAAAATGAAGGAAGAATACACTTCATAAAGCAGACAGGTCAGCCAAAAAAATTGACTGAGCGGGAAGAAAGTTCAATTGTGCGAAAAATAAAATCTAACCCACGCTTAAGTGCTCCCAAATTAGTCACAGAGGTGTTCAATGAGTTTAAAAAGAAAATATCTGCATCTACTATACGAAGAACCATAAGAAAAAAAGCTTTCATGGCCGAGTAGCACATCGTAAGCCATTGGTTAATTTACGCAACCGAAAAGCTCGTTTGAGTTTTGCCAGGGAGTACATTAAGAAGCCTGAAACTTGGTGGGATGACGTTATATTTGCGGACGAGAGCAAGTATTACGTATTTGGATCCGATGGGCGTGTAATGGTGTGGCGGAAGCCAAATGAGGAGCTACAACCACAAAATTTAAAACCAACCGTAAAACATAGAAATGGACATGTTATGGTGTGGGGTTGTATGGGAGCTAAAGGGACGGGAAAATTAGTTTTTATCAGTGGAATTATGAATAAGGAATCATATTTGAATATCCTCCGTCAAAAAAAAAAAAATAATAAAATAATAAAAAAACATGTCAAACCGTCTAAGTGAAGTTATAAAACAAAAGGTTTATCCAACAAAATACTGAATTTTATATAAAACCATTTTTCTAATGTATTATTTGTTACTTTTCAAAGAAAACCGAATATTATTGACGCGCAATATTTTATGCCACCTGAATTAATTTAGTTTTTTTTTTTGTTATATTGTTATTCTTTTTTTTTTTTCTAAATACAAATGTGAACTTTCAAGTGTCTAAATAAACTATTAATGAAAAGAAAAAAATGTTGAAAAAGATATACATTTAGCTTAAGACGAATTAGTTAAACATATCTCTTTAATAAAACCGAATATTAATGACACTAACTGTATGCCTCTGACTTGGAAATTTCCAAAGCACACACCAAAGTTGGCGAGCGCAGGGTTTCGTCAACAAAAGTAAGCGTTATTGAATAGCTATGTACGTCATTTCTCCGACTTGAACCCAATTGATAACATCTGTGGAGAATTAAAGAGAATAGTTTTCAAGCTTCCTTGCAGTAATAAGAACCAATTATTCCCATAATTGTGTGGTACAATATTTCGGTAGAGACATGCCGTAATTGAATTTCTTCTCTGCCTTGAAGAATAAAAGTTGTTCTCAAAAACAATGGCAATTATATGGGATATTAATAATGTAATCTATTTTTTATTTACAAGATAATAATAATAATTTTTGAGTTTAAATGTTTTATAAAATTTTAAGTTGTTTTGTATAAACCTATTTCCTTGCCCATATCAAAAGCTGTACTTTTCTTGCATTCACTTAATTTTAAGTTTATTTTTCTGTTATTTTCTCTCATTTTTAACTTTTCAAATTGCAAAATAAATACTCGCAAATCTATTTAAAAATAATGGACCAAAACCTGTAGTATAACTTAAAGTAATATTATGTACATATGTATATAAAAATTGTTGACTATTTACTTCACATCTATTTTTTGGCCATATCTGTACTAGCGAATTTTTTGTTAATTTTAAAATTTATTTTAATAATTAAAAAAAATCAATAAAATTCTTTAAAACTGTTAACCACTAACAAAAATAAAAAAAAATGTTTTTCATACAAATTTTAAAGGCCACACGAAATAGGTCTTCTTTTCGTAATTTATTTTGTATTACAAAAAAAGATATACATGTTTATGTATATTATTTATAAAAAAATCATATTGTGACTTGAAGAAACATTTTTTTTATTTTGTTACATTTAAAAAATTTTAACAATAATAATTTTTTCTTTTCTTCCTTTTTTAGCAATTTAATTTTGTAACATTTTTCATAGTTGAATTTTTAATTATTACCTAAGATCTTGTTTTATTTTAATGTAATTTGCGGCATAATATAAATAGTATGTTCACTGCTACAAATATAGATATTATTACAATTCATTTAAAAGTTCAAAAGTTAACAACAACAATATATATATACGTCATCAAAATAATAAAATAATTTCAACATATTTTTAAGGCAGAAAAAAGAAAAAACGATATCAAAACAATGGCATTGTAAAATACATAAGGTACTTTTTGGGTACGTAAAGTAGCGATAACTACTCGTATTTCTTTTTTATCTCACACCACAGTAAGTAAATTAAAAACCGATCTTCACTACACACCATATCTGCTTTTCCACAAATTAAATACCTCGCAATCAGGATTCCCTCACATTTTTAAAAATCCCGAATCCCGGAATCTATAAAAACCGTTCCCGATTTGTATCCCTAGCTCTTGGTAAACAAACCTTATAACATACTGAAGTCTGCCGTTGCTTAGTCGAAGAAGTTTCCATTATAAGAACAGTCTTGCAAAGGGTGATGTTAACAAGGTCTGTGCTCTCATAAAATCTACTAAAACCCAATAACGAAAAGACGAAGGGGTCTGCACAACATCTCCTCTGTCAATCCCCGACATTTAACAACTTAATCTTATTTTAGCACAGTTAGATAGTAGACTTTTTCGGTATAGGTGTTACATATATCAGCACACTTATGATGATATCATCTTAATATTTGACGAGTATTTTATTTGCTGCAATCTTCTTCTATTCAATTATAAAAAAAAATTATATTGACGAGCGTTTTATTTTTTATTGTTGTTTTTTCTTACTTAATTTAAAAAAAAAAAAGTTAAAATTGTAACATATTGAGTCATAGTTTTAAAATTACAATTATTACACATCGGTGGTACCTAGGGAGATCGATTATATGACTTTTTCAAAAAACCGGTTTTCGAATAATTGGAAAAATTTCAATTTAAAAAACCGGTTTTCGGTTATAAATTAATCAAATAACCGGTTCTGTTATTCAAGTTGCATTAGCAAATAAAATCGATAAATTTTTGCCCCATGTCGTAATTTCTAGTAAGTAAGTATGCTAGAGCGGACATTTCTTCCTCGACACCGCAACGGCCTAATATTTCATTCAGTGATTCATTTTTTATAGCGTGTTTTGTAAGAGTTCTACTTGCCAGCGCCTACAGACTAATTGGTATAGAATCAAGTTTTCCTTGCTGCACAATAGCGTCAATCTCATAAACATATTCAAGGTGGTTAATAATTCCTGGTGTCGAAGAGCTTTTTCAGCTTAGTATTTAAGTACAATCAATATATCCAGACTTATCTTTTCCAACCATTTACAAATATTTTCACACTTCAGAGGACATGTGTAGAAACATAAATGCATACATCATGTACATATTTAATAGTGTGTGCCACTGTGGTATGTTGGGTAAGACATCCGCCTACCAACCAGGAAGTTTTTAGTTCAATTACAGGCCACACCATCTGACAATTTTCAACAGCGGTATCACCTCATATCATTGCTAGCGGCTGGCTTTGACTATTTACGTTTGAAAAACTTTACTAGCTATAACATCTGCCGTTCGGAACTGGCGTTTGTAGGTCCCTTTCAATGAGTCTAGTTGATCATCATTCTCCGTATATAAAAAATTAATATTTATTTTCAGAAAATGACAAAAAGTTATTGTTGCTCAAGAGTGCATATCTTTTTTGATCTACCATGGTTTTCACCTTATTTGTGCGACGTTATATGGTATTAAATTTAGAAAAATACTTAAACGAAGGGTATATTTGCACTAAAAAATATATAAAAACATATAAAAATTATAAATATTTAAATTAACCGGTTATTCGTGTTGAAATAACCGGTTTATACGGTATTCGAAAAATGGACATTTAAAAAAAACCGTATTCGATAAAACCAAAAAAACCGGTTAAAACCGGTCGAATAATAATCGTTCGATCTCCCTAGTGGTACCTAATGCTTGCATGCCAGTGTTGATTCAAACAAACATACTAAACATCCGCAGTTGAGAGGAAAAACAAAAAGAAGAAATTCATAAAAACCGCATTCATTATATCGAATGGATACAGTAAATACGAGTATGGTTAATAATATGCTACAATACCGCGTTACTGAATTGTAAACATTTTATTATACCTATTCTTTAAAGTAAAAATAAAAATTTAAATATATAAAATTTGCAATTTAATGTGTTACACATTTTTATTTATTTATTTTTTTTTTTGTCTTTTATTATTTTGTTTTATTTTATTCAAATTAAATTTAAATGCTGGTTACAAATTAAAAAAAAAAAACGTTAAAAACGGGGTTAACAAATATTTAAATAAATACGAGAATATAATTGTACAAATGTATTAATCAACACTATAATTTAAAAATACTTTTCAACTACTTAAAATGTGCAAAAAGTGATCTGATCACGCTTTAAAAATTCTTTATTTATTTCATTGATTAAATTTTTTATGGATCGTTGTTATCTATCATCTACTCGTTTATTTACGTTTCGTCTGTTCTAATTAAATAAAAAAAAATAAAAATTTTTTTCTATTTTAGCACTTTTTTGTTATTCAAAATGACAAAAGTCACACGCTATTATTTATAACCTTTAATTTCTTGTAGTAGACTAGCTAATCTCTTCTTTTGCTTCTAAATTTATTACTCACAATTTAAAAAAGAAATGTATGTTTTGTGGTTACTTTATTTAATCAAATATAAGTGTTTTTTTTTTTTATCAAAAAATTAAAAGACAATATTTAAAGAGTTTTCAAACTCTTAGTGCACTTCAATGTTTATATCAACAATTTAGTCACGTGATTACTTTCTAAAGGTGATACGGAGAATTGATAGTAGGTGTCCTATTTACCACTAAATAATGCAAAAGTACTTAAAAATTAATTCAATGACATCAACCAGAATAACGAGGGCAGTTTGATGATTACGTGGCTTTTTATATTTTCAACATAATAACTTTAAATGCCACACTGCCGCCTTTAACAGCAATCCTATTACTCCACTACTGTCGAATCACGTAAGATAGTCAAACATTTTTTTATATTAATAAATCATTCATATTTCAGTTTTTTTTTGCACATTATTGTTAAATGGTTCTTAAATGTAATATCTATTAAATACATCAGCAACACTACAGCTTGTTGGAAGACATTCGGGTATGTTCTTTAAAATGAAATCGATGAAATTGAAATCGAGTGAAATTTCAAATTGCTGTAATCTTTAAATCTGATAAGATTTTAATACTTTCTTCTCATCCAAACTTTAAAATAAATGTCGCGCTAAAATGTTATTTATCTTTAAAAATTTTGCTCGATTTCAATATTATTCGTGTTCGCTTTACAGAACATACCTGATTATTAAAATCGCATTATTCTGTGAAAAAACATTTACGTTTAAAAACGAGTGAAACTTCGGATCATTACTGTTATATTTCGCCGTTTAGTTTATATAGAAAAAATATAATTGTGTCGCAGGCCGCTGAAAAAATTTGTGAGGTTTACGAAGACGGTTTGCTCGTTTTCGATCTGATAATTTTGATGTTAAAGATGCTGCACTTAGCTCTACGCGACTAATCATCTAAAAAAGTCTATGAAATTATGGAGAAAAACTGATAAAGATAGGCACATAAGCTGCGTTGACGTTGCTAGGAAACTAGACATTCACAACCAAACATACATCATCCATATGAAGAAAGCTGGATACGCAAAGAAGCCACAAGAGTTAACAGTGAAAATTCGATTCATTTCTAAAACGAAACGAACCATTTCTGGAGTGAATGATTACAAGCGATAATAAGTAAATCACGTGTGGAAGGGAATTGTTCATTACGAAAACGATTGATTTCGATCTCCACTATCAAAAATTACCAATTATTTGGATTTTTTCAGGAATATATCACTGACGAATCTGGACACTTTTGTCAAGGGAACCTGTTGGCTACCGCGAGGACAGCATGTTTAGCAAATTTCGGTCTTTCATATCTAACCTAACGAACTAGCCATGACATTGTGACCTAGAAAGATCTATGGTGCTAGACACTCCGGGGTCAGGGACGCTATTGCACTAGTTGTAATGGGTGATAATCACTCCTTAATCGAATCAATATCCATGGACAGATGACTGTCGGCTCGGTTCGGAAACACCAATCGAAAGAGTCCTCTGAAGAATACCCTCAACTTTACGTATGAAGACCACAATATCCCTAATGAGCAGCCAACGAAACTGTTGAGGACCAGTAAAGAGAATATGCTCCGACGTCGCCCCTTTTTTCCTGCACAGGCGACACTTTGAAGAGGTAATATGTGATAATAATAATAATAGTGACCCGTCAGATAACCAATACGTTTTCTAATCAAACGCTACGCCTGCCTCAAACTCGGACATAATAACGAGCGAGGTGTACTCGTGTAGGTGACCATCACAACATATCGGAGACCAAATAAAAATTAAAACAATGAGACCAAGATGCTTCAGTTGGCCAACAAGATAATTAGCTAAATTTTTAGAAAAGCACGAGGTTTCGATTATTTTGAAGAGAGTAAAATGATGGGCAGATTCGTTAGGACAAATACTACCCTACCTAGTCAAGTAGTGTTTAATCGAGACTAAGTACAGTTACCCACTTGTGTAGTAACTACCGCAATAGGGTCATAAATTGGCCTACAAGCTGCTCTTCTCTTAATCATACACTTCATATTTACTTCTATGTGACTATTCTCTACTTTCGAGGGGCCAGTGAACAGAAACACTTCTGGAAAGAAAGTTGTCATTAAATTTATTTAGCAATAAATCGATTGTTAAGCACGCTGTTATGGCAACTTTTGCCGTCTTGTTGGAACCAAATATTGTTGATGTTTAGCTGCTTAAATTTTAGAAACAAAAATTCAGTCAGCATGTCTTGATAGCGCTCGCCATTCACCGTAACGACAGCACTTGGCACATTTCGGAAAAATTAAGGACCTATAATAACGTCAGCATGTAAATCGCACCAAACAGTTAAATTTAATCGATGTAATGGTGATACGTTAACGGCTTAAGGATTGTCTTCGCTCTAAATACGGCAATGTTGCTTATTAACGTAGCCATTTAACCAGAAATAAGCTGGACGAACAGATTTTTTTTTTTTTTTGTTTCAAAGTAAATTTCCACAATTTGGAAGTGTTGTTCTGGCGTTAAACGATTCGTCATAACTAGGAATGTCAACACAGTTTGACATTCTCAGCCGACAAACCATAGTTATCGATATCGATAGTTCTCATGCAGCTAAAAAAAAACACCCCTTATAAGAAGTCAAGGAAATATTAAACTGCCCTTGTTAATAAATGTAAATGACACCTCCGATGATAATTCATTTCAAAAATTAACTCAATTTGTTAGCATTTAAAAACCATTATCATTTGACTGGGCTAAAAACTTTAGGGCATAAAGTAATTAAATATTTAAATAAATACGATATTTAGAAAACAAAATAATTAAATGTTTTCTAACCTGAGTGGAGATAAAGAAATCCACAAAAAAAAGAAAATTGAAGAAAATTAAAACTTACAACAACAAAAATTAAAAATAAAACTGAGCAAAGAGTACGAAATTTAAAACGCGTCTATAATATTCTCGTAATAATGCGAAAATTAGTTCATTGACTTTGGTATAAATTATTTTACTTTTTTTTCACTAAATTAGTTCTGTTGTAAACAAATACAATAATAGAGCACCCATTTTAAACAACCTCAAAAAAAGTAAAGGTCAAGAGATAAAATGTGTTTAAATGCTTAACTTTAACTCCGATTAAAATATCAAGTAAAAATACTCCTGCGGGTATCTATGAGACAATGTGATAGAAAAGATTATGTATGATTTTATATATTTTTATGGACTTTTAAAAATTTTGTATTTTATTAAAATATGACAGTATGCAGTAGGAATAGGTCTAATAGTGTGGGCTTTAGAGATACAGTATGTCAACTTTTTGATTAAATATTTTTAAAACAGAATACATGTTGTTGTAACTTTTTTGTTATTGCAGTTTGTTGCAATTTTGTTGTTATAGTGTATATCCTAAGAGAAATGTTGCCAACTTTTTATGATCAAAACGGTAAATCTCCTACTCAAAAGGCGCTAAAAGCGCTTAATTATAATTTATTTGACTATTTGACTAAAAAAAGTCTTCTGTTCAAGTTTCCAATTTTAAAAAGATTTTTCAATAATTTTAACGACTGTTTAAAAAAAATAAAAGTAAAAATGATGACAAACCAACAATTTACTTAATTTTTGGGTTCAAGTGTTGTCTTCTTTCCTACTAATGTTAAACGACTGGAGACTCAACACAAGGTTGGAAAACTTGCATTACGCAGACGACATTTATCTCTTGGCTTACAGGAATTGCGACATGCAAGGAAAGCTGGATTCTATACAATCGGAGCATGTAGAAATTGCGGTTAAACATCTCCAAATGCAAAATTATACGATTCAACACTAATAACTCGACGATCTTTCGAATTGGAAACAATTTGGGATGTGTTACGACTTTTTACTATCTCGGTTCCAGTGCTTATATTCGGAACAGATTGAACCTAGGCAGCCAATTTTTGGCCAATTGAATGTTATAGGGCTTTCTTCACATACACTGGTGAAACAAATAATAGGGACACAGTTTAACAGTTTCTTCAACTCAAATACAGTATGAATTGCAACTGAAATATATTCGTACATACGACTTTGCATTTGAAACAAACAAAATAATCTTCGTTTCGTCAGCCTACAGCATGTTGTTCTAACTATTACGGTGCAGGTGTTGCTTCCATTTGCTGAGAAATAATACATTTCGAGGATTCTTACCCATAAGTCTAGCTTTCAAAAGTTTTTTTCTTATTGTGCGATTTGAAACAAAAGCAATAAGTTCATGTTTGAGGCTTTTTGATGACTTGAAAGGATTAATCTTTAAAAGTTTATCAAAACCGATAGTAGTTCCATGCTTTCTTTGCATAGTTTCAGCAGTTTTCTTTCACTGGATCGCATTGATTACTTTTGTTCTTGAGCACTTCATGGTCTGAGCACTTTTCGCTAAATATAAGGATTACTCTTTCATCAAAAAACTTCAATACATCAAATTTTATGATATATTGGAAAAAAAGTGTCCCTATTATTTGTTCCAACACTGTATCCCTCCAAAAACGAGAAATAACATATTTAACTCATATGTGGTCTATTTTTGTATGGTTGCGAGTTATGGAGTGCGGTTGCGATTGATATCAATTCCATGCAGGCATTTATAAACCGCTGTTTACGGAGCAATTTGAAAATATTCTGGCCAGAATCAAGATCACACCAAGTTCCTGTAATGAAAGAAATTTTCAGCAAGAAATTAAATGGATTGGGCACACTCTAAGGAAACCAAACTATTACTTAGCGAAACTGGTCATTGAATGGAACTCACAGGGAAGTATAAGAATCAGAAGGTCAGCCCATTTCCAGAAAAGGCAAATTGAAGATATGGTAAGCATAGGATTACTTGGAGCCAGATTAGACTATTGACTCTAATAGGCGTAGATGGAAAGAATTTGTTATGGCCCTATGATTTGCTTAGAATCATTAGAGGATCTAATAATGACAACTTACAAGTTTAGTATTGCAATTAAATAACTACAATTTCTAGCTTTTTTTAATTTTTTCTATAGGGTGGGCAATTTAAAAGTTGAAATTTAAAAATGCCATAAAACAAAAACGGTTTGAAATTATGCCAAATTATTTTGTTGTTGTTGTAAAGTACAATTATTCCGGTTAGAAATGAAATATTATTTCATTCAAATGGCTGCCGCGGCTGGCCTCACAGTACCCCATTCGATCGGACCAGTTTCCATCAAACACCATCAAAGGTTTGACGCAATAAATCGAAACCAAACATCGCTCACATCAATACCATGAAAAGCAGGCACAAAAAATAAGTTATCATGATGCGTTAGTTGTCTCCATTGACCGTAATGGTTGCGCCGTCCTCATTTTCAAAGAAATATGGACCAACGAGGCCTCCGCTCCATAAGCCGCAGCAAACAGTCACTCGTAATAGGTGCATTGGCTTCTGTAAGACCATGTCTGGATTTTCTGAGCCCCAAGTATGGCGATTTTGCTTATTAACGTACTCACCAAGATGAAAATGAACTTCGTCCGGAATAGATGATTTTAAATGATGACAAATATCCAATAAATTCCACCGTTGCTCAGGCGAAAATCGATTCATTTCGTTCAGTGGAGATAATATACTGAATTTTATGGCAGAATAGAATGGCAGAAGGTATTGCCAGATTCGAAATAACCGCTGGTTCAAATTTAAACCGATATATATATAGCACACCCTATATTTTATTTGAAGCAGTTATGTCTTGAAGAATGGACGCTAAGGAGAAAAATGCAATTTTCAGTAGTTGACGCGCTAAAAATGGCGCGAAAGTCGCTACTTTGGCTACACTGTTTTTAAAAAGTGCTACAATTTTGGAGAGAATCTGTTACTTTTTAAATAATACTGAAAAAGTTAACTTTGAAACATTTTCATTATTAATACATTATATGATCTTCTTGTGCTTTAATTATTGCCAAGAAGTTTCAACCCTTTGCCATAAGTCCACAAGATTTTTGCAGTTATCTTCATCATTTGTAATTACACGTTTAACCTCAACCTATACATGTTCGATTAGGTTTATATTCGGAAATTGGAGTGGTCAGTATAATTCTTCGTGTCCTATACTTTGAAACCAAGTTTGAGTAACACGTGACGTATGTTTCGGATATAGGCATTTTAGTTATGGTTTGGCGTTGAACATTGGCTGCTTGGCTTGGCATTTTAAGTCTTTGCTGGAACAAACCATACGATTAGCATTTTAAAGGAGGGACTATCATACTGCTTAATTACTCTCCCCAGTTCTACTACAATCTCTGGATTAGTATTTATACTATTGAAATTTGATGGACCCATCTTTGCCAAAATATCAGAAAACATGCTATTAAGTCACAAAAACACCTTCTCGATACAGTCAAAGTGGCGCGCAGATACACTTAAAATTTATTGAAATCGAAGCCTAAACATCTTTAAGTTTAATAACTTGCAGCAAAAGGCGGGCCATTAAAGTATTAATATTAAGTATAAAATATATTTCATACTTTTTTGCGTATTTGTTGTTTTTGTATATTAAAAAAATAATTTATCTGAAATAATTATTACGTTTTCTTCTGCCAAACACATTTGCTTTTTCTAAGATATCAATAATTTCATGGGAAAATATAGCCGGGCTCATTTCGACTGTGAGCCACTACATATTTTTTGAGTAATTATTACATTTTTTTCAATAATTCGGTTTCTAGTTCAGTAACACTTGTTGAACGAACATGAAATGAGTTAATCATGCTAATTCCTTTAATAATCTTTAATGTGTTTTAATATTTTTTTTTTTTAATTTTTATAAAAGTCTTGTTGTAAGCTATTAAAAAATTTTCTCTTTTTTTATTGTTTTTGTGTCATTTTGTCGTTCTACTGCTATTATGAAAAAAAAATTATTTCGCATTTTTGCGGCAAATTTGTTCTGTTATTTTAGATACAAATTCTTTTTCAAGGTAAAATCAATTGAGATAAAACTAATTGAGTAGAATTGAATGAATGAAATAAAAATAAAAAACAACAACAAAGACTAATTTTTTTTAAATAACAACAAAGAAATTGTCATAAAAAATGTAAAAGTACATACTGAGTATGAGATCAAAAATCATCATCATTTTTATTATTTTTGTAATTTTTTCCCCATTTTTTGTCTTTCAGAAATACTTAGACGGGGTACAGTTTTTGGTACGGACATGTCATCATTATCATCATCATCATCATCATCATCATCCGATCAACTACTCTACTGCTGTGAATTATTATTCATCATCCGGTTTTTGGTCTAGAAAAAGTGTACTTTAGTCTACATGAGATTGTTAAAGAAAAAATTGGGCCATTTTTTTTTTTTTTTTTTTTGAAGTGAGATAGAAACACTTATTAGATATTTATGCATAAAGACAGATAAACGGATCATAAATAACGTTTATATATTGTAACCTGTACGTTGAAATATTCTGGAATTTAACGTTATTTTCTTTTAATACATCCATCAAGAATACTAAGTTTTAAAAGCCGTATTTGAAGAAACTAGTGGTCCACCCGAAGCCACTAGTCTATGCAATCTTGAATGATGCTGGGCCACATTCGTTAAGAAAAAAAAAAAAAACCCGCGGACTTGAGACGAAAAAGAGCGAAAACGATATCAAATTAAACGCATGAACGAATGATATTTCGTTCAGTACTGGCTGGATTAAATTAGCATTATACAGGGTGACTGATGAAATGCGCTACCAAAATAATTTGTTATAACTTCTTTTCTAATTAAGTTATGCATGAAATTTTATTTTTCAATTTTTGATCGTTATTTAAATTTAGTAGAAATGCAGAATTTGGATGATGCAGCTCCTATTTGGATTGATAGCCGTTATCATACACTCGAGCTAATAATTACACTTCCGGAGGCACAATTTGCAGTAAACAATAATGAGGTTTCTTAGCTCTAGACTCTAGTCCACAAATTCTTTAGCTCGACTCAGAGTGTGGTGTGGAGTTTCATCAAGCTGTGTTGTCAAGCCATACTTTTTTTTTAAGTCTGTCGCACTATAGATCGTTATTTCAATATATTACAGGAATTTTTATTTAATGAAGTGCTCCGATAGATAATTCTTATTAGTTTTGTGTGGTTGCAACAACAATTTTTTTCTTGTGAGGTTACTGTAAACAGATATTGTATCGACTGTTGTATATCGACATCAAATATAGAATGCAGGCAGTCATGAACAACTTTTTATTAAGACATCACACATGCGCCTCTGCGTGGGTCCCATTTAAAATCAATTATCTTTAAAAACCATTTAAATGATTTAATAAGTTAAAACTAACTATCCAATAAAATAAAAATTTATCATTTATATTAATTATTAAAATATTTATTTGAGTTTCTTTATGTAGCAAAATTCATCAGCCAACCTTTAGTAAGATTAGCATATTTGAATACAAATTGTTACCTCAAATTACAGTGAGAATTTGATTAAAAAAAACCTTTTTTTTGGACACCCCAAGATGACATGGCTTATAATGGAACTAAATGGAGATGCTATATGAATGAAATTTGCCAATAATATACAAATAAAGGAAATTTTTGTGAATAGGCAAAGTTCAACAAGTAAATATGCCAATTAAAAAAAATTTTTTTTTTACCGACTTTCTAAGGCGAATGTCCTTGGTAATGTCTTGTTGTTGTGTTGTTTCCCATAGACGCTCATCGACTTTAGTCCTGCGCCAACATATTTTAAGTATAGCACGTTCTGTTCATGAAGGTCTGCATTTTATTTGTGGTAGCGTTAGTTACAAGCCATATCTCGCGAAAAGCTACGCCATTCAGGCCGCACAACTACAGAGTACCAATACGTTGAGTTATTTACCGCACACATATATCATGAATACATGGTATACAACACCCTCGACCTTTTCCTCTCTTCACACCCTGAAAAGTATGAAGTTGAGGTTCTTGCAGATCTCGGTAATTCCGATCATTGTACCATTTCTGCCTCTTTTTCGTCTCCAGTTAGGAGACGCTCTATTTTTGTCTTCGCAAATGCGTGTTGGGCTGAACTCAACAATTTATTTGGGCATTTCGATTGGAAACCATCAATGCCATGGCAGAGATGGTCGTGGAAGGAACTAAGCTGGGGATGGATAAGTTTATTTCATTCAAACAGATTTGGGTTAAATCAAAAAACAAATCTTGCTTCAATCAGACGTGCAAACTGGCAGTCAGATCTAGAGAAGCATTCAGTAATCGGCGTAATAACAAATGCGATTATAGTCATTCGCTACGCAAACAGGCGAGGTCTTCATGTGCCGCAGTACTTACACGCGAAGAGGCTCTATACGAACAGGGCCTTCGTACTAAAGTTCTTAATTTCTGCAAGAAAGTAAAAACTTTTAGTCGTTCCTTAAAAGGCTAAGAAATAGCGCTAGTTCGGTTCCTGTCCTTATAGAGACTGTCCAATCATTCACGAACCCGGTTGAAAAAGCAAACCTATTGGCTGAAAAGTTCGCAAGTACTTGTGGGAAAGCGTTTAACCACTACCCGAACTTGAAACAGTAACAGTAACTATGCCAAGTATATTCTTTTGAACCCGTGCTGTAAAAAAGGTTCTTGCATCTGGGTACTGGTCCTGAAGCAGTGCTTTTCGACGCTTACTCGTCGATTAGCTCACCTTTTCAGTGCGTCATATCGCGCCAATATTTTTTCATCTTGCTGTAAGGTTGCTACTATAACGCCAATCACTAACAAGGGCGAGGCCAGTAACCCTGGGAACTACCGCCAAATAGCAGCTTGTTCAGAACTCTCTAAAATTATGGAGAACACGATTAATCACCACCTGGTGAGGTATTTAGAATCCAATGATTTCCTAAGCGATTGTCAGTACGGTTTCGGCAAGGGTCGTTCTACTGGTAACCTAATGGTGTTGCTCTCAGAGAAGTGGAACAGGTCCATTCATGGTTTTGGAGAGAGTAAGGTTGTGACTCTGAATATCTCCAAGGCGTTTGATAGAGTTTGGCATTAGGCTCTAATTCCGAAACTTATTCCTTTTGGTGTCGGCAGTCACTTCTCTCGATTTATATCGAGCTTTCTCGGAGATCGCTCTTTAAAAATGGTTATAGGTGGGGTTTAAACCGACGAGTTCAGAATAAGCTCAATGGCATAGCAAGGCCCTTTCTCCCACTCTATTCACAATATTTCTTACAGACCTTCTTCTTCTTACTTCAAATCCTACTCTTTTGCAGATGAATGCTACATTTGTCATTCATATTCTTTGATTGTAGGCCGAGCCTCTTGGAGATTGGGGCGGGAAGGATGAATATGAACGACACACTTACAAGCGGAATGGTGAAAATCTCCGAGTAGGGTCGGGCGAATAGGATCGATTTTAATGTACGCAAGACTCAACTTTATTTTTTAACACACAGGCGTGGTGATATGTTGTCATATGTGTCTATAGGTAATGTAGATATTGATGTTCTGGGCGTGAGAATTCACTGTGACGTTCAATGGAAGTTCAAATACCTCGTTCCGAAAGAAAAATTCAAGTGCCTCGAATTTTTAAGACAAACCTATGTCCGACCCAAAATGGAATACCATTCTCTTGTATGGGTCGGTGCTTCGATTCTGAAGCTTCTCGACCGCGTATAGCAGAGCGCGAAGGTACTCATTAATGACGGTAGTGTAGCCAAATCTTCTATTCGTTAGAGCACCGTCGCAATGTGGCATGTGTCTCAGCGTTCTATCGGTACTATAACGGAATGTGCGCTGATCAAATAAGGGAATGAATTCATAATAATCACATATTTTCAAGTAATTCCTTTTTCTCGTAGACCGCATTCCTTTGTAGTTGATTGTCCAATTAATCGCTCAATGCATTATAGAGAGAATTCGTATTTTTCCGCACCGTTCGTTTGTGGAATGGTCTTCTCGCGAAAGTTTTTTCTGCCACTTTCGATATAAGTAAATTCAATTCCATAAACACTACTCCCTCTATCCTCCTTCCCACAACCTATTTTCATAGTACCAGCACAATGCACTGCATGAGTTGGGGCCATCCCCTCAGATCTTAAATATTAATATTCCAGTTCCTAGCCGTATGTTGTTGTCACGTCATTTGTTGTTTAGTACCGCAAACGCAGTTCTGGCTTTCGTATCCTACTTTCCATGCACAACTTCACTCCACTGTGAATTATGAACTTGCTACCAAGGTATTTAAATTTATCAATCCTCTGAAGATCATGTTCGATTAGGCTTCTATCAGTGTCATTACCCATGAACTTGGTCTTTGCGATGTTTACCCTTTATCCATGCCATTTATTGCAGCTATTAGCAACTCGATTAGCAACTATTTTTTCCATATGTGTTAATATTACTCGCAACATGGATGTCTGCTCCCAATAACTGCCGAAAACAACGTAATAGACACACATTGCTTAGTTTACTACATTTAAAAAACAAAACCCTGTAACTATGAAATTTCCCTCGGATTATACATAAGAATTTTAATTAATTTTTTTTAGTAATATTTTTTTATTATCTTTTCTATTATTTAATTCTGTACGCAAACATTATACATATTTTTAATATGTTTAGATTTAAATCATGTTTTACTTTTCAAAAACCACTAAAAAAAAAAAAAAAATTCTTAAATTTTGTTTCATTTAATTTATGTTTTTATTTTTGTTTAATAATCGTACGATTATCATATATTTGTTCGCATGTGTGTTGTTTTGTTAGAATAGAGAGATATTAATTTGTATATCTTAACAAACAACAACAACATACTCATACAAAGCCCAAATAAATCAAAACTGTTGTTTGTTTTATTTTTGGGTTTTTGTGTTTATTATTATTAAGGTTTTAACACCAATAATTAATCAACAAAATAACAAAAACGGCAAAAAAACGTATTATTTTATACTTGTAGCTTGGCTATTAATGAGACAATATAAAGTATAGTATATGACATTTTATTAAAAGCACCACTAGCGGAAAAAGTAAGAAAACTATCATCAATCCAAAGAAATGCTTAAAAATCCCTACGGGTTGTTTTAGTATCGGTTTATTTTTTAAGACTTTCGGATTTGATTTTGAAAAAAAAACACAAAATTTAAAGAATTGTATGAAATTTTAATTGAGTCAATAGAACAAGCTTTATAACTCAATGTTTAAAGATGATTTATGTAAATGTTGACCGTGGCTACGCCTTAAATGATTCATACACTGGGTCGAATTTTGGCATACTCCCTCCAACATATCGGCCGGTATCTCACAAATACATTGTTCAATATTAGCTTCCAGTGAGCCAACCGTTACTTGTCCCTATAGACATGAGCTTTAATATAGCGCCACAAAAAATAGTCTACAGGCGTTAGTTAAATAGCACGATCTAGGCAGCCAATTGACCGGCCACAAACGTAAAAAACTCTTATCACCGAACTCGCCTCTCAATTGGGCCATTTTTAAGCGTGCTGTGTAGCACCGTCTTGTTGAAACCACATATCAGCCAAGTCCCGCTCTTCTATTTTGTAATCATCATACGGTAGCGATCGCCATTCACAGTACGGTCAAATGATGCCACCGGCCCATAATTCACACCAAACAGTGCAATGCTTCTGTCTGCTCTTACGGCAATTTTGCTTGTTCACGTATCCCTTCAACCAGAAATGAGTTTCGTCGCTGAACACAATTTCCCGATAAAAAAAGTTCTTAGCCGAGCATGAATTTTTAAGATAAAATTCAATAGTCTGCAAGCGTTGTTCGTTTATAAGTCGATTCATGGTTAAGTTATAGACCAAACTGAGCATATTTGACAGTAGAATGTTACACGAAAACAGCTGAGCTGCCAAAAACAATGTTGTAGAATGACGACCAGAGAATGAAAATATGTAATGTGGCGGCTGTACATGAAATTTTGCATATGCATTTGTATATCGGGTCCGCTATCTAACGTTTTTTTTTTTTTCAACTAGTGCTTATTTCATGAATGGTAACACTTAGCTCATGTCTGATTTGACAGATAATTAGTTTTATCCTTCCGCTGAACGAATATGGTTGTGTATACGCTTTTTTCGCTTCGCTAAGTGGGCCTGCGATCGACTTACAGAAGATGCCGATTTTGGCAAAAAAAAATCCTCTTTTCAGATGAAGCTCATTTTGATCTTGGCGGGTATGTAAACAAGCAAAATTGTCGCATTTGGGGCACAGAAAACACGCACGCATACATTGGTCCAGAGGCATAATTGACCATTTTTCTTCGAAAATGAGCAAGGAGTCAATGGCGATCGTTATCGGGCCATGTTGAAAGAATTTTTGTTCACAAAAATTGAAGAGGAGGATATTAGCAACATTTTGTTTCAACAGGACGGCGCTACGAGCCACACAGCCGAAGCAACACTCGATGTTTTGCACCCTGTTTAAAAAAAAAAATTATTTGGTGGACCCTTTATAAAAAAGCCATCCACGCGATAGATGCCTTGACCATAAGTAATAGAGAATTTGGGCAAGCAAGTAAGCTTGCTTGACAAAGGGTACTTTCAGCCCGTTCAAAGCTTAAACGTATGCCCAACACTATATTTATGTATGTATTTATTTAGCATGTAACCATATGCAGTATGTTTGTAAGTGTATGGTTTATAAACACATGTTTACAAATACAAAACAGATAAAATGTGTATGAAAGCATGAATGAATAAATAAATGAATAATACACATGTAAATTCAAAATTTTTTCTATTTATGCTTGCTTTTTGTGTGTATTGTTTTTGTTTTTTCCAAAGCTGCGGAAGTCACTGCCATAATAAACACTTACAAACAAAACAAACACAACAATAACAAAATGCATAGCATAGTAAAAAGCACAAAAAAACTATTTAAAAAAACAACAAAAAAAGTACAATATCAACGTTAATTATCATCACTAAAATAAAACAGTACACACAGACACAACACTTCATGGCAAATAAATCCATCCAAATTACAACTACATCGGTAGCAGAAAATAAAAACGTTAAGAGAAAATGATTTAAATAATAATAATGGAGGAAAAAAAAGCACAACAACAAAACATCCTATATGTACTCACATAAGAGAAAAGAGAAACTAGGTTTCCTGTCTAACAAGTATTTCAAGAGTTCGACCCAAAGTGGTTGTAATTGGCAGTGACACCACAAAAACAGAGCCGATATATAAACAAATAATAAAAATACAGAAAACGGTATAAAATATAAAAACAAACACACATAAACCCTCTCCCTCTCTCTTTCTTTCTTAAATAAACAGGCAACAATAAAAATATGATGACGCCATACAAAATGATGATTTGAATGCAAAAACAAAAATTTATTTATAACAATTTGCATTACACGATTTCACTGATATGTGAACATACACATATGTACATTCACACATACATACATACATACATACAATATGTACAATATAATTTAAATTAATTTATTTTATTTTTTTCATTTTTAAACGAGTGCATTTCCAATGTTTCTTAGAAATTCTTAAAGAGAGGCATACTCTTGTTTATTTGTAATGCAAAACATTGATTTCTTGTGACGTGATATAAAAACATGATGTTATTGTTTAAAAATAAACCATTAGGCTTTATAAACGCAAATAAACTGAATGGCCTTTATAGTAGACAGTTTTTTGCAATAAATTTGTAAAAACTGTCACATTTAAGGACAGTGTGTAGTTACTAAACTGTAGTTAACACACACACAAAAAGGAGAGTGGCAAAACGCTTAGCTTGGTGATGCCATATATGTGTGTACGTAAAGTTGTAGAAAAATACGCCAATATGTATCAAAATTCCACATTGGAGGATTTACGTACATCAAAATTCGAAATTTTTTAGATTGAGAAGAATAAACCGTAATAGTGGCAGGAGTTTTTAGAATTTATTAAATTAAAAGGAAAATAGCTATTTAAACATTTAAAAACAATATCACTACGTTAGTAGTAATAACTGATTTTGAAAAGAATTTTTTTACTCTTGCACACTCGACTGTTTGGAAATAATTGGCATGCAGAGGAACTCCTAGAATAATTACAATTATAATTAAAACACTGTTCATAAATGCGAGTTGATAGTGACAGTCACCGCAGGATAGATACTGGTGCAGGGAGCACACAGTACGCTAAAGAGGGGATGAGTGTGCTCCTTTCGTAACCAGCACAGGAGTGAAACAACGCTGTGTCCTGTTTCCACACTGTTTTTACTTCTTATGGACGGAATGGTCCAAAAGACAAACGACGAGGCACCATATGGCATTCGCTAGAATATGAGAGAACTTTCACATGATATAGACTACGCAGACGATATTTGTTTGTTCGCTCATCGTTTTGATTAAGTCCAAAGAAAACTTAACAACCTACTCGAAAATGCCAAAAAAAGTGGGGCGTTGACCAAATGAACCGAGAGCAAAAGGGAATCACGTCGTTTTAAGTCAAAAAATAAGCCAATGCTCACGGTTATCATGGATTACAACTGTGTAGTGCATCATAAATTTTTGCAGTAAACAAAGAGTATTATTTGAGCTTTATGAGACATTTGCGTGAAGCAATTCGCCGAAAGAGGCCAGATTTGTGGGCAGAAAACTCGTTGATTTTGAATCATGATAACTCACCGTCGCACAAGGCCATCAGTATTCGAAATTTTTTGAGGAAATATGTAACAAATACCATCCAGCAACCACCGAATTCACCTGATTAGGCTCCCTATGACTTCTTTCTGGTCAATCGAGTTAAAAAAAACAATTACGGGAAACGCGTTTCAGCAGCCGTTTCTAAAATCGACAAAAAATCGCCAACACACATAGAGATGGATGTACTCTTGGCTACGTAGCTTTTGAAAATGTCAAGCTATGACGCTAAGATTTAGCGGGAATATCAACAACAGATGTACCAACTTAACACACAAAAAAAAAACAAACTTAAATCGGAATGATGGGACCGCCAGACGAGGTTATTCCTTTTTAGGTAGTATAGCGGACCGAATAAACAAATTCCGCAATGGATTTAAATATCTGCACAGAATATGGTGTGCAAACAGCGTGTCGACTGATACAAAGTTGAAAATCTTTGATAGTAGCGTCAAATCAATACATCTGTATGAGTGTACCATCTTGAAACTCTACTCAAAATTTCCGAAGAGAACTGGAAACGTTTTACAATAACATATTGGAATCAATAAACTTTTAAGAAAGCAAACTAAATGCAGATGTAGACAATGAGCTGCTGTTCTCTATTATTTTCACAAGGAGAAGTAAAGAGAACAAGTGGAAAAATACTGTGCAAAGTGGCCTGAGTGAGAGACTCTCAAATGACTACCGCAATTGTAAATTTCATTAATATTACTTTGACTAACGCTGCCTTAATGATTAAAATTAATTTTGGCTCAATAATCGAAATATAGAAAATTCCATTACTCCAGAAAGCGTTTTCTGTCTTTTTTAAAAGATTTAATAGAATTTCCTAAAAGACTATTCATTTAACCTCTTAATTTAATGAATATTTAAAATTTTTGTCCTTATAAACCGAACTGAACGTTTTGAAGCTTTTGAGAAAATAATATCAATTACTTAACATTAATAAATATTCATATTGGCAACACTTATTGCTAAAAATAGTACCAATATACAAATATTTTTTTGCAATATCAACAAACACGTCATACATTATATATTATACTACTACTAACACGATGACGTTTTTCGGAAGGTTGTCTAGCCGATACACATATACACTTTTGTACAATTAAAACAGAAATAAAATGAAAAAGAAGGAAAGAAACACAAAAGGAAACAACAAAAAACGCTATAAACTATTCTATTTGGCAATGGCAGTGGTAATACAACTTAAAAAGTATAAAGAGGTGAAAAAAATATTTGCAAATAAACATTCCATACGCTTTTGGTTCTATTCATTATTGTTGATTATTTATACCAAAAAAAAGGAAAAATGCCAACAACACTTAGGTAAAAAAACACATGATTATTTTATGAGGTAATTGGTAAGCAGAGAAGGCGTAATACTGCCTAAAAAAGAAACGATATGAACCAAAATTAAAACAGAAAACCTTTTTAATTACAAAAAAAAACTTTAATTAGAAATATACAGCTGTTGTAAAAATAATAGCACCACTTGGATGAAATTGTTTAAACTACTTAAAAAAATTCATATTTTTTATTACCAGCGTGAAATTTCCGGTTAAAATAATAAAAAATAAAATTATTAAAAAACAAAATGAGTCCAACTAAATTCGTATTGGTAGAAACAAAATAATTTTCTTTCCAAAAAGTGTGAAAAGTGTGTGTCACAATAATGGGTAACACTTAGATTCCACTATTAAAAATATATATTTTTTTTTTAATTTAATGTTTATTAAAAAGGCAGCATTTTATTGAATTATTTTTCCAAATTATAACTAGTACTTGATTGCATTGCCCTTGTAAGCAGTAACGGCTAAGCATCGCTCTCCATTGTATTCACCAAATTCTGGCACTTTTCTGTTCCACATTGCTGCACAGATCATTATTGTTATTTGGTTTAACCTCAGCTACAATACTTTCTCTTTAACAATTATCCATATATTTTTGATATAGTTTAGATTAGGGATTTGCGCAGGCCATTCCATCACTGTGACTCTATTGTCTTTTTGACTTTTTACTGGTATGCTTTGGGTCGTTGTCCTCCTACATGGTCCAAATGAGTATCATTTCTTCAGATGCATACGGCTGAATTACTTTTTTACTTATATTTTACATGCTCTGATGCGTCCCTGACAGTATTTACATATACGATGAATAGGTTTAAAACTATAGTAAGAAATACATCCCCACCCATGCCGTAATACTGGAACTGTCGTGTTTGACGGTCTTTGCTGTTAATTTTAACTAATTTTAGAATTTAGAGGTCTTCTTACATAAGATCGATAACCCTTTAAACCACCAACTTTCTTTTGCCCATAAAATATTAAATATCATTTATAAATTGGCCAATGCACTTTCTTTTTTGGCTAAATGTAATATTTTAACCACATGGTTATTTGCTAAGATTGAAAGTTTTTTGGATTGCAGGCTTTAAAGTTGTTTTCCTTAAGCCTTTTGTATGTAGTTTCAGTAATAACTGACAGATTTAATCCCTTTTAGACTTCTGCAGCCGACATAAATGACGATTTTTTTTTGTCGTGAAAAGCGATAGACCAATAAAGGAGTTGTTTTGCTTTTCGCCTTTCGTACCTGGGGTAGGTTTTTCCATTCGAAACCAATTTCGGATTAGTGCAAAAATTCTAATTCCAAAATAATTAAAACTGAATGTTATTTTTAATAAGACATATGTTACTTAGCGATTCAAATTGTTGGAGAAAACATTTCATGCACTACTTTTTGGGCTTTTTGTCTATTTAAGCACTTTTTTTTAAATACACCTATTTATTCAACAACAAATCACAAATTTTCTTAAGAAGCATTCGTCTAATAACAGATCTGTAAAATTATAGAGAAAAATATATGTACAACAACAAAATTGAAGGATGAAAGTTAATCCTTATAGTGGTGCTATTATTTTGACAATAACTGTATATTTAACAAAATGTAATAGTTGTAAAGATGTCACGTTTTTAGGCTATATTTATCAATATGAACAATACGATTGTGGTTTCACATTTTTAGAAAACTTTCGTTTTACTCTTTTATAGAAACTCTCTAAAATCTTTTATAGAAATTCTCTAAAATATTATTATTAACAAGTCATATCTAAAGGTTAACTTAAGTTTTATGAAAGTCAATGTTGACATTTACCGATCAAGTTGCATCTTAGCTCATGCAATTCGGTTTACTGGGTTATATATCAAATATTTCACATAAAAACTCCTATCCTCCAATGTTTTGTTTATTTATAAATATGTATTAGATATAAATAAACAATTTATTACTTACATACTATATATTGTTAGCCCTTAAGATAACTTATAAAATATTGAAATAATGCTATGCACTGACAACTTTATTAAACTTTATAATTTTATTTACGTTTATTGAATTTTTCCAAGCTTAATCAAGTTTTTATTTATGCAAGAAACAGAGAAAAAATGTAGAGATGATAAAGAGAAAAAATAAAAAATTAAAATAGCAGACATATCACCACACATATAAATGCTAATTATATTGTATTAAGTTTATAATGATGACGATTATTCTCATCATGATGATTCATCAGAAAACCACTTGATTTGTGATATAATACGAGTATCAATAAAACAATTATAAAAAAAGTGAAAATAGTAAAATATTTTTTAAAACAAGATCGTACTCAATATTAAACGTACATGACGACATGGCATACACTTAACTTTATATACAAAATAACAATTTGGCATATTTAACAAAATATTAATTTTATTTACACACTAAATACCATGTCTACGATTTCCATTCGCAAAAAATTGAATTTACTATTCGTTAAACTAACTTTCGCAACACCCCTACCACCACTTTTAAATTTGGAAAAAATAAAAAAATTGGATATAAATTATGGAATTAATACCTATAATAAAAAATTGTTCTTAAGGTCGTTGATAGATGCCCGTATATGACTATTACTATCAATGTTTGTATCTATAATTAGAAAATGTTTCAGAATTTATAGCCATTTGTGTTTTTCTCCAAATAATTTATCTTCCTCTAGTAGCAAATAATCCAAACTAAATCACCTTTACAGACTTTTAACAAAAAATTAATGATTTAATGGAAAAAATGTAACGAAAAATGAAATATTGAAAATCGCATTTGAGGGTTAAAAATCGCGTTAATTTTGAAAAGTAATCATTTATAACATGTTTAAACAATAACAAATAAATTTGTATAGTTAAGTGTATGCAACAGAATTTTCAAGTTTATAAATCAGCGATATGACAACACTGTTTACCGAAGATCACTTACGCGCACCTTTTTGTGTGCTAAATTCTCTGAGTTTTATTAGTCGTTTTTCTGCCCGACTCCCTTAAAAATATTTTGTTGTTGTTGGCTCCAGTGCTTAGTTTTGATTTTGTTCTTGATTTTCTACTTTTTGTTATTGTTATTAATGTTATATTTTTAAATTGATGATACATATTTATTGTTATTCACTTTATTCTTTTATTTTTAATGTTTTTGCTTAGTTTTTGTTTTGTTGTTGTTTTTGTATATTATTTCTTGTCATTGTGTAAATTATTGACAAAGAAATGCATGCAACACCAACAACAATTAGCTCATACAAACACACACATTCACCTACAAATGTAATCATTATTAATACAAAGACCCAGACTGCAAAAAAAACAAGAGATATAGAGCAAAAACAAAAAACAAAAAAAGGAGGCAGCACACATTTGTCTCGTGATATGTATATACACCCATAAATACGTGTAATATGTAAATGTAATTTGCTCCTGGCTTTTTAACTTTGTTTTAAGTGTGATTATAATAGCAAGGAAAACAATAACAAAAGAAGAAAAATTATTGTTAAAATATTTATACTACAAGTCATAAAATCATAAACACATACACGCACGTGTCTGGTATATGGCTAAAATATTATTTGCATGTATTTTTGTGTAACTTTTGCTTCTTTTAAATAATAAAATAGGTATTGTGATAATAATTTCTTTTTTTTACAAAAATTTTTTATGTTTGATTATGCACTTTTTCTTTCGTATTAGGTATTTAATCTGTCTGTCAGTAAATTTACCTGTCTTGCAAATTTAAACGGCCGAGTGGCTAAGAAATAATTGTTAAATAAACCCAGACTGTTAACGATTTTGACTGTTTTGATTTTCATTTTATTTTTTTCATTTTTCGATAAACATTTCACATCATGTTATGTACAACGAGGAGTGTAGCGAAAGTCAAACGTGTAATAAAACATTTTTAAATATTTTATTATTATTTTTAATTATTTATTTATTTTCATTTTTATTATTTAAACAGTTTGACGCAAGAGTGTGTTAAACTCACCATCGTTATTATCAGTTATATGAAGACGATAATGTTTTTGTACTAAAAAAAATAATAAAACTTTTTCTAATTTATTTAGACAAAAAACAAAAAGAAAGTAAAGAAAAACATATTGTATAGCTTTAAAAATAGGTCGTTAAGAAAACAAATATAAAAAAGGAGGGAAATTTTTCAGAAAAACAGAGAAACAAAAAATTTTATGTTGCAAATAAAACCTATAAAGACTAACGGCACAAGTGACTTGTAGAGATTATAATTATTTTTTTTCAAGCGCTTTGTGAGGTGTTAGTTCATATTTTTTGTTTTGTTTCAGAGTTGTGAACCTCTAAAAAACAGCCAATATAAATTTTGTCGATGCTTTTTGTTTACAATTTGAAGTTTTATTCAAATTAATAGGTATATGTAATAATAGTTTTTCGAATGGAAACAGCTATTGCTTACAGTACGCTTACAAAATGAAGATGATTTTGCCCAATAAAAAAGGAGAAATGACTGTTTTGTGAAAAAAGGTGCTGAGTGCAGCAAAATGTGTTTCTAGCAGACAACGCCGTTTTCTGTATCGATTTTTGTATCGAAACAGTAAAAAATTGCCCCGCTACAATGTACGAGTATTTTGGCGTTTTGGAATTCACTCAAGCTTCATCGCTGAAGAAAATTATGTTCGGCCAGGTTTGATTCACCATTTTTGCAATAAATTTTAACTACTTTTAAGCGTTCTTCGATTGTTAAGAGGTAATTGAAATACTAAATAACATCTACTCTTATATTGTAAGAGGATATGACATGAATATAATGGCTGAAAAACGAATTCTCTCTGCAATGCATTGAGTGCTGCATTAGCCAATCTAACAAAAGGGATACGACTACGTATACGCGATTTTCGGGATTAAGTTTACAAAATACATATGTATGTATATACATGTATCCCATACGTACATATACATACGTATGTTAATATTTAAGTAATCTGTAGGTTTAAAATATAAGCAAATATATAAAATGCTACTTTTTGTTACCCACTGTTGAGATAAGTACTCATCGTATATGGGAAAGAAAGTCTCCTGTAGAAAAATACTTAAAAGAACATGCAACCAAGTTTTTTTTGGCCATTTTTTGTTTTTTTCTTTCATGTATGGCATTAACCGCATGATATAATTGATTTAAAAACCATAGAATGTAGTGCCAGACAACAAAAAGAAAAACTAAAATGGAAAAAATAAAAGTGAAATTAAATTGTTTGCATTTAGTGGAAAAAATAATAACAACAAAAACAAAAAATGAAAAAAACTATTACTTTTCTTAATTCTTTGAGAAATTACTGGGTGTCAAGTCATGCGACAGCCTCATAAATAAAAACATTTACAATAACAAAGCACATACACACACATACACTTTCTTCTCTCTCTTGGTATTGTTATTATAGTTTTTGTTGTTCTCCAACAAAAGAAAATAAAACAACCACAAACAAAACAAAAACATAAACAATCATACATGGAAACATTACAAAAACTGCTACTACTGTTGCTGCGAGATTAAGGCAGAAAACAAGAAAGTGTTGATAGCATTTCAAAATATGTGCGGAAGGGGGTTAAATATGGTAGAGAATAAACTTAACAAAGAAAATCCCCTCTCATTTGAAAGAAAAAAAAAAAAAGAGTTAAAAAAATCATCGGGACGAGATTTTTGTTCTTAAAAAAAAAAAAGACAAAAAGCAAAAATTAGTAAAAATCAAAGAAGAAAGAAGAGAAAATCACACAACAAAGAAAGAAGAATAAAGAGTCATAAAAACAAAACATAAAAATGATAAAATTTAATAGGAATATAATGGAAGGCTGTTAAAATGATAATAATCTTTCTTTTTCTCTCTCACTCTCTCTATTTAGCACAGTAGCAGTGGTAGTAGTGGAAAATAAAAACAAATGGTCAGATTTATGTACAACACAAAGGCGAGTTTAAACCTTTGATTTTCTTTTTTTTGACAGTTTAAAAGCTAAAGTTTATACATAGGTATACAATACAAAGAGATAATAAAATTATACAGTTTGTCAAGTAAATGTTTGCACACAAGGAAAAAATTAAAAAAACTAAAAAACTATGATTTCTAGAGTAAAAAGTCAAATTATCGCTTTTTTATATGGTTTACTAAATAGCATGTTTATTAATAAAATAATGATCATGAATTGCAGCAAATACAGAAACAATAAACGATAATTTTTTTTAGACAAATGCCAGATACTACTTTAAATGATATTATGAACTCAAAAGTCAAACCTAAGTCCATTGTATTAGTACTTTTCATGTTAGCAGTCAAGCACACCATTCTTACTTTATTTTTTTGTTCAACAGAATAGAACTACATTTAGTATTTATCGCTATCAGTCGTCCGGTGCGATAAACTTTAATAAAAATTAAATAATATTAAAATTGAAGTTAGTGACTACAGTTCACTAAATTAAAACGTGTAGAAAAATGTCTTGGGATATAGTATAAATTGATATTTACCACTTTAAAGCATATTCTTATCGGAAAATCGCCAAAAAAATGGATAAAGCCTATCTAAGAACTCGTAAAACATATAATACAAATTTCAAAGGGGCCACCTACACAGTTTTAACGGCGCAAGACAAACGCCACACTAGGCTCTAAAATAAGATATTTATCTGGAGTAAATGCAAGTAAATCAACAGTTAGGTGCGCTATTTTAATTAGTGGACATCTATGGTTACGGAAACTGAAGAAAAAATCGCAACGGAATACAGCTGACTCAAAACAATGATCATATTTTGCCAACCATCTTTTTTGAAATACAACCCCATACCATAACATAAAGTTTTTCAAACTTACCTTTAGGATTAATATTTTTGTTTTTTAGAAAAGCCAGAGGTTTCCGCCAAACTTTTTGTGGTCCACCGTGGTAGAACTCTAGTACTATTGCAGTAATGTGTTCTGTAGAAAATATTAATCGTATTTCAATATTTTGCACTGAGTGCAGGAGTTTTTTCCTAGTCACTGGTGATGAATGTTTATGTGACACTCTTAGCCCGTGGTCATGGTCATTTTCTACTTGTAAAACCAATCCTCTCGTGCTGAATTGCGGGTTATCGTTAATAGTTTTGATTATTTTCTTTTCAATCCACCGCACAGTGGTATTATTCATACATTTTTATGCAAAAAATATAAAGAGTGATGATAGATCATGGAAATTTGATACAGAGCACCTTTGATTTTATTTAAAAAAGGGTTTTTATCGAAATTCGCCAAACCCATACAATCTAAATCGATTCTTTCGCATAAAATTTTTTATCCAAGCAAAAGTTTTCAAATTAGTTACATATGCTATCCAAATTTCGAAAAAGAAGCATGTCAAGTTTCATCAAAATTGGCCATGCACATCGTCCACCGCCCATACAATTCAAATCGTTTTTTTTTCGCATAAAATTTTTCTATCAGAGCAAAAGCCTTTTCAGAAAATTTATAAGGTTGTTTAGCGATGGCGAAAATCGGTGGATTTTTTTGGCTCAATTCAAAGAAAAGACTCTCACTCTTCATTTGGTACCAGCAAGAAGACGGAGCTAGACGGAAGGTGCTGTATTTCAATTAAAACAGAACTAATACTATGAAACTCCGTCACACATAAGCGACCGAATTGAGTGAAAATTTTCATCAGTTTTTGTTTAATACTATTTATGTGACTTCAATAGATTTGTTCCAAGGCAAAATATTACTTTCTGCTAAAACAATGGGTTTTTCTTATACCAACAAAAAAATTTTTGTGGAAAATTTTAAATTAAAACAAAATTTTTATTACTGTGAAAACATTTACTTGACAAACTATATTTACTATATACACACGTAATTAACTGAAAATTATTTGAAATTTTTAATTTATTTAAACTCAAGTAAAAGCCATTTAAGAGATTAATGTTAAGTTTACAATGTTGTTAAATGTTATTTTTGTAAAGGGTCCGCCATCTAACGTTTTTTCTTTAACTAGTGCTTATTTCGTGAATGGCAACACTTAGCTCATGTCTGATTAGACAGATAATTAGTTTTATCCTTCCGCTGAACGAATATGGTTGTGTATACGCTTGAACAACGCAGGGAAATGTTGCGACATTACTTTGAAAATCATGATAATGTTGCAGAATCAAAAATCATCTTTTCAGATGAAGTTCATTTTGATCTTGGCGGGTATGTAAAGAAGCAAAATTGTCGCATTTGGGGCACAGAAAACCCGCACGCATACATTGAAAAGCCAATACACCCAAGACGAGTCACCGTTTGGTGTGGATTTTGGTCCAGAAGCATAATTGGGCCTTTTTTCTTCGAAAATGAGCAAGGAGTGGCCGTTACAGTCAATGGCGATCGTTATTGTATCGTTAATACAACCCTGTATTCAGCACAGAACTACTATATATCTTTCTATGTCAACACTCTTTCTAGTGACGACTGCACTAGTTAAAATTTTGACAACTTTCTCCCTAGAGGAGTGACGAAGAAAAAAAAGATACATTAGAGACAATAGTTTTAGTGTATTTCTGGAGACATTGTCAACGAATGCATCAATAGGGTCACTAAAATGGACTAGTGAATCTTTGGTTCAAATGTCTCCATATGATCACAAAAGAACTACCTCGTCAGTAGTGCCAAAGTCTACTGGTAGATTTTAAATGAGAAGTTAATGTTAAATGTCAATATATGATTACATTTACTGGGGTACACCTGCTCAGTAGTACTACTGACAATGTCATTAGTAAAGCACTAATAATTCACTATTGACATTTTCTGAAGGGAATAAATAAATACTTTTTTTTTAATTTTCAAAATAAAAATATAATAAAAGTATCAATACGTGGTATTATTAAAAAATGCAACATACTTTTATTCGCCTGTTTACGAAAGTAAAGTCAAAAACATTATATTGTAATACCTTAAGATTTTTATCAAAAATGGTTTATAAATGTGCAGCAGCACTAATTTGTACAAGATTATAATGATTCCTTTGCAATAGAAAATACAAAAAATAAATAAATTTAAGGTTACATTGATTACTTTTTTAAAAAGTTGAGCATCGTCTGTAACACACAAAGTTATAGTAAAAAAGAACTACAAAAGACCATCAATAGACGTATTTGTTGTTCTTCTTACTTATATTGTGAAGTGCCCTTTTTTCGTCTATTAAATTGTTGGGTTTTTTATAAGAAAAAAATAAATAAAAATAAAATTTTTTTTTCCATTGAAAACATTTCTTTAGATGTTATTTTTTTGTGTTTTTATTATGGGGCTTTTGGGGTCAATACAAGGCATAATAAAAGAAACAATTTATACATGGATTGTACTTTTTCTTTATAGTACAAGAATAGCTTAAAAATGTTTTAAAAATGTGTTTTTTTTAAGTATAGTGAAAATGATTTTAATTAAATAGAAACAGCAACACTTTCAATGTAAAATGTAAATGATCTTTCCTTAAGTGCCTATCTATAAATTCCTTATATGTATGGACCAACTTTTTTTTTTTGGAAAGTTGTAATCATAACCCCGGCCAGAAATTTTCTCTGTAGCAAAAAAATACATTGTGGAAAATTTAAGGCAGATTGCATTAGGGGAGGGCGTGCGCATTCGCTCACAAGCTGTCAAAAAATGTAAAATTCATATGAAACAGTGCAATTTCGATTTCTTTAAAATATGGAGCGCCCTAAGCGACATCGATTTTTATAGACTGTGTGAGGATGAGGAGGAAATGGACACATTCGAACACCTACTGTGCACTGCTCTAGGCTTTCTGACAGAGGGCATCGATTTTTAGGTGGGCATACGATTCAAGCACTTACTTCTAGTTTTCTAAGAGCCTTAAATGGCTTTGGCATTGGAATTCACCCGGACACGGGGAGCTTTCAGACGTTCTAACCGTATCCATTTGCACGAACTCGGTGGTCAGTTCACACCACCACATGTGAAATCAAAACGCCGCCCTAGCATCTTTCGTACAGAATATTCAATGACATGTCCCATCCTGTTGAAAATATATGTCTTTGGTGTCCATATTATCTAATTCAGGTCAAATGAAGCGCTCTTCGTTGATGGTGATGGCCTGTCTGGATACATCATTCTCAAAGAAATATGAACCGATGACATTGCGAGCATAATGATTCATCGAAAATTATGTTGATTTATTTTAGATGAGATGATTTATTTTAGAGATGATTTATTTTATAAAAAAGTGAGATCATATGCACGTTTTTTTTTTGTGTTTTTGAACGCTATAACCGTCCATGGTGATTTGGTAAAACAAACTGAATAAATGGCAGCCAATTCGACAGTTGTAGTATTAACAATATTGCCGTTATCAGCTGGACAGGGAAGTAAAGTTTGGATAGTAAATTCATTCGGAGTCAATGCCACCTGCCCAAAAGTCTAGGACACAATAGATGTTCCATCGTCTTTAACTCTCTCTCGCCTTCGTAAAGCTTACACTAATTAATATCAGAATACGCCCATCAGCTAGTCATCGGACGTATACCGCAATGGCACGTAATAACGCCCGTAGAAAGTCTTACTTCCACCTTACTCATTGAGAGAAGACGTCTTACGACTGGAAATAACCGATCATATGGATCTAGAGAACCTGCAACTTGATTCCTTATACCAGATTTTATCAGCCTTCCCAACCAAGAATATATCGAGTACACCGATCTAATGACTTAACGGCGGAAGAACGGAGTCTTTAGTCCGCATGACTAATGCGATGATGAGCCAATTCATCAGCCTTTTCATTACCAGCCGATCACCTCCATTGCCTTCCTAACCGAAAATGTTATCGCCTCGAAGACACTGCACTCGCCGCTCAACTTATAAGATTACCTGAAGTTAAGTTATTCGCAGTAGACATCAGAACAGGTACCTTCCTTTGTCTTGATACCGTCTGTGAAAAGGCCAGACCACCAAGAGGAGGGACTCACCCTCGCCCGTCATTCATTATCGGTATCACCACCACCACAGGCTAAAAACTCAAGGTTGGCAGTACATAATAACATAATGTCCATAATCTGCATCCCGCCAAAAGCCCAGTTCCCTGAACCTTAGGGCACTTATTGCCGCTTGAATGTGAATTTGTAGATCCAAAGGATGGACAATTAAACATCACGTTCAGAGCCGCCTGAGGAATACTCCTACTTGCCCAAATGATCTACAGATGGCTTTAGAAAGGAAAATAATGTAATTAGCATTGGCGGCTGGTACTTGCCGAATTTGGGAACTTGACGGATTTTTAATTTCTGACGTATTTTATAAATAAATAAATATCTATTTACATTTAAAAACAACCATCAGAAAACGAAATACAAAGAACTTAATCACCCTTATGGGTAAACCTAATATTCATAAATTCCCTGGGATTGATTTAACAAAACTAATACATTAAATAATATTATTAGCAATGTATAGTATTCTAAAATCTATTAATATTTAAAGTTTTTATAATTCGCCTTCCCATTACGTATATATAAAAGCTAATATATGTCCTTAGAATATTCGCATAAATCTTTTTTTATCTCTCTAGGAATACACAAACAATTTAACTGCATATTTGTAAAAATAAAAATCTAAAAAAAATTAAAAAAAACTACTCACCGATGCTGTGACATGCTGTGCAATACGATTTAAAAATTTACGAAATGACGAACGTCTAAATAAACGATTATTATTATTGTTGTTGTTGCTGTTGTTAATGTTACTAGTGCCAGCCGGCATTGTAGAAGATAATGATGCACCACCAACACCTCCACCTCCGCCACTACCACCATTTGGCAATGTTGTCGAAGAAACATTTGAGGAAAGACTCGAGACACCATGAATTGTATTTGATTTGGTTGTTAATTTTTTATTTGAGCTTTTATTTAGAAAATCTTTACATTCTTGTTTTTCTTCTCCACCTTCTTGTTGTTGTTTTTTCGATGGTGGCATCATGCATGATTGACTTTGTGTATCTCTCTTACTAATGGAATTGTTGGAAGTGGAGTAGGTATTGTTATGGGTCTTGTTAGCGTTGGCATAAGTGCCATTACCATTACCATTGCCATCATCATCAGCACCGTCATCATTACTATTAAGGGATACAAAACTTTCAGCTCTTTCTCTTTTACCGCCTACACACGAGGATAAAGTGTAGGATTTACTGATGGCAGAAAAATTCATGCCACTGCCACTGCCGCCTCCTCCTTTTGTACCACCACCGCCGCCGCCGCTGCCACCACCAGAGTCTTGGGCTTTTCCGGTCTTATGTTGTGCAGTAGTACAGTTGGTATTATGTGTACTACCACCACCAGCTGATGTTTTCGTTTTGTGCGTCCAACGGAAAGGATTTCGTGGCATCGAGAAAGCCCTTCTTATTTTCTTGGCGGCATTTGTTGCCACATTTGAAGGCGGATTTGTTGCTGTTGTTCTTGCGGGTATAATAATCACTTGAGGCGGTGGCGATGGTTTGGGTAATAATGTAACATTATTTGGCGTAACAACATCAGTTGTTACAACAATGGCAGCAACATCACAAGTATTGCTACAATTTTTATTCATATTTTCTCCCTTTTCCTTATTCTCAATAACTTCATTATTACCAACGTCAGAGTCATTATTAATGTCGTCATCATCGATAGCTTTAGTTCGTGTATCATTGGTGTTGGTGTTGTTGCTATTGCCATTGCTGGTAGTGGTAATGTTATTGTCATTTTTGTTGCTGTTGGAGTTGCTGCTGCTGCTGCCACTAACGCTGCTACTGTTTTTGATAATGTGGGTGGTGCTGGCGGCGCTGTTGTTAGCCGCCGTTGTTGTATTAGTGTTTATGTCTGGATCGAGGGTATCCAAAACAGGGTCACTTGCATTATTTTTTGCAATGGTCGTATCTCTTGTTTTACTAGCATTTATTTTAGCGCTTGTTACCATTTTCGTATGTATTTCAACTTTTACATACAAAAATATTCGATTTTTATTTAAACAAAATGCAATTTCTGCCTAGAATTTTTGTTTTCGTTTCTTATTTGCTTTGACTCTTTTATTTCACACACACGCACGCACTCTTTTGCAAACACACAAACACTCGCTTAGAAAAGAATACACTCTCTTATTACATTTTCCACTCAGGCGAGACACACTTCTTTTTTTCTTCCTTTCCGCTATTTTTCTTTACTCAATAAAATTAAAACCACACACAAAAATTGTTTTTTAATCACTTTCTCTTTTAATTAGAACTTAAAATTATGATTTTATTTTTCATATAAATCAAAATGATAATTATGTTGTTATTTTTTTCGCAAATTGTAATTAAAACTATTTAATTAGATAGGAAAAAAACACTCGTTTAATATATTAGCATTCCTTCTTTTTTCTTTCCTTATTCGCATCAACTTTTCCGCAATACTTATCAGCCCGTTTAATAAGAAATTTACTAATGACAACAATTGAGCAAATTATACACACGTCAGAATTTGACATCGAAAGCGGTAAGACACACAAAAGCTGCATATTATGAAATGAGTGTTGTTGGGTGTATATATTATAAAGCTAAAGTATTGATAAATGTGTTGAATAGAAAGTACATAGTTGGTAACGCGTGCGTACTTACTTAAGTTCATAACCAATAAAGTGATGTAACTGTTAATTTAAATTTTAAATATGGAAGGTTATGTGTGTTCTATTAACAAAGAGGTGAGACGTTGTAAAATATTTTTAAGAATTAACACAAGAATTGCATTATACCAACGTCTTTATATATAGAAAAAAATTAATTTGTATTGATGGTCTTATATAGCATAGTGTTGTCGTTTATCAATAATGTACGCCACAATGTTGTTATATATATAATAAATAAATAAAAAAAAAACGCTAAAAATAAAGTAACAACCTGCAACACTTATTTTAGTACATAAAATCGCATAATATCTATGGCTAAGCAGTTTCCCTTTGCGATGCTACAATTTTGAAGAATAGTACACTAACCTAGCAAAGCTTGTGCTAACGAATTAAATTATTTTGCGAAAGTTAAAATTTTCATTTGCTGTTCGTTATGATTTTAATAGTTAAGGTAGCGCATTATTTTTGCGACTTTTGTTCGAAGGTGTATCTTGCGTAAAAAAATATACAAACTCCCTTGGTTGCAATATTTAATTTGACATAAGAGAGGACCTTGCAAAAACCCCAGAATGCCCAGTCCAACAACCAGGAAGAAAACTCTGTTGGCTTTTGATGGGAGTTCGCTTAGGTTTCTTCGGGTAAAATTGCTAGGCACTGTATTGGATTAGCTATATGGCCAAAAGTGACCAAAATATAGCATACATTATCATTATTGTAGAAGTTGAATGGATGCCTTTACAAAAACAGACTAAGGCATCTTCCTCATGATCTGGAAGGTCTCAAAGATGTGTCTCTATCGAATCTGATAAAACTTTTTAGAAGTATTAGTTTTTTCTCACCACAAAAAATATTTCGAACTATGGAAGGTCTCTTTTAAAGACTAGTCTCTTTTTAAGACTAGTTTTGAAAATAAGTAGTTTCCGCCAAATAAAATCGCAAATTTGTGCCACATAACCCAACCTAACCTATTCTAACAAGTCCTTGACTATTTATTCTGCATATCCCTTACGAGTCAGTTAATTGCCAAGGTGGACTTTTAGTATCAAAATTGTGCGTTTTTTATTATATTTGATATTTTATGTTTTTTAACATTTACAATGTATTTAAGAAAGCTTAACAAATTCTAAGTTTTGTTTGGGTTTTCCAATCATTTCACTTTTCTCTCACTGTTTACATTTTGCATTTTTATTGAATAAAAAAAAATCATCTCAAATCAAAACAAAAATAATGAGATTATTTTTATTTTCAAAAAAATGAGTTTATTTTTATTTTTTGAAAAATATTCGTAAAAATGAGAAAAATTGATAATTTTGCGTCCTATAAATTCACAAGCACATGTCTTAATTAGCTTTAGAATTAATCTGATTGTCTTGCGTTAAACACTTGAATCAAATCTTTTTAATTTGTACGAGATCACTTTATTGTGTATTTTTATTAATAAAAAATATTTTATACAATTATTTACAAACAGTGATAGTGTGTACCAAAAAAAAGGAATCATAAAATATATAATAAACATACCATAAAAAGTCGTAATAAATTATTAAAATAAACATTTTAGAGACTCAATTAGAAAAGAAATGTGAGTATGATAGACAAATTTGTATTTATTTATAATTCAAAATGTCATATAAATGGCGAAATTTTTAAAATGCCGGTAGTGGATTTTCTATATATGTATGCAGGGTGTATTTCGTTACTTCCAAAATTTATATATATAAAAAGAAGTGTAACTTTCATGTCACTACTAATTACGGAAACGGCTCGACCAATTTCAACAAAAATTTCAAGGTACGTTGAGGAGTACGAAATCGTCCATTGCCATTGATATGACATTTAGATTTTCCTATATATTCCCATACAAATATTAACAAAATGCCATCTATTTTTCATATTTTGGTTTTGTATTCTCACTTAAAAAGTTACTTAGCCATGTATCGTAATTTCGTATGTCTAGAATGACATTCGGTAATATTGATTTTTGTATATCTTGAGAACGGTTAGAATGGGAGGTTCTGAATTTGTTCTAAATGACTTCATAGATAATAAAAACGATCAGTTAAAAAGTGGGCGGAATTGAATAAGTGAGCATGGTACCTCCATACAAAATCGAAGTTGAAATAACTTGGCGGTCAATTCAAACAAATATGGAAATTTGCATGTGTGGATAACAGTAACAGTTAAAACATCGTTATCTATCCACATCATTAAAAAAGCAATACAGGCAGGCTGCCAGCAACGTGGAAGGGGTTACTATAGTTTATTATAAAAAATTCTACAAAACTTATTTTATTAAAAATTATATTACTTATTTATTATTTCATTTTCAATCGAATAAAGTACGTTTCAAAAACAGCGGTACTTGAATGCTTTTTTGGAACTCGAGAAATTTGGTTGTTTCAGACCAAATACTTACATTATCCATGGACCAACACCACATCTAGCGTTTGAAAAACCGTTGTTAGGTATTGCGCGTATCAAAATCGTCCTTTTTCTTACCACACCAAGCGGTGTTTTAGCCCTAATTTCTAAAGGTCTTGTTCTATGATCAAAAATATATGAACAGTAAATATTGCTGTAATCTGAGAAGAGGTAGATGGAATTATAATTAAGATGGAGTAATTATTTAGAAATTATTATGAAATAGAGTATAAGAAATAGAACAGAATCTTCGGAAGTTCTTATATTATTCCTGTACTCGTCGCATGATCTTATCCATAATATCTCGTATGTTAGTACTCACCTTTCTTTATAAAACTTAATAGCTCTGTGTTGTTAACATTGGACATTAATACAAAGAGTTTACTTTAAAACTTTGCCAGGTTTGACAATATTGTTAGATCTGACTACCGTCTGACCAGGGCTTAAAGTTTATGTTTAAGGCTTTTTTTTAATAAAAGTGTACTTTTTTTTCTTAAAATACATATATACATATATGTATATCATTTACAAATTGAATTAAGGGGATTTCTATTAAGAATTGCACCTTTTTGACCTGAAATTTAATATTCAAATCTTAAATAAATAAATACGTATACATACAGAAATAAATCTTCAAGCAAAAAAATCCCCTTCTGAAGGAGTACAATTATGGTTTTTAAAATGACGCTTAAGGGAGTTTAGACGAAAAGACTTTACGTACGTAAAATCACAGAGAAAATATTATAAAATCGATCCATATTTTAAAATAAGACAAATTTTTTTACGTTTACACGATACGTAAAAAACCAAAACAAAGTAAAATGAAAGCAGCTGTTTCAAAAGAGACCAATAGTGCGAGCTAAAAAATTTGCTTTTTTTTTTATTTGTTTGTTTTATTTGTTTATATGAAAATACATTCCTTATCTAATGAAGTCTGATGGTTTTCTAAAAAATTTGAAAGATAAAGAAAGCCGTACGACTGTCAAATTTTCATCCGTATTTTCTCTCAATGTCGTACGTTCTCACAACATATTGAGTATATACGATACTATCCGCTCTCTTCTACACAAAAATTTGACTTGTCGTACGACTTGTATCACCGTCTAAACCCCCTTTTGCTGACACTATTTAATCAAAAATTTACTTTTTTCAAACAAAATATATATCATTATCAAATCTAACGGGGGAATTTCTATTAAGAATTGTTTTATTTTTGACGTACAATTTTTGTACACAAATCTTAAATAAATAAATATAAATCTTCAAGAAAAGAAATTCCCTTTTAATTGAATACTGGAAATATGCAAGATAAATTCAGCAACAAATGGCAAGTTCAGTAATTGACCAAATTACTAGAAAAATCTAGAAATCCTACACATTTTTATTTAAAGTTTATTTGATGCAATCAAATTTAAATAGTTTTACTAATTTATGAACATTTTTTACTAAAAGTAAAACAAGTTAAATTACATTACCTTTTATTGTTAGAAATAAATATCATTAGCAATTTTTTTTCTTTGTTTTTCTTTTAAAAACTCACATTGAAATTCTCATTAAAGTCTATTTATTTATTATTTATTTGAGTAAAAACCAAATACTAGATTTTCGGCAATATGTGTTAGACGTATTTAACCTTTTGTGACCCCTTCTAAATAATAAAAAGAAACAAAATATCATTATGTGAAAAAAATATTCCATTGAAAATATATTAAATCGAAAATTCTAACAAACCTGTAAAAACTGGTAAATAATTTCTCGGCATAGTTTTTTTGGCGTGTTTATTTGGAAGACGTTAAAAAATAGAAAAGTCATCATCTAAAGACACAATTTCAAAAGAGCTGAGCCGTTATATTAAACACGTACTGGCTTAACATTTACCATATACTAAGTACTCGTAAGCAGACAGAACCGAAACAAATCAAAAAAATAAAAAATTACATAGAAATTAATTTTACTGATAACATAAGGGGGGCTAGAAATTAAACTGCTTTAAGCTGGTTTTAATATAAAAAAAGAAAATTAAAAAATAAGCCTTCGACTTTGTCTATAAGAGATTGTGTCTTGTTTTGATTTTTCAATTATAATTAACGAATCAAAACATTTCAATTTTTCAATATTCTAAAAATAATTACAACATGTAATTTGTAATCATTAAGTCCAGTACTCGAGGGATGAATCTATTTATATCATAAATTATAGCCAAAACTTTTGTATGATTGTTCCACAAACGAATGGTGTAGCTAAAGAACGAATTTTCTCTATAATGCGTTGTGTTGATGTTTATTTACAATTAATAACGGTCAAATAATATATTGATTTCATTTAAATGTAATTTGTTTTTTACAATTGGCAACGGTCACTTAATATATGGATTTTATTTATGTATATATAAGCTAGGAGTCTGCTCATAATCTATGAGTATATAGCAGCTGAGTGCAAGAGGATTTCACTCTTTACATCATCATTCCTAATAGATTGTCAGATGTGTGTTTTTGCTTGATAATTGTTGGGTATGAAATAATAATTTTTCAAGCAGCTTAAACTGGTTTCGAAACCGGTTTAATGAATTTTGAACTTAAGCGATTAATGACTGGAAAACAATATATGTATATAAGAAAATAAAAAAATTCAGGCGTTATCAAGAAACACAAAAGAATATACCTATATTGAACATGTATGTAAATACACATAAGTATATTTTTCGTTTAAGAGTATATAAAATAATTTATTACATTTTTTAACTCATTAAAAAATTAATAACTACATCATAAACATATTTTCTTTTTTCATGTTGGCATAAATGTTTTGTAATAGCTTGAAAACAAAGAAGTTGACCTAAATTAAAAAAAAATATAAAATAAATTAACTTTTTCTTAACAACATTTATTTATTTGTGCTTGCTAGCAAAAGAGATTGTTCTTTTTACACGCGTATTTTACCTTAACTACATACACCTTTATTACCCTGCGGTTACAAAATCAAGTTTTTCTTGAAATTGTTTCACATATATTGCTTGTCAAAATTTACTTAAATTGATAGCTGTGACGTAGGCGGCACGCAACTTGAAATCAATTTGAAAACAATTTCTTTGCTTAGAATGTGTTCGCTAAGAAAGCAACTACAAATTGTTCATGCCAACGATCAGCTGTTTTCTTGAAAGCAACTTGACACACTCGATGGAAAGCAAAGTTGATTATCAAGTTGGTATCAATTTTTGAAATTGTGAGTGTATTAGTAAAAAAGTGTCAGTGTATTAAAAATTTAAAGGTAAAACTTGAATGTGTGGCCCATATTTTTATTTAATGCTATTTATTTTACTTGTTTATTTAGTAATTTGCACTTTTTGTTTATTTTTTATCTTTACATTTATATTAAACAAAATTATTATATAATTCGTTAAAAGTATTTTAAATTTAAATAAAATATTAACAATTAACAATATGTAACAAAAATCTGTTATTTTAAATATTAACTTACAAACCTATGGCAGCACCATTATGTTTTTTTTATTAATTTAACGTTATAGCTTTTGCGTGCAATTATCCTCATAGTAAAATTACCATATTTATTTTAATAAATTACAACAACTACATAAATTCACCTTTAACAGCTGTTTTTAGTAAGGTGGTGAGCTAATATTTAATAATAACAACAAAATACGCCACTAAATTTTGTCCACTACTTTCACTCATTCATTTTCATTCTCTTTGTGGTAGAATGCGCGTGTGGAAAGTGGTAGAACAAGGGTATTTTGTTTTAAGTAAACAAGTATCGACCATATTTTAGGTTTATTTTTTTTCAATTGTAAAAGAAATATACTTTGTTCCACCAAAAAATGCCATAAAATAAAAAAAATAAGCAAAAACATTTTGTCAACTTACAATATAACGTTCCTCAAAAATAAACAAAAGAAATACTACATAAAGCACTCTTCATATAGAACTTTTCTTTTTTTGCTACGTAAGTAAAATTGTTTAAAATATCTTTTTTCTTTATTTATTGAATTACAGATTTTGTTTTATCAATTTGTTAATAACAACTACTTTAAATGTAAATAATAGGTTCTTTTATAAAAATAAAACGTAACACTATTTTTGATTATGTAGATGAAAATCTATTGTATTTATTTGTTTACTTTCAGAGCACAGTTTTTTTAATTTATTTATTTATTTATTTTGTTCGCACAAAGTGCAAAAGTTGCGACATTCAGTTTTTGATTATACTTCCCATTTATATTACAAACACATACATACAAATCATATGTATATAATATTTATATACACAATGTATCTAAATATGGACATCTTCTATATAGTATTTCTTTTATGGATTTGACTGACAATAACAAAATATACACATTCCACTGTGTTATATCCATTGAAATATAGCAAAATATTATAAAAAATAAGAAACATCTTTGATAACGTCGTGGTACAATAAACCGCCGAAGGTTTGATAACTTATCTGTTTTTTGAGAAGCAATCACAGTTACTTGTGTTTGTATTCAACTAAAGTAACGTATTTCAAAATGTAATTTACAATTTGATTAAAGTTAAGATATACAAAAAACTCTACGACACTCAAGGATATAGTTTTATTGCAATACTTAGACCCCTATTGTCTAGAATCACTTTTTACTTCAAATAAAGCATGCCAATATAAATTTTGTAATTATTCAAAATACATCCCATTATTTAAACGTAAACACTTGCCATGACAATCTAATCTACACCACAATGTTTAGTAAGAACCAAATAAGCATAATTTACAGTCTTAGTTTCAGATCATTTTTTTTACATGACTGGCATTCAAAAAACCACCTCCTGCTCTAATTTGCAATCTCACCATCAGGCACATCCTTCAAATATTTATACATTAACAAAAAATGTGTTGAACTTTTTAAATATTTTACTTTATTTTTCATTTTAGAAATCATTGTGTTTTTCCAGTAAGATTTTCTAAATGTAACTTATAGAGGCCTATAGCAGCATGCTTGCGCAATGAAGTGATTGTGCCAGCAGTGTCCTTTTTCAAAAAAAAAGTAATGTTTCAAGCCTAATGTTAAAATTATTTAATTGCGCCTATTAGAGCTTTCTGATTTCATACGACGAAAGTTGAAAAAAAATAAGTTCTGAGTAAAGTCAACTTACTCACTATGTGCCATCAATTTTATCACAGAAAAACTCAAAATTTTTGAAAAGGTAAACTTAATAAGTAAATCTTCGCTTGGCGATAATTACACATTTAAATTCAATTCAATACGTTTCATTTTACTTTGCACCAGAAGAAACACGTTCTTAGGCTAATTTAGTTTTTGGAGACCATAGTTTTTAAGCTTTCTCACCAAATTCAGTTTAGAAAATCGCCAAATCAGTTTTTTTTTTTTTTTGATATTTTGAAAACAAAATTTATATTTTTTTAAAATAATAAAAAAATGAAAACAAATAAAAAATAATTTGTTCCGTATTGTTAAATTTCGCCAAAAGTAGAAAAAAATTCGCCATAATATATATTTTGCAAATTCTACTAAGCAAATTTTTTTTTCTTTTTTGTCTATATAATATAGTTTATAGTTAACCGACAGCTATAAAACTATTACAAATTAACTTTTATGGTTGAAAAACTTGTTTTCCGTACCTTCGTATACTTATCAGCTAATAACTTAGCTGACTACTATCCGATTTTAAGCTTTTCTGTGTATTTGAAAAGAAGACGAGTAGACCTTTTGAATGATATTATACTTCATAGCCTTGAGGAATGAATATGTGTGAATTTTTCAAGCAAACACTTTAATTTTTTCCATATTTTTCCAGTTTGAAGTTTCTCGTTGCTGGTAAGCTAAGTTAGCTGGAACCTAAAAACCTAGAAGTCTCAGATCCATATAGGCAACTACAAATTTCCCGTTGCCATCTATAATCGTCACATTAAAATACACTATATTCACGAAATTCACACATAAAAATACCAAAATAATAATTTTAATTTTATGTATTTTTTTATTAAAAATAGCCAAGTAAATCGCCAACTAATTTAAAAATCGCCAAGTCGCCAAACCGAAAATTAGGACGCCAAATAATTTTTAAGATCGCCAAGTTTAGCGAGAAATCGCCAGATCTGACAACCATGACTACCAATTAAAATTCATGATAAAAAACTATAAGAAACGAAAACGTGTTTGGTACACACAATCTGAAGGCCTCAGACCAAAATCGTTCAAAATGCAGTGAAGCATGTTGGGGATAGAGTCATGGTTTGGAATTATTCTCGAAGGAAGGTTTGGCTGTTTAGTCAATGGAAAATAACAGCTAGAGTTACATAATCCGCAGCAAAATTTTATGGAATCTGCAGAAAGATGGAACTAGAAGCGTTTGTTTTTCAATAGGACAACGAAAATTTTTTTAAAATGATAGGATTTAAAAATTCGGTTAGCCGGGCCCCATCGCTCGATTTGTATGAACCCTATTGAACGCTTACAGGCAATTCTGCGCGCAAAACTAACTTTAAACAGTAGGACTAACATCACAATCTTTTGGGCAGAAATACAGTTTCAATGGGCAATGATTTCTCCTGAAGTATCCTTTAAAAAAATTGCTATTTTATGTTTCAATGAGAATTTTGAAAATATTTCAAACGTCTTTTTATATAAAGCAACATAACGATGTTAATTGCTCATTTCTGCTTTTAGTTGTCGCCTAGTGTATATGAAGTTTAAATCCGATTTTGGTAGCCTCTAATTCACCTGACATTCCATAATAAAATCCAAAAGCAGCTTAATGTATGATTACTACTCTATAGAAAGCACAGTTTTCACTATTTTGTTTAAAAATTTTGAAGCAATAAACTGTTTCTTTAATATTCTCTAGTCTATTACTTGTATATTGCATAAGAAATGTAATGAATTATGTATTTATGGAAAAAACTTGCTCATCAATATTAATAAGCATTCTGTATTTTTCTTTCCTTTGAAAACCAAACGACGTTGCTTTCATAGACAACACTGCCATGCACTTACGTTACGTTTTCGGAATAGTTTTCTAAAAATAAAAAGAAAAATTTCAGGTGTTAGATTTCAATCGAATGCTTTTATAGTCTACTGTAGTCGGAAAAACTAAAAATTGTTAATAACAAATAATAAAACGACGCAATTATAATTTACAAAAAAAGATAAATAAAAATAAAATAAAGTTATTGCCAATATATTTATAATATACATACTCGTATATACATAGTATTTATTAATTTTTTAATACATAAAAACAACACGCTTTAAAAATTATGATTTCATTTTTACAACTAAAAATCTTTGTTTATGGTACTTTAAGAGTATTACTGAGCAGATGACTACGTATATTCGTTTTTCTGAGGCCCCATAATTTTTAAGATGAAGTTTAAAAAAAATTCGTAAATTATTTAAATGTAGCAAATCTTTAAAATATTTATATTACATTGACCCTATAGCCATATAACAGTGCGTAAACAATATACACGTTTTTTAAAAATATTTTTTTTAAATAGTTCAAATCATGCCACATATTGTTTTTCTATTTTATTATAATTTATAAAATTGGTTTTTTATTAATTAAATGCAAAATTTTAAATATTTTTTTAATAATTTTTCCATATAAGTGTCACCTCTTTATCATCTAAAAAAAATGGATGTATGTATACTCTTGGAAACTAAAAATATATTCGTAGGAGTAGTAAATCTTCAACAAAGAGCTTATTAATTTTAGTAGATAAGAAGCAACACTTAATAAGGCATTTGATATACTAAACAAAAATATTTTGTAGACATATGTACAAATAAACACATATAATTATAGAAATATATTTGAAAAGAATTTTATTTTTTTACAGTTTCCAAAAAACGCATACGCTCTACCAACATGGATACTACAAAAACCGCAGTGCCTGATGGCGGCTGGGGTTGGGTTATAGTAGCGGCTGTGGCTTTAATTAATGTAAGTTTTGTTTTGTTCACATGAAATGAAAAATAAAGTTAATATTTGATTTTTTTTTTGCTGTTTAATTATTTAGATGACAAATCAGTCTATATTATCGGTATTTGGTTTACTTTTTGGCTCACAATTAAGAGCAATGCAACAGGAAACCTTTACAGCGGCTTTAATAACAAATCTCAATAGTTTGGCCTTGAATTTTTCGGGCCTGTTTATAGGACCGGCTATAAAAAGCTTCAAGCCACGTAATGTAGCTGCTACAGGTTGTGTAATGGTCTCATTTGGTCTAATGCTGTGTTCCTTTGCCAGCCAGGGCTGGCATTTTATAATAGGCTATAGTTTTTTTGTAAGTTAACTTATATGCAATTTTAAAATTACTTTTATAACAAATTTTCTGTTTTCTTGTAATTTTATAGGTAGGCATAGGTTTAGGCTTAATATCACCCTCCACTTTCATGGCCATAAATTCATATTTTTCCTCTAAACGCGGCCGAGCTGTGGGTGTTTCTTTGGCCGGCGCTGGTTTGGGTCAAGTTTTCATACCTCATGTTGTTCGCATATTTTTGGAACATTATGGCTTTCGTGCTGCTGTCTTGGCCATGTCTATGTTATCTTTAACTGGTGTGATTGGTGCTCTTTTTTTGAAACCCTTAAATCCTCTTAAACAACAACACAGTAATCGTCAACATCTAAAACTTCTTTTGGAAAACTCTAACAAAGACATAAAGAATGATAATTCCGTTATGGAAATAAAAATTGGTAACGCTGCGCATGATGAGTCTTATAAAAGTTCAGAAACTACTCTGCTAAAAGACAATAGCAACGTTTATCAAGAGTGCACAGAACGAGTGCCTAAAACGGAAAAATTGTGTAATAAAATGTGTCAACGCTTGGTACAGGCCATGGATTTGGAATTATTAAAAGATCCCACATTCTGGAGTATTATTGTAGGCATGGCTTTGGTATATACCTCAACAATAAATTTTACTATGATATTTCCCAGTTTCTTGGAGGTAATTTGGTAACAAAATAAGCAACGAAAATAAGAAAATTATTAAATTTTATTCTTTTTTTTAGCATTCGGTGGGTTTTTCCAAACACACCACAGCCAGTTGTATGTCTATAATGGCTGGTGCCGATATTATTTGCCGTTTATTGTTACCCTGCATAACAGATAAATTGAAAATACCCTATCGTGTTATATTTTTATTGGGCACTGTAGGTCTTTTAATATCCAGAGCTGGTAAGTCTAGAATTTTTTTTTAGAAAAAACCTCAATAAATACTAAAAATTTTCTTGTTACCTTTTTTAGCCTTGGCTGAATCTGTTGATATCACCAGCATAGTTGTTATGTCCATTTTTACCGGTATGACTAAATCAGCTACAGTTTTAAACAACAATTTAACCATATCAGGTCATGTTAAACCCGAAAAATTACCCGGTGGTTTGGGTTTAAATATGATTTCTAAGGGAGTTTTGGTTATAACAGTCGGTCAACTATTGGGTTGGATTAGAGATGTCACGAATTCATATGTTTTATGTTTACATGCTCAAAATGGCCTTTTACTTTTAGTTATTGTGGTCTGGACACCAGAAATTTTCTATCGTTATCGTAAATATTTAAAAGAGAAACGTTTAGCCAAACAACAAGCATCTTTAGATATTGAACAGCCTCAACAAGAGGAAGAAACTGCAAAATGCTTGACCTCCAATAATACAAAAAGTGACTGTTAGATTTTTACTGAAATGCTGTGGAATGAATGTATGAATATGCCTGATAGTTTTTAAGCCAATTTATTTTATTATATAAAATAAAGTATTATTAGCTCTTAACAAATTAATTATAAGCCTGTGAGAACACACATTATGTGAAGAAGTGATATTGTTAGTAATTTATTTATAAGGTTTTTTACAATTAACCCATTTTTTATAAGACTTTTTTATGTAAAAAGAAACTAACTTTGTATCCTATAAGAAAAGAAAATAAAAAGAAAATTAAAGATGACAAATTTTATAAAATTGATTTGTGTTTACTCCAATATTCTATAGGCCATTATGATACCTAGATTTTCACACAAAAACAAAAAGCCTAAAAAATTTCCTACCAAGGCTTAAGAGAGTTTAATCTTTCTGAATATTCCACATGTGATGATATTAGTCCACTTGAGTTTCCTTTGCTCCAGTGCTCATTCATCTATTAAATTCGATATCCACCCATTAGTTACACAATTATCAGCATTCTGATTCTCCCGTCTCCCCTTTTACCTGAAAAACATATGCACTCCTATTCTGCGTTTCGATTACGTCTCCGCAGTCAGTTACGTTTTCATGGAAAATTGGTATTCAAATAAAAAACTGAATTCAAAGAAAATGAAGAAGACAATAATGTTCTGAAAAGAATGGGAATTTATGAATTAGAAACAGAAACAAAAGCCAAATTTTAATAAGAACCTAAAAAGTAGTGAATACACTAAGGGGCTCAATAAGAAAACTCAATTTTTGCTTGGCTATTTCATGCAAGTGGACAAGCGTAAATTTATATTTTTATTAAATTTTTTCACATTTTGTATATTTTCATTTCGTATTTAATAGTAGTAAATAATATAATAATAAATATTAGCCAAAAAAAAAAACGGAATAATCTTCGTCAGAATTTTAGCAGCTTAGAAAAACGTAGCTGTGAACGAAATGCAGAATACATATAATTGACAGAAACTGTACGGAATCGAAACGCAGAATACCAAATTTGACAAACGGAGAAAATTTCGATTTGAATGGAAGCGCAGAATAGGGTGGTGATGAAAATCGGCGTTTTTCAAATTGGGCCAATGAATGAATACGGTCGACAAGACATTTATAAAGGACGGAACCAAAAATTTACAAGTGGAAACGGGAGTTTTATAAATTCTTCGAATGTAAATGTCACCAGACATATGATCGTTCGTGGCAGTAATAGGTATCACCGGTCAAATAACCAGTTATGGTATGTTTAGAGTTAATTATAAAATTAAGCTAAAATTAACTAATAACATCCATACTAATAAAACATCAGTACCTTTTACATTTTGAGCCCAATCCGAAACCTGAATCGAACCTTAATTTTTTATTTTGATTAACCCGAACCTGAACCCTTTTTTTCCATGGCTTCAGTCCATAACATTTCAAAATTTTAAGATTTAAAGTTCAATTAGACGTGACTTTAACTAGCGTCCTATCCGTAAAGTAACAAACCAACTTCATGAACACAGTATTTGATTAGTGGGTAGTTTATGAGTAGTTTTTGTATTAAAAACTGTAAACTGTACAGTTTACTTCTTTAAGAAGTTTCTTTCCATTTATTTATTGTTTTTTTTTTTAATAAAATTTTATTTGTTATAAAATGTTTCTTTATTATGCATATCAGTTTTAAACAAAATAAAAAAGCTGCTATATTTACTGACCAGCAACTAAAGCTCCTCCGGATTCTGTGTTAAAGAAAACTTGACGTTCAATACCATCTTCAGTTATAATGCCAATACGCACTACACCACCAGAACTACCATCGTGATAAATGGCATGTTTTACAGCTGAAAACGAAAGATTGTAAGATTAAGAACATATAAGTCAAAAAAATTTAAGCAATAATTCCAATAATTCGGAAAAATTGCACCCACCTTTCTTAACAAATTCAATACACTCGTCTTTCTTCATGTTAGGTTTAAAGAATTCACGTACAAAACCATATATGTAACTTGAACCGGATCCACCAATAGTCACGGATTCACGTTTCAACATGCCACCCAAAGGAATAGAATAGACCTGACCACCGCTCTTTTTGTCCCAGCCAGCAACAATAATACCAGCCACCAATGAATCTCTGTAATTGTAACAATAATTACGGAACTCTGAAGCAGCTTCAGCAACCAGGGGTTCTTCACCAGTCTGGTTCTCGTGGTAGTTTAAAGAGTAGGCCACAATATCGGCAATAGCTTGTGTATCAGCAGCTGAACCACTGCGGCAACAATAAATTTTATCGGTAATGCGGGTTAATTTATCAGTAACTCTGTTGGCTACGTAAACACCAGTACTGGTACGAGAATCGGCACCAATCACAACACCGCCATCAAATTCCACAGCCATAATGGTGGTCTAAAATTTAGATATATTTTTTAAATATTCTATTAAAATTCTATAAAATATTATACTTACACCAGTGCTGTGGGCAGCATCCATCCAATTATTACCAAAAACCATGTTAAATATTCAATAAATTATGAGTTTTATATAGATTCTACAAAAATTCGGCTATTCCTATAATTTCTTTGCAAAATGACTTGAATGTTTTTTGCTTCTTCTTATTGTAAAGTGAAATTCACCATAAAATGATGTTTGCAAGTCATTTGTAGTGCTGCCCATAAGAGCTACTAAGCACACGTTAAAAATAATAACCAATTAAATTTTATATAAATATATAATTATTATTGACAAAAATAATTAATTTTTGCTATACAAATAAATTTATAAGTTTAGTAAATTATATTGAATTTAAAAATTTTACGTATATTAAACATTTGACGCATAAAGTCACCAACAATTTGTCTTTGTTAGATTTGGTTATTTTTAACAGCTTGGCAACATTCCTTTAGATTGACATGTTTTGTTTATATCAAGTGTAAACATAACCTTAATTTCAAAACTGTTTCAAATTCACCAAACATTTTTAAAGAATATTTTTTTTTAATTAAAACATGGCTAATATAGCTCTTAGCGAAGCAGAAAAAACATTTATTTTACATGGTGTTGAGGTATTTTTTACTGTAACTTGATGTAATACTTTTTTCATTCATTATTTCGCTGAAATAGGAAGATTTTCGCTGTGATGGTAGGTCACGTCGAGACTATCGTCCTATGGAATTAGAATGTGAGGTCGTCAACAATGCAAGTGGTTCGGCAAGGCTACGTCTGGCTAATACGGATATACTAGTGGGTGTTAAATGTGAAATAGACAAACCATCAGCACAGTTTCCCAATCAGGGCAAAATTGAATTCTTTGTAGATTGGTAAGGAAATGTGTAACTAGTAGTTGTAAAGCTTACAGCTATAGTAATGATATAGTATAGTAATACGTTAATTGGTTTTTAACCTTTCGTTTATATCAGTTCTGCAAATGCCACACCAGAATTTGAAGGCAGAGGTGGTGAAGAATTGGCCTTAGAATTATCAGACACATTGGCAAATGCTTATGAATCACCATTGGCATTTGATTTAAAACCATTATGCATTTTGCCGGGTCAGCAGTGTTGGAAGCTTTATGTAGACATATTGGTAAATTTTCGGAAAATGTTGCTATAATTAAAAAAAATACTAAGAAATTTCATAGATTTTAGAATGCGGTGGTAATTTGTTCGATGCTGTATCTTTAGCAGCCAAAGCTGCCTTATTCAACTGCAAAATCCCAAGAGTAACAGCCGCTTTAATGGATGCTGGTGAGGCTGAACTTATAATAAGTGATGATCCATATGATTGCACACGCATAGAAATTGAAAATATTCCTATATTGGTAACGGTATGCAAAATTGGTGACTGTTGCTTAGTAGATCCCTCGGCCGAAGAAGAAGAATGTAGCACAGCCAGTCTTGTAGTGGCGGTATCCAAGCGAAATAATAAAAGTATAAAATAGATTTCAGTTATCTATCTATATATTTATTCAAATTTTTTATCTTTAGGCTATGTTTCTCATACCCATACAGTGGGTGGTGGCTCTCTGCATAAGGATACCATGTACAATTGTCTTAAGTTGGGTATGTCTGCTGCTGAACATTTGAATGATGCTTTAATAAGAGCTTTGAAATTGGAAGAAAGTCGTGTTGGTCACAAAAGAAGAACAACTGTTGGTTTTTTAAAATGATTTATAAATAAATTTTGTTATTTAGCTACTACAACCAATTTTAGTACGTTAAGATTTTATTAAACACCTTTCATTTCGGTAAACATACATAGTGGATTTGAACTAACCGCTTTTAATATTACATCTAACTAATGACTAGTTTCGCTTTTTGGTTTGCTTATTAGACGAAGAAGACTTCTTTTCTTTTTCCGGCTGTTTAGCAGCGGCACCACCACTAAATAGTGAAGTAAACATTTCACTTATTTCTGGCATTTCATTATTCATTTTAGGAAATTGTATATTTTCCAACTCCTTTTTAGTTTCAGGATCATTAATCATTTTAGGTAAGACCAGCATCAACAACAGAGGCAATACCATCATAAGAACCATAGGGCTGAACAAGAAATCGGTGATCTAAGAAGAAAGTTAATTAAGGTTTATATCAAAATGAAGTTTTAAGCAATATTCACCTTCCATTGCTCACGGGTCTGGAAATATTTGAATCTAGTCAAAGCTTTCAATTTCAAAGGATACGGCACTTGCAAAATCTGGGAAGGCTGTACATAATTAACTTTACGTGCACGGAATTTTCCCTTAGGATTAATTTCAACTCGTATGGGTTCATAAAAATAATCAGCATTATGTACTTCTACCACATAGCTACCCGAAGGTACAGAACTGATGACAAAAGAACCATCTTCGCGAATGAAACCCTTGTATTCACCGCCATTAATTGTCAAATGAGTTTCAGTCTGCCATTTATTGTTGTTGACATTGGCTGCATTGGGATTGTAGCTCATGCCCATTTGTATTTCTGGTGGATAGACCTTGCCCTCAATGGTGTATAAGCCAGAAACTTCATCCTTAAATATTAACATTTCTCAATCAATACATAAAATAATGAAATTATTTCTTACTATCAATTCATCTTGTATTATTATTTCAGCATGTGTTAAACATTGTGCGGCAAATAAGGCTAAAAGCCCTAATGATAATTTATTTAACATAATGTATTTAATTAAATTTTAATTTTACAAGAAATATTTCTTTTTCACCAGTCAGATGTTTTTTTTTTATCAAATGTCAAAAAAACAACAAGACTGCAGTCATTTTAATTGGGGGAGTGCTGCCAATTTCTTATTATGGTAAATAACAGAGTTGAAATTAAAGCGACCACAGTATAATTGATCATATGACCGGATATGTTTTAACGGAAAATCGTATTTGAAACTTCAGTTAACACAATCACACCATTAAAAATTTGCAAATTTAAGGTAAAATAAAATTAAAGAATTTTAAAACACTTTAAAGATGTTTACTGATATACCAACATTTAATAATTCTCCATTATTTTATCAATTTAAAAGTTTTTGCATAAACTATAAACTAAGTTAAACATTTCTATAACTTTTATATAAGAAAGCTAATAACAAGAAAACAAATTATTATACGAGTTGTAACGTACTATTAGCCCGAGCTGACCATATTTTATACCCGTTGTTGATTATTTTCTTTTTCTTATTGTTCTTACCATTTTTATTAAATGTTCACAAACTTTTTCTAATAATAAAATTGAAATTAATTTAGTCCAGCTCTTATTTGTTTAACGGTGTATTAATTGTTGATTAATCATAAAATGATGTCGAAAAATAATTGATTATTTTAACTACTGATGACTACTAGCAAGTTAAAGTTTATGTCAAAAAGTATGCAATAATTAAGCAGTAAAAACATTAGGGCCATTCATAAGATTACAAATATCTTAATCTTTAAAAAAAATAGTACTTTGTTAGAAGTCTATAATCAAAAGATGTTCCATGGCAACAATCGCCAGTTGCCATTATATTTTAATGTAAACAAAGTTAACAGTACATTTGTCAAATATACGATATGGCAGCACAATATGAAAACACATAAGAAGGCTAAAAGTACCGCTATTTTAGTGAAAACAAGCCTGAAAGATGAAAGGATTTCTTAGCCAATATCATGAATTGTGCATAAACAAAAATTTCAAAAATTTTTTTAAATTTTATTACAAAAATGGTAATATGGTTTAAATACACCACCTGTTGCATGCTATTATGTGACTCAGTCTGTACCAGAGAATCTGTGTTAAAAATGCAAATCGTTATGTGATAAAAAAATCTACAAATAATAAAAGTTAATGTGTGTGCAAGTGTATAGTGTGTAGAAGTGCAAAAGCTGAAAGCAAAACAAACATGTGGTTGTAAAAAAATTATTTCTATATGAAAATAAAATTAACAGAAAAAGCAAAAACAAAAACATAACAATATAAAAACCGTGATTAAACAACGACGACAAATAATGTAAAAAACTGGACAAACAACAATAAATGGGAACGAACAATAACAAAAAAAGCAAGTAACAACAACAATGGAACGTAACTTTTTTAGTGGTTACTCTACTAAAAATAACAACAACAACAACTTAAGCTTAAAAGAGAGTGAGAGTCGTTTTATTTATTTTTTTCTGATTCAGTAGTGGTTCATATTTTTGTTTACTTTAGCCTAAGCCAGAAATGGGAATCATGATTTCTTATTGTTCGTTAAGTTTTTTTATAGACAATTTCTTTAATTTTTGTTTAGCATAAGTCACGGAACACACGATAAAAGTTTTCTTGCAGAAATTTTATGTATGTATGTATAGATTTTGTTTTACGACATACCTATTAATATTTTATCTGATTAATTTAACAAAACATCGAACACTGTTGAGATCTTTTGAAAAGTAAAATTAGTATAAAGAACTCCCAAAGCAAGAGCGAACGGATCTGAAGGAAGCCTAGAATCGAAAGCTCTATATTTTAAAGAATAATTTAGTCCAATCTATAAAGTGTACGAATACGTCTGCCAATTTGAATTTTGTTTATTATCCACCTATTGAAATAATGTATTAAATATTATTTTGTGGTTTAATTAATTAACTAAAAGTACAATGAATTTAAAATGAAACTGCATTCAACATAAAGGGCATACGAATATTTTTGTCTCTAGCTGTATGCTTTTATTACAATATCAACTGGATTTTTACTATATCAATCAAGTTTAGTCCTTCAAAATTCATATTAAATAGTATTGCTGATATTAAAGTTATACCATTGCCCCCATCTCTGATATGAGCAAAGCACTGCTGTAAAAGTTGGTTTAGCAGAACTCAAAAAATAAAAGACGCTACCAACCAAGCAAAAACTAACTAAACAACATAAGGCTAAAACATTCAAAGTATTACCAACATTGTTTAGTTGAGTGCGGTCCGGTGTTAACAAAGGTTGTGATTTAACGGAAAAAACGCAAAATAATAAATACGGAAACCTTTAAAGAAAACGGGCATTTTAAATAGAAATTATTTAAAAGAAAACAATATAAAATAATAATTTAAATATTTATTAATTACGAATAATAGAAATATATTTTTTTAATATAAAAGTGAGTGCCAGGTGTTGTATAAGTTAACAAATTTTGTGTAATAATTAACACATAACTAAATAATTATTTAAATATTTTTAGTAAAAAAATTGATAAAAAACTTTTTTCAATTTTATAAATGGAATTGTCATGGAATTTAATTTACGCGCACACCTCTTTTAAAAGAAAGTGTTTTATTGGATCCATTTTGTCTGCCACAGGCGTTCGAACGAACAATGGCAACAAAAATATTTGACATTTTTTACTTACCATTGTTGTTATTTTGATCGTAACGATTTTTCTTTTCTTTACTAAATTACACACATGTTTTGATTTCAAATCATTGATGCCACCACAATGGCCAAAAGCGCAATCAAAAAAGAAAAAAGTGAAAACCTGCCACAACAAGAAAAACAATACAAAACGAGACACATTTCAATTCACAAGCTAGCTTTCCACCAGCGCTACCACCGACTTACAGATTAAACGATCGACTAACCAACAGACAAATACACTCTTCCAACTCAATGACAACATATAAACAATACAATAACACAAAAAAGAAAAAATTTAATAAATAAATTTAAAAAAATATAAAAATAAACAAACATCATCAACAGATCATGCTCTAAGAAGTCTGGTGAGATAACTTCGACGGAAAAACAACAAAAATCTTAAGAAAATACCGAAAAACTGGTTTCTTCATTGATGCTGTTTTTGTCTGCCATATTTAATACCAAACAAGAAGAGTGATGTCAATTCTTAATAAATGTTTTAATAGATACAATTTATTATTGATTTACAACCTAATAATGGGTGTTAAAGTAAAGTAAAACAAAGTACACATGTGTGCATATACCATAAGTATGTGTGTAAAAATTAACATTGTAATATACTGCGATAGGCGATTTAGCACTATGATTATTTCAATTTAGAGTTGGTAACGATAACATTTTTTGATTGTAAGTGGAATAAATATAGGCAGCGGCCATCAAAAAATTTCTTTAAATAGATTTTTTATACTCCACATTCCTAAAACAAAATCGTTAATTTAAGCCCAATTAAATGTTGTTTTTGACCGATAGATACATAGTATATGATGATGATAAAGGAGTTGTATCATGTTTAACTGTGTATGCTGCTCTTGGGTAATGTGAATTTATTTTTGGACTGCCGAAATAAACACTCAGTGGCCTCGGCTTACTAAAGCTGACAGTTTTAATACTTACAAGTAGTACTTTACCTGATCGAAAACGGAGTATAATGCCTGTAATTTCTACAAATCGATATCTAGTCGTTTATAGTTATCTATGGTGTAACGAATTTTTCATAATTTTGACCTTACCTACGGGTTAAAGTTTAGTGTGTTTAAACCATCGCTTTTCGATAGGTAATTCGAAAAGTAAATCCACATATGTATGTTTTATTGAAGTGTCAAATAATTATTAAAAATTTTGCAAACATTAAAAAACAAATAATCTTATATATAAAAATGAATGTGTGCTTGTATGTTTGCAGGCAGAAGCAATTATCTTGAAATTTTTGTAATGTCCTTCAGGAAGAACTACAGGCTATTTAAAATGTTTGAACTTGGAATGCGATAATTTGCGAAAAAAGTGTAAAAATTCTATGTGACAAAGATAAGGGCTAGAATAATAATTGAAATAGAAGTAGCGAAGCACGCCGGGTTTGAGCTAGAAATAGTATAAAATGACAAATATATTAGACAAATGCTGCCATATTTTTAAATATAAAAACACGTAGGAAAAAGTAACGTTAAAATTACCAAAGTTGTTTTATCGAACAGGCAAAGATAACTAACTGTAAGGTACGAACACGACCAGATATCTGTTGGGTTAAATTGTGGGCATAATTCTTATGTAGGGGCCAGAAACTTAACGTACGTGTTAGAGTTCATTTTTGTGCAAATTAGTGAAGTTGTCGGGGTTTTCAAATTCAAACAAACTACTCCCGTAAACATACAGTTTGTTTACATGAAATTCGTTTCTTTGTTTATCCAAGCGTACGCGATCTACTACGATTATCGGCGACTATTATTCCAAGCTTTTGGAGTGATATAGATATAGATTATATAGATTATATAGATTATAGACCACAACTAATACGGTTCCTCTCTGGGGAAAAACCTCTGGTTGGTACAGTTGTCGCTGAGTTGACATCTTTTGGCCGATTGGGAGTCGGGTCGTTCCGAGCGTAGATACGATTTTCGTTAGAACCCGTTGGTTTTCAAGATTGGTTGGATGGTTTGGGTGGTACCCTCAAAGCAGAGCATTAATTAGCAACATTGTGCCGTTTTGATACCACAAACTCGCATCCAGAAAATAATGAATTTTAAGGTCAGTAAGTGTCACCTTTAGCATCTATGAAATATTAGCTGATGAAAATCCAGCGATGTTCATAAACTGCACAATTTTAGTTGGGACTATGTCCGCCCTGCTGCTGAGGTCCACAAAGTTAGAACCGCATATTCGGCATTCACACACCAGACTACAGCTATTTTTTCCTTTTTCCAAGTTTAACGAAATGGCTGGGTCGTAAGTGATTTGGGCGGTTATAAAAATAAAACTGAAAATAAATTTTCTAATTTCTCTTTTATATATCATGCCTTTGGACATTTTTTGTGTTAAAAAAAATGCATCACTAAGAAATGGTACCGTGCCCTTATCTAAAAATGATGCCCTCAAAATGAGTAAAATTCTTGCATTATTATCATCATTATCATGTCGACCAGGCACTATTGCAGAACAGTGCAACCCATGTCTATAGTTTGTTTGTTTGCTGCCTTTCTAATTAACACCAGCAGATCTGATGAAGCCATAATGGTGGATATGTGACCCAGTGAGACCATATTCCACCTACATCTCTCAAGAACGACATATTCACACAATATGTGTTACACTGTCTCTGATGCCTGCGAGCACAGTCTACAAACATCCACATACATATGTGATCGCCAGCCTTTTCAGATGCGCTCTTAATCTACAATGGGCTGTAAGAAACTCCGTAAGAAGATTCGAATATGGCTTGCTATACTTGCGAACTTTGAGCATTCCAGTTTTCCAAGCATTTGGCAATTTCCCATTTCTTGGTTAGATTGAAGATGGTAGTAAGTGGTGTTGCACAGCAAAGTTCCAGACCGATATAGGGTGTTATAGAACCCTTTCTTGCCAATGCATCCGCTATCTCATTATCATTTATTCCACAGTGTCCAGGTACTAGGGAGATCGGACGGTTATTATTAGACCGGTTTTAGCCGGTTTTTCGAATACGGTTTTTCAAAATAGTCATCTTCTAAATTTAACACAAATAACCGGTTAATTTAAATAAGTAAAATTTTTATACGTTTGTATATTTTTGCTTATTGAAAATATGCTCGTCGTTTAACTATTTGTATAAATTTAATTATTTTTGTATATATGACAACCTTGAACGTCTCACAAAGAACGTGAAAACCAGAATAGATCGAAATAATTATGGACTCTTGAGCAAAGACAACCTTTTCTCATCTTCTGTAAATAAATATTGATTTTTATATGTGGAAAATGATCAACTAGGCTCATTGAAAGACCACAGACCCACAAACGCTGGTTCCGAACGGCAGGTTAGTGAATTTTTCACAGCGTAGATACACATAAACAATTGCTAGTAGTGTTGTGAGGTGATATCGCTGTTGAAAATTGTCAGATGGTGTGGCCTGGGATTGAATCGCCGACTTATTGGTTGGAAGGTGGGATCTTATCTAACATACCACAGTGACACATACACTATTAAATACGTGGTGCATAAATTTACATACAGTGCTGCTCGAAATATTGTCGAGGCAATTAAGGACTCGTATATTACTAATAGATTTATTCAAAGTAAAACATTTAATTTTTGCTATCTTAGGCACCTAAATTATAACTATTATAACAAACCTTTAATTCCGTTCTCTACCAAGTAATACAACAAAAACGAAATTAGCTTCTTGAGTAGCTGTTCGAAACTTAAGAATTTTTCAGTACTTTGAGTAATAAACTTTGTTTTTTATGGCCTCCGCACACCTTTGTGGCATAGTTTTTATGAGATTTGTTAGAATTATTGTTAGTATTGATTGCCAAGTTAATTTTAAGCTCTCCATCTGCTTATTTTCAAAATGACGTTGTCCAGCTCTGAGTTTCAAGAATTAGGAACAATTTTATTTAAATAAAAGAACCGGTTAACCGGTTCACTGGTTAGTTAAATTATTAACTGAAAACCGTTTTTTTAAAGTGCTAGTTTTCGAACTGTTCGAAAATCGGTTTTTGAAAAAAGTCGAATAATCGATCTCCATACCAGGTACCCAAAACAACTGGACCTTATTTCCAAGTGAAAACTTTTGCAACGTATCGTAGTAATCAATATTCGACCAACGTAGATGCCATACGATTCGAGCCAAGCGCCCTTAAGGCAGCTTAGCTGTCAGAGAATATATTAATAGTACCTTAGAAAAATGGGTAATTTTTTTTCTGTCATTTTCATTTTTTGAGGATCAAAAGTGTTTTAGAGCTTTTATATGTCATATTAATGGGAAGATGCCAACGTTTTCAAATTGTTATCTATTTCAAAGGCAATATGTTTTCAGCAAAAAACAAACAGAAAATGCCATTAATGTTTAGATTTTTTCAAAAGCCATGTGTTATGGCTTTAACCAAGTGATTAACAAACAATACCATATGATGGTCAATAAAATATTAAAAAAAACAAATTTTAAATTTCAAAGATAGTAAATCATTAAATTTTTTATCTTAAAATAGCAATATTCCACTAATTTGTTTATAATTTTATGAGACAGATAGTTGATATTATTGAATAATAAATTTAGGGTTTTACCCATTTATTGTGATGTTTAATAAAATGTAAAGGTACTTAAAATGTTTTTCTAAATAGAAAGCGTTGGTAACAGAATTAATTAAAATTAGAAAAAAATATTTTTATTTGAAACTTATAAGCAGTTTGTGTTGAAGTATTTGTTGGCTTTATTAATTAACGCTTCAAGGGTATAGACAAAAATCCCATGATTAAATATGCGAGTTATTTTTGAATGAATTTTTAATGATTTTTTTCTAAATTTTTTTATATTTAAAGTAGAAAATAACTTTAGTAAACAATTTTAATTACACTTGAAAGATGATACTATATTTCTTATCGAATACAACAAGAATTTGTTTTTAAAATTCTCCAAACAGTTCCAAGTTTTGAGCTATGGGTAAAATACAGCGCTATTAAACAAATAATTTGGTTAAATATTAACCGATTTTAAGTTTACCAGCGGAGTTGGGAAGCAAATTCAAAGTGATAAAAAAAACTAAATTTGCTAATAATTACATGAGTTGTTTTATAAAAAAGTTTAATAACTCCGTCAATTTCCAACGGATTTTAAAAAATATAGGGTCCGCCAAATAATTTTTTTTTTAAATGCTATAAAAAAAACTACTGAATATTTTCTCAAATTTTTTTTTTATTTGAAAGTACAATCCTTCTGGTTAATAATTTCATTCCAATGGCTGCCTCGGCTGGCCATGCAGTAGCCTACACGATCGGTCTAAATTTTAAGCTCATTATCGATTGTGTGCAGCTGTATTTCACCAATGGCTTCACGAATATTGTCCTTTAAAGCGTCAATCGTCTCTGGCTTGTTGGCGTAACACTTATCTTTGACGGCACCCTACAAATAATAGTCCAACGGTGTCAAATCGCAGCTCCGAGGTGGCCAAACGACATCAGCTCTGCGGCTGATAATGCGATCTTCAAAAACAGGGCGCAAAACATCGAGTGTAGCTTCGGCTGTGTGGCACGTAGCGGCGTCCTGTTGTAACCAAATATTGCTAATATCCTCCTCTTCAATTTTTGTGAACAAGAAATCGTTCAACATAGCCCGATAACGATCGCCATTGACTGTAACGGCCACTCCTTGCTCATTTTCGAAGAAAAATGGACCAATTATGCCTCTACACCAAAATCCGCACCAAACAGTGACTCGTCTTGGGTGTATCGGCTTTTCAATGTATGCGTTTTCTGTGCCCTAAATGCGACAATTTTGCTTGTTTACATACCCGCCAAAATAAAATGATCATCTGAAAAGATGATTTTTGATTCTGCAACATTACCATGATTTTCAAAGTAATGTCGCAATATTTCCTAGCGTTGTTCAAGCGTATACACAACCATATTCGTTCAGCGGAAGGATAAAACTAATTATCTGTCAAATCAGACATGAGCTAAGTGTTACCATTCACGAAATAAGCACTAGTTGAAAAAAAAAGTTAGATGGCGGATCCTATATAATAGATAGCATTTTATTCCTAACTAAACACATTTCTTTATAAGTTCATAAATATTATGGTTGGGTGGTGACGTTGTGTAGTCCACAAAAGTGGACATAAGGGAAAAAATGTAATTGCGGTTTCGAGTGTTTAATAAAGAGACTTCAACCTTCTTCCAGACAAATCCTTTTAAAAGATAAACATCAGACAAATGATCAGGGTAAACGCCATTTAATGGGAAAAAATTACAATGGCTAAGTAAGGAACACCACCGCCACTTAGCAAGTATCATCTTCACCACTACAAGCATATGGAGACGAGCTACAGTAGTACAGTAATCACCTATTTAGCTTGAAAATCAACTTGATTAATGAAACAGAAACAAAGCAAGGGATGCGGTTGCTGTACAAAACACTGTGAAAACATTTCTAAACTAGAAAATTGTAAAAAAATAAGAAAATATGTATTTGCTTGAGATATATATAAAGATTCCTCAAGGTAACCTTAATAAAAAATTTTTCTTTTCCATTAACCGTCTTTGGTGCATATGACTTCCACAAAATATTAGCATTTTACCCGCTGTTGTTCTCGCGTCTTCCCAAGCAAGGTTACACTGTCCTAGGTCTTGATTCTTGAGCTACGACGATGGGGGGTTGCCCAAAGACAGACATCCCAATCCAAAATATCTTTAATCACCCTGATCCTCACACATTCATCAGTGAGTCCTCTAAGGCAAATGATGTCCAGTTAACCACAGTCGTCCACTAACAACGACCCATTCAATTGTTTCACATATAAAAATGGGAAACTCTTTGAATGAACTGCAGTAAATCCCTGATAGAAACAGCTCTGATCTCCTTCGGTTCCAATTTAACCCAGTTGAGGATGTGCAATCTGGTTTTTGTTAGCCAAACCTAGTAGCATTAAATGAGTCTGTGTTTTCATTCCCCTCTAGACAGACCCAGCACTCCATCTCAGGTTGTAACCTGTCTAGATGATATCTCAGGTGGTAGTGTTCCGACAGAAAATCCACTATCCCTTCGTAACCTACAAAGCCCTTCTCATAGCAGAAAGACTCGACCAACCGTGTGGCCACCTAATGTGCGAACCGTTTCCTCTCTGGTAGCCGATCCATCTCCGTTTCCTACTATTTATTTGTTTAAGTATGGATTCCTCGATGGGCAGCTTCCAAAAATCCGTGTTGATGAAGTTGTTAGGCCAGAATATCATCCATATGATTCTGGGGCTTTTGTTGATGAATGGCTGTAGCCATTACGAAATGATTTTTAACACAAGCCAGGTTTGTCTTTCATATAACAGGGTTGACAGCTTGTTTCGTCTAGATAATTATGAATTTCTCCATACTGTTTCTAGTCGTCTGAATACCGCATCACACCTTATTAAGCCTTTTGTTTACGTCTGTTTTTGCGTTGCCATACTGTCTAAAATGCAGAACCTATCTACATATTCGTTCGGTTGGTCTTGTATCATGATGTTATCTGTGCTAACATTGTATATGTTACTCTCATTGCTTAAGTTTTCTTGATAGTTATCTTAAGTCCAACATTTGTCGCTAATCTCTCCAGTTCTTCTAATTTAGCTTGAATGTTGGAGATCTTGTGCGTGAATAGACAAATATAATCTGTATAATCCAATTTCTCGAATTGGCATGAGAAAATCTATGTAATTCCTGTTCTCTCTGAACAGATTTCGCTTATAGCGAATGCTAGGGTGATGGAAGTCATCCTGCTTTATACCGGCGCTAGAGTGAAATAATTGAAATTAGTGAAATGTTACCGTTTTTTAAAAAGGAAATAAAAAAATTAAATTTAATTTTTTCTCTTGAGACCAGCTTCTCAGGGGATAACCCCTACTCATGGAGTGCATTGTGCTGGTACTAGGAAAATAGGTTGTGGGATAAAGGATAGATGGAGTAGTGTTTATGGACGTTCAATTTAAATTTACTCATGTCGGCAGGGAGGACTTTCGCAGAAAGATTGTTCTACAAACAAACAGTGCGACTAAAGAACGAATTCTCCCTATAACGCATTGTGCAACTCACTGGAAAATCAACTACAAAGGGATGCGCTCTACGAGAAATACGAGTACTACTTAAGAATGTATGATTATTAGAAATAATTTGCTTAATTTGGTCAGAACAAATTCTATTCGATAGAGTTGGCTACCCTACCGTTATTAATAAGTATCTTCGCCCTCTCCTGTACGCGGTCGAGAAGCATTAAAATAGACTTTAAAGCATAGGCCCATACATGAGAGTTGTATTCCAATTTAAGTCAGATAGATGTTTTGTAGATATTAAGGACATCAGATGAAGTAAAGTATTTCTTGCACCGTCTTAAAAAACCGTGGCACTTGAATGCTTCTTTCGACACAATAAATATGTAATCGTTCGAGCGAACATCAGAATGAATTCTTATGCCCAGAACATCAAGAGCATCTGATTCTTCAATGTTAAAAAATAAATCGGGTCTTGCGTGCATTTAAATCGACCCTGATCGCACGATCCCACTCGGAGATTTTCACCTGGTCGCTTGTGAGTGTTCATATTCGTCCTTTTCGCCACAATCTCCAAGAGGCTCGGCCTACAGTATATGAATGACAAATATTGCTGTCATCTGCGAAAGAGCGATTAGAAGTAAAAAGAAAGTTTTTAAGAAATATTACAAAAGCAACGAAAGGGTGAAATTCTTCAAGTTTCAACGTGTAACCAACATTGTAACACTACACTGTAAAAAATTATATCATTCTAATTGATCTCTGTATTATTTAACGTTTATATATACATAAGTATTAATAATAAAAATATATATATTTTTTAATATTATTTATGGCAATTTGTATGCGTGGCTTGTCGAATAAAAAATTTGTTCAAATAAATTTCATAAAATTTTAATAACAACAACATATTTGAAATTCATTTGGTATGCAAGTATATATAAAGTTGAATATTTCAGTGTCATTTTTTTACCTCATACATATACATATACATCTGTACATATGTATTGTATATATTTTTTTAAGAAAAGAAAGAAAAAACTGGTTTTATACAATCATCGGCTCAACTATTTGCTATTCCTACAATGAATACAATACAAGAAAAATAGATTTTTTTTATTATCTATTATTACGTTTGCAACTCAACTATCAGCATCAACCTTCACCAGCCATCAGTCACTAGCCACACCACCGTTGCTTTCGGTTTCGTTTGAAACTCCTATACCGTGATGTAGCAATATTTTGTTGTCTTGCGAATGGGTATAATTGACTGTGGACTTGTTTCCACTTGTAATCAGAAAAACAATCGTAGTAGTTCTGTTGCCGGCTCAATAACAACAAAATTATGAATAATTCATTGATCAAGTACATATTCCTTAACAAGTGCTAATTCAAATTAATTTCATTATAATTTAATTAGCTGATAATTTCAAATGAATTTATAAACGTTTTAAATACTAATATGTAGTACAAACGATCAGAAACATATACGGGTACATATTTAGATCGAACGTAAAAGAAAATAATAATCATTCACACAAGACGTTTTCTTTTCCGCTAAATTTTTTGACAATATTGCGTTCTTAAAAAATACAACATTAACCCTTAAATGCTCATGGACCCGGATTTTGTTTAAAAAAATATATAATATGTAGTTTTGTGATAAAAAATAAACTGCGTCCTCATTTTTGTAAAAAAAAATTAAGTGGTATTTAAAAAAAAATTGGTTGTATCTTAGAGGATACACTGACCACTCTCCCTATTATAGTTTCCAAAGAAAAGTACATATTAAAAACATATATGAATGAAACAAATTTGATTGTGTCTAATATTTTTATTTAGGCAAAGTTAGAAAACTAATATAACATTTTAATAATTCATACATACAATAAAAATAGAGGATAATAATAAAAAAACTTTACAATTCATACAACATAATATCTAATTGTGATGGTACTTGTAAAAACAATTTTTTCTGATGTTAAATATAAATTTACCTTGCATTTGGTGCAAAACATTGCCTGCCTTTTTATCCATAGTACTCCAGTGGACCATCATATCGAGTATATTTTGGAGTAAATAGTAAAGTTAAGTTGTTTTAAAGCGCTAAATGTCATGATGCAGTACAGCGATGTGTTTACAAAAACAGTATGTGTTTACAAATTGTTGATTTGTTTCAATCATCTATATTGTCTGATGATTTATTAGGAAAACGGCAAAACTTTTAAAATTGTACTTTTTTAAATGCAACATTCTTTCAGATAACAGCATTAAGTTCGCTTATTAAATTAAAAAGCATATTGTAGTTTTTAATATCAAAATTTGTTCAATATATCTCTGATGCTTATTTTTTTAAATATGCGGTTTATAAGAACTTTCTCAAGAAATCCAACTTTTTCTCTGTAATACTTACATAAAGCAACAGTTTAGGTCAGTAGTCTGACTCAGAATAGCCTTTTATGGCCTTCATCTAGTTGCTAGAACTTAGTTTTGATAAAACTTCCTTTTTTCCACCGCAGTCTTGGTCTTCCCCTTTTGCATCTTCTTTTAGGATCAAAGTCATTGAATGTTTAATGGCCAAGAATGCGCAATTATTGTACCTTGAAACGCTTAACCCTTTATAACCCGAAGTCTTGAAAAGTTGTAATATTTTAGTATAATATAGATTTGATTAAATAAACATTTGTTCTATTTAATTTAAAAAAAATAGTTGCTAAAGTTTTATTTGGGTTTTTAGAGTGTCAAGAGCTGTCTGTTAAATTGAGTTAAAAAATAAAATATAATGTGTAATGTGAAAATGTCTTAATCAGTTATTTTGCTAATTACAGCACAATGCTACATCGCAAAAATATTTAACAAATTGTTTAACTTTTTATCTAAGTTATCAAAATTTTAATTTTGACCTAAAACGTATTTTTTCACTTTATCCGTTTTCTGAACTTCAAAGTCATAATATAAGTTCTTAATGACTCCGCCTGGAGTGTTTACTGCAGACAACACTATTAAACAGGGTTGGCAAAAACCTGGGCTTTCTTAAAAGAACCCAACCCACCGGATTTTATTGGGTTTTTGATCGGTTTTTTGGGTCTTATTGGGTTTTATTAATGTTTCCAAATTTAGTTCAAGTCGACAATATTTTTTGTTAATACAATAAATTTTTTTAATGCAATTTTGCACTCTTGGTGAGATCAAGGCGGCATTATGTACCATGAGCTGCTAAAGCTCGGTGATCGGAGCAGACTGCAATTAGTTCGTTTGAACCAAGCATTATGAGAAAAACTGACGGAATATAAAGATAGACATGATTAAGTCATTCTTTTGCATGATAACGACCGGCCTCACATCGCAAAAGTTTCAAAACAATTGTTAGAAACGATCAAATGCCGCATCCGTTCCGTTTTCTCTGAACATTGCTTCGTCTGACTATTGGCGATTTCGACTGATACAATACACTCATAACGTTTTTATATGACCTTTCTTTATACGGCATTTCACTATAATGGTCTGCTTGAATTATGGAACACATTCACTTTACGGAGCAAATTACCTAGATCTACGGCTAAAAAACCATGGATGATTCACCGTTTTAACAAAAAGTGTAAGGAAAGCAAAGGCAACACATATTTATCTCGTTTTATGTCATTTCGATTTATGGTATACATTTTCAGAACCTATCTAGGCCGCGTAAAAAGGTATGAGTTTATTTTTTAGCATTTCACTGATTCACGTCCTTTGAAGAAATATAAAATCGACTTCAAACTTAGAGGTCTTAAAAAATAAGAAGTTTTTCTGAGACGGGATTTATAAATTTCTCAGAAACTCAAACACCATAAGAATAACTTCGTCTGCTTGTGCAAGTATTTAAGCTTCAGCATCATATAATAAGCACGTGTAATATAAGCGGTTTATAGAAAGTAATTTTTGTTTATTTTTTTCATTACTCTATTGATACTATAGGGTGCTTTTTAAGAGCTTGAGAATTAAAAATGATAATACAAAACAGAAATAACGTTGAAATGACATTTTTTTTATTATAATCTGGTAGATTATAATAAAATGTCAATTATTTTTTTAAATATGAATATGTCTGCTGCGGCTACGGGTTACATGGTCCATTCGATCAGTCAAATTTTTGACTAATTTTTCTACTAATTTGAACTTGAACTTGTTAACTTGAATATTGACTTCCAATGTTTCAAGAATTGCAGGCTTGTCAACACAAACCAATGAAAGTCTTCACTGCCACTTAAAAGATGAGTAAATGCAAATCGAATGTCTATAAGCACTGCTCCCACTTTCCTCCTTACCACAACCTATTTTCCCAGAATCAACACATTACATTTCTGAATATTAAAAATGTTTTTAACTTACAATGTTTTAACAATTCAACGATTTTCTTCTTTGCATTTGCAAAATCAAAGTGAAATGAGGAATAAGAACTCGAATAATAAGCAAATGAATTTGTTGCAAATTGTATGATGAAATTTTAAATATTTTTTTATGCATATGCACGAGAAATCGTTAAGAAGAAAGAAAAAAGAAAAAATTTTTAAAACAAATAACAAATAAATCAGAAAGAAAAAATAAAGAAGATGTTGTTAATTTTTTGCTTAAAGTTCATTAACCTAAAAGTGTGCAAAGGCTTAAACGTTTTTTATATTTTTTTTTTCTAAAAATATAAATTTTGTTTAAATTTGTCATTATAGTGGCATAAATTTAATGATAATTATTAAGATGCTATTTTCGGAGTATTAAAAAAAGATTTTGTTAAAAAACATTCATAAATTTGTTTTTTTTATTGTTTTAAAAATATTTTTTTTATATTCTTAAGATATTAAAAACGCAATAAATACATTAAAGTGTAGTATTTGCAGACTGCATTTGGTATTCTTTTAATTAAAAATTATTACAAATTAAAAAAGAAAATGTATAGGAATTAAAAAGGCATTAAACAACAAGTAAGAAAATTACCCGGTGGCGAATGTCATAGTGAATCATCGTGTCAAACTATAAGTGAAACATAAAGTGAATGAAAAGTTTTGTCCCAAACGTTGCCTGGTGTTGGCGTTAAAAAAAACAATTTTAATTTGGAACTAATGTTACAATAATATTCAAAAATTAAAATTACTATACATTTTTGTTAAGTTACTTTTTAGAAGTTCATGAAATTGGACCTCCACTGATTATTGAATATTTTAATTTTTAATAATTTTGTGTAATCGATGACAGCGATACATTTTATTTGGTGTCATATACGAGTACATATGTATGTCTTTTTAAAGCAATTGTTCAGATTTTCATACATGACAGAAGCTGTTATTATCTTGCAGGCATCCGTGTATTGAGTTGTAACAGACAGTATCATCGAAATCTATTAGAGTTTTAGTCGTTAATCTATTAGAGTTGCATCGTTCAGCATGTAGTCAATTCATAATAGACAATGTCGTTAAACTTCAGTATGTAGTCGACTTATAACAAACAATGTCGTTAAATTTCAGCTTTATTTAGTATGGTGACATTATTATGAAGAGGTCATAAATAATTTGCTTTGTTTATGTCATTGTCCCGAGGATTCATCAATACAATTTTAAATTTATGATAATTTCGCACAAATTTCGACTGGATACTGATTTTGTAACGATGATTATTTATCGATGAAAATATCATAGTGATAAACGTGCTCAAATACGTCACCGGGTATGGTCAATTAAGCCCAAATTGTATATCTTATATATGAAAATGAATATGTGCTTGTATGTTAGATTGAAGTATATACAGTCATGTGAAAAATAATAGGGACAGAGTACGGTTTTCCTCAAAATCTTAAGAGAAAAATGAGCTACAACTAAGAAACGGTACAAAATTTGTTTAGTAGCAGACAATTTTTAAGATCTTTTTGATAAATATTTAAATATAAAAACAGAGTTGAATTTTTAACTATTATTTTTATTTTTAACGATTATTTTTCACATGACTATGTATAAAAAATTTTATATTCTCTGCCTTAACCAATATTATATTAAAAAAGTATATAGATTTTTATCTCAAAATAAATTATTTTTTATACCTTATTTTCTAATTTAAGCTTTACTGATTTCAATAAATTTGTAACGTGCTTTTTTAATATTCAAAAATAATATTTTCATTGTATTTAAATAACAAGTGTCAGGTGTGTGTATGTGAGTTATTTTATAGCCAAATTCAATGGTCAACGTAGCAAGCAGTTAAATAAAACTGCGTTGACTTTGGTAATTCATAGATCTTAACTGGGTCAAATATTTTACATTTACTACCAGCCAGAATGACAAGTTCTTAAAGTTACAACCACAAAAAAAAAGAAAAAACCAAAATTAAGCACAGTAAACGCAATTGGCGTCTGAATATAACAATGGTAGTAGCCTTTAGATATATGTAAAGAAAACACAAACAAGAACGTATTGAATTTGTAAGTTTTTTGTGTGACCAAAAATAATTTATACTTTTCGAGGTAAGGGCTTTTGTATACATGCATACTTTAACAAGTGAGAATGGCAACTTTCAGATATGTTATATTAATGAAAAAAATAAATATATCTATAGAGTTGGCCAGTTTGTTGGTGTTTTGCTATATAGAAGACTGTTATCTTCGTAAACATTTAGATAATTTAAAATATATTCGTTTAAAAACTTATTAACTAAATGAGAATTATATTTATATAAATTTAGGTTAGAGCTTTGGTATCTTAATCGTTACTTTGATCTACTATTTCGTTAGGCATCTGTCAATATAACTTACTTCTGTTACCTTTGGATTTTTAATTATTTAATTTTTAATTACAACGCAGGCTAAATCACATAGTACGTCAAATTTCGGTTTGTGAGCAGAATTTTCTTTGGTTCGTTCGTTTTATGATTCGTGCTCGTAAGTTTTATTTTTTTAATTCGTGAGTATGAATCATATTTTTTGCTCAAAATATTTTTTACTCGATTACAATTTAAAATTTTTCAAATTTGTGCTTACGAGTTTTGTTCTGTAATTCGTGAGTACGAATTTTATACAGCGAACGAATGTTGTTGTTTGTTTAAGATTAAGTGTAAGATTAAATGCATAATACCAGTGCATTTGTATGTGTGCAGCGATCAATAAGAATTGCTCGTTTTCAACTCGTTTCGATGCTTTTCGACTCGGTTTTAGTTCCGAATTTATTTTTAAATTCTTTTGTTTGTGATTCTTCTCACGAGTCGTATTTTAAATTCTCTTTAAATTCGGCTCTCAAGAAGAATCGTTCTTTACGAACGAATTCAATTCGAGCACACTTCCTTCTCTGCTAATCATGACGAGTCACAACTCAAAGTTTTCAAATGTTCAGCAGAGCAAAAATCAGTTTTTAAAACATTGTTACAAAATTAAATTGATTGGTTGTAAAGTTACGATATGTCACCACTAACCGATCAAAGTGTTGCGTATAAGGCTGGTTTATTACGTTGTAACAATGGCGTTACAATGAATCACGTCTACATAACTGAACCTTTGGTTGATTATGCTCAAACGATACAGGTAACACAACAGTATTTTATTAGTTAAAGAAGACAGATATGCAAACGAAATTTTGTGGTCGTTAGAGATTTGGTCTGTGAATTGGTTTATGCAAAAAAAAACTGTATTTTGATAAGTTTTTAGTTGTGACTGTTCATGATTTAGTGTGCGATATATAATAGATTTTTGGTTGGTTTTTGTTTGTTATTTTACAATATTCTAAACTAACCTTAAGATTTATATTTTGAATGCCATCTGTTTCCACACGGAAATCATATCAGTTTGATCACTCTCGATTGATTAAGTACACTGGCCATTTACCATTTTGCGGAGTTGATCCGGATTAGTCGAGTTCACACTAGTGATATATATATCTTCTCTGATAGCCAAACGGCGATTAGATCCCTTTCGGGTGTGACTTTCAGCTCTTAGCTGGTTAGACACTGTTGCTATTCTCTTAGGATACTCCCACTCCAGTTCAAGATATACAGAAATCAAGATTTAATTTGTATTGGAGGCATCACGCTCACTTTTTCAATTCCGTCCACTTTTTAACTGATGATTTTCATTGACTGTGAATCTATTTGGGTGAAATTTAGAGAATCTTGCTATATAGCCTATAGAGTCTTCAAGACATACAAAAAGATAATGTAAAACTTTTAAGAAAATCGGTTCAACCGTTTAGCTGTCCATAAGGCACAAACAAACATACATACAAACGCACATTCATTTTTATATATAAGAAGATGGTAGTACTAATCCATCAATATCGGTGGCAATATCTTGAAATTATGTACTTTGTATTACGATTATGTTCTTCCATTAGTACTCTTTTATATCAGTTCAGTGGTAAATGGTCTCTCTCTATTAATTTAATGAAATGTTGTGTTGGTTGTTAAGATATTTAAATAATTCTGAGAATGGAGTACTTGTGTCCCATATACCTACACCGACTACAATTATTCAAACTAGTGCTTGTTTTAAGGAAATTCTCCATACGAATACACCCTCTACTACATGTATACTGGTTAACCCCTATTTATTTTAACAACAATTTGCTGATTGCGTGTCTTCGTTATAAAAAATAGTCGTACAATAAATGATAAAGGTGAATGTGTGCTCACCTAAAATAGAAAAAATAAATTTTATAAAAAGAGGGTCAGGTCATATTGACCACAACATAATTTTTGGTTTTAACTTTTTTTTTTTATTTTTGGTTTTTAAAGTCGTTTTTTTTCAACTACAACTTTTTATACAATAACAAATTCTTGTTCCTTAAAACTACGTTAATAACACTGAATTAAAATAATAAAAATTACTAATCGCCAGTAGTAGTAGGGTTTTACCGACCACATTCACATGAAACCAGTTTCATTCTTAACTGAATAAATTATTTCCAAATGAAATAATACCAGTACGTTATGACGCATATTACGTTTTATTCTATACATTTTTGTTTCTTAATGAATAACAATTTAAAAAAAAATGGAATTAAAAAATTTTTTATTTAATAAATCATTATTATGGTGTATCAAGACCAAAGACGAGTATTATTTTAAATTTTTAAGAATTTGACGTGTTTGAAATGAAATTTGAAAAGACAGAAGCAGCACATGCTTTTTGAAATTAAACCTGGCAATTTATAAATTTTTTTTTTGTTAAATTAATATGATGATGATAATAATAAGATAAAATACATGGATATCTTTTAATTTAAAACAGGCCATTGTCAGTAAATTTTTAAACTAAAAAGTGTCATTGAAAAAACTGATTAAAAGTGATAAACCAGCACAAGAACATCGAACTACATCAACGACTATCTCAAATACGATAAGGAAAATAGTTTATCGGAATAGCATTTTACACTCTTAAGCACTTCGACGCTTGTTTAACTAACCAAAGTTGTGATTAAATACAACAATCGAAAGCCTTTTCAAAATTCAATATAATTTTATTTTATAATCCGTTTGCTTGGCTGCCGTTTGTACAAACATTACACGCTTGTACAAGCATAAAATTTGTTATTTAATTACTTTTAACTTATATTAGTTTACTGTATATTTAATTTAAAATGTCTACAATTTGTTATGATTTCTCAGTTAAATACTATATTAAATGCAAAAAAAACAAAGAAATAAAAATGAAATACATTGCTTAAGTTTAAAGTTTTTATTGTAATTACGTCTTACACTCATACCTCTTTATACAGGCTTTCTTTATACAGTATTTATCTACAATGGCGCAAATTATCTCATTATACGGATAAAAATCCATAGATACATCGTAGTTTAACAAAAAGTGTAAGGCAACCAAAAGCAACACATAACACGTGTGCTGAAAAGTCACTGGCCTAACAATGACAACACTTTTTTTCCCCATCAAAAGCAATGCAATCATTCCAGCGCTGCTCTTATATTTCAATACCACTTTTGTATAACGATTTATCTTTTGCCTCAAAATGAGTCTCAGTTTCAGCAATAATCTCTTCAATCGTGCGAAATTTCTTACCCGCGAGCATTTTTTTTTAGGCTGCGAACAGCCAGTAGTCGCTGAGAGCCAAATCTGGCGAATACAGTGGATGTGGGAGCAATTCGAAGTTCAATTCATGTAATTTTGCCATTGTTTTGATTGACTCGTTTTTGATCAACATTGGGCAAACGTGGTACTTACTTTGAACAGAGCTTTCTCATAATCAAATGCTCTTGCAATATAAAGCCAACACGTTGTTTTGATATATACGATGTCAGTTAACTCACGCTACTTTTCTTTTCGATCATTCAAAACGATTTTGTCGATTTTTTATGTTTTCTGGGTTTACCGCCTCATATGGAAGTCCTCTGCGTTCTGAATTATCAACAAACCAACGTTTTATTGTTGTGTCTGATGGAGCGGATTCCCCATAACACTTTTGAAGACATTACTTCGTTTGGACGGTATTTTTTTCTATCAAGAAGCAAAATTATAACACGAAATTATTTTTGATCCATTGCTCTGAAAATAACAAAAGTAACGTTACTCTTAGCACAATAACTCACAAACTAATTAATAGAATATCATGAAATTTTAACGCTGTCCTTTCAAGGTTAACACTAGTTGAAAAAGAGGTGAATGCAATAAAACTAGCGCCATCTATGTGGTATTTCAAAATACGGCCTCCATTTTCGAAACCTATCTAGACCGTATAAAGAGGGTTTAGTGTATTGTAAAAGCAATAATTTTCTAGATTTTATAAAGACACTATAGTTTTACGGATTAATTTTTTTTCTTATCCGGGAGAGAAGAGATTTTTTGCACACTGCTTGCAAACGATTGAAAATGCTTATTATTGTCTTACAAACCGCTTGTACTATATAGTCTAATAAAAATTAAATATTTAAGATCTCAACTCATGCATTTCATTGGCGCAGAAACATCTTCCCATAAATCCTAGCGTAATGCGTTGAGCGGTTCACACTGAACAATTTACCAATAACTGGTGTGGTCTATGAAAAACACGGGTTCTTTGTAAAATTATACAGTGTGATGATCTCATTTCAACCTTATGTCATTGATGATCCTCTTGACACTTTGCCTGTACGCAGTCGAGAAGTATTAAGACAGACTTTGAAGCACTGTATCTGTACATCATATATAACTGTATATCATATATATCTGTATATATATATCTGTATATATATCTGTATGTATATATAATAGAATCGGGTATGTGTATATAATAGAATCGGGTGCAGCTCATTGACTGAGTGAAGTCCCCGTGTTCTTTCATGGAATGTTATGGGAATATGTATTAATGAGCTGCATCCGATTCTAGTTTTAGACTCATTGAAAGGGACCTACAGTTTAACGTCGGCTCCGAACGGCAAATGCATTAGAGAAGTTTTTAATAGTACTAATACTCTTAACCTGTTCCTAGCTAATGTTATGAGGTCTGGCCTGGTATTGAACCGAGGACCTTCTGGTTGGTAGGCGGGTGTCTTACCTGCCATACCACAGCGGCACATCATTACATACATTTACATCATAACTGTTTTTCTTAACCATTTGGGTTTTAAAAATTGAATGACTGCCACTAACTTCTTAAATATTATTTCATGTAAATGTTGTCCGCGTCTACACCGCAGGAATTGTGGCTGGTTTTGTCCGGTATACGAGAGACTTCAAGTATCCCCACAAAAAATAGTCTAGTAAAGTCAAATCGCTTGATCTTAGCGGCCAATAGACTGTTAAAAACAAGAGATAAATTGCTAACCAAACTTGATCTTCAAAATGTTCATGGTAGCGCGTTTCTTGTGGCATGTGGAACCGTATTGTTGAAATTACATGTCAACCAAGTCCAATTCTTCCATTTTGAGCAAAAAAAAAAAAAAGTTGGTTATCATCGCACAGTACTTTGCTGAACTGTTTCTTACTGCTCTTCACACCTAATTCGGCCTTACTGTTTGTTAACGTATCCATTGAGTCAAAAATGAGCTTCATCGCTGAAAACAATTTTTCGCAGAGCACAAATCTTGATAGTACAATTAAATGAATTGCAAGCTTTGTTCGCTTGTTAGTCTATTCATGGTGAAATGGCAAACCTTACTGAGCTTTCTTGGTATTACCACATGTAACGAATCTTTTTTTATATTGAAAAAATTTAGACTGAAAAACCACACGTTATATCCTTTATTACAGATGGCACTAAACCATCGTCATTATCATTATGACTATGAGACAAAAACATTATAGAGACTTGTGTGCATTGAAGTCGACTCAAATTAGAGGGCAAATTCTGGTATTCCTTATCTAACGAACTTTCTAAGTAAATAGTTTAAAAATTTTATAAAATTTCGCTCGATATCGAATACCAAAATTAATCCCTCTCTCTCTCTCTCTCCAATCTTTCCACAATTAAATGAATGTAGGGAATGAGTAGACAGAATAAGAAGTTACAGAGCAAAGATCATTTAAAAAGATAAGAAACAAAGTAAGAAATTGAACGCAAGCATACAGTACCACGAATTCGTCGGTTGAGATCTCATCCATAACAAATCGTATAGAGTGATCCTTAAGAACATAAATCGACAACAAAATGAATAATATTCTATATAACTGCACCGTGCAACATTTCGTTAATTTAAATTCTAAGACATGCGCAGCCAACAAGAATTTGGTTTTATTAAGTAAACACAACTCGTGAATAGTTTGTTTAACTTTTTTAACCTTAGAAACATTGAATCGAATACAATTAAAATTAAAATTAAAAATTAAAAAATCCATTGGCAATTTGTTAATTAACTGAATGAACAAACAGACAACCTTAAACTAATTACTTTGACCAAAACAATAGTGTTTTTTTTTCTTTTTTTAATTATTTTCTTAATAAACTTAAGTTTTTAAGTTTCTTAAAAATTTTTTTTCTTAAGTTTTCTTTAAAATTTTTTTCCACCCCCTACCATTGTTTCCATCGTAATTAATTGTGGTGTAGCGTGTTACTTTAAAATTCTTGAGACAATTTTGACTTTTTTCAATAGTTTCTTAAAAATGTACTTGAAATGTTATTTTTGTTTGTTTTCGGTAATTTTGGACAATTAAAAAAAAAAAAAAAAATTGAAATATTTTGTCACGTTTCAACACATTCCAAAATGTTTATAATTTTGTTTTTCTCTTTTTTTCGGCTTTATGAAAAGTAAAAACAAACCATAATTTATAAAGTTTTTTGGTCTTAATGTTTTATATGAATATTAATCGATTAAAAGAAAATTTTATTATATTTGTTACTAATTTAGTTTTTAATTGAGTAATAATGCCTTAATAGTATAGATAATTATTAAATGAAACAATTTTTAATATCGTAGAAATAAATTTCACTTTTTATTTACAAATTTGCATAATTTCTCTATTAACGAGTAAAAACTCTTAAAATAGTAAAAGGAAGTATTAAATCACAGTGCATAAAATATGCAATAAATATGCAGATTTTTCGGGATCTGCTTTATATGCAACCGCGAAATCTACCAAGATAAAGATCCCAACCAACCTAGTTCTAAACTAGTCTATCATTCATGGTTGGCAACCCACTGGGTAACCCAATTAAATCCACCCGGTTTTTATTGGGCATTATAGTTAAAATACCGGATGGGAATTTTATTTAAAGGTTTTCGTAGTTTAAGTATAATTTATTCGGTTCGTTTATAAAATCACTGCTTACATCTCACATCTTTTCCCCACCTCTGATCCAATTTCCAAATCTTGTGTTAGAGAAACTTCTCACCTTTTAAGGCGCTCCAAGTTTGAAGCCAATTTTACATTTCTTCAAAGGACGTGATTCGGTGAAGCTAAAAGATAAACTCATACCTTTTTATACGGCCTAGATAGGTTTTGAAAATGTAGGCTGTAAATCTAAATGCCGTAAAACGAGATGAATATGTGTTGCGTTTGCTTCTCTTACACTTTTTGTTAAAAAACGCTAAATTTATTTTTTTCAGCCGTAGAATGAGGTTTAAATAGGCAGTTATGGCGAAAGGACTTATAAAGAGATGTGAATGTATTGTATCCATCGCAGATGGCAATAGTCAGAATACGGAGGATGCGTCATTTGATCGTTTGTAAAAATTGTTTTGAAATTTTGGCAACGTGTCATCCAGAAGAATAACTTAATCATGTCTGCCTTTATATTCATTTTTATTAAAGCGCATGATGGTTCAAACGAAGTAATTGCAGTCTGCTCCGATCAACAAGTCTTAACAGCTCATAGTACACAAGAGTATTGTCGACTTGAACGTAAATTGAAAGAATTTATAAAACCCAATAAAACCCAAAAAAACAGCCAAAAAACTAAATAAAACCCGGTGGGTTGGGTTTTTTAAAAACGGGTTTTTGCCAACTCTGCTATCATTATAGAGTGTTTTTATTTCATCATAATTAGTGTTAATTTTCTTCAATTCCTTCAATATTGTTCTACGCCATGTGATCTTAGGCCTGTTTCCCTGGGCATTCCATTCTAGTGTCGTTCTTCCCAACCACCTTCATATCCGTCTTGATATTTGGCCAAAATACTCCAAATATTATTCGCAATTATTTCTTGAGCTTTTCCTAATAAAATTACTTTTCGACGTTACAGACTGTCTGCTTAATACTTATGATATTTTTTGTCATTAAATTTTGATTCGTAGCGCTTTTTACTTAAAGCTTTCAGTATAAGCACAATGGCAAATATTGTATAAGAAAGCCTAGAAAAGTGGTTGTCTTGATAGAGCAATCTGCCAATCTATAAAGGTAAAAACAGGATATCTCTCATAAAAAAATTTAGTTTCTGTTTAAGAAAAATTACAAGTCTTGTTAATAAATTCCAAAAACTATTTTTGGCTACAATTGTAATACATATTTATTTTATTTTTTATTTTTAAAAAGTCTACAACTAGAAACGGAAGTTAATTTAATTCAACATAATTAATCTTAATTATTTTTTATATAAAACAAAAACAAAAAATAAATAAAACTAAAAGACTAACAATTATTTACAATGTCAAGTAAAGTGAATGGGTTTAAGAAGAAAACTAACTTAAATAATAATAAAAATCAACTACAATTTAAAATAAAATACAATTTCAAGGTTCCTTTTTTCAAAAAATTTTAAAACGTGAAACATAAATACCGACAAACAAATATAGGTCAATACCCCGAAATAGACGTTATAACTGCAAGACGGTTTAAAAAAAATGCAATTTTACGTAAAATAAATAAAATAAAAACTTTTTTTGAAATTGTTCTACAAGCTGCGTTTTAAAATATTTCAGTACAACAGTGATATATTATTAAATTTATTTTAATGCAATTTGTATGTACTTTTAAAATAAAGTGTCTAAAATTCATTATTATTTCTCAGTTAACTTGTCAATTAAATAAAAATATACATTTGAGTTTTGAACTTTATTTAAAAATTTAACTTCAAGGTAAGCGTTCTGAGAAACAAAAACATAATTGTTTTTAATGCTTAGATATGTACTTTGTATTTGAATTAATTTTGTTTAATATTATTCGCAATAAAATAATGTGCAAGTAATTCTAAACTCTAAGGTCACTGATACACAATATTTATCAAGTGATTAATATTTATCACGTGAACCAGAACGTAAAATATTGGATTATACTGCGATATGGATCGCAATCCATCAAAATAGCTTTTAAAACGTTCAATAAATATCGTGATACTGGATTGTGTTCAATATATATTAAACGTGTAGCAGCGCCCCTAAAAATCCTTCAATCGTACCTTACAATGTTACCATATGGTGTAAATTTGAAACCCATTACATATATGAAGAGTCCATAGTACAGTAAGTGTTGTCTAACAGTTTCCAGTTGAGAATCAAAGCTTAAAATTTCATCTTCCAAAACACTAGCTTATCGGGCAAACCGAAATTGCTTTCTGAGAAATTTTTTGTCTTAGAATATTAATTATATTTTATTTTAATTATTTAGTTGCCATAAATAGATTTTAACAATTTGAAAATTAACCTCCATTCAAGATTAAAGGTCAAAGGTCACATCTATTTTTTGTCATGACTGATTTTTTATGCCTTTAGTTGTACCTGAGCTTCATTAATCATATCTTGTATTTAGGTTTGGTTCAAAACATAACATACATACACATCTATATATAAAAGAGGACTATAAAATTTGTCGATTATGGATGACAACTGAATTTCAGTTGCGTTGCAAATGCCAATTGCTATACGTAATGAAATTTTCAGCAATTGGCAACACAACTAAAGATCGGTTGCCATCTATAATCAAGCTAAAAATAAACAATGATATGTCGAGTACACTCGTCGTTGGAAGCGGTCCTCTATATATCCTCCAAACATGCCCAAATGGCTTTTAGTGCGTTAAGTTCGGTTTAGGGTATGCAGTAATTTCCTAAATTGTACAGCTTTTGGCGCAATTAAATGGGTATATCATTTAACCGATACTCTCTTAATTGATTCACTAAAGCAATTAAAAGAGCTCCATTTGATTTTACGTCAGACCCATATAAGTATCGTCTTCTTGAATTTTTCTTTGTGTTATGTCTTCCCTATTTTGCCAATGAACAGGCCGGCCAAAACTAATGTTAAAATCTTAAAATTTCAGAGAAAACTTTTTGTTGTTTTGAATGTCATATTGCGTGAAATTACGTCAGCAGATTTCGCATTTGGTTAAACCCCAATAACAAAGCCATATTTTAGGTGAAATGGCAATTAACAGGATAACTTTGTATATGATTTTCAAAAAGGATGGTTATTTTATGATTGAATTAAAGGGGTAACGCAACTGAACGAAACTCAATTAAACGGGGATCTTGCATGAAAACACTAGGGAAATCGATTATTCGACTTTTTTCAAAAACCGGTTTTCGAATAATTCGAAAAGTAGCAGTTTTTAAAAAATCGGTTTTCGGTTAATAAAAATTCAAATAACCGGTAAACCGATTTTTTAATTTAAATAAAATTGTTCTTAATTCTTGTAGCGCAGAGCTGGACCACGTCGTTTTAAAAATAAGCAGAAGTTGACGCAGAGGTTAAAATTAGTGACAATCAATACTAACAATAATTCTAACAAATTTCATAAAAACTATGCCAAAACGGTGTGCTGAGGCCATAAAAATCATAGCTTATTACACAAAGTACTGAATGTTGCTTAAGCTTCGGACAACTACTCAAGGAGCTAATTTCGTTTTTGTTGTTGTATTACTTGGTACAGAAGGGAATTAAAGGTTGGTTATTATAGTTGTATGGTAATTTAGGTGCCTAATATAACAAGAATTAAATGTTTTACTTTAAATAAATCCATTATTAATACACGAGTCCTTAATTGCCTCGACAAGAAAAGTTGCTTAGGTTTCGAACAGCACTATATGATTCATGCACCACATATTTAACAGTGTGATTGGTATGTTAGGTAAGACACAAACTTCGAGCCAAGAAGTCGTCGGTTCAATCCCAGGCCATACCATCTAACAATTTTCAACAGCGATATCACCTCACAACATTACTAGCCACTGGTTATGTGTATTTACGCTGTGAAAAATTTCACTAACTAATATATCTGCCGTTCAGAAAGGGTATTTGTGGGTCGCTTTCAATACGTCTAGTTGATCATTATCCATATATAAAAATCAATATTTATTCGCATAAGAAGAGAAAAAATTATCGTTGTTCAAGTGTGCATACCTTTTTCGATCTACCTTAAACCGGTTAAAACCGGTCGAATAATAACCGTCAGATCTCCATAGAAAACACTAATTTCTTTTTGGAAACTACTGTATAAGGTGATTAATTTAAGTAAATCGCTTACCAGCAGCGTGTCTCAATTTTAAAATTTTTTTATTTTTTATTTTGTACAAAATATTTTACATTTACAATCAAGCTTCGAGCATCTAAGTCTTTTTTGGAACTTCTCTGTTGCGTACAGGTGAGGATAAAGATGCCCATTAAAGGAGGTATACGAGTCTCCTGATTCATTAGAATCGCAATATGAAATGTGTTTCCGATAATCGCTCTTAAAGTCTTTAGTCCCACAACTGTTCATTTGTAATGGGTCCGCCATCTAACGTTTTTTTTCAACTAGTGCTTATTTCGTGAATGGTAACACTTAGCTCATGTCTGATTTGACAGATAATTAGTTTTATCCCTCCGCTGAACGAATATGGTTGTGTATACGCTTGAACAATGCTGGGAAATATTGCGACATTACTTTGAAAATCATGGTAATGTTGCAGATGAAGCTCATTTTGATCTTGGCGGGTATGTAAACAAGCAAAATTGTCGCATTTGCGGCACAGAAAACCCGCACGCATACATTGAAAAGCCAAGTCACTGTTTGGTGCGGATTTTGGTCCAGAGGCATAATTGGGCCATTTTTCTTCGAAAATGAGCAAGGAGTGGCTGTTAGAGTCAATGGCGATCGTTATCGGCCCATGTTGAACGAATTTTTATTCACAAAAATTGAAGAGGAGGATATTAGTAACATTTGGTTTCAACAGGACTTTAAAGGACAATATTCGTGAAATCATTGGTGAAATACAGCTACACACAATCGATAATGTGCTTAAAAATTGGACCGATCGTGTAGGCTACTGCATGGCCAGCCGAGGCAGCCATTTGAATGAAATTATTTTCCATTATTAACCGGAAGAATTGTACTTTCAAATAAAAAAGAAATTTGAGAAAATATTCAGTAGTTTTTTTTATAGCATTTTCAAAAAAAAAAAAAAAAAATGTATTTGGCGGACCCTTTATAGGGTGATTAATTTAAGTAAATCACTTACCAGCAGCGTGTCTCAATTTATGAATTTTTTTATTTTTTATTTTGTACGAAATATTTTACATTTACATTCAATCGAGCTTCTAAGTCTTTTTTGGAACTTCTCTGTTGCGTACAGGTGAGGATAAAGATGCCCATTAAAGGAGGTATACAAATCTCTTGATTCATTAGAATCGCAATATGAAATGTGTTGTAACGAAGTAAAGAAACTTGTTTCCGATAATCGCTCTTAAAGAGCGATAGTGACTAGTGCACAATGCGTTAGAGTAGAAGTCTTGTCTTTAGTCTTGTCTTTAGTCCACCACTGTTCATTTCTAGAACAATCTCCTTGACAAAATATTTTGTACTATTAGACTATACTGCCTCCCATACCCCCTTCTTTAACTTATTTTCTTAGTCCCATATAATGCACTGAGTAAGTAGGAATCACTACCTGCTGAGTGTTGGCTGTACATGGCAGGCTGTATAACAATTAAAGATTTATGTTTTTTTTTTAAAAATTTCATTTAACGAATTGAAAGTTTTTTTCACAATATAAAGGGGTGTGTTTCCCTGCTTTTCAAATATTTCAAATAAACTTTAAAAATAATTATTTCTCCTAAAATATTAGTAATATTAGTTACTACAGAGATTTTGCAAATAACGTTTTATCTTTCATTATTTATTTTTAATAGCCTTGTTAATGAATAAATGCCAATTGTTTTATATGCGGATTTATCATAATATTTACTACTTGCATACAATATAATACAAAATTAAATACAAAGTCATAACATCACTGGCTAACACAGACAGCTTAAGCTTTAGCGATTGAAAAAAAAAAATTTTTTTTGAGCACACATGTACGTACGTACATACTTTCATAAATACCCTAAATATGCCTGAAATAACGTAATATATTACGTATGTATATATATATGTATGTACATATGTATGTATGTATGTATATATAAATATATAAAATTACATTGATCTTTTAAAATTTTGAATCTTTTATATTTGAACTTGAAATACTTAACAAGTAATTGTTGTTATGAAGTCATTTATTTTAACAAATATAATATAAAAAACAAAAACAACGCAGATTAACAATAACAAAATGTATTAAGTTTTTTAAGAATATTTAATAAGTCAGCCAGAAAAAAAAATGTTTAAAAACAATTTTTTTTTTCAGTAGGTGTTAAACAATATATTTTTCGTTAACGTTTAGTTCAATAAAAAACACGTTTTTTAAACGATTTCCTACAATATTGTAGGGGTTTTTATATAAAATTATTTAAATTATTTTATAAGACATTAATCATAATAATAACATTTGTTATTCAAATTGTGAATTAAAATTTAAAAACAAAAATCGCCTTTCACTGTACGTAATAAGAACCTGTTATATAGGGTACATTAGAGAAATGCAGTGAAAGAAATTTGTAGTAAATAAACATATACGAGTAGTTAATTGTTAATGATGCTTATTGGGTATTATCGGATTGGGTAATAAGTTGCTAGCTCGGTTCAAAGCACTTTTGAAGGAAGACGGTTGCCAAAGAAAACATGAATTGACCTAAGAAATAAACTGAGATCATAAAATAGTTCTCAATCATCATCTTTCAATGGGTTTTTGCCTAAAAATTAATAGTCTGATAATAATAAAGAAAATTGCCCCCGCCTTCGAGCAATACGTAGTCATAAACAGCGCTGTTTGTAACGAATCGTCACAGAAGATCAGAAATAGTGTCTTTACATAAGTATGAACTAAATAAAGGAGTGGATGGCTTTAGGAAATACGCCAAAGCCAAAAGTCAAGCCTGACCTTTATCAAAAGAAGACCAAGATATGCATTTGATATAACTGGAGAGCAGGGTGCACTGGAAAATGTTCGCACATCGACATACCTCAGCTACGTAGCGTAGGTTATTTGGCTGAAAATACCTCTTCGACAAGGCTAACCCATATTTCATTATGACAACGCCAGAATTCATGTTGCACAAGCTTCCTGCGAATTCTTCGGATCTTGTACCGACGTATTTTTTACTTTTCCAGTCTCTCTCGAATCATAAGAGAGACGTTACCTTCGACAATGAAGAGGACCTTAAAAAACGGCTCAACGATTTCTTCGATACCAGACCGGCCTTTTTTTTGGCGGAACGGCATCTTACGTTTACTACTCCACGGTGTAAAGTTATTTTAAAATTCTGGGAGATTATATTACATATCCCCAAAATCGTTCATCATTCAGCATTTAAAGAAAGCTGGGTATAAAGAAAAAAGTTCGATGTTCGAGTGCCATATGAATTAACAATAAAAAAATTTTATTAATCGAATTTCGATTTGCGATTCACTGCTAAAACGTAACTAAAAAAGCAAAATAGAACACGTACGAAATATAAGTGACACATTCATGAGCGACCTACAGCCAATTTCTAGCCGGATTCGTAGCGACACAAAACCCAATGTTGTTTATTGACCACAAAGAGAGGAAGTTTAAATGTTGAACAGCTTTTGCTTATGGTGTTTGTTCAACAGAATCCATTGTGACTTTCATTGGAATCTGCATATTTTTCAATTGAAATTTTTAATTTTTTGTTGCCTATATCCGAACGCAGATGCAATTATTCATTTGTCCTTGATTGCCTAAAGGATAGGGCATAGGCGCTAATTAATGAAAGTAGTGTATACAACTCTACAAATTTATTGGAGAGATATTGTAAAGCGACATATGTTAAACCGTTTCATCGATAGTACAACTCAAAGTATTCTAAGAAGAAATAAGTGATGAACTTGCTCTTTTTCTGAGCTCCTATAACTTTGAAAAATAATCACCGCGGAAGTCTCTATTGGAAGGCACATTATGAATTTAATTTAACGGGTGTCATCGAACAGAGTAACTAACATTCGTCAATAAAACAAAAAATACTTTTAATGATGTCTGTGGATGGCTGGATGGCTGGCTGGCGGTTTCACTAAAAACAAAGAAAGAAAACGAATGAAATAAAATTAAATGAAATGGAAACATTCATAATTAGTAACAAACAACCAACATTCATTATCAAAACTATGATGTTCAACATTTTGCCACTATATTTGCAAATATTTAATTGTTAAAATATTACAACTTTCAGTTGCTCAGTTGCTTGTACTAAAAGTAACAACATTTATTGTTTAAATATGTCTTGTTTTTTGTTTTTTGTTTTTGTTTTGCAGTTACAACTTACTAAAAACGATAACAATTAGTAGGGGCAAAAAAAGACAATTTTTATTTTAAAAGATAATTTCACTGATAGTGACTGACTGTATACCTTCTTACTGGCTTTTCAAAATTGGCAAAACAGTCACCAGAAATGTTTTACATCATTTAGCTTTTTAAATGATGAAATAAACGGTATTTTCAACTAATGGGAAATAACTTTTTTGTTTTTTAATGGTAAAACCATAAGAAATATGTTCGAAAAAAAAAAAAAAAAATGAAAAAGATAAAAACGATTCATTAACATTAAACAAACACCAAAACACCAAAAAAATTAAATAAAATTGTTTCTTCTTTTTTCCGAATTGATTAAATAAGTTTTAACATTTTACAACAAATTTACAGTTCCTCCCTTTTATGTTTATTAGAGTTTAATGCCCCTTTTAAACATAAACATTTCAATGAAATCGCTAAGAGAATGGGGAATTTTCCCTGTTCTGATTCAGTTTCAGTTTTTTTTTGTTGTACAAATAACAAAGACTCCGGGTTTTAAGTAAGAAAAAATGAATCATTTCTTGCGGATGGTAAGTTCCCAAGAAAAGTATTCTATGTTAAGACTGCGCAAATACACACACACACACACACACACAAATTAATTAATATTTTTATTATTTTATTTATTTTTAAAATAAATGAATCAAAATTAATTAATGCCATATACATACATAGATATGTATGTATGTATGTACTCGTACATAAATCAAGGTTACAATCAAACACAATAAAACATTAACTTGGTAGCCACCTACCTACACGCTTACTTTTATTTTAGATCTTTAACATTTTAAACAATTGAACTACAAAACAATAACTTTTAAATATATTTTGTTGTTGTTTTTTGTTTTTTAAATCGAACAACAGCATCTCATATCCGTCATTGTGAAATTGATATTCTTTTTGTTAAAAAACAAAGTTAGAGTCGATTTGGCGGACCACATTGTATAATACCATAAAGCACAGTGTACAATATAAAATGACTGACTAAAATGAAAGCAAATGGCAATTTCTGAATCGACTTAGTTTGCTGTCGTGCTTAAGGATTTAACATTTGTATGACAAACATACTTTTTTTACGGAACTGCTTTAGATTTTATCACAAGTGATCAGTTATCTAATCACCCCATACTATATTGAGAAAATTTATTAAGATTTTATATTTTCTCATTAGTATTTTTAATATAATTAATTACGATAGTACAACATTATAAATTATTGTTATTATCTGCCAGTAGGTTGTCCAACGACAGACATCCTGACCTAAAACATCTGTTCTGTCCTACTGTAGTCACGAAAGTCTTATATAATCACACCCACACACTCAACACTGTGCCTCCATCTGCCTATAATGTCCAGTTAACCACTATCGTCCACTTATAATGTCCCACTTAGTTGTTTCTCAAACATAAAGTGGCAGGACGAAAGCCGTGTTCACACAGCTATTTCATCGCCCTCCGTATGAAGTCGAGTAAATTCCTGAGAGGAACAGATCTCCCCCAGGTCCAATTTACTCCCGTTGAAACTGTGAAATCTGGTCCTAGTTGGCGGAACACAGTCGCACAAAATGTGACTTATCGTTTTATCCCGGTCTAGAAATGACTTCTTCATCTCATCCAGGAGACGTAATCTGTTGAAATGATATATCAGGTAGTAGTGGTGCCTCGGGTCCTCTCCCTGAGACAGTGTCCCCATCTGTCCACCCTTGATATGATCTCTGTCCACACATAAATGCTTTGGGCCGTTAAGTCCGTTGCGGGCACTACTTTTGACAGTCCGGCAGTAATATCATTGCCAGCGACTTCGAAATGAGCCGGGAGTCAAAAAATCACGACCCTGCTCGCTGCATCGAGTGGTTGAAGATAGTCAAGGCACTCCTCAACTAGCCGCGATTTTATCGAATATGAAACCAGTGCTCGCAGTGCTGCCTGACTATCCTAAAATATACGTTTTTGCGACCATCTTTGGGATTATCTCAGCGCACACTGAAATTGCGTGAATTTCAGTCTGAAAAACACTTGTCCATTTGTCCATAGATACGAAGAACTTTGTACTAGGTCCAAAGACCCCCACTTCTACACTCGTGTCAATTGTAAATACGTAAGTAAACTACTTTAGGCCTCTGAGATCAACATAAGGCTCCGAAACCCATTTCCCGCAATCAGGAAACATGATATTAGATTCATATAGTCTGTGATCGAACAGATGATCAATAATGATCCAGTCCAAAGTCCCCTTGTTTTAGTCCTGATGCTATTCGCATATTCAAAGCACTTCTCATAGCACACTTCTTCATAAAGAAGCCGTAGCCCAACGAAGGATAGCACACTACATAACTAGCACATGCGCTGATTAAAATCCAGAACTTTAACCACATTTGTATCGTATATATGTACGAGATTTTTGGGAGCACAAGGCTTCCACAAAGCATCTTAATTACTTTGCCTAGTTTTAATTTCTTCATCAGCTTTAATTTTCCAGCTAAGCAGGTGATTAGTCTACTGTAGCAAGTCATAGTACTGCCACCTGTCGTTGCCTAGAATGAATGTCATTCGTGGGGTATCTGGTTTTATAGGCAAGCACTTTAACCACTACACCATTCCTATTTTGATTATTCATTGGTATATTGTGACAGATCCATGACTGGTTTACAGTCTTCTGAATGTCAGCGTATACCATTTTGATATGGTTACACAGTTACATTTAAAATCGAGTGTGAGGTTTTCAAAATGTAATGTGTCCTCGAGGAAAAATACCTACAGCCTTTGCCATACTTCACGCATTTTAAGTCTCCGATCCTACAATATCAGTCCATGTATTTTATAATTTTTTAAGTATGCAAAGTCCCCATAGTACTTACATATGTACTATATGTGTGCCCAATCCGAACATATTTACGTCTAAGAATATTGTGCTCAAACATATTTTGCATTGGGTGCGAATAGGTCTAATAACGGTAGTGCTATAGGAGCGGGAGTGGAATACTCGGAATCCATGGGAAAATTTGCTGGCATTTTCCAGACGAAAGTCTACGCCATCGAAAGATATGCTCAATTCAATTTGGGTAGAAAGTACAGAGGACAGAACATAGCCAAACTATCTAACATTCAACTTGCCATCCGAACACCTAGCCCCTATGAGCTTGACTCGAAATTAGTATGAAATTGTCTGAATAAGCTAAACCCAAAAATGAACAGGCAGAAAAGCTTCCATCTCACTATTGGGGCCAGAACTTTTCTGCGAAATAGTTAGGGTATGATTAGCGAAAGGGAGCATAAGGAGAGGCGAAGATTCATTTTAACCCAGACGGGTTCAAGGCAGTCTAAGCTTTTTCTAGACGTGTACAATCCGAAAAGATTTGAGCTTTGCATCAGGCTATTCAAGAATAGCCTGGTAACCATTCTCTTGACGGAGCATTCTAGACTCAATGAATATTTGTACAGCATGGCGATCGCTTCGAGTCCGATGTGCAGATTCTGTTAGGAGGAAACTGTATCAGCAGAGCACATACTTTGAATATGAGCGCCGTTAATGCATTTTAGAAAAGGGAATCTACGCACCTAGGCAGAGAGTTACCCTTACCGACATCTTAAAGTTCTTCAGGGGGACGTGGTTGCGGAAAACATTGTAGGGGACCATATACAGGCTATTCAGTAGATAAAGAGGTTATTTATTGTCAATTCCCTATGACAATAAATAAAATACTAGTATTACATTTCAATAGCTTCGTCTTAACAATATTTGTACGTACTCGTAGATCGTAACATAAAGCGCGGTCTTGGCAATAAGAATTAGTTTTTTCTGTTTGAGTTAAGTAATATAAGATCGTCCATTAGGTTAGTTCACCCCAAGAGCATTGGATTTGGTGATGATTTTTTTTTACGTTAAAAGTACTCCGAAATTTAAATTTTTCGTTGACAAACTTCAATGCACTAGACATTAGGATTGGCAACTCACTGGAGGACCAAATTTAGCCCACCCGGGTTTTTTTATATGTATTTATTTTCTCATAATGCAAGGCTTAAACGAAGTGATTGCAGTCTGCTCCCGTCACCAAGTTTTAGCAGCTAATAGTACACAAACGCACCAAAAGTGCAGAATTACATTATAAATATTAGCGGAATTGTACTAACAAACAGCAAATATTGTCAACTTGAAAGAAATTTGGAAACAGTTATAGAACCCAATAAAAATCCCCCCCAAAAAAACCCCAATTGAACCCGCTGGGTTGGGCTTAAAAAACCCCTGCTTTTTTCCAACCTGTTAGGCATAGAATTCGATATTAGTCTAGTTAATATATATAAATGATTACTGGAGCAGGGCTGCATTGCAAAAATCACCACATTAGCACACTGTCCCCACAAAACGATATCTTACCTTTAATTTAAATTAAAGGCAAATGCTAAGTATTTAACTAACATTTTTTTGATGAGTGTAAGACACTATTTTAGTGCTGACTTTAAAATTAGAAGTAAAAATAAATTTAATATCTTAGAGACACACAGTCAAGTAGTTTTTTTGTTTGTTAATAAAATATACAATTATTTATGCCATGTAATTACTACATTTGTACACGAATAAACTTTTAAGCCATATTTCTTGCAAATACAATGCATACGCTTTGGAAGAGGAACAACTTTTGCGCATGCGTGGCTTTTCTTTCTGTCATGCCACTGTGATCAAATCAGTTATTGCGTTCTTGACTTCCATTTAGTTATAAAATGGAAATCTTTATAAAGAAATTATAAATAAAATTGTGAATTATTCAATGAAATAATACTACGCATATACGAGTAAATAAAAACAAATTATGAAAAAAAAAATTTCGAATAAGCGTAACCAACGTAGGTGTTTTAAAAATAAAAGAAAAATAAAATAAAAGAAAAAAAATTAATTATTAATTACATACTTAAATATGTTTGTATGTATATGCCGTAATATGTATGTTACGCCTTTAGTATAATAACCTCTATATATATATGAACCACCATATTGTAAAATTATGTGGCTTTATTTCCTATTTTTTTCCAACTCTTTTTTCAGCTTAACGTACATGTCATAGCGAAAGTTTGCTTCATATAAACTGTAACACAACAATGACTCAAAAACTCAACTACAACAAAAGAAATCATTTCATTTCCACCGCTTTCGTTGTCTTGTTACATATAACCGCATGGCTGCCACAAAGCTTAACTTTACCACAGGGTGCACCGGAAACGATATGTGACACAATGTTGCCATTTCATGGTGGCGGTATATTGCCTTCAAATGCTGTACCACCATATCGAATAGAAACGTCAACGGCCACCATAGGTCAGGGACAAACATTGCGTGTGGACATCATCGGCGTGCCGAGTGGTTTGGCATTTGGTGGTTTTATGATACAAGCGCGCAATAATAATCCACCAAATCAAATTGTAAGACTTTTGAAAATTCTCTTTTTGAAACTTCATTTATTAATAAATAATTTTTTTTTTCTTATTTAAAAGATTGGCCAATTTAATCCCTCCGAAGATGGTCTTTCAAAGTTAATGAATTGTGAAAATTCCGTAATGAATTCGGTAACACACACAAGTACTGTGCCAAAGACGGAAATCAGTCTGGAATGGCAATCACCAGTGGATTTTGAAGGTGAAATTGTATTCAAGTAAGTTGGCGTTCACATCTCGGCAACTTTTGCTACGTCTGTTTAACTCTGCCTCAATTTGAATTCTCCAAGTATGTGCTGTGCATTCTATTCTTCTGTTCTACTGCGGATTCCAATTATGATAATATTATTGGGTTTCCTCTTTATCTTATTCCGTTCTTCGCCAACGCATATAATTAGACACAGTTATTAATATCCTCGCCCGAACCTCCATTTGTAGATGTAATACTCCACAGATAGCAGGATTGACGGACGTGCTCAGTGCTTTAGTGTTATGTGTCTTCGCGGCAATAATTTCCAAATTCGCGGTTTCTGTTCCTAGCGCTAAGTAACGTAAATTTGTCGCAAGGACTGAAAAGATATTAGTCAGGTGATAGATGTTATAATCGAGATCGTTTAGCCGGCTTTGAAATTTTTATGTTAAACCTCTGCCGTTGATGAGTGCTCTCTCTAGGATCGTGCCAAGAACTTTGTTAAATAGCAATGATGACAGGAAACACTCTTACCAGATTTTGATTCCGACTTCTATCCATGCATTGCATTATAAACCCTTGATAAGATGAATGAGTTTAAGTGGATGTCCTTTTCAGGCCAATGCACTTCTTTCTCGAAGTCTATAAAGCATAGATACAGTTGTAAGCCCGTTCCACAGATTGTTTCGTAATAATACAATGGCTGTTAACATGGTCTATAGTGGACTTTTGAGGTGTGAATCTGGTTTGCTTATGTTTTAATAGTTGTGTAACTCTATCGAAGATTGTTTTATCTCAGCGACAAGCTTGTTAATCATGCACAGCACCGTAATACCTCGCCAGTTATTGGGATTTGTAAGGACGGCCTTTTGCGATATATTTAGGGCAATATTTTTGTAGCACTGATAAGAGAATCAGATTAATAGATCATCAAATTAATAGCCTAGCAGATATTCGATCCACACCTGTAGATTAGTTATTCTCGAGACTGCTGATGGAATTTATGACCACCTAGAGGGTTATACATTCATACCCTATATGTTGACTACTAACCAAATTACTTTAAGAAGCAGCCCAATCGCTTCTTGATTCTTCACAGTTCGCCATTTGCACCTCTCGTGATGTGGTATGGCCAGTCAAAATTTCCCTAAGAGACTTGCTTAAATCGCCATCGCGATGGCTTTCTACAGCGTTCTGAGCATTCCTGCTAATCGAGTCGATCCACCGTTACCTGTTCCGTAGCCAGCCTAACATGTTTATTGTGGCATAGGCAGTTCTCAAGGCATCGGAGTATGAAGCGGAAACATCAGCATCCTTCAATTTGTTTACTTAAACGGTCCACATACCATTATTGGTAACAGATTTTCGAATGGTCTCTAACTTAATGCGCACCTCTGTGCCCCTCCGACCACTAAGATCAAAAAGAGATTTAATCTATTGAGCAGAAATTTAATGAGCTGGCCGAAAGCTGGAAATGCCATATTATAAAGGAATTTATTAATCATTCTGAACTTATTTGGTTAGTTATCTACCTATGAAGTTTCAACAAATATTATATAGAGATATCCTATGCTAGCATGGCCGTGATAGGCGTTGTTTGTAAGTGATAATTACATGAGTGAGTGCTGACCTATGAAAGCCGAGCAATGCTAAGGCGAATGTAGATCACTTGTGCGTAACTCATATGTAGGTATCAAAATAATAATAATAACCAGTAAAGGGAATGTGATTAGTGATGAGGAGAAAAGCAGCTGCACGATTTGTATATCGGCTGTTATTATAGTCTGACTCATTCGTCTTGCTGAAGTTAAATGGATGCAAGCTTTAAGTCTATGGTATGGATTAGGGACCCTTTTGGCATCGTGCAGCGTTTTAACTTTGCGTTGACGCTTTCTTTCCTCACTTTTGTCATATTCATAATTAAAATTCCGCACATATGTAAGTAACAACACGAAGTCATGCATTTGGATATGTGTTACACATTCCTGTTTATTTAATAGTCACGGCAACCGACTGCCACATGTCACCACGTAGGTTATTTAAATAGAAAAAAAATATCATACTTCAAAAAAAGTCATACTTCTCAGTCTAGGGTAAATTTACTGCTACCGGTTGAACCTTGAAACTTCTCGCGATATTGCCTGACCCTTGTTTAGACTGGTCAATAATTGATATGAAATATCTAAAGCACAAATTTAACACAACATTAAATTTTTCTGGAGTAGATTAATTAAAATGTAAATAGTGTTATACAGTCGGCAAAATACGGCAGCAAAAATATATATAAGGTGAAAGGGGACATTTTCACCTATCCCTGAGTGCTTAACTTTACTTGTTCCCTTTTGTTTCCTGTAAGTTCTATTCAACAAAAGTTGAAATTTGACAAGAAATATAGGGGTGTAATAAATATCTTAGAACAAACCTAATATTAATGGTAGGGCCGTAATGACCTACAATTATTTAAAGCTAACAATCTTACCAACCTAGTAAAAAAAGAGCAAAAATGGGGAATTTATGTGAACAACATTTATTATCTCAATTCATATGTATTACTTTATTCTGGACAGTTTGTATAAGCCTAGCCATTGTATATTATAAAAATAAAGACAATTCCTATTTATCGGCGAATTTTCATTTCCATTCACTTCACTACAGCTCAACAATTGCTCAGGCCTATGATACATTTTGGGTTGGCTTACCCTCATCACCGGTGCGTGTTGTGAAACGTGATGTTGCACCACAAGGACCAACTACACCAAGACCCACCTTTGTGCCCAGCACACGTACTCCCTATGTGCCAGAATATGTACCACCGCCCCCAACACCAGCAGCAGAAGATCCCTTCTATACCGAGTGTGGTACTGCAAAAAATTGCTTTGGCAATAAGGATGGATGTGTCGACAGTAGATCGTGTGACTTTGTATCGGCTGTTAAGGTCCGGGGAGGCATTTATGAGTTTGAATTAAAGTCTAAAGCAGGTAAGATTAAACACAGTAAACTTGGCACAATTAAAAGCGGTTTTCAATAAACAACTTTGCACTTTTAGAAAATGCTGCTTATGTTGCTTTGGGTCTTTCCGATGATAATAAAATGGGTGATGATTTGGTAATCGAGTGTATACCACAAAATGGTCAGATTTCTATGTATAGTTCGCTGACGTCTGGCAAAAATGCTGGCTATGGTGTTAGTCGCTTGGGTGTGGTAAGTTTCTGTTTTGTGAGGATCTTCTAAGAGGACGAATTTACAAATTTTTTTTTTGGCTTACATTTCTAGCCACAAAATACGGCACGCCTGCTAGAGGGATCAGTTATAAACGGTGCGATTTACTGTAAAGTCGAGCGTGATCCTATTACTAAAGTTGGAGACATAATATTTGATTTGCAAAATAAACCCTATTATCTGCTATTGGCTACTGGTAAATCATTAAAGGGTAGGTTTAAAAGATAATTAATAACCAATAACCAATTTTCTACAAAAGTTCCGTTTATTTTATAAAATTGTAGAAAATGGCGTAGGTTATCATGATATTGGTCGCTTACCTTCTGATAAATCTATTAATTTGGCTGAATTACAATCACTTGGTGCCGCTTCTACTTTATTGCTTCGATTGCATGGCAGTTTTATGATTGCTGCCTGGATTGGTACTACTTCTTTGGGTATTATATTGGCTCGTTATTTCAAACAAACTTGGGTGGGCAGTCAAATGTGTGGCAAAGATCAATGGTTTGCTGTAAGTCGGAGATAAAATATTTGGAAACAATTTTTTTCACTAAAATTTTGTCTATTTTTTTAACAGTGGCATCGCATTTGCATGGTTACCACTTGGTCCCTGACTATGGCTGCTTTCATCATTATTTTTGTAGAAATCAATGGCTGGTCTGGTGAACCCAATCCACATGCTATATTGGGTACAATTACTACTATTTTGTGCTTTATACAACCCATAGGTGCTTTATTTAGACCAGCACCTAGTTCCAGAAATCGTCCTTTCTTCAACTGGGCCCATTGGTTGGGTGGAAATTTGGCTCATTTACTAGCCAGTAAGTCTTTTTTTACAAGGTCTAAAATTTCTCAAATAATTTTCTGCTTATTTTTGTTTACAGTTGTTACCATCTTTTTCTCGGTAAAATTAGCTAAGGCTCAGTTACCTGAATGGTTGGATTGGATTTTAGTGGCCTATGTAGCTTTCCATGTTATAGTGCATTTAATATTTTCAGTGAGTAACAAAGAAAACTTCTTAAATACATATATATTTTCTAAACAGCTCACAAAACAACAAGTTTTCTTCTGGTGGCAATTGCACGAGCCGCTGCAAATTGCAGGAAGAGAACATGTTGTAGTTGATCTGTTTGATTTCTTGCAAAAGTTTTAAAAATTGCTATGAACCTTATCGTGTTTGGCTTAGCAGTTGTCATTATTCTACATTTTTGTAATAGATTAAAGACAAAAAAATAGAAAAGGTTACACTGACTACGTCAATTAGGATAAAAGTGATTAAGGTTCCTGAGACTTTTCATTTTTCACTTTCTTTTCAAATATTGGATCTTATGAAAAGTATTTACGGTTTTTTTGTCTTTAACTGGTGGTGCTGCTCATAGATTTGGCAACTTTAGTGGGATTATACCAAATGAAGAAACGTATTTGGGAATTTTTTTTTTTTTTTTTTTTTTTAGAAAACAGTCTATTAAACATCTGTAGAAAAACGCTATGGGATGTTTTTTATATTAAAAAATAATCAACGATACGAATGCTATGAATGAACTTCGGATATCCATTTCCAAAATTTTGATCTGTAAAATGCATCTCGGTTGGCTAGTCACTGAAAAAGTGAAAGAAATTTTGTAACAGCAAACACCTATCAGGAGATAGTGGAAGTTCTAAACGTCAACTCTATAAAAGTTAGGAATAAAAAAATGGTTTAATTTGTTAAACTCAGCTAAGCTTGTTAAATTAAGGCAAGACACTTTGATGGACGGAATTACTATCAGAGAAACGCACATAATTGAACCATTTTTTGAGCGGATCATAATGGGTGACCATAATACTGGTAACCATCATGCAAACTATTTTAAAGCCTGTATTGCCGTCAAACAAGGTTATGTTGAGTGTGTTGAGTAGCTTTTGAAGGGGCTCCAAATTGTCGGTGCTGATGTTCATGGACCCAACCGAGACTTCTCGATCCCACTGGGAAGATCACTGAGTGTCTTCCAGGCTGAGATCATGGCCATTGCTATATGTGCGGAGACCAATATGGAGAGTGGGTCAAAGGTAAGACGATTAATATATTCTCTGAGTCAAGCTGCCTTAAATGAACTTAGCTCGAATCGTATGACCTCTAAACTGGTCAAATATTGCTACGATACGTTGCAAAAGCCTTCGCTTGGAAATAAGGTCCAGTTGTTTTGGGTACCTGGACACTGTGGAATAGATGGTAATGAGCGTATGCATTGGATAGAAATGGTTCCATGACACCCTATATCAGTCCGGAACCTTACTGTGCAGCACCACTTACTATCATACCTAATCTAATCAAGTATTGTGAAATTGCCAAATGCTTGGAACACTGGAATGCTCAAAGGGGACTTCGCCACTCTAGGCATTGGTCAGCAATTTGGGCGTCGCCCTGATGATCTCAACTATGGCAGGCCGAACTAGAAACTCCTAACGAAGTTTCTTACGGGTCACTGTAGACTAAGATCGATTTGTAGAGAATAGCGGTTACAGATGTGGACGTTTGTAAACTGTGCTCACAGGCATCAGAGAAAGCGGAACACATATTGTGTGAATGTGTATTTCTTGATAGGTTTAGGTAGACAATTGGCCTCACTGGGTGATATACCCACCATTATGCTTTCAAATCTGCTGGTGTTCTTTATGAAGGCAGCAGACCTGTTGAACAAACTATAGACCGGAAGGGGCACAAGAGATCCCACGGGGCGCAGTGTCCTGCAGTTGTACCTGGTCGATATGATAATAATGATAATGTCTGGAAATCCAAGCCATATACCATGAACTTGCACCGTCTGACTACTTTTTATTTCAGTCCTTAAAGGTAAAATATTAGCTAACCGTGAATAATTGCAGAGAATCATTTAAGTCATTTAATCATAGATGATCTACTCCAGTGTTGGATGGCAACGGAATATAGATAATAATGACAAATATGTGATGTGTCTTCCAATTGAGATTTTCGAACTTTAACCGTTTATAGCGGCCATATTATTGAAGCAATATTTGTCTGTAATTTATTCAGTTTCTTTTGTCCAATCATCAAGGAAATTAAGTAAAATTAGGAAACGATTGATAAAATTGTTTTATAAATTTCTTGACGCTTGGCTACGTTAGGAAATAAAATTGGACAAATGAATGGGCGCACAATGTTTTATTCCATACTTAATAGCTACGATAAGCCTTTCAAACGAATGACAAATATCGATATTTCATACACACTTTATTTAAGTTTTAAATATAGAAAGTGCTTAATGAAATACACTTTATTCAACTACAATTAATTTTTAAAAAGACAAATTTTTAGTTGAAAAATGTATTAACTAACCTCGAATACTTTTTATATGGCCCAATATTTTTATAGGCAATATTGTAAATTTGTTTTTTGTTTTTTTTTAATGAAAATATTTGAAACGTGATTTGCATGAGTTTGTTTTTGTTGTTACTGTTGTTGTTTAATTAATCTAAAACAATTGTATATAAATAAATATGTATTACCCGGTTTTTAGCTCTAACTCATGTCCCCGTTTTCCAAACGGTAATTTGTGTATATATATTGTCCACTAAAGTGTCCCAATATCGCCGTTAACTATAATATGTAAAAATTTATATAATTTTTTTTAAGAAAGTACGAGTAACTAAATTTACATAAAATCATTAGTTACTAATGTCCCCCCTCTCTGTTCTATCTGATGAACTTTTGTATGCTAGCCATTAATATAGATTATTTTATGTATGCAGATATCGGGCTGTTCCTCAGATAAACAACATATGAAACGTGTTAATGACTTTCAAATGGGCAACATAGGTCATCATCATGGCATGCGTAATAATATGAAAACTGAACGTAAAATGGATGCTCCGGTAAGTATACTCGTATATTAAACATTTTTAAATGTCTTTAGAAAATCGTAATTTCCTTTTTTAATTTTTATAAATATTATTTTATTTCTTCTTATTTACAGTATGCTGGTTTCCGCAAAGGCTTATTGGCGGTTTATACAGTGGTCTTGATATTATTTGTGGTGGCTTTAATTGTTATTGTAGCTTTAGCTCCCATAGAGGATACCTTTAATAAATTAAAAGCAAAATTAAATTAATTTTTTTTTGTAAATAATCATAAGTAATTAAGTTAAAGTACCAATCATGTGCTCAAAATCAATTCAATGGCTCAAATTAAAAACATTGCTTTTATCCGCATAGGGAAGACTCCTTTAAAAGGAGCCAGAGTTTAATTAAGATTATTTGTTAATAATCTAAGTGCTACTCAATACTGTTTTTATGTTAATTTTTTTATTATAATTAATTTTTTATATCTATACTATATGTATGTATGTACTTTTGTATAAATATTTTTATTTTTTTGTTGTTATACTGTTTTAAACAAAAAATTAAAAAGAAAAAATAGATTTTAAGAAACACTTCGTAAAATTGTTTTAAATATTAATTTTGCATATATAGGTAGGTAGGAAAGGCGGTGCCGACATTGAAAAGATTGGCTCACATTGTTAAGCTTGAGGTAAATATCAAGAATATACCAAGTCCATGAGAATATACAACACCAGCACGGAAAACATGATGCTACAACGTCAACCTGTCGAATATGTAGATAGCTTCTGCTTGAAAAAGTTTACCAAGCGAACTGAACTCAGAATACTAAAATCATACGTTAAATCAGTTCTGCTGAACGGCACTGAAACCTGGCTTGTATCCAAAAACATTTCGCAAAAGCTCCAGGTCTCAGAATCATATGCAGAATATTTTGGCTTAACACCGCAAATAATGGTTCGATTATGAATGGCAACTGATCCGTAGTTTCGTTGCCAGTTACGAAAAAATGCATTACGTATGGCAACTGGCAACTAAAAATCTGTTAATTTCCGTTTCTATATAGGCAACTAAAAGTTTCTGGTTGACGTTCGGCAACAAGACTGAAGTTGGGCTGCCATTCTTAATGGACACATAACACATAACTGTGGTACATGACTAATGAGGAGTCTATACCTAAGAAAATGGGGGTGGAATTCCTAATCCCGGTTACTTATTTTTCTTTTATGATTCGAGGCTCATTTTCTTGTTAATGATTAAAAAACTGTTAAGAAATATTTAAAAACTAAATTTAAAAAAAATATATGATTATTTTATTTTTACCGAAACTCCAAGTTCGAATCCCATTTAATCTGTATTGTTACAATAAAAAAAATTTTAAAGTTGAAAATCTCGTTATAATATTACAACTCATAATTTTCTATAAATAACCTTGGTGATGTTTATTGTACTACACACCAGTTGATTGTTGAGTTTGGTGGTATGTTTGATTAATAGCGTTGCGTGGTAAAAAAAATTATTCACCTCTTTTCAAAAACGTGGTAAGATTACATGTTAGTATGTACCTTTGTTGTCATAAGAATTTCAATATATGATGGTTAAGATAGTTAAGTAGGCCATAACTGAACGGAATCGAAACTCAGAATACAAAAACTGTCAAACGGAGAAAATTTCGATTCGAATCGAAACGCAGAAACCATATGTTAAACATTTTTGTTAAAAAAAAAGTAGATATTTACATGAAAATGAACCATGTTTGTCAAAATAGCTAAATAATTATTGCTTTTTACCACGCAACGCCATCAATAAAACACACCACAAAGCCATCATCACACCACTATCTCCATTTTCAATCACAGGTTGAAAATATTGAAAAAGAGCGCTATATTTTCTTCTTGCTTTATTGCTTCCCCTTTTTTTAAGCTACTCTGCTTTTATCAACACTCCGCCATTTATCTCTTCGAAACATCAATAATTTATCAGTATTAATAAATAAATAAATAATACTCTCACTACTCGTGAATTGTTAAAAAAATATTTGAAAAAAATTAGTAGCTTTTCACTGAAATTCTCCATTGTAGTATTTCCAAATATATTTCTCCTTTTAATCTCTTACAAAAATTGTCGAAATACTACAAGGATTAATAAACAACCAAACACACGACAATAGTGAATAACTTCTGCATGCTATGAGTTTGTTGTCAGTTTATTATCGCATGTAATTTATAAGGATTTTTTTTCTTTTTCTTTTTTTTAATAATAACTTATTTATTCTTTTATTTTATTGTATTTGAGATTTTTATTCTATTCTAGTGTCTGGTTTTTCTTTTATGTTTTTCCCTTTTTCACTCACTTATTTGTAATACATTGCTCGGTTTTACTTTAACTAAAAAAAGAAATCAAATTTAAATTTGTCTTTATTACATGTTTTTTATTTTACTTTTAGAATTTCCCTTAAATTCATGTATTTCTGTTTGTCATAAAGTATCTATGGATTTTTGGCGTTATAATAGAAAGTGTTGTTTTTGTTGTCTGGAGATGTTACTTTATCAATGATTCATTTAGAAGGGCATAAGGTATATAATAATAATAATGATGATGATTTTTGTATTATTTTCTTTCGTTTCATTTTTCTGTTTTATTGTTTCTATTAATTGGATATTCACATCACCATCATATTGGTTTTTCTAATAATAATTGTTTAAAATTATAAAATAATAATTTAGTAAGTAACTATGTATATGTATGTTTGTATGAATGATTTTGTTCATGTATTGTTAAATTTATTTGTTTTAAAATTTTCTTTTTTTTTATATACTATGTGGTTTTAATTATCTTATTTTCATGTTTCTTTTTCTTGATTTATATTTTAGTTTTCTTTTATATATGTTGTAATGTATTTTTTGGAGAGGAGAGACGCGACTTAATTAGATGCTAATTTTTATTTGTTTTTAATAGTTTTTTGTTTTTAATCATCGTTCTTCTAATATGACAGTTTCCTGGGGATACAATTTTAAAGCCTGTAAAGTTTGTTGGGCATCCATCGATGTCAAATCTCTACGTGGCCAACTGGATATCAATTTAAATTCATCAATTAGGAAACCTTGCGACGCCACATAGTTTAGTAAATCCTAAAAAGCAATAACAATTTATTTTAAAAAATTAGTACTGTTCCAGAAATTCTATGTAAAACACTTACTTGTAATGTATTATGAGCATAAAATCTACGTTCTAAAAAGTCCCCAGTGGGTTTTCGAACACGTATTTTAGAAACATTTGTTTCTGTTTCATTTGGTTCTTTGGGTAATGATTGTTCAGCCTGAAAAAAAACAGAATAAAGTTTATGTAAATATTAATTTTTTATGTAAACATTTTTTTTTAAGGTAAACATAAACTAAAAAGTCTGCAAATTAACTACTATAGGATGTGCTCTATGAGAAAAACGAGCATTACGAGTAAAGGTGTAAGTTTCGGGAATAAGTCCTCTATATTAATTACTTCTGGTTAGCTTTGCTGTTTTTATGCTTTTATATGTAACTTGAATCATGAATAAATGTACAGATAACACACCAAATTTAAAGATAAAATGCCTTATTAAACGTATACAGGTTTTTATGTGCCAGTGCTTGAAAAATCTATGTTTTTGTTTACGCTAATCCACTTTTGAACTCACCACTAATCTTATTGATTCACGTCTAGCTTCCTCTTCAGCTTTTTCAGATTCTAAACGTTGACGTTCAGCAGCCAAGGCGGCTTCTTTTTGTCTTTTAGCAGCCTCTTTAGCAATATCGGCCTGTAACGTTTGCTGATAAGCCATATCTTGTTCGGCTTTAACTTGATCACGTGCGGCACGAGCATCTTCTTCGGCTATTTCAACTTGTAAATGTTCATTATACATTTCAACCGATTCCAATAAACGTGATAATAAATCATCTAAGCCAACATTACCTTAAAAAAAAAAAATGTAATTAAAATTATAAAAATAACAGCAGTTTATACGCTGAAAATCATTAGCTTACCATGAATCACAGATAAAACTTCACATGAAGTACGTCCAGACAAACGACTTTTACCAATTACCAATATTGATGGTAATTTATCGATTGAAATATTGCGTACTGTCATGGAGGCTGTATTGCTAATGCAAGCAGTAACTGAAGATAAAAATCTTGAAAATCACAACAAAAATTTGCAGTTTTATAAGTAACTTATGAATGCGGAGAGAAAAAATACAAACTTACAAATGTTTATTACTCTCATAGGTTAAATCCCAGCCATAGACAATGAAATTTTCAGCAAAAGTTTGTAAAATGCTTTCATGTTTCATCAAATGATCACTGAAAATATTTGTTGAAATACTTTCACCATGATGCAAATAAATAGCCAATAGTTTACGCTTTAATTAATAGAAAAAACAAAAACAATATTTTTAATTTTTCTTAAGATACGTGGAGAAAAATCCAAACGTACCTCTCTGGCTGGTTTGTGACAGGCCTCTTTTAGGGCATCCTCTAGACTACCCGTAAAAAACATAGGACATGGTTCACCAAAACGTTGTCTATATGCTTCCACAAATTGAAATGAACCAGTAATTTCACTATCCGTATTATTGGGAACTTTAGCAAGACAGAAAATTTATTTCCAATCAATATTGAACGTTTTTTAAAAGTTGTTTTTTCTTAAACTTACTCAAATGTCTGGTAGTTGATTGTAGTGGTGGAGGATCTGTGAAAAATTCTTCGCATGCATTAAAATCTGAAGCATCTTCAAATTCATCAGCTGAGCTATCTGTGTCAAGACCAACGGCACTATAAGTTTAAACAAATTGTATTATAATCAATATAAATTTAAATAAATGTATTATAATAAAATAAAATATTCGTTTACTTAGAACTTCTTGTGGTTGAGGATGAATTATTTGTGTTAGTGCGCAGTCTATCGGCTGCATTTTGCAATATAAAATTATGATTCAATTGTATCCCAGATTGCTGTAATTAAAAACGAAAAAATAATTTAATTTTTTAAGTTTTTAAAAACATTAATAACACACCGCTAATGTTGTTTCATTATCACAACCATGTGGCCAGCCAGTCCATTCTTGATGCCTTACTGGTATCTCGGTAACATAGTAAACTTTTTGTTTAACATCTTCAATAGTAGTGCGTCCAGAAAAGTTAATTTCATGCCTTATACCGCTGGGCTGTTGAACAATGGTAAGTACAAAATTTTTCTCCAAACGGCCAGAGATTTCATCACTATTCAAAAGAGAATTTATATAATTCAGGTTAGAACACTTGTAAACTTTTCCATTTGAAGTGGCTTACTTTTCAAAATCCATATAACCCTCTTCGGTTAAATCAATCAATATTAATTCATTTTCACCCGACAAACCTAAATTAGATAACTGTGTGGTTGGAATTTGAGCATCATGTAGTTTAGCAGGCGGCCAGCCGCGTATTGCTTGACGACATATCGGTACCCCCGGTCACATCGTGAACTTTTTTCTTTAATTGTTCTGAAAAATGGAAATAAACATTTTTAACGAAAAAAATAAATAAATAAATAAATAAATAAATAAATAGCTATATGGCTGCTTAGTTACTTACCAACGGTAGCTGTGGAGGGCAGTTGTATTTCATAAATTTGTTGATCAAAATGTATATTAAATATAATTTGTCTTGTCATAGCCGATGGTAATGATGGTGTTGATGATGATGTATTTGTTGCTTTAGTTTCAGCAATATCCATATCAGAGGTGAGATCGATAATATCGGCATCAGAAGATGTTGATGCAACTAACGAGAAAAATGAAAAAAAAAAACAATTAAGAAAACTTAATGATTGTTATTGTAGAAACCAAGTCAGTGGTCTGTCTAGTCGCAGCTTACGTGAAGAACTTAATGTATTAAGTAACGTATAACGATATAATGTACATAGTTCGATAACAATAGTCATAATCTCAGACTAAGAACACGATAACATCCACTCGTTGCCTAAAGCGACGACTAGACCACAATTTTGTCATTTTGTTATATGTCAAAGGTATAGTGTCTGAAAGTTCTGCGAAAATATTTCATCATAAATTCAATTTAACAAACCTGGTACGAAAGCACTCTCTGCTGCACTGCTACCCAAATTATTTGTGGAGGCATTTTTCAGCCAACGTGGACCATTTTTCGAGGATGTTCCGGGGGCAGTAGTGAAATTATTTAAAGTTGTACTACTGCTGGCATTACGGCCCAAAAAATTTGTTTCCGCTATACCTAAGGGCGGCAATGATGGTGTGTCTAAAATGGAATCATCTTGAGGCATGGCACGTTGTATAGCAGCCTAAAAAAACAAATTAAACAAAACATTTTAAACAAATTACAAAAATAACAATTTCATGCGTATACAAACCATAAAATCCCAATTACAGTCTTCCAAATGAGAAAACGCTTCGCCCACATCATCTATGCCCGTAATGCTCTACACAGTGGTATGAAGAAAACAAAGAAATTTGTGGGTGAGTGCAACATATTGAAAAAGATTGATTTGATTTCCTTTCAAATGGAAACAATACTCACTTGAAAATTGGCCAATATCTCATCTTTGTTTTCAGACATGGCAATTGTTTGGTAAAAATTGTCTTTCTTTTGTCGACTGCTGCGTAAAAGGCAACTGAAATGATGAATGTAAGAGAAGGCAGAGGGGGAGGACAAGCAATTCACTTTTTTATGAAGTAAAATTACACTTGATGCAGTGGCAATTGAAGCCTGGCTATTAAAAATCTATATATTTGGCTAAGAGTATTAAATTTAATTTTTTTTCTAATTTTTTGCTATTCCTTTTTTCTTCTTTTGTGATCTCGGAAAATTTACAACTTTTGCTTGAAATTGTCACTTTTTTATTGCTCTTTTGGTTTTTCGATATTTTTTTCTGCTTCTCTTTTTTTTTGTTTTTGCAGACACTTGAGGCGAAGAAGAAACACTTGAAATTATTTTTAATTTTGTTTTAGAAAATCGCACATTTGTTCTATATTTAGTGATGTGATTAGTTAAACTAATAGTTTAATTTTTAGTTGTTATTAATTTGAACGGATTTTGTTTTTTTGTAAAACTTTTTGTATCAAAGTCGATAATTTTTCTGTGAGCATTTGGAGAAGTAGCAAAATGAAGAAAACAAATTTCTTTGTTAAGTCACGCACAGTGTAGCCAGACTGTTATGTTTTTACTTAGATAATCAAAAGCACATTTGCCATACACTTAACCCATAAGCGTGCCACCACACAAAGGAAAGAGAAAAAAGGGTTGCTAATTCGCAAATAATTAAGTTGTTGATTATTATCGCGCATAAGGCTAAAATAGTAGATTTGTTAAAATACATATTACACGGTAAAGACGATTTTAATTACTAAAATAAGCGAATTCTTTTTGCATTTTATTCTCATGTATTCCTTGTTATGTGCTTTATTACTTATATATAATTTGTTAAATGATTATGTTTTGGTAAATAGGTCTCTAAGCATAAAACTATATGAAAACTTACTATTACTTTAAGAGATTTATAAAATGAGAGAAAAATTAAAGCAAATAAAGTTATATGCCCACTTAGTGGGCTCTTAGTGGGCTATATATCAATTCAATTAAATTCTTGAACACGTTTAGAAAAAGGTGAGGGTGCTCATTAATGACGGCAGGGTAGCCAACTTCATCGATTCATTGGATCGGCGTTGCAATGTGGCGTGTATTACATTGTTCTATCGATACTATAACGGATGAAATAAGGAATTAATCATATTCTTACATAGTAACCATACTTGCCGTAATGCGCACCACTTTGTAGTTGAGACAAATACTCTTCGTTATGTTGCGTAGAATATCTGTGAAGTTAGCGAAAAGGTTATATTCAGAAAAACCATAAATATGCTCTAAAAAAAAGTATTTTATGTGCATAAAATATGCAGTAAAAATCCGAAAATATGTTCTAAAAATTTTTAAATATGCTCCAAAAGCCAAAAATTTTTTCTTAAATAATAGAATAAAAGATTTATCAATAATTCAATATCTTTTATACAAATATATTTTAAGAAAGATATACAAAATTAACAATACAAAAAACAATACTACATAAAAAAATGTGCTTCAATTTCTAGGACATAAATATATATGTATGTAACTTCAAATTTTTGGCAAACTAAAGCAGATTTTTTTATTGGTATGTATTTGTTTTAGCTCAGTTTTAATATTAAGTTTTGTATTACAATCTTTCATTTTGCCAATATTCTGAACCGTCTTAGTTAATATTGCATACTGGCAGTAAATAACTCTTCAATGAAACTAAAGTTTGCAGCAAAAAAAAAAAAAAAAATTAATAATAATCCACTTTTTGTATTTATATTTTTCAGCTAGAACTTCTAAGATATTTTTATTATTAAAAGCCTAGTATTTGATGGCTGTATGACACGCTCCTCAACGAGTTAAAACTTGTTTGGGCGGCAATGGAATGTCTGGATATATTTATTTGAAAATTTTAACTCTATTTGTAGTTTTTAAGAACACTTTCCTTACATTCACAATGACATTGTTTACTTTGTCTTATTGATCCCTATACGTTCGCATTAACGATGCAATCCACGAGTAATACATGTAACATGCTTTAGTTTAGGGTAAAACACCTTTATAGCTTTGGCAGCTTTTATCATATACGGCACAGCGACTGTCACAAATAGCAAAATTAGTTTTTTTTATTAAAATCTACGTTTAATATCTTTAAGGAATTGACAAAAAGATTTGCAATTCTGATGTGATTGGTTTTGTCCAAAACAACTGTGCTCATTAAAAATTTTTGGGTTGATGCTTCTTTGTCACAATGCAGAACACCTACATTTGTGACATTTGTTTCCAATGGCATCAACTGTTTCATCTACTGAAATCCATAAAAATAGGTCTTTTATGCATTTGCGTATGTCATCTAAGCATTTTTGGTAAATATTTTTGACATACAAAATTGTTTTAGATCCTGGTAAGCGGCAATAAACTTAATTGAGATCTAGATGGTGCGATAAATTTCAATTGACAGGTAATTCAAAAATGCCATGACTTGGTCAGGATTTTAAACAAAAATTTTGTTTTTGCTGTAAAAGTATTTAAGAGCTCAAAAATTCAAATATGCGCTAAAAAGATTTAAAACGTTCTTTAAATATGAAAGAATGTCGAAAACTTGCTCTTAAAACTGAAATATGCAAAATATGCTTTATAAGCAAATTATGCAAAAATATGCACTAATAAATTGATGTCAAAATGCAAAAAAATTCGTGAAACGAATAAATATCTTACATCTGACTTGATTGGATAGAAGCGAAAAAACATGCAATTGCATATGTCTGGTTTTCTTGGTTATATCATTTATTCTCGACATAGTATTTTGTTTCACTATGACTAAAGGATCTCACCAACCATTTGAAAACCTTTATACTCCTACACACACTACTCCTACAATCATCGTGGTGTAGTGTTTAAAGTGCTTGTGTACAAGACTAGCAGCCTGAGTTAGAATTCCGGCGAAGATAAATTAAATTTACATCTTGACTTCGAATTTTAAATGATTAAAAGAGCTAATCCACTCAAAATGATTCAGATAAGGGATCCACATCAACTGCAAACATTATAGAAAAATCAATCAACGCCAGCTCTTTGGGAAAAAAGGAAAAGGTAAACTGTAGGAATATGTGATAAGCAGCCAGATTTCGAATTACTTCTAGGCAACAACAGTTTAGTATAAACAGTATAAACGAAGTTCTTCTGAACTCTCGTCGAATCGGATAGAGTTGCTGCAAAACTTATGATTTTTACCAGGGTGCAGATATATGAACTATAACTAAAATTATGTATATACATATGTATGTATGTTGAACAGCGAAATGTGGACACTGAATAAAGATGATACCGACGTTCTTGACATTGTGAAGAGAGAATTTCTCAGGAGAATACTTAAAACCGTCAGAATAGTAGGGACTCAATATAGAATTCATATTCCAAAGAAAAAGATGTACATGCCATGTAGCCTGACAACATCCGCATTCTAAAACTAAAAAAAAAAAATCGGGAACTCAGACAGTAGAAGGGCAGTTCGGCTACTAGGAAGCCGTGTAAATAAGTGGGATAACGTCCGACCTAAAAAGGTTAAACGCCCGTATAGAAGATTAGTAAGAAATTGCGAAAGAGAAGAATGACGAACTATTGTGTGGAAAGCCAAGACTAAATTGAAACTGTAGCGCAAAATAAGAAAAAGCACAATAGATATGGAATCCATACCTGGAGGACAGATATTTTGTATGCGAGATAGACACCATTTAACGTTAGCATCCTTTTTTCAAGATGGCATTGTGTCTATTCAACACTATAATTACTACTGTCACAGCTGTCGAAATGTAGAGAAGAAAGAGATACTGTTGTTTTTTTTTATGAGGACCTACAAGGCGTTTGGAAAACATAGACTTCTTAAGAACAGTGGCTTGTTTCTTGAATGACATCCGAAACAATTTATTTTCCTTTAAATAAGGCACTTACATCTTTGGATAGATAAGTCAAGTTTAGAAGACTTTATTTCATTTATTTTTTATGTTAAACTAACTAAACATTGGTGTGATTTGCTACCCCCATCTTAATTATTATATTAAATGCTATCTTAGTCCTCAAACAAACAGACGTTAATTTTTATACAGTATACGTGTACAGATCGCTTTTATCCAGCTTGATTTCTGCAATTCCCGTTTTTTGGCTGATGTAAATAGATAACGAAGCTTTATTAGTTGTCGTTCTCCACATATATAAATTCCAATATTATTGTGAATGGAAGGTGCCACGCCCATTTATCCAATCTCTCCCAGTTACTGATTAATAATGTGTATTGTTAATGACGTTGCTTGAACCTAATTTAGTGGCTTCTATTATTGCCGTTCTCAAGATATACAGAAATTAATATTTACTTTCTATGGAAGATACCAATTCAGCCCACTTTTTGCCTGATCATTTGTATTGACTTTGAAGGCAATCCGATAAAATTCTGAAACTTTAACTATAACCGTTCTCAAAATATTTAGAAATCAATATTCAGTTTTATGGGAGGTACCATAGGGTCCACCATCTAGCGTTTTTTTTTCAACTAGTGCTTATTTCGTGAATGGTAACACTTAGCTCATGTCTGATTTGACAGATAATTTTTTTATCCTTCCGCTGAACGAATATGGTTGTGTCGAATGCGTTCTCTCTTTGCTAAGTGGGCCTGCGATCGACTTACAGAATATGCCGATTTTGCCAAAAAAAATCATCTTTTCAGATGAAGCTCATTTTGATCTTGGCGGGTATGTAAACAAGCAAAATTGTTGCATTTGGGGCAAAGAAAACCCGCACGCATACATTGAAAAGCCGATACACCCAAGAAGGGTCACTGTTTGGTGCGGATTTTGGTCCAGAGGCATAATTGGGCCATTTTTTTTCGAAAATGCGCAAGGAGTGGCCGTTATAGTCAATGGCGATCGTTATCGGACCATGTTGAACGAATTTTTGTTCACAAAAATTGAAGAGGAGGATATAGCAACATTTGGTCTCAAAAGGACGGCGCTACGTGCCACACAGCCGAGGCTACACTCGATGCTTTGCGCCCTATTTTTGAAGATCGCATTATCAGCCGCAGAGCTGCCTCGGAGCTGCGATTTGACACCGTTGGACTATTATTTGTCGGGTGCCGTCAAAGATAAGTGTTACGTCAACAAGCCAGAGACAATTGACGCTTTAAAGGACAATGCTTGCGATATTGTGCTTAAAAATTGGACCTATCGTGTAGGCTACTGCATGGCCATCCGAGGCAGCCATTTCAATGAAATTATTTTCCATTATTAACCGGAAGGATTGTACATTCAAATAAAAAAAGAAATTTGAAAAAATATTCAGTAGTTTTTTTTATAGCATTTAAAAAAAAAAAATATATTTGGCGGACCCTTTACAACCACTTGTTCAATTCCACCCACTTTTTGCTTGATGATTTGCATTGACTATGAAGTCAATCAGACCAAATTTTGTAACTTTAGCTATAAAAGTCCTCAAGATATAATGAAATTAATATTTAGCTTGTGTGAGAGGTACAACGCACATTTGTCTAATTCCGCCCACTTTTTGACTGGTGATGTGTACTGACTATGAGGTCATTAAAACCAAATTCAGGAACTTACACTTTGACCGTTCCCAAGACATACAAAAATCAATATTTACTTTGTATGTGTCGTACCATGCCCACTTGTCAAATTCCGCCCACTTTTAGCCTGATGATTTGAATTGAGTATGAAGTCATTTAGACCAAATCCAGAAGCTTTTGCTATAACCGTTCTCAAGATATACAGAAATCAATATTTAGTTTGTATGGAAGCTACCACGCCTTTTTGTCTAATTCCGCCCACTTTTTGACTGATGATTTGCCTTGACTATGAATCTATTTGAACCAAATTTAGAGATTCTTACTGTTACCATTTTGAAAATATATACAAATAAACATACATTTTGTATGGATATGGCTCCGCCTAGTTGGAATTTTTTAAAATTATATGGCCTATGGTTCCTTCCAGACATACAGACAAATATTGTAAAAATTTTAAGGAATTCGGTTCAGCGGTTTAGCTGTTCATAAGGCACAAACAAACAAACCAACAATTATATAAAATATAAACATACATACAGACATACAAATGCATTTTCATTTTTAAGGCGTAGGGTGTTATACTGCCGGATTGTTTCCATTTTTGATGAACCTTTTGTTTACATTAAGATGCCATTTCTTTCACGTATTGAAAACAGATTTAAAGATTTCATTGCATTCAAATGGCAACAAATTATTACAATTTATCAGGATTAAAAAAAAAAACAGAAAATAAATCAAAATTAAATCTGAGCGTCAAACGAGCACATCATCATTCAAAACAATGTGCACACATTCACATACACACACACACACACACAAGAACTCCCAGCTAGCATTTAAACGTCAGAGCATAGCTGTAATGGAAAAGTCGGAAAGATAACATGAAACAGTCCAAAGGCAGACAGGCCATAGGCGAGATGTTGGTTTTTAAACAAACACTGTTCAGTCTTATTTTATTAGCCTCGTTAATTGGCTCAATAGAAATGGTCAGAATAACACAAAAGACCATTTCAAAGGGATTTTTAGCGCAGAGTATCATGAAATTGTTAACAAAACTGGAGAAAAGTAACGATTTGAGTGTGAATGTAAAATTTACCGCTATTTTGGGAGAATTTTTAATAAAACGTAAGTAGTTGTACGAGAAAAATTATTTAAAAAATATGAAAATTTACAAAAAAAAAAAATATTTTCAGAAAAACAACGCTTTTATGAGTCCAATCGTTTTGAGAAGCAGGTCTTCTATCATATTTTATCAAAATTGAATAACATTATGCGTAAAACTGAAGATGCTGATTTTGAAAATGTTCATAAAATAAGTATAAATTTAAATAAAATTCTTTGGTTAATAATATATTTTCTTTAATTATTTTTTGATTGTTTTAGTTTTAGATAATGTTTTCCAGAAAAACATTCTATTAATACCACCTGTGCTCAAGGAACGCCATATTGATACCCATTTTGAATACAAGTCATTGGTTAAGAATTATGGGGATTTGGTAGGCATTGGTAATCCTAATATGACACAATCGGATGAATGTTTAGCCATTATAGCTTCGCTAAATTCCACTTGCCATATGCCAATATTCTGTATCGATCTTATGGTTACTGATGTGCCCGCATATGGTTATCAACGTATGCATCAGTGAGTATTATTATTTGAAGAGTTATACGCATCTAAAGAAATGCATTAGTAGTCATGCTCTCAAAGCAATGCATTAAGGAAAAGCATTCAATTTAACATAAAAGTTCGTCACTTATCTTCAAGCTGTGATTGTTCACTAGCTTAGCTTTTCAGCACTTCATACTATGCTGGTATTTTTTTTTTGCTTGCCGAAAATTGGACTAGCAATTGTAATACTATAATGTTAAGGCTTAATAAGCTTTGCATTGGTACACACATATCGAAATATGTTAATTTTATTGTAGGAAACGACAGTTTCTGTTTTGGAAGCTTAGAAGATTTCGCACCTTAGCTTTGACACATCGGGGCTACCTACTACTAGGTAGTCTGGTGCACGAACAGAAAGAAAAAACATTTAAGGCTGGACTAGAGCCTTACGAGTAATTCTGCTACAACGGGCACCGGGAACAGTAGAAACTTCGTTCAATGCTTTGATACGGCGAATATATATTGAAACAAGTTATTCTAGTGTCGGAATCACAATATGCGAGATGTTTACTTGCTTGATTTTGAATCCTCAGGGCATAAGCAAAAGGCTATCGAGGTCTGAGTCTTAATTTTAGCACCAAAAGTATTTTTGTATTTCTTTCTCCGTCACTCCTCTAAGGAGCATAGTGGCTTTTCAGTAGATGATTAATCTACTGTAGCTCGCCTCCATATGATTAAGCAGTGGTAAATTTCCTTGCTAAGTGGTGGTGGTGACTTTACTTAGCATTGTAACTTTTTCACAGTAGGTGGTGTTTGCCATCATCGCTAGAGTAAGTTAGATGGTCAGGAGGGCTTCTTTTAGATGTCTGGATGGAGGTTGAAGTCTCTTTACTAAACATACGAAACCGCAATTAAATTTTTTCGACATGTCCTCTGCACCACCTCAAAGGCATTAGAAACAAAAAAATTTCTATTTCTGTAATTTATCGAGGAATTGCATTGCAATGGTGCGGCGGAGGTTTAGATAGTCCTCAACTACTGAGCCACGGGAGGATACTACATTCAGTCGTAAATTAAAAGTAAGAAGTCTCTTTTAGTAGAGGTCGCGTGAACGTTGAAATACTCTTCACTTGCTATCAATCCTTATCAACTCATGACTCATACGAGTTGTTACAGAGAAGTTCCAAGTCAACATGTCGAAGATTAATTTAAGTCAAAGTAAAGTTCCATGCTATCATTCAACACGTTAAATATTAATAAAGTTCCGTTCTATCCTTAATAAGATTTTCAAAGCCTGTTTTAAGAGCAAAATATGAATTCATTCTAATATTGTTGCAATATTACATGTGTTTCACTGTTCTATCGATAATACAACGAAATGACTAATAACCGCATATGTTGAGCAGCACCTTCAGATCTTAGAGTGCCCAGATATAAGTACTTTGTCGGGCTTTCAGTTATCACGTTCAGCACGTGAAGTTCTTAAAGCCCTTCTTCAGGTAGTAATAGTATGATCTTGTTGTTCACTTCACTTTAGTGCACATTTCATAATTTTGCTGGAAAGTCAGATCAAAAATATGCTCATATCCCTCTGATTTCATATCGACTTTCTCATTCCTATGATATCCTAACTGTTTGATATCCTAACTAGTTTTAAAACTTTGTCGATTACTCGCTACAACTGATTTTTGTAGCATGAGCATTGATCTTTTCTTTATCGTAAAGAAGTCTAAGGCTTTAAAGCACAGCGTATTTTGTTTCGTTGGGCTAGTAGTTCAGGAGCCTTGATAAGGGGAAGGCAAGAAGAAAATAACACTGAGCTCGAATTTGACATTTTTATCCGACAAGCGGAGCGTCTAGCGGGTAAATCTAATTCGAGTACGCTGAATCCAGAGGTGGTAACCATAATTTTAGGTTAGCTCTTGTTTTCGATATATACAGTTATTTCGAAAATAGAGGAGGTTACACAACATATGTATATTCAAAACGAGTTTAGTTTATTGAATCTACATAATATATAAAAATGAATGTGTGTTTGTATCACATAACTACGTAAGTACGTACGTATGAGTGATATTGATTCACTACTAAAATATGACACATAACTATGTACTTTCGTAAGTATGTACTTACGTAAATATAGGGTCCGCCAAAAAATTTTTTTTTGAAAATGCCATAAAAAAAACCTACTGAATATTATCTCAAATTTCTTTTTTTGTTTGAAAGTACAATCCTTCTGGTTAATAATGGAAAATAATTTCATTCAAATGGCTGCCTCGGTTGGCCATGCAGTAGCCTACACGATCAGTGCAATTTTTAAGCACATTATCGATTGTGTGCAACTGTATTTCACCAATGGCTTCACGAATATTGTTCTTTAAAGCGTCAATTGTCTCTGGCTTGTTGGCGTAACACTTGTCTATGACGGCACTCCACAAATAATAGTACAACGGTGTCAAATCGCAGCTCCGAGGTGGCCAAACGACATCAGCTCTGCGGCTGATAATGCGATCTTCAAAAACAAAGCATCGAGTGTAACTTCAGCTGTTTCCTGTTGAAACCAAATTTTGCTAATATCCTCCTCTTCAATTTTTGTGAATAAAAATTCATTCAACATAGCCCGATAACGATCACCATTGACTGTAACGACCACTTCTTGCTCATTTTCATAGAAAAATGGCCCAATTATGCTTCTGGACCAAAATCCGCACCAAACAGTGACTCGTCTTGGGTGTATCGGCTTTTCAATGTATGCGTGCGGGTTTTCTGTGGCCCAAATGCGACAATTTTGCTTGTTTACATACCCGCCAAGATCAAAATGTGCTTCATCTGAAGAGATGATTTTTTAGTTGAAAATTTTCTAGTTGAGAAAAAAAAAACGTTAGATGGCGGACCCGTTACGTAGTTATGTGAAACTACTGTTTTTTTCCAAAACTATGTGTATTTCTAAAACGACTACACTATTAACTGTTATAGTGTAGAGATTCGCAAACCTGTGTCCACTTTTGAAATACTTTAACATTTTCTCAATATATATTAGGGTTTTATGTGGTTTTCATTTTCAAACTCCTGCTTAAACGTTTACATTTTTCCTTTTAATAAATATTTTAATTATTCCTTTAATACTTTTAAATTTTTTTTTAGAATTTTACTTTTATATGTTTTTATGCATCACATCTGTGCCCCAACATTGGGTTCACCGCAGGCGTATGAAATTTTGGTCAGTCAAAAGTGTACCCAAGTTTATCGTGAGCAAAATGTTATACGTCGTCTTAATATACCAGATGTTTACAGAGATTTATATTTGGAACAGAGTGAGTACTAACACACAAACACAGAGACACATGTAATAGAAACCAAAATGTTTTAAGCAGTTTACTCCACTTAAACACACATGCATACACATACGCACACACACATATACATGTATATTTTTAATTGCATTATTTAATTTAAAATTTTAATTAATTTTAAATTTCATATAGAACTGTTGAGTTCATTTTCTGAGCGACTTAAAGTATGCTTTAATATTACTAATCTAACAGTGTTTTAACATCACACCAAGGATCTTTCTATTATTGCGTTATGTTTTATATTTGCTTGTATCCAAGTATTTTAATGCATGTGTGTATGTGCGTGCGTGAGTGTTAGTAATTTTTGTATGGTTTTTTTCGTCTTCTTTTCTTTAGATGTCATTTGCAGCCTATTCGGTTATGTGGAGTTTTTAAATTGGCACAATCTGGTAACCGTTTCAAATTGGCCCCAAGAAGACGACTGTTTATGTTTATTTTTGGGCGGCGAAAGTAAAATTGATTGTAATTGTAATAATCATATCAATGGTTTGGTTTTAGTCTATTATATCAATGGATTTTTAATGCTTAACTAAGGCGGGCAGAGGAAGGAGCGTTTATTAAAATAAATAACGTTTAAAAAGCTTTTAAGTAAATATATGCTGCATATAAATAAATGATTATAATTAAAGCACATTAAATATGTAATAAAGTCTAGTTTTATGTGGAGAACAAATCATTCCATAGGAGGCCTATTTATTTGGTTTTTATTCTATTGTACATCACTATGCAACGATACGACATTTATATCATATGGGTACCGGGACATAATGATATTGCTGATAAACTGATAACTATCATAACTACTAAACTCACGGGCGAAATTTTCACATTATTACAATGAGGTAATAAACTCCGTCAATGCCGTATGAGCAGCTTCGGAAAAAGGCAAGATAGCGCAGCAAGTCTGGTTAAAGCTGCGATAAAAGCACACGAAATATTTGCTCAACTTCTAAAGAAGCACACTCAGCGTCGTTGTTGGGATAGTATTATACTCAGCGATCTTGCCCGTCGTCTGGGGATGGGACACTTGGTCAATGACTTATGCAGCAGTTGCAAGGATGAAGATAAAGGCGAAACAATTCTTCACTTACTGGGTATTTTCTAGCTTTGTGTAGTAAGAGGAGAAGGCACCTTGGCAGAAGGCAATGACTTATGCAGAAGTTGCATGGAAGAAGGGAAAGACGAAACAATTCTTCACTTACTGGGTATTTTCCTGGCTTTGTGTAGTAAGAGGAGAAGGCACCTTGACCATGCGAATAGACTCGCTTAAGCAGACTTTGTAAAGCTTGCAAGTTTTATCATGAGCTCCTTTAGATGGTTTCGGGTTTAAGGGAATGATTCATTGTGGTATTACAACCGGTCAGTCTGTCATACTTATGTACTTCCTTTATGGGACAGCCACTTTACCTCTCTTCCTATCACTGTACACCACTATAGGTGCGAGACGGGTTATGGTAAATGTCGTTCGTTCTAATATTTGAAAAAATTAAAAAAAAACATGTTTATCGCTTAGCTCTTAGTCTTGAATAATTTCAGTTCTACAATCTTAATCTTAGCAATAGCTGCACTATTATGAGACGATTAACCCCAACATTGAAACATGCGACCACCACCATTAATAAACGCTTTTAAAAAATCAGGGTCAAATTCAGAGTGACGCTTACACTCACGGTTGTTTTAAACAAAGCTAAGCGTTTTCCTAACATGGTACTTGACAACCAAGAAGCCGACACCGTTAGTAATTTTTCTAGTGGTGATTCGACGACTGCAAAACACAATATTCGTCAGGTCTCAAGCTTTTCGTTGATATTAAGATTCTTCTAGACGAGCCTGCACGCGATCACAGAATGAAAGTAAATGAGATGACTGAGACCGTTAGCATCTTAACAGAGTTCGTATGTGGATTCCATGTGGTTCCATGTAAAAAATACAATTTTGTTGTTTCAAAAATTCTTAACTGAATTCCTTTGTAGTCGTAACAAAATAAACGCTAAACGCTCAGGTTATCATAAAGAGGTCATTACACTGGAAACGAAATGACATTAAGCGATCAGAATATTAAAGTGCTTGATGTGGCTAAGGTTGTAGGTATCTCTACCAATTGGGTACGTCACGAATATCTTATAAATATAAATTAATGTGTGTTTGTATGCATGTATGTATGTTTTTTTGCTTGTTTGTGCCTTATAGACAGCTAAAGGGCTAAACCGATTTTTACAGTATTTCTCTGTATGTCTGAAAGAAACTATAGAGGCTATATAGCTTCCAAAAATTCCAACTGGGCGGTGCCACCCTCATACAAAGTGAATATCTATTTGTCTATATCTTCAAAATGGTAACAGAAGGAGTCTCTAAATTTGGCCCAAAAAGATCCATAGTGAGTACAAATCGTCAACCAAAAAGTGGACGATATTGGACAAGTGGCCGTGGTACTTATTTTACAAATTAAATATGGATTTCTGTATATCTTCAGAACGGATAAAACAAAAGTTTCTGATTGACTTCACAGTCAATACAAAACATCAGTCAAAAAGTGGGCGATTTTGACAAGTGGGCGTACTTCCCATACGAAGTAAATATATCTTGATAACGGTTACAGCTAGTTTCAGAATTTGATCTGATTGACTTCATAGTCAATACAAAATACCAGTCAAGAAGTGGGCGGAATCGGATAAGTGGACGTGGCACCTGCCATACCAAGTAAATAAGTAAATATTGATTTAAGCATATCTTGAGAACGGTTACAGCTAAAGTTTCATAATTTGGTCTGATTGACTTCATAGTCAATACAGAACATCAGTCAAGAAGTAAGCGGAATCGGATAATCGGGCGTGGCGTCACCACTACATAGCAAATAATTAGTTTTGTATATCTTGACAACGGTAATAGTGGAAGTTTTAAAATTTAGTTCAAACAACATCGTGGATGATGCCTATCAGTCAATAACTGGACGAGATTGATTAGAGGGCGTGGAACCATCCACTTATACTAAATACTGGATATTGTATATGTGGAGAACGACAACAATGATAACTAAGATAGTAGATGAGATGCACACGCCCACTTTCAGCTAGTTTGGATATAAAAAAGCTGTACGCGTATAGGACTTAGTTTTTGCTTACACTCGACTACAAAATTAACTTTGTGACCACTTCTAAGAAGTGCATGTTTTTACTTTCAGATGTTTCCGTTTTCTAACTATGGAAACATGGATCCATCAAAATGTAACGAAAAAAAGCAATTAAAACAGTGGCTTTCTTCGAGAAAACCTACACCAAAGTTGGTCAGGGTTAACGAGATTCAAATTTAAGCAAAAAGCCCTTAATTAACTAAGAAAAAGCGTTGCACCATTAAGGCAATGTAGGCGTACAGAAAAGTGTACTTCCTATGACAAATATCAAAGAATTGAGCTACAAACTGCGACTTTATCCAGCATACTGTACAGATGTAGATATTTGCGATTGGCTTGAAAGAGATTTGGGTCTATGTTGAGAAGTAAAACGATTTTCCCTTAAAAGGTATAATTTCTACAAAAGTGACAAAATTATCAAATTTCCAGATCTCAAGTGAAAACTACAATTTTTAACGATTACAAGAGTATTTTATTAGGACTCTAATTTGCAAAAAGTGGGTGGCGTGGTGTAGTGGTTAGAGCGCACGCATAACAACACAAGTAGCCCAGGTTCAAGCCCCAACAAGATTGGACATGACGAAAAAAAATAATTGTGGTTTCGAGTGTTTAATAAAAAGAGGCTTCAACTTCTTTCCAGACAACTCCATATAAAGAATAAAAAAGAAGTCCATTTGACCTACTAGCTTACCTCTGGCGATGATGATAAGCATCGGACGGGATGATCAGGAGAAATCGCCACCTACTAGGGAAAAATTCCAATGCTAAGTAAGGATTTCTACCATTTATCAAGGATCTTCACCACTACACACAATCATATGGAGGCGAGCTACAGTAAATTAATCATCTACTTAACCTGAAAATCAATTTAATTTATCAAACGGAAACAAAGAAATGGAAGCTTTGTGGAAAGCCAATATGCTCCCCAGAGGAGTGATGGAGAAAAAAATTACAAAGAAAAGTTTTCGGATTTTACAATCATTGTTTAATACTGTCTTTTTAAATAATATTTTACAGGTAATCGTTTAACTTTATTGTTAAAAATTCCCTTTTTTAATAAGAACTCTTTCTTAAATGTCTGTTTTTTTTTAATTCACGATTATGGCGATTATTTTCTTCCATAAAAAATAATCAAAACAAATAAACGTTTATTTTCCAAGAAAAAAACCTCAAGGATTATAAAAACGTTTTGCATTGGTCTCCAATTGTCATTTATCTGAATTGAGGAGAAGAGCACTCTGTCTACTCTAAACGGTTGTTATGAAAACAGCAACAACAGCAACAAAAACAAACGAAAAGGGAATAGCTAAGCCAAGCCAAGCCATTATATTAAATGGGAATAAGAAAGAGGAATTTACAATTGTATGTGTGTAGGTTGTGTGCTGAAAAACAAGTGGTAAACAAATATTTATTTATCAAGTTCTCACTGGTATACACCTGTGTAAGTGTATGTAAATATTCTAATACAGATAGTCTAATCATATGTGTATGTATTGTATGTAGATGTAAAAGACAGGTAAGTGGCGCAGTAAATTAATGCCTCATTTGTTTTTATTTGGCTACAAAACCGTACATTTAAAATGGAACATAGAAATTCACTTGTGTAATATCATCATTATTGTCATCATCATGATTAAGATTAACATTGTACATGTGCAACAACAACATTTTGCAACGAAGCATACACAAATGTACTTTTTATTTCGTTTGTACACACAAACAAATACACATTACAACACACAATTAAACAAAATGAATAAATGAAAAAAAACATTCAGACAAATAAATACAAACAAAAATATGTTGAATTATTGGTTGAAAGCAAAAGACTTCTTTTTTTTTAAAGTATGTATTTGATATTGCATTATAACATTTATATAAGAAAACAACTTTTTCTCTTCACTAAGGTAAATTTCGTACACAAATGTCGTAAGCAGACATTGAGTGGCTTCAAAAAAACAAACAAAAAATAAAATATAAATGAAGAGACTAAAAGAGAACAAATAACAAAAAAAAAAAAGAAAACAAAAACTCTCCCCAAAGTATAAACAATGACCCCCAAATGTACGAATAATATTGTTGTTGCTTTAAGCGAATGAACGAACGAACGAAAGACGATACAAAGGGTAGAACGTGGCTACTCAAGCAGACTGCCAGAAGTTCATTTTACTACCATACAGCAACAACAATAACACAAAGAAAAAATAACGTAAAAAAGACGAAATGAAAAACGTTTATAATTACAAATTGGTCTTTAAAGTACAAAAGGACGCTCACTCCTCACACTTATGCTTTTACTTTTTTTTGTTCGTTCGTTTTTCTTTGCAAAACAATAACAACACATACGCACTTATATAGCTATAAGCTCTCCCACATTGTGAATTGTAAGATTTGATACCGTTATGAAAGTTAATTTGTATGTTTTCTCTTTTCTTTAATGTTTTTTGACAGGTGTGGACAGACAAATAGACAGACTTTATAAAAAAAAAAAATGGGTAGACAATGACAAAAAAATAATAAATAAATATTGGAACTTAGCTATGACTAACTAACTGACTGAGAGTTTAAACTGTTGTTTTTCGTTAGCAATTGCTTATATGTATACTGTGGTTTGCGTAGGTGTTTTATTTAAATTTGTTTGTTTTAATTTCAAAGGTAAAAACTACACGGTGCTATAACGAAAAAAAACCTGGGAACTGATGCTATTTTTCTGATAGCAGCTATCGAGTAGAACAAAAATCTATTTTTGAAATCTTCGAAACACCTTAAAAATTTGAGTAACGGACAAAAAAACCGGTTCTTCATATGTTCATGTAACTCAGCTAAATATTAACCGACTTTAGATTTCTGAGGGGTTTTCAGAAACAAGAAGCAGACCTTTCAAACGATATAAATGTATCAATTAAGTAATATAGGATTCAGGTATCTGTGTGTTTCTTTTCAAGCAAACACATTTTTCAAGTTTAGATGCGTTTTTGTGCACCTATTTATATAGAAACTGTACCAAAAATCGCAGTACGTAGGCTCTTTACGAGCAGCGCCTTCGTACGAAAGTTCTTACTTTTCCTAGGGGAAGTAAAAACTTTTGGTCTTCCATTAAAAGACTGAGGAGTAACGCTAGTTCAATTCCAGTTCTTTTAAAGGATGACCACCATGCATTCACAAATCCGGTTGAAGAGGTAAACTTTTTGGCTGAGCCACTAACCGAACTTGAAAGAGTATCAGTAACTGTACTTAGTATAATCTTCGAGCCCATGATGTTAAAATGGTTCTTGCAAATCGCAACGCTAACTAGTCTTCTGGGCTAGATGGCATAGCAGCAATGCTCCTCCTTCGTCGCTTTTCTGTGCGTCATATAGAGCTGATATTCTTTCCTCCTGTCAAAAAGGGTGAGACTACCAACCCTGATAACCAACAGCCCAACAGCAGTTTGTTCCGCACTCTCCAACGTTAATGACCATCTTGTGAAACATTTAGAGTCCAACGATTTGCTAAGCATTTTTCAACACGACTTCCACAAGGGCTGTTCTGCTGGCGACCTGCTGGCGGTGCTCTCCGAGAGACGAAACAAATTAATTTCAGGGTTTTGGTGAGAACAAAGTTGTGGCTCTGGATATTTTTAAAGCATTTAATAGAGTCTGGCATGAGGCGCTCGTGCCGAAACTTACTGTGTTTGTTGTCGGTAGTGGCTTATTTCGATATATATCGAGTTTTCTCAGACATTACTCTATAAAAGTATTTACAGATGAAATTTAATTTGACGAGATCAGGACAAATTCAGGGGTACCGAAAGGCTCTGATCTTTCATTTTTGTCCGGGCCTTTTGGGCATTGAGGCGAAAAGGCGGAATATGAACGACACGCTTACAGGCGATCTGGTGAGAATCCCCGAATAGAGTCGTGTGAACTGCGCCGATTTTAAAGACCTAATGTTTAATGTTAATGTAACATACAGACTTGTTGATGTAGTGTTATTTGTGACCATCATGGATAATGTATATATTGAGGAGTCAGATGCTCTCGATGATCAGGGCATGAAAATTCATAGTGGTATTCGTTGGAATGATCACATACTTCAAGTGTCGAAAGAAGTATTCGAGTTCTTCGTTTTTTAAGACGGTGTAAGAAATACTTCACTACATCTGATCTCCTTAATATTTACAAGAACTCTAATGTATGGGTCGGTGCCTCAAAGTCTACTTTGGGGCTTCTCCACCGCGTACAGTAGAGGGTGCAGGTGCTTATTAAGGACGGTAGGATAGCTAACACAAAGAAATGTGTTCTCACGAAATTAAGAAGTTAATTCCTAATAATCATATATTCTTACGTAGTACACGTATTTCTCGTAGACCGCATTCCTCTGTAGTTGATTGTCCAGTGAATCGTACAACGCATTATAGAGAAAATTCCTTTTCTTGCGATGTAGGTAAATTCAAATCAAACGTCCATAAACACTACTCTCTCTATCCTCCTTCCCACAACCTAATTTCTTAGTACCTGCACAATGCACTACATAAGTAGGGGTCATTTCCTGAGTGCTGGACTTAAACGAAGAAAAAAATTGACGGAGCTATTAAGCTTTTTAGTAAAGCAACTTATGAAAAAATAAAGGGTCCGCCATCTACCGTTTTTTTCAACTTAGCTCATGTCTGATTTGATAGATAATTAGTTTTATCCCTCCGCTGAACGCATATGGTTGTGTATACGCTTGAACACGCTGGGAAATATTGCGACATTACTTTGCCGATTTTGTCAAAAAAAATCATCTTTTCAGATAAAGCTCATTTTGATCTTGGCGGGTATGTAAACCAGCAAAATTGTAGCATTTAGAGCACAGAAAACCCGCACGCATACATTGAAAAGCCGTTACACCCAAGACGAGTCACTGTTTGGTACGGATTTTGGTCCAGAGGCATAATTGGATCCTTTTTTTTTCGAAAATGCGCAAAGAGTGGCCGTTTCAGTCAATGACGATCGTTATCGGGCCATGTTGAATGAATTTTTGTTCACAAAAATTGAAGAGGAGATTATTAGCAACATTTGGTCTCGAAAGGACGGCGCTACGTGCCACACGGCCGAAGCTACACTCGATGTTTTGCGCCCTATTTTTGAAGATCGCATTATCAGCTGATGTCGTTTGGCCAACTCGAAGCTGCGATTTGACACCGTTGGATTATTATTTGTGGAGTCCCGTCAAAGATAAGTGTTACGCCAACAAGCCAGAGACAATTAACGCTTTAAAGGACAATATTCGTGAAGCCATTGGTGATATACAGCTGCACCCAATCGATAATGTGCTTAAAAATTGGACCGATCGTGTAGGCTACTGCATGGCCAGCCGAGGCAGCCTTTTGTGAAATTATTTTCCATTATTAGCCGGAAGGATTGTACTTTCAAATAAAAAAAGATATTTGAGAATATATTCAGTAGTTTTTTTATAGTATTTTCAAAGAAAAAAATTATATGGCGGACCCTTTACTCAATTGTTAGCAAAGTGGAATTTTTTTTGTCGGTTTGGAACAGTATTTTTTAAAAAATTTACAATTTGGTAAAAATCGTATGATTGCATTGCTAAAATGTTTAATAATAACTTTTGCAAATATAAAACGACTTTAACGGTTTTATAAAATTGTCTTGAAAACACTGTGCAAAACATAGGTTTTACGGAAAAAATTAATTAAAATTAGAAAAACTTACATAAATTCTTGCAAAATAAATTTTATGCACAATTCTTTCCAAAACTGTTTAAAATTTTAAAATCCGTCTAAAAACGTGTGAGCTAGAGGTACTTAATGTTACAGCGACCTATCCTAAAACAATATTTTCAAAATAATTCAAGATAATGAAGGTTTTTATGTCCTCGCTTCGGCCTACAACCCCACATTAGCGCTCTTTTCAAATTCTGACAAAAAGTATTGTTTTGTAGCAGTATGTTATTATTGCACATGAATATAATATTTGCCAACAATGATATTTATTGTAAATATTTACTACAAATATAAAAATACAAATGTAAGAAAACAATAACAATTATTAAAATGTATGTATAATAAAATACACATTATCGTCGGCCAAAACCAACTTCATAAAACCCTATAAAATAATGTATATGTATATACTGCGTATATGTATATTTCTTTTTCTCTCAAAAAAAAGATTTTCCTAATATTTTGCTGCTTTCACACAGATTTTTATTGCATTTGATATTTATCATAACGATTTCAATAAAATTTGTCATGTATTGTTTCCAATAATTTCGCTAATAAAAGCCACTAAAGTTTATTAACCATAAAATTGAACGCATTTAATTCAATGTTAACACACTGTAAACATAACACAATTCATCCATGTTCATACAATATGTAGTATACCCATACATAGATAAGTGTCATACATAAAGCCAAATATGCTTCATTGATTTGTCACATAAAATGTTAATTTAACTGCAGATTCTACTGTTACTCTTACACCATATAGAAGAGACGAAAAAAATTGAACCACAAATAGTGAAGGGCAAATGGCAACAACAAAGGAAATAATAACAGAAAGCTACAAAAACAAACACAGTAAAATTGAGTAATAAAAACTCATACAGGTAAAACAAACAAGGATTCTACATTCTAGCTTCTAGGCAGTTTGGCTTTCATATATTTAATACGAACAGTGAAAAGGGACAGAGAGAGAGAGAGAGAGAGAGAGAGAGAGAGAGAGAAGGAAAGTGGTGGTAAATTTTTTTCTATGTATTTATATGCCTTTTGTGCGACCTTTGCTTGTAATTTAAACTAACATGAGACTTACAACAACCTATTGTTTGTTTTTCTTTCATATGTTTTGCGTGTATGCTGCTCGTTTTTTCCTTTGCTACTGTTGTATTAAGTTTTTATTAACCGGCGCCATTCTGTAGTTGTTTAGCTACGCTTCGCTTCGCTTATGCTTTGTTTGAATGTGCAAAGCCACAAAAACAGAAAAAAATACTCATACGTATCGTATGACCTGCCATTTAAGATCATTTCTTAATTGTTGTTATTTTTCCCCATCTGTACTTTTTTCTTTTCACTTTGAAATTGTGCGTTTGTTGTGTGAACATGTTGGTGAGAGTTTAAGTTTTTATGTTTATGTTTAAATGAAGTTTCATTGTTGTTATTGTTGATGTTTTATTAGTTTCGCCTTATTGTATGCAAGTATGGTGTTTTATTGTTTTTTTGTGGTTTCTAGTTTTTCTTTCTACGTTCGTTTGTTAACAGTTGGGTAGAGCGCGCGGTCATTGCAAGAAGTTTGAAATAAATATTTTGTGATATTCGCTTACACTTGAAATCACTCGAAAGTGTGTAAAAACATGCGCTTTTCAACTTATTTATTTATTCATATTAAAACGTGTATTTTTGGTTTGTTTTGTTTTTGTAAAAAGGCTCTTCAATATAATTTTGTTTCAAATTTTCTTTAAAATGTTTATGTATGGGTGTATGAGTTTTTTTCTAGCTGTTTGTTTGCTTACGTGTGTGTTTCTGTGGGTGTTTAAGGAGTTACCATAGTGATACATTTTTGTATTTGAAAATATTTAATTCAAACTATGGTGTGGCCTTTTGTATTTATTAAGCAATTACTGTATGACATTTATACGCTTTACTGTTTGAAATTATTAATTTAAATGACAATGATGATGTCAGTTAAATTCCTATTAAATAATGCAGCAATAGCGTACATGTTTGAATAAAGAACAAATTGGAATAAATAAATATTTGATTATAGGGGGAAATAAAAGCAAAATATTGTTCAAAATCAGTAGATTGAAAGTATTTTATTTAATTAGAATAGAAGTTGTGATGACAAAGATGACAATAATCAAAAATTACATAAAATTTGAATGAAATGTTATAATGATTTTTGTCCTAACAGCACAAATTACAGCAAAGGCTCAGGTAAAAATTCAAAAAGAGGTCTCCACGACGGCAATAGGCGACTAAATGCATGTTATATTAAACGATCAGAGAAAGAATGACAATTCAGGTGCAGTCTGAACTATGGACGAAACATGGGTGAATCACAACAAGCCATATCAAAATAGTGAATCTCTTCGTGCAAAATGATATTAAAGAGGGCTAGTTTGAATCTATAGGCCAACAAAAATCTAATTTGACATTTACACTGGTTATCTTAATCATTATTTATTTGAGCAGATTCAATATTGATTTGAAGCAAAAACGAACTTACACTACAAAGAAAGAAGTGCTTTTCCATCAATACAAAGTACGGTTGCATACTGTGTAGTCAATAAGTCTCGTCTAGCATACTTCCATAGATTTTACCCTTTGCAACTATTTTCTGTTTCCAAATTTGAAAAAAAGGTTGGGATAAGAAATTTGGGCCAAACAAAGAAGTCGTCATTAAAATGAATGCCTATTTTTTGCCGAAATACATATATTCTTTTTAAAAAATCACAGAATTATCAATTAACCCTCGTGTGAACAACAAAATTCATATGCAAAATTATACAAATCAAGAAAACAATGTTATTCTAGATAAAATACTTACTTGCGAAATGTCTATAGCAACAAAATTAAAAAATAAAACATTTTTGTAAAATTTTATTATATTAACCGTTACTTTTAATAACATTACCTTCCTCTCTTTATCCCTTCCTTCAAAATTATCATGTACTCTTCCTGCTTGTTTTAAAAAACGAAAGGTGATTAATATCAGCTGTTACACTTGCATGGTAACCCTTATAAAAGTTATAACGGTATAAACAAGAAGAACAAGAAAAGACAAATGAGAGTCTAGTTAAGAAAAAAAAATAAAATAAAAAAAGAGAAAACAATAATACCGAACAGAAATTTCAAGAACACAATACCGTTAAAATTAAGGGAAACTTTAGCCAGAAAGTGTATTTTTGTAAATTATATAATTTTAAATGTTCTCTTTTTTTAAGTTATTACTCATACGAGTTTCTATATCAAATGAACACTACGCACAACACAAAATATAACGGTAACTAAGGCAACATAATGTACGTAATAAATAATAACAAACACTACACTCTGATTCGCTCTCTTTAAATTTTATATACTATTCCAATGCATGAATTAAATACTACAGATTACGTCTTTAGCTATACCGTTTTTTCTCTCTCAATAAAAAGTGCGTGACGTCATGAGTGTCCTTTCTGTTTGGTTTACAAAGGAAAATAGTAATTTTTTTTATCACAAAAATTAAGAAATAAATAAATAAAAGTAGAAGAAAATGCTAAAAAATACAAGAAAAACATTAAAAAATAATAAAAGTAGAAAAATATAAGGAAAATAGTAAATTAAAAGGCAATAATTTTATCGGTTCTTATATTTTTCTACTTTTATTATATTTTAATAATCTTCTTATATTTTTGAATTTTTTCTTCTATTTTTATTTATATTTTGTAATTCTTGGTATAAAAAATTACTATTTTCCTTTAAAAACATAACAGAAAGGGCAACGATGACGTCACACACATTTTCATTGAGAGAGAGAAAAAACTAACGGTATCTCTAAAGACGTAACCTGTAGTATTTGATTCATGATTCCAATGTAATTTGAACAGTGTTGGTAATTATGATAAAATTTCGACTGATTTCTGATGTACACAAAAGTAAACTGGGTATTTTGTACTGAATAGCAAGGGCACTAGACATGAAACACATGACAGTTTGACACTATTAAAAAGTATAACTTTTGCATATGTGTCGATTTATAAAACTTCAAATACGAGTATATCTTATATATAAAAATGTATGTGTGTTTGTGTTTTTTTGTCATTGGCAGGAGGTGCTAATCTTCAAAAGATATTTATGTTCCTCGGCATAAGCATACACAATTCGCCATCGCTGGTGCCTACATATTAAACCAGCCGCTAGGTATTACTTTGCGAAGGGCTAGGTAGCATTAGTGCCTCTCTACATCAAAGTCAGTCGCTCGACCCATTTCTTTGTCTCTCCAACCTTCGAAGTTCCTGTATAACTACAGCCATGTGCTCATTGCACTCATTCCATCTGATTTGGGACAAAATCACCGAGCAGCTGGCGCAGATTGGCAATCATTTTCAAGGGCCTCCTGAATCTCAGACACCTGAATATCACATGCTCCGCATCTTCTCATTCGCGCAGTTTGAGCATGTAGGAGATTCAAATTTTTGCAAGTACTTCCTGAAGCAGCCATGTCCAGACAAGAACTGGGTCGTATAAAAGTTTGGCTGACAATGTTCCACCTTCATGCAAGGGGTTATGGCAGGTACAAACTGTATTCCCATCGTGACTTCCATTTGCATATGGAAAACCACTGTTCCTTCCTTTTTGGAGCAGCAGCCTGTTGTGAGTCCTCAAGACTCCGCCTTAATTCATCCGCCTGTACGCCTATTAGGATTGCTTTCGCCAATAATAGCACCGCGTCGTCAAATATTGTCCTAAAGCCAGTCTAATCATACTTATTTTAAAAACTGAGGCCAGTTTCCTCCTCCACTTGGAGAGTGCCTCTGACCATATAAAATTACCGATATTACGACCGACGATATCATCTTTTTTAGTGGTTTTGGTACTACAATATTTGGCATCATAATCGCCAGTGTCGCTTGAGTCACTTGTATTTGTATGTAAGTATGTTTGTTTGTGCCTTATGGGCAGCTAAGCCGTTGAACTGAATTTCTTGGAATTTTTACAACATCTCTCTGTGGATAGAAGAAACTGTGGGCTATATAAATTACAAAAATTCCAACTGGACGGGGCCACGCAAAACAGTGTATATTTATTTGTCTATATCTTCAAAGGGGTAACAGAGAGATTCTCTAAATTTGACCCAAGTAGATCCATAGTCAAGGCAAATCATCGGTCAAAAAATGGGTGGAATTGGACAAGTGAGCGTGGTACCTCCCATGCAAACTAAATAATGATTCCTGTATATCTTGAGAATGGTTAAAGCAAAAGCTTCTGAATTTGGTCTGAATAACTTCAAAGCCAATACAAATCATTAGGCAAATAATAGGCAGAATTGGAAAAGTAAGCGGAAGTAAGTAAAAAAATAAATAAAATCGTCGTGAACAATGGAGATTATCAGTCAGTAACTGGGCGAGATTGGTTAAGTTGGCGTGGCACCTTCCATTCATACTAAATATTGAAATTTGTATATATGGAGAACAACAACTATTAAAGCTTCGTAATCTTTTTACATCACACTGGATAAAAGCTATCTATGGTATATACGTATTCTATATAAGGAAGGGGACAAAATGGAGAAAAGGGTAAAATATGTAACTCAGATATCATTTAAGATAATAATCAAGATGGCGTTAGCGAAGCACATTGGGTATAGCTAGTTTTTATCAATCGAAAATTATTTATAAATTATTATGAAAACTATTACGAAAATGTTCTTTATTGTTAAGCAACCAAAATATATAAAGTTGTTGTTGTCTTAAAGACATTTTAAGTTCGGAAAGTTGTCAACACTGTTTTCAAGCCTTTTTAACACTCTTGTCATGTTAACGCTTTATATAAATTGTCGATTAATATGAAATAACCGTTATATGTTATGTTACTCTCTCGTGAAGAAATCAAAAGAAAATAGAAAGAGAGAGAGAGAGTATACCAATATAAATGTTAAGAGTGCGACAATGTATGCCTTTACAAAAGTGTTATATTAAAACAACTGTTATTCGTGTTTCTCCCGTCAATTAGTAAAAACCTTTACACGCAATTTTATGTTTTTAATTAAATTCTAAAAAAAACAACAACAAAAATATATATATAAAACCAATAACAACAACTGTTCATAGAATAAATATATAACTGGAAGAAAAAAAATGTGAAGAAAAGTGAATTTAAGGAATAGTGAGTGAAACTTGTGTTTGAAGGGATAATCAAGAAAATTTCTATAAAATTATACAAAAATAAATGGTTTTGTATAAATTATAAAGAAAATAAAGAGAAAAATGTTGAAGTGATATAAGAAAAAAGTTCTTTACACATAAAAGCAGTCAAATTGTATTTTTTTACCTTTAGACAACGAAAATGTGATTTAAAGCTAAAAAAAATAAGAAGAAAAATCATTAAAAAAAGATTAAATACATAAGCATAAGTGAGTAATTTAATAAATATAAAGAAAATATTCTAAAAAATCGCTTTTAATTACCAAAAAATTAAACAAAAATGTAGTTTTCTTTTGCTTTATACCCTGTGTGTTTTGGCTGTGTGGGTTTTCTTTTAATACAAAAAAAGAGCAATAAGAAGAAGAAGCAGAAGAAAATATTCTATCTAAATAAGCGAATGTAAAGCACAAAAGGTAACCAAGAGCGAAAAAGAACAAGAGAGAGTGTAGAAAGGAATTACGCGTGTAAAAGGAGTACCGTTAAGCATTTTAACAAATTCTGCCAAATTCTATATCAGTGTATGTGTTTCAAGAGTGTATGTGTATGTGTGTGTATGGGAGATAGTATAGCCAAATTGACAATTGAAGAGATGCCAACTGTTTGCAAATAATGTTTGCGAATGTTTGTAAAATACAAAAAAAGAAAAGAAAAAAGTTTAGGAATTGCTTTAAAGCAAAATAAAAATTAATATTTTTTGGAAAGGTGGTAGCTGGAAAATGCTTATGCAAGCCTTGGTACACATGTTGCCTGAATTTCATTTTAATATAATTAAACTAAGCTACTTAAATATATTGGCCAAACATTTTCATATTTATCGAATTTCTCTAAGTTTTTAAAGGTTATGGAAAACTTAACTGCACAAAATATGTCTTAACTTAACTTAACCAGTTGCTTAACAAAAATTTATATGAGAAATTTGTTTAAGTCAATATTCTTCTTAAAGTTGTGAAAGAAAATACTCTATTTCGTATTTAAGCTTATTTGGAAGTATTAAACCAGGAACCGACCGACTCTAAGCTTATATCATAGGAATGCACGAATACTCTGTGTGACTTAAGAAAGATCTGATTTATTCCCATCTGTGTACAATCACTTACAACCATCATTTAAAAGACTATCGCGGCTTTACTAGCAGTACTTCAAGTAGTTGGTTTAATATTAACAGCGTTTTTCTGGCATGTCGGCAATAGTGTTGTTGTAAGCGCAGACTAAGGACTTGACATAGCCTAAGAGTAAGTTCCAAGTTTCAAGGTTTTTCTTTCGACGATTGCTTAAATAATGATTCATTTTGCATACAAGATTTGAACCTTTTAAAGCAAGACTTACCGTGGTGTAGTAGTTAGATTGCCCACATACAGCATAAATGGCTTAAATTCAAATTCCCAGCATTAGAAATGACAAAATAATTTAATTACAGTTTCGAGTGTTTAATTGAAAAAATGATCAGGAAAAAAGGCCACTTACTGGGGAAAAATGGCAATGTAAGTAAGAATCACAACCACCATTTTGCCAGAATCTTCTCCACTACACAATCACATGAAGGCGAGCTACGGTGGACTTATCATCTACTTACATAGCTTGAAATCAACTGATAAAAGAAACTGAAACAACATGAGTTTAAGAGAAATACATAATTTCAATGTACTAACGCTTTTTCTAATCTTCGATTAACTTCCAATAGGTTTTTTTTTTTGAGATGAGCTTGAGCTTTTTCATCACTACAATCTTTATCTCTTCAACCGATGCAAATTTCTGTCTTTTCTAAACCTCTTCAGTTTTGGTAACAAGAAAAAGCCACAGAGAGCTAAAAATAGTGTATATATTGCCTAAGGTACACTAGTGGTGTATTTTTCGGTAAAAATATCAACTATAGGAGCTTTATCATGATGCAAACCTACTATTCGATTTTTTATAATTTCTTACTTTTTCTCATGTTGCTTCACGCAAATGTCACATAAATTACCTAGAAAACTTGACATTTGTATCGAACTTGTCCTGCTTTTTAAGGTTTGTGCTTCTCTAGACTCTTACAATGAACGTTTGGGCTTTGGTTTTGACACCATAATCTTAGTTAGTTATTTACAACTTAGTAGCCAAACACTGCTCCAGCTCACTTAGGTCAAATACTGATCCAGCTGTGATGCCCGTAGAAGGTAGCGACCAAGTAGACTTACATGCCTGCACTCGGATCGAAACGAACCAGCCAGACGTATGCACCAATGAAGAAAGCCTGCTGATATATACATCAGCCAGGTCCGATAAGGCATCCAGAAACGAAATGCCAAGAAAAACAGTCCTAATATCCGAAAGATTCGTACACTGACATAGGAGATGTTCGACAGTCTCTTCCTCTTCTTTAATCTGACAACTCCCGCCTAGTGCCCAGTGATAACAGACACCAGTATTCGCGGCATCCCCCTGATAAGAGTCCAAACGAGCCCGATCACATAGGCGCCAGATTTGTCTTGATATAAAGCAGGCGGGTTCATTCTACCACCGTATCTGTGTCCTGCCCAACATGTGTCGAAGAACCAGAAGTCTTCAAGAGCACAGCGGCATCCGAACTAGATGGTCAAATTCCTCGTTGCCAATGAGAGAGTTCGCTCACTAGATACCATAATCTTATGTTCATAGTTCTTCAAAAATTATTTTGTACTCACGGCAGACTACTAAGAGTGAGCCGCTGTGGTGTAGTAGGTAAGACACCCGCCTACCAGACACGAGGTCCTAAGTTAAGTCGCAGATTAGGTCATCTTGCAATTTTTAACAGTGGCATCATCTTATAACATTAGCCAGTAACCAGTCATTGGGTACACTCATACCTCTTTATACGGCCCAGATAAGTTCTGAAAAGATGGGCTGTAAACCGAAACGCCGTAAAACGAGTTGCTTTTACTTGCTTTAAGCTTTTTCAACGAATTATCGATTTTTTAGCCGTATAACGAGAGTATTGGGGTGGCGTGGCATGGTGGTTAGAGCGCACGCATAACAACACAAGCGAGCCAAGTTCAAGCCTTAGCAGAGGACATGACGAAATAATTTAATTATAGTTTCGTTTCCAGTGTTTAATAAAGAGACTTCAAGACGAAGCCCCCTGACCTTCCAGCTTTCCTCTGGCGTTGATGACAAAACTCTGACAAATCAGAAAATCTGAGAAAAAAATTACAATGCTAAAGTAAAGATCATCACCAATTAACAAGGATATTCACCACCATCAGCTTGAAAAAGTCAACTTGATAATGAAGTTGAAACAAAGCAATGAATGCTTTGTGGAAAGCCAATATATACTCCCTAGAGTAGTGAGGAGTGACGGAAAAAAATGAGGTAAATAATGCCATAAAGCGAATGTATTCCATGACTCAGACAGGCCGTTATAAGGTAATGTCGTAAAAAGAGAAGCCGTATACAAAGGTATGAGTGTATTACGCTTTGAATAATGTCTCTAAAATTTCTGCCGTTCGGAGCCGGAGTTAAATTAAAAAAGAGTCGGTTTCAGCTTATTGATTGAGAGCAGTTTCCCTTGTTCCAGTTGGGATATTGCGGGAATTATGTATGGGTACGTAGACTACTAACAGTTCAAGTTATTTCCGACTTCCATTTTTTAAACTAAAGTTGATGCAAATTTTTTAGAAATTTAGCTTCGACTCAGCACTTGCAAACTTTATGTCTGTACTGTAACATACCAACGAAGAAATATTCGTATGGCGTACTCGAATGGTTGAAATTGTGACGATCGTATCAAGATAAGAAAAAAATCATCTTATATTTTCAACCATTTCCTTTAATAGTAATAATTAACTTTTAAATCGACCTTCTTAATGATTTTTTCAAATTAAAATAAAAAGACAAACTTTTAAAATTTGTGCCAAGAAAATAAAAAGTCAGTTGGCATCATTGTAAAATAAAAAAAATAAAAAACAGCGACGACCCACCCGCTTTACCAATTTATTTTTTCTTTTTTTTCTATTTTTTCTTTTTGTTTTCTTCTCCCTAATTTTTTCGTTTGTAATTTATTTTATTCGCCTCTACTGCGTTTCTTGCTCCACTTTTTGTCTTTAGCCAATGGTTTTATAATACCGTTAAAATTTTTACTATAAAAGTTGTTTGTATTTTACTCCATTATAGAATGACGGTTTGATGGGTTTGTTTGTGTCTGTGAGAGTTTATTTTTTGTTGCTTTTGTTTCTAAATGTAATAGTACGAGCACTACTAGAGTAGTACTACTACTACTATGACTACTGTTGACTCCTGCTGTTCCCTCAGCTGTGATACTGGTTTAATTCTTTTTCATTTTCTTCCATTCCAAATCATGTTTTTGTTGTTGTTGTTGTTGTTTTGGTTACTTTTTAATGTTTATCGTATTTATTTGTATTTGATATGTGTGCGTGCATGCTTATGTGTGCTAAAGCATTAAATCTCTTGTTCTCTACAACATATACTTTATGTGTTGTTGTTATTTTTTTATGGTTTAACTTATAGTAGATAATATTAGCAAAAGTACGCACCTGAGCATATTTTATTAGAATTGTTGTATAATAAATAAAATGTAGCGGAACAATCAGAAAGAAAGAGACAGAGCGAGAGAAAAATTACAAAAATTATATTTTACATTTACAAGATAGGAAAAGAATCAAAACTTAGTAAAGAGCAAAAACAAGAAATAAAAGGGAAAAATCTTTAACAACAACAACAATAACATTAATAATAACGGTTAAAAAGAAGCATAAAGAGAAAATAATAAAATCAAACATAAAAAACAACAAAAGAAAAACACAAAACAATCAAACATGAAAGTATTTGTACATTATTTTAACGGTTGTTTAAAAGTGTAAGTAGGTACATACATATATCTGTATGTATGTATGTATGTATGTATGTGTGCTGTACGATGTTTCGAAAAAACGAAGAAAAAATCATCACAAACCCAAGTGTGTAGTCACTTTTAAATCAAAAAAGCGTTAAACTAAAACTTACAAACAAGAATAACAACAAAAATACACACATACATATGTATTCGTATGTGGGTTAATAGAAAATTGGCGCTGTATTTAAAGAAAAGTGAAGAAAAACATGTAAAACAAATGGCAGAAATAGAAAGGATTTCTTTACAGTTTTTATTTTCATGTTTCTTGGCCCGTGTATAAGCTACTGTTTTACTGCTTCTAAGACATTTTATTCTTTAAGCTCTCAAAGTTCTTCTTTTTTTGAAAATTGTTTCAGCTCGTTTTTGTTTTTGTTTTTTTCTTTTATAAGTTTCTAACCCCCCAAAGTAGATTTTCTTTTTCTTTTCTTTTTTTTTTGTAGAAGATTTGTTTTTCTTAAAAGCCTTTAAATATGCTTTCATTTTGCACTTAAACTCTTTTATTTTAAGTATGTAATGTTTATGCTCTATTTACCCTCCAATACAGGCTATTGAATAGAGGCTTATATCTTAGATTGTCTTCACTATATTTGTAAATATGTTGCCGTAGTTGTTGTTGCCATTTAGAAATGTCCTTAAAAACGTTAACAAAAATAGTTTTTTTTCTGCTAAAACAAAGGATATGTTAAAAGTGTGTGGAGGTACGTTTATAAAGAAATATTTTCAACATTTCAAGTGGCATTAAGCGTATGACGCAACAGAAAAAAGTGGCCTTTAATAGTTCAATTGTAAGCGGCTTTATGCTTTCTATGTACTTGCACTTAAATGAAACATTTTAACTGGCTGGATAACCAATATTTCATAAGGAGAGTAAGAAACTCGACGGAAAAATAGCTTTTCGTTCTTGAAATTCTCGTTAAATTCTGCTGTTATTGTTGTATTATAAGTCCTAGAGGTAGAAATTAAAAGATGATAAGAAAATGAATTGGTGGCGTGGTGTAAAGCTAGAGCGCACGCATAGAACACAAGTGACCCAGGTTTGAACACCCGCAGAGGACATGACGAAAAAATTTAATTGCGGTTTTTGAATATTTAGTAAAGAAACTTCAACCTCCCTCCAGACAAATTCATCTAAAAGAAGCCTTCAAGACTATCTAGTTTACCTCTGGCGATGATGACAAACATTAGACGAATGAGCAGGACAAAAGCCACCTACTGGGAAAATATTACAATGCTAAGTAAGGTCACCTTGGTAAGGATCAAGGTCAACTTAGCAAGGATTTTCATCACTACAGACAATCCTATGGAGGAAAGCTACAGCTTGAAAATCAACGTTATTAATGAAACAGAAACAAGGCAATGGATGCTTTGTGAAAAGCCCCTAGAGGAGTGTCAGAATAAAAAAAGAGAAAATAATGGTCATCCATTTTTCGATTTCAAAAGTAAAGTTAAATAAAACACACATAGAGCTGTGATTCGATGAAACTTTTGTCTCATTATAATGCTCGAACCTTGCCATTAAGTACAAAATGCAATGCTTTTTAAATGACCGTCTCTGGATTGATTACAGCAGACGAGATAGTTTTCGACTATCTCAAAAGGCCGGTATCTTGGCGATAACTTGATGAATGTTGGCTTTCAAATGCTTCAACATTGAGGGACTATCTGCGTAGACATAGTCTTTGACGTAGTCCTACATAAAAGACTAACAGCGTCAAATCACATGATTTGGCCAATTTACGTCTCCAAATTGAGAAATTACGCAATCGGGAAATTTTCATGCAATAAAGCCAAAATCGATCGTATTGTGTAGCTCATGGCACCGTCTTGTTAGAACTACATATCGACCAGTTCATAATCTTCAATTGCGGGCTAAAGAGCATGGCATATGGCATATGGCCATAGCACTCTGATGGTGTTAGTAATTTCAGCCTCATTAGCAAGAAAAAACTGCCTAATGACATTTACAGACTATAATGCGCACCAAGTAGTCACTTTTTTCGGATGTAATCGCTTTTCCACATTCGTTTCAGGGCTCTCCGAGTTCTATAGGCGACAATTTTGCTTGTTGACGTAACCACCGAATGAGAAATGAGCTTCACCGCTAAAGAAAATTTTGTTCGACAAATCAAAAATCAGTAGCCATGTTTAAATCACCACTTCTGTAGTAATTTGTAAGTATTTTTACACGTCCTTTGGCTGTTAAACAATCTTTATTGGTAAGCCTTTACTAAACCTTTCACTAAATAAATGACACTTTGAGTGACAGATATTTAACAGCTGATAGTTTTGCCAGACCGACGATTTTGAAACCACTAAATGGATAATTCCATGACAATTTGGATAATCTACCTTGAGCCCGATAATGAGCTTCAATATGACCACTTGATTTGACTCAAATCTATTACAAACCGGTTATTTTCTGAAGCTTAAATACAGAAAATAATTGCAAAGTTTTAAGTCTAGAAAATATGCGGATTTATTCTCTCTGTTTTTGAACATCTTCTAACACTCTTTCAATGTGCTTTCATTTTTGTGTTCGGACTTAAGTATGAGCATTTCCAGATAATTGTTTCTGTTCTTTTTACTCATTTTTATATATAATATATACATACAGTGGTGAAAGAAATAATAGGGACTTTCCTTAAATTAAAATTTTCTTAAATTAAATAAAGAATGCATTGTAATTGAAAGTGAAGCTCGTAAATATGATTTTCTAATCTTCGCTTTTCCAGATTATTTCACTATGTTCTAGTTATGGAAAAAGATTAAAGTATCCCTATTATTTCTTCCACCACTGTATATGTAAATAGCTCTCCCACTTTTTTACAGATTGGAATAGATAACAAAGCTTTACGTGTTACCGTTCTTCACATATAAAAATTCCATATTTAGTATGAATGGGTGATAAGTAGGGAGATCGATTATTCGACTTTTTTCCAAACCGGTTTTCGAATAATTTGAAAAGTAGCAATTTTAAAAAACCGATTTTCGGTTAATAGTTACTCAAATAACCGGTTAACCGGTTATTTTATTTAAATAAAATTGTTCTCAATTCTTAAAGCGCAGAGCTGGACCACGTCGTTTTAAAAATAAGCAGAAGCTGACGGAGAGCTTAAAATTAAAGTGGCAATCAATACTAACAATAATTTGAACAAATCTCATAAATACTATGCCAAAACAGTGTGCGGAGGCCATAAAAAACTAATTTTATTACACAAACTACTGAAAAATGCCTATGTTACGAACAGCTATTCATGGAGCTAATTTAGTTTTTGTTGTATTACTTGGTAGAGAATGGAGTTAAAGGTTCGTTATTATAGTTATAATTTAGGTAATTTATTTTGAATAAATCTATTTATAATATACGAGTCCTTAATTGGCTCGACAAGAAAATTTGCTTAGATATCGAACAGCACTGTATGTAAATTTATGCACCACGTATTTAATAGTGTATGTGTCACTGTCGTATGCTACGTAAGAACCCAGCTTCCAACTAAGAAGTCTTCGGCTTAATCCCAGGCCACACCATCTGACAATTTTCAACAGCGGTATCACCTCACAACATTATTAGCGAGTGATTATGTGTATTTACGCTGTGAAAAACTTCACTAACTAATATACATGTCTGCCGTGCGGAACCGGTGTTTGTGGGTTTGTTGGCTTTCAATGAGTCTAGTTGATCATTCTCCATATATAAAAATCAATATTTATTTATAGAAGATAAGAAAAGATTATTTTTGCCCAAGAGTGCATATCTTTTTCGATCTATCTTGGTTTTCACGCTCTTTGTGAGACGTTCTAGGTTGTCATATATATAAAAATAATTAAATTTATACAAATACTTAGTTAAACGATGAGCATATTTTCAATAAAAAATATACAAACGTATACGAATTATACTTATTTAAGTCAACCGGTTATTCGTGTTAAATTAACCGTATTCAACACAACAAAACAAAAAAAAAACAGTTAAAGCCGGTCGAATAATAATCGTCTGATCTCCCTAGTTGTACCACTTCCATTTACCCAATGTCGTCCAGTTATTGACTGATGATGTCCACGTAGTTTTTTGAACCAAACTTACAACGTTAACTATGGCCATTCTAAATACACAAAAATTAATATTTACTATGTACGGGCAATACCACGCCCACTTATCCAATTCCACCTACTTTTTGACTGATAATTTGTATTCAGAGACTCTTTCTGTTAACACTTTGAAGATATAGACGAATAAATATACACTTTGTATGGGCGTGGCAACGCCTAGTGTGAATTTTTGAAATTTGTATAGCCTATAGTTTTTTCCAGGCATATAGAAAGTAACTGTAAAATTTCAAGAAAATCGGTTAGCTGTCTATAAGGCACAAACAAAAAAACAAGCAAACATACATACATATATATATGCATAAAAACACACATTCATTTTCATATACAAGATAAAAATTTAAGAACTTATTCCTCAACCCAATATTAGTGGGCTTCTAACGAATTTTGAACAAACTGTATCTTTTCGATTGCTATCAATAGCCAGAAAAAAGTAAATAGTTATGTTTTAAGATTATCAGTATTCTTCTTCATCATTACCGAAACCGATTTGGATGAGCGCTTTTTGTACCAAAACTTCACGGCAGACAAAAAGCGAAGACGTGAGGATTTAGTCAAGAGTCAATCCCGATCTCTATCCAAAGAAGACCATGATCTGCGTTTGGTGGGTCTAGGTGAACATGATGCACTGGGAAACGCTCAAAAAGAATCTCACGATCAACAAGAATCTCTACATATCACAACTACTACGAGTAGAAGAGGCTATTCGAAAAGACCCATTGACAACTCCAAACCATACTCCTTCACTGAAACGCCATCATTTTAGGAGCCCGAATCGTATGTACTTCAGCATCCGTCGTAAACTCCAGATCTCCTATAAATAACAGTCAAAAAGAGCATTGATGTACTAAAATTCCTTGAGCTGAAAATATTAAAAGTCACGGAATTTTCAACTACCCTTGTCTGTTAAAGAAAATATGAACAAACTATCATTGTATGTTGACTGAAAATTCCGGTTTATTTATTAAAAAAGATAGCAGGTTCTCGTTAAGCTTTCTTTAAAAAATGAATTGAAGTTATTTAATAACGGGTCCGCTATCTAACATTTTTTTATCAACTAGTGCTTATTTCGTGAATGGTAACACTTAGCTCATGTCTGATTTGACAGATAATTAGTTTTATCCTTCCGCTGAAAGAATATGGTTGTGTATACGCTTGAACAACGCTGGAAAATATTGGGACATTACTTTGAAAATCATGGTAATGTTGCAGAATGTGTGCAAAATGTTCAGACGAAGCTCATTTTGATCTTGACGGGTATGAAAACAAGCAAAATTGTCGCATTTGGGGCACAGAAAAGCCGCATGCATACATTGAAAAGCCGATACACCCAAGACGAGTCACTGTTTGGTGCGGATTTTGGTCCAGAGGCATAATTGGAGCAAGGAGTGGTCGTTACAGTCAATGGCGATCGTTATCGGGCGACGTTGAACGAATTTTTGTTCACAAAAATTGAAGAGAAGAATATTAGCAACATTTGGTTTCGACACGGCGGCGCTACGTGCCACACAGCCGAAGCTACACTCGAGATTTTGCGCCTTGTTTTTGAAGATCGCATTATTAGCCGCAGAGCTGATGTCGTTTGGCCACCCCAGAGCTGCGATTTGACACCGTTGGACTATTATTTGTGGGGTGCCGTCAAAGATAAGTATTACGCCAACAAGCCAGAGACAATTGACGCTTTAAAGGACAATATTCGTGAAGCCATTGGTGAAATACAGCTGCACACAATCGATAATGTGCTTAAAAATTGGACCGATCGTGTAGGCTACTGCATGGCCAGCCGAGGCAGTACTTTCAAATAAAAAAAGAAATTTGAGAAAATATTCAGTAGTTTTCTTTATGGCATTTTCAAAAAAAAATATTTATTTGGCGGATCCTTTATAAACATGCCTCCATTTGCATGGAAATATTTTTAGTAAAAAAAAATTGCTTTCATTTATGTATTAATTTGTTAAGACCTAATTTCTAATTTTTTATTTTTTATTTTTTTTAATTTCTCTAAAACACTTTTTCGATACGAAATCATTCAAATATTTTCATATAAAAATCATTCATAAGAATGACTTTTTGATATTTCTCTCTTTGCTTTTGTTTTTGTTTTTAATATTTTAAGTGACATTGTGATTAAAAAAAGAAAACAAAAATTATGAACCAGTAGCAAATTTTTCCCATTTTCTGTTGTTGTAATTTCTATTAAAAATTATTTTTAAAACAGAAACACAATAAGTGCATACCCAGTACCACATCACCCACCCAGTTTTATTTGTAATTCTCTTGTAAAAATGCATAAATTGCAACATTAATTAGTGCGATAAATTTACGCTGCTTAATAACACGAGCAATTACAGCGATAAGTGGGAGAACGAATCTCTAAAAGTAGGTGAATAGGTGTGAAAAGTTCATAGAATATTGCTTGAAAGCAAGCAAAAATTAAATTTATTACAAGGGGCGACAAAAAAAAGCCTGGCAAGTGATATTATTTTTCTTCTGAGAAATAGACCCAGGCTACGTATACGACATATATACTCGTATCTCCTAAAAGGTCTATGTCTCTTCTTTCCAAATCTGAAAAGATACTTAAAATCGTGGTAATATTTAGTTAAGTTATTAGCTTATAAGTGCGTGAAGGTCTGAAAACATGGTGTTTTACCCGTAACTCGATAATCCCAGAACAGATCCTTGTTCTACTCGATAACGCCTATCAGAAAAATAGTATCGGTTCGCAGATATTTCATCTTCATTCGGTTTTATCGCACCGTTTTATCCAATCTAACCTATCCTATCCTATCCTATCCTATAGGCTGCCTCCTACGTGGAAGAAGGGCAGCATTGTAAAGTTACCGAAAAGTGGTGACTTGAAAGACTGTAATAATTGGAGAGGAATTACTCTAATTAACACCATATGTAAGATACTTGCAGTCATAATACAGGGGAGACTTCAGAGCAGAATAGATAACATACTGCGAGACGAACAAGCTGGCTTCAGACCGAATAGAAGCTGCGTAGTTCAGCCCAACACTTTATGAACAATCATTGAACAGTCCATAGAATGGCGTACCCCCCTGTATCTACTATTCGACGATTTCAAGAAAGCGTTTGATACTATCAGGCGAACGGCTATATGGAGAGCACTAAGAACCAAAGGAGTACCTCAGAAGATAATTCGAATGATTAGAGCGATGTATGAGGGTGTAGAACTTTCAGTTCTTCACAACGGGAACATCAGCCAACCATTCCACACCAATACTGGAGTTAAACAAGGATGCCCATTATCATCTCAGCTATTTACCATCGTACTGGATGACATAATGAGCAAAGTTTGTTCGAAAAGAAGAGGGAACACATGGAGTCTCTCACGCCAACATTTGTCTACTCTCGCATAAGATTTTCAATATGCAGTCGAAACTGAATGACCTAGAAAGATTGGCTCGTAGTGTTGGGCTTGAGATAAACATCAAGAAAACCAAGGCCATGAGAATAAACAACACGAGCACGGAAAACATCATGCTACAGGGTCAACTAGTCGAGTATGTAGATAGCCTCTGCTTTCTAGGAAGTACAATAACTACAAACGGTGACGCAGGGACAGACGTAGATAACAGGTTCAATAAAGCGAGAGCGGCATTTGGACAACTGCAGTCAGTATGGAGAAGCTCACATATATCCAGACAAACTAAACTCAGAATATTCAACTCATGTGCTAAATCAGTACTGCTGTATGGCAGTGAAACATCACACAGAAACTCCAGGTATTCATTAACAAGTGTCTCATAATCATATGCAGAATATTCTGGTCTAACACCATAAGTAACACAGAACTGTGGAGCATGACTAATGAGGAAAAGAAAGTGGGGATGTATCGGTCACACCATTCGAAAAAGTCCAGAAAGTATAACCAGAACCTCACTCGACTGGAATCCTCAAGCCTCAAGCAATCGTGGTCGACCAAAGAACACCTGGAGACGCACAATTATCCAAGAACTGAGACAGAACAACCTAACATGGAAGGAGGCAAAGTCAACAGCTGTAAACCGTGTTAGATGGAGATGCTTTGTGGAAGCCATATGCACCCAAGAGGAATAACGGAAAAAAACTGTCATACAATTAAACAGCTGTCCGACTGCAGCCATTTGGGACGTAATAGGGCTATCACCCCTGCACATCTTTGTAAAAAAGTATGCTATGAGGAGTGCTTTGAGGATGAAAATGCTTCAGGCCTAGAACTAGGAGACTTAGCTCACATGAGTATTCTAGGAAGTGTTTCGGATTGTATAGTCGTGTGTTCGATCCTAGAACATATGCATTCAAAACTAAACCTTGTGTTAATCCCATGAGCCTGTAGTGGTTAACAAATGGATCGAAGGTTAACACGGGAATTGGAATCTTCGTGCCTTTAGGTAAATGGCCAAATGTCTTTTAGACTAAAATTCAAGCAATTTTACTGTGTGATGAGATAAACCTACAGAGGAGTGTTAGAGATGCACGCACAACTATATTTTCGGGCAGTCAGGCAGTAGTAAGGGCACTGTTTTCTTGTTCGATGAAATCGTGCAATATTAAGGAGTATATTGGCTATCTTCAACAACTCGGTGTTGCGAACAGGACTGTCCAGAATAGCTGGCAATAAAACTGCTGATGGACAGCGAGAGAAGGATCCACAGCGGGCTTCATCGGCTCTTTTTTGGGATTAACTTGGCAGAGGGTGGACAGACAAACGGGTTGCACTTTCGCAAAGCCAAACGTTGGAGTTGCCGGACAAACGTCCTGTTAGCGCAGATATCCTGCCTCTCGTCGAGTTAAGCAGCTGCCTAGACCTCTTCTTATCCACTCTCGGCTAGAGAGTACTAGTCCGTCGACAAGTCGGAGCTTGCCTCCACTTCTTATCAAAGATTTTATCGGCCAATTGCCATATACGCAGATAGCAGGTAGAGATCGGTATACTGACGTATATCCCGCCGAAAGAATCCAAGCCACAATGCCCTGTCTAACCTGCTCATCCGCCGTACAATTTTCGCTGTGACCCGGTGCCCAAAGAAGATTGATATCGAAATACTCAGCCATCACTCCTAGTGATGAGTGACATTTCTGCACCGCCAGGGGCTTAGTTAACATAGCCCCTATGGATTTAATAGCGGACTGACTGTCCGTATAAATAAAGACTTTCCGGACCGTTGTAACACTATCTCTTAATAAGTCAGCAACCTCACAAATAGCGGCCACATCTGCCTGAAACACAGGTATTCCTATTCGGAATAGATGCTCTCAGTTTGGTAACAGGTACGGAAGACAAGCCAGTCCGGTGAAGTAGACCAGCGGAGTACTCCAATAATCTAAGCCCACATTCGCTGATTCTCAGGAGACATTGATGCAGTCGATTAGGCCATGCTGACGCTGATGAGACCTTCTTACCCTTATAGAAAATGTGTAAATTACGAGTAGAATAGTGGGTTTGGACAGTACTAACCGACGGAGTGATAAAACCACAAGGCACATTTTGTGTGGCTGTGTTGCGTTAACTAGGACTAGATGGCATGTTTTCAACCGGGTTCGATTGGATCCGGGGAGATCAGATCTATTCTCATCGAGGATTTACTCAACTTCATTCGGAGGGCGAAGAAATTGCTGTTTGAACATTTCTTTCGTCTGCCTTTTTCTATATGAGGAACAATTGAGTGGGTTGTTGTCATGGGACGATTGTGATAACCTGGTCATCAACTGCGGAGTGAGTAACTGTGCAGTAGCAACATATTTCTTGACTACAGAAAAACACAAAAGATCTTTTAGGTCGTGGTTTCTGCTGTTGCGTAACTTACTGGCTGATGGTAAAAATAATGAAAATTCTACAATCAAAACTCCGTTCTACATAAAACACATGACTCACTCTAGGGGAATAAGATATAATATATTGGTGTACCCCCTTCAAATCAAAATACATTTTAATTGAACTCACTTTTCAATTAAGTCACGCACAATTTTTCATAATTCAAGTCTAGTTTTTTTCTCCCTCTTGAGTTACCTGCTGCTGTGCTGCTGGTGTTGCTGCAAAAAACGAGAAAATCACTGTAATTACTTTAACAAATAGATAGATACTCGTAGGTGAACGTAGAAGCTCATGGTATTCCCGTTAATTGGAGGTTATGCAAGGGGAGGCAAGAGGTTGCTGCATGACTACTATTGCTCGCAAAAACATGTCAAGTTAAACAAAAAAAAAAAAAAAAAAATAAAAAAAAATGTTAATGTGTCTTCTCTAAATGTTAGAAACGTTTATTTCATTCATAACGCTCGAATAAAATAATTTAAATAGACAACATACTCGTACCCGTACTCGTATTCTAACAAATAGGAAAGAACCTTGAATATTTCGTAATGTACCAGATAATTTTTTGTTGTTTTTTTTTAAGTAGAAAATAATTGTATTTGAAATTTCTTAAGATCATAGTGAAAGGCACACGTTAATGACGTTTTATAATATTTTCCTTAAATAACGGGGTCTATTAAATCTCTTAAAGTCGTTCTGTTGCTGTTAAAACGCGTATTTAGTGAAATTTTTATTTATTTGTTGTGCGAAATATTTACAATTGAATGGCAAAGCCCATTGTCCTAATTGTTTGATTCAAAATTAATTTTCTATTAATTTACCTAAAATTTCCTTCAGCTACCTATTTGAAGCAAAGGGCCTTTACTAACTTTCTCTAGCTTTCTCTGTTCTGTGCAAAAGCCTTCATTTTCCTTTAGCTTTTGTCGGATGCTTAAGTTTTCGAATGTAATGTCCGACGCCAACACCATATTGTAGTTTTTGGCCGTTCGCACCTTCTGGTACCATTCGGATTCCAGTCCAAAGCCTCTTTGGAGATGTCATCTGTGACCGATTCGCTTTCATTTGCGACACCCAATTTGAAGTGACACTAACTTCCCTCCACACCTGCTCAGAAGCTCTGAATTCGATATAATCCTTGGCCTCTATATCCTCAGTATTTGCCTAAGGCAACGGCTTATAAACTCTTGCAATTTATGTGCCAAGCTCCCAGTCATCAACCATATTTCGCAGCCTAACAATAAAACAGACTTTTCCTTTGCTCTAAAAATTCGTGATTTGGTGGTTGTGGATAAAGCTGTTTATTTCCATACTTTACTCATTTGACCAAAGGCTGATTTGGCCTTGTTAGTACGGTTGTCCACATCATCAGCAGCCCCCGTCCCCACACTCATTCGGAAGTGATTAGGCTGCTCAAATAGCAGAACCCGTTCGAGCATTCCATGCCTTCGCTATTGACAGAGAACTGTATAGCCACCTTGAGCACTAGCATAGACATAGCTTTGGTCTTGGTATGGTTGTTTGTCCAACACAATATTGTTTTGCATATCCACCTAACGAGGTTTCATATAACAAAGGTTGTCGGCGTATTCGAGGTCCTCTCTAAGGTTCTCAGCATTCAGCGCCTGAGACAGAACATCATCGAAAACAATTAAAAATAATATTGATGACAGAAGACAACTTTGCCTGACATCGGAAGTTGAGCCCAAGCTCTCAGTATATGTGCCAGTGTGGAGAGCTTTACATTTGAAATATTCGTATTGTACCTTTACAAGGCGGATATATTTAAGGTTTACACTCCGACGTCGTAACGGCTCTCAAATGTGTTCGCTTGCTACGCTATCGAGAGCAGTTTAATAATCAATAAAGGCCACAAACAAGAGATGATTGCCACTCGTTTACCTGTTCGACGATAAAACGAAGTGTATTGATTTGATCAATACAAGACCTATTTAAGTGGAAGCCAGCTTGTTGTTTACGTATTAGCAGTTCCATCTTCTGATTGTTCCTGGTTAACAATAATATTGTTAGAACCTTTGATGGTATTGAGGGAAGGATTATGATACGATAGTTGAAACACATGAGCAATTCGTTAAGGATTTTCCCACGTTGGCATACCCCACGATGCACTAAGCACGAGTGAATACAATGTGTCCACCAACGCCATACACATGATAAATACTATATGGGAGTACCATGTTGTTGAACATGACTTCCACCTTGGTAAAGTGTCGTAGACTATCTAAACTCCTACCGATCTATGGGTCACGGCACCCGGTTAAGAATGTAACAACACACCGAGCTAACACTCTTTCCGAGATTTGGGTATAAACTACAGGCACCACGTTGCTCTCACAAGGGGGCCTCACCATAGTCGGGCAGATACCTATATACCTGAGGCTACCTACCGACTTCTGTGCTGCCAGAATTAAGGATCAGGTCAGATTTTATAGCAAATGACGCCGGACTGGTGGCCAATAAATACAACAAAATAAAGCAACAAAAACACAACAAGTAAGCGACAATCACACAACCAGACAGGCACACCACAGGGCAATGACCGACAAAATGCGCACATAGAATACCCTCTGCAGATGATGCTGAAAAGAACTTATTACTGCCTTACGCTAGAAACCCTCCTATTAAAGACAATGTAAGCAAACTCGCTGAACCTCCATATAGTCCCATCCGACCCAAAGCCCCACTAAAATCAACCACATCCCTTGTCACGTAAAGCGGACATGCTGTCAATACATGCATGGAGATTTTTGGCCAAATTTAAGCAGTTCGGCCGCAACCTCATCGATTCGAGGATATTTTCCAGTCCTAAGTTCCCTGTTAGTCGCTGTCAAGTGACGATAACTGTGGTGACCTACCATCGGCCGATAAACTAGTTTGGGATGACGGGTTCTATAAGGTATTCGTCAGTGGTGCACAATTGACCGTGGTTTCAAAGTGTTCCTTTTGACTAATTAGGCGGGTTTGAAATTTTTAATTTGCAAGTTTACGGGTTATCTCGTACAACTTTTGCATATCCCTTGTGTCTGCTGCAGCTTTTGCCCTCTGGGCAAGAGCGCTTATTGCCCCTATTTTTTCATTCCTAGAGGGCTTTCTTACAGCCCTACTAAGGTGCGTGTACCGTAGTGTAGCATTTTGTATTTGAGTTCTCGTTACTGCCAAGCATCGCCGCTATTTAGCACCTATCCGTTCATTTATAAGTCTTTCAGGTGTCCTGGCTCAACCAAAGATTCATTATCTTCTAAAGAATTATTTTTATCACCTTTTATATTTACCTCGCTGAGTTGCTTTATTCTTGGCTGAATTGTCTAAAATCGTTCTAACAATTTTAAATGCAATTTCAATAAAACAAATCAATTCCAATATTTCGGCGAACATTGCTTTTGCTGATTTAAAAAGATTTATTTGTTTTATTATCCTTTATTACATCATGTCTTCTTCTTTCTTTGAATCCTTTTAAAAACTCTTTTTGGTTAAAGAAACCAAATACTCCCAATTTTCTTTTGACTTTTAACAAACAACAACAACAATAATAAAAAAAATCCTCTTCTTTCTTCAAAAATTCTTTGATGATGTCAAAGCCTTTCTTTAATGCATGCCATTTGTGTATTAAAAGTACATATATAGAGAGAGAGAGAGAGAGAGAGAGAGACTATCAAGAAGAACAACGTCAAAAATTTGTCAGACGCCAAAGTAGGCTTTACTTTTTAACCGTTTCTGAAGGATCCATTAAAGTTTTTAAGCAAATGTATAAATGTATGTGTGTGTGTTTGTAGTCAACTATATGCACACAAACATACAAATATTTATTAATAGCAGTCTCACAATTCTACTTCTCTACTGTTCCTCTCTTGTAATAGTAAATTTATTGTGCTCTATTTACCTTAAAAATAAAGTCGTTGTTGTTGTCGTTTTTTTCCGCATTTTTATTTCTATTTGTTTTGATTTTTTTTTCTTTTTTTTAAAGAAACAGTTGGTTTCGTTGTTGTTGTTTTTATTATTATTTATTTCATCAGTGTGTCGTTGTTATACATGCCGCGCCGTCTATATTTCCTTATTTTTTATTTTTATTTTTCTCTTATATCCGCCCCACTCATTTCTCTTACGCTAAGACTACTAGCATGTAATACTGTGTGTATATGAGTGACTTTTTTTTTGCTTTCTAAGTGGTTTATATTTGTTGTTGTTATTTTTTTCCAACAAATTGTATGTGAGCAATAGGAGTAAGTAGTTGCTGTTTTTATGTATAAAAACGCATTTCATAAGAGTGTATGTGTGAGTTTTTGAGTTGTGTGACGTTGCTTATGTGTGTTACTCTTACAAGAGTATCAAAAGTTGGTTTTTGAGGTTTTTATTTTTGATGTGATGCCTGTGTTGTTGTTGTGTGTATAAGTGCAAGTGGGTGTGTATGTGTATGTTAGAGAGCAATTTATTTTCATAAAAATAAAATGTTATGCTCCCTCTTTTCATTTAATTTTTTTTTTCTTTTTTGGTACAGTCGAGGAAATCTTATTAAGACCCGTGTAATATAATTTAAAAATAAAGGAGACTTTTGTCATATTCTAAAAAACTAATTTGAAAGGATTTTCCATGACACATACATACAGACATGCATACATATGTATGTATATAATTATGTTATTAGTTCAAGATATTTTCCTATCAAATTTTTTGTTAGAATTATATTATAAAATCATATTATAATTTTTCGAAGTGTACTCCTATAGTTGATGATGGGGTTATTTTTGATTATTTGTAATTATTTAGATATTATTTATGCACTAAAATGTACTTTTAATGAATGCTTCTAGTTTTGGCAGAAACTAAATATTTTATATAAAAAAATAGTAAAAGAAGCTGCTGAATAAGCTACATTCGTTGCCTATATTGAGTTTTTAATTTTTAAGTTTAAAATCTACTTTGCTGAATAACTTTATACTTAGCTGAATTACGTTAAGGACATTAACTTTCTAGATAAGCTTGGCAAATATTGAATACTTTTTTATCTGAATCTAATTTTTATTAATTTTCGTTAAAATTTACTTGGCTGAATAACTCACAAGTTAGCTGAATTTTAAAAAGCAATTGAAGTTTCAATTAAATTTAGCATATTTAAATTCTTTTGTTTATTTTAGTTAAACTCTATTTTGCTGAATAACCTCAAGCTGAATTATTACTTAATAAAATTTTAAACAAATTTGCTAAATTGTTACTTTTATAAGTCTTAGCTAAATCAGTTTCATAAATAACTAAAAACTTAGCTGATTCAGCAAACAATCGAGATTTAGTACATTTTCGAGTAAGTATTTTCTATATCGCGATTAAGTTCAGTTACAAATTGTCGATAGATGGCTTTAAAATGTAATATCCCTGGTACTATTAATTGCATCAGGTAACACTATAGCTTGTTTGAAAGATGACATTTTAGGCTTCACTTTGTCAGAAGACATTATTAAGATCGCATTAATCTTGGTATTCTGTACCGCTGTGGTATGGTATGGTAGCTAACACACTCACTTACCAACCAAGAAGTCCTTGATTCAATCCCAAACAGCGTTAACACTGGCATCAGTTAGTAACTGGTTATAAGCCGACATTAAACTGTAGGTACCTTTAATTTAGGCAAAAAATAGAATCAGAGGCAGTCCATTGACTGAGAGCGATGGTAAAAATGCGTCGCAGGCAGCTGAAAAAAATTGTAAAGTTTACGGAGACAATTCTGTAACTAGGAAATAGCTACGAAATGGTTTGATAATTTTGATGTTACAGATGCTCCTTGCCCTTGTTGCTCAATCACTAAAAAATCTTTGAAATCAGGGTAAAAACTGAAAAAGACCAGGAATTCATCAGCAAACAGTTATCAACCTTTTAAAAAACGCTAAAAACACAAAGAAGCTCGATGTCTGTGTGACACAGGAATTAACATTGAATTTCCATTTGCGATTCACTGCTGAAAACAGAACGAAACCGAACCATTTCCAAAGCGAATGATTACGGGCGAAGTAAAGTGAATCATGTACGATAATAATGTGCGAAAAACATCATGAACGAAGGAAAGTGAGGCTATGCAGACGGCGAAATTGTCAATTATGAGCTTTAAAAAGTAGTCAAACGATTAATTCTAAGCTCCGCTGTCAACAATTAAGATTGAAGCAAGCAATACAGTTAAAATAAGCAGAAATGATCAACAGAGCAGCTGTTGTAATCCATCACGACAATGCCAGAATGCACACATCTTTAATGACCCGCTAGAAACTGAGAGAGCTTAGCTTCTAATTATCATTCATTTCGATCTCTTCAGAACTCTCTTAATGGTGTAAATTTAAATTCCGTAGAGGCCTGCAAAACCTAATTGGATTAGTTTTTCACTCAGAAAACCCAGAAGTTCTACACTGATGGAATAAAGGTTTTAGTTTTGTCTACACTTTTCCTTGGCTTAATCTCTTAGGAAAGCGACTACTGCATACCAAAACAGAGTTTTTTAGCTAAATCTTCAATAACCTAAAGCTGAATTATATAAAATATAACTGAAATAATAACACCATTCACATAAAACTATAACTGAAGCATTAAAAATAAAATTAATTCCATTTAAGTTAAATTCAGCAGCATTCTAAGGTTTTATTATTTGAAACGAAATGGTTTTGTTATTAAATTTTCATTTTTTTCCTATGTTTTCACTGCAATGTGCGAAATATGTATTTTTCTAACGGCAAGCGAATCTTTTGTTTTCAATTTTCCAAAAATTGTTTTCGTTTAAATTAATATCCGCTATAATGCGATTATGAATAATAACGAAATGGCGATGATAATGACCATTCGCTCAATTACTTTATCAGTTTTAGGCAAACGCGTAGAACGATTTTTCATTTTGTTGTTCTGCCACTTTTTTTTTTGTAGACATAAATGCTGAGCTCACTGGCAATTATTTTTATGGAAATTTATGCAGATTTTTTTCATTTTAATTTTCCCAAAATTCATACGAAAAAATAACTATGTTAACAATGTGGCGCTTTTTTTTTCAAAATTTTTGAATTTTTTTTTTTTAATTTAATTGTCACTTTGTAATTTTTTAATTACACGTAAAACTTTACTTTCTGGCAGTGTTGCCATAACTTTTTTTTTCGAAAAATTAAAATTTAGAAGAAAAAAACTGGTTTTCAATTGAAAAAACTGCACTTATACTTTAAAAAGTAAATAAAAACATAGTGAAATTGATTGAATTGCACCAATTATTTATTAATTAATTTTTTTATTCAAGCAAAACACAACAAATTAAATGTAATATTTATAAATGGAGTGATGTAATGACACCAGGGTTGGCAATCCACTGAGTAACACAATTATACCAACCCGGGTATAAAGGTTTTTGTAGTTAATTTACAATAAAAATAATTAAAATTTGCGTATAGCGGTTTCGATGATTCGGGTGGGGTTTTTTTAAGCCCGGGTTTTTGCCAGCCCTGAATGACACTGTGCTCGAATTTGACATTGCTTTTGCGACACGCTGGCCCCCCAGATGAAAAACCGAATTTGAATACGCTGAATCCAGTGGTGCTAACCGTTTTTTTAAGTTAGCTTTTGTTTTCGAGATATACTGTTATTTCACAAATAGAAGAGGTTGCACAACATATCGCTCGCTCATTTACTATAATAGTGTCATAAATCAAAACTCATGATTTTTTCGTTAAGTATTTAAAAATACGTGGAATATTGTGATCCATACGAGGGCAGTACGAAATGTTTTCAACCTGACATAGTAAACAGCAAAAAGCTTTGTATTATAGAGACTTCCATCCGTCATATGAACATATGCTAAATTGCATTTAGATATCTCAACACATTCGTTTAGTAACAGTTGTTCAAACAAGGCGCTTCAGTGATTTTTGGAAAGATTAGAAAAACGTGGTGTAAATAAATATTTACATAAGAAAGGCTTATTGGGACAATAAATTCATAATAATATGATGCATGTATAAGGTGACAGTGCTCCTTCATATGCAACAGTAACAAATTGTGTTGCTGAATTTAAACGTGGTCGTACAAGCATTGAAAATGAACCACTCTATAGACGTCCAAAATGCATGATATGGTATTAGATGAGTGACAAGTGAAAGTGCTTGATATAGGTAATGCCATAGGGGTCTCAAATGATCGAGTGCATTTTATTTTGCATAAAAAATTACAGATGAAAAAGCTTTCTGTAACATTTGGTAACCGTTGGTCAAAGGCGCATTCGAATGAAAATTTCTCAAGCTAGTTTGGATCGATTTAAGCGAAATAAAATGGATTTTAAGCTTCGTTTCATGACTAAACAATAATCTATTACTATACACCAAAGGCAAAAGAACAATCGAAACAATGGACTGAAGCTGGTGCAAGTGCAAACGTATCGACCATCGTCCAAAAGCTAAACCAATAAATTTGGAATATTATTGTAATCTTTTAATCAATTGGATTTGAAAATTTGGGAAAAACGACCTGGTTTACAATAATTTTTGATCAAAACAACGCACCATCCAACCAATGTTTTAACAATGACAAGATTTAACGAATTTGAGTACGAATTGCTCAACCACCCACCTAATTCTCTTGATTAAGCTCCCTCTGACTTCTACCTGTTCTCAAATCTAAAAAAATTTCTCGCTGGCTAACGTTTTACCTCGAATGAAAATGCAATGACAGCTGTAAACGATTATTTGAGCTTCAGGAAAATTCTTTTAATATTAAAAACAAAAAAAATAATTTTAAAAATCGAAATAAAAATCGATAATTCGAAAAATCGATTTCGAACTGCCCTCGTATTGTGTACAAGATTCTTTGTGATTCGTACAAAATTTAGAGCACAGAAACAAAGTGTTTATTCTTATTTCTAAGCTAAGTATTAGGAAATTGAAAATTTATAACAGATCTCCTGAAAAATGTTGTTTTTTGAGTTATGACACTATTGAAGTAAATGAGCGATATATTCGCGCAACTCAAGGACGATATCGTTTACTGAATAAACTAAAACATACAGAAATTTTGCAATAAAATTACCTTTAAGTAGAGTTAAAACTTTTTTAAATTAAGCAGTCGCTTAGAATTATAATTATTTTTGGCAAAAGAACAGTGGAATCACATTATTACGTAAGTACATACGTATGAGTGATATTTTATTAGTGAAGTAGATATATCACTCATACGTACGTACTTACGTGCTTTTGACAAAACAAATTTATATCTCTAAAACGACTGCGCAGAAAAACGCTACTTTTTTAGACCTAAGCGTGAGTATCACACACTGTGTGAATTCTCTCTTTCTTTGTGATCAGTTGTCAAAAAAAGGGAGAATTATATTGTTGCATTAAAAAAGGTACGAGTAAACTTCACCAAAGTTATGTATATTAAGCAAATGGGTGAAATGTTTACTTCAGATATTTAAATTAAAATAAAAAAAATTTCAAGTAAAAACTACAAAATCTGCCCAATTAACAGAAAAACTTATTTTTTAAACAAAAAACTTTAAAACTGCTCAATGCTTTAAAAAACAGCAAAATATAGATAAATCAGCTCATTTGGCAACATTACTCTCTGGTTTTATTTTTAAGTTTCTTGCTTTCTTACATTATTTTTTTGTGTTCTATGCTTATTGTACTTGTTGGTAAATTTTTACTCTTTATTTGGTTGTTTTTGTTGTTGTTTTATTTGATGCATAGCAAGAAAAAAAACCACAACAACAACAAAAACTTACTGACTTAAATCGCGTGCTTAGAATTTTAAATCATATTGATTTTTATTATTGTCGTTATTGTTGTTGTTGTTTTTGTTGCCGCCGCTGCTCTTTTTTTTCATTACGCTAAAACGGCAATTGTAGATTTCCATGTTTGTATTTTTCTCATATGCACAAACACACATATACACACATAGCAATACATTTTTGTTTATTGAGAAAGAGATATGGACTAAGTTTTAGGAAAAGAGTACTTATTCAAAAATGCTAAAAGTGTGTTAGTTTTCGTATATGCACTCGTATGTATGTGTGAGCGTAAAAGAAAGAACAAAAAGGTTTGATTAAGTGTACAGTGTTGGATAAAAGTTTAGAGCTTCGTATTATATATTAATATTCTGTTCTATTTTACTTGATTACTGTTTGCCTAACTAAAGAAGTAGGAGTGCACCAGTAATAAAGGAGAGTAAATGAGCGAAAAGTTCAATAACTGCTGTGGTATTTAGACTGTAGCGGTGGTGATAGTGGTAGTTATGGTTGCGGTGGTGGGTGGTCTTGTAACAATAAGCCAAAAATTTCCAACTATTTTCGCAGACATTTTATTAATTTGAAGGCTTTGAAGGCATTTTAAGCCATAATTTATGGGCAAAGGAATTCGCTGTTCGACATTTAATGTTTTAATGGCTGTTGCGTGTTGAAATAAAGTATTTTTGTTTTTTTGTTTTTGTTGGTTTGTTATGTTAGTTGCCTATTTGAAATTCTTTTACAGACAGTGGGTTTGAGTGTCAGAAGTTTTCAAGGACTTTTAACCATTAAACTTACAAAAAAGAAACAAGATAACACACATCTTAACAAAATGTGTAAATTAGTTTTGCATACTTTCTACATATTAAAGTGTTATCTCATTTGCTTTAAAGTCACTTTAGTTTGATTTTCCTTATTATTTAATAAGCATTCATTAACAAATAAATGCATCCAGCTCTGTTTATAAGGCTCCCCGTTATTCTTCCCTAACATGCCACTGTATTTATTTATAACCCATCTCACTTGAATATCCACTACGCCAAAAGAAACTGTCCTCACACTCATACACACTCTTAATGTGTTAAAGGTAATAAAAATCATTAAAAGTTTTACTTTGTTATTGTTTTAGCAAAAAAAAAACCGTTAAATTCCTAAAGCATATGAAAATAACACAAAAACAACAGCAAAAATATTATAATAAAACAAAAGAGACTAAAGAAAAAGCGAATGTTATGTATACACACACCAAACCAAAACACACACACGCATACCTACAAAGGTAATAATAAACACTGGAACAGTAATAATTAAGTACGTTATACAGTGCAGAGTAAAAGCATTCGTATGTAAAACAAAAATTCAATATGTATTTTATAATTAATTAGCAAAAGTGAATAGTTCTTGATTAACAAAAATATTAAATATGATAAAATGGATGGAAATTTGTTAAATAAAGGGTCCGCCAAATAAATTTTTTTTTTTTTTTGAAAATGCTATAAAAAGAAACTACAGAATATTTTCTCAAATTTCTTTTTTTTTTATTTGAAAGTAAAATCCTTCCGGTTAATAAGGGAAAATAATTTCATTCAAATGGCTGCCTCAACTGGCCATGCAGTAGCCTACACGATCGGTCCAATTTTTAAGCACATTATCGATTGTGTACAGCTGTATTTCACCAATGGCTTCACGAATATTGTCCTTTAAAGCGTCAATTGTCGCTGGCTGGTTGGCGTAATACTTATCTTTGACGGCACCCCACAAATAATAGTCCAACGGTGTGAAATTGCAGCTCCGAGGTGGCCAAACGACATCAGCTCTGCGGCTGATAATGCGATCTTCAAAAACAGGGCGCAAAACATCGAGTGTAGCTTCGGCTGTGTGGCATGTAGCGCCGTCCTATTGAAACCAAATGTTGTTATTATCCTCCTCTTCAATTTTTGTGAACAAAAATTCATTCAACATGGCCCGATAATAATCGCCATTGACTGTAACGGCCATTCCTTGCTCATTTTCGAAGAAAAATGGCCCAATTATGCCTCCAGACCAAAATCCGCACCAAACAGTGACTCGTCTTGGGTGTATCGGCTTTTCAATGTATGCGTGCGGGTTTTCTGTGCTCCAAATGCGACAATTTTGCTTGTTTACATACCCGCCAAAATCAAAATGAACTTCATCTGAAAAGATGATTTTTTTGGCAAAATCGGCATCTTCCGTAAGTCGATCGCAGGCCCACTTAATGAAGTGAAAACGCATTGGACGGAACCATATTCATTCAGCGGAAGGATCAAACTAATTATCTGTCAAATCAGACATGAGCTAAGTGCTACCATTCACGAAATAAGCACTAGTTGAAAAAAAAACGTTAGATAGCGGACCCTTTATAATTCATTTTCAAAATGTTAATGTTCAAAAAACTACGCAAATATTTTACAACCAATCAAATAAATAATATCCGTGATTTTTGAGATAAGCCAATTTAACTGTTTTCCATCACATTTTAGTCATATTTATATTAATGCATATCTCGATGACTTATTATCTGGCCTTTAATCCTATTAAAAAACACTTTTCATTTCACCTTTAAACTCACTTTTAATATAAAATTTATTTATCTTCTAAATACGAGTATTTTTTTAAAATGTCAAGAACTTTTTCTTGATATTTATCTAAAATGCATTATTACATAAAATTAAGGAAAAAATAATGAAATTTTTTCATAGAAAACCTACAAAAATAATAAGAAAATATTCTCAAGAAAACTGTTTTAAAGAAAAGTTTTAAAAGCAGAAGTTTACTCATAAAAACATTACAAAAATTAGGTCGCCACGTTAGGACGCATCAAATTCTTTACATTGTTTACTATCACCTGATTATGTTCTGGATAAGTAGTACTCAATAAGGTTGCGTATCCGTCAGTATATAGACTTACGACCTTAGCGATATGATGTGGCTATAGGACTGTCTCTTATGAAGCGACATTTGCTGTTTCGGGCATGAATCCAGCTGTGAGTCTGTCTAAGCGGCTTCAACGCAGGCATGGAGATGTGGATTTTTAACTATCTCAGCTGTATGAATCATATGGACTTCTAAAGACTTTATAATTCATCATTCTGTTAGCTCATGTGTTGTTTAATGCCCAAAATAAAGGGATCTTGAGAGTATTCTTGAGAGAGAACCTGGTTCAGTAACGGGTGTACGAAGTATAATGAGTCTGATGATGGTGCAACGTATATGAAATTGGCAACTCCATAAAGATACTCAAAACCAGAGTATCTTAGAGATTCATAACTTTCAGTTGGCAACACTGCTTCATTTGACAACCATTTTAACGGATGATATTTGTTTTTTTTAAGTTAAATTTGACATTTTATTATGGATAGACCTACACTAGAGCAACACGTGCAGATTTCTGAAATTTTTTTTTTTTTTAATAATGATTTTGTTCGTCAAACTCATCTTGAATAGGTTTCAGTTGAATTTTTGGTTCAATGGTTAGAATGGGAAGGATAATTCACAAGATTTGTTGAAATACCATTACATTCACAGAATTACTGTTTGGTGCGCTTTATGGGCTAACGATAATGGTCAGAATGTTACTGATGAACGGTATATGGACATGACATTTTTTCGTACCTCAATTAGCTGGTATTAATCTTGCTGAAAGTGGTTCCAACAGGACGGATCCACAAGCCAAACAGTGCTCGCTACTCTTAATTTAATTAAAAACACCTTTGATTAAAGAGCAATTTCACTTAATGGTCCATTAATTGGCCACGAAGATCGTGTGATTTAATCATATTGGATTATTTTCTTCGTGGTTACGTAAAATCACTTGTTCACATCGATAAACGCGTGACAATTGAACATCTCGAAATCAGCATTTGAAGAGTTAGTGGCGAGAAAAGGCCGTGTATGCGCCAGCCGAAGTCATATTTAAACACCAGTGCCATAAAATTTTCTATCCAACAAAGCCCGTTACATTGATATTCAAGATATATTTCTATGTTATAAAGGGTCCGCCATCTAACGTTTTTTTCAACTAGTGCTTATTTCGTGAATGGTAACACTTAGCTCATGTCTGATTTGACAGATAATTAGTTTTATCCTTCCGCTGAACGAATATGTTTGTGTATACGCTTGAACAACGCTGGGAAATATTGCGACATTACTTTGAAAATCATGGTAATGTTGCAGATGAAGCCCGTTTTGATCTTGGCGGGTATGTAAACAAGCAAAATTGTCGCATTTGGGGCACAGAAAACCCGCACGCATACATTGAAAAGCCGATACACCCAAGACGAGTCACTGTTTGGTGCGTATTTTGGTCCAGAGGCATAATTGGGCCATTTTTCTTCGAAAATGAGCAAGGAGTGGCCGGTACAGTCAATGGCGATCGTTATCGGGTCATGTTGAACGAATTTTTGAAGAGGAAGATATTAGCAACATTTGGTTTCAACAGGATGGCGCTACGTGCCACACAGCCGAAGCTACACTCGATGTTTTGCGCCCTGTTTTTGAAGATCGCATTATCAGCCGCAGAGCTGATGTCGTTTTCAACCTCGGAGCTGCGATTTGATACCGTTGGACTATTATTTGTGGGGTGCCGTCAAAGATAAGTGTAACGCCAACCAGCCAAAGGGCAATATTCGTGAAGCCATTGGTGAAATACAGCTGCACACAATCGATAATGTGCTTAAAAATTGGACCGATCTGGTAGGCTACTGCATGGCCAGCCGAGGCAGCCATTTGAATGAAATTATTTTCCATTATTAAGCGAAAGGATTGTACTTTCAAATAAAAAAAGAAATTTGAGAAAATATTCAGTAGTATTTTTTATAGCATTTTCAAAAAAAAGAATATATATAGCGTACCCTTTATTATGATTTAAACTTGAGTAACTGTAAAAAAACACCCTCTGGATTGGTTACAGCAGACGTTCCTTTTGGGGTAGTTTTTCGACCACTTTTTGCGCGACATCTCAGCGATAACTTAACGAATGTTGATTTCAAATGCTCCAACCCCACAAAAAGGTCTAACGGCGTCACCTCGCATGATCTTCCCGATATTTCATACATAATGGCAAGGTGCAAGCATTATATTTCAATAAAAGTTTCAACGAAATCATAGCTTTATGTGGGTTTTATTTAACTTTACTTTTGAATCCGAATAATAGATAAACTCGAATTCACCGTAAGGACAGCAATTTAAAGGAATTTCTTTGGTAGAGAGATTGGTAATGTTAATATAAATAATGTCTTGACCATTTAATTGAATTTTTTGTTATTTACCATAATTTGGGCTCATAGTCTAATCATTATTTTTGCTCTTTATTGTTACAAAATGATGTAAATTTTATTATTGGTCGTAGCGCTAGCAAAACCATTAGTTTGTAGTAAAGTCAGTTATTTCTCTTCCGAATGAACACTCTTTCATACCCACACACGCACAGACACACATTAACATGACAATTTAAATAAAACCACATGCTACACAAGTATAAGAGCCATTAAATAATTTACACATACGTACAAGTGTATGTATGTATATACACACAAACGCACGCACACGTACTTGCATATAAACAAAATTACTAAATTATTGCTATTCTTCCTTACTCACAATGTAGGAGAGTGCATTATATATGTACGTGTATGCGTGTGTGTGTGTGTGTATGCGTGCGTGTGTGCATGGTTAGGTATTTGTAATAGCCACCATTTTAATCAAAGGCATAAGAGTATAATAACAACAATACATACTCATTCCTTTTTATTTTTGGTTTTCGCTACTTCTCTCATTTTTGATAAAGAGAGAGCGAAAGAGTGAATAATTTAACGCAATTATTACATTAATTTTAGTTTAATTGCAATTAAAAGTATTAAAAACAAATTACGAAAACATAAAATATGTAAAGAAAATATTAAAAGAAATAGTATTTTAGTATTTATTTCAATTAAAACTTAATTATGACATCATTTGCATTGTTAATAAGTGTCACACAAAAAAGAGTGAGAGAAGGGTTTTCACTCAATGTTAAATGACAAAGTTCAGTGATTTGTAGTGTCAGCACTTGAATACAACAGTTCATTATTAAGTAGTCTTTGTAGTGGTAGTTCTGTTCTTTTTTTCTGTCTTTCTTTTTTTTGTAATATATGTGATTTCTTTTGTGTGTGTGTGGTATGCATTGTTGTTGTATGAGGTTTGTTTCTTTTTCTGCTTTTGTTGTGTATGTGTTTGTGGTGTGTGTGTGTATATGTGTGTGTTTGCGTTTTTTGTTCTCTTTTGTATAAAATATAATCGACCTTATCCATCAATGTCATCTTTGATGTCAGAATTATCAATAAAAGCAAAGAATGAGAGGAGGAGAGTTTTTTGTTGTATGTGTGTGTATGTGTGTGTGTACATTAAACGTGTACATGAATTGCCTTTTTAATTTGTTGCCTAAACACAATACAGTGCGTGACAATTGATCATAAACATTGAAGGTTAAATACTGTTAATATATAAACAATTATAAAATCCTTTGTGTTTTCACAAAAGTTTTAATTATGAAACTATTATGTACAGTAGAAATCAAAAGAGGAACTACCGGGAAACTTTTTATAAAGTGAAAACCAAAATTATACACAATTTCATTGAAAAGAACAGTCTTGTTAATTTAACTGAAAATGCAGCAAGGCAGCAAGGGCCGAACACTGATACATAAGGTAAAAGACAGTCACCTCCTCCTCCTTGGAAACATAACACCTGCAAAAATCATTCGAGGGAATGCCAAGTCTAACAGCAAAGCTCCCAATCAGGCAGTGACGCGTTAGCACTGCAATTGTGCGATGGATGGCCACGCGACTGCGGGGGAGCAGACATTTAGTCCTCCTTTCATCAAGGTTTGTCCACAAGAGCCTGGTGATACCGCACGTGCCTTCCACCAATGATACGCTCTCGCTCGAAAATATCGTGCTCAGTACCCATCCTGACAAATTCGTCAGCAACGGAATTTCCAACGATATCCCTGTATCTCGAAACTCTTATGAGAGTTACCTTCGAGTCAGCCGAGATTTCCATAAGAAGCTTGCGGCATTCGTGAACTAGGATAGACATCGAGGTGGCCCAATCGCAGTCCGAAAAGATCATAAGATTTTCAGGGAAAATCCCGTCATTCAATAAGCATTGCACGGCCCTCAGTATAGCCCTGATTTCCTGAAATACACTGCAATGGTCAGGCAACCTATAAGACAGTCTAGTGTGAGAATTCTTCACGAATATAGCACATCCCACTCTGCTTTGCATCCTGGAGCCATCAGTGTAGACCTCAAAGCCATTCTGAGAAAATTCCTATCCGTCCGACCAGAATTCCCTCGTGATTATATCTATTTTCCTATCGAGAAAGTTATGAGGGACCATGTAATCGATCCGAAAATGTCTGTGATCGCCAATCACAGCTAATCACAGCGTGTTTTGAAAACCAGATTGGGCCAGGAGTAAACTGCATTTAGCCTTACCGCCACCAGCTTAGCCCTCTGCTTCAGAAAAAGATCGGTGGGTGCCAGTTAAGTATAGCAAATAAGGCTTTATTTGGAGTGGAGCGAAGTGCACTGATGATCAGGACGGCAGCTTGCCTCCGCACTCTTTCTATCACCTTACAGTAACATTGATAATTACACACCTTCCAATAGGAGCACCGTAAAGTAGAGTGCGTTCTGCTACGGCCTTATAAAGCCAGTAGGTAATGGCTTGCCTACGATCCAACACCACTAGGATGAATCGCCAGGGCTCCATTTTCTACAAAAGCGTCATGCTGCTGGCATAGGTCAACAATATTGTTGATCTTAACAACCGCGCTGTATTTTCTGTGTGCTATAGTCTGGGGAAGCGAAGCGGCCAAAGTGATTCTTGTGGGGTATGATGACAAGACTAAGTATATTCTGTCAACGAACAAGGAATCTTCGTATCTTGGATAAAACGTTAGGGTTGGAGACCGTAATTTTGAAGTGTTGAAAGACTTTGTCTATCTTGGCCCTGGAGATAAAACGGAGAAACACTCTTGTCAATTGGTGCTACTTTTGGCTGAGTAGGGAATTGAAAAGCAACTCGTCTTTTGACAAGCCGAACCCACGTTCTACAAAACGCTTATCATCTTTGTCCGGGTATATGAAGCATAAGCGTGAACACTATCGTGCAACGATGAATATATTTCGGAGCGTTCGACAGAAAAATACTCTGTATAATCTTTGGCGCTCTACAAGTAGGAGATAAGTACTATATATGTTGAAACATCAAGCTGTATGAGTTGTACAGAGACAATGTGAAGCGCCTCTCGTAGACGAAGAAATACCAAAAAGAAGAGAAACAGGCGGATTCATAACTAAACATAGTTTCTTAAATAATTCATATATAGTACAGTACCTATATAAAGTAGTGCACAAACGCATCTAAACTTAAAAAATATGGAAAAAATTAAATGAAAAATGTGTGAGTTTGAGAAATACACTCAGATTCTTCAAAGCTACTTAAACGACATCCATATATATCACTTGGAAGGTCTGTTCCTCTTCTCTTCCTTTTCTAAATCCAAAAAGGTATGAAATTTTAAAAATTTGTACCTCCAAAATCTTAAAATACGAAAAAAAAAACGGTTTTTCGTACCATCATGCATTTATAAGCTAAATGTTAACAGATTGTACGATTTTTGGCAGATATGAAAAGCGGAATAACAAAACTTTTAAATGGTATATACTTTACTTAAGTAGACTTGTGGAATCTGTGTGCAGTGCTTAATCAAACAAAAATTTTCATCCAATTTATTTCAAATTGTTCAAGTTTATAGATGTTTTTACACGCTATTTTATATGGAGACCGTACTATTTAAGAATTTTTAGAGAAGTATGTTTAGTTACGAATACAATGATAATCGGTTTTTTAAGATCCATTGGAAACTGAGCTATTTCGTAAAGCGCTTCATACAAAGCAAATTTAAACAAAAAATTGTTGCAAAATTAAGTTATGCAACACAAATAAAAAGTACCTATATTTTGCACGTCAAAAAACGTAAAGCAGCTCATAAAAAATCATTTTCCGGTTTAAAAGTTACATAAAAAGCTATTAAGAAGAGCTTACACGTCACTTTATGTCTTAGAAAGAGCAGAAACATTTACAGCCGTGTCAGGCAAACTAATGCTAGTGAATTTTACAATTGTGGTAGTAATCTGATAGAATCTGTCTCTCAGATCACACTGCAAGAAACTTATCAAATTTTTTTCATGCTCTTTATTCCTATCTGTTTATTTTTTGCCTATGCGTGTAACATACTCAGAGGGCTGAGAATGATTTATATTAAAAATTCTTTTTCTATTTTTGATGTTAAAATTTCTTAATTTCCATTTTCCCATTAAATTTCATTTAATATTTGAATTATTAAAATTCTATTTAGGCCTTTACTTCTGTTCTACACTGTATAAAACAATAATAATGAATCCTGAAACAGCAATTTAGCAATTAATGTGTGTAGGTTAGGATTGCCAGATTCAGCTTTACAAAATCCTGGATATTTATAGGAAAAATTTTGTTTTAAAAAAGAGATTCGTGACAATCAAAAATATTGGTGTTAGAAAAACTTCGGTTACAAATTTTCGGTAGAAGGCTCTAATATTGATTGCATAAGGCAATACTATAGCTTGTTTGATAGATCCAAATGATTACAGGCAATGAAAAGTGCATCAGGTATGAAAAAATGTGTGAAAAATATCTTGAACGAAACAAAATGAAGCTTCACCAGAAAAGGCAATACTGTTTGTCTGGCTTAATGTGAAGGGAAGTGTTCGTTATGAGCTCCTAAAACTCAGTTAACGATTGATTCTGATATCACTTGTCAACAAATAAAACGGCCAGAAAAGGTGTTGTGTTCGATTATGAAAACATCAGACCACACACATTTTTGATGACCCGGCAGACAGTGAGAGAGCTTGGCTAGGAAGTTTTGATACATCGACCTCTACAGATCTCTGGTGTGAATTTAAATACCGTAGAGGCTTACAAAGAACAATGGGATCAGTTTTTGTTTTATCCCAAAAATGGTAAAAGATTATCGATCAAAATGGCACACACTCGTTTCAAATATAAGAAAAGGTGTTTAACTTTCGGTCAATGTAGAACAACTTTTTATAAAACTTTGTGCGAAGAAAACTAAAAAAACAAAAATGTCATAACAAATCTTGACAAACCATATTTTTTCTTTATTCCTGACAAGCTTTAAAAATTCTTGTAAGTCAAGCGAAATCAAGGCCATCTGGCAAGCCTAGCGTAGGTGTTGATTTGTATTACAACAAAAGAAAAGAAATATAGAAAAGAATAAATAAAACAATTACTCAGATAATACACAGCAAGAGGTAATAATAATAACAATTATACGAGAGTACACACATACACTTTTAAATGAAACTCTTGTAATCAATTATAATTAAAACTACACATACGCACACACTTTTACACTAATGAGTTAAAGCAAACACACAGACCTTTTTGTTTTCTCTCTCGTCGGCACTTCTGTTTACATACATAATTAAAGAAACTTGTTTTGTTTTGTTGTGTTATGTTTAATTGAGCATTAAAAAAATGGAAATTCTGTTTAAAATCTGTTTCTCTGTAATCTTTGGAGCTAAAAAATAACTGTAAAAACGACAGTATACACAAACACAGTTGCTTTTTATAGAAATAGTTTATTGCTTTGATTGTTTTGGAGCAAAAACATATTGTTAAATTAAATAAAAAGTAAAAAAGATAAATAAAAATATTAAATAATTTTTGAGAAAAATCATTATTCTTCAATATGCAACATACGAGTGAGTATATGTAGGCATTAAACATTTTTGTCACTTTAAAAAAGTTTGGATTTTTTTTCGTTAATTTCTTGTCTAAAACGTTGTCTTAATTAACTCCATTTTGTTATGAACCTACCTACCCTAACCTAACAGCGCTATGTCTCCACACAAGTAAAGTAATCTTGAAATGCTTTTAACAATGATAACCAATCAATCGATCAAAATGCAAATCTTTAGAAAAACATTTGTTTTACAGGCCAAACGATATATGTGAACGCGTCCAACTACTGTTAAGTAACGGTGAAATGTGTAGACAAAAACTGTTTATAAACACGAACCGTAACTAATGCGTGTGTTTTTCTGTTGGCATAGTACGACGTAAGTATTTATGTGAACCATTTATCAGTTCATTCATTCAATGCTATGGAACTTTAGCAGCAACAAAGAAAAAGAGAAGAATTTTTCTTTAGAAAACAAATCCGTTGGAAAAGCAATAAAGCATTGATGTTCTATTTTTTACTATTTTGATGGGCTTTCCTAGAAACATGCATAGGAATAAACGGTTTTAACATAACAACTCTTATAATAATTTATTTTTAACTGTTGATTAAGCCAAGTCTAGTGAACTTAATGGAACTAATCTCAAGGCTCATTTACTTGGCAAAGGATAGAGCTTTGTCTTCTTCCGATGGCAGTTCGTAGTCCAGTTCATAAATTTTTGCCATAGCAACTACAGCAGTATGGGTGTATCCGTATATTACGTCGATGGCATAGCGATTTTGCTTCCAAATAATACTTAAGATGCCTAGTTAGTTAGTTAGTTAGTTACAATGGGTAGCCAGACACTGTTCCAGCTATTTTGGGTCCATTACTGATCCTACTGTGATGCTCATAGAATGTAATATCCAAAGGAAAGAAGGAAAGCCCGCACATCAACTAGATCCGATATCGCATGCAGCAATGGACTGCCAAGGAAAACAGTCTTAATATACAAAAGATACGGGCACTGACATGGAAAATATACGATAGTCTCCTCCTCTTCCTCATCCCGACAACTCCTGGTACAATATGCGTACCAATTACTCAGTGCCCAGTGATAACAGTCACCAGGATTTGTAGTCTATGTCGCGGCAACCTTAAGATAGACTCCGAACGAGCGCGATCGTAAAGGGGCCAGTTTTGTCTTGATACAGAGCACGTGGATTCATTCTCCCATTCTCTGCTCAAAATGTATCGTAGAGCCAGAAATCCGTAAGAGGAAAGTGGCATACCAATTAGATGGTCAGTTGACCTCGTTGCCAAGCAAAGATCCTTCCCTCTCTAGTTCGTCCGCCACATAATTCGCTCGGGTGCCAGATAATCTCTAGGTCTGTATGTCTCGCCATCTCGCTTAGAAATGCCCGACATTCACATACCAGACGCAATGTCGAGTAGAAACCGAATAGCGCCCTGATCGCAGCCGTACAGTCCGTACAGATCCGGATATCAACATCAAATACCCTATAGTACATTAACCAGTCCTCTTTATCGCTGAGACCTCCGACCGTAAGATACTGCAGTGGCCTGAAAGTTTAAAGGATACTCTCACCCCGTATGCAGGAATAAAGACACCGCCACTGTCCGTGTATACCTCTACAGAACCATATCCAATACAGTAATCCACCCCAACAGGGATCGTATCCATCTCATCCTCGCCACCCTCAACCTTATCAAAGATACAATCGCCATAGCCATCAGGTCTGCCGGAAACCAGTTTAACAATACAAACAAGGCTTTCGAAGGAGTGGACCTAAATGTACCTGTAATAATCAGTGTCACACCTTGTCAAAGATTCCGCCATATGTGGACTTCTCCAGGGATGGGCTTAACAACCATGTCAAAAAACCACTTGGAATTCGCAGGATTGAATCTCCCTAAAAGCTGTGAAAAATATTTGCTATTAATCGTTTAAGCCTTTTCAAGCTTAACCATGTGAATAATATTGTGGTCATTAAATTGCTGCTTACAAATTAACTCATTCAATTGACATTGAAGCGCTAGATGGCAGCACAAACACAAAAAGTTTTTCTTTCTTAGAAATTACGATCTGTCAAACGTCAGCTGTTAAAATTTTAGCCGAATTCATCGATTAGTTTATTTGTTGTAGTCGTTTAAAATAAGCAATTTTTGTGTTTCTTGGAAAATGGAAAAAGTGAATTTCGTGTAGTGATTAAACACTATTATTTGAGAGGCAAAACGGCGAAAGAGACAAAAGAAAAGCTTGATAAACGAATCTGCGGCGAATCTGCTCCGTCAGATTATATGGTGAAATATTGGATTGCTGCAACAATACCATCAACAGGAAGGCCAAAAGAGGTGGTTACTGAAGAAAATATTAAGAAAATCCTCGATATCGGTATGAATGATCGCCGGGTCAAAATACGTGAAATTGCTGAAATGGTAAACATATATGAATGTGTGTTCAACATTTTGCATGAACATTTGCATATGAAAAAGCTATCGGCAAGATGGGTGCCGCGTTTGCTCAGTGTTGAACAAAATCGAGTTCGACAGATCACTTCACAGCGGTGTCTGGACATGATAAAGCATAATCCTGCTGATTTTTGGCGTAGATTAATAACTGTTGATGACACGTGGGTCCACCACTACACACCTGAAACCAAAAATCAATCGAAGCAATGAGTGGAAGCTGGTGGAAGTGCTCAGAAGAAGGCGAAGACAGCGAAATCGGCTGGCAAGGTTATGGCCACTGTATTTTGGGATGCACACGGAATATTGCTCATCGATTATCTTGAAAAGGGATCCACAATAACAGGAGAGTATTATCGTGCATTATTGGGTCAATTGATTGATGCAGTCAAGGAAAAACGACCACATTTAAGCAAGAAAAAAGTGCTCTTTCTTCCAGACAACGTACCGGTTCACACAGCATTAGATACGATGCTAAAAATACGAGAAACCCGCTTCGAATTGGTTGAACATTCACCTTATAGTCCAGATTTAGCCCCTAGTGACATTTTCCTGTTTCTAAACTTGAAAAAATGGCTCGCAGGAAAAAGATTCATCTCAAACGAAGAAGGAGTTCCCATAATCGTATTATTACTACTACGTCTTACTAAGTGTATTGAGCTAAAAGGAGACTATGTTAAGAAATGAATGGTTTTTGAAAAAAAAAAATGTTTTTTTTCTACTTAGGTAGCTTCAATATCAATCCGCCCTCGTACTTATGGAACGACACCGCTGCTTTGATTAAATTTTGGTCTCTGTTGTATTGTGATGAATTCTTGTTACTTTCATAGTATGAAAACGGTGCCAAAGCTCGTTTGAATTGGGATTAAACTTCGGCATACAGGGTTTTTAAAGTGATCATACGGTTGCGTTTATGTAAAATATGATGAACCTGCTCAGTTGAAATACCTACTACCTTAACCACTTCTTATACTACGATTATCCGATCGTTCAATAACATTTCACTTTTTTATCGAGTCATCATAGTAACGTGCCTGTCAATAAGGCCTTCCGAACTTTGACATTTGATAGTGGCCACATTTTTGAGGCTACATTTGTCGAATTGGCTGTCATTTATTCAGTTTGCTTTTCCAAATCACCTTGGATGGATATAGCGTTCATAGACAACAACGTGTGTTCGCTGAATGGGCCCTGCAACAGTTGGTAACCGACCCGTATTCGAACGACTATAAATTGTTTGCTTATTTATTAAAAGTTTAATTTGTTGTCAATAAAATGTACTTTTTTGTGTGTGGCATACTTTTAGTTTTTCAGCCCCATATGTAATAATTTTAAGGCCCGCATTGCTTAAAAACATGTGAAAACTTTTATTTCGTTTTCCCTTTTTAGTTTTTTATTTTTTTTTTAAGGCTGCAAAAATATTTAAAATTCAACAACAACAACAACAACAACAACAACAAAAATGTGAGATTATTTTGATATTAGAAAAACGTATAAAAATCCTGCCGAAAGAAAAAATGTTGTCCTCTAATCAGGTCATACACAAAAATTCGGAAGAAAAAAAAAACTAAAAATTACCTACGAAATCGTTATGTTGTCTTCTTCTGCTTCTACCTTAACTTTAAATAACAAAAAACAAATAACTTAACTTTAGGCCAGTTTAGAGGAGTGTTACAGACAGAAATGTATCAACAAAAAATACAACAAAAAATCGTAAGGAAGGGTTGAGCGACACATTTCCTTGTTACATCCTTGTTTATTACTCTTTGCTGCTTAGCAATTATTTTCAACATGTTTGTTTGTCTTTCGTATTTATTTTATTTTTTTTATATATATTTTAATTGTTGTTGTTCCTTCTAATGCCGTTCCAACTGCTGTCTGCCCATTGTAGAGTTTCTTGGGTCTTTATAAAGTTTAACGTTTCTTCCTTTCTCTCTCTCTCTCACTATTTGAGTTTATTGTTTGGCTTCATATGCGATAAAAGCAAAACAGTGTTGCCAAGTTATTGCTTTAAAAAAACTTAATATACATTTTTTAAGCCTATGTTTCCTTTTTGGAAATTGTGTTCAGTAGGCAGTTAGTAGTGTACCGCAAGTAGTAAGTACTGTACAGTAAGTAGTAAGTAGTGTACAGAAAATCAGAGAGGACGATAAACAAACAAGACTTCAAAGCGAGATAAATTATTATCTCTCTCTATTCTAAGTCCCTGTGGCTCCTGGCTCCAGAATTAAGCCTCTGGTCAGGCGTCGTAGCACAAATGTTGCTAATAATGTAAGTCCCAAATGACTCCAAAGTGCTGGTCAATAAGACAATGAAAACTAAAACCAACAAAGCAATCAAGAAACAGACGAACAATCACACAAACCTACAAACGATACAATCACACAACAACACAAGGACACTGCAGGCCAATAATAATCAAAATACGCCCACAGATACTGCAGATGATGACGCAAAGACACCTATTATTCCCTAATTCTAGCATCTCTCCTATTAAGGACACAGAGAGCAAGCTCGCCGAGTTTCCGTGTAGGCCGCCTCTACCACAACACCACCACATCCATCATTACAATGACTCGCATCGGCTCCAAATCTCTGATGTCATTGTATAGTGGACACTCCACCAACACATGCCTTAAATTCTCCAGTCCAACTAAGGCCCCTCTTATGCAAAAATGCACCAAGCGAGCCGTGTCCTGTCAGTAAAAAACCCATACTCAAGCCGAAGCTAAGGTCAGGGAGCTCCCGAACAAACATAACGTCAAGCACGAACACATTCGTCACCCGTGCCTGTTAGTTCAACGTGCGTGCCACCTCTCAACAACAATTCCATCAAGGATTGACGAAAGATTAGGATCAGAAGCATAAACCCAATCAGTATTAAGTAGTGGTAGCCCCCTCTTGCACGTCGTGTTACTTTCAATTCAAGGGGTGCCACACCTATCAACACTTGCAAGGCGCCAGTCAACACCATCCTGCAAACCGGCGCATATGCCAGCAAGCATCCACACTTGACTGTCTCGTACCACACAGATGCACCTAATGTTCCACATGCAACAAATATTCCACCGTATATAGTGCGAGCGTCACGTCTGCTAAGGCCCCAGTCACTCCTAATTCCTCCTACCACTCCAGTCAGTTGCTCTCTAACCCTTAGATATCCCAAGGTATTTGATCTCCATTGCATATCGCAAGCTAATACCGCCAACTCTAATGAGTGGGGGTCTACCGATGGACAATCTGCTCTTAAGCAGTATTGTAAACGTGGGCTTGAAGCAGACAGCTGGAAACAATTATTAAGGAGGAAAACTGGGAGAATGCAGCCAGTTTCGCATGAAAGATATTTTGAAAGTTAAGAGTGAAGGGGTGGAGGAGCAGATGAGAAAGGTAATGCTGATCGGGCGGCTTTAGAGACAGACAGAGCCTATCGCACCCCACGGTATAATACCTCGAGTGGTAGAATCCGACATATCCAATGACATCTAGGCCCTATTGAAGGTTTCCAAGTAATGTACAGTAAGCAGTAATCAATGCACAGTGTGGAATCAGTATTAAGCAGTGTACAATAAGTAGGATATAGTTTATGGGGTGGCATGCATATCTGCAGCCATAACAAAACCTGTGGTCTTATTTAAATTGCTTTAAAGGCTTTCAGTTATACGTTAATAGATTCACGTTCAATTACACTTCATTAAGCGCTTTCGACAAGCTGTTCTGCATTACAAAGCTACCTTTTGTAGATTAATTTAATTTGAAGAACAATGAAGCTTCTTATCGGGTCAAATCTAGTGAATATGGTAACTAAGGCATTACTTCAATTTCATCAATCACATGGTATACAATTTATCTGCCAAATTGAATCAAGTATAGCAGTTAGGAGCCGACGTTAGTTTGTCAGTTAGAAGTCGAGGTAACAAAATTCAGTGATTATGGTTAGACTAACGCATACTCTTGGTGCCATCAATTACATGCAACGTATGTATAGGGTACGCCAAATAAATTTTTTTCGTTTTTGAAAATGCTATAAAAAAAAACTACTGAATATTTTCTTAAATTCCTTTTTTATTTGAAAGTACAATCCTTCCGGTTAATAATGGAAAATAATTTCATTCAAATGGCTGCCTCGGCTGGCCATGCAGTAGCCTACAGGATCGGTCAAATTCTTAAGCACATTATCGATTGTGTGCAGTTGTATTTCACCAATGGCTTCACAAATATTGTCCTTTAAAGCGTCAATTGTCTCGGGCTTGTTGGCGTAACACTTATCTTTGATGGCACCCCACAAATAATAGTCCAACGATCTTAAATCGCAGCTCCGAGGTTGCCAAACGACATCAGCTCTGCGGCTGTTAATGCGATTTTCAAAAACAGGGCGCAAAACATCGAGTGTAGCTTGTGTAGCTGTGTGGCACGTAGCGCCGTCCTGTTGAAACCAAATGTTGCTAATATCCTCCTCTTCAAAAATTCGTTCAACATGGCCCGATAACGATTGCCGTTGACTGTAACGGCCACTCCTTGTTCATTTTCGAATTATGCCTCTGAACCAAAATCCACGCCAAACAATGACTCGTCTTGAGTGTATCGGCTTTTCAATGTATGCGTGCGGGTTTTCTGTGCCCCAAATGCGACAATTTTGCTTGTTTACATACCCGCCAAGATCAAAATGAGCTTCATCTGAAAAGACGATTTTTTTGGCAAAATCGACATCTTCTGTAAGTCGATCGCAGGCCCAGATTCCCAGCGTTGTTCAAGCGTATACACAACCATATTCGTTCATCGGAAGGATAAAACTAATTATCTGTGAAATCAGACATGAGCTAAGTGTTACAATTCACGAAATAGGCACTAGTTGAAAAAAAACGTTAAATGGCGGACCCTTTATAAGCAGATGTCATACAAGCTTGGCGAGCTTCTTTTTTTCCGCACTTTTGCCCAACTAATCTAGCAAAAAAGTTCAAATTCTATTAACACGTTGAAGACCGCAATGAAAAATCGTATTTCTCACATAGGGACCGGCATTTTTTTTTTTAATGAGACTATGCCAAATTAACTAAGTCCGCTGTATGCAGTATCTCTTCGAGGGAGCGGCGAATGGACTACTGTACATAAATTGAATTTAAATCATGCCCACCGGTGTGCAAGCGGTAATAAAAAAATAATAAAATATATAAAAAAAAGATAAAAAAAAAGATATAAAAAAAAGATAAAATATGTCGTGTGCCCACCTGTTAGCACGCGGGCCGGTAATGTTGTTGCAGAGTGATCCACCGGTGGGCATGCGGTCTTTAACGTGTTAAAAAGTGTTTTATTTTAGCAATTACTAATTCATTCATAAAAATTTAAAACATTTAAGTTAAAAAAAGTATTAAAAAGTCACAAAACTATTAGGAACAATTAATTTTTAGTTCAATGGCAACACTCTTTAAGACTTAAGCTTGCTGAGTAAGTTTAAGCAGTAGAGCAGTTGTAAATTTGGGTGCCAAAATGTGTAGGTGTATGTGTAAAAGAGTGCGTACAAATGAATGTGTTTGTAAGTTGTCTTACGGTTTATTAAAGTTTCTCTCCTTTTTTTTCTTCTTTTTCATACAAAAAAATTTTTCTGCCTGAGTGTTTGTTGGTGTGTGTATAGGCATACGAGTACATACATATGTGTCGTTAGGTTTCAATACATAAAGAAAAGTTCTTGTTGTTAATGTTGCTACTGCTGTTGTTGTTGTTGTTGCTATTTTATTTAGTTTTATTTAAGTCGTACTAAATACTTTATATACTACTTTTAACTATCAAACAGAAAAAATCTTCTTATGCATGTCGACAGAAACTTTTTGACATCACACATACGCACACACACATTTTGAGGTAAATAGACACAAAAGTTTAACTGTAACTGTTGTAATAATAGAGCTTACACATACATACATATGTTCCTACATATGTACATACATAGGAGGCTTTAGATATAGTAGTAGTGTTTACATTTGTAAAGACTATGAGTGTTTATGGGTGTACAGAGGTGTGCAGGAGTGTAGAGATAATTTACCTTGATTTTTGTTAAAGTTTTCATTGAATACTTTATGGTTCATCTCTCTCTCGCTCTCTCTCTGTGTTTGAGTATGTGTGCAAGAAATCAAATCAAAATGAAATATTTTTTGTATTTGATTGTATGACGACTGACTACCACAGAAATTGTGTAATGAATTAAAAATTTTAAAATAATTTTTTTTTATGGAATTTATTCTTAAATTGATGTAGATTTTTAAATAAAATTGAGTTGGTTGTCTATTATTTTTGGTATATGTTTTATATGTATGTATATATGTGTGTGCGTAAGTTTGCCTAAAGAACTTTCTAATTTCCTCAAATAAAAGACCGGAAATTTAAAATATTTGTTGGTTTATGAGCTAGAATTTAATTCTTAGAAATGAAACAAAAAAATATAAAAAAACAAAAATAAAATATTGTGGTTTCTAGTTTTACAGAAAAAAAAAATTTTAATAATTTAACAAAAACCGGGTATTTACTAATAAATTTCTTATTTTTAATTTTTTCGGTTTAACTTTCCATCATATCGACCCTCTTGCGCAAAATAATCGTATGTTACAAAAAACTAAATTTTACAGGAGAGCGTTTTTGTTAAATTACTTTGCTCCTGCCGGTTACATCAATACCAAATTTCTAATGCGATACAATAACCGACGCATTACCTTATAAATGGTATTTCAGTTGTAAATAAAACAAAAAGTTTTCAGAGAATTATCTGAATATTTTGTATTATAATAGAAAGATCTAATATCGGCCACATGCTCGCCGAACATGTCGGCTCATATTTTCAATGATTCTGAGACATAATTAAGGTTCAATGTCGTTCTCTCATTCTTTAGCTTTTGAATTCTTCTTGGCTTATTGACGTACACTTTTTCCTTTAAATATCCCCATCGTGGCGGCCAATTAAAAACGCCATGATATGAGATAACACGGCAATTGAATTTCTCGCGCAAAAAAACCATTGTTTCATTGACTATGTAGACAGAAGTACGACCCGATATCGCCGTAATGAACAACGCAAACATGCACAAGTGTTTTCATATTTCCTACAGAGCTGATTTGCTGAAATTGGCGCACAATTCTCCTGATTGTGGACACAATTGGTCGATTATGCTTAACAGAAAAATCACGAAGTTCACTAAATGCTTTTTGATTTAAACGCTCACTTTCGTAAAAGGCTTCAACACTCTTAATGCACTGCTCAATTGTATACCTCTCCATGGTTGAATTTGTCAAAAGGTGAAACAAAGATACGTCAAATTAAGTTGGGCAAAAAACTTGCTTGGACCACCCTTTATATAAAAACGAATGTGTGTTTGTATGTTTGTTTGTTTGACGGTTTGTTTGAAATGGCTCAACCAATTTTCTTGAAATTTTTACAATATTTCTCGGTATGTCTGGAAGGAGCTATAAGCTATATTAATTCCAAAACTTTCAAATGGGCGATGCCACGCCCATACAAAGTAAATATTTATTTTTCTATCTCTTAAAAACGGTAACAAAACAGTCTATAAAATTGGAGCAAATAGATTCACAGTCAATACAAATTAGCAGTCAAAAAGTGGGCAAAATTTGACAAATGGGCGTGGTACCCCCACACAAAGTAAATATAGATTTCATTATATCTTAAGAACGGTTAAAGCTAAGGTTTTAGTATTTGGTCTCAATGACTTCATAATCATTACATATCATCCTTAAAAAGTTGGCGATATTGAACAAGTGGGCGTGGCACTTCCCATATAAACTAAGCATTGATTTCATTATATCTTGAGAAGGGTTAAAGTTAAAGTTTCAATATTTGGTCTAAATAGCTTCATAGTTAAAACAAAGCATCAGTCAAAAAGTAAATATAAAGTAAAAAATAATTTTTGTAACGGGTCCGCCTTCTAACGTTTTTTTTTTCAACTAGCGCTTATTTCGTGAATGGTAACACATAGCTCATGTCTGATTTGACAGATAATTAGTTTTATCCTTCCGCTGAACGAATATGAAGCTCATTTTAATCTTGGCGGGTATGTAAACAAGAAAATTGTCGCATTTGGGGCACAGAAAACCAGCACGCATCCATTAAAAAGCCGATACACCCAAGACGTGTCACTGTTTAAATTTGAACCAGTTGTTATTTTGAATCTGGCAATATGTATGTCATTCTATTCTGTCACAAAATTCAGCAAATTATCTCCACTGAACGAAATGAATCGATTTACGCAATGCACGTATTACAAGTGACTGTTTGGTGCGGCTAGTAGAGCGGAGGCATCTTGGCCAATATTTCATATTTCCCACTATGATAACCGATTTTTTTGAGCCAGCTTTTCATGGTATTGATGTGAACGATATTTGGTTTCAACAGGATGGTGCAACTTGCCACACATCTCATGTCACAATCGGTTTAATGTGTCAAACGTCTGATGACCGTTTAATTAGCCAAAATGGTTATGTCAGTTGACCGCAAAGAAGCTGCGATTTCATACCGTTGGACTATTCCCTGTGGGGCGCCGACACACCAGAAGCAACTGAACATTTGAAGGCACTCGAAAAAGCTCTAAAAAATTGGTCCGATCGAGTGGGGGGCCAACCGCGGCAACCATATGAATGAAATAATATTCCTTTTCTAGCCGGAACAATTCTACTTCACAACAAAAAATAAATTTGGAAAATTTCAAACCTTATTTGTTTCATTGCATTTTTAAATTTAAACTTTTCAATTGAACACCCTATAGAAGTTTTGAAATTAGGTTCAAACAACGTTGTGAACAATACATATTTTCTACTCAGTACCTTCCATTTGTACTAAATATTGGATTTTGTATATGTGAAGAAAGACAACTAAAAAATCGGGTGAACTACAGAGTATCTCAAATGATTGAATTTGGACCGGAAGAGGACAAAATGGTGAAAAAGGGTAAAAAATGTTACTAAGATAGCACTTCATATACCAATTAATATGGGGGTAGCGAAGCACGCCGGGTTTTAGATACTTCAGATATAAAAAGTTTTTTTTTGGCATTTAAGATATTTTTGTCCTCAAATTTTTGTTAGTATGTTTGTTACGTAAGGTGCTTACAATAATTTAACAAGTCTATTGGGCATCTTTGAGTAAATATTAGGCCCTGGACACAATTTATAACTTATCGAACCATAATTGAAAGGATATACAAGAACAGGGAACTTGTATTAGAAATAAAAAGGGTAAAAACATCATACTACTGCAGAATATAATTTGAGGAAATGTTGAAGGAAGACATCTAGGAGAAGCGAAATAATATACTAACGTGGACTGAAATTCGAGATGTAAAGAATCTTTTGAACTAGGCCAGGAGCAGAGATTACGACAGATATGAAAATATAATTGCATTGATCACTGGCATGCAAAAAACGATTATGCAAATAAAGAAGAAGATAATATGCATACTTGCGAGAGCAAAACAACGTATTAATTTTTCCAGACGGATTATTCAAAGCTTGTTGCATATCGAAACTAGCGCATAAAAAGCTCGAGTTCTTCTTGCTTTCTGCTTGGCCACTGAAAATACTCAAAACAAAACTTAACATTTTTATACGCCCGATGTTTTATTTGCATCAAATATTTATATGGCACATGCGATAATTTCGTTCAAAAAACACAAAACAACAATGTCGCATACGATAAAATTAATTCTGTAATATCTGCTTAAGTATAGCGAATATCGATATAATAGTTTACTATGTGATGAATCTACAACCTTGGACAACATTTCCAACAAAAAAAAAAAAAAAAAAACAATTTCGTCAAAAATGTAACATACGATAATTTTGCGCGAAGTAGTCGATATAAAGAAATAAATCAATAAAAAAACTTTTATTAACTCAATTTGAAATAATTTTTTTTTAAATTTAATGCTCGTTTGTAATAAAGTATTTATGTTTCATTTAAATAATTAAAAACTTGAAATATTTTAACAATTAAACTATAAAAATAATTTGTAAAAACATAAACACTTGATATATAATTGCACTAAAATATATACAGTGGTGAAAGAAATAATAGGGGCACAGCAAAATTGTCTTAAAGAATGCATTTTAATTAAAAGGAGTTCTTACATACGTTTTCCCATCTGAGCCAAATAAATTAATCTTCGTTTCTTCAGACCATTTCACGTTCTTCTAGTTATTTGGCATAAATGTAAATGTCCCTATAATTTCTTCCTCCACTGTATATGTATGTATATGTAAAATGTATACATTTTTTTCAATTAAATAACAAAAACTTTATTAAATTATTCATTTATTTTTATTTTCAAAATAGAGAAATTCACACCCACAAGCAGCACCGCTCTTTTCATTTCATATTGTTGTGTACACAACGAAACAATAACTGACAACTTAAAAAAAAAACAAAAACAAAAACAAAAATAAATTCATAAGCAACACCTTGCATTCACTCGCATTTATACCACACATACACACATACACAAACTATTTCAACAATAACATTTCTGAGTAAAAAATAATTTATGTATTTCTGTCATAGAGAGAAATGAAAACACACACACACACACACATCAAAAAACAAGAAAAATAAACATTGAAATGAGCATTTCCAGTTATGAAAGTTTTAAAACTACAACAACGCCAACTAAAATGACAGCGACAGCGACAGCGACAGCGACAGCAACTAATAACAATACAAGTAATTGTGTCTTCCCTTCAAAATACAAGAACAGAAGAAAAAAAAAATTTTAAGTGACAACTCACGTATTTAAGTGCATAAGGAATAAACTCTCTTTCATAGTTTTTCTAAGAAAATCAACACACAAATATATATGTACATGCATAAATTAATACGTGTTAAAAATAACAAAAATAAAAAACACAACAAAAATTTTGCTCAAACTAATCAACAGACATAATTCTCACACATGTACGCACACCTACACCTATGCATACATGACACTCTTATTATCTGTTGAAAAAAAGCGTTTTTTCGGTGTTGCCACAGAGCTAAAAGCAAAAAAGTAAAAGTGTTATATTACTGGGGTGGCTCTTACGTAGAGGGACAAACATGTTGCTCAGTCTACGCTGTCGAGCTTGCTAGACAAATTTGCCTTGAGTATGATGGAACATAGGTGGGCCAATATCACCACTTGTGTAGTATGCTTTGGCTTTCTCTATATACATAAAGGACTATGTCCCTTTTAAGGTTTGAAAGGGGATCGTTCAGGCTTCTTACGGGCATAATAACCCGGCACTGTATTATAAGGAGCATATCGAAGTGCATGGAACGCCTAGGTCGTGTCTACTGTAGGAGCTTTTGGATTTGTTTAAAAAAACATTAAACTTTGAGAAATGTATGTAATCCGTATTTAAATCGATAGAACGATCTACAAAATTAAATGTTTAAACATGATTTCATGTAAATGTTGACTGCGACCACGCCTCAAATGGTTCATAAGTATCTCACGAATAAATTCTTCCATATTGGCTTGCAATGTGTCAACCGCTTCGGGCTTGTCCATATAGATATCAGCCTATCCCACAAAAATAGTCTAAAGGCGTTAAATCGCGCAATCCAGGCGGCCAATTGACCGACCCCAAACGTTAAATAAGCTGTTTACCGAACTCGCCTCTCAATTGGGTCATTGTTTCGCGTGCTATGTGGCTTGTGGCACCATCTTCTTGAAATCACATGTCAGCCAAATCCAGCTCTTCCAATTTGGCTAAACAAAAATACTAATCATGGCACGGTAGCGCTCGCCATTTACAGAAAGGTTCCTGCCTTTGTTCTCTTAGAAAAAGTACAGTCCAATGATGGCACCGGCCTATAATCCACAACAAACAAAGCATTTTATGGAATGCAATAACTGCCAATATTGCGATACTTCTAGCTGCTCTTCACATCAAATACGGCAGTTTTGCTTGTTCACGTATCTATTTAAACAGAAATAAGCTGACCATAAAGTGAAAGAAGTGCAATATGCACTTTCTTAACCGATCATGAACTTTGATAACAAAATCCAATAATCTGCAAGCGTTGTTCATTTGTAAGTCGATTCATGGTTAAATTATAGGCCAAACTGAGCATGTTTGACAGTAACATATTACACGAAAACAGCTGATCTGCCAAAAATAGTGTTGCCAAAAAGAAAGTTACTAAAAACCCACGAGATACCTCGGTGTAATTCAATTTCTTGATCTGAACTGTATCAGTAATGAGTCACTGCCAAATTTTATTAGACTTCGGCAGAGGTATCGGTTTGCTCACATGAGGGCCTAAGGAACTGAATTTAAAAGTTTTTAAATGGTAATCTTTGACACTTTCAAACAGAGTAGGAAGACTGCTCAAATTGAATTCGTTCGTAAAGAACGAGCCGAATTTTAAGAGAATTTAAGGTACGACTCATGAGAAAAATCAAAAACAAAAGAATTTAAAATTAAAATTCGAAACGCAAACCGAGTCGAAAAGCATCAAAACGAATTCAAAACAAGCAATTATTTTTAGTAATTGGTCGCTACTCACAAAATCTACACACATATACATATAAGCATGCATGGTATTACGCACTGGACCTTACACAAACAACGTACATTGAAATCAATTACTCGGCTTTGATTATTTTTTGTTCATTTTTATTTCGTTCGCAGTATTAAATTCGTCCTCACGAGTTGAAGAACAAAACTCGTAAGCAGAAATTTAAAATATTTAAAATTTGTGCTCACGAGTCGCGCAAAAAATTATTTGAGCAAAATATATGATTCGTGCTCACGAAATAAAAAATAAAACTCACGAGCATGAGTCATAAAACGAGTGAACTAAAGATAATTCTTCTCACGAGCCTAGTTTTTACGCACTAAGCTTTCTAATGTCTGGCTTGTAGGCCTCTTTAATAGGACAGTCCTCCAAATGGTAGCAGAGTGGGCTTGCGATTGAACTAGCGAGTCGCAGCCGATCCACATAACTTAACCTAATCTATTTAAAAAAAAATATATTGCAAGTCCCCCATTTTAAAATTGTACACCCAATAGTTATAATTTATTTTATATTTTTTTAATTCCATTCAATTAGAACTTTTCCCTGTAGCATTGGTAGCTGAAGAAATGTAATATAGCAGTTCTAAAAAAAGTAATAACTAAGCAATGGCAACACTAATTACATTCGCCCTTTTTCATTCCATTAAGCCTTCTCGTCTTCTACTACCGTATGTTATTAAGGGCAAACGAAACGCGATGAAAAAAAAAAAAGAAACAACAACACAGTAAACCAATATTTACATTTATTTTAGTTATTTTTGTTGTTGTTTTTGTTGTTACTATTGTCCATAAAACCAGAAAATTACATACGAAATACTACAACAATAGCAGCAGCAACAACAGCAACAAAAATCAATATTAATTTGAATAGAAAAAAATTAACACGCGAAACTAGAAAAAAAAATAACAACAATAACAAAAACTATTTATAAAAAAAAGAACACAGAGAAAAATAACAGTAAAATGTAATATGCTCATGTGTTTTTATGTATGTGTGTGAGTGTGTATGGTTATGACCAATATAATAGGTTTTGTGGCATTAAAAACCGTAGCATTGTGTGTGTGTGTGTGTGTCTGTGTTCGTGTTTCACTAATAATGGAAAAATAATTGATTTTGATAGACATATTAAGAATGACCTAAAAAGTACGAGCACGAGGAAAAGTTGAGCGTTTAAAAATACATATACATTTACTCATATGGTACATACATAATTCCCGCGTCATTCAAAAAAGCTTTCAAACAAAAAAGATTTCTCTCAAACAATGAGCTGCACTCGATACTACTTTTAGACTCATTGAAAGAGACCTAAAGAGGTCGGTTTAACGCCGGTTCTGAACGCCGATGTATTAATTGGAGAAGTTTTTCAAAGCGTATACCGCTGCTGAAAATTGTCGAATGGTCTGGCCTGGGATTGAACTAAAGACATCTTGGATGGTAGGCGGGTGTCTTAATTACCTAATCACACAAAACTTGTTCAACAAAATGGTGTATTTACGCGAAAGATCGTTTTCGGCTGTGTAAATTTTTGCGTTTATTTACTATGAGCGTCAAAACTAAGTAAACACCCACATTCTCTGGAGTTTAGTTTATATATCAGTCTTTAAAAATGCGATGAATTTAAAAATGTTCTTTACAAAATCCATAAAAACAACAACAAAATTCTCACAACAACTAAAGTTATACAACAGAAACGAAAGTGACTATGTCTTATGCATCAAAAATAGAAATATCCGAGAAGTGATACCATTTTTCTGGTAAGTGCTACCGAGTACAACAAAAATTTGATTTTGAAATTTTCGTTAAACTTTCAAAATCTCTCTTCAAGCAGCTTAAAGTTAATAACTTCGATAAATATTAACCAATTTTAACCAATTCTTTGCCGATTTGGAAAGAGTAGGAACAGATCTACTTACCTACACCTTACTTAAGTAAACTTGAGAAATCTGTGTGTATTTATCAAGCAAACACATTTTGTACCCAATTTATTTTTAATTTACTAAGTTAAGAGATGTTTTACAAGCTATGGAAATTATCGGAGGTATAGCACCTTATGAGTTTGGAATGTATTTTATTTCAACATTTGCTCCTAAAATAGATTTTAAATATTTTTATTTTTTTATGAATATGAGGGCAAACATTTTATTGTTACGCTCTTGATTAAATTTTCTAAAAACAAAATAGACCATAAATTTAAAATTCTTATTTGAATTTCGCTAAAGTAATACCGGGTACACACTCTTTACATCTATTGTAATAAACACACATGTATACCTTGTGTGGAAGCATGTATTTGTGTGTATGAATATTTATATAACCTTTAACATGTGAGGCTGATATTCACCACTCTCTCTCTCTCTCTCTCTCTCTACCGCTCCCACTTTGGCATGAATACACCATGATAACACAGTGTAATTTGTGGCTGATTTAAATTGCATTTTTGTAAAATATTTTAATAAATATACTGCAAAAAAAGAAAAAAGGAAAAGGAAAAAACACAGAAAATGGATTAAAAGGACTAATTAGATAATGGACTTGATCGGTCAAGGATTTTGTAAAAGCAAAAAAACGCAGGTGAAATAAAAAACAAGCAAAATAATAATTTATTATTAAAATTAATAAGGAATTAAGATAAGAGAGAGTCTTGGAGAGATAAGAGAGGGATAAATATTTGTTATGCTAAATTGAAAAACTTTAATAGAGTGTTTATGCTTGCATTTATCAAATTGCACATTTGATTTATCGGATGTTTTTTTTTAGAGGTACATAACTTTGAGTTGGCAGGGCTGCTTTATTTGACAAACGATTTAACAGCTGATAGCTGCTTTCCACAGCACTGCTTGCAAATTATTGAAATATTTTATCAAAATAATTGTTTTATTCGTCAAACTTCCAAATTTTGTTTACCGAAAAAGCCCATTTTTGGTTGAGTTCGTATGTAAATAAGCAGAATTCTACAGAAAATTACTGTCATTGGGCCATATGCCTTGAAAAACGATGGTGGTCAAACTGATACTGTCAATGATGAACGATGTAAGAACATGATTAGAAATTTGTTCGTATCTCAATTAGCTGGCATTAATCTTGTTAACATGTGATTCCAACAAGACGGAGCTACAAGTCACACAGCGCTACAATGTAGATGAAAGAGTAACTTCACGTAATGATCCAATAAATTGGCCACCAAGATCGTGTGATTTAACTCCATTGGATTATTTACTTTGGGGTTATTTAAAGTCACTTGTCTAAGTCGGTAAACCAGAAACAATCGAACACTTGGTCATCAACATTCGAAGAGTTATGGGTAAAACACGGCCGCATATGCTGCAAAAAGTTTGTGAAAATTGGTGTTCTAGATTCCGCTTTGTACGCGCCAGTCGTGGCAGCCACATGATCGAAATCATATTTAAGCAATAATGTCATCAAATTTTCTATCCAACAATGGCCGTTTCACATATATTAAATGTACATTTATTTATTTTACACTTATACCTCTTTATACAGCCTTGCTTTTTACGGCATTTCGCTATAAAAGCCTGTCTGAATTATGGAACAGCTTCGCTTTGCGACACAAATTACTTTGTTGTATTACCTATAAAATAAGTGGTTCACCGGTTTTAAAGAAAAGCTGTAAGGCAAGAAAGAGTAACTCGTTTTACGACATATATTTTCAGAACCTATCTACGCCGTATAAAGAGGTATAAGCGGATTATGATTTAAAATTGAGTAACTGTAAAAAAACACTCGATATCTAAGGTGTCTATGGTTTGTTTTTTTTTTTTTTTTCATTAGCTGGTGTCGCTATCATACACTAACTTGATTGTGTCAAATTAACACCAATTAAAAAGCTGACATTACAGAGTTGCATTTTTAGTAAAAACAGCTTTTTACTTCGAAGCTCGAGTATATTTTTCTTAGAATAAATGAAACATTTTAAGAAATATGCTATTTTATGCTTTTTTTCACTATGAAACATGCCGAAAAATTTGTAAAGTGTAGTGTGAGAATGCCGTAAGTGAATGCCAGAGTTGGGCTACTAAAAAAAGTTAGATGTTTGAGTTCCACATGAATTAAAGTACAAAAATTTTAATAGCAATGCAACAAACTTGAATTTTTTTAAACCAATCACATTAGTCGATCCAATAATGAGTTAAATAGGAAAATATTTAAACAAAAAAATCATTATCAAAACCGATAACTCACTACAAAGTACTTCAAAGTCTAGCATTTATGGTATTATAAGGGAACTATAAGCTACTATGTGTACCATCTAGAACACAACTCGACTATTTTAACAAAGCTATCAAGAAAAAGCAACCAGAATTGGCCAAAACCATACATATCTTTGGTGATCCACCAAATCCATTTCTTTCAATGTCTGCAAAACTTTTTTGATGGCAAAAAAGAATGGCCAATCCCAGAGCGCCAATGGAAATTACTTTTTCGGCCATAAATTGTAATAAAAATGACACATGCACAAAGAGACTACATACAGGGTGTGCGCCGGGAAGCTATACTACTTTGTTTGTGTATAATTTTTGCTTATATGAAAGAGAATGGATCTTATATTGACAAATGTTTTATTTAATGTCGGCAATTATGTATGGAATACAATATCAGATATGTGCCCGCCTCTGTTAGCCTCACAAATGCGAGCCCTTTTGAGCACATTTTGCATTAAATGTTCATACATTTCACGCGGTATTTCATTAATTTCATGACCAATCGTTTGTTTGAGTTGCTCCAGCGTTTCTGGTTGGTTTACATAAACTTTGCTTTTCAGATATCGCCATAAAAAGAAGTCCAGAGCAGTCAAATCAGGAGACCGTGGAGGCCAATCAACATCACCATTCCTTGAAATAATTTGTTGTGGAAAGAGGTCTCGCAGTAATTCCATTGTAATCCTGGCTTTATACGATGTGGCACCGTCTTGTTAAAACCACATGTTAGTCGAGCTCAAAGCATGCAGTTGTGGCGTTAAAAAGTTTTCAATCATATCACGATATAGCTTCCCATTGACAGTTACCGTTACACCGTTTTCAGTCTCAAACAAGTAAGGTCCAATGATTCCTCCTGACCAAATAGCACACCAGACTGTCACTTTTAATGGATGCAAAGGTGACTGACAAATAATTTGAGGGTTTTCCATTGCCCAGAACCGACTATTCTGTTTATTCATATAACCATTCAAATGAAAATGTGCCTCGTCACTCACTATGATTTTTTCATGAAAATCGATGATTGATTTTGATAAAATGTTTTAACGATTAAAACACGTTGGTTTACTGAATATTTTTCCACAAAAACTTTGTCACGTCTCTAATCACGACTGCCAAATATGAACTGTCAAGACTAATGTTTACCAAAATGGCGGCAAAACAAAGTAGTATACCTTCCCGGCGGACCCCCTATACTTGATAAAAGTCATTTTTCTATACTGTGCGTATGAGTTACTTTTAAATATAATACTTAGTTAAGTATACGCACAGTGACAAAAAAGTAAACTTATTCTACAATTTATTTATATTTTGCTAGTGAAATGGTCTGTTGGGTTATTTGTAACTACACAAAAATAATGTTTTTTTCTTTCTATGTGTTAGTAAGTATATTGTAAACGTTCTACTCTGAAAGTACTGGACCGACCGACTTATATATGGATCGGTTAGATATTGTGCACATCTGCACACCTTTAACCCCATATTTATCATTTCAAAATCGGTGCATTAGAACAGGCGTAAATGGGATACAAAGAAATGTCTCAGCTCAATAATTATAAAGGGTCCGCCAAATAACTTGCTTTTATTTTTTGAAAATGCTATAAAAAAAAACTGCTGAATATTTTCTCAAATATCTTTTTTTATTTGAAAGTAAAATTCTTCCTGTTAATAATGGAAAATAATTTCAATCAAATGGCTGCCTCGGCTGGCCATGCAATAGCCTACACGATCGGTCCAATTTTTAAGCACATTATCGATTGTGTGCAGCTGTATTTCACCAATGGCTTCACGAATATTGTCTCTGGCTTGTTGGCGTAACACTTATCTTTGACGGCACCCCACAAATAACAGTCCAACGACATCAGCTCTGCGGCTGATAATGCGATCTTCAAAAACATGGCTCAAAACATCGAGTGTAGCTTCGGCTGTGTGGCACGTAGCGCCGTCCTGTTGAAACCAAATGTTGCTATATCCTCCTCTTCAATTTTTGTGAACATAAATTCGTTCAACATGGCCCGATAATGATCGCCATTGACTGCAAAGGCCACTCCTTGCCCATTTTCGAAGAAAAATGGCTCAATTATGCCTCTGGACCAAAATCCGCACCAAACAGTGACTCGTCTTGGGTGTATCGGCTTTTCAATGTATGCGTGCGGGTTTTTTGTGCCCCAAATGCGACACTTTTGCTTGTTTACATACCCGCCAAAATCAAAATGAGCTTCATCTGAAAAGATGATTTTTTGGCAAAATCGGCATCTTCTGTAAGTCGATCGCAGGCCCACTTAGCGAAGCGTTGTTCAAGCGCATACACAACCATTTTCGTTCAGCGGAAATATAAAACTAATTATCTATCAAATCAGACATGAGCTAAGTGTTACCACTCACGAAATAAGCACTAGTTGAAAAAAAACGTTAGATGGCGGACCCTTTATAGATAATAAAATTGTACATATGAGTTATTCAAAAAAATATTAAAAATTTGGTATTTTTATTTTGTATATACTTTTAATTGCAATACACAATAATTTTTTTTTTAATATTTTAATTATAAAAAGTGAAAGTGAATTAAAGAAATTATTACATCTAAATAAATGACCCGTTTTTCTAATATTTTAATTCACAACTCTGGTATAATACGAGTATTTAAAGAATATATACAAAACAGTTAGTCAAAACACACACAAAAAGCATTGATTTATACTTAACATGAGAATTTAATAATGAAATCCTCGCTCTCTTTATCTCCGCAACAGTTATCTTCACTAATTCTGTCTATATTTCTCTTTTTACATTTACAGATGTCCATTTTGCCTTTGTGGGACTGGTGTTTAAGGATTAAAACTCGTTTTTTTATTTTTATTTGGTTTATTCGTTTTAAGAACCTACCAACTTATACACATACAAGCAAACAAAAAATTATTCCGCAAAAGCTTTAAATATATGTAACTATCGAGAGCAATACAAAAGAACATAATCACTAGAAGATGAAAACATATGACTGCAATAGCATAATCAGCATCATCATTAAATTTAATCAGAAAAACAAAATACAATAACAAAGAAGGAAAAACCTACAACCAAAGCAAAGAGAGCCAAAATATAAACAAAAAAACATAAAAAAGAAGAAAAAAAATAAATAAAAGAGTATTGAACTGTAAAAACTACGTATTCGCGATAATAAAACAACAGCAAAAACAACGTTGTTTATTAAAACTTAAAAACAATCTTTCACACTCATTATCTAATAACATTCTCTCTCCTCCCACACACACACACACACACACATAAATTTCCACTCACTCACTGCCTTTGTTTATAACAACGAAAAACATCAATCATCAGAGATCCTATTGCAAAAAATCATAACCAGTTAGTCAGTTATACACTCATTCTTTCGTATCGTTTCGTTCTTACACACACACTAACGCTGTTACTAGTACTTACACACAATCGCACTTACTATCTCACTTGTAAACACTTGAAATCAAACTTTTTCTGGCGACCATCATCATCCATACGCTACTACAACTACTACTTGTCATATCAACGGTGTTAACGACAGCAACAAGAACAACTCAACGTAAATATCATTAGCATTGTTATACTCTCGTACATCATTATTGAGAGAGAGTGAACAGAAAACAAAAATAAACAAAATTTAAAAAAAAAAACAAGAAAACAGTTAGCATACTCTGCATCACTAGTAGCTGTAGCAATAACTACAACAACAACGAACGAACGAACGTATTAACAAACAAAACATACGGACAAACAGGCCTGTGCAACAGACATTAACAAAAATGATAAAAACAAAGGATAATATGCTGATGCGTGGTTTTATACTGGTGACTATTTTGGCAACAGCTAAAAGTGCCGAAGCGGAAATTACAATGGAGGCTGCTTTTCAAGGTAATTGAATTTTAGTGTTGTTGTTGGTCTTATTGTAGTTTTTGTTTTCTCTCATTTTTATCATTTGCAAAACCTGGAAATTGATTTAAGCGTTGTAACGGTAAAGCTTAAAAACAGTGAAACTTTAAACTGCACGCGACAGGAAGAGAAAGAGACAGACCGTTAACAAGAGAGAAAAATAGATTAAAACGAATATTATTTACTTGTTTATTCAATGTTGGTTTTGTTTATTTATATTTCTCCGTTTATCTGTCTTTCTCTCTCTCATATATTTTGCACTCACACACACAAAAATATATTGTGTAAATATTTTCGAAGATACCGTTTTATTTGTCAATAAAATGCTGAGCCTTTAAACAGTGAAGCCAAAAGTTATGTGTATATTTAAAATTCAAATAGTGGCTTAAGCAATGCCATACCATTAAAATTAAATTAAGATCAGTTAAGTGATGTATCCACCGTAACGAAGACTAAAATAATGAGTGATAATAAATGAAATCATCCAGATTTTTGGATCTCAAATTTGATACCGTCTTATTAAAGTTTCAACTTTCACGGTATAAGTTAAAAAACTAAAAACCTATTTACGAATGCAAGTTCAAATAAAAACTCATCTTCTTTTTCTTTCATTTTTACCTTCACTGTATATTTTGTGGTTTTCATATGTGTGTGTGTGTTGTTTTATTTCTCAATTATTCTCTCAAAAATGGTTATAAAACAACATACGCTCTTGTGGAAAAGCAAAAAAAATCTGTATTTATTTAAATATTGTTGTTTTTGTCGGTTTTTAAGCATTATTTTGGAATTTTGTTGTTTTTGCATTTTGTGTGAATATATATTCCAGTAATGCCACAAGCAAATTATTAAAAGTTCTACAAAACAAGCATTGCTATTACAAGGACATTTCAATTAAACTTAAACATATTCCTTCTAATCAATGATCTAAAATGGCAACACTGATTGTAACCACAGTTATCCTGATTACTTAAAAGTGCAACTTTTATCCAGTCACTTTACTAGTTACAAACTGCTGATTTAAAGTCAATTGTCAGTTTTGCGTCCTCCGTTAATGCACTTTTTGATTATTAAGGGTACGGATTGAAAAATAAATAATAATAATTGATAGCAATTAATTAATTTCATGGCAATACTTTGCAAAAGTACATCTCTCTGTGAACTGGAACCTGCACTTAAGAGCTGTAGCACTGTATTTATATGTAGTTATGTGTGTCAATTAAAAGTTAGTTGTTACATAAGTGTTAGCGCCTTTAGTAAGATATTAAATTCTAGATCCTGCTTTAATTAAAGCAGGACACAAGATCAATTCAAGTCTAATGGAGCGTATCGATTTGAACATTAATTTATGTTAAATTTATTAACGAAGTAGAGACTGGAGTAGAGTAGACTCATTTAACTGTACTTTAGTATCATTGTTACTATGATATTTTCATCGATGAATCATTGCCGCAATATCAGTATCAAGTTGTAATTTGTATTAAATTATCGTAAATGAAAAATATTTTTTTTTTTACCCGGGGTCTGAGCTTAAAAAGTCCTGTTCATCTGCATTAATATTACAATCGACTTTTTTCCACTCTCGGCTCGAGATCAGAATTAAAATTTTCTGAGTGAATAGAAAATTGTTTGTTCTCAAAGTGAAATTGGAAAAGTCAATTCTAAATGAATAATTTTACTGATGAATGCTCGTGACAATGACACAAACATAAGAAGTTATGGCAACTTTAAAGAAAGCAAAAATTTAGCGACAGTGTCTACTATGAGTCCACCACATACTGAAATTTAGCGACATTGTCTGTTATGAGTCAACTATATACTGAATTATGCAGGAATTAGTCTGCTACACCTATCCCTTAACGACTAAAGCACTAATGCTTCTTGATGATATTGTGTTCTAGGACTCTCTAATATACGGACAACATCAACTTTTGTCATCAATGAAAATTTGGACAAATACTTTAAAAAGTAATGTATGACACCAAAGAATATACATCGTCATTATCCATTTTATATATAGAGTTTCATTATATTTATACTATACCATTCTGCGTCCCAACACGCCTACACGAGGGGTACATTTGTAGAGACTGTGCTTCACTGACTTGTGGGGACTATTGAAAATGCCCTAGTGACATTTCTGGATATAGAGGGGGCCTTTAACAACACGACAGCGGAGGCGATTAAGCCGGCACTAGCGGGACTGAATGTTTATTGGTCCGTGATTGAATTCATTGGGAGACTATTGACCTACAGAATCAAAAAAGTGAATTTAAAACGAATAATATCCCTAACAAATGCTCGTGACAATGACACGATAATAGGGAGTTATGACAACTTTAGTGTAATGTCATCGAATTAAAGAAAGCTGAAATTTAGCGACATTGTCTATTATAAGTCGTCCACATGTTGAAATTTAGCGACATTGTCTGTTATGAGTCAACTATATGCTGAACTATACAGGATTTTGTTTGCTACAGCTATCCATTAACAAATGAAACACTAATGATTCTTGATGATACTGCATGTTAGCACTCTCTGATAAATGGATTTCTGCAAGACAAAATCAACTTCTGTCATCTACGAAAGCTTGGACGATTGCTGTCAAAAGTCATGTATGGCACCAAAGAAAATTCATCGTCACTCATCGATGATTCATCATTTTCAGTCTTTGCCACGATGATTCACTATGACGCTCACCACTGCTTAACAGTCACCTGTTAAACGTAGTGTTCCTTGGTACACCACCCCCTCCACCCCCCCCCACCCTTTGTGACCAGCGATTTCGTTAAAATAAAAACAATCCCACGAACTAAACTATTAATAGAACAGTGTTGGCTTTCATGTGCGAGGGCAGCTCAAAATGTTTTTAGCCTGATATAGTAAAGGCAGTATAAACAACAAAAAGGTTTGTGTAATGGATACTTCCATCCGTTATATGAACACATGTTAAATTTCATTGAGATCTGTCAACAAGTGTTCTAAAAGGGCACTTCAGTAATTTTTTTATAATGAAAAAAATTGGAAATTCGTGGTGTGATTATATATTTGCATAAGACAGGTTAATCGGGACAAGAAATTCATAATGATATGGTGAATGTGTTCATTCGAATCAAAATTTCTCAAGGTTGTTTGAAAATGGATCATTATACACCAGACACAAAGGAACAATCCCAACAATAAACTGAAGCTGTTGGAAGTGCACTAAAGAAGACGAAACCAGTTCAATGGGCCGGTAAGGTCATGGCAGTGGTTTTCTGGGAAAGATATTTTATTGATTGACTATCTTCAACAATAAATTCGGAATATTATTGTAACCTTTTGGATAAACTGATGTGAAATTTCGAAAAAAGCGACCTGGTTTACAACACAAAAATGGTTTAAAAATGGCAAAATTCAACGAATTGAAGTAGAAATTGCTTGACCAACCACCTTATTCTCCTAATTTAGCTCCCTCTGACGTCTACCTGTTCAATAATCTAAAAAAAAATCCTTGCTGGCAAACGTTTCACCTCGAATGAATGCGCAATGGCAGCAGTAAACGATTGTTTTGAGAAGCTTCAAGTAAATTATTTTATTCAAGAGATAGAAAATTGCTAGAAAAACGTTGGACTAAGAGTACTGAAGTCTCTGGAGGAGTCCAGCTCTTGTTTTTCATTATTAGACTAAGAACAATTCGAACAGCCCTCGTAGTTTAAGTCATTTACGAGTATTTGTCACGCATACAATATTTGGAATAAGTATTTATATGAGGGGGGTTTCAAAACATAATAAAATAAAAACACACGCATATAGAGTGTAAGTAGGTATACAGATAATATCTTAAATAGAATTTTTATTACAAACAAACAAAAAATTCAAGGATATCTTATTGTATTTTCTGGTTTTTAATAAATATCAACTGCCAGAAAAATATTTAGAGACGCGCACGTACTTTAACGTGTCATATTATTAAAAAACAAAGACATTTTTTTTTAATAGAAAATTCCAAGAAAAGAAAATAAGAGGGTTAACCCTAAGATCCTAACACAGTGATATGCAAAGCACTTTCCTAAGGGATAGATCCTTTCGATCACCGCTTTATGCAATCAAGTGCACCCTTAGACTTTTTGATTCTACTTGTAATGCCAATGCAAAATACAAATTTTAGTTTCTTAATGAAATAATAAGACAAGGTTAAGAAAACGTTATGTTGTTAACTACCCGAAAAACGTTTTATAATTATCCATTTTCACATATTGACTTTCATTATATTGTTACGTTTTAGCCGTTTTCAAGCTTTTGAGTTCTTTTTAATTGCGTAGAATAAAATAAATGAAGCAAATTTGTTATTTTTATACAGTCTTTACAGTCTTTTACAGTCGAAATTAACTTTATACACAATGTCTAACTATTTAACTTCAACTTAATATATAAATTTACTCAACTCAACTCTTAGTACGACTTTGTTCTAAGACTGTTAAATTATAACTGACTGACAAGGATAATGTGACGGCTTATATAGTTCACTGCCATAGTTGTGTTGGTAATTGATAAATCATCCATTACAATTCTCGTAACATTGACACCAATCAATAGAATAACTTTAATGGAAGTGAGTTTATAGTTTTTAAGTAACAAATATTGGTGTATATTTTTAGGCGAATTAATTTTCGGAACAATATTTTTACTAAGGTGTGCTTCAAAACGATAAGGTTACCTTAATATTTGCTCAATTCATCGAAACTATAAAATGTTATGTATGGTCACCTTATTCAAAAAAATTCTGCGTTCAAATAAGTGAATAATAAACTGGTTTTGATCTTAGAGATGTACCGTTATATTATATTTATTTAATATTAAGTAAATAAGTGCTAAATTCAATGCGTCAAAATGATAAGCAATTCATCTAATCGGAAGGTACCACAATTGTTATTTTTTTTTTTTTTTTTTTTTTGTAACAATTTATAATTTAAATAATATCTGCGCAGTATGAGTCGTGGGAAACCTTTGTCACCTTGTGAACAAGGACAAATTGTGGCACTTCATGAGCAGGTATTGAATATGCGTAGAATGGCGAAAAAACTGGGACGATCTTTGTGTGTTTTGCAAAATTTTCGGCGGTGAGAGATTGGTAGTTTGGACTGGCTTTAGCTCACATGGTACCCTGGAACTCTGCTTTCCTCTCGAATGGATAGTTTAGAGTACCAGTGCATGCTGTCTGAACGTTTGCTGCCTTATTTGGCCCAAAATGCTGTCAAAACTTTCACTTTCACAACTTTAGCAAAATAACGCGGCAATTCATGTCAGCAAGTTAAGCAGACAACACGTTCCCCCGACTTAAACTCCATGGATAATTTGTGGGGAATGCTTGTGCGTAATGTTTACGGAGACAACAAACAGTACCGGACAAGAGATGAATAAAAAGTGGCAATATACAACAGTTGGCGCAAAATACGCTCCAACGTTCTGGAAAATTTAGTAAGTGCGAAGCCATCCTCAATTTTTAAGACAATAGAAGGAAATGGGAACTGCATAAATTAAAAATAATTGATTAATGCTTAGTTTAAATAAAAGTTTGAATAAATTAATCACTGACCTGATCATTTTGACGCATTGAATTTTGCACTTATTTACATAAATTGAAATAAACTCTCTTATTTGAACGTAGAATTTTTTTGAATAAGGTGATCATACATAACATTTTATAGTTTGGATGAATTGAGCAAATATGAAAGTGACCTTATCATTTTGAAACACACCTTACACTATTCGCAAAATTAATTCAAGTCGATCTGAAAGCACTGTCGTCGTTCAAAAGGCTGGTCAAATGTTTAAAAAAATGTCAGCTGAGACAAGTCATTGATGTAAAAAGAAAATAGTATAGGGCCAAGGTGACTACTATAATATATAGACACTTTAAAATTTAAATTAATATAAGTACTGTGAGCGTCAAAATAAGGTGTACAACCTTATTCTCTAGGATTTAGTCATTATTTCAGTCTTCTAAAATATGATGTATTTAAACATTTTATACTATTATTCAACTCCAAAAAAAAAAAAATTCTTTCAACTAAAGTTACGCTATTTTTTATGCGTCAAAATAAAGTGTTCAAAAATGGGAATGAAATAGAAATACCTAGGAAGTGATACCATTTTTGTTAAAGCTGCTGTCGAGTACAATAAGAATCATAAATGACAGTCCAACCGAAACGCACGATGTTAATTGTAAATATAAAACAAAAAGTCATCAGAGAATTATTTTAATATTTTTTTATTATAATAGAAGGATCTATGACAATTATGCATGAAACATGGCATACCTCTATCCCTCGTTCTACATTTTCAATGACTTCGAGACATAATTGAGGTTTAATGTCGTTGATGTGCCGAATTATCTCATCCTTTAGCCCTTGAATTGTCCTTAGCTAATCAACGTACACTTTTTATTTCACATATCCCCAAAGAAAAAAGTCCAACGGTGTCAATGATTACATGATCGTGGCGGCCAATTAAGATCGCCACAAAAGATCTATTGTTTCGTTGGATGTGTGGCAAATGGCACCATCCTGTTGGTGGGACCACATATCGTCCAGGTCCATATCCTCAATTTCTGGCCACAAGAATAATTTTTGTTAATATATAATTTTTTAAAACATAGATGTATATAAGTAGTATGTGTTAGAAAGCATATACAAATTGATAAAGAAATTATAAAGATTTAGCTATAATCACGTTTGATTTTCATTGTCAATACTGTCGTTGTTGGCTAACATCTAGTAAACAAAACATAGCTCTGCACCTGGAACATGTACATTTTCACTCGAGCCAAACTTCTCTTTCGTGTTAACTTTGTCTAGCGGCAAACCAACCTGCCAAACATTCAACACACCGCATTGGTCGGCAATAACAGTTTGTACAACAATTATCGTCAGCTAAGGACCGACCATCATCATCTAAGTGTGCACATTGTTTACGTATTTTTGTATTTGGTTCGGCAATCATGTATGCAAAACATTTATCTGCTACACGATTCGCTTTATAGATGGGATTATGACTAACTTGAGCCCTGAAGACATCGATAAAACGATCAATTAGGTTGCGATGAAATTGTATGTTCGATGGTATTAAAATTGGTCGTGCTATACGCTCTTCTAAATTACGAAATTCAGATGCATTTATGCGTATATGAAAATCGGCTTGTTTTTGCAACAATACTAACCATCTGCAGGGTATCAGTACTATAGAAGTCTTCCATCATCTCGCGATAGCCACGAATCGAGAGTGACGGCACTTCTGCCACACTATCGCGAACAACAGCGAATTTGCACAGGTGTTTCCACATTTCCTACAGACCCGGTTTGCTGAAATTTGCGCACAATTCTCCCGATTGCGGACACATGTTGAACAAAAAAATCACGTAGTGCGCGAAATGCATATTGATTTGAACGCCCATTTTCGTGACAGAATTTAGCAATCCTAACACGCTGCTCAATTGTATACCTCTCCATGGTTAAATTTGTCAAATACTGAAACAACATAATGTCAAATTAAGTTGGCCAAAAAACTTAAGGACGTTAAGCTGCGACTCACAATCAACATCGTGCATTAAGGTTGGACCAGCCTTTGTTTTGGAATTTTCGTAACACCTCCAAAATCGTGAATTACGATTAAAAAACTGACTTTTCATACCTTCATGCACTCATAAGCTAATAACTTAGCTTAGAAGTATCTTGAAGGATTTTGAAAGAAGAGAAACATATCTATTAAATCGTGTATACTTTACTTAAGTAAACTTAATAAATCTGTGTATATTTCTCAAGCAAACACATTTTTATACAATTTATTCCAAATTTTCCAAGTTTAGAAAGGGTTTTACAGGCTATTTTATGTAGGAACCGTACTATTTTTTGATTGACTAAAGAAGTATATTTAGTTACTTCACATTTTAAAATCGAATAAGTATTGACGAAGTTATAGCACCTATTGCCTAAAGCTGTATAGTAAAGCAGTATGTAAAAGTGTCAGAGCTGAGGTAAAATTGTTTTAAATACATAAAATATATACATACATATTCATTCATACATATTCAATACTCAAGCAACACAGAATCCTTATTTGTATTAAATTAAATAATTACGGTACTTCAATTGACAAATTTAATGATTTTATGATTTTTCATGAGCCCAAATTGAATTCCATTTGATTTAATTATTGAATTTTTGAAGTGCCCTCAACAACATGCCTATCATACGAGTATGTGTGATATGAGTGAGTGCTCCTCGTATTTAGAGAATGTGATGCTTAATGATAGCATTCTTCACTCATATACATTTCCTAAATACATTATTGATGGTTATTATCGATAAATTAGCTCTCATTGATTAAAGTATAACAGAATTTTGTATAACAAATTGAACAATAGCTGTCAGCTGCACTCAATTTTAGAAAATACGTTTAGAGCAATAGCCCACATACAGTTATGCGCAAAAAGATAGGCACACAATGCTTTTCACATAATTTATAAAATATCCGTATACACTATATAAATATTAAGAGCTTCGAGTAAATTATGGAGCGATTTTCTGTAAAAGTGAAACTGGAAACATTTTTTGTGATTATTTGTTTATGACAGTTTCCTAGCCAAGAATTAATTTCGAATTTCATATGCTCAATTGGGAGGTGGCGTAGTGTAGTTGTTAAAGTCCACACCTACAAAACCTACTAGCTCAGGTTCGAATCCCGGCGAGAACAAGAAAAATCTCCATCATGGTTTTGAATTTTACATAATTAAGAAGATTCAATACGCCTCCTGCTCCTCCTTATTTATCAACCTGACAACACCGTACCAATAAACTACTTTACAGGAAGATCAGGCAACGCTACCTCTTAGGAAAAAAATGAGCTAAAAGTATGAATCTTTGCTATGCAGCAACATTTCTCACCACTACACCCCATACCCAAAGGACGTTGTTTCTAGGTAATGACAGATGGCAGCACCAAACACCTGCTTAGCTTGAAACACAAAAACTGGTTATAAAGAAACTGAAACAAGGCAAGGATGCTTTGTGGAAGCCATATATGTATGCTACTAAGACAAGCACCAAAAAGAATTATCTATTGGGAAACGATTTTCAAAACATATGTACTATATTAGGGTGCTCCTTACATGAATAGGCCAATTGTTTTTATAAAAAATTTTCTTTGTAGCAGAAAATACATGGTGGAAAATTTTAGGCAGATTACATCAGCTTAGGCGTGCCCCATTCCCTTACAAGCTCTCAAAATTGAAATTAACATATGTAAACCGCCAAATAATTTTTTTTTTTTTTTTTGAAAATGTTATAAAAAAAAACTACTGAATATTTTCTCAAATTTCTTTTTTTATTTGAAAGTACAACCTTTCCGGTTAATAATGGAAAATAACTTCATTTAAATGGCTGTCACGGCTGGCCGTGCAGTAGCCTACACGATCGGTCCAATTTTTAAGCACTTTATCAATTGTGTGCAGCTGTATTTCACCAATGGTTTCACGAATATTTTCCTTTAAAGCGTCAATTGTCTCTGGCTTATTGGCGTAACACTTATCTTTGACGGCACCCTACAAATAATAGTCCAACGGTGTCAAACCGCAGCTCCGAGGTGGCCAAACGACATCAGCTCTGCGGCTGATAATGCGATCTTCAAAAACAGGGCGCAAAACATTGAGTGTAGCTTCCGCTGTGTGGCACGTAGCGCCATCCTGTTGAAACTAAATGTTGCTAATATCCTCCTCTTCAATTTTTGTGAATAAAAATTCGTTCAACATGGCCCGATAACGATCGCCATTGACTGTAACGACCACTCCTTGCTCATTTTCGAAGAAAAATGGCCCAATTATGCCTCTAGACCAAAATCTGCACCAAACAGTGTATCGGCTTGGGTGTATCGGCTTTTCAATGTATGCGTGCGGGTTTTCTGTGCCCCAAATGCGACAATTTTGCTTGTTTGCACACCCGCCAAGATCCAAACGGGCTTCATCTGAAAAAATTATTTTTTTTGGCAAAATCGGCATCTTCTGTAAGTCGATCGATCAAAGTAATGTCGCAATATTTCCCAGTGTTGTTCAAGCGTATACACAACCATATTCATTCAGCGGAAGGATAAAACTAATCATCTGTCAAATCAGACATGAGCCAAGTGTTACTATTCATAAAAAATGTTAGATGGCGGACCCGATATTTTAACAGTTTGTTGGCGACACGCTTTCCCATGATCTGCCTAAATATTCGACAACATTTTTTACTACAGGGAACATTTCTGGAGGGAGTTACGACCCAAACTTAAAAAAAAAAAATGGCCCATATATATAAGGCACACCCTATTGTGGGCGCCCTATTGCATTGCTTCCTCTGATACAATCTGACTAAAATTTTCCACAAAGCATTACAGTGCACTTTCGTATTTTTTTAAATAAGGAGCACCCTAATGTACATATTGATATAAAATCGAATTCAGTCAACAAATTTTGTTCATTTGCCCTTTTTTTAGCAACACTGTGTCAATTAAATATGGTTTCCAGGTCATGACGTCTATTAGATTGCTCTGATAAAAGCGCAGCTAACATTTAAGACACCCATATTCCCTTGGTTGCGAATTTAATAGATTAGTGTACTTTGAAGAGCATCGAACTCATGTCGTTTAATATCCAGACAGCTCTGGGAAAGAAAATGTTCGAGACTTTCTTGGCTCTGGTTGGGATTTCGATTGGGCTTGTTACAGATACTTATTACTGGCCTCTGTACGATTTGAATGTATCGATTAACCACATTAGTACTAATGTAGGAGCTGTGTAGGTGAGAAAGAGGAGAAAGTCGTTACAGTGGGAAATAGTGCCTCCCGCGAAAGGTTGAATGATTACCGGCGAATATTACGCAGAGTTTCAGAAATGATTTAACCTGAACTAGTTTAGCTAAGAAAAGAAGCTGCTTCATAAAGATAAAGCATGGGTGCTCATGTGTGCACCGACTGTGGCAAAGATCCATCAATTGGGCTACAAACTCCAATCCTATTCAGTATACATACCAGATTTAGCTCGTCGCGACTATTTCTTGTTTTAAATTTGAAAAAATTGGTTGTTTAGTAAAAGATTTTGGAACAACCTTCCACTTCATAACAGTGATTTGGGGTTAAGGTTGATATGTAAAGCAATTTCTACCAAGCCTGTTAGTAGATAAGGCGTAGGGACCTCTTTACACCTATTTTTAAGAGATGACTTTTCAATAAATTGCTGCATGGTTAGAGATTTGAGTTTGTGAGGGGACTATAGGCAGACGTTAGCAACTCTCTCCGAAGGCCACAACGTGGATTTATACTGCTATAGTTAGACCAATACTTTTCTATGGTATTGTAGTTTGGTGGAGGTCTCTGCATAGAAATTACATACTGAACTGCTTGATGAGAGTACAAAGGTCGGCATAATTTTTTGTTGGTGGGGCATTGTGTACAACACCAGACATGGCCCTTAGGGTCAATATGAATATCTGGATACCTGACATCACGGGCGAATCGACTGCTTCCATGACTCTGCTGATAATAAGGGAATGTGCTCTTAGATAATCGGAATACATCCTCTGGGCTACTGCACCTGATTGGCTTGTCTCCCCTGTATCCCGTACCTATTACTAATGAACAATCTGAGGACATCTATTCCGTATAGGCATACCTGGAAAAAGTCATTAAAGGGGGACACGGGAAGTATCCGTTTATTCACGAATGGATCAAAGCTGGATGGTCTAGTAGACATATCAACATGTTTTACAGGTTGCCGGATCATTGCAGTGTGTTTCAGGCAGGCTATTTGTGAGATTGCTGACTTATTAAGGGATAGTGTTACAACGACCGGATGTCTTTTATTAAATCCTTAGGGTCTATGTCTCTGACGGCTGAATATTTCGATATCAATCTTATTTGGGTACCGGGTCACAGCAACATTTCGGGCTATTGTGCAGCGGATGAGCTGGCAAGACAAGGCACTGTCTCTACCTGCCCTCTGCGCATAGAACAATGAGCCGATAATATCTTTGATGAGAAGTGGAGGCAAGGCCCAACTTATAGACAGGCTAGAACTCTCTGGCTCAGAATGGACATGAAAAGGTGTAGGCAGCTGCTTAACTTGGCGATGGGCAGGATATCTGCGATAATAGGAGCACTTACGGATTATTATCTGGTGGGGAGACATGCCCTAAGGTTGGGCCATAGGAACTCCGTAATATTAGGTGTTGTTTTAGAAGTGGATGAGGGAACATCTTCTTAAGTTCAGGATTTCGGTGGGCATATAGTTAATACTGGAACTCTACATGATATTTTCGCAGGGGGAACTGGAAGCTAAGGGTATCACAATGAGCCCTAGCGAGCCTAAGTGTGCTGGACGCTTGTTCTGCGGCCCCTCTTAACCTAACCTAACCTAGAGATTTGAGTCAAATGATGAGGTCGTCACTGAAAGTGGCTTTTAAGAAATCTTGTAATTTGGAGAAAAAATGCTTTAAAAACGCTAACATTAAAGCTCAAAAGTGGTATGTTGACTAACAAAAAAACATTTTTACAAAAAAATTTCACTTTTATTCAAAGCTTTATCAAAGTGCTTTCATATGAAAACGGTTAATTAATTAAAAGCCTAAATTCCCTTCTGTAATTGGTCCAAATTTAAATGAACTGCTTGATTATTAAACATCTTTTCTTTTTATTCATACCTTTATTACCAGTGGATTCAAATTGTATTCCCTCTCACAATGTATTTATTTTTTATTTTCAATCTATTTTTATAAATTTCTAGAATAGTTTAATAAGCAACTGTTATATGAGTTTTACCTTGAAGACAATTTATAGATTGGAAAATAAAAAAAAAATAAAATAAAATTTGTTTTCTTTAAATACTTTCCTAAACATTTATATTTTTCTTTACCCCCCCCCCCCCCTCTCCCATAAACTAACAGCGAATAACAAATATTTCATTTGGACAGAGTTGTTCACTGAATTATGAGGCAACAACAACAATAATAATAAAGAATATAAATAAAATAGAGGGGGGGAGATAAAAGAAGCACAAAATCGAGAAAGAAAAAGTCAAATAAATCCTTTTTTATACTTTTAGTTGGCATTCATGACATTTTTTCTCAATTTTTTTTTTGTTGTGTTTTGATTAAATATGCATTTATATGCGCATATATATGCATTTATATACGTGCATATATCGTAAACACAATACATGCATATGTACACACATACAAACGTGCAAATATTTATATTCATACGTTTATATGAAATTGTATTGCTCTTTGCATACAATTTTTTTTTATTTTTCTGTTTGTTTGTTTGTTTGTTTTTAAATGTGCCACCTTTTTTTCTTTCTAAAGGATTACTACTAAGCAGTGGTCTTCAAAAGTAATGTACGAAGAGCAATAAGCCTCTTCAGTTAACGCAAAAATGTTGCCAAATTGTGGTAAAAAATGGATCAGGGCTCAGAAATCGTTGAATAATTCGTTGTACTTTTCCGACAATAAGTGGCTCGACTATTGATTCTCAGATAAAGTGAAATATCAAGAGATCATTCTGTATAGGACTTTTACATGGACGAACACTTGTCTTATGATATAGAAAAAAAACTATCAGAACACATTTTGCCTACCAGCGTTTTAAAACGATCTACTAGTCCTTCGTTACGATAATATGCTGCCTTGGTGTGGTGGCCTAAAACGGAAAAGGCCAATACGTTTGCTCTTTTGGGTAGGGTCTATCGCCCAACGGGTGCCATTGGGTCCATCCTGCACATACCTCCATTAAACTTTTCGGTGATGGAGGAACCATGCGAAAGTGCTCTTAGATTACCTAAGGGTTGTGGGACACATGAGGATATTGCGCCTATTATCCACGTCTGGATAAATATTTATTTGACATCCACTCTGATGCTGGGCAGGAACTATGAAATCCTTATATCCGAAACGAGTTAATAGTTGGACAGATCTTATACGCTATCAAGATATCGCGGAACCGGTTTAGTACACAGTCAGATCCAAACAGGCTGGCGTTAAGACTGTGCCTAATAACAAAAAGTCTTTGCCTATGGGAATATAAGAGGTTAAGAATCTCGGTGTTATGCTGGATAGGAGGCTTAGTTGGCACGCACAGATTGGTGCCATCCAGAATAAGGCGATAAAAGCCCTCTGGTAAGATATGGGGTCTTTCACCGCGAATGACACTGCAAATATGTTACGTTATTATTCGGCTCATTATCACTTATGCGGCAGGATGGAGAGACCCGTCTGTGGCAATGAGAACATGAAACTGGGGCAAAAGTAACTGGGGTAATGAGAATATGGCCAGCAGTGACCTTAGAGGCCTTTATTGGTTTAACACCGCTCCACATCTATGTGATGAGAGTGGCTGCCTGTTCTGCGGCAAAGTCTGTCTGGAAGTCTATTTTCTAGGCAAAGGTTGGCGACATTTTAATTTGCGTTAGGGAATGTCTGAGGAGAAAATCAAAGAGTTTGACTATTTAAGCTCCCTGGGGGTTTTGTCTTCCTGCAAGGTTGGGTCGAAGAATTTTGTTATTAATGAACTTGACATTCGCAGCAATGTTACTCTATGCTGGGTCCCTGGTCATGAGAGCCATTCCAAAACCCAAGGGGTTGACTGTTTGACGAACATGAGATCTCTCCGGGTTTTTTTGGTGTCCATGTAGAATACGCAAGGAGCAGAATTGACTCCTAGGCTGAGAGAAAAGTCACTCGGCATTGGAGGAATGGCTCCGGTATCATACAGGCAAGGACGTTTATTTCTCTTTCTTTCGCTGGAAACAGAAAGCTATTGCAGCTCAATAAGTGGAAGCTGAGAGTACTAAGGTGTCAGGCATTGTGGTCTTAGATACCATCAGTGTATTTTGGGAAATCTATGAGTCATCGAACGAATACCGTAACGGACCGTAACGACGTCCGTAGTCAGCTTCAGCTCATTGAGGGAAGAGCAAATGTCCCACGACTATAAATAAACGGCCAAATGGATCTAGACACCCTGTCAATCATCCCAACGAAGAATCGCTCGAGTATACCCATGTAACGACTCAAGGGTGCCAGGACTGAGGACTTCAATCCACAGGACTGTTGACCCAGAGCCATGATGAGCAAATTCGTCAGCCATTTCATTGCCAATGATACCACAATGCCTCGGTTCAGCAAAGTTACACTTCCTTTCGCACTTTGGATTTGATCGAGCACTAACTGAGTGCCTTACGAGTAATAGCCGCCTGATTTTCTACGTAGATAGTCACAGGGTCGTCAACGCTTCCAATTTCATTCTCGCTCATATCAATGCCTTCCTAACTGCAGACTCTTCTGCCTCAAAAACACTACACTCGCCGCTCAACTTATAAGAACACCTCAGGTCAAGTTTCCTGTAGACGCCAATACCGGTGCCTTCCTCCGTCTTGCATCCGTCTGTTAAAAAGGCCAGACCGCCAAGAAGTGGGTCACACCCCTGCCAATCATCTCTACTCGTTATCGGCACCTGTACAGTTTTAAAACTCATGGTCGCCAGGACATAATTAGCTGCCTCTCCACACGTTTCAAAACTCAAATTTAGGCAGCGCAGAACACGCGCATGTTCATAATCAGCGTCCCGCCAAAAAACCAGTTCCTTGAACCATAGGGCACTTCTTGTCGCTTAAAGATAAATTTGATGGTCCAAAGAACGGACTTCAAACGTCATATTCAAGGTGACCTGCGGAGTACTCCTACATGCCCACATGATGAGGAGCGAATCGGAACGCTACACAATACCAAGCTTCAATAAGCCTGATCTACAGCCCATCGCATGTTACCAAACAAGACCATTCTTTCCTTTCGAGCATTTCACTATGCTCCAGGCGTTTCTAGCTCGTCCAAATATAGATGATGGTCTACTTTGAAGGAACGCCAGGGTTGACCCTTGGCTTTGGCGTATATCCTGGTGCCATTCATTCCTTTCTTTGCTTTATATAAATGTATAGGCACCATATGTTTACCTCCTGAGCAGATTCGATACTAAAAGCGTTGTTCATAAGATCGTGTATTGCTCGATAACGGACGAGATGTGGCGAAGCACTTCGAAACGATTACGACTTGTTTGGCGACCGTCTTCCTTCAAAGTAAAATAAAACACGAACTAATTCCCCAACCCAATACATTAAAATTAGGAAAAGTATACCACTCTTCCTTGACTGCAAAGGAGTTAATGTAATTTCGTGTTTATAGTTTTGCGTTTTAACCTTTTAAAAACGTTTGAGTTCGCTTAATTTGCGTTAAAGAAAATAAATGCAGCGAATTTGTTGTTTGGCTTTATACGGTTCTTTTATTTACACAATTAAAGTTATACAGTATCCAACTTTTTCAACTTCCATTAATACACAAATTTACTCAACACTTTTACTAAAGCTTTTTTACGACTTTACTCGTTGACTGTTAAATTACGACTGACTGACTAAGCAGAATTTGGCGCCCTTTTATAGTAAATTAACATTAGTTTCGAATGTTCTGGTATATACCACTACTTTCTATTCGGCAACGTTAATTCAAATGTAAAGTTTAAATACCCAAAATGGAATTGGTAGCACTGTTCAAATAAATACACCCTTGGCAGGGTGATCGTAGCCTTGACAAAAACCAATAGAATAACTTCTATAATAAAGTTTTTAGCTGCAAATGTATGTACAAATGTTGGCAAATCTTTTTAGGCATTTTCAACAATACTTTTGTTTAAGACTGTTATTCTATTTGAAAACTATATGTCTGTTCACTTATATATCATGTCTACTATAAATATAATATATAAAGTGGAGTATATCCTCCATTTTTTATTCTTATTATTGTAGTTGTTGTTGTAGTTGTAAAAACTGTCATTTTATTTCACTTAGATTGTACTTAAACATTTACTCAGTCACACTCATTCATTCTGCCAGATAGTCAGTCAGTCAGTCAGTCATTCATTCATTTATACATTTTGCCATTTAAATTATTGTTATTGTTGTTTTTATTATCCTTTTGTTTTACTGTTATAACCTTTTTTCTAGGACACTGTGGTCATACCAGTCCCTGCGAACAATTGTGTTATGAAATCCATGACGGAATGTATGAATGCGATTGCATCGAAGGTTATGAACTCAATAAAAATGGTTACAGCTGTCAAGGTACGTAATCTTACTACACATTTTATACAGGTTTTGTATTGTCTGTCGCACAATTATTTTTAATTTTTTTGCTTTCGTTTAAATAAAAAGAAATTGTTTTCCAAGAAGAACAACATTTTAATTGTTTTTATTCGTTTTTGTCTCTCCATTTACATTTCCTTGTCTGTATGTCGGTATGTCTGTCTGTCTGTCTCCCTGCCAATGTATTTTTGTATTCCACTGTATTTGTGTGTGGGCGCTTATTTCAGTGATAAATTCTACAGGCAGTGGAGATGGTCACAGTAAATCTGATGAGGATGTTTTATATCAGAAAGGAGCCTCATTCAGTGCTAAACTGGCCAATGATAATAGTGATGATAATCATTTAAGTTCTGCTTATGCTGGCTCCTCCTCATCATCTTCACTAACATCCGCCTCGGGCTCAGCTTCATCATCATCTGCATTGTCCCAAGAGTCAGGTGAAGAAGATGATTTAGATGAATCGAATTATATAAACGATGATGATTTGAACTTATTGGCCCAGAGGCATAAAATCAATACGAATGATTATTACATATCAAATGAAAGTAGTGGCTCTATAGATGCCAATTATTATAACAGTAACACACCGTTAGAGCGTAACACGAATGAGCAGCAACAACAACCGCAGCAGCAACAATACGAAGGACGCTTAGTGTCAATGACAACCGCAAAACCTTTAAGTCTGTTATTGTATCGTTACCAACAACAGCCATCAACCGACACCACAACAACGACAATACCACCAGTAACGGCAAAAACGACCACCAGCATTAAAACCAAGCCAACAACTACACCATCACCAGTAGCAGCAGCAGCAGTAACAACAAGAAAGTTTTCAACAGTAACGTATTTCAATGAACAGGAACAGGAGGATTTGGATAATGATTATTATGCCAAACAGGACAGATCAATATATGACGATGTCAATAATAATCAATTAAACTTAAGACCACTTAAGCATTTAACATATCAGCAACAACAACAGCAGCAGCAGAAGCAGCCGCAACAGCAACAACTGCTGCCACGAACAGCACAAATATTTAATAGTGATCGTTTGCAATATCAGCAGCAACAGCAAAAGCAACAAACTGCCAATAATGCACAATCATCACAGCAATTATTTAATGTTGTTAATGCTACAAGTGGCAACAACAACAATAACAATAACAATTACAATAATAATAACAATAATAATAATTATATATCAAGCAACATATCATATTATATAAGTTCATCAGAAACAAATACGTAAGTAATCTAAAGAGTGAGAAAATTTTAACCCATTAAGGGGGGTCTAAAAAGTACTCGAAAAATATACCATTAAATGCTGAATAAGCTTTCGCATTATTTTTATTGTTCACAAAATTTATTATACAATAAATTAAATTACATTTCAGCATAAACGTCATATATATAAATTAACCCCTTCAGGACCACACGCACATGATAAATAATAAGCAATAGGCTTAGGAAATCGTAAAATCCTTTTTCTTTTTTTATCAATAAGAAACTAATTTTTAAAAAGTTAACATTTAATTTGTATTAACCCTCTAGGTACCAAAGCAAACTAAAAAAAATTGGTAAAAAGCCAAATAAGTACATATTACAACATATTTTGTATTCGGTTTACAATAGATCTAACCTGATTTTAAACTAACTTGTAAATTAACCTTTTAAGGACCAAGGAAAAGTTAAATGGCCGCTGAAAGTGTATGCTTTACAGATTCTTTTTTTCTTTTATTCATCATCACTCATTCTGTACAAATGGCGTCAATGAATTCTCTTCACTTAACTCGATCATTTGCCAAGATCTTTACTTGGTTCCATGTCATGTGACTTGATGAGCATTCATCTTTAACCATCTGCACCCATTTATTACTAGAGCTACCAGGATTTCTATGGCCCTGCGGATTTCAGTCCAACACTTGTCTAGATGAACTTTTCAATATACGGGCAAACCATGTCCATTTAAGACTGCGGATTTCGTATTCAATTCGTATTCAATTGGTCATTTGTGACTCAAATCGGCCAAAAGATGCCAAGAACTTGCTTCAAGCACTTATTGTGGAACGTTTTCAGTCTTTGGGAATTTTGAATAGGGCTCCAAGTGGAACAACCATACAAAAGTATTGATTTGACGCTTCTACCAAAGATCTTCAGTTTTGTATCAGTTGAGACTTTGTTTGAACACCATATTCTTTCGGACTTTGCCTATTTGGACTGCAATATCTTCATTAGAACCAATGTTTTTACTTATGGTACTGTCAGATATTAGAAAAGTAGTCAGGTGTGAGTAGTGAGGTGTCGTAGTGGCAATACGCATTAATTTGGTTTTTCGTGTGTTAATTTTTAGCCCGATTTTTTAGCATTTTGAGATTTGGTGTGTGTATGGTTTGAATATATTCAAAGCCATGAGCGTCTGCGTAGTCTATATCATACCAAAGTATTCCCTTGTTCCAGCCGATGTCCATCGTTTGTCTTTTGGACCACACAGTTCAAAAGCAGTAAAAAGTGTGTGTGAGAGTTAGAACACAGTGAACACAGCCATGTTTCACTCCTGTGCTCGTCTCGAAGGGGGCACAATCAACACCTCTATATCGTACTCTATATCGTATATAGTCCGCAGATCAGGTTTATAATGCGCTTGCTGTTTAGAGCATCCCACAGTCCTGGTCTGGAAACGGTAACGACGGCACGTTCAAGATCAACAAACAAAAGGTAAAAGCTGCTGCTGTATTCAATGGATTGCTCAATGATGATTCGCGCCGGCATCGATTCTTGTTCCCATATTTTTCTGATTCTGGGTATTATAGCGCCGTAGCAATAGACTTGCCACTATATTTTAATAATTCTGACGGGAACGGGAGTCCTCGAGTTCTTAAGATGGAACAGTGTCCACAGTATTTCGGAGAATGTTGGAGATGCGATCGAAATTTTTTTTCTTAAAGCGCATCTGTTCTTCTGTCAAGTCCAGTTCCGAATTTGGGATATACTCAGTAGCTGTATCCGGGACATAAAGAAATCAAACCAACTTTAATTGTTCTCTGGTGGAAGAGATATCATTACCATTTTTGTCCTAAATTACATTAGTCATTGGTACGTGTCCATCGCTGCTGACCTTTTCGCCTCTGCCTATATATTATTATAATAATACTTGCGCTTCTCTCTCGCCATGTAATTTATCCTACAGATTCTTAGTTCAACTAATTCTTTCCCTTTTTTATTTTGTAGGGAAGCAGTTATAAAATTATTGTCCGAAACAAGAACAGTACGCCAATGTTGATCTTTTTTTCTCCCCTAAAAGGATTAAGTTTATTAAGGACTTCCATTTTATCTAATTCCGGACCAAGTCCAAACATTAAGGATCAGGAGATGTGTAGATCAATTAGAAAAACTCCAGTGCCCATACATTTCTTTAATCCACACGCCAATTCATACTATGCAAGTACATATTTACTTAAAGATAGTGCCATCCATGTCCATTTACGTCTACTGTATATTAGGCCGACGAAGATATCAATTTCCGCTATGTGTGCGGTGCGTTTCCACGAAGCGAAATCATTTAAAAATATCCCTGCACCAAGTTCGTTTCATCCAGATTTATTATGTATCTATCCGCCGATTTCTCTGAAGCTTTTGATCACCTGTAGAAAACAAGGAAAGTTACTTTAGTATAACTCTTTGAATCTTCTGTAATAAAAATCAAAGGGCTTCCATAGGCCAGTTTCTGTATCTTGTATACGGTCGAGTGAAGAGATCTTAAGCCATTCAAAAAACTAAAGCTGCATAGGTTAGAAATTATTCAACAACTGAAGTATACATCTAATAAGTTTTGAGACTCTGATTTTCATCAATCATCTTCTAACATATATACGATTTGGATACGAAATTCAAACCGCAAAGAATTTTACTTATACTACGCTATACTTAAGGCAACCCCATTGAGTTTCTATTGTATAACTCAGTAACACATATAATGCCGACTTTATTAGGAAACACGACACAAAATAGGTTAAAAAGCACTTCAGTACATAAACTTAACCCTTTAAAACCAACTCAAAATGTGTTTCAAAAATGTTTTAATTCCTAAAAATAAACTTTTTATGGAATTTTTTGCAATTATTTGCAAATTTTTAAATCATTCTTCTCTTTCTAAACAGAATTTGTAATTTAGAATGTGGCCCTGAAGGCATATGCGATAATACCGATGGATCCTCAAGATGTTTATGTCCTTTTGGTAAAACTGGCAATAATTGTAATGAAGGTAGGAGTTTTTCATTAATTTCTTTTACTTTTTTTTAATCAATTTTACGCCCCATATTTCTTTAAGATCTTAAGATACGAGTACCAAAATTCTCAAAACATTCTTGGGTGGCATTTCCTGCCTTACGAGGAGCTTATAAACACGTACAATTACGTATAGAATTTCGTCCGGAATCATTTGATGGTATAGTTTTATTAAGTGGAGAACGTGACGATTTAACGGGTGATTTTATGGCCCTTTTATTGAACAAGGGATTTGTGGAATTTTGGTAAGTATTTGTTTAAAAAACAAGAATGATTTACAAAATTTTTGCAAAATTTTGCAAATAAATGGTAAAAGGTGTTGTTTTTTATTAAAGAAAAAAAAAACTTGAAGTAAAGTAATTTTAAAATATAAAATAATTTTAAAAAGTACAAAAAAGTATTTTGTAAAAAAGTACTTCATCAAAAAGTACTTTATAAAATAAACTAGAAACTTTTGACCAGAAAAGTATATTTTAGAAGAGATACCAACATCAAGAGCGTCATAGACAACGGCGGGCCAGATACACCACCGACCCGTAGAAGTTTCTATTTTAAAAGGCATTGCTGGGAAAAATTAACATTATCGCCGTCAGGGCACGATTAAAGCGGAAGACATTACAAATGAATCTAAGTTGAAAACTATTACGGAAGAATGGTAATATGGTAACGGAGGTAGATAGCTTCGCTGATAGCTTAGCAGTGACACTAAACTCTTTTACAATAAGGATCCTATCTATACTAAGGTCCATAAGATCTCTAGAGCAATTAGTCGAACACAGCTTAACTACTAGAATATTAAGAGCAATCGTCGCAATAAAGCAGTTAATTAGTGCCCCAGATCACGACCATTTTCGGACATTTACTGCTGTATACAGCGCAAAAATTGAACTTTAAGGCAAAATTGATAGTTAGGCACTAAGCGCTTCAACATTCTATCGTTTGTGCACTTTGAATTGAAGTGACTTTTTATCTTCTTCGTCACTCCTCTAAGGAGCATATTGGTTTTCCTCAAAGCATTCATTGCTTTGTTGTGGTTTTTAGTAATCAATCTACTGTAGCTCGCCTCCATATGATTATGTAGTTGTTAAGATCCTTGCTAATGGGTAATAATGATCCTCACTTAGCATCGTAAATTTTTCTCCTGATTATTCGTCTGATCGTTTGCCATTATCGCCAAAAATAAGCTGGAATGATTATGAGGTGCTTCATTAGATGGATTTGTCTAGAGGAAGGTTGAAGTCTCTTTATTAAACACTCGTAACCGCAATTAAATTATGTTCGTCATGTTCTCTGCTGGGAATTCGAAACTGGCCTAGCTCAGGAAGAGTCTAGGATTATGCATTGAAGCAACTATGAATTCCCTCGCACCTGGAAAGTGTGCGACTTATTTACAACTGATTTGAAAATCTTTCTAAAGTGTAAATAGACCTAATGGTGTCTAAGTGTACTCTTCCGTGTAGTAACGAGACTTAAATTCACTCACTGGTACCTCTTTAAGTCCTTAAAAGATAAATTATATAAAAATAATAATTATTAAATTCAACTACCATAACCAATTATAATTATACTAAAAGTACCTTTTTGGTACTATTTTCAATTTCTAAAAAAGGAAATAAAATAAATTCATTTTTATTTTATAACAGGTTCGATTGCGGCAGTGGCGCCGGTAGTGTACGTTCTCGAGAAACTATACTTTTAAATGAATGGAATTCTGTGATTATTTATCGCCACAGATGGGACGCTTGGTTGGTACTAAATCATGGTACTAAAGTCCAAGGCAGATCAAATGTAAGATTTTAAGCGCTGTGTAAAAGATTTAAAATTAAAATTTTGAATTTTTATCTCTGATTAGGGTCTATTTTCACGCATCACCTTCCGTGAGCCAGTATTTTTAGGTGGCACCGGCAATATAACCGGTTTAGCTAATCGTTTGCCGTTGTCGGTGGGATTTGTGGGCTGTATACGTCGTTTTGTCGCCAATGAGCATGATTATAAATTTGAAGAGCATCCTTTAGGTGATGTTGCCAAAGGTTTTGATATACGTAAGTTAAGATAGCAACGTGATGATTGAAAAACATTTTTGTGTAACTTGAAGTATTATTCTTTGCGCAGAGGACTGTATAACAGATAAATGTTTTAAATATCCCTGTCAACATGGCGGTAAATGCTTACCTTCCGATCAAGGTGCTATTTGCTTATGTCCCATAGGTTTTGTAGGTGATTTATGTGAAATACGCATGGACTTGCAGGTATTTTTAATGAAATGAATACACTTAAAGAAATATTCAACTGAAATGTTATTGCAGGTACCCGCTTTTAATGGTTCTTCATTTTTACGTTATGCGCCTCTTGGTGATAGCGCTTTAATATGGTTGGAGTTGAAGGTGAGTGTTCGCTATACAAATACTTTAAATGTAAAAAAAAATTAATTTTATGTTTTTACTTCGTAAAGGTTATTTTAAAACCAGAACTAGCAGATGGTTTAGTTTTGTATTCTGGTCCTAAGCATCATGGCGATTTTATTGCTTTAGCTCTGAATAACGGTTTTGTGGAATTTACTTTTGATTTGGGCAGTGGCCCAGCGGTGGTGAGGTAAGGTTTTATAATTCATTTCGGTTTCATACGGTTTCCTTGCTACTCTTTTGTTTTTCAGGAGTCAATATCCTTTATCCATAGGTCAATGGCATACTATTAAAGTATCACGTACAGCTCGTTTAGCAGTTTTAAAGGTAAGCGGTGTTTTTTTAAATAAAATACAAATCAAAACGCAGTTATAGTTAATTCCTCCGTGACGTATATATACGTCAAATAATCTTAAAATATAAATTTTAAACAGCAGCTAAAAATCATGTAGAAGTTATTAAAAATTTCAGCTAAAAACGATGTTAGCTTGTTAATTGTATTACCTTTACTTTACCCGGAAAAAGGATTTTAGTTCTCAGCATAGCCAACTTCGAGTTCGATGCATTTGGTTCACTATTTTCCAGTTTTATTTTTTTATTTTTTGCACATAATAAAATAAGTTTCTTTAAGGCACACAAAATTAGTGATAGAATCTACACATTCCTGTTAATTTGGTCGCAAAGGGCTAAATCTCAGTATACTGAAGTGCAATTGTCTAGGTCTTATTAGAACAGCAAATTATTCTTTGTTAGATAAGTTCGTTTGACTACTGAGGCCATGAACCAGATGACCACCCTAACAGGCTTCTTTAAAACATTTTCATTAGAATAAGAACAAAATTTTTTGATTGTTTTCTAGCTTCTAATATGTTGCGATTGCGCGGTCCATGTTCGAATACCAGCCACACGACTGACGAAAAAAATTTAATTGCGATTTTTAGTGTTTAATAAAGAAACTTCAACCTCCCTCCAAACAAGTCCATCTATAAAAGCCTCCTAACCTTCCAGCTTACCTTTGGCGATGATGACAAACTTTAGACGAATGATTTGGAGAAAACGCCATCTACTGGGAAAAAATTACAATGCTAAGTAAGGACCACTACCACTTAGCAAGGATCTTTAATTATATGGAGGCGAGCTACTGTAGACTAATCATCTACTTAGCTTGAAAATCAACTTGATTACTGAGACTAATGCTCCCTAGAGCAGTGATGGAGAAAATATATTTTCCGATGGATCTTTGTTTCGTTTACGATCAAAAACTTATTTGGATTGTACGTAAACAGCGCCGAATATTCCTTTAAAGTAATCACACGTTTGCACAAACGCTTGAGCGTAAGTACTACCTGGCGAATAGAGGAGCTTTACGAGTTGTCTTTGGGCCTAAACCATTCTAGAGGGATACTCCAGAGATAGAAAAATCCTGTGTTGAAAAGGAGCTTTCTTGGCTATGGGAAAATGCCTTTGGATAAGCGATGGAGGTTTGTTTCCTTGCCCCTTAACAGATCTTAACAGTTGTTGCTCAACAAGAGCGAACTAAGAGTATTGGTAGGCCTATCATCCGTTCATTGCGGTCTTAGATACCACCAACATATCTAAGTAAATATTAAGATTGATATTGCGCAATGTACGTTAAGAGATCTGAGCTCGTACTGCATAAATGCCCCTCTATTTCGGCTCACTGAAATAGGTTTCTGGGGGAAGTTTAAATAACTCCAAGAAGAGCACACTCGGTTTGAAACACACGGCTGTAGTCTGGCAGGCGAAGAGAAATCCCAAGGTTGAGCCTCTCGGAAAAAATTCTACTGCCCAATCTATTCTCAAGTCGAGACCCGTCTACATGGACTTAATCGCTGCGAATGATAGAGCCAGAGGCACAGTCTTCCTTACTAGGAATTACAATGCCATATATAGTCAGATGAGACGTAGACGATATCACCTTATGCCCGGGGATCCTCAGAGAGAATAGAGAAAGCGCCCCGAGGGAAAATATGTCAGCGTGATAGGGTGTTCAGCCTTACAGCTAGAAGTTTTACCTGTTGCCTGACGAGTATTCCGAATGGAAGCCAGCCAAGCATAATAAAAAGAGACCTTGTATGGGTGGTACGTAACGGTTCTGTGATATGGATATCCTCACCTTATCAAGAAGTCTGACAATGCAATTTTTATCGAGGTCTGTCCACCAGAAGACCATTCTATACCAAAGATTCGATTCAATAACCGCTGAATTGGGTGTGGCGTGGTGCGCATGCGCACGCATATCAACACAAACGACCCAGTCTCGAGCCTCAGCAGAGGGCATGACGAAGAAAAATTTTATTGTGGTTTCGAATGTTTAATTAAGAGGCTTCAACTACTTCCCTGCAGACAACTCCATCTAAAATACAAAGAAGAAGCCTTCTGGCCTTCCCGCATACCTCTGGCGATGATGACAAACATCAGACGAATGATCAAGAAAACACGCCACCTACTGGGAAAAAATTACAATACTAAAGTGAAGATCACCACCAATTAACAAGGTTATTCACCACTACGCAAAATCATATGGAGGAAGCTACAGTGGATTAATCATCATGATTAAAGAAACTGAAACCAAGCAATGGATGCTTTGTGGAAAGCCAATATGCTCCCTAAAGTAGTGACGGAGAAAAAAAAATACTGAATAAATCCAGTGAATAATGATAGAAAGAACGTGAAAAACGCAAGGATTGAGCTTTTAGGTGAAATTGAAAGGAAGCCGTTGAGGATTTCAAGATCTTATCGGTATTGGACTATACCTAGACTTGACGGGACTTGACAGTTATGTTTATTAATAATGTTTAATCAGCACTTTAGAAATTCAATGACTGCCTGAATCAAGCTAATTAATGATTTAGTGTGGCTTGATAATGCCAAAAATGCTCTAGAAATAGAAAAATTATTGGAATTATCCATCAGTCCTTGTAGAATAATGCATCATTCTTAGTATTAAAATCGAACAGAGCAAAAAGAAAATTATGCTTTCGCTCCGTATTAGAGATTTCCTTCGAATCCATTAATAATCATTTCCTTTGATTTTTCTTTTTGTATTTTTTTCTGTATTTTTTCTTTATTTTCTTTTTGTAAAGATTGACCAATTGCCTGAAGTGATGACGATCTCTTCGAATGGTTTTTGGCACCTTTCGTTGCCAGAAAATCTGTTTGTGGGTGGTGTAAATCATGTTGACAAATTACCAATGGATTTGAAAAATAAACCCTTTTTTATGGGTTGCATACAACGTGTAAGTATTTACACTAACACTATAACACTTCTTAATACAATTACACACATACACACATATATACAGAGAAAAATGTATGCATACAACACTTCTAGTATTGACTTTTAAAAACGAATTGTTGTTGCTGTATTTTTATCGCAGATTGAAATAAATGGCCATTCATTGGCAATTGTCTCAGAGGCCTTGGGTGGTTCGAACATCGGCAATTGCCCGCATGCCTGTGTGGCAAGACCTTGTGGTCCTTTAGCCGAATGTGTACCACAAATGGAGAGTTACGAGTGTCGTTGTAGTGTCTATAATGCACAATGCAATAAAGAGGCCGAAGTATCAATAGAAGAATTGCAAAAAAATAAGGCTTTAATAATGGCCAAGAGCAGTAGTAGCATCAGCAGCAGCAGCAAGAGTAAAAAAGTTAATAATGGTGTACCGCAACATAATGACTTGAATGCCAGGACCAGTTATAATGACTATAAACAACAACTACAAATGCAACAGCATCAAAAGGGCTTAAGTCATAGAAAATTTAAGAAGCAACAACAAATGATGTGGCATAAACAACAGACGGCCAAGTTAAAAGCAACTACTACCACCACTACTACAACAGAAGTACCAGCACCAACATCCACAACAACAATGACAACTGCAGCAGGAACAAAATTAAATTGGCAGAGATTCAAAAACATGAATGAACAGAATATAGAATTTGATGTGATTGCACCGGAATTCTTGCAACATATTATAGAGAAAGTTAACAACGATGGTAAAGACGATGATGAGGATGACAATAAAGATGAAGATGAAGATGAAGATGTGGATGATGATGATGATAATGATAATGATGATGTTAATGAAGATGGCATTGCTTTAAGTGTTAATGAAAATAACAAGGCTATTGCCAATATTTATATTGATGACGGGGAATTCGATGATGAAGATGAAGACGAAGATGAGGATTTAGATGAAATGGAGGATGATATAATATTTCGGGATATTAAAGCCATGCATGAACAACAACAACAGGCTGAAGAAATGAGACGCCAAAAACTATTAAAACAACAGCAACAGCAGCATTTGCAGCAGCAACAGACACAAGAACTTTTCAAGAGTAAAAATCCCCTAAAACAACAACTTAAACGCAATAAACGCAAGCATAACATACGTAAAACTATGGCAACCACCACTAGCACCAGCACCAGCACAATTATGCCCACCACAACTACCACTACAACTACAACTACGACTACTGCTGCTCGAACAAACTTTAATAAAAAATACCATTATCACAGTCACAGGGACTTTGTTAAAAAGCCCGATCCCCATCATAAAACCCCCGTAGAAGATAAGCCCCTACACAAGTTGAGTCGTTTGCCCACCCACTATGAAAGTTTCCAAGCTCAAACGGGCAGTGATATATTGACTTTTGATGATCCCGATGTTTTAGTCAAACAGTGGCAAGAGTTTGAACGCAGCTCAAGGGAAAGACTTAAAGAAGAAGCTCTCCAACTGCAAACAAGGAATTCTGAAGAAGAAGAAGAAGAAGAAGAAGATTTCGGTATGGCAGAAGAAGAAGAAAAAGATTCTGAACCACTCACACCACAGTCCTCAGCAGCAGAAAAGGAAGAAACTTTTGTTATGGACGAGAATTTATTCGATGCCAATGATGGCACTGAGGACTACCAGCGCAAGCAATTAGCACAAGACATGAAACGTATAATGGCCAATACCAAGGGACCCTATGTGCCTAAGCAACCAAAATTAGTCATTTCCGAATATGATTACAGTGAGGAACACAATAACAACAACAGCAATGATCATAATGATGCTGATGATGATGATTCAAGTGAAAAACCTTTTGTCGCCCCCAAAAATAAACAATCATCAGCTAATTCGGATAACACACAAACTCATACCGATTGGAGTCTTTTGGGTAAATTTGATTTGCCCTCCAGTGAAAGTCATCATACCATCGGGGTGCGTAAAAATTTTGGTGCCTGTTTTGCCGGTCAAGACAGTTATTTCCATTACAACGATGCCGAGACAATGAATCAAATTATCAGTTATAATATCGATTTGAATCTGAGAATAAAAACTAGATCGGAAAATGGTGTAATTTTGTGGACTGGACGTGTGGCTGTGCCGGATAATAATAGTGATGACTATCTATCGCTAGGCATAGAAGAGGGGTAACGTTTTAATTTCTAATTAAAAGTTTGTTTTCATATTTTCACAACAAATTTTATTTGTTAAATAGTTACTTGCACTTCCGCTATAATTTGGGTTCCGGTGAGGTGAATATACGTTTCAATGCCACCAAAGTTAGTGATGGCCTGTGGCATCGGGTCAGAGCCATAAGGTTAGTTAAAATCCTACTTAAAGCATTATTCGAGAGTTTTTATAATGATGATCAATTTTTATTTGACAGAGATTCCCAAGTGGGTTATTTAGAAGTGGATGGCCGTAAGAGTTCTTCCTTAAGGTCACCGGGTAAACTACGTCAATTAAATACCGATACTGGTTTGTATGTTGGTAAGTTTAACTTGACGTTTTAAAATTTTTAAAAGCATTTATTGAAAACAAAAATTTATTGCATTTTCTTTATAGGTGGCATGCCCGATGCCAGTTATTTTACACGTCGAAGATATTCAAGCGGTATTGTTGGTTGCATATCAGAAATCGTCCTAGCCGGAGAGTTGAAAATGAACTTTGATCCCAATACATTGGGGACGGCACATAATGTTGAAACAGGCCTACTTTGAAACGTCCAAACGACGTTTCAAATAACTTAATATTAACTTAAAGCAACAAAAACAAAACAACTTCTTTGTTTTTCATTTATTTTCATTTTTCACACATTTTTTTTAGAAATTTATTTGCTAGAACAAACGAATAAAACAAAAACAAATTGATATTTTCACACAAACAAGAGATAATTATATTAAAAAATATTTATAAAAATATGTTTGTAAAAAGACGCTTTTAAAGAAAACAAAAATAATTAAATTTTATAAAATGAAACTTTAATTTTAAGAACGAGAAACTATCACAAACACTAACAAAAACAAAAACAATAACAAAAATACTCAAATACACAAACAAATTAAATAAAATTAAATACTCATTTAAGCACACACACATGCATACACACAACATATGAGTACACTAAAGTTGGCATTACTGTTAAGCATTTACGTGTACACTCGTATACATAAAAAGTTGAAAAAAGGTGGTAACAATTAACATTGCATTTCAAAATAATTTCCACAAATTTTTAAACGAAATAACATATTATTAAAATTAAAATAAAACAAAACCTAAACATATCAAACTTTAATTTTAGTTTCTATTTTACAAATTAAATATGTATTTCTAAGCCCTTCTAATAAATCATTTTATGTTGCTTATAAAGCTTATTCGACTTAAAACTATTATAAGTGATTGTTTATAATTCCAGCTTTTTTTAAAAGCAAAATTTGTGTCATTTTTTTCTTTAAATACTATACGAAGCTTTCTACAGTTCAAGCAGCTACACACGGTTGCATTCTACAATAGGAGTGAGTACTATAACTCAATCAATAAGTTGGTTATAATTATAACTCCCTGGGCGAAGTTCCGAAACAGACTTCAAAACACCTGCCCATTTATAAAGGTAGAGAAGTATGTACATAGCACGCGTTAGGGCGCGTGTGATAGATACTCTAGACTTCTATCGAAAAAAATGTAAACTAAGTAGTATACACTCAAGCCTCATTTATGCGAATTCGTTTTGAGGGATTCAAATAGACACGATTTTTTAAATTTTCATTTTAATTTAAGTAAACTGTCAAAAGTTAAAAGCGGTTAAGTAGACGCTGTAGTAGAAGCTGAAGCGCAAAATCCGAAAATTTTAACTTTGTAGCGCGACAACAAATGAATTTTCATCCTAATGGAAAACGAGCAATCAAAAATTTTTATTGAATTGAATTTTATTGAAAAAAAACATTTTATTTTTATGTATTTAAAAACAAATTGCAAAACAAATACAGAGTGTCATGAATGAGTCTACATAATTAATAATTAGGAATTAATAAATTAATTAGGAAGCTTTTTTGCTTCCTAACACTAATTTTTTTGGTTTGTTATGATAATATACAAATCTTCTGAAATCTCAAGTAAAAATATGACAAACTTAGTTCAAAACACTTCCGAAATTGACCAAAAACAAAGTTTGCTCACACTTAGTATTGTCAACTAACTCTTTACACAAAAATTAGAAAATCTGTTTACATTATAACTATTAAGCAGATAATAAAAACATTTTTCACACTTTTAATATTTGGTATGACCTTCTTTTACATTTATTTCGCATTTCAACCAATTCTTTAGGTCATAATCTGCCGGTATTTTCTGTCACTCTTCCATTACTGCAGTTTAAATGCTATAAGGCTCTTTTAAATAGGGTTCAAGTTGAGGGTTTGTAAAGAAATGTCTTTAACTTTTAAGCAGTTATAATGAAGCCACAGACGCACTACATGTGAATTATACTTAGAATCGATGTTCTGATCAAATTTAAATTGCAGTTTGTTGTCCCTGAGGAAACCGAATTTCCTAGTACTGCTTATCAAATGGGTCTTAAAACGTCTTAGTATTGCCGTGCATCCATTGTTAATTTACAATAGAGTGGAATATTTTTGATCATAATACCTTTGAAGATACTGAATAAATTATCTACAACAACAAAAATATGTATAATTAATATGTTAATTTAAAAAAAAAACGTATTATTTTTATATGCGTAAACTCATTCTTGACATACTGTATTTTCATTAATATATATGTTACCTAGGGTTACCATGCCTTTGAGTATAGTCTTGTATTAAATATGTTATACATCGAATTTAATGTTGCTGTAGAGAAATATGAAGTTGGATATGCATTTATTAAACAATTTAATACATATTTATTTTTTTATTTTTAATTCACATATTATTCTTGCATAATTCTCAAAGCTTTTGAAGAGGTTATTTGGCAACCATAAAGTAGACTTCAATATTGTGTTCGCATTTTTTCTTGCTACACTACTCATTACGTCGTCAGCTTCAGCTACTACTACAACTTATTTATTCTGTTCCTTCAAACAGAAACACTGATATCAGTCTACGGTGGACATTTCCACCGAAATGTAAATGTAAAGTAACGAAAGTGGCGCAATCTTTCTCATTTTAGAACTGAATTAATTGCTACATTCACTAGCACTAGTAGAAGTATCCGATGATAACAATATTAATTTAAGCGCAGATAATGTCGAAGACAATTATTGCGAAAGTGATGACAAATTATTTTGCACGAGAAGAAAAAGTTGAAGCTCCTGAAAACTGGTTACCGCTTCTTACAGTCAATATGAAAATATTTCTATTTATCTACGCAATAATAGTGATGAAAGTGGAACCAATTCAAAAACGGTGTAGATACGTACGATTCTGATGTATAAAATATTTTTATACAATTATTTCTATTTCTCTTCGTTTAATTCAATTAATACTTTATCGCTTTTCGTAAATGAAATACGGTTTTGTTGTTCCTTTTATGCGATTTTGTTTGCGTTTTTTTCAACTTCAGGAACGAATTGGTAGTTTTTATATGGATGTAGTTTATCGTTTTATACGAAGTCGGTTTACATAAAAAAACATTTCGTCGCATTAGCGGTAGAAAGTTGTTTAACTTTTACATTTTTAAGGCGTTGAGTATTTCTGATAAGTTATCAGCTGACAATACAGGAATAAATTAATCGAATATGAATCACTTTTCAATGTACTGATACGAAAACAAATAAAAAACAGCTGGCGGAAAATGGTTTTTAATGCGTGTTGTGTAACTAGCGATTTTTCAAACGCGTAAATTTTTAAACGCAAGATAGTAGCCTACGAATTAACGCGTGTTACATACTTCTACCTTAAGAGATGTATTCAATTTTTAAGTGAATATAAAAAAAACGTATAAAATATTAAATAAGTATTTTACTTAAGTTATGGAGTTTTTTTTTTTTTGACAACAAATATTGCACTTCTTATGTTCTTTGCCATAAAATGTCGTCCAAAATTAAGAATTATCTAAGACTTCTTAAGGATAAGACTTCTTAGAGATAAGTACAGTAGCTTTTCTTTGTATTATTTTTTTTTTTTTTTTTTTTTTTTTTTTTTTGAAGGAACACAGAAAGTGACAGGGCAACAAAGTGCAACATTCTTTTTTTCAGAAAAAAAAATGCCATTAGATTCATATAGATATTCCCAATGCCCAGACCTCGATTTCAATTTATATATTGTATGCTCATATATGGTTTAAGCTCCATTAAAACAAATTTTTTACAGCCGGAAGAGTCATAGCGATGTATTCATTGATCGTTCATAAAAGCATTGTAGACATTATTTTAGGTAAAAAATAAGCAGTTGCTGACAATATACTTCTTTCAATATACTTTCTTCTAAGGCAGAAAGCTAAAGCGACCAGATTCCCGAACCTCAGCTCCTGCCGTCATTCAAGAAGTGATGAATGGGCTTATACGTCTACGCCTCCGTAGACGCTTCCAATCGATGGCTGTTCCGGTTATTTTGTTCTGCGGTTTACGGAGAGCAGGGCCAACCCAACCCCATTTACGATGGCCAATTTCCATTGGTATGGGCTCTTGATTGTGTGTGGCTCATAGTTTGGCATTACTAATGATAAGGACTGCGTTGGAACAAAATTGTCCATCACATACGAGTAATTCTAAGAATCTGCTGAACCAATCGTTCAATTTTTTAATTGTTTTTTTATTTAGATTACAATGCATTTTATCACAAATTCTTACCATTTTTTTTTTTGCAAATTTTTGAATTATTAGATACCTTTCGAACTGCTAAATACCACTTATCTTGAAAACCTTTGGCATCTTTAACGACTTTTTTGTTGCCTTCATTTCTCTTTTGACCAAAACCAATTTGGTAGATTTGCTTCTCGAGGCACAAAAATCATAAATATTTGCATATCACTCCAAGGACGTTTTGCTGTAATGGTAAGAGGATAGAGTCCGGGCCAAAATAAATTAGAAACTTTGTGCTGTTTAATAAAAATTCAAGTTGCTTCTCCAAACACTCTTTGATGTAAATTTCCGGATTTATTGTACTTATGTCTTCTCTCGCCACAAGGGCAGAAAGCTTGCCAAACGAAAAACATTTCTGAGGGAATTCCGATTGACTTCTTGACTTAAACTTATTGTTCGCGTTCCCCCACGTATCTGCAATATACAATTTTTGACCTGGAATCTGTGAGAAATCGGCTAAAGCAGATTTCAACTATTTTGTTTGCTTTATTCCAGTCACAGATATCCTTTTTTCTCCTGGTTCTTCAACTCTAGAAACCGTTTTCTGGTCAATTTTTAGTTCCCTGGCTATTTTTGTATATGCCCATTGAAGTTGGTCTTGAAAAATGTTAACAAAATATTTTTCGCACTTCCAATTCGCTTGTCATTTTGAATTGAAAAGAGCCTCTGGCAAAAAAATTTTTAAGGGTAAAATTATCTTACATTCAATTCAAACTCCACTTAAAGAAATTCTTCCAATTTGAATGAATTTGTCCAAAGTTATTGAGATGGACAAATTTTTCAAACGCAGTCCTTATTAGGTCAGATCTTATACAGCAGCCTAGAGAGTGGTCGGTTAATGAAGATCGCAAACCACAGAAAAAGTTAGTTAAGACGAAAATCTATTTGCTCTATATTTTGTTAGGAATGTTTGTATGAACACGATTCGAAAACGTTTCTGAATTAACCCGTAACATTAGAAAATTATGTTGAATTTCAACAAACCCTTCCGGATTTCATCAAAAATGAAATGAGCCGTTTTTCGTATCATTTACTTAAACCCTTAATTATTCTAGGACTTTAACTATTTTCTACTGCAGAAAGTTTTTTGTTACTTAAGTTATATCACTTGCTTAAGGCCTAAATAGAGTTCTGCAAAACTTGAGACAATTATCGCTATTTTTTTCTTTCATCATCGACATTTACCAGAAGCCGAGAGCATTGACCCATTATTAGTAAATATAAACTAACATTTTACTCGAAATTTTAGGTTTTATATATATTTAATGAGATCGCTGTCCTGGTATGCTAGCGTGGAGATACTCACGTTAAGCTTATGAATCACTTGTCACTTTGTCAGTATGTGTAAGAGTGCTCTAGCGAAATGATTTTTCGTATATGTATCTGAGGGTCGTCACAGAAGAGGAAAACCAAAAATCCGATTGAAGGATCAGGTTGAAGCTGAAACTTGACGTAAGAAATTGCAACTCAATTGTAATTCAGACTAAAGACGCTAGGGCCGTGATATAGCCATCTATGTAAGTGAATATCTGTTCGATTGCGGGCTACTTATTTTGAAATTCAATTCAATTATGACATTATAAAATTTTGTTTTATGGGTATTGCTCTCTGTATTATGTTTGCGAACCATACTGTGCAAACGATGGTTCTTGTTTCATTTTAACATTTCTTCTTTATGTGCATATACATGATGTTTCAATTAAGATTGAAAATCTGAAAATATACTTTTCATTTAGAAAAATCTAGCTTCGATCTCTCATGGCTACTTAATAAAATTAAGTAATTAATTCAAGTCAACACAGCAATGTGGATTCGAACTCTCAAAATCCAATTACAGAAAATTAAATTTGTAACGAAAATCAAGAAAATTTTGTCCAAATTTTGGTACGTAGTTACTGTAGCAATACAAAATTCATTAAATTGATTCAATATTTTATTATATTCCTACAGATAGTTTAATAACTTCTTGTTATTAAAATCAATAAATTTTACACAAATATTTCACAAACTCTTTCTAAGAGTATTTTTCGGGAATTTATTTTTTATTATACAAAGAGTAAAGACTCGTGCTAAGACTTTAGTAAAAGTGTTGCATAAATTTTGTATATTAAGTGGAGGTTAAATAAATTGGACAGTGTGTAAATACAAATTCGCTTCGTTTAGTTTATTTAAAGCAATTTAAAAAAACTCAAGTATTTTCAAAAGGTTAAGACGTAACAATACACTTAATCTGGACTTGGCGGTTAAAGAGTTCTAATCTTATAAAACTTTTGGTGGGGCAATAAATTTTGTCGATAAATAAATGTAAAAAAAAATTAAGTCTATCATTTTTTTTAACCACTAAGCAAAAACCACAACCACAACAACAACAACCACAATAAAACACTATAGTTTAATAGAGAAAAACGAACAAAACACAATTGTAGCTAAATTTCTAAAACAAACAAGAACTAATGTAATAAAAATAAAACATAAAATAAAAGTAAATAAATAAATAAATTTAAACAAAGTAAAAATAAAATCAAGCATTAAAGCTTCACTTAAGTAAAAACAAGCCTGTGACTGTCAATATTTAATAAAAACAATTTTTTTAATATTAAAATAAAAAATTATTTAATAAAAAAATAATAAATAAAATTTAAAAAAAAAATATTTAAGAATGTAAACTGAACATATTTTTAAGTTCAAGCAAAATATTTTTCAAAAAATTTGTTTTTTTTTTTTTTTAGAAAAGTCAAAAACTACAACAACTAAATTCGTACTTTTGCAAAAAAGCAAAAAATAAAATATAAAAACTTTTTCTACAAAACTGGCATATACAATTGAAAATGAAAGAAAGAAAACTAATAATAAAACTAAAATACGATAAATAAAAAATTATTAGCAAAATTAAGTTAAAAATGAAGGATATATATGTACATATATATGTATATATATATATATATATACATATATAAATATATATATAAATACATATATATATAATGAAACGATATACATATTATTAAATGTTGTAGAGTAGTTACAAAATATAAAATCAAGTCTATTAATATAAAAATAAAAACTGATGAAAATAAAAAATTTATTATTATACATAAATAAATAAATGTAAAACTATTACAAGAATCTATATATATATAGCATACATATATATATAAAAAACGAATTTTTTATAGCAAAACAAAAAAATAATTAAGGAAACTAAAACCCATTTATAAAATAGCTCTGGCCTGATTATAAACTATAAACTATATATAGATAAATTAATTAAAAAAAAAAGTAAATGTAAAAACTACCCATGATTATGTACATTTTCAACCATACGATTTTCCTGTTTCTTTGGCCTTAAATTAAAAAAAATAAAAATAAAAATTTAAATTCTATAAAAACCCCTTAATTACGAATTAAGTACATCACGTACATCGTGATATACTTTGTCATAACAAGTTCATATGAGACTTTGATAACTTTGTTCACTGTTTGAATTACTTAAATGAATTACACTGTTCACACTGCACCTTGGCCAGAAAATTCTTAATAATTGGCGTAGACAGCGTTTGATAAAAACTCGGAGTTTGCCACCTGTCGCCTGAGTCAAACTTCAAATTGTGCAGCCATATACTAAGGTAGAATCCTCTTGGGCAGGAGACATTGCTTCGTGCGTGAATTTATGATCCATATCCTACTGCTATCCTTCAGTTTGCGAAGCGCCTCGACTGATTGTGGCGTCAGGTTTAGTAGGATTCTGGGGAGTAGGACCTTTCAGTTTCTTTCTTGATTTTCTTTTCTTCTAGTCTTTTTTACTTTTTGTAGGTTATAACTTCTGCCTAACTTCTGCACCCGCCGATCTTGAATCGGTGAATGCTCCTCTTCAAACCAAACCAAACCAACCAAAATAGACTCGACCTTACAGTTTAAAATTCGTATTTTTGTTCTACGCCAAATGTTGATACATCTTCAAATTCAATCTAGCTTAAGAAAAGTAATTCTAGCTTTGTTGATACTGTCGCGTATGTCCGCCTCTGCTCTCACATCTTTTGTTATTCTACTGCCAAGGTAACAGAAGCTGTCGATGTCTTCAATAACTCTCTCTCTCTCTCTCTCTCTCTCTCTAATGATCTTGATCTTACAAGTATTTATGCTCAGACCAACTCTGGCAGCATTTTCTTGCAAGTATTCCAACTTGGCTTTAAAGCTATGAGCGAAAAAAATAAATGCCGTCTCTGTGGTCGATGTCGAAAAAAAGCCATTGTCGCTCCGGCGAATGTCTGGAACATAATCCACTAGAATTAGAAAAAGGTTGGGTGAAAGAATGCTGGTTCTCTGAAGATAGACTTTTCCTTTCGTTAAAGCCAACTGTAAGTTCAGTATTCCTGTACAGCTCACTAATCAATGTGACAATCTTCGTAGAAATGCCTTTGTCTATAAGAACGTTCCATACAGCGTCGCTGGAGACAGTATCAAAATCCCGCTCAAAATCGATGAAAAAAAAAATATAGGTGCGTGTTAAGTTCCACTGACTGTTCCATGATTATTGCATTGGGTGAGGTTCCCCTTCTTTGTCATTTTTCATCATTATCACTATCCTCCTCTTCCAATCCATTCGAAAAGCGTTCATATCCAAGGCTTCTCATATAATTCAGGCAATTGCTCGGGCCAAAGGCTCTGGTCCTTACCGGAGCAGTTCCGCGGTAATATTATCTGAACCAGCTGCTTTGCCATTTTTGAGCGATTTCAGCACTGTTTCAATCTCTTCACCATAAGGTTTGATTGTAGATATATCCCTTCTTGGATTGCTGCGGACTGTGGTTGTTGCAGTGCTGGCAAATGCAATTGTCTCATAAAATTGTTTTATGAATTCCAATTTAAATTGTAAATAAAGGACATATATACTGCACCTTCTTAATTAGTTCTAGCGGTTCCTTTTCTTAGTGCTAACATTGATTTTTTGTAATTTACAGGATAATTGAAATCAAATTAATCACATTTTAGGTAATTCATAAATTTTATATGGTGAATTACGTAATTAAGCTCTTAATTGGAGATTGAATTATAAATGACAACGAATTACGAGTACGTGTGAATATAGCATACGAGTTTCCACTTTGCTAAAGCAATAATTTATTTATTTATTGAATTTAACAAAATGTTTAGAATTTCCTGGTAAAAACTATTACTAATTATTAAATGAATTGTCGATTTTTTGCCTAGACAATTCAGCTTGTCTGAATATTCAAAACCGGAAAAATGCACTGACTTGACTTCTATATTGAATATACTTATTTTGGTGTACAAGTTCACAATCGTTGCAGCAAATGCTTCAAAGGGGTTTACAAATTATGGTCTATACCATATACAGCATATTGCGAAACCGTCACACACTCTTCAGTGCCATTCCGCTCGCAGATGATGTCCAGTGAACTAGAATCGTCCACTGACACTGAATCCTGCTCAATTATTCCCCATATGTAAAGTGTTCTTTTAGCTGCATAGGAACTATTGATATCGAAAATTAAGGTTTGACAGCTAAAAAAGTCAAACTGTGTTGAGATTTCTGTTTAGTAAGGTTTGGCAAGTAATCATGGATCGTTCAATGCACAACAAGAAAAACGCTTCCAAATTGTACAAATTTACTTTAAAAGAATAAATCTGTTCGCGAAGTTCATAAGAGCACTTCGTGTCTAGTGATGAAGCTTATAGTTAATGGCAACGTCAATAAGTAAAACTGTCGTATTTGAAGCAAAGACAATCCCCAAGCCGTTAATGAATCACGATTATAACATCTATAATTGACTGTTTGGTGCAGTTTACACGCTGGCGATATCATCGATTCTTATTTCTTTCGCAATGAGCAAGAAGCTGTCATTACGGTGTAGGGAAAATGTTTGTCTCCAAAAACTAATCAGCTAAACATTAACAACATTTGGTACCAGCAAGACCGCACAATATACCATACAGCGTGCTTAACAATCGATTTAATGCAAAATAAATTTGGTGACCGATTTCTTTCCAGAAGTGGTCATGTTCACTGGCTCCCTTTTTCGTGCAATTTAACGCCTCTGGATTACTTTTTATGGGGCTGTATTAAATCACTGATTTACGCCGACAAACCAGCAGTTTTTGAGCACAATTTATTAGTAAACCGCGGCATGCAACTATTATATCCCAGTTTTCTATACAAACTTATATTCAAACGTTACGTTCGTTATATTGGAACAGGCCGTAAAACATTTTGTAATTTATAGCGAATTTTTTCGCGTTAAGTTTTATACAAGATATACGAGTATATCGATCATTTTAAAAGAAAATATTGTCAAATATGATTTAGATGAAAAATTTGGTTTATGATTAAATAACAAATTTTATTTCGGAAAAATTTTATTACAAACAAAGTTTTTAAAAGATATTAAATAAGTTTTGATGGAAAAGCTTTTCAATATTAAAACTGATTTGTCTTATGAAATAATGATTAACAACTAAATTAATGCGAAAGGAAATAAAAAAAACTATAAATTTTTAAATAAACAAAAAATTTCAATACAATTATTGCAAAAGTTTGACAAAAAACAAAGAAAAGAATTATTTTCAATTGAATGATGATACAATTATATATAAAACAAAAACAAATTAAAATGCATATATTTAAACAATTAAATTAAAAAAAAATGAAAAATAAATGAAATCACTTGCAAACAAAACCACCAGATATAAAATAAAAAAATTTAAAAATCAATTATTTATAAAAAGAAAATATAAAATAATTTAAATATAACGCATTAGCATTAACGACAACAACCAAAACTAAACAAAAACAAAACAAACATTCAATGTGTATTGTAGCTTAATGTATAATTAATTAATCAATGAAACAAAACATCATCAACAACAACAACAACAAACAAACAAACAAAAAGAAAATTCTATATGTAATTGTATGATTTCTTACACTGCAATAATTTGCTAAATAAAGAAAAAGGAAGAATAAGAGAAAAAAAAACAGAAGAAAAGAAAATAAATTCTATTCTAATTGCGTTATTTATTTAGAAAAGCAAAAGAAATCTCCTACAGTAGTATCTCGATTATCGCAAAAACTGAAAAGTCGGCTTTGAGCAAGTTTGGTGGATGTCGCAAATACTGAGTTTATTGATTTACAGTCTCAATTTCAAAATAGATGACCTAAGCGAAAAAAAGCCGGATATTTTCTTAAAAAATTGCACTAAATTTTTAACATATAACATATAACATATACAGTCAGGGTCAAGATAAGTGTTCAGCCTTTTTTTCTAGAATTTGATTTTTATTTCTGTCTTTAAAAATGCGATGAATATTTAATATGTAATGAAGTAGAAACACCTGGGAAGTGATACAATTTTCTTAAAGGTGCTATCGAGTACAACAAGAGTCTTTTTTTGAATTGTTTGAATTTTTCGAAATACTTCCCAAATTTTGAGTTACGGTTAAAAATGCACCAATAACCTTACTAACTTAACTAAATATTAAACGATTGTTGGCTTTGTAGCAGTTATGAAAGAAGAGGAACAGTATTTTAAATGGTACGAGGGCGGATTGACATTGAAGCTACTTAGCACTAGATGGCAGCATAAACACAAAAACTTTTTCTTTCTTAGAAATTACGATCTGTCAAACGTCAGCCGTTAAAATTTTAGCCAAATTCATCGATTAGTTTATTTGTTGTAGTCGTTTAAAGTAAGCAATTTTTGTGTTTCTTGGAAAATGGAAAAAAGTAAATTTCGTGTAGTGATTAAACACTATTATTTGAGAGGCAAAACGGCGAAAGAGACAAAAGAAAAGCTTGATAAACATTACGGCGAATCTACTCCGTCAGATTATATGGTAAAATATTGGACTGCTGAATTTAAACGGGGCCGAACAAGCACTGCAACAATATCATCAACAGGAAAGCCAAAAGAGGTGGTTACTGAAGAAAATATCAACAAAATATCAAAAAAATCGTTATGAATGATCGCCGGGTCAAAATCCGTGAGATTACTGAAATGGTAAACATATCATATGAACGTGCGCCATCGTAAAGGGGCCAGTTTTGTCTTGATACAGAGCACGTGGATTCATTCTCCCACCATATCTGAGCTCTGCTCAACATGCCAAAAAAGAGCCAAAAACCCGCAAGAGGAAAGTGGCATACCAATTAGATGGTCAATCTCCTCGTTGCCAAACAAAGATCCTTCCCTCTCTAGTTCGGCCGCCACATAATTCACTCGGGTGCCAGATAATCTCTAGGTCTGTATGTCTCGCCATCTCGCTTAGAAATGCCCGACATTCACATACCAGACGCAATGTCGAGTAGAAACCGAATAGCGCCCTGATCGCAGCCGTACAGTCCGTACAGATTCGGATATCAACATCAAATACCCTATAGTACATTAACCAGTCCTCTTTATCGCCGAGACCTCCGACCGTAAGATACTGTAGTGGCCTGAAAGTTTAAAGGATACTCTCACCCCGTATGCAGGAATAAAGACACCGTCACCGTCCGTGTATACCTCAACAGAACCATATCTAATTGCCGACTCTGGTGAGATGCAACAGAGTTTGGATATGCAGTAATCCACACCAACAGGGATCGTATCCACCTCATCCTCGCCATCCTCAACCTTATTACAGATACAATCGCCATAGCCATCAGGTCTACCGGAAACCAATTTAACAATACCAACAAGGCTTTCGAAGGAGTGGACTTAAATGCACCTGCAATCACACCTTGTCAAAGATTCCCCCGTTATATGTGGACTTCTCTAGGGATGGGCTTAACCAGCATGTCAAAAAACCACTTGGAATTCGTAGGATTGAATCTGCCTAAAAGCTGTGAAAAATATTTACTATTAATCGTTTAAGCCTTTTCAAGCTTAACCATGTGAATGGTCATTAAATTGCTGCTTACAAATTCATTCATTCAATTGACATTGAAGCTACCTAGCGCTAGATGGCAGCACAAACACAAAAACGGCGAAAGAGACAAAAGAAAAGCTTGATAAACGAATCTGCGGCGAATCTGCTCCGTCAGATTATATGGTAAAATATTGGATTACTGAATTTAAACGGGGCCGAACAAGCACTGCAACAATACCATCAACAGGAAGGCCAAAAGAGGTGGTTACTGAAGAAAATATCAAGAAAATCCTCGATATCGTTATGAATGATCGCCGGGTCAAAATCCGTGAGATTACTGAAATGGTAAACATGTCATATGAACGTGTGTTCAACATTTTGCATGAACATTTGCATATGAAAAAGCTATCGGCAAGATGGGTGCCGCGTTTGCTCAGTGTTGGACAAAAACGAGTTCGACAGATCACTTCACAGCGGTGTTTGGATATGATAAAGCATAATCCTGCTGATTTTTGGCGTAGATTAATAACTGTTGATATGAAACGTGGGTCCACCACTACACACCGAAAACAAAAATCAATCGAAGCAATGGGTAGAATCTGATGGAAGTGCTCCGAAGAAGGCGAAGACAGCGAAATCGGCTGGCAATGTTATGGCCACTGTATTTTGGGATGCACATGGAATATTGCTCATCGATTATCTTGAAAAGGGATCCACAATAACAGGAGAGTATTATCGTGCATTATTGGATCAATTGGTTGATGCAATCAAGGAAAAACGACCACATTTAAGCAAGAAAAAAGTGCTCCGGTTCACACAGCATTAGATACGATGCTAAAACTACGAGAAACCCACTTCGAATTAAATAATAAAAATGGCTCGCAGGAAAAACATTCATCTCAAACGAAGAAGTGATTACCGAAACTAATGCGTATTTTGAGGAGTTCCCAAAATCGTATTATTCAGATGGTATGAAAAAGTTGGAAAATCGTCTTACTAAGTGTATTGAGCTAAAAGGAGACTATGTTGAGAAATGAATGGTTTTTGAGAAAAACATGTTTTTTTCCTACTTAGGTAGCTTCAATATCAATCCGCCCTCGTATATACCTTACTTAAGTCAACTTGAGGAATCTATGAACATATTTTTAGCAACCGTATTTTTCATTCAATTTATTCCAAATTCTCCGAAAAAGAAACTCTTCATCAAATAAAATCAAAGAGAGATTGAAAACGAAAATGTATGTGAACTTTAAACTGAACGTTTGAAGTATTTTGGCTCATTAAAGTTATAAAAACTAGGACTTTGTCGAACACTAATTTTTTTAGAGTACAGATACTAAAATAAAAGGACAGTATCCGGGAAAAAGAGAACGGATGACAACCCTAATGATATGATGATTTTTCCTCGCAATTTTTACGGTTTTTCTCTCCATAAGAACCTAATTTATGCCCTAATGAAAATTCAAAAAAAATTGCTGAATTGTCTCCTCCATTTTGATTTTTGTCTGTAACATGCCATACGCATTAATATTATTATTTGCCTACTGTAAGACATGGGGTCTTTCGCCAAGAATAACACTATGTATGTATATACGCATCTATTATGCTGCCCATTATCACTAATGTGGCGATAGCTTCGTGGAGAAAAGCTGAGGAAGCTACCACCATGAATAAATTAGACAGGGTGGAGAGACTCACTTGCCTCGGTATAACAATGGCAATGAGAACATGTCCAACAGTGGTCTTGGTGGCATCATGTGATAAGGGTGGCGGCATGTTCGGCAGCATAATTTTTCGCCAAAGGAAAAGTTAGAAAGTCTGTTCATTCTACGCAGGGTGGTCGGAGAAACATCTTTGGTCCTGGATGTTATGCCTTTGGATCTATACCTTGGCGTTACATTCAGGGTTGAATTCACGGACCGGAATTATTAGTCTAATGTGGCCATAATTCGGCGTGAGTTTGATCTAAACTGGTATACCGATGACTCCAAAATGATTGAGTGCGTCGGTGCTGGTGTTCACATACTCAACCGAGATTTGTCGATACCACTGGGTAGATCACTGAGTGTCTTCCAGTCTAAGAGATGGATTGCTATATGTTCGAAGATCAGTGCGCTTGAGGGTAAGACCATTAACACATTCTCTGACAGACAAACTGACCTGAGGGCACTTGGCTCGTTTCGGATGACATCTAGAATGGTTAAGTATTGCTACCATACGTTGCAAAAAAATGCAGTTGTTTTGGTTACCTAATGGTAATGAGACAGCGGTTGGATTGGCTAGAAAGGGTTGCATGGCACACTATATCGGGCCGGAACACTGAACACTCAAAAGAAACTTCGCCGCTGTAGTGTGACGATCATTTTACAATTTGGACATTGTGCTGAGGCTCTCAAGTATGGCAAGCCGGACTTCTTACGAGCCACTGTAGACTAAGAGCGCATCTGAAGAGGATGTCGGTCACAGACGTGTATGTTTGTAGACTGTGCTTTATAGGCATCACGAACAGCGGAACACATTTTGTGTAAATGTTGGGTTCTTGATAGCTTTAGGTGGAAATGTTAAAGTAGACATATGGTCTCACTGGCTGGCATATCCACCATTATTGTTTCAGTTCTGTTCATTAGGAAGGCAGCAGATCTGATGAACTAACTATAAAGTACAATAGATCTCATGGGTCGCAGTGTCCTGCAATGGTGCCTGATCGATATGATGATAATGATAATAGTATTTTGTATATTATGAAAAATCCAGTTGCGAATGTGTAACTGTGTGGACTGATTCTCAATAAATTGATGTAATTGAGGAGGATTGCTTGGTCTTGGAATAATAAGTCTAATATTGGTCACCTTGTGCTAACTGTCGCAGAATATTGAAAGTCAGCTCCACATTCCAAAAAATGATGACGCATTCATCGTATGTATATTCTTGTCTTGTGTGCTTTCAGTACTTTTGTATGGTTGTAAAACTTGCAACCTCAACGAAGTCCTGAAGAAAGGATTACAAATATTTGTCTTCGTACGATTTTGAAAATATTCTAGCCAAAGAGGTTCTCTTTTCTGTTGATGACATCCAGAATGGAACGCTGAGAATATATAAATCTGCTTTGAAGCTTTCGGATACTGTACAGGGTAGTAGAAAACGTGGAAGACCACGAAACACCTAGTGCTGGACCACAAATCAGAAACTGAACTCTCAGAGGATCCGCCATAACAGAAAAAAATTTAAACAACTCTCTGATAGACGTTTTATATGGCAGAATATGAGGATATCCTATGCCTTCTGTGAGGTAGCTCAGGAAATGTCCCGGGCAAGGCTTATTGCTATTATTATATAATGGTCACTGACATAGTTATAGTGATCTATTCCTGGGAAGCATCTTCACTTTCTGGGCACTTAATACTTTAGCGGACTTTTGGTTAAAATGCTGAGAAATATAGACTTTTTATAGGCCCTCTTACACGACATGAATTTTGCATCCATTTCAATCATTATAAGCAAGTTCTCGCGCAAAACATCATCAGTTCGTAATGAGGCCAAGAGATCGTAACATTAATTTACGCAGCAGGATTGCAAGAATGCTAATAATGTAAGTGAGACACTTCCATTTTACCAATTCCAATTTACCGATTCCAGATTTTCATATTTTTTTAAGGAAAAAGTTGAAATATGTTCTAAGAGCTTGCTTTCTTAGGCTATGACCATGCAAAGCGGTAAGCGGCAAAAAATAATACAGCTGAAGTATTGCTAAAGTAGCCACGCAATAAGCGGCATGTGAGCGACATTTTTAAACGTCTTCCGCCGATAGAATACAACAAATGAAAATAAAATTAAATATAACAAAATAAAATGTATAATAATGATTATAATAATAAATAAAAAAATTATATGAATTGTTTTGTAAATCTTGTTCAAAGTTTTGAAACAGTGAATTAAAGGTTTCACCGACATACGGGAGGGGGAGTATTGCCAAAAACTGTCGCCAAATTTGCGTAGATTTATATATTAATGTTTAAATTCGCGCTAAAGTAACCTTGCAAGATATGCCGCACATAAATGTCACACAGTAATGAGATACTTGCCGCTCTGCCGCTTATTGCTGCAGCTTTTGCAAATTGTTCAAAAATTAAAAGGGATTTTTAAAATTTATTTTGAAAGTGATAAATAATCTTTTAAACATTATTTGGCAACCCTATTCGCTATCTTTGTGGAACCAGTGAGCTTTCAATCTAATGGTCTTTAAAAACTTTAAACCACATCCAAGGGCGGTTTCTAATATTACAATACAAAACTTATGATAACGTTTAGATTTTTAACCTACCTTGGTTTTAAAAGCAAAGATCTGTATGTCCTCAACTAGATTCTTTAAATAGCCAAGCAACTTTAACATTACAAATGTTACAGTTTTATAGCTCTGAAACTTTAACAACACATTTCTTAAATATTAGGTATTAATTCAAAAAATTTCACTGTAGTTATTACTTCTAATTAAATTACAAAAAATTTTAACACAAATTATCACTCTTTTAACACAATGAAAAAGAGCGGTTTTTATTTTCAACTTAATGCGAAACCAGCTTTTCACAAACCACAATTAGCAACAGTGTTGCCAGTGCCATTAATTAACAACAACCTATTTTCACTACTTTCGACCAAAACTATTCATTTAACAAAACGGTAACACTTATTACGAGCCAGCATTTAGTTATGCCGGTTTTTTTAAAATCCCAATTATTGTCTTCCCATTTAAGTTATTTAGTAATGTAAGTTCAACACTCATGACGATTATGAGAAATATAAACAAGGTCAGCTGATTCGTTTAATTAAAATGCTAAAAAAGAATAGTATGCTATACATATTCCTATCGATACGGTAGTTAGATAGAGATAAAGTATAAATGTAGTTATAAAACTGTCAAAATATTAAAAGAGTTACCATGCCCTTATGTTGGCGTGATATAGAAATATTAATGCCGGTTAAGTTCTAAACAACAAGTAACATATTCATGAACAATCTAAATAATCTATAACGAACTTATCCACTGGCCTTTGTAATAGCTAATACAATATCAAGGAACGTATTTTTATATTTATGAATGCGTTACACAATATTTAAAATGTAGAAAATTGTATGTGCTTTTTGTAGTAATTTTGGCTATTTTAATAGCAACAGTACATGTTCTACCATGTACTGGTCTTGGCAACTCTAAGCAAACGAGTGTTTTTGATACAGACGTAAAAAATTGACTTTTATTACGGTAAAAAAAAAAGATTATTTGTTTAAACAAAACAGAACATTATGCAAAATAAACTGCAAAAAAATAAGTGAAGTGGTCGTGTAATTAAAGAAAAATTAAAACCTTTAGTAAAAGAAAAATTCAAAAGCAATTGTAATCGAAAATAAAACTAAAATCAAATAAATTAAAACCGAAAGAAAAAAATCAAAGCAAATAATAAGTGAGAATAAAAATAATCAGACATTGATTATCACAATAGGAAGAACAGCAACAGCAACAGCAACAACAACAACACACTAACACTACGAGCAGCATCAAGGAAAGCAGACAAAATACACGTACGGCGTACAGAAGGAAACAAGGAAACTCTGCACTGCTCACGCCACAATTTTTTTTTATTATTTTTCGTTTTGATTCTTTTACTAAAATTCTGGCGTTTATTTTGAGAGAGAAAAACATACAAATAAACAGGAGAAAAAAAATATTACAAAAGTGGAGTAGACAGTTTAAATTTAATTTTTTCTACCGTTTTAAGGAATAATTTCTCCATTATTAGAACGATGTATACTTATCATCGTTTGTGGTTAACGCTAGCGGTTCTGGCGATAGTAACAAGCAGTATGTGTGGTTTTGCCAATGAACACGATGTCTCAGAGAATAGCAACCTTTTGCCGGAATCCCATGTTGGGGCATCACAATCTGCTGCCAGTCTAAAAGATCTGAATGGCTCAGAGTTTACGGAGGAATTGTCTCTAGAATTGCATACGAGTCTACACTTTGAGCCGCCGCAATTAGATTTTGGCATCTGGTCAGTGGGTACAGTACATTCGCATACGGTGACACTGGTCAATTCAAATAGTAATCGCAGTGTATACTTGAGTGCGGTGTCATGTGGAACGCCGGCATTTACCAGTAGTTTTTTTGAAGCCAGTATGGTGCCTCCCAATGGCAATACTACATTTAATGTGGTCTTTTTGCCTCGAGAACAGGGTGCTATAAGCACTAGTCTACAAATACACACATCGTTTGGTAAACTGCAATTAGAGGTGCGCGGTGAGGGACGAGAGTGTCCATACCGCCTAAAACCGTTGGTGGGCATAAGAGCTCCGTTAAATGCTACACTAATGCCCGAAATACACATGTACAATCCGCATCAGAAAGCATTACAAGTTTTGGAGGTAAGTATTATTATTGGTAGAAGAAGAAATTTTATGTTAACACAAATACATATAACATCCATACATGTGTATGTGTTGTATATCCTATTTATGACAATAAAGTGGTACAGTTTAATATGCAGTAAAATGCTCATAAATATATAGGTATTTTATTTTATGAGCAAAAATAATATAAATCAGCTCTATGAAAAGATCAGCGTTTAAATCAGGAAGTATTTTTATGAAGGCATTACTATATGAGTGTTTTTTAATAACGGGATCAATATAGGTACTGAATATGTAGTTTTGATTAAAAAGCTTAAATTCTGAAGTTTCCTGGTGTTTAGGTTTAATTAGGGCTGGTCGTTGAAAGCACTAAACGTTGAAACTTTCGTTGCATAAAAGAATATTAGAAAGTAAACGTACCGTATTTATTGACACTGTAGTATGAAAATGCACACCTATAAACGAGGAAAGGTTAAATAAAGACTACTTTATCAAGGAGTGCCAATAAAAACAGCAATAGAAACAGCAACGTTACCTAGGAAAAAAGTGAAGAACGACACTTAAAAGTTTTAAGATGTTAGTTTTAACTATCCTGCTGAATGCCTAGAATCAAGCACGACGATGTAGGGCCATATTCAGAAGAAATCAGAGAAAAGGAATTTAAAAAATTTAACCGTAGAGTAAGTATAAAAACAGTATAAAAGATGTACAAAAAGGAAATTGAATCAAGACCCAAAAATGGGATACACTGACTCTGTTGGATGGACCAATGAGATTAACTCATGGCTTTAAATACTGTTAATATATTGATCGTCTGTAGGTATTACAAGACGTTCAAACACTTATCTAGACTGTATTTAGAGGCAGTATTTAGAATAAGTGCTAGCAAAATAAAGTTATTAAAAGTACAAAAATCCGATGTAATCAGTGCTCTTAAAATCGACAAAAATAAATGTTTTTACTATTTCGTTAGCAATATTATAAATTAAGGCGGCTCATGAAGGGCTCTAGAAAGTCTGTAAAGCAAGTATTTGAACAATGGACAAATTTTTGGAAATCAACTTAAACCTTAGAATCAACAATTGATTAACAATTCTAACTCCAAGTCAATATAATTGTTTTACTGCCAGACTTGGAACGAACGCCGCACTACGCGATATTAGGGTTGTGTACGGATTTATATTAATAAATGCTCGAGAAGAATCTTGTAAATGTTCTGATCTAAAGCAGTCTCAAACAAAATTTAAATAACTATTAAGCGTGGAATGAGAGAGCGCAAATGATACTGGATTGAACATTTTTGATGATGTCTTAGCCCGAACTACAAAATATTAGAATCTACAAAAAACCATTGAAAAGAAAGGTTCGCTCACACATAAAGAAAACAAATCGACCAAAAAAGAAGACCTGGAATGAGATAAAATATAGAAATAAACAGATCAAACTGAAGATCATCTACATATATTTAACAAAAATGTGGTATATGACGTTCAGAACAAGAAACAATTATTTAAAATATTTAACGCTTTGTTTTAACATTTGTATTTGCTTTTTTTCTATTTCTTCGTTGAGAAAATTTTGATCTAAAATTCCCAAATTAAGTATTTTAACTTGCTTTACAGTCTTTTTGTTTGTAATAGCCATTTAGGGAATAATATTATTAAAAAAAAAACATTTAATTTATAATCTTAACACATACATATGTAGTATATATATGTACTACCAAAAAATGTGCATTTTATAAAGCATAAATCTAACATTGATCTTGGCTAATACAAAAAAACAGGTAGATCTAACCATCTATTCAAACACTATTAGCCAATTTGTCTATTATCGGTAACATGTGGTTGTGGTTAAAACTTGTTTGAAATTATTTCAAAATGCGTATTATGTGTGTATGACCGAAGGGATGAAAAGCAGTCAGTCGTCAGTTGTCAAACAACAACACGTTTTAATTTATTTACATTTTGTTGTTTTTGTTGTATTGTTTGTAGTAAATATTATTGAAATGTGTTGTTACTAATAAAATGTTTTATCACACTTTTTACCTTGACCTTGACAATAGATTTAAATTTAATACGAATATTATATAAAACAATTTACTTACCCGTTAATATTATAGATTTATTAGAACAATTTTATGCAAAAACAATCATATTTCTATTTACTTTTACCTATACACTAACATATCAAATAGTACATCTAAAATAACTATAATCTTAAATAAAAAATAAAAGTAAAGAAAAACTCTAGATAAAGCTTTTCTATGTATAATTGTGTGCACGCACGTAGTTGTTTTTAATGATCTAATAATCTATTTTTTTCTTTTTTTTGGATTGTAGACTTTTTTTATACTATTTAATAAATAATAATTAAATTATGTTCATTAACACTAAATTGCCAAAAAAAAGGTCATTTTAACTGTTTAATTTCAGTTAAAAAAATATATATTTATTATTATTAAATTGTTAAGGGATTTAAGACTTTTTACACATGATATAAATGCATTTGTTAATAACTAGAGTAATCCCTCCTGCGTTACTGGGAGCCTTTATGTTGTACCTGCTTTTTGACTGATTTGGATAGATGAAGAAAGCTTTAACTGTTACCGTTCTCTACACAAGGAAAATTTCATATATTTTTTAAATGATGGTTTGTATAGACTACCAAGTTATTTAAACCAAATTTAGAAACTTCAACCAACTTCAACTTCTAACCATTCTGAAGATATATAAAATCAATATTTAATTTGTATGGAAGGTCCATGCCCACTTATGCTATTTCGCCCACTTTTTAACTAATGATTTGTATTATCTAAGAAGTCCTTTAGACCAAATACGAAACCTTCTATTCTAAGCATTCTCTAGATATACAAAAATTAATATTTATTTGTATGAGAGATGCCAAACTCACTCATTCAATTTCGCCCATATTTAGACTGATGTGTATTACCTACTAAGTTATTTAGAACAAATTCAGAACCTTCCACTATTACCGTTCCAAAGATATACAAAAATTAATATTTACTTTGCTACTTCCACTTATTCAATTTGGTTCATTTTGAGCACAGAGTTATTTGGGCCAAATTTATAGACTCTTACTATTACAGTTTTAAAGATATAGACATATAAATACAAATTTTATATGGGCATAGCACCACCTATTTGAACAATAGTGAAGCCACACACCAAATGAAAGCCTTCTACATATGATTTTATACATGCCGTTTAAAAAATATTTTCTATCTCACACAAAATTTAAATGCTGTAACAAATTTCGTTTTCAAGTAAAACTCATGCAATACAAAAAGGTTCACTCTAACGTCAATAACTCCCGAACCAATGAAGCTACAAAAACCGTATATACAAAATCGTATTACAAAATAAAGTCGGTCGCATTACAGCGAACATCAATTACAACGCATTTTATAGTCCTCTTTTATATATAAAGATGTATTCCATTCTGCGGTTCGAATACTTCTCCGCATTCAGTTATGTTTCAGTTAGTTTCGATCGAAAAAAAAAAAAATAATTGAATCGAAAAAAGGAAAAAAAGACAAACACTCCTATTCTGCGTTTGTCTTTTACATGCAAATATGTTAGACAAGTTTATATTCATATTTTTATAATTTTTTTTTCCTTTTTGTATATTTTCATTTTGTGCTTAATAAAAATAAATAATATTATAACAAATGTTAGCCAAATAATACATTTTGGACTAAAAAACAATAAGCTACAAATTCTCCGTAACAACTTTAACAAATTAGAAAATGTTGCTACAATCGTAATGAAGAATATGTACAATCGAAAGAAACCGAACGGAATGGGAACTCAGAATAACAAATTTGCCAAAGGAAGAAGATTTCGATTTGAATCGAAAGCAGAATAGAGGCGAATATACTGTGAGCGTCGAAATAAACACCCTCATTCTATAGAATTTAGTTTATATTTGAGTCTTTTAAAATACGATGAATTTAAACATTTTATATTTTTTAAGACTGTATTTACGACTTTACAAAATCTGTAAATAAAACAACAACTAAACTTATACAACAAAAACGAAAGGTACTCTTTTTTCGCGTCAAAAATAAGTAAACAAGCCACTAGCGACAAGAAACAATAAAGCAGAAAAACATGCGCGGTGATATCATTTTTTTTTATAGGTGCTATCGAGTACAACATGAATCTGATTTAGGAATTCTAGTAACACCTCCAAAACCTGGAGTTACAAATATAAAACGGTTTCTTGTACCATCAAGCACTTATAAGTTAATAACTTAGCTAATTATTAATCGATTTTAAGATTCTTGACGGATTTGGAAAGAAGAGAAACAGACCTATTAAATGGTGTATACTTTACTTCAGTAAACTTAAGCAATCTGTGTATATTTCTTAAGCATTTGACTTATTTTCTGGTAAATTTTTGATATGACGCCTTCAATAACTACCGAAATTAGCAACGGAGTAATGCTCTCTATATCCCTGCTTTACATATACATTTGTTAAATGAACACGACCAAGACCATCTGTTAAGCAAAGCGCATCTTGCCGATTATTCAATGGCATGAGTTATCTTCAACGAAAATTGCTTAAAAGTTGTTAATTTTTTGAAGGTAACACATGGACTGAAGGTAGCCATAAAGAAAACAATCAAGCAACGTTCCGCGTCGCTCTTTTCTTGATCTGGACTGTCTCGAAAATAAGTCCCTGACAAATATGATGAAATTTCTCAAAAGTACCGGTTTTTTCTTACGCAAACTACAGGAATACTTTATAAAGCTTTCCTAAGACTCAATATTTTTCTTAATGGTTTTCTAAAACTTACTAAAAAGTACCCCTAAAAACAAGTTACTTTAGAGTTTTAAATAGTTTAGTTAGACCTATCGAAAGTTCAGAAAAACTACAAAATACCACTTATATTGGATACTAATAGGCAAAGATTAACGTTGTAAGCGAGTTTATTTCGGATTCCAAATTATTTCTTTGAATTGTACTGCAATAGAAGTTTCTCTAATCTAACTACATTCTTATTTTGTTTCTTCTAGATATATAGCAGTGGCGGTCATTTTCAATTAGAACTGCCAAGCGGTAATAATGAAGCACCCAAGGCTTTATGGGAAATACCACCTTTGACGACAAAACCAGTGATACGAATACGTTTTCATGGATACACAGCTGGCAATTATTCAGCCTTTATACGCATTAAAATCGCCGAACCAGCACTAAACACTAGTGATACGAATAGTAGAAATGAGGAACAAATTCTAGTTATACCCGTAGAATTTGAAATATTACCGAAATATGGCGTGTATGCAGTAAATCCTTTATTAGATTTGGGACAAATAGCTGCAGACATGACGGAAATTAAAGTTTTCAGGCAGAAATTATTTTTAAAACATTCCAAAAGTCAATTGGAAGTGCATGATTTAGAATTTGTAATGATGACTTACCTAAGCGGGGTATACTATCAGAATAATCAGACCATTGAAGTAAATCCGTTTGATATTGAGGATGCAGTCGTACATTTAAATGAGAAATTGGAATTGGTTTTAAAAGATAAAACTGCGTATACATATCACATCGATCTAATGATAAGAGCTGATATTTATAAAGGCCTTTTACATTACGATGTTAATAAGACTCTATTTTTGATTGATACACATGGAATATCAAGCAATAGACGACTACCAGCGGTTGAAGAAAATGAAGTTAATAAAACTGCTACTGCTGCGCATACATCTTTGGACAATAGACTTGTAAGGCTGCGCAATGATTTTAAAATTCCCCTGACCATTTATAATATAAGCAGTAGTGGTGGCAGTGATAATATTAAGCTTAGCTTACAGACACCTTCATTTAAAATAGATGATGGTGGTATGATTTTAAAACCAGACCATACAATTGATTTATTTGTGTCCACCACGCTTGAAAAAGGTCAGAATGCAAGCGAACAAGAAAGTGAACAAGAAGATCTTAAAGATCTCAGAAATTATAAGACTGTCATTTATGTTTTTACGAATCTAACAAATTTTGAAATACCTATTGTTATAAGTACAGCACGTCTGTTTGTTACCACACAAACACAAACGTTATGGCGCTACAATACATCTATTTATACCAAAGAATTAAATTTAGGTTCCGTACTACTACAGGATATATCCAAAAATGGTTTCATTATATTACAAAATCGCAATTCGATACCAATAAAACTGGCTAACTTTGGTGTTGAAAGACCACAAGGTATCTACTATCATTTCTTTTATCAGGGCTGCATACAAGCTAGTGAATTAAATGAAAATAGTGAAAAAGATGGTATAGATTTGATAAAGGCAAATTACAAATTTACTTCTCAATTGGAGGAGGGTGATGTGGCGGTTTATGTCGCAAACATAAAACCCTATGTTACTGATTATAGTACGGCTTATTTTAAAATCTCAACAGAATATGAAAATATCACGGTAGATATAAAATTTACCACTGCCTTGGGTAGATTGGAAGTGGATCAGGAAAAATTGCATTTTGCCAATTGCTTTCCGGTAAGTTAAAAATATGATTTTTATAAATACAATTTAGAGCTAAACCTCCCTTTATTCCAGGGAAAATTGTGTTCTTCTGAATTGAGTATACGTTCGATATTTAGGGAACCTATTTACGTGAAATATCTAAATTTTACGTATCCAGGCTTGAAATTCGAGGATAAAACTCGTACAGGCTGTAAAATTGCACCACAAACTGTTACCACCATAGGTCGCGTTTATTTTGAACCGTCTGCCTTGTGTGGTACACGCTGTTATATACAACAAACCGATGAATCCTCGGTTTTCAATAGTTTCAATGAGATTTTAAATCTATCCTCTGATATACCGGATTTCGATGAAATCGAACTAAGACGTCGCATTGAGCTGTACAAACATTTTAAAAGTTATTTTACTTTTATTGATTTTACTTTGACAACCAAAGAAATGCAAAATTTTCAATTACATCTAATGTTAGAACTAGAGTGGCCTAAACTCGTCACCAGTCGTAAAATAGTGTTTAATGTAGAGGCAAATAAACCTCATATACAAGAAGTTAGAATTGTAAATCCCTCGGATGAGCCAATTTTAGTCGACTATAGTTTATCACATTCAACTTATACTCATTACAAAGTAATGTATTTACCCTTGGAAGTAATATCTATAAACAGTGATTGTGAAATAACAGATACGCCTGCCTATTCTTTGGTTGAGGGGCAGCCTAAAAATCCTATTTTAATACCAGGTCTTTCCAGCATAACGTTGCCAATTAAATTTCAGGCCAAAACTATAGGCACAAAGTGTGCGCTGTTGAATATACGCAATAATTTGACTCTATACGAGGGAGTTTGGATTAACGCAAAGCCATTGCAATCACAATTTCGTTTGGGAAATCGTAAGCCGGGTTCTCTAACGCCTTTAATCTTTGAAATAACCGAAGATCATTTAGCATCAGCTTGTTCGCCAAAGAATGAAATGTTGAATGTCCAGCCACAAGTAAGTTGTTGTTAACCATAAAATATAATTTAAAATTAATTTGTTTATTTTTAGGTAATCTTGCGAAGAGTCTTTACTGCACGTAATTCGGGTGAAACGCCTATAAGAATCGATGGTTTTTGGATCGGTAATCAACCTTGTAAGGGTTATGGCTTTCAAGTTACCAATTGTAGCAGTTTCGAATTGGGGGCGAATTCTTCGAAAAAGATTGAAATTTCCTATCAAACAGATTTCACTGCAACACGTGTCTCTAGACCTTTAATGCTCAAAACAAATCTTACTTATGAAGTGAGTTATATACTTGTGGCACAATTGCCTTCCAATGGCTTGAAATATTGTGCGGCTCTTTTATCACGCCCGCCATGGGAGCATAAAATACGTAATGCTGCCATAGTTATGCTTTTAATAACATTCATATTAGTTCTTGTAGCAGTGCATATTGACTATGGCAATATCATTTACAATCAATCAATTTTATACCAAGCTCGAGAAAAGGGTACCGTGCATCCTACTTTCAATTTACGCAACATAGCCATGCGCTCTACGCTGCAAGATAATGAGTTTTTACCACAAACCAATGACTCTAATAATAGAAGTGCTAGTGGTAAAACAAAGTTATGCAACGCAGAGAAGATTGAGAATACCAACAGCAGCTCAACCGTAAATTTGAAAAGACGCAACGTTAAAAACTTGAAAGCAGCAAATGGTGATGCTAAACCTACGTCAACAGCTAGTAGGAAAACAATGTTCTTTGCTGATATGGTTAGTTGGACATTTGGCTCGAAAAATGCTAAAAAGTCAACAATAAGTAATAATAAAAACGTTAAGGTTATCGGAGATCAAACAAATGGCAATGCTGCTACTGCCGTTGGTGCTGCTGCTGTTCAAGCAACAACCACTGATTCGAAAACGACGGTTAAACACAAGTTTACGGAAAAGTCTTTAATTGATAAAATGGATAGTGACTTGAAGAAATCACAGATGAATAAAAAGGCAAAAACATCAATCGAAAAAATGAATAATAAAACTGCGGATAAAATAGAAGAAGATGTCAAGAAAAAGTCAGAAGAAAATATTAATAAGGATGCGAAAAAGGACAAAAGTTCACCGAAATTACATGGCAAATCAAATGATTCGTCGACTACATCGTTTGCATCGAAAACAAACAAAGAACAGAGAAAGTCCGTAGATTTGACCAGCCAAGAGGTATTTTACGAAAATCATTTGGCAACAACACCAGACAAAAATCAAAATTCGCCTAAAGAAACTATATCAAATGGACGAAAGGTTGGGAAAACGCCTGGCAGAGAAAGGCGTAAGCAATCAGCACAAAGTTCTTCACCCACAACTTCAGATATGACCAACTCGTCGTGTTCGTCCTCAACATCTTCATCTTGTTCCTCAAATCATAATGCAAACAAACGTTATGAACGCAAATCCAAAGTAAAGGCCTCAAACTCTTTAAAGTTTAGCAATAATATTAATAACGTTGGTAACATATTTCCACCAACGTCCTCTTCTGCTTCATCTTCTCCTACTTCGCTAACGTCTACTACTAGCCTTAAAACCGATAGCTCTAAAACACATTTGGATATATTAACTCCTTGGGACTGTAGCAGTCAGGTATCGTTTAGTGATGTTTTGCAAAAGCCCAAACCACATTCTTATCCAAATACAAAACAGCAAGAGGCTTTTACTGCTAACAATGAATCATTATTCAGCGATATATCGTCGTTAGAGTCCCGCAATGCTGCGGGTTCAGAAAATTCTGAAATTGTTGCTGCTCTAACGCCAAAGAGACCAAAGAATCCTGCAACAGATTTAGGCCCTATTGGTTCAAGGAAATCGCCATCTTCAACACCGGTATGGGAACCAATACAAAGTGCCATAACTATGCAATTACCCAGGCCAATAAATGCGAGTTCAACAACTAAATCTACTTCATTGCCGTCATCATCAACATCATCTTCAGCTACAACGTTTTATCCAATGAATTCCTCCTCCAATTTTGGCTATAGCACTGACCTAACAACATCTCTAACGACTCAAATGCCGTCTACACTTCAGCAACAGCAGCAAGATATACAAACACAGTTGTTGGTATTACAGCGTCAACTTTTAGAACAACAACACTTGCAGCAACAACAGCAACAATATCTTAATTCGAATACATTAAACAACAATTGGTCTTCTTCCCTATGGGGTCCAATTCTCAGCAATTCATCTACTACGGCTCATGGCAACAACGCTTCATCCATTTTTAATCACGCAACCACTCCTATGCAAAATTCAACATGGAGTTTAACAACTCCTCCAACTTCATCACCCACAAGTGGTCTAGTGCGACCACCACCGGGTTTAGAACAAAGTTTTTCATTAACAGCCGGCATGAGTGGTCATCAAACTTCAAAACCTTCTTCTTCTTCTACTGTTTCTCCGACTTCTGCAACAACTTCGTCAAACTTGTCTTCAACATTTAATAACACAATGGCTTCAACAACCGGCAATACTAATGACAATATGCCCATGTTTAATTTATTTGGCGGCTTAAGTTCGATTTGGAATGATAATTGGAAACAGCAGTCTATTAATCAACAACAACAGCAACAAGAGCAACAGCCTTCTCCATCAAATCAACAGTAAAAATTAAAAAAAAAAAGTAAGTAACGAATTTAATATTCTTTATTATGTATACTGGGCCATAGAGAGAGTTATGTTCCGCTCTTTTTAACAATAAGAGCGTTGTGCAGACTTTAAGATAAAAGATAGGTGCATCATGATATAAGACAACACATTTTATGGTGACCAATTCTTGTCACTTTTCTTGATTGCTTCGTTCAAACAGTCGCAGCATAATTTCTTTTAAATCTCACTAAGCACTCAACATAACCTTAGAACTCGTGTGTTTTCCTTTAATATTCTCCTGTTAAACGATTTTTCTTCGTCTGTAATGATCCACTTCATAAATTATTCACTTACTTTGCGTTTCATTCATGGTAATTCGGCCAATTGAATTTTTTTGATTCTGCCTTCACTCACAGCATTCTGACCGCTGCACAGTGGTATGGTTCATACAAAATATAAGGACTGGAAATGGAAATTCATCAAAATCAGCCACTCCTACCGCCCATTCAATCGAAATTGAATTTTTCGCATAAATTGAAATTTAAATAAATTTCTTTGTATGTTTATTTCTTTGTTTGTCAGAGAATCACGCATAAGCTGATTTTGCTGAAATTTCGAACACATATAGATCCAGCTAACGAAAGTGCAATAGGTTATGATTCTTTTCAAATCGGACCTAGGAGAGATTAAAATCGGGGGATAGAGCAAAATTTGTGACATTTTTAAAGCAAAACAAATATCAAAGGGAGATTTTAAACGTCGTCTTAGCATTTTCAATATAAAGCAAATAGGTGTTACAAAAACAGATAAGACGGTATAAAGAGGAATATATCCTCTATTTATATTATACATACATATATAGATTTCAGGCCAACACCGGATGGTTAAAGCTGATATCATTAAAAAAGTTTAATCCTAGATGTATGCTACAGATTTTATTATAAACCTACAATGTAATATTCGTGACCTTTTTTAAAATATGTATAAGTATGTTCAGTGATCGGTGAAAGTCGGTGGATTTTTTTGGGTAAATTCAAAGAATAGACTCTCACCCTCTATTTGGTTCCAATAAGAGGACGGAGGTAGCTGGAGCTAACTTCTTTTTTCCAAATAATTAACTTAAAAAATGCTTTTTTACCAACAAAATACCACTGTGCGTTGTATAGCTTTTTAGAGCAAAAATGTTTCACACAGTTTTGCTTCAGATATTTTACTCATTTTTAAATCAATAAAACCATTTTCAAGAGTGGTGACAAAATAAAAAGTAACATTAAGTGCCTACCACCTTTCAAACACATAATAGTTTGCAACGATACGAATAATTGTTGCTGATATGTACGCATTAACTTTAATGTATGATAAAAAAAAACGTGTGTAGTTTTTTATGACATAATATTTGCATATTCGAAAAAAAAAATGATCAAATTTCTTCTTTCTATCTTTGTCATTGCAGATTTTTTGATGAATGCAGCAGTATTTTGCTCGTTTACCTTTGGGACGCACACACATATTTGTTTTTAACACTTTCTAATCATTTTGCTAAAAACCATGAAATAAAACGCTAATGAAACGATCTTTTTGGATAATAATTATTACTTTTTTGTTTGTTTTCCATATTTAACTTATTTTTTTATTAAATTAAAACACTAATTTTTAAAATTAGCTTTATATGGTTTACAATAAACAAAAACAAAAATATATTGAAATTAATTATTTTCAACTAATTTACAAAACCGAACCCACCCTCATTCCCATTTGACTTAATTTTCTATTATTTAATAAAAAAAAAAAATTAATAAATGCTTTATTTATACTCCATTGCATACTTCTTTTTTGTTAATTTTATGTGTGATTTTCTTTGAATTAAAAACTGTGACGAATTAAAAGCTGAAATTAGTAATGGATTTAAATTGATTGAAATACCTACCACACTACCACTAAAATACAGTTTATAAATAAGAAATTATTCACATTTTTTTGTAAAAATAACAAAATGTGGAAAAATAAGTTTTACATCGGAATTTTAAATGGTCGCTTCTTTCTTTTTAAATTCATCTGCAACAATCGTACACACACAGAGCCACACACACATGTCATTAGAAGAAAATGTTTTTTTTTTTTAATATTTTTAATAAAATACTCAAGCGAATTAATAAACTTTGTTCATAGATTTTTAAGTTATTTTGAAACAATTCTTTCTTTTTTTAACTTTTATTCTAAAAATAGTTTATTTATTTAGCTATTTATTATTAAAAATAATATTTACTTTTGTTTAATTATTATTATTGAACATTTTTTTTACTAAACTGCCAAGCACTGAAGTTTGTAATTTAAAAAAAATTTTATCTTGTAAAAGAGATTGTTTTTGTTTCGCGTTTACTCTTCTTTTTTAATAAAAATAATTTAGGCCCTACTTTCTTAGAAATATTTAATTACCTTTAAAATAAAGAAGCAAATTATTTTTTATATTTGATTTCATTAAAAAAAAAAATTGTATAATAAAACCAACAAAATTATTTTTTTGTTGAATTCTTTAATTTTTTTCTTAAATTAAAATTTAGAAAAAACAAGATTTAAATGTGAAATAAAGCAGCAAACAAAAGCAAAAAACCTTTAAGAGGTTTTCAAAAAAAAAAAGGGATTTACTCTATTTTGTCTACTTTTCTTTGTATGTAATAATACCTTTTTCTATTAGATCAGGAATTTCCACAGCTAACCAAGGGGCCAACTAAAAAGAATAAAGGGAAACAAAGAAAATAGAATAAAAATATTAACAAAAAATCTTGTATGGCATAAAAATTTCCATTTTCTATAATTTCATAAAATCTTAACACACTATCGACGGAAAGGTCATCAACACTTTGTCACAAATTCTTACAACTTTTTAAGATTTTACGTTTACCTTAATAATTTTATTTGAAATTGATTTTGAACACTACGATAGTGATAATAACGTGTTCGACGATAATTTTTGTAGCATGTTTTTCTAAAAAGTACACTTATTCTCGCCTCAAGGCGTTAACCGCCATTAGTGTATTAATAAACAATACTAAGCCTTTCGAAATACATCTACGCATGTAGGTATCACATTTATGGAATAATTAAAAATGTTTTTTTTTTTTCGATTTCATGTAAATATAAAGCATGTGAACATTTAATGCAGTTCCCAATATTGTCTACTAATGATATTAAATAAATATTGCATTCATCTTTGAAATGGGTTTAGACAAATCTTTTGGAGGATCTATTGGGTCTAATTTTTAAATGGCAAGAGTTTCCTTGCTTTACATGGATTTGAAATGAATGTTTCATTCATATAATATTTAGTCTCTTAAAAGTCTATTTTTAAGCAAAGAAGGCGGAATAGTCTATCTGTGTATTAATGAGCAATTTATGCCCTCGCTAAAGTCAGTTTAGAAAACATGTTTCATGCAGCAAAGCTTAACTCTTAAATAAATACCTAAGACATCTCGAAAAAAAAACTGGGTTAAATAAGATCAGCAAGGTTAACCATTTGGCAAGCTTCACAGTTAAAATGAGTACAAAATTCTCGAAATGACGGTACCAACTTTACACTTGTCAAAGTGTGAAGTTTACTGATTTTGTTGAAACCTGTTTTTTTATGACCGTCTATAGAGGGCCTTAGATATTTAAAGCTTAAGTTTTATTTATATTAATTCCCCTAACATTCCAAGGAGGAACACGGGTACGACTTCTCTCGGCTGCATCCGATTCTATTTCTAGACTCATTGAAACGGACCTATAGTTAGTTTAACGCCGGCTCCAAAGGGCAGCAAATGCATTAGTTTTCAATAGTGGTAATACTCATAACCAGTTTACTAGATAATTTTATGAGGTGATACCGCTGTTGAAAAACCTTTTCTTCTTTCAGATTGTCTAGCCTGATATTGAACCGAGGACATTCTGGTTGGTAGGCGGGTGACTTACCTAACGTACCACAACGGCACACTGTTTTATTTAAGATGTTTTTTATAGTTTTGAATTTTTAAGCCAATTTTTTGAGAATAACTAAGTACAGGAAGAATATTGACTAAGATATCTAACCTTTTATAAAGATTTAAAGCTGTACAAATGGTGGCTTTTGTCTGGTTACGAATACAACCGCCACTATACACAGTAGATTTGAAGCTCATGCAGAGTTTTGGTCTCCTATTTAATGCTTCATGTCATAGTTGTCGTAATGTAGAAGATGAAGTGACAACCTTTCACCCATTGTATCATTGCCTGCGCTAAAGTGATACCGCCTTCTACACTGTCTGTTATAGGTACTATATTTCTTATCTCTCTAAATATCACAATGGAAAAGCTGCGGCTTTAGCGATCTTGCAATTTAATCTAACTAATGACCTACAATAAAGTTATATTTATACTTACCCCTAATGCCATAGCATGTGCTATACCAAATTTGGGTACATTTCTTGCCCATAATGGTTTAAAATGATCGGTTAAACAGATTTTGCCACCACGATACATTTTTGCCGTTTTACCATCTAACTCGGGCAGTGCTATTTCAGGTGCTGTTGCTGGATATGTAACCGGTATCTGTATAAGAATAGTATCAAAACGAAATATAAATAAAAAAAAAACTCTTAAGCTAAAAAAGACTTACGTCAAATTCCACATCGAATTCATATTTAAGTAAATTGTGCATATACCAGCATTTTCCAAACCATTTGGTGCCTTCCTTATTTGATTCTAAACGGAACCAATCTGTACCCGACTCTTTATTATTTTGTACATACTGTAAGAAGTAAATATGAAATAAAATCCAATAGGTTTCCATATATTTTCTACCTTAATTAAAGCCTGATATTCTTCCTTTAGACGCTGCACCCAGATGTCCTTGTCCCGTGGGCCAGCTCGTGTCTGCAGCAGTGGCAGACTGCTTAACGTTTTCTTAGTACATTCATCTACCATATTTATGCTGAATTTCTATGTTAAACTGGCAATGGAATAAAATATTTTTAATTTTTTACAAAATCCTGTAGAATTTTAATTAAAATTCTGATCAAAACACCTATAGGTGACACGTAAATATTGTGTAAAGTTGTAGTTTGTTGTTTTTGAACCTTTTCTATGCAACCCTTGTTAACATATGTTGTGTTGGAGATTAAGGCTGCCAGATCTTCGAAATAGGAAAAGTATATGTTCAGTGCAGTACAAATTAAATTTAACGGCATATGAAGTTTGAAATTTAAAATAAATAAGAATGATCAGTGGACTAGAGTAACTCTTTTCGCGTTGCTAGCAGTGTTTGTATTACATTCGCTTATCCAATCTCTCCCATTTTTTTCTGATGTGCTAAGATAACGAAGCTTTAACTGTTACCGTTTTTCATATACCTACAAAGAATTCTATATTTGGTATGAATAAGAGGTGCCACGCCCAGTTGTTTACTGATTAGGTGTTTTTTTTCTTTTTTTTTTTTTGAGACCAGCACTCAGGGTTAACGCCTACTCATGCAGTACATTGTGCTGGTATTAGGAAAATAGGTTGTGGGAAGGAGGATAGAGTGAGTAGTGTTTATGGACATTCGATTTGAATTTGCTCATGTAAGAATTGGCAGGAAACAAACAGTGCGACAAAAGAACGAATTCTCCCTATAATGCGTTGTGCGATTCACTGGATAATTAACTACAAAGGGATGCGCTCTACGAGAAATACGAATACTACGTAAGAATATATGGTTACTAGGAATTAGTTCCCTAATTTTGTCAGAACACATTCCGTTATAGTACCGATAGAACAATGAAACACATGCCACATTGCGACGATGCTCTAATGAATCGATAGAATTGGCTATCCTACCGTCATTATTAAGAACCTTCGCCCTCTCCTGTACGCAGTCGAGAAGCTCCAAAATAGGTGTTGAAGCACCGGCCCATACATGAGATTTGTATTCCAATTTGGGTCGGATATAGGTCTTGTAAATATTAAGGAGATGAGATGGAGTGAAGTAATTCTTACACCGTCTTAAAAAGCCGAGACACTTGAATGCTTCTTTCGACACTCTAAATAGGTGCTCGTTCCAACGAACGTCACAGTTAATTCTTATGCCCAGAACCTCAAGAGCATCTGACTCCTGAATGTTTACATTACCCATAGATACAAATGACAACACACCACCATGTCTGTGTGTCAGAAAACAACATTGGGTCTTGCGCGCGTTAAAGTCGGCCCTGTTTGCGCGACCACACTCAGAGATTTCCGCCAGGTCGCTTGTAAGCGTGTCGTTCATATTCTGCCTTTTCGCCCCAATCTCCAAAAGGCTCGGCCTACGATCAAACGAATATAAATGACAAAGGTTGCTGTCATCTGCAAAAGAGTAGATAGGATTAGAAGTGAGAAAAAGAGAAAGAAGAAGAGAAAAACTTATATTGACGCTCTCAAAATAAACATAAAATAATATTTACTATGTATGAGAGATGCCACGCTCCCTTATGCAATTACTTAAATTTGTTGACTGATGCTTTGTATTAACAACGAAGTCATTTAGACCAAATTCAGAAGGTTTCAGTTTAATCGTTTTCAAGATATAGAAGAATCAATATTTACCTTGTATGTGGGGTACCATGACTTCGTATCCTATTCTGCCCATTTTTTCATTGGTGACTTGTATTGACTACGAAACTATTTAGGCCAAATTTAAAGACCGTTACCTTTTGAAGATGTAGACAAATAAATATTTTTTGTATGGGTTTAAATCTTTACCAAAAATTATAGTCGAAAAACCTATGCGGATTAGAATAAAAAGGATGATAAGCTTGGAGGAGAAAATATCGAACAAACCGATTTACAAAAAGATTTCAAGCAGATTGATTTGCCAAAGAAAATTTTTGTTTTTTTTTTTGGTAACCTATTAATCGATATATGATCAAGTTTATTACAAAATAATTACAAAACTCGATCTTAACTTGTTTGATCGGCTTCACTTACACATAAAAAACCAGATGAAGTAAATTTCGTTTGATATGGTGGATTGCTATGGTGGTTTGTACACTCTATTGGGCCTCTTTTACTTGGGTTTGCTTCAAGAGCTGTTGGAGACCGGCAATGTTTTGTCAATGTTTTAGTTTTGCTTTGCGAGCGTAAAAAATCTTTCGAGGTAAATATTTTTAAAACAGTCAACAGTTACAAATAACCACAAACTTGGCAATTTCTATGCGTTTAGAATATTCTATCCACACATAACATATAAGACCTCTCCAGAAAAACAAAAGCAAAAACATCTTCTGCTAAATTACACAGACCACTGCTAAAGCATTGCAAATTGGGTGACAAAAACATGACCAGAGAGATAGAGAGAGAGAGGGGGAAAAAAATCTAGAAATTGAAAATATTTTGATATGCCCAGCAAGATCCAACCGAAAAGCAGCAAAAATTAAGAAACATGCCATACATGGAAAATTTAAAAAATACATGTATTGACGAAGTAGAGGGAAAAAAACTCTAAAGAAAATTGATAGAAAATACCACCAATGCACTGCAGGAAATCCACAAGAAATGGTAGCAGTAGCGTCACCACACCACACCAAACCAAACAGCCAATCTATATGCACACAAATTCAAATACTGCATCATCTTGAATGCTCTTATCCTTTTAGCAACAAAATTTAAGGGAAAAAAAAAAAAACAAAACAACAACTTTTAACTCGCCGAGCATAGAGAGACCACAGAAAATCGTAGAAAGCAGCAGGTTAGCTGGCTATAATCAGCAGGAGTTTTCATAATATTTTGGTTTATTACTCCTGTTTCTGCAAGCAGAACAAATTTGTCAGAAAACTCAAAACGCGTTGTTTTTTTTTTGTTTCTTTTCTTTCTTTTTTGAGCACAGCAACAAAACAATAGGATGTCTTAGCTAAATAGACAAGCGGACGGACAGACCTGTAAGACAATATTTTAAAAAATAAATTGAGTTGTTACGCTTTGGCGGATGGTTCAAACAAAAACAAGACTGTATGCTTTTGGCTGCTATTTCTCTCTTTAAAATAAGTTAGTGTTGGTTGGTGTGTGTATGAGTTCTAAATTAGGAGTTTCCATTCTCTGTTGCCGTTGCTGTTGCTGTTGCTGCCGCTGTTGTTGTTGTTGTTGTTGTTGTGTCTATTTACATGCCTATGCTGTAGGTGTGTTTTTATTTGTCAACAGGGGCTGACTTATAATGCACAACTCAATTGTAACAAATTATCAATAGAATTTTGTTTTTGTTGTTGTTTTTTCTTCTTCTTCTTTTACTTTTTTATAGGTCTTTATTATACATTTTTAATGGTCCATCACTATTTCTTATGCTTAAAATATTTGTTTTGTTATAAATTTAAGGCAAAAAAGCTGGAAAGAAAGGTAGAATAAGCGTATGAGAGCGTAGAGTATCTGTTAATGTGCGTTTACAACTGCATTTTCTTTATGGTTTCGTTCAGAGTTCAATTGTCACATGATTTTTGTAAATCATTTTAAAAACTGAGTCCAAAACGATGCTGTTTAGGAAATCATTATGAACTAAAATATTCTGTTTTTTAAAATAATATTTTAAGAGATTATTTGAAATCTTAGTCTGTGAGATCATTTTAGGGTTCATGATATAAATTGTTAGTGAATTATATTCTGGTGCCATATTTTGAATTGGCAACAATATTTAAAGGTATTATTGCTATTTTTCTTATTGGTGTTGCATTTATCCAAAGCTTCGACGTTGGGTTTTAACGTGGATTCTAGCGTAGTGTCCTTTGTTTTATAAAACAAGTGGGGAGATTTTAAATAGTTAAGCCAGACTAAGTAATTGTTACTTTACATCAGTTTATTAATTTCGCCACTTTTGGTTTGGTTTGGTAGTTTGGTTTGAGGACCAGTGGCCATAATAAAAACACACAGAGACCATATAGTCCATTGTGATCGTCCTACGTAAAGAAACAGAAATAAGAAAAAGGGAAGAAAGAAAAATATTCAATATAAGAGAAGACTAGATTGTGCTTACAGGAGAGACAGAGACAGCGGAACACATATTGTGTGAATGTTGGGTTCTTGATAGGTTTAGGTGGACATAGGGTCTCACTGGATGGCATATCCATCATTATGGTTCAATATCTGCTGAACAAACTATAGACCGGAAGGGACACAATAAATCCTGTCGGTCTTGCAAAAGTGACTGGTTGAGGACTAAAGAAAAACAAAAGCTAACTAACTTACTAACAACACTAGAAAAGTCAAAAGAAACTAAGAAAGATAGAAGACAAGAAGAAAGATCCTAAGCTCCTCGGGATCCAATCAATCACCATGCCAAAACCAGCTGAGAATCTTGACAAAGCGAAGGATAGCAATAGGATCAGTAGACGCCAGGGTAGTTAGAGTTTGGTTCGTAAATTTAACTAAGAGTCAATGTCTCTTGCTCGAAAGACGAGGACAATGACACAGTAGGTGTTCGATTGTCTCTAACACTTCCTCGTCTTCACACAGCCTACAGTAATCGATATCCATATTCGTTCATCTACAAGTAATAACACCCGTAGTCAGCCTCAGCTCCGCCTTACTCTTTCTACGACTGGAAATAACCAGCCATATGGTTTTAAATACCCTGCAACCCGACTGGCTATACCAGATTAGATCAGCCTTACCACTAGAGAACCTCTCGAATACACCAAAGTAATGACTCGGCGGCAGAATGGAATTCTCAGTCAACAGAACTGCTGATTCAGAGCCGTGATGAGCCATGATCATCAGCGTTCTTATTACCAGCTATACCATAATGACCCGGTACTCAGCAAAGTTTAACGTTCTTCCGCAGCCTAAGCAAGACTAGTTTACAGTCCCAAACGAGCACGACCCAAGTGCCTTGAGTGCAGCGTGCCTATTCACAAAAAAATGTCTCGATCATCTTCACTGCCTTCCTAACTGCACTCGCCGCTCAACCTATAAGAACACTTAAGCTCAAGTTGTGCTCTGTAAACGCCAGCACCAGTTTCTTCCCCCGTCTTGGATCCGTCTGTAAAAAAGCCCAGACCACCCTCGCCATTCATCTCTGCTCGGTAGCATCCCACCCCTACTGCAGTCACAAAACTCATAGTCGGCAGGTTATAATCACTTGCGTCCATAATAAGTAACTATCAATCCAGATAAGTAACTATCAATGCAACAGTGATGACATTAACTATTATTCGTTTATTGGACTCCCCTTATGTAGAATTTTATTCATATTGCTTTTCAACTCGTTTTTGACAGCAATTAGTATCTCTGACATTTGTTATTTTTAACCAAAATGGTATTTTTACGTAAAAAACGTATCAAAAACCAAAGAAAAGCTTAAAAAATCGTAGTCAGACTTCACAGAATTTGATGATTTACCTGCACATTTAATACGCATTTTGCACAAGGGAATCTTATTCTTGGAATTAAGTTTAGATCTTCTATTGAGTAAAGGATAAATGGCATGATCGCACCTCACTGCCTACTCACCAATATATTCCAAGTGTTGTTTAAATGATAATTTCTTATCTAAACTAACTTCTCGATATTTAATGTTATCCCTTAGCGGTATCAGACTTTCGCTAGAGTAAACATGTCTTGTAGGAATACGGTTTATCGACCTATTATGTGGACTTATTATGTGTTTTTATAGAGGTATAGAACTTTAAGTTGCAATAAAACAAAGATGGATTATTCGATTGACATGAATTTTATTTTTTCGAAAGATAATCTTGTGGCATAACATTTCAAATATGATTTCTGGCATATGACCGCCACGACTAGCGCGGATATAGTCCAATCTGGACGTCCAATTTTCGATGATTTTTTCCAACATTTGTGGCGTATATCGGCAATAACACGGCGAATGTTGTCTTCTAAATGGTCAAGCGTTTGTGGCTTTACCGCATAGAACAATGACTTTACACAGCCCCACAGAAAGTAGGCTAGCGGTGTTATCTCACAAGATCTTGGAGGCCAATTCACAGGTCCAAAACGTGAAATTAAACGGTCACCAAACGTGTCTTTCAATAAATCTATTGTGGCACGAGCTGTGTGACATGTTGCGCCGTCTTGTTGAAACCACATCTCCTGGATATCATGGTTATTCAATTCAGGAATGAAAAAGTTAGCGATGGCCACCATCGTTTTTAAAAAAGTACGCACCAATGATTCCACCAGCTCATAAAGCGCACCAAACAGTCAGTTTTTCTGGATGTAACGGTGTTTCCACATACACTTGAGGATTACCTTCACTCCAAATGCGGCCGTTTTGTTTGTTAACGTAGCCATTCAACCAGAAGTGCGCTTCATCGCCAAACAAAATTCGGTTATGAAAATCGGGAACAAATCGAAATAAAATTGCACTATTTGCAAGCATTGTTTAGGCGTGAATCTATTCATGATGAATTACCAAAACAAACTGAGAATAAATCAATTGACAACTGTTAAATCGGTCGCCATCTTGAAAAGTAATGCCAACTTAAAGTTCTATATCCCTATAAAAAACACGCTATATTTGCTAGTTAGTCTTAAACTATCCTTCACTCTTTTGACTATCGCTTTAGACACCTTATCTCAGCAAATGAAAGCACTATATCAGTGTAAAATTTAATTTTGAGATTTCTGGGAACGGTAATATTCAATATGTGAATTGAGTACAGAGTTGGAGATAATACTGACCCTTGTGAAAGACTCGTCCGTATTTGCCGATCACAAGATAGCATATTATCGATAGATATGTACAACCAAAAAGCGATGATCCAAAAAAATATCTAGAAAAATAACGCCATTACTCTTTCGATTCCTTCAGTTACACTCAATATAATTAACAACTCTTTTCAGTTGATGTATAGTAGAAGGCTTCCTGCGAAATCCAAACTCTTGTGTGTTAATAATATTATTCTGATTAGAAAAATCCAAAATTCTTTTTGAAAATTATCTTAATTATCTTCTCATGCTCCTTGTCCAATAGAATAACATAGATGCTAATGGGCCTATGGCTGAAGGGTAATTTAAGATCCTTCCCGGGCTTAGAAATTGGTATTAATTTAGCCCTCTTCAGAATCTTAGGAATATAATATTCTAATAAACAGAAATAGAAAAGTTTACTTGCTAGTTAGTTACGACGGGTAGCCAGACAACGTCCAGCCAATCTGGGTTCAATATTGATACCACTGTAATACCCATCAGTAATCCAGAAAATGAACAACCTACATGTCTGCGTCTCGGTTCGATCCGAACCAAGCAGACGCATGCACTAAAGAAGAGATCTTGCCGATATTCATTCAGAAACGGACTGCCAAGTAAAGCAGGCCTAATGTCCGAAAAACTCGGGCATCGGCACAGAAAGTACACGACAGTCTCCTCCTCTTCCTTATCCTGACAACGCCTACAGTAGTCATTGAACGGCAGACCCAATCGCCGATCATGAGCACCAGCCACCCAGTGCCCAGTAATCACAGCCACAAGAGTTAACAGCCTAAGTCGTGGCATTTCCATAATAGACTCCGAGTGAGCACGATCATACAGGGGCCAGATTTGCCTTGATACGGAGCACATGAGTTCATCATCTCACCGTAGCTGTGCCCTGCCCAACATGTACCGCAGGACCATAAGTCTGAAAGAGGAGAGTGGTATCCCAACTGAGTGGTCAATCTCTTCATTTCTGAGGAGAGAGCCCACCCTCGCAAGTCCGTCTGCCACACGGTTCTCCCTGGTGTCCGAGTGACCCCAAAAGTTTACTTAAAATCTCAACAAAAGTAATCCGTCATATTCTTGAGAATAATGCTATAACCACCATCCAAGCCAGGGGCCTTATTATTCTTTAGTGACATCACAAACTATTTAAATTCCGCTAATCCGTTAGTTCCATATAAGACGTAGTATAAGAATTCTGTCGTTTAGATTTTAAATATATTCTAAGACAGCCGACCCCATAGTCAAGATATTATTCAAAGTGTTTGAATGTGAATTAGCGAATACATCTGCCACTGTACTCGAATTTTCAGAGCCTGTTTGCAAAACTTATCCACTTAGATATTCTTTTCGATTGATTTGGAGCAGAAACGAACTCATCTAGTGTAGAAAAACCTACTGTTCCACCAAGATAATGTAGGGATGTATACATCTGCTGATTGGTTGGTTAACGCTGTAGTTCACTGCTCACAAACAGTCAAGTAGAATCGAAAGGACACTCTGTTTTGACAAGATGCATTGTTACCAACAACGTTATGTATACCAATGTGAGATGTTTCAGTAGTTTATTAAGTCTAAACTCAGACAACTCACTAACTTTGGATATTATGTAGCTGCCAAGGAATCTGTTATCTCTGCCAGCTAGGGACGGCTATTCACAGTAAAACTTTTTGCCTTTCATTGCATCTGCGGCAAGGTATTAAAGGTGAGTCGCAAGCACTCAATATCCATTGACATCAATGCCAGTAACATCGATATATCCCTTCATTACAGGCTCTAAGTACCATAGTGCATTTCTCATTAAACATAGCTGGGTAGATATAGCATCTTCAGCAGCCAATACTAGATCTATGCAAAATGTGATACTTCCTGACCTCAGTATTCTATATTTTGTGGATGCGAGTTTGTGGTATCAAAACGGTACTACGTTGGAGGTATTCAAAGCAGATACCTTTATGACTAACTAGGTGCAGAGAACGAAACTAAAGTTGTGTTCATTCTTAAACTATCCACTGCATGCCCGGTGAATTGGAGGGGTTTGAACTACCCAGGTTGAACGGGGTTGAATTAAGATCAGATGATGGCGCCAAGTACTTAGAAGTTTTCTTAGAAAAGAAGCTGAACTTGAGGGAAAATAAGCCTTTGGGGATGAGTAAGAGATTCACCGCCTACGATGCGGTTAGAGGTACTATAGTAAAAGATGTGGTCTTCGCTCGAGAATGACGAAGTGGGTCTATGATTCTTTAGTCATAGCTGTCTTTACTTATGTCTGTATTGTATGGTAGCTTTTGAACAGGGTACATAGATGTGTCACTCTGGGATTATCGGGTGCTTTCAGGAGTACTACTCAGGCATCATCCTGAGTCTGATCTCTTTTGAGGTTGCGGTGAAGGAGATAGCTGCTAGGAGCTTTTTGAGGATATTGGAAGGAGGCTTTGCTAAGGTTCGCGACTATGAGCATTCTGTCATTTTGTGGGGATAGATTAGGGTCAGGGAATTAGATTTGATTTCAGGGTCAGGCAATGCGACTTCAGCAGGAGCCCTTTGGAAGTTTTTCCTTATGGAGAGTCTTGGCAAGATGTTGATAGGTTGCTGAATGGCTATTAGATCTCCACGGATGGCTTCAAAACCGAGGAAGACACAAGTGCGGGTATTTACCTCGTGGATAGTGACATAAGACCGTCCTATACAGTCTATGTTGTCAGTCAGGCTGCTATGAAGTCGTTGACTGGCCGCTGCATCAGCTCGAAGTTGATTTAACCACACACACCTGGATGCGTGCAGCGTCTAGCTGCGCTGAGTTCCTGTACACAGGATTGTGATGGGATATGACACTGTTGATAAGCTGGCAGATATGTCTGTCAGACTCCCCTTTGGATTTTTGTGAGCCTAGTAGATAATTGAGCCTGTCGTAGAGTGAAATAGTTGTGGAGGGGCAGAGCAGACTGAAGAGTCTCCAGGGCGCTTTGGCCCTAACTCGATCGCTCTAGAACGGAGTGGGTCTTTATTTTAAGAAAGGGTTTCCTTAGGACTCTAATTGGTTTTCTGACTAGACACTATGCTCATAGGGCAAGGACTGGACTACTATGAGATGCGGGCTCCCATCAGATGAAGCCAGAGACCGTGGAGCAGATCTTTTGTTTTCGTCGGCTCTCCAGAGGCGCAAGCTCAGTTTGCTAGACAAGGGTTTCTTTAGTGGTTTAGATGATGTTGCGTCAGCCAGTATCTGTGACCTGGGGGGTTTTATGTCGGGCATCAGCTGGCTTACTGGGTGACGCCCGATTTTCAGGGTGTTCTATTTTTTCCTATAGTGTCTTATTTCCTCCTCTTCTTCTTATGCTTCTTCTTCGTTATCTTTTTTCTTTCCATTTTCACCTTTTCACCTGTCTGATCCCAGGGTGGAGTACAGTTTCACGGTCTTTCCCTTACCCTTACCCTTATACGGGACATAGCAAAGTATTTAAAAAAAATTACAACATAAACTTGGATTTCAAGGTTAATATAGACACACAAAAGGAATGTAGGACATAATGTATTCGATTCTAAAAATCCAAGGAATTATTGCATCCACTTCCAATAAATTAAATAATTAAAACTGTGTTGCAGATACTTTGAAAAGTATGTAAATATACCACATATTGGATGCTAAAAAGAATGGGTTATTTATGGCTGAAATACAGTTCTAAGGAATGTTTAATAAATTAAAATTAGAAAGAACTACTCCAGCAATTTTCTAAAAAAAATTTAACGTTAATTTGCATTTAAAACAACAAGGGCGCAATCAATTTCGAAGAAAGTTTTAAAAATTTGTTAAGATTACCATTAAAAATTATCAACAGGTATGTACTCGTATGGTTTTGTATGTGGAAACAGTAGAAATATTTCAAAATGAAAAATTATAACATATTTTAGTTGCTTTTTGTGTACCGGGGTACCGAGAAAAAACAAATTATAATTATTGGCATTCTTAAAAATCTAAAATAAAAAACAATAGAAACTTAACAAAAAACTTGATCTAGTTTCATGATATAGTTTTGGTCCCTACACGCCAGGATAAATTCCGCGAATGGCCGTTTCTGGCATTCGAAATGCACAAAGCAATGGAAAACTGAAAAAAATAAAAACGCACAATAAAACGTTGCTACAAATATGAAAAATTAGTTCAAAAAATACATATTTTTCATAATTTTTAATGACCTCCTCTATGCGCGAGTTCCACATAAACCAAACTGGACGAATGAAACAAAAACGGCCATAAAATATTAAAACAGTATGAAAATAAAATATTTTTCAATTCATTTTTAGACCCATTTTTAACGGTGTCATAAAAATATCCTTAAAACCATAAAACTGTAGAAAATGCGCACAAAAAAAACTGATCCAGTTTTCTAATACAACCAGAGCAACTTTTTATTTCAAGAGCACATACAAAAAAAAAAAAGAAAGAACACCGTGAACGATTTTTAAATCTAAACCAATAAATATTTAAAAATTGTCAACTTTACGCTGCTCGCTCTTCACAACCTTAACTACCTAGAAAAATTATGTTAAACATTGCAAATAGAAAAAACAAAAAACAAAACTGTTCTAATTTTTAGAAATAATTTGTGCACAAAAAACAATAGCCCGCATCATTAAAAACAAGGTCGGTCATACAGTTTACATTTCTTATTCATTGTTTAACCATTAAATGTCCCTATTTGCTGTTGTATAATATAGTTACTCTCTTTCTCTTTCAGTCTAAAAAAAAAAAACAAAAAAAAGGTAGAAAATATTCATAACCTATATATTGAGTGATAATTAGTGTCCGATTATTACTGCTGCTGTCATATTTTTCATCTTAAGCACACACACACACACATACACACACCATTAAAAAAAGAATAAACATCAAAAAAGTACATCTTTTACCATGACCATAAAAAATAAATAAATAAAACAAAAAATACTACGCTCAAAGAAGAAAAAAATAAAAGAATTTGGAAAAAAAAAAGAGAACAATAAGAGCAAATAATTAGATGACACTCGCACGCTTAGTTTGTTGTTGCTAGCGATCGCTTTATTGTTTTAACACGAGAAAACGATTCGTTTACAATGGAAGAATGGAAGGGAGAGAATATTTGTGGAGACATTTTGTGGTTAAGTGTGTCGTTTTTAATCCTCTATTAAATGGGATGTTAAAGGGGTGATACATTGGCAAACACTTGTTTGCAAACATCGCAAATAGCCAATTGCATACATGGATAACTACCTTTCTTTACTTTTCAAGGAAAAGTAAGTTGTCCTTACTGTTTGCGGTTAAACCAATAAAAATGTGCTCAAGAAAGTTTAGAAATTAAAATTAAATAATATGCAAGCGAAACGGTGTGTAAATACGCTGGAATGCTCAATACATTGTTGTTAGGGTCCGCCAAATAATTTTTTTTTTTTTTGAAAATGCTATAAAAAAAACTACTGAATATTTTCTCAAATTTCTTTTTTTATTTGAAAGTTCAATCCTTCTGGTTAATAATGGAAAATAATTTCATTCAAATGGCTGCCTCGGCTGGCCATGCAGTAGCCTGCACGATCGGTCCAATTTTTAAGCACATTATCGATTGTGTGCAGCTGCATTTCACCAATGGCTTCACGAATATTGTCCTTTAAAGCGTCAATTGTCTCTGGCTTGTTGGCGCAACACTTATCTTTGACGGCATCCCACAAATAATAGTCCAACAGTGTCAATCGCAGCTCCGAGGTGGCCAAGCGACATCAGCTCTGCGGCTGATAATGCGATCTTCAAAAACAGGGCGCAAAACATCGATTTTAGCTTCGGCTGAGTGGCACGTAGCGCTGTCCTGTTGAAACCAAATGTTGCTAATATCCTCCTCTTCCATTTTTGTGAACAAAAATTCGTTCAACATGGCCCGATAACGATCGCCATTGACTGTAACGGCCATTCCTTGCTGATTTTCGAAGAAAAATGGCCCAATTATGCCTCTGGACCAAAATCCGCACTAAACAGTGATTCGTTTTGGGTGTATCGGCTTTTCAATGTATGCGTGCGGGTTTTCTGTGCTCCAAATGCGACAATTTTGCTTGTTTACATACCCGCCAAGATCAAAATGAACTTCATCTGAAAAGATGATGGCAGGCCCAGATTCCCGGCGTTGTTCAAGTGTATACACAACCATATTCGTTCAGCGGAAGGATAAAACTAATTATCTGTCAAATCAGACATGAGCTAAGTGTTACCATTCACAAAATAAGCACTAGTTGAAAAAAAACGTTAGATGGCGGACCCTATATATGGAGAATGATCAACTACGGGTAGACTCATTAAAAGGCCACAAACCCACAAACGCCGGTTCCTAACGTCAGATACATATATTAGTTAGTGAAGTTTTTCAAAACGTAAACGCACATAACCAATCGCTCGTAATATTGTGAGGTGATATCGTTGTTGAAAATTGTCGGACGGAGTGGCCTGGGATTGAGCCGATGACTTCTTGGTTGGAAGTTGGATTCTTATCTAACATATCACAGTGACACACACAATAATAAATGCAGTGCTGCTCGAAATCTAAGCAAATTTTCTTGTCGAGGCAATTAAGGACTCGTATATTACCAATACATTTATTCGAAGTAAAAGATTTAATTTTTGTTATCTTAGGCTTGAGTAGCTGTTCGAAACTTAAGCATTTTTCAGTACTTTGTGTAATAAACTTTGTTTTTTAAGGCCCTCCGTACATCGATTATTGTTAGTACTGATTGCCACTTTAATTTTAAGCTCTTCGTCAGCTTTTGCTTATTTTGAAAACGACATGGTCCAGCTCTGCGCTTCAAGAATTAGGAAAAATAGTATTTAAATAAAAGAACCGGTTATATGAATGATTATTAATCCAGAACCGGTTTTTTTAAAAAGTGCTACTTTTCGAATTATTCGAAAACCAGTTTTTGAAAAAAGTCGAATAATCGATCTCCCTAGTAGGTGTAATAACGGGCCATGGGATTCTTACACAGAGACTAATAATCCTTTATAATTCATTCCATGATATAGAAGAGGAGAATTCGACTGAACATTTTCTCTGTCATTAATGTGTTAACTTTGCAGAAGTAAGCTCACAACTCACGTTGTGCATAATAATCTATGCAATCAGTAGATCAAGAAAATGGCGGAAACAAATTGGTCATGTAGAACCTAAAAGAAACTAACCTATGCAATAATAAAATGAGTAAGATTGTGGTTCTGGATATTTCCATAGTGTTTAATAGCATCAGAGCCATCATGCCAAACTCAAAACTCAATGCTTTTGGTGTCGGTAGTCACTTTTCTCGATTTATATCGAGCCTTCTCAGAGATTGCTCTATAAGAGTAGTTATAGATGGGGACTCATGCTGACGACTTTCTTTTTCTCACTTTTAATCCTATCTATTCTTTCTTTGGAGCGAAAAGGTTGGATATGAACGGCACACTCACAAGCGACCTAATGAAAATCACCGAGTGAGGTAGTGCGAACAGGGTCGATTTTAATGCATGCATGACCAAATTTTGTTTTTTAACACACATACGTGGTGGTGTGGTGTCATCGGTGGCAATGGGTAACGTAGATATTAAGGACTCAGATGCTTTTGATGTTCTGCGCATAAGAACTCACTGTGACGTTGGAATGACCACTTATTTCGAGTGTCGAAAGATGCATTTAAGTACATACATCCCAAGTGGGACTAGTGGGACTTCTCTCAATCAATGAGCTGCGCCCGATTCTATTTTTAGACTTATTGAAAGGGACCTACAATTTAACGACGGCTCCGAACGTCATATGCATTAGTTAGAGAAGCTTTTCATAGCGTAAATACTCCTAACCAGTCGCTAGCTGTGCTATCATTGCTAGAGTTATTGTTAGTATTGATTGCCACTTAAATTTTAGGCTATCCATCAGCTTCTGCTTATTTTTAGAACGACATGGTCCAGTTCTGCGCTTCAAAAATTAGGAACAATAGAACCGGTTAACCGGTTATTTGAACTATTATTAAACGAAAATCTGTTTTTCAAAAAGTCGAATAATCGATTTCCCTGGTCGCAATACAAGTTACATTAAAAACTTCAACTTCATCTCAAAAAAGAGATTTTTAATCATTTATTATTGAAACTGAAAGAGAGGTGGCGTGCTGTAGTGGTTAGAGCGCACGCATAACAACACAAACAATCCCGGTTCGAGCCCCAGCAGGGGACATGACGAAGAAAAAATTTAATTGTGTTTTCGAATGTTTAATAAAAAACAAAGCTTCAACTTCCCTCTGGAGAACTCCATCTAAAAAATAAAGAAAAAAGCCCCCCTGACCTTCCCGCGTATACCTCTGGCGATGATGACAAACATCAGACGAATGATCAGGAAAAACACGCCACCTACTGGGAAAAAATTACAATGCTAAAGTAAAGATCACCACCAATTAGCAAGGATCTTCACCACTACACACACAAAAAATCGTATGGAGGAAGCTACAGCGAATTAATCATCTACGAGCTTAGCTTAAAAATATCAAATTGATTAAAGAAACTGAAACATAGCAATAGATGCTCCCTAGAGGAGTGACGGAGAAAACAAAAAATTATTGAAACTCGCACAAAAATAAAAACTAATTTTAATATCGAATCTTTATTGTTAATGTCACTATATTGTTATTGTCTACAAAAAAAAAACATACTTTTAATATATTTTATGTAAAGGGTCTGCCATCTAACGTTTTTTTTTTCAACTAGTGCTTATTTCGCGAATGGTAACACTTAGCTCATGAATGATTTGACAGATAATTAGTTTTATCCTTCCGCTGAACGAATATGGTTGTGTATACGCTTGAAGAACGCTGGGAATCTGGGCCTACGATCGACTTACAGAAGATGCCGATTTTACCAAAAAAAATCATCTTTTCAGATGAAGCTCATTTTGATCTTGGCGGATATGTAAACAAGCAAAATTGTCGCATTTGGAGCACAGAAAACCCGCACGCATACATTGAAAAGCCTATACTCCCAAGGCGAGTCACTTCTTGGTGCGGATTTTGGTCTAGAGGCATAATTCGAAAATGAGCAAGGAATGGCCGTTACAGTCAATGGCGATCGTTATCGGGCCATGTTGAACGAATTTTTGTTCACAAAAATGGAAGAGGAGGATATTAGCAACATTTGGTTTCAACAGGACGGCGCTACGTGCCACACAGCCGAAGCTACACTTGATGTTTTGCGCCCTGTTTTTGAAGATCGCATTATCAGCCGCAGAGCTGATGTCGCTTGGCCACCTCGAAGCTACGATTTGACACCGTTGGACTATTATATGTGGGGTGCCGTCAAAGATAAGTGTTGCGCCAACAAGCCAGACACAATTGACGCTTTAAAGGACAATATTCGTGAAGCCATTGGTGAAATACAGCTGCACACAATCGATAATGTGCTTAAAAATTGGACCGATCGTGTAGGCTACTGCATGGCCAGCCGAAGCAGCCATTTGAATGAAATTATTTTCCATTATTAACCGGAAGGATTGTACTTTCAAAAAAATAAAAAATTATTTGGCGGATCCTTTATTTAAATTTTTTAATCTATTTTCTTAAGATAAATTTTGACAATTTTAATACTCTGCGACAACAAAGCACAAATTGGGTCATATTGCTGCTTTTGCGACAATCGTGTGATTCTAGCTTTATACCCGAAAGAAATTTGAGAAAACATTCAGTAGGTTTTTTTTATAGCAGTTTCAAAAAAAAAAAAAAATTATTTGGCGGACCCTATATTTAAATATATTAATTTCTCAGAATTAGGAACTTCAAATCAAATGCTGCATTTAAATATTAAAATCTTCTTCTACTAATTAGCTAAGGGATGAAATTTAAGATTAAAAACAACCAAAATGTTACACTTTTACAATTCATCCATCAATTGTCATTACGTTATGCTAAACTGTGTCTTAAATTTTAAAATTCCGCTTCAAATAGGCAAAAACAGTAACAAAAATTTCTTAAAAATGCCTAAAGAAAAGGATGTAGAGAAAATGAATATCCTTGTTGAACAATATACGAGTAATATTGAATAGTTAATCTAAGGGATTAACGTAAAATTAGAGCAGAACTAAACAAACATAATTATTGCAAAATAAATGGATCGCCAAAACCATTGTCAACATCACAAAATTCACAACAAATTTAACAGAGTCAACAAGCAAGAGTTTCTCGAGATGCTGGTCATAAAAGTTAACACAAAAAAAAAAAAACAAAAAAATTAGAGCAGAAAAATGTCAAGACAGAAAGAACCGATTACGTTACGATTACTGACTGACTGAATTGAGGTTTTTCGATTGTCATGTTCTCTACTCTTTTTCCAAAATCATACGAAATTGTTGCCTAAATAAACAATCAAATTCTTGTAAATGCTCTACATGTTTGAAAAGTGAAATGTAAATTTTTATTTATTCCAAGATCTGGCCTTCATAATATTTACTTAGCCAGGGTTCTATTGTTTCATAATTTCACGTTGTTGTTGTAAACGATTGTTCAAGATGCTGTAATAAAATCTAATGAACACAGTGGAAACAACAAATGAAAGTAGATTTTCGAAATTAACTAATAATAAGGCTGCTTATGGGCAAACGGATTAACAGCGGACATAACTTTTAATCTCTTACCCTATTTTCCCATAACAATTCGCTTTATTGTCCAAAATAGTCTTTCCTTTCTTGTCTTTCTTTCTTTCATTATTCAGGTTTTTCATCCTTTTCTTTATTGGGTAAGCCTTGCCTCTTTGTTATGTCGTAAATATTTGTCCCTTGTCCCTTATCCCTTGTCCCTTAACTCATCACTCTACACCCTTTATGAATGTTAACGAGAAACCATAACCAGGGAGTGAGTTGAGTTTTGCATGTAAATTGTTTTAAAAGTTGCTTATACCTGCTTAATTGTAGCGATGGTCAATGAAATAGCAGTAGACAAACATTGTATTGAAATGTATTTCTTACATCAGACTTGTGTATACTTATGAAAACAAATGTGCATTATGCGACAAATTATATGCGCTAGCTTGTACTTACTGTCATATATCTTTCGAATTATATATTTGATTTATTAGTTAATAATTAAACGGTCCGCCATCTAACGTTTTTTTTTCAACTAGTGCTTCTGCTTATTATACGCTTGAACAATGCTGGGAAATATTGCGACATTACTTTGAAAATTTTGCCAAAATCATCTTTTCAGATGAAGCTCAGTTTGATCTTGGCGGGTATGTAAACAAGCAAAATTGTCGCATTTGTGGCACAGAAAACCTGCACGCATATATTGAAAAGCCGATACACCCAAGACGAGTCACTGTTTAGTGCGGATTTTGGTCCAGAGGCATAACTGGGCCATTTTTCTTCGAAAATGAGCAAGGAGTGGCCGTTACAGTCAATGGCTATCGTTATCGGGCCATGTGGAACGAATTTTTGTTCACAAAAATTGAAGAGGAGGATATTAGCAACATTTGGTTTCAACAGCACCTCGCTATGTGCTACACTCGATGTTCGGCGCCCTGTTTTTGAAGATCGCATTATCAGCCTCAGAGCTGATGCCGTTTGGCCACCTCGGAGCTGCGATTTGACACCGTTGGACTATTATTTGTGGGGTGCCGTCAAAGATAAGTGTTACGCCAAAAAATCAGAAACAGTTGACGCTTTAAAGGACAATATTCGTGAAGCCATTGGTGAAATACAGCTGCACACAATTGATAATGTGCTTAAAAATTGGATCGATCGTGTAGGCTAGTGCATGGCCAGCCGAGGCAGCCATTTCTATGAAATTATTTTCCATTATTAACAGGAAGGATTGTACTTTCAAATAAAAAAAGAAATTTGAGAAAATATTCAGTAGTTTTTTTATAGCATTTTCAAAAAAAATAAAAAAATAAATTTATTTGGCGGACCCTTTATATAACATACATGTATGTACATACGAGTATGTAAAATTAGTACTGCTCTTTAAATGTCCATCGCTGTATGTGGGTTCCGTTAATTTTAATGGCTGGCTTAATCAACTCATTGCACTCTTTTCGATTTTCTTACTTACCTTAACCACGAAACAACTACGCGCACATGGACATATTTCTGCACAGAGAGAGAAAGAGTCAAATAATCAGAGATGGACAATATTTATTACTGTGTTAAAATAAATGTATTGTCAACTACAACCTTTTTGACTGTACATACAATATACGAGTATGTATGTACGTATTTAAACTTATTTAGAATATTGAAATGTAAATTATTACTGTTACAGGTAAATGCTTGTGCATATGTATGTGTCGTCTATAAGTTTCAGTTGTTTTGATTGTCTTTAACTGGTTTAATTTCTAAATCCGTTTAACCCAAAAATTTCAGTGGAAAATCCTTGAATATTTTTTCCATAATAATTCTTTGTCATTTCTTGGTTATGTTTTGCTCTCAATTTTAATTTTCATATTGTTTGTCGTTTTATTTGTTCATATTACCGTTCTACGCGGTATTCGTTGGCATAAAATTGTAACAAATTAACGTAGAATTTGTAGAATTTCATAGAATCTATTGTAGCATTTCATAGTAAAAGGATATCGTTGATATGGTTATTATTTATGGTTAAAATAATAGGCGTTTTGTTTTGAAGGCTTATTAATATGCTATTTGTAGGCATGTAATTAAGAAATGCCCGACAGAACTTAAGGTCATACTGTAGAGGTTCACTCGTATATGTTAGTGACAGTCTTTTCCAAAAAGGCAGACATATTTAGGCTTAGGTAACAGTAAACTTTATGTCCACACGAGTAGTTTTCCAAATAGTTTTTAAAGCTTCGAATTACTTCTAAAGGGGGTGTAATATTGGCAAACATTTGTTTGCAAACATCGCAAATAGCCAATCGCATACATGAATAACTTATTTTTCCTTGAATGCGATTGGCTATTTTCGATGTTTGCAAGCATATGTTTGCCAATGTATCAGCCCTTTAAGTTGATTTTGAAGACATCTATCATCTATTAAAACCATGTATGAATGGAACAGAAGGACCATATACATATGTAAGTGTCAACATCAGGGCTGGCAACCCACTGGGTAACCCAATAAAACCCTGGTGGGTTTTTTAATTTAAAGTAGTTCGTAATTTATTTACAACAACATTAAGTATAATTTACGTATTGGGAGTACATACGAGTATTAATTCGATTCTTTCTTTAGCTAAAGGCAGATAAAAAATTTACAAATTTATTTCCCCCTTCGGCTTTTAATGCGAATCAACTTTGAGCCGATTTTATATTTCTTGAAAAGAAGTGACTCGGTGACGTGTTAAAATATATTGTATCAGTCGAAGCAGTCAATAGTCAGAGGGACCAATGTCTGGAGAATACTGCGAGTGCAGCATTGAATGGATCGTTTCTGATAATCGTTTGGAAACTTTTGCGACGTTAGGCCAAGCGTTGTCATACAAAAGAATAACTTAATAATGTCTGTCCTTGTATTTCGGCCGTTTTTTCATAAACGACGGTTCAAAGCCGTCTTGAGCCGACCAAGAGTGCAAAATTGCTTTATAAATACTGAAACAACCTAGTTTTATCAACAAATAGAACATAATTGAACGATATAACCTAAAAAACGCGTTGGATTGGGTTTTTTTTTAAACCCGGGTTTTTGCTAACCCTGGTTAAAACTATGTATCTATGCTCTAGAAGCACCATCTAGTAGAATAAAATTAATGCTTCTATTCTGCTTTTAAACATGGAACTGATACAAGCTACAAGTGACTTTTCCACCCCCTTTCATTTTAAAGCCTGTATTGTCAGAAGCGCCCTGAATGTCCAAGAAAGTACAAAGCCACTTCCCTATCGGAGAATGCCTATTCAATACTACCCAAAAGGGACAAAATGGCACTTCCAGTGGATCCCCTCTTCACGTACGCTAACTACGTGTGAAGGGTGAAGAGGACGCGTCACAAGATAATTGTCCCTTATATAGACAACAACCTGATTTTCATCGTCTTCAAAAATAAAAAAGAGGAGACCACTAGGTGCATCTGCCTTCGGTTTAAAAATAACTGTTACCTCCCGCCAAGCTTGTTCGACATAAGAAAAACCAAAGCTGGCCTTAAAAATCGTTAAAAGTTTTATAGGATTATGTCAGAGGTCTTCGAAAAAGAGCCGGAAAACCACAACTCTATTATTATTATTATTAAATTGGGTAGAAGAGGCCCTACTGGCTATAGCACCGCGACCTAGAAAGATCTATTGTTGCAAGCACTCCTGGGTCAGACCCACCAGCGCAATAGCCGACGGCGATAGGAATCCCATAGAGTCAGTACCCCTTAGCGGATGTCTGGAAGACAGCAATGTGTATGAACACATCAATATCTCCAATGGGTAGTCGACGAACCTGTTCAGACCCAATAAAGGGCTCCATAAAACTTCACCCCCAAAGTAACACATTCACAGAGAATGTGTTTCGTTGTCGTCTCTTCCTCACTAGAGATATCAAAGATAGTAATGGCCCGTGAGTAAGCCAATAAGTCTTCTAATGGTTGTCTTGCCCATGTGACACAAATCCCTATTACATGTGAATGGTTTCATTAGCCGCTTTGCCTGCCTCCGATCCTGACATTGAATATACTTGATCTTCCCCCTGGCCCATCCCATCCCTACCTGGAGATTTGTAAAATGTGAAGGAGCCAATCGCCCACGAAACTAAGTCCGGGGTAAGTATTCTAGCCGCAAGACTCTTTATCCTTTTGGTAGCACGTGCAGAGCGGGAATACGCTGATACTCGTGTACAGGAGAAACCGTTCGAGAGACAGAAAAATGCGTCCTCAACAAGAGATCCAAAACCTCCTTTCTAGTTCTAGTGTAGGCTTTCGTTGCAGTGCATAGGGGCCCAATACCGGATTCTATTCTTAATCATTAACAAAAATCGTATACATACTCGTACGTATATTATATTTTATGTTTTAAGTTATTTGTTATAAAAACTATTTTATTTTACTTTTTTTATTTTATCCCTTATGTACTGCAAAGAAAATCTAAACGAAATACAAAAATTAGGTTAAAAAAATACATACTCGTACATAAGTATGTATAGTTTTATTTATTACAAATCAAACTAAAAATCTATTACAGAACGCCAAACGAATAAGAATAACATTAAAAAAAGCGTACATCCAGTCGCACTAAATTAAAAGCAAATTCAGTATATTTAGCCACACTCATCTTATTTTCAATTAAAAATTCTCCCCACGAAAAAATAACACGCACGCACGCACACACGTACATAAACTAACTTAATTTACAAAAACAACAAGTTAAGTACTATACTAAAAAGCCATAATAATGGTTGCCATGGTTTTAGTGTTTTATCATTCATGAATGAGGGGAAGAGTAGTGTAAATTAAGAAGAAGAAAAATATTTATGCAATACCCCACCCTACAACTACTAGGTATGTACATAGTATGTATGTTTTGTTGATAAATACTCTATTATTAAAGTTTGTTATTGCTTTTGTTTTTAGTGCAGCCATCTTTGTTGTTCTTCTCTTATTTGGGGTATGGTGTATTTGAGGAAGTCAGAGTTTGTTTTTATTTGTTATTGCCAAGCTATAAAGAGCATATGAATAAGAAAATAATTTTTTTTCTTTTAGAATAAGAAAAACAACAACATTAAAAACTAAAATGTTATTATAACTCAATTATTAAGTTGTACATAACGGTTTCTTTTTATTTCTCTTTAGAATTTTTTTTTTGCTAAAAAATACCTTTTTTTAAAATATAAGTATGAATTTATTAAAAAGAGAAAGAGAGAGAGAGAGAGCGAACGGTTTTTTATAGTCATTGTTCTGACATCGTAATTGCTGTCATTGCCACATTATCATCTGTGTTTAGTACAAAATAATTGAGCAGCAGCAGCAGCAGCAACAGCAACCTTATCATCAGCATATGTAACAACTATTTATACATATTTAGGGAGTACATCTCTATTAGCTAAGGAAAAATGATATACTCTCTTTTAACGAGTGTAATAAACACCCATTGCTCTCTCAAAAATTTCATACAACTCACCTATGCTGAGAGCCATGGTACTAGTAAGAGTATGATTAGTTGTAAATACTTCTCTAAATAGCCATAATTGTTGTTGGTCATTGGTTGTTTTCTATTGTTTACACACAAACTCACTGTCGTTTTAAAAAATAATTATGGTGGAAAAATGAAATGTTTTTATGTTTTTTGTGCTACGCTGTGAGGTATTTACAGTGGTGATTGAGTGAATGAAAGAGAGATAAAGAGAGAGTGCAATTCCTTTTTGAAAGAGCACACGCCTTTGACTTCTTATTTAGCCTCTCACTCCGTAAAGATAAGTATAAAACCATCCAGAGATGTACTAATAAGTTACACTTGAGCTGTAGCATTACAACGTGCAGTATCGTCGGTATATTAACGAAATAGGACTGTAATAACTTAGAAAAAATTGGATTTATTTGTAATTTTAAAGCGGGAGTGTGTGTATTTTTAAGAAAAATTTAGTTTAAAGTTAAAATAAGAGAAAAACTTTAAAATTTTATAAAAATGCAAGGATACAGATCATATAGCTTGGACAACCAACATAATATGCATCATGATAATCATGAACAAAAGCCCATAGTAGTGGATTTAATGACTGGGCAATATGGAAAACCACAAACTCCGCCACCTTCACCAAATGGTAAAAATTTCTTCTAAATGCTTAAAAAAATGAGAAAAACTTAAAAAAATTTAATAAAAAAAGTTAAAAATTAAAAAATTGCGATTCTTCAATTACATTTTCAATATTTTTTATTTTAGAATGTCTATCCAGTCCTGAAAATTCCTTAAATGGCAGCCGCAATAATTCCTGTGAAATACCAGCCGATCCCTCAGTACGTCGTTATCGTACTGCTTTTACCCGTGATCAACTGGCTCGTTTGGAAAAGGAATTCTACAAGGAAAACTATGTGTCACGGCCTAGACGGTGTGAATTGGCTGCTCAACTTGGTTTGCCTGAATCCACCATAAAAGTCTGGTTCCAAAATCGTCGCATGAAGGATAAACGTCAACGTATAGCTGTAGCCTGGCCGTATGCCGCTGTTTATTCAGATCCCGCTTTCGCTGCTTCTATTTTACAAGCCGCCGCTAACAGTGTGGGTATGCCCTATCCACCCTATCCAGCAGCTGCTGCCAATCCCATGCTTGCGACGGCTATGCCTGCTATGCCGTTACATGGGCACAATCCTTATGGTCAATACCGTTACAATCCCTATCACATACCACAAAGACCGCAACCAGCTGCCCATCATTTAGCCCATGGCATGCCACCACATATGGCCGCTAATCCAATGGCTGCGGCAGCAGCAGCCGCTGCTTATCCATCTATCATGAGTGCAGCAATGCCTCCGGCGGGCTATACCACCAAAACTCAAACACCACCCTTGGATTTACAATCATCCTCTTCGCCACACTCTTCTACATTGTCTTTGAGTCCCGCCGGCTCGGATCATACCAAGGTTTTCGATCGCAGTTTAAGTCCTCTTAGAAATGGTAGCCAGCAACCACCCATTTCATTGCCGCTATTACAACCTGCCCAAATTGAAAACTGCTCAGCGCTACACTTTACCAACAACAACAGCAGTAGTAGTAATTCGGGTTTGTTAATGACTTCATTGAGTGACTGCAGTTCTAGTACGAATTCTATTAAGCGGCCAGCCTCCTCCCTGTCACCGCCACCGCCACAAACCGCTTTAAGCACAGAACCTAAACCGAAACTATTCAAGCCCTACAAGACTGAAGCTTAAAGGTGACCTAATAATGGGAGGGGAGGGAATTAAGACAAAACTTTAAAACCGACTGCTTGAAATTGTGGAGAAAACTCAAAATGAAAATTGTGATTGTGGTGCTAAAAATTAGAAAATGAAAAAATTTAAATTGTTGTACAAAAAAAATTTTTTTTTAATTTTATTTTATTTTTAACTAATTGTAGATAAACATTTTATTATTATTTATTTTTAGTTTTTATATTGTTTTTTTAATTATTGTAATTTTAAGTAACGAAATAAATCAAAATTTTAAATTACAATGAAATAAAATAAAACGTAAACAAAAAAATTAAGAGAAAATCGAAAGAAAAAAACTTTTATTACAACAAAAAATAGCGAGAAAACTCCTTAAAATCGCTTCATTAGCTTTTTCGAACAGTACTTTTACCTGCCTCTCTTTCTCTCTCTGACTATTACTCTGACTCACAACAAACAATTGTTGACAACACACAATGAAAATTCCCATCATTAAATGATTAGCGTTTTATTTCTTTTTTTAATCGCTTAGTTAAGCGGCTTAATTTTACAACCGATTTTAAAGTTTTTATTTGCAAATAATAATTTAAAATTTGAGGAAATCATTTAAAATTAATAAATATTTATTATATAGTTTAAAGCCTAAACAGCTGTTTAGGCAAAAACAGATGAAATTTAAAAACAAAAACAAAAAAAAGAATTCAAGGGATATGCAAAACTACCTGAGGCTATCTATACACGTGTCTTTAATTTTAGGCATTAAATACATTTTTCCTCTGCAGCTTCTGGGCCAAATTCTGAGACATTAATCGATAAAAAACGATATTTTATAAAAAATATTTATTGAAATCAATTAAATTTTAAATACTAACTGTCTGTCTGATGCCTTGACCTTCATATGAAAACACTTAATAACTCTTAAACGGCAATTTCTAATGAAGAAACAACGGGGCAGTTCAAGCAGGGAGTCTATTAGTACTCTACTTATCAAAATTTTATTTTAATTATTTCGAACTGTACTATATAATACTCCGCACCACTACGCATCTTAGGCAGTAAAAGCCAATAACAAATTATATTTTTTTGTCGAAAATTATTTATAAAAAAATTTAGATATGGGCCGACCCAATTTAATTTAATAAAATTTGTAAAGGGTCCGCCAAATAAATTTTTTTGAAACTGCTATAGAAAAAAAAACTACTGAATATTTTCCCAAAAATTTTTTTTATTTGAAAGTACAATCCTTCCGGTTAATAATGGAAAATAATTTCTGCCCATGCAGTAGCCAACACGATCGGTCCAATTTTTAAGCACATTATCGATTGGGTGCAGCTGTATTTCACCAATGGCCTTTAAAGCTTCAACTGTCTCTGGCTTGTTGGCGTAACACTTATCTTTGACGGCACCATACAAATAATAGTCCAACGGTGTCAAATCGCAGCTCCGAGGTGGCCAAATGACATCAGCTCTGCGGCTGATAATGCGATCGTCAAAAACAGTTCGCCGAACATCGAGTGTAGCTTCGGCTGTGTGGCACGTAGCGCCGTCCTGTTGAAACCAAGTGTTATTAATATCCTCCCCTTCAATTTTTGTGAACAAAACTTCGTTCAACATGGCCCGATAACGATCGCCATTGACTGTAACGGCCACCCCTTGCTCATTTTCAAAGAAAAATGGCCCAATTATGCCCCTGGCCCAAAATCCGCACCAAACAGTGACTCGTCTTGGGTGTATCGGCTTTTCAATGTATGCGTGCGGGTTTTCAGTGCCACAAATGCGACAATTTTGCTTGTTTACATACCCGCCCAGATCAAAATGATCTTTATTTGAGAAGATGATTTTTTTTGGCAAAATCGACATCCTAAGTCGATCGCAGGCCCAGATTCCCAGCGTTGTTCAAGCGTATACACAACTATATTCGTTCAGCGGAAGGATAAAGCTAATTATCTGTCAAATCAGACATGAGCTAAGTGTTACCATTCATGAAATAAGCACTAGTTGAAGAAAAAACGTTAGATGGCGGACCCTTTATTAGACCATCATTGCCGAATACGTTAGACTGTGATCTCATTGCTTGCTCATCCTTTAGTTAACTTTCAGAGTGCTTGCACTATGAATTTTTCAATCATCCTGAATAGTTACTAATCTAGCGCCAATCTCTAAAAGGGGCAAGTTCAGCAACCCCGAGAGCTATCTACCAACGAACTTCCTTTTACACATTTTGAATGTTATGAAGTATCTTCATCATCATTTATTCCTTCGACTTGAAACATCTAACACGTATACGGTTCTGCGCCAGCTTCTTCAACTCATTCCAAGTGTGTCCAACTTGTTGCACTTCTTTCATCACTATCCTGTGCCACGTTGCCTTCGGCCTACCTCTTTGCCTCGAACCTTGTGGATTCTAGTCGAAAATGATATGGCAGACCTCGTGTTGTGGTTTTCTGAGGGTATGGCCAATTCAACCACATTTGCGACTGGCAATCATATACTCGTAGGACCTCAGAAGCAAGTCGGTATTACTGACGACATTTGGCCAAAAGATTTTCAAAATGCTTCGAAAGCTTCGGTTGTCAAAGTTTAAAGCTTCTGGAATATATAACCCATATTCAACCATATCCCACGAGCATAAAGCCAACACAAAGATCACGTTTGAGCGATGTATTAGTAATTTCCTAGTTGCGCAAAAGCCATTAAAGTCTTAGTTATTCTAGCATCCACATTTTCTCTCGAACCAACGTCTGATGTAATAATACTGCCACATATTCAACGGGGCTGTTTTTTATGTAAAAATCTGTGGAATTGAACGAACCGATGCCAATGGTCTTTGCTTTATCAACATTAACTCTCAGGCCAAGTTTCTCCGCCTCTTATACCGGAGCATTGAGCTTCTGCTGCATGGCACTATGCGACAGTAGATAAACGTCGTCGGTATAATCGAGATATTCAAGCTGTTCCGTAAATGTTAATGGTAAGCCTCTGTTTCGTTCATTCACAGATTTTCTGAGGATGTCATCAAGGGTCACTAAAAATAATATTGGTGAGAGGATGCGGCCCTGACAAACTCCACAATTTGCTTCAATTGAATCAAACAGATGACCATAGTGACGATCTCTACATTTACCCCAGTCGTTATGGGCTTTTATCAGAGTTATCAGTTTGCTCGATATCCAAAGTATGTTTAACTAATATTTCAAACAGATTTTAATCTTTGGGAGATGTTGCATTGGTAACCGTTTAGTATTGCACTTTGAAGGATAAACTTATATATTCACCGATTTGGTGAGAGCCAAGACGTAGACGCTGGACAGATATCCATAGAACTTGGCAGAGTGGTGCATGGCACAATTTTATAAAAACTTGTTGCTCTCGGTGGCGATAGTTGTAATTTAAAAGACACCTCCAAGCTTGATATTAACACGGTGGAGTAGTACGATCAAACACGAAAAATCTTAATCTTATATTTCAACTCATAGCTTGGCCTGTAAATTCACTATAACATCGCTGGAACGGTTAACGGTTTAAAGGTTGTTAAAAAAGCGTTCAAGTATATAGGTTTTTTGAGCAGCATAGAAAATATTGCACTCCAACTAGTCCTCCTAATACCTTTTAATGGTTTCAAAACCGCTAGTCTTGCAAAGCTGTCAGCTGTTAAATATCTGTCATCTGAAGTGTCATTTATTTAGTAAAAGGTTTGTCATTTATGAATATGAGTACTTACTACCGAAGACTGGTCTAATATTGGTACGATACGTTGCAAAAGCTTTTACTTGGAAATAAGGTCCAGTTTTGTTTGGGTACCTGGACACTGAAGGATAGATGGATTCCACGACAGCCTATATCGGTCCGGAACCTTGTCGTGTAACACCATTCACTACCATCTTTAATCCAATCAAGGATTGAGAAATTTCCAGATGCTTGGAAGACTGGAAAGCTCAAAGGGGACTTTGCCACTCTAGGGCAGGCAAGTATTGCAGGCCGGACGTGAAACATCTAAGGAAGTTCCTTACTGGCCACTGTAGACTAAGAGCACATCTGAAGTGGATGGAGGCCACAGATGTGTATATTTGTGGACTGTGCTCACAGGCATCAGAGGCAGCGCAATACATATTGTGGGAATACTGGTTCGTAGACATATGGTCTCATTGGGTGACATAACCATTATGGTTCCAGATCTGCTGGTGTACATTAGGCAGGGAGCAGATCTGCTGAACAAACTATAGACCAGATGGGGCACAATAGATTTGATAGGTCTCAGTGTCCTACAATAGTGTCTGGTCAATGTGATGATAATACTACAAAAGTGTGAAGAAGCTCAGTTCTCATTTCCCAGTGGTTACGTCAACAAGCAAAATAGTCGCATATAGTGCTCTAAGAACCCAGAAGTGGTTGTGAAACAACAACATATCATAGTCTGGAGGTGACACTGGGTCGTCTTTTTACGCAAATGATGATGGAAGAGCCGTAACCGTCAATTCAGAAGGCTATTGCCGTATGATAACCAACTTTTTTGACCTGCAATTTACAATGCCACGAGCCACAAAACCGAGATTGGTTCGGTCGCCTGACCTCTCGATTTGGTGATATCAATTAGTCACCAAAATCATGCGTTTTAACGCCTTTTGAGATTTTTTCGTGGCTACGAACGCAGTTAAAGTTTCAAGCTGAGACATCTCTCAGTTTCCCCAGGTTCGAAATCAAAGGTCAACTTCCTTTGAAAAAAAAACACGATTTTTTCCGTGTTTAATACTAGAACGAAGCTTCTTTATTAATGAAACTTTTGATAAACGGGTACTGTACTGGAGACAGCTTCTGGAAACGGGACTGTACTGGAGACAGCTTCTGGTAAACGGATACTGCTCTGGAGACAGCTTCTGGTAAACAGGTACTATACTGGAGACAGCTTCTGGAAACGGGTACTGTACTGGAGACAGCATCTGGTAAACGGGTACTGCTCTGGAGACAACTTCTGGTAAACGGGTACTGTACTGGAGACAGCTTCTGGTACACGGGTACTATTCTGGAGACAGCTTCTGGTAAACGGGTACTATTCTGGAGACAGCTTCTGGTAAACGGGTACCGTATCGGAGACAGCTTTTGGTAAACGGATACTGCTCTGGAGATAGCTTCTGAAAACGGGTACTGTACTGGAGACAACCACTGGTAAACGGGAACTATTTTGGAGACAGCTTCTGGTAAACGGTTACCGTACTGGAGACAGCTTCTGGTAAACGGGTACTTCTCTGGAAACAGCTTCTGAAAACGGGTACTGTACTGGTGACAACTACTGGTAAGCGGGTGTTGTACTGGAGACAACCTCTGGTAAACGGGTACTATACTGGAGACAACCACTGGTAAACGGGTACTATACTGGAGACAACCACTGGTAAACGGGTACTGCTCTGGAGACAGCTTCTGGTAACGGGTACTGTACTGGAGACAGCTTCTGGTAAACGGGTACTGCTCTGGAAAGAGCTTCTGAAAACGGGTACTGTTTTCGAGACAGCTTCTGGAAACGGGTACTGTACTGGAGACAGCTTCTGGTAAACGGGTACTGTACTGGAGACAGCTTCTAATAAACGGGTACTGTACTGGAGACAGCTTCTGGTAAACGGGTACTGGTCTGGAGACAGCTTCTGGTAAACGGGTACTGTACTGGAGACAGCTTCTGGTAAACGCGTATTGCTCTGGAGATAGCTTCTGGAAACGGGTACTGTACTGGAGACAACCACTGGTAAACGAGTACTGCTCTGGAGACAACTTCTGATAAACGGGTCCTGTACTGGAGACAGCTTTTGGTAAACGGGTACTATTCTGGAGACAGCTTCTGGTAAACGGGTACTGTACTGGAGACAACCTCTGGTAAACGAGTATTCCCTTAATGTTGGAGCATTTGTAAATCAACATTCGTCAGGTTATTTCCTAGAGAGTGGTTAACCCTCTAGCCGACCAATTTTATACACCCATTGTCTAAAAAAATACTATAGCGATCAACGGTTCACAACTAAACGGAAAATTCATTTTGTTATTTGCCAAAATAAGTAAATTTTGCATTACTGTCCACATATTTGCTGCAGAATTAAAAAAGCTAAGATTTTCTATATTTTTAATGGAAGTAAATACGGTACTTTATAGAACTAATGGCAATATATATCTCAAAAATGTACCTGTATAACAAGTAAAGCATCAAAATAAGTAAGAGTACTTGTTAGTACCGTCGGGCAAGAAAGGGTTAAGGTATGTAAATATGTTTTGGCTCTACTAGATTTCGTTCAGAAAAGAGCTAAAGTGCTCATTAACGATGATAGGGTATACGATATTACTGATGCATACGAACACTGGTATGTCGATACATCAACAAAAGCTTTTCTAATGAAAGGGATTTATTAAAAATCCACTAATTAGTTTTTATCAGCATAATGCAGCGTTCGGCAAACTAATATTAACGCATTTTATAATTGCGGTAGTAATTGAGAGTCTCTCACTCAGGCCATTTTGCCCAGTATTTTGCCATTTGTTTTCTCTTTACTTCTCTTTGTATATGTGACTACGTACGTGCGAAAACAGAAGAGAAGAGCAGCTCTTTGCCGAAATTTGGCATAATGCACAATTTGCTGAATATGTTTTCGTAATAATAAAAATCGCTACTGTAACCATACTGTTGCTAAGCGCTATCCTATGAAGATCAAAAAACTGCCAGCATTTGCAAAAATATTCTTTGAAACAAATACTTGCACACACCGCTTGTGTGTAGTTGGTACAGTGAATTCTGTAGGAAATGTTTGCAGGACCTATACACCACCGTAGAACGTGTTTTGTAAATAGCAAACCCCTCCTGTTGTTTTTTCTATGATCGGCTAACATAGTTGGATGCCAAATCAAGGTTAATAGAGTTTTTTTTTTTTCTTTGGCTATTTTTTGCATAAGAAGAGACAAAATCATTTTGTGACAAAAATTCATTTGATTTCAGGGCTGAGTGTGGCACACGTCTGTGACAAAAGCCAATAATAATCGAAAAATCGATCGCAAATGACATTAAATGCCAAAAGAGGAGAAAGTGTGCCATTCTCACTCAGTCTGCATGTTGTGTAGATCGCTCTAGGAATACGACCTTCAAGTAATTAGTAATTAATTTTTTAGATGAATGTTATAAACAGAAAATCTCTTTCATAGGGTGCATACTTTTATACAAAACAATACACTTCTCATAAAAGATAATGAATTTATTAAAAAAACAAACAAAAAATGCCACCAAAGGTGTTCACATCTGTTATTGTCGTTTGAAATAATGATTGCAAAAGTCATTATGATATCAATTTAGAACTCTGTGTGTAACTGATAGTGTTTTTGTATTCGTACTTTCTTTACAACAACTAACGAAATGAAAAAGAGCAACGACATAATTGTCCTTTTAGTTTTTGAAAGGGGTGCTTTGATTTGCGACAGAGCTCTTCTGTATATATGGTGTGTAAGTATGTATGTATACCTTGACGAGAAAACGATTTACATTTAATTTGCACAGCAATTGAAAGGAAAGAATCTTATACATGTGCCATCAATTTGTGTAATCGTTGTTGTTTTGATTGTTCTTTTTTATTGTTACGATTATATTATGATTGTGTCGGAAAAAAGGGGTTAAAAATCCTTTTTAACTTTTTATCTGTTCCCTCTCAAACTTCAGTTTTTTGTGAATATCAAGGGTTTTTATGAAAAAAGCCATAAATCTTTGGTTTTATTGGTTTCAAGTTGACAGGCTTACGATAAAGAAATTTATAAACATTTTTTTGCTAATAATCGATAAAAAGTGTAAAATACTCAAAACTGTTACGCTCTTATTTTTATTATTATTCTAGCCAGGCACTATTGTGGCACACTGCGGCCCATGGCATCTATTGTGCCCCTTCCGGTCTACATGAGTCGAGTCTAAATTTAAAATTGCAATAAAACAAACACGGTTTGAGATTTTGCCAAATTTATTTTTTTGTGGCGAAGTATAATTGCTGCGGTTAGAAATGAGATATTATTTTATTCATTTGGCTGCCGCGGCTGGCCTTACAGTACCCCATTCGATCGGATCAATTTTCGAGAACTTTTTCATGTGTATGGGGTCGTATCTCGGCAATGGCATCACGAATGTTGATCTTCAAATGCACACTTATCTCTGGTTTGTCGGCATAACACTCATCTTTAACGGCGCCCCACAGAAAATAGCCTAACGGTGTCAAATCGCAGCTTCTTGGCGGCCAACTGAGATCACCATTGCGGCTAATTAAACGGCCATCAAACGTTTGACGCAATAAATCGATTGTGGCCTGAGATGTGTAGCAAGTTACACCATCCTGTTGAAACCAAACATCATTCACATCAATATTCTGAGGAGCGGGCACAAAAAAATTGGTTATCATGGTGTGATAGGTGCCTCCATCCAACGTAATTGTTGCCTCGTCTTCCTTTTCGAAAAAATATGGGCTTAATGATAACACCGCTTCATAAGCCGTACCAAAAAGACACTCGTAATGGGTGCATTGGCTTCTGTAAGACCACGTTTGGGTTTTCTGAGCCCCAAATACGGCAATTTTTCTTATTAACATATCCGAAGAGATGATTTTTGCAATTTTTTTGATTTTTTGCAATTTCCAACCAATTGTCTTTGTTTTGGAAATAAATTTCCAATAAATCCCAACGTTGCTCAAGCGTTAGTCGCTTCATTTCCTTGAGTGGAGATAATATACTGAATTTTGTGACAGAATAGAATGACATAAGTATTGCCAGATTCGATATAACCGCTGGTTCAAATTGAAGCTGATATATGGGCCAGCCGATAGTTTGTTCATCAGATCTGCTGCCTTTCTAAGGAACAATGGAAGATCTAAAACCATAATGGTGGATATGTCACCCAACGAAACCCTATGTCTCCCTAAAATTCCCGCTAAATCTTAGCGACATAGCTTGACATTTGCATTTTTTTATATTCGGTTTTCTGTATTATCACCAGTGCTTCCAGGGATTTTTCCATTATTTCCTCTCGGCTGCTGAAACGCGTTCCCCGTAATGGTTTTCTAACTCGATTGAACAGAAAGAAGTCACAGGGAGCCAAAATCAGGTGAATTCGGTGGCTGTTGGATGGTATTTGTTGTATTTTTCATCAAAAAATTTAGAATAACGATAGCACTGTGCGTCGGTGCGTTATCAGGGTGCAAAATCCACGAGTTTTCTGCCCACAATTCTAGTATCTTTCGGCGAATTGCTTCACGCAATCGTCTCATAACGCCCAAATAATACTCTTTGTTTACTGTCTGGCCTTCTGGCAAAAATTAATGACGCACTACACTGTAACAAACCATGAAAACCGGAGCTATGCCTTCTTTTTTGACTGAAAATGGTCTCGGCTCATTTGACGAACGCCGTTCACTTGCCTGATGTCTGGATTGCGTGTCGTACTCATAAGCCCATAAATTATAATACATTTGAATCCTTAATTATTATTTTAACTCTGTAAAGTAGCAACTTTTGCCTGTAAGGTTTCACTGTCCATAGACGTAAATAAAAATAAAAATGAAAATAAAAAGGTCCACTAGTATGCGAACTCTGGACACCTCCAGGTGTCTTGTCGAACCGAGCATAATAATCCAGTACAGTTTCAAACAGCAATCAAAGGAGCGATGCTTCTCATGCATCGACTAATATGAGGAAAATACCGAGCTATTAGAAGATATGACTGTCACTACCACTGTAATCGAACTGGCATTTAGAGCCAGTGTACCAAATATAGATGACATAGGTGTCCGTAGTATGTCTGTGGTAAGCAGCAATGAAACTGTATATGGCGATGAGTGCTCATCAGTCATTTGAGGAGCACCATTAAAGTAGTTCAGACAAACCTAGAATAGAACTTCACAGAAAACTGCGAGCCAACAACTACCACTACATTATTGGCTGTGACGCAAATTCCCATCATATTGTGTGGGGCAGCATGGGTGACTATGCTAGGGGTGAGTTCCTTTTAAAAGTCTTATTAACAATATAGCTGTGGCCAGTAGGGGTAGCAGATCTACGTTTATTAACGCATTATGATCAGAAGTATGATGGATATCACGTTGTGTTACACATACACGGCATGCGTCGGACGAGGTATCATCGATCATATGAAAAAGATCCAAAAAAAGCAATAACCACTTGACCACTTTTGATCGAACAGCACTCGGGCATGACATTTCCGTACTTTGACCCACACCAAGTTTCGCTCGGGCAAGTTTTGTTTCTAAATATATCATACTAAACTATTAATTGAATAAATTTATTGTAATTAATTAATTGTATTACAAATGTCGTCAAATAAAAACACAGCGACACGATTTTTTACCCCTTTTCTCAAAAAAACCGACTGTTAAGTTGGTACGGCACCGTAGCTGATGATCCAAAACAAAAATTTTGATAGGTACCTCTTAAGTCAAAAAACTCATAGTATAAGTCCTTGTTTAGCTCAACTTCATTAAAATTCGTTTATTTAATGCTTCTGTCATTAGTAACTGATACCACCTACCTACGTGCATACACAAATTTTCTAAATTTCAAAAATTTTTACACAAATTCATGATTTTAAATTCGCTTTAACCTTTTTAACGCTTTCTGCTTATTGTTTACAGTTGTGTTATGCCTTGAAAAAGGCGTGACAACAAAATATTTACAAATCTTTAAAAGAATCCTTAGATTAAATACAATTTATAATTAACTTTCTGCGGATGTACATTAAAAATATTCGTAAACAGTTTTGAGCAAAAGAAACAAAAGGTAAATTCTTTGCAAAGCTAAAATTAATCCAGGGATGAAAAGAAAATCCTTCAGATTTAATAAATCAACAACAAACAAGCAAACAATTACGCATAATTTTCCAATTAACAAGTTAATATTTTTCCCCGCTGCCTGCCAGCCTAACCATATGCTTCCTTCCTTAAGCGCACACAACAGCAACCCTTGATAATTGAAACACTTATAATCCCTTATGATTAATTATGGCCTCAAAAACCTGTAGTCTTGCAAAACAATAACACAAAAACAAATAAACAGATATATATACACACACACTCTCTCTCTCTCTCCCTCTCCCTCTCTTTTTCACCTAAACTGGTTGATAATCTCAAGTAATTGAAAGCTTAGACGCATATAAACAAAACAACGAAAACAAATCAAAAGAAAAACACATGTTAACCGTAAAAAACGTAGCGTTAAAACAACAACATCAACAATAACTCAACAGTAATTATTTAAAACACCCCACGATTAACACCTTCTCTACACAATAACAACATATCAACTCAACTCGGAGAACGACAAGTATTCAAAAACATAAACAAATATCTTAAGCATTAACAACAACAACAATATTAACCTACTCTTTTTTATTAATCATTCGAAAATTGTTATTTCATATTGTCAAAAAATTACCAACACCAATACCAAACGCAACAACAATGTAAAAAAGGTATGAATGAAATTATAGCGTAAAAATTTACTCACCTCTTGTTTGACTCATACTCCCCAGAGATTTGAAAAAGAAACAACCACTTATACTTGTACACATCTCTTGTTTATATGCATATATGTGTGTGTGTGTGTGTGTGTGTGTGTGTGTGTGTAAGATTATCAAACCCTTATTTAGCAAAATTACTTTTTTTTAATAATTTCAACTGGTATCTTTATTATTTCGTAATAAAATGTTACCACTTGTGTTAAACACAACAACAACAGGAAAAACACAAACAAAAAATGAACAACAATTCATTTTTTATAGTGCCTTAAACTTGTCAAAACATATTTTTTGTTTGTTTGATGGCATAACAATAGACAAGAAAAGAAAAAACAAGCAGAGAAGAACAATTCTCAACCCTTAAGCACGTTTAATATTTACATTACTTACCAGTTAAAATTACAGCTTTGTAACCTGAGTTGGCCACCTCAGATTATAAGACACCAGTAGTAGTAGCAGAGCACCATAATCGTATCATCAACTGTGTTATAATGATATTTTCCATTGTTTTGTTATTATTGTTTATATATATTCTGTTGCTGCCTTTGTTTATTATCAAAGTTTATCAGGGTAGAGCAAGAACACCCCTTTCATTTTATAAGCATAACGCTGATGCTCTGTAACGCTTTAATTTTGTTTTTTATCATCAACGAAATTATTCTTTTAAACACACAAGTGCTTTCGTATGAATTTATGTTTGCAAATGTCTGAGAAAGAGTCAATGTCGGTTTAACAGCATTTCTGGGTAAGGGATCACAAAGATGATTGCTGATAATATTTCTGGGGGAGAGTAAAAAATGAAAATTTAATTTAAAATCAGGATAAAAATATTTTTTTTCTGTTTATTAGTTGCAAGTGACTTGTAAATTAAAGGGATTTATTTGCAAATTGAAAGAAAAAAAATTAGATCGATATATCAATCATATAATCTATATATCTTATACATATGTATGTATGTATGCATATAAAATGCATATAAAAATGAATATGGTTTGTATGTATGTATGTTTGCCGTATAGACAGCTGTATATCTCTGTATGTCCGAAAGAAACTATAGATTATAAAAATTTCAAAAACTCCAACTGGGCGGTGCCACGCCCATACAAAGTAAATATTTATTTGTCTATAACTTCAAAATGGTAACAGTAAGACTCTCTAAATTTATTCTAAGTAAGTTCGTAGGCAATACAAATCATCAGTCAAAAAGTGGGCGGAATAGGACAAGTGGGCATACTATCTCTAATACAAACTAAATGTTGATTTTTATATATCTCGAGAATAGTTAAAGCTAAAGTTATTGAATTTGGTCTGAATGAGAAATTATCAGTTAAACAGTGGGAGGTAGTAGAAAAGTGGACATGATACCTCTCACGCAAACTAAATATTTATTTTTTTATAACTTGAGAACGGTTGAGGTGGAAGTTTTTGAATTTGGCCTAAATGACTTCGTAGTCAATTCAAATCATCAGATGAAAATTGCACATATTGAATAAATAGGCGTGGCACCTCCTATCCATACTAAATATGGATTTTTTTATTTTTGGAGAACAACGATTAAAGGTTCACTATCTATCTACGCCAGCCAAAAAGCGGAAAAGATTGTATAAACGTATATAGTATATATAGTATACCGAGTAAAATCTAGTTATATATAGGGTGGGCAATCTATCGGTTTAAATTTGAACCAGTTATTTCGAATCTGCCAATACTTATGACATTCTATTCTGCCACAAAAATCAGGATATTATCTCCACTGAACGAAATGAATCGATTTAAGCTTGAGCAACGTAGGGATTTATGGGAAATTTATTTGCAAAACAAAGACAAAAAAATCAGACGAAGCAAAATTGCCGTAGCTCATTGGAGCTCAGAAAATCAAAATGAGGTCTTACAGAAGCCAATGCACCCATTACGAGTGATTGTTTGGTACGGCTTGTGGAGCGGAGTCATTATTGGCTCATATTTCTTTGAAAATTAGGTTCAATGGTGATACCTAACGCAACATGATAACCCGGTCTTCCTGATATTGATGTGAACGAGGCTTGGATTTTAAAAGGATGGTAAAACTTGCCACACATCTCATGCTACACTCGATTTATTGCGTCAAACATTTGATGGCCGTTTAATTAGCCGAAATAATGTTGACAGTTGGCCGCCAAGAAGTTGCGATTTGACACCGTTGGACTATTTCCTGTGGGGCGCCGTAAAAGAAAAGTGTTATGCCGACAAACCGGCGGCAATTGAACATTTGAAAGCCAATATTCGTGATGCCATTGTCGAAAAATTTCTTGAAAATTGTTCCGATCGATTGGGGTACTGTAAGGTCAGCCGCTGCAGCCATATGAATGAAATAATATTTCATTTCTAGCCTGAACAATTGTATTTCACAACAACAACGTAAATTTGGCGAACATTTAAACCGCTTTTGCTTTATTGCATTTTTAAATTTAAGCTTTTAAATGGCCCAACCGATATAATAGCAAATCACAAACAACGTCACGATCAAGTTTCGAATTCTTACTCAGTTTTAAACGTAGATAACTTTTCACAGAATAACGGGGTTTTAATAAAGTCTTTCAGTAAAGTAAAGCTTAAAATGTTACCTTTCAAACAAGCTATAGTTTTGCTTGATACAGTTATTATTACCAGACTTATTACATTTTACAGCCATTAGTCGACAATTTGTAACCGAACTTAACCAACCATCCAATATTTTCTATCTTTCATTTGCTATAAAAAATGTTTCAATATATTGACCCGTTGAGGAACATTAGTAGAAGATATACTGTTTTATATTGCTGTTATTTCTTGGTAACACCCCACCCATTTTTAGTGGGCGTAGTTAAAAAAATATATGAGTATTTCATAAAAAATAATTTTTTTATTATATTTTAGCATTTTTTTCAGTTTCATTCAATTAAATTTGTTAACAGTCTAATAAATATTTTTAAAATGATGATCAATTAGACGCTCTGTAGTTTCATTAGCACCATTTTATGAAACCATTAAATCTCCAATTCACACAGCAGCCGTCATGAGAAAAAAAAAACAACAAAAATTGAAAAGAAAGATTTGAAACAACATTTTTTCATTTTTTTATTGATTTCAAGTCTAAATTATCAAATCAATCGTTTGATTGTTTCAAATCAAATGATTTTTAATAACAGGCGGTATACATAAAATAGTTTTAAGACAAAAGAGGGGAAAAGAGGGCCATAAATGTTTCAATTTCTTTGGGAATTATTTCAAGTTTTTTCTCTTTTTTAACTTAAAGAATTGTTAGAGAATTGAATTGTATATGAAATTAAAAAAGACAGAAAAAAAATGTTAAAATTTTATAATATTTGATGTAAAAGATAATGAGAAGCTAAATTACAACAACCATAACAACAACAACAATAATAACAACAACAACAATAAAATAATATTTGAACGATTTGCTAACAAAACTCTATTGACTCTTTTAACCAACCATTAAAATTATGAAGTTTTCCAAAGACCTATTTTTTATGTGAAACTCTTGAGATTCTTTACACTTGAAAGAGAAAACATTGAAGATTTTCAATCACTTTGCACAATATTGACCACATGTAGCTTTAAAGCAAAGAAGCGCATACTCTATTTAAATAAAACAAAATGTTTGTGAGATATTATCGATAAATTCGCCGAAACTTTGCTGGATGGAGATTATCAGAAATATCTAACTTTCCATGACTCTGCCGCATAAATCAGGCTAAATTTGATCGATCGCATGGGTTATGCTGCTGATAAGGTCCACTGTGGTTTGCAGTTTATTCGCATAAACCTGTGACATGTTAGCAACGCTACAACAACAGGGGCATAAGATGAATACTTAATCAACATTTGGAGAATTGAAAAACGTCTATGAAATTTGCCCTTTAGCTCACAGTTATCGTTACATGCCTGGTTAACTTAAATTGCTGGAGAGTAAAGCTTCAAAGACTCAACATGGATAGATGTAAGAAAATGCGCTGCAACACTCTAACAACACGAAATGCAGTATACGAGGGCGGATTGATATTGAAGCTACCTAAGTAGAAAAAAAACATTTTTTTCAAAAACCATTCATTTCTCAACATAGTCTCCTTTTAGCTCAATACACTTAGTAAGACGATTTTCCAACTTTTTATACCATCGGAATAATACGATTTTGGGAACTCCTCAAAATACGCAATAGTTTCGGTAATCACTTCTTCGTTTGAGATGAATCTTTTTCCTGCGAGCCATTTTTTGAAGTTTGGAAACAGGAAAAAGTCCTTAGTAGCCCCTAGTAAATTTGGACTATAAGGTGGATGATCAACCAATTCGAAGTGGATTTCTCGTAGTTTTAGCGTCGTATCTAATGCTGTGTGAACCGGTGCGTTGTCTTGAAGAAAGAACACTTTTTTCTTGCTTAAATGTGGTCGTTTTTCCTTGATTGCATCAACCAATTGATCCAATAATGAACGATAATACTCTCCTGTGATTGTGGATCCCTTTTCAAGATAATCGATGAGCAATATTCCGTGTGCATTCCAAAATACAGTGGCCATAACCTTGCCAGCCGATTTCGCTGTCTTCGCCTTTTTCGGAGCACTTCCACCAGCTTCCACCCATTGCTTCGATTGATTTTTGGTTTCAGGGGTGTAGTGGTGGACCCACGTTTCATCAAAAGTTATTAATCTACGCCAAAAATCAGCAGGATTATGCTTTATCATGTCCAAACACCGCTGTGAAGTGATCTGTCGTACTCGCTTTTGTTCAACACTGAGCAAACGCGGCACCCATCTTGCCGATAGCTTTTTCATATGCAAATGTTCATGCAAAATGTTGAACACACGTTCATATGATATGTTTACCATTTCAGTAATCTCTCGGATTTTCACCCGGCGATCATTCATAACGATATCGAGGATTTTCTTGATATTTTCTTCAGTAACCACCTCTTTTGGTCTTCCTGTTGATGGTATTGTTGCAGTGCTTGTTCGGCCCCGTTTAAATTCAGTAATCCAATATTTTACCATATAAACTGACGGAGCAGATTCGCCGTAATGTTTATCAAGGTTTTCCCTCTCAAATAATAGTGTTTAATCACTACACGAAATTCACTTTTCTCCATTTTCCAAGAAACACAGAAGTTGCTTACTTCAAACGACTACAACAAATAAACTAATCGATTAATTTGGCTAAAATTTTAACAGCTGACGTTTGACAGATCGTAATTTCTAAGAAAGAAAAAGTTTTTGTGTTTGTGCTGCCATCTAGCGCTAGGTAGCTTCAATGCCAATCCGCCCTCGTAGGAAGCATTCTAACAAAAAATTTTGGCAGCAGCGCTTATATAATGTTTTGGATCTTCAAAGTCAATCAATCTTTCGACATTTTAGGACCTGTGTTGAAGTCTACTGCTATAACGAAATGGATATTTTGCCCCGTCACTTCTCTGATAGTATATTGGCTTTCAACAAAGCATCCATTACTTTCCTTCAGTTTCCTTAATCAAATTGATTTGCAAGCTACGACTGCAGCTCGCCTACATATGATTATATAGTGGTGAAGATCCTTGCTAAATGGTGCTGGTGATCATTATTTATCCATTAGGTGACGTTTCCTCTTGATCATTTGTCTGATGTTTGTCATCATCGCCAGAGGTAAGGCTTGATGGTCAGGGGGGCTTATTTTAGATGAAATCGTCTGTAGGCAGGTTGAAGTCTTCTTATTAAACACTCGAAAAAACCACAATCACATTTTTTTCATGTCCTCTGATAAGGATTCGAACCTGGCCCGCATGTGTTTTATACATGCGCTCTAACTCCTATACCACGCTATCCTACGTAAAATCGGTTCTGGAATACTTAGAGAACACAAGGGGGTCCATTGTAGAAGACTTTTGAAGAGAAATAAAGAGAAATATGGAGGGGTGGCGTGGTGTAGTTGTTAGAGCGCACGCATAACAACACAAACGACCCACGTTCGAGCTCCAGCAGAGGACATGACGAAGAAAAAATATAACTGTGGTTTCAAATGTTTAATGATAAAAAAGGCTTCTACTTTTTCCCTCTAGACAACTCCATCTAAAAAAAAAATAAAGAAAAACGCCCCCCTGACCCTTCTCGCATACCTCGGGAGATGATGACAAACATCAGACGAATGATCAGGAAAAACACGTCACCTACTGGAAAAAGATTACAATGCTAAAGTAAAGATCACCACCAATTAGCAAGGCTCTTCACCACTACACACAAAAGAAATCATATGGAGGAAGCTACAGCGGATTTATCATCTACTTAGCTTGGAATATCAAATTGATTAAAGAAACTGAGACAAAGCAATAGATGCTTTGTGGAAAGCCAATATGCTCCCTAGAGGAGAGGAGAGGTGCCAAGATAATTAAAGATATGAAATGGGACACCGGGAGTTACCTCGCCAGCAAGCTGATACCCGAATTAAATCTCTATGGGTCAGAGATCCTGGCGGACACCACCTCGCCAAAGCTACTTAAGAAACCCCGGCCTAGCAACCAGAGGTTGCGTTTCTGGAGTTTCGGAAAAAGGCAAAGGATATGTTGCACTGTCTTAGGCTTCTCTTCATTGCCGCACACATGGCACACGGTGGCACGTGTTTGCCGGCAATTTGCAGTGCCCAGTCAGAAAACCTATCACAATTCGAAGAGGCTCTTTATTCAGAATTAGATTTTGCCTTTGAGTGGTCACAAGCAGCCTGAAGACCTTACAGTCTTCCCTGCCCCTTTATGATTCTTCGAATATTCGGCGAACCCATAGGCTCACCCGTCTGCCAGTCCCACATGCTTTGACGCGGCCTCTCTCGCCAGCCCATCACGCCATAGTGCCCCGGAACCCAGCACATTATGATACTGTACGCATCCATGAATGACGTGAGGGCCATTCTGTATGACGAGAGCAGCATCGAGCCGATATAACATGCTCTGATGACAGCCTGGCTGTTCAAATTGACTGATTGATCACCAGCAGCGTCAGAGTCACAGATCAGCTCTGACGTCCTGTGAATGGCAAAGACCTCAGCCTGGAAGACACTACACTCGTCCGGAAGCTTATATGATTGCCCCAGTCGCTATCGAGGAAGTAGAGCCCCGAGGACGAGAAATGTAACTCATAAAACATTTATTGGCAGCCAATTATATAAATGGGTCATTTGACCCCTATCCGTCTATTTAGGTAGTTGTGCTATTTATTTGTGTTTGAATTACTTCAATAAAATAGGAATTTAATTAAAAAATTATTTTTTGATGCAATTTTCACAAAATACCAATTCAAAAAAAAAAAAAAAAATATTGGCAGCCAGATACTTCGAAAGGTCAAATGACCACTGCCCTACGTTCTGGTAATAAAAACCGTTTTTTTTTATGAAGCTATTCTGATGTAACGTTACTCTAAATTTTTATGATTCCCTAATGAATCTGTTTAATCCATAAATTTCTTACCTTTTCATACAAAAGAAAATTGAAAAAAGTTAATGAAATATTACAGCAGTAATGCCGACAAATTTATTACTTCGATCAACTAAACTACTCGTAATAAATGCAATCAAATAAAAAGAACCGTCTCTGGCTCAATCATTATCGTTTTATTTCACAAATCAAATGATGGCTGATGTAAAAACAACATTTATTTAACGGGTTTAAACGAATCACAACAAATATTATTCTTTCCTGCTATTTATACAGCTCATGAGTTATAAAAGAAAAAAAAAAAAAAAAACACAAAAAATATTTGGTATTTAATCAACAGAAAAAGATTTTTGTTAAAAAAAAAAAAACAGAAGACAAACATTATTTTATTATAATATTGTATTATGTGCGTGTAATCATAAAATATCATAAATATGAGAAACAAAAAATAAAGAACATCCATCCATGCATACAAATTGTGGAACTAAAGATCTTTACTTCTGGTAAATAAATATTTTAACGCCTCAAAAAAGCAGAGAGGGAGAGAGAGAGAGAAAAACTTAAAGTCTTATAAAAGAGTCATTATTATAAAAAGAAGTTGTTGTGGTACAAGTATTACTTTTCATTCAGGTGCTAATTTACGATTAACAAAACAAATTCACGTGCAATAAAATTGAAATAAAAATCCAAATCCTTTTTGTAGACTCATTGCAAAATGTTTCTTTAACTTGCCGCTCTGCTTCTTCTTCTTTATAACAGGTCATTCAATAAGTCCACAGGATGACGCATAGATAGCGTTACTAGAACTTTTTCCATATGATTTTTGTTTAACACTAACCTTCAAGCGATACGTATACAAATTAGACAGCAATCTGACTATTGATTCGTGGGTTATAGCATTTTGTGTGAAGCAACTTTTGTTATTAAAAAAACAATGGAAAAAAGTGAATTTCGAGTTTTGTAAAAGCATTGCTTTTGATGAAAAAAATATAGGGTCCGCCAAATAAATTTTTTTTCTTCAAAATGCTATAAAAAAAAACTACTGAATATATTCTCAAATTTCTTTTTTTATTTGAAAGTACAATCCTTCCGGTTAATAATGGAAAATAATTTCATTAAAACGGCTGCCTCAACTGGCCATGCAGCAGCCTACACGATCGGTCCAATTTTTAAGCACATTATCGATTGTTTGCAACGGTATTTCACCAAAGGCTTCACGAATATTGTCCTTTAAAGCGTCAATTGTCTCTGGCTTGTTGGCGTAACACTTATCTTTGACGGCACCCCACAAATAATAGTCCAACGGTGTCAAATCGCAGCTCAGAGGTGGCCAAACGACATCAGCTCTGCAGCTGATAATGCGATCTTCAAAAACAGGGCGCAAAACATCGAGTGTAGCTTCGGCTGTGTGGCACGTAGCGCCGTCCTATTGAAACCAAATGTTGCTAATATCCTCCTCTTCAATTTTTGTGAACAAAACTTCGTTCAACATGGCCCGATAACGATCGCCATTGACTGTAACGGCTACTCCTTGCTCATTTTCGAAGAAAAATGGCCCAATTATGCCTCTGGACCAAAATCCGCATCAAACAGTAACTCGTCTTGGGTGTATCGGCTTTTCAATGTATGCCTGCGAGTTTTCTGTGCCTCAAATGCGTAAATTTTGCTTGTTTACATACCCGCCAAGATAAAAATGAGCTTCATCTGAACACATCGCACACATTCTGCAACATGATTTTCAAGGTAATCTCGCAATATATATTTCCCAGCGTTGTTCAAGCGTATACACTACCATATTCGTTCAGCGGAAGGATAAAATTAATTGTCTGTCAAATCAGACATGAGCTAAGTGTTACCATTCACGAAATAAGCACTAGTTGAAAAAAAAACGTTAGATGGCGGATCCTATACAATGGAAACCAAATAATGACTTGATAAACATTATTCGAACTCTACTCCGTCGAGGCAAATGGTATAGAAGTGGTTTGCTGAATTTAAACGTGATCGTACCAGCACAAATGCTACAGAGCGCAGTGGACACCAGAAAACATCAAAACAATCTACAAATTGGTTATGAACGATTTCAAATTGAAGGTGCACGAGCTAGCTGACATCGTAAAGATATCAGATGATAGTGTTTTTACCATTTTACAAGAAAATTTGGGTATGCGAAGGCTGTGTTCAGAATGAATTGGGCTTCGCATTGCTAACTCACACACCTTATTCTCCAGATTTAGCCCCCAGCGACTTTTTCCTGTTTTCAGATCTCAAGAGAATGCTTGCTGGAAAGAAATTTAAGTCCTATGGCAAAATAATTGCTGAAAATAGGGCCTATTTTGGCGAGAAAGAGAAATCGTATTATAAAAGTGATATCGAAAAGTTGGAAAATCGCTATACTTGTTGTGTCGCCTTCGAAGGCGACTACGAGTGTGTTGAATAATAAAAACGAGTTTTGTCATAATTTTGTTTTATTCTTATTTATCCTACGGACTTATTGAATGATCTGTTATCTTGTCGCTTCATTCACAAAAAGTTTATTTAAAAGAGAAAATTTCAGTAAAATTATTATCAACTACGAGTAATACCCTACATCATAATATATGTAGATGTGCTGGCTACTTAGTTAGTTACAACGGGTAGCTACTTAATCCCACTGTGATGCCCATAGAAGGTAACTTTCAGACAGGCCTAAATATCCGCTGCCAGTCCCGTAACAAACCAACCAGACACGTGCACAAAAGAAGAAAGCTGATACTCACATCAGCTAGTTCCGATATGACATGCAGACACTGAGTACCAAGGCAAACAGTCCTAATGTCCAAACGATTTGGACAGTGACACAAGAAATGTCCGACAGACTCCTCCTCTTCATCATCCTGAAAACTCCTACAGTAATCAATAAACGGTAGATCCAGTCTCCTAGCATGAGCGCCCAGTGATGACAGCTACCAGGATTCGCAGTCTATGTCACAGCATACCCATGATAGAACCCGAACGAGACCGATCGTATAGAGGCCAGATTTGTCTAGATACAGAGTATAGAGAGTTTATACTTCCATCGTATCTGTGCGCTGCCCAACATGTATCGCAGAACCTTAAGTTTTCAAGAAGAAAGTGGCATTCCAGCTAGATGGTCTATCTCCTCTTTGCCAAGGGGAGAGCGTTCTCTCACTAGTTCGTCCGCGAAACAATTCCCCTGAGTTTCAGAGTGATCCCTCACCCAGATAATCTCTAAGTCTGTATGTCTCGCCATTTGATTAAAAAATGTTCGGCATTTACATAACAGTCGCGATGTCGAGTAAACACCGGAGAGCGCCCTGATCGCAGCTGGACTGTTCGTACAGATCCGGATACCGGCTGCCCTCTTTATCGCCGAGACCTTCATCTGAAAGACACTGCAGTGGTCCGTAATTTTAAATGATACTCTCACCCCGTATGCAGGAATAAAGACACCACCTCCGACCCCTGCCAAGGATTTCGACCCGCCAGTGTATACGTTAACAGAACCCGGTTCAATTACCGACTAGATACAAATGAGATACACACATAGAACATTTTATCCAAGAAGGTTTTGGGTGTGCAGTAATCCACCCCATAAGCAATCGTATTCAAATACCGCAAGATGGCCGTATACCCATGATCCTTGTCGGACCATGGCTTTGCCATCCTCAAGCTTATGACAGACATAATCGCTATCTGAGGAAGCCAGTTCAGCAATACAAACAAGGCCTTCGAATGAGTGGACCTGAACATACCAGTAATTATTAGTGCCGCACTTCGCATACAATCGCATCATACATGAGTATGGGCTTAACCACCATGTCTAAAATCCTATTGGAATTCCTAGAATTTAGACCCCAGGATTTTTCAATTGCCCTCGTCCGTGTGTTCTGGAGCCAGGACAGCTTGGAGACCAGGATTACCCCCAAATACTTCGCGCAATCCAACCCCGTGCAGGCACGATAGGGAACAAGACGGCATTTTCTACCTGCCCGTTAACAGAACCAGTTCCGGCTTTCCTGGGTTAATTCTCAGAACACTGTCAGTGCTCTAACGAGTAAAAAGGACCAAGGATGACTGAAGGCTGCGAAATTGCGTTGAGAAGTTTTCCCGATATGCTGGCTAGTGACTAACTGAAATCAAGATTCTGGAGGTCTTTAGAAAATTTATAAACAGATTCTTTAGCGCCTATCAGAAACATAGTGACAGATCACAGGTCTTTTTAGTTTTGTCGCACTATGTAATCATTTTATCATTACAGTTCACAAATTGCTTGGCGACCATTCTTCTTAAAAAAGAATAAGAAAAAAAAATGACGAACTTATTCCCCAATCCAAACGTTTGATTTCATATAAGATTTTGTAGAGTTGATTAGTTCCTAAGCGAACTAGCTCATAAGAACGCTCTGCTTTAGTGCTCAAGTTCGTTCCTAAGTTTCAAAAAAGTTTGTCTAGACTTGGAAAGTGAATACATGAATGCTTTTTAATCAAATTAGAAATGATAATGAACATAACTAGCATTCACTTTAGTAGTAAGCAACTCCTACTCTATTATTGTGACACTGCCTATTAAAGTCAACAACGCCTTAGTTCTTCGCATACTACAACGACAATTTTTCGTTCACATGTTCCAACATTGTCATACTCAATTAACAATTAATCGCTAAAATTTATCATTTATCGTTTAGACAATCGTTGGACAATTGCCCTTTGTAATGGTCATTTCTAGTTATGGTTTGTTACGACCACAATAAATGTTGCAAAATGGCAAGCGGTTTCCCGTTTCTCTTTTCGTTTAACATGCAAAAGAGGCAATAAATTTTGTTTATCGATATCTCATATGCAATAATATTTGCAAACAATATTGGACCAGTTGTTGTAGTAGCCTTTAGTCTCACCCTTAATATGCCAATAAAAGAGCAGTGTGTATGTTCCAGAATTTGCCTATAAAGTCATATATGTGTGTATCAGTGTCATGATTGAAATCAAATTAATTTTCAGTCAGTTAGTGATGTTATGGAAATTAGTCGTTATCATTGCAATTATCATCAGATGCAGAAAGATATGTACGTTGATTAAAATACTTGTGTATATGTATGTATGTATGTATGTATGTATGTATGTATGTATGTATGTATGTATGTATGTATGTATGTATGTATGTATGTATGTATGCACAACAATATTTTGTATAACATGTGCGTGAAAATATTGTCCAGTACTGACATCATCGACAATTTGTCCTTTTTGTTTTCTGTCTGTCTATATTATTCTTGGTGTTGTTTTTGTTGTTGTTGTCGTTGCCGTTGTTATTTTGATTACAAAACATTTATCGGCTATTATTTAAACATTCATTGTCATTGTTTTCACCAGCCATCTTTTAATTTTATTCGTTCCAATTATACTTGTTTTGCTTTCCATTTGCTTACATTTCCCTTGTAATTTCTCCATTAGAATCCGATTATATACGTCGTACTCGTACTCGTATTCGTATTCATATCTGTTCTCATAATTGTAGTTGATTAGTTACGCTTTATAATATAACTCTTGCGTGTGTGTATGTTAGTTGTGGGTTGGCGGCATGGTTGTATCAGAGAGTAGTTTTAATAGAAGAAAAAACCAATTCACATCATTTCATATGCCATAGTTGGGAGATCTGTATCAGTGAATTTATTGTAATTTTTTGCTTTTTTCACATTCAACTGCTCGTGTACGTGCGTGTGATTGTTTTTTGCTTTACAAAGCATTTTATTCATCGATTCATTATTATTATTCGTATGGTTGTTATTTTATTTTTATCATTGTTGTTTTTGTTATTGTTGTAGCTTTTAATTTCTTATGAAATATTACCATAAAAAGAAAAAAGTTGTGAAAATCATATATTTGCTGTATCGTTTTTGTAGCCAGATTTAATGGGTAGAGAAGAATAGTTTCTTATCGAAAAACTAAAAACTTTTATGATTTATTTGTTGTAAGCAAATGGCTAGGGAAGGTAAAAAATGGAAAAAAGAAATGGCAACAAAGTAAATGTCCATAATATTCACCATCAAAGTTATACTCGTATTACCACCACTTCACCACAATTTAAAGTTAATTTGGGGACCGATTTAAATTAAATTTAAAAGTTTTATTATTTAAATCAAATATGTTTTGTTATCCCACCTCTACATCATTAACTAAAATAAATATAAAACAAAAAAAAAAAAAAAAACAAAAAACAAATCAAAGTAAAGATTAATGTTCAGTAATTTATTATTGAAAGTTACGAGCTACAATTCAAAATGGCTAAAATGGTGGCTACTTAATATGAATCGTCAATCTTAGCTGCTTTGTCCTTAATAAAAATCTAATAAAATGTTATTTTTGTTTTGTTCATATCATCGTTGTTGTTATTGTTATTGTTGTTGTTGTTGGCTCGTTTAGAAATTGATGCATGTCGACAGTTAATAAAATTGAAGGCATTCTCCTCTTAATGAAAATAAAATGATTTCAGCCATCACTTGTGTGGTTTATAAGGCTTTAATATGGATACGAGGTCTAATATACATACACATATATGCACAAGTATAATATATATTGGCCATAAAATACAAAGAATGGGAGAAGGGGAGTGGGGAAGAACTATATAAAATGTATAAGACCAGAGACAGTGGCGCAGGAACACAATGAAAGCAGTAAACAACCAACGCTAAACGTTTTAGAAACGTGTAACGAATAGGAGGTGGTTCCAATTTTAACAGTTAAAAAGCCTAATTTTGAATGAAACCAGCTATGTTTTGCAATGAGACGTACATTTTCATGGATTGGAATAGTGGCTGTGTGTTTTTGAAAACATGATAGTGAGCCGATATATATGTACGTTTTAGAAGTTCTCTTTCGATCTTCTTAGAGAACGTTCTAAAGATACAGACCTAGTTAGGTTAGCTGTATGCTCTAAATGTTCAATTTTGAGGTTAATTGCCTTAAAAAAAAAAAATAGTAAACTCATTGGGGTCTTTATGAACATAAAATCCACGTACGAATAGATAGATAAACGCAGTATACTTGGGCGATGTGAGCTTATCGTGGTCTTGTCGGCAGGACCTGGGATCTTAACTCCGGGACCATTTATTGTTTGTAGACCAGGATTGTTAGACTGATAATTTCCTAAGGCTGAACAAAAGCTTTGCATAAGATGCATAAAGCTTCAGAGGTAGGCCTGTTTGTGCTTAATGGATGCAATGGGAACTTGTCCCACCATAGCCACTGCATATTTTCATTATGAAATCTACAACTCTGTGGGCTGTCAGATTACTGACACGAGGCGGTCTCAATTCAGCGGACCACAGGGGTCACATGAGCATTCTGTATCATCGACTTTGAGCTACTGTTGAGTAGGAGTGCCGTTTGCACCGGTGGCTTAAACTTTGGTAGCAATTTCGAGTTTGTTAAATATAATCGTGGGGAGTGAAACCGTAGGGTCCCTAATGTCAACCCCGACTGTTTACAGTAGGATACGGCTGGATGGGCCCAATACCAAAGTATGGGAACACATGGGCAAGTGACGCAGCAGAGATCCAGGCGATTTCTATCTGTGCGCGGATTAACATAGAGCATGAGATCAGTGGCGCTTCTATTAATATATATTCCGATAGCCAAGCGGCCCTGAGGGCCCTTTGTTCGAAAAATACAGACTTAAGACTGGTACTCGAGTGCTACACGAATGTCAACACTCTGGCATTGGGGAATAGTGTAAAGACGGAGTATATTCTCTGTGAATGTGTTGCTTTGGCAAACATTCAGAGACGACCTTTTATGGAGCCCTATTATAGGGCTTGAACAGGTTGTTCGGATACCCATTGGTTATATTGCTGTCATCAGATGTACCAACCTAACAAAAAAAAAAACTCAAATCGGGGGTTATTCCGGAAACTTTTAGATCAAGGTAGTATATTCAAAATTCGCCGCAAAAAGCAGTTTATAAATATCCCTCACAGCTGCATTTCACGACTAGCAACCATAAAAAAGCATAGACTTCACACATGTGTTAAAAAAATGCTAATTTTCATTCCTGGAATATATGTGGAAAACGCCATATAGTATTTAAACTGGCAAAAAATGTCCCAGATTTAATCTTTTTCGAATATCATCACTGGAAACGCCGAATGTCGTAAGGACACTGCCAAGATAGCGAAAAGACTAGACATCTCCCAAATTGACATCCCTAATTCGAAATGTCGTTGTGTTATTAACGTGGATTCTCATAATTTTGGTTTCGCAGATGTTTATCCGCAAGCCCGCTCTGTATGGTTTCGCTTGTATAGAATACAGCTTTCCTTGCATTTTGTAATATTTGTAAACCAGGAGACAGATGTCGTCTGCATAGTCCAGGTCTTCCAAACTTGTATTAGCCCCCACGGTATACCGCTTGGAGTGGGTAACACACTTGGGAAAACTCGCATTCGTGTACAGCGTTCTAATCAAGTCTATAATTATTAACTTTACTGCTTTTCTATCGTGTTGTTTCAAATACCGTCGAACCACATGCAACCCGCTGAAAGCGTTTTGTGCAGTGTAAACGTGTATGCTTGGTTGCTTTCAGTGCATGTGACATAACTATCAACTAACGACTCGATTCTAAGACATGTGCCACTGCTTTTACGTGTTTACCTGGTCTATATCATTTAAAAGCATGGCGCTCTTATTAATACAAAAAACACCCGCTAACATTCCTGGAACCTCCAAAAAAATGAGACATACAAGAGCTCTGCCAGCTCTGCTACCACTGGGTACTCACTTCCCTTGCCCAGAGGGTGCTTGGACTATTAAAATTTTCGCTGCACAATTGATAGCATTGTTCAAACTACAGTCGCACAACGTAGCAACCTTAGTTTCTGGCGTTCGCGATGCATTCGGCGCCAAATTAATTCTTTGGCAAGACGTCGAAAAACTTTTTTTTATTCGAGTACCGGTCTACCCATGACAGTAAAGGTTTTTCGATATCTGTCTGTGCAAATATAAGATCTGAATTTGTGTAATAAGCCTGCTATCCGGTACAGAATTTCCTGTCTGACTTCTTTTACGGTTTTATTATTGTTGGTATGTTTTAATAGCATTTTGTCCATGTTATTATGACGTATTAGGATGAAAACGGATATACTACCACCTTTTCTTATAACTCATCCGTAAATTGAATTCGTGGTCTAATCGATTAATTCTCTTTTATCACTAAATTAGTGATTTAAAATCTAAGATTTAACATTCACGTTCACTTTGTAAATTACATGTGCTGGTTAGTGAAGTACCTTCACGAGATAAAGACCTTCTAACGGAGAAAGATTTTATGCATATACTGGTACCTTGACAGCATTAAACATGAGATAATGTACCTTTTCCATTATTATTATTGAGGTGTAAAGGTACTGCGATCTGACCTTTCGATCTTTTATACAACCATCCAAACAAATAGAGTTTTCCTATAATATCTCCCAACCCCATCCTCGTGGACTTGACGAAATTCAGGTTGTCGATTGGTAGCTCCCTATCTAGTATCTGATAGCCACCTAGACGGAGTGCATCAAGGCCTCATCACTGAATCTGCATATGGGCTTGGGACTATTCCCATTTTACTCAGATGTCTATTCAGCCTGCAGTGACCGGTCAATATTATCAGCTTGTCTCTGGACATTCCGATGCAGGATGCAAATTTCCTCCCGTTATAGTTACCCAACAAAAGATTGGACTGTCAGAGAAGAGTACCCACCGCCCATTATCTTCATTTTCGTTGAGTATGTCGTTCCAGCCACCCCTTCTCAGTCCACAAAAGGGTTCTGGCCCCACCAGTGGAGTGGCCAGTTCATCGGCCATATCATTCCCCGGAATTCCTACATGACCTGGGACCAAGCATAAGCTGACCGTATTGTCCCTTCCCAGTTGGTTGCGTTTAGCCAGACAATAACAAACCAACTTTAACTCAACCTAATAGGAGCCAAGTGCTCGAAGGGCGGCCTGACTATCAGATAGTATGGCTATGTCCTGTCCTCTATATTTCCCTTCCAGGTTAAATTGCATAAACTTCCGCCTAGAATATGCTGGCGAGTTTTAACATAGGTTCTGAATATTACCTCCTAGGGCCAAACTCTCCCGCGTCTGTGACCCATCTGTGTGCCACAAAATAGTCCTTTCTCTAAAGAAGTATGTAGTCTTCAAACCTCTCCACTCATTCCTAGAGTTTCATGATCCTGTCCAAAGGACAGCCAAATAAAGAGTAATCGATCACTCGGTCAACCGGCTTAACATGACCTCATCTCCGATTATCCTCGTCATGGTCTCTATGGTTTTATTTTTCACTGACTTGAGTGCAGCTGTGCACATGTTGTGGCTTATGCACGCTAATCTTTGTACTTTATTTAGCTCTGCTCCAGTTGTTCCCTAACTCGTTCTTACCACCCATGCAGTGGACCCATGTGTCACAATCGGTCTGACCATCATGGTATACATCCAGTATAATATTCTTGGGTTACAGCCCCCAATATCTCCCTACAAGCCTTCTACACACCATTAGTACATATGTGGCTTTTCTTGAGACGGTATTATTCTTAGACATTTAAATCTATTTCCTTGGTAGTATTTCCTCACCCAGGAGTTGAATATTCCTCCACTAAGGAAGTTTTATTTTGCTAGTGAATGGTAGTGTATCTTGTAAACAAACAGTAGACTTAAAATTATCGATTCGACTAAAAGTGCACGGGGCCGGTCATTACCGGCTCACTGTAATGCGCCTATAAGTCCTCTTGGTACACGTCTAATGGGTGATTATCAATTCTATACTGACTTCAGATGATTTTCAATAAAAATTTTTGTTTTTTCGTACCACTGTACCTCTATCATGGCTTTTTATTAGACTTCTTTCGCTTTGCCCTCCTCCCCAATTACGCTAAATAAAACACCCCAACTTATTTACAGCGCATGTTCCTCTATCACGTAGAGCTTGAAAAAAAAATGGTGACGGGCAGGAATTTTATTATGTTATACCAACAAACACAAGAACAGGGTCATACATTTTCTGATAATTTGTGAACTCTGTACCTTTTAGAGAAGGAATGAGTGGTGAAAGAAGAAAAACAAAAATCACTTATTGACCGTAAGAACGTAGTGTTTGTGTACAAAACCATTGTTGGTCTTCGCTGGAAATCTATTTATCGTGAAATTGGTTTAAAAAACAGCTAAAAATGTTGTCAGTTTTTTTTGTAATTTTTTTTTTTTTGCTTTTTTTTGGTTTAATTTTGTAGTCGAAGGACTGCTGCTGACTGGCAGTCATGTTGGTTTCTTGTACAAGTTGCAGTGCTATGGTGGTGGTGGTGGTGGTGGTGGTTGTTGTTGTTGTTGTTGCTGTTGTTGTTGGTTTAAAGAATTTTTAACATTTTTATTGCGGTTTGACTTTGATGCTGCTGCACTGGGTATTTAGTATCGATACTAGAAAAGGTCAACCATCAACGTTTCTATTCTTTTTTTGTGTTTTTTTTTTCTTCTTCGCTTAAAAAAGAAACGAAACATTTTAACTTTTCAAACCAACATTTTTATAGACTTTAGTGTGGACTGACAAAAAGAAAATCGAAGTTCTTTAAGAAAAACAAAATTTATTCATCATACCAATGGCTATATGAGCAATGTGTTATGATGACTGACTTTCAACGCTTAATTACTGTCATAAAGATATGAAAATATGCTGCCAATTTACTTGTAAGACAATTGTTGTTTGAGGTTAAATTTTATGCCCGGATTCTAAAAAATGAAGTCACTTTTATACACCGTGACTTGAATTTTTTGTTTTGTTTTTTTTTTTTTTTCATTAAATACAAAAAAAAGAACAAAAAACAAATAAAAAATAAATAAAAATGAACCTTTTTATGAATTTCGACTTTTTTGCGAGTTTAAAACGCATATTTTCCTTACCTACTTACTGTAACGCTCATAACGAGTCGAACGGAAACGATTATAGTTTTTTCCGTTCTTTTTTTCTTCCCTTGACTATGGTAAATGCAAAAAAAAATCATAAAAAAATTTGTCAGTTGCTAACAAAGATTTTTTTTTTTGGCAAGAAAAAAACTGCCTCGATTCTTCCAGTTATAGTTTCACTAGATTTCAGTTTACAAGATCAAATTCTTGGAAATACTATGCCTCTCTGTATACTCGACCTTCATTTTTTTATTTTTTCCATCATTTTTTTAGTTCATTTTTACTGAACCATCATAAAAGTCATCAAAAAACAATTGACTCTCTGGGTGGGTTTTTAAGGGAATTCAGCGAAATTTGCTTTTTTTCAAACCTCTAATGAACGTGCTACGGAAAATTAATATTTAGTTGATCTAGTCTTCTATTTTTTTAAGACGATTGTTTTTTAAGGTTTTTTTTATGATTTTTTCTTTGAATTTTTTTGCGCAGAATATCGATAAATATTTCATATATATAAAGGGTCCGCCAAATAAAATTGTTTTTTTTTGAAAATTCTACAAAAAAACTACTGAATATTTTCTCAAATTTCTTTTTTTATTTGAAAGTACAATCCTTCCGGTTAATAATGGAAAATAATTTCATTCAAATGGCTGCCTCGGCTGGCCATGCAGTAGCCTGCACGATCGGTCCAATTTTTAAGCACATTATCGATTGTGTGCAGCTGTATTTCACCAATGGCTTCACGAATATTGCCCTTTAAAGCGTCTATTGTCTCTGGCTTGTTGGCGTAATACTTATCTTTGACGGCACCCCACAAATAATAGTCCAATGGTGTCAAATCGCAGCTCCGAGGTGGCCAAACGACATCAGCTCTGCGGCTGATAATGCGATCTTGAAAAACAGGGCGCAAAACATCGAGTGTAGCTTCGCCTTTGTGGCGCCGTCCTGTTGAAACCTAATGTTGCTAATATCCTCCTCTTCAATTTTTGTGAAAAAAAATTCGTTCAACATGGCCCGATAACGATCGCCATTGACTGTAACGGCCATTTCTTGCCCATTTTCGAAGAAAAATAGCCCAATTATGCCTCTGGACCAAAATCCGCACCAAACAGTGACTCGTCTTGGGTGTATCGGCTTTTCAATGTATGCGTGCGGGTTTTCTGTGCCTCAAATGCGTAAATTTTGCTTGTTTACATACCCGCCAAGAACAAAATGAGCTTCATCTGAAAAAATGATTTTTTTGACAAATTTTCAAAGTAATGTCGCAATATTTCCCAGCGTTGTTCAAGCATATACACAACCATATTCGCTCGGCTGTGTGGCGCCGTCCTGTTGAAACCAAATGTTGCTAATATCCTCCTCTTCAATTTTTGTGAACAAAAATTCGTTCAACATGGCCCGATAACGATCGCCATTGACTGTAACGGCCATTTCTTGCCCATTTTCGAAGATAAATAGCCCAATTAAGCCTCTGGACCAAAATCCGCAAAAAACAGTGACTCGTCTTGGGTGTATCGGCTTTTCAGTGTATGCGTGCGGGTTTTCTGTGTGCCAAATGCGACAATTTTGCTTGTTTACATACCCGCCAAGAACAAAATGAGCTTCATCTGAAAAGATGATTTTTGATTCTGCTACATTACCATGATTTTCAAAGTAATGTCGCAATATTTTCCAGCGTTGTTCAAGCGTATACACAACCATATTCGTTCAGCGGAAGGATAAAACTAATTATCTGTGAAGTCAGACATGAGCTAAGTGTTACCATTCACGAAATAATCACTAGTTGAAAAAAAACGTTAGATGGGGGACCCTTTACTTTGTAAAGAAAACAGCCAAAATACACAGTTAACACGTTAAAGACCGCATTGAAAAATCTTATTTCTCACATAGAGACCGGCATTTTTTTAACTGAGGCTATGGCGAATTAACTAAGTCCGTTATAAGCAGTATCTCTTCGAGGGACCGGCGAATGGACTACTGTACATAAATTGAATTTAAATCATGCCCACCGGTGTACAAGCGGTCCCCAGGTAAAACATGCCGTGAGCAAGCGGGCCGGTAATGTTATTGCGGAGTGACCCACTCGATGGGCATGCGGTCTTTAACGTGTTAAAAACAGAGTTTAAGCCGTTTACGTTTTTAACACATTTAATTAAACCTTTTCAAGATTTAAGAAAAGAGTTTAAGCAGTCTTCTATCCAAATAAGTAGATAAAGAAAACTCTTTTGTAGTATAAAAGTTTGACCTGTTGGTCTAAAGGATAATTATTAAAAATAAGGATAATTTTTTTCGGCAAAAAAGTGTTTTTTTTTGGTAAAATATCGGATGATTTTTAAGTAACTTTCTTTTTGGCTACACTGTTTCTGGCAGCTTAGCTGTTTTCGTGTATCATGTTACAGTCAAACACGTTTAGATTGGCTTATAATTTAACCATGAATCGACTTATAAACGGACAAAGCTTGCAAATTATTGAATTTTATTATGAAGACTCATGCTCGATTAAGAAAGTGCATGGTGCACTTCTTTCGTTTTATGATCAGTTTTAGGCGGCTATTCGAAATCTTGTGACCAAATTAACCTTGAACTACCAACACATATACGTATATATATACCAACAAGTATCCGCTAGTATTGTTGATGGCCGTAAATTATCGATTTGGGGCCGTTCGCAGCAATTGGGCCTCTGTTACAACACTACGTGGAAAATTTTGCGGTAGGATTTGGGTATAAAACCTTTTAAGATACAGCTGATGCAAGAATTGAAGCCACACGATCTACCACAATGGATAACTTTTGGTTGAAGATCCACTTTCTTTTATCGGAAAATTGTGTTCAGCAACGAAGCTCATTTTTGGTTGAATGTATACGTGAACAAGTAAAATAACCGTATTTGGTGTACAGAGCAGCCAGAAGCATAGCAAGAATTGCCAATGCATCTCGAAAAATATACTGTTTGGCGTGGATTATGGGCCGGTGGCATCATTGGACCGTACTTTTTTAAAGACGACGAAGGCAGAAACGCAAACGAGCGGAAATTGACGGAGTGAAGGCACCTATTTTGTAAAACACCTTTTTGCCTTACCAAATAGGTGCTTTCTCTCCGTCAATCCACATTCGATTTTCAAAAGGGAGGTATAATTTTATTCATAACTAAACATGCCACTTTAATAAATCCAAAAACAGTACTAGTCCTATATAAAATAGCGTGTAAAATGGACTCTTAACTTGGATATTATGTAATTTATTGAATAAAAATGTGATTGTTTTAGAAACAAACACAGATTGCTTAAGTTTGCTTAAGTAAATTATACACCATTTAATAACACTGTTCCTCTTCGTTCGAAATTCGCCAAGAATTTCAAAATCGGCTAATAATTGGCTAAATTATTAACTTATAAGAGCATGAAGGTACGAAAAACCGGTTTGTTTTTCCCCTTAACTCAAGATTTTGGAGGTGTAGTGGAAATTTTTAAAGCAAACTCTTGATGTACTCGATAGCGCCTATCAGAAAAATGGTATCACTTCCCAGATATTTCTACTTTTTTCTTTCCTATCGCATAAGTTGCCTTGTATACTTATTTTTGACGCGTAAAAAGTAGAGTTTTTTAGATTTTGTTGTATAACTTTAGTTGTTGTAAGAACTTTGTAGTTGTTTTTTTTTTATAGATTTTCTAAAGCTTTCTTGTTGTACTCGATAGCACCTATCAGAAAAATGATATCACTTCCCAGATATTTCTACTTTTTTCTTTCCTATCGCATAAGTTGCCGTGTATACTTATTTTTGACGTGTAAAAAGTAGAGTTTTTTTAGATTTTGTTGTATAACTTTAGTTGTTGTAAGAATTTTGTTGTTGTTTTTTGTGGATTTTCTAAAGCCGTAAATACAGTCTTAAAAAAGATAAAAAACATTTGTATTCATCGCATTTTTAAAGTCTGAAATATAAGCTAACTTTTAGAGTATGAGGGTGTTTACTTTTTTTGACGTTCACTGTAGATCGTTCTATCAACTCATATAAAAATTTCATGCATTTCTCAAAATTTTATGTGTTTTTTTAGATCAAATCAGAAAGCTCTTAAAAAATCACACGGTAATAAGATTTCTCATGTATAAGCATACAACCGATAAACGCATTAAACTGTTTCCTACGCCGCTGCTCGAAACATGACAATCACTATCACCAGCTTCCAATATCGCCAATATACACAAGGCTACATGAGCGTCATCTGATCGACAAACCGGGAACCAAATTGCTTATGTTGTTGTGTTTGGACGACACTCTACAAGCATGTTAGATGTTTGCTGCATCCGGGGAGCTAGCTTCGACTCGAATCATTACCTTGCAGCGTCTAAGGTACGAATACGTTTAAGCGACGTACAAGCAACTGCACGAAAGAAAATGGATGTAGCGAAGCTTCGTATACAACAAAATACCAACGCCTACTCAAGGCAGCATTTCTTGCGCTTGGATATTTCAAGTCCAGGAAAACCTTTCTATACTCAACGTTGGCAATTTAAGAAGCAGCGCTGAAAATCGAGACGCATGGAAATGCATTCTTAGTTCGGACAATGAACAAAATGAGTTGCTGTAATCAACCAACGAAATAAGTAAGTACCAAGATAGGGGTCGAAACAGTTCACATCGCATACATCCTGGCTGTATGTACAATGGAATTACTGCGAGACCTCTTTCCACAACAAATTGTTTCAAGGAATGGTGATGTTGAATTGCCTCCACAGTCGCCTGATTTGACTGCTTCGGACTTCTTCTTGTGGGGATATCTGAAACGCTGGAGCAACTCAAACAAAATATACGTGATGACATTAATGAAATACCGCATGAAGTGTGTTAGAATGTAATGAAAAATGTGCTCAAAAGGGCTCGCATTTTTGATAGATAGGGGTCATTTTGACCCATTTGCATATTTGGCTGCCAGTATTTTATTTATCAGTTACATTTCTGATTTTTTTTCAATACAAAAATAGTCAAATTGGGTTCCAGTTTAGCTGTACACAGTCTTCGGCTAAACACACATTAATTTTTATATACTCGTAGTATATGTATAAAATAGATAGCTTTTACTCGGCCTGCTTTGCAGAAGCTTTATTTGTTGTTTTTCACTTATAAAAAATTCCATATTTAGTATAAATAGAGAGTGCCACGCCCACTTATTACATCTCGTCCATTTTAAGACTAATTTGCATTGATTGTGAAGTCAGTCAGACCACATTCTGAAATTTAAGCCTTAAGCGTTCTCAAGATATACTAAAATCAATATTTACTTTGTATGGGACATACCGTAGTACGAATTCCGCTCACTTTTTGACAGATGATTTGTATTGACCATAAACCTGTTTGGACCAAATACAGAGCCTCTTACTCTTGCCAACATAAAGATATAGACAAATAAATATTTACTTCCTATGGGCGTGGCACCGGCCAGTTGGAATTTTTGAACTGTATATAGCCTGTAGGTGCCGCTGTGGTATGGTAGGTAAGACACCCGCCTACCAACCAGAAGATCGTGAGGTTCAATACTAGGCCAGACCATCTTAAAAAAGAAAAAGGTTTGCGACATCGGTATCGGTATCACCTCATAACATTAGTTAGTAACTGGTTATGAGTATTACTACTATTGAAAACTTCTCCAAATGCATTTGCCGTTCGAAGGCGGCGTTAAGCTGTAGGTCCCTTTCAATGAGTTTAAGAATAAAATCTGGTGCCGCTTATTGACTGAGAGAAGTCCCCATGTTCCTCCATGGAATGTTATGGGAATTAATATATAATATATAGAGCCTGTGGATAAAGTCACATAGAGAAAGATGGTGTAAAAAATTTCAAGAAAATCGATTCAGCCGTTTAGCTGTCTGTAGACTTCAAACAAACATATATACATGCTAACACACATTCCTTTTGATATGTATGTATGTATGAATATTCGATTTTTTATACACAATTGAAAAGATATTTCCAAGTGTGCAATCCCTCGGTGACATCCTTCCGACAAAGTATCCTTATCCTCTAAAAGGCGCTTAAATTAATGTTTTATAACCATTTTGGAAACGTTTAGAAACACTTAAGGCTGCAAAATGAAATGAAAATGAATTAATGGACAAAAAAAGAAACTACAAAAGAAAAGTCACTGGCACTTTATTCACTGCACCAGTCAACCCCAATGAACGAACCATTGTTTATGGGAGAACACAAGAAGATCAAAGTGACGTCAAGATGACATAATTGTCGACACTTAACAGTTGTCGGTTTTGTTTTGTGGTTGATAGTCTTGCTCCTTGTTTCCGATTCGAAAATACTAAAGACTTTATCATCTCAATGATCTTGTATTGTAAAGAACCCACCCTATGAGTAATTGGTACGAGTATTTAAATGTTTATTGATGTTCATCAATTATTAAAACGTTGCTGCTGTTGCAGCCACAGCCGCCGCCGCCGTCGCCGTCTATATGGCACTGCTAATTGGCTCTTAAGTATCATTTTTTTTGTATATGGAGGTATGCTTCTATCTCTCTCTCTCGTATTCGTTTTTAATTGTTTGAAAATAAAACACTTCAAATTGGTTTTTGATATTAATTGCCGTTGTGTTTAGTTGCTTAAGATCTTAAATATTTTAAAATATGCTTTAATGCCTTAATGCCACTGCTTATTAAAAACCACTAAATCATGTTCTTAAATTGTATTCTTTTTTTAAAAAACACTTATAATATGGAAATTGAATTTTAATTGAATTTGTTTCTTGTTTTTTTTGTAAGGAAGTAATTGAATAAATGTTTTGTCACTTTTAATATTTCCGCATGTCATTGAGTATTTACTTTGAGCAGTTATTTGTTTGTTTATTTTCATGGATGAAAGAAAAGGACTTCATAACAAATTAGCATCCTCTTCGCTTTTATATTGAAATTGCCTTTGATGTGTTTTTCTTACTTTTTTTTCTTGCTAAGGCCTAACTGATCACTGTATTCTTTTTCTAAAAATAACAAGTCCGTTGCAGAGTCTCATTTATTATCCTTAATTAGTAAAAGAAATTATTACTGGAATTGAATAATATAGGGTCCGCCATCTAACGTTTTTTCTTTTCAACTAGTGCTTATTTCGTGAATGGTAACACTTAGCTCATGTCTGATTTGACAGATAATTAGTTTTATCCTACCGCTGAACGAATATGGTTGTGTATACGCTTCGCTAAGTGGGCCTGCAATCGACTTACAGAAGATGCCGATTTTGCCAAAAAAAAAAATCATCTTTTCAGATGAAGCTCATTTTGATCTTGGCGGGTATGTAAACAAGCAAAATTGTCGCATTTGGGGCACAGAAAACCCGCACGCATATATTGAAAAGCCTACACCCCACAGACGAGTCACTGTTTGGTGAGGATTTTGGTCCAGAGGCATAATTGGACCATTTTTCATCGAAATTGAGCAAGGTGTGGCCGTTACAGTCAATGGCGACCGTTATCGGGCCATGTTGAACGAATTTTTGTTTACAAAAATTGAAGAGGAGGATATTAGTAGCATTTGGTTTCAACAGGACGGCGCTACGTGCCACACAGCCAAAGCTATACTCGATGTTTTGCGCCCTGTTTTTGAAGATCGTATTATCAGCCGCAGAGCTGATGTCGTTTGGCCACCTCGGAGCTGCGATTTGACACCGTTGGACTATTATTTGTGGGGTGCCGTCAAAGATAAGTATTACGCCAACAAGCCAGAGACAATTGACGCTTTAAAGGACAATATTCGTGAAGCCATTGGTGAAATACAGCTGCACACAATCGATAATGTGCTTAAAAATTGGACCGATCGTGTAGGCTACTGCATGGCCAGCCGAGGCAGCCATTTAAATGAAATTATTTTCCCTTATTAACCGGAAGGATTGTACTTTCAAATAAAAAACGAAATTTGAGAAAATATTCAGTAGTTTTTTTTATAGCATTTTCAAAAAAGATATTTATTAGGCGGACCCTTTATTTAATAGATATTTTTTTTTTACTCATTTTTACCCGAGTAGGTTGGGCTCTTTGCCATGAAGTAGGGACACTCTCATTATAATGGTCTGAACTGAAAGGTGGTCTAACAGCGCAGGATGTTAATTTCTTTGTTTCAAAGTTTGGCAAATTTAACCATGGTGATCAATTGTGCGATCAACGCGAAAATGGGCGTTCAAATCACAATGCATTTCGTCCACTTTGCAATTTTTTTGCTCAACATAATCGACCAAATGTGTTCACAATCGGAAGAATTGCGCGCAAATTTCATCAAACCGGGTTTGAAGGAAATGTGACAACACCTGTGCATGCTCACCCAGTTCGTTCTGCGAAAAACATTGGTGAACGTAAGCGATAGTGTGGCCGAAGAGCAGTCAACCTTAACTCGGCATCGTACAAGATTATAACGGACTTCTTGTGGCCAGAAATTGAAGATATGGACCTGGACAATATGTGGTTCCCACAGGATGGTGCCACTTGCCATACAGCCTACAAAACAATGTCTCTTTTGCGCAAGAAATTCAATGGCCGTCTTATCTCCGCCACGATCATGTGATTTGACACCGTTGGACTTCTTTCTTCGGGGATATTTAAAAGGAAAAGTGTACGTCTATAAGCCATGAACAATTCAAGAGCTAAATAATGAAAAAAATTGAAAACCTCAATTATGTTTCAGAGTCATTGCAAATATCGACCGTCAGATCGGGGTATGCCAGAGAAGCTGTCGCAAGCATTTGTTTCACACATAACTGTCATAAACCCTTCTCTGAAAACTTTTTGTGTTATTCATAATTAACATCCTGTGTTTTGTTTGGACCACCCTTTACATATAATATTGTACTTGGTAAAGATGCTATTAAAAATGATTTAGTGATTGGTTAAATATCAAAAGTCAAAGTCCTTTTACCCAGTGTACTTTGTGCAATATTCGCTTTTCGGCTGATGTCGATAGACAACGAACTTTAATTGTTGTTCTAAACACATATAAGAATGGGAGGTGCCAAGCCCACTTATAATATCGCCCAGTTATTGAGTGAAATGTATTGTCAACGAGGTTGTTTAAACTAAATTAAGAAACTTCTACTATTATCGTTCTCAAAATAAAAATTACTATTTTCCAAGTATGGCTGATGCCTACGCCACTACTTTGTGACTGATGATTTGTATTGACTGCGAAAACTGTTTCCAAACCACTTCCAAATCAATATTTAGTTTATATGGGAGGTGCTGTGCCAACTTGTCCAATTCCGTCCTTTGTCTGATGTTATGTATTGACTATGATGTCACTCAGAACCAGCGTCCGGCAAACTAATATTAATGCAATTTACAATTGTGATAGTAATTTGAGAGCTCTCACTCAGGAGATTTGGTACAGTATTTTCCCATTTGTTTTCTCTTTAGTTCTCTTTGTTTACTTTTTGCTTATTTTTGCCTATGCGTGTGAGTACGTACATGTGAAAACAGAAGAGAAGAGCTGCTCTTTGCGGCAATCTGCTCAGCACAAATACAGAAACTCATTATTTAACCGTTCTTAAGATATAAAAAAATCAATATTTACTTTATATGGGCACTAGTCCGATTCCGCACACTTTTTGTCTGATAATTTGTATTGACTCGGAAGTCATTTAGACCAAATTCAAAAACTTATACTTTAACTGTTTCAAGATATACAAAAAACAATATTTAGTTTGTATACTCGTAGATGGTACAACGCCCACTTTTGACCGATTATTTATTGAGACAGAACTCATTTAGACCAAATTCAGAAACTTATACTTTAAAAGCTCTCAAGGCATACAAATTATTCATTATTGTTCATAATTATTCATTATTCATTATTATTCATTATTCATTATTATTAATTATTCATCATTATTCATTATTATTCATTTTTTATTATTATTCATTATTCATTATTATTCAATATTCGTTATTATTCATTATTCATTATTATTCATTATTCATTATTATTCATTATTCGTTATTATTCATTATTATTCATTATTCATCATTATTGATTATTATTTATTATCATTCATTATTCATTATTATTCATTATTATTTATTATTCATTATTATTCATTATTCTTTATAATTCATTATTATTCATTATTATTCATTATTCATTATTATTCATTATTATTCATTATTCAATATTTACTTGTATGGGACGTACCATGCCCACTTCCCGATTCCACCCACTTTTTGACTCATAATTCTTATTGACTACGAAACTATTTGGATCAAATTAATATTTATTTTCTGTCACTACCCAGATGGAATTGTTGAAATGTATATGGCCGAGAGTTCCTTCCATTCATACAGGAAAATATTCTAGAAATTTCAAGAAAATCGGTTCAGCCGTTTAATTATCTATAAGGCACAAACATCCGTACAAACACACAATAATTTTTATATATTAAGATATGTATATAAGTATAACAGGTGATAGGCGAAAAGTGATGGTTCGACCAGCATCTTTCTCTCTCACCGCAACACTTTTTCCAGGAAGCCCTTCGATCTAATGTATATTGTTATCGTCTCCAATTTGGTAGTTTTGTTTATCGACATACCTATTCATTCCAAAATGGGTCTCATCGCTGAAGATGATTTTACCGCCAATTTTTAACTACTTCAGGGTCAATTTAGCGAACACACATCGTAGTGTATGGTTGCTTAGCTTCAGCTTCTGGGTCAGCGCAATTTTGTACGGGTATTAGTCCCAGTCACAGCAAAAAATTCGACAAGTTGAGGTTGACAAAAAAACAGAATTCTTGTGAAAGCTTTAAATTCTCCTACACACTATCACGAACAACAGTGATATTTTCGGCAGATCTTACATTTCGTTGTAGTACGAATGGTGGTTTATTGTTAACTGTGAACCAGTGGACTTAAATGTATGCACCGCATTGCGAATAGTCCTCTCAGTAGAACAATTAAGCCGATTTTTAAACAACACCGATTTTAATAAAATAACTTTGTCATTTGCGCTTGTTGTTGAACGCTATATGCAACAATGCTGGCTTAGTAGATGTAGCTTCAACAATATGGCCGTTATCTACTGCCAAGTTTCGGAAGTCTCTATTGAAACTTTCACTTCTTTTCTGCTGGTTATTAATACGGATTATTTTTCGCGCTAATTCTAGGCGCGACGATTCTAGTCACTCTGGTTTAAAGCGATTTTGGTGGACTCTGTGATCTTATAGATGATTTTAGCTGTCGTGACTATTGCTATATTAAAAAAAACCTATAATCTTCACCACCGCCGGCGTTGGTAGTCTTAGTTACCTTGTTAGGGTGTATCGTCTTTTCAATGTATGCATGCGGGTTTTCTGTGCCTCAAATGCGACAATTTTGCTTGTTTACATAACCGCCAAGATCAAAATGAGCTTCATCTGAAAAGATGATTTTTTGGCAAAATCGGCATCTTCTGTAAGTCGATCGCAGGCCCAGATTCCCAGCGTTGTTCAAGCTTATACACAACCATATTCGTTCAGCGGAAGGATAAAACTAATTATCTGTGAAATCAGACATGAGCTAAGTGTTACCATTCACGAAATAAGCACTAGTTGAAAAGAAAAAACGTTAGATGGCGGACCCTTTATAAGACCTTAAAATTTCTTTTACATAATGTCATAAAAGATTTGAAAAAAAATAAGAAAAATTATTATTATTTTTAACAAAATACAGACAAATTTATTTTAATTTTTGTGTTACCTAACCACTGTGCCAAATTTGGTTGTCATAGAAATTTCGAAAATTTTGAAAATTTAAAATCTATTATTTTTTGGCTGGGCTGGGCACCCCAAACGTAAAGTCCTATTAAAAATAAGAGAAAAAAACAATTGTTTATAATTTCGGAAAAAATTATAAATTTTTGTGTAAACCGTGACCTTATAAGGCTTCAGTTAGCCATAGTCCGTGTTAAAATAATTTTAATTTGCAAAATAACTAAGATAACAATTTACGGCAACAATATAGCTATGCTACTTAAAACATTCGGACGTACGTTGATTCAACGTCTGCGAACCTCGGCAGTCCGTTCCATTCATACTACAGCCGCTGCTAATAGCAATGACAATGGCTGTGGTGAACGTGTTACATGCACTTTAATACCTGGTGACGGTGTTGGTCCGGAATTGACTTGTGCTCTAAAAGAGCTTTTCATGTGTGCCGACGTTCCAGTTGATTTTGAAACTAAAATCCTTTCCGAAGTCAATCCCAAGTCGGATAAGGTAGAGGATGTTGTTGCTTCAATTAAAGAAAATAAAGTCTGCATTAAGGGTGTTTTAATTAATCCGACTGAAATTGTGGGTGGTGACTTGCAAACAATCAACATGAAGCTGCGTACCCAATTGGATTTGTATGCCAATGTTGTACATGTACGCCATTTGCCGGGTATTAAGACACGTCATAAGGATATCGATATTGCTGTTGTTCGTGAACATACTGAAGGTGAATATTCTGCTTTGGAACATCAATCGATGCCCGGTATTGTTGAGTGTCTTAAGATTATCATTGCCCGACAATCGATGCGTATTGCCAAATTTGCCTTTGATTATGCCACCAGGTTCAAACGCAAGAAGGTTACTGCCGTCCACAAGGCCAATATTATGAAATTGGGTGATGGTTTGTTCTTGAAGTGCTGCACAGATATGGCGAAATTATATCCGAATGTAAAATATGAAAAAATGATTGTCGATAACACCACCATGCAATTGGTATCAAAACCTAATCAATTTGATGTTATGGTAACACCGAATCTGTATGGCAACATTATCGATAATATAGCTGCCGGTTTGGTTGGCGGTGCTGGTGTTGTTGCCGGTTCTTCATTTTCTCCAGAAGTTGCAGTCTTTGAACCGGGTGCACGTCATCCTTATTTAAATGCTGTCGGCAAAAATATTGCCAATCCAACCGCTATGTTCTTGTGTGGTGTGAAATTATTGCGTCACATTAATTTGCCTACTTATGCCGAAATGATTCAAAATTCCTTATACCATGTACTTAGGCAGGGTAAAGTAAGAACTAAGGACTTGGGCGGTCAATGTACGACAAACGATTTTACACAAGCCGTTATTGATAACCTTCATAAAAGTGCTTAGTTCAAGCTACATGTACTAAACATTGTCAGTCTAAATTCTAAAAGAAAGTATTTCTCTAATTGTGTGCCAACGTTTCAGTTTAGAAATTTTGGTTTTGTTTTGGTTTTATTTTGTAATAAAATTTATTGAAATTTGCAATGGGGTCTGTTCGTAAATGCTACACTGTGCTGCATCACGACGGCAAACTTTTGAACTTTTGAAAGTGAAATGATGCATACAAATTTGCGGTAGCACTACCTTTGATTTGCATTTACAAATTTTGGAGTAAAGTAGTGAATTTAGGCTGTTTTAAGGCGCTTAATATGATAATGCAGTGCTGTGATGCATTTACGAACAGGCCCATGTCTTCAGTATTAATATGGCGAATATTTTTTTATTAAAAGATTCAAAAGAAAATCATTTAAATCATCATTTAATCCTTCAATTAGTTTCCACGTGCAAAATTCTGTTTTTTTTTTCTTCATTTATTTTCCCATGTAAACGCTATTCTTAAATCGTCTTCAATTGTTTTGCTTTTCTACACTCTTGCCGGCATATTGGGTTGTCTTGTGCATTGTCTTGCTTTAGTTTCATTATTCAGTTGTTTCGATGCTAATTAGGCTGTAGCAGTTCGCCTCCATATGATTGTATAGTGGTAAAGATCCCTGCTAAGTGATGGTGGGGATTCATACTTAGCATTGCCATTATTCCATAGTGGGTGACGTTTTCTCCGGATCATTCATGTGATAATTGTCAGGAGGGTTACCTTTGGAGGGATCTGTCTGAAGGGAGTCTAAATTTCTTAAATAAACACTTGAAAACCGCAATTAAATGTTTTTGATAAATCCTCTGCTGTGGATTCGAACACAGGCCGCTTGTGTTGTATACACAACTCTACGCTAAAGCTCTTTAATTATATGCAAGCCCTATGGTAATGCGGTTTGGATACCTTATTTTGAAGTGTTACGCACCTACATATATACATAATATTGTTACGCAAATAAAAATGCCTAAAAAGAAAATTCACCACATTAGTGCCTTTGGGGCTGTATTGTGGGATTCTTGTCTTTTGGTTTGTGTCAAGGTTGATAATGTGTTACCCCGATATTGCCGTATTGATTTGTATATTTCACGGCATTGCCAATGGGAACATCTTTGGGTAACACAATCTTATGTTTAAAATTAACGGACATAAAATAGAGGATGTGAGAACGTTTGAGACATTTCCGGAACTTTCCAAGCTGCTTTACCTACGTCGATAGCTAGTAATCGTTTTGCAGTCATAAAATAAAATCTTGTTTAGGCGTAAATAAAAGTGTTGTATAAACGGAGACTAAGTGCAAGATAAATAAGTTGCTGTATTAAGATAAACTGTATATATATAAAGTGAGTAAATAAAAACTGTAAAACAACAACAACGTGGTGTTTATTTTATTTTACGCAATTTAAAAGAACTCAACATTTTAATAAGAATAAAACGTATGTAGCTGCCTAGGGCGTATTTGAGAGAAAGTTCTATACGGTTTGGCAATTATGTGGACTTTGCTTAGCGAATTTACATCCAGTGACTACGCTGGCTCGGGCATATTGTTCAAATGGATTAAAGTTGCTTCAGCAAAACGAGTATTTAATTGGAAAGTCAGTGGGCCACAGTCGTAGAGAACGGCCTTGTCTACGTTGGAGAGATCAAACCGAGGAAGTCATGTCTGCGATTTGTGTGACAAATTGGCAAATACGTGCACTAAGCTAGATGCTTGGAAGGAGGTACTGGAGCGGGCTGAAATCCGGTATTCGGTTAGTAAAGGTTAATTTTTTATGTACATACGTATGTGTTAACCTGACTGAAGCATTACTGCATAAATTAAAATAGATGGTAGTCGGAGGGTATAAAATCTAGACTATTGGGCGGGTGAAGCATAAATTTCCGATCACTATTTTCTAAATATTTTTTAAATGATTTTGTGACATGTTGCTGAGCATTGTCATAATAGCATATTATCTCTTCATATCTGATAGCATATAGCTTTAAAGAAATCAATTGTGTTCGGTACAGGTTCTTTGAGATCGTATGGCATGATTTTAAAAGCACATAATATATGTGACCTACAGAGTGCTAGCTTGTCGCTCTGGTTATTCAGCTCTTGGCATTTGTTGTCAAACTTTGGTAAACATTAATTTTTTCCGCTTTAAATGAATCTATTCTGCTCGATACAAGTCCACTCTGATCGTCTGGCCCGATTTCAGAAAATCATAATTGATAGGCCTCTTCCGGATGTAGCGTTGATAAGCAATCACTCTGGTTTAGCTGATTTTTTATTTAAATAAAATAGTTAAAGCAGTACTCTCTGCAAATTCAGATTTGTGTTCAGCAGTTCTTTCATTTTCTGACGTCTCCAAGTGTATGCAGGTCTCCCTGCCCATCTACTACCCTGCGGAATCCACTAAATCGCTCTCCTGGCTATATTATCTTCTGCCTTCCGTAGTGTGCAACCAATCGAGTTACACTTACGTTTCTTATTTTAACATCAATTGGCTACTAGTTGGCTCTTCTCCTCAATTGGGTGTTTTCGGCCAGAATATGCGTAGGATTAGCAGTAGGCATGCAATTTATTTGTGTCACGTGGTGATATGTTCCATCCATATAAGTAAGTTCGCATCCATATAGCAGAGTAGATCTTACGCTAGAATTAGATTTTCTGAGCTAAGTCTTCTGCGATATACCAGACCAAACTTGCAGTACCCAGACATTTTTAAGTTGAATACTCAATACTTAAAAAAATTTATTAAAATCCACAGTAGTTTTGTAAAAATATCAGGTGTTTTTTTAGAGTTACACATATGTAAATCATAATATCAATAAGTCGTGCTTTGTTGGATGGAACATTTTATGACATTAATGTTTAAATATGATTGCGGCCACCTGACCTCTACTGCTAGCGCGTACAAGGCGCAATCTGGAATGAGAATTTTCATAAGCTTTTTGTCGCACATAACTCTTCGAATGCTGATTTACATAACCCCAAAACAATCCAAAATCACCTCGGTAACCAATTAATTGAACCATTACTTGAAATTATTCAAAGTTCCTTTGAGTAAATCAAGTGTAGCGCGCACTGTGTCAGCAAGATTAATGGCAGCTAATTAAGGTACGAAAAAATTCGTAATTATGTCCCTATACAGTTCACCATTGACAGTAACATTCTGGTCATCATCGTTTTTGAAGACATATGGATCAATGACTCAGCCAGCCTATTAAGTACACCGACCAGTAATTTTCTGTGGATATAATGGTGTGGATTATCCGTACTTCAAATGCGCCAATTCTGCTTATTTATGAACCTATTCAACCAAGAATGGGTTTCATCGGAAAATAAAATTTTGAATAGAAATTCAATATCAATATCAATTTGTGTTTCAGCCTATTCGCCGAATTGGCGGCGGTGTAGGTCTACTCATAATGAAATATCGAACCAAACTAAACAAAAAGCAACTATCAGCTGTAAAATAGGTTGTCAAATAAGGCAGCGTTGCCAACTCAAAGTTATAAACCTCTAAAAAAAAACACACGATGGCGTCAGTTTTATTGCGTTCATCTCTTTTCCAGTTACCTGTTTTACTGTTAGTTTATGAGTTATGTTTTCATTCTACACTTCTTGATGGGAAAAAATACCGTTCAAGCGAAGCAATGGCTTGAAAAGTGTTATGGTTACTCCGCTTCAACAGAAAAAACAATAAAACGTGTTTTTGCTGACTTTGGTATGGTAGGTAAGACACCCGCCTGCCAACCGGAAGGACCTCGGTTCAATATCAGGCCAGACCATTTTACAAAAGAAAAAGGTTTGCGACATCGGTATCACAACTCATAATATGAGCTAGTAATTGGTTATGAGTATCACTTACTATTGTAAACTTCTCTAATATATTTGACGTTCGGAAATGGCGTTAAACTGTAGGTCCCTTTCAATGAGTTTAAAAATAGAATCGGGTGCAGCTTATTGATTGAGAGAAGTCCCCATGTTCCTTCATGGAATGTTATGGGAATTAATAGATTGCTGACTTCAAACGTGGTTGTAGAGACACCGATGATGCAGAACGCAGTGGACGTCCAAATGAGGCGGTAACACCAGAAAACTTTAAAAAAAAAATCCACAAACTCGTTTCGAATGATCGAAAACTGGTGTTGCGTGAGTTAACTGACTGTACTATAAAAGAGCTTTGTTCAAAGTTGGTGCCGCGTTTGCTCACTGTTGACCAATAACAATAACGTTTTGATGATTCTAAAGCAATTCTGAACTACATGAATTGAACTTCGAATTGCTCCCATATTCACCTTATTCGCTACCAGCGACTACTGGCTGTTCGCAAAAGTCAAAAAAAAAAAAAAAAATAAATGCACGCCGGCAAGAATTTTCGCACGAACGGAGAGGTTTAGCGCTGAAACTGAGGCTTCTTTTGAGTCAAAAGATAAATTGTTCTACAAAAGTAGTATTGAAATGTTAGAGCGACGCTGGAATGATTCCACTACTCTTGATGGAGATTAGGTTGACGAATAAAGCTAATTTAGAACAAAAAAAGTGTTTTCTTTGTCAGACCGGGACTTTTCAGTCCATTTGTTATACCTGACATTGTTCCTTTTGTCTATAGTGAGTTCAGGATCTATTTGCACTATATTTTAACTCAAAAGCCACTTAATTTGAAAGTGTTATAAATCACTTTAACAAAAATCAAGTTAATGATAACATGGATTACAATTAAAAGGCAACATTTTCTTAAAAAAAAAAGAAAATTTAGTATTCAAATGCTGAAAACTACTGAAAATTTAATAGAGAGAAGTCACTTTGGCATAATAAAAAGTGGTGATTTTTCAATGAATATACGAAACAATTTATACCACCTGTTTTGGTTGAAAAAGATAGTGTCTTATGCCAGTTTTAAAATAGTTATTTCGTATATTTTTTTTTCTAAAGAAAATTATAGAAATAATTAACACATACATTGGTTTTACATAAGTTTCATAAGAATATCAAGTAAAACATTTCCTATACTCGAGCCTTTGAATACATTTCATAGTTAATCACACCAGCTTGTCATTTAGCCGAATTGTGCTGATCTATTGTTAAGCATTTAAAAACAAAACAAATTTAAACCGAATAAGTGTTACACTTATTTCTGCATAAATTTAGCGGCATCCAAAGTAATTTCAAACGTTTAACTTCGAATTCAATTCATAGAAATCATAAAAATGCCACAAAAAAGGAAATGTTTTCACTTTTTGCCGATCTTTTACAGAAGAATTTTAGCAGATTGAGTACGTAATTTAACCCCTTCATGCAAGTTAGTGTAATAGACACAACAGCAGCCACCAGACATTAACGACAGCGGCTTAGCTCTACAGATTCGATGATTTCATGGTGTAATTTAATCAACAAAAAATAGCAAACACGAAAGGAAAAGAAATTGGTAAGAAATATAAAAATAAAAACAAAACAGATTAAATGAAAAGGAAAACTTAGTACATCATTTCTGAAAAGATGAAAACATGACAAAAAGCCGACAAAATTCCAGCCAATCATTCATTTCTAATGTACGCGCCCAATTGACCTTCTAATTTTACAAGACAAACTTTTAATGACTTTTATTGGGTAGAAGAAAAAAAAAAACCAACCAAAACGGTTGTCAATGTTGTCTTTCTTTGTGCTGTTTTTAAACAATAATCATGCGTGTTATGTGGCTGGCCGGCTGGCAGGCTACCAGTCAGGCTAGGAAGACATACAAAATAATATCACACAGTCATAATTTCAAATATTCCTTCCTTTTGGCGCATCTTTATTAAATGCCCACTAAAATATTCACACTTTCATGTCAAAATGATTAAAAATGTTTGTTCAATTCTCTCTTATTTTAAAGAAAAAGAAGTAAGAAAGACTTAGGCGACTTCTTCACACCCTACACAATAAGCATATGCACATAGAATATATATTGAAGAGGACTTGGACAATATATCAACCAATCATGGTCTGTTTGCCTTAACAATGTAAAACTCTTCATCAGAAAAGTAAAAGTGTATCTTTATATAGAATCTATGCCAAAAACTAAACCGATCTTAGTCTTATTTAGCCCTTTTGTCGAATTATACCATAGAATTATTACATCAAGTACTCACGCGGTAGTATTATTTATTTATTTAAGAGCTTAGGGCAAATTTTATTTATTTTTATTTATTTATTTTATTCATTCATTTGAGACCTAACACGACAGATTAATATCTTATAAATTATAGTGTTAGTGAGTAAAAAAACTCTTAAATTTAAGGACATAATCGTATAGGGTCCGCCATCTACCGTTTTTTTTTTCAACTAGTGCTTATTTCGTGAATGGTAACACTTAGCTCAAGTCTGATTTGACAGATAATTAGTTTTATCCTTCCGCTGAACGAACATGGTTGTGTATACGCTTGAACAACGCTGGGAAATATTGCGACATTATTTTGAAAATCATGGTAATGTTGCAGAATCAAATATCATCTTTTCAGATGAAGCTCATTTTGATCTTGGCGGGTATGTAAACAAGCAAAATTGTCCCATTTGGGGCACAGAAAACCCGCACGCATACATTGAAAAGCCGATACACCCAAAACGAGTCACTGTTTGGTGCGGATTTTGGTCCAGAGGCATAATTGGGCCATTTTTCTTCAAAACTGAGCAAGGAGTGGCCGTTACAGTCAATGGCGAATTGAAGGAATTTTTGTTCAAGAGGAGGATATTAGCAACATTTGGTTTCAACAGGACGGCGCTACGTGCCACACAACCGAAGCTACACTCGATGTTTTGCGCCCTGTTTTTGAATATCGCATTATCAGCCGCAGAGGTGATGTCGTTATTATTTGTGGGGTGCCGTCAAAAATACGTGTTACGCCAACAAGCCAGACAAAATTGACGCTTTAAAGGACAATATTCGTGAAGCCATTGGTCAAATACAGCTGCACACAATCGATAATGTGCTTAAAAATTGGACCGATCGTGTAGGCCAGCCGAGGCAGCCATTTGAATGAAATTATTTTAAATTAGTAACCGGAAGGATTGTACTTTCAAATAAAAAAAGAAATTTTAGAAAATATTCAGTAGTTTTTTTTTATAGCATTTTCAAAAAAAAAAAATTATTTATTTGGCGGACCCAATTTAAAAATAGAAACTAACAAAATTTAAGTCGAAGCCTCATTCGAAACATATTAAGATATTTAATTACTCTGCAAAAATCTAGTAAACTTTCTTTTAAAAACGTTGACGTGGCCAATGTTCTGAATATGACTTGGTAGAGAGTTCCAAAGACTTGTTGTATAAATGAAAAACTGTCGCTACGACAAGAGGCTTCTAAACCTTTGCTGAATTACCCTTCTTCCACGATTAGACCTACTGAATGTAATTATCTCATATAAATATGGAGGTTGATGGGATATGATAATTCTATGTAAGAAAATCAGGCACCTAAGTCTGAATGAGTTTTCAAAGGTCATATGGTAAATATGGAGATATTTGTGTGCAAAATTAAGAAAATAATAACACATGGGTTGAGAATTCCCGGGCCTAACAAAGGAAACACTTTCTGTTGTTCAAAATTGGCTTTATTCATCAACGTAACGTCCATCAAGAGCAGTGGAATCATTCCAGGGCCGCTCTAGCATAGCAATATCACTTTTGTGGAACGATTTAGCTTTTGCCTCAAAATAAGCCTCAGTTTCAGCGATAGCCCCTTCATTTTTGCGAAATTTTTTACCAGCGAGCATTTTTTTTAAGGTTTGCGAACGCAGTAGTCACTGCGAGACAAATCTGGCAAATACGGTGAATGTGGGAAAAATTCAAAGTTCTATTAATGAAATTGCCATTGTTTTTAAAGTTTTCTGTTATTACCGCCTCATTTGGACGTCCACTTCGTTCTGCATCATCGGTGTCTTTACGATCACGTTTGAAGTCAGCAAACAAACGTTTTAATGTTGTTTCTGAGGGAGCACAGTCCACATTAACACTTTTCAAGCAATGTAGAGTTTAAACACGAAAGTACTTTTGATCCATTGTTCTGAAAATAACAAAAGTAGCGTCACTCTTAGTACAATAACTCACAAATTAATTACAAATTAATTAACAGAATAGCATGACATTTTAACAGCTGTCTTTTGAAGGTTAGCAGTAACTGAAGAAGAGGTGAATGCAATAAAGCTAGGCCCGTGACTTTTAAGACAATGTGTCGAACAGTGGGAGAGCATCTGGGGCCTCAATTGTATTCAGCTGTTTAAAGACATGCGACCATTCACACAAGCTTTTCAAAATTCCCATTATAGACTAACGCTGTAGAGGTTAGCTTTCACAAACCAAAGGATAATAAGAGGATATGTTCAATGTTGTTACACTATTTTCGTATGTATAAAAGTCTAGATCCATAACACAATCAGATTTATCCTTTTGACTGAATACCACTGCCATAAATAAATGTCAAAAACTGTGCTTTATTGCAAATAATTTTCATGCTGGACTATTATTTTTATGCATTATTAGCATTAAGACAAACCTTATTCAGCCTGGCTACATACTACTACTGTAGAGTAAACAAATAGTGTTTTCATAAAGAGAAGCAAATTCTCTCATTTTCTTTTCTCTCTTTCTCTTTTACTCAAACTGTTATTTATTTCTAAAGAGAGAGAGAATATTATTTATTCTAAAAAATATCCCTAAAATTTAGCAGCAAAGAAGACAATTTTTCAGCATTTTTTGTTTTGTCTAAACCGCGAATATTATCATGTGGACATACAAAAAGAAGAAGAAAAGGGAAATATAACAACAACAAAATATTAGTGGAGGTAGATTTTCAGTTTTTTTTTTATTTTTTTTGCTTATCATTTTCATGGAAATTGTTAAAATCATTTTATGATCATATACCCGAAGTATACATAGAGTATCATTGTATTATATTATCGTTTACAATGATACAAATGGAAACTTTTTGACCTGATGTTTTTATAATCTTCATAAAATACTAAACGATTTTATGTTTTTCTTCCATATTGTTGTTGTTGTTGATTTTGTAAATTTGTTGTTTTCAAAAACCAAATTTTCATTTTACAGTTGCAGGTCCGTGACAATACTCGCATATTAAAGGAATCATTAAAATTATTGAGGTTTTTGAAACAGCCTTGAAATATTGTTGTTAAGAATCTCGAGGTGTACACAGTTCTAAGAACAAATACTAAAAAGCCGATCGATTAATCATAAATATGTATGTACTTATAGGGTATTTTATTTAGACGTTCATAACTTTGAGTTGGCAACACTGTTTTATTTGACAACTGACTTAACAGCTATTAGTTGTTTTTTGTTCAATTCGGTTTCATTATGTTGACATTTTTTATCAAAATACTGGTTCTGTTCGTAAAACCTATCCTGTTTTCCGGTGAAGCCCATTTTTGATTGAGTGTGTACGTAAATAAGAATTGCAGCATTAATCTAAAAGTTTTTATCGAAACACCATTACAGCCATAGAAAATTACTGTTTGGTGCGCTTAATGGGCTGGCAAAATCATTGGTTAATATGTTTTCGAAAACTATGATGGTCAGAATGTTACAGTCAATGGTGAACTGTATAGGGACATGAATATTATTCTTGCTGATATTTGGTTTCAACAGTTCGGAGGAACATGCTACACAGTGCAAGCTTCAATTGACTTACTCAAAGAAACTTTTGGTGAAAGAGTAATTTCATGTACTGGCCATCAGGTTTTTGTTATTTAATCCCATTGGATCGTTTTTTTTAATCACTTAAATCGATAAACCAGTGATAATTTAACACTTGGAAATCAACATTCCAAGAGTTATTGGCGTATTACGACCGCATGTGCTGGGAAGAGTTTGTGAAAATTTGTATTCCAAATTGTGCCTTGTAAGCGCCAGACGTGGAAATCATATCTAACTATTAATGTCACAAAATTATCTATTCGACAAAGCCCGTTTGTTTTATTATGATTTAAGACATCGAAAGAAAAGTCCCGGACACACTTTTTTTCAAAACCAGCATTTTTCATCAACGTAATCTCCAGAGCAATGCAATTATTCCAGCGCCGCTCTAACCACTTTTGTAGAACGATCTATCGTTTGCCTCAAAATAGGCCTCAGTTTCAGCGCTAACCTCTTCATTCGTGCGAAATTTCTTACCAGCTGGTAATTTTTTGAAGTCTGCGAACAGCCAGCAGTCGCTGGGAGTCAAATCTGATAAGTACGTTGGATGTGAGTAAGATTCGACATTAAATGTATTTTTTCATATATTGTTTTGATAGACTTGTGACACGGTGCGTTGTCTTGATAAAACAAAATGTTTTTCTTTGCGGTCGTTTCTTTGTAATTACGGTCTTTAAACGCTTCAAAAACGCTATATAATATTCAGTGTTGATGATATTATCCTTCTCAAGATAGTCGATGAATTTTACACCACGCATATCCCAAGAAAACCGAGGCCTTAACCCTTCCAGCCGATTGTTGTGCTTTCGGGCAGTTTGAACGAGGTTCACCGTTTGCTGTCCACTCAGAGTGAAGTGAGGATCCATGTTTCATCCGTTATCGACGCAAAAATTCCGGTTTGTTACGTTGAAACATGACCAAACACTGCTTAGAATCGTCTAAACGTTCTTACTTTTGGTTAACAGTAGGCAAACATAGTTAAATGCCAATGCGATAGCCAGCCCCCATAACACTTTTCAAGCCATTGCTTCGCTTGAACCATATTTTTTCCCATCAAGAAGCAGTATAGAATTAAGACACGAAATTGTTTTTGATCCATTGTTCTGAGAATAACAAAAGTAACATCACTCTTAGCACAATAACTCAGCTTGCTTTTGAAGATCGCCATTTAAGTATTAGGGCCGAGACTTTTCAGCCCAGTTGTTAAACTTGTGTAACTATAAAAAAACACATTATATATCAGATCAGGTGATCGAAGATTTTTATAATTATGATACTCGCCTTAAAAAATCCGGTTTTATTTAAAGTTATAACATTGTTACGAAAATAAAAATGCCTAAAAAGAAAATACACCACACCAGGATCTGTGTGGTAAGATTTTAGCTACAAACTTTATTGGTTTGTGTCAAGGCTCTGTATCTGTTACTGCCGTAATTGTCTGTGCTATTAAGAGTGCTACCACATATAAAACAGTGTTGCCTGTTCGATTCCTTTTTGTGTATTATAATTTTACATCTTTTGAATTTAACGTAGATATCTGGAAATTTGTACGACGCTGTGGTATGGTAGGTAAGACATCCGCCTACCAACCAGAAGGTCCTCGGTTCAATACCACGCCAGAACTCATAACATTAGCTAGTAACTGGTTGTGAGTATTACTACTACTGAAAACTTCTCTAAATGCATTTGCCGTTCGGAGCCGGCGTTAAACTGTAGGTCCCCTGCAATGAGCCTAAAGATAGAATCGGGTGCAGCTCATTGACTGAGAGAAGTCCCCATGCTCCTTCATGGAATGTTATTGGAATTATATTATATATTGTATATATAGAAATTTGTACTAACAGCAGGAATATTCGAAATTGATAGTGAATTGCTATAAAAGGTGGAGCATTTTATTTGGTGAGTTAGTTATCATTTTGCAGTCATAAAATAAAGTTGTGTTTGGGCGTAAATAAAAGTGTTGTATAAACAAATATTAAGTGCAAGATAAATAAGTTAAAGACTGCATAGTTATAATTGTATGCTGTAAAAAGTGAGAAAATAAAAACTGTAAAACAACAACAAAGTGGTGTTTATTTTATTTTTGACGCAATTAAAAAGAACTCAAACATTCTAAAAAAGGTTAAAACGTAACAATATCAATCCTTTAAAGTCACTTTTTATCGCTTTGAATATCATTACATTAAACAAAACCTACGGAAATGATTAAATCTATGTACGTATACATACTTTAAAAGATTTTAAAGAAATGTAACATAATTTTGCCTCTTTGTCATGCTTTAAATTAGTTAGGCTGCCAACGCTTCTTTGTTTCACCCAAATCAGATTCAGAATACCTGTCTTCTAAGCAGATTTAATTTCCCATTTTAGTTCCAACAAATTTATAAACATTTATGTATACAGCATCAGTGTAAACACCCACTTCTAAACGGTTCACCTTGCTTTTTTAAGCGCTTCCTTTTTTGCTCTTAATAACTACAAGAGATTTAAATAAAAATGCATACGCCTTTAGAGGGAGTGTGCAGAAATTTCTGCCTACGATCTGTGCCAGGCTTTAGAACAAATTGCTTCAGATAAGGTCGTACTAATCGTCCGAATTCTCAAAACAAATAAACAAGCAAAAGGAGTGTAAAACAGTAGAAGAAATTAACTTTTAAAAATACAAGCATCACTAAAGATAGTCGTTAGAGAGAAGGTTATAGAAAAGATTAAGGATGTGGAAGTTAGAGTTTAAAATTGACTTTTTAACGAAAAGAAGGGGTTAATCGTGGATAATCATATTAGGACATGCAGCTTAGAAACGTAGAAAAAAAAATGATTCCATTATTTAATGCCCAAAACAAAGCAAAACCTTTATAAGAAAACAAAAAAATGAACGAAATTCATTGCAAGCCTTTTATTTGAGTTGAAAGGATTTAAAAGTCATGTAAACGAAAGGCTTAAACAATTAATTACGCTTCTCGTTAACATGCGTTTGCTATTCCGCTTATAAGTATAGCTGCTTCGTCTAGGTAGAGCCTTTAAAACAGGTCAGAGGCACTCCTACGACAATAAACTTTAATGTTCTATTCATTATTCTAATCCACCCACTTTTTTCTTTTGTGATCCTTTTTTGATCCTCTATAAAAATCTCATTATTTTGCAAATTATAACAAACATTTGCATATTTAACCAACCCATTGTGCAGCGTGTTAATCGTTCGAGCGCAGACAAAGGGTTGTTAAACCGTTTTACTCTTCTATTGCAAACCCTTTTCTTTTGCCCTTTTTGCCATTTGAATCATAAAAGTATGATAGTCGTGTTAATAGAGTTCGGCTACTTGTCAAATTTCAATACAATTCCTGTGGCCATTGTTTCTTGAAGGATTTTTGGTATTCAATGTGGTGGATAGTGTCTGGTCGGCTGCCGTACGAGCGAGCGAACGAAGCGAAGAAACATTTAATCTTTTAATTTCAGCACTTATTTCACGTTTTAATCCTTTGCCTTTGGACGACTGCCTTCATTAGTTGCAATTTCATTTTGCAAAGGTTTTACAATGAAATCTGTGCTAATTATTAGTTGTCAGGCATTAACGCTTTCCCAGAATTAATTACAACCATTAAGGAGTCAAAGGGATTTTTTCATAAATCCTTTCTTAAAAAATAAAGTTTCTCAAATGAACATTTTGTTGGAAAATGGTTTAAATTGAAATGTATTGGATGATTTTTTTAACAGCTTTCGGATCGACAGAACGATCAATGTTTAAAGATGATTTAAATGTTGACTGTAGCTACGCCTCAAATGGTTCATAGGCTGCGTCTAATTTTGGCATACTCTACAACATATCGGCCAGTATCTCACGAATAAATACTTTAATATTAGCTTCCAGTGTGTCAACCGTTGCATTCATTCGCTATCAACATGAGCATTAACAGAGCCCCACAAAAAATAGTCTAAAAGCGTTAAATCGCACGATGTAGGCGTCCAATTGAATGGCCACAAACGTGAAATAAACTGTGCACCGAACTCGCCTGTCAATTATGGATTTTCAATACTTGTTTTTATACTTTGGTCTGTTTGGAAATGTAATCCGTAGACCGGAATTAAAAAGATAAATTGGGCCATTGTTTTGCGTGCTGTGTTACATGTAGCACCGTCTTGTTGAGATCAAATGTTAGCCACGTCATTTTGGGCAAAAAATTTTTATTTTCTTTAATTTAACAGTAACGTTCCTACCTTCACCGTCTTTGAAAAAAAACAGTACATTTTTCAGGTTGAATTGGCAGTTTTTTCAATGCTTCTGGCCGTACTTCACACCAAATACGACAGTTTTGCTTGTTTACGTATCCATTCAACCAGGAATTTTCACCAAACTGGTGTTTTTTTCTGTTACTCTTAAATTGTATTTTTTAAAAAAGTTAAAAATTTTGCAATAAGAGTATGATTTTTGTATGAGTTGCTTTATTAAAAAATTTAATAACTCTGTCAATTTCTAACCGATTTCTAAACCGTAAGTCTCATTTTATTCATAACTTAATATAATTCCTTAATTAATTCATCAATAGTACGATTCCTATATAAAATAGTGCGCGAAAACGCATCTAATATTGAAAAATGTTAAAAAAAATTGATGAAAAATTTGCATGCTTGAGAAATACACCCAGTTTATGCAAGACTACTTAAGCAGAATATATATCATTTAAAAGTTTTGTTTCCCTTTTTTCCAAATCCGAAAAAAAACTTCAAATCGGATAATATTCAGCTAAGTTATTGGCTTATAAGTGCATGATGGTCCAAAAAACCGGTTTTTTATCCGTAACTCAAAAACAGATCTTTGTTTTGCTTGGCAGCGCCTATCAGAAAAAGAGTATCACTTGTCAGGAATTTTTTGTCGCACCGTGTAATTAATAAAAACTTATTGTTTTAAGATTGCTGGGATTTCATTATAATAAAATTTTTATTTATAACTTAACATATATATGTATACACACCTTATTTCTTTGAATTAAGAAGTTGGTCTTAGATTGAAAATGAATACAACACTGTAAAACAAAATTTCGGTGAGTCAAAATAATGCAATACAAATAACTTTTGTGTCAAAAATATTTGTTGTCAACAAAATACAGAATGTTTATGTTTTTTGACAAACGCGAATGTATCAGCTGTTGCTTACCTATGGAAATCGCCTTGATTTCAACTTTCACACGCTTTTTGTTTTTTAACACTTATTTTCTCAGTTCACTCAACACTATTTTCAGTTTTACTTCTTAAGAGAGCCCTTTAATACGCTCTTTTCCACTTTCTCTTTTCAAATTTTACAAAAACAAAGCACAATTGATCAGGCAATAAGGAATTATAATTAAATATATATAAAAGCACACAGTTTTTATTGTTGTTTTATTTTAATTACTTTAATTTAAATTACAGACATATTTGTTGAAATTTTTTACACTTTCTATCTATTTTTATAAATTTTGCACGCTATTAACAATTAAAATGATCCCTTCCATCTTTCACTTTTACTAACTTCTGTGTGTATACTGTGGTGAAAAAAATAAAAGGAAAGTGGTGGGTTGCGTGCATACAATAAAACAATGCAATGTGCTTTTGTTGTTGCTGTTCTAGTTTTTACCACCGCTTAAAGTTTTAACATCAAGACAGTGCTGCCAGAATCTAAATTCAGTTTTACACAGACAAAGCTTCAACATTTTATAAATTACGCAAAAAACATTTTGTGTAATCATTGAAAAATTTTAAGGAAAGCTATAGTGTAATGGTTGATGATGACATTTTATGCAACTTCAGTCAAAAATATTACTGGAATTCTTTAAGCTTGCTCTGGTGTAAGTAATTAAGAAATTTACAATTTACACCATTAAGAGAGTTTTGCAGAGATCGAAACATATGATAATGTAAAGACGCAAGGTCCGGGCTATATGGTGATTGCATTAGAACTTCGTAGCCAGACTTTCTCATTTCTTTCTCATTAAAGATATATGTAATCCGACGTTGCCATGATGGAACGCAAAAGCTTGTTCATTCACTTCTGTCCGTTTTAATTGAGTTGCCTATTTCAATCTCGCTAATTGTTTACAGAAGAGATTTGAAACAATCATTTGATCAAGTTCAAGTTTCAATCCTCACACTCAGCATTACATTTTTTGCTGTTTAGTTTCACCTTACAACGTTCCTGATATTTTTCTCACATCATTGTCGCACATGATTCATTTTTTATCACCCGTAATCAATCGTTTCAGAAATGGTTTGATTTTGTTCTGTTTTAGCAGTGAATCGCAAATGAAAATGAATTAAATTTTTTACTGTTAATTCATGTGGCACTCAAACATTGAGCTTCTTTGTGTTACAGGTTTCTTCAAATGGTTGGTAACTGTTTGGTGTAGTTCCCTAGCAAAGTCCAAGCTGCTTACATGCCGTACTTTCTTAATTTTTTCCATGATTTGAATGACTTTTTTTAATGATTGTGGTCGACCAGAGCGAGGTGCATCTTTAATAACAAAATTATCGAATCGAAAACGAGGAAACAATTTCACCGCTGTTTTTCTAGTTAAAGCATCGTCTGCGTAAACTCCACAAATTTTTCAGCAGCCTTTTTTAATAATAGAATAACAAAATATAACGTTAATGTTCCGAATTTTCACTCGTTTTTTAAACGCAGATAACTTTTTACAGAATAATGTGAATTTAATAATGTTTTCTAACAAAGTAAAGCTTTAAATGTCATGTTTCAAACAAGCTGTAGTGTTGCCTGTTGCAATTAATAATGAGAGCCATCTAACGATGGCTTTGATAATCTCAAAAAACGAGAAACTAAATTTTAAAGCGGCAGCGATAAACCCAGAAAAAGAGGAATATTTGGTCGTGTTAGGCAACGACCAAAGAAAAAAATTATACATTTCGCGTAACAATGGCGAAATGAAAATGTGCGATTTTCTTTAACAACTAATGCCTTAAGTCTTTTACTTTTTTACACTTCCATGACAGTAAACGTATATTTTTTATAGCCCTTTATCTCTTTTTAACGTGGTAATGACACCCTCGCCAAAAAGCAATTATTTTCCATTCATTGTTTGTAAGATTGTATGTCCGAAGAAAAACAAAAAAAAGGTTTTTGTTTTTTCTTTTTAATCTTATCAGCTTACAATGGAATAACATTAGCCAGAGTCATATAACTGGTTGTGTAACCCTTATGTAATACCCTTGCTTTGCAACAACAATAAAAACAGAAGAAAAAACAGAAAAACGGAAGGACAAACCTAAATATGATGTGGCCAGTGCCACAGCTTACATTTCGTGTCATGAGCACATAATATTACATGACGAGCAGCCTGGACTGCCTGAAATTACCTGACGTTTCATTTTTTGTTTTATGACTTAATCATGCGTTTTTTTAAGTAACCGGTTAGGCAAAGTTAATGAGGAAGAGGTAAATCTTTACAGAGAAATTGCAAGGGTTTCGCATTGTTTTGCTACGCTTAACGCTGAAAGAGTTTCTGCGAAAGGCTAGTCAATAAACGGCATCAGTTTCTTTTGTGAGTTTGTATTTTGTTGAGAGAAATTTTGTTAAAATTTTTACGTAAATTCATGTAAGACTGTGTAGAAACAACGTCAAGGTTAACAATTCTTTGTGTTTAAGAAACAAAATATTTTAATTCATTGATTTTTTGTAACTTTTTTTTATAATTTTCTTAGAAATTCATGGTAAAAAATATCCCTTTTTTCCCCTTCAACTCGTAATTGTTAACAATGAAGCAATGATGGGAGTCAATTTCTTTAAAATATGCATTTTAGGTATTTCTCAGAACTTTAGCGTTAAAGAAAGTTAGTTTCAGTTAAAGTCGATTTTATGAAAACCAACACTTTAGTGCTTATCTTAGCATTATAAGTTTCTTGTTTAAAAGCTTTTTCGTTTTTGTATTTGCAATTTCGCTGCAACAAGATTCAGGGATAGAAAATTTTCAATATTTTTCGTAACAGACATGACATACGTAAGTAACAGTATGTCATTTGGAGTCTTTTTTGTCATAATTTTTATTTTAGAAAAACTGAAAATTTATACGAAAAAACTGCATATACTGTGAGCGTCAAAATAAAGTGTACAGTTTGTTCTCTAGAATTAAGTCATTATATCTGTATATTAAAAGACGATGTACTTAAACATTTTATGTTTTTCTAAGAGTGTATTTAAGGCTTTACAAAATCCATAAAGAACAACAACGAAATTCTTCCCACAACTAAAGTTATACAAAAAATACAAAATTTACTCTATTTTCTACGCGTCAAAATAAAGTATTCAAGAAAAAAACTAAGCCACAAAAAAGAATGACGTAGAAATACCTGGGAAGTGATACATTTTTTTAAGGTGCTGTGAAGTTCAATAAAAATTATAAAGGGTCCACCAAATAAAAAAATTTTTTTTTGAAAATGCTATAAAAAAAACTACTCAATATTTTCTCAAATTTCTTTTTTTACTTGAAAGTACAATCCTTCCGGTTAATAATGGAAAATATTTTCATTCAAATGGCTGCCTCGGCTGGCCATGCAGTAGCCTACACGATCGGTCCAATTTTTAAGCACATCTTCGCCTGTGTGCAGCTGTATTTCACCAATGGCTTCACGAGTATTGTCCTTTAAAGCGTCAATTGTCTCTGGCTTGTTGGCGTAACACTTATCTTTGACAGCATTCTAATAGTCCAACGCACAAATAATAGTCCAACGGTGTCAAATCGCAGATCCGAGGTGGCCAAATGACATCAGCTCTGCGGCTGATAATGCGATCGTCAAAAACAGGGCGCAAACATCGAGTGTAGCTTCGGCTGTGTGGCACGTAGCGCCGTCCTGTTGAAACCAAATGTTGCTACTATCCTACTCTTCGATTTTTGTGAACAAAAAAGCGTTCAACATGGCCTGATAACGATTTCCATTGACTGTAACGGCCACTCCTTGCTCATTTTCGAATTATGCCTCCGCACCAAACAGTGACTCGTCTTGGGTGTATCGGCTTTTCAATGTATGCGTTCGGGTTTTCTGTGCCCCAAATGCGACAATTTTGCATGTTTACATACCCGCCAAGATCAAAATGAGTTTCATCTGCAAAGACGATTTTTCTGGCAAAATCGGCATCTTCTCGAAGTCGATCGCAGGCCCACTTAGCGAAGCGTATACACAGCCATATTCGTTCAGCGGAAGGATAAAACTAATTATCTGTCAAATCAGACATGAGCTAAGTGTTACCATTCACGAAATAAGCATTAGTTAAAAAAAAACCTTAGATGGCGGACCCTATATTTTGGAATTTTTGTAACAGCTCCTAAGTTTCGAGCTATAATTTTTTGATAAAAAGTTTTTGGGGAGTTTTTATGTATTTTATAGGAATATACTGTGAGCGTCAAAATAAAGTGTACAACCTTATTTTCTGGAATTTAGAGGGTTTTTTTCTAGTCTTTACCATATAGGCTTTAGACAAAAGGTGCTATAACTTCGTCAATTCACATCCAATTTAAAAAAATGGTGTATCGTTTTATTCATAACTAAACATACTTAAAAAAATCCAAAACCAGTACAGTTTCTATATAAAATAGCGTTAAAAAACGTCTCTAAATTGTTTCTTATCTTTCTAATTTCGAAAATAAACCTTAAATCGGGTAATATTCGGCTAAGTTATGGTCCGAAAAACCGGGTTTTTACACTTAACTCGAAATTTTGGAGGTGTTTCGAAAATTTCGAAAACAGATTTTTGTTCTGCTCGGCAACGGCCATCAGAAATATAGTATCATTTGCCAGGTATTTTTTTGTCGCACCGTGTAATAAAAGAAGTTATTAAGTGAATTAATGAAGTGAATTGTTAATCAAGTATAACACAACATATTACATTTAATATATCTAAATGACACTCAGAACGAATTTCAAACTTTTTCCGACATACCTGGCACTCCACAGGTAAATCGGATTCGAGTACGCTGAATCCAGTGGGGCTAACCGCTTTTTTAGGTTAGCTCTTGTTTTCGAGATATACTGTTATTCCGAAAATGGGGGAGGTTGTACAACATCCTTCATATATTAGCGTAACTCAAAAAAGGGTGGGCTTATTGAATAACTAAAAAACAAACCGAAATTTCGCACTAAAAGTACCTGTAAGTGAATCAATCTTTTCAATTTTTTCTCTCTTTGTGATCAGTGGCCAAAAAAATGTATAATTACATTTTCGCATTAAGAAAGATCGTAAACCATATCACAGCTATACTTAGCTAATGGGGTGAAATTCTTACTTCAGAAATTGTAATTCATTTGAATTACAAAATTGAAAATAAAACATAAAATGTTAAAAACTTCAAAATCTGCGCAATTTACAAAAAAAAAAAACTTATTTCTCAAACAAAAATCTTCAAAACTGCAACATGCAGATAAATATGCCCATTTGGCAGCGCAGTTTAGAGTGTCATTCAAGAACTCATACCCCTCTAACATAACTTAATTTTAAGATGACTAATTTGGCATTTTTACCTGGTTCGTTAGATTCTAATTTGCTCTGATACCAAAGTCTGATTTATTCGATTAATTCAGCTGAAAGCCACTTGCATTGAAGGTCATACCAAGTCACATCCATAAAATTATATCTACAGATCACAACTACTCGGATTGCTTGACTATGGTAAAGGAGCGCTGGGCTGTTTCGAAGATCTATTCCAAGTGCAGAAAACGGTCTCAAATGTATCAAAGCTGCTCGTTGATCATAGTTAGCAGTAAGTTTACCACTCCTTTGTTTGTATTCTGTGAAATCGCCCTTCCTAGGCAGTTTTACAGCCTGTTGCTAGATGCGGAGCGTAAGAAAACGTTCGTCTAACAAGTTGAGTGACTTGTCTATTTACATTTCAAACACTAATAAAAATTTAGTGCTTTGTTTGTGTTTTACATATAAACAGACAAGTCACTCAACTTGTTAGACGAACGTTTTCTTACGCTCGAAATCTGGAAACAGGCCGTTAATCTGACACCCTTATATATAGGGTCGCCCAAATAATTTTTTTTTTAAACAGGGCACAAAACATCGAGTGTAGCTTAGGCTGTGTGGCACGTAGCGCCGTCCCGCTGAAACCAAATGTTGCTAATATCCTCCTCTTCAATTTTTATGAACTGAAATTCGTTTAACATGGCCCGATAACGATCGCCATTGACTGTAACGGCCATTCCTTGCTCATTTTCGAATTATGCCTCTGGACCAAAATCCGCACCAAACAGTGACTTGTCTTGGGTGTATCGGCTTTTCACTGTATGCGTGCGGGTTTTCGGTGCCCCAAACGCAACAATTTTGCTTGTTTACATACCCGCCAAGATCAAAATGAGCTTCATCTGAAAAGATGATTTTTTGGCAAAATGGCATCTTCTGTAAGTCGATCGCAGGCTCTCTTAGCGAAGCGAAAAAAGCGTATACACAACCATATTCGTTCAGCGGAAAGATAAAACTAATTATCTGTTAAACCAGACATGGGCTAAGTGTTACCGTTCACGAAATAAGCACTAGTTGACAAAAAAAACGTTAGATGGCGGACCAATAACATAGTTTATATATATACTGAGTAAGTATCACTGAGTGATGTTGTCTTATCGCTGATTAACGTTCTTATATTATAACATTGGAGTTATCGGTTTTATCTAAACAGGCAACTCATAAGTCGGTTTTCTGGTTTTATACGAAAAACAATAACAACGCCAGACCCGTGTAGATTAGCAGGGTCAATTATATATCAATTTTGAACACATGTGGTACAATAATGAAAGACTATTTCAAGACTATTCTTGTTAGCAACACAACTTAACCCCATTGCCTATTCTTTAGTTGTGTCCTGTAACAATTTGGCTAAATTGCAAGTCATTAAATTCTTTAGAAAATCTTGAAAAAAAACTGCCATTTTTAAATGGCCTGTTCTAGTCACCACAGCAAGCTACAGCAATAAATATAAAATTTAGTAACTTTATTAACCCCATTCTGTAGAAATTAAATCAAATGATTTCCAATAAATTACAAAACAATAGGAGAAAACCACACATTATACAAATTTAAACTGTTTTAAACACTTTATCTATAACCATCGCATAATATATTTAAGGATTCATTCATGATACTCTTATTGTCGCTTTTCTTTGGGTGTAATTAAAGTCATTTCAGTCAGTCTATTAAACCTTATAAACAAAGAATAAAAAACGTTAAGAACAATGCTGCCAAATAAGTTGGGGGTTAAAACGTTAAATTTTCTCTAAGGATTCCACCTTTTCTCACATATTTAGTAAATAATCTTTGGCATTATTAGCCGGCGTATTAGTTGTGCAGTCAATAGGATAAACTGTATTATGCAAAGGAAAACATCGTAATTTATTAGCAGAATTCATGTGTTTTCACCATAGTGGTGTTCGGTATACAAGTGTCTTAAAATACTAAAAAGTAAACATTTTGTATTGTTCCTGACAAAGAAAAATTCGCGTTTTTCTTAACAATTTTAGTGTTTTTGCGAAATTTAAAAGTTGCCAACGCTAATACACACTACTCTTTAATGAAATGTAAACAAAAAAACATTTAAAATTAGATCGAGGGAGATTATAAAAGAGAAACAATTTTATTTTGTTGGTTTCCTAAATCACCACACCACCCAAAAAATTCACTTTAATAACAACAACAATAAGCAATAAAAACCTTTTCAATTACATGGCAGTTACAACTCATTTGGTGTCAGCAAACACAATAACAAAACACATCAGTACATGCCAGTGTGTGTGTGCCTGTGCATAATATACAAAAAAGACAAGGTGTTGAACAGGGCTGTCAGATCTTTTTTAAGCTTTTTTTGCCAAATTCAATTTCGAAAATCGCCAAAATTTATATTTTTTAAAATAATGAAAAAAAAAAATGTTTAAAACAATTAAAAACTAATTTGTTCCGAATTCTTAAATTTCGCCAAAATTGGAAAAAAATTCACCATAATATATATTTTGTTAATTTTATTAAGCAAAAATATTAGCAAAAACAAAAAGTTGTCAACGTTTACTATAAAATAGTTTATAGTTTACTGAAAGCTAGAAAACTGTATAAAATACATTTTGGATATAGATATGTAGTCTCATTATTGTTGTATATCTAAAACGTTATACACTTTTTCTTCGACACATTTCACATTGCCTTGTATTGGAATAAAATTACACTACGCGACAAAAAAGAACGAAGATAAAATACCTGAAATGTTATACTATTTTTCTAATAAACGCTATCTGGTACAACAAGATTCAGTTTTTGACATTTTCTAAAAACCTCCAAAATCTTTAATTACGGGTAAAAACAAAACGGTTTTTCGTATCTACATACACTTATAGACTTATAACTTTACGGAATACTATCCGATTTTAAGCTTTTCAGTGGATTTAGAGAGAGGAGAAGTTGACATTTTAAATGATGATATGATATGCTTTCAATCAAACACAACTTTTTCCACTTTTGTCAAGTTTAGAGTCTTTTTCGTACCATTTATGAACTTAAATATTTCGTTGCCAGTTGCCGAAAATTGCATTACATAAGTAAACTGGAACCTAAAAATATATTAGTTTTAGGTCTATATAGGCAACTACAAATTTCTCGTTGCCGAGAACATAATTGTAGTTCGGCTGCCATCTGTAATCGACACATTAAAACCATGTTTACCGTGAACATGAATTTATTACATAAAAATACCAATTTTATAAAAAATAGCCAACAAAATCGCCGAAAATTAGGACGCCAAATAACTTTTAAAATCGCCAGATCTGACAGCCCTAGTATTGAATTGTTCATCAGTGAGTGTTGCCGTTTTGCTTATTTTTAAACAAAATTGGTTATTTTTTTCTTTGATGTGTAGATGTGTACCCTTTTTCCATTTTGGTTATCTTTTCTCGAAGTAAAAGATCGAGGACATTTTTTCTTTTAACATTTATTACCCAGTCGAAACAAATGATAGTTAGATGGGTAAGGTCTAGATTAAAAATAGTTTCATCTGATCTTAGAACATTTGATATATTTTTCATCGCCAGTAACGATAGGATGCCGCTACAACTTTTCTTATGACTTTCCAGCAAAATTTCGAACATGACAAATCGCCTTTCAACATCTCTCGGCATTAATTATGCGGTACTCAATTCCATTGTTTTTTGTTCAATCCTGCTGCTTCCAGATGTTTTGATGGAGTAGCTTTTTGAGTTTGGAAGTAATTTCAATAGAGTAATGCCTTCAATTCATCATCATTTTCGTGTCAAAATCATCACTTCTGAACTGCATAAATAGTCTCTCGTAGTTTGAGATCGAAAAACATATTCAGGATAAGCTTTGGCAAGCAATCAGAGCAAAAAAAAAAACTTCGTTGTTTATACCATTTCGTTCAGTGGATGAGAGAGAATAAATGTCAGACATATTTCAGATATCTGTTACTAAAATTATTCACAAATAAAAACGAAATGTCATCAAATGAGAGAACGATATTTCTTGTGCAAAGTTTGTTAATACATAGTTAAACTGTTCAGCACAAATAGGAGAATAGGCCTCATCAATTACAGTACCAAGCTTATTTGATCAATCTATATTCAGTCAATACTGCTATAAAGTCTATATGTATATAAAATGATATTGTTACGTGTTTACGTTTTCAAAAACGTGTTTTTATGAGGTCGTAGATTGTAGTTAAAATAAAATAAATTTTGTGTTTGGTATTCAACACAGTATTCAACACAGTTTTGTATACCACTGCTTGTAATCTTTTTACAGGCAATAACAATTTTTATTCTTAATTGTTCTGTCTGTTTACAATCTTGTAAACAACAACAATTACTCGACAGATCTTTCTTCCTAAAGATCTTCCAACCCGATCGTAACTATAACTTAGGTTCGATCGCAACCTTTTCAACCAGAGGTTATCCACGCTTAACTCTCTTTACTGAGTTAGCTCCAACTAAACTGGTTTTGTACTTCACGAGTTTACTCCTTATAAACTCTCTTCACACAAACTGCACTCGCTGAGTTTACGACACATAAACTGATTGCTGTTCGTATCGATGTGCTTTTTATATGGCTGAGTAAGTCCTCATTTATACGAGGAAACATTTTGAGGGAAACAGTTTGAATTCTTTTTTGTTTTTTCCATTCGCGTTCACACAGGCGAACATTTTGTCGGCAACATTCTATACTCTTGTTATTGTAATGAAGTAAAGCTAATAAAAATCAGCAATGTAAGTATGACCACAAAGCGTATCCCCACACCCGTAATTTGCTACCAAACTAAATGTTTTCCATCAAATTGTTTCCTCGTATAAACACGCACTATGCAATACATCGAAAGCTCTCGAACCTCTCGATATTTCAGGTAGAGTCCATTTCTTTCTTTTATTTTCTTTTTAGTTCTTATGTAGCCATGCGTATGTAAACATCTACCTCTTTCAGCTCTTAGTATTTGTTGTTGCTTGTTTATTGTCTGTTACTTGTTTCCTGTTGTTGCCGTGTTATTTTTATTTACTTTATCGTTGCTAATGATTGTTGTTGTGGATTTGGTTATTTGTAAACAGCACGTATAGTTGTTCTTGTAGCTTTTGTTTATTTATTTTAGCGATGTAATAAACGCAGGGATGTCCAACCTTATTTGTGTAACAATATTTTAATGTTTTTGGCTTAAAGTTTGGATTTAAAATTTTGGTTATTTTTTGGTTAAAAATTCGAAGTTGTGGCAACACTGTTGTTCACTACATTAGTTGCTCTTATTATTAGGAGGAGAAAAAGAGAAGCATAGAGTTTATCTGTATTAATGGGAGTGTTTGTGTGCATGTGGGTGTCTTTTGAATTTTCAATGCATTTAAAACACTTTATTGCCATTGTCTGTCTATTGATTCCGAACAATTTAATCATTTATTGTAAGTCTTCTATACTGTTGTTCTCTCTCTTTTTTTATTTTTATTTTTATGCTTTGACTCAATTAATTAATTGTTTAATTAATTGCTGTCTAATTCAATCAGTTTTTTTTTTCATTTATTTATTTATCGTATGCTCATGCACATGCACAAAATTTAACATCAGCGCTGGTGAGTTGCCATTTGTGGTTTTTCATGGCGGGTAAGTAGAAAACATTTAAGAATTTTGTGCTTTTTGTGCGTTCATTTTCAAAGGGTGTAAAATACAATTTTAACACGTTCTGTTAAGGCCTATTATGCCTATTATGGGGCAGTTTGTATGCAAGTATTCATGAGAATGAGGTTAATGATGATGACATGTGTGCACATGCATCTTGACCCGGTGACTTTAAAATTGAAAATAAAGAAGCAATTTAATTACTGCAATCATTGAGGGTGTCAATGGCAGTTTTTTGTCATTGTGGGAGATTTTTTCTGAGAGCTTAACAAATAATTTTTTTTTATAAAAATAAAGAGAGGGAATGTAATAAGCGATGTGTTTTCATTTTGAAGTGATAGGATTGATTTTTTTGGCTGAATTAATTCAGTGCTTAAAGGCTACAAAAAACCTAATTGAGCGTAATGCGCTTCAAATTCGCTGAAAAAGAAAAATCTGCCCTAAGTCTGTATTTGGTTAAAATTTCACACGGCAGTTAAGTTTAATAGGAGCTTGGGATTAGTATGTGCTTTAAGACTCCCGGACGTATGTTGGATAATTGAGGCAGAAGTGTCTACCTTGACACTGGTGGCGAACTAGCTAAGGTTCAATCGAATATCTGGTAGGGATATTCTTATAATAACTCATAGAAAGGCCGTAATAACTTCCCTTACACTTGTGTTGACCATATCGAAGCTAATCCGGGAAAGTTGGATAACCTGGTGAAGTATGAATTGCGATTAGAGAACTCGTATATTGAAGAATTTTGTTGCCTCCCATTTACCGCATGCCTTATCGTGTATGTTGGTCACTTGAAATTGATACAGAGCGGGCACAGGCGATAAGCCTATTTTGATGTTTAACGAGAAAGGCTTTTGGTTTTTTCCCGCACATGAGTGCATGATCTAGTGGCTTTTATCACGAAAAATTGTACATTTGGACTTCATGCCGAAAGAATAGGCACTACTGTCATTGTCATGATGACGAGAAGGAAGAAATGAGTTTTCATTTTCTGCTTTAGTATCACGTTCAAGAATACCACTTTGGGTACCTGGAATTGCAATATTCTGAGGACCTTTCAGAGCGCTCCTTCAAGAGACTAAAGCAAATGTGTCAAATGTGGCTGGTTCTCGAAGCCCGCCTAACTACACTAGCCAGAATAACTATACGTGCACTGCAACATTTAATTTTTAAATAATTATAAAAAAGTAATAGGAAACGATTTGTGGCAAAATTTAATTTTTCTTTAATTTTAGTATATTTTCAAATCTTTATGCTTTCACAGCAAAGTTTTCCAATAAAAAAATGCAGTGTGGCAACGTTTTACTACCAGAAAAAATATTCGTACACTTTTATTTCGGGGAATTCCATGAATTTTTTTCTAAGCATTTTTTTCTTGGCATACTTTACCAAAAGCAACAGAATAATAAAAGCTCTACTTACATACATAATTCAAATTAATTTGTCTCAGTGGTAAAATTTTCAGAGTACAAATCAAGTATAAATCAAGATGAGTTCCAAAACAAAAGAAATTTGTGCAGCTGAACGGGAAATTATTATAAAATTGCGCAATGAAGGAAAATCTTTGCGTGAAATTGCTAAGACTGTTGGAAGAAGTCATTCTTCTATCCAATACGTCATTAAAAATTTCAAATCTACCGGCTCTATCTTGTCCAAACAACGCACAGGTCGCCCATCAAAATTGACTGAAAGGGAAAAACGAACTGTTTTGGCACTGGAAAAACAAAATCCAAGAGTTATGGCTTCCCAAACCAGCAAGAATATAAAAGAATTTTTTAATAAAGACATCCACGAAGACACCGTGCGCAATATATGGAAAAAGGCTAATTATCATGGCCGTGTAGCATGTAGGTAGCCGTACATATCGGACATCAATAGAAAAAAAAGGATGGAATTTGCCAACAAATATGTACATCAAGATGCCTTCCGAGTTTTGGGAAAAGGTCTTGTTTTCTGATGAAAGCAAATTCTGCATCTTTAGCATTAAGGGGAAAAAGATGGTTTGGCGAAAAAATGGAACATCGCTTAATAAAGAAAATGTTATGGTGTGGGATACATGGTAGCTAAAGGAGTCGGAAATTTGACTTTTATAGAATCCACAATGGACCAGTACGGCTATTCAAATATACTGAAACAAAATTTACAGCAAAGCGCCGACAAACTGAATTTGGGACCAGACTTTTGATTCCAACAGGATAATGATCCCAAGCATTCGGCGCATAATGTGAAGTTGTGGCTACTCTATAACACAAAATATCAATTGCATTCCCCCCCCAGAATCGCCGGATCTAAATCCTATAGAACATTTGTGGGATTTATTGGAGCGTAAGATCCGAAAACATAACATTACCTCTAAGGAAATGCTAAAAAGCGTTATTATGGAGGAATGGAACAAAATAAGCCAGGAGGAAACATCCAAACTAGCAAAATCAATGCCAAAACGTCTTTCAGCAGTTCTTCGACGCAAAGGATACCCTACTAGTTATTAATAGTATTTTAAATACATCACAATTTAATTTTATGTACAGATATTTAATCTGTACGAATACTTTTTCTCATGAATGAGCTCTATAATTTTGTAATATTAGCGGTAAAAAGAAAAAGTCAAATAATAAAACTGTTAGTGCCTTATAAAAAACAAATACATCCAACAACAAATCTTCTAAAAACTTTTGGAACAAATCGATTTGAAAACGAGGACTATTTTTATGATTAAAGTTTAAGACGCAAGGTGTACGAATAGTTTTTCTGGCAAGTGTATGTTTATAAGATTCACTTATCCTTTTCAGATATCACTAAGATACCGCAGTTTGTGGAAACCAAGTGGGTGGTGCTGCTATGGTATGGTGGGTGAAAGGGCCAGACCATTTGAAAAAAGAAAAAAAAAAGTCTTTTCAACAGTGGTATCACCTCATAATATTAGTTAGTAACTGGTTATGGGTATTACTACAATTGAAAACTTCTTTAAACGCATTGGACGTTCGCAGTCGGCGTTAAACTGTAGGTCCCTTTCAATGAGTGTAAAAATAGAATCGAATGCAGCTCATTGACTGAGGGAAATCCCCGTGTTCTTTTATAGAATGTTATGGGAATTATAAACATATAAGTGGGTGGTATTTTGCTATTGCAATATTCCTTGGCATTTTTACGGATAGAGTGAGCATTCTTCGGTTTAAATTTGAACCAGAGGTTATTTCGAATCTGGCAACACTTATGTCATTCTATTCTGTCACAAAATTCAGTATATTGTCTCCTTTGAACGAAATGAATCAATTTACGTTTGAGCAGCGTTTGGTTTTATTGGAAATGTATTTCCACAACAAAGACAATTGGTCGGAAATTGCCCGAAAATGTCGTATAAAATTTGATCACAGTGGCCGGTATACGCAAGTTTATTGCTAATGTTTTTGAAACTGGTTTCATTGTTGATGCGGGCGTGCTCGTACAGTGTGTGTACCCGAAAGTATCTAAGCTGTGGCTGAGAGTGTGCGTTTCAATTCGTCATCCTTTTCAAGAATTGAATATTTCACGCACCAGTTTACGCCGAATATTGCAAAGTTCAATTTGTTTAAGAGTTGAAACCGCTTCGTTTTCGCATCGATAGATGGGTTAACGAGAAACTGCACGATGATGTCGATTTTGCCAAAAAAAATCATCTCTTTGTTAACCTCTTCTACGTTAACAGGCACAATTGCCGTATTTTGAGCTCAGAAAACCCAAACGTGGTCTTACAGATGCCAAAGCACCCATTACGAGTGACTGTTTGGTGCGGCTTGTGAAGCTGAGGCATCATTGGCCCATATTTCTTTGAAAATGAGGACGGCGCAACCATTACGATCAATGGTGACACCTATCGCATCATGATAACCGATTTTTTTATGCACGCTTTTCATGGTATTGCTGTGAACGCTGTTTGGTTTTAACAGGATGTTGCAACTTGCCTCACACCTCATGCTACAATTCATTTATTACGTCAAACGTCTGAAACGCCGTTTAATTAGACGAAATGGTGATGTCAGTTTGCCAGCCAAGAAGCTGCGATTTGTCACCGTTGGACTATTTTCTAGGGGGCGCCGTTAAAGGCAATTGTTATGCCGACAAACCAGAAACTCATACACTCGAAAAAGTTATCGAAAATTTGTTCGATCGAATGGGGTACTGTGAGGCCAGCCTCGGCAGACATATGAATAAAATAATATTTCCTTTTCCGAAACAATTGTACTTTACAACAACAAAATTAATTTGGCAAAATTTCAAACTGTTTTTGTTTTATAGAATCTATCCATTTAAGGATAATAAGTAAATTTAATAACTAAACATTTGGGATAAAATTTGGCCTCCGTGTTACAAATTAAGCAAAATACGTATTTCGTATACAAAAAACATTTTTAGTAAAACGTTACCCGTCTGCTCAGCCAATAATTTTTAAATTCTTAACGATGCCTAATTAAATACAAATGCTGTATTGTAGGAGTTGTAATTTATTTAACCCTTTCTACGAGGCTTTCTGAAAAATGTATGGCCTAATGGTACCTTTATGTACAACTCGTGCTAATAAGTCTTGTATGTATGTAAGACTTATATAAGCAAAATTCAGTCACATCTGCAAATGCCTGCGAAATATATCGGGTCCGCCATCTAACGTTTTTTTTTTTTTTTTTTTTGTTCAACTAGTGCTTATTTCGTGAATGGTAACACTTAGCTCCTGTCCTGATTTGACAGATAATTAGTTTTATTCTTCCGCTGAACGAATATGGTTGTGTATACGCTTGAACAAGGCTGGGAAATATTGCGACATTCCTTTGAAAATCATGGTAATGTTGCAGAATGTGTGCGAAAATTGCGTACGGATTTTGGAAGAAGAGAAGCACCGTCAGCTCCCTATGTTCGTTATCTTGTGAAAAAAGTGAAAGAAACTGGCTTATCGATGACGATGATAAACCAAAGCGTGCAAAGCCAAAAACAGTGCGTACACCCGAGAATATTGCAGGTGTGGCAGAAAGTGTGCATCAATTCACCGTCGTTCTCAAAAATTGAACATTTCGGAGACATCATTGAGACGAATTTTGCTTAAAGACCTTGGTATGATGCCATACAAAGTCCAGTTGGTTCAGGAGTTGAAGCCAACTGACCATCCAATGCGTTTTCGCTTCGCTAAGTGGGCCTGCGATCGACTTACAGAAGATGCCGATTTTGCCAAGAAAAAAAATCATCTTTTCAAGTGAAGCTCATTTTGATATTGGCGGGTATGTAAACAAGCAAAATTGTCGCATTTGGGGCTCAGAAAAACCGCACGCATACATTGAAAAGCCGATACACCCAGGACGAGTCACTGTTTGGTGCGGATTTTGGTCCAGAGGCATAATTGAGCCTTTTATCGGCGAAAATGAGCAAGAAGTGGCCGTTACAGTCAATGGCAATCGTTATCGGGCCATGTTGAACGAATTTTTGTTCACAAAAATTGAAGAGGAGGATATTAGCAACATTTGGTTTCAACAGGACGGCGCTACGTGCCACACAGCCGAAGCTATACTCGATGTTTTGCGCCCTGTTTTTGAAGATCGCATTATCTCTTAATGCAATGAAAATTTCGTTATTTTTGCGATTAAGCGCGTATTTACGGAGATATGGGCATTTAAGGAGCTGATGTCGTTTGGCCACCTCGGAGCTGCGATTTGACACCGTTCGACTATTATTTGTGGGGTGCCGTCAAAGATAAGTATTACGCCAACAAGCCAGAGACAATTGACGCTTTAAAGGGCAATATTCGTGAAGACATTGGTGAAATACAGCTGCACACAATCGATAATGTGCTTAAAAATTGGACCGATCGTGTAGGCTGCTGCATGGCCAGTCGAGGCAGTCATTTGAATGAAATTAATTTCCATTATTAACCGGAAGAATTGAACTTTGAAATAAAAAAAGAAATTTGAGAAAATATTCAGTAGTTTTTTTTTATAACATTTTCAAGAAAAAAAAATTATTTGGCGGACGTGTAAGCAACAAAAACTAAACTAAAATAACTGCTTAAATGAAGTTTTATTTTAAAGTCATAAAAAAACGTCTTAAATTTACCACGAAACTATTTTTCCAAAAACACTAACAAGCCAACACTTTATTAAACCTTTAAATCTTAATAACTCTATAGTTATCGCTTCTTTTGGCTTTAAAAAGCTTTATGTCTGCTGCGTCTTTATAAAATTTATACGATTTTTTTTATTTTTTATTTTTTTTGGCAAAGCCAAGCCATATAATCATCAACAGACTAAATATGAAAATTATTAGATTTTAAGCATTTTTAATGAATTTATCCATTTACAAAACAAGACATACACACTAAAAGGAATATACCTACATATGTATGTACGTACATACACATACATACATACAAACGAGTATATTGCTATCAGCAAATATCTTCAGTATATAGAAATAAATAGCCGATGGAAGAAATATAATAAACGAAAACGTTTATGGATATAAAGAAGAAGAAAATATAAGAGAAGTCGTCTTTAAAGTAAAACCTTTACAAAAACAATTTCAGCTTAAGCGTGTATGTGTATGTATTGCATTCATTGTTTCTTCTGTTAATTTTACCAATTTAATGAAATTTTATTTAATTATTTCTCAGTTTTTCTAAACATTTCCATAATTTGTCATTTATTTTGTGGTTTTACTGTTTAACATTATGGTGCTCGTACAATGAATATAATAAATAAAGTAGCAGTAATAACAACAACTACGTTATATGGCAATTATTACTCTGTTCACGATGTGTCCATATAAAAAACTCAAACTACACTCTTTATTATAAACACACACACATACGCACACGCAAAGATAATAAAACCCATAAAATCATGGCTGACTTTTAAAATGAAAACACCATCACCCCTGATTTAAACACCAAATAAAAATTGGAGCAACACAAGCATTAACTCTCCCCATTTAAACCCATACATGCACATACGATTCAAGAATAAAAACAAGAAAAAGGAGTATAAGTACCAGAGTAAGCGCAATTGTTTCACTCTTTCTTTCTCTTGCACGCTCTCTCTCACAATTTCGCTCTGCGCCAACTAAAACCGAGAGAGTTGAGTGATAAAACAATTTGATTGGTAGTTTCAATTGTAGTGGTGAGTAGTTTGCTATGGACAAAGCTAGAAAGAGATAAACAGCAGAGTAGCAGAGACCACACCTTACTAAAGGCAGCATATTAATGTTATTTTTTATATTTTATAAAAGAGAGCAAGTGTGAGTGAGAGATAAGCAAAGCACAGTGTGCGCAAGTGATAAAAAATTCATTATAACAGTGGCATATAAGTACTTATTACAAACATAACAACAAAATAATTTAGATTTAATGGCTTTTAAAAATAAAAATAAAAGAGACTGTATTTGTTTTAGCTCTGCGGCCTCATTTAATAAATGACTAGTTATTATCTGCATTAAAAGCAGTTTATAACACAATCATAACCCCCCTTAAAAACAAAAAATAAAAAATTCAGCTTCTCTTCGAAAGCAAAATGTATTCTTTCTTTTTTGTATTATATTTCTCCATAAACATACATACACAGACTCTTATAGCAACGCCAGTTATAATAATAAAAAGTTTTAGTTGCAACACTTATTTTTATTATTAATCTCTACCAAATTTATGAGTAACTTTAGGTTTATCCACACGTACCACACGTTCAGCTACATTTAAATAGGCCTCATATTCAACGGTCTCAGGTGTTGTATCATAATGATAGTGACCACCCCAATTGGTTGTGGAGAATGAATGGAAATGTTGCAGACGCAAATCTAAATCCTGTTAAAAACAAAAAAACAAAAAAAAAAAACAACAAAGAAATGCAGAAAACCGTGTAAATTGTTTTTAAGCGGATAGAAAAGATATTCATGCTTAAAAGTAAATAAAACACTATTAAAGCGTGACGTAATCGATTGGTAGCTTAAGCTAAAGAAATTTCTTGTAACCAGCCTTCGCGCAAGTTTGTGCTGCATCATTCTGGGTCTACCCAAACTGCCACTAAATCTAATAAAACCAATACTGACTTATGCTGCTATAGAGTGCTGGCCTATAACAGAAAACAATGCCCGGACTCTAGTGGTCACAAGGTCTATCTTGTGTTTTGGTTATTATCCTGCTTATTCCTCCGCTGAATATTTTCGTGATTGAGAAGGGCTGCAGAAATGTTCCTACAATAGCAAGTATCACTAAGAAGAAAGAAAGCTGGTGTCATGGTAGGCCTTATTTGATAAGAATGTGTTTATTTGATAAGAATCCCTTTATTGGGATAAATGACTACATGTCGCCTATTTCGATGTTGGGCAGGAACTTATATCTTTAAACGTAATGAACCAATTATTGGAACGGCAATCGCGTGACGGCTCGATGGGCAACATATGACAACAAAAATGTCAGAAATTCGTTAATATTTATTGTATTCGTGTGCGACAATCGAAGTGGGCAATATTTATTAATATAGGGTCCGCCATCTAACGTTTTTTTTCAACTAGTGCTTATTTCGTGAATGGTAACACTTAGTTCATGTCTGATTTGACAGATAATTAGTTTTATCCTTCCGCTGAACGAATATGGGTGTCTATACGCTCGAACAACGCTGGGAAATATTGCGACATTACTTTGAAAATCATGGTAATGTTGCAGAATGTGTGCAATGTGTTCAGATGAAGCTCATTTTGATCTTGGCGGGTATGTAAACAAGCAAAATTGTCGCATTTGGGGCACAGAAAACCCGCACGCATACATTGAAAAGCCGATACACCCCAGACGAGTCACTGTTTGGTGCGGATATTGGTCCAGAGGCAAAATTGGGCCATATTTCTTCGAAAATGAGCAAGGAGTGGCCGTTACAATCAATGGCGATCGTTGTCGGGCCATGTTGAATGAATTTTTGTTCACAAAAATTGAAGAGGAGGATATTACTCGTAGCAACATTTGGTTTCAACAAGACGGCGCTACGTGCCACACAGCCGAAGCTACACTCGATGTTTTGCGCCCTATTTTTGAAGATCGCATTATCAACCGCAAAGCTGATGTAGTTTGGCCACTTCGGAGCTGCGATTTGACATCGTTGGACTATTATTTGTGGGGTGCCGTCAAAGATAAGTGTTACGCCAACAAGCCAGAGGCAATTGACGCTTTAAAGGACAATATTCGTGAAGCCATTGGTGAAATACACACAATCGATAATGTGCTTAAAAATTGGACCGATCGTGTAGGCTACTGCAAGGCCAGCCGAGGCAGCCATTTGAATGAAATTATTTTCCATTATTAACCGGAAGGATTGTGCTTTCAAATAAAAAAGAAATTTGAGAAAATATTTAATAGTTTTTTTTTAATACCATTTTCAAGAAAAAAAAATTATTTGGCGGACCCTTTATTTAAAGTTTTTAATCTATTTTCTTAAGATAAATTTGGACAATTTGGACAATACTCTGCGACAACAAAAAGAAAATTGTTGTTGGGCAATTGTTGGTGGCAAACCAAATTTGTTACACCACACCAATGGCTTTAAACAGACTGGCGTCTAAACTGGTGCTGTCCGATTTCCAGAGTGCATTACTTATGGGCAAATACTATTCCATAATCTAAGGCACTTATGTTAAAGAATGTCTAAGAAGAAAATCAAAGCGTTTAAGTATCAGGTGGACCATCTATCGGTTTAAATTTGAACCAGCGATTATTTCGAATCTGGCAATACTTACATATATCATTCTATTCTGTCACAAAATTCAGTATATTATCTCTACTGAACGAAATGAATTGATTTACGCTTGAGCTAAGTAAGGATTTATTGGAAATTTAGTTTCAAAACAAAGACAAAAAAAACTCTTTTTCATCTTTGTGGGCCAATGCACCCATTACGACTGACTGTTTGGTGCGGCTTGTGAAGCTCAGGCATCATTGACCCATTTTTTTATAAAATGAGGATGGCGCAACATTTACGATCGCACCATGATAACCGATTTTTTGTGCCCACTCTTCAGGGTATTGTTGTGAATGATGTTTAGTTTCAACAGGACGATGCAACTTGCCACACATCTCATGCCACAATCGATTTGTTGCGTCAATTTGATTTGATGGCCGTTTAATTCGCCGAGATGGTGATGTCAGTTGGCCGCCAAGAAGCTACGATTTGACACCGTTGGACTATTTTCTGTGAGGCGCCGTTAAACATAAGTGTTATGCCGACATACCAGAGACAATTGAGCATTTGAAAGCTAACATTCGTGATGCCCCATACACTAGAAAAAGTTATCGAAAATTGTTTCGATCAATTGAGGTACTGTGAGTTCAACCGCGACAGCCTTATGAATGAAATAATATTTCTTTTCAAACCGAAACATTGGTACTTCACAACAACAACATAAATTTGCAAAATTTCAAACCGTTTTTGTTTTATTGCATTTTTTAATATAAACTTTTAAATGGCTCAGCCTATATCTATGTGATGTCAGACAGGAAGGCAGTTTTAAAGGCTTTATCATATTGTGAAGAAAAGTCAAAAGTTGTGTCACGTGACATGAAGGCCACCTTTAAAATTAAACAGCTGACTGCTTAGCATTTTTCACCATCATTATGGGATACTCCAAAGCAAATATTAACTCCTGCGTTGATACGAAATTTGTTCATCTATGGATAAATGCCTGATGACTGAGATAAACAAATATGTTTGTTTCACTATTTCTTGGTAGATTTCTAAAATTACTACTACTCAATAAGAGCAAGCTTTGAGTACTAATGGGTTTATTTACGGAGCATTGTGATCTTATCAACATATTTTGCCCTGCTATTTCAGCCCACAGAAAGCAATTTCTATGGAAAGTCATTGCAAATGCAATAACTGGCTCTGTTTGAAGCATCAGTTCTATGTAGTGAGCACATAAGGCTGCGCGAAAGATGCTTTGGGTCCTGATGCATGTTTCCTTAATAAATCAATTTAATGTGGTTGCCTCTGGAAGCGTAGGAAATTTTAATTTCGGGTGCAGTAAATAACCTACGAACTACGTAAAAAGATATATACATATACCCTAGTCCTAAACCTAAACTTAAATACTTTGTCCTCTTAGCTTGACCAAAGCCACTTACCATTCAGTCATTTCAAAAAAATTGCCTACAGAAAATAGTTGTAAGCGCTCAAAAATTCTAAGCTAAGTTAGGTGGGAGACCACATAGTATCTCAATTTATAGATTTTTGGCATAGGGACTACATACGTGTGTACGTCGAAAAAGCGTCGTAACTTTACTAAATTTTCTGATTCTTTTTGTTACGTTTGTCACATAAACTATCTGAAAGTTATTGGCTACTTTTCGGTCTCTGTGGCTCATCAAGACAAATCATGGCTCCTTAATATAACTTTTAATAAGAATGTAACCGATTGGAAGAAAGGGTCCCGTCATATAAACTAAGCTGTACCCATAATTTGCACTAAACTAAAAGGACTCGTTTCATCTGCTATTTGTGTCTAACTGACATAAGACCAATTCCTTATAGGGAGAATTTTGCCGTAGGTGATATGAAATTTTGCTGTGAATATGGCATTTTAACCTGGAAAACAGCTTTAATCAATAAATATGGCCTACACTTGCATTCGTAAATCTTGAGCAAAACATATGAAGTACTTAACCTAGTCAAGCTATTGATGCATGTTGGCTTTTCAAGCACTGACAGGCAACATGCCGATTAAAAATCGAAATTTCATACTTACATTTTCATGGGTAATCAACGTACCCACAGCATTCAAAGTTGCTGGCATTTCGAAAAATTTTAACCACTGATTTAATTCCTTTACAGTGTGAATAGGCGTTTTGCTAAAATCACGCATTACATGCTGGTGTACTTTGCCGCGTTTAACCAAAAATAGGCCACCCATGCCTAAATTAAACGAACGTTTTTTTTTTAATATGGAGTAATACAATACCAGCCTGCTGCCTACATACCCACACATTTATCCTGATATTTCTCCATTAAACCCAAACGTATACATTCTATGAAATTCTTTTCACCAATACGTTTTTTGCACGAAATTTTTATCACTTGACCGGGTTGACCGCGACACACAAAGAGATTAAGCAATAAAGCACATCTGGGTTCAGTATTAGGTACGGGTTCAAGAACACAAGATTCTTCATTGCCAGAAATTTTAGCGGTGTAGCTGCCGTTTTTAATTTCACCTTCTTCGGTAATGGCCATATTATAAATGCCTTCACAATTGGAATTACGTAAGGGATAGGGACCAGCGCCAGCACCGACTGAAAGAAAGCGGAATATATATTTATACAAAATAAGTTACTAATTTCGTATAGTTTAGGCTTAACACTAACCTGCTAATATTTTGCCTTCACCACCAATAGCTCTCTGGCAGAGTTCTTTGATGTTGTAAAGCTTTTCACGTTGTACCAAAGGCAAAAGATATGGTGCGCCACCTGATTCTAACAGCAAAGGAGAGCCACCAAGACCTATAAATACAAACATTTCAAAATAATTCAGATAATGATTTAGAAACATAATTTTTAAACATCTTACCCGAATCCATTAGATTATAAGGAGAGGCTGTTAAATCGGGACAATTGGTAACTTCAACATTGACATTTTCAAAGTTTTGAAGTAAACTAGACTGTATCACTGAAAGTAGATATATAAAAACCGATAATTTAGTTACAATGGATTGATTTTCAGGGGTCTATTCAATGGATAGTGTTTTAAATCAAAGCTCTCTTATAGACTTTCGAATGAGTGCAGTAAGTTCCAGGCTGAGGTCTATATATTGTTCCCGATTATATCGCTGCTAGTGGGACGGTCAGGCTGCTATTAGAGGCATAACTGGGCGTTCAAGGCTGTTGCATTATGCAGGAAAGCCCTAACGTCACTCCTGGACAGATACAGTATCAAACTGTGTTGGCTTTCTGGGCAGTGTGGCATAGTGCGGAATGAGTCTGCTGTGGATCTTGTGTGACCTTAAGCTTGGACTCGTCGCAGAGTGGAGAGATTGAAGGCGCCAGGAAGTACTTTAGGGCCTCCATGCTTCTATAGCCTAGACTTGACCACTCGAAGACGGAATGAATCCCATATCTGAGTATAGAGCTTCCTGCGATTTTTATACATAGGATTTCTGACTGGACACTGTGCTCTGAGGGCGAGGACTGGGTTGTAGGACGAAGGTACCCCTCATTTCAGTAGAGTGTGTGGCAATAAAGGAAAACTTGAGACAGCGGAGCACATCCTGTGCCTTTGCCCTGCAATTTAGAGTCGCAGGCGCAAATTGCTGGGCCAGCGAATTTGCCTCTGTCAGGATTTCTGATTCAAAGGAATTTACGTTAGGCAACAGCTGGTGGGTGAGGTGACCCTCGGTGACCGGGAAGTTCGAATTATTTTTTTTTCTATATTTTCCTTCTTTCTTTTCTCTCTTCTTTTGTTTTCTTAAGTCTCTATCCTCTTTTACCTATTTTCTACTCAAAAGGAGCTTCAAATTTTACTTACATATATGTAGTATAGGAACATGACTTCAATATGGATAGAAAGACGCTAATTTCGGCTGCTCTATAAATCGATAAATATGTTTTCTTTCTGTCAAAATTTCTAATAAAATAAAATCATACACAGACACAGATTTTTTGTCTCTTTGTATATTAGAAATGAGTAAACTTTTTCGAAAGTAACCGTCTTTTAAATCATAACAATCTGGCAACATCTCTTTTGTACACCTTTTTATCCAATTGTATCTTTGTATCTGTTTACTTTTCTTATTGAGGCAATTAGAACAGCTGATAAGATAAACAATCTGTTTCTTTATATATTTGCTTACCTTGTTTTAATTCTTCCAAAGGTGGCTGATACAATGTTTTCTCCTCAAATAACAATTCATTAGTATTTAAAGCGGCTGCCATAATTATTATTTAAAGTATTTTGCAAATGTACTAAGTGCTGTTGTTGTTATTTTTTATTTTAATTTTTTGTTTTCAACAAAAACGAAATGCAAAAGTTCACCTTATTTTCTTATTGAATTTCTAATTTGTTGTTGTTTTAACTAAACACTAGTTTTTGCTTGTTACACAGGCACTGACTGACTGACTTGTGTTTAATTGTGGCCCGCTGTTCAACTAAAGCGGTCGGCGGAATATTGTTGACTGATGATTAGCAGACTGAATAAGTTGATCAGTTAAGTGTGGAATGCTAGTCCACAAATTATTATTGTTGTTGTCTTGTTTTCTAACAACAATCACTTGTTGCTGCTGCTTCTTATTATTTTTCATTTATTCATTCCACAATAGAGCTGCTTTTCGGTTACCTTCATATTTTTTATTTATTTTTTAATTTTATAAATTTTACACTGTTTGCTACTGATAAGATAAACGTTTTTATTTTTCTCATATTTCTTGTTTAAAAATGAAATATTATTTTGTTACTAAAACCTCAACTAATTAAAAAATTAGTAGGGATTACACTTGTGCTAATTAATGGTGTGAATATTTTGACATTTTATGGTTTTGTTTATAAAACAACAAACAAATACCAACAACAAACATCACATTTTTCCACTTTGTCTATTTTAATTGATAAGGCGAAGAGTAAAAACAGAACAAAAATAATCATTGAGTACTAAAGTGACCGTTAGTTGCTTATAGGGTTGCCAGTGAATGTATTAAATTTATTTATTAAATCTCTTTAATAGGTGTTTTTAGAGTATTAATTGTGAACAAGATTGGTGTTTGGGATTTAGAGATAGGGTTAGGGTTAGAGATTGATGAGCTAAATGGACTGTAATTCCGCGGAAAACACAAATTCTTATTGAATACAATGGGAATATAATTTCTCATGAATTTATGAGGAATTATATAAGCGGTATAAATGAGAAAGAAAAAGGGTTAGAGAGAGTGAGAATGAGTATATGCGTGTGTAATATGTGCTTACCTTATGTGTGTATAGTATGTTTAGCGGTATTGATAAGACGATGTGTTTGTAGTTGCAATCGGAATCCAAGTTTTATTGCAATATAATTATGTGCAATATGCAAGTGCAATATTAATTTAAGGATTTTAGGTATAATACATTTAGTTTGTAAGATTTTTTAATTAGTTAACTTAAGCGCAATAATAATTTAATTCATTGGGCTGTTTTAATTTCAAATGCAATAAAAAATTTCACTTATACATATATATCAGTAGATAATTTTATAAAAGTTTAAATGTCAGTGCATTATTAGTTTTAGATTTTATAATTTTATTTTAAAATAATATTGAATTGATAATAATTTTATTACAATTTGATTTAAGAGGTTTTCAAATTAAAGGTTGCGTTCGCTTTTACTGCCAGAACATATCCCAACTTTTTCTTTTACTTTATGCGCGCCTTAACATCATAACATATACTACCATTGTGTTTTAACATTCTTTTCGAAATTGGAAACTTATTCATTACAAATTACTTTTTACGATACACATGGCAACATTGGCCTGCAAATAATAAAAGCTGACAACTGATATTTTACAAAATCGCAATTTTTTTTTGCCGATTTTGTACAAGTTGGAAGCAGCAATATCTGTTGCGTGCGTAAATAGATTTCTCATAGCACAATTTTTGTTGTGGTGTGACGAATTGGAAGCGTTTAAACACCAGTGATCAATTTACTAGACTGTTATAGCATAAGGTGGATCAAGCACTAGCTGTTTTTTACGGAGTCTTACATAAATTACACGTACGTGATTTTCACAAAAGATGGCGGACGTAAGGTAAAAAACAATAAAATGCTAAATTTGAATGTGAAATCATAACTGATGTTATACTCTTTTTGGGCTTAAATCTACTGGGGAAATGTATTTCGTTAAGCCATTAAGGGAATTGAGGCAATAAAATAACAGTTTTTCATTTAATAGTTTTAGCTGAAAGTAACCACCGAGAGCTTCGAGCCGTTTGGAACTGGTCTAGATTTTAGACAAAGCGATTCACTGTCATATGATTTCTTCAACCTCTTACTGAAGAAAATTATTCATACCGCTGGTTTGAATCGCCAAGGCATTGAATTCTCAAGTGTGTGTGTTCAAGAGTGTCATGCTGCTAACATATGCTGACGTCGGTCTTTACGCACTCATGCTGTATTTTATGGTAATTGAGAAGCAGATCTCTCTCTTTCTTTATCTAGATGATCCAAACTCACACTCTACAAAACACTTATCATCCCTGCCCTGCTATGTGGCGCAGGGGAGTGGACACTGTCGAAAAGCTATGAACATGTTCTGATCTTAAGATCTTCGATCCTATATGAGTAGGAGATAAGTACCATATCCGAGGAAATGAGTACTTATATGGACAAAGAAACTCCGCCAAGGCAGACCTTTGAAAGAGTACCCTAGGATAGAAGGCGGGAAGAGGATGAACATTTTCGTTGGAGAGACCAAGTGTTGCGGAAACTGATGGCCTTGGCTAATTTGGTCTCGAGAGGGTTCAAAGTAGCTTTATGAAACACACGAATCTGCAATTAAATTTTTTCGTCATATACTCTGCTGCAGATTCGAACCTAGGCCACTTGTGTTGTATGTGTGCACTCTAACCACTACACCACGCCACTTCCATTACATGCTTTTTTGGAGTCAACCAAAACCGACAAACTGTAGTAGTAACATTATCTTTTTTGGACAAAATATATATATATTTTTAATAAAAATATAACGATGTACAGGAAATAATGACATTAACAAAATTTATAGATTTTAAGCATGATTTAAAATCTAATTGACTAGATAGTGTAAATGCCTATTAGATCTTTAGTTTTCCAATTGGACTTTGAAAACCTTTCGAAAAATACATCATGGAAAAATATATAAATATTTCCATATTTCTCGATTTTTTGTAAAGGGATACTTAAAAGAAAACTATAAGATGGCTAAAAACTTCCGTTATTTCATTATTATTGAATTTAGTAACAGTAACACTGTATTACCATTAAATAATTGAAATCCTGTAGCAACTCTATCTATTTATTAATTTGTCATCATTCTGCTTTATTTATTATTTATTTATATCACCCTGTGCTCCACTAATCATAATACAAATCAGCTGAACAGTCAAAAAAAGTTGAGTAAAAAACGTAAATATTTTTTTTATAATTATTTAAAAACAAAATTTAAAATTATAACAAAGAAAGATCTGTTATTAAAATCACATATATCCTAGAAAAACTAATACTAATCTGTTTAAAAATCCCAAAACTGAATGTCTAAATAACTTTTATATGTGTTCACCAGAGAAACCTTTAGAAAAAAAAGTCGAATAGAAAGAAAATCGTCAGTCAGTCAAGTAGATAAACACTTAAACCCTCCATATAGACAGAGAGAGAGATAAGAAAAAAATCATAGAAATTCATTATATATTATCAAATCATTTCTACATACACACAAGAAAAAATGTTGTCTTATATTAAACGTAAATTATCAGAATCAGACTCGACAAGCAGCAATTCGAACGCGGTCGATGCACATTTAGTGCGTAAAATTTCACAAATGTCTTTGGGTTCAGGCGGTAATGGCGATGATGAAGAGGCAATTGCTATCGGAGAAGATGCCCTTTTGCAAGAATTGGGCTATAAGAATGCTAACGATTTACAAGAGACTGTTTATGGTACGTTTAACCTTCATAGTCATAGTCATTGTATTTTATGAAATATTTTCAATATGTTTGTTTTTCTTTACTAATACAGACTGCTTAAGAACCATACGGGATCCCGAAAAGCCAGCCACTTTAGAAGATTTAAATGTGATATATGAAGATGGTATATTTGTAATGCCACCAACAAAATCAAATGTGTCAGTTGTAAGTATCGCTTTTGTATATGTGAAAAATTTGCAACTTTAAAAAGTGAGACTCCATTAGTAAACAGCGTCATGAACTTTGCGCCGGAATAATTTCCAATGAATATTATACTTTTTTCGAATATTTTATTTTTAATTACTTTAAAAGCATCGCCAACGATTTCATATCAAGTCCACAACGGTTTTTTTTTTCGATTTTTTAATATCCTTTATAAAATCTTGCAAAAAACTTGCTACAGTTTTAAATTTCAAAGTTAAAGTATGTGTTGAAAAACAAAATGTGCTTGGCTAGTTTTGATTACACGTTTATGCTGCTAAAAAAGGCTATATAAGCCACTTGTCTAATTAAATAAAATTTCATACTAATACCAGCACACGTTGTAGTTAGTGTTGTTGTTGTAATAGTTCTGCTGCATTCTTTCATGAGGAAAATATTTTCCGAGCTTGAAGCAGCTGAGTTGGCAATCTTTGTCCGACTGATAGTAAATTTAAGATTCCTGATATTGCCTAGAGTTCACTTATGAAACCATGACTAATGATCCCTTATAATGCCTGCTGCAGAAGATATAATAATAACAAAACGGAGTGAGTAGTCGAGAGAACAAAACTGGCTAATGGTGCTTAGTCTTGCAACAAGTAATCTGTATAATATCCATTAACAGAATAGCTGTGGAAAACTTTGGCGTATCCCTGCATTAAACTAGAATATTCTACAATTTAGAACTTGATCAGGTGTTTGTCGGATCTAACAATTTGCTGACAACGACCAGACATTGGAAAATTTCCACCATTGCCAGACATCTGACAATGATCTAACAATGCGGAAATGTTTAAAAACAAGCGTTGTAAGTTTACACATTTGTAAGACATTTTCTATACATCCTTTTGACAATAATTTCAGATCTGTCATTAGTCTAAACATGCTTCTGAATTAATATTCTGATATGTGCATCGAAACCACGGTTGAACTTTAACGGCCTCACATCACTTCAGTATGGGAGGAAGAGAGGCTGCCTCCAAAGTGGAGGAGGTGCATCATTGTAAAGTTACCAAAAAGTGGGACTTGAAACACTATAATAATTGAAGAAGAATTACTCTACTTAACACCAATATCAGATACTTGCAATCATAATAAAGGGGAGGCTTTAAAGCAAAATAGACAACATATTGCGAGACGAACAAGCAGGCTTCAGACCAAATAGAAGCTGCGTGGATTGGGCCAGCACCTTACGAATAATCATTGAACAGTTTAGAGAGTGGCGTACCCCTTATATCTATTGTTCGTCAATTTCAAGAAAACATTTGATACCATTAGAAGAACCGCAATATGGAAAGCACTAACAACAAAAGGCGTACCCCAAAAAATAATTAGAGTGACGTATGAGGATGCAGAATTTTCAGTTCTTCACAACGGGAAAATCAGCCATTCCACACCAATGCTGGACTCAAACAAGAATGCCAACTATCATTACCATCGTGTTGGATGACATAATGAGCAAGGTCTGTTCAAAAAGAAGAGGGATAACATTGAGTCTATCACGCTAACTCGAAGATTTGGACTATGCGGATGACATTTGTATACTTTCGGAAAAGATTTCCAATATGCAGTCGGAACTGGAGGATCTAGAAAAATTGGCTCGTAATGTTGGACCTGAGATAAATACCAATAAAACCAAGGCCATGAGAATAAACAATGTTTGAACGGTAAACATCATGCTATAGGGTCAACCAGTCGAGTATGTAGATAGCTTTTGCTATCTAGGAAGTACAATGATTACAAAAGGCGGCGCAGAAACAAACGTAAATAACAGGCAGACAGTATGGAGAAGCTCACATAAAGCCAGACTAACTAAGCTCAGAATATTCAATTTATGTGCTAAATCAGTTCTGCTGTATGGCAGTGAAACCTGGCTTGTATCGAATAACATCACTCATGGTATTCATTAATAGGTGCCTCATAATCATATGCAGAATATTCTGGCCTAACACCATAAGTAACAGAAATTTGGAACATGGGGATGAATCGGTCACACCATTCGAATAAATCTAGATAGTACCACCAGAATGTCACTGGAGTGGAATCCGCAAATCTGGTGAAATCGTGGTCGACCCAGAAACACGTGGAGATGTACAATTATCCAAAAACTAAGACAGAACAATCTAACATGGGAAGAAGCAAAATCAATAGCGGTAAACCGTGTTAGATGGATATGCTTTGTGGAAGCCCTATGCTCTCCCAAGAGGAGTAACAGAAAAAAAATCTGATATGGCATTGATTTTTGTCAAATTTTAAACTGAGCTGAAGTAAAATAATTTAGACGTATACGATGAAAAAAGTTAAATTAAACGCCTGGTGTAGAACAAATTTATAAGTAAGAATTTGTATTAATGGTGTAAAAATTGATCTATTGTAGGATTTTATAATTTTCAATCGTATTTATTTTAATTTTTAATGGATGTTTTTAGAAGCTAATGGGTTATTGGAACGTCCGTTAATTTTTATTTAAACTTAGTTTGATTTGTTGTAAGAGTTTTGAACATTAATCTTTGTTGCATAGCAAATAAGTCTTATTCAGATGACCCCAATACAATTTTTTTAACAACAAAATTAACTCACCAAGGTTTTCAAATTTCAACATTAATTACTGATAAATTTTGGGAATTTAGATGTTTAAGAAGGCAGATTTTTTTCAACAAAAAAATAAAAAAAAAATAAAAAAAATAAAATAAAATCTTATTCCCTGTAATATTTCAATGTTTTTATAAATTTGTTCTTTTATTGCTTTATTTTTTAAGGTACGTATTGAATTCAACCCAACAGTGCCTCATTGTTCCTTGGCTACATTGATTGGTCTGTGCATACGTGTTAAAGTTGAAAGAAGTTTGCCTCATAATGTTAAATTGGATATTTATATTAAAAAAGGCACACACAATACTGAAGATGAAAGTAAGGTTTTCGATCTACATATGTTATATGCAATAATACATAAAAAATAAATTTTATTTTCTCCTTTTCCTAGTTAATAAACAAATAAATGACAAAGAAAGAATAGCTGCTGCTATGGAAAATCCAAATTTAAGAGATCTGGTGGAAAATTGCATAAAAGAAGAAGAGTAGTCATAACGAAAGATATGATTTTTCAAAATTTATTAAGGGTTTTAGGATAAAATATAACAATATATAAAGTAAAGCAATAGTAATAGCGCTTTGGCATTACAATGCAATTTCTATTTTATATATTGTTAAATTATTGTTTATTAATCATCGCAATTAAATTACCGTGTGCAGAATATTTATCGTGTGAAATTGTTGACTAAACTCAACGTACTTAAGGAAAAATAAAAATAAACTATTTTGGTATATAAAACAAAATTTATTGAAAAAACGTGTTATTGTCGTGTGCATAGAAATATGGCGCTTTTAAATATGGTCGACTAGTGATTTTGTGAATGAAGTACTTTTCTTTTTTTAAATGTTATCTTTCTTTAATTATATCAATGAACATATGCAGTAATTAGAAGATAAGACATGTCAACCTTTATTTAATATTTTTGATATTCTATTGTTTGTTTATAAACAACATGATTATTACTATTTTTTTCTGTAGCTCGAATATTTAAATTAAGCTGTAATAGAAACTAAAAGAGAAACTTATTCGAAAACTTACTTTTAAGCCACATTCAATATTTATCAAGTGATCCAGATCAAAATATATTTGGTTATACTGCAATATGAAGCGTGATACATTAGCTAAAAGGTTCAGTAAATATCGTTATACTGGATCGCATTCAATATACATTGAAAGTGGAGCAGTGTCTCATAATCATTAATATACATAAGAGTTTTCTTTATCTAAACAATGTTTAGGTAATATATTCGAATTAACAACTAAAATTTTAATTAAATAATTGTATTAACTGGAGGTGAGACGTACGTGATTAATTGTAGAGAGGTTTTTGACTCGACTTATATTAAAAAGAAAATACTTTTTAAGGCATTTTAGCATATTTTATGATAGCATTTATTTGTTTAAAGGTAACCATTCAGTACACATCGACCTGAAGGTGTAAACTAGTGCACATGGTATATTTTGTCTAATCTTAACCAATAATTTAAATATATTTTATGAACTAATCATTTTATTAAACGTTTAATTATAATTTCATATGATGCAAGCATGAAAATAATTAAATTTAAATAAGGTAAGCCGTTATATTATTATTTTTACTACACTGAACATACCACACTATAACCACAGAGCTATTTTACTGTTTGGGAACTCCAATGCCATTGGCAAATTTGTTTTTCAACGGCGTTATTAGATGTCAATGTGTTGATATTTATATTTATTGTTGTATTTCATTATTATTGTTGTTGTACATTTGCCGTAGCTGCGGCTTTTGAATAATAAACTCTGAGAGCTAAAAATATTTCCAAAAATATCGTCATCACAAAAGAATTATACAAAAGATTCAAAAGGGTAGCAGGGGTTATTAAACGGTCGAATAAGTGCATAATCAAAATGTAAAGAATTTACATAAAAACGAAGAAAAATAAAATAGAAAATTGTAATTAAAACTAAAAAAAAAATCAAATCGTAAAAACAAATCAAAGGATCGCAAAATAGGTAATATTGTTAAAGAAAGGGAAAGGAAAGCAAGTACCTACAACAACAACAGAAACAATTAGTGTTGCCATAGGATATTAGTTTATTTGCCTAACTTGATTGGCTAAAAATAAATAAATTTGTAAATCATTTCCAGAGCACTGTTTTTAACTGAACTGATCAAAATAACTTAAGGTATGAAAGTCTTACAGAAGATTTTCAAAGGAATCATAAAGGTTTTTATTTTAATTGGCATAGTCGTTGTTGTATTTCGAAATTTTTTTCCTAGATCAAATAAACCAAGCAAAATTTTTCTTTAGTCTATTACAAAAAAAAAACGAAATATCGATACCCCAAACGGGATAATGGACTTCACCAAACATAGTCATAAAGTTCTAAATAAGTTAAAGCACTTTATTGTGGTTGGCGTAGTCGGTTTTATATTTCGAAATTTGTGTCCTAGATCAAATAAACCAAGCAAAATTTTCTTTTATTCTATTACAAAAAAAAACGAAATATCAATACGTCAACCATGATAATGGAATTCCAGTAAATATTCGTAAAGTTATAAATAAGTTAAAATTGTTTTCTAGTAATAAAACTTGTTTTCTACTAAATTTTCTTAAAAAGTACTTTTAGTGGTATCTAACCAAACAAAACGGCAACACTTGTTCCAACAATATTAGCAAAAGAGTGTAAAAGGGATTGGAGAAACCCACGTAAACATAAGAAACCAACGCAGTCAGTCGGCAAATTTTTTATGTTTGCTTGCCTGTCACTTAAACATAAAACAAACGGCATACACACGTACACAGAGCAACAAAAAAAAGGATGGGTGTCATTTTGGCAAAATTCAGAGTAAGTTTGAACAAAAAAATTATATTTTTGAAATTTTTAATAAATTTATTTCAAATTTTTTTATTTTATTTTTTGTATAGAAGGAAAAATCTACGCAGGAGATATTAGAAGCCCTACAAGAGAAGATTGACACATTAGAGACATTTACTGTCAACACACAGCAGCAAAAGAAACGTATTGTGGGCAATTTTCTTGCTGTCTCCATAGGTGTTTATGTGATTGCATTTGTTGCCTTTTATTTCATTTATTTTCCACCAACATGGCAGGAGAGGCTAATGTATTTCATACCCCTTTTGCTGTTTCCCATAATGTAAGTGTAAAAGTTAAAGAAAAACCGGTCTTTAAAAAAGAAAATTTGGAAAAGCTATTTTCACTGTTAGTATGTAATGGTGAAAATAGAAATGCCAACACCGAAGAGTAGAGACCACAAAAATGCCACGATATAACAAATTGCAATCTCTTTATCGCATCAGGCAAAATAAAGTATTATTGAACTCTGATGTATGTAAATTAGTGATCATATGTATGTATGTTGGCCAATTGCAATTCATTACGTACATAACGGGTATGACTAAAATTGTATTTAAATAATCAATCAACCACCTCTATTTGGGTGATAAGCTGATAATGATTGATAATGCGGTAGTATAATAACTTTCAGTTATAAAAGTGATTTACAAGCGGTTTTATAGGCTATTTTTGAAAATTCGGTTTACATTAAAGTACGAAATATTATATATATTTTAAAAGCAAGGCTTGGTTTTAATGTTTCCGAAGCGCTTACTCAAAGCCGAATCTCACTGTGATAAATAATGCAACAAGCAGACTGCTGGTCTCTACAACTTTAAAGCTGGGGTTTTGAAATATGCTTAAGGTCTACGCTCTTACGTATTGCCATTGGTACAAGATGCATGAAGATCGTTCAACTTTTCACCAGAGTGGAATGAAAATCTTCACCACAGTACTAAAAAAAAACGAGCTCGGTGAGTGCCAAAGCTGAGGAGGTATAACTGCTGAACAACAACAAACAAAAATTATGGTTTTCAATGTTTTAAAGCGAATCTCCTCCACAGTTGAAACGTGTCTTCGTAGAAAACAAGCAGAGTTCAGGGCAAATCGTTTGTGCATTATTGAGAAAACGGTGGAATCGAATTCACCATTATTTCTGGCATCTGTTGATTTAGAAAGTGTCTTTAACAATATTAATCGTTATCTGGCTCATCGCAATATCTATATAATGGTGCTATCTCTCGTTTTAAAAGAAATACTTTCCAAGAAAGAGATACTTTCCAAGGCCAAACACTATTCCTGTTAGTATTGGACTCAGTTGTTTTCAAAACGAATACCAAGACACCAGACGACATTCAGTGGAAACTTAACAGACGTCTACATGACTTTGACTACACGCTGACGATATTAATAAATAAATAAACCAGTTGCAAGTCAAAGCTGCTGTCGTTGGATTGAAAAATAACGAAAACGAAGATGAGATGAGCGACACAGCTCAACGGTAATATAGTACAAGGTGTAGAAGTGTTCTGTTACCTTGGTAGCATTATAACCAAGGACGGAGGAACTGAAGCTGATATCAACAGCAGAATAAATAAAGCGCGCCATACTTCACTTGGCAGAGTATGGCAGTCTGCACATATCGAAAGAGCAATAGCTCCACATTTTCAATACTTGTATGTCACTGTAGCTCATTGACTGAGAGAAGTCCCCATGTTCCCTCATGGAATGTTATGGAAATTAATAATAATGTCACTGTATACTAGTGAAATAGTAACACAGTATTCAAAAAGTTACAAGTGTTCGTAAATAAGTGCCTGAGGCGTATTCTGGAAATCTTTTGACCTCGACGGATAAGCAATCATGACTTACATTCCATGCGTAATACAGAGCCAATCGACAAGGAAGTGCCATGCAGAAAATGCAAATGGATTGGCTACACTTTGAGATAAGACAATGAAGATATTGCTAAAACCTGCCTTCAGTTGAGTTCCCAGGGGACGAGATGTAGAGGACGCCCAAAGCTGACTCGACTGAAGTAATAATACACGCGAAAGAATTTTGTCAACTTTTAAGCAAATTCACTGAACCTGAATATTTTCTTTTTGTAGGCTAGTCGCTCCTGTGGAGTAAATATTCTTGATATGAAATTTAATTAATCGTTGACTAAAAAAACGAAAAACCAGTAGGTCATTGTGTGCTTGTTAACACATTCCGTTTTTGTGGTACTTCATTAATGATATGTGTCTTTTAAGATTTTTAAAGCAAGTAATTTTATGAATAAGAATTTGAATAAAATTAATTGTTTACCTACAGATTATATGGTTTGACTTTTTTATTGCCCGTATTGGATAGAAAACCCTTTATAATAAAAAATTCTATTTTTTAGCATCATACTATTGCGTTACTTATTCACATGGTATTTCCAACGGAAATTAAATAAAAACTCGAAAAAACTAACAGCTTTAAGAGCAGAAAAAAAGAAAATCTTAGAGCAAGTAATGGATAAAGAAACCTATAAGGTGGCGGTGAATCTCTTGGCACGTTTTGCTGATAAACCCAGTAAAACATCATTTGGTAAGTAGTAAATTCAATCGGCAGAACAAAACAAGTGCAAATATTAAATTTTTTGGGAACAATTTTTTTTAGCTTTAAGTCCGACAACAACTAGTAGACCAAATCAACCCTTACTTAATCGTTCTATGCCGGCACAAAGCAATATCCAACGATCTACTCAAATGGCCTTAACATCAACACCACAGTCACGTATTACCGTCGGCAGTGGGTTGTTAGCAGGCTCAACAATAACTTCTACACCAAGTTTGACAACACAATTGAATACACCACGGCCGACAACAGCACTGGCGTTGTCACAAGCGGCTGGCGGTGGCGTCGGTGTTACTCATCAACAGCTTAGACGTCGTACACCTTTTCCTATAGTAAATCAACATGGTAAAGGTGTATTTGATCGTATTGTTGATGTCTTAATAGGCGATGGGCCACAAGATCGTTTTGCTATGATTTGCAAAGAGTGTTATTCGCATAATGGTATGATAAATTTAATTTTTTGGATTCTTTTCGGAAATATTAAATTTTTTTTTTGTTTTTTTAAAGGCATGGCTCTTAAGGAAGATTTTGAATATACAACCTTTAGATGTGCATTTTGTAATGCCTTAAATCCAGCACGTAAGGAAAGACCAGTTGCACCCCGTTTAACAATTTTACCGGCTGCAACAGGGCATGCTAGTGATTCATCCGACTCTGAAGATAATAATGATGATTCAGGTACATAATCAAATTCGACAGTATTTAATTTTTTTTAAAATTTTTTTAGTATACTTGAGCTTCCCCTAACGATAATGTGTCATGAAAGTTTATTGCTTAAATTATTTACATTTTGTTGAATCATTATTGCGTTTCTTATATATGTTGTATATATTGCCTTTTAAAAAAGCAAATGAGCAATACTTTTATAAAAAAAATGAGACAAAGAAAAACAAAAATCAAGCGCAGTCCAAGTTATTCGTAGTAATTGAAATTATTAGCATATATTATTAAAAGCGTACAAAAGAACTAAACAATATGGTGCCACGTAGTTGAAGTAAATACTGCACCGTCATCATGTGGCCTTAAGATCGACATATGTAAGACCAAAGCAATGATAATCAATTCGGCAAGTACAAGCAGTTTTCTACTGCAACAACAAGAGATCGAAGACGTCCACTCGTTTTACTATCTGGTTTGTATAATAACATCATCCGGAGATTACAAGGAGGACATTACGAATCATATTAATAGATCCAGACAAGCCTATGGTCAACTTATCAAGTATGGTACTCAGATTAAAAGGAAGCAACATTTTTCTTTAATCTAAAAAAGTCTAAATACGACAACGAATACACCAACCGTAATAAAGGTCAATGTTTTCCCCACTAAAAAATGGCCTATGATATGTTCTTTAGAAAATTTCACTGGACCATACTAATTTGAAATGCGTGCATATAACTCAAGCAGCCCAAGTTAGAATTCCCAGCAGAGGACATGAAGAATAAATTTAAATATGGTTTTCGAGTGTTTAATAGAGAGACTTCGACCTCCTCCAGACAAACCGATCCATAAGACCCCCTGACTTTTCAGCCTACCTCCAGTGATAATGACAAACATTACACGTATGATCAAGAGAAAAACACCACTTACTCTGGAAAAGTGGCAATGCTAAGTAACATACCTAGCAAGGATAAGATGGCAGTCTCTTCATCCTGAGACGGGCTAGTGTAGACTAATCAGCTATGATACTTAGCGCTTGAAATGGAAATGATAAATGAAGCTAAAACAAGACAAAATAATAATACGGCAACAATGGAATGTACGAACTCTTTGTGAAGCATTAAGGAACATCAAATTTTAGCGTAAAGGATCGAAGTGTTAGGGATAAACTAATTTAGGTGGAATGGCAATGGCTAACTTATCACGGCAAATGGCAATACTGTACTCTACAGTAGAAGTATGAATGACGGTGAAAATGGAGTTGGAAATACAATATCTAGGAAACTAAAGAATTCCCTTTAAACATGGAATCAAATTCGGAACGTGTGATAGTGGTTCACTTCAAGAGTAGAGTAGGACATGTTACTATAGTGCAGTGCTATGCTTCAACAGAAAATGCTGAAAAAACTAAGAAAAATGAATTCTACGCACATTTATTATTATTAATTTTCCGACCAGGCACTATTGCAGGACACTGCGAATCATGGGATATATTGTGCCCCTTCCGGTATATAGTTTATTCAGCAGATCTAGGCAGCATCCTAATGAGCATCAGCAGCTCTGAAATCGTAATGTTGCATATCACCCAGTGAGACTATGTCTGTCTACCTAAACACCCCTCCTTAAATCTATCAAATACTCCACATTCATAAAATATGTATACCTGTGAAGAACAGTCTACAACATCCATATCTATGTCCGCCGTCCTCTTCAAATTTATTCTTAGTTTACAGTGGCCCGAAAAAAACGTCGTTAGGAGTTTCATGTTCAGACTGCCTTCATAGAATAGCGAAGTCCTCTTCGAGCATTCCAGTGTTCCAAGCATCTGGCAATTTCCCAATCCTTGACTCGATTGAGGTTACTAGTAAGTGGTGCTGCACAGCAAGGTACCGGACTGATATAAAATACGCACAATTAATAGCCACAATCACTGAGATTCGAAAAGGTGATATGGCAGCTAGAAGAGCAACATCCTCACCACCATGGCAAGGCACGGTTGTGGAGCCAAGAACAACAACGAATAGCCATTAATAGAATTGTGTTAGACATTTCAGGTAATGATGGAATGGCTCAAACTTATCGCATAAGAAGATATACATGGATATCCTTGATCAATAAAGCAAGAGCAGCATTCGGACGACTGTAATCAGTATGGAGAAGCTTAAATATATGCAGACGAACTAAGCTCAAAATATTCAAATCATTACTTTTATCGAGTTACATCATATAAAAGCTGCAGGTATTCCATCAACAAGTCTCTCAGAATTATAAGCAGAATATTCTGGCCTAACGCCATAAGTAGCACAGAATTGTGGAACAGGGCCAATAGTATCGAAAAAGACCCAATAATATTGCCATAATATCTCTCCAGTGGTATCCTCAAGACTCAAGACACAATTATCCTGGAACTAAGAACAATCTAACATGAGAGGAAGCAAAGACAACAGCGTTTGACCGTATAAGACGGAGAAGCTTCGTGGAAGCAATTGGTCACAAGAGGAGTAATGGAGAAAAGTCCTAAGTTTTCTCAAATTAATTTTAACGCAATGAAAATTTCATTAGTTTCGCTATTGGAGCTCTGAATACAGAATTCTAAGCATTTGTTAAAAATAATCAAGCGGCCATTTATTGGCTTCTTATCATTGAAGAAACTAAATAAATAAAAAATCTTTTATTATTTGTTTTCTTTTCAGATGATGAATTACCTACAAATTTACCACACACAGCTGCAACACTACTCTCCTCTATAAATAGCGCTGCTACGGATAATCAAAATAGTGGTGACGCGCAGTCACCATCATCGTCGCCATCCTCAGCTTCTGATAATGAAGTTGAAAATCAAGACACTGAAAAACCAACAAACACTACTGATGAACTGAATGAAAAACGTGATGAAACTACAGAATTACCAAGTAGTACATCTGCAGATGATGCAGCCATAAAGCAGCCAACAACACCATGAGCTTGAAAGAAATGAAAAATGAAAAGAAATAAAATTAAGACTCACAAAACGCATAGAATGTATGCATGAAGTTATATTTTTAAAGAAATATGTTGAATTTATTAAATATTAATGCAATGCTTTTTTTTAACATTTAATTTTGTTACTTCTTTATTAATTGCTTTATTATTTTTGTTTTATTATCATATTTTGATTTTGTAAAAAAAATTAAGCATTTCCTTTTAGTTTAGTTTTTACAAATATTTTGCAAATTAATTTATTAACATATCGTAGCTTGTTAAAATGATAAACCAACCCCCTCCTCTAGATAATATGCAATGCTTTTAATTTGAATAGCAATTATTTTTCGATAAACTTGTAAGGTTTGTCAAAATTGTAATTAAATTGAATTGAAACAAAAGAAAGAATCAATAAAACAAAAATATTTTTTAGAAAAAAATTATAAATTACATTTATACTACTCACTCGTACAAGTACAAGTAATATTTCATCATTAAAATCGTCGTCCTACCCACAAATATATGCATTTATGGTGCCGCCATAAAAGGATCAAAAGTCAATGCAACATAAACGTGATACGATATTTTTTTTCTTTCGTTTTGCTAATTGTTATTGTTGTGGACATTTGTTATACTGCCACACACTCCATAAATTTGAAAAGCATGCCAAATCAAAAATTTTAATCCAATCGTCTTAATAACCACCATCACCGCCACCGTCATTACCACCACTATTACCACACTAATATCACATGGAAAATTGACAAAATCGTTAGAAAAAGAGAAAAACTAGCGCATTTGCATCTAACCAAGCGTGTTAGAATACATAGAGTATTTCTTCTATGTTTTTGTAATTTTCCACTGTTGTTGTGTTGTTACTTTAGTCAATTCTCAAACATAATTGTATTATATCGTTAGCGCTTATAAACGTTACAAATACGTTTTTAAATATACATATTTTCCGGACCATCGATCAAGGCTAGCTAGACTTGATTCAAAGCCACCAATAACTGCAAGACAACACAAGACCAAACAACAAGTTGTGTAAATAAGTCTTGATATGTTATATAAAATAATATTTTTTTGCTCCATCCATACGTATATGAGTTTTTAATTCATAATAAAGAAATATTCGTTTAAACGCCTATTTTATATGTGACAGATTGCCAGAGATTTGAATGAATGCGTTCTTATAACAAGTCAAAATCTGCGAGATAATCTCTAGAATATTAATATCTTTTGACTCATTTCTTAATAGGCCTCTAAACACGAAACTTAACAAGTAAGCGAAGATAACTTTTCTGTTACGTATATAAAAAAATGAGGCAAAGAGGGTAAAAAGGCATCTAATCATAAAATTAAGCAAATATTTAACGATTTGATAGGTTGTCTGCCATTTGTGTAGTAAACTGCTGACAGCTCTAGGTTAGGTTAGGTTAGCACCTAACCTTAAAAAAAATATAAAATAAAGTAGAAGGAAATAAGTGAAAGAGGAAAGTGACCAAAGGATATAGAAGAAGAAGCAAAGAAGCAGAAGAAATGAAAAGAAACAAGGAATAAAAGAAATGAAACTCTCAAGAGCCGGCTGATGCTCAATATAAATTCCTCCAGGATCCTGGCTGACGCAACCTCGCTGAGAATACTGAAATATCTACCATGTCAGGCTCCTCTGCACTACGACACAATCTCTGTTCCACAACCTAGTCCTTGCCCGCAGAGCGCAGTGTCCAGTCAGAAAACCTATTAGAGTTCCACTAGGCTCCCTACTTAGTTTCAATACCCATTTAGTCCTCGAGCGGTCAAGTATGGACCAAAGGAAGCTGAAGACCCTCCTGCCACTCCATGACCCATTCACTACTCTACGACGAACCCATAGGTCCACAAAGCCAACGAAAAAAGCCAGAAGCGCACTATTCGTGGCGTCCTCTCTCGCAAGCACATCAGTAGTCTCGTTACCACACTACGTCACAAACAACCTAGAGCTGATCTAACGAATAGTCAGTGCTTCAAAAGCAGTCTGACTGTCTATATAAATGACTACCGTCCCACAAGCTGCGATATAATCACGGATAAGCTTTGCCGCCGTATGGACCGCAAATCTTTTAAACCACTATTTAACAAAAGGTCCCATGCACCAGTGCCTTCCTCTGACTTCGAGCCATCCGAAGTTCGAAAATTGCATAAAAACTTAGTTGAAATAATGTTTCAACCTTGCCAACTGTAAAAAGCTTAAATGAGAAAATATCCAAACAGCACATGAGAGTATTGATGAAAATTCAGGAACATAATCCATTTGGCGTTGTAAACAAGAAATGCAAAAAATTTCAAGTCAATTTCTACAGAGTACACTTAAGCTCTGTTTAGACCAAGTGAGGCCAGAAAGAAAAATGTATTTGCATTAGTAGTAGTACACTATTTGCTATTTGCGAAGAAATTTCGAGAGAGAGGCGAACAAATTGCAAAAGCAAAAGTAAACGCAAAAGCAACGGCAAAAACAGAAGAGAGCAAAGCAACGTTATTGCTAAAGTTAACGTTAACTAACGTTATTTGCTGCCACAAACTGAGCAACAGTTAACTCTATGAGTTCTTTTTCGTTTCGCTACCAATAGTCGTTTTCGAATGTTTTATCAGAGAAATGCTTGCCAAATATTCGAAGGTGATGTTATTATCGAATATCGTGATCAAGCGGGAACAAATTAAAAAGATAAACAATGGTACAAACAAAAATTAATACGTAAAGCTACTACATACGTCTGCTTTCATTAAGAGCTATCATAAAACTGAATGAAATTGTTGTATATTTGTTATTTGTTGACAATTTACGTTTTAGTTCGGTAGCATATATATTACGGAGTAGACAATTCTTATGCACTTGAGTGCTTTTATAGACATATACGGTTTAGACGATTGCCAAATCAACAATCTTGTCGGAAAATGTCTCTCAAATGTCTAAAATCCAATCAACCGAACAACTAAAGCCGTGTGCAGCCAATACAGTTCCTTGAATCGATAATTGAATAGCAACAAGTGGATACTGGAATTTTAAGTAAAATCATCATAAACGATGAAGCACTAAATCTGTCTGTTTTAATGTTCGAAAAACTCACATAGAGCTCTTAAACGACAAATGCATTAACTAGGTATCATTCTTTAGTGTGAATTTTGGGCTGTAAGCGTCATTGAATCATACATTCTAAAACTAAAGCTTTTCTAGCAATGACATTTACGGATGTTCGCTATCGCATCATGACAACGCATGCCATACAATCCCTGATATGATGATTATAAATGCAATCGTCGCTTATGTGATCGAACAAGTTAACATATCGAATGAGGAATAACAAAGTATCATGTGCATTATTGGATAACAAACACCATAATCTTATAAAATCAATCAAATCATCTTCTGGTTATCAACAGTGAGGATTGACGAGATCCTAGAACAGGCCACTTAGTTTGTGCGTAATGAAAACACTCTTTTAGTTATTGACTCTTGATCGCAGATAGATTTGTTGGTTACTGTGATCGGGACATTTTTATTTTATTATATTTTTATTTCTTAAAGTTTGATGTTCATGCATTAGAGATATCTGTTGTGGCTTTTGTGTGCATTTTATGCTTGATTTGTGGCATAAAACTAACTGGTGTTGTTTGTATTTCAATACACCAAAAACGAAACAATTTTGTTAGTTGCCACAGTTTAATTGAAGAAATAAAAAAATAAAAAAATGCAATATGCCACACCACCGCCTCTTTTCACCAACAGCATTCTTGGCTAAATACTGCTGGTGGTGGTTCAATGAAGAACGAAAACAGAGGCAGGTATAGAAACAAACTCAAAGTGGGGTTTTGTAAAAAACAATTTTTTTTTCTACTGCTTCAGTAAACAATGAATCGAAAACATTCGAACGACGACGAAACGCAAGATCTGCCGAAAACATCAACATCGATGCAGCCGATTTTGCGTCGCTCGCAAGAGTTCTTGGCGTATATTGAGTCGTGAAATGAGCCTGCACCCGTACAAAATTCAATTGATGCAAGAGTTAAAATTAAGACAACATATGCAGCGATCTGTGTGGGGTGTGGCGTGATGTAGTGATTAGAACGCAGGCATAGAAGACAAACGGCCCAGGTTCGATTACCAAAAAAACAAAAAAAAAAAAATTATTGCAGTTTCGGGTGTTTAATAAAAAAAGACTTCAACCTCCCTCCAGACTAATGGATCTAAAGAACACAGCCTGACTTTCCAGCTTTCCTCTAGCGATGATGACAAACAAAGAACGAATGAACAGAAGAAAACGCCACCTACTGGGAAAAAATCACATTAAATTAATTAAGGATCACCACCACCACCGCTTAGCAAGAATCTTCACCCCTACACACAATCAAGTGGAGTCGAGCTACAGTACTTAGTTTGAAAAATCTACTTGATCACTGAAATTGAAACAAAGTAATGGATGCCTTGTGGAAAGTTAATATGCTCCCTTAAGAAGAGACGGAGAGAAAAAAACTCCCTGTGTACTCTGAATAGGCCTCGAACACATAAAAATGTACACTTTTTCCTTCAAAAAATTATATTTAGCGAAGAGGCCTATTTTTGGATAAACGGTACCAATCTTTTAATAACAATTATGAGGTTTAATAGCGTTTAATGCATTTGTTTGATGTGAATTTTTAGCTAGAGGTGTAATGTATTGTAATGAAGGTTAGGTTAGGTCGGTCCCAAGACTGCTCTTTACACTGCGACCACCGTTGATACTCTCCACTTGTCATTCACGGTCTTAACATCCCTGACCAGCTCTCTTAAATGGAGTGGCAACAAGATCTGTTTGTCTAGCATATATGCATGTGTCTCTTGTGTTCCAGTAATACACAGTTAGTGTTCAAGTGCTCCAATTACTTTCCTTTCTTACAACAGAAACTGCAAGTACTAATATTGTATATGCTTTTTCTGTACATGTGCTTATTACAGTCATAGTGTCCTGTAAGTGTCCTTAGGCGGCACTATCCAATTCCTATTCAGTTTCAGAGTAAACTCTGTTCTCTTAGCGTTGAAGCTGAGAAACCTTTTGGAATGAGCCAGTATGTAGTGTAGTCCCAATATGCCCTCACGATGGACCGTTTTCCCATGTACCCTGTTAGGAGACTCCTGTTGAAGCCAAAGGCTCGACTAGATTCAGCGAAAATCGACTCAGATCCTCTTTTGATTCTGATTACCTATGTTGTTAAGCGCGTTGTGATATTTTAATGTTGCTCTGGACGTTAATGCACAATTGCTGAAGGCTTTTAGGTCTGATTGAATGTACGAGAATATTTTCTTCCTTACTCTCGTGTGTACCATTTGGGATAGGATTCCTACAGTTTTCAAAATTGTGTCCCTGCTCAAAGTTATCGATCTGTATGTTCTGAGTCCTCGAGATAGCCGTTGTCTGTCTGGTCTTCCCTTATCATACTAGAGCGTCCAGTAGGTTACATTAGAGCTCAGACCACAGGACCTATCAATTAGTTGTTTCGTAGTTGCAGCTGAAGGTGATATCTATCCATATTTCTTTGAGAACTACGTTAATCGATGAATACGAAATTTGGTTGGTGTTAGGACAGCGTTAAGCATCATACAGCATATACTACAAAGGCATCCAGTACAAGCGTTTTGAAGGCATAGTTATCTCAAGAGGCCACCGAAATCATGCAATTTTACCCCGATAGACTTTTTCTTGTGGGATTTTCTTAAGCCGCAAAGCTAACATTAACCAGGCCATCGATCAAATACAGTTTAATTTAAGGGCCATTCAACGAAAATTGGACATTTCAGATGCGAGCGATTCGCGATGCTGCGGCATAAAGTTCAGCTATGTTGTATTCACAGACTATGCCACCGAGAGGCCTTTCAAACGAATAAAAAATTTCAATGATATCTCACACAGACTTTATTTTATTTAAGTGCAAAGATAGCTTAATATACAGATCTCTAGACAAGCTATGCATTTTTCAAAAAATGAAAATTCCTTATATTGGTCCTGAACCTTTCTGTGCAGCACCACTTACTAACATCCTCAATCTGATCGATTCATAGAACAATGGAATGCTCAAAGGGGACTTCGCAACTTTAGAGCGGCGATCAGTCCGCAATTTTGGCGTCGCTCTTATGTTCTCAAGTAAGGCAGGCCGGACTTGAAATTCCTTATGGAGTTTATTACGGTCTTCTGGGCTAAGAGCGCATCTAAAGAGGATTGCGGTTACATCAGAGACAGCAGAACCCATACTGTGTAAATGTGTGGTTCTTGATAGGCTTAGGTGGAGATGTTTAGGTGGACATAGAGTCCCACTGGGTGACATGTCCACCATTATTGTTTCAGATCTACTGGTGTTCATTAGGAAGGCAGCAGATCTGCTGAATAGGCTATAGACCGTAAGGGGCATAATAGTCTCCATAGTTCGCAGTGTCCTGTAATAGTGCCTGACCCTGAAATACACAAGCCAAAAACACTTATTTTTCCAAATTTAACTCTACTACGGTTTTGTTGTGAAATAAAACAAAATGGATCATAAAATTTAGCAAATCTCTGGAATATAAAGCTCCGATAGAGGTCACTGTTTTATATGAGAATCATTATATTTAAAAGAAAATCAGAAAGCCTAAAGCCGTTAAAAAGCGGTCTTGTGCATTCGAGGGTTATCATTATCATCATATCGACCAGGCATAAACTATATAGCACAGACCTTGCACCTGCAGATTATCATTTGTTTTGTTCTTTACAGAATTCTATTAAGGATCGCTCTTAGGTTCTGAAGTAAGGCAGGCCGGACTTGAAATTCCTTACGGAGTTTATTACGGTCTTCTGGGCTATGAACGCATCTAAAGAGGATTGCGGTTACATCAGAGACAGCAGAATACATATTGTGTGAATGTGTGGTTCTTTATAGGTTTAGGTGGAGATGTTTAGGTGGACATAGGGTCCCACTGGGTAACATGTCCACCATTATTGTTTCAGACCTGCTGGTGTTCATTAGGAAGGCAGTAGATCTGCTGCACAAGCTAGGCCGAAAGGAGTACAATAGAGCCCATGAGTCGAAGTGTCTTGCAATAGTGCATGGTCGATATGATGATAATAATAATAAAATAATAAAATTCATATCATCCATCCACTTTATATTCATGTCCCCCCACATGTCCTATTCTAACTGCGCTCCTGCTAATTTTATGTTTTTGTTTTTACTTTTTTTAACATTACCAAACTTGACCACAATTGTTAAGCGTGCTCACAACACTGACCGCAACGACACGACCACGATTCTAGCACCAGGTCTATTTCATGATTATGCATAGAACACGATTTGATTCAGATCATGATGGTATTGGTATGGTGGTGGCGGCATTGGTGATGGTGATTTTAAGCAGTGCAAGTGAGCTTTATGTCAAAACTTATGAAAATAATACAATAATAATAGTCTTTTATTTATTGTTAAAACAAATTTAATTTAATTTTTTAATACATGCTATTACAACAATAAAAAACAAACAAAAAAATATAATAAATGTTTCTTAAACTTTCAGGATTTTATGACACAATCGGTATGTATTAATTTATAAATCTCCACATGTCTGTAAAGCTTTAACAAAAACTACAAAATTTAAGCCAATTTTTATAAACTTTTTTTTTTCGATTTTTAATTGCAAATTATTTATTTTATTTATGGCCACACAAAAAGTTTTAATGTAAATTACAACATATAACATTTCTGATTTCTTAAGCCGCAAAGCTAACATTAACCAGGCCATCGATCAAATACAGTTTAATTTAAGGGCCAGTCAACGAAAATTGGACATTTCAGATGCGAGCGATTCGCGATGCTGCGGCATAAAGTTCAGCTATGTTGTATTCACAGACTATGCCACCGAGAGGCCTTTCAAACGAATAAAAAATTTCAATGATATCTCACACAGACTTTATCTTATTTAAGTGCAAAGATAGGAAGCGCTTAATATACAGACCTTTAGACAAGCTATGCATTTTTCAAAAAATGTAAATTCCTTATATTACCCCCACATGTCCTATTCTAACTGCGCTCCTGCTAGTTTTATGTTTTTGTTTTTCCTTTTTTGAACATTACCAAACTTGACCACAATTGTTAAGCGTGCTCACAACACTGACCGCAACGACACGACCACGATTCTAGCACCAGGTCTATTTCATGATTATGCATAGAACACGATTTGATTCAGATTATGATGGTATTGGTATGGTGGTGGCGGCATTGGTGATGGTGATTTTAAGTAGTGCAAGTGAGCTTTATGTCAAAACTTATGAAAATAATACAATAATAATAGTCTTTTATTTATTGTTAAAACAAATTTAATTTAATTTTTTAATACATGCTATTACAACAATAAAAAACAAACAAAAAAATATAATAAATGTTTCTTAAACTTTCAGGATTTTATGACACAATCGGTATGTATTAATTTATAAATCTCCACATGTCTGTAAAGCTTTAACAAAAACTACAAAATTTAAGCCAATTTTTATAAACTTTTTTTTCGATTTTTAATTGCAAATTATTTATTTTATTTATGGCCACACAAAATGTTTTAATGTAAATTACAACATATAACATTTCTGATAGTTGTGGGTGGGCCATATACTACATACAATTAAATCATAGATATATATGTACCATATCTCTGTAATAATCAGGGCAACCAAAATTTAACAAAATAAAGGGTCCGATAAATAAAAAAACTACTGAATATTTTCTCAAATTTCTTTTTTTATTTGAAAGTACAATCCTTCCGGTTAATAATGGAAAATAATTTCATTCAAATGGCTGCCTCGGCTGGCCATGCAGTAGCCAACACGATCGGTCCAATTTTTAAGCACATTATCGATTGTGTGCAGCTGTATTTCACCAATGGCTTCACGAATGTTGTCCTTTAAAGCGTCAATTGTCTCTCACTGGTTGGCGTAACACTTATCTTTGACGGCACCCCACAAATAATAGTCCAACGGTGTCAAATGGCAGCTCCGAGGTGGCCAAATGACATCAGCTCTGCGGCTGATAATGCGATCTTTAAAAACAGGGCGCAAAACATCGAGTGTAGCTTCGGCTGTGTGGCACGTAGCGCCGTCCTGTTGAAACCAAATGTTGCTAATATCCTCCTCTTAAATTTTTGTGAACAAAAATTCGTTCAACATGGCCCAACTGTAACGGCCACTCCTTGCTCATTTTCGAAGAAAAATGTTCCAATTATGCCTCTGGATCAAAATCCGCACCAAACAGTGACTCGTCTTGGTTGTATCGGCTTTTCAATATATGCGTGCGGGCTTTCTGTGCCCCAAATGCGACAATTTTGCTTGTTTACATACCCGCCAAGATCAAAATGAGCTTCATCTGAAAAGATGATTTCTTTTTGGCAAAATCGGCATCTTCTGTAAGTCGATCGCAGGCCCACTTAGCGAAGCACATACACAACCACATTCGTTCAGCGGAAGGATAAAACTAATTATCTGTAAAATCAGACATGAGCTAAGTGTTACCATTCACGAAATAAGCACTAGATGGCGGACCCTTTAATAGGTGTTCGAAAAAGTAGATTTAAAAATTTGACCAAAACTGAAACACATTTTTCTTGTATTTGAAACGAACTTCATAAAATCAAATATCTGCGTTTTCATCGATAACCTTTTGCCACCTTTGTGGTAAAGCTACTATTCCATCAGTAAGGAACTTCTGGATTTTCTAGGCCAAAAACAGACACAATTGAGATTTGCAGGCCTCTACGGAATATAAATTTAGGCCCTTAAGAGAATTCTGTAAAGAAGGAAACAAATGATAATCTGAAGGTGCAAGGTCTGTGCTATATGGTCTGATCCTCATGTAAAAGAGTGACCTCTATCGGAGCTTGATATTCCACAGATTTGCCCTGCGCTAAATTTTATGATCCATTTTATTTAATTTACAACAAAACTGCAGTAGAGTTAAATTTGGAAAAACAAGTGTTTTTGGCTTGTGCATTTCAGGTTCAGGCACTATTGCAGGACACTGCGAACCATGGAGACTATTATGACCCTTCCGGTGTATAGTCCATTCAGCAGATCTACTGCCATCCTAATGAACACTAACAGATATGAAACCATAATGGTGGATATGTCACCCAGTGAGACACTATGTCCATGATCTCAACATCACATAGATGTGAAGCGGTGTCAAATTAATCAAAGCCTGCTAGACCGCTGTTGGACACATTCTCATTGCCCCAGTTATATCGAGGCAGCCGAGTCTCTGTACGCTGTATAATTTATTCTTGGTGGTAGCTTCCTCAGTCTTTCTCCAATCAATCGCCGCATAAGAGATAACGGACCGAATAATATCGGTATAGACCAAATGTCTTACCGTAGGAGAAGCGAGCGCCCTTATCGCCTCACTCTGAACGGCACCAATGTGCAAGTTCCTATTAAACCTCCTATTCAGAACGACACCGAGATACATACTTAACCACCTAAGAAAAGTTGATGGTGGTATCCATAAAAAAACATAACAACTGTTTTGGAGGTGCGCCAATTTGACACCTCGCTCAGGGCCATTCCCATGAGGTTCACTCAACGTACTGTTATAACAACGTTATCAGCATAACCAATTACACTGACACCTCTACAAGCCGACATGCTGAGCAAGTCATCAACTACAACCATCCATAGCAATGGGGAAAGTACTACTTCACAAGCCATTACAGTCGATTTCTCTCCATCAATAGACGTTCCTGCTCCTAATCATGGAACTGATCCAAGCTATATTGACTTTTCCACTCCTTTTCGTTCTAACGACCTAGCAATAGAGTCAAAGCCTGTATGTTCAAAGGCGCTCTGAGTATCTTAGAAGGCACAACGAGCCACTTACCCATCAATACTGCCCAGAAGAGATAAAATGGACCCCCTTCTTTACATACGTGAATTGACTCAGGTGAAGAGAGTATTTCACAAGGTACTTTTCCCTTATATAGACATCAATCAGTCTTTCTAACGTCTTCAAAAGAAAGGATGAGGGATTGATAGGGCTATATGGCTTGGGAAGATCACTAGGCCGACCTGCCTTCCGTATAAAAATAAGCTTGACCTCCCGTTGTGCTTGTGGAACAGGGTTTCAGGCAAGGCGACAGTTTATCGTGTGGTTTGTTTAATACCCTATTGGAAAAGGTCTTACGCGATGCAGTAGTTAACACAACCGATACGATTTACAACAACAGGCAAATGCTTCTCGCGTATGCCGATGATATTGATATTATGGGCTGAACTTTAAGAGATGTAACTACTGCCTTTGCAAATATTGAAAAGGAATCGATGAAAGTGAGTCTGGCAGTAAATGAGGTTAAAACAAAGTTATTGGTCTCAACGAACAAGGAATCCACTCGACTGGGTCACCATGTGAATGTTGGCAACTACAGCTTTGATAATGAGGACGAATTTATCTATCTTGGAACTGCCATAAACAAAACTAATACCATCAGCTTGGAAGTAAGATGGAGAATCATACTCCCTAAGCCAAACAAAGCTGGACTTAAAAATCACTAAAAGTTTTGATAGCCGGAAGTATACCATCCCTACCTGGAGCTTTGTAAGGTTTGCCCTGTCTGGGGTAAATATTCTACGAAAATGTCGAAAATTTTTAAAAGTTTCAAAAGGTTCATCCAAAGGTAACAAGGTACCAAAGGTAATTTATAGTTCTCATCGAGTTCATTTTTAAAATTATTAAAAAAAAAAATCACTTCGCGAGGACGGCTGGCGGGGGAGGTGGGTGATTCATAATAAAAAGAAGAACTTGAATTAATAAAAAATTGAAATTAGGTATGTGTCTTAGCTATGAGTGTGTGTGCAAATATTTATTGGAGGTCGAGTTTAGGTGAAAATAGTCGCTTATGGGTAAAAAAAAATTACAAAAATCACCAAAAAATTGTTGAAAATGCGAAAAAATTTGCAAAAATGTGATATTTTTCCACTAAATCACAACAAAAAATATCAAAAACCGCAAAGATGAAAAAATTATGTAAAAAAATTAAGAGAAATACATTCATTCGAATTGAACGAACTAATGCTACGCATTCTTTGGACCACGAGTGATACATTAGGACATAGAAACTATAAAAAATTTCAATTCAAAAAAGTATACGTAGATGATCTGCTAACCCAATGTTCACTGTATGTATGCTACAAACACATAAACGACAGCGAGCAGCGGGCAGCAAGATAACGGAATTAGAAAACACACGCTTAAGTATGGAAAAATTTCGAAAAAATCCAAAAAATGTTTGAAAATTAAGAAAAAATACAAATACTTTTGACCCTTCTGGTGACACATGAAGTGGCGGGAATACCACGGTACTCGTGTATGTGTCCTCAACAAGAGATTTCGAGTTAATGTTTGTGACCGAAGTTTTTTGAACACCCAATAATTGGTTTTGAAAGTATTTTCCATGAGCATGAAACACTTCATTTATAAATTTAGTTTTGGTTGTCCTGGCGTTAATCTAAAAATCAATGTAAAACAAAAAGTTGAGACCTAAAGGAGACATGATATCATGTAAATCAACATGGCAGCCACCCCTTCAGCTATTACGTGTAAGTATGTACGTCAATCAGAAGGCTTTATACTAAAACCCACTGAAGAAAAAAAAAAAAAACAAACTGAAACAGTGAAATAAAATTTGGAATTTATGATTTTGGCAGGTTTGGTTAGGCGATTTGCTGTGTGAGAAGATTTATGCAAATTACTGTCACACAGTTCGACTACAAAGCCATATCACATACCAACCAACACTTTGTGTACTGAAAGTAGTAGTTTTATTCACACTGCATGGAGTAGTTAAATCGTAACAAAATTTTAATGACACAATTAATTGTCAACCAGACAAAGTGTTAAGAACAACATAAAAATGACTCACTGAGACAGCAGACAAACACTGGCTGCCATCTAAACATTAAATCTTTTAAAATATTAACAATATACAGTATGTCAAGAATGAGTTTAAACACATAAAAATTTTAAGCCTTTTTTTAATTTCATTGGCAATAAAATGTTAGCATTTGTTACTTCATGCATTTTTTGTTGTTGTACATAATTTCTGCAGTACCTTGAGAGGATTAAGATCAAAAACGTATCATTTATCTCTAAATTATGAGAGCAACACAACAATAACAAATACTGCTTAATTTATTTAATGTCAAATAACTCTTTACATACCTGTTATTTTTTACTCGTTTTTGCCGTTATGTTTGGAATTAGTTCTGCAATTTTGTAAGCAAGTTGGTGATAATTTTTGTATTTCAAATCTCATTCAGTTCAATATTACACAATTCAAAAGATGTCAAGCAAAAGGTTACCTTACAACGTCAATCAGTTGATTTACTATGATGAACATTTGGAAAAGAGTGTTGCTGAGTCAAAACTTTTTTACAGTGCAAAAAATCGAGCTGAAAAAAGGCGAATATTGGAGTTGAAGAAGGAATTTGGCCCTAAGCTCACTATAAGTAGACATGCAGAGCGTATAAGTATTACAAAAATTATGCAAAACCCTTAAATTTCCACAGGAGCACTTGCGAAAGACCTTTAAGGGGAGTATGGTGTTAATGATTGTCATTGATCTGTTCGGCAGGAAGTTTTAAAATATACATAATCCTCAAGAGCAGTACGCAAGTACGAGGGCGGATTGATTTTGAAGCTACCTAAGCAGGAAAAAAACATTTTTTTTTCAAAAACCATTCATTTCTCAACATAGTCTCCTTTTAGCTCAATACACTTAGTAAGTTGATTTTCCAACTTTTTTATACCAACGGAATACTACGATTTTGGGAACTCCTCAAAATACGCATTAGTTTCGGTAATCACTTCTTCGTTTGAGATGAATCTTTTTCCTGCGAGCCATTTTTTCAAGTTTGGAAACAGGAAAAAGTCACTAGAGGCTAAATCTGTACTACAAGATGGATGATCAACCAATTCGAAGTGGATTTTTTCGTAGTTTTAGCATCGTATCTAATGCTGTCTGAACCGGTGCGGTGTCTTGAAGAAAGAGCACTTTTTTCTTGTTTAAATGTGGTCGTTTTTTCTTGATTGCATCAACCAATTGATCCAATAATGCACGATAATGCTCTCCTGTGATTGTGGATCCCTTTTCAAGATAATCGATGAGCAATATTCCGTGTGCATTCCAAAATACAGTGGCCATATCGCTGTCTTCGCTTTCTTCGGAGCACCTCCACCAGCTTCCACCCATTGCTTCGATTGATTTTTGGTTTCAGGTGTGTAGTGGTAGACCCACGTTTCATCAACAGTTATTAATCTAAGCCAAAAATCAGCAGGATTATGCTTTATCATGGCCAAACATCGCTGTGGAGTGATCTGTTGAACTCGTTTTTGTTCAACACTGAGCAAACGCGGCACCCATCTTGCCAATAGCTTTTTCATATGCAAATGTTCATGCAAAATGTTGAACACACGTTCATATGATATGTTTACCATTTTAGCGATCTTACGGATTTTGACCCGGCGATCATTTATAACGATATCGATGAATGAATGAAGGTAATCCTCAAGTGTATGTGGAAACACCGTTACATCCAGAAAAACTGACTGTTTGGTGTGGAATCATTGGTCCGTACTTTTTCAAAAACGATGGTGCCAGAACGTTACAGTCAATGGTGATCGGTATAGAGCCATGATTACTAACTTTTTCATTCCTGATGCCCAGGAGATGTGATTTCAACAAGACGGCGCAACATGTCACACAGCTCGTGCCACAATAGATTTATTGAAAGACACGTTTGGCGACCGCCTAATTTAACGTTTTGGATCTGTGAATTGGCTTTCAAGATCTTGTGATTTAACACCGCTAGACTACTTTCTGTGGGGCTATGTAAAGTCATTGTTCTATGCGGTAAAGCCACAAACGATTGACATTTGGAGGACAACATTCGCTGTGTTATTGCCTATATACGCCCGCAAATATTGGAAAAAGTCATCGAAAATTGGACGTCTAGATTGGACTACATCCGCGCCAGCCGTGGCGGTCGTATGCCAGAAATCATATTTAAAATGTAATGCCACAAGATTATCTTTCGAAAAAATAAAATTCATGTCAATTGAATGATCCATCGTTGTTTTATTGCGACTTAAAGTTCTATACCTCTATAAAAACACCCCTTATTATTATCATAAATCAAAAAATCCGTGTTAAGAACCAAAAATGCCATTTTATTGGTAATGAAGTTGTAAGTACTTAATTATTTTCAATTGGTAAACTCATTCTTGACACACTCTACTTAAACAAACAACATTATTTTGTAAGTTTCTTCTTATTTCATATTTACCACATACTCGTAAAATATAAAAATTATTTCAATATTAATTCAAAATATTTTTAAACATTTTTTTTTGCTTACTATAGGTATTATAACAACGATTTACTAACATCGTTAAATGTGTTAGACTTGTTAGAGAAACTGTTAAAGCAATTAGTTAAGCTTTATTGGGCCATAATTAACGCTTGACAACTATAAAAACACAAAATCTTAAAAATAAAAACGATAAGATTTAGTATGTGAATTAAATAAAATATTATCGCAGAAATGAGAGTAGTTTTTAAAATGATTGCCATTTATATACTCATTGAATGGCGAGCAAAACGACTATTGGAAAGCCATTAAATGGTGACAATGAAAAAAAAACAACAAGCAAATGCTACACTCGTATAATAAATATACTCTCCAGACTCATATATTGATTGTAATGTTAGAAAAATAAATAAAAAATAAAATCTTGTATAATTATTTTGATTAAAACCATAATAATATTTACATACAAATGTTAATGCAAATTAGAATCGAAGTAAAATAACGGTAAAAATTTCTCGTTGAGCAATCTAAGCCAGTAAACATTTTGTCTTAAAAACCTTTAACAAAAGACTTAAGATACAAGCACGAATTGTTGTAGTAAAGCAAGGTGGACGTTTGACTATGATTTTTGAAAAAATCTTTAATAAAATAATTAAAATAAAAGACTTAAGGTACAAGCAAGGCATAGTTGAAAATTCTTTCCATCTACGCCTCTCTAAGTCCAATGCTCTAATCTATAAGTTGCATTTCGTTGAAGAATTTTTTCTTCGTACAGATCCATAAATCTTACGTCTTTCCCATTGAAGACCATTTAAACACTTCTGGACTTATATATCAGAGAAAAGATTAAACTCTCCCTCCCTATTCGAATGACTCCATTTGCATATTGCAAGGGTGGGTCTACAGAGGCTGCTTTACACACGCTGAACTTTGGGATCTAAACAGACTTTGCCGCTGGGGAAATTGCACTCTGTGCCTTTATTGATGTTGTGAGGTCTTTAATAAAACTGGCTATTGCTCAATCGAAATGGCTATGGCAAAACGTGGGATTGAACTTTTCTGGGTTCGGAACACGCAGAGTCGAAAGATCACCCCCACACTGGGTACTGAGACGGTTTCGATAAGTCTAAAATGGGGGGTTCCTTCTCCATTGCTTTGGACCCTCAGCTTGCTGATACTTGGCGGTCTCAACTCAGTGGACCACAGGGGTGACATGAGCATTCTGGGGCTTATCCTTGACTTTGAGCTACTGTTGAGTAGGAGTGAAGTGAGGTGACTCCCTAGCGTCGACCCCGACTGTTACAGTAGTATACGGATGGATCTAAAATGGATGGTGATGTGGGCGCCGAGATTTTCTTGCCCAGTAACAAAGTCTGGGAGCCCAATGGGCAAGTGGCCGAGACCCTGGCTATTTCCATTTATTAGTGTATATTCCGTTAGTCAAGCGGCACTAAGGGTGTTTTCTTCGGAGTATCAACACACTGGCATTGGGGAACAGGGGGTAACGATTTGTTGGGTCCCTGGACACATTAGTGTTATGGGGAATGATATAGCTCACGAACTGGCAAGGCGGGGTTCGGCCACTGGTCTTGTGGGACCAGAGGCGCACTGTAGTACTAGGAGTCCTTTATTGGGCCAGAACAGGCTCCAAGTTATTCTATGGGAAGCAGCTTTTCTTTTAATCTGTTGGATTCCCGACGAGTTTCATTTATTCGCCAGTTTTGCTTTGTCGTTGTTTGGTTTTCTTTCCATTTACATTTTCTTCTAGAAATTTCCTTCATTACAGGAACTTGGTGCACTTTTCGCTATGAGGAAAGATTGGATATTCTTTCTGGCCGGTATATTTTCAGAAAATGCCGTAAACAGCGATTTATAAATGACTGAATGGGCTGTAAACCACGACTCGCAGAAGCGTAGACTTCACACATGAGTTAAAGACGTTAATTTTCGTTTTTGGAGCGAAATGTGGAAAATGCCATATAGGATTCAAGCGCCAAACGTCGTTAAGATACTACCGAGATATCAAAAAGATGAGACATCTTCGAAATTTCTGTTTTCAATTCGTAGTTGTGTTATTAGCCTTGATACGCATAATTTTGGTTTTGAAGATGTTTATCCGCAAGCCTGCTCTTTTGGCTTCCGCCCTAAAGAATGCAGCTTTTCTTGCATATCGCAATATCTGTGAGTGAGGAGACAGATGTAGTCTTCGTAATCCAGGTCGTCCAACTTTGTGTTAATTCTGCACCTCTTGGAGTGGATAATGTACGTTGAAATATGCAACCAAGGACAACGTTATACAGCAGTGGAGAAAGAACACTACCTTGTCTAACGCCAGCTCTAATAGAACGCGACAACTCACATTATAGCGCCGCAATTAAGTTGATAATCTTTTCGGGAGTACTTTACGGCCATTACGAATTAATAGAATTTGTGAATCACACGAAGGCGTTCAACATATTGGTTCTGCGTGTCCCACAATGGAGACTATCGCGAAGTCAATCAACATTCTCAAGTTAGACAAGGCTCCTGGGGTTGGTGGTATTGTAACAGTGCTACTAGAGTGCATCTCGCTTACGATTGCTTGAATAATGCTTGTATTACTTTTATTACAATTATTCGATCTTATTGAGAGAACGCGAAATTGCTCAATGAAATGGTTGTGGGTGCTATCAAAAATACATCGAAATAGCCTTCAAACCTCTCCATTTACTCTTCTCATTCAGTCTAGCCGTGAAGCATTTCTCAAAGTCATATAGCTTTGTAATTCTGTTTACAGGACATTCAAGTAGCGAGTTGTCAGCCATTCGACCAGCCGAAAGGCTAAGCCCCGCGGTCTTCATGGCTTTGTTTCTCACTACTATGTGCAGCGGCCTTAGGGATAAAAGACTTTCCAATGCAGATGTGGGACATGTTCGCATTACCACAGTTGTGCCTATGCACGATAATTTTTCTTGGATTGAACCCAAGCTTGTCCTCTCTACTGATACAACAGCCCCATAGTTCACAATTTGCCTGAATATCATGGTATATGGTATGCATCTCACGTATAGTGTTTTGGGATTACATCTCCAAGATTTCCCTGCATGCCTTCTGTATGCTATTGGGACTTGCTTGGTCCTTCCCGAAATGGTCTCCACATTAGTCTTTCATGTTAATTTACTATCTAGAATTATTTTAAGATATTTTACTTTCTTTTTCGGTAGGATCACCTAACCAAAGTGTTGAATATTCTCTCATTTAGGGAGTTTCCTCCTTCGTGGTCTTGCTCGTGTTAATGACCCACACCATTGACCTACAATTGCCAGTCCCCTTTGAATAATATCACAAAGAGTGTTTTCGAATTTGGCTCTTGCTATTAGAACAATACCGTGTATATAGATCTGGCGGTCAATGCCCGCCACAGACAAATCCGCTATGAGTTCATTAACAACCAGACTCCGTGGGGTTGGAAAGGTCGCCTAAACGATCTTTATTACGCAGACGATATCTTTCTTTAGATTATACATCGAATCTATAGAATTTAACGCTGGCGGCGGTAGCAGCTGGTCTAAAGATGAATATGGCAAAGAATAGAAGATGAGTCAGACGATTCACATGAGTACCTCTTCTGAGGCACGACCAAACAGTGTTAAAAGCACATACCAACGCTCCCATAGATTATATCTGTCATACGTGACTACCAATTTCGAAGCCATGTATTTGAATATGACTGCCATTTTGGTTGAGTGTCGGAGACTTATCTAAAATCCTCTAAATTTTGTTATTTTCGGAGCAGTATAACCACAAATGGAGAATCGGATGGATAATCGATTACAAAAGGCCCGTCAGACATTCGGTTGTCTTGGAACCATCTGGAACTCGTCCTTCTTATCTCTGCATACGAAAATTGCAACCTTTAATGTGAATACAAGATGCGCTTTTCTGAACAGTTGCGAAACTTGGAACGCTGCGACACTTGATATAGAAAAGATGCAAATATTCCATAGCCGTTGTCTTCACAAGTTTCTTTGTATATTCTGGTCGAGGACTATATGCAATCATATACTCTGGCGAAGGGCAGGTCAACAGCGCAGGATTAGACATACCCTTAGAAGACCATCGAACGATAAAACCAGAATTTCCATAGACTAAAACCCGTAAGGGAATAGAAGAATTGGCCGTCTTGTGTTCACAGATGGACAAAACACATCGAAGACCGAAGTAAACAGCTGCGTGTTTCAGAGCAAACTGTTTAATTTGGATTATATTACGGTTTGGTCGACAGGTGTATTCAATTGTATAGAAAGACTTATTTCTTTAAAAAATATCTATGTGAAGTGTGTCTTTAGTAATTTGAAAATATTTTACTTTTTTATACAGGGTGTCCGCCGGAAAGGTATACTACTTTGTTTTGGTGCCATTTCGGTAAACATTAGTCTTGACAGTTCATATTTGGCAGTCGTGAAGTAGAGACGTGGAAAATTTATTATGGAAAAATATTCAGTAAACCAACGTGTTTTAATCGTTAAAACATTTTATCAAAATCAATCATCGATTTTCATTAAAAAATCATAATGAGTGACGAGGCACATTTTCATTTGAATGGTTATGTGAATAAACAGCATAGTCGATTCTGGGCAATGAAAAACTCTTAAATTACTCATCAGTCACCTGTGCATCCATTAAAAGTGACAGTCTGGTGTGCAATTTGGTCAGGAGGAATCATTGGCCCTTAGTTCTCTGAAACTGAAAACGGCGTAACGGTAACTGTCAATGGGGAGCGATATCGTGATATGATTGAAAACTTTTTAATGCCACAACTGCATGCTTTGGGCTCGACTAACATGTGGTTTCAACAAGACGATGCCACATCGCATACAGCCAGAATTACAATGGAATTACTGCGAAACCTCTTTCCACAACAAATTATTTCAAGGAATGGTGATGTTGATTGCCCTCCACGGTCACCTGATTTGACGGCTCAGGACTTCTTTTTGTGGGGATATATGAAAAACAAGGTTTATGCAAACAAATCAGAAACGCTGGAGCAACTCAAGCAAAATATTCGTAATGAAATTATTGAAATACCGCGTGAAATCTGTGAGAAAGGGCCCGCACTTGTGAGGCTAACAGAGGCGGGCATTTATCTAATATTGTATTCCATACATACTAGTAATTGCTGACTCTTTCATAATCAAAAATTATAAGCAAACAAAGTAGTATACCTCCCCGACGGACACCCTGTGCGATTAGAACCTTTTAGCAAAAAATAATGTTTTAAAAAATTGAAAGTTAATTAAACTTTAAAAGCATTTCCTTAAAACTGCAAATAACTGGTTCTTTTCTTAGTTTCAAAAGCACTTGTTTCTTAAGTCTTTTGCGTTGAAAAAATTTTTTTCTTTTGTCTGAAAATTAAAAAATAAGACATTCCATTAAAACTATGCTTTAGTTTATAAATATTCAGCAGTTTCTTGTAAAAAATTTTAATCGATCTCTTTGTAAACTTTTAATTTGATTTTATTTGATTTAATTTCCTTTATGTTTTCTTCTTTATTTATTGATCCGAAAATAATTACGAACAATTTAACTGTTAATACACTTAATGTTTTAATAACTTTCAATAAATTCCCTGTCTCCCTCTCTCTCCCTCCATCTTATTACAAGACATTCTTTTTTAATGGTATTTTTATTTATGTTTCTTTTATAATGACAGCATGACATGGTTACCAGACGAGATTTTAAACATAAGTCAAGTTGTTGTTGTTACGTTTGATGGGGTGTTTTATACTCTATTTCCATTATTAGTACCGTTCTTGGTGTCATTAATTGTTTTAAAGGGTCTACCATCTAACGTTTTTTCTTTAACTAGTGCTTATTTCGTGAATGGTAACACTTAGCTCATGTCTGATTTGGCAGATAATTAGTTTTATCCTTCCGCTGAATGAATATGGTTGTGTATACGCTTGAACAACGCTGGGAAATATTGCGACATTACTTTGAAAATCATGGTAATGTTGCAGAATCAAAAATCATCTTTTCAGATGAGGCTCATTTTGATCTTGGCGGGTATGTAAATAAGCAAAATTGTCGCATTTGGGGCACAGAAAACCCGCACGCATACATTGAAAAGCCGATACACCCAAGACGAGTCACTGTTTGGTGCGAATTTTGGTACAGAGGCATAATTAGGCCATTTTTCTTCGAAAATGAGCAAGGAGTAGCCTTTTTTGTTCACAAAAATTGAATAGGAGGACATTAGCAACATTTGGTTTCAACAGGACGGCGCTATATGCCACACAGCCGAAGCTACACTCGATGTTTTGGGCCACGTTTTTAAAGATCGCATTATCAGCCACAGAGCTGATGTCGTTTGGCCACCTCGGAGCTGCGAATTGACACCGTTGGACTATTATTTGTGGGGTGCCGTCAAAGATAAGTGTTACGCCAACAAGCCAGAGACAATTGACGCTTTAAAGGACAATATTCGTGAAGCCATTGGTGAAATATAGCTGCACACAATCGATAATGTGCTTAAAAATAGACCGGTCGTGTAAGCTACTGCATGGCCAGCCGATGCAGCCATTTGAATGAAATTATTACAGGATTGTACTTTCAAATAAAAAAGAAATTTGAGAAAATATTCATTAGTCGCTTCTCCTACGGTAAGACGTTTGGTCTATACCGCTATTATTCGGTCCGTTATCTCTTATGCGGCGATAGATTGGTGGAGAAAGACTGAAGAAGTTACCACCAGGAATAAATTACACAGGGTACAGAGACTCAGCTGCCTAGATATAACTGGGGCAATGAGAATATGTCCAACAACCGTCTAGTAGGCTTTGATTAATTAGACACCGCTTCACATCTATGTGATGAGAGTGGCGGCATGTTCGACGGCAAAGTTTGTCACCAAGGTATACCGAAATGCGTCGGGAAGTCTGTCCATTCTACGCAGGATGGTCGAAAGACCATCTTCGGTGCTGGATGTTATGCCTTTAAATCTGTGCTTTGCTAGGAGATTCAGGGTTGAGTCGCTGGATCAGGATTGTTGGTCTAATAGGGCCTTAGTTCGAAATGAGGTCGATCTAAACTGATATACAGATGTCGGTGCTGGTGTTCATGAACACAATCGAGACTTGTTGATTCAACTGGGAAGATGGCAGAGTCTTCTAGGCTGAAATCATGAACATACTGTCTCAATGGGTGAAATATTCACCATTATGGTTTCAGATCTGCCAATGTTCATTAGGAAGGCAGCAGATCTGCTGAATAGACAATAGACCGTAAGGGGCATAATAGTCTCCATGGTTCACAGTGTTCTGCAATAGTGCCTGAACCTGAAATGCACAAGCCAAAACACTTGTTTTTCCAAATTTAACTCTACTGCAGTTTTGTTTTAAAATAAGACAAAATGGATCATAAAATTTAGCAAATCTGTGGAATATAAAGCTCCGATAGAGGTCACTCTTTTATATGAGGATCATTACATTTAAAAGAAAATCAGAAAGCCTAAAGCCGTTAAAAAGCGGTCTTGTGCATTCGAGGGTTATCATTATCATCATATCGACCAGGCATAAACTATATAGCACAGACCTTGCACCTGCAGATTATCATTTGTTTCCTTCTTTACAGAATTCTGTTAAGGGTCTAAATTTAAATTCCGTAGATAGTTCCGCAGATAATTAGTTTTATCCTTCCGCTGAACGAATATGGTTGTATATACGCTTCGCTAAGTGGGCCTGCGATCGACTTACAGAGGATGCCGATTTTGCCAAAAAAAAAATCATTTTTTCATATGAAGCGGGTGTATAAAAAAGCAAAATTTTCACATATGGGGCACAGAAAACCCGCAGGCTTACACTGAAAAGCCGATACACCCAAGACGAGTCACTGTTTGGTGCGAATTTTGGTCCAGAGGCATAATTGGGCCATTTTTCTGCGAAAATGAGCAAGGAGTAGCCATTACAGTCGATGGCGATCGTTATCGGGCCATGTTGAACGAATTTTTGTTCACAAAAATTGAAGAGGAAGATATTAGCAACATTTGGTTTCAACAGGACGGCGCTACTTACCACACAGCCGAAGCTACACAGCGATGTATTGCGCCCTGTTTTTGAAGATCGCATTATCAGCCGCAGAGCTGATGTTGTTTGGCCACCTCGGAGCTGCGATTTGACACCGTTGGACTATTATTTCTGGGGTGCCATCAAAGATAAGTGTTACGCCAACAAGCCAGAGACAATTGACGCTTTAAAGGACAATATTCGTGAAGCCATTGGTGAAATACAGCTGCACACAATCGATAATGTGCTTAAAAATTGGACCGGTCGTGTAGGCTACTGCATGGCCAGCCGAGGCAGCCATTTGAATGAAATTATTTTTCATTATTAACCGGAAGGATTGTTCTTTTAAATAAAAAAGAAATTTGAGAAAATATTCAGTAGTTTTTTTTATAGCCTTTTCAAAAAAAAAAAAAAAAAAAAAAATTATTTGGCGGACCCTTTATATTTAAAATGCATATTCATAATGTGATTATGGCCTGACGAATGAGTATGGCTTGTTAACCGGAAGGCATAACTAACTATAAGGTGTGTTGTATTATATAATTTATATACATATGTATGTACGAGGGCTGGTCCAAAAATTTAGGGAACTAACAAACACCAAGAAAACACCTAGAATTTAGGAAATATTTTCTATATCAATATAATTGTCTTTTAAGTTTTGCAGCGATATTCAATAGGCCTGATATCCTGTTTAAAGTAAAAACTGTCTAAAAACTTCTACTTGCCATCGAACTGTAGACTTCAACTCTTTTACCGAGGGAGTTAAGTTTAACATCTGCGTCATTGTCCAACGGGTTTCTAAAACCTAAAGGTAGGATCACACGATTGTCCTAATGCACCAATTATTCTATTTTATATGCATATCGTGTGATTATACAATTTATTGGCTCATACGGCAAGTAACAAATGCACTAATGCGGAAAATTAAACACACACTTGACATCTAAATAAACAAAAAAACTAAAACTGCAATGAAAGACGGTTATATCCTACCATCAGTGTTTTGTTTTCCCATCTTCTTCTTTATTCCCTACTAAGCCTTTAGGTGCGAACCGCTTGGAGTGGTTGTTGTTAGATTATTCAGTAGTGAAGGTATAACACTGGCTACTGAATAATCAACCAGCAGCAACCCAATTCCTTGACGTCAGCACCCGGAGTATGGTTGTTCGATTTTTGATTGCTTATGGTTAATTTTTGTCATTTACATTGTATTTTATTCTTGTTTTATTTGCGTAATGGCAGGACGTTTTTGGATAGATTTCTGCAATGTGGGCGAACACCGAGCGAACTTCTTTTCCGTGCATGCACACATTTGTCTCTATAGGCCGGATGTTTACAAGTTATGTGAGACCCAGGTTTCTGAAAATGATGATCTATAGGATTTCCATATCTCTCGGTATCATCTTCTATCCCTTTTTAACCTTCACAGTGGTCTTGCAATGTACATTCGCGTTGAAGTTGTATATCAGTGCCAGCAACCACTTGGCATGTATGATGCAGAATTTAACTGTCTTTGGGTTAAATCCAAAATCAGGGCACATATTTTGCATTTCGGATTCCTGTATAGAAGCCCAAACGCGGGAAGGGAGGTTTCCATATCTGGCTTTGACTCTCTTTCCGATTCCATATCGAGTATTCTTGCGAATTACCCGAACAGTGAAATTGTTGTTGCTGGTGATTTCAATGTTCATAATTCGTCTTGTCTACGCAATTCACACCGCACAACTCCAGAAGGCCTTGCGCAGTTAGCGAATGAACCTACTCACATATCGTGGGTAGATGGGCACCAAAATAACACCCTCGACCTTTTCCTCACTACACGCTCTGAAAAGCATGTAGTTGAGGTCCTTGCACCTCTCGGAAATTCGGATCACTGTACTATTTCTGCCTCTTTCTCGTTCTCCACTCTTCGCAACGCTTCACATACAGCTGCAAAGCGCTTGGTTTTCAATTACGGGAAAGCTCGTTAGGATGAGCTTAACGATTTCTATGGGCATTTCAATTGGAAACTTTGTTTCCTTGATTCTAACGTGAATGCCATGGCCGAAATGGTTGTCAATATAATAAAGCTAGGGATGGATAACTTCATCCCATCCAGAAAGGTTCCGATTAAGTCAAGTAATAAGTCTTGGTTTAATCAGACGTGCAAGCTTGCAGTCAGATCCAGAGAAGAAGCATTCAGAAATTGGCGTAATAAAAAATGCGATCATCTGGGAGGGAGGACAGAGGGAGTAGTGTTTATGGACGTTCGATTTAAATTTACTCATGTCGTAAGTGGCAGAAAATACTTTCGCTGGAAGTTTATTTCACAACCGAACAGTGCGATCAAAGAACGAGTTCTCCCTATAATGCGTTGTGCGATTTACTGGACAATCAACTACAAAGGGATGCACTCTACGAGAAATACGAGTACTACGTAAAAATATATGATTTGTAAGAGTTAATTCTTTAATTTCGTTAGAACGCATTCCGTTATAGTACCGATAGAACGATGAAACACACGTCCTGATGTGCCCTGTAACATACGTAGCTCATGTCTGATTTGAGAGATAATTAGTTTTGTCCTTCCGCTGAACGAATATGGTTGTTTATACGCTTTTTTCGCTTTGATAAGTGGGCCTGCGATCGACTTACATAAGATGCCGATTTTGCCAAAAAAAAAAAATCATCTTTTCGGATGAAGCTCATTATGATCGTGGCGGGTATGTAAACAAGCAAAATTGTCGCATTTGAGGCACAGAAAACCCGCACGCATACATTGAAAAACCGATACACCCAAGACGAGTCACTGTTTGGTGCGGATTTTGGTCCAGAAGCATAATTCGAAAATGAGCAAGGAGTGGCCGTTATAGTGAATGGCGATCGTTACGAATTTTTGTTCACAAAAATTGAAGAGGAGGATATTAGCAACATTTGTTTTCAACAGGACGGCGCTACGTGCCACACAGCCGAAGCTACACTCGATGTTTTGCGTCCTGTTTTCAAAAAATAAAAATATTTGGCGGATCCTATATTATTAATTTCTAGCCAACTTCACAAGAAAGATTGTTCACATTATCTTGCAAGTCGCACAGTTTACTTGACAGGAGGCAAATATTATCTGCATAAACAAGGTCTTCTAGATGTCGTTGAAGTCTACACGATATTCTTCTTTTCTTCTTGAATAGCTAATCTCTTTAATGAAACAGTCCATTACCACTGCAAAGAGGAGTAGTAATAGAGGGCATCCTTGTCTGACGCCCATCTAAGGTTCGCTTTTTTTTCATACATTTGTGATTAATTTAAATACATACATATACATATATACAGATTTGATTTTCGGTTTTAAAATGGGCTATTTTTTCTAATTTTTAAATATTAAAATTAAAGTTTTTTTTCCAGTTATAACAACACTTTAATGCTGCTTTCTTTTCAATTTTTTTTGCACTTGTTATGAGAAACATGACAACATATCCTTAAAATATTACAACAACAAAAAAAAAAAACAAAAAAAAAATCACATTTCCTTGACGTCATTTTAAATACTTGTTTAACTACTGGCCACTACAAAACTGGTTAACGGGGTATGAACATAAACAAAAGACTTAAGAAATAAACTTCTTACATGAAAAAAAAACTTCTTTCTATACCATATATGAAATGCGATTAAAGTAATAAATTAATTATAACTGTGTTTTTATAATTTATAATTCAGAAATAAAAAATAAAAACTAAAAACTATTTAAAAGTAAATCAATGAAAGTGGCTGTTGTTATTGTTAAAACATTGACGTTAAGAGTCCATTGCCAATGCAAGTTTTTTTTGTACATTCTCATGGTGGTTTAGAGCTACTACTGCTACTCATTCTACTGGTATTTTGTTGTACATTTATTTTAATTATTTCTTTATGTGTTGTTATATATGTACTTACTAAAGTAAGTATTTAAGTTAAAAAAAAAGAAACAAAAAAAAAAAATCTTACATTACACTTACATTCATAACAATATGTAACAGCAACTATTTTAGCATGTAGGTTGAAAGGTGGGGGTCTTTACTCTGTTTTTTTGTTTTGTTTTATTAAATTTTAAAAAGTCTTTAAAACTTATGTTTGTATTATTGTGTGTTTTTTTCTTGGCTTTCTTGATTTGTAGAAATCTACCACGTTTATTATCATATTATTGGATCACCAGAAAAATGCGATCAGAGTTTTTTTTCTTATTTTTTCAACTTTTAGGTATTACTCGTATAGTACTGAGTACGAGTCTATACATATATTGCAACAATAAAATAACAATAACAAAAATATTTGTGGTTTAAAAAATTATTGCAATAATATTGTAATTTTAAATATGTACAGGCAGCTAAAATCAAGAGAGAGACAGAGAGAGAGAGAGAGAGAGAGGTAAAGGCAGTGTTAGAGATAGAGAGCGAGAGGAATTTTACAAGTTAGGGTGCCTGGTAATAAAAGGTGTTTGTTCTAATCTTATTTGTTGTGCTCTAAAAACAACAAAAATCATAAATACAAACAATATTGCTGTACATTTTGTTGTAGCCATTGTTGTTAGAAGAAAAAACAAAAACAAATGTTGAATTTCGCTTTCGATTTGAAAAATTTTGCTCTGCTTTTTTGGTATATAAGTATGCTGGAGTGGCTTAGAATCAACCACAGTCTACTTACAATATCTACACCAATTGGAAGTTTATTTGGAATATAGTTCAATTGGTAGAATACTTACTTAGGATTATATTTTAGTTTTTTTTCTATTTCTTAAAAACAAATCAACAACAACAACAAAATGTTTACCAAGTTGGTAAGTGTCAAACGTGCTAAAAAAGGATTAAAGGATTATTTCCAATAAAAGAAAAAAAATTAAGAAAAAAATTAATTTGTAACGTGTTTTATAAGTGTTTGTGTTTTTTTATTTTCTTCTTTTCCCCTTAAAGGCCTTATTATCGTTAATGGCTTTGGCCTGGGCTAAGCCCCAACATCCAGCAGCCCAATATCCAGCTGGTGTAAATCCTCAGGACTGTCCCGGTTTTCCAATCTGTGATAATGCCCGTTTGCATAATCCCAACAAGTGGCAACAACCTTGGCAACCACAACCCTCTTGGCAACCCCAACCCCAATGGAATGCTCCAGCTCCATCTTGGCAACCCCAGCCACAATGGGGTGCTCCAGCTGCTGCTCCAGGCGGTGATAAATATCCAGCCGGTGTAAATCCCCACTCCTGTCCCAACTATCCCTTCTGTGATGTTAATGCTGGCGGTGCTGCTGCTCCTGCTCCCCCACTACCCGGCTGGACTGAACGTCAATATCCAGCTGGCGTTAGTCCCCATACCTGCCCCAATTTCCCCTACTGCAACTAAATTTGCAAAGTTTGAACAAAATAAACAACGAATTTAGCTTTTGCACTCCTACTCCTACTTTCTTTAACGCTCTATCACTGCCGCTATCGCTATTTAACAACGTCTCTCTCTCTCTTTCTCTCTCTTTCCATCAGCTTATAATGCAACTGTGTGCTGTTGTCGCTGATACTACTGATGAAGTTTCATTTCATATTTCATACTACGCCCCCCCTACCACCTTTAGTCTGCTTCATTTTTTTGTTTGTATTTTCAACGAAATCTCAAAAATTATTTTGTAAAAAAAATTGCATAAAAAATTTATGAAAAAAAACAATTTTAGAAAATTTAAGAAAAAAAAAAATTATTAAAAATAAAGATTGTTGTTGGTTAATAAAAAAAGGCCACAAATGCTTAAAAAAACTAAAATTCAAAAAAACGTTTTATTTTATTTATTTAAAATAGGGGCTTAAACGGAATTTAAACACAAAACATATGGGGTGTTTAAGAAAACAGATGCACAGTTCATAACACGTGGTGTATCTATTAGACATGGTTGGTGTTGTCTATAACTTGTGAAAAGTTTTATTTGCTTAACTTATTCAATTTGAAAAAAAGAGCAGTTTAAGCTCATAGATTAGCTCACCTAAGCTTAATCTGAATATGTTTCATGTGGGAGATGGCTTGTGCGTTTCAAAAGTGACGATTTTTACACGGAAAACTAAGACTGATGAGCGCATCTAAAAGTGAGGAAATTGTTAACCACACGAGTTAAGGCAAAAGACATTTAAAGACGATGCTACACGCCTGTAATGGTGCTTAAACGCCATAAAAGAATTTATTTTTGATTATTACTGGCGTAAAATTGACCCCTCTGACAGCAAAGCTAATACTTTTTTTTATTATATTCGGTGCTCGGTTAAGTTCGGTTACAAATTTTCGGCAGATGGGTCGAAAATCGGTCTCTGTTTGAAAGGTGACAATTTAAGCTTCACTTTGTTAAAACACATTATTAAATTCGCATTATTCTGTGAAAAGTTATCTACGTTTAAAATTCAGTACAAATTCTACCGTAGTACTTCGATTTCCTTTTGTAGAAAAGGTAAGAATGCGTCGCCGGCAGTTGAAAAATTTTATAGAGTTTATGGCGACGATGATCTGTAACTAGAAAAGCAGCAGTGATGTAGTTTGCTCGTTTTCAATCTGATAATTTTGATGTTAATTTTAAAGATGCACCTCGCTCTGGTCGATCAATCACCAAAAAGTCAATGAAATCATAGAAAAAATTGAGAAAGACAGGTGTGATGCTGTGGTATAGTAGATAAGACAGCCGCCTATCAACCACAAGGTCTTCAGTTCAATACCAGCCAGGACCATCTTAAAAAGGAAACAAGTTTTTCAACGGCGGTATCACATCATAACATTATCCAGTAACTGGTTATGAGTATTACTACTATTGAAAACTTCTCTGCATTTGCCGTTCGGAGTCGGCGTTAAACTGTAGGTCCTTTTAATGAGTGTAAAAATAGAATCGGGTGCAGCTCATTGACTGAGAGGAGTCCCCATATTCCTTCATGGAATGTTATGGAAAGAAAGAATACACAAAGATGCTCGAATTTTCGTTTGTGATTCACTGCTAAAATGTAACGAAATTGGAGCGTTTCTGATGAAAAGTGGATCACGTACGACAATAATGAGCGAAAAACATCATGGATGAAGCAAGGAAAAGCTTCGCAGACGATGACAAAGCCAGGATTGATACGAAGAAAGGTAATGTTGTGCATCTAAGGAAATTATTCATTATAAGTTTCTACAACCTGGTCAAATGATTGATTCTCCGCCGACAATTAACGAGATTAAAGCAAGCAATTCAATTAAAAATACCAGTAATGATTAATATAAAAGGTATTGTGTTTCAGAAACTGCGAGGTCTTGGCTGGGAAGTTTTGATGCATTCACCGTATAGCCCGGAACTTACACCTTCAGATTATCATTTGTTTCGATATCTGCAGACCTCCCTCAATAGTGTAATTATAAATTCCGTAGAGGAATGATGAAAAATATGTTTAATATTTAGTGAAATTTGTAACCGAACTTTTTCGAATACCCAATAAAAATGAAAAAAAACCCAAAAAATATGCCGACAAATTTTTAGAGTATAAAATGAGAATGCTATGAGAAAATTGAAACCAGGATTGGTTTCTTTCCGTTACGGTAAATTCGGTAATTTCATTGATAACGATGAACTTCGCTTCGATCATGGGCACAGTTACTGAAAAAGTGAATGAAATTTTGCAATTGATGCAATCACACATGAATTAAGCTTAGAATTATGAATTACAGATTTGCTATTAGTGAAACGCTGCTGAACCGCGACACAATCAAACCGACTTTAAAGTGAAGCATTATTTTTTTTTTTTATGTCACTCCTTTAGGGAGCATATTGGCATTCAATGTGATATTTTCAAGCTAATGATTAATCCGCTGTAGCTTCCTCCATAAGATTTTTTTTTTCGTAGTGGTGAAGATCCTTGCTAATTGGTGGTGATTTTTACTTTAGCATTGTAATTTTTCCCCAGTAGGTGGCGTGTTTTTTCCTGATCATTCGTCTGATGTTTTTCATCATCGCCAGAGGTATGCGAAAAGGTCAGGGTGGTTTTTTTCTTTATGTTTGGAGGTAAGTTACAGCCTTTTTGTTATTAAACATTCGAAACCACAATTAAATTTTTTTTTCATGACCTCTGCTTGGGCTCGAACCTAAGCCGTATGTATGTGTTGTTATGCGTGCGCTCTAACCACTATGCAACGCCACTTCAAGTGGAGCATTATAGGCCATGAAAAATTGATTAAATACGACAATATTTAGCAAAAGAAATCTTGATGATCTATGATTTACAAATTTGGACTTACGGCTATAAGGTTGTGTTCAGTACTTAGTGCTATTAAAAGGTCAAATCGCATTATGGAATCTAACAAATGCAAAATTTAAAACCCATCATTTTGTTAAAAAGGGCTGCGGAACATGGAACGCTATTACTCGCGACTTGCTAAAGAAGCAAGTGTTTGTGATACGCTGTCTCCGTAATATCCTTCACATTTACTGACCAAGAACTGTAACTGATCATATGCTCTGGCAGAGAACAGGTTAGCAGGCCTTAACGATTGAGATAAGGAGGAATAAGTGGCGGTGGATTGTATATACGCTTAGAAGGCAATTAAACAATATTATCAGAATTGCCATAAAATGTAGTCCGCAAGAAGAGGACGCAGCAAGAGTTCGAGAGAAGTTAAGGCATTGGCGGATATGAGTAGAAAAGTTGTATGCTTTTTATAAGATCTAGAGAATTTAAATCAAGGATGGCAAAAACCGGGATTTTTTTTAAATCCCAACCCACCGGGTTTTATTTTGTTTTTTGATGAGTTTTTTTTTTTTTTTTTTTGGTTTTATTGGGTTTCATAATTGCTTTATGACTGCAACTATTTCGTTTGAGAAAAGCGGCCGAAACGTAAAGACAAATAAAGTCTTCCTTTTGCAGGACTACGCTCGGTCTTACTTCGCAAAAGTTGACAAACAGTTGTTAGGAACGATCAAGTACCATACCCGCTGTATTCTCTAAACATTGCTTCTTCTGACTATTCGCTGTTTGGACTGATATCTTTTGGCATATCACCGAATCTCTTCTTTTGAAGAAACATAAAATCGGCTTCAAACTGTATCGCTTCAAAAGGCGAGAAGTTTTTCTGAGACGGGATTCGGACATTGGCTCAGAGTTGGGGAGAAGATGTAGGCAGAGATTTTTTGAGGTTAAAAAAACGGACCAAATTAATTTGTACGCACAATATGTAGATTTGAATTATTTTTGTTGTAAATAAACTACGAAAACCTTTTAATAAAAAATCCACCCAGCCCCTCTGACCTGCACGCATACCTCTGGCGATGACGAATGACCAGGAAAACACGCCACCTACTGGAAATAAATTACATTGCTGAAGTAAAGATCACCACCAACTAGCAAGGATCTTCACCACTGCGCAAAAATCATACGGAGGAAGCTACAGCTAAAGCAATAGATGCTTTGTGGAAAGCCAATATGCTCCCCTAGAGGAGTGACAGAGAAAAATAAATTACTTACAAACCAAAGCTAGAGCGCTGGTCGTTGCGTTGACATTTGTCTAGGGTTGACGCTGAAGTGACATACCTAAATAAAAGCGTTAAAATTGTGTCCTGAACAGTAATGTTAACTTAAATTTTTAATAAAATGAAGTGAAAAAGTTATTAAAACACCAGATTTGGCGCGAAAAAAGCTAAAATGGCATTATTTTTTCTCTTTATTTTCTTTGCAGCCAACTTCACTTTCTAACGCATTGTAAAAATTGGATTTTCCAATTGCAAAGCGTTGACGCCGCGCTACTATGGCTTGCTTTATACAATTTGTATGGGCATGAGAATTTTTGACAGTTAGAAACGCTTAGCGCTCTGATTTAGGTTTTGCTGTTAGCAAAGAAAGAGCAATCAGGCTATACACATGAACTTCTGCTAAAGCTTTAACTAGACATGACTTAACAGAACGCAATCATCCTTATGGACGACATACCATAATTACGTAACAGTCACTGACGGCTAGATAAACGTATTTCTGGAATTTCTTTTCATCAACAACAACCGTTTACGATTATTATGACGCCATCAAACGATGAAAACCAAAAGTAGTTACGTTGCAGTTATAGGCATAACATAGGCTATCGTGATATAGAAAGTCACGTCTAATTGAAAATTAGAAATTCATAAAACGATTTTTAGTATATTTTTCAAAAAAAAAAAACTTTCCAATTTAACAATTTCGAAGTACTTAGGTGCTTAAGTCCCTTACGAAATAACCAACACATTTTTTTAATTGCTCATATTAAGTTATTTCAGGGCAACTTTTATTTTTTTCAAGTAATAAAGGGTCCACCAAATAAATTTTTTTTTAAATGCTATAGAAAAAAACTACTGAAGATTTTCTCAAATTTCTTTTTTTATTTGAAAGTACAATCCTTCCGGTTAATAATGGAAAATAATTTCATTCAAATGGCTGCCTTGGCTGGCCATGCAGTAGTTTACACGATCGGTCCGATTTTTAAGCACATTATCGATTGTGTGCAGTTGTATTTCACCAATGGCTTCACGAATATTGTCCTTTAAAGCGTCAATTGTCTCTGGCTTGTTGGCGTAACACTTATCTTTGACGGCACCCTACAAATAATAGTCCAACGGTGTCATATCGCAGCTCCGAGGTGGCCAAACGACATCAGCTCTGCGGCTGATAATGCGATCTTCAAAAACAGGGCGCAAAACATCGAGTGTAGCTTCGGCTGTGTGGCACGTAGTGCCGTCATATTGAAACCAAATGTTGCTAATATCCTCCTCTTCAATTTTTGTGAACAAAAATTCGTTCAACATGGCCCGATAACGATCGCCATTGACTGTAACGGCCACTCCTTGCTCATTTTCGAAGAAAAATGGCCCAATTATGCTTCTGGACCAAAATCCCCACCAAACAGTGACTCGTCTTGGGTGTATCGGCTTTTCAATGTATGCGTGCGGGTTTTCTGTGCCCCAAATGCGACAATTTTGCTTGTTTACATACCCACCAAGATCAAAATGAGCTTCATTTGAAAAGATGATTTTTTTTGGCAAAATCGATATCTTCTGTATGTCAATTGCAGGCCCACTTAGCGAAGCAAAAACGCATTGGATGGTCAGTTGGCTTCAACTCCTGAACCAATTGGACTTTGTATGGCGTCATACCAAGGTCTTTATGCAAAATTCCTCTCAATGATGTCTCCGAAACCTTCAATTGTTGAGAACGACGGTGAATTGATGTTGATGGCGCTTCACGCACACTTTCTACCACACCTGCAATATTCTCGGGTGTACGCACTGTTTTTGGCTTTTTGCGCTTTGGCTTATGGATGAGAATGCCAGTTTCTTTGACTTTTTTCACAAGATAACGTACATACGGAGCTGACGGTGCTTCTCTTCTTCCAAAATCCGTAAGCAATTTTAGCACACATTCTGCAACATTACCATGATTTTCAAAGTAATGTCGCAATATTTCCCAGCGCTGTTCAAGCGTATACACAACCATATTCGTTCAGCGGAAGGATAAAACTAATCATCTGTCAAATCGGACATGAGCTGAGTGTTACCATACACGAAATAAGCACCAGTTGAAAAAAAAACGTTAGATGTCGGACCCTATAGTTAAACCAACTTATTTCTTTAATGCATATTTTAATAAACACATTATTAACCCACACTTTAAAATCATTTTTCTACATTTCTGTTTTAATATGTAGTGTAGCATATAATTTTTTTATATTTATTTATGTATAATTTAAGATTAAAATAAATTACTTTATTTTTCTGCTCTTGTTTTTATTAATTTTCATTAAATACTCGTACTTGTTCGAACAGCAACTTGTAATGCCATTCATTAAAATGAAAAAAAAAAAAAAAATAATAAAAAAAAACATTATAACTCCGCACCCTTTTATTAAGCAACCACAATAAATCACACTTATAATTTTTAAATTTAGATAAACGAAAATAATAAAAATTTACAAGATTTTTTTAAAATATTTTTTTCAATAATCTTTGCAAAGAACTTAATTACAAACATAAATTTTCAGAAAAATCATGGTTTCCGGCTACAAAAAAAAAAAAAAAAAAAAAAAAAAAATAATTGAAAAAATCTAAAGAAAAATATCTGTTAAATAAAATCAATCAAAAACCAGATCAACTACATCATAACAACTGCCTAAGTAAAGCTAAATTTAAAAAAATCAATCTCAAATCTACAATTAAATGCGTTTTTTCAGTGTACAAAGTCGCTCGCTTCATAAAGAAAAATTACTACTGGTGTTACTAACTTAACATTTTAGCTGATTTATGTTTGACTCACAAATGGTGGACTTGACCTTCAATAAGCAGACAAACTCATACATGAAGTCAATATGTGTGGCTTACAAAAGGAATTTTTTCATTTCTGGTTCTTCTAAAGCAAAGAAAAAGCACAAAAAAAAAAATTACAACAAAAAAAAAAAAACGTTAGAAATAAAAATCACTAAAACAACTTTCACTTTTCTAATGACAAGCCAACAACAAACAACAACAAAGTATAATAACAAAAAAATATTTGTCCACTTTATGTCAGTAACGTGTGGATAAATGCATGTCTTTATGTTGGTGCCGCAAACAGTGGTGGTGGTGGTCAACCACCTAAAGGTTCCGCATTTTATTTAAAAAAACTTCTTTAAAAAAACAAAAAAGTGGGTGTGTTACTCGTATTTGAAATGTTTTTCAGAAGTCCATAAAATGTTATTGAAATGTTTGTTGTTCTAATTAATAAAATTATATGTTAAAAAACAATAAACACTTGCTATAAAACAATTGTTTTATTAAATAATTTAAAAAATATATAATTTTTTAAATAAAAACAAAATAATTAATAAAAAAAAAATTACAAATACTGATTGGATTGGATTGGTACCATTCACATGATGACCTCCAATGCGTATAAAATGCGAGACGTATTATATAAAATATACAACTGTTATACGAGGGCGGATTGATATTGAAGCTGCCTAACCAGGAAAAAAACATTTTTTTTCAAAAACCATTCATTTCTCAACATAGTCTCCTTTTAGCTCAATACACTTAGTAAGACGATTTTCCAACTTTTTTATACCATCGGAATAATACGATTTTGGAAACTCCGCAAAATACGCAGTAGTTTCGGTAATCCCTTCTTCGTTTGAAATGAATCTTTTTCCTGCGAGCAGTTTTTTCAAGTTTGGAAACCGGAAAAAGTCACTAGGGGCTAAATCTGGACTATAAGGTGGATGATCAACCAATTCAAAGTGGATTTCTCGTAGTTTTAGCATCGTATCTAATGCTATGTGCACCGGTGCGTTGTCTTGAAGAAAGAGCACTTTTTTCTTGTTTAAATGTGCTCGTTTTTCCTTAATTGCATCAACCAATTGATCCAATAATGCACGATAATACTCTCCTGTGATTGTGGATCCCTTTTCAAGATAATCGATGAGCAATATTCCGTGTTCATCCCAAAATACAGTGGCTATAATCTTGCCAGCCGATTTCGCCCTCTTCGCCTTTTTCGGAGCACTTCCACCAGCTGCCACCCATTGCTTCGATTGATTTTTGTTTTCAGGTGTGTAGTGGTGGAGCCACGTTTCATCAACAGTTATTAATCTACGCCAAAAATCAGCAGGATTATGCTTTATCATGTCCAAACACCACTGTGAAGTGATCTGTCGAACTCGTTTTTGTTCAACACTGAACAAACGCGGCACCCATCTTACCGATAGCTTTTTCATATGCAAATGTTCATGCAAAATGTTGAACACACGTTCATATGATATGTTTACCATTTCAGCAATCTCACGTATTTTGACCCGGCGATCATTCATAACGATACCGAGGATTTTCTTAATATTTTCTGAAGTAACCAACTCTTTTGGCCTTCCTGTTGATGGTATTGCTGTAGTGCTTGTTCGGCGCCGTTTAAATTCAGCAGTCCAATATTTTACCATATAATCTGACGGAGCAGATTCGCCGTAATGTTTATCAAGCTTTTCTTTTGTCTCTCGCCGTTTTGCCTTTCAAATAATAGTGTTTAATCACTACACGAAATTCACTTTTTTCCATTTTCCAAGAAACACAAAAGTTGCTTACTTCAAACGACTACAACAAATAAATTAAACGATGAATTTGGCTAAAATTTTAACAGCTGACGTTTGACAGATCGTTATTTGTAAGAAAGAAAAAGTTTTTGTGTTTGTGCTGCCATCTAGCGCTAGGCATCTTCAATGTCAATCCGCCCTCGTATACAAATGTTTGTTTTTTTTTAATAAATGATTGTAAAGAGCAAACAATCTAAAAAATTATTAATTTTTTTATTTTTTTTCAATAAGACCAGACCAAAATAGTAAAATAGGTTGTGGGAAGGAGGATAGATAGAGTAGTGTCGGTGGACGTTCGACTTAAATTTGCTCATGTCGTAAGAGGCAGGAAAAACATTCGCAGGAAGATTGTTCCACAAACTAATAGTACAACCAAAGAACTAATTCTCACTTTAATGCGTTGTGCTGTTTACTGAACAATCAACTACAAAGAAATGCCAGTAAAGTATTCTATTCCAAAACCAACAATTTGTCAAATAGTCAATAATGGCAACATCCATACGGTGCCAAAGGGAGTAAAACCGCGTTTAACAATAGCACACGAAAACAGAAAAATCAAACACTTTTTTGTGAAATATCATAAAGTAATACCTGGAGAAGCAAATACTGAAACTGCCATAAATGTTGGTATATCAACCATATTAATAGAAGAGCCAAGAAATATGGTCTCAGAAGCTATATGGATACAAAAAAACGCTACATAATAGAAAAGAACAAATAAATTCGTCTTAACTTTGTACGAGCACATGTGAATTGGACTCTACAACAATAGAAAACAATACTGAGAAGAGTCTTTTATATAAGATCAGCCCCAGATGGATGGCCCCTACTCATGCAGTGCATTGTGCTGGTATTAGGAAAATAGGTTGTGGGAAGGAGGATAGATAAAGTAGTGTCAGTGGACGTTCGATTTAAAGTTGCTCATGTCGTAAGTGGCAGGCAAAATATTCGCAAGAAGATTGTGCGACCAAAGAAGGAATTCTCCCTATAATGCGTTGTGCGATTTACTGGACAATCAACTACAAAGGGATGAGCTCTACGAGAAATACGAGTACTACGTAAAAATATATGATTAACAGGAATTAGGTCCTTAATTTCGTCAGAACACATTCCGTTATAGTACCCATAGAACAATGAAACACACGCTACATTGCGACGATGCTCTAATGAATCGATAGAATTGGCTAATCTACCGTCATTAATAAGAACCTTCGCCCTCTTCTGTAAGCGGTCGAGAAGCTCCGAAATAGACTTTGAAGCACCGGCCCATACATGAGAGTTGGATTCCAATTTGGGTGGGATATAGGTCATGTAAATATTAAGGAGATCCGATGAAGTGAAGTAATTCTTACACCGTCTTAAAAAACGAAGGCACTTGAATGCTTCTTTCAACACTTGAAATATGTGCTCGTTCCAACATCAAGAGCATCTGACTCCTGAATGTTTACATTACCCATAGATACAGATGACAACACACCACCATGTCTGTGTGTCAGAAAACAACATTGGGTCTTGCGCGCATTAAAGTCAACCCTGTTCGCGTGACCCCACTCAGAGATTTTCGACAGGTCGTTTGTAAGAGTGTCGTTCATATTCCGCCGTTTCGTCCCAATTACGCTCTCCGGCAAGTTCGAATTACCTGCAAACTTTTCAGCCAGTAGTTTTGTCTTATCAACCGTGTTAGTGAATGTTTGGTCATCCTTTATAAGTACTGGAACTGAACTAGCGCTGTTCTTAAGCCTTTTAATGAATGACCAAAAGCTCCCGCGGAAAAATAAGAACTATAGCACGTAGGCGCTGTTCGTATAGAGTCTCTTCACGCCTAAGTACTGCGGCACACGAAGATCTCGCCTGTTTGCGTAGCGAATCAGTATGATCGCATTTGTTATTACGCCAATTTCTGAATGCTTTCTCTCTGGATCTGACTGAAAGCTTGCACGTCCGATTAAACCAAGATTTATTACATGATTTAATCGGAAGCTTTCTGGATGGGATGAAATTATCCATCCCTAGCTTTATTATATTGGCAATAATTTCGGCCATGGCATTCACGTTAGAATCAAGGCAACAAAGTTTCCAATTGAAATGCCCATAGAAATCATTAAGCTCAGCCTAATGAGCTTTCCAGTAATTGACAACCAAGCGCTTCATAGCTGTATGTGAAGCGTTGCGAAGAGTGGAGAACGGGAAAGAGGCAGAAATAGTACAGTGATGCGAATTTCCGAGAGGTGCAAGGACCTTAACTTCATACTTTTCAGAGTTCGTAGTGAGGAAAAGGTCGAGGGTGTTATTTTGGTGCCCATCTACACACGGTATGTGAGTAGGTTCATTAACTAATTTCGCAAGGTGGTTGTGTGAGGCAAATAGCTACACGTATTGGCCTTCTGGAGCTGTGCGGCCTGAATGGCGTAGCCAGGACGAATTGTGAACATTGAAATCATCAGCAACAACAATTTCACTGTTCGGGTAATTCGTAAGGATACTCGATATGGAATCGGAAAGAGAGTCAAAGCCAGATATGGAAACCTCTCCTCCCGCATTTGGGCTTCTATACAGGAACCCGAAATGCAAAAGATGTGCCCTGATTTTGAATTTAACCTAAAGGCAGTTAAATGCCAAGTGGTTGCTGGCACTGGTATACAACTTCATCGCGAATGTACATTGCAAGACCCCTAAGAAAATTAAAGAGGGATAGAAAGTGATACCCAGAGATATGAAAATCCTGTGAATCAGCATTTTCAGAAACCTGGGTCTCACATAAGGCGAAAACATCCGGCCTATAGAGACAAATGTGCGCATACACGGACAAGAAGTTCGCCCAGAGTCCGCGAATTACGCAAATAAAACAAGAATAAAATATAATATACGTGCCCGAAAGGAACCATAAGCAATCAAAAATCGAACTACCAACCTCCGGGTGCGGGAAAATTTTTTATTTTATTTCCAAAAAGTTATTTACAAAATTCTTAGAATATAAATTTTACAATTTAAGCATTTTAATGAAATCCAGGTGTGCTAAAATGGAAACTTCTGGAGAAAAAGGGTGTAGACGTTTTTTTATGACGTCGACTGTAGGTAGACACTATGTCAAAATTTAGAACATATTGTATTATTATTGTATTAGAGGTAGTTTCGATAGTTTGTAAAAAAACTATCGATACTATCGATACTATCGGATTCTTGTAGCAACAACATTAGAATGTGAAAGGGAAAGAATAATAATAAATATACAGTGTTGAAGCAAATAAAAGGGACACTTTATTTTTTTCCCAGTATGTCATAAAATTCGATGTGTTGAAAATGCTATAAAAAAACTACTGAATATTTTCTCAAATTTCTTTTTTTATTTGAAAGTACAATCCTTCCGGTTAATAATGGAATTTAATTTCATTCAAATGGCTGCCTCGGCTGGCCATGCAGTAGCCTACACGATCGGTCCGAGTTTTAAGCACATTATCGATTGTGTGCAGCTGTATTTCACCAATCGCGAATATTGTCCTTTAAAGCGTCAATTGTCTCTGGCTTGTTGGCGTAATACTTATCTTTGACGGCATTCCACAAATAATAGTCCAACGGTGTCAAATCGCAGCTCCGAGGTGGCCAAACGACATCAGCTCCGCGGCTAATAATGCGATCTTCAAGAACAGGGCGCCGAACATCGGGTGTAGCTTCGGCTGTGTGGCACGTAGCGCCGTCCAGTTGAAACCAAATGTTGCTAATATCCTCCTCTTCAATTTTTGTGAACAAAAATTCGTTCAACATGTCCCGATAACGATCGCCATTGACTGTAACGGCTACTTCTTGCTCATTTTCGAAGAAAAATGGCCCAATTATGCCTCTGGACCAAAATCCGCACCAAACAGTGACTCCTCTTGGTTGTATCGGCTTTTCAATGTATGCGTGCGGGTTTTCTGTGCCCCAAATGCGACAATTTTGCTTGTTTACATACCCGCCAAGATCAAAATGAGCTTCATTCGAACACATCGCACACATTCTGCAACATTACCATGATTTTCCAAGTAATGTCGCAATATTTCCCAGCGTTGTTCAAGCGTATACACAACCATATTCGTTCAGCGGAAGGATAAAACTAATTATCTGTCAAATCAGACATGAGCTAAGTGTTACCATTCACGAAATAAGCACTGGTTGAAAAAAAAACGTTAGATGGTGGACCCGTTACATATATAGCGAAAATTGTTCAGACCATGAAGTGTTTCAAAACTAAAGTAATTAATGCAACAGCTGTCAGTTTTGATAAACTTTAAATTCGCACTTCTAAGATTAATTCCTTCAAGTCATCAAAAAGCCTCAAAAATGAGACTAATGGGAAGAGTCTATTTCTCAGCAAACGGAAGCAGCACCTGCACCGTAATAGTTAGAACAACACCATCTATGGTCTGACGAAATGAAAATTAATTTGTTTGGGTCAAATGTAAAATCGAATGTACGAATATATTTTAGTTACAATTCGTACTTTATTATTTGACTTCAATAAATAACAATTTAAGAAACTGTGTCCCTATACGTAAATATAAAAGTTTTGCACATGTGAATTTGTCTGCATTTAGTAGCCTCCGTATTTACTCTTAGAATTTGACGATAGTAACAGCTATCGATGGTCAGCCAAAAACAAAACTATCGATACTATCGAGAGTACTAACGATTGTTTTGCAGCTCTATGTTGTGTGCGTTGCGGAAAGTGATTTATTTGGAACCACCTACGATTTCACTCTTTTGAGCCAATGACGGGAGTTGTGTTAGTGCAACTATAATCAGAAGATAACAATTTACTGCTTCAGATCCACAAAAATTTAACAAAATTTTAACTTCAATTTCCAAACACAGGTTTTTATTAAAATTAAACATTTTTTTTTATTATTGACTCAAATGTATGGTAGTGGGAAGGGAGTAACAGAAGGAATGGAAATGCTTTTGAATTATATTTACAAATGAAAACATTTTAAAGAAATAAACACTAATATTGTACAAAAGGAATGAATGATTGACAGAAATCTTAAAAACTATTTGTGAATGTAAGACAATAATACAACAAATAAGACAAAAATTAAAACAAAATAACTTAAATACTATTATAAATTTAATTAAAACTAATTTAATACCATCCAGATGATCCCGATGAACCGTGACCAGACCAATCATGTGAATCATGTTCATGATGTTCCTCATGATGGACATGATGAACAGGCACATGAATTTCTTTGTAAACTGGCACATGAACTTCCTTTATGACGGGCACATGTACCTCCTTAACAACAGGCACTTCTTTAACCACTTCCTTGACAACAGGTACCTCTTTAACGATTTCCTTGTAAATGGGTACCTTCTTAACGTGATGATGGTGGATAGTGTGTACATTGTATGGCACGTGTATGGTATGATGTTCACTGTTGTTAAAAAAAATTGGCATTTGAATTAAATAAATTAATTGATCAAAATAATTATAATGTAGGTGTAGGTAGGTATAGGCATAGGTGTAGAGTAATTTTATATTAAAATGTTAAACGCGTATACCAGCTAATTATTTCTAATGATTAAATATGCATTAATGAAAGTGAAAAGCTTATGTGATTTGAACTTGATGTAGTTTTTATTTTTATGTTTATTTTTATATTTTAATAAATTTGTTTTCTTGTTTTACTTTTGCTTTTAATTTCCAAGTCTAGTCTCTTTAATAACAGGCTTGCATATATGGCGTCGAGGCCAATAAAATTATAATTAAGTATTCCGTCGTAATTATCATATAGAAATGTGCCTACAAATTCACATTCACATCATCATAGCGGCAGCAGTCAAGTCAGCTTGTTGCTCAAAATGTGACAATAACTTCGAGATAATGTAAGAAAGCAAATGGTATGCCTGCCAACTACCAACTATGTACCAACCAAACGCATTAAACGAATGACAATGACTCAGGCACTCATAATAGTTCAATCAAGAAAGTCAAATGCAATGAAATAATTTGATTTTGTTTGTTTTTATATACCCTACACTACCATAAATATGGTGGGTCTGTTTTATCTTTATATGTTACAGCCAAGCCTAAATCAGAGCTCAAAGCGTTTTCTAGTTGTCAAAAATTCTAATGCCTATACAAATTGTATGAAGCAAAGCATAATAGCGCAGCATTAACGCTTTTCAATTAAAAATCCAATTTTACCAACGCCTTAGAAAGTGAAGTTGGCTGTGAAGAAAAAAATAATAATAGAAAAGATATAAAAAAATAGTGTAATTTTAACTGTTTTCGCCTTAAATCTAACGTTTTAGTAACTGTTTAATTTCAATTTAGTGATTTTTTGTTGAAAAATGAAATTACAGTTCATGACACAATTTTAAAGCTTTTATTTAGGTATGTCATCTCAGCGTCAACGCTAGACAAATATCAACGCAACGCCCAGCGCTCTAAATTAGGTTTGTCAGTACTGTTACTTGAAAACCATTAAACTTTTATTCTTTAAACCATTAAACTATTATTACTTTCTGAGGTCTATAAAGCTTGTCCATTCGTCTGTTTATTTGAACCTTGTTGACACAAGGTATTGAAGTATTTTGTTTACTATTTGATTTACTTATACGAATTACCCCGTTCACACGATAACCTTGCAATTCGTTTTGATAGTTCTTCTTTTTCTCGTTATTTTTATTTGTTTTTATTTGCTGTTAAATTTGGTTTTAAAAGTGCCCAAAAAAGGTTAGGAAATTAAATAATGAAATTTAGCGGTAATTTGTGAGGGTAATTTTCACAGGATAATTCAATGTGAGTTACAATCAATTTGACTGATGCCCTCTCAAAATTTTGTATAGGGAATTATGTAATTCGTTTCATATTTGGGGTTGAATTATGACTGAGAGAGTGATTAAAAAAACAAACGTCATCGTATAAGCACGTCGTTAGTTAAAACGGCTAAATATTGGCAGATTGTCTGTCTACATAATTCTCGTAGCTTTCCTCTTTTCTTTTAAACATATGGGGTTACAAACAAATCAATAAATCAAGTAGACTTCTATTTAAATTCTGTGATCTACAGGAAAATGTAATATCCTAAGACGTGACAATTATTGTCATATTATACGCTAAAGGAAAATAAAACAAATAATTAAGTTTTAGTTGATCAACTCCAGAACAAGATACCGTAAGGAAATTTTTAAAATGAGTTTCAACTACGAAAACAGACCATAATGAACCAACTTGATATGCTATTCATGGTCTTTTCAAAGGCAAATTCGACTCTAAATCATTGACGTCTTCAGATTAATATACAAATTTCTACTGCAGCTGTTATAGACCGGAGTTAAAAAGGTTTGTAAAGCTATTTCATATTTATTTATTTTTTTTATTTCCTTTACTCCTCTAGGAAGCATATTTGCTTTCAACAAAGCAAAATCCATTGCTTTGTTTCAGTTTCATTAATCAAGTTGATTTTTCACGATAAGTAGATGATTTATCCACTGTAGCTCTTCTCCTTGTGATTGTGTAATGGTGATGATCTTTGCTAAGTAATGGTGGTGGTGATCTTTACTTAGTATTGTATTTGTTTTGCCCCCGGTTGGTGGCGTTTGCAAATGATCATCTGATGTTTGTTATCATCGTCAGAGTGTTTGTTAAACACTCGAAACTACAATTAAATTTTTTTGTCATGTCCTCTCTGCTGGGGCTCGAACCTGGACCGCTTGTGTTATTATGCGTGCGCTCTAATCTCTACGCCACGCCACCCCCAAATAAATTAAATATTCTACTGATCTTACTCACCCTAGCTACCTACACAAGAAATTATTGATTTTTTTTGTGTAAACATTTGTGTTACAGCAACGATCAGTTATAGACGTAAAGCGTAATGGTGAGAGTTTTTGGACGAGAATAACTAAAAAATACCATTGCCAGCGTCTGGTCTATAAAAAACTTCTTTAACTCATACATCTGCCTTTCAAAGTCGGCGTTAAAGTGTAGGTCTCTTTCAATGAGTTTAAAAAGAGAATAGGATGTAGTCCATTGATTGAGGGCAATCCCTCTTGTTCCATTTGGGATTTTGCGGGAATAGTGTATACGTTGGCGAACATTTTTGTGTAATTAAACGCTAAAAGTCACTTTTTTATTATAGATCATATAACAGTCTGACTTTTTACAATTTTAATCTATACGCAATCTGATAATCTTTCTAGGAATATCATCAAAATGTTACATAATTATTGATTAGAAGTTTATAAATAGACGGACGGCATTTTCTGTGTTCACTTTTTGTCTTCATTTTCAAAACACATTCAACACTCACCAAGGGTATCGTGTTCTTTACTAAATGTTGTATATCTCTCACTCAAAAAACGCAAACTGCAAAATAGTTGACTTTGATTATGATGGTGTTAAGAAATAAGGCAACATTTTGATAAAAATTGTTAACTTTTAAGAAAAATATCATAAGTCATGGGGTAGTATGTAAATATTTCGTTTAAACTTGAGTTTCTTAATTGAAATAATTTTTTTTTTTATAGACAATATGAGTTTTTTAATATAAATTGTTATGAAGCTACAATTAAATTGCATAAGTAAAAATGACAAATAAATAAATTTATTGCACAATGGGTAGAAAGCAACACACATTACATTTAAAAATGATTATAAATATTTACAAATATTGGAAGTTTAAATTAAAAATGTTACAATAGGTACGAAAAAAAAAAAACAGTAGACATCGTGAACGGAACTGCTTAAAGGCTTTTCAACCACATATACAATGGGGGGCTGCATGCTGCAACTTTCTCAGAAAAATAAAATATTAACTTTATGGGGGAATTTACACTGGACAATGATCCTAAGCACCTTATTAAAGGTATAACATCTAGATTGCAATTATAAGACTCAGTTGATATAAAACCCTTCTTGGGTGTTCTAAAAAAATATGATTACAGGTCTTGCATCCAAAAAGTAAGGAAGATATGTGAGAAAAATATATAAGAAAAATATTATTCCTCCTAACATTTGGCTAAAATTTGCAGGTTCAGTTAGGCGTCGACGTGAAGAAGTTATAATAGTGAAAAAGCTTCTTCCTAAACATTAAGAAAGTCTAACGATATGATGATACTATTTAGCCAACAAATAATTCTCCTTGAGGGGGTCCAATTTAGGTCAGAAGATGGACTCATTGTGATGCCACAAGCTTAAGACCTAACCAAGCTATTGAGCATAAGAGCTAATCATAGGAAACCATTTTAACTTTAAAATAAATCTCGAAATTGCTGCAACCCTTATTCTCGAGAGTTCCGTCAAAAATGACTACAAATAATAGGCCATGAAGCTCTGTCATTTCGTAGCAAGGGCTGGCATAAGGTAAAATATATTCTCCTCTTCCTTCTATTCAGAACCGGAGTACCCTATGAACGGAATGACGTTCAAAAGAGACTTGAATGCAGCCTGGCTCTCAAAATAAATCAGAAAATTTTCAGGTAAAATTCTGCCACTGATTAGGCCATGATCTATGAGTAATATGACGAATCAAAGGCAATTTATTTATAAGTATATATGTATGTATGTATATATACATGAAATAATATATGATATGATATGATACGATATGACCAATATATACACACACATGGGAAGATATCACAAAAACATATAATCAAGTCGCAGAAGAAACACTGGATGTATTGCAAACACATAGGAAAACATGGACAACTAAGCAACAACAATAATACAAGAGAGCAATACCAAAAGCTGGTGAAATAGCTAAAGAAACTTGCAAGAAAAGACAACAAGAAATTCCTGGAGGGGCTAACAGAAACAGCAGAAGAAGAAGCTGGACAGAATAACATGAGGAAACTATATCAGATGATAGACTATCTCGCAAATAGAAAGTGTAGTAGGAACCAGGCAGTTACTGATCCTAGTGGCACATTAATAACGAATAGTGAAGCACAGATGCAAGGGTAGAGAGAATATATCTAAGATATTAGCAACGTCACAGAGCCCGGTGAAGACATCGAAATATACCATAACAGCCCTATAGAAAATGAATTGAACCTAACATGTGCCCTCCCAGTTTGAATGAAATAAAAGAGACAAAAGTATAGTTTGAAGAATAATAAAGCAGCAGGCAAAGATGGTTTACTTTCGGTAACCTTACGAACTGATATCACAACCGCAGCTGAATTACTACGGCCTTATATCACATCAGTAGGGGAGGCAGAGAGGTTGTCTTCAACTCGATAGAAAGGCATCATTCTGAAGTTAACAAAAAGTGATGACTTAAACCAATAACTGGAGAGAAATCACTTTGCTTAACACCATATACTATATGTTACAAGATACTGGCAGTCATAATACAGGGAAGACTTCAGAGCAAATTAGAGAAGATATAGCGAGAAGTACAAGTAGGCTTCCGGCCAAATCGAAGCTGCGTAGATCAGATCACTCCACGCATCATAATAGAACCGTTTCTAGAATGGCGTTCTCTCCTATACCCACTGTTCGTCGACTTCAGGAAAGCCTGCGATACCTTCGAGGATGCAGAACTCTCTGTTCTTCACAACGGACGCATCAGTCAAACATTCCATACTATCGGTGGAGGACGTTCACTTTCACCTCTACTATTCCCCATCCTATTGAATGAGATCATGAAACTGCGATCAATTATTCAAGAACTAAAGCAAAACCATCTTACATGGGCGAAGACAACAGCAGCAAACCGTGTAAGGTGGAAATGCTTTGTGGGAGTCTAACATATTATTCACCAAATTATTTAAAAATGGCTTTTGAAGTTTATTTCTTGTATCTAAAGGGTCCGCCATCTAACGTTTTTTTTTCAACCAGTGCTTATTTCGTGAATGGTAACACTTAGCTCATGTCTGATTTGACAGATAATTAGTTTTATCCTTCCGCTGAACGAATATGGTTGTGTATACGCTTGAACAACGCTGGGGATCTGGGCCTGCGATCGACTTACCGATTTTGCCAAAAAATCATCTTTTCGGATGAAGCTCATTTTGATCTTGGCGGGTATGTACACAAGCAAAATTTTCGCATTTGGGGCACAGAAAAATCGCACGCATACATTGAAAAGCCGATACACCCAATATGAGTCACTGTTTGGTGCGGATCCTGCGATCGACTTACAGATAGATGCCGATTTTGTCAAAAAAAATCATCTTTTCAGATGAAGCTCATTTTGATCTTGGCGAGTATGTAAACAAGAAAAATTGTCGCATTTGGGGCACTGAAAACCCGCACGCATACATTGAAAAGCCGATACAACCGGGAGGAGTCACTGTTTGGTGCGGATTTTGGTCCAGAGGCATAATTGAGACATTTTTCTTCGAAAATGAGCAAGGAGTGGCCGTTACAGTCAATGGCGATCGTTATCGGGCCATGTTGAACGCATTTTTGTTCACAAAAATTGAAGAGGAGGATATTAGCAACATTTGGTTTCAACGGGACGGCGCTACGTGCCACACAGCCGAAGCTACACTCGATGTTTTGCGCCCTGTTTTTGAAGATCGCATTATCAGCCGCAGAGCTGATGTCGTTTGGCCACCTCGGAGCTGCGATTTGACACCGTTGGACTATTATTTGTGGGGTGCCGTCAAAGATAAGTGTTATACCAACAAGCCAGAGACAATTGACGCTTTAAAGGACAATACTCGTGAAGCCATTGGTGAAATACAGCTGCACATAAAATTGGACCGATCGTGTAGGCTACTGCATGGCCAGCCGAGGCTGCCATTTGAATGAAATTATTTTCCATTATTAACCGGAAGGATTGTACTTTCAATAAAAAAAGAAACTTGAGAAAATATTCAGTAGTTTAAAAAAAAAAAAATATTTATTTCGCGGACCCTTATATACTGTGAACACCAACTATTATTAGTGGACATAAGGGTATACGCTTTTGCGTTATTAAGAAGACTCTAAAGACATTAAGTGTTATATTAAAATGTTAAAAAAAGTTAAGTTTTGTTTTATAATTAGCATTTTGCAATATTTAAGCCATAGTGCCCCCTGCCGTGAAAGCTTCAGTTTTTATGAATGAAGTGAAAAAAATTAAAAAAAAATGTATAAAGAAAAACAAACATTAAATGAAAGGAAATCAAACTAAGGATACATTCACTTGAAATGTTTTCCGTTATTGTTTCTTAATTGTTGTTTGTGTTGTAATAGATATTATGAGATACAAATTGTTGCCATTGTTATTATGATTGTTATCGCTCTAATGTTTACTTATGGTTTATTGTTAGTTTGTTGGCTGAATAAAAATAAAAAAATAAAAAATAAAAAATATAGTGAACCATTTACCGGTATTTTAGGCAATTTGTATGAGTAAAATTATAAACAAATTATTTTCTTTTTTTTATATAAAGATTTTTCAATTTATGTTGTTAAAAGAAAAGAAAAAAAATTAATAATTTTTTGCAATTATTTAATAAATTAATATTTAAATAATGAGCATAATATGGCTCATTTAAAAGTATGGCTCATTTAAATACCTATCAAAAGAATTGATTATCAGAACTTACTGTTTGCCAAAGAAGCCGGGATTTGGTGCAGCATAGGCTAAAGCAAGCATGGCAGCCAGGAGTACCTAAAAATAAACAAGAGCAAGATATTGAAAATTATTATGTTAATATTTATTAATAATAAATTTAAAAATAATAATAATTAATTTAAATTCTAACTATAAAACCAATTATGCATTGTATGCCAAACTTTAAGTATACCGCCATATTCATAAAAAAATAAAATGTATTTGAAATCTATTTTAAGAATATTTGGTATGAAAAACTTAAAATAAAATATATTTTAAACGTATTTTAAACTTTTATGAATATGGGTTATAATCTATAATATCATAACTAAACTAATCTCAACAGAAACTAGATTCGAAAAGGCGTTAAAATAATTTGACAATTATTGTTCTGTCACGAAATGGTGTTGACGCCCTTACAGCGGTAAACACTAATTCCTTTGTGTCAAACTAATGCAAGTTCAAAGGATTACATTTTTGATTAAAATAGTTCTTTAAGTCACCCGCCTACCAAACAAGGGGTCCAGGGTTCAACTTCAGACCAGACCATCTGACAAATTTCAAATAGGGGTATGGGTTATGGTATTTACGCTATGAAAAACTTTTCTAAATACTTGATCCGCCGTTTGGAGCTGGTGTTAAATTTTAAGTCTTTTTCTTTAATTTTACATGAATATGAGTGAAGGATCCGAAAAATATCCTTTGTGATCCGTTCTTACTGTAAAAAAGAAGGCAAAAGCGCTACAAAAACATAAAGAAATGTTTGTAAAGCATATGGTGAGAAAGTTGTGAGTAAATGCAGGAATGATTTTCTGGATTCGTAACAATAGTTTGGATGTCAAAGTTTGTTTTACATATAATTTCAGGACTCGAGTATTACAGAAAAACAATAAAGAAACAATAACCAGAACTGGCAAGCAGTTTATGACAATGCTGCGGCTACAGATACGTTTGAAGATCGTCAGAAATTGATTGCTCTTGGGAAGTTCGGGAAGTTTTGAAGCACCCAACATATAGCCTGTTGTGCGCAATAATCCCCTGATGTTTAAAAATTGGCTAAACGAATAGTCGCCACAAATTGCTTAAAAATAACTTCAGAAAAGCTCTACAACGATGGAATTATAAAATTGAATCCAAATTCTTAAAAAGATAATTTTGCCCTTTGCCCTTGGGAAGTTCGGGAAGTTTTGAAGCACCCAACATATAGCCTGTTGTGCGCAATAATCCCTTGATGTCTAAAAACTTCAGAAAAGCTCTACAATGATGGAATTATAAAATTGAATACAAATTCTTAAAAAGAAAATTTTGCCCTTTGCCCTTGGGAAGTTCGGGAAGTTTTGAAGCACCTAACATATAGCCTGTTGTGCGCAATAATCCCTTGATATTTAAAAATTGGCTAAACGAATAGTCGCCACAAATTGCTTAAAAAAACTTCAGAAAAGCTCTACAACGATGGAATTATAAAATTGAATACAAATTCTTAAAAAGAAAATTTTGCCCTTTGCCCTTGGGAAGTTCGGGAAGTTTTGAAGCACCCAACATATAGCCTGTTGTGCGCAATAATCCCCTGATGTTTAAAAATTGGCTAAACGAATAGTCGCCACAAATTGCTTAAAAAAAACTTCAGAAAAGCTCTACAACGATAGAATTATAAAATTGAATACAAATTCTTAAAAAGAAAATTTTACAAAAAAGCCTGAATTCATTTTATGGAAATACACACGCACATAACACACTACGCATATTCAACGAACAATTCATTGAGCACAACAGCTTTATCTGCTCTTTGTGGATTTCGAATATTCTTTCAACACAGCATAGCGCTATTTGATTTACGCTCTCTATGAGGGTAATAATGGAGAAAACAATTTCTAATTTCAAATGCTTTAGTTACTTCGGGGGCATTCTGACCAGAGATGGAGCTTCTAAGGAAGATATAAACAAATGAATAATTACGGCGAGGCATAGTGTGTCATCGAGAACAAGCTAACTGAACAAAGAAACAACATTAATAATTCTGAAAATTGTTAATACAGTTAATCAGAGCACCCTTAGATAATTCTAATGTCAGCTAATAATTTGTTAGAAATAATGTGTCCAAACATTCATGAGGGTAAAAATAAAATATTGTCGAATTAAATACATTAAACTTTTTACATTTGCGCTTTTTATGCGAATACGTCTCACGTGTTGCTCTTTAATGTGCAGTGGTGATGGTGATTGGTGATGGATGCAATAACAAAGGGAAAGTTTTTTTTTATACTTTTACATTTTATACTGTTCAACCCATTACTTAGAAAAGGTTAGTAATTTAAAAAATATTACAAAAAGTTATTAAACCCATTTGCCCATTTCAACAGGAAAATTTTTTTTAATCAAGCGTAACATACATTTAAAATTACTTTCTAAATTTACAAGGTGTTTTGCGGGGAAGTTTGATAACATTTTTTGATTTGAAGAAAACTTCTGCTGAAAGTTAACGATTGTTGGTAGAATCTTACGGTCAACATGGGCATTTAAAAAAACTTATGAACGATTTTCTGAGCGATTCAAAAGTGGTGATTTCGACACAGAAGACAAGGAGAGGCCTGGTTAGCCGAAAAAAAAGTTTGAAGATGAGTAATTGGAAGCATTACTCGACGAAGATTGTTGTCAAACGCAAAAAGAACTTGCATTATCATTGGGAGGCTCACAACAAGCCATTTCTCTACGTTTAAAAGCATTAAAATTCATTTAAAAGCAAGGATATCGGGTCTGATATGAATGACAGCCGATTTTGCATATCGGGAATGATGCTTGAACGCTACAAAAAGAAGTCATTTTTTCATCGTATTGTTACTGCTGATGAAAAATGAATACACTACGTGATAACTCTATTCACAAAGAGTCATATTTAAAGCCCGACCAACCAGCCGAAGCCGAATATCCGTGACGCCGTGGTAATGCTCTGTATTCGGTGGGATCAGAAGAGTGTTTTGTATTATTTGCTGTTGAAACCTGGTCAGACGCACACAGTGGACCTGTACTGAACACAATTGATTCGTTTGAAGAGAGAAATCAACGAAAAACGAGCAGAATATTCGAACAGACACAAGTTATAATCTTCATAATGACAACGCTCGGCCACATGTTGTAAGACCAGAAGGGTGTTTTGTATTATGAACTGCATAAGACTGGTCAGACGCACAGCGAACCTGTACCGAACACAATTGATTCGTTTGAAGAGAGCAATCAACGAAAAACGAGCAGAATATTCGACGAGACACAAGCTATAATCTTCATAATGACAACGCTCGGCCACATGTTGCAAGACCAGAAGGGTGTTTTGTATTATGAACTGCGGAAAACTGGTCAGACGCACACAGGGAATCTGTACCGAACACAATTGATTCGTTTGAAGAGAGCAATCAACGAAAAACGAGCAGAATATTCGACGAGACACAAGCTATAATCTTCATAATGACAACGCTCGGCCACATGTTGCAAGACCAGAAGGGTGCTTTGTATTATGAGCTGCGGAAACCTGGTCAGACGCACACAGTGGACCTGTACCGAACACAATTGATTCGTTTGAAGAGAGCAATCAACGAAAAACGACCAGAATATTCGACCAGATAGAAGGCCATAATCTTCAATCGTGACAACGTTCGGCCACATGTTGCAAGACCGGTCAAAAACTATTTGCAAAACGGTGGATGGAAAGTTTTGGCTCACCTGCCTTATAGCCCAGACCTTGACCCTTCTGACTACCATTAGTTTCGATCGATGCAGAACGCCCTTACTGGATTACGCTTCACTTCAGAATATGGTATCAGAAATTGGCTTGAATCATTCTTTACCTCAAGACCGGAGCAGTTGTTTTGGCACGGAATCCATGTGCCACCAGAAAGTGGGAAAAAAAAAATTTTTTTTTTAAATTAATTATTTGATGAAAATCGATCCATCAATTATACAAGAAAGTTATAGAATTTTATACAGCTTGACTTAAACCACTAACTACATGGAAATTTTTTTTTAAATTTTTGATGTTACTTTTACGATGGCGTCTTAAGTGTTGTATTTGCTTAGAACAATCTATAGAATTTATATCGGGTGGGCCATCTATCGGTTTAAATTTGAACCAGCGGTTATTTCGAATCTGGCAATACTTATGTCATTCTATTATGCCACAAAATTCAGTATATTATCTCCACTGAACGAAGTGAATCGATTTAGGTTTAAGCAGCGTTGGGATTATTGGAAATTTAGTTCCAAAACAAAAGCTCATTTTCATCTTGGTGGGTACGTTAATAAGCAAAATTGTGGCTTAGAAAACCCAAACGTGGAAGGCAACGTACCTATTACGAGTGACTGTTTGGTGCGGCTTGTGGGCGGAGACATCATTGGCTCATATTTCTTTGAAAATGAGAACTGCGCAACCATTATGGTCAATGGTGACACCTATGGCACCATGATAACCGATTTTTTTGTGACCACTCTTCATTGTATTGATGTGAACGATGTTTGGTTTCAACAGGATGGTACAACTTGCCAAACATCTCATGCCACAAAAGATTTATTGCATCAAACCTTTGATGGTCGTTTAATTAGCCAGAATGTTGATGTCAGTTGACCGCCAAGAAGCTGCGATTTGATACCGTTGGACTATTTTCTGTGAGGCGCCGTTAATGTCGACAAACCAAAGCCAATTGAACATTTGAAGGTCAACATTTGTGGTGCCATAGCCGAGATATGACCCCATACACTCGAAAAAGTTCACGAAAAATGGTGCGATCATACGAATTAAATAATATTTCATTTCTAAACGGAACAATTATACTTTTGTACTTCACAACAAAAAAATGAATTTGGCAAAATTTCCAACCCTTTTTGTTTTATTGCATTTTAAAAATTTAAACTTTTAAATGACCCGCCCTATAGAAGAATATGTATGTTTCTTAAGTCTTTTGGTTTAACTATTTCTTTGCACAATTTGTGCCAGTCAATATATACTCCGTCTTTTACATGCTAAGAACTTGTTTTTATTGAAAAAAAAAAACGTTTTTGTTTCATATTTACACACAATATTGTGAGTTTTTTCATTTCAAATATTTTCACTTTTTTTTAACAAAAATTCTTAAACAAGTCTAAACATAAACGCTGGCTTTAAACATGATTTAATCCTCTTGGTATGCTTAAAACATTTTCCCACGTTGTTAGAAATTTAAATCGTTACAAGATTTCAGTAGTAGTATGACTTATTCTAACAAGTTTCTAATTGATATTCATTCCATAAAACACTTTTGCTTTTTTATGGTTTGCTTTTAGAAACGTGTAACACATGTGTTGAAGTTATAAAACTGTCACTACTATCGATTTTTTATTATTGTTATCGTTTTTGTTAAGAACACTTATTTGTTGTTTTCCATATATTTTTTTGAACGACACTTACAAATACCTTGAAGGCGGTCATATTTGATTATCTGGTGGTTTTAACAAAAAAAAAAGTTTGGTTTTTTAACGAATTTATAAATTTATTTTCCTTAAGGATTATGTCTGAAGAAGGAAACTCTTAAAGCTTCTGTTTTGGTTTGTTACTAGTTTAGTTGTTAATACTTAATGCCAAAAATTAAACTGATAACTTAACATGGTTTGCAGATCGTTTTTATATATGTGAAGACCGCTACAGAGTGGAAAATAAAAAAATTGTTTTAAAACAACAAAAAAAAAAAAAATTTTTTTGTAAAAAAAAAAAGAGCTGAGGCCACAAAGTGAGTGTATAGAGAGCATAAGAGTTGCAGAAGCTTCGTCAACGTTTAGTAACATAAAAGAAAACAAAAAACAAAAATAAAAACAAAACAAAATTAAATACAAACTAAAATGAAAACATGAATAAGAAAATCAAATATCAACAACAACAAATAAATAGTAACTAACTTTACCACACTCAGACAGACAGACAGACAGACAACAGACTTACTCATAAAGAGGCACACAAATGCATAGAGACCGCGTCTACATAACGCTGATAATCATACAGCGGCAAAAACAAAACAAAAGAAAATAAAAGCATAGGAAAAGAGAGTAAAATACGATATTAATCCAGGCAATTGACGTACAATATTTACATCAAAAGGGGTTGATTTTGTGTGTGTGTGTGTGTGTGTGTGTGTATGCATGTAATATTTGGCCTCATATCTACAAATACAAAATGCAGTCACATAAACAAAACATTGTAGTAAAGATAGTCTCACATATACACACGCACACACACACACACACACACACTCGTGTTAAAAGACAAAATTGAAGTCAACATGTTGCCAATATTTCGTCAAAAATATTGCATGTAATTGCGTGTTGGAACGTATTCCTGACTCTCATTAAAATGTCAAATTACAAACTGTACGACAAACTACTCTGCTGCTACATTTGTAATATAAATACAATACAATACGAATAATTATAAGAAAATTACCGAAAAATAGTTGCAAAATGAAGGTTTTTTTCATGTGCTGATGATCAAATTTAATTTCAATTAATTTTGTATTTAATTTTTGTATTTTCATTGAAAAATTAAAAATTTTTGTAATCATCCTTCATATTCATAAAAATATTTGTATGGAAATATTTTTTATGAATATGGGGGTATATGTACATATAAGTATAGAAGTAAATTGCTGTTTCAACGATTTAAAAAACTTTGATTGCTAAATGGACAGCTATTTTCCTGCAAATCAGTCGATATAGAATTTGTAATTTGCCTGAATTGCCTAGACTACCTCACAATTGGCAATAAAAATCAAGTTCAGGGCAACTCATCAACCTTGAAACTGATTGTACAAAATTGAATGATTAACGTTATAGTAGCAATGATCATCAAAGGAAAAATAACCATTTAGTGGTCTGACAAGGCTGTCATCTGAATTGCCATTTATTTAGTGGAAGGTTTGGCATTTACAAATATGGTTCGTTTAACAACTGACACGTATATGTTGAAACTCAAAGTGGAATTTCCTACGGGCTATTGTAAACTGAGAGCGCATCTGAAGAGACAATTTTGTCCGAAAATTCTAAGATCAGTAGCCACGTTTGACAAGATACTTTTTCAGAGACATAATGGCGGATATGTCACCTAGTGAAACCCCACATTCACACAATATTTGTTTCTGTCTCTGATGCCTGTGACAACAGTCAACAAACATCCACAACTGTGACCGTCATCGTCTTTAAATGCACTCTTTGTCTACAGTGGCCTTTAAGAAACTATATGAGGAGTTTCCAGCCTGGTCTGCTATGCTTGAAAACCTAAAATCGATGCCTAAAATGCGAACTAATCGCCGCCCTTAAGTGGCGAAGTCCCCTTTGAGCATTGCAGTGTTCCAAGTGTTCTGAAAATTTCCCAAACCTTGATTAGATTGAGGATGGTAGTAAGTGGTGCTGCTTAGCAAAGTTCCGGAACGATATTGGGTGTCATGGAACCCTTTCTGGCCAATGCATCCGCTATTTCATTACCATCTATTCCACAGTGTCCAGGTACCCAAAACAACTGGACCTTATTTCCAAGCGTAGCATTTACAACGTATCGTAAGAATAATTGACCAGCCTAAGTGTCATTCGATTCGAGCCAAATGCCCTTAAGGCAGCTTGGCTGTTAGAGATTATTTAATGACCTTACCCTTGAGCCCACTGTCCAGGGTGATCTCCGCACATTTAGCAATGGTCATGATCTCAGCCTGCAAAACACTCAAGTGGGATCGAAAAGTCTCGCTTGGGTTGATGTACACCAGCACTGACAGTCATTTATTTTAGATCAAACTCACTCCGAACTAAGGCTTCATTAGACCCACAATTCCATTCTGTGAATTCATTATCTCCTGCCAAGCACTGATCTAAAGGCATAACATCCTGGACCGAACACTCTGCTTTGAATGGAGAGACTTCTGGAAGTATTTCGACACCCTTTGGAGAAAAATTTTGTTGCCGAATATGCCGCCACCCTCATCACTTTTGTACATTGATGTGAGCGGTGTTAACCAATCAAGGCCTCCAAGCCAGCTGTTCGTAATGTTCTCATTGCCCTAGTTATACCGTGACAGGCGAGTCTCTGTATCCTGCCAAATTTATTCATGCTGGTAGCTTCCTCAAATTTTCTCCACCAAGCTATCGCCGCATAGGTTATAATGGCCAGAAGAATAACGATCTATATTGTAACGAAAATAAAAATGCCTACAAAATAAAATACACCAAATCAGATACTGTATTGTGGGATTTTTGTCTATTGGTTAGTGACAAGGTAGTTAATGTGTTGCCCTGGTAATGCCGTACTGATTTGTATATTTGACGGCATTGTCAATTCGACCATCTTTGGGTAACACAATCTTACATGTTTAAAATTAACGGACATAAAATAGAGGATATAAGAGCACTTGAGACACTTCCGGAACTTTCCAAACTGTAGATATATAAGTAGGCTGCTTTGCCTACGTCGATATATTTATCGTTTTGCAGTTATAAAGTAAAGTTGTGTTTAGGCGTAAATAAAAGTGTTGTATAAACGAATATTAAGTGCAAGATAGATAAGTTGCTGTATTAAGATAAACCGTATAAAGATAAAGTGAAGAAATAAAAATTGTAAGACAACAACAAGGTGGTGTTTATTTTATTTTGACGCAATTAAAAAGAACTCAAACATATTAAAAAGGTAACGACATCCATAGCGCCATTCTCGGCGAAAGACCCCATGTCTTACGGTTGGTGGAGCGACTTGCCCAGATGAGTTTTATCGCCTTATCTTGGACGGCACCAATGTGCGAGTTTTAACTAAGACTGCTATCCGGAATGATTACTAGATACTCAACCTCCATAGAAAAGTTGATGGTGGTGCCCATGAAAGAAATACAGTCGCATGATAAGTTTTAAAAAGTACAGCAACCATTTTTGAGAGATTCACCGAGTGCCCTTCCTGAGTGCACCAATTTGATACCTTGGCCAGAGCCGTCTTCATGGGGTAACACAATGGGGTAGCACGTACTGTTATAACGAGGTCATCAGCGTAATCAATTACACTGACACCCATATGTGCCAACATGGTAAGCAAGCAATTAACTACTAGCGTCCATAACAATGGAAAAAGTAATCCACCCTAAGGGAACCCTTTTGACGCCACACATCACAGTGGATTCTACCGCAAGTCGACGAGCTGATGATCTTGCTCCTCAGCATGGAAATGTTCGAAGCTAAAATATTCTTCTCCACCCCTTTTCGTACCAACGACCAAGCAATGGAGTCAAAGCCTGTATTGTCAAAGGCACCCTAAATATCTAAGAAGACACAAGGAGCCACATCCTTATCAGAGAATGACTTTTCAATACTGCCAAGAATAGACACCACCTTCACGTACGCGAACAGACTCGGATGAAGAGAGCGTTCCACAAGGTACCCCAGGCCTTGGCCCAGGCTTGCCCATTTCTCGTCGATCTTCAAACTTGGGTAGTTTTCAAGCGAAATAACACCGTCTGGCCTCACAGTACCCCATTCGATTGGACCATTTTTGAGAAATTTTTCGAGTGTATGGGGTCGTATCTCGGCAATGGCATCACGAATGTTGGCCTTCAAATACTCAATTATCTCTGATTTGTCGGCATAACACATGTCTTTAACGGCGCCCCACAGAAAATAGTCCAATGGTGTCAAATCGCAGCTTCTTGCCGGTCAACTGACATCACCATTTCAACTAATTAAACGACCATCAAATGATGTGTGGCAAGTTCCATCATTCTGTTGAAACCAAACATCGTTCACATCAATACCATGAAGAGCGAGCATAAAAAAATCGGTTTTCATAATGCGATAGGTGTTACCATTGACCGTAATGGTTGCGCCGACCTCATTTTTAAGGAAATATGGGTCAATGATGCCTCTACTTCACAAGCCGCACAAAGCAGTGACTTGTAATGGGTGCATTGGCTTCTGTAAGACCACGTTTGGGTTTTCTGAGCTTAAAATACGGCAATTGTGCTTTTTAACGTACCCACCAAGATAAAAATCAGCTTCACCCGAAGAGATGATTTTTTTTGTCAAAATCGACATCATTAACTCTTAAACCAATTGAACTTTGCAAAATTCGACTTAAACTGGTGCGTGAAATGTTCAATTCTTGAAAACGATGACGAACTGATGTTGATGAATTCTCACGCACACTCTCAGCCACAGCTTAGATATCTTCGGGTGTACACACTGTACGAGCACGCTTACATCTTGGCGCATCAGCAATGAAACCAGTTTTATGAACTTTAGCAATAAACTTCAGTATACCGGGCAGTGTTGGTCCTTCTCTGCGACCAAATTTTGTACGATATTTTCGCGCAATTTCTGACCAATTGTCTTTGTTAGGAAATAAAATTTCCAATAAATCACAACGCTGCTCAAACGTAAATCGATTCATTTCGTTCAGATGAGATAATATACTGAATTTTGTGACTGAATTGAATGACATAAGTATTGCCAGATTCGGAATAATCGCTGGTTCACATTTAAACTTTTAAATTGCCCACCTATAGCTTAAAAGAATCGCATAAACGAAATGTTTATTAGAAGCTGCCACAACATTATTTCCAAAAATTATTTAAAAATAAAAATTAAAACTAAAAACAAAAACAAAAACAAGAAAGAAGAAAATGTAAAAATATTGCCTCACGCGTTTCTTTTCAATTTATTAAGTTTAGTTGACGACATACGAGTTTACAATAAGTAGATACATAGCAGGCAGTTAAACAATTAGTAAGTCAGTGATGCGATTTGTGTGTGGCAACAACAACAACAACAATTATTAAAAATGAATTGTTGCTTTTTTTTTAAATGAAGTTTGTTATACATTTGACTTCTGGTCAAATTATTAAATGAAATTGTACTGATGCAACATTAACAAAATTGTTATTTTCTTTTCCACAATTTCATTTATTACAAAAAAAAGAAACATTGCGTATATGCAACAATTACAATAACAATGAATAATAAAGGGTCCGCCAAATAATTTTTTTTTAAATGCAACAAAAAAAACTACTGAATATTTTCTCAAATTTCTTTTTTTATTTGAAAGTACAATCCTTCCGGTTAATAATGGAAAATAATTTCATTCAAATGGCTGCCTCGGCTGGCCATGCAGTAGCGTACACGATCGGTCCAATTTTTAAGCACATTATCGATTGTGTGCAGCTGTATTTTACCAATGGCTTCACGAATATTGTCCTTTAAAGTGTCAATTGTCTCTGGCTTGTTGGTGTCAAATCGTAGCTCCGAGGTGGCCAAACGGCATCAACTCTGTGGCTGATAATGCAATCTTCACAAACAGGGCGCAAAACATCGAGTGTAGCTTCGGCTGTGTGGCACGTAGCGCCGTCCTGTTGAAACCAAATGTTGCTAATATCCTCCTCTTCCATTTTTGTGAACAAAAATTCGTTCAACATGGCCCGATAACGATCGCCATTGACTGCAACGGCCACTCCTTGCTCATTTTCGAAGAAAAATGGCCCAATTATGCCTCTGGACCAAAATCCGCACCAAACAGTGACTCCTCTTGGTTGTATCGGCTTTTCAATGTATGCGTGCAGGTTTTCTGTGCCCCAAATGCGACAATTTTGCTTGTTTACATACCCGCCAAGATCAAAATGAGCTTCATCTGAAAAGATGATTTTCTTTGGCAAAATCGGCATCTTCTGTAAGTCGATCGCAGGCCCACTTAGTGAAGCGTATACACAACCACATTCGTTCAGCGGAAGGATAAAACTAATTATCTGTCAAATCAGACATGAGCTAAGTGTTACCATTCACGAAATAAGCAATAGTTGAAAAAAAAACGTTAGATGGCGGACCCTTTAGTAGAAAAAAACACATTTTTATATCTCTAACAAAAAAAAGATTTAATTTCTTCTTTATATGTATCTCTTAAAACGTTAAATATGGACAGTAAGTGACTTTAAAAGTGGCCACAGTTCACTTGTAAATGTCACTTGTGCTTAAAGTAAAATAAAAAATAAATAAAAAAATTAAAAAAATATTTTAAAAGAGAGGTGTTGCCTGATTTTTATTTAATTTTTTTGATGCCAATTCTTCTGAAGTGTTGATTTACTAGAAAATCAAGATGTTTTTGATTTGAAAATTATTTGTTAAATAATATTTAAGTGTATTTTGAAATGTAAGCCTGCCTATCTATAAGTAGCAACAGGTGTTTTTTGTTATTACAAATAAATTCGGTTATTTTTGAAAAAAAAAAGAAAAAACTTTTATTAAAACAAAAATACATTTTGTAAGACCAGCTTCCTGGTGTTTACCAAAAATTATGTGAAATGTTAGATTGCATTAAAAGTAAAACTTGTTGAATTTATTCAAAAATAATTGATAAATTATTTATTATGGTATAACGAATAAGTCATGCACAGTGGGTCAGGTCAAATAATTCGAAATTTTTATGTAAAAAAAAGAATTCATTTATAAGTAAATTAAAACAATTAACTGTATAATTACGAGTTAAAAGAAAATAAATAAACAGAAACAGTCGAAAAAGAAGACAGATCTTTATGGTGCCTATGTTTAGAGTGTGAGTTTCATAAAGTCTTACCAACATGTTGTAGATGACTGTTGCTTAAGTAGTAACCAAAAATTATTGTACATATGGTACCTTTCAAAGAATGCTTTGATTTTCTACGAATAGTATTTCCAGTTAATAGTGTCTAAGGACTTAAAATACGAGTATGTTGTATTTGAAAGAAATTTATATGCAATTTTTGTAATTTTTTTTAACGGCGGATTTCTTCAGGAGAAGCTGTCTAAGCCAACTAAGTTTTCATTGGATATGTTAATAGAGAGCTACGGCGAGTATTTGATAATACTATCCCGTAAGATCCTTGCTGGTAGGTTAGTCATATCATTGTTAAAACAGCAACGTCTGACAATACTAAGTGCGATGGTTGATTATAAGAGTTAAGGGTAAACTCTGCGGTGTGGGCGCTTAGATATCAAATAAAAAAACGTGAATGCAGAAGTCTGGTTAATAATGTAAAGCAACTTATTAGGTAATTTAATATTGATTTTGATTAAGTTATATTGGACAAATGCTTTTGAATGGGTGTTTACGATTCATAGGTATTTGTATAATAGAGAAGAGACGCCGCCAACACGTGGTCGCCTGAACATACATACAGAAACAGTGGCGTAGTTGGATCAAAAACGTCAAAATATAAAATTATAGTGATAAGTAAATACATATTTAAAGATGTTGTGTATTTTTCCAATATTGCCGAATTTTTTGGCCTCCCTTTTTCTCTATGCCAAATCGTATCGAAGCCGATTTTTTGCGATTCAGTCATGCTAATCTGATACTAACTCCACTTGTGTTTTGACGACAATTTTCTGATTTCTCATGAACATGTTTAGAACTGCACAACTTGTGGGTTTTTCCAGGCCAAGAATATGTTGGCAACTGTTTTTTTCCTTCACTCTCTAGGGAGCATATTGGCTTTCCACAAAGTATATATTGCTTTGTTTCAGTTTCTTTAATCAATTTTATACTTTTAGGCTAAGTAGGTGATTAATCCGCTGTAGCTTTCTCAATATGATTTTTGTGTGTGTAGTGGTGAAGATCCTTGCTAATTGGTGGTGAGCTTTACTTTAGCATTGCAATTTTTTCCCAGTAGGTGGCGTGTTTTTCCTGATCATTCGTCTGATGTTTGTCATCATCGCCAGAGGTATGCGGGAAGGTCAGGGCGGCTTTTTTCTTTATTTTTTAAATGGAATGGCAACTGTAACGGGTGCTCAAACAACTCTGATTACAAATTTACGGAAGGTCGCTCTAAATTGTAACATCTCAGATAATACTACTTGCATCAGACAGCACTATAGCTTTTTTAAAAGGTGACATTTTGAGCTTCACTTTGTTAGCAGATATTATTAAAATCGCATTATTATGTGAAAAGTTATCTTCGTTTAAAAATGAGTGAAATTTCAAAACGTCACCGTCATATTTTATTTTTCGATTATAGAAAAGGTAAGAATAATGAGCCGTAGAGCCCTGGTTTTCAACCAGAGGCGTCACACAGAGTCCCTAGGTTAGATCGGAAACCAGCCCAACAGTCTAATGAATCTGCGTATTAGCCTGATGTCAACAGCTCCGACAAGCCATTGAGGAAGGGAGACGGACACTGGCAGAAAAAGTGGACCACGGTCTTCTCCTCCTCAGCCAATCCACAACCACGACAAAAGTCATTTACAGGTAAGCGCAGTCTTTATGCGTGCCTACCCATGATGCAATGGCTCGTGACGATGGATATAAAAGAGAAGATGCTTCGACGGTCCAGTTTAAACAGGTGATTGGTACGCTTCATATCTGACCTGGGCCAGGTGAGTCTGACAATAAAGCAAGGCTCTTTGTATGTCTAACATATACATCCGGTTAATTGCCAGTTTAACGGAGGTAAGACGCACACCCATCCTCACGTGACGATGAATGTCTGAAAGAAGTGTGCCCATCAGCACAGTTACCCGGGATGTCCCTGTAATCAGGCACCTAGATGAGGTTTATACACAACTGTACTGATAATGCTATAAGAGAATCACGGCAGTCCCTGACTAGCTTAGAGTTGAGGGTCACACCCGATAAAGATCTGATATCCAGGCGGCGATCGTCATCGGATAGAGCCAGAGACTCAATCCTCCCTACAAGGAATCATGACATGGAATCCCCTATACAGTTAAGATCTAGATGAGAGTTCCTTAGGTAGAGTGCCCCTAGGGGATAATATGACAGCGTGATATGACGTTCAATCTCACCGCTACAAGTTTGGCCCGTTGCCTGACAAGTATTCAAGTATCAAGAGCCCTTGTAGGGTTGGTATATAACGTACCTGTGATCTGGATTGCAGCAGATTTCCTGATATTATTAAAGAGCAGTCCTATGAAAAAAGTCTTTTTCTCACCAAATAATAAAGGTCCAGAGGCCGCGTTGGTTCGGACATGTCGGTAGCGAGATGTGCAGAAAAAATAAGCCAAAGGGAGTCGGGGAAAGAAAGAGGTCGTCTCAAGTCAAGTTGGAAGGAAGCTGTAATAAATGACAACGGTAAGCTTGGAAATAATGTAGTCTGGAGGCCAGCTCCTATGGATAGAGAAATCTAGAAGAAAATTCTTGTTGAAACCAATGGAGCTCTCGGTTTCTGGAGGCAATCGTTCAGTGACCACGATAGCATTTTGGGACTTCTTACTCCGTCTCTAAGGAAATTGGGGACAGACTTGATTATCCATAGGTTAGACTTCTCCCGCACTGCAAGGCCTTTTTCATAGGGAAAAACGTATGGAGAAGAGGTAGGATTTCTACGAGTTCTGGTATTGCGGTTTTCGCAGGTACATCCAAGTTGGCATCCGGTGTGGGGGCTGTTGTTTTCTCCGATTCTGCTGACTTTACGGATTTCATTAGGCAACGGAGGTCTTTAGCATTTATCAGGCGGTAGTTTTTGCGATTATGCAGGCTTGTGGGAAGGATCAAAATTTTCTCTGATAGTCAGCCCGCTATAATGGCCCTGGTGTCACCTAGTAGCAACTCGGCTTTAGTTCCCCAATGTAAGGAGGAGATGAAGCTCCCCGCTGGTACATGTACTATTTCTTTGATTTGGATCCCTGGACATAAGAATATCGTTGGTAATGAGACGGCTGATGAACTTGCTAAGAAAGCTCCAATCTTACTTGTGGCTTCGTTATGACAGTGTCAGGACACTGAAACTACTGAGAACCTCCCCGCTAATCTATTTTCACTCCAATTGCGGTGTACACGTGGAGAAAATCGGTCTGCGCTTCAACCTTCATTGCAGGAGCTACAAAAGCAGAGGGAGACAATCGTTTACTTTCTATGTGAATATCCGGGTCTGGAAAACAGACGACTGCTATACTTTGGCGTAACTTTTTTCAAGTAGTAGTGCGCATTTCCAAATCCTCTTTCTCCCTTATCGTTTTAGATGATTCTTTACCTGTGGTCTGGCTTGGTTTAAAAACTGCACTTTGTTGGTAATTGTAGTTGACCTCGTCTGGGTTCACTAGCCAACTTATCTACCTTCCCACCAAGGTCTGTAATAGCCTTTACCGCCAGTAAAACTTCAACTGAAGTATTTCACGTTTAGTATACAATAGATAGAGAGCCGTTTTTTGCCAAGGGATCCCGAAATATGTCGGGCAGACTGTCCATTCCACGCAGGGTGGTCGGGGAACCATCTTCCGTCCTGGATGTTATGCCTTTGGATCTGTACTTTTGCAGGAGATTCAGGATTGAATTCCAGGACTGTGTGAAGGGGCCTTAGTCCGGAGTGTGCTTGATCTAAACTGAATGAATGACTGTGTCGGTGCTGGTGCTTATGGGCCCAACCGAGACTTGTCGATCCCACTGGAAAGATCGCTGAGTGTCTTGCAGACTGAGATAATGGCCATTGCTATATGTGCTGAGATCAACCAGGAGAGTGGGTTCAAGGGTAAGATCAAGGGCAGTTGGCATGAATCGTATGACATCTAGACTGGTCAAATATTGCTACGATAAGTTGCAAAAAATTCGCTTGCAAAAAATATCCAGTTGTTTTGGGTACCTGGACCCTGTGGAATAGATGATAATGAGATAGCGGATGCATTAACTACGAAAATAATCAAGTTTCAGATTTGCTATTCTAATACTTCTTTTAACAAAATCTTATCTTTTTAGTGCCCCCATTTCATAATAATCCTTAATTACAAAACTTCGTTCATGAAGTTTGTATGAAAATTACTTGAAAATTTTTACAAAATTAATCACTCATGCCATTGAATGAATGAATCAATAGCAAAATTTATTGAAATTGAAATTACACAAGAAATTTATTGTATGAAAACTACTTTTCTTTTTGTTCACATAATATACGAGAGGCTTTAGTAACTTAAGACATGATACAACCGACTGAAAAAAAAACATATTTAATTACTTAAAAACAATATTTGAACAAAAAAAGAAGCAATATAATAAAATAATAGGTATCATGATTAATTATAGCCTATATGTTATCTACGAGTAGGGAGATCAATTATTCGACTTTTTTCAAAAACCGGTTTTTAAATAATTCAAAATATTACAACTTTTAGAAGGTCGGTTTTCGTTTAAAAATTAAACAAATAACCGGTTAGCCAGTTCTTTTCTTCAAATAATTTTTTTTTTAATTTTTGTTGCTTAATTCGGTATAATATAATTGATACATATACATATTTCCCTCAATTTATCGATTAGTTTATTTGTTGTAGTCGTTTGAAGTAAGCAACTTATGTGTTTCTTGGAGAAAAAAAGTGAATTTAGTGTAGTGATTAAACACTATTATTTGAAAGGTAAAACGGCGAAAGAGACAAAAGAAAAGCTTGATAAACATTACGGCGAATCTGCTCCGTCAGATTATATGGTAAAATATTGGATTGCTGAATTTAAACGGGGCCGAACAAGCACTGCAGCAATACCATCAACAGGAAGGCCAAAAGAGGTGGTTACTGAAGAAAATATCAAGAAAATCCTCGATATCGTTATGAATGATCGCCGGGTCAAAATCCGTGAGATTGCTGGAATGGTAAACATATCATACGAACGTGTGTTCAATATTTTGCATGAACATTTGCATATGAAAAAGCTATCGGCAAGATGGGTGCCGCGTTTGCTCAGTGTTGAACAAAAACGAGTTCGACAGATTACTTTACAGCGGTATTTGGACATGATAAAGCATAGTCCTGCTGATTTTTGGCATAGATTAATAACTGTTGATGAAACGTGGGTTCACCACTACACACCTGAAACTAAAAATCAATCGAAGCAATGAGTGGAAGCTGGTGGAAGTGCTCCGAAGAAGGCGAAGACAGCGAAGTCGGCTGGCAAGGTTATGGCCACTGTAATTTGGGATGCACACGGCATATTGCTCATCGATTATCTTGAAAAGGGATCCACAATTAAAGAAGAGTATTATCGTGCATTATTGGATCAATTGGTTGATGCAATCAAGGAAAAACGACCACATTTAAGCAAGAAAAAAGTGCTCTTTCTTCAAGACAACGCACCGGTTCACACAGCATTAGATACGATGCTAAAACTACGAGAAATCCACTTCGAATTGGTTGATCATCTACCTTATAGTCCAGATTTAGCCCATAGTAACTTTTTCCTGTTTCAAAACTTGAAAAAATTGCTCGCAGGAAAAGATTTTGAGGAGTTCCCAAAATCGTATTATTCAGATGGTATAAAAAAGTTGGAAAATCGTCTTACTAAGTGTATTGTGTATAAAAAAAATGTTTTTTCCTACTTAGCTACGTAGCTTCAATATCAATCCGCCCTCGTACATTGTTGATTTTGCCGGCATATTGTAGTTTCTAGCAAGTAAGTATGCTAGAACAAAGTTCAGCGTTTTCAGGGTCTTAAAGGACATTTCTTCCTCGACATCACAATGTCCTAATACTTCATTTTTTACAGAGAAGGAGACTACTTTATATATAGGGTCCGCCAAATAATTTTTTTTTTTTAAATGGTATAAAAAAACTACTGAATATTTTCTCAAATTTCTTTTTTTATTAAAAGTACAATCCTTCAGGTTAATAAGGAAAATAATATCATTCAAATGGCTGCCTCGGCTGGCCATGCAGTAGCCTACACGAGCGGTCCAATTTTTAAGCACATTATCGATTGTGTGCAGCTGTATTTCACCAATGGCTTCACGAATATTGTCCTTTAAAGCGTCAATTGTCTCTGGCTTGTTGGCGTAACACTTATCTTTAACGGCACTCCACAAATAATAGTCCAACGGTGTCAAATCGCAGCTCCGAGGTGGCCAAACGCTATCAGCTCTGAGGCTGATAATGCGATCTTTAAAAACAGGGCCCAAAACGTCGAGTGTAGCTTCGACTGTGTGGCACGTAGCACCGTCCAGTTGAAACCAAATGTTGCTAATATGCTCCTCTTCAATTTTTGTGAACAAAAATTCGTTCAACATGGCCCGATAATGATCGCCATTGACTGTAACGGCCACTCCTTACTCATTTTCGAAGAAAAATGGCCCAATTATGCCTCTGGACCAAAATCCGCACCAAACAGTGACTCCTCTTGGTTGTATCGGCTTTTCAATATATGCGTGCGGGTTTTCTGTGCCCCAAATGCGACAATTTTGCTTGCTTACATACCCGCCAAGATCAAAATGAGCTTCATCTGAAAAGATGATTTTTTTTGGCAAAATCGGCATCTTCTGTAAGTCGATCGCAGGCCCACTTAGCGAAGCGTATACACAACCATATTCGTTCAGCGGAAGAATAAAACTAATTATTTGTCAAATCAGACATGAGCTAAGTGTTACCATTCACGAAATAAGCACAAGTTGAAAATAAAACGTTAGATGGCGGACTCGTTATTAAATAACTTCAATTCATTTTTTAAAGAAAGCTTAACGAGAACCTGCTACCTTTTTTAATAAATAAACCGGAATTTCGTTCGTTCATATTTTCTTTAACAAACAAGGGTAGTTTGAAAATTCCGTGACTTTTAATATTTTCAGCTCAAGGAATTTTAGTACATCAATGCTCTTTTTGACTGTTATTTATAAGAGATCTGGAGAATACGAGGGATGCTGAAGTACATACAATAAAGTTTTCCTTGCTGCATAATAACGTCAATTTTATAGACATATTTAAGGTGGTTAGTAATTATTGGTGTCGAGAAGCCTTTTCAGCTTAGTATTTAAGACTGGTCTTATCCTTTCCATCGATTTTCAAATATTTTCACACTTCAGAGAACATCTGTAGAAATATAAAGCACGTATTTAATAATGTGTGGGCACTGTGGTATACTAGGGAAGAACCCAACTTAATTATTTATTTACAGAAAATGAGAAAAAGTTATTGTCAACATGGTTTTCACGTTCTTTTGTAAAACGTACCAGGTTGTCATATACTCGTATATAAATATAAGACTTTATATTATAAATTTAGAAAAATTTGCAAAAAATATATATATAAGAACGTGTAAGAATTATACATATTTAAATTAACCGGTTATTCGTGTTAAAATAACCGGTTTATTCGGTATTCGAAAAATGGACATTTGAAAAAAAACGTATTCGACAAAACTAGAAAAAAACCGGTTAAAACCGGTCGAATAATAACCGTTCGATCTCCCTAATGTTATCAAACGCTGGAAAAACCAATTCAAAAAAAAAGCAGAAAATGTTTTTCTACTTTTATTTTCATCTGAAATAATGCTTTTACTATAATTACAGCATTTAAACAATTTACAATCTATGGAAAAGAAATAAATGGAAACAAATTTTTCGAATTTATTTAAAAATAATAAAAAAAATATTTTTTTTTTTCGTTAAAAAAACACGAAAATTGTATTGGAGGCCCCCATCAAAGCCTAGAGTATGCTGCCTGTGTAAATGCTGTAATAAAATAAAAATTAGAAAAAAAAAATTTGCTTTTCATACACACTACTAACCCATATGTTTTATTAAAGAAATAAAACCAAAATAAAAAAATAAAAAATTGTATGAATGAAAATACATGACTAAATGGCTGGCTGAACTAGTGAACGACTATGAATATGAGATTTCCTGAAAGCAACAATCAGCAGTTGCTGAAATTTCTTTAAAATTGTGCATTTTGCTTTACTTACTCACTTACATTCAAACTATTTTTTTTTCTTTTCTATTTTATTTTTATTAAGTTTTAAAGCACAAAACAATTGTAACTTTTAAATTGTGATGCAATAGATACAATTGTTAGAAAAAACAGAAAAGAAATTAACCGACACATACTCATTTAATCAAACAAGAGAAAACAGCGCAAGGCCTTGCATAAAGGGGGCCTTTTAGAAGAATTTAGTAAAAGCTAGTTAAGATTTATTATCTGTGCCGCTGTGATATGGCAGGTAAGATACCCGCCTACCAACCAGAAGGTACTCAGTTCAGTACCAGGCCAGACCATTTAAAAAAAAAGAAAAAATTTTCCACAGCGGTATCACCTCATAACAGTAGCTAGTAACTGGTTATGAGTATTACTTACTAGTGAAAACTTCTCTAATGCATTTTGCCGTTTGGAGGCGGCATTAAATTGTAGGTCTCTTTCAATGAGAATCGGGTGCAGCTCATTGACTGAGATAAGTCCCCATGTTCCTTCATGGAATGTTATGCTAATTAATATATAATATAATATCTAGTTTTCGAAAGGCTTCGGAACACTATTAAAATAAGAAAACAAGTATTAAGTATTTCCTAGTTTAGGCTTGTCTACTTTACACAGCGTTGTCCGCACTTGTGACTTATCTGCATTTTGCAGGTTTTTTTCAGCAATTGCTTAATATTACTGTGATGAAGCTTGCGCGTTCCTTTTTAATGCGACAATGTACTTATCTCTTTTTTGGCCACTGATGGCAAAGAAAGAGAGAACTTACACAGTGTGGGATGCTCACATTTAGGCCTGTAGACTAATATACAATCTGCTTCACTAATAAAATATTAAAAAAAAGTTTTATACTTAAAGTTAATTTTAGTGTGGAATTTCCTTTTTTTGCATTTTATCAATAAACTAAACCGTTTTTGAGTTACTCGAAAATATGTGGTGCAACCTCCTCCATTTTGAAATATCAAAAACAAGAGCTAATCCAAAAAAGCGGTAAGCACCCTTGGATTCAGCGTACTTAAAACCAGTTTAAACACTGGATGCCAAGCTTGTCGGAAAAAAGTGTAGAATTTGAGCACAGTGTTATTATAAACGCTGGTCCAACTATAATGTACGATATTAATTGTGAGTCACACCCTAACGCCAAGTTTTTGCTCAACTTAATTTGACATTTTTTTGTTTCAGTGTTTGACAAATTCAACTATGGAGAGGTACACAGCTGAGCGGCGCGTTAAGATTGTTGAAGCCCTTTACGAAAATAGGCGTTCAAATCAAAATTCATATCGTACACTTCGTGAATTTTTTGATCAGCATAATCGACCAAATGTATCTACCAAAGGGAGAATGGTGAATGGTGAGCAAATTGCAGCAAACCGGATCTGTAGGAAATGTGGAAACACACAGTTCATTCTGCGGAACATATTGCTGTTGTTTGCGATAGTGTGGCAGAAGAGCCGTCAACTTCGATTCACCGTCGTGCCCAACAATTGAAGAACTCTCGAACATTTGAACATGTCAAAAATTGAGGATATGGACCTCGAAGATATGTGGTTCCAACAGGATGATGTCACTTGCCACACAGCCAACGAAACAATGGCTCTTTTTCCTGACAAATTCATGTCGTTTTGATTACAAAATTGCTTCTATAGCATCTAATTTTATAGGTTTATCGCCTTTTATGTGGACCTTGGTTATTGATAAACTTTTGGAAAAACTTAACAGCTTAGGGTTCCATACCAGAGACCAGCAATGAATACTGAAAACATGAGTATACTCGTATCATGATTCATAAATTCTTATACTCATACTGATTCGTACTTATTGCAAGGCTACCCATAGACATTCATACTTTAAAGCGATGTCAGGCAAAGAGCTGCTTTTCTATTTTGTTTTCACACGTACGTACTCACACGCATAGGTAAAAAATAAGCAAAAAGTCAACAAAAAGAAATAAAGAGAAAACAAGTGGAAAAATTCAGTGCAAATTGGCCTGAGTGAGAGACTTTCAAATTACTACCACAATTGTAAAATGCATTTGTACATTTTGCCTGAATATGAACATTTAGATACTCATTATAAGGTTGTGTGTCTTCTTTTTCTTTTGAATAGCCAATAATTTTATTCATGAATACTCATGCGAATCATTTATGAGTACTATGAGTATTTTCTGAGAAATGAATGATTGCTATGAGTATGAGTAACTATGAGAATGAGTACGACGTCTGTTTAATACTCATTGCTACTTATACTTATGAATCAATGTTATTGTGAGTATGAATGAGTATGAATAGTTTAATTTGAATGATGTGCACTTACTTTTACTTATGGTATAAGATCATTAGTGAGTATGAGTGGGAAAAAAGGAATTCATATTTAATCTCTTCTCCATACTTTTGGATATGTCGATGATCTTATTAACTCGGTGGTAGGAAGGGCCGACGTTACCATATCGGAGCAGATGCAAGGTGTAACATTTAGCTGGTGCAGGGAGAGGATTAACTATAACTCCTGCGAAGACGATGACTATACCATTCACATGCGTAGGAATGTGAGACACACTGAGATGAAGTGAAATATCTGGGGATTATTCTGGATAGGACTTTAACATGGGGAAACATTTGTGCTAGTTTACCTATAAGACGATGGGTGCACATTATTCCTGTCAGAGCGTCTATGGTAAAACGTGGAGTCTAAAAACTAAAATGATCTATTGATCCTTCGTTAGGATGATAAGACCAATACTAACCTGTGCTGCCTTGGCGTGGTGGTCAGCTGGGTAATCTCCTAATTTTTTTCAACCAAAGCTGGGCGATGAGAACCTATTACGCACTTGCCATTGCAGGATGTCCATATTGCAGATATTAATGATGACACATGTAAAAGTGCTTTTAGATTGTCTGGTGTCTCAGGTTTAAAGACCGACGACGTGGTGAGGCACAGGAGGATATATTATATGACTACAAAAAGTGGCCTAACATTGCAGACCAGGCTTGCTTCAAAGATAGCTTAAAAGAGACTGGCGGTGAGACTGGAGCCGGTGTGGATGATATCAACCTTCGATTTTCGCAACTCTACACCATTTTTATTTGCGTTAGGGAATATTTGAGGAGAAAATCGAAGGGGTTGAGTATTTATTTATGATATCAGAGAGTCAGTCAGGAGGCCTTGGAGGTTTTCCCATCCAGTGAAGTTAGATGGAAGATTTTTTTGGACTGCATGACATTTCTCAATGATTTTATTGGCTCTGAGCTATTTTTCGGTGTCCCTGTGGGATACACAAGGGTGGTGATTTCGCTCTTTTTTTTGGCGGTATGAAATGGACGGGAAGGTTAATTTCATTTTCTCGTAGACCCTGAAGGATATTTCTGATCAACTCCTATAGGCCCGTCGTATCCTATCACAAGTTTAACCTATTGAAAGAGAGATTTAGGTAATAAACCCCTGGGTGCATGAATAGGAAGAAAGAATAGAACTTTCAAGGACTGAAGAGAGACTTAATTTCGAAACAATAGCTACTTAACTACTTATCCAGTGAAATGGATACAGTACTTCAGAGAGTACATGTGATGGTTGTAAATCAGACCTAAATTCTAGAGAAAGGCTGCTGATATGGAGTGAGTTTTTGTTACAAATAATGGTGCCACTAAGAGCTCATCTGCTTCCATGGGTGCAGCCATATACTCGTAGGTAATGGCTATGGTCTTGGTAAGGAGTAGCATTGCAAATAATACTGTTAATGGTGCAGCAGAGGTTTAGATAGTACTCAACCTCTAAGAAAGAATGGAATGCAATATTTAAAAGGCTCACGCATTATATTTAAAAAAGGCCCTTCGGTAGGCCCCAACTGTAATACTTAAACTGTGAAATTTTCCAGGCAACATAACAAATAGTTTAAGTAACAAACAAAATTAAAATTTTTCAGATTTTTTTCTTTAAATAGGTTTTCGATTATTTTCTTTCAGCTTTTCTTCCAGTATTTAAAGGAAAAGTTTTTGGAAAAAAACACCCGAAATTATTATACAATCAACAGGCCGACAACAACTACACATAAGTAGAGATAATGTAGTGAGACAAAGAGTCCAAAACAAGTTGCGTGTTGTACTCGTATGCCACTTTAAAAACACACAGGAATTAAAGTCGTACCTGGCTGGAGGAGTAAAGCATAAAATCGGGCAGGGGAGGATTATAATGTTGTTGACGCTGTAACCGCTTACCGGTGATGACGATGGTGTCAATGATATTTAAATTATGTCATGCTGCCATCAACAAAAATTAGTCCAGTGTAACAAAGTCTGTAAAAGGAGAAGTAGAGTTGAGTGAATGCATTTACTTTACTTGCAACATATCCAGTTGGTTATGTGCCATACTTACATACATACATACATACATATATTCATAAATTAAAAGAAAAAAAAAAATTGAGAAAAATAAGTAGAAATAAAGTAGAAAAAGTAAAAGTACATTTTATCTTAATATGGTAACACTTACCTTGTGTTGCTCTCTCTCTCTGTGTGTGTCTTATATTTACCATAATAAGTGTAAGACAAGTTAAGATTTGAATATCGGGTTTCTTTAGTAATCACATTGGGCGTTTTATTGGTGTTACGAGTATAATCATCAAAAAAAAAAAAAAAACTGAATCCTTAGGTTTATAAAAATCAGGAAGTTTTTAAATTTTAATTTGACCGCCTGTCTGCTTATTTTTTATATGTTTTTTTATTTTTATCTATTCAAATGCCCGCCAAAAAGTGTTCATTTATTTATTTATTTTTTTCTACTAAAATGAAAGTAATTTGTGTATTTCATGGTTTTATGAATTATTTTAATACTTTTAGTATTTAGTGCTGGTAAAACTCATGGTACATATTAGTTGTGTGTCTAAAGCAAATTTATCTTAAAAATGTATTGATTTATTTAACAAAGGGGATGGTAATGTACAGTGGGATCGAAGTGATAAAAACTGTATACGATTCTAATTAATTTGTAGGATTTTTTGTTTTATTTGAAAGTCATTTCTCTTATATAAAAACATTTTTAAAAGCACATCTTCTAAGCAGCTTATGGTACAGTTTTTAACTTTTTTAGCAATGTAGTCTTTTTCTGCTCAATCGTTCAAAATATTCATCCTTTTACATATCAATTTAGCTTCGAAAAAAATGCTGTGTTCATACTAGACTACGAATTACTTTGTTCGCTGTTTGAATATACTAATTACCCTGTTCACACAGCATATTTTTAATTGGCCTTAACAATTCTTCTTAGTTTTGATAAACTGAACATAAACAATCCTTGACTTTTTGGTAAATCTTATATATAAAAATCAATGTGTGTTTGTATGTATGTATGTGTTTGTGAGGTCAATAGACAGCTAAATGGCTATTTATTTGTCTATATCTTCGAAATGGTAATAGTAAGAGCCTTTAAATTTAGTCCAAATATTTTCATAGTGGGTGGATTTGAAAAAGTGGGCATGGTGCCTTCTATCTTTATGTGTCCTGAGAACGGTGTAAGATTCTGGTCTAAATGACTTCGTCGCTAATACAAATCATCAGTCAAAAATTGGACTGAATCGGATATCTGGCTATTGGTTTTTGTTTATATTGAGAACAGTTTAAGTGTAAGTTGCTAAATTTGGTGTAGATGTTGTCAATACAAAGTCGTAGTCAATAAAAATCATCAGTTGGAAAATGGACAAAATTGGATAAGTGGGCATGGTGCGCGTGGCATCACCCATACTCAATAAACATTAATTTTTGTATATCTTGAGAACGGTAATAGCAGAAGTTTCTAAATTTCGTTCATCATCAATCAATAACTGGGTGAGATTGGATAGTGGGCGTGGACCCTGCCATTCACACGACATATAGAATTTTTTATATGTGGAGAACAACAATTGAGGCTTCGTTATCTATCCATATCAACTACAAAGCGTGAAGTATTAGAAAAGGTGGATATATTGCACAAAATATATCGCGTGAAAATCTATATACATATACTATATAAAAATTAATGTGTGTTGGTTAGGGAGATCGACTATTCGACTTTTTCAAAAACCGGTTTTCGAATAATTCGAAAAATAGCACTTTTAATAAAACTTAGTGTTGGTTTAAAGACTATATACAGCTAAAAAGCAGAATCTACAGTGTCTTCCTGAAGTAATTTCAGACTATATTATATACGATTAGTGTCAATCCCAACTGCTTACAGTGGTATACGGATGAATCTAAAATGGATAGAGGTGTGTGCGCGGGAATTTTCGAGCCCAATGACATAGTCTGAGAAGCCTTGAGCAAGTGGCCTAGCGTTTTTCAAGCGAAGATACAGGCAATTTTTTTCGGTGTGCAGATTAATATAGAACGTGGAATCATGGACGCTCCTATTAACATTTATTTTGATAGTCAAGCGGTACTAGGGGTCCTTTCAGTGGAGTATATAGACTCGAGACTGGTAAGCAAGTGCTACACGAATATCAACGCTCTGATAATGGGAAATAAGGTAACACTTTGTTGCCCTGGACACACTAGTGTTATGGGAAACAAGATCGCAGACAAACTGGTAAAACGTGGCTGGACCACTAGTCTCGTGGGATTAGAGCCATACTTCTCGTCATATTAGGTACAATGACCAGGTCAGAAGCAGGCGAAGCGGTTAATGAAACCCTTCACCCATAAAATGAGGAGTTGCGCCATTGCGGGTCATTACTATCTTAAATATAACCTCTTCAATCTTAATGTGGTACCTGGATTGGAGTGTTGCCTGTGTCACTCTTTTAAGGAGCATATTGACTTTCCACAAAGCATCCATTGCTTTGTTTCAGTTTTTTTTTTTATCTTAAGGCCAGCACTCAGGGGATGACCCCTACTTATGCAGTGCATTGTGCTGATACTAGGAAAATAGGTTGTGGGAAGGAGGACAGAGGGAGTAGTGTTTGTGGACATTTGATTTAAACCGATCCATATCGTAAGTGACAGGAAAAACTTTCTCAGGAAGGTCGTTCTACAAACGAACGGTGCGGCTAAAAAACGGTTTCTCTCTATAATGCGTTGTGCGATTCATCTGACAATCAACTACAAACGGATGTGACTGACTCCACAATATCTACATTACCCATAGTTACAGACAACACCACACCACTACGTCTGTGTGTCAGAAAACAATATTGGGTCTTACGCGCATTAAAATCGACCCGATTTGCACGACCTGACTCGGAAATTTTTGCCAAGTCACTTGTGAGTGTGTCATTCATATTTCGACTTTTCGCCCCAATCTCCAAAAGGCTCGGCCTACGATCAAAAGAATATGAATGACAAATGTTGCAGTCGTCTGCGAAAGAATAGATAGGAATGGAAGTGAGAAGAAGAAAGTTGTTAAGAAATATTAGAAATAGAGTTGGAGAAAGAACTCGTCGGATGAGATCCCATCTATAACCACTCTTATAGAGCGATCTCTGAGAAAGCGGGATATAAATCGAGTGAAATGACTACCAACACCAAAGGCAGTAAGTTTCGATAATAGCGTCTCATGCCAAACTCTATCAAATGCCTTGGAAATATCTAGAGCCACAATTTTGCTCTCACCAAAACCATTAATGGATTTGTTTCACCTCTTGGAGAGTACCGCCAACAGGTCGCCAGTTGAATAGTCCTTACGGAAGCCGTATTGAAGATCGCTTTGCAAGTTTTTGGATTCTAAATATTTCACAAGGTGATGATTCACAATACTCTCCATAACCTTGGAAAGTGCCGAACAGCCTCACGCTTTTTAGGGATTGACGTTACATTAGCAACCTTCCAGCAAGATGCAATAATACAGGCGCGATATGACGCACTGAAAAGGTTGGCTAATGGGCGAGCAAGCGTCGAAGAGCACTGCTTCAGGACCAATGCTGGTTTGCCATCCGTCCCAGAAGACTTGTTAACGTTGAGATTTGCAAGAACCGTTTTTATAGCACGGGCTCGAAGGTAAGCATAGTCACTGAGACGCTTTCAAGTGCGGGCAGTGGTTGGAGGCTCTCCGGCAAGCGAAAATTATTTGCAAATAATTCAGCTAAAAGGTTTGCCTTTTCTAGCGGGTTCGTGAATGCTTGGTCATTCTTTAAAAGAACTGGAATCGAACTAGCGCTATTCCGAAGTCATTTAACGAATGATCAAAAGTTCTTACTTCCCCTAGGAAAAGTAAGAGCGTCTAAGTATTGCGGCACACGAAGATCTCGCCTGTTTGCGTAGCGAATCAGTAAGGTCGCATTTATTATTGTGCCAATTCCTGAATGCTTCCACTCTAGATCTGACAGCCCGTCTTTATTATTTTATTATTTTATTTCTCGATTTAATCGAAATCTGTTTGGATGGAATAAAAAATGATTTTTCAAACTCAGTAGACGATTAATCCACTGTAGCTACTCTCCCTATATTGTGTAGTGGTGAAGATCCTTGCCTAGTGGTGGTGATGATCTGTACTTAGCGTTGTAATTTTTTCCCAGTAGATGGCGTTTTTCCCCTATAATTCGTCTAATGTTAGCCAGATGGAATAAATAATGATTTTTCACACTAAGGAGATGATTAATCCACTGTAGCTACTCCCCCTATATTGTGTAGTGGTCCTTGCTTAGATGGCGTTTTCCCCTATCATTCGTCTGATGTTTGTCAGATGGAATAAATAATGATTTTTCAAACTAAGGAGGTGATTAATCCACTGTAGCTACTCTCCCTATATTGTGTGGTGGTGAAGATCCTTGCTTAGTGGTGGTGATGATCTGTACTTAGCGTTGTAATTTTTTCCCAGTAGATGCCGTTTTTCCCCTATAATTCGTCTGATGTTAGTCAGATGGAATAAATAATGATTTTTCACACTAAGGAGATGATTAATCCACTGTAGCTACTCTCCCTATATTGTGTAGTGGTGAAGATCCTTGCTTAGTGGTGGTGATGATCTGTACTTAGCGTTGTAATTTTTTCCCAGTAGATGGCGTTTTTCCCCTATAATTCGTCTGATGTTAGTCAGATGGAATAAATAATGATTTTTCACACTAAGTAGATGATTAATCCACTGTAGCTACTCTCCCTATATTGTGTAGTGGTGAAGATCCTTGTTTAGTGGTGGTGATGATCTTTACTTAGCGTTGTAATTTTTTCCCAGTAGATAGCGTTTTTCCCCTATGATTCGTCTGATGTTTGTCATCATCGCCATAGGTAAGTTGGAACTTCAGAAGACTTCCTCTTTATTTTTTAAATGGAGTTGTCTAGAGGGAAGCTAGGCCGCTTGTGTTGTTACGCGTGCGCTCTAACCTAAAAAGAAAGGCTAAAAACGCATGTAGCCTACACCCTTGTTTCTTTTTTCTTTTTACAAACTTTTAAGCATATCTAACCACTGTCCTTTAATCGCAACTGAGACTGAAAACAATTTATTGTTTTTTCTTAAATTTCAATAAAAACTTGCAAAATGTTTTGTAATTCTGCAAGCAATATAAATTGGCTTAAAGGCCGTTACAGCCAAGATAAATTACCGGGCATTCACTACTTACTGACTGACTCTGACTTAGTAACCAACTAATTTGTAAGCTCATACAATTGAGATACGCTATATTAACGATTTTTTAATGCAAATAATTATTTAATGACGATTACGATTACGATTGGGAGGTGTGTCTCCAGCTACATAAAGGTAACACAATACAATAATAATTTAAATGAAAGATAATAAGGTGTAATGAAGAAAAAGAAATATTATTTATTTGCAATATATGGTACAAATTAAATAATAGAATTAACAAAAAAAACATAATTCGACAAATGTTGCAAAATTGAAAGCATCTTTGTTTACGTTTTTCGTGTTTTGAAAATGTGTCACTTTTTAAAATTTTTTTAATCAAGTGATTGCATGTCATTCATTTCATTTCATTTTATTTGATTTTTTATTTAATTTAGAGAAAAAAAGAAATAAAGAAAAAGCAGACATGTTGACTATGAGTATTTTGCAACACTTCTTGTATTGCAACTTTCATGCATCGCTTCGCTTTAGTGAGTGCGGGAATGTATGTATGACGACAACAACAACAGTACGAATTTGTCAATTTCAGATACAATTCACTTCATTTTTAAGCCATTCGAATTATTGTTGTCATGATTTACAACCTTTTCCGTATTAAAATATATATTTTTTTAATTTTTTATTTTTTTTTATTTTCTGTTTGAGCCAATTTCAATCAAATCATTATCTCTTTACCTCTTTCAGTTGTCAACCATAAGGTTTTGATTTATGTTTTTTTTTTATTATTCGATATTAAACAAAAGATTTTTTTTTGTTAATATATATTCGAAATAAAACTCTCTTCTCTCTTCAAGGTCGTTTAAGTCAATGACAACAACCATCAGTGAAGCCAATTATATGTTGCAGCCGCAACATTAATAATTACTTTTTATTTTAGAGCAAAAAAAAAAAAAAAAATACCCTACAGAAAGGGCTACAGGTACAGGAATAAAGAAAAACAATATACTTCAAGATCATGTTATAATAGCCTATCACACAAATTTTTTTATAACGTTTTTATAACATTTTTTTAAAACTGTTCTGTAAATAAAGTTTTCACAATAACAGGCTAACGATCTCATTGCTAGAAACAACAATTTAAGAGATTCCCCATTAAAAAAAAAAAAAAACTGCGCCATATAAGAACCAGTCTAATGCAACGTACATACGCTCATTTCACCTATAGGTATAAAGATCAACTTCATTGCGGCTTAGGTTTAATACGCAGAATACTTTTCTTTACTAAAAAGAACATTTTAAGAGGTACTCCATTGAAAAATTAAATTAAAAAAAAAAAAATTGTGGCATATAAGGACCAGTCTAATGTACATATCTGTTCGTAAGGTAAGACTATGTGTACTGCTTAAAAATTAGGGACTATAGTTGCTTATAACAAAGTTAAGAAATATATGAGAAAAAAAATCAAAGCGTTTAAGTAAGTGACCTTAAGCGGGCTTTGTCATTCTACAAGGTAAGATCAAAGCTTGCTATAGACAACCAGGCTATGCAATGTTGAGTCTAGCGGCATAGGAGCTACCATGGAAACGAAGGAGCCCGACAGGTTTTTTTTGTAGCATAAGCCATCTTGCGGCATACGCCATCGGAAGGACCGATTCCAGGCTTGAGGAAAAAATCGCTCGACATCGAGAGAGCGCCTTCGAACTGAAACAGGCAAACAAGTTTGCAACCCTTTCTTCCGGCAGGTGCAGACTGTTACTGCTCAACAGAAGCGAACTTAGGGTAATAACGGGTCTTTTTATCGGGCATTGGAAAATATTGAAAGTGATCGGTGTAGATTTTGCACGATGTATGTCAAGACATTTAAATACGTACTATATAAGTACCCCGATAGAGGATGAGGTTTCTACGGGACACTATAGAAATTTCAAAAGGGGCATCTGTTTTCTCACCAAGCACTATAACTATCTTTATTCGTAGCCTCATTTGTTGTGGTGGCCATATAGGGCCGATATAATCATAATACACTTCTGATAAACAAACAGATTCGTCAGTGACACATCTTTGAAAAAGTGCTAGAATCGGATAAAGATGTGTTCTCTCACCAATGCTATTTAATATTGTACTTGACTGCTTAGTGTGGTGAGATTTATCCATGGCAAGAGGGATAACTTTGGGTCCGACTGTGCCGATGACATGTGTCTTTTGGCGCATAGATATGATGACATGCAGGGAAAGCTGGACTCAATGTAGTCAGAAACATCAAGAGCAGGTATTAAAATAGCGAATGCAAAGGCTAGGCGTACTATTACCTCTAACGCAACTAGTCTACAAATTAGCAACCATTATTTGGAGGACTTCCGCTGTCGTGGAAGCATTTTAGCTTCGTCTGGTGGTTCAAGAGCGGACATAAAGAACAGGATAAAGGCTAACAGTCAATCATTTAATTCTGCATATAGATCCTCAGTCATCTCTGTCAACAGCAAATTTAAAACATTGAACTTTTGTATGAAATCCACGCTTTTGTATAGACGGGAATCGTGGAACGCAGCGTTTATGGACATCATATTAATCTAAACATTCACAAACCGATGTTTTCAGTGAATTTTGTATATATTTTGACGGTCCACCATCTTTAACCATAGTATCTGGTAGATTAAATACCGAACTTTAATGAAAACCGAAGTCCTCAGTAGGAAATGGAAATGAATTGGGCCTGATGATGTAACAACCATAGAATGGAAACCGCAGTGAAGTACTAGACGGTGAAGCCAACAGAGTAAAAACTCAAGCCAGTGCCTGTTTCAGTCTACGAGTATTCAAGCGACCTTAAGCGGTCTTTGTTATTCTGCAAGGTGTCTTCCAAGGTTGGCATGGTCCCGCAGCATTAGGGCCACTATGGAAACTAAACTGCTTTGCAATGAGCTCGAAAGATCTTTTAGGCCACGAATCATTTGTCGGTGTCTCTGTGGGATACGCAAGGAGGATGATTGATCTCTGGATTGAGGAAGAACTCGCTCAACATTGGGAGATTGCCTTCGGACTGAAACAGGCAAAAAGGTTTGTAACCCTTTCTTATAATAGATAGATATCATATCGTCTCGAAGAAGAGTGTGAGTGATTTAATCAATATTAAAATTTTGTTACAAAAATCAGGTTGGGCACCCCTGTCGCTTATTACAAAATCCGCAAAAACAACTATACGCCATGTTTACAAACAACCAAACAGACAACAACAACATTAGTGTATGTAGTATAGTAAGTAAAAATAAACGACTACAACTAAAACAGGCGGATAAGAAAACAAGTAACAAACAATAACAAAGCAAAGAGAACTGAAAGAAGTAGATGTTTACATTGGCAGGGCTTCATAGGAACTAAAAAGAAAGTAAAGGAATGAAACGGAATCTACTTGAAATATCGAGTGGTTAGAGACCTTTTGATGTATTGTTTACTCAGCCATATAAAGAGCACATCAATGCGAACAGCAATCAGTTTATGTTTAAACTCAGTGTGAAGAGAATTTACAAGGAGTAAACTTGTAAAGTGAGTCGTGAAGTAAAAACCAATTTAGTTGACTCAGTAAAGGAAGTTAAGTGTGGATAACCTCTGGTTGATAATGTTGTGAACAAAAATAAACTGTGACAACGATCGTGTTGGAAGACGTTTAGGTGGAAAGATCTGTAGAGTAATTGTTGTTGTTTATAAAGTTTTAAACAGAGAGAGTAATTAAGAAGAGAAATAGGATACGAGGAGTGGAACACAAAACAATGTTAAATACAGAATTATTAATTAAGAACCAAACACAAGATTTGTTTTTTTTAACTGCAATCTACGAACTCATAAATAAACATTTTTAAAAGGCAAGAACGTAACAGTATATTTGGTTAGCTCTGTCTAGAATAAGCTCATTACGAGCAGTGGAAGACAAAACAGTGTTAAATACAGAATTACTAATAAAAAACCAAACACAAGATTTGTTTTATTTTAACTGCAATCTACGAACTTATAAATAAACGTTTCTAAAAGGAAAGAACGTAACAGTATATTTGGTTAGTTCTGTCTAGAATAAGTTTATTAAGAGCAGTGGAACACAAAACAGTATTAAATACAGAATTATTAATAAAAAACCAAACACAAGATTTGTTTTATTTTAACTGCAATCTACGAACTTATAAATAAACGTTTCTAAAAGGAAAGAACGTAACAGTATATTTGGTTAGTTCTGTCTAGAATAAGTTTATTAAGAGCAGTGGAACACAAAACAGTATTAAATACAGAATTATTAATAAAAAACCAAACACAAGATTTGTTTTATTTTAACTGCAATCTACGAACTTATAAATAAACGTTTCTAAAAGGAAAGAACGTAACAGTATATTTGGTTAGCTTTGTCTAGAATAATTATAATTTTTTTCTTTTTAACAAATAACTTGAAAAAAATTAGTTTTTTTTATATGCATGTTAATACGATCACTGGTATTACTTGATTTGCTCTCTTAATTACGATAGTGAATCATAGTATTCACATGACTCATAAGTAGTTCGAAACAAGCATTGTTTGATTTTGAATTTTAAAATTAATTTCAAATTTCAAAACATTATTTCCTTTCATTTCGTGTATATTTTTAATGTTTATATGTTTACATTTGCTATTTTGACATTTAGTTCAAATAAACTTTCGATAAGAAAATGGAGAAGACATTAATTCCTTATGTTTCGGTCCAGGTTGCAAAAACCCGGGTTTTTAAAAAAATCTCAGTCCACCGATTTTTTATTGAGTTTTTTGATGGGTTTTATTGGGTTTTTGTAACTGCTTCTTAATTTCGTTCATTTTGACGAAATTGATCGAAATTGCAATCGACAATATTTTTATAAGTCTTGCAGTAATCGTCTGATCTCCCAAGTATGTATATACGAGTAGATAGCTTTTATCCAGTGTGTTTTCTGTATAACCCGCTTTTTGACTGATGTTGATAGACAACGAAGCTTTAATTGTTACCACTCTACACATATTATTGTTCAATGTTTAGTATGAATGGTGCCACGCCCACTCATTCAATCTCGTCCAGTTACTGACTGATGATTTGTATTGTTCACGACGTTGCTCAAACCTAATTTAGAAACTTCTACCAGTACCGTTTCGCAAGATATACCAAAATTAATAATTACTTTGTATAGGAGGTAAAATGCCTACTTTTCCAATTGCAGCCTTTTTTGACTGATGATTTGTATTGACTATGAAGTCATTTAGACCAAACTCAGAAGCTTTTGATTTAACCGTTTTCAAGATATACAAAAATTAATATTTAGTTTGTCCAATTCTCAAGGTCCGTTCTCAAGGTAGACAAGCTTTAATATTTACGTTGCATGGAAGGTACCATATCCACCTATGCTATCACGATCACTTTTTGACTGGAGATTTGAATTGACAATGAAGCTATTTGAAGTAAATTTAGAGACTCTTACTATTACTTTTTGAAGATATAGACAAATAAACATAGGGTCCGCCAAATAAATTTTTTGTTTTGAAAATGCTATAGAAAAAAACTGCTGTATATTTTCTCAAGTTTATTTTTTTATTTGAAAGTACAATCTTTCCAGTTAATAATGGAAAATAATTTCATTCAAATTGCTGCCTCGGCTGCCCATGCAGTAGCCTACACGATCGGTCCAATTTTTAAGCACATTATCGATTGTATGCAGCTGTATTTCACCAATGGCTTCACGAATATTGTCCTTTAAAGCGTCTATTGTCTCTGGCTTGTTGGCGTAACACTTATCTTTGACGGCACCATACAAATAATAGTCCAACGGTGTCATGTCGCAGCTCCGAGGTGGCCAAACGACATCAGCTCTGCGGCTGATAATACGATCTTCAAAAACAGGGCGCAAAACATCGAGTGTAGCTTCGGCTGTGTGGCACGTAGCGCCGTCCTGTTGAAACCAAATGTTGCTAATATCCTCCTCTTCAATTTTTGGGAACAAAAATTCGTTCAATATGGCCCGATAACGATCGCCATTGACTGTTAGGGCCACTCCTTGCTCATTTTCGAAGAAAAATGGCCCAATTATGACTCTGGACCAAAATCCGCACCAAACAGTGACTCGTCTTGGATGTATCGGCTTTTCAATGTATGCGTGCGGGTTTTCTGTGCCCCAAATGCGACAATTTTGCCTGTTTACATACCCGCCAAGATCAAAATGAGCTTCATCTGAATGGATGATTTTTTGGCAAAATCGGCATCTTCTGTAAGTTGATCGCAGGCCCACTTAGCGAAGCGTATACACAACCATATTCGTTCAGCAGAAGCATAAAACTAATTATCTGTCAAATCAGACATGACTTAAGTGTTACCATTCACGAAATAAGCACTAGTTGAAGAAAAAAATTTAGATGGCGGACCCATTATAATACCCAATAAAACCCGGGTGGGTTTAATTGGGTTACCCAGTTGGCTGCCAACCCTGGTTTCGGTAGATGATTCAAAGTTCAACAACTTAAAACAGGTGTTTCGTTCTTAAATTGTTGTCTGAAGAAACCTGGGCTTTCAATAGTGTTTGAGGTATGAATTATGAATGGGGGAGCAAAACATAAATATTTTCCTGTGTGGGAATATGGTGTTAGCTATTGTGTAAAAATCCATTAAAATTTGACCTTTTTTATACGACTTTTTACTAAAAACGAAATGATTTGTCACACAGTCAAGTTCAATCTAATTAATTTACACTTAAATTTGTTTTTTATGTTTTTATGTTTTTGCTTAATTAGATAAAAGCTTTAAAAAACTAGATTTTACAGAAATCATATTCATTACTCATCACTCTATAAAACCTCCTTTAGCCGCCTTGTATCAGCTTGATTTTATTTTTCTCTTTTTAATATCGACATAAAAATCAACTATTTTTGTAAACTCATGTGTGTGCATTTAAAATACAGTATGCATGTTGCATAACCGCAGTAAAAGCACATGCCACCATTCACTAAGTAATTGCATATGTATACTTACTGGCTGACTTAATTCAGTCACTTGCAACCAACCATTATCAACTCTGATGTATCGAATACATTAAAAAACAATATTTTTCTGTGTAACACTAATGCTTACTACACTGCTGCTGCTGCCACATAATTAACCATAATGTTATGGTCTTAACAAGTTCATTTCTCTTTTCGTTGTTTTTCATTACAAATAATGTTATTTGGGTCAAGGTTAAATATCCCGATTAAATATAATTTTCAGTACCTGAACTGAAAAACAAAAAAAAAACAAAAACAAAAACAAAAAAAATTAAAAAAAAAGGTTAAAGAAACAATAAAATATGCAGATGTGATGTTAATGGTCGTGCAGATTGTTTATAAAGTAACTAATAAAAGCATTACAAATACAAAAAACATGTTAAAACAACAATTGAAAACAAAAGACTTAAGATACATGCACTTGTTTAGCATATAAACATAAGGCCCGTCTGTCATACATACTCGTAATTAAATAATAATGTTAAGCGAGCAGCACAGCATAACCCATAAAGAGTTCATAAAAATCATTATTGTGTGTATTTGGGCAGTGTTTGTGTTAAAGTAAATGTGTTAAAATGTATGTTTCTTATGTTATAAATATTTGATTTGTAAAGTTCACACATCTTTATTGTGTGAAGATTATTTTTATACAATTTTTGTAAAACTTCTTTTGGTATCTAAATTTGTCCATGAAATTATCAATAAAATTGATTTGTAGATTTCTTTTTTAGACCTTAAAACAACTTTTAAACAGCTTGTTGATATGGAATATGCCGATGTCAACTGAGCACAGGCACACTGACATGTCAGAGAAGAACAAACTGTTGGATGTATCTACAGCAGAATCTGAACTGAGGATCACCAGAAAAAAGACTAAATCACTGCTAAAAAATTCATATTATGGCCATCCATTATTTATCAAGAGCTTCTGCTATTCAGAAAGCAATATCGATATAAAGCAGGCTTCACTGCTGACATCGTCTATCGTTTAAGTAGCGCCCAACGCGCATATGGGCTCCTTAAGCATATATAGTATGTAACTCTACACAAACATATGTAAAGGGTGGGAAAATTTGAGGTTAGGAAGTAAGAATACATATTTTATTTATTTTTTTTTTTGACAAATTCAGTTTTGTCCATACCAATATAAAATAGAAATATGGGGATAATTAATGGAATCTTTTGTCGGGCAAATATTCACCTCTAGCACGTCGACAGACGTCCTCTCTTTTCACAAAATGTGTAAGGCTGCAGTGGATTAATCATCTATTTAGCTTGAAAGATCAAATTGATTAAAGAAATTGAGACAAAGCAATAGATGCTTTTTGGAAAGCCAATAAGCTCCATAGCGGAGTGACAGAGAAAAAAAATATTGCGTCAAAGAAGCTGCATCGTAATTAGGTTTGATGATTTGATCTGGCAGCCGCATTGTGCTTACTATTTAGTAACAGCAAAGTACGTCGATCTGGCGATTCTCGCTAATCTGGTAATGCTAAAAAAATTTTATGCAAAAAATGTTTTATCTCATTTGACGTAGAATACCGATCTAAAGACTGAGCTCTAACTGCAACTATTGAGTCAAAGCCAATCAAAGGTTAGACTAGTACAAGTTAAAAGAGATGTGAATAAAAAATTATTTTGTCTTATCCCACAATTTTGAAAAGTGTTAAAAGAGTTACCTTAAAGGCAAAATTGTTTTTAAGTGCTTAACAAAAGCTATTTTTTGTCCGAAAACAAAAGCTCTTTTATTCGAAAATCTTTTAAATTAAAAAAAAAAAAACTTAAAACACCAACATTAGATTAACGATAACAAAGTTAATTGCTGTTATCGATAGTTGTTGTTGCTTAGTTTTAATTTATTTACTAGAACAAAAATTTAACCTTCCGTTTGACTAGAAATGCTTAAGAACACACAAATTATGTTTTTTATCTGAGTTAAGTTTCTTTACAAAAGACTTAAGACACAAGCAGATACAAGAGAGGTACAAGAAAGAATTTGTTTATAAATCTTATATGTAAATCTTATATGTATTGTACATACAAATTAATGTGTATCTGTATGTTTGTTCTTTTTGTTTGTGCCTTATAGAAAGCTAAGCAGCTGAACCGATTTTCTTGAAATTTTTACAGTCTCTTACTGTATGTCTGGAAGGATCTATAAGCTATATACACTTTAACAATTTCAACTGGGCGGTGCCACGCCCATATGTAGTAAATATTTATTTGTCCATATCTTCAGAAAGTAATAGTAAGAGTCTCTAAATTTACTTCAAAGGGTGTTTTTTATAGAGGTATAGAACTTTAAGTTGCAATAAAACAACGATGGATTATTCGATTAAAAGATAATCTTGTGGTATTACATTTTAAATATGATTTCTGGCATATGACCGTCACGGCTAACGCGGATGTAGTTCAATCTGGACGTCCAATTTTCAATGACTTTCCAACATTTGCGGCCGTATATCGGCAATAACGCGGCGAATGTTGTCTTCCAAATGGTCAAGCGTTTGTGGTTTTGCCGCATAGACCAATGACTTTACATAGCCCCACAGAAAGTAGTCTAGTGGTGTTAAATCACAAGATCTTGGAGGCCAATTCACAGGTCCAAAAGGTGAAATAAGGCGGTCACCAAACGTGTCTTTCAATAAATCTATTGTGGCACGAGCTGTGTGACATGTTGCGCCGTCTTGTTGAAACCACATCTCCTGGACATCATGGTTATTCAATTAAGGAATGAAAAAGTTTATAATCATGGCTCCATACTGATCACCATTGACTGTAACGTTCTGGCCACCATCGTTTTTGAAAAAGTATGGACCAATGATTCCACCAGCCCATAAAGCGCACCAAACAGTCAGTTTTTCTGGATGTAACGGTGTTTCCACATACACTTGAGGATAACCTTCACTCCAAATGCGGCAGTTTTGTTTGTTGACGTAGCCATTTAACCAGAAGTGCGCTTCGTCGCTAAAAAAAATTTGCTTATGAAAATCGGGAACAACGGTAATCTCGTTTTGGGCCCATTCGACGAATATACGCTGGGCGTGAGTCTATTCATGATGATTTGCCAAGCCAAACTGAGAATAAATCACTTGACAGCTGTTAAATCGGTCGCCATCTTGAAAAGTAATGCCAACTTAAAGTTCTATACCTCTATAAAAATCGCGCTTTAGTAGAGGTAAAGACTGTAAATCTAAAAAAATATTTAAAATGCTTAAGTATAAATAACACGCTGCGACAAAAAAGGAAATACTTGGCATATGATACTATTTTTCTGATAGGCGTTGTCGAGCAAAACAAGGATCTGTTTTTGAAATTTTCAAAACACCTCCAAAATCTCAATTTTTGGGTAAAAAACCGAGTTTTCGGTTCTTCATGTACTTATAAGCCAATTACTTAGCTGAATCAAGTAGCAGAACTTCGTTCATTTTTGTTGCACTGTGTAATCAATCATATGATGGAAGTGTTTTTTTTTTATAATTTTACTGTTCAAAAAAATATTTTTAAAATTAATTGTTAAATTTGCACTTTTCAAATTATGAAATACAGTAGAATCTCACAAATTCGAACCATCACAAATTCGAACAGTCCAGAAATTAGAACCGGCCATTTCAATGTATTGGACGCTCTGAACTTAGAACAGAGGGTTCTAATTTCTGGAAGTTTTATTATTATTATTATTTTTTTATTTTAACTACAAATTATTTTTTTCGCTCATTAAAATAAAAATAAAAGGGGGAATCACCAAGTTAATCGTGGTGTGTACAATTTCGTCATATGCGTGTGAAATTTGATATGCTTGTACAAATTAGGTACAGTTGACGACTGAAGATCAAAATGAAGTGTTCAAAAAATGCCAAATAAACGGAAAAAATACCTTATCTTTGGATACCAATGTTAAAACATGGTTACGTTTTTATCTTTTTAAAAACGTATTTTTATGAGTTCGTAGATTGTAATTAAAATAAAATAAATTTTGTGTTTGGTTTTTTATTAAAATCCCTTATTCAACACAGTTTTGTGCACCACTGGTTGTAACCTTTTTACAGGCAATAACAATTTTCTATTCTTAATTACTGCGTCTGTTTACAATCTTGTAAACAACAACAATTACTCGACAGATCTTTCTTCCTAAAGATCTTCCAACCCGATCGTAGTTATAATTTAGGTGCGATCACAACTTTTTCAAACAGAGTTTATGCACACTCAACTCTCTTTACTGAGTTAGCTCCAACTAAACTGATTTTTTTACTTCACGATTCACTTCACGACTTTACTCCTTATAAACTTTCTTCACACAAACTGCACTCGTCGGGTTTACTTTACTTAAACTGCACTCACTGCATTTTTGGCATACCCTCTCCAATTATCGGCCATTACCTAACAAATAAATTCTTCAATATTGGCTTCCAGTGCGTTAACCGTTGCGGGCATTTCCCTATAGACATGAACCTTAACATAGCTGAACAAAAAATAATAGTCTAAAAGCGTTAAATCGCATGATCTAGGCGGCCAATTAACCGGCCCTAAACGTGAAATAAACTGTTCACTTAACTCGCCTCTCAATCGCTCCATTATTTTGCGTGCTGTGTGGTATGTGGTACCGTCTAGTTGAAACCAGCTTCGTCGCTGAACGCAACTTTTCGATAAAAAAAGGATCCTCATCCAACTTTGTCAGCGATCATAAGTTTTGTGGCTGCAATTCTTCTATAAGCTTTAATTTAAAAGGTCTTACACACAAATCCTACAGTAAAATTTTCCACGTAGTGGAACCACGCTGAATCGATGATTCACGGTTATCAAAAACACTTGTCACACTTTACGCAGGCGTGTTGGTGGTTTATTGTCGAGTAATGTCAATTTGGTGTAAAATTTAATTACAGGATTCCGAACAACTGCCTCAGAAGGTCGCCCAAACTGACTATAAAATGGAAGAAGTGCACGATGCACTTTAACAACGAACAGAGTTTCCATAAAATTGAATCAAAATGTAGACGAATTTAACTATATCGGTACAGCCATAAATAAAACGAATATCATTAGTTTGGAGATAAGACGAAGAGTAATACTTGCCAATAGATGCTTAGGAACAAGGCTCTCTCACAATATACAAGACGTTGATACTACTCTTGTTGTTATATGGCGCAGAAGCATGCAAAGTTGCCCAAGCAAATGAAGCTGTGCTTGGAGTCTTCAAGAGGAAAATTCTTCGTAAAATATATGACATCGTCTGCCTTTGCGGCGAGTATAGACAACGAATTAATCACAAACTTACGACGTTGTTACGCGCATTAAAGTACAATGTTTGCATTGGGTGGGGCGTGTCGTGCGTATGAATGAAGATGCTTTGGCGTAAAGATCTCTCGAGTTTCTACCAGAGAGCGCTTGGATTTCTATTCTACTTCAGGCTAAAGGACCAGAAGTTTGTATACGCTGTATACGAGGTCTTGTGCGAAAAGCGAAAAATCTTACGAACCGCCAATTCTTTACTTATAAGAAACGTCGAGATAAGCTATAATATTTTGTCTATTTGAAGCCCTCAAAATAGGCATGATTTCATAAATATTCGATTAATAATTTTTTGTTGTTTATGACTTTGTTGCCGCTGAGATATGATAGATAAGACACCCGCCTACCAACCGGAAGTCGTCGGTTCAATACCAGGCCAGACCATCTTAAAAAAAAAGAATAAATTTTTTCGACAGTGGTATCAACTCATAACATTAGCTAGTAACTGGTAATGAGTGTTACGTACTATTGAAAACTTCTCTAAATGCATTTGCCGTTCGGAGCCGGCGTTAAATTGTATGTCCCTTTCAATGAGTTTAAAAATAGAATCGGGTGCAGCTCATTGACTGAGAGAAGTCCCCATGTTCCTTCATGGAATGTTATGGGCATTAATAATAATGACTTCGTTAATACTCGTAAACTTTCATTCAGCAAATTTTCATTACATTAACTGTAGTAAAGCAGTAGTTTTTAAAGAAGTTATAAGGAAAAAACATAAAATTATTTAAAACGAAACTTTTGTTTTTATTTTATATTTTAATTTTCTTGTCTGAAAATATTACATTATCCCTCTTGATTTATGCATTTCAGTCACCAAAATATAACCTGAAAACTTTCAAACTAAATTTATGGGTCTAATGCATGATTTTGCGAAATAATTTTTTTTTTCATTAAATTCTCTTGTTATAACAACACACTTTCATATTTTTCTTACATATGTACTTATGTATGTACTCGTACATACTTATATAAAAGTATTTTTTTTACATTTAGTTTTTAAAAGTTGCATAAATTTCACCTACACTTTTTATTGCTTTTTTTATTTTAATTTTATTTCTTGAATTTAAGTATGACTTGTTTGTAAACATTTTTCATATTTTTATCGCATTAACACGATCTGACCATAAATTGTCATAGAAAAATAAAATATATCGGATACTAAATATTGAAAAAAAAACCATTATAATTACATGCAAACTTAAGTTATACAGAGAATATCACACCCAGTATTATTAACAAATATATCGCATTTATTTATTTTTATTTGCTTTTATAAAGGCTCCGCCAAATAATTTTGTTTGTTTTGAAAATGCTATAAAAAAAACTACTGAATATTTTCTCAAATTTCTTTTTTTTATTTGAAGGTACAATCCTTCCGGTTAATAATGGAAAATAATTTCATTCAAATGGCTGCCTCGGCTGGCCATGCAGTAGCCTACACGATCGGTCCAATTTTTAAGCACATTATCGATTGTGTGCAGTTGTATTTTACAAATGGCTTCATTGGCACGAATATTGTCCTTTAAAGCGTCAATTGTCTCTGGCTTGTTGGCGTAACACTTATCTTTGACGGCACCCCACAAATAATAGTCCAACGGTGTCAAATCGCAGCTCCGAGGTGGCCAAACGACATCAGCTCTGTGGCTGATAAAGCGATCTTCAAAAACAGAGCGCGAAACATCGAGTGTAGCTTCGGCTGTGTGGCACGTAGCGCCTTCCTATTGAAACCAAATGTTGCTAATATACTCCTCTTCAATGTTTGTCAACAACAATTCGTTCAACATGGCCCGATAACGAACGCCATTGACTGTAACGGCCACTCCTTGCTCATTTTCGAAGAAAAATGGCCAAATAATCCGCACCAAACAGTGACTCGTCTTGGGTGTATCGGCTTTTCAATGTATGCGTGCGGGTTGTCTGTGCCCCAAATGCGACAATTTTGCTTGTTTACATACCCGCCAAGATCAAAATGAGCTTCATCTGAAACGATGATTTTTTTTTGGCAAAATCGGCGGAAGTATAAAACTAATTATCTGTCAAATCAGACATGAGCTAAGTGTTAGCATTCACGAAATAAGCACTTGTTGAAAGAAAAACGTAGATGGCGGACCCTTTATATATATTTTTTAATATGACAACAATAGTGTTGTCTAAAAAATCATCTAAAGTAGAGCAAATAAACGGGGCTTTATTAGCAACACAGTAAGCACTTTTAATAACACTGGCGTCTCATGAAGCAATGTATGTCACGCTGCAAAATTGAGAAATGCATAAAATGTAAAACAATTCGCCTAAAGGCTGTTGTACATTTTGAAAGATTTACCGTAATGATATTCGATCTAAGGGCCAACATATATGAAAAGGTAAACTTTGATTTGATACAATATCATGTCACATTTATAGGACTAAGCTTGCCCGAACTGCTTAGAAGAGTTAAAACCCACCTGTTTGTCCAGATAACATAGTGGGAGTCATGCTAGTATCGAAGAAAATAGTTCTATATAATCAAGTGCTTTGTTAAAAATAAAGTTAAAATCCGCCGTTTAGCATCGGCGAGGGTAAGGATGAACGTATAATAACGGGTCCGCCATCTAACGTTTTTTTTTTCAATGGTAACACTTAGCTCATGTCTGATTTGACAGATATTTAGTTTTATCCTTCCTTCCTAAGTGGGCCTGCGATCGACTTACAGAAGATGCCGATTTCGCAAAAAAAAATCATCTTTTGAGATGAAGCTCATTTTAATCTTAGCGGGTATGTAAACAAGCAAAATTGTGGCATTTGGGGTATAGAAAACCCGCACGTACACATTGAAAAGTCGAATTTTGCTCCAGAGGCATAATTGGGCCATTTTTCTTCGAAAATGAGCAAGGAGTGGTCGTTACAGTCAATGGCGATCATAATCGGGCCATGTTGAACGAATTTTTGTTCACAAAAATTTAAGAGGAGAATATCAGCAATATTTGGTTTTAACAGGATGGCGCTACGTGCCACACAGCTGAAGCTACACATCGCATTATCAGCCGCAGAGCTGATGTCGTTTGGCCACCTCGGAACTGGAATTTGACACCGTTGGACTATTATTTGTGGGGTGCCGGCAAAGATAAGTGTTACGCCAACAAGCCAGAGACAATTGACGCTTTAAGGGACAATATTCGTGAAGCCATTGGTGAAATACAGCTGCATACAATCGATAATGTGCTTAAAAATTGGGCCTATCGTGTAGGCTACTGCATGGCCAGAAACTATTTTCCATTATTAACCGGAAGGATTGCACTTTCAAATAAAAAAAAATGTGAGAATATATTCAGTAGTTTTTTTTTATAGCATTTTCAAAAAAAAAAAAAAAAAAAAAAAAAATTATTTGGCGGACCGTATATATCGGGTGATTTTTGAGCAGCTTTCTTTTTGGCAACACTGCTTTTGGCATCTCAGCTGTTTTCGTCTAACACGTTATTGACAAACATGTTTTGTTTGGTTTATAATTTAACCATGAATCGACTTACAAACGAACAACGCTTCCAGCCATAAGCATTGCAGGAACTGACAATGCTTCCTGTAAAATGCGCTGTTTGGTGTGGATTATGGGCGGGTGGCATCATTGGACCGTAGTTTTTCAAAGATGGCGAAGGCAGCAACATTACTGTGAAAGGCGAGGGCTAGCGTGCAATCATTATTATTTTGTTTTTAGCCCAAAGTGGCTGACACGAAACAGTGGCGAGTTAGGTGGATAGTTTATTGAACGTTAGATGGTGCGATTCAACGTCTTTAGACTATATTTTGTGTGGCTATGTTAAGGCTCATGTCTATAGGGCCAAGCCCGCAACGGTTGACGTACTGGAAGCCAATATTGAAGAATTTATTCGTAAGATACCGGCCGATATGTTGGCGAGAGTATGCCAAAATGGGACCCAGCGTATGAACCATATGAGGCGTAGGCGCGGTTAACATTTACATGAAATCATGTTTAAAATTGAATTATTGAGATGGCTCTATCGACTCAAATGAAGGTTTAATTAAGTCCGAGAGCTGTGAAAAAATCACCCGATATAAAAGTAAATGTGAGTTAATTTGTTTGTGCCTTAACCGATTTTCTTAAAATTGAGTAAGAGGTAGAGGCTCTAAATTTACTGCAAATAGCTTTATAGTCAATACAAATCATTAGTCAAAAAGTGGTCGGAATTGGATAAGTTGGTGTGGTACCTGCCATATAAACTAAATATTGATTTCTGTATATCTAGAGAACGGTTAAAGCTAAAGTTGCTGAATTTGGTCTGAATGAGTTCACAATCAGCCAAAAACTGGTATTCGTTTAAAATCACCACCTTTAAGTGACACAAGGGAAAAAATAATGTTTCGTAAAATATCTCGCAGTCTGCGAAACGGGCACTAATATCCCTACCCGTTCTTAGGCTGTTGAGATGGGGTTGCGAAGAATGCCGGGTTTTAGCTGGCGTAAAATAAATAAATAAATTGATAATTTATGACAAAAAAGTATATGTTTTCTTTGGTCCTAAAGCGTGATCTGGTCAGTATGTTTTGCATTAATTCATAATTTTCTTTCCTACAAAAAAAAAGAAAAAAAAAACGAATTTTTGTTTCATGTCAATTACAACATTTTTAAAAAAGTGCAAAATATGTCTGTTGCCACTGTCATGTGCTTGGGGTTTTTTCGACAATTGATTTTGATCGATTTTTTCTTATAGTTTTATTGGTTTCTACTGTTGCTACTGTTATAGTTGAAGTACTGCTTATCCTATCATCTTTGATTATTTTTTATTTAATTCATTTTCTGTTTTTATTTATTATTTTTTTTAACAAAATTCATTGATATTCACATAACACATGTCACATACGAGTAATGTTTGAGTTCAATGGTTGAATTTGAAATTTAGTTCGATAAAATCACACATACATACCTACGTACATACATACTATACATCTTATGCAATTTCCCTCTATATCGATTGATATTACAAGCCAAAAATCATAAAAAAAACTTTAGCACCGATCAATTGAGTCCAAGTGACAAAAATTTCAAAAATTCAATTTAACAATTAAATGATTTGTTTATATGACATTTTTAAATTTAAATAAACGCATTTTTGTTGTTGTTTTTTTGTTACACTTTGTGTTTTTGTAGTCTAAAAAAACAACTACACATTTTGTAGGTAAATAGCACGTAATTTGTATAATAATGACATATTTAAATAAGATTTATTTTTATCTATACATTTTATTCGGTTACCTTGAATAGAATTTTTTTTTTTTTTGGTAACACAAAACGTCATTTCAGAGGAATTCATTAAGGGAATTATAATTATAACAACAACAACAACAAAAATTATCACAAAAAAATTCATTTAAATTTTACTACGAACAGTAGCAGGAAATATACATAATTATTGAAAAATATTTCGAATTGAATAAAATTTTTGGAAGAACCAAATTTTCTAATGAAGTAAATATTCTTAAATCAAATTTAAGGTTTAATCTTCTACACACGTCTGTGTCTTAAGTCTTTTGTTATTATAAAGCATGCACATAACCTACGACAACACACGTACATATGTGACTGATAAACGTAAATTGTGTTTGAGCTGATGTTTGGTTGGTAGGTAACACCTTAGAAACTTTATAATGATCGGTGAAGCAACACTTTTTAAATCAAACTGAGTTAGTCAATTAAGGTTCAAGCTGATATAGTTTTAAATATGCCTCGATGACATTTGAGGGTTTGTCTTGTTTTGAACAAAGAACGAATCCTACTGTTTGCTGTTTTTAAAGAGAATCGGTTTATAATTTCAGTTCTTTTGTTTCTTTTAATGTTTGATTTAAAAAAAAAAACACTAGATAAAACCCGATATATTTCGCTAACCCCATTTTGTCTCCTTCCGGTCCTAATCCCATCATTTGATACAGCCTATAGTGCCTTCCAGAAAAACACTGCGGATTCTGCTTTTTAGCTGCGTACAGACTTCAAACAAACACACGTTAAGTTTTATACAGTATACGTATGTATTGGGGAGATCGATTATTCGGCGTTTTTCAACAACCGGTTTTCGAATAATTCGAAAAGTAGCACTTTAAAGAAAACGGTTTCCGGTTAATAATAATTAAAATAACCGCTTAACCGGTTCTTTAATTTAAATAAAATGGTTCCTAATTCTTGAAGCACAGAGCTGGACAACGTCGTTTTAAAAATAAGCAGAAGCTAAGGGAGAGCTTTAAATTAAAATGACAAACAATACTCACAATAATTCTAACAAAACTCACAAAAACTATACCAAAAGGGTGTGCGGAGGTCACAGAAAACAAAATTCATTACACAAAGTACTGAAAAATGCTTAAGTTTCGAACAGATACTCAAGGAGCTAATTTCGTTTTTGTTGTATTACTTAGTAGAGAATGTAATTAAAGGTTTGTTATTATAGTGCCGCTGTGGTATGGTAGGTAAGACACCCGCGTAACAGCCAGAAGGTCGTCGGTTCATTACCAGGCCAGACCACCCTAAAAAAAAAGAAAAAAGTTTTTCGATAGCGTGCGGTATCACCTCATAACATTAGCTAGTAACTAGCTATGAGTATTACTTATTATTTAAAGCTTCTCTAAATACATTTGCCGTTCGGAGCCGGCGTTAAACTGTAGGTCCCTTTCAATGGGTTTAAAAATAGAATCGGGTGCAGCTCAGTGACTGAGAGAAGTCCTCATGTTCCTTCATGGATATAAGTATAATAGTTATTATATTATAGTTATAATTTAGGTGTCTAAGATAACAAAATTTAAATGTTTTATTTTGAATAAGTCTATTAGTAATATACGAGCCCTTAATTGCCTCGACAAGACAATTTGCTTAGATTTCGAGCAACACTGTATGTAAATTTGTGCACCACGTATTTAATAGTGCGTGTGTCACTGTGGTATGTTAGGTAAGAACCCACTTTCCACCCAAGAAATCGTCGGTTCAATCCCAGGCCACACCATCTGACATTTTTCAACAGCGATATCACTATTACTAGCGACTGGTTATGTGTATTTGCGCTGTGAAAAACTTCACTAACTAATATATAGTATATATGCCGTTCGGAACCGGCGTTTGTGGGCTTTCAATGCGTCTAGTTGATCATTTTCCATATATAAAAATCAATATTTATTAATAGAAGATGAGAAAAAGTTATTTTTGCTCCAGAGTGCATATATTTTTCGATTTACCTTGGTTTTCACGTTCTTTGTGAGGCGTTCAAGGTTGTCATATATACAAAAAATAATTAAATGGTTAAACGATGAGCATATTTTCAATAAAAAATATACAAACGTATACAAATTATACTTATTTAAACTAACCGGTTATTCATGTTAAATTAACCGGTTTATTCGGTATTCGAAAAATGAAGATTTTGAAAAAACCGTATTCGACAAAACCAAAAACACCGGCTAAAACCGGTCGAAAAATAATCGTCTGATCTCCCTAGTATGTATATACGAGTAGACAGCTTTTATCCAGTGTGCTTTCCGTATAACCAATCCCACTTATCCAATCTCGTCCAGCTACTGACTGATGATGTGTATTGTTCACGACGTTGCTTAAACCTAATTTAGAAACTTCTACTAGTGCCGTTTCTCAAGATATACCAAAATTAATACTTAATTTGTATAGGAGGTAAAATGCCCACTTTTCCAATTCCAGCCATTTTTGACTGATGATTTGTATTGACTATGAAGTCATTTAGACCTAACTCAGACGCTATTGATTTAACCGTTTTCAAGATATACAAAAATTAATATTTAGTTGGTATGGGAGGTACCATACCCACCTATGCTATTGCGACCACTTTTTGACTGGAGATTTGAATTGAAGATATAGACAAATAAATATAGGGTCCGCCAAATAAATTTTTTTTTTTTTCTGAAAATACTATAAAAAAAACTTCTGGATATTTTCTCAAATTTCTTTTTTTATTTGAAAGTACAATCCTTCCGGTTAATAATGGAAAATAATTTCATTCAAATGGCTGCCTCGGCTGGCCATGCAGTAGCCTACACGATCGGTCCAATTTTTAAGTACATTATCGATTCTGTGCAGCTGTATTTCACCAATGGCTTCACGAATATTGTCCTTTAAAGCGTCAATTGTCTCTGGCTTGTTGGCGTAAAACTTATCTTTGACGGCACCAGACAAATAATAGTCCAACGGTGTCAAATCGCAGGTCCGAGGTGGCCAAACGACATCAACTCTGCGGCTGATAATGCGATCTTCAAAAACAGGGCGCAAAACATCGAGTGTAGCTTCGGCTGTGTAGTACGTAGCGCCGTCCTGTTGAAACCAAATGTTGCTAATATCCTCCTCTTCAATTTTTGTGAACAAAAATTCATCCAACATGGCCCGATAACGATGGCCATTGACTGTAATGGCCACTCCTTGCTCATTTTCGAATTAAGCCTCTGGACCAAAATCCTCACTAAACAGTATCGGCTTTTCAATGTATACGTGCGGGTTCTCTGTGCCCCAAATGCGATAATTTTGCTTGTTTACATACCCGCCAAGATCAAAGTGAGCTTCATCTGAAAAGATGATTTTTTTGGCAAAATTGGCATCTTCTGTAAGTCGGTCGCATTCCCAGATTCCCAGCGTTGTTCAAACGTATACACCACCATATTCGTTCAGCGGAAGGATAAAACTAATTATCTGTCAAATCAGACATGAGCTAAGTGTTACCATTCACGAAATAAGCACTAGTTGAGAAAAAACGTTAGATGCCGGACCCTTTATTTACTACATATGGGCGTGGCACCGCCCAGTTGAAATTGTTAAAGTGTATATAGCCTATAGATCCTTCCAGACATACAGTAAGAGACTGTAAAAATTTCAAGAAAATCTATAAGGCACAAGCAAAAAGAACAAACATACAAATACACATTAATTTTTATATACAATACATACATACGAGTATAAGATTTTATAAATAAATTCTTTCTTGTACCTCTCTTGTATCTGCTTGTGTCTTAAGTCTTTTGTAAGGAAACTTACCTCAGATAAAAACCATAATTTGTGTTTTCTAAAGCATTTCTAGTCAAACGGAAGGTTAAATTTATGTTCTAGTAAATAAATTAAAACTAAGCAACAACAACTATCGATAACAGCAATTAACTTTGTTATAGTTAATCTTATGTTGGTGTTTTAAGTTTTTTTTTTTAATTTAAAAGATTTTCGAATAAAAGCGCTTTTGTTTTCGGACAAAAAATAGAACGAAGTGTATTTTGTTAAGCATTTAAAAACAATTTTGCCTTTAAGGTAACTCTTTTAACACTTTTCAAAATTGTGGGATAAGACAAAATAATTTTTTATTCATATCTCTTTTAACTTGTACTAGTCTAACCTTTGATTGGCTTTGACTCAATAGTTGCAGTTAGAGCTCAGTCTTTAGATCGGTATTCTATTTCAAATGAGATTAAACATTTTTTGCATAAAATTTTTTTTTGCGTTACGAGATTAGCGAGAATCGCGCATATCGACGTACTTTGCTGATACTAAATTGTAAGCACAATGCGGCTGCCAGATCAAATAATACGTCAAACCTAATTACGATGCAGCTTCTTTGACGCAATATTTTTTTTCTCTGTCACTCCGCTATGGAGTTTTTTGGCTTCCCACAAAGCATCTATTGCTTTGTCTCAATTTCTTTAATCAATTTTATCTTTCAAGCTAAGTAGATGACTAATCAACTGCAGCCTTAAAATTTTGTGGAAAGAACGGACGTCTGCCGACATGCTAGAGGTGGACATTTGCCCGACATCATATATTTCTCTTTTATATTGGCATGGACAAAACTGAATTTGTCAAAAAATATGTATTCTTAAGCCAATTTACTTCCTAACCTCAAATTTTCCCACCCTTTACATATGTTTGTGTAGAGTTACATACTATATATGCTTAAGGAGCCCATATGCGCGTTTGGCGCTACTTAAACGATAGACGATGTAAGCAGTGAAGCCTGCTTTGTGTCGATATAGCTTCCTAAATAGCAGAAGCTCTTGATAAATAATGGATGGCCATAATATGAATTTTTTAGCAGTGATTTAGTCTTCTTGCCGGTGATCCTCAGTTCAGTTTCTGCCGTAGATACATCCAACAGTTTGTTCGCCCATATCAACAAGCTGTTCTTGCAAGCTCCATGTTATTTCTTTATCTCAACAAACAAGACAATATTAAACGGCAGCGGTGACATTGCTCATCCATGTCAAAGTCTATGCTAACTGCTATGTTAATTAGGTCAATCGGTTGATTTTCATGTAGAACTTTGCACGTAGCTCCGCAGTAAAGTTTCTGTATTGAAAATGTAATTTTCGGTGGGTCCTTTTGCATGCCAGAGCCTTCTACAAGGTCAAGGGTATATCGAAAGCTTTCTAGGGAAATATCCATTCAACAAACTGCTCTACTATCACTGTAAGGCTTTTGGGATGGTCGATGCACTATTTAAGGCTACGGAAGCCAGAGTGTTATAGCCCAAGGTTGGGTTTTTTGCTCCCGGTGGGTTTTTTATTTAAATTAAATTAATCAAATTAATTCAGACCGTTTTTTAGCTCAAAAGATAATGAATTGATGAAATTATCAAATCACTGCTTACATCTTTTCCCCACCTCTTAGCCAATATTCGTATTCTGTCTCAGAAAAAATTCTAGTCTTTTAAAGCCAATTTTATGTATCTTCAAAAGAAGTGGTTCAGTGACATGTCAAAAAATATTGTATCCGTACAAACATCCAATAGTCAGAAGGAGCAGTGTTCGGAGAAAACGGCAAATGCGGCAGTTGATCGTTTTTAATAATTGGTTGGTAACTTTTACTACGTGAGACCAAGCGTTAAAATGCAAAAGAACAACATGAACAACAGAACAGCCATGTTTGCCTTTATTTTCCAGCCGTTTCTCCTATAATGCATAGTTTTTAGGTTAGTGGCAGCCTCGTCAAAGCACTCTAGAGCACACATAGCGTTCCGCGTAAATCAAGTCGGAAACCAGCCTTGCAGTCTAATGAACCTGGATGTTAACCTGATATCAATAGTCGATAGTTCCGATAAGCTATCGAGAAATATCGAGCCAAGTGTAAGTAATCTACGTCTAGCTGGAGACTGACACTGGCAAACCGGGTCACACTCTCCTCTTCCTCAATCGATCTACAACCTCGGCAGAAGTCATTCACCGGTAAGCTCAGCTTTTGCGCGTGCCTGTCCATAACGAAATGCCCAATGATGATAGCCATAGTAGAGGAGATGCTCCCACGATCCAATTTAAACACCTGATTGGAACGCCAACGATCCAATCTAGGCCAGGGTAGTCTAACAATAGAGCAATATTCCCCTTTGGATCTGTCAGCGTTTAATGATTACTTTTGCTAACGGAGGATGGCATGGTTTAAACAAAGTAATTGCAGTCTGCTTTGATCAACGCTTTTTAGCAGCTATAGAACACAATACCGCCTTGATACCGCCAAGAGTCGAAAATTGCATTATAAATACTAACACAACGTACATATTTGTACTAACAAATGCAAAATATTTTCGAATTGAATGAGTTTTGGAAGCAGTTATAAAACCTAATAAAACCGGTGGGCTGGGTTTTTTTTAACAAAAACCCGGGTTTTTGCCAACCCTGGTATGTATGATGTGTGTGAAGATAAATTTAAATTTATTAAGCAAAGACGCAAACCAGCCTTTTTAGCTCAACCATTTTTACGTTAACAGAGCACCGTTAACACTTTAACAGTAACTATAAACTAATGTAAGAGAAGTTATTGCCAAAATATATATGCCTGGAATATGGAGGAATAGCATATCCTATTTGGATTTTATATTTAAATTTCTCTAGTTCCAAAATTATTTCTGGAATGCTACTAGCACAGTTTCATTAGGTATGCCTTGGACTACTCACCCAATATAGTGTGATTTTCCGTCCATGTTGGAGTTTCCCATGGAATGGAGATAACCTATGAACCACAGAGAAGGATAATTTTAAAAAATTAATTTTCTTAAATATATATTCTGCTATTTCACAATTTTTAAAGCTTTGGCTCCAAAGCTGATCTACGAAAGAAGGTCTGGAGCACCATTTCAACTAAGATGTGCTTTTCCTCTATATTTCCAGGCATATACGAGGGCGGATTGATATTGAAGCTACCTAAGTAGGAAAAAACATTTTATTTTAAAAACCATTCATTTCTCAACATAGTCTCCTTTTAGCTCAATACACTTAGTAAGACGATTTTCCAACTTTTTTATACCATCGGAATAATATGATTTTGGGAACTCCTCAAAATACGCATTAGTTTCGGTAATCACTTCTTCGTTTGAGATGAATCTTTTTCCTGCGAGCCATTTTTTGAAGTTTGGAAACAGGAAAAAGTCACTAGGGGCTAAATCTGCACTATAAGGTGGATGATCAACCAATTCGAAGTGGATTTCTCGTAGTTTTAGCATCGAATCTAATGCTGTATGAACCGGTGCGTTGTCTTGAAGAAAGAGCACTTTTTTCTTGTTTAAATGTGGTCGTTTTTCCTTGATTGTATTAACCAATTGATCCAATAATGCACGACAATACTCTCCTGTGATTGTGAATCCCTTTTCAAGATAATCGATGAGCAATATTCCGTGTGCATCCTAAAACACAGTGGCCATAACCTTGCCAGCCGATTTCGCTGTCTTCGCCTTTTTCGGAGCACTTCCACCAGCTTTCACCCATTGCTTCGATTGATTTTTGGTTTCAGGTGTGTAGTGGTGGACCCACGTTCCATCAACAATTATTAATCTACGCCAAAAATCAGCAGGATTATGCTTTATCATGTCCAGACACCGCTGTGAAGTGATCTGTCGAACTCGTTTTTATTCAACACTGAGCAAACCCGGCACCCATCTTGTCGATAGCTTTTTCATATGCAAATGTTTATGCAAAATGTTGAACAGACGTTCGTATGATATGTTTACCATTTCAGCAATCTCACGTATTTTGACCGGACGATCATTCATAACGATATCGAGGATTTTCTTGATATTTTCTTCAGTAACCACCTCTTTTGGCATTCCTGTTGATGGTATTGTTGCAGTGCTTGTTCGGCCCCGTTTAAATTCAGCAATCCAATATTTTACCATATAATCTGATGGAGCAGATTCGCCGTAATATTTATCAAGCTTTTCTTTTGTCTCTTTCGCCGTTTTGCCCTTCAAATAATAGTGTTTAATCACTACACGAAATTCACTTTTTTCCATTTTCCAAGAAACACAAAAATTGCTTACTTCAAACGAATACAACAAATAAACTAAACGATGAATTTGGCTAAAATTTTAACAGCTGACGTTTGACAGATCGTAATTTCTAAGAAAGAAAAAGTTTTTGTATTTGTGCTGCCATCTAGCGCTAGGTAGCTAAAATGTCAATCCGCCCTCGTATATTTTTGCAATAACTTCTCTTACTTTAACTGATAGTTACTGTTAAAGTGTTAACAGTGCTCTGTTAACGTAAAAAATGGCTGAGCTAAAAAAGCTGGTTTGCGTCTTTGCTAGTTAAATTTAAATTTATCTTCACACACATGTATGTATGTATGTATGTTAGTTTCCATCATGAGTCCTTAAGTGTTGCATATTGAAATGGAAGTATAATCTGGGCTTAAAAGCAAAAGGGTTAAAAAGTGTATCATATTTAGGCGTGATATGGTAAATGGTAGCTGACATTTATTTGATCCCAGCCTATATAAATATATACAACCAATAGTGGAAATAACTTCTGCTTTTCGGCTACAGATCGTTTAATTATTTAATTTATTGCTTTAATTAATTGTTTTTGTTTCCCATAAAAGTACTACAAATATTTCCTTAAAAGATAATTCTCACATATTCTGGAGTACTTCAACTGGAAATTCTAAAAAAAAAGAGATTAAAAAATACTTAAGTATTTAATTCCGGATTATATTAGCTTAGAGTAAAGGTTATTTCCTAGTAAGCTTTTTCTGTGTGAAAGTATGATTTTAAGTACACAGCATTACCATGGAAAAAGACATATTCTTTGTATGGAATTTCGTGTAGTCAATTCAAAGCAAGTGCGACCTAAATAAGTAATTTATCACCAATTATTCGGGCTTCACATAATTGACACTTTGTTTGTACGACAAAAAATTTTTTAATTTTTTTTTTTTTTTTTGGTAGATAAGACACCCGCCTAGCAACCAGAAGGTCGTCGGTTCAATAACAGGCCAGACCATCTTAAATAAGAAATAATGAAATAAGTTTTTCGACAGCGATATCACCTCATAACATTAGCTAGTAACTGGTTATGAGTACTACTACTATTGAAAATTTATCTAAATGCATTTTCCGTTCGGAGCATTAAACTGTAGGTCTCTTTAGTTAGTTAGTTAGTTACGACGGGTAGCCGACACGTCCAGCCCACCTGGGTCCAATATTGACCCCACTGTGATACCCATCAGTAATCCAGAAAATGGACAACCTATATGTCCGCATCCCGGTCGATCCGAACCATCTAGACGCACGTAAAAAAGAAGAGATCCTGCCGATATTCACGCCGGCCAGATCCGACAAGCCATCCAGAAATGGACTGCCAAGGAAAGCAGTCCTAATGTCCGAAAGACTTGGGCACTGGCACAGGAAGTGCTCGACAGTCTCATCTTCCTCCTCATCCTGACAACCCCTACAATAGTCGTTGAATGGCAGACGGACCCAATCTCCTAGCGTGCGCACCAGCCACCCAGTACGCAGTAATCACAGCCATAAGAGTTCGCAGCCTAAGTCGCGGCACCCCTATAATAGACTCCGAGTGAGCCCGATCATATAGGGGTCAGATTTGCCTCGATACAGAGCATGTGGGTTTATCATCCCACCGTACCGCATGACCATAAGTCTGCAAGAGGAGAGTGGCATTCCAACTGAGTGGTCAATCTTGTCATTTCTGAGGAAAGAGCCAGCCCTCGCAAGTCCGTCCGCCCCCGGGTGTTCGAGTGACCCCTGAATGTCTCGATAACTCGTTGAGAGATGTCCGGCATTCACACACTAGTCGCGATGTCGAGTAGACACCGGAGAGCGCCCTGATCGCAGCGTGACCGTCCGTACGGATCCGGATATCACTGTCATATACCCCGTAGTACATCAACCAGTCCGCGCTGCCCTCTTTATCGCCGAGAACTTCTCCTGTAAGACACTGCACTGGTCCGGCAGCTTAAAGGATTTCCTCACCCTGTTATACAGGAATAAAGATACCGCCCCCAAACCTTCCGAGGATTTTGATCCATCCGCGTAAATCTCAACAGTACCGTATCCAATTACCGGTTCTGGCGAGATGCACACGGAGAACATTCTATCCAGTAAGGGTTTTGTCTGCAGTAATCTATCCCTTCTGGGATCGTATTCAAATACCTAAAGATGGCCGCATGCCCGTAGACCCTGTACGACCATGCCCCTGCCACCCTCAACCTTATCGCAGACATGCCCGCCATCTGCCTAGCCATCAGGTCCGCTGGAAGCCAGTTCAGCAGTACAAACAAGGCTCTTGAAGGAGTGGACCTGAGCGCACCTGCAATCATCAGTGCTGCACTCCGCAGAACCCTATCAAAGATCCTGCTGGATTTCTCCAGATACCTCTACCATACAACCGCACCATACATAAGTATAGGCTTAACCACCATGTTGAATATTAAATTGAAACTCCTAGGATTTAGACCCCAAGACTTTGCAACGGCCCTGCGACAGGCGTACAGCGCAACAATCGCCCTCGCCGCCCGTATTTTGGAGCCAGGATAGCTTGGAATCCAGGATTATCCCCAGATACTACGCGCCATCCGGCTGCCCCAGCTCGACGCCGTGCAGACGTATCAATTCCGTCTTTCTAGGTTTAACGTTCAGCCCACTGTCAGTACTCCACCGACTGAGAAGACCCAAAGATGTTTGATGGCGCTGCGACATTGTGTCAAGAAATTTTCCTGACACAGCCACAGCAACATCATCCGCATACGCTTTAGTCTGACAAATAATTGTATTGACGACATAATCTACATAAAGCATCAGCAATAGCATAATTAGATCTGGATAATTGAATATAAATAGGATTATAATGGCGAATATTTATCTAAAATTGTATTTTATAATCCACCATTGTGGAAGTAATGTTTACATAGCAGTCTCTTTTAACTTAACAGAAAAATTTTATATTCGTATTTATCTTCACACATATTCTGTTAACTTACACAAGAAAAGCGTATTTAACTTTCGTATTTAACTTCACACACATTTCTTAATGACGTTAAAAAATTCCATATTAATTTTTCTACATTTGTGGCAGGTCCATTGTAAAAATTTCTGTGGATCCATCAGCGCATCTGCATCACGAGCCTTTAGACCACCGACTACCAAGGTAAATGGTAGAGCCACATACAAATCCAGCCTGACACCATCCAACCATTTCCAGTAAATGAACAATTTGCGTTAGAGCACTCCATAATAATTAGGTTTGGACGTACTGGAAATCAACTTATCTGGCAATGATATAATATATGATATATGTATGTATACGATTGTATAAATCTATTGCTCAGTAGATCGCGCAAGTATTTTTCTATTTATTTTTGTGTATGTTCTGCTATTTTGGTCAATTCATTTACTTAAAAGACGTTGTGTTATTGTAATGTAAATTATCAATTTTAATTATGTTTTCTTTTTTAGTTACTGTTCAATATATATCTCTATATATCGGGTCCGCCATCTAACGTTTTTTGCTTATTTCGTAAATGGTAACACTTAGCTCATGTCTGATTTGACAGATAATTAGTTTTATCCTTCCGCTGAACAAATATGGTTGTGTATACGATACACTCAAGACGAGTCACTGTATGGTGCGGATTTTGGTCCAGAGGCATAATTGGCCAAACTTTATATACATGCTCTATGGGGCGTGAGGAGTGTTTCTGTGTTGTTTGAAGTTCGTCCGACAGATGGCGCAATATTTAGTTTTATGTGTTTTTGCACCGTAACTCAAGAACTACTGCACTATGCTGTGTTTCGTTGAAGGCGTTGGTTCGTTAATCAGCGTGCAGTGGCGTTAATTAGCCTGATACTGACTGAAACCTAACATCTTTTTGTGAAAAAATATATTAAAAAAAGTAAATAAATATCTATCACTCTTTTTTAAACTCTACTTGTGCAATAATAAGCCTATTTTGTGTGGCGCGGTGTAGCGGCGTTAGTATCCCGACACCGACTCATACATAACCTCTTTTCGTGAAAAGTTCGTGGGTGTTAAATTAAATATTACATACATTTTAATAAATTAACCTAAGGTGTTAGTGAAAGTAAATTAATTGTAGTATTGAAAGCTATTGAAAAAAATAAATAAGCAACAGGTAAGACAATAAAGGGCAGCCTTTCTACCCCAACAATAACAAAAAAAAAAATATCATAAGAAACGTATATTGCAGTAAAAAATATCACGCTCACGTGCAGTGTAGCTTCGGCTGTGTGGCACGTAGCGCCGTCCCGTTGAAACCAAATGTTGCTAATATCCTCCTCTTCAATTTTTGTGAACAAAAATTCGTTCAACATAGCCCGATAACGATCGCCATTGACTGTAACTCGTCTTGGGTGTATCGGCTTTTCAATGTATGCGTGTGGGTTTTCTGTGCTCCAAATGAGACAATTTTGCTTGTTTACATACCCGCCAAGATTAAAATGAGCTTCATCTGAAAAGATGGTTTTTTTTTGGCAAAATCAGCATCTTCTGTAAGTCGATCGCAGGCCCACATAGCGAAGCGAAAACGCATTGTATGGTCTGTTGGCTTCAACTCCTGAACCAATTGAAATTTGTATGGCGTCATACCAAGGTCTTTATGCAAAATTCCTCTCAATGATGTCTCCGAAATGTTCAATTGTTGAGAACGTCGGTGAATTGATGTTGACGGCGCTTCGCGCACACTTTATGCCACACCTCGGGTGTACGCACTGTTTTTGGCTTTTCACGCTTTGGTTTATCGATAAGGATGCCAGTTTCTTTCACTTTTTTCACAAGATAACGAACATACGGAGCTGACGGTTCTTCTCTTCTTCCAAAATTCGTACGCAATTTAGGCACACATTCCGCTGTAGCTTCCTCCATACGATTTTTTTTTGTGTGTGTAGTGGAGAAGATCCTTGCTAATTGGTGGTGATCTTTACTTTAGCATTGTAATATTTTCCCAGAAGGTGGCGTGTTTTTCCTGATCATTCGTCTAATGTTTCTCATCATCATCAGAGGTATGCGCGGGAAGGTCAGGGGGGCTTTTTCCTTTATTTTTTAGATGAAGTTGTCTGGAGATGAAGTTGAAGCCTTGTTTTTTTATTATTATTATTATTATTAAAAATTCACAATTAAATATTTTCTTCGTCATGTCCACTGCTGAGGCTCAAACCTGGGTCGTTTGTGTAATTATGCGTGCGCTCTAACCACTACAGCACGCCACCCCTTTATGATTTATTAAAGCAAGAAAAAAAATTCTTGTTAGGAAAACATATTGAACTTGTAGAAAAACACATCTGAATCACACAACAGTCACACACGTGATGAATAGCCTACGATAAACAATAAATTAATAATACAAATGGTTTGCCGACATGTGAGCAGGCAGGTCCGTAAGAGAATACTGAAAATTCTAAGTTTATTCCACAAATTCCTAAAGACTGGCTTTGCGCCTTATTAATGGTCATTGCAAAAGGCAACACACAATGGAAATTGTTCTCGTTTGAATCCAAACGGCAAATCCGATGGTATTATTGGAATGCGTGCAATCGAAACGTGTTCACCTTTGATTTCTTTTTCCGTTTGCCTCTTCCCATGTTACGTTGTTCGTCTCCAGGTGTTTTTTGGTCGACCACGATTTCTTGAGCCTTGAGGATTCCACTCGAGTGACATTCTGGTAATATTTCCTGGACTTTTTCGGATGGTGTGACCGATCCATCTCCACTTTCCTTTCGTTATCTGTTTCAGTATGGGTTCCTCATTAGTCATGCTCCACAGTTCTGTGATTCTGAGGCACTTGTTAATGAATACCTGGAGTTTATATGTGATGTTTTTCGATACAAGCCAGTTTTCACTGCCATACAGCAGTACCGACTTAACACATGAGTTGAATATTCTGAGCTTAGTTCATCTGGATATATGTGAGCTTCTCCATACTGACTGTAGTTGTCCAAATGCCGCTCTCGCTTTGTTGAGCCTGTTATCTACGTCTGTTTCTGCGCCACCGTTTGTAGTCATTGTACTTCCTAGATAACAGAAGCTATCTATATACTCGACTGTCTGACCCTGTAGCATGATGTTTTCCGTGCTCGTATTGTTTATTCTCTTGGCCTTGGTTTTCTTGATGTTTATCTCAAGGCAAACACTACGAGCCAATCTTTCCAGGTTCTCCAGTTTCGACTGCATATTGGAAATCTTACGCGAGAGTAGACAAATGTCATCCGCATAGTCCAAGCCTTCGAGTTGGCGTGAGAGACTCCATGTGATCCCTCTTCTTTTCAAACAGACTTTGCTCATTATGTCATCCAGCACGATGGTAAATAGCTGAGTCTTTGAATTATCCAATCAAAATAGTGGCAACAACAATACTGGACATTAACTTTTTTGATTTGATTTTTATGTTGCTGTGCTATATTGGAAAATAAACTATCAATCCAGTCGTCTTTCAATGGTACAACGTAATCAATCTAATTTCATCAACCGGCACTGCTTTAAAAATTCAACAGCTGATATATCAATTTGCAACTGAACACGAATTTTGTTGCAAGCGAAATCACTTGCCAATTGACACATTGATACGAACCTGTCAAAGCATGTACCAAAAGCTGCTGATCAGTTGAGCTGAACACACATTCACAATGTGCCTTTATCTTACACACTTCGCCAAAAGAAGTACGGCAGTACAGTGGATGGAACTGGCAAGTTGTAGTTGTTGTATGCTCTCCAAAACAAAAACGAACAAACATACATGTTATATATGGAGCTAAATATAAAACATCGTATTGGCATCTACTAATTATTCTTCACCAGCGAGAATTAGCAATAGATTTCATGCTGCCCAGCTTTCTATAAATAGAATAGAGTAGAATACCAATTTTTGGATGTAAATGTTATCTATAATACTCCGTACTATTATATCAAATTTCATTACTATAGCTTGGGTATTTTCCGAGTTATAAAGCGTGTTTTTTATAGAGGTATAGAATTTTAAGTTGGCATTACTTTTCAAGATGGCGACCGATTTAACAGCTGTCAAGTGATTTATTCTCAGTTTGGTTTGGCAATTCATCATGAATAGACTCAAGCCTGAACAACGCTTGCAAATAGTGGTTCTGTGCGGAAAATGTATCGCGCACTACGCCCATTTTATCGTCGACAAAATCGTCCATCAGAGCAGTTAATTTGATTAACCATGGAACGTTTTCGCACCACGTTTACTCTTATTGATAACTCGCATCCCCAGAGACGCTGTACGGTGCGTACAGAAGAAGCTATTGCTGCTGTAGAGAGTAGAATTGAGTAAAACCCGAATGAGTCCATCCGCCATCGAGCCCAGGAATTGGATCTGTGTCCATCCACTTTATGGAAGATTTTGGGAAAGGATCTTGGTTTGCGTGCTTACAAAATCCAACTCGTGCAAGAATTGAAGCCAAACGATCATCAAATAAGGCGTAGATTCGTCGAAAGGGTCCAAAACGAGATTACCGTTGTTCCCGATTTTCAATAGCGAATTTTGTTTAGCGATGAAGCGCACTTCTGGTTGAATGGCTAAGTCATTGGTAGAGTCATTGGTCTATGCGCTTGACCATCTGGAAGACAACATTCGCCATGTTATTGCCGATATACGGCCACAAATGTTGGAAAAAGTCATCGAAAATTTGACGTCCAGATTGGACTACACCCGCGCCAGCCGTGGCGGTCATATGCCAGAAATCATATTTAAAATGTTATGCCACAAGATTATCTTTCAGATGAATAAAATTCATGTCAATTGAATAAGCCATCGTTGTTTTATTGCAACCTAAAGTTCTATACCTGATTGTCGACATCGACTTGGCGAACTCACCCACCAAATTTATTTCATCTGTGATCAATATCTTCATATATATTCAATTTTAGCGATTTGCCACGCCCACTTTTGGCTGTATCGAAAATTTTTTTCCAACAAACCATCTATACCTGATAAGTTTTCCAACAAAAAAGAATGATCAATCGGTTCAGTAGTTTTCGAGTACTTATTACGCAGAAAAATGTGAAGTTTTATATATACGAGTATATATTGATATAATAACGAATATTACCCTTACTCCTACCCAATAACAACTCTTACATACTTTACTTAACCATAACTTCATACCTATGATATGATCATGTAATTTAATTAAAACAAACAAACGAATAAAATTTAGTATAAGAAAGGAAAACTAAACTCAGTTGGTAATAAACTACGAGAAAAACATTTGGAAAAAATTCATTTAAAGCCGTTATTAAATCTAAAAAACTCAACCCGTAGCATGTGAAAAATAAAAAAAACAAAAACAAAAAATTGAAATTAAAACGAATATTATATTTGAATGAAGAATGCATGTGTGCCTTACATTATGCTAAAGCTTCTTTGCTTCTTCTACTCTGCTTATAATTAGTTACGAAAAACCAAGTTTTATAAAGCACTCATATGTATATACTCATCTGTGTGTACAAAGTCAACGACATGGAGGAAAAAATGCAATAATTGTTTAATGAACATTAATTGCTTATGTATGTACATGCATACATACATACGAGTACAATGTAAATAAAAATAAAAATTGTTGGAAAATATCAAAATACAAAAGAATGATAGTAATACATATGTTAACAGAGTGTTGAAAGAGTGAATTGAGAATTTTGCCGTATAGACTAATTGCCTTTTACCGAATGTAGTTTCATGCCTGACAAAACTACAACAAATTAAATATTCACACTGTGGCAAATACTAGAGAAGAGTCGGAAGAAACAATTTGATACCAACCACCAATTTGTTCATTACATAGCTGCATTCGATGCTCCGATAAGACATCGACTCTACGATGCTTATTCGGCTCTGTAGTCATATCCTGGAGAACACTAAATCCTTGGTGAAGATTGGTGGGAATGATTCTGAGTTTAGTATGATTCGATGTGTAGTATTTGATAAAGTTATAAAGAAAAGGTGAAGAGAAAGCTAAAGCACAATTTTTAACAAAAGCCATGTCGCACACTAAATCATCAACAGTCACAACGCAAAATTTTCAAATGTTCAGAAGAGGCAAAAAGCTGTTTTTAAAACATTGTCGTAAAATTAAATTGTTCGCTAACGACGTTATGAAATTTCATTACTAATCGATCACAGTATTGCCCATAAGATTGGCTTGTTACGTTGCAACTAAAGCGTTACGATAGGTCACGTCTAACTGGACTTTTAGTTGATTATGTTCAAGCGCCACAAGTAATATTTTATTAGTTATGCAAACTCGATTTTCGTGGTCGTTAGAGATTTGATCTGTGAATTGGATAATGAAAAAAAGCAATTTTGAAAAATTTTGAGTTGCAAACATTGCAAAATGTCACGAGACTTTCTCATTAGTGTGGAAGAAATCAACGAAAATTATTTAAATGGTAAACGAGGCCAAGGTGAAATTAATACTCTCATCAAACAAAGAGTTATCTGGTTAGGGGCTTAAAACGTTAACATCAGAGACTACGACTTTGGTTTGCGACCGCGTACGGTCAAGATAGGCTTCTAGATGAACTCCCGGATGAACTACATTCAGCTTCCGACGATTACTACACTGCGGTATTCTACTTTTGCAGGAAATTCGGGGCGATAACCACTTTCCGTTCAAAATGAAATCGAGGCAATCCACTCAATGTCTTTGACATCACCGTCTACACAGATGGCTCAAAGATAAGCTGTGGTGTTGGATGAAAAGTCTTCTAGTTGGAGGCTAACCTGAGTCATTATCACAGAATTCCAGTTGGCTCGAGTGTTTCACAGGCGAAAATATTTGCTATTAAGGAAGCAAGCTTACTTATTATCCGGGCAGCCGTCCTTGTCTTTAGATCGCACACTACCACCTCATGGTTGGGGAGCATATGCGAAGACTCAATGCACAAGCATTCATTTCGGGTCACCGTAACTTTTATGGAAATGAGCGGGAGTGGTATTGTTTCGCATGGGATCAGCATCTAACGGACGAAGGTCGGTCTCGGTGGTGTAACGATGCTGACTTGGTCTAATCACTCATTACTTATAGTAGAAGGAATGTATCCATACCGAGCATTGGCCGATTGGAAACCATGCCCGCAGGATGAGATTACATCACAGCGAAAACTGTCGTAGCTGTGGAGAAGTGGAGGAGAAAGAGACGCTTGAACACTTCTTACACAGATGTCCTGCCCTTATAAACCCTCACCGTAAGGCCTTTGGCGTTTGGTTCCTACACGTCATCTTCTCGATATCCGGCATTGGACCAGACCATCTTCTCATATATCTCAAACAGACGTTGTGGGTGTGAAATATTCGAGTGTTTGTTGTAATAAATGAATTTATATATCGCTTTATGAAAGCCAAAAAGCGCTAAGTTACAAAAAATTAAAAATCGACTTTTTGATTGATTATGATGCATTCTTTTGAAACGTATATTCCCACGAATTTTTACACTTTTACAATCGAAAATAACGCTTTTATCAACAATAATCTAAGCTTAACCTAAATGGTTTATTTCACATTTTAAAAAGATGTTTGCTGCTCCTGTAAAATTTTTTAAATGTTACTTAGGGCTTTTTGGATTTGATATGACGATATGGACTTTAAACCTTCCGTTATTAGAAATAATAACGCCAGCTCGGAGAATTGTATTTTCAAATAACGGCACTTTATATATATCATCTTATAGCGAAAAACTATAGAGCTGTATCATATACTATTTTTTCCCTTCTTGCCATATGTAACTAAATTTTGGGTGATTACTCAGGTGGATGAGATCTATTTGACAATTTTCGACAGAAAAATATTTCACAAAATATGTGGACTCATTTACGTTAAAGCAAAATTTGACATTAATGAGTCAAGAAAATTAAAATTCAACGTTTAAGATGGCTTATCGATAAGAAAGGACGAAAACGCTCTATCACGGGGTGTATTTTATCATAAGCTCGAAGGTAGTCGCAAAGAATTCCGTTGGAAGGAGCAGGGTAAGATTGATGGAACTAACAGGAGAAGGGGCACAAAATAATACAGTATTTAGAGAACTTTCTAACTATCGGCTGTTTAATTCAATGTCTATGGCCATTAAGCTAAAGTAAGCAAATATTTTAGAATAATATTCTGAAAGAATTCTCATTTTATCAACGTTGGTCCTTAATAAGTTAATAAGATACTCTCAGTTCCCACGTAGTTAGCTCGGAATGTCTCCTAAGCTGCTTTCGCTTACTGGCCTACCTTAGGCGACATCATATGGGTGCGTAGCCATGGCGGCAATCGAAGAAATGATTTAGCTGGTGAATGCGCAACTAAAGACTATGAATCTTTTACAAGACGACACATACAGTGGCTCCAACCCAAACTCAGGCCGCACAACTCCAACATGACAATACGTGGAGCTATTTCCCGCGCACAACCACCTTGCACAGTTAGTGAATGAACCTACTCACATATCGTTTATAGATGGGCACCAAAGTAACACCCTCGACCTTTTCCTCACTACACACCCTTAAAAGTATGTAGTTGTGGTCCTTTCACCTCTCGGAAATTTGGATCACTGTACTATTTCTGCCTCTTTCCCGTTCTCCACTCTTCGCAACGCTTCACATACAGCTACGAAGCGCTTGGTTTTCAATTACGGGAAAGCTCGTTGGGCTGAGCTTAACGATTTCTGTGGGCATTTCAATTGGCAACTTTGTTTCCTTGATTCTAACGTGAATGCCATGGCCGAAATGGTTGTCAATATAATAAAGCTAGGGATGGATAATTTCATCCCATCCAGAAAGCTTCCGATTAAATCAAGTAATAAATCTTGGTTTAATCAGACGTGCAAGCTTGCAGTCATATCCACAGAAGAAGCATTCAGAATTTGGCGTAATAACAAATGCGTAAATGCGCAAATCAGTATGATGATTCGCTACGCAAACGGGCGAGATCTTCATGTGCCGCAGTACTTAGGCGCGAAAAGACGAACAGCGCCTACATGCTAAAGTTTTTACTTTTCCGCGTGGAAGTAAGAGCTTTTGGTCATTCATTAAAAGGCTTAAGAACAGCGCTAGTTCGGTTCCAGTACTTATAAAGGATGACCAAACATTCACTAACCCGGTTGATAAGGCAAACCTACTGGTTGAAATGTTTGCAGGTAATTCGAACTTGCCGGAGAGCGTAATTGGGGCGAAACGGCGGAATATGAACGACACACATACAAACGATCTGTCGAAAATCTCTGAGTGGATTCGCGCGAACAGGGTGGACTATAATACGCGCAAGACCCAATGCTGTTTTCTAACACACAGACGTGGTGGTGTGTTATCATTTGTATCTATGGGTAATGAGGAATTGAGGAATCAGATGTTCTGGGCATGAGAATTCAGTGTGACGTTCGTTGGAACGAGCACATATTTCGAGTGTCGAAAGAAGCATTCAAGTGTCTCGGCTTCTTAAGACGGTGTAAGATCTCCTTAATATTTACATGAACTATATCCGACCCAAATTAGAATACAATTCTCATCTATGGCCTAGTGCTTCAAAGTCTATTTTGGAGCTTCTCGACCGCGTACAAGAGAGGGCGAGGTTTCTTATTAATGACGGTAGAGTATACAATTCTATCGATTCATTAGAGCATTGTCGCAATGTGGCGTGTGTTTCATTGTTTTATCGGTACTATAACGGAATGTGTGCTGACGAAATTAAGGGACTAATTCCTAAAAATCAAATCATATATTTTTACGTAGTTCTCGTATTTCTCGTGGAGCTCATTCCTTTGTAGTTGATTGTCTAGTAAATCGCACCACGCATTATAGGGAGCATTCGTTCTTTGGTCGCACTATTCGGTTGTGGAGCAATCTTCCTGCGAATGTTTTTCCTGTCACTTACGACATGAGCAAATTTAAATCGAACGTCCACCGACACTACTTTATCTATCCTCCTTCCCACAACATATTTTCCTAGTACCAGCACAATGCACTTTATGAGTAGGAGTTATCGCCTGAGTGCTGGTCTTACTGAAAAAAAACCGGTTTTTAAAAAACAAAATTTTCTGTGTAATTCGAAAACATATAGTTTCCAAACTCATATGCAGATACAAAAATTTTCATTCGTAAAATATTTCCAAGTAATGAAAATTTGTTGTTTGTGGCCTTCCTTACTAAGATAAAGGTGTTTCAAAAAATTGATTATGAACAATAGTACGATATTTATGAAGTATTTAATGATTTAATTCCTTTAAATTCTGAGAACTTTTACACCGCTAAAGTGTAACAAATAAAATATGAAGAATATAACTATTAAAAGGAAATTATTTCAAACTCATGGCTTTTATTTATTAATGCCCTATACAGTCTTACAAATGCATTATAATGTAACATCAGTCTCATAACTATTTTAATTATCTTTTTTTTTAAATCCCAGAAGACCTTAATTGTCATCCAAACACCCTATTCTGTGCTATTTCAGAGCAGGAAAGCTTAATGAAAAATTTCTGTTTTGTATTCTTGTCATAAAAGTTACTTTAAAACCTCAAGACCCAATTATACATCTCTTTGATAGTATAGTGATGATGCCAGCAAGCAGTACCATACCAGTTTTCAAAATATACTGAAAATTCTAAATATCACGAGCCTTTGATAACACTCACCATCGATCTAAAGAACGAGCACTTCCTTGCAGGATCACCAATACTCCGACTGTAGGAGGAAGACAGACAGGATTATCTGTTTTAAAAGTGGAGTCATATCACCACATGGTCATTGACAACCTTCTTACGAAGCCGCATAGGTTAGGTTTTACGGCATTAGGGTATGCCGATGACCTTAGTATGATGGTTACGAGAAGGTTCGATAGAGTGTTATCAGTCATTATGAACTAGTCTCTAACTTGTATGTATATTAGACTGGTATTATGCTGAGGCATTATTGCTGAATTCCAGCAAGACAATCATAGTTCCTTATGTCCCACTTTAATGTGGTAATTGAAAATACTGGAAAGGCCTTGTAGACCGTAGCGTGTTCGGCAAGACCTGGAATCTAGACTCTAGAATGATTTATTGTAAGTACACTATGATTGTTACGCCCTGAATCGAAGACTTGGATTGCGTCAGAGCTAGTACTAGTGGAGTTTGGTCATAGGAGTATTCCAGAAAGCGTTGCGAATCGTGTGGGGTTGTGGTTCGACAACAAAATATATGAATCCCATATTAGTTTTCGACCGATGGTTCGAGATCATTTTACCTGATTGCGGGGATAATGACCAAGTGTTTTTCAGGCTAAATCTCATGCAATTTCAGTGTGCGCTGAGATAACCTACAGAAGAGTATCAGAGGTGCTCGCATAACTAGTTTTTCAACAGTCAAGCAACATTCAGGGCTCTGGCTTCATTTTAGACGAAATAGCTGCTAAGCGAATAGTGCTTTGACTGTCTTTAACAGCTTAGTGCTTTGCTAGGTCCCATGACATTCCGAAGTCGCTGGCAATGGGACTGGTGAGAGCAGGAACCGCTGTGAACTTTATCGGTCCAGAGCCCTTTTGTGGGATTGTCTAGGCAAAGGTTTGGTCGAAAGTGGACAGATGGGAATACCCTGGAAGGAAGCCCGAGGACTGCGACACGCTAAATGGTTAGCGTGGTCTTTCTTCTATGGAGAAGTTCTGTACAGATTAAGGAGGGTTGACATTGGTAGGGCTGGGAGTTTTCTACAGGGACACTACTACCTGAGATTTCATCGCAACAGGTTGCGTCTCCTGTAAGATATAAAGTGCTGGCTCTGACTGAATATGGATAAACTAAGACAAGATTGCACATTTTCTTCAGGTATTAGTTGGACCCGGGGAAAATTAAATCTATTCATATTAGGGATTTATTCGACTTCATTTGCAGGGCAGCGAAATTGCTGTTTAAACATGGTTTTCGACTTGCCCCCTTCATTCAATTCAGTGAAATTTTGTCAGTGAACGATTGTGGTTAACTGAACCTCATCTACGATCGACGATGCACTCTTGAGTGTATGGGGGTGATCATTAGGGAGATCGATTATTCGACTTTTTTCAAAAACCGGTTTTCGAATAATTCGAAAAGTAGCACTTTAAATAAACCGGTTTTCGGTTAATAATAATAAGAATTCAAATAACCGGTTAAACGATTCTTTCATTTAAATGAAATTGTTCCTAATTTTTGAAGCGCACTTCGTTTTAAAAATAAGCAGAAGCTGATTTAGAGTTTAAAATTGAAGTGGCAATCCATACTAACAACAATTCTCACAGATATTATAAAAAATATGCCAAAACGATGTGCGGAGGCCATAAAAAACAAAGTACTGCTTAAGCTTCGAACAGCTACTCAAGGAGCTAATTTCGTTTTTGTTGTATTACTTGGTAGAGAATGGAATTAAGGGTTTCTTATTATAGTTATAGTTTAGGTAACAAAAATTAAACGTTTTACTTTGAATAAATCTATTCTAATCTACGAGTCTTTAATTGCCTTGACAAGAAAATTTGCTTCGATTTCGAGCAGCACTGTATGTAAATTTATGCACCACGTATTTAATAGTGTATGTGTCACTATGGCATGTTATGTAAGAACAGACCTTCCAATCAAGAAGTCTTCGGTTCAATCCCTAGCCATACCATCTGACAATTTTCAACAGCGGTATCACCTCACAACATTACTAGCGACTGGTTATATGTATTTACGCTATGGAAAATTTTACTAACTAATATATCTGCCATTCGGAACTGGCGTTTGTGGGTTTGTGGGCTTTCAAATAGTCTAGTTGATCATTCTCCATATATAAAAATCAATATTTATTTATAGAAGATGAGAAAAGGTTAGTTTTGCTCAAGAGTGCATATATTTTTCGACCTACCTTGGTTTTCACGCTCTGTGTGAGATGTTCAAAGTTGTCATATATACAAAAGCTAGCTTTAACCATCTAGCTTTGCCTGGAACTCTATTCGTGTTCAGAAGTAGACAGCTATTTAGGGACAACAATTGTTTGTATTTCTCAGAGTGATAATTTATTGATTTAAAGCCTCAATTAAAAAAAAACTTATAATTATGTATGAAAGATGCCACGCCTTCTTAACCAATTCCTGCCACTTTTAAGCCGATGATACGTACTGACTGCCAAGTCATTAAGACCAAATCATAAAATAAAGAAAATTCAATACTTATTTGTATGGGAGTTACGTACAATGCCCACATATCCGATTATTATGCGACCACTTATTGGCTGATGATTTGTATTAATTACGAAGTCATTTTTACCAAACTCAGAGACTTCTACTTTTACCGTTCTCAAGATATACAAAAATAAATATTAATTTTATATAGGAGGCACCATGCTCACTTATCCAACCACGTTTATATTTGCTTCACAACTTAGAATACATGACCTGAATCAATGTGCCAAATCTTATTCAAATACGTTTAACAGGAGCAGTGATAAAGGAATGATCATCTACAGCGCCATCTGTTGAAACTTTTACACTTTTCGTTTTTTTCCTAAGCCTTCGCTTAGCAATTAAATTTGTACAAATAGTAAAACGATGAGCATATTTTTAATAAAAAAAAATATACAAACGTATAAAAGTTATACCCATCTAAATTAACCGGTTATTCGTCTTAAATTAACCGGTTTATTCGGTATTCAAAAAATGAAGATTTTGAAGAAAACTTATTCGACAAAACCAAAAAAACCGGGAATAATAACCGTCCGATCTTTCTACTGATCATATAGTAAATGAATTAAATACCGCGAGGACCACCAAATCAAGTTGAACAATATTGTCATTAGATATTATGTTAAGGGTCCGCCATCTAACTTTTTTTTTCAACTAGTGCTTATTTCGTGAATGGTAAAACACTTAGCTCATGTCTAATTTGACAGATAATTAGATTTATCCTTCCGCTGAACGAATATGCTTGTGTATACGCTTGAACAACGCTGGGAATCTGGACCTGCGATCGACTTACAGAAGATGCCGATTTTGCCAAAAAAAAAAAAATCATCTTTTCAGATAAAGCTCATTTTGATCTTGGCGGGTATGTAAACAAGCAAATGCAAAAATTGTCGCATTTGGGGTACAGAAAACCCGCACGCATACATTGAAAAGCCGATACACCCAAGACGAGTCACTGTTTGGTGCAGATTTTGGTCCAGGGCCATCATTCTTCTTCTTCTTCGAAAATGAGCAACGAGTGGCCGTTACAGTCAATGGCGATGGTTATCGGGCCATGTTGAACGAATGTTCAATGAATGTTGCCACACAGCCGAAGCTACACTCGATGTTTTGCGCCCTGTTTTTTAAGATCGCATTATCAGCCGCAGAGCTGATGTCGTTTGGCCACCTCGGAGCTGTGATTTGACACCGTTGGACTATTATTTGTGGGGTGCCGTCAAAGATAAGTGTTACGCCAACAAGCCAGAGACAATTGACGCTTTAAAGGACAATATTCGGGAAGCCATTCGTGAAATACAGCTGCACACAATCGATAATGTGCTTAAAAATTGGACCGATCGTGTAGGCTACTGCATGGCCAGCCGAAGCAGCCATTTGAATGAAATTATTTCCATTATTAACCGGAAGGATTGTACTTTCAAATAAAAAACGAAAATATTCAGTAATTTTTTTTTATAGCATTTTCAAAAAAAGAATTTATTTGGCGGACCCTTTAGTTTATATTGTAGGCTTTATCAGTTATCGTTTGATAGACTCTACTTTATATCCCTTCCTATCATACTGTAACGTGATAATGTAGGGTACTTGCTTAGGTATCTAAGACCTCACATGTTTGCCTTTTTTGAAATCAGTGAGTGCGAGTAATTTAGTTGTCGCTTATGCCGCATATGATATTCGTCTCGCTTAGTTTTGGGGAATCAACAAAGAATACTGTGAAAAAGTGCTTCTTAAGGCCCAAACTTCATGGTTCGAACAACGCTAAACTTTTGTCAACATAATTATTAATCGTAATAATTACAATTATTTGTCTCATTTTCTATTTTATTTTACTTTTTTGTTTTATTTTTTTTTTGCTTTTTTATATAAAAATTAGTAGTTTTTTACATTTCAAGTACTTGTTAGTGTATAATTACCAAAAAATAAACACATCAGCACATTCATTCATTCACAAAAAAATAGGGTCTATATACCATATACATGTGCATGTGCCCTCAAAGCTCTACTTATTGTAATAAAAACCATAGAGTTCAAATCAAAAGCAAAAACAAAAAAACGAACAAAACAATTGCAATACAATTGACGATCTAATGGATAAATAAAAAAAATAGAAAAAAAAGACAAAAATTCAATTCTATTGAATAATTTTTGAGTGAATGAATTACAGACTCGAATTTGTTTTTTGGAATTTTTGTCCAACTGAGTACTACCATCTGAGCCGTCGCTTATTTTTCGATGATCATGTTGCTGATGATGACAGTGATCATGGTGTTGTTATGGTTGTGTTGTTGTTGCCGTTGTTGGCCTATTGTCAATTTTTAATTTTTTTTCCATATGTAGTGATTGCAGGGCTAACAGTTTGAGTTTCGTTGGAGTTTGTTAGTGAAATATTTCTGTTTTTTTACCAAATCATTGTTGTTGTTGTTGTTTTTGCTATTACTATTGTCTCACCTGAGTAAAAATCTAAAAAGTGGAAAATAATAAGCAGAGTAAAATAAAATATTATCCCCTAACACTTCTTTCTAACTGGCAAAATAATTAAATACAGTGGGCTTGTATAGATATATTGGGAAATAAACTGACGAACTGCATAGCGTAACATGTAACAGCGTAACGTTTAAGGATCGCATTTAAATTTTTGAGTCCCATCTTACATTTCTAAAACGCAAACCTGTATACAAATTCAGGAATTTTTTATGGCAATAATATGTTTTGCCTTAAAGGTATGCCATGCATGGAGATCCACATATTGAAACCTTAAAAAGGCTTGCTAACTACAATGAGAACCTCTGAGTTTAGGAACATAATGAATTTCCTTTTATTTGTACCGGTACAAGCTATGCCTAAAGTTTAGGGCGTTTAAAAGGGTTCGTAAGGCCTGTAATAGAAATTTGTATCATCATTATTATCATATTGACCAGGCACTATTGCAGTACGCTGCAACTCATGGTATCTGTTGTGCCTTTGGTATAGTGGTGGTTGTTGACTCGTCAGAAATCTATGAAGTTCTGTACTTCCAAGGGTGGGATTTATTTCACATCCACTGGAAAGTAAGCCGCTGCACACATTACCTCCTTAGCAACTTCACACGTAAGAGACCCAAACTGACGTTATCGTTAGTAATTCTACGATTAAATATACCTGACTCACCTTTAGCTTAAAGCACTTTAATGGTGCCTCTATCAGCCAGATTACTGATTAGCAGGGATGGCTGAAGATAACTTATCGCCCCATACAATTTCATCGCTGCTTAGTAGAAATGACTCATCATCATCCCGGTACATAACACGGGTACCTATATCAACTAAATTCGGTACACTGGCCCTCACTGCCAGTTCAATTATCCTCATATCTTCTACTAAATCGGTATTATCTTCATATTAATTGATACATGAGAGGCATTGCTCTTATTGTTTCTTTTTGAAACCATATCGGTTTATTATACTCCGATCAGCAACTTAGCTGCAGGATTGCTCAGCTTGCTGAAGGAAGAAGAATTATTTCAAAATGGAGAATGCCCGGTATCAATATTTTGCATACTAGCGTATGCTATTCCACCTTAGATTAGGGGGACGGTTTATAAGGAGCGTCCACGTCTCGCATGATCAAATTTTGACTCACAGTCAACAGAAACATGACCCTACCGAACTGCGATCTGTGGTTACCGTCCTAAAATGGTAAAGATCACGCTTCTGTATGCATGTTTAGATAGCAGGTCTTTACTAAGTGATAACACTATGGTTAGCCCTAGCGGAGTCTCCCGAATACACATACAGCAAAACGCTAGCATTGCTTACTTTTACTGTTAATAAGTGTACGTTTTAAAGAAGGAAACGAGACTTCCTGAAAATCCAAACACCGGTGACACCAGTCAGAGGCAGTAAGTATTCCTGTGTGGGTGAGCATAAGGATCGTCCACTGACTTTACCTTATGAATCCACAACTGACCACCAGTGATTTGTATAATTAGAGATTAAGACTGTGTGGGATAACTGAGGCCATTGAAATCTAGAGTCTGCACTTTAAGGAACGTATTGTAGCTCTCGAAAAAACATGAATCCATTACAACATATCAGAAACCAAATAACAGTCAAAATAGCTTATAGACTCAACTTTTTCATGATGCAAACGGGGTTGTTTCCTTAAGATAATTCACGTCTGTAGTCATTATGGCAAAAATCCATGAATTGGTCTACGATCCACCCAACCTGCCTATAATGTAATGTAATCCATGGTCAGGCCCAAGGCGGCCCTTTGTACTGCCATCGCCGTTGATCTATTACGCATCTTCCTTTTCATTCACGGGCTCACTATACCAAGGAACCGGCACAGCTCCGCGTATTTTTTTTCTCCTTCACTTAGGGTTCATATTGCTCCTCAAGGGAGCATAGTGGCTTTCCACAAAACATCCATTGCTTTTTTTCAGTTTCATTAATCAACTTGATTTTCTGGTTAAGTAGATGATTAATCTACTGTAGCTCGCCTCCATATGATTGTATGTAGTGGTTAAGATCCTCGCTAAATGGTGGTGGTGATCCTTACTTAGTACTGTAAATTTTTCCCAGTAGGTAGTGTTTTCTCCTAATTATTCGTCTAATGTTTGTCATCACGCCAGAGGTAAACCGGAAGGTGAGGGGCCTTCTTTAGTCTTTTTATTAAACAGTCCAAACGGCAATTAAATTTTTTTCTCATGTCATCTGATGGTTTTCGAATCTGGGCCATTCATGTTGTATGCCCCCGCTCTAATTATTACACCACGCTGCTCTCTATTCTGAGTAGCTCTGAAAATAAATGCACAACTTTAAGGCTATTTGTCCTTTTCAAATAGAATTCTTAGAGTTTTTAATACTGTGTAAAGTTTTGCCTGCAAAACTTTAGTAACCCTGCTCAAATAATTGATCTGCGTGCCTTGGACCCCACCATACTTGAACCCACTTCATAAACCGTTTCGGATCCATCAGTATACGACTTTTGCGAGTCATTTTGTAATCACTTTGAAACTACGCCCCACTTCCTTTGTCGGAAAGATGATTCTGTACTTTCTGTGATTACTCGCCTGAGTCATATAAATTATGTGTCCGATCCTCCTTAATATCATAAGATGATAAATAAAGTTGCCTGCGATTAGTTCTTTCTTCCTGCAAATGGAATTTACTTGCATTGCTACCTCCTCTTGTACAGCCATGTTAAGCGATGTTAGCTTTAGATAAGATTCTGCGTTCATCGTTGGGGGTAGTCATAGTCCTTGTGATGCATAACTTATACTCAAGATTAAATCACTTGGGACAAACAGTCAAGGAGATATAAGAGATTTGTGTCAGACAAAAATTTTAGTATTAAAACAAATACCTATTTTGAGGGAGTTGAAAAATCTATTTTTTTCTCCGTCACTCCTCTAGGAAGCATATTGACTTCCATTGCTTTGTTTGAGTTTCATTAAACAAATTGATTTTCAAGCTAAGCAGATGATCTACTGCAGCTCGCCTCCATATGACTGTGTGTTGTTGTGAACTTCTTTACTAGGTAGTTGTGATCCTTACTTAGCGTTGTACTTTTTTTCCAGTAGATGGCGTTTTCTGCTGATAATTCGTCTTATGTTTGTCATCAACGCTAGAGGTAAGCTGGAAGAAAGCTATTTATTTTGTAAAAAGGAGTATATTTTGCCCAAAAAGTAACGAAATTATTAAACCGCTGTTAGTATCTAATCTTAAAAATTATTTAATTCAAATTTGTTTTTATCTTTTCTTATCATCGAATACTTTCCGCCAAACCGTACCACTGTGCCTGTGGAGTTTCAGATAAGCATTATAATGAAAAAATTTTAGACTCAATCTCTATAGACTCGTTGTCGATGATGTTGCCATTACTGTTGACGATGATCATTATCATTATCATAATGATGTTAATGATGATGTTGATGAGGTACAAAATTAAAAATCATAGAAAACACAGAAGAATAATTTCATTCGATTTTTTAACTCAAAAGGGAACACACACTCTCACAATCTTTTACCACTCTTACTCCACACTATTCAGAATCTCTTTTTCTACTTCTAAATTTAATATTTATTTATTTATTATTGTTAAATCACCAGAGTCTTATTCACAATTTAAACGGTTGAGTGTAAAGTTAGAAAAACTTTCAGTTCGCATGCAAAAAAAGAAGAGCGAAAAAAATCTAACGAAAATCTATCGATTAAAATTAAAAAGTATAATTTAACGATTGATAATCGTTACAAAAATAACAACAAATGAAATAATAATTTTGCTATTAAAACAAACAAAAATAGAAAGTCATATCTTTCACCTCTTCAGATGAAATATTTGTAATAAAATTAAAAATCAAACAAAAAATAATCAAAAGATATTAACGACAGAAAAAGAAATAGTAAAAAAAAGATAAAAAAATTCGTAAACCACAACAACAACAGCAACAACAAAAAAGAGTATGAAATATAATATAAGTATTGAAATATAGAACACAAGAGAATTCAAGCGGAAGTTTATAAATTCACTAATTGCACAAATAAAACCGCCAACAGCAACAACATCAACAATAATAATTTATTAACTGAAACAAACAAACAAAAAACAGTCATAGAATCCGTTACTATTTGTCGCCTTCCATTTGAATTCGTATTAATTTGTAAAAAAAAAACAACAAATTTTGAACTTCTATCGTGTGACTGTGACTTACATTCCCTTTAAGAAATCTCTACTGATGGCCTACATTTTGTGAATTTTTTTTTTTCTTCTTTTCCAAAATTAGCGAAGCAAAAATTTTCTTATAATTGATGTGCGTGTATTTTGAAATTTTTTCTTGTTGTTTTTTTTTAATTTTTTGCAAAAAAAAAAAAAAATCAGAAGAAAGAATTATTTTAAATAAAAGTGATTTATAACTACGAAAATATATATAAAAAATAACTGTAATGAAATTTTAAATAAATTCTTGTGCAAATTATTAAAAAAAACGTTGAATTTCTTGGGCAAATCTAAAAAGTTCTCATGGGAAACTAGACGGTGTATAATCGTGTTTAAATTAAACTTCACAAGATTAAATTTTAAAACAAAATTTGTTTGCATTTTGGGAAAGTCCGGCAACTAACTACACAGTCATGTCCAGTGAAACCAAAAATATGCTCTTAAAAATTGCTTTATGCGCATTAAATATGCAGTAAAAAACCGAAAATATGATCTAAAAATTACAAAATATGCTCTAAGAAAACAAAAATTTCAAATAACAAAGCAGAGTAGGAGGAGTGCTCGAATTGAATTCGTTCGTAAAGAATGATTCTTTTTGAGAGCTCAATTTTAAAAGTATTTAAAATATGAGTCGTGAAAAGAATTAAAAACAAAGGAATTTAAAAATAAAATTCGGAACGCAAACTGAGTCAAAAAGCATCTAAACAAAGTTTTTGTTTTTCCCTCCTCTACTTTATTCCCCACTAAACCTTTAGGTGCAAGCCGCATAGAGGGGTCGTTGTTAGATTATTCAGTAGCGAAGGTATAACACTGGCTACTGAATAATCAATCAGCAGCAACCCACTTCCTTGTCGTCAGCATCTGGAGAACGGTTGTTCGATTTTTATTTGGTTATGGTTTCTTATTTATTTTATTTTTTTGTCCTTCTTGTTCGATTTACGTAACTGCTGGACGTTTTAGGATTGACTTCTGCAATGTGCGAGCAGCACAGGCTGCGGGCGAACTTATTCTACGCGTATGCGCACATTTGTCTCTATAGGCCGGATGTTTTCGCCTTATGAGACACAGGTTTCTAAAAATGCTGATCCACAGGATTTTCGTATCCCTGGGTATCATATACTACCCATTTTTAACCTTCATAGGAGCCTAGCGATATACATTGGTGATGATGTGTAACAGTGACAGCAACCATTTGGCATATATGATGCAGAATTTAACTGTATTTGGGTTAAGCTCAGAAGCAGGGCACACCTTTTGCATTTCGGATTCTTGTATAAAAGCCCAAACGCGGGAAGAGTGGTTTCCATATCTGGCTTTGACTCTCTTTCCGATTCCATATCGAGTATCCTTGGGAATTATCCGAACAGTGAAATTGTTGTTGCTGGTAATTCCAATGTTAATAATTCTTCTTTGGCTACGCCATTCAGGCCGCACAACTCCAGAAGGCCAACACGTGGATCTGGGCATGAGAATTTACTGTAACGTTCGTTGGAACGAGCACATATTTCGAGTGTTGAAAGAAGCATTCAAGTGCCTCGGTTTAAGAATTACGGTGTAAGATTTACTTCACTCCATCTGATCTCCTTAATATTTACAAGACTTATATTCGACCCAAGTTGGAATACAACTCTCATCAAAGTCTATTTTGGAGCTTCTCGAACGCGTACAAGAGAGGGCGAAGGTTCTTATTAATGACGGTAGGCTAGCCAACTCTATCGATTCATTAGAGCACCGTCGCAACGTGGCGTGTGTTTCATTGTTCTATCGGTACCATAACGGAATGTGTTCTAACGAAATTAAGGAAAATATCCTGGTAATCATATATTTTTACGTAGTACTCGTATTTCTCGTAGAGCACATCCCTTTGTAGTTGATTGTCCAGTAAATCGCACAACGCATTATAGGGATAATTAGTTCTTTGGCCGCACTATTCGTTTTTGGAACAATTTTCCACTTACGACATGAGCAAATTTAAATCGAACGTCCACAGACACTAATCTATCTATCCTTTTTCCACAACCCAATTTCCTAGTACCAGCACAATGCACTGTATGAGTAGGGAGGGGTTATCCTCTGAGTGCTCGTCTCAAGAGAAAAAAAAGACGAGTTGAATGCGAGCAATTCTTTTTAGTAAATGTTGTTTGTGTAATATAAAATATGCATGGTCGCTGTACACAAAATATACATACATACACACATATGAATGCATGGTATTAGGCACTTAATCTTACACAAACAACATCTACTAATATGAATTGCTCGTTTTCGATTCTCTTTTGTTTATTTTTAATTCGTGCTCACAATTGCTTACAATTTTTGAAATTTGTGCTCACGAGTCGAGCAAAAATATTTTGGGTATTAAATATGATTCGTCATCACGAACTCAAAAATAAAACTCATGAGCACGAGTCATAAAACGAGTGAACCAAAAAAAATTCTTAGTTTCAATATTCAGTTTTATATCATAATCTTTCATCTTGCAAATATTCTGAACCGTCTCAGTTAATATGTCAGCTCAACTAATGTTAGGCCACTGTTTTGCAGTTTTTTATGTAACTTTTCAACGAAACTAAAGGTTACAGCAGTAAAACTCATTTTACTTTTTATATTAAAATTTTTTTAGTTTATCTACTATCATTTGCGCACCATTTAATGTGTTAAAAACTTTTAAGATCTTTACATACATAGCTGTAAGCGTAGTAATTAATGGTCGCAGCCAAGTTCCATTTTTAACTGGTTTGGCGGCAATGGATGGCCTGGATATTATTATACTGCGGAATACTGCGACCCATAGGATCCATTCTGCCCATTCCGGTATATGGCTTGTTCAGCAGATCTTATGCCTTTCTAATGAACACCAGCAGATCTGAGACCATAATGATATGTCACCCAGTGAGACCATATGTCTACCCAAACATTTCCACCTAAACCTATCAAGCACACATTCACACAATAAGTGTTCCGATGTCTCTAACGCCTGTGAGCACAGTTGACAATCATTCGCCATCCTCTTCAAATGCCCTCTTAGTCCGGCCTTCAATACTGGAGAACCTCAGAATGACGCCCAAATTGCTGCCTTTGAGCATTCCAGTGTTCCCAGAATCTGACAATTTCCCAGTTCTTGATTAGATTGAGGATGGTAGTAAGTTGTGCTGCTCAGCAAAGTTCCGAACCGATAAAGAGTGGCATGAAACCCTTTCTAGCCAATGCATCCTCTATTTCATTACCATCTGTTTCACAGTATTCAGGTACCCAAAACAGCCGGACCTTATTTCAAAGGGAAAGCTTTTGCAAGGTACCGTAGAGCCAAGTGCCCTTAAGCAGCTTGGCTATCAGAAAAAATATTAATGGTCTTACCGCTGAGTTCATTGTCCAGGCTGATCACCGCACATGGCCATGATCTCAGCCTGGAGGACACTTAACTAACTTCCCAGTGGGATCAACAAGTCTCGGTTAGGCCCGACACAGTCATTCATTTTGGAGCCAGCGGTATACCAGTTCAGATCAAACACACTCCGAACTAAGGCCTCATTAGACTAACAATCCCGGTCCGCCAATTCAACCCTGAACCTACTGCCAAAGCACAGATTCAAAGGCATAATATCCAGGAACGAAGATGGTTCTCTAACCACCTTGCGTAGAATGGACAGACCTTAGCGAAAAATTTTGTCACGGAATATGCCGCTACCCTAATCACATGGATATGAAGCGGTGTAAAACCAATCAAGGCCTCCAAGACCGTTGTTGAACACTTTGTCATTGTCCCAGCTATACCGATTCTCTGTACCCTGCTGTTATTTATTAAGGTGGTACTTTCCTCAGCTTTTCTCCACCAAACTATTATCGCATAAGTGATAATGGACCGAATAATAGCGGTATATATCCAAAGTGTCATTCTCAGCGAAAGACCCCATGTCTTACCGTAGAAGAAGCGACTTGCCCAAAGGGCTCTTATCGCCTTATTCTGGACGGCACCAATGTGCGCATTCTATCTAAGCCTCCTATCCAGAATGAGACCTAGATACTTGACCTTCTTCGAAAAGTTGATGGTCAAAAGAAATACAGTCACATGAAAACTTGTATCTCCTTGTAAAAGGTACAACAACAGTTTGTTCGTTTCTTAGTACATGGTAAAATGGCCACCGTAACTAAGCGTTTGTGGCTTTGCCACATGTCTCGTATCTTTTTTTTACATATATGTGTGTGGGCGTTTGCTTTAAATAATTTCTGAAGTACGTTATTATTAAAATAAGTTCATACTATTCGCAAAGGTATTAACGAAGGAAAATGTCTAAAATAAGCAAATAGTAGACGAATGCGAATATTTGTGCACCGCTGGTCAAAATGATTGACAGTAATATTTGTTTTTTAGAGTTCAAGTGCAATATGTATTACAGAAGAATCGCATTTCCACTGTATGTGACCTCTAATCAAACTCATTGTTGCTCATAAGTCTTGTTAGTTGCGTTATGTTAGGTTACGTCCAATTGATCTTTTACTTTTCATCATTACTAAAGAAACTGGGATTTATGTTAACTCCCACTGGTCGGTTTAAATATCGCAGTCCTCTTTACCATTTTTGAGCGCAAATATTTAATATATAAATACTCCTGCTAGCGAACGTTATAGTGAATCATGGGAACAAACACAAATTTTCTTTGGTTTCATAAATGACTTTTTAAAATAATTGTTCAAAATAACATAGATGACAGAAGTTGATTTTGCCTTGCAGACGTGCGTGTATTAATGCGTCATAACAGACAATAACATCGAGAATCATTTGTTTTTTATTAATTAACGGAAAGTTGAAGCAGACAAAATTCCCAAACGTTCAGCATATAGCAGACTCATAACAGACAACGTCGCTAAATTTCAGTTTTCTATACAATGATGTTGTCATACATAAAACCCTTTGTTTGTTACCATAATTTCATAAAAATTTCAACTGTGGCTATGACTCAATTAAGGAAATATGCTACCGGATTTGTTTGTGAGAAGTGGCTTAAAAATGTTGTCGGTACTTACAGGTTGCTGTTGCTAAATACTAATTGAACCTACGATATCATTATCGGTCACTTTAAATTCATTGGTTCAATTGTCAATGTCATCAATGCTGGTGACATCATCATCATTTATCATCCATATCGAGTGAGTCGTTGGCTTAAAAAATTCGTACTGCTTAATATGTCATAATTTAACATTTTAGAGCGTTACGTACGCTGAAATTCGGTTAACTTAGCCAAGCTATTAATTTTAAATCCAGTTACTTTTTTGAGATTCTACTGTATTTGTTTTATTATTTCAAAATAAACACTATAATGTAGGGTGTCATATAAATGAACTCGGCTGATGATAACTTTTTTATGAAGATTCAACATTTTTTATTTTATGACATCAGTTTCATAATAATAATTAAGAATTATTCAAAAATAATTAATTAAAAGTCTATTATAATAATTTAGTAAAACAGCTTAAATAAAACTACACGAAATCAGATACAATATTTCGATTTAAATCTTAGTCATTGACTTGGCTTACAGCACATCAAATAACTTGAGTGGCAAGTCAAGTAGAATGTTTTTAAAGCGAACTTTACGGATTGATGAACAACACTTTTACGATGTTTTGTACGGCAAGGGGCGGCTTTATGGTTAAAATTCTAAAAAAAAAAATTAAATAAAAAAATTATTGCCAAAAAAATGTTTTAATTAAAATGTATGTTTAAAAAAATAAAAGCAATTGTTCGTAATGTCACATTTAAAGCCAAAAAATAAATAAATTAAAAAACGAAACCTATTATTACTTATTTTTTTGTATTTAAAATAATGAATAACATTTAACCTTAACCATAACTCCGTGATATAAGACCCAGCTACTGTTTAAACGTTGACATGACAAATAGAAATGAATCAGTTGAAGACCAAACGATTTAAAAAAAAACAATTTTTTTTGTTTCATTTGACTTGTGCCACAAACTGGGCTTACATGAGCCAATAAATGAATGTGTTTGAATTTGTATCTTAAATTTTTGTTTTTTGTTTTTTTTTTCAAGTTTAGATACCGAGTTTTAAATATTTGCCATTTATGTGCTTGGCTGAATAGGTTATTGACTGTTTTTGGTTTAGGAGCACTAAAGTTTAGAATTTTTGGCCAAAAATAAACTAAGCAAAGGCCATTTTACATAATGATTTGAATGATTCAAAATAAGACTTCTTTGTTTTGGCCGCGATTTGAAATCATGTTCTTTCTTGAATTTCAGGCAAAAATCACTGAAGCATTTCTTTCATTTCGTTTACAGTCAGTCATCTTTCTCATGGATTCTTTCTCTTCAAATGTGTTTTCTTTTGTTTGCTATTATTCTTAAAGCGCCCCGGTATTACTTAGATTAACATTCTACACAAGACACCCCATAGAGTCTCCCAAGTAGAGAAATTTTTTATTGTTTGTTTGTTGTTTTCTTTATAAAAATAATTAGTTTTTGTTGTGCTGCTTTAATTTGAATTTTATTTTAAGGTGAAAAGTTGTTAGAATTATTTGTTCATTATTTCAGTTTAATTTAACGGAAGTGTGTAAACAGATTTGCCAAAAAAAAAAATTTGGTCTTAAAAAAATTAAATTCTTTCTTTTTCTCAAGTTTAAAGCAAAAAAGAAAAGAAAGATTTCAACACTTTCAAGTTATATTTCATGGAAAACGGTTGGTGTTTGCCGTAAGAATTTAAAAAAGTGTGTAAAAAGCAAATTAAAAAAAAAAAATAAATAAATTATTATTTGTCATAAATAAAAAAATATTTAAAATATTTATAAAAACAGATAAATTATAAAATAATAACAAAAATTATTACAATATGATACGTTGGAAATCAATTAATTGCCAAAATATATTATGGACTTTCATGATAAGTTGCTATGTTTGCCAAAGGATAACAGCTTTAACGGTGGATAATCAATTGGTATCAGCGAGAAATGGTAAGTGCGGATATATTTTTTATAAAAATCTATCTGTGACGATGATATGAAAGAGTAGCTTAAGTTGACTTCAGATAAGTTGACTTAAGATATGAAAAAACGAACATCGAATACGACTCGATTTTTGTGAATAAAAGTGTATTCTATTGCATTCTCTAAATATGGTAAGTCTGTGTCGGTAAGTAAGAATGGCTCAAGTCGACTTAAGCTACTCTTTTTTAGTCGTCACATACGCCTGTTGTCAAAATAATAGCGCCACTTGGATAACATTTTTTAAACTTCTTAAAAAATGCAAAAATGCATAAAAATGCAAAATAAAAATAAAAATAAAAATAAAAATAAAAATAAAAAAATGGGTCCAATTAAATTCATATTTGTAGAAAGTGTGAAAAGTGCGTGTCAAAATAATAGCACCGCTTAGGTTCCACTATAGAAAGTAAATTTGTTAAGATAAAGGGTCCGCCAAATAATTTTTTTTTTTTAAATCTATAAAGAAAAACTGCTGAATATTTTCTCAAATTTCTTTTTTTATTTGAAAGTACAATCCTTCCATTTAATAATGGAAAATAATTTCATTCAAATGGCTGCCTCGGCTGGCCATGCAGTAGCCTACACAGTCGGTCCAATTTTTAAGCACATTATCGATTGTGTGCAGCTGTATTTCACCAATGGCTTCACGAATATTGTCCTTTAAAGCGTCAATTGTCTCTGGCTTGTTGGCGTAACACTTATCTTTGGCGGTACCCTACAAATAATAGTTCAACGGTGTCAAGTCGCAGTTCCGAGGTGGCCAAACGACATCAGCTCTGCGGCTGATAATGCGATCTTCAAAAACAGGGCGCAAAACATCGAGTGTAGAGCTTCGGCTGTGTGCCACGTAGCGCCGTCCTGTTGAAACCAAATGTTGCTACGAGTAATATCCTCCTCTTCAATTTTTGTGAACAAAAATTCGTTCAACATGGCCCGATAACGATCGCCATTGACTGTAACGGCCACTCCTTGCTCATTTTCGAAGAAAAATGGCCCAATTATGCCTCTGGACCAAAATCCGCACCAAACAGTGACTCGTCTTGGGTGTATCGGCTTTTCAATGTATGCGTGCGGGTGTTCTGTGCCCCAAATGCGACAGTCTTGCTTGTTTACATACCCGCCAAGATCAAAATGAGCTTCATCTGAAAAAATTATTTTTTTGGCAAAATCGGCATCTTCTGTAAGTCGATCGCACTCAATATTTCCCAGCGTTATTCAAGCGTATACACAACCATATTCGTTTAGCGGAAGAATAAAACTAATTATCTGTCAAATCAGACATGAGCTAAGTGTTACCATTCACGAAATAAGCACTAGTTGAAAAAGAACGTTAGATGGCGAACCCATTATCTATTCAAGTACTTTTTTTAAATGTACACCTATTTATTCAACAACAAATAATTAATTTTCTTAAGAAGCATACCTCTAATAATAGGAAACTTTGTTTCCTTGATTTTAACGTGAATGCTATGGCCGAAATGGTTGTCAATATAATAAAGCTAGGGATGGATAACGTCATCCCATCCAGAAAGCTTCCGATTAAATCAAGTAATAAATCTTGGTTTTATCAGACGTGCAAGCTTGCAGTCATGTGCAGAGAGGAAGCAGTCAGAAATTGGCGTAATAATATATGCGATCATACTGATACGCTACGCAAACAGGCGAGATCTTCGTGTGCCGCAGTATTTAAGCGGGTAAAGACTCTATACGAACAGCGCTTACGTGCTAAAGTTCTTACTTTTCCGCGGGGAAGTAAGAGCTTTTGGTCATTTATTAAAAGGCTTAAGAATGGCGCTAGTTCGGTTCCAGTCCTTATAAAAGATGACCAAACATTCACTAACCCGGTTGATTAGGCAAACTATCTGGCTGAAATGTTTGCAGGTAATTCGAACTTGCCGGAGAGCGTTCAACCACTGCCCGAACTTGAAAGAGTATCAGTGACTATGCCTAGTATATGCTTTCGAGCCCGTGCAGTTAAAAAGTTTCTTGTAAATCTCGACGTTAATAAGTCTTCTGGGTCGGATTGCATTCCAGCGCTGGTCCTGAAGCAGTGCCCTTCGACGCTTGCGCGTCCATTGGCTAATCTTTTCAGTGCGTCTTATCATGCGGGTATTTTTCATCTTGCTGGAAGAGTGCCAGTGTAACGCCAATCCCTAAAAAGGGTGAGGCTAGTAACCCTGAAAATTACCGTCCAATAACAGTTTGTTCGGCACTTTCCAAAGATATGGAGAGTATGTTTAACCATCACCTTGTGAAATATTTATAGTCCAACAATTTGCTGAGCGATCTCCAATATGGTTTCCGTAAAGGTCGCTATACTGGTGATCTGCTGGGCGTTACTCTCTGAAGGGTGTAACAGGTCCATTCATGGATTTGGTGAGAGTTAGTTTGTGGCCCTGGATATTTCTAAGGCATTTGACAGAGTCTGGCACGAGGCTCTCATATTCAAACTTATTGCCTTTGGTGTCGGTAGTCACTTCTCTCGATTCATATCGAGCTCTTTCAGAAATCGCACTATAAGAGTGGTTATAGACGGGATTTCATCAGACGAGTTCTTTCTCCAACTCTATTTTTAATATTACTTAACGACTTCCTTCTTCTCACTTCCAATCCTATATATTCTTTCGCAGACGACAGCAACATTTGTCATTCATATTCTTTTATCTTAGGCCGAGCCTTGTGGAGATTGGGACGAAAAGGCGTAATATGAACGACACATTTACAAACGACCTGTCGAAAATCTCTGAGTGGGGTCGCGTGAACAGGGTCGATTTAACGCGTGCAAGACCCAATGTTGTTTTCTGACACCCAGACGTGGTGGTGTGTTGTCATTTGTATCTATGGGTAATGTAGATATTCAGGAATCAGGTGCTCTTTTTGTTGTAATTGTGGTGTAATCGGAGATCACTCCATCTGATCTCCTTATTACCTAGTCTCCTGAACATCATGGTTATTCAATTCAGGAATGAAAAAGTTAGTAATCATGGCTCTATACCGATCACCATTGACTGTAACGTTCTGGCCACCATCGTTTTTGAAAAAGTACGGACCAATGATTCCACCAGCCCATAAAGCACATCAAACAGTCAGTTTTTCTGGATGTAACGGTGTTTCCACATACGCTTGCGGATTACCTTCACTCCATATGCGGCAGTTTTGTTTGTTGACGTAGCCATTCAACCAGAAGTGCGCTTCATCGCTAAACAAAATTCGCTTATGAAAATCGGGAACAACGGTAATCGTTTTGGGCTCGATGGCGGATGGACTCATTCGGGTTTTCCTTAATGCTATGCTCTACAGCAGCAATAGCTTCTTCTGTACGCACCGTACAGCGTCTCTGGGGATGCGAATTATCAATAGGAGTAAACGTGGTGCGAAAACGTTCCGTGGTTAATCGAATTAACTGCTCTGATGGACGATTTTGTCGACGATTAAATGGACGTAGTGCGCAATACGTTTTCCACACAGAACCAATATTTTCGAAATAAAATTACACTACAAGCGTTGTTCAGGCGTGAGTCTATTTATGATGAATTGCAAACCAAACTGAAAATAAATCACTTGACAGCTGTTAAATCAGTCGCCATCTTGAAAAGTAATGCCAACTTAAAGTTCTATAGCTCTATAAAAAACACGCTATTACGCTATGAAAAACTTCTCTAACTAATGCAGCTGACGTCCAGAACTGACGTTAAACTGTAGGTCTCTTTCAATAAGTCGGAAAACAAAATCTGGTGCAGCTCTTCAACTGAGAGAAGTTTTTTCTTCTTATTTCTCTTGGGATGTCTTGAAAATGATGTATGTGCTGAATGTGTGAATAGCCCTATTATTGTTACAAAGAACTATTAAATTCATTTAAATTCGTATAAACTCATAACAACAGAGGATGACCTTCATAATTATTTTACAGACATTAATTAGCTAAACTTTAAAATCAAATTTATTTGTAAAAAATAAATAAAAATAAAAAATAATTAAAATTCTAAAAAAAAATGTATACAAATTCTATGGATTAAATACCTACATAAGTACATACGAGTATAAATTAAATGACCTTAAGAAAAGTTCATCCATATAAATCCCTATTGTTATCAAAAGTTTATTTATGTAAATTATATAGAAAAAAGGGAATTTTATACGAAAATATATTATTTGGCTATTGGTTTTGTTTAAAAATTATGACAAAAACTCATAACAAATGAATTTTAATTAATTCAACTGCAAAATAAAAATAAAAGATTTAAATAACAAAAAAGAGTTTTAACAATTGTTATGGTAATTAATTAAAATATTAGAAAAACAAATTATGCAAAAATATTTAATTGTATGAGTACTCTAATATTTAACCAAACATTCATGGAACTAGCAAACTGCCCTCGTGTGAACACTATAATACTCAAACTTCATAATACGTTGACCTATACAACAATAAGTCTTTTGGAACGGTTAACTTTTATTTCATATCAAATTCACTACAAGAATTCATCTACTATATAACCTAAGCAATAACCTAAGGATCAACAAAAATTCACTAAACTCAATTCTAGAATAAACCATTGGTAAATCTTTACCCTCATATTCATAAAAAAATAAAATGTATTCGAAATCCATTTTAAGAAAATTTTGTATAAGAAATTCGAAATAAAATACATTTCGAACCCATTTAAATTTTATGAATATGGTAAAGGGTCCGCCATCTAACGTTTTTTTTCAACTAGTGCTTATTTCGTGAATGGTAAGACTTAGCTCATGTCTGATTTGACAGCTAATTAGTTTTATCCTTCCGCTGAACGAATATGGTTGTGCCCAATGCGTTTTCGCTAAGTGGGCCTGCGATCGACTTACAGATGATGCCGATTTTGCCAAAAAAAATCATCTTTTCAGATGAAGCTTATTTTGAACTTGGCGGGTATGTAAACAAGCAAAAACAAAATTGTCGCATTTTGGGCACTGAAAACCCGCATGCATACATTGAAAAGCCGATGCACCCAAGACGAGTCACTGTTTGGTGCGGATTTTGGTCCAGAGGCATAATTGGGCCATTTTTCTTCGAAAATGAGCAAGGAGTGGCCGTTACAGTCAATGGCGATCGTTATCGGGCCATGTTGAACGAATTTTTGTTCACAAAAATTGAAGAGGAGGATATTACTCGTAGCAACATTTGGTTTCAACAGGACGGCGCTACGTGCCACACAACCGAAGTTACACTCGATGTTTTGCGCCCTGTTTTTGAAGATCGCATTATCAGCCGCAGAGTTGATGTCGTTTGGCTACCTCGGAGCTGTGCTTTGACACCGTTGGACTATCATTTGTGGGGTGCCGTCAAAGACAAGTGTTACGCCAGCAAGCCAGAGACAATTGACGCTTTAAAGGACAATATTCGTGCCAATGAAGCCATTGGTGAAATACAACTGCACACAATCGATAATGTGCTTAAAAATTGGACCGATCGTGTAGGCTACTGCATGGTCAGCCGAGGCAGCCATTTGAATGAAATTATTTTCCATTATTAACCGGAAGGATTGTACTTTCAAATAAAAAAAGAAATTTGAGAAAATATTCAGTAGTTTTTTTTTATAGCATTTAAAAAAATATATATTTGGCGTCCCCTTTAGTTAACATGTTACGTTTCTTCTTAATTAGAATAAATACAGATGTCCGTCCGTCTCTTCTGAAACAGAATTTAACCAATTTTCAGATAAAATTTTTCATGGCAATTAGAGTCACTTTTAGACCAAGCATTTACAAATTTGGCATAGTAGAGTTTTGGTGTAGAGTTTTGAAAAACTGATTTCTTTGAAAAAAAAAGTTTAATTAGACTGTATACAGGTAAGATAAATTTAAGAATAGTTTCTAATGTTTGCATGGCAACTAGGTCGAGTTATATTCTCCCAGTTTTGAATGAAAAATGTTGTTGCTATTACTTATTATCCAGCTTTATTCGACTGCCTAACTTTCACTGATCCTAAGGCTAAAACTTTTCCAAACTTAACAAATTTAAAAAAATTTTAATATTTTTATAATTTAACCCCCATATTCATAAATAATGATAAATATTTTAAATCTACATACATACATACATACATAATTCTCACGATATCCTAAGTGGAATAAGGGGGGCTTCTCTCAATCAATAAGACTCTTTGGAAGGGACCTACAGTTTAACGTCCGCTCCGTATGGATCTCTTGGTTGATAGGCGTGTATCTAGCCTACCATATCAAAGCGGCACACATTTGAAATCTATTTTGAAAAATTTGAAATAAAACACATTTTAAGCTCATTTTAAATTTTATGAATATGGAGGTAAACATTTTAAATTTTACAGTCAAAAAGCCATTGAGAATATTTTAACAAAAAATTTTATAAACATTTTCAAAAACTGCAAACCAAATTTCCATCACTTTGGCAGCGGCCAAGGCAAAAAAATAAAGAATTTTTTCAACTTGCATGCAAATGGATGCCTTTTAGAAGAAGAAATTAAAGTGCTTCTTTGGATGTGTGCTTATGGAACACAAAACTACAATAGATTCCAATAAAAATATCCCATAAGCACTTACAAGGCAACTTATTTGTAATTTGCTTAAGCATTTTAATTATTCAAGGTGTTCAACAGTGGGTCAGTGGGTCTGTTGCGATGAAAACTACAGGTACGATGCGTTGAAGTCCCTTCTTACTTTGCTTGGCTGACTTGCATCCAGAATGTTAGCCAGGCAACGGGCCAAACTTGCAACGCTGGCACATTATTCCTTTGGGACACTACTCTATCCTATCAATAGAATCCCGATTTCTGGGTGACATTATCAATATATCAGGATCGGAAATTCCAAATCGAGATCCCTAGTGGCCAAGGCTTCTGGCTCGGTCATCCCCGGTGATTCGGTGGAAAACTGCTCTAAGCTTAAAAATAGGGTAGTAAGTGGAATATTTTCTGAAATACTTAGCTTTAGACTGTCTTTCTGCCTCCCGGACTATGTTTTATGCCGCAGTAATGGCTATTCATCATGCTGCGGAGTTGATCCAAAGTAGTGGGGCTCCTACTCCTAACATCCTCCTACCATAACTCACATTTTTGCAAAATTTTGTTTTTTAGTAATTCGAATACATTTCACACAAATACACCTCGTCACACCTTCTCCTTTAAATTTGAAATTATTTGAGACATGAAACCTACGACATAAATGTTTTCTGATAACCAGGCAGCGATCAGATCTCTTTCGGGTGTGACTAGGCTGGTGAGGTACTGTCGTGATTCGCTTGAGGTACTCTCATGGCAGTTTTTTTCCACCTCTTATGTGTTCCAGGTCACAGAACATCCCGGGTAATTGTGTTGCTGGTAAACTTGCTAGAGCGGGCACACTTTTACCGGGCCTCCACTCACACACAAAGGTGAGTGTATCTCTACCTCCGCTAAGATGTCTATTTGGCAGAAGTATCCATTGGACGCTGACAGATTCTGGGCACAGTAGAAATCTCGCTTTACTACTATACTCACCAGACCTAGATTAAATAGTAAGCGTGCAAATCAACTGAGCCGTGGAGTATCTCCTCTATTGCATCTGTTCTCGCAAGCCTTTATGTAATGAATAGGCAAGCAGAGAAGTTGTGCTTACATGCAAATAGTTTCTGTCGAGGTTGTGGATCGATTGAGGAAGAGAAGAGCATGTATCACTTCATTTGGTACTGTCCGTCTCTGGCTTGGCGTAGAATTCTCGCCATTTCTCCAAAGTTTCACTGACCTATCAACCCTTGATATCAGGTTAATAGCCAGGTTCGTTAGGCTGTTGAGCTGATTTTCGACTTACTTTAGGGAAATTGTGCTTCTGGGTGAATCCTTTGTGCTAATTGCTGACCAGCCTTACGGACATTTCTTGTAGAGCTCCAATACTAACTACATGCCCACTGAATATCCTGAATCTAAGTCTCGTCAACGCCAGGCATTCCAAAAGAAGATAGTCCGTGGTCTCCTCAGCCTCCTTCAAACAACATTTACATTGGACGGGATCCTTATGGTCCAAACTAAGGGCGTATCTCCCCACTAGACAATGACTCGCAAGTTTTCCTATTACCGTAGATATTCTGACTCTCGGCAAGACAAACAGCTGCCTAGATCACTCTCGGCCAGAGAGCTCTAGCCTGTCTACAAGTCAAAACTTGCCTCCACTTATTAACAAAAATTTTATCGGCTCATTCCCATATTCTCAGACGGCAGGTAGAGATCGGTATATCAAACCTTTCCTCCGCCCAAAGTATCCGAGCCACAGTGACATGTCTAGCTAGTTCATCCGCTGCACAATTGCTAGGAAAATAAGAAAATAAAAAAATAAAAATAAAAAAAAATTGATATCGAAATACTCAGCCATTACTCCTAGTGATGAGTGACACTTCTTCACCGTCAGGGACTTAGTAAACATAGCCATCAAGGATTTAATAGTGGACTGTCTGTCCGTATAAATGCAGACTTTACGGGCCGTTATAACCCCTTTCCCTTATTTGGTCAGCAACCATATTCAGTGTATCATAACGGCCATTGTGCGTGGCAGTCATTTCCACATCTCCTACCCTAGTCCAGCAAAACTGTAACTGTAACCAGAACCAATTGTTTAAATATTGCTTTTAGAAAAATTCGAAACCTGTTTTTATGAAAATTTCGGTTTTTCTGAATCGGTACTGTTTGTTTTAATGTAAAGAGAATGCTGGTGTAGGGTATTCAAATTCAATTAAAGGATTTTTATTTGGCTTTGATTTAGCAGATGATATTGTCTCACACATGATTCTCAAAAAAAAGTTTTTTGTTTTAAGTCTGTTTGAATTTCTGTCTGTCTTTCCGTCTATTTTTAAATATTTATTTTTTCATAAATTCATCGAATATGTCATTTTGCCATTTTAATTGTTAATTTTTTTTGGTTTTATTCTTGTTGTATGTGTTTTTGTTTAATATTTTATATTAAACTAATATTAGATTTGTTTTTGTGTTTGTCTTTCAAATGAGGGTGACTAAACTTCATGTGTAATGTGTAAATTTTATTTTAATTTTTTTCTTTTTTAACCGTCATGCACCAGAAATCGTCTGAACCCATCATCTGAGTATCTCTTCACGTTCGTGGTCTATGTTATGTACTCACTCGTTAATGTTCATGGCTGTTTTGTGGATTTTATTTGCTATGACATCGTCAAAATAAACGAATAAAAATGTTGGTGTTAAATAAACTTGACTTCTTAACTGGCTTTGTTTCAATTTACATGCTTAACAGATATTTTAAAGATTATCACCACCTGAGAGAGTGTGTCATATAAAAAAAGTACCCTCAATAGTTAAATTAACATTTTTCTTTAAGATGTACATACATACATACATACATACATACATACATACATACATACATACATACATACATACATACATACATACATACATACATACATACATACATACATACATACATACATACATACATACATACATACATACATACATACATACATACATACATACATACACTGGTGGCCAAAACTAAAGCAACTGACATTACCCTTTCATATTTTAGCAAATAAAGGGTCCGCCAAATAAATTTTCTTTGTTTTGAAAATGCTATAAAAAAATCTACTGAATATTTTCTCAAATTTCTTTTCTTATTTGAAAGCACAATCCCTCCGATTAATAATGGAAAATAGTTTCATTCAAATGGCTGCCTCGGCTGGCCATGCAATAGCCTACACGATCGGTCCAATTTTTAAGCACATTATTAAGCTGTATTTCACCAACGGTTTCACGAATATTGTCCTTTAAAGCATCAATTGTCTCTGGCTTGTTTGCGTAACACTTATCTTTGACGGCACCCCACAAATAATAGTCCAACGGTGTCAAATCGCAGCTCCGAGGTGGCCAAACGACATCAGCTCTGCGGCTGATAATGCGATCTTCAAGAACAGGACGCAAAATCGAGAATAGCTTCGGCTGTGTGGCACGTAGCGCCGTACTGTTGAAACAAAATGTTGCTACGAGTAATATCCTCCTCTTCAATTTTTGTGAACAAAAATTCGTTCAGCATGGCCCGATAACGATCGGCATTGACTGCAACGGCCACTTCTTGCTCATTTTCGAAGAAAATTGGCCCAATTATGCCTCTGGACCAATATCCGCACCAAACACTGACCCGTCTTGGGTGTATCGGCTTTTCAATGTATGCGTGCGGGTTTTCTGTGCCCCAAATGCGACAATTTTGCTTGTTTACATACCCACCAAAATCAAAATGAGCTTCATCTGAAAAGATGATTTTTTTTTTTTTTGGCAAAATCGGCATATTCTGTAAGTCAATCGTAGGCCCACTTAGTGAAGCTAAAACGCATTGGATGGTCAGTTGGCTTCAAGTCCTGAACCAATAGGACTTTGTATGGCGTCATACCAGGATCTTTATGCAAAATTCGTCTCAATGATGTTTCGGATATGTTCAATTGTTGAGAACGACGGTGAATTGATGTTGATGGCGTCTCATGCACACTTTCCGCCACACCTGCAATATTCTCGGGTGTACGCACTGTTTTTGGCTTTTCACGCTTTGGTTTATCGATGAGGATGCCAGTTCCATCACTTTTTTCACAAGATAATGAAAAATCCAAAATCCGTACGCAATTTTCGCACACATTCTGCAACATTACCATAATTTACAAAGTAATGTCGCAATATTTCGCAACGTTGTTCAAGCGTATACACAACCATATTCGTTCAGCGGAATGATAAAACTAATTATCTGTCAAATCAGACATGAGCTAAGTGTTACCATTCACGAAATAAGCACCAGTTGAAAAAAAAACGTTAGATGGCGGAGCCGATATTATGTCAACAGGAAAAATTGAAATATAATTTTTAAGCACATACAACAACCATCCGATTTGGATGGGTTTGTAAATGCTTTACTGTTATTGTAGTTTCGATTATGAATTTTGTTTTTTTTTGCTGCTATTTTGCCAATTGTTTTTTTTTTAATTTTTCCTCATCAAAATGGAAAGAAAAGTTTTTTATAAGTGCAAGTGGACTAACCGTGTGTATGGAGCAGTTTATATGGAAACGATTATGGCCTATAAACTGGATTATTATTTATGAATTTGCGATAAATAAATAAAATGAAAAAAAATATATGACAATTAAGATCCTTCCAACTTTCCTTTACAATGTCTGTAGCATTGGACACATCCCACCTTCACTTACAATGTCTGTAGTATTGGACCCATCCAACCTTCACCTACAATACAATGTCTGTATCGTCGGACCTATCTGACGGCCTAGACCATCGCTGTATAAATGTAGAGAGGAAGGAATTGTGTACAGGCATTGTAGTTTTTGATCGCAGATGTATGTGGTAACAATTATGCTGGGGTGTAGTGTAGCAGAAAAAATGCGAACAGAATATTGGAACTTTCTATATGGCTGCCAAATAACCTCTACAAAAACTTAGGGAACTATCCAAGAATAATATAAGAATTTTTTTAACAAAACAAGCACCAAATTGTATAAGAAATGCATATTAAACTACACATAGTATTGCACATTACTATCTAATAAAATTTTAAAAGTGGAGTTAATCGCTTTGGCAAATGAGGTATTCTTTTGTACAAAGCTTTAAACACGCATTCAAAATGTGTAATTTATTAGATATACTATATATGTACGAGTAGGTAGGTTCTATAAATAAAAACGAGATCTTTGAAGATTTTTTTGATGATTTTTCGCAACTGAAATGACGATATTTTTAAAATTGTCTGCAAATTGTGCTTTGCGAGCCTCAATGCAATTTGATTTTTGCACCACAAAAAGAGTTAGAGAGAAAAAGATTATAATCTGAAGGTCCGGACTAAGTATATGTTGGGTGCAACAAAACTTTTTTAGCCAAGCTCTCTCAGTTTCTGCCTGGTCTGGCGTTATCATGGTGGAACACAACACTTTTTCTTTTGATCAATTCTAAGCGTTTTGATTGAATTGCTTTCTTCAATCTCGTTAATTATTGACAGTAGAATCAATCGGAATCAATCGTTTCTACAACCAGCTAATAACACTATGCAACAAGCAAAAATACCTTGGATAACCACTATATTTTTTTTATGCGCTATGGTCGCCTAACTTTAAAAATCATCAGCATTTCAGATTTTCTGGATAATTTTTTTTCGATTTTTTTTATTTTTTAATTTAAGAGAGAGTGTGTTTAAATTGATTGCTTTAGATTATCAATAGCACTAAATTATGGCTTTACTTCAGTTCTTAGCTCAAAAATAAACAAATGTGTGTGAAGATAAATTCGCATTCGTAAAGCCAAGACACCAACCTTACTTTCTTAACATACACAAATTTTTAGTTAACAGAGTACTGTTAAGAGATTAACAGTGACTACATACAAAATGTAAAATATCGTCAGAGGATAATTGAATATTCCGGGAAAATGTGAAGGTGCTGCCATATACCACTATATAAATATGGTTGCCCAAGGGGTCTACAACAGTGTTCATATAGTGGGATGTCTGGAAAAATCAACGGATTTGAGAAAATCATATTTTAAAAAATCGACTTTTGAAAAATATGAAAATTTTTGGGAGAATGAGTGGGCATTTCTCCAAAATATGGAAGGGTAGACATATACCACTATATACATATGCTGGCTAAAAGGGTCTTAAACAGAGCCCATATAGTGGGATGTCTGGAAAAATCACCCAATTTGAGAATAATGTTTTAACTGTGAGGAATAGTGTTTTAAGTGTGATGAGATTAATTGAAAAATTCAGGTAGACTGGATCCGTTAGAGACAAACAAGCCGTTCAATTGTCAATATCGAAGCCGTGCGTGAGAGTATCGATGACAATCCATGAACCTCATTTCGCTGTCGTGGACAAGAATTGCAAATTTCAAGAAGCTCTCTACAGCGTATACTGACTAAAACTCTTCATCTCCATGCTTACAAAATTCAATTAACACAATAACTGACCATGCACAGCGAAGAGAGTTCGTTGAATGAATTTTTCGATCAAAATCATCCTAAGTGACGAAGCACATTTTCACCTAAATGGCTTCGTTAATCGCCAAAATTGTCACTTTTGGAGTTCTAAGAACCTACATATGATTGTCGAAAAACTCATGCATCCACAACGTGTTACTGTTTGGTGTGGATTTTGGGCTAGAGGCATAATTGGATGATACTTTTTTAAAAATGAAACTGGTCAAGCAGTAAGTGCTATTGGTGCGCGACGTCGCGACACAGTTCTATCTACTTTAATTGTATGCCACAGCCACATGCCATACAGCCCGTGAAACAATTAAATTACTGCATGAAACATTTCCAGGACGTGCACTCTCTCATTTTGGGGTTATTTGAAATGACAGGAGATTCAACTCTGCGTCAATGAAATTCAGCAAAAAAATTATGCAAAATAGTCATGAAAAATTACGACAAACGAGCGCGTATGCGCATTAAAAACCGTGTAGGCCATTTGATCAATGTGTTATTCCTTTATAATTGAATAAAGAAACAACAATCAAAAGACGAAAAACTGTGTTTTCTGTTTAATACAAATCTTGCGTTAATTTTGAGGCACCCTTTATTACTTTTTTTTTCAATTTTATTTTGCCGGAAAATTATTTCTCGTCAAATGGTTAAAAGCAAATAACTTTTCACAGAATAATACAATTTGAGTAATGTCTTCTAACAAAGTAAAGCTTAAAATGTCACTTTTTAAACATGTTATATGGAATGCTTCAAAATGATAAGGTCATCTTAATTTACTCAATTCCTCCCAACTGTGGTCACCTTACTAAAAAAAAATTTTACGTTCAAATAAGTGAACAATAAGCCGGCTTTGCTTTTAGAGATGTACCATTATATCATATTTATTTCAATTTATGTAAACAAGTACAAAATTTAATGCGTCAAAATGATATGGTCAGTGATTCATTTATTCAAATTTTTACTTAAACTAAGCATTAATCAATTATTTTTAATTTATGCAGTTCCCATTTTCTTCTATTGTCTTATAAATACGGGCGGGTTGGAGCGGATTTCGTGCCAGCTGTTGCAGATTGCCACTTTTAATTCAACTTTTGTCCGGTACTGTTTGTTATCTGCATAAACATTACGCACAAGCAGTCCCCACAAATTTCCCATGGGGCTTAAGCGGGTGGAATGTGCTAGCCAATCAAGTACTTTAATATTGTGCTCCTCAAACCACTGTCTGGTCTGGTCTGGACTTGCTGACATGAATTGCTGCGTTATCTTGCTGAAAGGTGTAAGTTTTGTCAGCATTTTGGGCCAAATAAGGCAGCAAACGTTCATACAGAATACCCTGATACCCTAAACTATCCATTCGAGTGGAAGTAAAGTAGAGTTCCAGGGTACCATGTGAGCTAAAGCCTGCCACCGCCGAAATTCCATTTGGAAAAAAACAAGGACTCCTTCCTTAAATCTCGCCAATAGCAATTGAAACCATCTGGTCCATCTAGATAAAAATTTTTCTCATCGGAAAAAATTACCTACAAACCCAAAAATGTATGGAATATCTTATAACCTGATGCCAATCAGTTGCCATGTTGTTTTTCGCAAACTCCTTACGCTTAACCTTATGCTGCTTAGTCAGACAGAGATTTTTTTTAATTTTGGTCGAGTAAGTTTAGCTGGGCGTTGATAGCTCTTAGAATTGTGCTTATTGAAGTTTGTAATTTCAATTCCTCTTTTATTGTTATCACACTTTTTATGGAATTCGAGGCCTTTCAAGAAATTAGTCGAGTTTCACGGGCAGTCAGGACCTTTGGACGACCCATGCTTTTTAATTTTCCCTAATTTTCTCTGTTTTTGAGAAATTTTTGCTCAATACACAAAAATCGTCCAATTTTTTTCGCCATTCTACGCATACACATGAAGTGTCACACTTTGTCCTTGTTCATAAGGTGACAAAGGTTTCCCGCGATTCATAACGCGCAGATATTATTTAAATTATAAATTATTACAAAAAAATAACAATTATGATGCCTTCTGATTAGATTAATTGCTTATTAATCACTGACCTTATCATTTTGACGCAATGAATTTAGCACTTATTTACTTAAATTTAAATAAACATAATATAACGGTACATCTCTAAGAGCAAAACCGGCTTAATATACACTTATTTGAACGTAGAATTTTTTTGAATAAGGTGACCATGCATAATATTTTATAGTTTGGATGAATTGAGCAAATACTAAGGTGATCTTATCATTTTGAAGCACACCTTAGTGTTGCCATATGCAATTAGTATTACCAGAGATGTTACATTTTAGAGCCAATTTGTAACCTCATTTTTTCGTACACCCAATATTTTAAAATAATATTAAAAATCTTAACTCTTTATTTATTTCACCAGACTAACTTCAAACCTGTTTGTGTTGACGCCAATTTCTTTTTTCAAAACATAAAATTACACAATTTTCCTAATTAAACTATCTAATCAACCATCTCTTAACTCTTAACTATTAACTATTATTTATTGCATAACTATTATTTATTTTTCCACGTTTTCCCATAAAACATAAAAAAAAATATTTGAAACACTTTGAATTTCCTTTCTCATTGCAGACTGTTTCGAACGTGTAGCATTGGAGGCCATGATGCCATTTGAGAAAACGTTTAAAACTGAAGACACCAATTCGTTGCGCATGTGCAAAGAAAAATGTTTGCAAGAGGGTGACAAATGTCAATCGATATCATTTGGGTAAGTAAACGCAACAAATTGAATGATTTTTTCCTAAGTTTAACGATTACATAACTTTAACTCTTTTCCAATAGAGTACATCGTCGTGGAAATGGTACGTGCCAGCTGTCAAAGGAAAAATATAAGGCTGGCTCTAGGCCCAATGGTGTAATATTTGATCCAGATTTTGATTTATACACAAGAAGAACCAATTGTTTCGATTTAAACGATAATAATCAATTGCCCGATCAATCGGATCATCCGGAGCAAACAAATGGCTATGGTTCTAGTTTAGCACCCACTGCACCGGTGTTTTTAAGTAGTGGACCCTCAGAAGATACACCAGTACTGTTGGCTGACCCAACACCTACAGTAATGACTACTTTACAAGAGGAGCATACACATTATACTTCGCCAACTACAGGCTATGGTGAGCAGCCTTCAACTGTCTTCACACAAGGTCCTCCTACCACATATGAGCCGAGTACACAAAATATACCCAATAGCTCACCCAGCAATGGTGATCGCCTGTATTTCTCTCAAGATATATATCCTCTATACAAATATCCCACCCTCTATGAACCAAACTATCCTGCTCCCAATCAAGAAGTTTATATACCAGGAGGTTATGCAGCCCATGCTCAAGAAGTGGATGATCGTTTTCGTCCAACTTCCTATGATGGTGAAGTAAGACCCTCAGCACCCACAAATTATCATGGTCCGCCAAAACCTGTCTTTGGTTTAGGTTATGGCAATGGTTATGGTTATAGTCAACCGGAATCCTATAATCCCTCCACTATGAGACCTCAAGATTCTGGTTACTCCTCGAATTCACAAAGGCCGACTAACATTAATAGAGATCCTAGACCTTATGATTATGGCAACAGAGATCCCATGCGGAGGCCCACTAGCTATGACAATGACAACAGAGATAGAGATCCTTTAAGGCCCTCTGGCTATGATAGTACCACACCAACTTATAATCCCAGACCTGATAATGTACAGGGTTCGTCCTCTTCGCCCTATGAACCTAGGCCTGAAAATGGTCAGAGCTCTCCTGCTCCCTATGGACCGCCAGTCAGACCTTCCTCATTACGACCAGGAGGAGACTATATGGATTTTACAAATCGACCAGATGCACCAGAAGGCACCGCTAGACCTTCTACTTATGGTCCTAATGGAGGCAACACTTTCGATAACAATTATATGCGACGCAATGGCACAGCTGCTTCACGTCCTCCCGGTGGTTATAATGATGACAAGCAAATAAATACGTTCTTTAATCCTGATGATTATTTAAGTGTCAATAAAAGTAAGTTAATCGAAAAGAGTATTTCTTTGCAACTGATTTACAAACCTTCATAAATTTTAGAACGTCCTGGTGCGTATGATCGTCCAGATTATAATCGTGGCCCCATGAAAGGTAAGTTTCTACTTTAGCAGATATTAAAGACTTTGAGCTTTAGGTGTAAATATTGGCTTTTAAAAGCAAATCATCAACATTACTTGGCTTATATAAAAAAGGTACCAACTCACCAGCCTCTGCCACGCCCATAATTTTATTCATAACTGCAAACATTGCTAAGCTTTTTTTAGATTCAAATACGTACTTTGCATAATCGACGCTACGTCTATAACTAGAATTTAAGCAACAAAAGAGATTAGCTTATTAAGCAAATGATGTGAACACATTGACGGTATCTCAACCTGCTACTTCTATTTAATCCACCACGATACAAGTGGCCCGCAACTTCGGGGTGGAATTACCATTTAGTGCCCTCCTTCTGTTACCCAAATACTAGTCGCAACTGCTGATGTCAGCTGACTTATCATTGGCTTCTGTTGCGGCTGCTAGAAACTTATTTAAACCAATTAAAACAGATATAGGAAGACCGCGATGAAGGTGCTATTTATCAATTTTATGCAAATTTCTGATATTGATTTATAACGATCACAAGGAACTAATTCCTATGCTGTTGTTACTCTATGAGGAGTAAATAAGTTGTACTTTAAAGTGTACCTATGCTTGTCAAGTGCTCTACGCAATCCATCAACTGTAAACTAAAATTTGAGTCATACCATAAACCTGTACATCGTCCGCATTGAAGATAAAGTACAATCTTCTTAGTTTTGTTATTATGTAAGAAGCTTTGTCAGACCTGATAACCTCAACGACTTGCCACTACTTCGATGGCATACCTCTATCCGTCGATCCATATTTTCAATGACTTTAAGATATAATTGAGGTTCAATGTCGTTAATGTGCAGAACTATCTCATCCTTTAGCTCTTATATTGTTCTTGGCTTATTGATGACATACACTTTTTCTGTTAAATATCCCCAAAGAAAAAAGCTCAACGGTGTTAAGTCACATGATCGTGGCGACCAATTAACATCGCCACGACATGCGACAACACGGCCATTGAATTTCTCACGCAAACGAGCCATTGTTTCGTTGGACATATCGCCCAGGTCCATATCATCAATTTCTGGCCACAATAAGACCGTTATCATCTCGCGATAGCGAACACGGTTCTTCTGCTACACTATTGCTAACAACAGCAGAGCGTACAGGGCGAGCATGCATAAGTGTTTCCACATTTCCTACAGATCCGGTTAACTGAAATTTGCTGCTAATTCTCCCGATTGCGGACACATTTGATCGATTATGCTGATCAAAAATATCACGAAGAGCACGAAATGCATTTTGATTCGAACGCCCACTTTCGAAAAGGCTTCAATAATCTTAACGCGCTGCACCTCTCTGTGGTTGAATTTGTCAAACCCTGAAACAAAGAAATATCGAGTTAAGTTGGGCAAGAAACTTGACGTTAAGGTTGGACCACCCTTTTTATGTGTCCTAAATTAGGCTCCTAGTAGCAGCAAAGAGCCTTCGCAAACTTTCTCCAGCTCTCTCCCGCAATCACGTTTTTCCCCCCAGTTTTACTCAGAAGTTTCTATTTCCGCAATTAATGTACCACTGCAATTAATGTACAACCCTGCCTGACACCGTAGGTCGAGGTGAATATTCCAGAATATTCATATGTATGTCGTTGTGAAAAATTATACTATACATTTGGTAACCCCATATTGTGTCCTAACAAGGTGAATATATTTAGGGACGCCCAAGTGCATTTTCGTACCACGCTAAAGCATTTTTACAGTCATTAAAGGCAATAAAATGGGATGATTGCCACTAGTTGATCCGTTCGACAATAATACGAAGAGTATTGATTTGATCAGAAGCGAAAACCAGCTTATTGTCTCCGAATTAGTGGTTCAACCCACTGATTGATTGTCAAAACCTTTGATGGTATTGAGAAGAGCATTATGCCACACATAACGGAACGCACTGACAGTTCGCCTTTTTTCAGAATCTTGACGAGCGTACCCATGAGGTGTGTATGCCCTTAACTTTCCATATTTAAGCGATTAAAAGATATAACATTTCCATTGTTTGGCCCGGGTCTACTATGAGCAATTCGGCCACAAACCCATTGAGCGACGGTGTCTGTCATGCCAGTCTACCATAGTTCAACAAGCTAGGTTGGATGACAAGCCCTGCAAGATGTCCAAAGGAGATGCACATTAAAATAATGCTCATTTCGCCTAGTGAGTTGTTGTTCAGTCGAGATCAGAAGATCCTCGGCGCTGTCATTCATACAGGGCTTGCTTACAGTCCTATTACGTTCACTAAATGCTTAAAGAGAGGTCTTGGATTTTACTAAAAACCCATGGAAGAACTAAAAGATCTTCAGCTTTCTAACTGTAATTTAGTTAACGTAGAACAGGACAAGATTAAGCTTGTCTCTGTGAATAAGTCAAATTAATATTATCGTTGTCAAAAACCTACTTTTGTATGCAAAAGAAAAGGCTACGTCCGAAGTGATGGCTATCACCACGCTGCGGAATTGATTCGGAGAGGCGGTACTCACTCGGCTGATATGTGCATTCTCTCTGATAGCCAAACGGCTATTAGATCTCTTTAGGGTGCAGCTTTCAGCTCCAAACTCATTGGGGACTGTCGTGATTCCCCTGGGATGCTCTCACTGCAGTTTGATGTTTATATCATTTGGTTCTTGGTTACAGGGACATTCCGGGTAATTTTACAGCTGGTGAATTTGCTAAAGTGGGCACACTCCTTCCGGACAGTCACCTACTTGTAAGGCTTGGTGTACCTCTGTCCTTCGTTAAGCTGTCTATTAGGCAGAAGTACTTATTGGACGCTGATAGATTCTGGGTAAAGAGTGAATCTTGCTTTATTGCTATACTCGTCTGGCCAAGATTGGATGGTAAATGCACCAATGAGTTGTTTAAATTCTATCGTGGGAACATCTCCTCTTCTGTGTCTATCTTCACGACGCATTGCATTATAGGTTGGAAAGCTCTAATGCTGCGTCTACCAGCGGATGATTTCTGTCGAGTTTGGAGATCGATTGAGCAAGGAGTGAGTGTGGTCACTTCATTTTCCGGTATTCGTTTCTAGCTAGACGCCCTTTCTCGGTAGTCTATCGGAACCATCGAGCATTATGTTGGTACCAGAAAAATAGGTTGTGGGAAGAATAGAAACATAAAAAAGAAAAACTTGAGTGCTTCTGATTGTTGTACAAACGAACAGTGCGACTAAAGAACGAATTCTCTGCATAATCCATTATGCGATTCGCAGGACAATCAACTACAAAAGGCTCCGCTCTACGAGAAATACGAGTAATACGTAAGAATATATGATTATTTAGAATTCGTTTCTTAATATCACATTCCGTTATAGTACCGATAAAACAATGAAACACACGTCACATGCGACGATGCTCTGATGAATCGATAGAGTTGGGTACCCCACCTTCGCTCTCTCCTGTATGCGGTCGAGTAGCTGCAAAATAGACTTCAAAACATCGCCCCATACATGACAGTTGCATTCCAATTTGGGTCAGATATAGGTTTTGTAAATATTTAGGAGATCAGATGGAGTGAAGTATTTCTTGCACCGTCTTAATAAAACGAGCCATTTGAATGCCTTATTCGCCACTCGAAATATGTGATCATTCCAACAAACGTCACAGTGAGTACTCATGCCCAGAACATCAAGAGCATCTGATTCCCCAATATCTACATTACTCATAGACACAGATGACACTACACCACCCCGTCTGTGTGTTAGAAAACAACATTGGGTCTTGCGTGCACTAAAATCGATCCTATTCGTGTGACCCCAATCGGATATTTTCAGCAGATCACTTATAAGTGAGTCGTTCATGTTCATTTTTTTCGCCTTAATTTGCAAGAGGCTCGGCCTAAGATCATCTGCAAAGGAGTAGATGGGATTAAAAGTGAGAAAAAGAAAGTCGTTAAGAAATATTAGAAAAAGAATTGGAAAAAGAACAGAGCCCTGCGGTACCCCTGAGTTTGTCCTGAACTCGTCGGTTGAGACCCCATATATAACCATTCTTATGGAGCGATCTCTGGGAAAGTTCGGTATAAATCGAAAGAAGTGACTACTGGACACCAAATGCATTGTATTGCGAAATGAGAGCTTCATCCAGAGCCACATACTTACTCTCACCAAAATCATAAATAGATCTGTTACACCTCTCAGAGCGCAAAGCCAGCGGGTACTGACGATCGCTTAGCAAACCGTTTGACTCCAAATACCTCACAAGGTGGAACAAACTGCCATTTGGCGGTAGTTCTCAGGATGACTAGCCTCACTAGTCTTCCAGCAAGTTGGAAATATACCGACACGATATGAGGCACTAAAAAAGTGAGCTAATAGACGCGGTAGCATCGAAAAGCACTACTTCAGGACCAGTGTTAATATTGTTACGAAAATAAAAATGCCTAAAAGGAAAATACACCACATCAGTGCCCTTAAAACTGTATTGTGGGATTTTGGTATATTTAATATCAATGTGGCACCCTGTCAGTGCCGTACTTACATGCGTATTTGGCAGCACTGCCAGTTCGACCAGCTTTATGTAGTACATTTGAATTAACGGATATAAAATAGAGAATACTAGAGTAAGCCCTCCCGCATTGCTGGGAGCATGCCAGTACTTGTTTTTTGGCTGATGTGGGTAGATAACGAAGTTCTAATTGTTACCGTTCTCCACACATGCAAAATTCCATATTTTCTTAAAACTGATGGTTTTAATTGTCAGCCAAATTATTTAAAAACTCTAAACATTCTCCAGATATACAAATATCAATATAGACATTGTATAGAGGTACCATGCTCACTTATCCAATTCCACCCTCTTTTTAAGTGAACGTTTTTGCTATCTAAGAAGTCATTTAGTACAAATTCAGAGCCTTCCACTCTAACCGTTCTCAAGATATACAAAAATCAATATTACGGAATGTCATTGTACACATTAGACATTACGATACATGGTTTGAGAACCTTTCAAGTGACAATAAAAAATCATAATATGGAAAATGAAGGGCATTTTGTTGATATTTATATTGGAATATATAGGAAAATATAAATGTCACATATCTACAGACCATCCCCAACGTACTTTGCAATTTTTGTTGAAATTGGTCGCCCCGTTTCCGCAGTTAGTGGTGACATCAAAGTGTACACTTCTTTTTTTATATATAGATGAGAGCGTTTGCGACATTTCTGGAACTTTCCAAACTGTTGACAATTAGGTATACAAAGCGGCTTTTTTACTTACCTCATACATAGTTATCGTTTGGCTGTTATAAAGTAAAGTCGCTTTTAGGCGTAAGTTAAAGTGTTGTATAAACGAATATTAAGTTGCTGTACAACAACAAATAAGTGGTTTTATTTTATTTTGACGCAACTTAAAAGAACTCAAACGTTTTAAAAGAGGTTAAAACGTGACAATATGCTATCCGGCCTAGATGACTTATTAACGGTGAGATTTTCATTTTAGTCATTAACAGGCTACACACGAAAAGCTAGGAATTGGATATTGTGACAGATATCGTTTACCATTGACTGAAACTTCAAAAGCTGGTTTTAGAGGTCAAGATTTAGCCTAGTGGAAGATTTAGCTTTGGGATGTTCCATTAGGATGTTGATTTCTATGGAAATCAAGTCAATGGTTGAACACAATAAATTTTAGTACCAAATCATTAAAAATATGCCGATATTTTTAGTGAATTTTTCATATTCACTTGAAATTATGACAGCCAACATAACCTTGAGACCTAAAATGTTCTTTAAATCATAAGGCATGATGTTGAAATGTATCCGCATCCATTAAAAATGCATCATCAATACTACTTTGAATGCCGTAAACATTCATCAAATAATTTTGACTTCAACATTCAAAATGTACTCACTCTTCGTTTATAATAATTGTGCAATAAAATACGAGGTTCACTTCACCTCCATGATCTGAGATGTTGCAACATTTTATTCAATTGTTTTTATTATTTTTTTGTTTTTGTTTTTTATTTTGATTTATTAACAATTTATAAATGGTCTAAACAAATGTTTTACACTTTTAAAAAGTCTAAGAAGTTATTAAAAGAAACTTGATAACTTCTTCGGTGTGTAATTTTAAACGAAACAGAGACAAAAATATACAATAGACAGAAGAAGAAGATAAATAAATAATCTTGAAAGAATCGTTCATCAAGGTGGCAGGCAAATGTTAATGCAGCAGCAACATAATGTTGTTGCTGTTCAGCATTTCCGTTTTACAACATCGGAACGACCGAAAGAACCAACGAACAAGAACAAAAACATGTTTAACGTCCATGTAAAGGTTATGTTTTTTCTTTCCACTTTTTTTTTAAAGATGCAACAACATTGAACATTTCATAGAATTAAAAGAACGAAAAAATAATTAACAAAACGAAAACAGACACAAAAAGAAACCAACCAACACTTGAAACAATAATAATAATAATGATGGCTTTGGCCGTTAGAGAATCAACAAATTAAAGGAAAAAAAACGTTAAAGAATTTGCATACAATCAACAAGACAAGACAAGACAAGACAAGACTTATTTGCAAAAAAAATAAAGAAAAAATTAATAAAAAATGTTTTTTTTTACCAGAAAATTATTGCGTAAGTTAAGAATTCTATGCTTTTGTTTCGTTTTCATTGAAATAAGCACAATCAATAAAAATAGACTAGAGAACATTCAAAACACATTTAGACTTTCAAATATGAGTGGAGCTTCACCAATAATTACAAATTTTTATGGTAAAAGGCCTGCAATTAAAAATAAAGGGTCCGCCAAATAAATTTTTCTTTTTTTATTCGAAAGTGCAATCATTCCAGTTAACATTGGAAAATAATTTCATTCAAATGGCTGCCTCAGCTGGCCATGCAGCAGCCTACACGATCGGTCCAATTTTTAAGCACATTATCGATTGTGTGCAGCTGTATTTCACCAATTGCTTCACGAATATTGTCCTTTAAAACGTCAATTGTTTCTGACTTGTTGGCGTAACAGTTATCTTTGACGGCACCCCACAAATAATAGTCCAACGGTGTCAAATCGCAGCTCCGAGGTGGCCAATCGACATCAGCTCTGTGGCTGATAAGCGATCTTCAAAAACAGGGCGCAAAACATCGAGTGTAGCTTCGGCTGTGTGGCACGTAGCAATGCAGTAGCCTACACGATCGGGCCAATTTTTAAGCACATTATCGATTGTGTGCAGCTGTATTTCACCAATGGCTTCACGAATATTGTCCTTTAAAGCGTCAATTGTCTCTCGCTGGTTGGCGTAACACTTATCTTTGATGGCACCTCCAACGGTGTCAAACCACAGCTCTGAGGTGGCCAAATGACATCAGCTCTGCGGCTGATAATGCGGACCTCAAAAACAGGGCGCAAAACATCGAGTGTAGCTTCGGCTGTGTGGCACGTAGCGCCGTCCTGTTGAAACCAAATGTTGCTAATATTCTCCTCTTTAATTTTTTTGAACAAAAATTCGTTCAACATGGCCCGATAACAATCGCCATTGACTCTAACGGCCACTCCTTGCTCAATTATGCCTCTGGACCAAAATCCGCACCAAACAGTGACTCGTCTTGGGTGTATCGGCTTTTCAATGTATGCGTGCGTATTTTCTGTGCCCCAAATGCGACAATTTTGCTTGTTTACATACCCGCCAAGATCAAAATGAGCTTCGTCGGGAAAGATGATTTTTTGGCGAAGTATATACACAACCATATTCGTTCAGCGGAAGGATAAAACTAATTATCTGTGAAATCAGACATGAGCTAAGTGTTACCATTCACGAAATAAGCACTAGTTGAAAAAAAAACGTTAGATGGCGGACCCTTTAGGTCATCCTTAAATCGTGTTAAGAAAATTCAGAAGTTAAAGCAGTAAATGTACTAATGCACTCCTACTAATCCGCTACGCAAGTAGCTGTGGCATAGTAGTTTGTCACTTTACAAGTTGTTAAAGTCTTCAGTGGCACGGGTAGACTCTCTAGCACCATTTGCATCTTGTGCTCGATGTGAACAGATACGCTAACTATCTAACTTGGCGAAATAGCTCTAAAAATGTAGTATAGGGTGGGCAATTTAAAAGTTTAAATTTGAAAATGTCATAAAACAAAACAAAAACGGTTTGAAATTCTGCCAAATTTATTTATTGTTTTTTGTTGTGAAATACAATTGTTCCGTTAAGAAATGAAATATTATTTCATTCATGCGGCTGCCGCGACTGGCCTCACACCACCCCATTCGATCGGATCAATTTTCATAAACTTTTTAGAGTGTATGGGATCGTATCACGGCAATGGCATCACTCACGTCGCAGCTTTTTGTCGGCCAACTGACATCACCATTTCGGCTAATTAAACAGGAACAAATCGATTATGGCATGAGATATGTGGCAAGTTGCACCAACATGTTGAAACACAATATCATTCACGTCAATACCAAGAAGAGCGGGCACAAAAAAATTGGTTATCATGGTGCGCTAGGTGTCTCCATTGGCGATCTCCATTTTCAAAGAAATATTGGCCAATGCCGTACCAAACCGTCACTCGTAATGGGTGCATTGGCTTCGTTTGGGTTTTCTGAGCCCCAACCAAGATGATTTTCAATGATGATAAATTGCAACGTTGCTCAAGCGTAAATCGATTCATTTCGTTCAGTGGAGATAATATACTGAATTTTGTGACAGCATAGAAACACATAAGTATTGCCAGATACGAAATAACCATTGGTTCAAATTTAAACTGATAGATGACCCATCCGATAGAATTATTTTTAAGATGAGTGGCTTTTATTATCTATTTACTGAGTAATTTTTAGCTTAAGAATTAAAAAAAAATTTTAATGATCAAACACTAATAACATGTGTGTGAAAATAAATTGTATATTTACACCCGATGCACTTCTGTTAAATTGGGTCTTGGCTACGACAGAGCACTGTTATGTTAATTTCAATTTGTTTTTTCAAAAATTGTAGGGCCATTTTAGGTCTCGCCAGGATTATAATCAAGAAAGGCTGTCATTATGAGTTCTTTCATCCTGGTTAAACGATTGTTTCTGATATTTATTCTCAACATTTAACGAGATTGAAGCAATCAATTCAATTAAAAGTGTCAAGTTTGATCAACAGAAAAGGTGCTGCGTTTCATTATGGCAACGCCAGACCACACACATCTTTGATGACCCGACAGAGAGAACTTGTGAGAACTTGGCTGGAAAATTTTGAAGCATGCACTGGATCTTATATCTTATCTCAGGTTATAAGTTGTTTTGATTTCTGCAGTACTGAGAGTTGCATAATGCAATTGCATCAGATTTTCGCTCAGAAAAATGGCAAAAGGTTATCGATCAAAACGGCGCATATTGTCTTAATAAAGTCAGTTTCAAATATAAGAAAAAGATGTATCATGTCTGGTCAAATGTGTAATCGAATTTTTTCGAATGTTTAATATATTGGGTTGGGGAATAAGTTCATAGCACTTTTGAAGGAAGATGGAGATCAAACAAGTAGTAAATTGGCCGCAAAAAATTAACTGTGACCATAAAACTTAACTTTTTTCAATTATTTTTATTCAATGAATTTATTTAATTGGATTTGCAGACAAATTTGTAGCCTTGGTGCCCCCAAGTTTAACAAAAACAACAAAGAAAACCGCCTAAAATTTATTTTTAATATCTCGCCCTCTATTGAACAACCTGTGAAGAAATGGTACCCGTATAGAAATATAAAGCAAAGGAAGAAGTAGTTAGTTTCAGGAGATAAGCTAAAGGCAAGAATCAGTAATGCCTGACTTCCATCCAAAGGGGTCCAAGGGGGTTGGTAGGATTGAACGGGCACGTCTACGTAAGCTCTACATACAAGTACACCATGGCTGAAAAGTCCCTATCGACATTCCAAAACTCAATTGGATCAGTTTTTCCCAGATGTTCTACAATGAAGGAATATTGGCTTTATCCCAAATATGGCAAAAAATTATCGATCAAAATGGTGCACATTTGGTTTAATAAAGCTCGTTTCAAATATAAGAAAACCAAATATAACCGTGCACCCCATACTAAAAACCCATTGCAAAAACTTCTCACTGGATTCTGTATTTGATAAAATAGATCGCACTCTGCTTTAGAAGGCTTAAAAATAAATTAGGATATTAAGCGAAAATTTTCGAAATTTTAATTTTTAACAACTCATTGGCGGTTTTTTTACATAAACCCCATTATGGCACAGGGGCGTTGATTTTGATCCAACCAATCAGAGTTAATTCTCTGATCAGTTTTTGCAGATTCTTTCTTTACAATTTGAGCATTTAAGTATCAAAGGAGAGAGAGGCCAGCAAATATATTTCTGGAAGAGCCTTTCCTAAGCATTAGTGTACATGGAATCATAATTAAGTCAATGATCAAAATTTGTAGATAATTTCTTTATAATTCAGTCTACACCCACCAACTATATTACCGCTAGAGCCGTACCTAATCACTTGTGCACGTGCAAACAGAATTTAATGTCTAATCGGACCTTAAAGGTTATTTCTTTATAATTTGGGCACTAAACTACCCGGGAAGAGATAGCTATCGTATATAGAAATCTGGAAGAACCGTGCTATTAAAATTAAGATTCTGATCAAATTTTAAAAGTCCTTTCTTTACAATTCGGGCACAAGGTGCGAAACGTACCAGAGAGTCTATTCGTTTCGGTGGAGGCTTAAACAACTTGTAAGGTTTCATGCTTGAGTAAGTTCGAAACCAATTAAGAAAAGTGACTGAATAGGGAAAAACTTTTAGCTCTTAGTATGGAGTGGGCAATTTAAAAGTTTAAATTTGAACCAACGGTTATTTTGAATCTGGCAATACTTGTGTCATTTTATTTAGTCACAACATTCAGTATATTATCTTCACTAAACGAAATGAATCGATTTACGCTTGAGCAACGTTGGAATTTATTGAAAATTTATTATCATTGAAAATCATCTTGGTGAGTACGTTAATAAGCAAAATTGCCGTATTTGGGGCTCAGGAATCCTAAACGTGTCCTTACAGAAGCCAATGCACCCATTACGAGTGCTGGTGCGGCTTGTGGAGCGGAGGCATCATTGGTCCATATTTCTTTGAAAATGAGGACCATGATAACCGATTTTTTTGTGCCCGCTCTTCATGGTATTGACGTGAACGATATTTGGTTTCAACAGGATGGTGCAACTTTCCACAGATCTCATACCACAACCGATTGATTGCGTCAAATGTTTGATGGCCGTTTAATTAGACGAAATTTTGATGTCAGTTAGCAGCCAAAAAGCTGTGAATTGACACCGTTTGACTTTTTTCTGTATGACGTCTTTAAAGACAAGTGTTATGCTGACAAACCAGAGACAATTGAGCGTTTAAAGGCCAATATTCGTGATGCCACTCTCTAAAAAGTTCTCGAAAATTGGTCCGATCTAATGGGGTACTGTGACGCCAGCCGCGGCAGTCTTATGAGTGAAATAATATTTCATTTCTAACCGGAACAATTGTACTTCAAAACAAACAAAATAAATTCGGCAAAATTATATGACGTCTTTAAAGACAAGTGTTATACCGACAAACCACTCTCTAAAAAGTTCTCGAAAATTGGTCCGATCTAATGGGGTACTGTGAAGCCAGCCGCGGCAGTCTTATGAGTGAAATAATATTTCATTTCTAACCGGAACAAATGTACTTCAAAACAAACAAAATAAATTCGGCAAAATTTCAATCCGCTTTTGTTTTATTGCATTTGTAATTTTAAACTTTTAAATTGCCCACCCGGTAGATCCAAGTTTACTTTTTTTAAGAGAAATTATTTTAAGAATTTACTCTTTTGAATTGACCTTAAATGGCATGACCCGTAACATTTCAATGACCTCTCCTGTGTGAAATTAACAATAAACTTGTGAGTCATAAATAATTTTAAAGTAATTTTCTTCAAAAATTCTTAACAAATTATTTCCACCAAACACTTATTTTCGTTGAGATTCTCAAAATAAAAACCAAAAATAATATTTTGTAAATAATTAACAAACAAAGTGAATGGAATAAATTAGCCAATGTAGTGACGTATCTTTAAGTATTAAAATAAAAGCACAACTTAAGAATTAAAATGAACGCATTTTCGATCATCATCGTATAGTTTTTCAAATAACCACAAGCTATAGAAGACCATTGACCTTTTTGAGAAAACGGAAATACTTTGTTTTACACAAGTCAGAAAAATGATTGTTTTTTTTTTTTGCTAAAAATAAAATGAAAAATTTAATTAAAATAAGTTGAACTCATTTGGAAAAACAAAAATTACTTTAAACTTCAACTCGTGCGGTGTGAACTTCTTTTGATGGCTTTTTAATGGTGATGGTTCATGGAGTTTTTGAATCTTATTTTTGTGTTTCTTCTTAGCAATTTATGTTGTCTTTAATTGAGACATACGTGTACTAGTATGTGTTTGTATATGCCTGCCTACATGATGATGTTCTATGTTGTGAATTCTAAAGATTATGTCACTTTTTTTAGTGTTTTTTTTCTCTCTCTCTCAAATGCTGCTATTTATCATAATAATTGTTTAATAATTATAGGGTGTTATGAGTGTTACACTTGAGTTCCTTATGTTTTATGCGAATAAATCGTAAAAGTATCATGACATTTAGTCATCAGCTTATTTTTAGTTTTAATATTTTAATATTCCAAAGACACTTAAGATGCAGTAGTCATGGCTATCTAACACTTAAATTTTTTATTATTATTTTGTTCTGGTTTTATTGGACACTAATAAATTTCCTTTTACTTTTAATTGCCATAAACAAATACATTTTTATTTAAAATTTAGAATTTAGAAAAACTTTTTATTTATTCAGTTTGTAATGGGTCCGCCATCTAACGTTTTTTTTCTCTAGTGCTTAGCTCATGTCTGATTCGACAGATAATTAGTTTTATCCTTCCGCTGAAGGAATATGGCTGTGTACACGCTTCGCTAAGTGGGCCTGCGATCGACTTACAGAAGATGCCGATTTGGCCAAAAAAAAAAATCATCTTTTCAGATGAAGCTCATTTTGATCTTGGCGGGTATGTAAACAAGCAAAATTCTGGGGCACAGAAAACCCGCACGCATATATTGTAAAGCCGATACACCCAAGACGAGTCACTGTTTGGTGCGGATTTTGGTGCGGATTTTGGTCCAGAGGCATAATTGAGCTATTTTTCTTCGAAAATGAGCAAGGAGTGGCCCTTACAGTCAATGGCGATCGTTATCGGGCCATGTTGAACGAATTTTTGTTCACAGAAATTTAAGAGGAGGATATTAGCAACATTTGGTTTCAACAGGATGGCGCTACGTGCCACACAACCGAAGCTACACTCGATGTTTTGCGCCCTGTTCTTGAAGATCGCAGAGTTGATGTCGTTTGGCCACCTCGGAGCTGCGATTTGACAATGTTGGACTATTATTTGTGGGGTGCCGTCAAAGATAAGTGTTACGCCAACCAGCCAGAGACAATTGACGCTTTAAAGGACAATATTCATGAAGCCATTGGTGAAATACAGCTGCACACAATCGATAATGTGCTTAAAAATTGGACCGATCGTGTAGGCTACTGCGTGGCCAGCCGAAGCAGCCATTTGAATGAATTTATTTTCCATTATTAACCGGAAGGATTGTACTTTCAAATGAAAAAAGAAATTTTAAAAAATATTCAGTAGTTTTTTAATAGTATTTTCAAAAAAAAAAATTATTTGGCGGACCCTATATAACAACTTTTTTAAATTAACAAAAACGCTAATTTAGGTTGTCTCTTAAATGTTTATAAAAATTTTAATTGTTTCATTCGAAAACCAAAAAAGAAAAAAAATTTTTTTTTTTTTTGTTTTGTTAAATTACAAATTTCATTTCATTTTCCATAAAGTGACCACATTTATCAAATAATACATAAATATACTTATATTTGCGCTCTATTTGTCATCATGTCATGCAAAATTTTAAATGTTCTGTATGAGTTCGTATTTCTGCACCACCTATCCCATCGAAAGAATAGCCAGCACATTCATAGAATTGTCTATACAATTTTATGCTCGTATTCTGAATAAATGCAATTAAACAATTGATTTTTATTTTTATTTAAATGTTCTACTAAATAAATACAAACGTATAGAGGTTTTTTATTTTCTAACAAATCGAATTTTAATAAAGCCATTCAATATTATAATTAAAAAACATAAAAACAAAAATTAAATAAATAAATAAATCAAAATATGAGTGGTTTGCTAAAATCTAGTTTTAATGATTTGTATTTCCTTAAGGTAGGATCACACGATTGTCGTTATGCACCACCAATAACACAAGTTTACAAATCTAGGTCAACTTTTGGATCAGAAAGGGTGAGGACTAATTTTGATGTTATTTGAGGCGCTGAATTCAAATCCGGATTTCTTTTTTCCAAATTGGTTCTAGTTTGCTGTTTCTCGAATGTTGGCAACATTGGGTTATCATAATGACAGTCAGCTGTTAGCATCGCTAGTACCGTTATTTAATTTGTATTTTTAAAGTTCTTTTTGGAATCCAAAACGTGTGGAAATGCAAAGGCAGAATTGTAAAGCTAATCCAAAGTGTTTTTGTTATATTTGCGGATGTTATATGATCAGAAAAAGTAGCAAAGTTATTACTGATGTGATCAGAAATGCATATTTTTATTATTTTGGTTTCTCTGTATCAAACACTCTAAAGCCGTGGGTACCGAAATTGATTTGTAACGCGTGTAGCTCAATATTATACAAGTGGTCACGCGGTAAAAAAGTATATTTTTCATTTTCATTGCCAATGTTATGGAGAGAGCCGAAAGAAAACTCATGTAGATGATTGTTACTTTTGCTTGATGAATATCGTCGGTGTAAATGCAAAAAAAAGTATCATCAGTGTCTAAGCCAGTTCATCGTGCGAGCAATGATCCTTTGCCAATTTGTCCAGGTATGAGTGCAAGTATTGGAAAATCGAAAAACGATACCAAGGATTTTGGAACGACTGTTGGACTTTAATGCGTGAAACAGATCCCAAAGAGTACAAGCGACTCAGTTCGACTGCTCTTCATTTCTAAAAACCATGTATACTTGTGTAATTATTTCATATAAAAATATATAAAATTTTTATAAAAAATTTCGAATACTTTTTTTAATATTTCTGAAAGTGGTCAAGGGTTTAGAACTTTAATAGCTTATTTTGACTACTAAAGTGTCTAGTTTACGCTTTACAAACTGAAAGTTAAATCAAGTTATTGTTGTGGAGACTATGCGGTCAAAACTCAGAAATGAGAAATTTTGTGTTTGATGCTGTTATACTTAAAGAAAGCACAACTTCTGGAGATTACGAAACCTTAAGGAATATTGAAGATATTCCAGCATCACTTCACACTATTCAACAAAATATTCCAAAAAACAAGGTTTGCAGCAAAAACATGAAATGCTCATTATCTCGAAAACCAGAACCAATAAAAAAAACGAAGTGCAGATTCGGATTCAGCGTTCCAAATAACCATGTATACTTGTGTAATTAGTGTTTTTCATATGCCAATCGTGACAATCGTGTAAAAGCTTTATCGGCAATCATGCACCAATGTAAATTCCAAAATTATACCAATATTTATTGTATTCTTATGTATTTCCTTAAGGTAGGATCACACGATTGTCGTAATGCACCAATAATTAGTGTTTTTCATATTGCCAATCGTGTGATTAGACAATTAATTGGCTCATACGGCAACTCACAATATTATTGTGCTTATTTATACCCATCAAATGCAACCTTGGTGTGACAATCGTGTGAAAGCTTTATCGGCAATCATGCACCAATGTAAATTCCAAAATTATACCAATATTTATTGTATTCTTATGTATTTCCTTAAGGTAGGATCACACGATTGTCGTAATGCACCAATAATTAGTGTTTTTCATATTGCCAATCGTGTGATTAGACAATTAATTGGCTCATACGGCAACTCACAATATTATTGTGCTTATTTATACCCATCAAATGCAACCTTGGTGTGACAATCGTGTGAAAGCTTTATCGGCAATCATGCACCAATGTAAATTCCAAAATTATACCAATATTTATTGTATTCTTGTGTATTTCCTTAAGGTAGGATAACACGATTGTCGTAATGCACCAATAATTAGTGTTTTTCATATTGTCAATCGTGTCATTAGACAATTTATTGGCTCATACGGCAACTCGCAATATTATTGTGATTATTTATACCAATCAAATGCAACCTTGGTGTGACAATAGTGTGAAAGCTTTGTCGGCGATCATGCACCAAAGTAAATTCCAAATTAACACCAATATTTATTGTATTCTTGTGTATTTCCTTAAGGTAGGGATCACACGATTGTCGTAATGCACCAATAATTAGTGTTTTTCATATTGTCAATCGTGTGATTAGACAATTTATTAGCTCATACGTCAACTCGCAATATTATTGTGCTTATTTATACCAATCAAATGCAACCTTGGTGTGACAATCATGTGAAAGCTTTGTCGGCAATCATGCACCAATGTAAATTCCAAAATTACACCAATATTTATTGTATTCTTGTGTATTTCCTTAAGGTAGGATCACACGATTGTCGTAATGCACCAATAATTAGTGTTTTTCATATGCTAATCGTGTGTTTATACAATTTATTGGCTCATACGGCAACTCGCAATATTATTGTGCTTATTTGTACCAATCAAATGCAACCTTGGTGTGACAATCGTGTGAAAGCTTTATCGGCAATCATGCACCAATGTAAATTCCAAAATTATACCAATATTTATTGTATTCTTGTGTATTTCCTTAAGGTAGGATCACACGATTATCGTAATGCACCAATAATTAGTGTTTTCCATATGCCAATCGTGTGATTATACAATTCATTGGCTCATACGGCAACTCGCAATATTATTGTGCTTATTTATACCAATCAAATGCAACCTTGGTGTGACAATCGTGTGAAAGCTTTGTCGGCAATCATGCACCAATGTATATTCCAAAATTACACCAATATTTATTGTGTTCTTGTGTGGCAATTGAAGAAGACAATAATCACCGATTTTTATTTTTTAATTTTTTTTTTTTTTTTCTGAAAAAACACATTTTTTTAATTATTTGTATGTAAATTGCACCACAAAATTCCACCATTTTTTTTTTCATTTTTTTACTTTCTTTTATCAAGCGGACACCAGATAATCAAAGCCGATGCAATTTATATTTTTTTAAGAATAAATCATCTTTGCTTTAGAGAATTAAATATAATTTTTAATTCTATTCCAATTAAATTTTTTTTAATTTATTAAAATGTTTTCTCATAAAACCGTCAATGGCCCTTCACACTTCTTGTTTTTTTGTATTTCTTTTTTTATTTGTTCACTAAATGACGTCAATATATATAAATAAAGATGACACTATTTTCTTTCTTTAAAGAACGAACCATTTTGATTACAAAAAAAAATAATTTAATTTACCACAACAGCTGATTTACAGAGTTGTCGTAAACTAGGACAATCGTGTGATAGCGTTGTGACAATTATTGTCAATACATGGTATCGCGCCATCTTGTGACAAGAAATTTTGTATAAAATAAGACAACCGTGTGAATGAGGAATTTTTAATTGGAACGATTTTATTATTGTGCGCTAAGTTGTCACAATAAAATTTGTATCAGATTGGAGTATTTTAGTCAATCGTGTGATCGCAGCTTTTATCTCGATTTTTTATTCCCTTTATAAAACAGCTGATCAAATTAAAGTAATCCAAAGGCGAACGTTGTAGGAAATTATCGTTAGAAACTCTGGCAAATGTAAGAAATCGTTGAGTGACGATAATTTTATGTCATACACGACTATTTAAAGTAATTGCCCAAATTTTCATAGATGGGAAAAGTTGATGTTGTCTTGCAGGCATCCGTTTATTGGTAAAGGCCTCATTAGTCGACCGTAGAAATCGTAAATGTATCGTAAATATGAACGTTTTGCCCCTTATAGAACATATAAAAACGTGTTATATGTTTTTTTCGATGTGCGTATATAAATAAATTAGAAATGTAAAAGAAACAGCTGCTTAAATCACAGTGATTTGAATTGGGTACGTACAAAATAGGTTTAAATAGTATTTTTTATATAATAGTATATGTACATATTTCCAAAATAAACTACAGCAGATTATATACCAAATTCCTGCCAAGACAAGAACTCATATGGAGTATAAAGTAATTTATCAAATAAATGCTATTTTATATGGGGTCCGCCAAATAATTTTTTTTTTTTTGGAAATGCTATCAAAAAAACTACTGAATATTTTCTCAAATTTCTTTTTTTATTTGAAAGTACAATCCTTCCGGTTAGTAATGGAAAATAATTTCATTCAAATGGCTGCCTCGGCTGGCAATGCAGTAGTCTACACATTTGGCCAATTTTTAAGCACATTATCGATTGTGTGCAGCTGTATTTCACCAATGGCTTCACGAATATTGTCCTTTAAAGCGTCAATTGTCTCTCGCTGGTTGGCGTAACACTTATCTTTGACGGCACCCCACAAATAATAGTCCAACGGTGTCAAATTGCAGCTCCGAGGTGGCCAAACGACATCAGCTCTGTGGCTGATAATGCGATCTCCAAAAACAGGGCGCAAAACATCGAGTGTAGCTTCGGCTGTGTGGCACGTAGCGCCGTCCTGTTGAAACCAAATGTTGCTAATATCCTCCTCTTCAATTTTTTTGAACAAAAATTCGTTCAACATGGCCCGATAACGATCGCCATTGACTGTAACGGCCACTCTTTGCTCAATTATGCCTCTGGACCAAAATCCGCACCAAATAGTGACTCGTCTTGGGTGTATCGGCTTTACAATGTATGCGTGCGGGTTTTATGTGTCCCAAATGCAACAATTTTGCTTGTTTACATACGCGCCAAGATCAAAACGAGCTTCATCTGAAAAGATGATTTGTTTGGCAAAATTTTCAAAGTAATGTCGCAATATTTCCCAGCGTTGTTCAAGCGTATACACAAGCATATTCGTTTAGCGGAAGGATAAAACTAATTATCTGCAAATCAGACATGAGCTAAGTGGCCCTTTAAAAAGTCAACATACAAAAGTTTTTTTTTCTGCCTGATTCACGATAGACTAATGTAACCAAAATTTTTTCACACCAAATTAGAGTCATTGGAAATATCTTTTATCTGAGATCCTTCCTTTTTTTTATCAAAATTTCCAGATACTACTCAGTTAAATATTGAAACTAAGTGGCCTACATCTCGGAAACTAGTCGTTGCTGATCCAAAGTTCTCTTTAATTTTATCTAAGAATTACGCACATACATAATTGCTTATCTATCATTAGCGTGAAAATGTTTTCTTGTCACCTAAGAATGTTTATTAAAATACGTAAGAAACTATTTTCTATTAAAAAATAGTAAAATTTTTTAAAATTGGATTCACATTTTCTAAAATATATTTGAAATTTGTTCAAATTATTATAAATTACGTTATTAAATTGTTTTAAATTTCTCCTTTTAATTGTGTGCAAAAAGTGCCAAAAAAAAGGGTAAAAATTCCCCCATATAGTTTAACATATAAACAGACCATCACTGCTTGACAAATGTCACGTAACGTTCTATTTCCAACAGATTGTGACGTTACAGTTACGTTACATTACGGTCAAGTAAGCATTTTCATAGATTTTTATATAACAAAAGCGATCAGCTGGCACAACTTCATTTACGGCTTCTACATTTAGGTTCGGCTAATTACACTTTTAAGTCTAAAAAAGTTCTCATACCTAACTCCCATTGCTAATGTCATTGTCACAAGGAGTCGTCAAAGAAATGTTCAAGAGAAAACACCACCCTTTAAAAAAAGTTACAATGCTAATGGGGGCGTATTTGAACAACATTATTTTTTTGTTCACCTAGAGAGCATATTGGCTTTTCACAAAGCATCAACTGCTTTGATTCAGTTTCGTAAATCAAATTGTATATCAAGCTCAGTAGATCATTAATCAACTGTAGCTCGCTTCCATATGATTGGGTAGTGGTGAAGATCTTTGCTAAGTGGTGGTGCTGATCCTTGCTTAGCATTGTAACCTTTTTTCCCAGTAGGTGGCGTTTTCCCCTGATCATTCGTCTGATGTTTGTCATCAGGGGGCTTCTTTTAGAAGGATTTGTCTAGAGGGAGATTGAAGTATCTTTATTAAGCACTAGAAACTGCAATTAAAAATTTTTCTGCTGGGGATTCCAACCTGGGCCGCTTGTGTTGTATGCGTGCGCTCTACCCACCAGACCACGTCACACCTTTCTCAGCAAAAACAATATTTTATTATTATTGGTTGCTGTAAGAGGCGCATAGCATAGCCATATCCTGCTATTGTCTTGATATGTGTCCACCTGAGAATCTGGTCCACAGACTTTATTTCATTCGGTCGACTTCTACGCTATAGTCCTCTAGGTCATCCTCTACATCGGTCTCCTTGTGTGTTTGACAACATTGTTACGTTTTTACCTTTTTAGAAACGTGTTTTTATGAGTTCGTAAATTGCAGTTAAAAAAAAATAAATTTCGTGTTTTGTTTTTAATTAATAATTCTTTATTTAACACAGTTTTGTGTTCCAAACAATAACAATTTCAATTCGAATGCTTCCAACGAACCGTTTTCCACAAGCCATCTCACTCTCAATTGGTATTTGTTGTCACCTTTTGTGTAGTTCGGAGTTAGAGATTGTGGGGGCACAATATACGTAGGATGTTTCTCTACAGCAAGCTACGAGCTATATTTCGGTATTGCATAAAAATGTAGAATGAACGATGGAGCTAAAAATTATTATAATTTTTGCACTTTAAAACTGCCGAGACAGCCGTAATTTAAATAGATTTTGCAAAATCCATTTTTGCTTTGGAAAACCAGGCGTCAGGTATTATTTGGCTGCCAAGGTAAGTGAAATTGTTGATTTCTTAAATAAACTTACCATCGAGATTACAATAGTGCGGTTTTTCTAATCCGTGATTGGTTTTTCTCAGCTCATAAAGGGTGGGCAAATTTGAGATTAGAAAGTAAATTTGCTTAAAAACACATTTTTTTATATTTGTCAACAAATTCAGTGTTATTCATACCTATATAAAATAGAAATATGGGAATTAATAATGGAATATGATGGCGGGCAAATGTACATCCCTAGCACGTCAGCAGACGTCCGCTCTTTTCACAAAAATTTGAACCACATTTTGCAACAAAGCTTCACTTATCTTGTCAATGCAGCGCCATTTAATATTTCAGAGTGTCAGTTCCTTTTGGTTTGTTCACGTAACCCGGTCTTTTAAATGGCCCCAGAGAAAATAATCCAGCGGCGTTAGATCACAAGTACGAGGCGGCCAAATCGAAAAATTACGCGACCGGGAAATTTTTTATATAATAACTGAATTGTTTGACTGGCTTGTGGCACCGTCCTGCTGAAACCAAAGGTCACTGAAGTCAACTTTAGCCAACTGTGGCCACAAAAAATTGGTTATCATGTTAAGGTAGCGCAGAGATTTCACGGTGACGGCGTTTCCTTTCGAAAAACTACGGGCCGATGATGCCACCTAACCACAAACCGCACCATACGGTCCCTTTCTTTCTTCTTGTAATGGTTTTTCGCTGACTGTTTGCGCTTCATACGCGACAATTTTGTTTGTTTACATAACCGCCTAATTGAAAATGGACCTCATCACTAAAGATAATTTTATTAAAAAAATGAATTGTTTTTGTTCAGTTTTTCAAGCAGCCAATTCGCAAACGTACGACGCAAACAATGGTCGGCTGACTTTAATTCTTGAACGAGTTGAACTTTACTAGCGTGAAAATGAAGATCTTTATACAAAATGTTGCACAAAGTTACTCCGGTGTTGCCACATTGTTGCGAACATCGACGAATTGATGTTCCAGGCTCATTCTAAACACTTTGCTGTACAGCGGTATGTTCGCATCACTACGGCCACTATGAGAGTATTGTTTTGAACAAATTTAGCGATTAAATTACGCACAGCGGTCTCAGAATGAGCCTGATTACGAGGAAAAGCTGCTTGAATTTTACAAAGTGATACAGTAAAATGTTCACCATTTTGATAATAAATTTTGACAATGAAAATTCTTTGTTCAAGAGTGTAGCGTTCCATAGTTAAAATTTCCCAATTTTTTACTAAATAAGTGTCAAAGGTTGAAAGTTCAATGCGTGATATTTCATCATTTGACAGCCAATTTACTTCCTAACCTCAAATTTGCCCACCCTGTATATGTAAGCCGTTTATTTTATATGGTTAATCGTTCAGATTTTTCATGTTTATTGGCAATATTTGAGTGGAGTAGCTCATTCTTTATCACCAAAAATCAGTCCCTTTCGAACACCGGCAACAATGTTAATTGGCTCCAAAAATGTGTCATTAAGGAGAATTCTGCACTTTAAGGCGGTGATCTGCGTCTTTATGAGATAAGCAATTTGCCGGTTATTTCTCTTTTAAAATGGCTTTTCAGATTTAAAAATTATGCGAACAAATTAATGGGCATAATGAAACTATCGGATCCGCCATCTAACGTTTTTTTTTTCAACTAGTGCTTATTTCGTGAATGGTAACACTTAGCTCATGTCTGATTTGACAGATAATTAGTTTTATCCTTCCGCTGAACGAATATGGTTGTGTATACGCTTGAACAACGCTGGGAAATATTGCGACATTACTTTGAAAATCATTGTAATGTTGCAGAATGTGTGCGATGTGTTCAGATGAAGCTCATTTTGATCTTGGCGGGTATGTAAACAAGCAAAATTGTCGCATTTAGGGCACAGAAAACCCGCTCGCATACATTGAAAAGCCGATACACCCAAGACGAGTCACTGTTTGGTGCGGATTTTGGTCCAGAGGCGTAATTGGGCCATTTTTCTTCGAAAATGAGCAAGGAGTGGCCGTTACAGTCAATGGCGATCGTTATCGGGCCATGTTGAACGAACTTTTGTGCACAAAAATTGAAGAGGAAGATATTAGCAAGATTTGGTTTCAACTGGACGGCGCTACGTGCCACACAGAGGAAGCTACACTCGACGTTTTGCACCCTGTTTTTGAAGATCGCATTATCAGCCGCAGAGCTGATGTCGTTTGGCCACCTCGGAGTTGCGATTTAACACCGTTGGACTATTATTTGTGGGGTGCCGTCAAAGATAAGTGTTACGCAAACAAGCCAGAGATAATTGACGCTTTAAAGGACAATATTCGTGAAGCCAGTGGTGAAATACAGCTGCACACAATCGATAATGTGCTTAAAAATTGGACCGATCGTGTAGGCTACTGCATGGCCGGCCGAGGCAGCCATTATTAACCGGAAGGATTGTACTTTCAAATAAAAACAGAAATTAAAGAAAATATTCAGTAGTTTTTTTTTTTTTATACCATTTTCAAAAAAAAAATTTATTTGGCGGACCCTTTGCTTCGAGAAAAAAAAATGTTCATGAATATTTTTCTAAATTAAAGTTTTAGAAAAAAGAAAAGCTTGAATTAAAATAATTTATTCATCAACGGGTGGTAAGCACTAAATTCATCCAATATTTTAAAACATTGTTTTCAGTAAAAATTTAAATTTTTAAAATTTTTTTAAATTAAGTGTTAATCTTTAAATAATTGCTTTACATTAATAAATAACAATTTTAAATACTAATAAGTGTCATAAAATCATTTTAATAATATATATTAACATTCATTATTTATGCTTACTAATGCGACAACAACAAATACAATAATGACCAGCATAATACCATTTATAAAAGACACCCTTTCGAAACAAAATTTTAACATTTAAATAAGAAAACAGAAAAAGCTTTTAAAAAAGAAAATTTTTTCTTTAAGAAAATTATGTTTAACAAAGCCAAGCCATCAACTAAACTCATATGTTGTTTAGTTGAAAAGCCTCATTAACTGTTATAAATTTCCTGTGTTGTTGCAATGCTACAAAACATTCTGAATTGCATTTTGAGGGCTACAGAAAAACCAGACATAGTGATAGGAGAACAACAGCAATAATATTAACATCTTCTAAGATGAAAAACACTAACAATAACACAAACAATGAAAACAAACAAACAATATTGTGCTTGACCAGTGAGGGAACAAAAAAACAGAAGACTTAAGACACAAACACATACATATTTGTGATGTTAAGAGCAGCAGCGTAGAAAAAGCAAGGATTTTTTTCGAAAATTTTTTGTACATATTTGTATGGGTATTAAGACTCTAAATAAGAAAAAAAAAGAAACAAAAGCTTTTTCTTTCAAAACTAAGATGAATTAACAATAATAATAGCGTTGATGAGGAACGTTTAGCTGTGTGTTAATGATGATGTTTCTAAACAATAATGAGATTTAATGATGTTCATTCTTAATTTTGCCACCCACAAAAACAACAACACACTTATACAGATACCCATACAATGAACTAAAGCTTTTTGTTATAAAAAAAATATAAAATCATGTTGATGATGAGTTAAAACGTTCAGTAGCTCGTGGCATGGAAAACAAATTAGAATTATTAACGCAATAATAAAACGCGTAAAATTTGCCTTTAAACTTTTACAAATGTGACATGATTGTAACAAGGATAACATCATCATTGTCGTCATAATAATAATTTGAATTTAAACTAACATGCTAAACTGTGTATAAAGTTTTGCAAAATATTTTCAACATGCAATCTTAGCACAACTATGATATATAAAATAAAAATTAAAAAATTTTAAAAATTATTTAAGTGTGATGTTCTAAAAACCTTATTTATGAACGAACAACAACTTTAACACACAAAAAAAAATATTGTCACAATTACTCAAAACAATAGAACATAAGCATGACACAATATGATTTGATGTCATCTCTACTCCTCTTTTTCAACAAGCCAGTGATTTTCTAATGAATTATCTGTATGCTGAGTGTTCTACTGCAAAACGAAAGAGATTTCCATATAAAAAGATGAATAAATTATAAAATTTATAGTAAAAAAAAAAAAAAAACTAAAAGAGAGCTTTGCGTGTGACCGCGTGTGACATCAAGTGTTTAATTTATTTGACATTCAAAATATTTAACAAAAGAATTTTTCTATTTACACAGTACACGACCGCTCTGCCAACTTACGTAATTGAGTTTAAAAATTATTACAATAAAAACAAATCTCGTAAAGCATCAGCATTATTATTGTCGTCATACTTAACTTTAAATAATCACTGGCAGCAGCAACATTATTACCAACAATACCAGCCAAAATAGCAACAGCAGCAACATTTATGATTTCATTTTCATTTTGTGAATCTTCAACAATTTTTTTTATTTTTATTTTTTTCAAATTAAATGGAAATAATTTGTGTTTTTGCCCGGTTTATGATTTTTTATTGCTAAACTCTATTTAAAACTCCACCAACGTTAACATATTTAATCATTTTTTTGTTGGTTTTTGTTTTTATATACAAAAGTTAAATGAAATAAGAGCCGAAGTATATTACTGTTGGTTTAGTTTAAAATTTATATCATAACGCTGTGGTTGTGTTTAGAAATGTATCTTCTTCTTGTTATACGGGCTTTAATAATATGCAACATTTGCATTTTAGTGGATGCCACACATTCAGCACATGGCATAAGCAGTACAATTATTATAGTGGAGGATGCTAAAGGTAATTGAGAGATGCGTGTATAATAAGAAATACTTTTCTTTCATTTCTTTTCTTTACAATCAGGGCCTAATAATTCATAAAAACTTTAAATCCAGCGGCAGGAATTTTAATTTTTTTTTTAATTTTTAGTACGTTCAGTGCTCCATAAAACAAAAAATTGAGAAAAATAATAAAATAATACAAAAATTATAATAAAAATTAGTAGTCCAGTAGTAGGCTCCAAAAAGAATGACTGCGTCGGTGCTGGTGTTCATGGACATAACCAACTGTGGAGATCGCTGAGTGTCTTTCAGGCTGAGATCATGACCATTGTTCAGAGATCAATCCAGACAGTGGGCTTAAGGACAAGACCGTTAACAATAAAATAAAATAACACATATCGGGTGGGCCATTTAAAAGATTTAATTTAAAAAATGCAATAAAACAAAAACGGTTTGAAATTTTGCTAAATTTTATTTTTCGTTGTGAAGAACAATTGTTCCGGTTAGAAATGAAATATTATTTCATCCATATGGCTGCCGCGGCTGGCCTCACAGTACCCCATTCGATCGACCGATTTTCAAGAACCTTCTCAAGACCATCTAACTTACTTATGTTTTGATTTTCTATGGAAATTTTAAGAGATACCTACAAGCCGACGTTAACGTGGAACATATAATGCTGAAATGTAAATTTTGAAAGAACTCATAATAAAACCGCTGAGCCTACAAATGTCCGTATTTGACAGCGCAGAAAGCCCAGTCGCATAGTAGAATCTTAGATGCCTCTTTCTTCTGCCATATAACGCCAGGCATGAGCGTTATCCCTTCTCCTTAGGGAGACTTAGCCCAGCAGCTTCTGCAGAAATCATTGGACAGATGACTAGGCTTTGGCCAGATTTGCTGCGCTGTTTTGTCCGTCTACGAGGCCATCCATGCGGCGTTGACGAAGTCTATTACCTCATCGTGAATCATGAGCTTGCAAGTTCTTAATGGTAATTCCAACGTGGAAAATTCGTTCGTGAGTTAGATAATGTTGCCTTGTCTGGCCAATTCATCAGTCCAACAGTTCCCCGGAATATCACTGTGACATGGAACCTATATAATATGAATGATAACTGTTTTTGAGGTCAACTTGTGAGAGCCTAGAGCTCTTACAGCCGCCTGGCTATCAGGAAATATGTTAATATTTCTCTTGAAGACGTTGCCCTTTCTAATGATCCTCAAGAAAGCTCTTATGGCCGATATCCTCCGCCTGAAAAATGCTAAAGTGGTTCGTTAACCTTATAGAGCGATATTCCCCCACCCACAGCTGCATTTAATTTAGAGCCGTCCCTGAAGATCTGCTCAGAGATATTAATGCGGTGCATTACAGCATTCCTGTCCGGAGTCATAGTCCGGAACTTCACTAAGAAGTCATGGTGCGGTTCTGTGTAGTCAACTCTTTCAAAAACTCCCAAACTTCTTAAATCGCGCCACTCACCAGTCGCCCGTAGACACTTACTTTGTATAGGGTGGGCCATTTAAAGGTTTAAATTAAAAAATGCAATAAAACAAAAACGGTTTGAAATTTTGCCAAATTTAATTTTTTGTTGTGAAGTACAAATGTTCCGGATAGAAATGCAATATTATTTCATCCATATGGCTGCCGCGACTGGCCTCACAGTTCCTCATTCGATCGAAGCATTTATCGAGAACTTTTTTGAGTGTATGGAGTCGTATCTCGGCAAGGGCATCACTAATGTTGGCCTTCAAATGCTCAATTGTCTCTGGCTTGTCGGCAAAATGCTTGTCCTTACCGCGCACCACAAATAATAGTCCAACGATGACAAATCACAGCTTCTTGGCGGCCAACTGACATCACCATTTCGGCTAACTAAATGGCCATTAAACGTTTGAAGCAATATATCGATTGTGACATGAGGTGTGTGGCAAGTTGCACCATCCTCTTGAAACCAAACATCGTTCACATCAATATCATGAAGAGCGGGCACAAAAATATCGGTTGTCATGGTGCGATATGTGTCTCCATTGACCGTAATGGTTGCCCCGTCCTAATTTTCAATGAAATATGAACCAATAATGTGTCCGCTTTACAAGCTGCACCAAACAGTCACTCGTAATGGGTGCATTGGCTTCTGTAAGACCATGTTTGGGTTTTCTGAGCCCCAAATACGGCAAGTTTGCCTATTAACGTTGCCACAAAGATGAAAATCAGCTTTATCCGAAAATATGATTTTTTGGAAAAATCGACAACATCGTGTAGTTTCTCGTTGGCCCTTCTAGCGAAGCGAAAACGAAGCGGATGGTCGTGCGGCTTCAATTCTTGAATCAATTGAACTTTGTAAGGCGTCATACCGAGATCTTTTCGCAAAATTAGACGTAAACTGATGCGTGAAATGTTCAATTATTGAGAACAATGACCACTTGATGTTGATGGATTGTTACGCACACTCTCAGCCACAGCTTCGATATTTTCAGGTGTACGCACTGTACGACTATGCTTACGTCTTGACGCATCAACAATGAAACCAATGTCACAAACTTTAGCAATAAACTTGCGTATATAGGGCACTGTTGGTCCTTCTCTGCGACCAAATTTTGTACAACATTTTCGTGCAATTTCCGACTAATTGTCTTTGTTTTGGAAATAAATTTCCAATAAATCCCAACTTTGCTTAAGCATAAATCGAACCATTTCGTTCAGTGGAGATAATATACTGAATTTTGTGACAGAATAGAATAACATAAGTATTGCCAGATTTGAAATAACCGCTGGTTCAAATTTAAAACGATAGGTGGCCCACCCGATAGAAGGATCTATATAATTCAATGTTTAAAGATGATTTCATGTAAATGTATGCAAATTTTGAATGCGGCTACGCCTCGAATGGTTCATCCACTGGTTTCAATTTTGTTCACGTATCCATTCAACCAGAAATGAGCTGACCATAAAATGGAAGAAGTGCACGATGCACTTTCTTAATCTGTAAGTGTTGTTCGTTTGTAAATTGATTCATGGTTAAATTATAGACCAAGCTGAACATGTTACATGAAAACAGCTGATTTTCCAAAAACAGTGTTGCCAAAAAGAAAGTTGTTAAAAAACCACCCGATATATACTCTGGCAACCAAGCTGCCTTAAGGACACTTGGCTCGAATCGTATGACACCCAGACTGGTTAGAAATTGCTACGATATGTTGCAGAGGCTTTCGTTTAGAAATAAGGTCCAGCTGTTTTGAATACATGGACAGTGTCGGATACATGGAAACAGCGTATACATTAACTAGAAAAAGCTTCATCACACCATATATAGGTTTGTAACCTTGCTATACATCACCACTTACTAGCATCCTTAATCTAATCAAGGATGGCGATCATAGATGTGGATTTTTGTGGACTGTGCTTACAAGTATCAGAGAATGAATGTGGATTTCTTGATAGATTTAGATGGAGATGTTTGGGAAGACATAGGGTCTCATTGGCAGACATATTCAGCATTATAGTTTCAGATCTGCTGGTGCTCATAAGGAAGGCAACAGATTTGTTAAACAAGCTATAGACCGGAAGAGGCACAATGAATGCCATGGGTGGCAGTATACTGCAATAGTATCTGGTCGATATGATGGTAAAGATAGTAGGTTGGGTTAGCACCTTACAACCTTCTCCTCCTTTTCGACCAAATTGTCAATAGCTTTCCGTCATAAAACGCTCGGTCTGGTATTGAAGAAGTTGCTTAGCCAGTTTTAAAGCTACTCTTTATTGTCGAAGGTAACGCTATTTATTATAGTTCGACAGGGAGCGAAACAGATGGTTATCCATCAGAGTAAGGTCCAAACTCCGGATAGTATGGCAGATGCTGAAGGACCACCACTTATTCGAGCTCTTGGAGTCCGGCTTTTGTAGAACTCATTGTCGACTCAGACAAGCCTTTCGAGCATTTTGCTCAGGATTTACTGACTCTTGGCCTCAAGGAAAAGTAATTTATCCATGTATGCGATTGGCTATTTGCGATGTTTGCAAACAAATGTTTGCCAATGTATCACCCCCTTAAAAGTATCACACACATGCATGTTTTATATTACACAAACAACATTTACTAAAAAGAATTGTTCGTTTTCAACTCGTTTTGAGGCGAATTTTATTCTTATTCTTAATTTTTGTTTTTTATTCTTCTTCACGAGTCGTATTTTAAATTCTCTTAAAAATCGGCTCACAAGAAGAATCATTCTTTACGAACGAATTCAATTCGAGCACTCTTCCTACTCTGGTTATTATTGACCGTTGGGCTGTTAGCAGATATAAAATGGGAATAATTATCTTTACAGAAGTTGTAATAATGAAGAGCTCGAGGAGTCTACGGAACACCTTCTCCGCCACTGCTCAGAATTCGACAATTTGAGGCTTACTGTGCTTGTTCGGAGCAGATTCGACCTTCTAACGTACCAGCTGGATAAAATTATTGCTTTATTAGGGCGACTGAATGGCTAACTACTGCCAGACGGGAGCTCAAGTACCATGGTGCGGAAATGGAAACATGGTAACACAAAGGGTACTAAATTTTGATTCCGAGTAAGGCAATGGTAACTACCAGTTTAAGTTTAGTTAAGAATAAAATGCTACATTGCTTTTGAAAATAATTCCGAAATGGACTGACTTATTGAGTTTTTTAGTAAAACGATCCATGAAAAAATTTTTTTGTTTTATAAAATTTGTTACTCTTATTGTCAAAAAAGTACTTTCAAAAAAAGTACTTTCTTTTTTAAACAAAAATTCCATTTCTCATCAGTGAAACACACATATTTTTCTTTACAGATGAAAATTTTTGTTAAATTAAACAAATTCAACATTTTTCCTTTTTCATAAGTCATAAATCTTTAAATTTCACACATCAACCAACATCAACATCATCATAATGATCATCATCTTGTGAGGAAACCTTGAACTTTTAACCTTTTTTTTACTGAAATCTAAAAAAACTAAACAAATTTTCTTCAAGTACATTAATTTCAAATTAAAACGAAACAAAGCGTTTTAAATTACCATAAAAGCCACATTTAAATAAATCAGCAAAAAATAAAAAGAAAACAAAAACGTTAAAGCGTCAGCTAAAATCTAATGAAAATTGGGCACCTAAAAGATGTAAAACATCTTTATTTTAATGCGTACTTGTCGTATATTAATTAATGCTAAACAATAATTCATTATTAAAACAAACATAAGAAACATAACAACAACAACAACAATAATAATAATTTATTATATTATTTATCTATTGTTTTATTCTTATCTTCTTCTTTTTTTTTTGACAAATATCTTACCGTATTGGTGTAGCATGTTTTCGTCGTGTTTTGGCTGGCAAACGTGTGGCCCCCCATTGGGTGCGACGAACCATAGCATGCGAACTTGTTGAGGAATGTATGCGAGAATGTGGTCGTGAAAAACGTTTCACCTGTGAAGGTTTCAACTATCGTTTGGATCCTTCAGGTCATGGACAAGGCGACTGTGAACTGATAGAAATTCCTTTGGCCCAAATCGATTTGTACTCCAGTCCTAATCGTAGGGATTCTAATTTATTACGACATCCGGATTATGATTACTATGAACGAGATCGTAATGCACCGCCCAGCTGTAGATATAATATGTGTAAAGAATGCAGTACCAAACTGCCATTACCACCACCACCGCCACTGCCGCCAGTACATTACAATAAACCCAGTCAGGGCTGGAGTGATAAGCCGTACAAAGAACCGAATTATCCACATTTACCCTCACCGCCAAGTGGTGGTAGCAGCAGTTATTATGGCAGCCGTCCTTCAAGTAGCAGTTCATCGTCATTGGAACATTATCCTTCGGGTCCTCCGTCATCATATGAATCTCATGGCAGACCACGGCCACCATCTTACTCCTACGAACAACACAGTGGTTCCTATGAATTCTCTTCACACGGCTCTAGTTATTACGAACACTCACCACCCAGCAGCTATGGCAGTAGTGGTTCGTCTATAGATCCCATTGATCGCTATGATGGATCACACAGTGACCGCTATAGGCCTCCTAGTCATCATCCTTCCAGATGGGAAACTATACCCAGCAGTTCGGGATACGAAGGCTCAAAACCGCCTTTATCACCGCATGATCGCTATCGTCCAGCCTATAGACCAGAACCAGAGTATTCTCATGATTCTTATCGTCCTAGGCCGCCACCACCACCTTCTGCACATAATTATTTAGACAGAGATCAACCGCCTCCAGCGTCAGCACTGTCGTATAATAAAAAGAATAGCGGTGGAAAATTTGTACCCTATCTTATAGGCACCGACAACGAATGGGGCTCCTATGGCGGCTCATATGGCGGTAGTCATAATAAACAAACTGCCTATTGGGGTTTGACAGACTCTCATTACAGCAGGCCGAAAGATCCCATAAATTTCGACTACTCCAACTTGGGTCCCCCACCCAGTAAGTTGGGTGGTGTAAGAGGTGAACCGCCTCGTGAAAGTAATGCTGTTATACCCTATTCTGGTTCTAGTTATGGTTCTTATGGAAAATATGATGGTTTCCATGATCGACACGATTATCGTCATCAATGGACACGCAGGCCAGGACCAGATGGTATTTAAAGTTGTTGTTTTATCATATTTTTTCCTTTAACAAACAAATTTCTTTTTCATAAAAATCCTTTTCAAGAATGTTCCGCCAAGACTTCGGAAGGTTTTCGTCTTCATAAGAAAATCGTCAAGCACATGTATTCTACACCTTCTTTAACCGAATGTGAACGTTTGTGTTCGGGTCAGAATGCCTTTATATGTCATACTTACAGTTATCGTTATTCACCGGGTAGTCATGACAATTGTATGCTATGTGATAGGCCCATAAATCGTCTGGATTACTATGTGGATATCGAACCGGATCGTGATTATGATATTTATTCGATGTCCGATGATCTTAATGTATGTCGTAAAGTTTCACGCATTGATGGACCGCCTAGGGGAGGTGGAGGGGGTGGTGGTAGCACCACTGCTCTAGCCGATCCTAGAAGTACTCGTAAGTTTTGTTAAGCACTGCATAATTGTCTGACTTGGACATTGCCAATTACTTTTAAAATTACATTACATGGTAAATAAATGAAATGTGATTGAGTGGATAGTAATGATAATTAGTAGTCAATTACCAATTAATTGGAAAATGTTTGAGCTGAATAATTTACAGTTAAATAAATCACGGAAATAAATTGATAATTATTGAAACTGACTCAATTACTACTTAATTAGTCATAGTTTGGTTCAATACAATTTCAATTAAATCGATTACGGAAATAACTGTTTAGTTACCAGTATGAATAATAAAATTAACTCAATTACAAATTAATTAGGAATTATTTAAGCCAATTAGATTGCAGTTGAGTCTATTGAGGAAATAATTGAAATTAATTAGTAATTATTTAAGCCAATTATTATTAATTATCAGTATTAATAATTGAATTTGACTCGATTATTATTCAATTAGACATTACTTGGGTCGATTTAATTCAATTAAATCAATTACGGAAATAAGTGTCTAGTTACCAGTATAAATAACTAAAATTAACTCAATTACAAATTAATTAGTAATTATTTTTGCCAATTACATAGTAGTTGAGTCAAATACAGAAATGAAATGGCTGACTCGATTACTATTTAATTAGACATTACTTGGGTCAATTTAAATCAATTACAGAAACAAATGTATAATTATCAGCATAAATAACTCAATTACAAATTAATTATGAATAATTTCGGCCAATTAAATTGCATTTGAGTCAGTTGCAGAAACAAATGGCTAAGTTCCAGTATGAACAATTGATATTAATTAGTAATTAATTTATTATTTAGGCCAATTAAATATCAGTTGAGACAAATGCAGTAATAAATGGCTAATTATCAGTATTGAATTCAATTAAATCAATTACGGAAATATATTTTTAGTTATCAGCATGAATAATTAAAATTAACAAAATAACCAATTAATTAGTAACTGTTCGGCACAATACAATTGTGGTTGAGTTAATTACGTAAATAAATGATTAACTATATGAATAATTTTAATTAACTCAATTACGAATTAGTTAAAAATTATTTGAGCCGATTACGATTAAATGTAATTTTAATTCACAGCGTAGACCAAACTTGCATATAATAATGCATTAATAAATTAAAACAAAAATATTTCAAAATGTAAATGGTAATGCCTAATTCTGTTAGCAATTATAAAACAAATACTTTATTCATTAAATAATTTTTATAGAATGTTTTTTCCGTGCCATTGATGCCACCAGATTCTACAAGTCAATTGTTAGAGATTCTTTGACCGTCCGATCGGTAGGAGAATGTGAAATGGAATGTATTAAATCCACCAAATTTACTTGTCGAGCCTTTGCCTTCCGCTATGGTCAACAGAGACATGCCAGTGTTATAGACAACTGCCAGTTAAGTGATTGGCCTGTGCGCGATATGGACAAGGAAAGACATTTAATTTTGGATAATACATTTGATATTTTTGAAAGAGCCAGTTATGGTCATGGCTGTGAAATACAACCCATTGTGGATGAGAAACATAAAAAATGTAAGACGACATTTCGAATCCTTTCAAACATAAAATGATTAATTGTTTTGAAATTCTAATGTAATCTCTTAGCAGTGTGTTATTTGGGCTATGGTTCCCCAGCTAAACTATTACCGGCGGCCATTAAGAAAGTAATTACCGTGCCCTCCGAATTGGAATGCAAAAAGGAATGTATACGACTAAGAGAAACGACTTCCTTTAAATGTTATGCCTTTAGTTATGGGTAAGGATTGCTCAAACTAGAACTTTTATTGAGGAATTTATTAATTTGTATATATTTTTACACGATCTCAGTTCCCGTAAGGCAACTTTCAATTGTGAAATGTCAGATTGTGATCAGACTGAACTGAAATTGAATGTCCATTATACACACACCGATGATAGAGACTTTTGGCTTTTTGCTTGGAATCCATTCGATTATACATGTCGGGATAAGGTTAATACTATAGGTGGTTCAAGGGTTAATAATAATCGGCGCATGGATATATTTAGTGAACCGGGTAATTATTTTATAAATTAAAAAAAACTGGTAAAAGGGTTAAGGCTTATTTTAATGGAACATCTGTTAATTCTTTTCTAGGAGATGTGGCCTGGCGCCATTATACAGTCTCTGGCAAGCCTTGTCGTCGTAGCAGTCCCTGTGAAAAGAATCTCATAACAGGTTTCTATTCCTGTGAGATTGAGGGTGGTGAAATAGGCTCCTGGGACTATTGCTGCAAGGTGGATCATCCCTGTGGTTACTCACAAGGTTTTGATTATCCCTGGTAAGTATTTTTTTACCGACAGTTTCCCCCCAAAAAACGTCAATCTTACAATATTATTACTTTCCTTACAGGTGCTTCGTAGGCGATGAACCAGATCAATGGCGCAAATGCAGCGATCGCTATTATCCCGGTAATCATACGCTCACCCATTCCAGTCTTAGCGTTAAGCCACTGAAACCCTCTGATAAACGTAAACCAGCCGATAGTTTTACCTCTGCCTCGACGTCGGATGAGTATCAAAAACCACCACGACCAGGTGGTCTACAAAGTTTAAGTGATTTTACTGCCGCTCGCCTTTGGCCTGTGACCTATTTGTACAGTGAAGGACCTCCAAATTCAACGGAATTCAGCAATTTTGTCGATTGTAATAAGGAAACGTGCTAGACCAAGATTTAACTAAAACACTTATTGAATAATTTTAATAAAATATTGTAATATTTCTAAGATAAATAAGTACGAGTAGTAGTTCATGCTATAAATAGTAGGCTTCTAACAATATGATTGTGATTAAAGAAAAAACAAAAACTTAAAAACTGGAAAAATGAAAGGAAAAACAAAAAAAAAAACAATAAAGAGATTTTAAATTGGTTTGGTTTTTTTACGCAAGAATTTAAATAATTTATAATTGAATTAACCTTAATTTAAGAGAAGAATATACGAGTAATACGGCTTAAATGTAATAACGAATAAAAACGAAAACAAAAAACTAATGTATTAAAATAAAAACACAATAATAATAGTTAAGCATTTTTAATTATAATATGCGTCAGATTTTTCAGTAGGAAGGCCTATTTATAGGTATGCAAGCCGTTTAAAAAATAATCGATTGTTCATTGTCGAAATATTTGTGGTTTGTTGGAAAATAAGCATACATACATATGTATGTACGTATGGAGTTATGTATGCAGTGAAATTTTTTCATTTTTAGGCCAAGGATCTATTTATCAAGTTGTGTTCGATTCAATGCAACTTCTTCTGTGCAGCCAAATAGTATAATACATATAATCTATACGCGCTTTCTAACTAAATGATGTCGATCACCAGTTATCGGTGTAAGCAGTTATATTATACGCTGGCTGAAAACCGGCGTGCTACGCTGCTCTTATAAAGGGTGGACACGTTTGAGGTTAGGAAGTAAATTATCTTAAAAATACATTTTTTTTAAACCAGTTTTATTCATACCAATATAAAATAGAAATATGGGAATTAATAACGTCGGCAGACGTCCACTCTTTCCAAAAAACTTTGAATCACATTTTGCAACAAAGCTCCGCTTATCTCATCAAAACAACGCCGAATTTCATCTTTCAGAGTGTCAGTTATTTGTGGTTTGTTTACCGGTAAACCCGGTCTTTCAAATAGCCACAGAGAAAATAATCCAGCGTCGTTAAATTACAAGAACGAGGCGGACAAATGACATCGCCAAATCGAGAAATTTCTGAATTGTTTGGCTGGCTGTGTGACTTGTGGCGCCGTCCTGCTGAAACCAAAGGTCACTGATGTCAACATTAGCCAATTGTGGCCACAAAAAATTGGTTATCATGGTTTGGTAGCGCAGAGAGTTCACGGTGACGGCGTTTCCTTGCTCATTTTCGAAAAAATACGAGACACTGATGCCGCCTAACCACAAACCGCAACATACGGTCACTTTCTTTGGATGTAATGGTTTTTCAAGGTCTGTTTGTGGATTTTGTGAACCCCATATGCGACAATTTTGTTTGTTTACATAACCGCCTAATTGAAAATATGCCTCATCCCTAATGATGATTTTGTTGAAAAATATGATTCAAAATGTTGTGAATAAAACGGATATCTGCCGACGTGCCCAGTGGTGGACATTTGTCCGACATCATATTCCATTATTAATTTCCATATTTCTATTTCATATTGGTATGAATAAAAAAATGTGTTTTTAAGCCAGTTTACTTTCTAACCTCAAATTTGGCCACCCTTTATGGTAACTATTATTCTAATTGCCATCTTCTCCCATTTTATTCTCTTTCGGTTCAAATCGAAACATTTAAAATAGCCTACCATACCATGCCCCCTTATTTAGTTCCGCCCAATTTTTGACAGATGATTTGCAGATCAAATTTAGAAGCTTTGGCTTAACCGTCCTCAAGATTTACAAAAACCAATATTTAGTTTGTATTGGAGGTATCATGCCAACTTGTCACATCCGCCCACAAGCTATCAAAATTTATTAAATTCATATGAAACAACATTTAGACGGCTTTTGGGCGAATGCGGCACGTCTTTCCCTGATACAAACTGGCTAAAATTTTCCATAACGCATTTTTTGACTACGAAGAAGATATCTGTAGGGCATTACAGTGAAATTTCGCATGTTTTTAAATAAGAAGCAACCAAATGTACATACCTTGTATTAAATTTTGCGTAAAAACGGATTTAATAGTGAGCGAACGTTAGAAATGCTAGAAAAGTGTTTCGGCAACGATTCTCTAAAGAAAACGGTCGTTTATCAGTGGCACGAACGGTTTAAAAGTGATCGGGAGTCAATCGAAGATGATGAATGCAGTGGCAAGCCATCGATATCGTAGACCGACGAAAACATTGGTAAAATAAAAGAAATGTTGGTCAATAGCCATAAATTAGCCATCGGAAAGATAGCGGAGAACTTGCACATTGCCTATGGATTCTTTCAAGACATTTTGGTTAATGATTTGGGTTTCCATCGTGTAGCAGCAAAGTTGGTGCCAAAAGACCTCAATTTTATGCAAAAAAGACACCGCGTTGGGACTGCATGATTTGCGAAGCTGAATCAAATCCCACATTCATCGAAGGGATGATAACTGGAGACGAGATATGGGTTTATGAGTGCGACACGCAATCCAGACATCAGGCAAGTGAATGGCGTTCACCAAGTGAGCCGAAACCAAAAAACTACTTCGTTTTCAGTCAAAAAAGAAGGCATTGCTCACGGTTTTCATTGATTACAACGGTGTAGTTCATCACGAATTTTTGCCAGAAGGCCAGACAGTAAACAAAGAGTATTATTTGAACGTTATGAGACGTTTGAATGAAGCGATTCACCGAAAGAGACCAGAGTTGTGGGCATAATACTAGTGGACTTTGCACCATAATAACGCACCATCGCGCAGTGCCATCATTATTCACAATTTTTTGGCGAAAAATGCAACAAATACCATCCAACAGACACCGAATTCGCCTGATTTGTCTCCCTATGATTTCTTTCGTTCAATCGATTTAAAAACCCATTATGGGTAACGCGTTTTAGCAGCCAAGGGAAATAATAGAAAAATACAGAAAGCACTGATGGACATACCGAAAACCGAATATAAAAAATGCTTCGAGGACTGGATCAAGACCTGGCATATGTGTGTTTCAGTCGATGGGGATTACTTTGAAGGGGACAACATAGATTTAGATTAATAAACTTGTATTTTTAATTTTCGGAATAAGTTCCGGGAACTTTTTAATCAAGGTGGTATATACATATATGAAGTATTCGGCCAGTGCTTTGATAAGAGTATACTATTCTGGTGATTGAAGAATAAAAAATCACTATACTTGTTATTAAATTGGGTTTTAATTAGTCAATGAACAGAACAGTTTTCTATAGGGTCCGCCATCTAACGTTTTTTTCTCAACTAGTGCTTATTTCGTGAATGGTAACACTTAGCTCATGTCTGATTTGACAGATAATTTGTTTTATCCTTCCGCTGAACGAATATGGTTGTGTCCAATGCGTTTTCGACTTACAGAAGATGCCGATTTTGCCAAAAAAAATCATCTATTCAGATGAAGCTCATTTTGATCTTGGCTGATATGTAAACAAGCAAAATTATCGCATTTGGGGCACAGAAAACACGCACGCATACATTGAAAAGCCGATACAGCCAAGCCGAGTCACTGTTTGGTGCGGATTTTGGTCCAGAGGCATAATTTGGCAATTGTTCTTCGAAAATGAGCAAGGAGTGGCCGTTACAGTCAATGGCGATCGTTATCGGGCCATATTGAACGAATTTTTGTCCACAAAGATTGAAGAGGAGGATATTAGCAACATTTGGTTTCAACAGGACGGCACTACGTGCCACACAGCCGAAGCTACACTCTATGTTTGCGCCCTGTTTTTGAAGATCGCATTATCAGCCGCAGAGCTGATGTCATTTGGCCACCTCGGAGCTGCGATTTGACACCGTTGGACTATTATTTGTGGGGTGCCGTCAAAGATAAGTGTTACGCCAACAAGCCAGAGACAATTGACGCTTTAAAGGACAATATTCGTGAAGCCATTGGTGAAATACAGCTGCACACAATCGATAATGTGCTTAAAAATTGGACCGATCATGTAGGCTACTGCATGGCCGACCGAGGTAGCCATTTGAATGAAATTATTTGCCATTATTAACCGGAGGGATTGTACTTTGAGAAAATATTAAGTAGTTTTTTTATAGCATTTTCAAAAAAAAATTATTTGGTGGACCCTTTACTTCTGTACACATCAATTTTTCGTTTCTAATTTGGTTTTTAAGACTGTTTCGCAAAAGCATACAGGGATTGGTCCATACACCAACGGAAAACTGCTCTGTTTAGTGACGAAGCAAAATTCAATTTAATAATACGTAGGAGTGTATATCTAGTATAATGCTTGATCCACGCAATTGTAAAAATACGCAACGTAATGGTGCGGCCTTGCTTTTCAGCAAATGGAGTAGGAACCTTTCACAAAATTGATGGCATAATGGATCGATTTCTTGGATAAAAACGAAACGAAAATAATTCCATATGGTGAGTGAAATATGCCACTTTGATGAGTGTTTCAATGCGATAATGACCCGAAACACACATCCAGGTTAGTCGGAGAGTTAATTGAGAAGAATATGGTGCAAGTCCTTGATGAGACGGCACAATCACCGTACTTAAACGTTTTTCTAATAATAAAGGAGAACATTTCAGGAACACGATTCAAAAATCGGAACGAGCTCTTTGAAAATCTAGAAAGTGAATGTAAACGTATCTCGGAGTCCATACTTAATAGCCTTATTGATTCCTAGCCGCTCAGACGTGGCAAATTTATAATAAATAAGGGTTCATCAACGAAATAATAATTTGTTGCTTATGTTTTGCACACCTTTATTTGAAGACCTCGATTGCTTTTAAAAAACGCTGAGATAAATTAATATATATTTTTTAAATCTTAGTGCATATAGGTACATATATGTAAATAAATTACAGAAAAACTTTCTTTCCTATATGAAGTACTTTCAGAAATAAATGGCATTATTAGTTTTTATAAAATTTATTGCCTTTGTTTTGCACGACACTGTATATTACATTACTATGCTGTTGCAATTAATAATATTAATAAAGGCTGGTTTAGACGATAATACAAGTCGTACGATATGTCAAGTTTTTGTGTAGAAGAGAGCGGATATATCGTATAAACTAAATATGTAATGAGAGCGTACGACATTCAGAGAATATACGGATGATAATTTGGCGGTCGTACGGCACTGTTTGTTTTTTAAAATTTGTAAAAACCATCACGCTTCATTAGATCAGCGGTGTATTTTTATGTAGAGATATAAAATAAACAAGGAAAAAGCAAATTTTTCGCACGCTCTATTGGTCTCTTTTAAAATAGTTTTAATTTTACTTTGTTTTGGTTGTTTACGTATCGTGTAATCGCAAAAAAAAAACTGTCATAAGATTTTTACTCTCATTCTTAAAATACGGATGGAATTTTATAATATTTTGTCCCTGATGTTACGTATGTAAAATATTATCGTGTTAACTAACCTTAATACTTACCCAGTTTTAAATTTGTATTTCATTTTAGCTTGCCTATGTCCGTTATTTTTTTAAATTTTTCTTTAAAAGGTACATCACTAACGTAATCTATACCTTCTCTAATATTTACACATTCACATTAATTTTAATTTTTTAAATATTTCATATTTAAATATTTCATATTTATTTTTTGTTTAGCTTTACATTTGAATTTGAGCAACTATCACGTTATTATTTAATTATTTTATATCTAGCTTTTTCACTTTTCATTTAAATTTAAATTTCAATTTAAATTCCTTAATCCAGTTATTATTTAAGATTTATCGTTAAAATATGCATCACTAACGTAAAATCTACCTTCTCTGACATTTAAACACCATTTTTACTTTGTACACACGCACACACTCAAACGCAAGTGCACAGCATTAATGCAAACCGAATTTTCTATTTCTATTACCGATATTCTTTATTTTTTTAATTATTTCATATTTCATTTCATTAATGAACCCTTATTTTTTATATGCAAACTCACTTTTAAATTTGTTACGCTTTATTTAAAAGAAATATGGAAAAACACAACGTACGCGCAAAAACCGTATAGTAAACGACAATATTGCGGGATAACTGTTTCTTTAACTATGCAATAACAGAGTTGGTATAGTAAACAGCTGTGGACTTGTTGACATTTTTAATAAAACAGGGTTGTCAAGCAACAAAAGCAGAGTGGTTTTATTCACCTTTTATAAAGTAATTAAATAATTTCTTTGATTTTTCTATTTTAATTTAACAATTTTTGCATATAATGAATAAAAAATTTTTAACTACTGTTTTGGCTGTAAGTGCCACTAGTTTAGGTTCATACTACTATGGTGGTTATAAGGAAAGACAAAGAATTTTACAAAACCTGCCAGTTTGTGAGCGACAACAAGTAGAACTCTTGCATAAGGTTTGTTTTTTATTTAAAAAACTTTTGAATAAAAATGTTTTATTAATTTGTTACGCGATATATTTTCAGCATGCCAAAAAGCCGGGATTTCCCTTATTTGCCACCGTTTCTGCTGCTGTACCTGCCACTACCGACGACATAAATTTAACTGCCACCCCTTTGCGTGTATCACAAATAATGAAATATGGTTTCCCTAGTTTAGATTCAGTGCGTTCGTATTCGGATTTTGTTTTAAGCTATGATCGTCGTAATCGTGTACCTGCTTGGGTGTTTGAACATTTGACTGCAGAATCCATAGCCAAAAATGAAGCCGTCGATCGTTCTAAGTGTGATTTTAGACCTGATGAAAGTATACACCCGTTCTTCCAATCTCAAAATTCCGATTACCGCCGTTCTGGCTTTGATAGAGGTCATATGGCTGCTGCCGGCAATCACAGACGGCATCAGAAACATTGCGAAGATACTTTCTATCTGACAAATATGGCTCCTCAAGTTGGCCAAGGCTTCAATAGAGATGCCTGGGAACGTCTGGAGAGTTATGTGCGCAAGTTAACCCAAACCTATACGGATGTTTATGTATGCACAGGACCCCTATATTTACCACATGCAGAAGATGATGGCAAAAAGTATGTGAAATATCAAGTCATCGGCAATAACAATGTGGCAGTGCCCACTCACTTCTATAAAGTTATTGTGGGCCAGACAAGTGATAATCAGTTGGAAATGGAGGCATATGTTATGCCCAATCAAGTAATAAGTGACACTACACCTTTGCAAGTTTTCCAAGTGCCACCAGAATCGATTGAAAGAGCAGCCGGCCTTTTGTTTTTTGATAAAATTAATCGTAAACAGCTGCAGAAGATCAATGGCAAAAAGGTTTAACGTTAAATTTGAAGAAATAAAGTCCTAGCAAAATATATAATAGTGCAATTGAATGGAACCGTGTTTTAAAAATTATGTTAGAGCCATGGAGAAACTAAAATTGTACAAAAAAAATCGAAGTTAAGTTTTATCTTTCAAAGTGCAATATAATTAAATAAAGTAAAAAAAAGAAAATTATTTAATTTTTTTTTTTTTTGTTTTTTTTTCTACACATAGTCACATAGTGGACTCTATTCCTTCCAAAGTCTTCTATGTGCTTCCATTCAATAATTTACTTTATCGAAATGAAGTTATTAATTTTCGTTTGTTTAAATAATTATATGTTTTTTTTATTTTCTTTATTAGGCATTTCTGTTTAAGTTAAGCAAATCTTATTTTATTTGATCTTGTGTTTTATTTTCCACCGTTTAGTTAAAACCAGGCAGGATAAAAAATATTTAATACGATTTTCAGTTTTGAATTCAGTGATTAGAAATGTGTTAGAATCTAAAGTATGTGGCGTAGTATTAACAAAAAAAAATTAATAATAGATGAGGAAAAACTTCAAAGTTTTTTTTTTGATAATGCAAATTTTGATGATGAGGTTTGTAATAATTAGGAAAATAATGTTCGTTACGGTTTAATATTCACCGCCCTGATTTTTGGAACGTACATCATCAATTTTCAAGATCATTTTCACCAACTGTGTGGCCAATAAAATTTGTTGTTTCTTTGAATTTAGAGATTCAACAACATTATGATTCTTCATGTTGGAATCTCCGGTCAACATACAGTCAACACCAAGATAAGGGCATTTTTCAGCCACTTGGCGAGCCTTCAATACCGATAAGGTTTCAATGGGATGAAGACCACTATTTTCAGCCAAAGCTAGAGGAATACTTTCCAAAGCTATAGCAAATGAACGGAAAGCATACTGTTCCAAAGTAGAGAGTTGATCGGCTTCCTTGGCAACAGCTAAAGAGCAGCTAATTTCAGCGGCACCACCACCATAAACAATGCGGGAATCCTATAAAATAAGAACATAAATTAGGCGTTAAAGAATACGAAATGAGTTTTTATATAAAATCGGTAAAAATTATTAGAAAATTTGTTTATTTTTATCTAAAAAAAATAAATAAAACAATTACCTTAACCAAAGAACGAACAACACACAAAGCATCGTGAATGGAACGTTTGGCTTCAGCAGCAATCATTTGATTACCACCACGCAAGAATATTGTAACAGCCTTAGAATTTTTGCATTCTTCGATGACCAGCATCTTGTCCTTAGAAGTTCCAAAGGCTAATTTAAAAGCAAAAAAATTTTATTTACTACAAATATTTCGCAAAAAGTGGAAAAAACGTCTTTACTTACAAACTTCTCTAACAAGACCGGCTGTGCCTAATTTCTCCGGAGTCAATTCTTCAAAACGTGGTACAATACGGCCACCAGTAGCAATGGCAATCAATTCAATTTCAGGACCACCAACCCAGCGTACAGCAGGCAAATTATGTTGCAACAACAAGTGATTGGCCTCATCATCAAAGCCCCATTGGCAAATGGCTAATGTAGCACCCGCATCCTTAACCTTTTTAACCATCTCAATGAATTTTTCTTGTTCATATTCACGCAATGCTTTGTAGTCTTCAGCCGAGGTGACATCCAACTTATGCTTAGTCTTGGGCTTTGGTGGTTCAAAGGGACAGGTGAGTATAGCCAACTTGACATCACGCAATGTTTTAGGCATTTGAGCATGACTCATGGTCTTGTCAACAACAACACCCTTAACTAACATAGAATCTTCCATACGACCGCCCACCTTAGTCTCAATTTTGATCAATTCGAAATTGACATCCTTCTTTTCAATATCAGCGACATTGAGAACAGCATCAACAGCCATCTCAGCCATTTGACGATGACACTTATTGACGATCTTTGAACCCAATGTTGTCATAGCAATTTGTATAAGAGGTTCCTTATTGTTTGGATCAATTGGAAAGGGTTCGGCAATAGCATCCAATTGTTTAACTGCACACTGGGCAGCCAATTCGAAACCATCAGCAATACGTATAGGATGGATGCCACGATCGATGAGACCCTCAGCTTGTTCGAGCAAAGCGCCAGCCAAGACTACAACACCAGTGGTACCATCACCAATTTCATCGTCTTGTGACTGTGATAGTTGAACCATCAATTTACCAATTTCATGATCAACATCCATCAATTTCATAATAGTAGCACCATCATTGGTTACGGTAACATCACCATCAGCACTAACCATAATCTTATCCAAACCCTTCGGACCCAAAGAGGTCTTAATAGTGGAGGCAATTGAACGAGCTGCCAAAATGTGACTCTGAAACGTGCAAAAAAAACAAAATAAGTACGACTTCTCTAAAGGTTAAAGGGTTCCCTAACATCTTTGTCTGCCCAATCTCTCTCTACAGTCAATCTACTTATACCCCGCAGAAGGTCTAATCAAACATATTTTCTAGTTATTTTCCTTTCTTTAGATAACTCCTTCCACAAAACTGTCATTTACCACAATATAGTGGTTTCCAAACAATTCTGTATTACAAATCTCTAATAATCAACTTTTCTTCATACTTTTTAATACCATCTGTTCCTATAACACAAACACATGATTGTAACATACACTCATAGACAAAGGGGTTGTTGACTGACTCATACACAAAAAGCGTCTTTAACCTCAAATAATTTTTCTTTTTGTCGTTTGTTTAGAGACCCAATAATTCTCTTCATCAGTGACGTCATGGATTTTTAACACTAAACTTATGGTTTTACACATATTTTAGGGATTTTATTAATGATTTCTATTAATTTATCTATTATTATGTGCTTTTATTTTCAAACACTGACTATTTAATTAACTTTTATATCAATACACGAATATTTTAGAACATCTGGAATTTTCTTATACCAAAGCGGGTTATAAAATGTTTTATCCATTTAATTTTCACAAATTTCGCTTAGAGACTTTCGTACTCTTTCCATTTTTAAAATTATTTTTCACTTGGATGACTTTCAAAAAATATTCTTTTATTTTCGGAAAGTTTCTATACCTTTATGGCATCTGTGCCGGTGATACGTTTTTGTTTTTCTTGTTCCCGCAAAATGATGAAAGGTCTGCCATATTCATCAAAGGCAATGCTTCCCGGAAAAGCACTCATAATTATTTTTTTAAATTTACACTTTTTTCAAATGGATTCCCTTGGATTTATTTAGCACTTTAATCGGACCAAAAAATATTTTCTTGCTACTATTTGCAGACAGTACGAAAATCTACGTAAAAAAGATTTAAAGAAAACACCCGGCCAATGAAATGTCAAAAACAAAGAAATTCTCGTGACATCAGAGAATAATAGGGAGAGAGAAAAAAATGAGATACCATATAAAACATTTTGCGTTGGCAGTGCTGCAGCTTTCAGTATAACAGTATGGCAACGAAGTAAGTGATACGAGCCAAGAACCGTTAGGTAATTTTATATGAATCAATGGTTTTCTTCGAAATGATATTTCCCAAAATTATTAAAGAACAAATAAAATTGAATAGAGTGCACGCTAAATATTATTGTCTTTAAAATTGAAACCCTGAAAACCAGTTTTTAATTATTTTTTCTTGCAGCACTTCCTCAGTGTATATATATAAGCCGTAGCCTATATACAAAGTGAAATATACAAGCAGTTAGTTCTGTATTAAAATGTGTAAAAGTAAAGGCTAACAAATGTTAAAAAATATAAAAATAAGCTACGCGTTTCAATTATCATTTCTGAAAACCAAGAATTTAATCCTTTTAATATCTGCTTTAATCTATTAGGTCGCAAGCACAAGCCCTTTTTTATTATTAACATTATTCTTTTGCACATTAATTATCGTTGCTTATAGAAGCTAATTGTACAATAATAAGGTTGAAATGGTGATTCATCATTTTAACTTCTTTTGCGTAGCACATCAGAAGCAACATTTAGTCTTAAAACTATGGCAGCACCAGCCAATTAACATGTTCAAAATATTACTTGACAATCCAAACAAATAACAATATATATAAAAATATACATAAATTTTGTAAATTTTATTTTTATAAAGGAGAATTCTTATAAATTTCTTATAAATATACTAGAAACGTCTTATATTTTTATCTTTTACCGTTTTGTTAACAGTTCTCTATACATACCAATTGTTAAGAAGAGTCAGCATCTTATTGCCCTATTGGTCTATGCACCTCTCTTTTACACTTATGAGTAAGAGCATATTTGTAGCTATTGGTTTATATGTGTGAGTGAGTGTGTGTTGTGAAGAGTGGGAAAAAAACAGAAGAAAAATAAAAGGTAAATACACTTGGCAAAAACAAAAACACTATTAAGCAAAGAAGAATTCGTTAAAAAATATATGTATTATTTTCGGCTATATGTTTTTCTACTATTTTTCTTTGATATTACATTTTTTTGCCGTCTTGTATTAAAGAATTTTCACTGATTTCCGTACGGCATTTTTCACTATCCAGCTGAAAAACAGCAAAAGAAACAAAAACAAAACGACTGTCAATATATATCATCACTATCAATAGCGGCAGCAGAGGCCGCATTAGCACTCAAAAAATATCGAAAAAAAGATAGCAAAATAATAATATAGTGTGTTTGTTTATTATTTTTTTAATTCTTGAGGCGAAAATAATAATAAAAATAAGCAAAAAATATTCGTATATACAATATAAAAAAGTAATAAGAAAAGAAAAAAAACAAAAAGGGGCACAACAACACACATTAATACAATAACGCTCACTATCATCATCATCAACACCATCATCTCGCCAGAGCCCAGAGCCCAGAGCCGTGAAGTAGTAAAATTTGTAATTTTTTTTATTATTTTGTTTTATTGTTGATTTAACAACAAAAAGAAGAAAAAAATTTCAACTTGTGCAGGCAAATCATTACAATTCGCTTGGTTTACTGGTCCATGTATTAAAAGGAAATGTCCGAATTTCACCGTTTGACGGATCAAAAATATTCGGAAGCTGAGTACCTCTTCCAGGTAAGCCAAAACACATGTTTGCAACAACATTTTGCCAAGTTTGGTTAACAAAATTAGCTTAAAAATTTATGTATAATTCTTTTTTTTAATTCTCTCTTTCTATTTCTGTTTTTTTCTCTTCTCTTATATGCCGTGTTGTGGTGCGTGTATTGTTTTCGTGTGTTTACAAATAAAAAATAATAAAATATATGGGACAGACAATCGAAATGGCCAAATCGGATGAAGAATTTAATGTTGATTTATGTTCAACACCTCCATCGCACACAGACTTGGAGCTAGACCTCATGTACAATGATCTCGAATCCAGCATGTACTCATGGAAGTTGGTAAAACATAGAAGACCCCGCCGCCGTTACACCGTGTCACATGGTGGTGGTAGTGGTAGTGGCGGCGGCGGTGGAGCGGGAGTTAATGGCCATCATGCTACTATTAATATATGTGCAAATGGTGGTAGTGGCGGTGGTGGTGGTAGTTCATTTGGAGGCAGCGGTGGTTTGCCTCCAGCACCACCCTCTACACCAACCTCACTTACCCCTACTAATACTAGCCTGTCGTCATCATTACCGAATTCCGGTGTTGGCGGACTTGTTACGGATGAAGAGCAACAACGTCTCGACAGTCTTCTATACATTCTCGACTATGCACCCAAGTACAAAAAGAAATTGAAGGAGCAGCAACGTACTGATGCTGAATTAGCTGAACTCTTTAATGTTGTCTCTATAACCTCCTCCTCCGCATCGTCCTCGACAACTTCGAAAACTAAAATCCAGCCAGAACGTGGTGTATCGGCAACATCTCGCACTATACGTAAGCATGATCCGGGCACTACGAAAATCTTCAAAATTCATCGTAATCTACAAGAGAGCTTTCAGGAGCGCGATGAAGAGGATTCCGTTTCGGCACCGGAATACGATACCGAAGAAGAAGATACCCGCTTTCATCGACTGGGACGCATAAAACCCTCACACCGGCTAACGCTAACGAAGCGTCAACGACGTTTTGCCCGCTTTGAACATGCCGAACGTATGGAGGCTATGGTCGATATATTCGATGAAGCCATGACTTTTAATGAAACCTAAAGGTTTTTCATACTTTTTTTTCCAAAATGTCTGTATCTTGCATTCTTTCTTTCTTCAATGCGGCGGGTACTTGGAGTTTATTCATCAAAGGTGTGCAGCAACAACAAGAAACAAGCAAAGGTAAACGAAACTTTCAATTTTTTCTTTTCGCAAATATGTTCGACAGAAAAGCAAACCAAAATAATTCGAATTGTATATTTACTTATTATTTTTATTTTACTTTTTTTCGAAATATTTTACATTAAAATGTAAACGATGTGTTTTATGTTTTGTTTAAAACGCTTTTTTAATTCTATTACAGTTTCTGAATAAACTTAAACAGTTTAAAAGTAAATTAAAAAATATATGTATACATATGTAGATTAATTAAACTTAAATGTTGAAAAATCTAAAAAACGATTTTGATTTGGTCTAAACAATGTTGTAAACATTTTAGAAATTGTTAAAGTTCTTTGTTATGTGTAGAGTTACTTTGGTCATAGCTTCAAAAGCTATAAATCAATCAGGCAGTTGAATTATTATACACTTCGTTCTTAAAACATGACAAATTATCTTTCTTAGGCCTATTTTGGTTTTATTTTAAAGCAAACTCTTTAAAAACCTTTAACTATTTATTAACTACTTTTATTGTTCTTAAGTTTTTTCATAGCAATAATTTTTTTAAATTATGTAACTTATGAATATGTACTTAAGCTAAGCGTTATATCTGAATTATACGAAAAATAAGCACACTTCTTTTAAACAGACACATTCAATCTATTCAAAGAAATCATTTATGTGAATTAGCATTTATTTATAGAAAAAATGCTTATTTTAATCAAACTAACTTCTGAAAAATTATGTGTGTCGGTATGGAAGCTGCAAAGGTACTTAGGACGACTAAAATTACTCTTCCATAAGACCACAGATATATCACATTTAGAGACAATCTCAGAAAATACATCTACTAAAAGAAACTGCATTCGTTTTCGGTGCTCGCTTCTCAACTTTTGTTCTTCACTCCTAAGAACAGCTACTTTAAGAATAGCTTAAGTCGACTTCAGCGACTCTTACAAATGATAATTTTTTGTCGTCATGTGAAATCATTTAAATATGTTTGTTTTTGTTTTTAGAATTTCGCTTATAAGCAAACATGTGGGCCTTAATGTGATTTTTTTCTTCTTTTATATACAAATTTATGGTAAATATTGATAACTCCTAATTATGTTTCTAAAAACAATTTGAAAGTAAAGCTTCAGCCTTAATAATCGGATGTGTTCTGTAAACTGAAGTCGAGTGAAATTGAAATCGAATAAAACTTCAAACAGTTCTAATATCAAATCCAGCAAGATGTTGATATTATTTGTATTAATTCGCTTAATAACCTTCAAAATCACCTTCATTCAGTTGCGCTACCATCGAAATTTCGTATTCCAAAATCAAACGAAATTAAAAGAAAAAGTAGAAGACATTATAGTGTTCTCAAAAGCAGCTGTTTTGCTATGGAACAATCAAATTTGTAACTATTTTAACAAAAACTCAAAATTTAATCCATACACAAAGGGGCTCAATAAGAAAACGCTCCGTACTTCATATTTTTATATTTATAAATAATAAATAATATATTAACAAATTTCAGCCGAATAATAAATTTTGACAAAAAAAAAAAAATCCAAAATCAAATGAATCTCCTTCCTCCGTCTACCAACTTAGAAAAGCGTAGCTAAGATCGCAATGTAGAATACACAGAATCGAAAAGAAGCGAAACAAAACTCAAAAACGAAAAAAAAATCGATTTGTTGCCAAACCGAGAAAAATTCGTTTCAAATTGAAATACAGACTATTATAAAAACTCTAAAATAATTGTCGAAGTTATATATTTTTAAAAATTTACTCGACTTAAATTTTACTCATTATTTTGTTTACAGAACATACCCAAATATTTCGAAATTGTTATAATATGATTATAACGTCAATTTTATTATTATTATTTTTTTTTATTATTATTAATTATTGCAAATAAATAATTGAATCGAAACGAAACGCCACAAACTAATGTTGCCAAGACAAGAAAATTTCGTTTCAAATCGAAATGCAGATTAGTGGTAAATAACTTATTTGATTATAAAAACTCTAAAATAACGAAATTAACGAAATTATTTGTTTTTGAAAATTTACCCGATTTAAATTTGACTCGTTTTCGGTTTACAGAATATGATTATGACATGTGAAAAATAACTTCATAAAATGTTTATAAAACGAGAGTTTGCTTTAATAAATACAAGTTTTAATGCTGGAAAAACATCTTAACATTTATTATTTCTTTATTCCATTTATTTTATTCCTGGAATTGTAACAAAAGTGCAACTAATACTGCCTTTCTAAAAAGTTTTAAAAACTATTGTGTATTTGTTTATTAATTTTCAAATTATCGCTTAATTTAAAACTTTTGTTGTATATCTATATATAGAATAAATTTTAATCTCATCCTTATCACGGTTTTCGAGTTAAAGTCGTTTTCTGACATATTTGTAATAGATTAAAGAAAACAAGGGCATTATTCTTTAACTTTTTACAAAATGTTTTCGTTTTTTGTCATTTTTGTTCTAGATTAAAGAAAACAAGCAAACATTTTCTTTAATCTCAACGGCCCAGAAAAATTTTGTTTGTTTTATTTAATCTAGGACAGAAATGTCAAAAACGACTTCGACTCGAGAACCATGATAATGGTGAATAATTATTTAAAATTGAAATGTAATTTTTACCTGCAATTACTGATGTTCTAAATTTATCTTTTAACTTTTAAATATTTTAGGCTTAAGTTTAAAATCTTCTTGACTTAACTTTCAAACTGCCTTTTGTTTAAAATATTTATTCGAAAAGTAATCGAAAATCATAGACCTTATAAAGAACGACAAATGTACTCTAAAAGATTAAATTTTTCGTAAAACTGCTTTAATTATTAGCCTAAAGGCTAAGACTTAGTTTTATCATTAGTGTAATTTTAATTCTATTGCAATTCGATTTTGTTTTTAGGCTTGTTAAAAAAATATTGTGACAAAAAACCTTTATAGACTCCACTACCTTGAATAGTATAAGAAGGCAAAGATATATAAAATATATTGAAAAAGAAAAAAAAAACAAAACAAACTAAACAAAAAAGAACTAATGCCCTAAGCATTAAACTTTTAAAAAAATGGGTCTCAATGTGATGAAGAATGAATTTCTGTGTAATTTTAAATTATTATTATAATTATATATTATTTTTTATTTCAATTTTATTAGTAATTAATAATAATGTAATAATTTCGTAATGAATTGGTTTTTATTTTGTTTTCCTTCCTTCTTTTTTCCTCTATTTTTACTTTTTAAATGTGTAATTAATTTGAAATAATCACAAAAACAAAACAAAATATAATTTTAATATAAAAAATGAAATGTGAAAAAATCTTAATAAAGAAGAAAATTAAAAGCAAAAGCATAATAAACCTCAGACTTAACTGATTGTGTTAAGAATTCAGAAATAAGTAGTGTTGAAAAGCAAGTACCTTTTTACCAAGTTGCCTCTTCCTTGATTCCTAAGCCCAGTCAACCACCAATGTCCAACCTTAGAAATCGTTTCGAATTATAATTTCTTGTTTTGTTTTCCAAAAATGAAACCTCTTTCAATATTATTGTTTTAAATTGTATTTGTTTAAAAACATTTTTAAGTACATACGCTCACCTCATTATATCCAATGACCACTTATGAATTTATTAAAAAAAAAAACCACAAAAATTGTTTTTTTGTTTCAAAATAACCCTAAAAAAATAAAATAAAAATATCAGCCTTATTGTATTTAGAGCAGTCGTGGTATTTTGTTAATTTTGTATTAGATTAAAGAAAAATTTTGTTTGTTCTCTTTAATCTAGAACAAAAATTTCGAAATACGAAATAGACGTCTATTCCAAACACTAAGGGTAAATAATTTTTAATAAAAACACACACACACACAAATGAAAAACAAAGAAAAATCTTTATAGTATTCCATTATATTACGATATTATTACCATTTTTTAGTTATAAAATCAAAAAAAGCGAACGTTTTACGTTCAAAATTCTTAAAAGAAAAGTTCCAACTCTTTGAATGTATTGTATAATGTATTACAAAAAAATTAAAATAAAATAAAGTAAAAAAAAATATCTTTAAAATTATTTCTATATTGTAGTTTTATTCCAATGAAAAATTATTCAGTTTTCAACCTTGTCATGGTTGGCGAGTCGTGGTTGTTTTTTTTGAAATGTTGTAATAAATTAAATAAACATTTTGCTTGCTTCCTTTAATCTAGGATAAAAAGGTCGCATATGCCAACTATGTTAAGGGTCATATTTCAATATTTTTTCTATTACAAAAATTTCGAAATTAGCAGTAGGGCTACATACTTTTGCACAATGTCACTAATAACATGCATAAATTTCGAAAACTATAATTGAACATTGAACAGCCACTTATCGTCTTGTGCATGTAATATTTTTGAGTCAGAGAGCAATAAAATTAGCTGCGGAGTACATTAAGGTTGTGTACTGTCTCAACTGCGTACCGAACCTAATGGTACAAGATATATTTTTGGGATCCTCAAAGCGGATTGCAGAACTATGCTTATAACATCTGCTTAATCATCTAGTCTTTCGCTGATAAGCAAAATAACGAAAACTAAGCTAATAAATGCAAATAACGAGCCAAATTTATCTGTACGACATTAAGATCTGGATAAAGTAACATCATTTTGATATCTAATACCTCCGGCCGAATGAAAGTTCTGCTGCCTCAATGCAGTATGAAACTCATCATATATTTATCGGTAGAAGGCTCTAAAATGTATTCACTCTTAAAATGGTAGGCGCGTCGTAGTCGTTTTTCGAAATTTTTGTAATATATTAACGAAAAATTTTGCTTGCGCCCTTTAATCTAAGATAAAAACGTTGTAATACGACAAGGACTACGCCAAGCATGATAATAGTGAATATCTATGGTAATATTGTATTAACTGTATCAGGCAACACTACAACTTGTTTTTAAGGTGACATTTTAAGTTTCACATCTCATTATTAAAAATGCTTTATTTGCGAAATTATCTACGTTTAAAAACGATTGAAAATTCGGAAAATTACCATCACACAATATTGCTTTTCTGCAATAAGAATAAGTAGCAGGCTGTTGAAAAATTTTGTGTAATTTAGGGAGACGATGCTGTAACTAGAACAACAGCAGCTTAGTGGTTTGCTCGCTTTCGATCTAATAATGTTGATGTTAAAGTAACATCTCGCCCTGGTCGACCAGAATCATTAAAAAAGTCGATGAAATCAAAGCAAAAAAAATAAAAAAAATAAGAAAGACCAGTACATAAGCAGCATAGACTTTTTGAAGTGAAAAATTACGGTCTGTGAAAAGTGGACTACGTACGACAATTATGTGCAAAAAAGATCATTGACAAAGCAAGATGAAGCTTCGAAGACGGTGTCAAAGGCAGGATTAACACCAAGACAGGTAATGATGTGTGCTGGTGGAACTAAAAGGGAATTGTTCATTATGAGCTTCTACAACCTGTTCAAACGATTGATTCTGATCTCTTCTGTAAAAAATTAACAAGATTTAAGCAAGCAATGCAATTAAAACAGACAGAATTGATCCACAAAAATGTGTTGATGTTCTGTTCCACAATGACCATACCAGACAACATACATCTTTGATAACCCGACAGACATGGAGAGAGCTTGGCTAGGAAGTTTTGATGCGTTCACCATATACATAGCACGGACCCTCACCTTTAAATTATTTATTTCGATCTTTGTAGAAATGTCTTAATGGTGTAAACATCTCTTAGAAAACCAGGAAGTTCTACACTGATGGCTTAAACCCCAAAAATAGCAGACGTTAATCATCAACATGGCACATAATTCGTGTGATAAAACTCGTTTCAAATATAAGAAAAATACATTAATTTTTCTTCAAATTTGTAACTAAACTTTTTCGAACACTCAATAAATGGTATGTACATACTTATAGATATGTTAACACGAACAAAGTTAAAAATATTTAAAGCGTAAATAATCCTTCTAAATACCTATTTTGGTCAGAAACCGATCAACCATCTTGATCATACATTACATTACATTTTTGTATCCTTATACATTGCTTAACATTGTTGTAGAGGAAACGATCTGTTCGCAGGCGTTGGAGCATCATTTACTTAAAAAAATTTGTTAAATCTTTCTAATTTCACTTTAACCGGATTCCCGATAGCTTAAAAACTATACAATTTTTTGTTCACGGCGAATTTATGACACGAGTTTTTAGGTGAAAGGAAATATAACTTGCGTGGAAACACACATTTCACTTACTATTCGTAATAGTAGTGATTATCTGCTTAAATAGGTTTTGATGGTGCTAGAAATATTGAATAAAATATATATTTAATTTAATTTTTTATTGGTTATTTATTATACATTATAATCTATGTATATACTAACAATAAAGTTTGTATAGATAAAATAATTAAAAGGATTTCGTTTTTATTTCATAAAAAAATATTGCTTTTGCACATCTATTAACAAAATTTTAACAATTCTAATGACATCGAAACATAATATATAGCTTGTATTTCAATTAAAAAAAAATTAGAACCATTTCTAATAATAAAAAACCTAATTCGAGACTAGAGCTATGCTAAAATAAAAACAAAATATTATAAAATAATTTATACACACACATACAATAATGCAACTGATTATTTTGCATTGCTGTCTAATTCACTGTTCGACTTTATATTTTACCCCTGTAGAATTTTTCATTGAGATTTTCTTCCAATTTAACTGGATCTGTTACCGGCATATGACAAACTTTATCATGACATATGTAAACGGTTGGCTGACCATTTATCATTTTAAATTTCTGCTGTATACGTTGATTGTAAGCTTGTTGGGGTTCGTGTGGATTAACGTGTACGATTATCATGCCGGGTATATAATATTTGCGGCAAATTTTTACAAATTTTTTTGTAGCTTCAGAATCTGGACCCACCACTGCTACCAAATCGAGACCATTTTCGTGTAGCATATAAGCAGATAACATTTCGGGTAAAGCATAACCAAAGGGATGTTGGTCAGCAAAGAATTCAAAGAGTTTTGCAACACGTTCTGTATAGCTCTCATCATCGAAATAATGCGAGAATAGTATGAGATTGCGTGCAGCTACACTATTACCACAAGGTTCGGCACCATCGTGATCTAGAAGAAGAGTGTGTATTAAAATATATATTTATGACTTGTTTTTAAGAAATCTTACCATCTTTCAAGCGCACAATAACATTTGGAGAATCAGCTTTCGAATAGAAATAAGCACCGTGTTGGGAATCCCAAAATAAATCATCCTGAATAACTTGCAGTTCTTTGGCCCATTTCAAAGCGAAAGGATCTAAAGATGCTTTGTAATAATCCAATAAACCTTTAATTAAAAAGGCATAATCATCCAAAAAGCCATCAATTTGTTCACCCCTAAGAATAAATAACAGAAATTAAAAACAGAAATATATAGAAAGTACAGTAGAGACAACATACTCCATATGCTCCTTTAGGGCTGCATCATTAGTGTTAACACCATAACAAGAACGTTTCAACAATTTCCTCTCAACATCAAATAGGTTGGCATGTATAAATTTAACCAATTTTGCGGCGGCTACCATGTATTCTTCGCGTTTATCACTGTCACAATTAGCCAATTTACATAGACCAGTTAGCACTAAACCATTCCAGGAACATATGATTTTTGTATCCAAGTGAGGTCTAGGTCTTTGTCTTCTTATCTCATTGAGTATGCAATTCGTTATTTGCAATATTTCCTTCAGTTGTTGCTGTTCCAAGGAAAACTTTTCACAGGTCTCTTGTTTTGAACCTCTAACAATCAAAATATTTTTAGCATTCAAATGGCCATGAGGATCACTGGCTGGATCTACATTGCCCAAAGGCCTAATATCATAATGATGACAATAGATTTCGAAAATTTGTTTTGCATCCATACCGACATTAGCATATTTGCCTGCATTCTCTTCTATAGCCTGCTTTATCTCTTTATAAGTCCAAGCATAAAAAGCTCCCTCTACCTTTTTAGTATCTTCAGCTTTTGGCAAAGAATCAGCATCTTCGCCAGCATAGAATCCACCAGCTGGATGCTGTAAATCAGTGGTTATATAACGAAATATGCCATCTGCATATTCATGAAATTCTTCATCTCTGGTGATTTTATAAGCATTAGCATAGGCGGCCAACAACTGGCCCTGATCGTAAAGCATTTTCTCAAAGTGCGGCACGTGCCATTTACTATCAACCGAATAACGAGCAAAACCACCAAATACATGATCATGTATACCACCACGACCCAAATGGTGTAAAGTCTGTACAGCCATTTCCAGAACATCCACTTTTTTAGTAACAATATAAGCATGAAATAAGAAATTTAGCCTAGACACTTCAGGAAATTTTGGATGTTTGCCAAATCCACCAAACTCTGGGTCATAGCGTTGGCTAAATATCTTAAGAGCTTCTTGTAACTTGGCATCAGCACTACCCGGCTCAAATACTGCATCAGTTGATTTCTCACTAAGTGACTTTTGTATAGCACTGATTACCTCAAGGCCAGTCGCTTTCAATTGTTCTTCATTGGCACTCCACTTGGAGGCTATAGCTGTAAGGACCGTTTTAAAGGAGGGCATGCCCCAGCTATGGCGGAAAATAAAAAGAAAATTATATTTAAAAAACGTTTTGTTTGTGGATTCAAATTGGTTATAAGAAATTGTTCTTCTAAAACAATTATCAATCAATTTCTCTTTTCTTACCTTGGGCTGTAAAAACTAAACTTTTACTTCTTTTTGCTGTTTTACTCTCTTTTCATATCTGATAAGACTGACTATTCTGATTGCAATTTAGAAATTGTTATAAAATACGCAGTTTAAGAAATACGCAATAAGCAAAAAACAAAAACGTAGTTAATACTATAACGTGAGAGGGCAACGGAGAAATTGTTTGATAAAAATAGACTATCATTAGATTGTCTACTATTAAAAGGAACATATCGATTTAACTTTAGCACAAATTTATCTAAAAGTATCATAAGTATTCCTTTAGAACACAGAGATAGCATGACAGTTAACGGTTACCCTAAGTGGATTTCTGCATAGTAGATGAACTTGTACTGGTAGATCGCACTTCGAAACATTATGAACCTATTGTAGAAATATAAGTATCCCTTAAGAAGAAATGATATCGCGCAAGCTGCAGGCAAGTGAAGATGGGTAAAAAAACTACCGGCTACGTGACCTAATTGGAATGGGTATAGAATGCAACAAGAGTTGAAATTGATTTTTTTGCTAAAATATCGCCCATACACCTATGCCTACGAAATTTCGTAAACTTCAACTTGCGTCGAAATTAAATAAAGTTTAGATTATGACCATAAACAAAGGTCTATACATCCACAACAAATTGCTGTTTGTTGCATATATTATGTTGCTGAGACTATAACGAATTTATTATTTTATTGCTCATTTTTCTCAAGATGTTCAAAATTTATATTTACAAAATTGATATTTCACGATATACAAAAATCAATTTTTGGTTTTGTATGTGAGGTACCATGCCACTTATCCGGTTCGGGCCCCTTTTTGATTGATGATTTGTACTTACTACGAAACTATATGGACCAAAATTAGAAACTTTTAATGTTACCGTTTTGAAGATATAGAGAAATAAATATTTGTAATGGCATTAGTACTTTCACTACCTTTCCAAACCAATGTATCGATTTGTAAATCGGTTACGTGGTTTCCGAGTTATTAAATGACAACTTATTTTTATTTACATAATGACTAAGTGACGATCGTTACTGACAAGATTATGTTACGTGCTATAGGTCAAGCAACGCTGTGTGTGTTCTGGCTCCGTTAACAACTGATGTTTGCAATCAAACTACTAATAATCATAACCGAGTGCGAATTATATTTGAACGGATAGCAATAGCTTTTTCTTCCTAAAATGTTCCCCTTACTTACTTTATCATATGCAACCAATCAGTTATTTGATCGCCAATTATTTTAACTCACTCACCGATCATGTGGTGGAAAGTATGTTCCCGCCGTAATAGGTGCTAAGTCTGGTGTCAACCACACACTCATGGGCCAGCCACCACTGCCGTTCATCATCAATACAAACTGCATGTAGATACGATCAATATCGGGTCTCTCTTCACGATCCACTTTAATGTTGACAAAATGTTTATTCATTATAGCGGCAACCTCTTCATTTTCAAACGATTCATGTTCCATAACATGACACCAATGGCATGTGGAATAGCCCACCGATAAAAATATTAATTTATTTTCACTTCTAGCCTTGGCAATGGCTTCATCACCCCAGGGATACCATTCGACTGGGTTATGAGCATGCTGCAGTAAATAGGGTGACTTCTCCTGAGCCAAACGGTTAGTATGTTTGGGTACATCAGATTTCTTCTCCGTACTAACAGAAGCTCCCACACTACTGCCGGTTGACATGGTACGAAAACGTGTATGACGTGGTATTAAACTAAAAAGAGCAAGAAATTTAAAAAAATCCTCAGTTAATAGAACAAAAAATATACGAGTATAGTAGATATTCATTCATTGTATGCATAATTTTGTGTGTTCAAAATGCAGATGAAAATAGTGATGCTGCTGTTATAGATATGTGATGATTGTAAAGCTTACGTAAAATCGGTTTGTGACTTGCTGCGCTTTAATGTTATAACGTTAGTGTTGATTATTGGTGAGGACGGCGCTAAAAGACAACGTGCTCTTAAGCTCGTTGTATGATTACCGTCTTGAGCTGCTGTAAATAAACTGCTGCTACAGCTTAACGTTAAATTTTGTGTACTGTTTGTATTGACTCCCTTGGTGGCCTTATTATGTGTTGTTTGACGTACAAAATTTGTCGAACGATATATATTCTTAAACATAGCAAAGCTTATGAAAGATCTCCCCTTTAATAGAAAGAGAACTCTTTACCTCCCGAAGTTCAAATTAGAAGAGAGCTATAGTGGCAAAGGACAGGCTGTAGATGAGTTCGATGTGGCAAACAACGTTTTCAGCACTCATTTACAAGCCCCTCAAGGTGTGATTATCACCTGTATGCCCACCACTGACAGCCCTTAGTTAATTATAAATATGTTGTCTTAGTCTTCTTATTTCACTGGTGTTTTCTTTTTGTATTATTACCAAGACGAATATTACTTACTAATTTAGTAGTTTCTTCTTTTATATTTTTATAATTGTTTGTTATTTTTAATATTTCTATTGTGTCTGTATGTCTGTTTCTATTTAGTTATTACATCAAAATAACCACGCACACTCCAATCTGTCTACCGCTCCCCTTGTCTTTTGTAAATAAGAATTCAATTTAAACCAATTTGTTTTGTTGCTTAAACACTTTTTTCTTTTTTCCTATTTTTTAAAATTATTGGGAAACAGGTTGATTATTCCAAAAAAAAAAAACTACTACCGTGTAGTGAAATACAAAAACACAAATTAATTTCGTAGATTTTTTCCTTTTTCTATTAATTAAACGATTTTTTGTTTGTTTCAATTTTATTCACACACTCGATAACGTTCGAAATTTGTACGTCTTTTCTAGTTTCTCGTTTTTAACTTATTGAAAATGAGATAGCAGTTGTTATTGTTGTTTAATTTTCTATTTTTCGTGTTCGTTTTTTCATGTATTTTCTGTTTTGCTATTTCATTCGTTGAGAAATTGACAGTCTTGTTAATCTTATGATTTGATAACCCAATGAGTCTAATTTATATAAAAAGTAGAACTAAGGCAGAGTTGTTTTATTTATTAAACTTAAAAGTAAAGAAAACCGTTGGATTTTAATTGTCGAAAAAAAATTTTAATATCATCGTGTGCTAGGCGTAAATCTATTTTGTTATTATAATAAAAATATATATTTTTATAATAAAAATTATTATTTTATAGTTATTATTTTTATAATAAAAATATAATTTTGCTTTATTTATTTATTTTGTAATTATATTATTTTTATATATAATATATATAATTATTTTACAATAAAAATATAAATTTTTATTAAAATATAATTTTATTTCATATCTATGGACACTTGGCAATTAAGAAAGCGTTGGCTTGCAAAGGGACTAATAAGAAATATATCGGCATTATGCCAACATTTTAGCATTATTAACAAAAAAATTATCATGCTGCTGGGATATGCTGATGATGTTGACATCATTGATCATGTATAAGCAGTCAAATATGGATCTAAAAGTGAACGATGCATTTTATTTCGAATAGTAAAACTTTGTAACGTATCGAACAGTATAGAACTTTCAGAGATCACAATTTTAAGCTTATTCAAGGCTTCTGTGTTGATTATAAATGGCAAACTGAACTTCAGTCGCGTTGCCAAACGGCAACCAGATTTTCATAGTCGCAAACCATAATCGATCCATTTGTTTTTTTCGTACGAGTTGCACGCCGACGTAGATGTAGACAAATGCGTTAAAATACAACGAATACGCCATTGGAATCAGCATGCAGTAAAATAAATAGCTGGCGTTCCATTTAGATCAAACATTTTGGCCCAAGGGCAAACCTCAAGGTTGGACAAACTAGTGAATCAAAGTGACAGAGTGCAGCTATATCCACCATAGCCGTGACCTCTTCCGATCAGTGTGGCAGTTAACGAGCTCGACGTTTTCCATCACCAAGCCCTTGATGGATAGAAATGGCGTAATGACCACAGCAAAAGAGAAGTAAATCAAGATATGGAAAGACTATCATGAGAACCTACTCACTGCCTCTAATCAATACTCAATAGAAATATGCACCTGACTACAATATCACGTTGTTCCACAATATGACACCACATGCCCGAACATCCCGGAAATAGCGCTCGCAATCGGATCTCTAAACGAAATGTCAAGGAGAACGATGCGTTGGCGGGGCTGTCAGTAAATATATCAAAAACTAAATTAGTGCGCATAAATAAGATAACAGCGAAATCATCAAAATAGGTTGATTGACAGCCCAATCGAGTGTATGGAATCATTCTGCTATCTAGGTAGCACAAATGCGAAACTGCTGAAGACATCAAATGTTGCTGCTAACAGAGAATTGCAGCCTCTTTAAGCATTTACAAATGGATGTTTGGTAAGTATAATGCCCATCTGCAGGCCGAATAGTATTATCAACGAACCCCTATGTTCGGTCACACGGCAGCAACCAATAGTTTTAGAAATCCGACGCCGAAAATGGTTGTAGATTGACAACACCCTAACGAAGCCTCATGATGACCATCCTTATCGTGAATAAAAGGCAAACAAAATTCTTATATGAACTTTTTCCTGTGGTGAAAAATTCTACAAAATAGTACACAAAGTCAAAAACGACTTAAAATTCCCGATCAGAATTTGGTGAAAAGCGAACAGTTTTCTAGTGCAATTTTTTTTATGATCCATCGTTTCTATTTTCACACAGTCCACGAATGTGAGTGTCACTAATCTCCCATCTACAAGTTACAAAACGTAAGAAAATTTCTAATTGTGTCCACACACCGTTCACCATTGACAGCAACATTCTGACCATCATCATATTTGAAGACATATAAGACCAATGACTCCGCAAGCCCATAAAAGGCGTGAAACAGTAATTTTTTTGTGAATGTAGTGGTGTTTCGACAAAAGCATGTGGCTTAAACCCACTCCAAATGTGACAGTTTTGATTATTTCAACTCATACAATTTTGAAGTTTGACGTACAGAACCATAACTTATTTTGGCAAAAAATTTAAACAATTTACAAGCGTTGGTCTGTCGCAAATATCAGTTGTTAAATCGGTTGTCAAATAAAGCAATGTCGCCAACTCAAAATTATGAACCTCCAAAAAAGACCCGATATAATAAAGAGTGGGCCATTTAAAAAAGTAATAAAACAAAAACGGTTCGAAATTTTTTCATATTTATTTTATTGTTGTGAAGTACATTTGTTCCGGTTAGAAATGAAATATTTTATTCATATAGCTACCGTGGCTGGCTTTACAGTACCTCATTCGATCTGAACAATTTTAGAGAACTTTTTCGAGTGTGTGGAGTCGTATTTATTTCGGCAATAGCATTACGAATGTTGGCCCTTAAATTCTCAATTGTCTCTGGCTTGTCGACTTTACAATCGTGTTTAACGGTGCCCCACCGAAAATAATCCAACGGTGTCAAATCGTAGCTTCTTGGCGGCCAACTGACATCACCATTTCGGCTAATTAAACGGCCCTCAAATGTTTGACGCAATAAATCGATTGTGGAATGAGATGGTGATGTCAAGTTGCACCATCCTCTTGAAACCAAATATCGTTCACATCAATACCATGAAGAGCGGGCACAAAAAAATCGATTCTCATGGTGCGATAGGTGTCTCCATTGACTGTAATGGTTGCGAAATATAATCCGCACCAAACTGTCACTCGTAATGGATGCATTGGCTTCTGTAAGACCATGTAAGAGATGATTTTTTTGTCCTTGTTTTGGAAATAAATATTTAATAAATCCCAACATTGTTCAAACGTAAATCGATTCATTTCGTTCAGTGGACCTAATGTACAGAATTTTGGTTCAAATTTAAACCGATACATAGCCCACCCTATAGAACGTTTCATTTCAAAATTCTTATGTCAAGCATGTTTTATATACATACATAGGTACATAGGTACTTACTAAACAGAGATTTTCTTCTTTTTTTGCTACAATATTTAAACAAACTGACACATTTTTTTTTGTATATTGTTAACTTCATTTTTATTAAGATTATTATTGTTTTTATATTTATTTAAATTTATAAAATCTAATTTAATAAGTAAAATACGATTGTTTTGAATTAATTATATGGTATATAGTAGATTAAAATTACGTACACAAACGTTGTTTGTTAAAATTATTTTGCTGCATTTAAAAACTAAATACATATAAAAATACACATCAAATACATGTGCATATATGTGTTTATATATATTTTATTTTTTGCAAAACAAATTAAATATTATATAAAAGAACGTATAACCTAGGAAGAAATATTAACTGACTTAATATTAATTAGAAATATTTATTTTAAAACATACTATATAACACAAAAGAATTACTGTTTCACAAACGCAAAATGATAATTTATTTTTTAAAAAGGCAAAGAGTATAGGAAAGAAAACAAAAAGTTTTTAAAGAACATTCTAAACAAGAGAATAAATATATATTAAAATATTATATATATATTTTTTTTAATCACAAAGCAACGCATTAAGAGCAAAAAATATAAGCCAAAGAGAAAAGAAAAACAAAAAAAAATTTAATTTTTTCAGCTGTGAAGATTGAAAAGGAAAGGATTTAAACTATAGGAAGAATAAAAAAGCACCATAATTCATACCAGGGAATATGTACTTAGTTTTGTAGTATGAGTGAATATATCTGTGCGTTTTTTAATGTGGTTGTATTTCTTAAATTAACCTTTTGACCTCTCTTTCTCTCTCTCTCTCTCTCTCTCTCTATCTATAAATCTCTCTTTAAACTCTCAGCTTTGGGTATGAAAGTAAGGAAATTTCTGTGTGAGTTTTGTTAAAAGGTTAATTCATATTTTCTTACAATATAACGGTACATATACTATTAAGTAAATATTTATTTATAAATTAATTTTCGTATGTTGTATCACACTTGTTTAAGTATTTCTTCTTCTTCTTTATCTTTCTTATTTTCTATAATTAAGAAAAAATAATATATGATTTCCTTCTCTCTCTTGCTGCAATTTAACAATCACTTTGTATTAATGTATCACTGAGAGCCGTTATTATCTCTTCGCCTATTTTGATTTTATCGGCAATATCACGAGCATCAGTTATAAGTTTGGCCTTCATATTAATGAAATATTCAAAATCAGCAAATTCGTCTGAGGTTAAATTCTTCTCCAGTAAACTGACCACACTAACACCGCGACGATCGATATCTTCTTTAAGACGTTTAGCTTCTGTTAATTGTTCAAATAAACGATCACGTTTATTTTCAAGAGATTTCTGTAAAAATTAAAAAAAAAAAACAGAATATTCATCAGAAAATATTTATGTTTCTAAAATAGATTTAAAAGAGTTTTCCAATAGGGTTGTCATTATTTGAATGTGTCTGTCCTTTGATAATTTGGTCGACCGATCATGGACGGTATAACCCCAATATCAGCTTAGCTAAATACTTTGCTAAAGGCATGTCTGTATGCATAGCCAGCAGCCCTGGCACCGAAACCGGTGCAGTGGACTAATTAAACGCTCGCCATAAATCCCACGCGATTAACGAAACGGAATACAGCTCCCTTAGGAACCAAGGGGAAATATATGTATGTGGTAAATTGGCCAATTGACACCACTCTGCTGAAGTTACCAGGCATACCAAGTCTCCGATTTAATATCTTCTGACTGATTACATCAATTCCTTCAGCGTTAAAGTTTCCCAGAAGGAACATAACTGGTTTTGAGTCCTGTTCTTTACGTGCTCATCTGTCTCTTAGACTTAATATTATTGCGGTTTCAACATCGGCCACATTAATAGATTGCGACAGAGAACATAAGTGTGCTACTCAATTCTTGCTCAGGGCAGTATTAGATGCAATGCAATTCCACATCGAGTCAATATTCTGTCGCTATTTAGGCGTATACCACAACCATTACGTGTAATCCCCTAAGGAACGTACTCAATCGCCAGGTAGGCTTAACGAACTAGTTTATTCCTAATACTGAGCTGACTGCCAACTTTGTCTGCTGATTTTCTAGGAGAAACATTTGTGGTAGCTCTTATATATACTAAAACTAAAGTCCTCATTCGTCTTCGAAATTTGAAAAAGGATAAACGAAGTAGTTGGCTTGTTAACTGAAAACGTCATCAATTAAAAGGGTAATTACGGTCATCACGAGTTGTTTGTAAAATAGAAAAAATCTAGGCAAAACAAGTTTTGCGTACTGCCCCAAGCCATTGATATAAGGTACCCTAAAGTACCTTAATTGTCTGATTAGCAGACTTGGATATCCATAGAGAAAGTAAAAGATTGTCTCCCTCTGAGAAGTGCTTCTGCAGGGAAGGTTAAAGGGCAAACCTATTTAATCCGCTTGCGTTCCGATTGTTCAGTGACCCGTGTATATCGCTATGAAGTTGGAAATAACGTGGCGGGTTTTGGAAATAGAGTTTCAGTGTCCAAGCACTACCAAACCGAGGCCACTGAAGAAAATAAAACTCTACCTATTCTGTACCCTCAAACGGAAGAAACTTCACATTTACCGGTTGACGACGGTCATAGAACAACAGATGTCAGTGTAGGAAGTTATAGATTTCACATCTATCATCAGACCAAGGAAATGGGACATGTATTACCGAAAAACTTCATGTCCTTATACCGACGAACCATAGTCAAGTTACTACTACGCGACACCAGAGCTGTGTTAGCTATCAGAGAAATTTACACGACCGCAGAATCGTCTGAATGCTGTAAAATGCTAGAGTTTGGAAAAAACGAACGCTATAAGCCTTCCACATGATTGATTTATTGCCATTGGCTGTCTTTTATTTTTCAACAGACACTTCCATGTAAAACTTTAACATTCTAAGACTCGCGATTGCCACTCACTTACCTTTTCTGAATTATTTTCATTGATCGTTGTCAAATTATTTTCTGCTCTGGCAAGACGTTCTGATAACGATAACAACAATCCGGTTATATGGCCAATATCCGAGATATAAGTACGGCATTTGGACGCTTCTATGGGTCTAACCTTATCGTTAAGTTTATCTAATAAACTATTGCCAAGTTCATCATTAACGGCGGATTCCTCATCTATGCAAGACTGTTCCTTGGCTAAGATGCGAACTTTATTATTTAACTGTTTAATAAGGTCATCCTGCAAATCAGAAAAAATTATATAAAATCCTCGTACCCCCACGTACAACATATACACTTACCACTTTATGCTTTAAAATATCACAATTATCTGGCGTCTGTTCTGTTTCGCTTAATTTCAATTCTACGGTTATCTTTTCCATTGTCTCCTGGTCCTCTTTGTTCTTGTTGTTGTTGCGTGTTAAAGTCGAAGTGCCCACATCACGTTTACTTGGCCTTAAAGGTACATTGGGATTATAGAGGTTGGTAACATAATCGGCTATAGTTTTAGTGCCCGGTGGACATAGTATATGTATAAGAACATCATTGGGTGATAACATACTGGCTAATTCCTTGGACATTCTTTCGCAGTCATCTTCTATGGGCAGCCTTTGGCGAGGTTGTAGAGTTGTGCGTGTAGGAGTATCGTTTTCCTTAGAGTTTGTGACTTCCGATGATAAACTCTTAAGTTCAGTGTCGGTAATGTCATCGGTTTGTGAGGCAGTCTCTACGGTACTGGGATTAACTCTTAATATTATCTCACTACGCTGTATTAGTTTCAAACTGTCCGTGCTAGAGTCTAGTTGAGAGAGTGCTAAAGAGGTATTGTTCTTATTCTCTTCTTCTTTTTCTTCTTCTAAAATCTTTGGTGATTTTAAAAGGCAGGTATCACTACTACTACTGATTGAGGAACTATTGTTTTTATTCATTAAATCTTCCTCTACTGACTGCTGTACTGCTAGCGGTGGTGGTGGTGATGGCTTTGTGGCATTTGGTTTTTCATTTTCCACATCTGAACAGGGCTTTTCCTCATCCATTTTCTCCATTTCCATAAGAGTTTTTGGTATATCAATCACATTCATCTGTGAGGTTTTGTTGACCGCTAAGCTATTGCTAATGATACTGGCCTTGAAATTACTATCCGATATATGGGCCGACATTAATTGCGATTGCAATTGTGTAATCTTTTCTATATTCTCTCTCAAAGATTCCTGTTTTATAACAGATTTCTTGTTATTACTTGTGTTGTTGTTATTATTGTTAAAGGTGGTATTAACTAATTCAGCGCGGAACAGGGAGTTACTATTGGTCTGGTCCTGCTTTGCATTATTACTCATATTACTTGTATTCAGATTAGTTTGAATTCTCTCCTCATGACTGTTGCAACTTTCAGCCAAAGAACTCAACGACGACAGTGAAGAATTGTCCTTTATTAGTGGAGGTGTTTCATTCAAATTTGTTTCTTCTATGGTTGTTTCCAAACTATTTAAGGGTTTCTTAAGATCTAAAGAAGACTGGGTCATATACTTTGTAGGACTTTGAGTCGCATTGTTGTTGTGGACATTGGTATCGTACGATTGAGATCGTGTGAAATTTGTGGACAAATTGAATGAACTTAAAACTGGTGTTGAATAGCGCTGTTGCTGTTGTTGTGAGTAACTATTATAGCCCACTGGTGAATTTTGTTGTGAAGTTGGGGTTGTTTGTGCTGAGATATTATTATTGGAACCATAACGTAGCGAGGGTGTTGAGTTTAGACTGCTGTTCGAGCAAGGCTGCAATTTAGCTCCTAACGGTAGAACATCTGGCAAGTTATTTGGTAATTTAGGCGTCTGAGCCAATATATCGTACGAGGATTTAGTGGTGGTCACTAAATCCTCATTAGAGTGTAGAGTCATTTTATAGCTGCCATGATCGGGATCCGAATTTGAGTGCTTCTCCAAACTCTGTCGTGGTAAATATGATGCTTTGGAATTACATCTGTAAAAATAGAAAGAAAAGCAAAAAAAGGATTAGAATAACTGAATAACTGATTAGACATTTTAAATTGTCTGGCCGCTAAATATTTAGTTCATAGAAATCCATTTTGGACAGTGTATATGTACGTCACAGACATTATAGGTTGTTTACTCAACCATTCGAATTGAATTTGGTTATTGAAGATCTGGAGAAAGAGCTTTAGCATCTGCCGTTTTTCAACGACAATCACTTTAGAATTTTATTTATTTATCCTCATATTCACCAAAATATTTACAATTTATAAAAGGTTTATAAAACATTTTTTGAATATAAATTTGGGCTTACAAACACTTTATAAAATGAAAATCATTTTTATGAATATAGAGATGAAAAATAAAATTCCTGAATGAATGAATGAATGAAATAAAATTCCTAAATGAACTTTATTTATTTACCCCCATATTCATAAAAACTATTTTCTATTTTTTCTTCTTAAAACAAATTTTCATAAAAATAATTTGTATTAATGTAGGGGTTTTATTTATTAATTCCCATAACATTCCATGAAGGAACATGGGGACTTCTCTCAGTCAATGAGCTGTACCCGATTCTATTTTTAAACTCAGCGAAAGGGATTTACAGTTTAACGCCGGCTACGAACCGAAAATGCATATAAAGATGTTTTCAATAGTAGTAATACTCATAACCAGTTACTAGCTAATGTCATGAGGTGATACCGCTGTCGAAAAACTTTTTCGACTTTCTGGTTGGTAGGCGGATGTCTTACCACAGCGGCAATATGGGGGTAAATGAATAAAATTCCTGAATGATTGTTATGAACATTTTTTTAAACCCTTTATAAATCGAAAATAACTTTTAAAGAGTAATTCGATGGAAAGAAATTATATAATTATACCGAAATTCACCTTTTTCTAAACGCAAGGTTTACACGTACGTCTTCAAATCATAAGAAATAGAATTCTAAAGTAGAGAACTATGGCTAAATTGGAAAACTTTAGATTAGATTAGATTTACAACTAGTAAAACGGTTTTTTATAATAACATCTCTACTATCTCTTATTAATTTTTGAAAATTCATCAGAAAATGACGTTATTTTCAAATATTTCATCATTGTCTTTAAGAGGTCAGAGTTCATTAGCTCATATTGTACGTGATTATATGATGCTTACAAAAGTTTTACAACTATTAAAAAGTGCTATTTTTATTTTTAAATAAACCTACATAATAATGCGCTTATAACGTTTATCATAATAAGTATGACAGCAAGCGTAAGGGTTACCATTGAAAAGGTTTATAAGAGAGGACGTGCGTACGTGCGCATAGATTTGGTTTCAAAGCGTGAAAGACCTTATGTTGTTTTCCGTTTCATAGACGTAGTGATGGTATTGGAGTTGTTTTATTTGTAACAATGGGTAATCTAAACACCAAATATCTGGGAATAAGAATTCATTGATTTTGATTTCCGCAAAAACGACTAGATTTTTCCAGTGTTGAAAGCAGCATTCAAATGCTTAGTTTTTTTAAATACTTCATTCCACGTGATGTTCTTATTATTCGCAAAACTTTTATTCGATCTAAGCCGATGCTTTAAAGACTTTATTGAAGCTTCTCGATCGTGTATGGGGATGAGTAAATGCATTCATTAATGACGCTTAACTAATTCTCTATTGATTCATCGTTGCAATGTGGCATGTGTTTCAAAATCGCCTATTTTTATATATACTTTTGTGGTTGAATGTGCAGTAAATTGCTTTACGCATTACATAAAGAATTTTTTCTCTCAATTAACGCTACCTCCTCTTTTTTTCTCTGAAATTAATTACAAATTAATGTACAAATATAATAAGGTAAGCCCAAATCTTAAGTAAACCTTCTTTTCTATAACTTTTCCCAACTAAAATTCTGATAGAGGCAATGTAAAACATTAAAATTTTGTAAAAACGGCATAAAAGGTCTTTCTTAAGGGCCTTCTTTCTTTAAGATAAAGTATGTGTGTGATATCACTGAAATTTTTATTCGTTCAAATTGATGAAATAGAACAAATATTGGCCGTGGCTTCTTTGAGTGGTGCCTTTCTACAATGTCTATGACTCTGGCGCATAAATCAGCCTAAATATGACCGATGGCATGGGCTATGTTGGCTTTGAGAGTCGCATAGACCTGCGACTTGGGGAAACCCCACAAGAAAAAGAGTTACGGGTCAAATCATGTGATCTGACTGGCCAGTTCACATCACCTTTACGTGAGTTGACCATACTCTCGAATTGTTCATATCGCACATGTCTCTGGTGTCTATTTTATTAAATTTAAGCCAGAAGTAGCTGGTAGTCATTGACCTTTACCGATCGGCGTTAACGATGATGGCCTGGCCAACGTTAGTTACAACTGATAACCAGACACGAGTCTAATTTACTTGGAACCAATTCTGATGCCAATGTGATGGCCATAGAAGGTAGCGTCTACGTGAACCTACATGTCTGCGCACCGGTTCGAAACAAACCAACTAGACGCATGCACAAGGGACAACAGCCTGCTGACATTTATATCAGCCAGGTCGGATATGGTATGCAGAAACGGACAGCCAAGGAAAACAAACATAATATCCAACATATTCGGACAGACATAGGAAATGTTCGACAGTCTCCTCCTCTTTTTCATACTGACAACTCCCATAGTGGTCTTGAATAGTAGACCCAATCTTCTAGCGTGTGCGCCAGCCACCCAGTGCCTAGCGATAACAGCCACCAGGATTCGTAGACTATGTCAGGACATCCCCGTGATAGACTCCAAATGATCACAATCGATTGGAGCCAGATTTGTCTCAATACAGATCATTTTGTTTGAATCTTCCAACATTGCTGTGACCTGCCCAACATGTATCACTGAACCACACGTCTACGAAAGAAAAGCGGCATCTTAACCAAGTGGTCAATCTCCTCGTTTCAAGGAAAGAGCCTTCTCTAGATAGTCCATCCGTCACATAATTGCCCTGTGTCTCAGAGCGATCCCTTACCCAGATAATCTCTTGGTCTGAATGCGTCACCATCTCGTTTAGAGTGCCCGGTATTCGCATACGAGCTTCAATGTCGAGTAGACTCCGAGGAGCGCCCTGGTCGCAAGACGTCTGATTAACGTGAATCTCAAAAAAATATGGAGCCATGACGCCGCCCGCTTAAAATCTACACCAAACAGTGATGCTTTGCAGCCCATGTGGGTTAATATCGACAACTTTGTTGACTTTTAAAGAAAATTAGACTCAGTTTCCAACCGATCGAATTTTATCATTTTCACGCTATATCTACTTATGGTGATTTGGCAAGACAAACAGAATAAATGAGCAATTATTTAGATGAATTTATTCTTATTTTTCTTCTCTATCCGGACAATATTACCTAAATGAAACAATGGCAACACTTCTGAGCATTATGCTATAATTCTGTATTGTGTGTTACAGTTTCGATATTTGTAGTGTTTTTGCTGTTTTTGAGCAACGTGAGGTTAACAATGTCAGACAACAAAAAACACAGTTATATATATGTTGTTGTTGTTGTTTTGTGCTTGTATTTACATTGTTTTATTTTTGTTTGACATGTTTTAAGCGACCAAATAGTATGATTGACAAAAAAAGGCGAAAAAACTGTATTACTAGAGTTAGGCAAGATTTAAAACGCCAAGGCACTCCTCTTTTGGTTTTATTATATTTATTTTCATTTATTTTTAAATTTAATATGTCAAAGTTGTAATATGGGAGGGGAAACAAAGCTACAATTGCTAGCTAAAGCTATACAGATAAAGATAATTTAATTAAAATGGCATATATTTATTAAATAAAAATTATAAATCATTTTGATATATGATTTTTGTTTTTGTTTTTCTGTTTTGGAGGGAAAATGTTCAGGTAATAAAGAAAGTTTCTTGTTTGGCTGCAGAGAAAAAATAAAAATTATTGAAATTAAACTATTACATACAAATTACTATCAGCAGCAACAACAGCATCATTGTTAGTAGCAGCCTTCGTCGTAGTTATAGTAGCAGTTGAAGTAAAATCAAATAGCGATGACATTGTAGTAAAAAGCCCCTCTAGTGTTTTGATACTGGTGTTTGAACTTTTTCCATTATTATCATGATAATGTTGATTATAATAATCATTATTATCTTAAAAAAAAAACAAGCAGCAATATAACTTTTATCACGCACCTGCCTGCACCTGTCATACAACAACAAGCAAATTTGTAACTTTTTTGGTTTTTTCTTTGCCAAAGTGTCTACTATAGATACTACTGACTTTAATTTCATATATTGAAAACGAAAGTTAAAGAAAAAAGTTCAATTGACGAACATTCGCGTAAACCAGCAAACAACTATCGAAAATTCACTTTTTTTCTCCATTTTAAACAACAACATCAACAAATGTTGACTGCAAATGCTACTGCCTATATGTCTGTCCAACTGTCTTTCTTAAAAGCGAATTATTTGAATTTTTTCTTCTTCTGTTATTTGACTTTTCAAGCAAGTTTCACTAATTTTGTAATATTATCATATTTATGTCTATGCTATTATCAAATATTAAAGTGTATGATCGATTGTTTTCATTTCTTCTCTTTTTTTGTTTTTGTTAAATTTTAAAAATTTCTTTAATTTTCTTTTTTGTTTTCGTTTTTTAATAACAATAATCACAAATTTTTAACCATTACACTTGCTTTTTTATTATTATAATGCCTTATTTTTTATTTCGTATGCATTGAAATTAATATAAATTTTATTGTTTTTATGGTTTAAAAGACGTTTTTCTATTGAAATATTTTATGTTTTGAAGCTTATGTGATAAAACAACGGACGACGACAACGCATCATTGTTATTTACTTAGTGCTCTACTAACATACTAATTTGTTAATATTCTGTGCACACTTGGCGTTCGCATCTACATTGTCATCACAAACATTAACTGCCAACAACAACAACAATAAGTACATCATGCTCTGAGTGCGATAACAGTGTTATGCGAAATCAACTGCTGAAAAATTTCATTTTAGACAAAATCCACCGCAACAATTGTAAAATGAAATAAATTTAAAAACAAAAACGTTATTTTTTCTACAAAAATATTTAAAAAACGAAAGTGAAACTGTTGAATATATGTTGATTACTAAATGAAACAACTGACTCGTCTATGGTTTTTAAAGTAGTTTTCTAGTACAAACATACATATGTACGTACATACGTGCAAATATGAATACTCGGGAGTGTGTTTTTATGACAAAAACAGTTTTGTGCATATTTTTTGACAATATCATCATCATTAAGAAAAAAACGTGATGATGCTCTACTTAATACAGGGTGTTTACATTTGTTTATTTAAAGGCTGTCCACTACTACCTTTATGCTTCGCGTTTAGATTAGACAGCGGTTTCAATACTACATAGTGCAATCGAGGATCTCGACTTTGAGGATGATATACATATGCCTTATGTCCCATAGACATTGTGATAAGCAAGACAAAATAAACAGGCTTATAACCCTACCTAGCAAACATCGGCAAAATCAAGTCAATGTGCATCAACAATAACACCTTTAAACAATTGGCTATAAATGGAAATGACAAATGGAATATGTAAACTATTTCTGTTATCTGAGATGTATAATGTAAACTCTGGCAGAATAGAGTAGGATATACAAAAAAACTGGGTAAAACCCTTTAGCATTTAGGAGACTAAAACATAAATGTCAGTCACCGCAATTATTTCTCAAATGAGCTTCCACTAATTGCCATTCATTTAATTTTGCCCCATGATACACCTTCCTTATGTAGGAACTTTAATTTTGGCGTTTCAGGTGTTAGCAAATCTACCAACTCTTCTGGCACCTTGAGAGTTGTATTAGATGGGCTGGCTGGTGATATCGTTAACAGACTTCTCCTCTTGTGTCCAGACTTTTAAATTTTCGGTAGGAGAGAAGACAGACTTCATCCGCACAGACAAGGTGTTCAAAATTATCATAAAGGGCCCACGTAATGCTATACTGACTAAAGATCTTTATTGTCCACAGAGTTATTTGGGCCAAATTTAGAAACTCTCACTATTACCTTTTTAAAGATATAGACATACAAATAAAAATTTTATATGGGCGTGGCATCGCCCAGTTGAACACAAACCATCTTTGAAAGTACACCAACGCAGCGAATGTATTGGTTTGCAAATAATAGATATAAAATTATTTATTAAATATAAAACTATAAAATTACGAATATAGAACAACTTATTTTTATAACCATATATAGATTGTCTCGTTCGAATACTATTTCGAATCCGGATCTCTCCAATAAAGTTATCGACACGCTCATTATAACTCAAATTCGATGAAAAAAACGGAGATAGATTGGGGAAACCCTTCCCTAACTAATCGAAAATATATGAACAGCAGCATTGGATTGAAATCCGCAGGGAAATAGAAAACGTGTACGGCCAAAAACAACTTAAACAGCCATAATGGCATAATAAAAACTGAAGAAGTGTGTGAAATTCTCGTTAGGAAAACAAGGAGATGGATTGGGCACACCCTTTGCAAAGCAATCCAAAATACAATATGTATGTGTAGAGTAGCATGGATGTGAAATCTGAGGAAAGTAAAATATGTGGACGACCTAATGGAGTTAGGAAAACTGAACAAGTCACGCATGCAAGATAGATATATATGTAATAAGGAATAAATGGAATAATTTCGTAGAAAAACTATGCTTCCTTATGAAGTAAATAAAGAGAAAACAAAATCATACGTAATTCAGACTCGATTTTACCAGCGAAACGTACAAGGTTTTGAAAGGAATCGAAATTTGTTCTCTCTACTCCTTAGAAATCTTAACACATTTTCAAGATCTACAACTTTAATCCTTAATAATTATCTTAATGTATAACACGTGCTGAAGATAAATGTTGTAACGACTATGAGGATTAAATCAGTTCTAGATTGTTATCATGTTTTAGATATGAATTAATGTGGAGTCTATGTCTAAGCCAAACGCGCGAACTTTGACTATTTCGTATCTTATTTTTCTCTTAGTTTGCTTCAAATCTCCTACCAACTTGTCACTTTTTTTAACTTGAATAGTTGGAATAGAGTTCGTAGCCTAATTTATGAATTTGCACCTTAGTGATTACATCATTCTTTTCCCTGGTTAAATTAGTTTAAAGGTTCTAGTGGTTGGTGGCTAATTTCAAAATCATAAAATGCATGCAACTTCAAACTTTTACAAAATGGAAAGCAACACCCTGTATTTTGTTTAGTATCTGATATTTTTAATTTAAAACTATATGTAATAATTTTTGCACTATATGACACATATAGGCAACATACTCATGTACATATATACATATGTATGTATGCATTTCAACTAAAATCCTAAGGTATGTATTGTGCTCTACTTACAATTTTTTATTTAAAATTCTTCATTAAAAATGTGTAAATTTTTGTGTGTTCTTTTTGAAAATTAGGATTTTCTAGGCGGATATGTTTAATGTGTTCATCATGTATTTTAAAAAATATATGTTTTAGGATTTGGGAATTTGAAAAAAAAAAAAATATATATATATATATATATATATATATATATATATATATATATATATATTTTTTTTTTTCAAATTATCTTTATAATTCACAAATCCTAAAACATATATATATATATATATATATATATATATATATATATATATATATATATATATATATATAATATATATAATTTTTTAATTTTTGTAGAAATTTGTTTGCTTTTTACATATATAAACATATTTTATAAATATATTTTTTTATCTTAAATGCCTTTGTTTATCAATTTTTTAAATACCTATATCAACTTTTCAAAATATTATAATATTTATCATATTTCCACCTCATATTACACCACCGCCCACCCATATCTGCATATTTATAAATGCAAGTCGTGTCTTGAATCAAGTTTTCTATAATTTCTAATGCTTTTAACAAAAAAACCAAAATATGAAACGAATACGAATAACAGCATGTTGTTAAGTTTTGTTGTCTACTTGACGCGCTGATATGCTTACACTTTTGTTATGTTTTCGTTTTAAAATTTAAATAATTCTCTCGTATTGTATTATAATTAATCATGCATACATTGTTGTTTCATTATGATAAACACCAACTGAATGTTGTTGTTTGGTAGTTTTTTCTTTCTTAATATAAAACATTTAACGTAATATACATTAAATAATATTAATAATAACAATAATAATAATAAAAAATATATATCATTAATGCATTTAACAAAAAAAAGCCGTAAACTTTTAATAAAAAAAAACAAAAAATTTACAAAAATACAAAAAATTTAAACAATGAACAATGTTAACAAAAGCCTTTTATACTATTTTAAGTGAAATAAAATTTTAACGTAATACCATAATATACTCGTATAGGTACATAGTAATGTATATTGCAAATTTTTATAGGCAATGGACATGTTTAAGGTGTGATTGGAATGATTTTATGATGTAAAAATAAGCAAAAAAAAAAAAAAAAATAAATAAATAATAAACAAAATTAAATATTGTTGTTGCAAATTTAACAACAACAATGAAGAAAGAGGTAAAAGTTTATTATAAAGTTATAAACGTTCATTGGTTTAGTGGGTTATGTGGTTTTTAATTCTGTTAAGAATTAATGAAATTGTATTATGACAACACTGATTATTACGCTTATTTGTGCAAAGCACAAATGTAATACGAAAGTTGAGTGATGAGCAGGTAATACGTTACTTTCTCTGAAACTCTCGCATTGGAAAAATTTTCACACGAAACAAGTGAATTGAAACAAAGAATCACTTCATAACATCAGAGTTCCATTTCTCATACTGGATTACAAAAACATGTTTATTATTATAATTGAAAAAAGTTGCAATGTTTGATAACACACTGTCTGATGTGAAAAATTCTCAAAAATAAATATAGAAAATAGTAAGTGATATAGAAAATCCGTTAAATTAAATATTTTTGTAATAAATGCGTGATTTATTGTATTTAAATACACTACCGTTCTTGTCGAAAAGAGTTATTTTCTATTGCTGGACTGGTCTTACTTTTAACACAAATGAAAAGAAAAAAATAAAGAGCAAAGAAAGTTATTTACTAAGTTCAGCTGTGGTTATACCCTGACAAGTCTTCAAAAGTTCAGTTCGCTCAAAAAAGATCGTCACTTTTGTAATAAGCAATGAAATTAAATTAAACAACTTAAGAATGAAAACACATGAAGTGGTTAAGGCGTTAGGAAACTCATTCGAGCAAGAATTCGTACTTTGGATGCTGTGATAGTTCACACTTGACCGTGCAGTCAAAACGGACGAGTTTTTACATAGTTTTGCAACTGCAGACAATACGGGGATAATTTACCACTCATCAAAGGTCAAAGAACAGTAAAAATAGAGCGTTTATTCAGGTGAATAGGAAACGTTGCATTTGTTGGCCTACTAAGCCATGGCCACAGAATGTAAATAGTAGAACGATTACTGGCACATATTATATAGAGCAGTAGACAGACTACAAAAGAGATCAAATATGCTATTTTTATGCCCTCTTTGTGCCGACCACTGATTTAGAGTATAGAATAAGTAATATTATGTACTTATGGAATAAGTAATATTATTTACTTATTCTATGTTAGACTCGAACCTCTTTTTCTCTCTGTGTATACAAACAATAATACAACGGAAGTTCATATAAATATTCGTATAGCATATGGCTGCATACATAATTGTATCTGTTTTTTCTCTTTAATTTGTCTACACATACATATTTTTTGATGAGTTTTGTACTGTTTTTGTTGTTGGAAAAATAACAAAACTTACAAATTGTAAAAAAATAAATTAAAAACTGTTTTCTAGTAAAAATCTACCGGCTTTATATGGCTCTTTTATTGTAAATATTTTTTTAAAGACAATATCATCCGTTTGGAAAGCATAAATTAACTTTATTATCATTATTTGTAATTTAAAGTTCCACTTTAAAAAACGTTTGTACGTAAGCATGTGTGTGTATTAACGCTATTATCAATTTTTTTAATAATAATCATCATTATCATCATCATTGCATATGCATGTGTGCGTATATGATCCAAAAAAGTATTATAAACACACACACATAGGCATTTTCATATGATGTAATAATTATATTAGTAATCATTATGTTGGTATGCGTGTTTTTTGTGTATGTTTTGTGTTTATAAAAGAGCAACAGTCAAAGTCAGATGAAAAAGGCAAAAAGAAAAAAATCAAATCAAATTGATTTTATGCAAATTATTTTTGTTTTATTTCATTTTGTCGCTCCTTTCATTCATTTTCTTTTGTTTATAAAAAGCCATGATTATATATTAATGTGTTTGTTGAAATAATACCGTTAGTCTTTTTTTCTACTCATTTACTCAAATCTTTGTTTACGTTCATATTTCCTTTGATGTTTTACGCCATATGTCATTAAAATAACAACAACAAAAACAAAATCAAGTTCAGTTTGACTCAATTGGCTATACGACTATTGTCATATGGCTTTTGTTTACTTTTATTACAACAACAACAACAATAATGATAATAAACATAAGCTTTAAGATCTCTGTGTGTGTGTGTATTTGTAATAAATTATATTAGCGTATAGGTCATGCATATACGCCCTCAATAATATTTGATAAATTAAGAGATTTAATATGAAAACAATGGCGGTTTATTAACATATTAGAATAATATAAGAGAAAGTGATAAGAAAAGCTGTGATGCCAACTATAAGAAAACAAGAAAACGTTGTATTTTAAATTAAAATTAAGTTCTTATTGATTTTTTAATAAAAATTGTTCATTTTTTTAATATTAAATAAATAAACATGTTTTAGTAACCCCCTACACAATGCTAAAATAATGCGCTTTAATGGTTACGAGTATTTCTTTATGCATAGCAATCCATCATCATATGTCTCTGCTTAGCTAGCATATTATCGTTATTATTTTACTTAAATAATAATAATTATTATTGAATTTGCATGTTACATATTTTCATGTCCATGAATTACTATTTTGCGTTCAAACAAGTATTATTGCAAAATTTTTATTATCGAAAAAAAAAACCAAAACGTTAAAACAATCCAACTATAAAAAAAAAAAAACGTTTTTGCCATTGGCATGGCAGGCTGGTTTTATAAAACAAATTACTAACGCCAGTTAGACGCCAAACAAATTCAAATAAAATAATTTTATTACGATATACGACCAGCATTGAAATACAGTAGCAGCCAAACAAACAACATGCAGGCAAGCAGTCAATTTGATCCAGTAAATGTTGTCTTGTCGCTTGTTCGTGCTGTTAACTGGCTAATCCAGCTACTTAATCTTTTGTGATGTTTTCTAAATAACTTATGCCATACTTTTCTTTTCTTATGATCATGATCATCATCATCATTATCATCTTTAGACTTTAGTGATAGTGTGTTTGGTATTGATGATTTCGGGTGCAACTCTTAACATATTCACGCATTTATGCTCGACTGCATAACATATGCGGCAAATATAATAAAACAATGGTGGGTAGTAAAAAAAAACAAAACAGAAACAAAAGTGTCTTAACGATAGTAAAAGTATTTAAATCATTATTTTACATATTTTTAAGCAACTAAACTATAGGCTTTAAAAAGCAAAAAAAAGAAGAGCATTTGAACATAAAATTAAAAAAAAGTTTAAAATAATATTTAAAAGAAAACAAACTTGTTCGACAACAAGTGTTTTTGTGGAAAATGGTAGAATTAAAAAGAAATATAAAACTGTGGTAAGAACCTCGAAAAAATACCGTACAAGCATACTTCTTACAATTTAAGCCATAAAAATGTGGCTTAATCGAGTCCCGGAAAGCGATGTAAGCTGCCATAAATATGGCCAGAACCCAAGCTTAAAAAATTGAGCTTAAGCGGCAGCACACTGTTTTGGATCACTTGGTGAAAAAGATTGCACAGTGGGACAAGCGCAACTAGACTAAGGAAGTCGCATTGGAAGCACAAGCAGCAACAGATACCCATGGGACTAGTGATTTATAGTTCTTCACTAAAACCATTTAAAAATGATAGTGTCGAGCTCATAACATCTGTGAACAAACAAATGGCTCTTTGGGGGGCATTTTACTTTAGAATGCTTACATGCAATTGCTCAAAAATCAATATTAATAATCACTCAATAGCAATAAAAATGCTGGCTTAGATAACATTTCACAGAAACATCATCAAATATCAACGCACGTATCATTCTGCCCGTCATTGCAGACTTTTGCACTACTGGATTATTGGCCCTCGAGCTTAAGCAAGGCGTAATTTGTAAAATTCCAAAAAACAGCAACATCAGAGACCGAAGTAACTGGCGGGGTATAAGACTTGTCAGCATGATCAATAAAGTAATTGCACATATTATCACCAAACCAATTTTGAATGTAATAACTCCAGCACTGAGAAACGAACAGGCAAGCTTTGGGGCCCATAAGCCCTTTGCTGACCATGTTAATAGCCTAAGAGTCATAACTGAGCAGTAGATCGAATGGCGATCGCCAAAAAACCTGTGCTTTGTCGACTTTAAGAAAGCATTCGATACACTGGAACGTAACGTCATATGGAGTGCGTTGAAATGCAAAAGTATACCGCCAAAACTAATATCCCTGATCCAAATCTTATGTCATCAAGTAACCAGTCGAATTTTGTATGGGATAAGCTAGGTAGGCATCGGCATATGCCAAGGATGTGTTCCTCCCATCACTCCTTTTTAACATTGTCATCGGCTCAGATAAGTATAAGGTTGAGTCTGCAGGGAAGTCTAAGCGGCCTTTACTATGCAGATGATTAATTACTATGACTCACAACTTCGAGGATATGGCAGACAAGCCGCGAAAATGATCGAATTTGATAGAAAAGGCTGGGCTGAGGATTAACACAAACAAGACCAAAACATCACGTATTAATGTGTCAAGACGGGAACAATTCGGTTCAGCTAAGCCTGGCGATATTGCACGTGCCCTCATGCCGCCAACGAGATTGGGCATCGCATCCAGCTTAACCGAGACAATCGGGACACCAATGATAGGCCCTCATTCGAAAATATCGGGCTCAGTATTCGCCGTAACCAGTTCGTCAGCAACACAATTCGCAATGATACCCATGTGTTCCGGAACCCATTTGAGAGTTAGCTTCGAATGAGCCGAGATATCCATTCATGGACGAGGATAGACGTCGAGGTGACCTGATCGCAGCTCGATTGTCCGAATAAATCAAAAGATACTCAGGGAAAATTCCGCCATCTAACAAGCATTGCTCAGCCCTTAGTATAGCCATGACCTTTGCCTGAAAGATACTGCAGTGGTAGGGCAATCTATTAGACAGTTTGGTGTCAGAACCCACTCTGCCCAGCATCGTAAAGCCATCGGTATAGACCTCAAGGGCATTTTGAGGTAACCCCCGTTTGTTAGACCGAAAGTCTCTCCTGGATACATATATAGAAGTCAAATCTATCCTATCCTATCGAGAAAAAATCACTAATCATAGAAAATTAAGAAAATATTACAATTTTGCTTAAAATATGTTTTTGAAGTTGGTTTTCTTACAATGAAGGTATAGCTGATGGATGATTCTATTTAGTAAACTTTTGCTGTATGGGAAAAACACTAATGCACACAGTTTAGTATCAAGAAAAAAAAAAAAAAAAAAAAAACCGACCGTCGACAACACCGCATTATTAAATAAACCATGTTTAGCATTTCTATTTATCTTTTTTGCTTCATACTGACTCTCAGTAAAGTAACACCCTCTCTTTAGAGAGTAGGGTAAGGTAAACAACAACAACAACAAAACAACTGTTTCATGTTTTATAACATTTTTCGGTGCATTAAAATGAATAGCAGCAGCAGAGACCGACCGGTCGGAGGATCGGTCGTTCGGTCGATCGTCTCTTTAAGTGTTTTAGGAAGAACAATAATAAGAAAATATTTGTTGTTTTTATTTTAGATGGACATGCATATACACTGAAGCAGTGTTGTTGCTACAATGCAATCATAATAAAAATGAGGCATGTGTTGGGGAATAGTATGGCATGTGCATTAAAAACTGAACGAAAAAAGAGTACACAGACAGTTCTTGAAATATTAAAACATTAGAATAATAGAATAACATCTGTTCTATTGTATATACATACATACATACATATGTAAAAAAAAGAAAAAGAAATTATCTTTGACGACAAACAACCAAATCCTATGCAAGTAAGACAGATGTTTTTTAAGGTTTTGAGAAGAAACGTGCCTTAATGAAAATTTTTTGTATTTGAGTTTAAAAACTTCTATTGAATATTGAATTTCTTTTCCTAAATGACGCAGCAGTAGTCATCAGTATACAAGCTGAATGGTTGGTTGGTTGGTTGGTTGGTTGGTTGGCTAGAAGTAGTAATAATTAATTGTATGTGGGTCACATCAGCAGCTTCATATGAACATACAACTTACATATGTCCATGCATACAGTACGAATACAATTGATCTATTAATTCGCTTTCTAAAGGCCTTGATTGGTTTTAAAAGATTAGACAAACCAACACAGAAGTAAAAAAGCAGAAGAAATCTCTATGAATCTGTAAATGAATGTACGTATGCGAACAAAACAATTTTCTTTTTGTTTGTACGCTTTAGTGAAATGAATTAAAAAATAAAGCAGATGTTTTTTTTTTCGACTGCTACTTTTTCTATTTCAAATATAAAACAAGTCTGTGTTAATTGTAAAAATGCACTAAACGTGCATAAACATATACGAACGTAATTATGTATTATTAGCTAAAAACCGGCGTGCATCGCTACTCACACCTTAATTATTACACTTAATGTTATTACCTTTTGTCCCATTCCGGTCCAAATCCATTTGCGATAGCCTATGGTTCCTTCCAGAAAGACACTATAGAATCTGTGGTTTAGCTGTATACAGTCTTCAAGCCAACACACATTCAGTTTTGTATATACGATACAGTGCTTTCTGGAATACCCGATTTTTGGCTAATGCGGGTAGATAAGGCTGCTTTAATTGTTGCCATTCTCTATATTTTTTTTCTCTTGAGACCAGCACTCAGGGGATAACCCTTACTCATGCAGTGCATTATGCTGGTACTAGGAAAATCGATTGTGGGAAGGAGGATAGATAGAGTAGTGTCTGTGGACATTCGATTTAAATTTGCTCATGTTCCACAAACGAATAGTTCGACTACAGAACGAATTCTCCCTATAATGCGTTGTGCGATTTACTGGACAATCAACTACAAAGGAATGATAAATACGAGTACTGCGTAAAAATATATGATTACTAGGAATTAGTTCCTTAATTTCGTCAGAACACATTTCGTTGTAGAACCGATAGAACAATGAAACACACGCCACATTGCGACGATGCTCTAATGAATCGATAGAGTTGGCTACCCTACCGTCATTAATAAGAACCTACGCCCTACGCGGTCGAGAAGCTCCAAAATAGACTTTGAAGCACCGGCCTTGTAAATATTAAGAAGATCAGATGGAGTGAAGTAATGCTTGCACCGTCTTAAAAAACCGAGGTACTTGAATGCTTTTTTCGACACTCGAAATATGTGATCGTTCTAACGAACGTCACAGTGAATTCTCATGCCCAGAACATCAAGAGCATCTGATTCCTAAATATCTACATTACCCATAGATACAGTTGACAAAACCCCACCACGTCTGTGTCAGAAAACAACATTGGGTGTTGCGCGCATTAAAGTCGACCCTGTTCGCGCGACCCCATATAGAGATTTTCGACAGGTCGTTTGCAAGTGTGTCGTTCATATAAAAGATTTAATTTTAAGTATGAATGGAAGGCGCACAAACACTTGTCTATTTCACTCAGTTACTGACTGACCAATTCCATCTACTTTTTGATTGATGATTTGTATTGACCATGAAGCTATTTGAACCAAGTACTGAAACTTTATCTTCAACCGTTCTCAAGATATAGGGTGAACCATTTAAAAGTTTAAATTTAAAAATACATTAAAATAGAGAGTTTGAAATTTTGCCAAATTTATTTTGTTGTTGTGAAGTACATTCGTTCCGGTTAGAAATGAAATATTATTTAATTCATATGGTTGACGCGGCTGGCCTCACACTATTCCATTCGATCGGACCAATTTTCGAGAACTTTTTCGAGTGTATGGAGTTGTATCTCGGCAACGGCTTAACGAATGTTTGCTTTCAAATGCTCAATTGTCTCTGGTTTGTCGGCATAACACTTGTCTTTAACAGCGCCCCACAGAAAATAGTCCAATGGTGTCAAATATCAGCTTCTTGGCGGCCAACTGACATAACCATTTCGGCTAATTAAACGGCCTCAAACCCTTGACACAATAAATCGATTGTGGCATGAGATGTGTGGTAAGTTGCGCCATCCTGTTGAAACCAAACATCGTTCACATCAATATTATGAAGAGCGGGTGCAAAAAAGAAATCGGTTATCATGATGCGATAGGTATCTCCATTGACCGTAATGGTTGCGCCGTCCTCATTTTCAAAGAAATATGGGCCAATGATGCCTCCACTCCACAAGCCGCACCAAAGAGCCACTCGTAATGGGAGCATTGGTTTTTTTAAGACCATGTTTGGTTTTCCTGAGCCCCGAATACGGCAATTTTGCTTGTTAAAGCACCCACCAAGATGAGAATGAGCTTCATCCGAAAGGATATTTTTTTTTTGGCAAGATCGGCATCATTGTGGAGTTCCTGTTGGTCCATTTAGCGAAGCGGATGGTCATGCGGCTTCAACTCTTGAAACAGTTGAATTTTGTAAGGCGTCATACTGAGATCTTTTCGCAAAATTCGACGTAAACTGGTGCGTGAAATGTCCAATTCTTGAGGGATTCTCACGCACACTCTCAGCCACAGCTTTGATATTATCGAGTGTACGCACTGTACGAGTACGCTTACGTCTTAGCGCATCAATAATGCAACCAGTTTCACGAACTGAAGCAATAAACTTGCGTATACCGGTCGCTGTTGGTTCTTCTCTGCGACCAAATTTTGTAAGACATTTTCGTGCAATTTCCGACCAACTGCCTTTGTTTTTGAAATAAATTTCCAATAAATCCCAACATTGCTCAAGCGTAAATCGATTCATTTCATTCACTGAATTTTACTGAATTTTGTGACAGAATAGAATGGCATAAGTATTGCCAGATTCGAAATAACCGCTGGTTCAAACTTAAACCGATAGTTGGCCCGCCAGATATAAAGAAATCGACGACCTCTTTTCAAATTGCGAGTAGTTTTTGATTGCAGTATTGACCTTATAGTCATTCAGACCAAATTTAGAAGCTTATGCCTTAAACGTTCTCAGAATATACAGACAACAATATTTAGACTGCATGGGGGGTACCATATCCACTTGTCCAAATCCGCCCAATTTTTGACTGATAATTTTTGTTGACTATGAAGTCATTCAAACCAAATTTAGAAGCTTTTGCTTTAACCGTTCTCAAGAAATACAGATTCCGCCCACTTTATGATATGATTTGCACTGATTATGAAGTCAGTCAGATCAAATTCTTAAGCTTTAGCTGTAGCCATTCCCAAGATTTACAGAAATGAATATTTACTTTGTATGGAGGGTATCATGCCCACTTGTCTAATCCCGCTTACTTTTTGACTGATGATTTGCCTTGACTATGAATCTATTTGGGCCTAAATTAGAAACTTTTTCTGTTACCATTTTGAAGATATAGACAAATAAATGTACACTTTGTATGGGCGTGGCACCGCCCAGTGGAAGTTTTTGAAATATACTGTAAAAATTTCAAGAAAATCGGTTCAGCCGTTTAGCTGTTCAGAAGGCACAAACAAACATACAAACACGCATTGATTTTTATACATAAGATAGGAAAAAATCGTTTAAATTAATGAAACCGGCACTTCTTAAGTTGAAAAAGGATTTATTAAAATAAATTGTTATTTTTGTTGTTGTTATTTTTGAGCAATTTGCACTCTAAATGTTACGCTATAATGAATTAACATGAAAATACATGTTGTTTTGGCCAGCATATGTTTAAGTTTTTTTTTCTTAATTCTTGTTAACATTTTTTTTTTTTTTTGTTGGTTTCACAACAATGAAACCCTCATTACGAAATTTGTCTTTTTTTGTGATTTTACCTTCAAGAAATTATTTTGTTGATTTAAAAAACTGATAAGAAATACAAAAAAAAAAGAAAAAAAACGAACAAAAATTGTAACAACTTGACCAGTAGCAGTAATTAAATGCAAATTATAAAATGGCTCAAAGGCCATTTTTATACCATTTTATTGTTTCTGTTGTTGTTGTTGTTGTTATTGTTATTTTTAAACGGTTTCAACAATTATCACAATGAATACTAACAAAAATTTCACTATGTTTCTTATGTTTACAAAATAAATTTAATATTTTCTCTCCCTGTTTTTTATTTTGTTTTTCTTAATTTGCCATATATTTATTAAAAACTTTTTAAACACTTTCATTTCAAATCAAAATTCACTTAAAGCCAAAGCACGATCAAAACATTAAAACCAAAAAGAAACAGAAATCATTTGATAGTTAGTTTTGTATCAGATTTTTTGTATAAAATTATGTTTAGCAGTAGTGTTGTTGTTGTAAATGTTAGCATGTACTTTCAAAATTAAATTAAAAAAAAAAAAAAACAATTGTTTTATATGAGAGTTTATGCTACTTTTTTTGTAACAAACTTTCTTTCATAATCATAAACATAAAGAAAAAAAATTAATAAAATTACACTTAACACACCCTTTAGATTTATGGTGATAAACTTCTCTAGCCTTATTTGTTAGAAAATACAGGAGGAATGTCTGTTATACAGTTGCCAACATTTACGACTTATTTCCTACCATCCAAGCATTATTACAGAATTTAATGTCTTTCCACCAAAAAAATGTTATAACTCAAAAAAATCGAAGCTTCTTCCTACTGCTGCCCGATGACTCAAGTAATTATTAAGATTTTTTTACTACAAAATATATAGTTTCCTTATATAGAGTGTTTTTACAGTTAAACAAGCTTAAATCATTATAAAATAAAGAAATATATTTTTAAAATCAATAAAACGGGGTTTGTTGGATAGAAAATTTTATGACATTAATGAAAATTGCTAAGTAAGGATTACCACCACTTGGCAAGGGTCTTCACCAATACACACAATCATGCAGTCGAGCTACAGTAGATTAATCATCTACTTAGCTTGAAAATCAACTTGAGTACTGAAACTGAAACAAGGAAGCAATGGATGCTCTGTCAAAAGCCCATATGCTACATAGAGGAGTGATGGAGAAAAAAAAATTTTTTTGTATATGATTTCAGCCATGTGGCTACTACGGCTGGTAGGTCCAAGGCGTAATGTGCAACACCAATTTTCACAATAACTCTTCGAACGTTGATTTTCAGGTGTTCAAATGTCTCTGGCTTATCGACGTAGACAAGCGACTTTACATAACCCCAAAAAAGAATCTTGGTGACTAATTAATTGGACCGTTACATGAAATTTCTTTTTCATCAGAAGTTTCTTCTAGTTCGCGCTGTGTGATATATGACTCTATACTGTTGGAACTACATGTAAATAAGATTAATGCCAGCTAATTGAGGTACGAAAAAATTGACATCATTTATAGTAACATTCTGACCATCATCGTTTTTGAAGACATATGGGCCTTTGACTCTGCAAGCGCACCAAATAGTCATATTCTGTAGATGTAAAGGTGTTTTGACAAAAGCTTGTGGAATATCCTCAACCAAAAATAGGCATCATCGGAAAACAACATTAAAAAAATTAAACAATTCGCAAGCGTAGCTCTGGTGTAAGTCTATCCATAATGAAATGTCAAACCAAACTAGACAAAAGGCAACTATCAGATGTTAAATCGGTTGTCACATAAAGCAGTGTTGCCAACTTAAAGTTACGAATCTCTAAAAAAGACTCCCGATCCGGTATTCTGCCTAGAACCACATGTCTCTATGCCAATACATTCATACCTCTTTATGAGACCTTTCTTTATACGGCATTTCGCTATAACGGCCTGTTTGAATTAAAAATAAAATTCGCTTTACGGCGCAAATTACCTCGTTATACGGATAAGAAACCGTGGATTCACCGTTTTTAACAAACAGTGTAAGGCAAGAAAAAACAAGACATATTCACCTTGATTTACGGCATTTTGATATACGGCCTATATTTTTAGAACCTATCTAGGCCGTATAAAGAGGTATGGGTGTACTCTTTTTTTAGACTGCACTAGTTAAAATGTCGACAACTGTTCTATTGTTTTGTTCTCCGTTAGTCCTCTAGGGAGCATTTTAGCTTTCCATAAAGCATCTATTGCTTTGTTTAAGTTTTATTAAGTAGTATTAAGTAGATAATTAATCCACTGTAGCTTCCCTCCATATGATTGTGTAGTGGCGAATATCCTGGCTAAATGATGGTGTAGGAAGTAGATAATTAATCCACTGTAGCTTCCCTCCATATGATTGTGTAGTGGCGAAGATCCTGGATAAATGATGGTGTAGGAAGTAGATAATTATTCCACTGTAGCTTCCCTCCATATGATTGTGTAGTGGCAAAGATCCTGGCTAAATGATGGTGTAGGAAGTAGATAATTAGTCCACTGTAGCTTCCCTCCATATGATTGTGTAGTGGCGAAGATCCTGGCTAAATGATGGTGTAGGAAGTAGATAATTATTCCACTGTAGCTTCCCTCCATATGATTGTGTAGTGGCGAAGATCCTGGCTAAATGATGGTGGTGATCTTTATACTAAGAAATGTAATTTTTTTCCCGTTTTCTCCTGATCATTCGTCTGATGTTTGTCATAATCGCCAGAGGTAAACTGGAGAGTCAGGGAGACTTCTTCTTTGTTTGTTAGATTTAGTTGTCTTGAGGGAAGTGGAACCTTTTATTAAACACTTGAAACCACAATTAAATTTATTTTGCGCCATGCCCTCTGCTAAGGCTCGATCTAGGCCGCTTGTGTTGTTATGCGTGAGCTCTAACCACTATACCATGCCACCCCAACGTTAAAAAGAATAGCTTTAGTGTATTTAGGGTGATATAAACAACGAACGCTTCAGCAAGTAAAATTGATTAATAAATCCTTTGGTTCAAATATCTCTATATGAACGCAAAAGAGCTATCTATAGTCCTAAAGTCTACTGGTGGATTTCCAATGACAAGCTCATGTTTCATATCAATAGATGGTTATATTGGTCGGCGTGCCACAGGTTAGTAGTACTAGTAAAGCACTAATATTTCACTATTGACACTTGCTGCCGGGAAGTTTTAAGCCAATTTTCTATGTTTTTTTTTTGCATAAATTTCCATCAAAACAAACCATTTTCGGAAGACATACTGACTGTTGAATGTAAAGAATGCTGTAAAAGAAATCCACTTAAGCGATTTTAATGCTATTGGCTGCATAATATTTTGAAGGCTAACGAGCATAAAAATTACTTTGTTATGGTTTTTCCTTGTATTTAAATGATTTTACATACTCGTATATGCGGTTTCTATCAATAGGCTTTAAAATAATCACCAGTTTTTAAGCGCCTATGTTACGAAATACAAAATTTAGTGTTTAAAGCAAAAATGTTTTTGCAGTAGTTTGTAAATAAATTGCTACTTTAGTCACACAACGGTAAGACCTTTTGAGGAGCATAATTATGTTTAGTCTTTTAAAGATTCCATTGTTAAGATGACATCACTGTACAAATATACATATGCATATAAGAAAAGAGAGTAAAAAAGAGTATTTTACAGGAATTTGTAGTGTTACCAACAGCTCTATGGTTTGCACACAACCGGCATTAAAATTACACATGTGAAGAAAATTACACACAAAATTCTGTTTTTTCAAATATTTTACACATACATATATAACGGTTGATTTTTTTATCGTTTAAGTTTTGAAAATTAAGAATAACATAGAAAATATGCAAAAGTGAATGAAATATTTATTCTGTGGCTTGTCCCTGTGTACGGGCGAATTCATGTATCCGCACTAAAAAACTAGTTTTTCAAAAGGTTTATGGTTTTGCGTGACGTGTAGCACTTGACACCATTTTGTTAAAACCACATGTCGTCCAATGCTTCCATTTTGGGCAAAAATAAAAAAAATTGTAACCATTGCACGTTACCTTACTTCAACGTAGCAATTTATATCGCTTTCGAAGAAGTACGATCCTATGATGACGCCGGCTGGCAAACCGTATCAAACAGTACACCTTTTAAGGTACATTAGCAGCTGTTGAACTGCCTCTGGCTGCTATTTACACCAAATTCGGAAATTCTGTTTGTTGACTTATTCATTGAGCCAAAAATGAGCTTCGATGACAGAACATGATATCGAACATCGAACTTTAAATACTAGCTAACCAAGTCCTGATCGATAGCAATATTATAAGAAAGAAAGTCCATAAGATAACATCACTCGTAGTGCTATTGATTGGAACCCACTTATAAGTAAAAGAAGAGTAACAAAGGCTTGTACCTGGAGCAAACAGCTTGAAGCAGAAGTTACAAGAAACGGAGCAAGTGGGGAATAAATCAAAAGTACTGTATTAAGAAGTAACGGACACCAACTGCCATACATGTCGATCGAAGAACAAAAAAAAAACGTACATACAAATTACACATGAAGCCATCCGCTTGGTCTGAGATTTGCAATAAGCAAAGGTTCGCTATTAGCGAAGAATTTTCGAAACAAAAATACATATTTACTAAATACAAAAATACATATTTACTAAACTATTGCAAACCAAAAAACGAATGTTTAGCTATAGAAAATAAAATAATTAAAAATATTGGCCCCTATTATGAAAAAAATTTCACGTGAAATATATTCCCTTCTCACCAAATTCTGATCGGGAATTTTAAAAATGTTTTTGCCTGTGTGTACTATTTAGTAGGATTTTTCACTTTTATTTGTTTATGTGAAGAAATTCATACGAAAATTTTGTTCGTCTTTTATTCACGATGAGGGTGATTACATTTAGCGTTGTCGTTAGAGTTATTCACTTTAAATATTGTTAAAATTTTGCTGTTGGTTCTACAGGCAAACCTTCGAGATCAAAAAAATCTGCTGATACAAACTGAGCGACGAGTGTACTCTATGAGTTATTTTACGTTTCTTTTCCAATAGTCCTTTTCGTATGTTTTATTAGAGAAATGTTTGCCAAAAATTTGAAGGTGATGTTATTATCGAATATCGTGATCAAGCGGGTAATTACTCACGGGCTAAGCGCACAATCAAACATTATACACAGCATGTACAATTACACAAAAGCTGGCAATAATGGGAATTTGTAAAGACTTCATTAAGTTTTTGAATAATATATTCACTTAAACTTCTCTCTCTCTCACACAAATTTCCCTTAGAAATTCCCAAAATAAACGTATTTGAGTAACCTAGTAAATAAAAGTTTATATTTATTATAGTTTTACCACAAGCACACACATTCACACATGGATAGAAAATTCCTGTTTATAATTGCTGTTAGAGCAGGGTGTTAAGTAAGACACAGAGGGGTGTTGTTTAAGAAAACAAGTGATGTCAGCGAAACGAAACTAAATATTTAGGACACCAAGTAAACAAAAACGTTTTCAAATAATAAAAAAGAATAAAAACAACAAAAAGTCATTGAAACATGTCACACATTTGTGCAGTTTAAATATTGATTGTATTTCTTTTAGTTGTTGTTTGTTTGTTCCGTTGCTCTCAATATTAGAACAATGGCTTGCAAGCTGACAACTATAAAAAAAATTTACTACTCAATGTCTGTCAATGCAAAATATTAACGTATGTAGGTATTTAAAGAATAAAAATAAGTCGGTATTAAAAAATATTATTAAAATATACACAGGAGTCGTTGCGGTCCATGAACATAAAGCGCTCATGTGTAACGTTTTGGAATTTTTACGTAAACTTGAACTTCGTGGCTTTGGGGTTTTGCATTTTAAATATTAAATAAAAAATAATAATATTTTTCTATACAAATGTTACCCAAAGAAGATGAAGATCCAATAAAAAAAATTACACTTTGGAATGTAAAATTGCATTAAAAGCATACACACCTATATAAATATATGCACACACACACATGCATATATAAACACAAGTAAATTTGAAAGGGAAACAAAGGAAATTGAATACATGAAATTGAAACTTCTTAAAGAGAAGAGAGGAAAGAACATAACACCTGTTAAGCAACAAAAAAAAAAAAAAAAAAATCACACACATACATACGTACACTCATACACACATGTAATTAAACAGAAATTCCTTTGCATTAAATTTTTTCCAAAGGGATAGCTAGAAAAACCCAATAAAAAAACACAGGTTGTAATAAAAGAGGTATTAAAACAACGTAATTATTGTTGTTTGCAAAAAAAAGATAAGAGAAAACAAAGAGAAATGCATGAAAAAATAACATTTGCATTTAAACTAAAACACAGAGCGCAATGGTGTAATAATTGTATGTAATTGTAGTGTGTTAATGAGCTTACATTACGAAAGGGAATTGCTTTTATATTTATATGGGCGTTTCCATACAATCATATGGAATTAATTATAAAATTTATTGTCTTGATAAAAAAAATTAATAAAATAAAGGGTCCGCCAAATAATTTTTTTTTTTTAAATGCCAAGATTCCCAGCGTTGTTCAAGCGTATACACAACCATATTCGTTCAGCGGAAGGATAAAACTAATTATCTGTCAAATCAGACATGAGCTAAGTGTCACCATTCACGAAATAAGCACTAGTTGAAAAAACAACGTTAGATGGCGGACCCTATATAAAACTTCAAAGCATTTTTTTTTTATATGACGACAATAAAATAAATCTTTATGTTTGTTCTTTTCAAAATATTTCAAAATTGTAGTGACGTTTTTTGGCATACAGTGTTGTTAAAATTAATAGCAATTTTAACATATTTTGACCAAATTCGCAAAATTGTTGCAATTAAATAAACCAAAAAAGCTTATAAAATTCTATGGGGAGTCTGAGACATCAATTTAAAATGCTGCACCTTCCTCCGAGCATTACTCCTTCTGACTATAGGCTGTCTCGACGAATACAATATTTTTTGCTATGTCACCGAATCACTTTTTTTTAAAGAAAAGTTGGATTGTCTTAAAAGACGAGAAGTTTGCCTGAGACGCAATTCGGAAAACGGCTCAAAGTTGCATATAAGATGTAATACATTTTTGTTTTGATTTTTAATGAGTTATTAATTTCCATTGTGGTTGTATCCGGCACAAATATTATTCAGTTCGCCCAGATTTCAGATAGTCGGTAAAATTCAAGAAATTAGTTTAAATTATCGAAGAATAAAAACACCTGAGATGGCTAAAATAAGTCACTATTGCTCACATTTAACCATAGACACAGCTGAGTTACCACTTTATAGTTGTGCTTGGTAAAGTTTAAATGCAATGAGGTCTTATTTACAGTTTTGTAATTGTGGACGAAGCGTGCAAAGAACAATCAAAGAGCAAGAAGAGCATTGGGTTTGTTTTGGTGAATGTTTAGCAAATAAGGCTAAGGTGGCCTTATCAGCCAAGAAGTTTGTGGCCTTAGATAATGAACCTGGTGTCATAAATATTTATTCATCTGTGAAAAGGTTGTTGTGTAAAAAGTTACTATTATTGCTTTTTTTGGATCCTATAAGGATCATACGGTCATTACAAATTCATTTCATTGAGAGATATATAATGCTAATGGCCTATGTTGATTCCAGCTCTGGTTGTGTGTTGTTTTACCTTGTTTTCTACTTCCTTGCCGGTTTCATTCTATGGCCGTTTTAATTATGTCACCAGGCATCATTCCATTGCAGTTTGGTTTGCTCTCTGCCAGAGACTGCGTTTAGAGTTCATAGGCGCACAACATTTTTTCGAAATTTGCCACAAGTAACGGTTTGTGAATATCTGGATAATAGTTATGTCCTTGATCGTTGCATTTCAGAACTCATCCACGTACAATAGCGTAGATTTCATACAGAAGTTGAATATAATTAATTTAATGTTGACAGAGATGTGCATGTTGTGCATCCTGCTTGAAAAAACGAGGCTCTGACTACCAATCTTGCATGGAATGATCATAAGTACATACATAATTCCCGCGACATCCCAAGTGGAACAAAGGGGACTTTCCTCAATCATTAGACTCTTTGAAAAGTATTTCAAGAGGTTAAATGAAATGGTTACCGAAACCAATACAAATTATAACCAAACAATGTATGACCTACAGTTTAACGCCGACTCTAAATGCCTTAGTTGGTAAAGTTTTTGATAGCGTAAATACTCATAATCAGTAGCTTTAGCAATGTTATGAGGTGATAGCGCTGTTAAAAATGAGGTTGTTAGGAAGAAGTCTTAAATACCATATCACAGCAACCCTAAGTACACTGCACAAAGGTTAGCATGGAGGAACTTGTTGTCAACTCTAAATCCTGGATCGAATACTATAGCTCAATCAGCTGCACATCTTAAATGATGTGATTACCGAAAGCAGAAGAAATTATGACCAAATAATTATCCAAGAAGGTTACGGCCTTAGATAATTAACTTGTAAAGAATAAAACTTTTACACTGATTTGCAAAAGCAAAAACTACATTATCTAGTAAAGCGTAAAAATCTATGAATTGGGTTACGAACTGCTCCACAATCTTACACACTCAAAAAGATCTAGACCATATGTAGCACTGGAGTGCACAAGTTTAATCGGCTCCCTATATACATACAACCGAGCGAAAACGAAAATATTCAACAATATAAACAACAATTTCATTCAGTTGTGTGATAGCTTTTGATGAAAGCATCTGTTTGTCGATTTGATAAATAAAATTGTTTATTGTTTTGTTGCTTACTTTGTTGATTTTTTCTTCAATTCACACTGTAAACATTTACTACTACTACTACAACAAAGGCAGTATTTGCGATTTTTTCCTTTTTTAAATGTGAAAAACTGTTTAGATGACTGGTTTAACTCGATTTTGAACTGATTTGAAAATTTTAATTTAATTAAGTTATTCCTCAATATAATTATTTGTAAACATTTTTAATATTCGTATTATTTTTACCACCACTGTAAATATGTTTTACATATTTTGTCTTAAATATTTTTCTCTTTTTCTATAATTATTTTTAAAAGTGATGGCATTTTCTTTTGCTAAAATGTATCTGAAATAATTTACAGATATTTTTTTACCTCAAATGACTGAAACAATTCATAAGTTTCGGCATAATTTATTATTTATTTATTATTTTCAATTCAAAACATAATTCAATGGCGTACCACTCTGATAATGGGCATTGGCGTGCTTTAATTTTTAGATCATTAGAGTTAAACACACACTTATTGTTTATAATTTATTATTTCTTTTTGTTTTTTTTTTTTTAGCAAATTTTGAATTACACATTTTATACTGAATTTAATAAATTATTTATATATATTTCGTTTGTTTTATTTTCCTCACAAGCTGCTTTACTACGCCACTTTAGGTTTTCATTATAAAATTCTCTTAACACAAGACGAATATGTATTTACGATATATTGTATTTGTATAAAATAATAATAATTTTATTGTTTTAATGTTTTAAATGATCATTGATTTTCATTTTTTTTGCTGCTTTTTTTGAATTGCTGATAATTCACACGCGATCTTTAACAGACAATACACGAAATTGAAAACAACTGTTGAAATTTCTAAGCAAAAAAAAGAAAAATTAAATATAGGCACACACACAGACATATATATGTACATACATTCACTTGTAAAGGGTCCGCCAAATAATTTTTTTTTTTTGAAAATGCTATAAAAAAAACTACTGAATATTTTCTCAAATTTATTTTTTTAATTGAAAGTACAATCCTTCCGGTTAATAATAGAAAATAATTTCATTCAAATGGCTGCCTCGGCTGGCCATGCAGTAGCCTACACGATCGGTCCAACTTTTAAGTACATTATCGATTGTGTGCAGCTGTATTTCACTAATGGCTTCACGAATATTGTCCTTTAAAGCGTCAATTGTCTCTGGGTTGTTGGCGTAACGGCACCCCACAAATAATAGTCCAACGGTGTCAAATCGCATCAATGAGGTGGCTAAACGACATCAGCTCTGCGGCTGATAATGCGATCTTCAAAAACAGGGCGCAAAACATCGACTGTAGCTTCGGCTGTGTGGCACGTAGTGCCGTCCTGTTGAAACTAAATGTTGCTAATATCCTCCTCTTCAATTTTTGTGAACAAAAATTCGTTCAACATGGCCCGATAACGATCGCCATTGACTGTAACGGCCACTCCTTGCTCATTTTCGAAGAAAAATAGCCCAATTATGCCTCTGGGCACCAAACAGTGACTCGTCTTGGGTGTATCGGCTTTTCAATGTATGCGTGCGGGTTTTCTGTGCCCCAAATGCGACAGTCGATCGCAGGCCAGATTCCCAGCGTTGTTCAAGCGTATACACAACCATATTCGTTCAGCGGAAGGATAAAACTAATTATCTGTCAAATTAGACATGAGCTAAGTGTTACCATTCACGAAATAAGCACTTGTTGAAAAAAAAAACGTTAGATGGCGGACCCTTTATATTTATATACAGAGAAATAACTTTTGTTTTTATTAAAGAAATAAATTTTAGTAAAAAACGCCACTAAATTTATTTGCGTGAAAAATTGAAAATATTTTGATCGCCTATCCTACTGTTAAAATATTTACGTCTTTTTTCTGTTTTTACATCTCGCTCATACTCTCTTTCTCTGTCTCTCTCGTCGCAAGATTCTCACAGAGTAAGTGTGATTGATTTTAGCGGTCAGTGGCAATATTTTTCTAAATATTGCTTTAACGTGTGTATGTGGGTGTAAGAGTTTTAGTTTTTAACATATTATCCCCCCCTTTTGAAAAGTGATACATAACAAAAAGCAGAAAAATTGGTAACGAAACGAATAGCAATGCTATTTTTAATGGTCAATTTATTTTTGACAATTTCTATTTGTCAAGCAATTTATTAGACATTAAAATGTTTTTCTTTTCCCGCTCTTATTGCATGTAAATTTAAACTAAATGGTGGCTGGGGAGAACGGATGTGCTATTATAAGAGTTGCCAGATGATAGTAAATTATGTTAAAAAAAAAAAAAATAAAAAATTAAGAAATAATTAGTTAAAAGGGATTAAATTGATTTAAAATATATTTTTTTTTTTTATTTAAAATTAACAAAAATTGTTTGAAAGACGTTTTGGTTGATGATTTGGGGTTTCATCGTATAGCAGCAAAGTTGGTGCCAAAAGACCGCAATTTCATGCAAAACAGAAACCCTGTTGAGGTCGCAAATCATTACTGGAGACGAGACGTGGATTTATGAGTACGACACGCAATCCAGGCATCAGGCAAGTGAATGGCGTTCACCAAATGAGTCGAGACCAAAAAGACCACGTCGTTTTCAGTCAAAAAAGAAGGTAATGCTCACGGTTTTTATGGATTACAACAGTGTACTGCATCATGAATTTTTGCTAGAAGGCCAGACAGTAAACAAAGAGTATTATTTGGGCGTTATGAGACGTATGCGTGAGGCAATTCGCCGAAACAGACCAGAATTGTGGGCAGAAAATTCGTGGATTTTGCACCATGATAACGCACCGTGCCATCATTATTCGAAATTTTTTGACGAAAAATGCAACAACAGCCACCGAATTCACCTGTGACTTCTTTCTATTCAATCGAGTCGCAAGAAGCACTGCTTCGAGGATTGACTCATGCGCTGGCATAAGTGTGTTGCAGTCGATGGGGATTACTTTGAAGGGGATAATATAGATTTAGATGAATAAACGTGTATTTTAAACTTTTTGATAAATTCCGAATACTTTTTATCAAGGTGGTACTCAATTTTAGTTTTTGGGATGGCGTGGTGTAATGGTTAAAGCGAAGGCATACAACCAGAGGATATGACAAAAAAGAAATTATTTAGGCTTCGAGTGTTTAATAAAAAGACTTCAAACTCTTTCCAGACAAATCTATCTATAGAAGCCCCCTTGTCCCTTCCACCTTACCTCTGGCGATTTTGACAAACATCAGACGAAATGATCAGGAGAAAACGCCACTACATAACTTAGCAAGGATCTTCACCACTACATACAATCACATGGAGGCGTGCTGCAGTAGATTAATCATCTACTTAGCTTGAAAATCAACTTGATTACTGAAACTGAAATAAAGTAATGGATGATTTGTGGAAAGTCAATATGCTAGAGCAGTGACGAAAATATCTTTCGTGTATAGATAAAACGGAAAACGGCGAAAAGGACTAAAAAAATTGAAGATGAAGGTTAGAAAACAATTTGATGATGAAAGAAACACAGCATGCGATCTAGACATTTAGAACTCGTTTCTCATTTAGGCTAATGAGTAATAGATTAATACATAAGAAACAAGGTTCAAACAAAGTGCTTATCATTGATATAAACGCTTATGTTAAGTGATAGATGGATGATTTTGTAAGTTTATGTAAAAAAATGTGAAAAAATATTTTTTATTTAATTTAAAATAATTTACAAAGTAATAAAATTTTCAATTTATTTGGAATTTTAATTCAACTCTTAGTTTGTCTATCAATTGAATTTAATGGTCTTAATTATTTAAACAATTTCAAGATCATTTTGGTGTTTTATTTATGTATTTACGAAAGTGTAAATTAAGATTGATAATAAATAAATGTGGCGCCTTTTATAATAGAGTTCATACTCGTACATACGTACATATTTACTTCAAAAAAATGTTGTATAAACTTTAATTAAAATGTTTATTCCGACATATTTTTTTAATTTGATTTTTTGCAAAAATATTTTTAAAGCAATTACAAAATTTAAACAATTATTTTAATAAAAACAAATTTATATGTTTTCTTAAAAAATGAGCGTACGCAAAATTAAAATCGATTATTTTTCCCCATTTTTTTGGCGCCATTTTTGTCCGAATTTTTATTATTAAAACCATAAATTTGTAATTAAAATGTTTATTTTATGTGTCTTCTCAATGATTTTCTTTTGTTAACTAGTGTTGATATTTTTGCGTGTTGGGTTTTTGGAAAAATGTTGCCAAAAATTAATTAATTTTTTTTTATTAATGAACAAAAAACAAGTATTTAATAATCATAACGAAAGTAAATGAAATTAAATAATAAAGAGTTTATTAACATTTAAAAAATATATAAGATTTTTTAAAAATTTAATCTTTTTTCGACAGACATTTGTTTGTAAATATTGTTGACAGTAAGATTGGCAACACTCATTGTTACCAACAAAAGTTTGATAGGCAAGTAGGCTTCAACTGAATTGAAGTTCAATAAACTTTTTAGTTTTTAGATGGCATTCCATTCAAGTTGAAAATCATTTTAAATGTTTACGTTAAAAGAAGGCATTGAAGAAAGAAAAGGGATTAGAATTTTATAGCCATAATCAATTTTCCTCAGTAATGGTTTGAAAACACACACACACACAAATTATAGATCTTGTGTAGAAAGCCAAGAAATATCAGGAAACATCTAAGCAGACAAATTATTTGCGTTTAACCCTGAGTAGAGCAGCAAGCTTTGGGAAGTAAAATAAAATAATTTTAGAATTTTTTTATTTCGTTCAAAATCAGGGGTTGAGCATTATCTAAACCACCGCCGCAGCACTGATTGAAATAAACCTTTACATCGAGACTAAAAAAGTCTCTCCCTGCCCATTGTGATTCCCCGAAGACACTCAAAAATAACATGAAGGACTTAAAATCAGCTATAACATAGTTAAGCAAAGCTCTGTTTATGCCGTAACCTTTCACAGTTTAGTGAGTTGTGAGGTTCAGTTTATAACTGAAGCTAAGGTCAAACAAATTTTTACCTACAACTCGGTTAAGATAATCTAGGTTAGGTTACAGGGATCGCCCGCACTCGAGAGTAAATTTGCAGGCCTTATGGCCCTTTGTAATACTCTAAAGACACTCAAAGAACTTGAAATCAAACATGAGAAAGTTAAGCAAAACCCTCCCGAAATCTCCCTATAGACAACCGGTAACACTGATAAAATTGACCATATTCGTTAGTGCTTTATCGCTGAGACAGTCAAGATTATGGAAGAGACGTGCACCGAGCAGTCTTAGTCTGAGCTTTCGTTCTTCTCCTCATTCACCTAGAGTAGCCAGCACATGGTTAATCCATATATTTCAACATGGAATGTTCTGGTCCTTTCCATTGACAGAGAAGACAGACCATTCTGGATACTAGACTGCCTTTGTTCCACCCTTTCCAACGCCTTTATATTTATCAAATTCGTCAACGCCACACGCTAAAATTAATCACTAAGCATTAACCGAAGTTGAAGCGGTTAAGCTTCATACGGAATGAGCGGATGACTTTACGGATGGCTTGAAAATAAAGTGAAGCAAAGGAGTGGGAGTCTACTTTTTGGGATATCCAGCTACATGGCATTTGCAGAGTTTTTTTTAAGCTGAGATTCTTGACACGAATAGTCAGGCGTTACTATTGGTATTGACAGAACACTATGTGAGGTAAGCGAGTGCAGAAGTAAATTAAGGAGACTAGTTCCTACAAAATCGGACTCAGCTGGGGACCTTTATTAAGATGCAAAAAGAGTGTTACTTTAGGGTCCACTGAAGGAGAACGCTAAAAGGGATTCTGATGTAACTATCTGTGTGAACAGTAAGGACAATATGTCCAGTAATCGAGTACAGGAGGAAATTGGCATCCACGACACTGCAATAGCTGACGATCCAGCTCGCATTGGCTCGAAGCCGGACAAGTTTTGTTAAAGATTCTGTTAGGGCTCCGATAGGATCTTACTTTAGGGTCATTAGGGAATATACTTTCGACATTAGGAACCATGTATGGAAGAACAGATTGGACTGCGGGGTTACTACTGGTAGAGTTAAAAGTTCTTCTGGTGATGAGGCGGGATGGTCTAAGGTTTATGGTGCTCATAATTACTACACACACCTCGATAAGTAGCATGATAAGTAAATAGGACAACGGCACGCCGGATATTGTACTTTGTGACACTGTCCAGGTTTACATTACACCATTCGACCATTACACACTGGTCGAACTAGACAATGTTACCGGAAAAGGACTTGGTAACCTCAAAATAAATTGGTTGGTATTTATCTCTTTATGATTATTTGAAGTTGTTTTCCTTTATTTCTTTATCTCTTCTTTTGAAGGGATTCACATGGGTACCATTAGCTTCCGGTAGGTCTTACTGCCTACATAACTGAAGTTTTTGAGGCTTTACAAAGCATCTTTATCTTATTCAATTGCCGTTCTCTTGGAGTCTTCTCAAGTAAGGTTACACAGTCCTAAGTGTTGGAGTATTGCACCTCTCCAAGTGTTTTAAGTCAACAGCGGCATTTAGAGCCATCCTTGTGATGTTGTCAGGCATCTTTCTGATGGTATTGTCGTTCCACCTCCAGTTGTTACATTTTATTTGTCTAGGTGTGGGTACCTCGTTAGACAGATACCAGAGATCCGTGTTGCTGATATTATTGGGCCAGAAAATCCTGCATGTGATGAATACCTGTAGCAATGGTGTTCGACACTAGTTTAATTTAACATCTCCCCCAAAAAAGGGTTAAAAAAAAGTTGCACACACCAAGCGAAAGAGAAAGAAAAAACAAAAACAATTGTTTGCAATTTAAACTATTGTTTAGCAGAGGAACAAAAGCTTAAAAACCAACCCAACAAAAACAAAATTTTTACATTCAAAACAATTCCCGTAGGAAATGACGCATAAGGTTTGCCTTATGCTAGTTTGTTGACTGTTTTGGGTTTGGCAACTTCACCGACTAAATTCAAAATTAAAAGAGCAAAAGAAATGAGAGGAGAGTCTCTATTTCGTGCGTTTATGCATAAGTGTGTGCATATGTGAGTGTAAAATGCTAAACCACTAATGATGACTTCCATGTTAAAACCAAAAGATATACTTTCTGTCAGTCTATCTGTCTGTCCGTTCAATTGTAATTTATACATACATACATTGTTGTTTATATGATATTACTGCAACAACAACAGCAACAAAAACAGCAACAACAACGGTAAGACAATATAAATTAAAGAAACGCAATACCTCAAAGAAATCTAAATGCAAAAATAAAACGAAATAAAATAGGAAAAAATGCCAACAACAGCAACAACAGTAACAATAACAGCGACAACAGTGTTGCTGAAACCCTCCAAAGATGGTAATGACACCAAGCAATTTCATATGCAATAAGAGTAGAGTAAGAGACTAGAAAGGTACAACCCATAGCATATACATACATATGTATATACGTACGTACATATGTGAGTATGTGCATACGAAAGCATGAAAGCTGCTTTATAACAGGCAACAGGCAAATTGCCGCAATATTATGGCTGCTGTCGCTGCTGCAATAAAAACCTCAAAAGAAAACCCATGACGATCATTATGATGATCATCTTATTTTTCTTTTTATCTTTTTTTTTGCTTTTTCTTAGCATTTCAAAGAAAAGTAAACCCATGACGATCTTTATTATTATCAGTACCATAGATCTATAGCCAGCTATCCATCTATGTATCTATTCATCCATCAATCTATACATTTATCAGTACTTTTTGGAGTCTATGCTAAGAGATAATGTTAATGATGATGTTGTTTATTGGCTTGTAAAAGCTGCCGCATTTTTTTTAAGCCCATCGACTTTGCCATTTCGATATTCATATGCTACAGACTTAAATTACCATGGCCAACACTACTCACTAACAGTAGTGGCAAATAAAAAGGAGAAAAAAACTTACAGAAATAAAATACAATAAATAATATAAATAAATAAATTTTACAATTTAAACTTGTACACACACACACACACATACATACAAACACACATATATAATTGACAATGAACAGCAACGATATTAAAATGACCTTGAATATATTGAAGAATGATTGAAAGCTAAACGTATAACTAAAGCAGTAATAACAACAACAGCAAGAACAATGGCCATAATATACAAACACAAAACAAAGTAAAATGGCAACACTTTTACACTCAGCGAAAGAATAAGAATTAAAATAATGGCGTTACAACTCAGGTGATATTTTTTAGTGTTAGTCAGTTTGGATTAACAGATTTTCTGTTGATTATGACTTTTTCGGAAAAGGTAAACATCTGATTTAGCAGAAGTTGTTACATTCCTTAAAACAACCAGGACGTATTTCCTACAGTTATTTCTTGGAGAGCCACTAGCAACTAGTGCATATAAAATATAGTGTCAGACAGTCAGAATCACTGTCACTGGCACTTCGAGTTGCAAGTTATAGCTACCGTTTTGATGAAGAGTTGACGACTATGTAAACTTCCACTGTTGAAATGCTATCATCACTATCACCAAATCGGCTAGGCACTATTGCATGACACTGCTACCCATGGGATCTATTGTACCCCTTTCGGTCTATACTGCCTTCCTAATGAATACCAGCAGATCTGAAACTATAATGGTGGATATGTCACCCAGTGAGAGCCTATGTCTACTTAAACATTTACACGTAAACCTATCAAGAACAAAACATTCACATAATATGTGTACCGATGTCTTTAGTGACTGTGAGCACAGTCTACAAATATCCACATCTTTGACCGCCATCCTCTTTAGTTTACAGTGGCCCCTAGGAAACTCTATAAGGAGTTTCAAATCTGGCCTGCCATACTTGAGAACCTCAGAGCGATGCCCTAATTGCGGACTGATCGCCGCCCTAGAGTGGTGAAGTCCCCTTTCAGCATTCCTGTGTTAAAAGCATCTGGAAATTTCCCAATCCTTGATTAGATTGAGGATGGTAGTAAGTAGTAAGTTGTGCTGCACAGCAGTGTGCTACACTGATATAGGGTGTCATGGAACCCTGGCCAATGCATCCGCTATTTCATTACTATCTACTCCACAGTGTCCAGGTATCCAAAACAACTGAACCTTATTTCCAAGCGAAAGCTTTTGCAACGTATCGCAGTAATATTTAACCAATCTAGATGTCATACGATTTTAGCCAAGTGCTCTTGGCAGCTTGGTCTTACCCTTGAACCAACTGTCCAGTTTGATCTCCGCACATATATCAATGGACATGATCTCAGCCTGGAGGAAGACACTCAGTGATCTTCTCAGTGGGGTCGACAATTCTCGGTTAGGTCAATGAATACCATAACCAACACAGTGATTTATTTTGGAGCTATCGGTATATCAGTTTAGATCAAATTCACTTCGAACTAAGGCCGCATTAGACTGTCAATCCCGGCTCGGGCATTCAACCTCGTATCTCGTGCCAAACACAGATCTCAAGGTATAACATCCATGACCTAGATGGTTCACCTACCACCTTTCGTAGAAAGGACTTTCCATTGCATTTCGGGACCCTTTTGCGAAAAATGTTGCCGCCGAACATGGATGTGAGCCGTGTTAAACCAATCAAGGCCTTCAAGCCGCTGTTGGACAGGCCTCCAAGACCCAGTTAGACCGAGGCAGGCGAGTCTCTATACCCTACCTAATTTATTCATGGTGGCAGCTTCCACCAGCTTTGCAATTGCAAAACAAAATAGCCTCGCCATGCGATATAGATCTAAGCAACAATTACCACATGTACTTCCCTCAGGGCCGCACGCTATCACCGAAGTTTTTGGGGCTCCCAGTGATTGTGGATACAAAGGGTCAATTTCTTCCTATTCTCTCACTAGTCTACTATGGATAGGTAGCTATGTATGGCCGATAGATTACTAAAGGCTCAACGCAGTCACCTAGGGCATTCTGGGGTGTGCAGTAGAGTAAAAGATATCTTAAAAACAATTTTTTTTACTTTTTTTACTTCAACCAAATTAGTAATTTGTAACATAAATCTAACCGGTTTAAGCCAAATTAATATAAAAATTTGTTCCTAAACTTTTACAGTTTGGTGAGCTATGAAGCTTAGTTTATAATTGAATCTAAGGCCAAGCAAGTTTTAAACCAAAACTCGATTAAGCTAATACGTAAATGTTATGTTAGAGAGTGGACTCGGAAGCCTTAAAGACACTTAAAAATTCATGAAGCCGAAATTGCAAATCATTCCTAACTTATGCCCAATTGTGTAGCTCAGTTTAAGGCCAAGCCAGCTTTTTAGCGAGTATACTTGGAAGCTCATTGTAAAACCCTAAAGACACTTAAAAATTCATGAAGGTTTTAAAATCAGACGTGAAATTCATTCTTAACCTTTCACAGTTTAGCAAGTTGTGAAACTCAGCTTATAACTGAATCCAAGGCGAAGCAAGCTTTTAACTGAAACTCGGTTAAGGTAAGAAATTCATACATGCCAGATTGGGTTGCATGGAGCGCTCACACGTGTGGACTTGGATGTATGGCTCTTTGTGATACTCTAAAGATCCTCAAAGGACTTAAAGTCGGATATGAGATCAGATGATAGCGATCGTCGCTATAGACAACCGGATAGCCTTGTCAAAATTGACCAGGTTCGTTAGTGATATATTCTTGAGACAGTCCAGATCATGGAAGATATGTGAACCGGGGAGTCTTAGTCTGAGCTCCCATCCTTCTGTTCCTCCACCAGACAGATTCAAAAGTAGCCATAACATGGGTAACCCATAAGTTTCGACATGCTCCCAATCATACAGTGCCCAAAAGTCTGGATAGTTCTGTGCCTTTCCATGTATGTCCCACAAGTGTTAATATTAGACCGCCTATGTTGCAGCCTCTCCAACGCCATTTTATTAATAAAATTCGACAACGCATTAAAAATGAATACATATGTCATCTTATGTAAGAGCCACAAGAGAATTACATAAAGGATATAATTCCCCGGCCATTGCTGAGAACTCGAGGAGTCGGAAAGCTATATTGTAGAGCTTTTTGTCTTACATTCAAGAGGTACCTAAATTGAAACAGTGTTAAAGTAAAAATAAAAGTTCTGTGCACGTTAAACAGCCTTTTGTCATAATTTTTTTTTTTTTTTTTTGATGTCATCAATTTGGGGTCTGACTGTTTTGCGTTGCAAATTTAATTTTTTTTTCGTTCTTTATTTAATTTTTTTTATTATTTTTGAAATAAATTTGCATTCTTCTACACTGGTACGTACTAGTGTGCTGGTGCATTATGAAACTCATATGGAATTTTATACGCTTTATGCTCGTTTTGAGTTAAAAAAAAAAGTCAGTGACTGATTGATGACCACAACGTCAGAATGCAGCGATGATTGTTTTTTTCTCAATTTTTTTCTTTTTCGTAAATATTGAATATATTGTATAGTGTGAAATAGTCAAACTGACTGTCAAATAGACAACACTAAGCTTGGAAAAAGTAAATGCCTCTTGGGTATTTTTATTTTTTATTTTTTGGTTTTGAGTTGCCAACACACAATATTGTTTGTTTGAACAACAAAGAATCGATTTTATTTAATTTTTTAGTTGTTGTGATTTTATTAACCTTAGCAAGTCTAGACTATATGGGCCGAACGAAATAAAAAAATTGAAGTTAAAAAAAATTTACAATTTTAGAAATTTTAATTCAGTTTTGTTTTGTTTTGTTTTTTATTTGAATGCCTGCTCTAAACATCTCAATTGATTTTAGATAATAATGGGTGGAGTGCATGAAACTTATAATTTCTTCTTCTTTAGTTTTAACGAAATTTTTTAAGCAATTTTTGTTTTATTTTTGTGTTTTTCTTTTTGTTAGCAAGTCATTGACTTGTTGTTAAATAAGCCAAACTTTGTAAAAGGTGAAATTAAAGTCAAGGTAGTTTTTTTTATTTTTGTTTTTGTTTTGTGACAAGAAATATGTTTTGTTTTTTCAATAAAAATATGCAGTTACCTTTTAAGGCATTTTACAATTTTTGTTGTTTTAGTCAAGAAATACCATTCTGTGTGTATGTAGTATATTTAAGTAGAGCATAAATCAAAAAATGATCTTGATGATTTGTCTAACACGTCTGTTTTGCAATTGAAGCAACGAAAACAACATCTACTACTACACACAAAAAATAAACCCACAAAACTGGGGGACACACAACAAGTTGTCAGTTTCGCACTGGTGCTAGTGCTGCTGCTGTTGCCATGTTGTATTTTTTTCTACAAAAGTCGTTGTGAGAGGCACACACACACGCTTACGCATAGTGTATTGACATTAAGAAAAATGATCCGGTGCTGCCATTTGAGCCTATAGAGGCTTAAAGGTAGACAGTTATTAAATGTCTATGTGTGTGTATATATTCATAGCACACGCAAATGGAATTTATCTTAAATAAAAATACTTAAATTACTGTTATTTACGAAAAATAAAAAAAATAATAAAAACTTAATTCGCCCAACGTGGGGCTCGAACCCACGACCCTGAGATTAAGAGTCTCATGCTCTACCGACTGAGCTAGCCGGGCACCTTTTGCCAACCGATTTAAAGATTTACATAAAATTTTTGTGGCCGAATCTTCAACCCACAAAAAATCGTTTTTTCGTAGAAATGTTATTCAAATTTAAATAGAATTTACGGAAATAGATATGTAGGTATGCCTTGTATTGTAATGTAACAACATGTAATTTATTAAATTCTAAAGTACCTTATGGAATGGAATTCATTAAAAATTATCTTTTGTCTCGAACATATGGTCATAATCTCTACTTGTTTGTGACGATTAATGACGATGTTCTTTTAATGAAAAAATGATTCAAATATTGGATGATTCAATCAATGTTTTTGTAAATATGGTATTAAGTGCTTCCAAAAACACTTGAAATGTTGACAGTGGTGAGTCTACTTTAAATTAAAAAAATATAGATTTCAGAGTAATGCAAGTTCTAGTAAACAAATGCTGCTAAAATGACAAATCTCGCACTGGATAAGTGCAATTAATAGAAACAGTGAATAAATTAAGAAATTGGATTCATGGTATCGTTGTCATGCGTCATAGGCTATCTAAGAACAGTCTGAGAATGGTAACACTGACTGAATGACCATTCTTATAGAATAGGAATAGTTTCAAATCTAATGTGCACATTATATGAGAAGGAAACTGAACTACCGTAGCACATAATTAGTGCTTGTGCGATACTAATGCATTTTAGAAAGAGACATCCAGGCGCCTATTAAGCAAAAAGTAGAAAGCTACCACCACTGATACCACCGATCGATATTCTGAAGTTCGTCAGGGCAACACCGGCTATACAAAGCTTCAGCCAACGCCCCCGAAATTAGAGATATTCGACTTGTAATATAGGACTACACACTGACTAGCTAAACTTCAACCTCAACATTTACTATATTAATTTTCATACAATATCTTTATTTGCTGGAATATTGTTAATTAACTTGAATCGTGGTCTCTACAAAGTAGCCGTACACGCAGAGAAATATTCAGCAATCAGCAAGAAGCTATAATAAGGCTTTTCCAACAATGGCAATACTTCATGGAGAACTGCATTAAAGGTAGATGGACTATCAATGTTATTTCACATATCAAATACGGTTGAACAAGGAGAACATTGTGAACTAATGTGAACATTGTTAACTTATGGATGACAACCGTTAATTAGTTGCATTTTCAGTTGCCGATAGTTGCATTACATATAGCAACTGCCATACATACAAATACATACCCAACTGAAATTTAATTTTCCATCCATAATCGATAATCCATAACTTCTAACTTACTCATGTTTTGATTTTCTATGAACATTTTAGTAGATACCTAGAAGCCGACGTTAACGTGGAACATATAATTCTGAAATATAAATTTTGAAAGAACTCATATTAAAACCGCTAAGCCTACAAATGTCCGTATGTGACAGCTACGAAAGTCCAGCCGCATAGTAAAACTCCAGGTGCCTCTTTCTTCTGCCATATAATGCCAGGCATGTGCGCAATAGGTGAGGCATTGTTTTCTCTTCCTCCTTAGGGAGGGTTAACCCAGCAGCTTCTGCAGAAATCATTGGACAGGTGACTCAGTTTTGGCCACATTTGCTGCCCTATCTTGTCCGTCAACGAAGCGTCCATGCGGCGTTGACGAAGTCTATTACCTCATCTTGAATCATGGGCTTGCAAGTTCTTAATGGTAATCCCAACGTGGAAAATTCGTTCGTGAGCTAGATAATAGTGTCATGTCTGGTCAATTCATCGGTCCAACAGTTCCCCGGAATATCACTGTGACATGGAACCTATATTATATGAATATTATACTGCTCAGCCATCTCGTTGAGAGATCTGCGGCAGTCGATAGCTGTTTTTGAGGTCAATTTGTGAGAGCCTAGAGCTCTTACAGCCGCCTGACTATCAGAAAGTATGTTAATATTTAATTTCTCTTGGAGACGTTGCCCTTTGTAATGATCCTCAAGGAAGCTCTTATGGCCGATATCCTCCACCTGCAAAATGCTAAAGTGTTTCGGTCACCTATAGAGTGATATACCTCCACCCACAGCTGCATTCAATTTAGAGCCATCTCTGAAGATTTGCTCAGAGATATTAAAGCGGTGCATTGCAGCATTCCTGTCCGGAAGTTCACTAAGAAGTCATGGTGCGGTTCTGTGTAGTCAACTCTTTCAAAAACTCCCAAACTTCTTAGGCTCTTTGAGTAAACACAATTGAATAGCGCCACTCTCCAGCCGCCCGTAGACACTGACTTGTATAGGGTGGGCCATTGAAAAGTTTAAATTTAAAAATGCAATAAAAGAAAAACGGTTTAAAATTTTGTTAAACTTATTCTTTTGTTGCGAAATAAAACGGTTCCGGTTAGAAATGAAATATTATTTAATTCATATGGCTGCTACGGCTAGCCTCAATAACTTTTTTGAGTGTATGGGGTCGTAGCTTGGCAATGGCATCACGAATGTTGGTCTTCAAATGCTCAATTGTCTCTGGTTTGTCGGCATAACACTTGTCTTTAACAGCGCTTCACAAAAAATAGTCCAACGGTGTCAAAATGCAGCTGCTTGTCGGCCAACTGACATCATCGTTTCGGCTAATTAAATGGCCATCAAACCTTTGACGCAATAAATGGATTGTGGCATGAGATGTGTGGAAAGTTGCACTATCCTGTTGAAACCAAACATCAATACCATGAATAGCGGGCACAAAAAAATCGGTTATCATGGTGCGATAGGTGTCTCTATTGACCGTAATGGTTGCGCCGTCCTCATTTTCAAAGAAATATGGGCCGATGATGCCTTCGCTCTACAAGCTACTTCAAACAGACATTCATAATGGGTGCATTGGCTTCTGTAAGACCAGCAATTTTGCTTATTAAGGTACTCACCAAAATGAAAATGAGCTTCATACGAAAAGATGATTTTGACAAATTAAAAAAATTTTTTTTTTTGCAATTTCCGACCAATTGTTTGTGTTTTAGAAATAAATTTACAATAAATCTTAACGTTGCGCAAACGTAAATCGCTTCATTTTGTTTAGTGAAGATAATATACTGAATTTTATGACAGAATGAAATGACATAAGTATTGCCAGATTCGAAATAACTGCTGGTGCACCACTCGATAACACCATCCCAGTGGAGGTAGATGCAGTATCATCTCCATTATCGATGTGGGTGTAGTACCTAACGCTCCTGTAATAAGGCAAGCGGAGCTTTGCACCCGCTGTAGTAGGCTAAGATTAGTCGCCTTCTCAAGGGATTCCCATCATACAAGGCACTGTGTATATTCAGTGTGTCATCCCTGGTCTCAGACTCCATTTCTTTACCAACACTTTATTGCAAGTGTAAGGAGCCAATGAAGGCTTTCTTTATCCTGTTGTGTTTATTGTGTTTCCAGAACAGCTACCTACAGTAATAGATAACACTTAACGAAATTTGCGTTGCATTGTGGAATTATTGAACTGCCTAAGTGTTTCTTTTAATGACTTTTTAATGTATTTTTTAATAATTTAAAAAAAAATTATTATTATATGTTTATTTTGGATTGTTATAGAGTTATAACTCCCACAAAATTTTTATAATTTTATTGTAAAACAAAAAAAAAAATATCGAAATAAATTATATTTTTTAAGTATAATTACGTTCATCTTGAAAAGCCAAGTCAAAGTCATTATAAATAAACGTTATTTTCTGTTTTAAATGAATGAAGAAACAGGTTACTAGACTTAAAACTTGTTTAGTAATTTTGTTATTAGATTCACATTTAAAAGAAAACAAAAGTTTAAAACAATTTAAACAAAATTTGTTTAAAAAAATTAGTTTTTTTTTAACACAAAACTGATTTTCTGGGTCACAAAAAGTCATTCAAACGAAATTGTTTTCGAATAAAAAATAAATAAAACAGATAATGATCGCGTGAGTACGTTTGTTTTTTGAAAAATTATACCAAAACGATAAAAACTTGGCAAAAAAATAAAAATAAAAATAAAAAAATAATAAATAAAGAGAAAAACTTTAAAAATATATAGTGCGTTGTGATTCCCACTTTTGTGGAAACATAAATTATAAAACAAAAATTTAAACAAAAAAATACAAAAAATAGTAACTAATTGTAGACATTTGTAGCAGCATAACGTTCATAGACAGACAGAAAGACAGGCAGACAAATATTTAGTACTAAGATTGGTTTGTTGATCTTTTGATTTAGCCTTAGCTTTGAAGGTGTCGGACATGAATATATTCGTTCTACGGTTGCTTTTTCTGCTTTAGGTTGGGTTGTTAACTTCCGTTCTTATTATTAATAGATTAACAACAACAATAACAACAACAATAGAAATAAATTAGATATAAAATATAAATGATTATGTTTATAAAAAAAAATATAGGTGAAGAAAACATAACATCCGCCTATATGAACTCATATGCCTTTCGAATCTAACTACAGATTCATATATCATTAGGAAAACCATCAAGACACAGAAGTTGATTTTCCTCACATTATATGGTTGTAACACTCAAAAGTTATTTAATAATAATGATGACGATAACGATTGTTTTATTTAAATTGTTTTTTTTTTTAGTTTTTTTGAAAAATGATTTAAAACTAAAAAAAGAAACAAAAATTTTTTAAAGGTTAGATTGTGTTTTTTTCTCTTCGTCTTACATTTATTAAAAATTTCCTGATTTTGTGTGTTTAAAAGCGAAAGGCTTGAAACGTTTATTGAATTTTATTACTAAAATAGATTTTAATCGCATTTTCAAAGGAATTCTGAAAACATTTTGGCATTTGCTAGTGAATTACTTTGAAAATATCATTAAATGTCTTTAAAATTAATATTTATTTATTAAATACTAACAAATAAATGCCAAATTACTATCGATTTTTTATTTTTTTTAAGAAACGGAAAAATTATCAAATTTATAAAAATTAATGTTTTCTTTTCTAAAAAATATTTATTACCTTAACCAGCAATCTATATGTATGTAACAGCTCACTCAATAAGTCCGTAGGGTAAGTAAGAACTAAACAACATTTTTAGAAAACTCGATTTTATTATTCAATATATGTAGTTGCCTTCCAGGGCAATACAACGAGTACAGCGATTTTCCAACTTTTCGATACCACTTTTATAGATTTATGATTATACGATTTGTCTTTCTCGTCATTATAAGCTTCAGTTTCAGCGATTACTCTATCATTGGACTTAAATTTCTTTTCAGCAAGCATTCTCTTCAGATCTGAAAACAGGCATAAAGAATCTGTAGAATACGGTGGGTGGGTTAGCAATTCGAAGCCCAATTCATTCCGTTATGCCATCGTTTTCATCGATTTCTGTTACGATTTGTGAGCTCACGCGGCAACCACTTTAAACAGAGCTTTCGCATGCCCAAATGTTCGTATAAAATGTTGAAAACACTACCATCCGATATCGTTACAATGTCAGCTAGCTCGTGCGCCCTTCAATTTGCGATAGTTCATAATCAATTTGTAGATTTTTTTTGATGTTTTGCATCAAATTTACATCATTTGTGCTGATACGACCACGTTTAATTTCAGCAAACCACTTCTCTACCATTTGCCATTGTTTGGTTTCCACTGTATTTTTATTTTTTTTTTTTTTCATCAAAACTCCAAATTAACTTTTTTCCATTTTTCTTTTCAGTAACAAAAGTAGCTTCACACAAAGTGCTATAACTTACGAATCAGTAGGCAGATGGCTGTAAAGTTTATACACGTATCGTTTGAAGGTTAGTACTAAATAAAAATCATATGCATCAATCTGTCACCAATGAGTCATTATACGGACATATTGAGTGACCTGATATATGTATATTGTTGCACTACTCACACCCAATTTACACGATGACTTTAAAGACATGCCTTTTTTCAATTCTCTGAAAACCTCTTGCATTTATACCATGATTTTAAAATCAAGATTTTTTTCTTGCAGAATTGATTTTTTTAACTATAATTGCTTTAGTTTACGTTGAAGAACAAAGCACAGTGACAAAAAAGATAATAAATGCAAAGGAGAATAAAAAAAACAAAAGTCATGCCTTTTTTGTTAAACCTCTTTCTTCCATACTCCTCTCACCATCAAACCAAAAAGGCATGATTTAAAGTCATGGCTTACGCGTGATTTACTCATAAACAAACTGCATTAAAAAGAATTTATTTACCATTTCACCTAATTTTCCTCAGATTTTAACCTCTCCAAGGTACAAACTTGAAAAAATTTAATCAAAATCGTAATATTAGTACACAGAAAACTTAGTTTTGAAAAAATAAAAAAATTAAATTTTAGAAGAAAAGTTACTACACATGGGCACATAATCTACAAATTGAGCTACAAACTGCTAATACCTATTTTGAGGACATTAATAAATCTTTTTATTTAGAGAAAATAAAAAGCAGAGAAACACGCTCTAATAGAGATATCAGGCTAAGAGAACATTAGGATGAGAAATAAGCCATTTTCTCATCAAAAAAGTCTAGGACCTATAGTAGTGTTGTTACAAAATTACACGGTGCGACAAAAAATAATGAAGTTGAAATACCCGTGAAATGATACAACTTTTCTAATAGACGCCATCGAGTAGAACAAGGATGTGTTATCGAAATTTTCAAAACACCTTCATGCACTTATAAGCTAATAACTTAGCTAATTATTAACCGATTTTAAGTCACTTTTCGGATTTTGAAAGGAGATAAATAGAGCTTATAAATGCTATATATGCATGTTATATAAGTATTTTTGAACCAAACACATTTTTCATTCAATTTTTTAATTTTTTCAAGTTTAGAAGCGGTTTTGCGCACTAGTTTATGTAAGAACCGTACTAGTCATGAGTCAATTACGAAGCTATGTTTAGCTATTTATATCAATTATTAGCTATGTTATTAGCTCATAAGAGCATGAAGGTCCGAAAAAGCGGTTTTTTACCCATAACTTGAGATTTTGGAGGTGTTTTGAAAATTCCAAAAGCAGATCCTTGTTTTATTCGATAGCGCCTACCAGGAAAATAGTATCAATTGCACCGTATTACCCTTCCGTATGCTTCTATTGAACACGTTGAGTGCCATGTGAGTCATTGGTGACTGACATTAAAATTTTCTTTCTGGCCGCGTCATCTATACTGATTGCGTTCAGGCTGCGACTATCGCCGGTAACTGACAGTGTGAGTTATGATATAAGTCTAAAATATTTATATTTAGCATGGCCATAATATGTTTAAACACATGCATCGACTAAATTCTGATTTGCTAGCAGCGCGCTTTTGATTGCTTGCTTGAATACGATACCCGGACTTCTAAGCAGCGCGCATGGTACTCAAATTGTTAACGTTCTTCTTGAAACTTTTCTCTTTGCATTTGACAAAGTTAAAATGAAAGTTAAAAATTTCCTTAAAAAAACGTTAGGAAAAGTCAGTGCCAATATTTGTCTTTATGATATAAAACTTCATGAGAGACTGCAGCATTTTGAAAATTAAAATTTGTTTTTTTTATTTTAAAAAATTTGCTTAAATAAACAAAAATCCGCTATAATGATATCATCTATTGATTTTATGTGTACAAACAAAAAATCATTGTTTAATAATTTTGTAAATGTATTTTTTCTAACACTCTCCTTTGTTTTAAAATGTTTCATAAGCCGTTTTTTATTTCATTTTTGCAAAAGCAAAAAAAAATAAATAAATTTGAAAGTTGTAAAACCTTAGAAAATGCAAAAAAACTGCTTTGAAAGCAGCATGTAATTCTTTAAACAACTTTTGCTTTTTTTCTTATTTTTTTATAGATACAAGCACATACATAAATAATTAAAAGTTTTATTTATAAACAAACCAGATTCTAATTTTAGTGAAGAGAAAAAAAAAAAATAAAAAACTAACAAGTACTTGTTAATAAAGCGGGGAAAATAATTACTCATATTGGCTGGTATTGTCATTATTTAATATTAAAATAAAACAGTAATAAGATAAAATTGTTGCTTTTTTATATTAAAAAAAAATGATTAAAAGTTATTAAATAAATAATATTTAACGGAACCTTAAAGTAATTTTATTTATTTATGTAGAAAGACAAAATAATAGACTTTTTAATAATTAAAAAATGATAAAAAAAGTTAATATGCATTTGCAGGTCTGTTAACTTTACTTACGTACATACTAAGGAAATGCAACTGTGCGTGTGTGTGCAATATTCCTTAAGGGTTTTTTTCCTTGGCTTTCCTTTTTTTTATTGTTTTGTTTACTTTGTTTATGTTCTACTTTTACTTAAATACCACCATCATGTACTGGTTATAAGCAAGCATATTGGTGCATGCGTGTGTGTGCGTGTGTACATACCTAAACTGTTATTGATCTTATTGCTCTCTTTGTTTTTAATTTCATTAAATAAAAAAAAAGTATGTCATCATTGTCTTAACCGTTATACAATGTTATTAACTATAGGTTTGTTTATTTATGTTCAACACACACAGAGGTACACTTAAAGAAAAGAATGTGGTCATGTTTTAAGAGTAAAATTTATATGGAAAATAATGTATGGGAATGTGAATTAATGTTTTCAAGCCTTATCGTTTGAAGAATATCAATGTTTCTTTTTTGTTTTTGTTTCTTTTTAAAGGCTATAAATTTCGTTAAAATATTGAAAGAAAACAGAACAAAATGTATTTTTTTTATATATAAAACCAACCAACCAACTCAGAAAAAAAGGTTAATCAAGCAAAAATGTAAAAAATTTTCAAAAAAAAGTAACATGTTACGTTTAAAGATTTTAAAATGCAGAACACAAATTATTTAATAATTTTAAAATAAAAAAATATGTATTTTTTTGTCGATTTTTAAAATATTCTTTTTTGGCAATTAATTTTCAGCTGCTATGGGCAAAAACACAAGGCAGGGCAGGGTGCTTTTTTTAAAATAATTTTGTCGTGCAAAAAGCCAGTAGCAAAAACAAAAAAAAAAAAAAAAACAAAAATGGGTACCGTTACATTTTTTTTGTTTAGTTTTCAAAGCGCGTTTGAGTTTTTCGAAAATTATGCCACTTTTTTTCAATATTAATTCTGGTTAAATTACATGTATTACGTTAATTTCTTTATGGCCATAAATTTCATTTCAAATTGTAACATAAAAAATATTTATTGGGGGGAGTTCTTTTTGTTTTATACCTTTGTTGAAGTCATCAACGCAATTGTTTTGTATTACTTCGTAGTAGTTGTTGTTGTTATTTATTTCTGAATTTTAAATAGTTTTGGGGCCCTGTTTGTCAGCTTTGTTAGTGATACCAAACCAGCAGTTCAAGTAAAAAAAAAATTAATAAAAAATTCTTTAAAATAAGAACTTTTGTTTGTTTTCATTTAATATTAGTGAAGCGTGGGAAAGATACTTTAATTATAATTAACATAAAATGCAAATTTTGTTATAATTTATAAGCCAGTAGTATACAAATGACACCATTGATAAAATACAATACACGATAAATAAAATTTAAAAGAATAGCCAATTAGGTGTTCATTTAAACGGGTTGTATAAGAATTTAAAAATTATTTAATTATTTTTTTTTTTTTAATACAAACGCAGTTTGATAATTTGATGACACTTTGTATAGCCAGGGCATTAACTTTAAATGCAACACTGCTTTTATAAGCTGTTATCTATTAGTGAATAACTGCAAAATCAGCTTTTTTGAAACAGCTGATCGAAATATATTGGTTTTGATAGCCATTGAAAAAAGACAACGGTGCTAAATTGAAAGAAGTTAAAAAAAAATTGAATTTTTTACGTAAAAAACATCACCCACAACAAAGAAAGTCTATTAAGCCGAATTGTCCCCGTGTCAGAGAGTCAGCAAAAGTAAACAATTTTTAGAATAACGTTACAATCTACTGTTGCTTGAATAGGCATCAATGTTTATTGTTACTAAGTTTCAGTTCAATTGACTAATGTTTGGAACACAATTATTTTATTTAATCCTCAAAAATCCAAATTCTTCACAAAAAGTTCCAGGACATTTCGGGTAAAGTCTAATAAGGCCGTTGGTCCTTCTCTTAAGTTCTTAGTAACACTTAATGTCTGGCTTTGTACACATCGCAGATTAACGCAATAATAATGACCCACGTGGATCAATTATACGAGGAAACAAGGATGTTGTCTGTCAGGTAGCAAAATGTATTGCTGATCAGACAATACCTGTTAGCATGTCATAAGCCTACTCACCCCTTAAATCAAATTTTGATGAAAGACACGTCCGGCAGGACTTTCATTGCTTTAACAAGGGCATCAAGGTAGTCATTCCATTTGACGTGTACCAATTGTCACTGATGAATGCCCAGCGAACCTTATATCAACGGGTGGGTCACTGAATTAATAATGGCTATACATGCAACAAAGTCCAAATCGTATATCACCCTATGGCGATTTCGGATACTAAGAAGTAGCTACCCAGGCAAACCTGCTTCATTTTGCCACAGTTAAGAACTGGCTAGTCCAGTATTCTAGACTGCTATCGTGGTAGGATTTGCCCCGTTGTCCTGCCTGTCTTCAAAGCCCTTGCGACGCGGTGAACTAATTAAACTGTCACATTAAGACCACTATCTTACGCCTAATTGATCTCTGACTAAAACAAAACTAGGTGGCTTAATTCCCCAAGATGCCCACCACCCGACTTGAACACTCATGTATGTTTATTTATATAAACTGGCCTTATATTAATCTCTTCCCTTGTTTTATGTGCTTCAGGGATGAACTTCCAGCAAAACTGCTATAACAACAAAAGAAAGTCTTGGTAAATACTATAGGTACTCTGAGCCCCATAAATAGTTGATAAGATAGATGAAATGATATTGACCGATTTTCAGACTTTCCCAACCAATGAGATGGATACATCACAGTTTATATGGATTTTTAATGCCGCCTTCACCAACGAAAGTTGCTGCCGTTTCGTAACTGTGATTTAAATATGGATCCATCACAACACTTCAGAAACTAAAAACCCATAAAAACAGTTGGTTTATTCGGCGATCATATACCCAAGGCGTACGAGCACATATAACGTCGAAAGCAAACCATAAGCCAGATAAAGTTGATAGAATTCATGGAATCTATTATTGGCTAATTGGAAAATGACAGTGCTTAAGGTGACAAAGATTAGTGGTTAGAGCGCACGTATAAAAACACAAGCGACCCAGTTTCGAGCCCCTGCATAGGACATAACGACAAACTTTAATTGCGGTTTCGAGTGTTTAATAAAGAGGCTTCAACTTCTGTCCAGACAACACCATCTAATAAATAAAGAAAAACCCCCCTGACCTACCAGCGTAACTCTGGCAATGAAACACCAGACGATTGCTCAGGAAAAAACGCCAGCTACTGGGAAAAAATTACATGCTATTTGTTGTGTTCGAAGATGACAATACAGAAATTGAAAGAACTTGGCTGAGAAATTTTGATACATACAACATATAGCCCAGGTCTTGCATATTCAGATTATAATTTGTTTCGATCTCTACAAAACTCTCTTAATGGTGTAAATTTAAATTCCGTAGAGAGTGCTCCGGTAAATAAGTACGTAGTTCGCTAGTCTGTCAGCTAGAAGGTCGTGTGTTAGATTCCCACCAGAGACTCTGGTCATCACGCCGAACATATGGTCTTTAGTCACTTGTTTGTAATTTATAATATAATTTGTAATTGCATTCTAATTTAATTAAATAATCAAATTCCGAAGAGGTGACTACAGTAGATTAGGGAGGGGACTACAGTAGATTAGTCATCTACTTTGCTTGAAAACCAACTTGATTACTGAAACTGAAACAAAGCAGTGGGTGCTTTGTGGATAAACCAATATGCTCCCTAGAAGAGTAACGTGCGATAGGTGTTACGCTTACTGACTTTTGACTATAAGCGCAATCCTTTGCAATCCTTTCCTCAAAGGAGTGTTTTGAGATATTTATCCGATAACACAATTAGTTTTTAACACGGTGAACGTTAAATGTTTCCATCACAACACATTTTCGAACAAAAAACAAAAAAAAAAACAGTGAGAATTGCTAAGGTAACGTGCAACAAAGAAGGTTTGTTTGTCGACTAATAATAGTCATGGTCATATACACCGAAAACTTTGAAAAGTATGTATAGATCGTTTAGCACTGAATATAATTTGCAGCTCTTAAGCTGGGATCATACGATTGTAGCAAATAATGATTTGAAACAAAAATAAGCTCTTTTAACTCAGAAGAAATGCTGTTCTATCAAGGCAATGCATGTGTACATCTAGTGTAGTCATTGTGGCATAAAACCATAAAAAAACCATCTTGAAATTTCGAATTTTGCGACTGTGTTCTGTAAACTATTTTGAAAAAATAGCTGGTTGGTAAGAGAACTTACTACGAAGAGGATATAAAAAAACGAAAAACAGTTGGTCTACAAGTATTAAGCTTAAATGGCACTATATTGGGTAATAAAACGTTCTTTAACTGAAAAAAAAATCGTACTTTTTATTCGAAATTTTTTGTCCTAACTTTTTATTTATTTGCGTTTTAAAAGCACCAAAAATGCAAATATTAGCATAAATCATCATCGAACTGTGAATTTGTTAAAAGCAAAATCTCATGCAAAAATAAATCATTAAATATATTAAATTTCGTATTAATTGTTTTTAAAACATTTGCCGAAATTCAAATAAATCTACTCAAGTTACAAATGCGAATAAAAAATAATAATAAATAAATAAAGAAATATTAGAAGTAATCTTAATTAAATATTATTAATGATTTAATAACAATTTATTGTTTTAAGCCAAATAACAAAATTTATTATCGAAAAGAAATTTGTCTAAAGCCATATAACACAATAAAAAATTAATATGAAAAAAAAAATTAAACGAATACAATGACTTTGATTGTCTGTTTAAATTAATTGCAGCCATTAATACATAAATATAAAAACGATAAGAAAGTTTAGCTAAAAAATATTATTCTAAGAACTGATTTTAGTTTAAATTTCTTGGAATTTCTTTAAAAATGGCCTCCATAATGTTTACCATTTCAATTTTTTTTGTAAAATTAATTTTCTAAATTTTATTTATTTACAAAACGTAAGCTATTTTTCTATTGTCAGTAGAGAGATCGATTATTCGACTTTTTTCAAAAATCGGTTTCCGAATAATTTGAAAAATTGCAATATTTTAGAAACCGGTTTTGTGGCTAAAATGAAATTCTTCTAAATTCTCGTTGCATTAGGAAATAAAATTGTAAAATTTTTGTCCCATGTTGTAGTTTCTAGCGTGTAAGTCTGCTGTTTAGGCTCTTAACGGACATTTCTTCAGCGACGACGCAACTAATATTTTATGCAGTGATTACTTTTTTACAGCGTATTTTGTAAGAGTTTTACTTGCTAGCGCCTAGAGACTACTTGGTATAGGATCAATCTCATAAACATATTAACCTTAAGGTGGTTAATAACTCCTGGTGTCGAAGAGCCTTTTCAGCTTGGTATTTAAGGACATTCAATATATCTATACTTATCCTTTCCATCGATTTCCAAATATTTTCACACTGCAGAGGACATGTCTGGAAACATAAATTCATGCACCACGTATTTAATAGTGTGTGCCACTGTGGTATGTTTGGTAAGACACCCGCTTGGCTGAATAACTAGCCACACCATCTGATTATTTTCAACAGCGGTATCAGCTCACAGCATTGCTAGAGACTGGTTATGGGTATCTACGCCTCAAAAACTTTATTAACTATAACATCTGCCGTTCGAAGCCGGCTTTTGTAGGTCGCTTTCCATGAGTCTTGTTGATCATCATTCTCCATATATAAAAAATTAATATTTATATGCAAAAAATTAGAAAAAAATATTTGTTGCTCAAGTGTGCATATCTCTTTCGATCTATCATGGTTTTCAAGTTATTTCTGAGACGTTCAAGGTTGTCATATACAATATAAAAATAAGACTTTATATTATAAATTCAGAAAAGTACTTCAACGACGAGCATATTTGCAATAAAAAACGTATAAAACTGCATATTAAAATTAACGGGTTATTCGTTTTAAAATAACCGGTTTATTCGGTATTCGAACAATGAACATTTAAAAAAAACCGTATTCGACAAAACCAAAAAAACCGGTTAAAAGCGATCGAATAATAACCGTTCGATCTCCCTAATTGTTAGTAATCATTAGTTTGTGCTGCCATTTTACTCTTTTATGTCAAACGTATAAAACGGCATATTAAAATTAACCGGTTATTCGTTTTAAAATAACCGGTTTATTCGGTATTCGAAAAATGAACGTTTAAAAAAAACCGTATTCGACAAAACCAAAAAAAACCGGTTAAAAGCGATCGAATAATAACCGTTCGATCTCCCTAATTGTTAGTAATCATTAGTTTGCGCTGCCATTTTACTCCTTTATGTCATACCATATATAATTAATGGAAAATGACGTTTGCAAATGATATTGTTTCGTCTATTAATACATAAATTACGTTTTTAGAGCAATTTTATTAACATTTTTTTATTCTCAAAGCGAATTTTTATACACCGATTAAAGTAAATTTCTAAAGTGTTTAAATGGTAACATGTTGCCGTTTTGGAACAAACAGTGAGAGAGAGGTTAGTAATTAAGTAGTTATTAAATATCCCAGTTTATTTGTTGTTTTGCTCTTGTGACAGAAGTGTAGCTTTACGAAATAGCGTTCAATGTATTGTGTGGACTAGAGTTGAGTTCACTAGGTCCTTTTAGTGTTGGCACTTTTTAGTTCGATGCTCTTTAATCAATTAGATTTTTCTTTTAGGTTAATAGTTCTGTGCTTAATCACTACCTTTTGGAGTATCAAATTCCAACGATTTGGTAAGCGATCGTCAGTACGGTTTTCACAACGGCCGTTCTACTGGTGACCTGTTGGCAGCTTTCTCCGAGAGGAGAAATATGGTTTTGGCGAGAGTATAATTGTGGCTCTGGATATTTCCATGGCATTTGATAGAGCTTGCCATGATGCAGTTATATCGAAATATATTGCTTTTGGTGGTGGTAGTCACTATGGGGAAAAAATACGTTTATTTTCCAAAGATCGGTTCAGAAGAGTAGTTATAGAGTTAAGGATAGATTCAGTGGTACTGCAAGGCTTTGTTCTTTCATCCATATTATATCGAATATTTCTTAACGACTTTCTTTAATTCAATTCCAACTCTTTCTACACTTTACAGTTGATTGTCGAATGTCTTACTTTCGTGGAACGATCTTTCTGCCACTTACGATATGGATAAATTCAAAACAAACGTCCACAGACACTACTCTCTCTAGCCTTCCTCCCACAAACTATTTTCCTGGTATCAGTGCAATGCATAGCATGAGTAGGGGGGTTAATATGTGAGTGCTGGCTTCAAATTAAAAAAAGGTTCTGACAACTTTGCTAGTGTGTATTATATGTCGAGTTGCAGTACCAGCGAATGTATTATTTTCATACTATTGAAAAAGTAACATGAACTAAAAAAGAAATATGAACTACGGGCCTAAAAGAGCTTATTGTTCTGAATGGCACTCTTAATTTACTTGTGTGAAGAGTTCAAGTGACTTGTTCGTTTATGAACTAAACAATTCTAGTAAAGAATTTTAGGCGTACAAGTAGCACGTTTGCTCTTTTTTGTGGTCTTTTTTACTAGCGAGCAATAATACACACTCAAGCCCCCGTGAGAAATGTGTGTAGACCACTGGTTTAAACTGATTGCAGCAGGCAGGCAGTTTAGGTTTGAAATTAAAATGAATTTTAATTTAGATTCGTTTTTTAAAATTTGAGTCAATCGTTGTAATTAAAGATGGTGGTCTAGAGACTACAAACTACAGCTCGTGTCTAATGTAGTGTTTTAGGCATTTTAAGTTGTTGTTAAAAATGTTTTGAAAATTGTTTCATTTTTGTTTTCGTTTTATTTCATATTTTTTTTTTTTTTCAAAGATAATTATATTCGTATTATCTCTGAAGGCAAATAGTAACAATAATGATGATGGTTCTTTAAAAAATTATGTTTAAATTTGACCCACTTTACCATGTTCTTCTAAACAAATTACTTTTTCTGTTTTTTTTTTTTGTCTTCTAAGCATTTTTGTTCACATTCTTTATCTTAATCTTGACACAAACATTAAACACCAAAAAGAGAAAAAAGGGAAAGAAAATAATTTAAACTTAAAACCCTGAGTACTTTTGTTTAATTATATTGTTAAAACAGAATAAAATACAAATAAAATACAAATAAAACAAAGAAACAAACAAACAAAAAACGGAGTTTATTAAACCCTTTATAACAGTAACAGTAAAAAAGACATGAATTAACGCTTCAATTCATGTGTACTTTGTACACTGGATAACATGAAAATGGTAACAAATTTTGTACAAGAATTACAACAAATTTTCAGAAAAAGTAGAGAACTATTCTTAGGAAATGTATGATTTCTTTATACTCAAATTGAAACCACTTTAAATTTAATCGACACACGAAACAAAATGAATTTATTTCAAAATTAAATAGATAATTTCTATGCGCAACACGTACAACGAATGTTGATTTTTTTTTTTAGATTTTTTAAGTATACAACACTTTTTAAGACTTAATGGGGAAACAAAGGGCTTTGGAATACTATTTACACACACACACTCGGTTTGTTTGCAATAGATTCTACAATTTGTTTATAAATAAAAATAAAAAATTTAAAAAAAAATATGTGTATATGTACCAGCAAATTATATACAATTAAAACAGCAACAAATTATTTAAAATATAAAAAAATTAACAAATTTAACAATCAAGGCTACTAATACGCACCTACTTTCTATATAAGCCAAAAAAGGAAGCCCACCGAGCCAACAAAAATATTATTATTATTTTTTGTTTTGTTTATATTTAAAATTATTTTAATAAATTTAACTTAATAGATAATACTTTATAAGTCCATGGAGGGAGCCAGTTCAACAGAGCAATAAGAGACGATAAGTGGGAGCTTACCAATAGTTTGGCTAAGTAGCCAAGCCATGCAAATTAAAAAGCTTTACGAGATTACAAGAAAACTTAATTCGAACAATAATGCAGTCAGTCATGATATAAACACATATAAGGCCACCGACCACCGACTACAAGCTGTCAAAAATAAAATACTATACATGTGTGCATATGAGAATAATTATTTTAGCGGCAACCGGGCTACCGACAACAGGACTACTGTTGCAGCTCGTAGCCAACTTAGGCTAATTTATATTTTTCTTGGCGATACAAATAGGCGTTTGAATAGGCGTTTTAAAAACGCAATACATGTACGCGAAAAAATTTACGTGGCAAAAGAACAATCATATGTACATTTTTCTACAATTTTTTGTAGCTGTAGTCGTTAAAATAATTAAGTAGCTGGTTACTTGGCTACTTTTGTAGCCAGCGTCTTTCGTAGTCGTGTCGCCGATGGTCGGTAGCCTTGAATGTGTTTATAGCATCAGTTCCAATTAAAAATAATAACAGCAAACGATAACTACAACTAAAGCCCAACTCAACGGGTAGAAAGAACATTTTATGCAGACGATGAATATCAACGGAGCTGGCATTGAATTAACGCACGAACATCTAAGGCGGCGATCAATGCACAATTTGGGCATCGCTTTGAGGTTTTCAAGAATGGCAAGCCAGAAACTCTTACGAACCATTGTGGATTGATAAGCTCATATGAAGAGGTTGGCGGTCACAGATATGGATATTTGTAGACTGCGTGTGCGCACAGGCATCAGAGACAGTGGCACACATATTGTGTAAATGTGGGGTTCTTGATAGGATTAGATGGAAATGTTTAGAAAGACATATTCACCATGATGGTTTCAGATCTGCTGGTATTCATTAGGAAGGCAGTATACCTGCTGAACAAACTATAGACCAGAATGTGCCCAATAGATTCCATGAGTCGCAGTACCTTGCAATAATGTCTGGTCAAAATAATGATAACGCACGAATGTATCGTAGTTTCACTAACTATGAGAACAACGGCGCACCCATAAAGACAAAAATACGTGATACCCACATCCCTGTGGAGATTTAAAAAGCTGACCCAAATATGTTTGTTCAAATCCTTTACCCACTTTTTAATCCACCGGCGATCAGTCCGGGGCCGTTGTGGAGCCGAAACTGGCAGCGGCACGTATTTGTATTTACATTCACGTGTCACTAAGCCTGACCAGAGGTATTCTGGTGCCATGGGAATCGAGAGCTCCAGGGATTCCGATCTCTGCCCGATTGGTGGCTGTGGTTTAGACCTAAAGCGCAGGCAGAGCTCGTGCTCAGGGTGGTGTTGCCTCTCCTCAACCGGGTGCTGTGACCCAAATCACGGTAGGAGTTTAGATAGTCCTCACCTCCTCACCAAGGTGTAAAGGTTATGAGTGTCCTAACAACACGCCTTCAAATTGGTATTCACTTGTGATATTTACTTGTGGGTATCACGGGTAGGGCTGTTGGTGGACGCAGAGTATTCACCCGTGCCGTTGGGGCACCGTGGAATATGCCAGCGCGGCGAAGACTCACGTAAACCCAGATAGCACTCCCACTTTTTAATGAAATATGGGAAAAAGAGTGCTACTCTAATGATATGTTGAATGGCACCATAACTAAATTACCTGAAAAGGGCTACAGATCATATTGTGATAATTGGCGAAGCATAATATATCCAGCAGTGATAAAAATAATAATAACGATGCATTCTAACAGCAAACTTAGGCCCAAACTGGCATGGTATAGGCCAGATATGTCTTGTACTGATCAAATAAATACACTGTGAATAATCACTGAACAATTTCTCGAAATCTGTTCACTTTTATACGTTTTATTTGTCGATTATGAGAAGCTTTTGACTGAATAAACAGAGAGGGTATTTGGAGTATATATCGGCTAAGAGAAACAGCATGATAAGAACTAGCTTTGACACCTTTAAATGCACTGTGCTACATGATGGTTAACAAGCGTAGCCATTTAGAACCACATCTGGCGTATTTACCGCGTTATTGCCACCGCTTCAATTTATAATTGTGCTTGAGTCAGAGGTAAAATGATTGTATAAAAATGAACTAACTGGCGTGTTGACACACAAATAAAAATAGCGGATTTAGCCAGTAAATCAGCAAAAGTGGGCCTGTCAATATTAGTGAGACAAAAGAAATATGAATAAAGGCACGATCTACACAACCAATTACTATCGACAATCAAGTAATAGAAAACGTTCAACGATAGCTTGAGGTTCGTTTGCGCAATTGACTAAAATATGGCGGTCAAACGAATACAGCACGAAAACAAAACTAAACATTATTTCTCGCTGTGTTCTATGGCTTGTGATAGAAGAAATCAAGAAAGGAATGGAAACAACATGGAATGTCAATAGAAGCTTTTGAGCAATTTTAAGAATATTTTGGCCTAATACAGTACTTAAGATCGCCAAAATAGAGTAAAATACGAAGAAGAAGTTTTTGCTGGATTTGGTAACCTTTTCTTTCTGCAATAGACCTCTGTTTTGTCTTTGGGTGGGGTGCGTAAGTATCGCGTTTCAAAACTGATAACCTTACGTCGGGAAGCTGATAACATTTGTAACATGTAACTAAAAATCCATTGTCTTAATGGAATATTTCAATCATTACTTGCAATTGATTTTTTGATCAAAAAGAACATCGTAAATATTCTTTAGACATCATTACCAGAAGAGACCCTCAAGAGAAGAGAAATTGATAACGATAATAGTATAATTACAACCCAACTGGAAAATTGTTATCAGTTCAGTTGTGAGTATGACATTTATATTAAACCTTCTTGACCTAAATTCCAAAAGGCTTGATTCGCGATCAATTAAGTTCAAATTACAAATATTGCCTTTATCTGCAAACTAGTAAATAGGTTTTAAAGTTAACAATATTGTTACGTTTTAACCTTTTTTAAACGTTTGAGTTCGCTTAAATTGCGTTAAAATAATATTAACACCACTTTGTTGTTGTTTACAGTTTTATTTCCTCACTTGTTTTTTTTACAGTTCAACTTAATATTCGTTTATACTATACTTTTATTTCCGCTTAAACACAACTTTATTTTATGACAGCAAAACGATAACTAGTCAAGTGCCTACAGTTTGGAAAGTTCCGGATATGTCTCATATCATCTATTTTATATGCGTTAATTCACATGTAATACAAAGATAGTCCAATTGGTGGCGCTGCCAGATAACTCAAATAAGTACGGCATTGACAGGGTGACACATAATTGCCAAATATACCAAAATCTCACAATATAGTTTTAAAGGCGCTGATGTGTGTTTTCTTTTTAGGCATTTTGATTTTCGTAACAATATATAAAGAACAAAGTAGAGATAGTATGGAAAGCCAGCCGTGTTCCTGAATTTAATGTGAAATCGTCGGGTGAGATTTCAACAAATCGTATTTACGTATTGAGCAAAGTAAAGTGTTGCTCACACTCGATAATGCCTCGGTGCCTGAGAGGCACTTGAGTTGCAATTAAGAGCCACATTGTCTAAGTGTAGTTACCCCTCACTATTCCTTGGAGAGCCGCAACCCTGTCATTGGTTAGGAGCTGAAGTCCATAGCGCTTTTAATCTTCGCTCAGATCTTGAAAGCTGTTTCCTTTCTATTTGGGGTTTAAACTAAGCTACCCTTTCGTAGCTCAGATCCATAGCTTTGGTATAAGCTGCCAGGTCCTAGTGACACAGGACTGCCAGTGCTATTCATGAAGAAGAACTTGATATAAACACCATAAGCAATAAGTTTTGATATGAATTCACCGTAGCTCATCGCTGTCAAATACTTTTAAGATACTTAAAGCCAGAGCTTAACTTTTTTTAAACTAATTCATGCCTTAGTTCAACTATTATTAGTAACTGACGAACGGCAATTGAACTGTTTAACTTTAAATTTTTCATGGAACGATGGTATTCTATACTTTCTTTTCTATAATTTGCATAACTTGGGAAAAGTGTGTTACAAATTGTAATTGTACGGCCTTATCCTTTGTAATTTAGATCAAAAACCTTTAATTCTTTCGCTGCTAAGCCCAGATTATGAGAAGCTATTTCCAATGCCATTGAAATGCATTGTAGATTATAATAAAGGGTGCGCCATCTAACGTTTTTTTTTTTCAACTAGTGCTACGTGCCACATAGCCGAAGCTACACTCGATGTTTTGCGCCCTGTTTTTAAAGATCGCATTATCAGCCGCAAAGCTGATGTCGTTTGGCCACTTCGGAGCTGCGAATTGACACCGTGGGACTATTATTTGTGGGGTGTCGTCAGAGATAAGTGTTACGCCAACAAGCCAGAGACAATTGACGTTTTAAAGGACAATATTAGTGAAGCCATTGGTGAACTACAGCTGCACACAATCGATAATGTGCTTAAAAATTGGACCGATCGTGTAGGCTACTGCATGGCCAGCCGAGGCAGCCATTTGAATGAAATTATTTTCCATTATTAACCGGAAGGATTAAACTTTCAAATAAAAAATCAAATTTGAGAAAATATTCAGTAGTTTTTTCTTTATAGCATTTTCAAAAAAAAAAAAAAAATTATTTGGCGGAGCCTTTATATGGATTGAAAGTAGGACGAGTATATTCGTCTTGGGAAAGACGTGTATATTCGTTTTTAATACATTTTAACAAGATACTAGGAATACAAAGTAGAACGCTATACAGTGCTATGAAGTCAGATTAGATCTACAATTTTTCTTTTTTTTAAGAAAAAATTTTAAAAAAAATTAATGATTTTCATGAGGATTAATCAAAGCTTTTTAGAATGAAGTTTTCAGATTTTTATTTATTTTAATAATTTCGTGTAAAAACCTGTCAATTATATTTGTAATACTTTTCTATATACATAGGTATGTAATTAAAAGCTTAAATGCTTAAATCAATGCTGTTTTGTTACATTTTAATCTCTTATGCAGCCATAATTTCATTTTATTTTTTTTTCTCCTTTTTTTTAATTAATTTTTATGTTAATCAAAGAAAATTCCATATTCAGTTGTTTTTTGTTGTGTTTGTTTTTGTTTCAACAGAGCCATAAATGGCAAGTTACTACGAGAGTCTATAGAATAGATTACTTTTGCTACTGCTGGTTGGTGTACAATGTTATACAATACATTACATACATACATACATACATACATACTTAAATACTTACAAACACATATGCAAATATGCATTGAAAAGAAAAGAAAAAAAAATTAAATTAAAAAAATTTCCTTAACAATGAATTGTAATTTTCTTTTGTATTGAAATTCATTTAAGACTGACTGATGGTCGGACTTTATCAGTCTGTTGTTTTTTTCCTTTCTTCTTCTTCTTTTTTTAATATTTTAATCATAATCTGTTTTTTTTTTCTGTGAAAAAATAAAGTAATTATTACAACGTAGTTGTTTTTTTTCGTTGTTGTTTTTGTTATTTATTGAGGGTATTGTGTTATAAATTATACAATTTAATAATTAATAATTAACTTCCTTAATATTACAACAACAACAACAACAACTACAACAATAATAATAATTAAAAACAATGCTATTAAAATGAAGAGCAAAAAACAAAAAAAAAAACAAAAAATTAACAATAAAAAGTAAAGAAAAGTTATAGACGGGACGCTAATTTGATACCCTACAACACCCTATAATACACTTTTCTAAGAGCAACATACTCTTGCCTATCTTAAAGTCAAATAAATTTTTTTTAGCTATTGCTTGTTAAGAGGTGTTAGAATCAGGGTTGACAAAAACCTGGCCTTTAAAAAGAAACCCAACCCACCAGGTTTTATAACTGCTTCCAAATTTCGTTCAAGTCGTCAATATTTTTTGTTTGTTTATACATACAGTCACGTTGTTTTCGTAATTCTAATGCAATTTTGCACTCTTGTTGGTATCAAGACGGCATTGTGTACTAACTATGAGCTGCAAAATCTCGGTAATCGAAGCAGACTGCATTTACTTCGTTTGAATCATGCATTATGAGAAAAACGGCCGGAATATAAAGACAGACATGATTAAGTTATTCTTTTACATGACAACACCCGACCTCATGTCGCAAAAGTTTCATCCGCCGTATTTTCCAAACATTGCTTACACCTCTTTATACGGGCTTTCTTTACTTGGCATTTCGCTATACGGCCTTTCGCTTTAAGCGCCAATTAACTCGTTCTACCGCTAAAAAAAACGTGGATTCTCTCAGTGTAAGGGAAGCAAACGCAACACATACTCATCTCGTTTAAAGGCATTTCGATTTCCGGCCTACATTTTCAGAAACTATCTCGTCCGTATAAAGAGGTATGAGTTTATCTTTAGAGAAATACAAAATGGGCCTTAAAGTTGGAGTGCCTTAAAAGATGAGAAGTTTTTCTAAGATGGGATTTAGAAATTGGCTAAAAGGTGGAAAAAAGGTTTTATTTTTAAATATAATACCCAATTAAACCCACCCGGGTTACCCAGTTGGTTGCCAACCCAGGTTAAAATTAAGCAAAACAAACTCATTTGTTTTAAATTTTGACTTGCACGTTGTTATTAAGATCTAGAGCACCAAATACCAAACAACGACAACTTTTAACTTAAAATTTAATTTCGATATCGACTGATATCAATTCGATTCTTTAACCGATAAGGCGAAATTTAAAAAAACAATCGCATAAATTCCTATTCTTTGACCGATAAGATCAAATTTAAAAAAAAAATCGCTATAAATTCCTTTCCTTCATGGCAAAATAGCTAAGCTTGATATCAGACAAATAAGCAGATCAAGCAAAACATTGTCGAACGCCTAGCTTTGACGTTAAATAAAGGCTTGTCAACGTTCTTCAATTGTAATTAAATTTTTCGTGTGTAATAAAACGGACGCACTACTGGGAAAAAATTACAATACTAAGTAAGGATTATCACCACTACTTAGCAAGGATCTTCAGCACTACACACAATCATATGGAGGCGAGCTACAGTAGATTAATTATCTACTAAGCTTGAAACTCAATTTGATTACAGAAACTGAAGCCAACCAATGGAAGCTTTGTGAAAAGCCAATATGCTTCCTGCAAAAGTGACGGGATAAATAAAATAAAACGTACTAATTAGATATAAAAATATATTGGCCTAAAAGTGACTATAACAACTGCGGTTTGCAGGTCAATATCCAAAAAAAAAAAAAAAAACGAAGGCAGTGCACATAAATCACCAAAACATCAACAAACTTAATGTAGACAATAATGAAATTGAATACGGAGAGCTTCTGCTTTCTTCGATGCGTTATGTCTGTGAACAGAGGAATAGAGGAAGATGTCAATTAAAAACTAGCCAAGGCTTGCGCAGCTTTTGACCGTCACACTTTATACAAAGTTGAGAACATTTAAGGCATGTGTTAAAACTATACCGCTATATGGGAGTTAGCCATGGTTATTAACCAAAACTAGAACTCAAACTGTGCAAACACAAATAAAGGCGCAACAAATTTTCAAATTTTCAAATTTTCGGGCCGAACACCATAAGAAATATCGAATTATGGCGGAAAACTAAGAAGAAACCAATCAACAAGCAAATTTTTCCTTCGTTTTCTCCGTCAATCCTCTAGGGAGCATATAAGCTTTTCGCAAAACATGCATTGGCTTGTTTCAGTTTCATTAAACAAGTTGATTTCCGCGCTTAGTAGGTACTTAATCTACTACAGCTCGCCTCCTTATGATTGTGTAGTAATGAAGATCCTTGCTAAGTGGTGATGACCTTACCTTAGCATTATAATTTTTTCACAGGAGGGGGGGGTGCTTCTTTTAGAAAGAATTCTCAGGTGGGAGGTTGAAACCTCTTTACTAAAAACACTCGAAACCGCAATAACATTTTTTCATAATGTCTCCTGCTAGGGATTCGAACCTGGGCCACTTGTGTTGTATGCGTACGTTCTAACCACTACACCACGACATCCCAGGCTACAGACAAATTATGAGAAGAAAATGATGATGGATGGATAGGCCATACTCTCCGAAAAACATGAAAGACGTGGTCGCCCAAAAAATTCCTAGCGCTGAACGATATTAGCAGACATTAATAGATTAAACATGTCATGAAAAGAAGTAAAATCATTAAGTCTCAATAAAATCAGTTGGAATAATATTATAGAAAACCCATGTTCCACATGAAATAGTGAAAAGAAATTAAAAATTAGAGCGGACTAGGAATCCCTCACTCGATTAAGCTTCTTGTGGACATAGTTATGATTCGACTACTGCAAAAGTTGTTAGGTTTTTTGTTAGATTTGCTTTTGATCATGCATTCGCTTTCATACACGAATACTTTGTTTCAACGATTTTCAATGTATTATAGATAAGAAAAGCCAAAAACCCCTCTATACCACTTTTCCTTAACTTGACGAGTCAAACTTGATGTGTGTGAATTGGGACTTACAAGAGTAAGATTCGTTACCACACCTACTATGTGACTGCTTCGATCTAAAGCAGCAAAGGTTAAAGATTATTGCACAAGATCTTATTTATGATGTAGGCTATCTTGGAGATGTGTCACTGAAGAATCTGATTTAAATTGTCAAATGCTGTGGTTGGTATAGTCGGAGATCACAAATATTTTACATTCGTTCGGATTAGGAAGACCGATTGATCTTTTTTCAAGTATGATTCGAGGTGTTCGAATTCAAGTGGAGTGACTAATTTGCGGGCCACCGACTTAATTCCATATAACTTATAAGAACAATTTAGAAATAGTTGTTAAAAAAGGGTATATGGGCCGAACAATGAACATTTGTGTTAGGCTGCTGTCATTTAAAGTTATTTGTATGAATATGATGATATGATAAGTAATGAGTACCCTAATTGCTTACACTCGATAATAAGCAACCATTTGACTCTTTAAAATTGCTTTGCATTATTTAGTCACAGTAAAGGGTGGGCAAATTTGAGGTTAGGAAATACATTGGCTGTCAAATGATGAAATGTCAAGAATTGAGCAGTCAAACTTTGACACTTATTTAGTAAAAAATTGGGAACTTTTAACTATGGAAACGCAACATTCTTGAACAAAGAATTTTAATTGTGACAATTTGCTGTTTGAAAATCTGAACGAAAACAACGCATTTTTCAACAAAATCATTTTTAGTGATAAGGCCCATTTTCAATTAGGCGGTTATGTAAACAAACAAAATTGTCGCATATGGTGCTTACAAGAACCACAAAACAGTCCTCGAAAAACCATTACTTCCAAAGAAAGTAACCTCATGATGAGGTTTGTGGTCAGGCGGCTTCATCGGCTTGTATTTTTTCGAAAATGAGCAAGGAAACGCCGTCACCGTGAATTTTCTGCGCTACCAAATCATGATAACCAACTTTTTGTGGCCACAGTTGACTAATATTGACATCAGTGGCCTTTGGTTCCAGCCAAACAATTCAGTTATTGCATGAGAAATTTTCCGGTCGCGTAATTTCTCGATGTGGCTGACTCGTTTTTGTGATTTAAAGCCGCTGGATAATTTTCTCTGGGACCAATTAAACGACCAGATGTACGTGAACAAACCACAAACAACTGACACTCTGAAAGATGAAATTCGGCGCTGCATTGAGGGGATAAGCGAAGCTTTGTTGCAAAATTTGGTGGACATTTGCACGACAGCATATTCCATTATTAATTCCCATATTTCTATTTTATATTGGTATGAATCAAACTGAAATTGGCAAAAAAAGGGATTTTTAAGCCAATTTACTTTCTAACCTCAAATTTGCCCACCCTATATAACGATTATCTATCAGTATTCACCAATGACTAGAAAAGCAGTGAATAAAGTGGATTTCTTCGGTTTAATACTCAGCGAAAAGTGCTTAATTGTCAAATTACAGTTTGTTCTAAAGAAACATGGATTATCTTGAAAGGATTTCAGTGATTACCGATTACTTTTTGACAACACTGTAAATTTCAACCAAATTCAAAAATTTTTGGCTTTGTTTTGCTATCCCTTCTTATTCGATCCAATTTCCTTAATTACTATCATAATTACAAATATTTCTGAAAAAAATACCATTTTTTACCCTCTTTAAAACGTTATTTAGCCTAAACTATGGGTTAGTTAAGCCTGGTTTTATTTAGTATTGAACACATTAAAAAATAACTGCTAAATTCAAACACCCTTTGTGCTAAGAACTATGTAGTGTTACTGTATCCCTGTATCTTTAATAGGTAAAATTCAGTATTTGCCTGCCATTTGTTCAAGTAAAAACAAATGTTCATTTAGCACGATCTATGGCTAAAATTGTAAAACATTTCTATGCACAAGAGCATTTAATCGCTATTAAATGTCAAAAAAAAAACATCATCCCCTACGAAAAATATATTTAAAGAAAAATGCTCGTTTCAAGCCCTCATAAATTTTCCACCCCAAATTGTGGAAGTGAGCAATAAATAAATAGAAAAACATATCAAAATTGCTTTTTATTGAGTTGCTTTTATCTATTCTACGTATGTAATGTCTGTTATAAAATAATAGAATTGACATTTAAAAGAATAAAATCTTTACTAAAAATGTCCATTTTGATGTAAAATAATCTTAGATAACTTTAAAATTCATCAACGCCTTTTTCATATAAATTTTATTCAGAAAATACCTAGATGGCATTGACAAAATAAAACATAAATTTTTATTTGCCTTTTAAAGGTTAAAGCTGGTGGTTTTAAGTTGTTATACCTTCATATTTACAAAACAATAACAAACCACACTTTAAATGCCTAATACTTTTAAATTCCTGCCAAAAGTCCTTTATAGATAGTTGCCAACACTGTTTATGTATAGCATACTGCTAAACACTTACATTGGTAATTACAGTTTAATTATAATTATTTTTGTTTTTATTTATCTTATTTGTTATTGTTATTTACCTTCTGATACGAAATTTCCCACCGAACACCATTTTTAATTGATGGACGGTATCCACGATATAGTAATCCAACTTGCCAATATTTGTTGTTTAGTTGTTCGTGTATTATTGTTATTAAATTTCTTTGTGTTTGTTGTTGTTGTTGTTTTAACTCACTATTTAATTTGAAAAAGAGAGTTTTTCTTTTTTATAAAGTGTTAATATTCGGGGAGTATACAAAAATAACAATAGTAATGCAGTTCTGTAAAAACTTGTTTTGTAACACAGGCACACATATGTATACACACAAGCTCTCTTAATGTAAAAAAAGAAATTTCACTTAAAATTGTAAAGAAAACAACAAAACATATTGATGAACGAACATTGCTCTCTTTTAATGTTGGTTTTTTGTTGTTGTCAACACTACTACTATTTTAGTTGTTATTGGTTTTTATAGGGTTTGTTTTGTTTGATGATGATGCTGCTGTACGCTTGTTGTTGGTTTTACTCTTTTTTTCGTTAAAGAGATAAAAGTTAAAAGCAATTGAATTTTGACAATTTATTGTTATGATTTCGTTTATTGTTGTTGTTAATGACAATATTCCTTGTATGTTTTACGTATTTGTTTTACTTTATTTTGATTATGAACACCGGGTTGTGTATTGTTAACCCAATTGTTGTTTTAAAAAACGTTATTTTTATTGTAACGTTTTTATTACTATTTTAGCGTTTTCTTTGAAATAAATTGTTAAACAAATACACACTTTTAAGGTTTTAATTTTTTGTATTTATTTTATATTTTTTAATTGTGCTTTGACATGCAAAATTGTTTAACACTTAAGGGTTTATTTTATTGCTGCTGTTGTTGCTGCTTTATTGGTATGGCAACTGTTTTGTTTTGTATTTGAATTTTAAATTAACACTTTGTTTTAAACATTCTTTTTTCGTATTGCCATTAACAACAATGTATGCAATTTTTGTTTAAACGAAAAAAAAGAAAATTTTAAAAATTTCACAATTTTATTAGAGACCCATGAAGAGAACCCATTAATACAACTTATTTTTTCCTTTTTTTTTTGTTGACTTTGTGTTTAAATAAAGAAAGTTGTTGTTTGTTTGGCTTTAACTATTGGTTTTTTTCTTTAAAACATTTTTTTCTTATTTAAAAAACATATACTTTCTGTTTTGTTTAGAACTTTAAAAAGGTAAATGTAATTATTCCTTATAGACAAACAATTTAACAAAACCAAAGCGTTTTCTTTATTTATTTTTCTTTAGTACACGACGCTTCTATTCTCATCAAGCGTCCTAACCGTTCGTTGTTTGTTACTCAACTGAAAACCAGTTGTTCGTTAAAGAAATCCATTAGTTGTTTTCATAGTTTGTTGTATGAAGTCCAACAATTTTGGTTGGCTTCAAACTTTATTTATAACACAAATCAACAACCAAGAAGATACAGATACTATTTACACCATTTCTTATGAAAACGTAAAAGTTGGTAAAGAATTTGTTTGGTACCTTAATTAACCTTTTAAAGGTTCAATTAGACGTAATTTAGCATAATGTCATAACCGTAACCATAGTTAAAACAACCAAAATAAATTGGTCGGTTATGGCGTTATGGTATATCACCACTAATCGAACATATTGTTGCCAATAAGGTCGGTTGGTTCTGTTGCAACTTAAGACTCAATTACACATGACTTAACGTAACGCCTTGTTTGCAATGCTACTAACCAATACTATGGACAACAATAAGGCAATTAGTAATGACATACTACAACGCCATAATCAATTAATTGAATTATATTTGTTTTGACAAACATAATTCAATTATGACGTTGTATTAAGTCACGTCTAATTAAACCTTTAATTCAGAAATCACATAATAATCTTTTCAAGTGCTTAAGACTTCCTAAATTAACCCACTAATCACAAAAACTAAAGCAATTTAGATGTAAAAAAATGTGATAATTTTCGAAATTATTAAACGTTAGGTTTTAACCATTTTAAAATGTTTGAGTTCTTGCAACCACGTTGTTGTTGTTTTAGAGTTTTTATTACCTCACTTTTACTTTACACACTTTATCTTAATACAGTAACTTATTTATCTTGCACTTAATATTTGCTTATACAACACTTGTCTTTATGCCTAAACACAACTTTATGAGTGCAAAACGGTAACTATATCCAAGCAGGCAAAGCAGCCTTCTTATATACCTAATTGCCTACAGTTTTGAAAGTTCCGGAAATGTCTCAAACGCTCTCAAATCGTCTAGTTTATGTCCGTTAATTTTAAACATATAAGATTGCGTTACCCAAAGATGGTCGAATTGGCAATGCTGTCAAATACATAAGTCAATACGGCATTACCAGAGTAACACGTTAACAACCTTAACACAAACAGAAAGACTAAAGTCCCACAACACAGTCCCAATGACATTGATGTGGTGTATTTTCTTTCTAGGCAGTTTTATTTTCTTAACAATATTTATTGAGTTTGAGTGAACCAAACGACATTATTGGTAAATGTTTATTGCTCGTAATGTGAAAGTAAATCAACGACACATTTTAAGTTGGGTTCTAGCTGTCCTCACTATACTTGAGTCCAAAGTCAACTATAGTGCCAAATTCCTTACATCTTTTAGCCAGTTTTCGCCATCTACCCAGCCGAATTGAAGAAGGCTAGGATCTTGTCTACAACGCCCGCTGCATGACTATTCTTGTAGCAGACCTTTTTTCGAACAACCAAAGAGAGCCTTAAGTCAATACATGCCAGTCAATCATTAAAAAAGAAGTTCTTGCAGTTTAAGCATTTTTGTTATTGGCCAAATGGCCATAATAATCCAAAGTGGTTCATTTTTAGATTAAATATATTACAAAAATGGTCTTATAGTACGATACCCTTGGACTAATATTCCAGCACATTTTTGCTATAACTGAAGTTTGTTTTGAATACGTTCTAAATCTGTAGTTGCATTCAAAATTTTTCTAAGTAATTCTTTAATTTCTTTCTTAATAAATTTTGTAAATTTATTTATTAATATTTTATTATGTATTTATTTCTCATTTGTTTTTAATTTAAATTTTTTATTTGAAATGGTGTTCAAAGTCTTTTTTAGTAATCGTCAAAGGTTGTAATCTTGGCTAAATGTCTATAAAATAGTTGGCAAGACAAAATGGTTTTATTTACATCAATGCTAACGCAAGAGAATAAAATAATACATGACCAACATGTGTTTAATGTTTGTTAAGATCCCTAAAGTATGCTACATTTTTGTTCAACATTAGGAGGTTGTAAATGCAGGGTGTGTTTATATGCTCAATGTGTTTTTATAAAGTAAAAATCAAAGTTTTTTTAAAGAATTTTTAAACATAAAAAAAATAAAATTAAAAATAAAGAAAAAACACAATAAAAGCGTGGACGCCGGGCGAAAAATATGAAAACTGGAAGATTTTTTAAAAAATTTAATTTATTAAAAAAATATTAAAATAAAAGAATAATTATCAATATGATCTTATCTATTACATCCCCTCTTGCGAAATTATCTCTTAAGAAGCAATTTCGGCTTTAAGTTTTTAAACGCAGGGCAATGGGAGAGATAATATTCTATGGACCTATTTTATCCATCATTGTAACTTCTGCAGAAAACATTATAAGTAAAGAATCATTAGTTTCTATGAATGTCTCCCCGTTAACACAACCATTAGGCCATGTCAACAATTAGTTTACTTATCAGATTCCAATGAACTAGTAGCGGTCAACACTCTCAAATCGAAAGAGCTGACTGCTTAGCAAACAAAGAAGACCGGCCTGGATCAGTTATTATGGTAAGAGTGGTTGAAGAGCTCCGAATGGCCGTGACACTGCTACCTAAGACTATCTATTGTGCCAAACACTACATGGTCAGAACCACTAATGCACAAACTGCAACGAGTGGTAATCACTCAGAAGAAAGCCCATTCAGTCCTCCATAGAGTCAATATCCATTAAGCGATGGACGATTGTCTGCTTCGTTCGGTGACACCGCTTCGAACAGATGTAGAATTAATCGGTAAAGATGTTGCACAATGTACGTTGAAACATATGATCGCGTACTATTTGAGTCCTCTGCTTTGTTCAAAGGCTCAGCTTGATGTGGTGAACTTATACTATAAAGCTGCACAGAATGGTCTTTCAGCCAGCGTATGGTACCTTAAATCAGTCAAATAATAAACCATGCTAAGAGCCCTTGATAGTGCGATATCACCACTGAAAATGATTAGTTGTTTCACTTGGCCAATCATATCTACTACGAGTCTAAAGTAGTGTTCTCGGATAACGTTTCGAGAATCATCACAAACACTCAAAGCCGAATGATTTATAGAAGGAGGAGATCACCTGCTCCAATGCAGGATATGACAGAAATGTCGTTTAGAATCACTCGCCAAATGCCTTACTGCGTGAATTCATAAGAGCCGGACATTCACCTAGGAAGGGCTCAAAGGTCTCTTTCTGCTCCATTTGGCTACAGCTACGATAGTGGTCGTTGTACCGTAATCCCATCCTGCAGATAGCCAGCAGTCCAGACACATTCCTTCTACCATGACCAATTAGCCATTTAAAGCACTTTACATCACACTTAGGCCAAATCAGCTTCGAAGATCCTGCATGACCACTCAGGTTTCCACCTGCAATTCACCTGATCCAGTTAAGAATAGCCTTTTCACTGACCCTATAAGCATTGCCACCGATCCACTCCACGCCAATCCCGCACGAACCAACACCACTCTCACTCATCCCCATAGAAGACGCGGTGACCAGGAATCCAAACAAGGGTCGTCTCAGAATAGAGGCTCAAGGTGTTCAATAAGTACCTACACTCCCTTACCAACAGAGAGCTGGTAGTATGGGATCTAAGGGCAAGGTTGGCCGCCCGACTTTCCTCGCAAATAGTTGGCCACTAGTCCAGAGTCGTTTGGTACTTACACTGCAAATGTCAAGCTATGATGCTAAGATTTAGCGGGAATATCAACAACAGATGTACCAACTTAACAAAAAAAAAACTTAACCTTTTTGATCAAAGAAGTATTAGTATTAGCAGATTAGTACAGATTTTATCAAAATTCTACTCGAACGAATCCAATGAGTAGGGTGGTTACTGGTTATCATTTAAATGTTATTTTAACCTCAACTTTTGCAGACTTTATTCATTTCCTATTGGGAATTTTTTTTTTTAAAGTGAAGAGAAAAAAACTCGAAATTCTTGTGATCATTTAACGTTTTCAGTAGATTTTAGGTTTCTTTTTTTGCATTTGTATTTAAATACGAACGAATACGAATACGAGTATTTCAAAATATTTCACACCTTTTTTCTTAATTTCTTTGTTAAATTACTGCTGTGGTGTTAAATGATCGTTAATAAGACCAGCATTTGCAACAAAGTTTAGTTTTTAATGGACCTTTGAAATGCATTAGAAAACTAACAAAAACTCTAAGAATACAGACTACAATAGGAAAACAGACAATGAGAAACGCATTATTACTGTCTGAGTAACAGACACTAATATAGGCTTTGGTTGTCCAAAAAGAAACACATTCATTTAGGAGTCGCAGATACTGTAGATAAACGTCTGCTGTATTTGGTGGCAAACGGTAATTGAATAGCGAATAGACGTAAAAGAGATACTGGTACGAGTAGTTGTAATAGAAGTGCTAAATAGTTAAATGACCTTTGATCTTTAACTTCAAAGTGTTCTAAATTCGTGATAAGTAACATTTAAAAAATTTAATTTAATTCTCATGTTTGTAACATAGCTCGACGACTCAGTTTTAATTATGCCGATCAACTTAGAATCATGGTTTAGGTTACATAAAGCATTTCTTTGCGTATTACAGCTAAACGTTTCAAACACAATTTGAGAAACTGTGGCACGAGTATTATTTTTCTCCCAGTAATAAAACTCATTAGTTCCGATTGAAATCGTTCCATTATTTTGGGTAACTTCTGGACAACTATCGCATGGTTTATAGTTTAACAGCAAATAAGACATTTCCACAAACAGCTATGAATCAGACCCACAGATGGTATTTGTGTAAAATTGGTTTTTGATCGGTTTAAAAGCAGATCTAATGCACCTTTGAATCTCTTTATTAAAATTTTTTTTTGAAATTCTCCATGAGTCATGAGTTAGGGTTTTCCATGATCACTCTTATATAGCAGGTGAATTTCCATATACACTTTGGCTCAAAACGAATCAATTGAAAAACTAAAGTCTCTTTTAAACAGAATAAACAGCTGATATGAACAGATCCGGAATAAGAAAAATCTGAACAAATTTACATGGCTACAGAATAAGGCAAATAACACGCTTTCATTAACGGCATAATGGATTCTTGCATTTGTGGAGCAAGACTTAGCGAATACTTTGTCTGAGAATATTTGACGACAAATTTAACCTCGAAATAGGTAATGTATTAACATAACGCTATAATCGTAACCATAGTCGCAACAACCAAAATTCAATTGATCAGTCACTGCGTTATGGTATGTCTCCACTAATTAAACACAGCGTTGCCCATAATCTAAGTTCGTCGAGCTGTGACTAAAGAGTTACGTTAAGTCGCGTTTAATTTAAGTTTAAGATCAATGTCTTCATAAAATCAATTGAGTGGTTAAAAAAAAGCGGCCACATTATGTAGAAATTTGACATGATATATAGTGGAAATATGATAGCACCTAACCTAACTAACCTGTGCCGTGGACAGCTGCCAAAGTAATCTTTTTTGCACCTTATTGTTGGACAAAGTTGAGCAAAGATCTCAGATATGTGTATGTGCATATGTACTTATTTGGGCCAAGATACCATTAATTTTGGGTGTAGATCTTATATATTTGGGTTTAGACCTCTTATATTCGGTTGATCTACATCGAGAAACTAAAGACTAAATTTAACTACCAACTCTCGGATCACAATACTGTAGTTCAAGCGGAAGATCAAACCATAACAGAGAGCACAAACTAGATTGGGCAAACTTGGAGACAACACCTTCAATATTTTTATGCATAGCCAAAGGGTAGGCGAATAAGCTAGCGGTTAGGGTCAGGAAGTCGCCGACAGTTCGGATTCGAGTTGGAAAATTTGACTTTAAATGCCATTGTCTCACATTGAAATAGAGAACCAGTGGTGGAAACTGCAAGTATACTTTGGAGGAAAGTCAGTTGGGACTGGACAAATGGCTTACTGCGCCTAGACAAGACAGACATGTGTAACATTTTGTGCATCTTGTCGGGGCACTCAAACTTACTGACTCTCTCGAAACGCGTATATGTTGCGGAGGATAGTGTATGGAGGGCTTGTGGGGAGAATGCTAAGGACTTCTAATACCACTGTTTGACCTTTGCCAAAGATAGGTCGCGTTGACTTGGATGCGACAATTATCATTATCATCAAACCGGGCAGGCACTAATGCAGTACCCTGCCACCCTTGGGATCTATTGTGCTCTTCCGGTCTGTAGTTTGTTCATCAGAATTAAAACCATAATGGTGTATATGTAACCCAGTGAGACCCTATTCCTACCCAAACCAGCATATTAAGAACCCCAAATTCACACAATATGTGTTCTGCTGTTTCTGATGCCTGTGGTGAGTAAGCACAGTCTAGAAACATCTACATCTGTGACATAAGGGCCTTAAATAGAAGACACTAAAGGAGTTCGAAGTACTGAATTCATCAGAAACTGAAATGATAGGTTTTCTCTATTGTAGGATTTGTATTAGCGAGTTTACTACGGGCCAACTTTGAACGAGCTGTATATCTGCGGACATGGGACTCTATAGTACTTTGTCTTTTAGCTAACCAACCATATTATTTAACACTAGTCTCATATTTCGTGCGTCTAGGTCCGATATTTTTGTATCCAGGTCTCATGCATTTGAGTCTACATCCAATAGATTTGTATTAGTCTCATTTTTATGGATCTAGGTCTCATAAATTTTGGTCTCTTTTACATTTTCTTACTTGATTACTACTCTAGGGAGCATATTGGTTTTCCACAAAGCATTCATTGCTTTGTTTTAGTTTCAGTAATCAAGTTGATTTTCAAACTAAGTAGATGATTAATCTAATGTAGCTCGCCTCCATATGATTGTGCATAGTGGTGAAGATCTTTGCTAAGTGGTGGTGGTGATCCTTACTTAGCATTGTAATTTTTTCGCAGTAGGTGGCGTTTTCTTCTGACCATCCGTCTAATTATGTCATCATCGCCAGAGTTATGCTGAAAGGGTCAGCGGGTCTTCTTTAGAATAATTTGTCTGGAGGGAGTTTGAAATCTGTTTATTAAGCACTGGACAAAATCCTCATATTAGCCATTAATCAAAATTTCAACTCTAAAATAATGGAGAGTGAGGTAGACTTTATTTATAATTCGATCTGGTTTGGTTTACATAGCAGTTCACTGTACGCAAACAGTCAAGTAGAGTCGAAATTTTTCGGTTTTGACAAAATCTCACCACTCGTTAGATACTGTCATTTACATCGTAATGTCTACCAATATGACATTTGTCACAGGCTGTAGCCCTGAGATATCTTAGTAGGTCATTAGAGCTCATCTAGATAGTTCACTAAGGTTGAATAGTATGTACATAGCCGCCAAGGATTTTTTTCTCTTGACAGCTAGGTCCAGGTATTCGCATAGAGAAGATGGGAGATATTGTGACTGCGACAACAGTCGCTGAAATGGCACCCATCGTATACATGGTCTCCATCGGGAAGCAAGGAGTGGCCGTTACAGTCAATGGCGATCGTTATCGGGCCATGTTGAACCAATTTTTGTTTACAAAAATTTAAGAGGAGGATATTAGCAACATTTGGTTTCAACAGGACGGCGCTACGTGCCCCACAGCCGAAGCTACACTCGATGTTTTGCGCCCTGTTTTTGAAGATCGCATTATCAGCCGCAGAGCTGATGTCGTTTGGCCACCTCGAGCTATGATTTGACACCGTTGGACTATTATTTGTGGGGTGCCGTCAAAGATAAGTGTTACGCCAACAAGCCAGAAATAATTGACGCTTTAAAGGACAATATTCGTGAAGACATTGGTGAAATACAGCTGCACACAATCGATAATGTGCTTAAAAATTGGACCGATCGTGTAGGCTATTGCATGGCCAGCCGAGGCAGCCATTTGAATGAAATTATTTTCCATTATTAACCGGAAGGATTGTAATTTCAAATAATAAAAGAAATTTGAGAAAATATTCAGTAGTTTTTTTCTATAGAATTTTCAAAAAAAAAAAAAAAATTATTTGGCGGACCCTTTACAAAAAAAAGTATGGTTATGTGCCGCTGTGGTTTAGTAGGTAAGACTCCCGCCTACCAACCAGAAGGTCCTCGGTTCAATACCAGGCAGGCCGTCTGAAAAAAGAAAAAGATTTCTCAACAGCGGTATCACCTCATAACATTAGCTAAGTAACTTGTTATGAGTATTACTACTATTGAAACAGAGACGGAGTTAATTAAACTGTAGGTGCCTTTCAATGAGTCTAAAAATAGAATCGGGTGCAGCGTTCATTGACTGAAAGAAGTCCCCATGTGCCTTCATGGAATGTTAGGGGAATTAATGTATAATTAATAAATATTTAATATTTTACTTTAATGTTTATGGTAGAAAGTATATGTATATTGGCATTCATTAGCTGGCTGTGTAGGGTATCAAACAGTCGGTTTTGTTTAACTCTGTATAATGTTTTCTGATTTTATCGTTTTAAAATGTTTTCATGCTGTAATTGTTATAAAATAAACTGGCAAAAGATAATTTTTTTTTTTTTTTGGAAAATTTATTCAACAAGGTAAGTTAACGGGTGGGTGACATTGAGGGGGGATTTTTGTGTTAAATACCAAGGCGAATTTAATAAGGTGGCTCTAATTTACTACGTAAGCAACAGCTGATACATTTGCGTATGTCAAAAAACACAAACATTCTGTATTTTGTTGACAACAAATATTTTTGACGCTACAGCTTTTTGCTCACTACAGTGTTGCATTATATTGACACACCGAAATCTTGTTCAACAGTGTTGTATTCGTTTTCAATTGAAGACCGCCTTCTTAAATTCGCCTTGTTAAATACGTTCTAATATTTTATCTGGATTTTTTCTAAAATTAATTTTTTTATTTAAAAATTTTATTTTTTCCTAATAAAGACCCTATAATATTACCAGCAACTACGAGAATAATTTGTATAATTTTGTGTAACTGACAGCTTTAAACATTATGTTGACGTTTTGTCTTATTTTTCTTGCAAATTTTTAAGTTTCTTTTTCGTTTCAAAGTCTTTTGTTAAAATATTGAGATTTTTTTTGTTTTAATTTTTTGATTTTTTTCTTTCGAAAAAAAAAACTAATTTACCAGACATGCCAAATATACAAGAAATGAATGAATTACATCAGTAGAAGGCAAAAGTGTATTCGTTAAATAAATGAAATGAAACAATAGACTTTTGCTCTAAACTCTGTTTCACTTTTTGAAAGAGCTATACGAGCACCATGTACAGAGAGAGCAGGAGAGAGAGGATGGTTGTGGAAACAATGGGTCAATTGAAATTAAAAGCGAAATGATTTATTTTGTAAGCGTTTTTAACGAAATGAAAAAAATAAAACAAAAATAAAAAAAGGTTAAACGCTTAGTGGGTGTGTTTCTTTATAATTTTTGTCAATTTATTTATTTACAATAAAGTTCAGGACAATTTCTGTGGTATAGGCTTGGTTTGCTCAATTTTTATTTATTTATTTTTTTAAATTGAAAATCTCAACTTAACCTAATTAGGAAATAAATTGTTAAAAAATGGGAATTTTTCTGAGCAAAAGTTGCGCAAATCAAACTCTTATATAAATGAAAAAACAATCTCTGCGACTTACACTATAGGTTATAAAAATAGTGCAAGGAAGGTAAAAGATTGCAATTCTACAGCTGTAAAAGCTCTTTCATTAAAAGCGTGGAAAATTATTAAAAAAAAAAATTTATTGAAATTTCACTTAAATTTTAGATTTACAGCCTGAACTTTTTCGATTGATTGGTTCTTATCACATCCTTATGTCACACCGCCAATGAAATTCGCAATGAACAGCCTAGGCTTCGTCCTGGCAAATCTGGTAATCATCACTGCAATAATCATGGAGCAAACGGTGGAGTAAGTTAACAATTTTATGTGAGTATAACCAAGCTGGCACACCCCACGCATACCCCAAGGCACGAGCAAACACAATGCGTCCACCAACGCCCCCACCTATGATTAAAGTCACTAGTGAGTACCAAATTGGACATAACTTTCACCTTAGTAAGGTGTCAAAGACTATCTAAGCTCCTACCGATTTATGGGTCACGGCACCTGGTTAAGAATATAACTTCACATCAAGTTAGCGCTCTGCCCGTGATTTGGGTATAAATCACAGCCACCATGGTACTCCCACAAGTGGACCTAGGTCCCTGGGTACCAATATTAAGCCTCCGCTTAGGCTTCGTAGTAGACATTTTACTACTAGTGTAAGTCCCAAATGATTACGGACTGGTGGCTAATAAAGCAACCCAAATAAAACCAACAATACTACGCAACAACAAATGAGCAAACAATCATTTAACCACACAATCGCCACAATCACACAACTAGACAGGTACACCATAGGCCAGAACCAACAGAGTACGCTCAAGAGAACTCATTTTTCCCTAACCCTAGGATCCCTTCTATTAAAGACACTAAGCCTAGCCTTTGTACACTTCCATTCGTGGTCAACGCTCAGCTGAAGTCCACCACATCCCCCGCTACGATGACTCTCATTGAGCCCAAATCCCTAAAGTTATCATAGAGTGGACACTCCACCAGAACATGTCGCAAATCCTCCGGTCTCAACCCACATCTCTTGTGCAGACTCAAGACGAAGCCAAAGCCAGGGCACTCCCGTACGAATCTAACGAATAGCAAGGAGCTATACGTTACCCTTGTCACTGTCTGCCACCTCTCTATGAGAATTCCATCTAGAATTGGCAAACGGTAGCGATGCATTATTTTTCATATTTGTCGACTTCGAGAAGAGGCGTTCGATACCTTAAACCACTCTGCCATATGGAAAGCAGTTCCCTGCAAGGGAATACTAGGGAGACTCATATCACTCATTGGCATGCAACTATACGTTTGCTATCACACAGTTTCGATGATATGCAGGCAAAACTGAGAAATGTATAGGTCGAAGTGGCTCTATGTGGTGGTCTTCAGAGATGATGTTAAGAATCGCAACAGCAGGGTTCGACAAGCCTATGGCTTACTATACCAATTGTAGAACTTCCGGCACATCTCGCACCGCACTAAACTGAACATTTGCAACAACTGTGTAAAGTCAGTTGCCTTGTACGGTTGCGAATCGTGGAATGCAGCTCTTTGTGACCTAAAAACATTCCAGGTTTTTATCAATCGTTACCCGAGACGAGAAATTTTTTTGCCGATCACCATCAGCAATCCCAAATTCTGGGTACAAACTGGTCAGATCTCAATTGAGACCGAAGTACGAAGTCGGAAGTAAAGGCGGATCTGGCATGATGTGTGTAGTCCATAGTCCAACACAAGTAGGACTACAATTGACTAGATTTCCCAAGGCAGCCGTCAACCCACACTTGACGACGACAGCTCGAAACAGAGGCAGCAAAAATAAACAAATCGATGAAACTCAAATGAAACTCAATCGTAGAGACCTCATGCTCCTTTTAAGGGCAAGAGGAGTTTATATATAAAGAGAAAAAAGGTTGACGTGATCATGCAGAGTGAAAAAAACATAGCCAGCATAGCGGAGAGTTTCCCAGACTTTGTTTACTAATCCATTTGGTTCTACATCCTCACAAGATTGTGTTAAGGCAAGAGTTGATATAAAACGATCATAGACGACAAAGTTTTGATTTCGCTATCTGAATCTTCTTTTGGATCTATAACCGCCAACTAAGCAGGAATTGAAGTCATTGTAGCGAATAGTATTAAAAAAGACCCATAAATGTCGTCGCCAGAAAGTCAGGCTGACAAAATTTGGGATTGGATTTGAAACTTGTAAAAGAAAGAATTAAAACCGAAAGACTAGTGACGATAGCTGTGTGAGTGTGCTAATTAAAGGCCCTTCAATACCCTATTGCACAGAGAGTTCTGCAAAGTCAAATTAAACACTTGAATTAGGCATAGCCTGAGGACCATGTCGACTAAGTTCTCTGTTGGATTTATCCTAAATCCTTACGAGACACATCCTATGGGCACCAATGTTGTAAATTCGTTAATTGAACACTAGAAATGTCAGTCGGAAATTCAAATTTCAGTTAAGGAGAAAACTCCTATTGAGAGAATATTCCTGGGAAAGAGACACCAAAGAATATTGTCTAACACAGTATATATGTAGTTTGTCTGCTGTAGAGGCTTTGTTTTAATTAAGGAACTGAGGTACCTAGACTTGTTAGATAGTTAAAAACATCGCTCTATTAGCAGAGCAGCTGGGTGGCGTGGTGTAGTGGTTAGAGCGCACGCATAACAACACAAACGACCCAGGTTCCAGCCCCCCAGCAGAGGACATGACGAAGAAAAAATTTAATTGTGGTTTCGAATGTTTAATAATAAAAAAAGGCTTCAACTTTTTCCCTTCAGACAACTCCATCTAAAAAAAATAAAAAAGCCCCCCTGACCCTTCTCGCATACCCCTGGCGATGATGACAAACATAAGACGATTGATCAGGAAAAACACGCCACCTATTGGGAAAAAATTAAAGGCTAAAGTAAAGATCACCACCAATTACTAAGGATCTTCACCACTACACAAAAAAAAATAATCATATGGAGGAAGCTACAGGTTGCAATATCAAATTGATTAAAGAAACTGAAACAAATAGATGCTTTGTGGAAGGTCAATATGCTCCCTAGAGGAGTGACGGAGAAAAAAAAAAAATTAGCAGAGCAGAGTAGCTCTGCTGCAAATCAACATCATTGGGATACAACCATTCAAATGATGAACTAAAATTCAAAGGATTATGGTCTATGTCCGGCTTACTCCGTGCTAACATCTGAAGCAGAAGGACCTAAATAACTAAAGAATAGAACACAAATAAAGCCAAACTGAAGTAGATCCAGAACAAAACTGAATTAGAACCAATAGAACCATCTTTATTCTAGTGTACACTATGCTTTACCGTTGTTATACCAAAACTTTGATAGCTGTATTGTAAAGCTTTTCAAATGATGCAGTGCATGCTTGCTGTGTTGCGTAGCTTTTCATAGCACTTTTTGTTTTTTTTATAAAAACTAAACTATAAAAAGTGTACAGTAGTAGTGTAGTGTACAGTATTGTTTTTATATGCAGTTTAACATGTTTAGTGCTGTTTTCGTCTTAAGATTAAAACTCTCTTGCCATCAAATCAAAGTGTTTTACACTTCCTAGTCTTCCATAAACCATCAAAGGTAATCCTTTCAATAGAGTCGCTTTTAAACGCTTTCTGTTACATTCTTAAGTTAACGAATCGATAGACACATTGTGACCCCATTTTTTATATTTTATTTTTATTCAGTAGAGAGTCAGACAGAGTCTTAAAATGGACGGAATTTATATTTATTTCTTTTAGATTTTGTCAAAAATGCATATTTGGAAACTTTCAAAATTACTAATGGTCGGCCGCATACAACAAACAAAATAGCAGCGACAAAAAGTAGAAGAAAAAAAAAAATAAATAAAACGCCACGTTTTTCACCACTTCCATTTTGTTAAGCCAAAGTAAAGTGACTGTTTGTTATGGTTTTTGTTGCTATTGTTGTTGTTGTTTTTGTTGCATGTAATATTATAAGAAAATTGCAAAAGTGACACCCGCAAACGACCTTTGTGGCACGATTTATGATGCAACTTCTACACTTAAAACTCATACTTAAATCCACAAACACATTCGTATTTTGTACTCGTGTATAACGAAATGCTTCTTAAATCAACGGCAGCAGCAACAACAACAAATACTACGTTTTTAAAATCACAACCAAAAAAAAAAAAAAAAAATTTTTTTTTAAAGAAAAATTGCCAGAAAATTAAATTAAAAACACAAGACTTGTCGCATTAAAGAAAAACTCCAGCAAACAACGTCACCCATAACCACCGAAAACTACAAAACTGCCAATGGGACGACGACAGATTCGTTACTTTTTTTTGCTGATTTTTCCTTTTTTTTTTTTTTTTTGGGCCAACCAAGTCAAAATGATTCAGTATATCAAAGCATTGAATTGGGTGAAATATCTGGAGCTGTACCTATGTATGTACGTTTATAAGCTTTATTAGTGACAGACAGACAGACAGACAATAAGATATATTGGCCAAGATAGTTTTGTGAGCGTGTTTAGGCAGGCCAACAAAAACTTACATGAGCAATAAAGCAATAATAGGCAGGCAGCCAAGCAGCAAGACAGCAATATTGAGAGACAGTCAGCTAGACAAACAGTCACTACTTTTAGAGAAGACCGACAGACAGAAAACGATTTGAACGGTAACAGCAGCAATACATCTCAGGCGTGTGCCAATATTGTATATTATTTTGCGCTTTTATTATATGTGTGCTAGAGTTGACAACACTCACACAACCACCACACATTCAAAGCGATTGTTTAGGCTCATGCACGTGGGTCAAAGTGTTGCCACTTCTAATTGTTTACACTCGAATGGGTTTTTTGAAATATAAAATCTGTGCAAATTTTTTTCTTCTTATTTTTGCTTTTAGTTTCGTTATTTGAGGGGTTTTAATAACAGAATACAATACACATGCATACAGTAGCGAACAAAAGTGAGCACATGTTTAGAAGTTTAACTGAAAAGTTTGAGTAAAAATAAATCAGCAAATATATGGGAAAGGAATTGAAAGAGTTCATGTGTTCCAATAGCTCGGTTATATGATGGATGCAAATTGGGGTCCTGCTTTGGTTGTAAATTCAGGAATAAATAAGGCCAGAGGCTCATTTTCCATATTATTCAAAACATAGCGCTCAAAAAAGGACAATATAGGGCAAAGATCCAAATATTCTCGGCTTGTGTACTGTCAGTACTTTTGTTTAGCTGTGCAATTTGTAACCTCAACAAAGTCCTAAAGAGAAGCTTTATAAACATTTGTCAACATATGTATTCGTATAATTTTTAAAATATTCTGGCCGAAGAGGATCTCCAAAGAAGTTGTATTGATCAGAACAAGCATGGAACCGGTATGCTTAACGATAGTGAAGAGAAATTATGGCTGGATTAGACACATACTCTGAAAGCATAATAACAACATCGGCTTTACAGCCTCGTATATAATCCACAGGGTAATATAAAACGTGGAAAATCTCGCAACACTTGGCACTGGATAACAATACCGAAACTACACTTTCAGAAGATCCACACTGATAGAAAAATCTCGAATATATAAGGGAATTGTAACAATTCAACAAAAGGCATTTCGAATATAAGAAGTTTACTGATTGCCTGTGTCTACTATAAGCTAACATTGGATAGGTTAGGTTATGTGGGTCGCTCGGTATTTACGAGTTCACTCGGAGGCCGTATAGCCCATTTCTTTACAGTACAGACCTATTAAATTGGTAGAAAGGCCAGAAATGGAAAAACGATCCTCACCTTAAGACCCAAAAAATTTCAGATTCCTCGCTTGAACCAAGCGGTACCCTTAACGAAGTTAATCAACCTCGACAGTGACATGTCTCTAAGACAGTACAGATCATGGAAGTAACATGCACCCAAGTGCCTTAGTCTAAACTTTCACAGAGCGGGACAGTCACAGATAAGGTGTTGTACCGATTCTTATTTCTACTCATCCTGACAGCTCCTACAGTAGCTTCCCATGCGCTCTGCCAAGCGACCATACAGTGGCCAGTAATTAGGCCCAAAAGAAGCCCGATCGACTCCCTTCCAATTTTTAGAAGATATTTAGTTTTTTTTTCCCCAGAAAGAGAAGGCCAAAGCATGCCGGTTATTCTACAAGTGGTGATATTGGTCCATCTGCGTTTCATCTCGTTCAGTGCACATCTGCCTATCAAGCTCGACAACGCACGTCTGCAAAAGAACCAGGGAGGACCACATAATAGTGCACTCATCAGCAATTTTATTCCCGCGGATGCCCGCACAACTCGGAACCCATATCAGTGCGAAATGATTACGTTTCAGCCGTTCCAGTGAGCGAATGCAGCTGACGAGACATTTCGATTTAGTCGCTTACGAGATGAGAGCACTGATTTCGGTGAGACTATCTACGTAGAACTTAATAGGTCTTCAGACCTCAAGATTTAATTCCCGTATGAACTTAACGGCCCTGTCTGTAGCGTAAATCTCCGCCTGAAAAACAATGTAATCATCGGTTAGTCTGAGAGAGACTCTGAGGTTTAGATGATCAGAGTAGAAACGCGATCCTATACCCATTACCATCTTCGAGCCATCGGTATAGACTGCGTCCGTGTCATCCCGGAGAAAAGATACAGCAGCTCAGTTATCACGAGAAGATACCCTATTGCCGTAAGCTCTTTCGAAGTTCAAAGTAGGTGCCGCCCAATCCGCCCGAAGCGTTAGGGTCGATCTGCCGACTTTCTGTAAGATGGTGCTGTGTCCAATGCGGCATGCCTCAGCCCACATTTGCAGACACACAATTGACAAAGATATGCTCAGCATTGTCTGCAGACCGGCCTGATGAGGGGATCATGGCACCGGTGATTGCAAGATAGGCTAGCCTCCGAACCAATATGCACCGCCTTCCACCAGACAAAGAGCGCCATAGGTGAGAATTAGTCTAATAACATGGGATAACCTGTGATTATCAAATAAAACCAAACCATTCTTATAATTTAGCAGTAGTTAGTAAGGAAGTCTAAGGCCTAAGACATTTTCTAGATTTTTCTACACATCTAAGCTTGGCGATCAAAGACAAGTTCTCAATAAAAGTAACATTGTAGAGCAACATTTAAAAAAATGTCAACTACCCTCAGATTCTTTATTTTAATTGCCAAGTCAGTTGGAAAATTGAATTGAACCTACTGCTGGGCTAATCAGACAAACAACAGCGAATATAAATGAGATCAATTAAGTGGGTGGAGTCACTCGATGCCATTCGATCAACGTTTGACAACAATTGACAACATGGTAAACGACAGTTTGGCTTTAAGACAATTTCATTTGATTTCTTTTATTAATCTACTGCCCAAGAAAAGAAACACAGCTTCTAAGCAAGCAGCCTGTCAAGACAGCAGCATGTAAACACCAGCCAGCCAGCCAGATTCTACTATACACAGTCAGACAACCAACCTACTATTTAGCACTGTAAAGGGGTGTGTAATAGTGAGTGCTGGCTAGTACGCTTAACCCGCTTCATTTCAATTAAGTTGGGCTTGTGTAATCATGAAATTCCGGCTGGGGTATAATATTACAGAGACAAGACCAACAATAATGTCTCTATTATTCTTGGACTTAAAACAGAGGCATACACAACAACTGGTAGCAGGAGTCAGCAATACAAGAAGTAACAAGAACAACAACAATATTGTTTAAATGAATTAAATTGCCAACAATTAATTAAATGCAAAGTTTTCATTTATCACTTACCTTGATTTCTGCTGCTGTTGTTGTTGAATCGCTGTATTTGTGGAGTTATAGCCACTGCTACTGGTATTATGCTGATGCTGCTGCTGCTGCTGCTGTACATTCGGCATACGTGGCATTAGAGGCGGCGGTGGTGGCGAAGATTTGGAAATTTGCGAGTGCAAAGGTGAACTGCTGCCAGTTGGTGAATGTCTTGTATTAAGACTGACATTTTCCTGTATAGACGGTATGGAGGCTGAAGTAGTTGCCGCCAAATTGTGAGGCCTTTTACGTGTGGAGGAAGATATTATGGTTGAACGGGTCAATTCTGCTGGATATTTTGTGCTATTCTGTTGCAGTTGATTAAGAGCTGCTTGCGAAGGCCTGGAGACTTGCAAGAGTTCAATACTTGCCGGCTTACGAGGTACCAATGGTGGTGGACCCTTTGATGATGATGGTGATGATGGATTCTCTGTGCTGGCTGGCGGTCTATTAAAGAAATTGGCTTTTCTCATGGAGGCTCCTGCAAAACTATTACGTCGATTGGGTGATGGTGGCTTCGACATCATATCTAGAGCACAATCGAGTACCGGCTGTCGTTGTAGAATTTCTGGTGGTGGTGGCGGCAAAGGTTCATCGGGTATAGACGTTTCGTTTTCCAGGCCAGGTGGTGGTGGTGGCAAATCTGGTGACGGCACTCTGAGATTTGGATTTTTCGGCGGTCTTTCCGGTACCCAACCATCTTGTAAGGGGGGAGCTGCTGGTGGCATTGGCAAACCTGTTTGATAGTGATGATGCTGGTGGGGTGAATGGTGATGATGTGACGTATGGTGATGGTAATTATTGCTCATAAGGTTCATATGCTGATGTGGATGTAATTGCTGGTGAGTAAGAGCTGCTGCTTGTTGCAATAAAACTTTATCTCTAACGCCGGCATAATCAGCAGCCGAGGATGTTCTGCGTGGTGGCATAGAGGAGCGGCCCCGTGGCGGTGGTGGTGGTGGTGGCATGCCGCAATCATTAAAGGAAAATTTCTCCGAACTGGATATGTTTTTAATGGATTGTGATTGTAATTTTTCTTGAGAGGCTGTTATAAACTGGTCTCTTAACTCACTGTAGTCAGAGGCCGAAGAGGATCTGCGTAAGAGAGTAGGCATCATGGAACGTGATCTTGGTGGAGGCGGTGGTGGTGCTGGCGAAGGAGGCTTATTGATTATACTTGTTGCCTGCTGCCTAGGACTATAGGCATTCTTATCCTCCGATAAAGGTCTTTGGCCGGGCGGCGTATTATAATTGCTGGGCAGAGAATTTCTGAGCAATACAGTTTGTACTTCTCCAGTGGAGGAGGAGTTTTGTAAAGACTTCGGTCTCGTAGTTGTTTGTGAATAAGATTTGGGCGAAAGATTGTCTAGAGAATGGGCATGCTGTTGTTGTTGGTGCTGGTGCTGTTGTTGCTGTTGTTGCTGTTGTTGTTGCCTTTCAAAATACGATTGCACGGCATTCTTTTGAAAAGCTTTCAATGCTGGATTTGGCACACGATGAGTTTTATTGGGATCCAAGTAAGTATATTTCTGAGGCTGTTGTTGCTGCTGCTGATCACTGCCGCGTTCAAAATCGTTAATAAGAGCGGCCACGGACTGCCAACTAGGTTGAGGATAGTTGGGAGAACCCAATTTGGGTTGATGCAAATTTGAGTGGCTGCCTGTTATGGAGGAATTGGGAGACGAGGAAGAGGATGTAGACTGTGCTGACTGGGATTTTTGAGGTTTTTGTAAACCAGTACTGTACTGAGGCTTAGGATGGTGTACAAAGTGCGAGGTATTACTGTGCACCGGTTCCGTATAGGTGCTTACGGGAAACAAGCGATGATTATTGCGATAGGGATGCTTGATATCCGACAAGGAATCCATGGAAGCAGATACCGATTTGTGACCCGCCATGCCTAAGGTACTACTTTGGCGGGGTAAGCCATGAGATCGTGACATTGTATTACTGGGCGGCTGGTTTGAGGGAGACGCCTCTACGAGGTTTGTGGAATTCTTGAGAACAGTATCGTTACAGCCATTTGAATTTGGTTTTGGAGCAGGCACTGGTGGTGGATGAGGCGATATGGTAACCACAGCCTCACTATTTGAAATTGTCACTGAAATATTGGATTTCTGAGCTGCAGCATCACAATTGGAGAGAGTCGTTTGCGGAGAGATTTTCTCACTCAACGATTTCGACAACTCGGGAGCAGTGCTGATGTGATGGTTGTGGTGATGTCTGTAAAGAGTATGAGACGTTTGATGGATGGGCGGATAACTGGGGCTATGGCGATGGTTGGACGTTAGGGCACTGCTGTTACTGTGCGTAGGGCTGTGCTGTTGGGAAACAGTATGTTGCAAGGAAGTTGAATGTTGAAGATGATGCTGCTGGTGCTGTTGCTGTTGTTGTTGAATTTGTTCATCGGTGGGAAATAAAACACTTTCGCTCTGATGACGCTTGGGTGTTAAAACCCGAGAGCTATGGACTATCAATTGGGATGTCGAAACTGTAAGAAAATGTAAACGAAAATGGAGGGGAGGGGTTAAAATAAAATGTGAAAATTTTTATTTGCATTTAGACAACTTACCTGATTCTGAGATAGAGGAAAATCCAGTTGCATGACTAACCTCCGATACATCACTCATAGAGCCCAACCATTTAAGCGTTTCCGTTGATGATGTACTCTCAGAGCTGTTATTATGCTGAGATTGTTGTTGCGTTTGCTGTTGCGTGCAACTGTTTAAATCACTTAAATCGCGGCAACCACCACCACCACTACCACCTCCACCAGATAAAAGTGAAGTGGGCGATGCCGCCACAGATGTTGAAGCCAAAGAAGACAAATCATTCTGTGACCAGTGATGCGATGAAGACGCTGATGTCTGGCGTGATAACAATTCACTCTCCTGACGTAATCTATTTAGAAAACGAAAACGAAAATGAAGAAGAAGAAGAAAAGAGACGATTAACATGACATGTTTGAAGAAAATTAAAAAAAAAATAAAAAATTAAAAGAAAAACGAAAGCGGAACTTTTAAATCTAAATTTTTTTTGTGTGGTCGGACGCTGTTAAAAAAACATTTTTGTTTTAAGGCAACTGCACTCCAAAAATGCTTGCTTATAAAAATAACAACAATAACAATAACAACAACAATATTGTTATAAGATTTTGATTGTTTTCTTAGCCAAAAGCCAAATAAAACAAACTTCACTTTTCTACCACTTCTACTGTTGGTTTGGCTTGGCTTGTCCAACCACACTTCCCTTACTTCATTGCACGTTGTATGGAGGAGATTTGTTTTGTTTTAGATTTAAAGTCGTGTTTAGTGATTATTTAAGTGCTATTTTCGCTTCTTTGTTGAAGGTCAACTCTATCAAATGCTTTTCAATTATTTATTTACGTTTCAATATGGAGTAGAGTAGAGTAGAGTAGAGAGGGTCTAGTTGCTCTTAATACGAATATAATTATTAAAAAATGGTGCGCACCCTTTATATAATTGGATTGTTAATTTATTGGAACTGTATTATTATTACTATTTTATATGATTTCTGTGTATTTTCTTGTGGATTTTATAATATGAGCCAAGAACCTTGTTTTGTATTGAAGGCAGAGTAGGTGGGTTTCATTTAATAGTTTTGCTGGAGAAGGAAGGAGAGCAAATAGGAGAGTGAATGTAATGGAGAATATGATTTATAATAGAGAATATGATTAAAAAATTTTGTTCTAAATTTTATGGGCAGGAATTAATATTGAACGAACTCCAAACCTATTGGTTCAAATAGAAATATTCTTAGTTTTTTGTCACTATAGGTTGCGTTAATGGCCCTTTCATCGGGCAACATTACGTCGATTGTGTCAAATGAAAAGAGGTTACAATTTTGGTAAAAACCTTCATGTAAAAAATATTGCTGATTTGACAATGGCAAACGGAAAGAAAATACGGTAGATAATGCCTTTTTAATTAGATAAAACGCTGCAGAAATATATCGCAAAATGTGCAAACGGTGAGAATATTGTTAAACTTGAACAAGAGTGGTCTGTTCAATTCCATTCTGATAATTGCGATGTCAAAGATATATCTCGCTATGGTCATCCAGCCACGAGAAGCTACAGCAGCGTTGGTTGGCAGAATCCGACGGATGGCTGGAAGAATTCGTCGGAGAGGCAGTACGGTTTCCGACTTTGGGTGCTATAGCGAACTTGGTGTCTAGTGCCCCAACGGAGGCGTTACTATCCGAAGCGTACAACATTCTTGGCGATACTAGATATACGGAATGCCTTTAACAGCCTATATGGAGGGACATTGTGAGAGCACTCAGAGCTACCTCAGTGACCGGAAACTCCTCTATGATACATCTGAGGGGCAAAGAATAGTGAACATTACGTCTGGTGCAGCCTAATGATCTATCGTAGGTGCCAGCATCTGAAATATTCGTATTATGAGGTCCTGAATATAGAGATGCCTAAGGACACTTATCTCGTAGGTAACACGGACAATATAGTTGCCGTTATTTCAGCGAGGGGGACACCTATCTCGTAGGTAACACTGACAATATAATTGCCGTTTTTTCAGCGGGGATACCCATGATTCTAAAAGAAAGCTGGTCATGATAAGGACTCGGATATGACTTGAAGATAATGTTTTGGAGCTTTTCGATGAGAAAACTGAGCTCGTACTGATGACACAGAGTCACATATTGTTTGAAATCGACATCCGAATGGACGATGTGCCCCTGGGCAAAAGAAGGTGGTAAAATATTTGGGGGTAAGGCTCGACGGCGGACTTACTTACTGGGCTGAGATACAGCATGTGGCCAAAAAGGCGAACAAAGCGTCACGCATGCTAAGTAGTCTGATGGCAAATATCAGTGGATCGGGACATGGCAAGAGAACGATGATTATGGCTACTACATACTCGATATTGTTGTATGGTAGTGGGATTTAGGGACAGCACAGAGCAAGATGGCACTTAGGGTAGCTTCGGCCTAACTTACGGTGTCAGGTACAGTAGTAGTCGTGATGAGTAAAACAATACCCATCGATTTTCTGGCATTGGAGCGCAAGAGAGCATGGGATGCCGAATAATTGATATCTCAAACCATACGACGATGGCAGGACAGTTGTTGAGCGGGGAGGCAGATGGACTGCGGAACTTATCCCCAATATAGAAAGATGGACTTAAAGGAACTTCGGTGAGATTAATTACTTTATGACCCAGTTACCCTCGGGCCACGGATACTCTCGAAGTTGTCTGCACCACATAGGAAACCTGGGAGACACAGGATGCGTTGTGGCATATTGAAAGAGACAATTTGGTACAGCAGATTGATGATTTCGATCCCGAGAATGGATGGATTGCTGTAAGGATATATACAAAAAGAAAAAAATATCTATAGACAGCAACGAAACGAGACTCAGGAAGATGAGGCAATAGCTGAGTGGAAAACGGTCCTTACGATAACGTCGTTTTGGATCTCCTGAAGTAATGTAGACAGCGGTTCCGGCAATGGAGTCTCCCAGAAGAGGAGGAGGGATTTTTTAAGCGGAAACACCACTTAATGCAGTCTACGACAGTCACTGCAAGTGCAAAAGCATTTTTAACTCTACCTCGTACGGCAAAAATAAAATGGTCAGCCAGTTACAGAAAAAGACACAATTCTTGTGCTGAACCATCACAAGAAAAACACCAACATGTATTGAGAAGTCTCAAATATAACAAATATGCAGGCCAAGACGGTATTCCGGTTTAACTCTTTAAATATGGCGCAAAAGTTATAAGCCGACACATCAAAAAAATAAAGGCTTGGATGACAAAGAGTCCGACATCACATTCCCGACTTGTCTCCAAATTGACAACCAACATTTCGAGGACGCAACATCATTATGCCTTGGAGCATCCTAATATCGTCTGGTGGTTCAAGCACAGACATAAGGAACAGAATAAGCGCCAGCAATCAGGCATTTGGTCGTTTTACTTCTGTTTGGCAATCCTCGCTGAAAATATTCAACTCCTGTGTAAAATCCATGTTTTTGTACGTATGTGTGTCCTAAAACGCAGCGATAAAAATCGTAACGGCCATCCGATGTTTGCAACGAATTTGGATAATATTTTGGCCATCCATGAACTAAATAGAGTTCCAATAATAACCGAAACTTTTAGAAGAAAGTGAAGGTGGATAGTGCATACATTGCGATATCCCAATGATGAGATTTAAACGGCCTTAGAATGGTAGAAGACAAGATCGACCAGCCTACACCTGGAGACGTCAGTTAGAAAAGGAAGCTACAACATACAATAAAAGCTGGAACCAAATCAAGAACGTGACTGAAGGGATTCAACACCTACTATGCGGTTAAAGGAGCTATAAGTAAGAGATGGGTTTGTCGCTCTGGGCATATGGGGTGCCTGTAGGAGTACTCTTCAGGCATCACTGGACATTATCCTGAGTCTGACCTTTTTGGAGGTGGCAGTGAATAGGATAGATGCTAGGAAATTTTAGAGGATATTGTAAGGAGGCCTTGCTGAGGTTCTGGACTATCGGCATTCTGCTATCTTGAGGGTCTAATTGGGCTGCACATGAGGTGACTCGTTCGGGTTTCACCGACTACAGGGGCAGGAAATGCGACTTCAGCAGAGGCTCTTCGACAGTTTTTCTTGATAGAGGGTCTTCATAAAGTGTTGGTTGATAGGTTGCTGAATCCGATCTTCATGGATGGCTCTAATTCCGAATTGTTTTTGCTGGTGTTAGTGTGGTCATCTATGTTGACAGTCAGACTGCTATTAAGGCGCTGACTAGGCGCAGCGTTAGTTACTTCTGGACACAGTAAGGTGCTGGGAAATGAGACCAAGTGTGCTGAACTGGCGGATGCGTCTGTCAAGCCCCCGCTTGGGTTCTTTGTGAGCTTAGTTAATAATTGAGTTGGTAATAGAAGGGAACAGTTATGGAGAGACAGAGAAAACTGTAGTGTCCCCAGGCTGCTTTGGCCTAAACTAGACTACTACTGAACGGAATGGGTTCCTAATCCGAGAAGGGAGTTCCTTAGGATTATGATTGGTTTTTTGACTGGACGCTGTGCTAAGGGCAAAAACTGGGCTATATAAAGCAGATTCTCTTAATTTTTGCAGAGTATGTGTCGAGTTGTGAGGATCCAGAGATCGTGGAACATATCTTCTGTCCAGAAGCGCAGGCTCAGGTTGCTAGGCCAGCATTTCTTTAGTGGTCTAGGTAAGGTGGCGTCAGCTAGGATCTGTGACCATCTGGAGCGTATTCTATTGGGTATAAGCAGGCTTACTAGGTGACGCCAGGAAATTTTTCTTCTTCTTTCCTTTTTCTTCATCATTCTTCTTTTCTCTTCCCCTCCTTAGTGTTTTCTGCTCTTTGAAAAGCTCCCTTTTGCAAGGCAAATACTTTTTTAAGAATTTCTTTAACGTTGCAACTTTGTCATACAATCGAAACCCGTTTAATCAATTGAAAATAGACGAAGAAAATTCCTCCTGTATTTATGACCATAAATAAATGGTCTATTTTTAGGGTCAACTATTGGCCAGTATTATTAGCTGGGATTCACATGTACATGCTCGTATTCGTAATGTTATCGAATACTTGCAACATCAGTTGCTATTCTTAGTTGTGATGCCACATTATCATCATCGTCATCATCATCATCATCATCATGATCAGTAAAACACGTATCACTCTTATATAGAGTCAGTCGTCAGTCAGTCAGTCAGTCAGTCAGTCATACGAGTGTAACTTCAAGAATTTGTCTTACAATCCTGCTAAACTACTTCTTTAGTTTTATTTTTTTGAATGCCGCGCTGTTGATGCTTTTTTGTTTTTGTTGGAATCAAAAGTTGTTGTAGCCAGTGTAGCCACATTCTTTAGTGAACATTTATAGAAGAAGAAGAAAACCAAGACGTTGAAAATAGAAAAATCAAACAAAATCAAAAAAAATTATGGAAAAACTCAAATGGAATAGTGAATGTGGATGTGGATATATAGTGGCAATGTCGGTGACATTCATAACTGATTTCATGTTTTGCCATAAGTTTACGAACTCGTTGTACAATTCCATGCCAGCCACCACAAACACTGTCAGCTCTACATACACGTTTTAGTCAGTGACAGATAGATGATCATGATCGTGATGATGATGATGATGAAGCTGATGTTGATGATTCTTTCTATAGCCGCTAGAAGTTAGTTAACTGACTGGTTGGTTAGTTGGTTGGTTTGTTTGTAGATTATTTGATTCTTGTAACCACTAACTATAGATTGTCAGCAAAATTGAGAGAGTGATTCGTTAGCGCATACTAATGCAACGTGCTTGAAAGCATTATATCTATTTCTAGCAATTGTACAGCAAAGATTGGCTAAATAGTAGCATATATGTATAAAAATTATAGTGAATTAGATTTTACCATATGAAACAGTAAGCCTCAGGATAAAAATTACAAAACTTTTGCATGAAAGCTAATGTCGCCTTAATTCGTCTATTAACTATGAACCAAACTTTTTCAAATTTGCTGAGGGTGGATTGCTTACACAGGCAGTTACTAACTTTTTCAGATTTTTAGTTCAAAACTTGTACAGCAGCTGGAGATAGTTGTGGAACGATCTTTATCAAAGAGTAGGAAATAAAGGGTCTGCCAAATAATTTTTTTTTTTTTGAAAATGCTATAAAAAAACTACTGAATATTTTCTCAAATTTCTTTCTTTATTTGAAAGTACAATCCTTCCGTTTAATAATGGAAAATAATTTCATTCAAATGGCTGCCTCGGCTGGCCATGCAGTAGCCTACACGATCGGTCCAATTTTTAAGCACATTATCGATTGTGTGCAGCTGTATTTCACCAATGGCTTCACGAATATTGTCCTTTAAAGCGACAATTGTCTCTGGCTTGTTGGAGTAACACTTATCTTTGACGGCACCCCACAAATAATAGTCCAACTGTGTCAAATCGCAGCTCCGAGGTGGCCAAACGACATCTGCTCTGCGGCTGATAATGCGATCTTCAAAAACAGGGCGCAAAACATCGAGTGTAGCTTCGGCTGTGTGGCACTTAGCGCCGTCCTGTTGAAACCAAATGTTGCTAATATCCTCCTCTTCAATTTTTGTGAACAAAAATTCGTTCAACATGGCCCGATAACGATCGCCATTGACTGTAACGGCTACTTCTTGTTCATTTTCGAAGAAAAATGGCCAAATTATACCAAACAGTGACTCGTCTTGGGTGTATCGGCTTTTCAATGTATGCGTGCGGGTTTTCTTTACCCCAAATGCGACAATTTTGCTTGTTTACATACCCGCAAAGATCAAAATGAGCTTCATCTGAACACATCGCACACATTCTGCAACATTACCATGATTTTCAAAGTAATGTCGCAATATTTCCCAGCGTTGTTCAAGCGTATACACAACCATGTTCGTTCAGCGGAAGGATAAAACTAATTACCTGTCAAATCAGACATGAGCTGAGTGTTACCATTCACGTAATAAGCAATAGTTGGAAAAAAAACGTTAGATGGCGGTCCCGATAGCACCGATATAGTTATGAAACACAGGCCACATTGCAACGAAGCTCTAATGAATCGATATAGTTGGCTACCCTACTGTCATTCATGAGTACCTTCGCCCTCTCCTGTACGCGGTCGAGAAGCTCAAAAATAGACTTTGAAGCACCGGCCCATATATGAAAATTGTATTCCAATTTGGGTCGAATATAGCTCTTGTAAATATAAATGAGTTCAGATGGAGTGTAGTATTTCTTGCACAGTCTTAAAAAACGAGGCGCTTGAATGATTCCTACGACACTCGAAATATGATATGTCCGATTCCTCAACATCTACACAGATAACACCAAACCACCACGTCTGTGTGTTAAAAAACAACATTGGGTCTTGAAAACGACCCCACTCGGAGATTTTAATCAGGTCATATGCATCCTTTTCGCCACAATCTTCAAGAGGCTCGTGCTACAATCAAAAGAATATGAATGACAAATATTGGTGTCATCTGCAAAAGAGTAGAGAAGATTGAAAGTGAGAAGAAAAAGTCGTTACGAAATATTAGAAATAGAGTCCTTTCCTTAACCAATGAACGCCTATGATAAACCTATTATGTTACCCAGATCATAACCCGTTACGTCACCAAGTCTATCGTGAAATCGATTACCTAACCATCTAAATTGTAACTTCTGTAGTCTCGGGCAGTATCAGACAATATGCTCTGCAACTTGTTCTTATCTTCACATATCCTACAGAAAGCTGGTGTAGGTTCTTTATCACATAGAAAGGTTCTTGATGGCCCACTCATCATTCATTTCATATATTCCTACCGCGATCTATTTTTGAAGGATCTGAATGTTTAGCGCTATTTGAGCTAGAGCCACCGTTACAGAACTCAGTAAAAGTTTTTAATTCAACAATTTTTTATGGTTTCGTTAAAATAAAGTAGGTTGTCTGCTTTAAAAGGCTCTAAGTTCGTCAGAAGTCTAGTAATGAATAACAGTTGAGGGCTCCATTGTTACACTGAAAGATAACGAACTGAACATGTACATATTTACCAGCCATTCAATGATTTTTTTTATATGCGACAATTAAAAACTGAATAATAAAAAGTTTCAATCGATCCCAAAAGGGGCAAAGGGCCACAATAAATTACCAGAACAACTCTTTATTTTCTCTCTAACTCTTGCCGCATTCGTTTAAATCGGCCTCAATTTGTTGTCTTCATGTATGGGCTGGGCGTTCTCTTCTGTTGCTCCGCTGTAGACTCTAATCTATGGCCATCGTAAACCGCTGTATTCGCAGAATCCTGGGTATTTTGTGGCCGATAACTATGTCTAATCATACGCTTTGGCGCAGAGCGGAACAAGAACCATTATCGATTGAGATAAAGAAACGCAAATGCCGGTGGATTAGTCACGTTCTTAGAAGACAAATTTAGTCAACTCATTTCTAATTAGCTGACTTATGCTGTAACATAATAATAAAGCTTTATTATTGTTGTAATCATAAGAAGCATGTGTTTTACATTTTAATTTATGCCATTTATAGCAAAAACGTAAACTCTACACCAACATGCTACATACGAAGTATACACATACATATGTATGTGTCTACTAAAGTTGTAGCATCACAACAATCATAAGTTGCATGTTATTATTAGTGAGCGGCGGTATTTTTAGTGTTAATATTTATTGTCATTGTACACTATCATCTCGTGCAACATAATGAAAATTTCTAAGATGCTTTGAAAATAAAAAAAATTTAATTTTTTTTCTATTTTTTTTCTAACCGATGTGATGGTAAAATGAAACTTAAAATAGATCATGTGGATATAACGAGTTTTTTATTCTGGAATGATGATGATGGTGGGTACGCAACTTTATGAAACTGAATTAAGTGTTTAACAGAGCGAGTAGGCAGGGAAAGGTAAAAAGCAACGGGGATAATAAATAAGCTTATGAGTACGAAGGAAGTGTCATATTGGAATTCCGGCATTTCTGTTTCTGTCATAATTTTATGCAATTGACAACACAGGCAACCATTTAAGCAGCAAAAGTTGTGGATGATGTTGGCTGACTAGCTAGCTGGCTGACTAGCTGGCTGGCTGGTTGACATTTAATATGGCTTCTCTTTAGTACCAACTTCTTTCTAATGCTTAAATGCGATGAAATGGAAATGAATAAATTTTATGATTATTATGTAATAATTTAGCATTTTTTCTTCTATTTTTTTTTAATGATTTGACATTTTTATTGGGGATATAATTCGTAAAAGATATTTATTTTGAAAGTAGATAAAATTGCGAATTTAAGATGTTTAGTACCATAATGGATATTATAATACCACAACAATTTTTATCAATAATGAAACGAAAATGATTTTATAATTGCCTTTAATATTAAAATATTATAAAACTTTAGTTTAAAATGCTTTTAAACACATAAGTTTTTGAGGCCTAAAAAGTACCAAATAAAAAGTTTCCTTGAAATTAAACTGAAATAGTTTAACATTTATTTTTATTTTATCGTTAATAAAACGGCCATTAAAAGTTATTTTTAGCAAAATTACAAAAGTCGACAAAAGTACTTTTCTGACAAAAAAGTACCTTAAGTTTGAAAAAATTATCAAATGAAATTCTTCAAAAAAGCTGCCACATCTACTTACCGAAATGAAAAATAGTTACCTGATATTTCGAATATAAAGTAATTTTGTAATCAAAAGTTACCTTAGCATTTTTGTAATCTAAACTTACATGCTAAAGTTAGTAGTACTTTAGTAATATAAAGGTATTTTAGTACGAAGAAAAAAAATAATTTTCTTGAGAGTTTAACAAAAATTGTTTTGTAATTTGTTGTTTGTTTTGTAATGTAAAACTTTTTTTTTCTTAAAAGTACTTTTATAAACAAAAAGTACTTATTGATTTAAAAAGTAAAATTAATAAGTTAATGAATAGTTTATTCATTTAAAACTTCAAAAGAAATTTTCATAATTGCTTGTATGTGATAAAAATTAAAAATATTTTTTAATTTTAAGTACTTTTGTAATTGACCAGTACTTTTGTTCTAGAAAAGTACGTCACGAAATTCTTTTAAAATTAAAAAAAAAAATTAATTTCAAATTCTTATATAAAACTATTATTAAAGGTACTCATGAACTTAAAGTACTTTTGTAATTGAAAAGTACTAACGTTACTAAAAAAAGTACCTATATAAAATTCTTTAAAAAATTAAAAAAGAATGTCTGCTTTTTATAGAAACATATTACAAACATTTTCTTTTCTTAATTTGAATATTTTTTTAGTTGAAAAAAGTACTTAAAATATAACTTAAAAGGTTACTTTTTTAACTAAAATGCATTTTAGGACTTATTAGAAGTGCGAAATAAATTATCTACAACATTTCAAAAAGGTGTTTCAAACTGTTGCTGTTTAGTTGGAAAAAATTATGTACAAAAAATTTTACTTATTTCTTACTTTTTCAACTAAAAAGTACTTTAGGGCTGACTAAAAGTGCGAAATAAATTATTAAAAAACATTTACTAAAAAATACTTGTTAGCAAAAAATGAATTTCTTTCAGAAATTTAATAGAAACATTTCATGTAGTTTTTTTTTATATGAACATATTTGAGATTAAGTTAACATCAAAGTACTTTTGCACTCAAGAAGTACTTTTGCTCTTACAAAAGTACAAGAGTAATTTATATTCAAAGCTAATCAAAAACCTGCTACGACCAGCTAAACCAGCTGTTAAAAAGCAGTAATACAGTATGTTTAAATAAGAGCACTTTTGTAAACAAAAAGTACTTTTGTACTTTTATAAATATAAAGCACTTTTGACATTAAGAAAGTACCTACGTAAAATTAACAAAAGGTATTTTGCATCTAATTACTATATTTAAAAAATAGTGAAACAATAACTTTTGACAAAGTACTTTTATAACGATAAAGTTTTTTTTTTAGTACCAAATGAACCTTTGTTTAATTCAAAAAGTCTTCATACCTAATTCTTCATTCAAAAAATCATCGACTTATTTTTTAAAAGTACTTTTATAAACAAAAAGTATTTTTACAAATAAAATGTACTTTTAAAAACAAAAAGTACTTTTAATATAAAGAAAGCTCCTACTAAAGTTTTTTTCATAAAATTAACACAAGGGACTTTGCACATAATACCTATATTTAAAAAAATAGTTAAGCGATGGCTTTCCATCAAAGTACTTTTATAATTTAAAAATTACTTTAAGTACCAAATAAAGGTTTTTTTTTATCAAGAAATCTTCACATCTCTAATTCTTAATTCCACAAATCATTGAAATAAATTTTTCATTAAAGTACATTTATAATAAGTTAAGAAGTACTTTTGGATAATGCACTTTTGATAAAAAGTACCAAGGAAAAAAATCCGACAGTTTGTGGAGACCAACTTTGGATTTTTTAACGAAATTTTATGGAGCATAATAGATACTACATACCGATCTAGCATTGGTGTGGCTGATGTTGAATCCGAACTGGAAACGTAACTATGATAGCCCTCCGATTGAGCATATGACGATTGTTTCTGATGATGATACAACACTGGATTATCGTAAAATGAGTTTGATCTCATGGTGTATTCCTCCAAACCAGCCTTAGTTAAACCACATTGATCGCTTATATCGTCCTGGAAATAAAGAAAAAATAAATAAAAAAATAAGTTAATGACACAAATATTTTTATATGCAACATCATACATTTTTGCTATGCAACATAAGTATAAATTACGCATAAAAAAATACGTCTAAAAACTGTGGCAAGTTTAAACTGCGTGTTCTCATTTATTTATCACATTTTTGCTTTTTTTAATGTTCAATATTGCAACGTGCCACATTTCAAAAACAAAATACAATCAACTGTTATGTATATGTTTAGTGTTGTTGCTGTAGCTGTTACTTTGCTGTTTTTAAATTTGAAACATAAAAACAAATGAGAGAAATATTGCGAATCAAGCCCGACGACATAAAACTCTACATGACAGTCGTGTACATAAGAAATCAGATGAAATGTTTGCTGTTTCAACTCTTTGTAGTGCTAAGAGGATAGAAAATAGATCATCGAAAGCAAATTTCAATGGGACCGGGCTCAGCCATACACCAGAAAAGTGAATGTGACATTGTGTAAATATCCGCCGCCTCTTCGCCAGGTGGTGCATAGCCGAATGAATAATTTTTCGAGACTCTGCAGGAAATGACAGGGGTGATGTGGGCTTTAAGATCCTTTGTGGTTTGAAATTTTCCGCATAAGCCTGTGACTTAAAAAAATCCAACAAGAAAATTTTTTATAGTTCTCTGTTACTTCTCTAGGAAGCGTACTGGCTTTTCACACAGCATCCATAACTTTGTAATCAAGTTGGTTTTCAAGCTAAGTAGATGACCAATCCACTAAAGCTCGCCCCCATTTATTTGTATGTAGTGGTGAAGATCCTTGCTAAGTGGTGGGGGATCCTTACTTAGCATTTTAATGTCTTCTTAGAAGGTGGCGTTTTCTACTGATCATCGCCAGAGATAAGCTGGATGATTAGGAGGGAGGTTGAAGTCTCTTTATTAAACACTCGAAACCGTAATTACATTTTTTCGTCATGTCTTCGCTACCCCCAAGAGGTAACGGGGTCAAATTGCAGGATCTCGGCGGGTAGTTCATATCACCTTCATGTGAGATGACCACGCCTTGAAATTTCTCGTGTCGAATATACAATGTAGCACGAGCTGTGTGGTTCTGTTACAATCATATAACGTTGGTGCCAAAATATCATCCAACTCGGGCCAAAAGTCTTAGAGCACTCGCAGCTGAGTTTCATGTCCTGTACAATGTTACACTCAAAGGACCGATGTTTGTTTTCAGAACAATATCTACATCAAACAGACACCAAAAAACCAACAAACACCTTTTCGGTATGAATTGGACGATCTAGGATCTCAAGTAAGTCGGTATCGTTCCAAATTCGACAATTTTGCTTGTTGACGTATCAACTCATCCAGAAATAGGCCTCGTTGCTGAAGATAATTTTTTGATGAAATATAGAATCAGTTCGCAACTGATTTTTGTGGGATGCATTGGATGTTCTGGGATCCCATGTAGATCCCAGACTCGACAATATTCATTGTTGATGTACCTATTAATCAAAAAAGAGCTTTTTTGCTGAAAACGACTTTTAATAAAATTTGAAGTAAGAATCCAACTGCTTCAGGGCACATTCAGCGAACATAGGTCGTTGTATATGGTCCCCTAAATGCACACCAGGGTTAGTTGAATTCTTTAGCAGAGCAGGCCCAAATCATGAAGAAAAATATCTGCGAAAAACCGAGTTATTGTTAGCGGCGCTGGGATTCTCCTGCACTCTTTCACGGACAGTAGCAATGTTTCCGATAGATCTTGTGTTTATTGCTTACTGAACTTGATAGGACCATTATGACAGCCATAAAATGGCCGAAGCGCGCAAAGCGTTGTCCGACTAGAACACCCATTTTGATAAAACATTTTATCATTTACACGCGTTGTGGAAGGCTATATAGGTCCATGGTGATTTGGCAAAACACAATGAATAGGTAAGTTGAAAAGGTGGCACGACAAATTGTGTCCGCCCGGAGCCAAATTAACCCAAAAGAATCTTTTCAAAAGAAAATATATGAAGAATAACAGCAAATAATTACATCACATACTCTAGGACGTATATTGGCTTTCCACAAAGCATCCATTGCTTTGTTTCAGTTTCTTTCATCAATTTGATCTTTCAAGCTAAGATGATTTTGCGCAGTGGTGAAGATCCTTGGTAATTGGTGGTGGTCTTTACTTTAGCATTGTAATTTTTTCCCGGTAGGTGGCGTGTTCTCCTTATCATTCCATCCGATGTTTGTCATCATCGCCAGAGGTATGCGGGAAGGTCAGGGGGACTTTTTTCTTTTGTAGATGGAGTTGTGTGGAGGAAAGTTGAATTCCTCTTTATTCAACATTCGAAATCACAATTAAATTTTTATTCGACATATGATCTGCTGTGGCTCGAACCTCGGTCGTACGTACGTATTAATGTAAGATAACAATTATAAGTGATTGCTCCTAAGCCAACTAATCCACATTATGGACCCTAACAGGTTATCAAGCCTTTTGCCGGCACCAAAACCACCTCAGCCTTTTGCGCTGAAGTTCTAGGCAGTAGCACAGTAAGTGCTCGACTGTCTCTATCACCTTTACATCCTCGCAAAACCTAAAAAAAAAAACTGGTGCGCCGTTGTCACTTCTACTCATCAAGCCCCTTATCAGGAAATGACCAGTAAATATGCTCACACCATGACCCTTAGACCATCCTGGCTTATATCCAGAAAAAATTTTGAATCTGATTAGGCCATAATCTCCAATCTATTTTACCTTTGCAGACATGTGTCCCCCTGTCCAGAGTATATTCTCTAATGCCCCTGAAGTACGATCCCACTGAAATCCTAACAAATTCCTAGGCACTGTGAGGAGGATCGACAGCTATCTCTTCAGTGCCCAGGTACCTAGACGAGTCTGATATTGTAGGAAGCCATTATATTATTAATTCCCATAACATTCCAAGAAGGAACATGGGGACTTCTCTCAGTCCAATGAGCTGCACCCGATTCTATTCTTAAACTCATTGAAAGGGGCCTACAGTTTAACGCCGGCTCCGAACGACAAATGCATTTAGAAAAGTTTTCAATAGTAGTGATACTCGTAACCAGTTACTAGCTAATGTCATGAAAGATGGCCTGACCTGGTCTTGAACCGACGACTTTCTGGTTGGTAGGCGGGTGTCTTACCTACCATACCACAGCGGCACAGCCATTAGACTCCTTAATTCTCTCCTTAATTCTTAATTCTCTTCTGTCAGAATGCCTTCTGAAATAAACTGAATAAATGACAGTCTATCGACAGATATAGTTTTAGCAATACGGCAGCTACAAAATTCATTTAACAACCTGCGATGGCATGTAGGGTAACAATGTATGTAAACAATTTGTTATTATTGTTGCTATAGTGTTGTTGCCGTTAGAAAATAAATTATTGCAGATTCTTTGCTTTGTTTTGTCTGTCCGTCTGCTTGTCTTTCCATTTCTCTGTGCTTTTCTTTTTAACAAAATGCGTAAAAATTTTCATTTTTATGCGAAATCTTTAAAAATTTTTTTCTTTTTTTTTCTTTCTGTTTAACGATCTCATTGTTCCGATAACATTTTGATAAAATAGAGGCTCCACGTTCATTAATAGTGTCTTCTATAAATTTTATAAACCATACAGCAACAATAACAACAAATTTAACGAAAAATATTAAAAAAAACAAAAACAACCTAAATAAAGATTAAAATGGGAAAGTATGTACGTTAAGAGAGAGAAATTTATTTATATTTTTGTTACTTTTTTGCTAAGATCACGAGACAAAGATATTCACTCTGTCGTGTTCATTGAAATATTGTTTCAAAAAAAAAAAAAAAAAAATTTTTTTTTTGTATATTAAAATACCTGTTGCCCCCTCTGGCACATGACATATGTTAGAAGAGATCTATGCTTGATGATAAGCGCGATGCCATTAAATGGATTCTTAAGAAAATTAATTATTTGGCATTTTAAATTGGCTTTAGAAATGGGTTATAAAAATGGTACTAATTTTTACAACAACAACAAAAAATTATCTAGATTTTAAAAAGAATATGAGGTTAAAAACAGTGTACACTGATTTGATAAAATGATTCAAAAATACATTGTAACCAAAACTACATATCAGAAGTTTAAATGGTTAAACACTGTTATTTTACGTTTATTTCTAGCAAGTGCTTAAATTTGATTTAAAGGCACTATTTTTAGAATTTTACTGATTAGATGGAATTCTTGGCCTTTGATAAGCTTCATTTGTGAACTGTGGTCTACTTTTCAAAACACAATAAAACAAAAAACTTATACGAAAATCATTAACATTTTTATTGCATTTGTGAGAGTAAGGGGTTAAGTATTTATAAATGACAAGTAATATGAAACATAAGCGGGTTCTTTATCAAAAACAGTGACAAAATGGTGGGTCTGTATCATAATTCACCTTACGGATTTAAAGTTCTAAAGGAGCACACGATTGTCGCAATGCACCAATTATGTTACGACGATCTGGTGACGGCTAGATAAGTGAGCAATACGTACATGCCAGGGCGGATTGATACTGAAGCCACCTAAGTAAGAAAAAAACATTTTTTTTTCAAAAACCATTCATTTCTCAACATAGTCTCCTTTTAGCTCAATACACTTAGTAAAACGATTTTCCAACTTTTTTATATCATCTGGGAACTCCTCAAAATACGCATTAGTTTCGGTGATCACTTCTTCGTTTGAGATGAATCTTTTTCCTGCGAGTCATTTTTTCAAGTTTGGAAACAGAAAAAAGTCACTAGGGGCTAAATCTGGACTATAAAAGGGATGATCAACCAATTCGAAGTGGATTTCTCGTAGTTTTAGCATCGTATCTAATGCTGTGTGAACCGGTGCGTTGTCTTGAAGAAAGAGCACTTTTTTCTTGTTTAAATGTGGTCGTTTTTCCTTGATTGCATTAATCAATTGATCCAATAATGCACGATAATACTCTCCTGTGATTGTGGATCCCTTTTCAAGATAATCGATGAGCAATATTCCGTGTGCATCCCAAAATACAGTGACCATAACCTTGCCAGCCGATTTCGCTGTCTTTGCCTTCTTCGGAGCACTTCCACCAGCTTCCACCCATTGCTTCGATTGATTTTTGGTTTCGGGTGTATAGTGGTGGACCCACGTTTCATCAACAGTTATTAATCTACGCCAAAAATCAGCAGGATTATGTTTTATCATGTCAAAACACCGCTGTAAAGTGATCTGTCGAACTCGTTTTTGTACAACATTGAGCAAACGCGGCACCCATCTTGCCGATAGCGTTTTCATATGCAAATGTTGAACACAAAATGGTGAACACACGTTCATATGATATGTTTACCATTTCAGCAATCTCACGTATTTTGACCCGGCGATCATTCATAACGATATCGAGGATTTTCTTGATATTTTCTTCAGTAACCACCTCTTTTGGCCTTCCTGTTGATGGTATTGTTTCAGTGCTTGTTCGGCCCCGTTTAAATTCAGCAATCCAATATTCTACCATATAATCTGAGGGAGCAGATTCGCCGTAATGTTGATCAAGCTTTTCTTTTGTCTCTTTCGTCGTTTTGCCTTTCAAATAATAGTGTTTAATCACTACCCGAAATTCACTTTTTTCCATTTTCCAAGAAACACAAAAGTTATTTACTTCAAACGACTACAACAAATAAACTAATTGGTGAATTTGGCGGAAATTTTAACAACTGACAGCTCGTAATTTCCAAGAAAGAAAAATTTTTTGTGTTTGTGCTGCCATCTAGCACTAGGTAGCTTCAATGTCAATCCGCCCTCGTACGTAAAATTGTTAATTTTTTTTGAATGTAAAATAAAATGATAATTGGGCTTAAGGATTTAATCGATTCGATTGGCTCTCTATAGAAGCATCTCTCCTTTAGGAAGCATCTTGGCTTTCCACAAAGCATCCATTGCCTTGTTTCAGTTTCAAGCTTGTAATGAAATAGTTGTGCGGTAACACTTCCAGCATACAAATGCTTTTCAACAATTGCTCTGGAATTATCAGACTTCTAAAGAGAACAACTTTGCTTGTTGACATATCGAGACAAATAAGAATGGGCTTAGACTTAAAAAATTATTTGTATTTTTTAAACTAGAAAAGTGACAAATTCGCCTAATCTACGACTAAGTGATTGGTGGCCAGTTACACTACATGTACCAGTTGCATCTTGTGAGTTTTGAAAGCGAAATCTTATGTAAAACTAGTGTTGTTGTCGTTAGTCGTTGGTAAAATCGGGAAATTTATTCTTCTTTAACATAGCTGCTCAGGGTTGTCTTCACCTGAACGACCCAATCGAATATGGGTTTGTTGTTGACACATTATGCCATGTTCATTAACATCATATCGACCAGACTCTATTGGAGGACACTGTGACCCATTCGGTATATAGTTTGTTCAGCAGACCTGCTACCTTTCTAATGAACTCTATGTCTCCCTAAACATTTCCATCTAAACCTATCAAGAACCCCACATTCACACAATATGTGTTGCGCTGTCTCTGATGTCTGTGAGCATTATGTACAAACATCTACATCTGTATGTGTTTATGTTCAAATTCAAATCCCAATTAACAGATAAATTATAGAATTTCCCCTACAAAATTTTAAAAGCGTATCACCAAAATTATCACTTTTTTCCCATAACTCCTCTTGGTAGCAAAGGCCTTAATTCGCTTTTTTTGGATTCTTGTCTCTTTTTGTCTTTCAGCTAAGCAGGTGTCTAGGATGAAGTTTGTTGTTGACTAGTGATGGTTCGAAGCTTTGCTGTTGCTGGTTATCATAGTCAGCTATCTTTTTCCTTTATTCCTGATGTAGTGGTATTTTGCTTATCCCTTTTGATAATGTTTTAATGTTCCCTTTCTTCTCCCTCCCTTGTAAGCAATTCAGTTGCAATTATTCGGGTGTTGGTTTACGCTAAATTTGTATATTTCTAGTCGTTACCTTCTTTCCATATCAATATTAATAAATAAAAAATAACAGGAATAAAAGAGAAACATCTAAGCGAATTACAAATCTGTCATGTGAACGGTAGAATTCGTAAAAGTAATTCAAACAGAGAACAAAGTTATTTTAAGTCTTGTTTGAACATGCTATTAAGTAGTAATCTTGTCGACTCAAATTCCTAATAGCAAGCAGTCTTATGTTGATTCGAAATATACCGAATTTGACGAAATATATCTTTTACATACTGGGTTTCATGTATTTTTATGTGATTTTCGAGAGAATTTCAATGAAAGAATTGCCAATTGAACGGTATAGGGACATGATGGGAAATTTTTTCTTGCTAATATGTAGTTCTGATAGGACGGAGCCACACACCACACAGCACAAGCTACAAATGCTTTACTCAAAGAGACTTTTAATGAAAGAGTAAATTCACGTAATCATGCAATTAATTGACCATCAAGATCGCGTGTTTTAACCCTATGGATTATATTCTTTGGGGTTATGTAAATTCACTTGTCCAGGTCGATAAACCAAACACAATTGAACACCTGGAAATCAACTTTCGAAGAGCTATTGGCTGAATACGGCCGCATATGCTGCGAAAAGTTTGCGTTTCAGATTGCGCCTTGCGTCAATCGTGGCGGCCACAATACCGAAATCATATTTAAGCAATAATGTCATAAAATGCTCTTCCAACGGATCCTGTTTCATTGATATGAAAACTATATTCCTTTATGATGATTTAGACTTAGATAACTGTAAAAAAACACCCGATAACTTTTTCAAGACCTTTTTAACTAATGAAAAAACATTTTTTTTTAATAAAAATCTCTAAAATATTTAATTAATTATTCTTATTACGCAAATAGACGTACATACGAGTATAATATCTGTCATAACTATTCCGGTATTTGAAAAAAAAAAAAAAACGCAAACTGAGAAGAAGCTTCATTTACCGCCACTCTAACTAAGTCGTTTCAATTGCATTTCAACTATTATGGTTGGAGTGGAGTGAAGTGGAATGGTATTGGAGTAACTCTCTTACTTCTGCCAAAAACTATTTTTTTTATTTATTTATTTGTTAAAGATGGTCTACAACAACAACAGCTTCTTCAAGTCAACAAAAGCAACAACATTATTACAATCTATTAAAATAAAAGAAACGAATTCAAAAAATTGAAAAAAAATTATTTGAAATGTGATTTTCAAGTTTATTGGACTTTGATTGACTTTCGCTGACAGTGCTCTCCCCCTCAATACACAAAAAAAATTTATTTTAAATGTCCTCCAGCACAGAGAAAGGAAGGTAAAGAAGGAAGCTAGAATCCGCTACAATTGGTATTAAATTTAATTTTAATACGAGTAAGTTTACATTTTTGTTTTTCAAATTATAATAAAAACAGATTTTTTTAAATTTCGGTATAAGCATTGAAGAATTTTGTATTTAAAATATAATTTTAATTGACCGTTTATTTTGAAAGTGGGGCAAGTCCATTTTCGAAAAAATTGAGATAATGGTGATTATGGATATAAATTCTAATGATATTTTTGTGTGAAAACAGTTTTTAATTAAAAAAATCAGATTCTAGTATTTGGCAGATGGAAGTTTTACCTCTTAACAGTGCTAAAAATATGTTTATTTTAAGAGTGATTCAAGTCCATCTTAGATTGAAATTATTATTCTGTGGAATGTATTCTGGCAAATTTTAGCTTCGGTTGATGTACGAGGGCGGATTGACATTGAAGCTACCTAGCGCTAGATGGCAGTACAAACACAAACATTTTGCCTTTCTTAGAAATTACGATCTGTCAAACGTCAGCTGTTAAAATTTTAGCCAAATTCATCGATTAGTTTATTTGTTGTAGTCGTTTGAAGTAAGCAACTTTTGTATTTCTTGGAAAATGGAAAAAAGTGAATTTCGTGTAGTGATTAAACACTATTATTTGAAAAGCAAAACGGCGAAAGAGACAAAAGAAAAGCTTGATAAGCATTACGGTGAATCTGTTCCGTCAGATTGTATGGTAAAATATTGGATTGCTGAATTTAAACGGGGCTGAACAAGCACTGCAACAATACCATCAACAGGAAGGCCAAAAGAGGTGGTTACTGAAGAAAATATCAAAAAAATCCTCGATATCGTTATGAATGATCGCCGGGTCAAAATACGTGAGATTGCTGAAATGGTAAACATATCATATGAACGTGTGTTCAACATTTTGCATGAACATTTGCATATGAAAAAGTTATCGGCAAGATGGGTGCGGCGTTTGCTCAGTGTTGAACAAAACCAAGTTCGACAGATTACTTTACAGCATTATCTTGCTGATTTTTGGCGTTGATTAATAACTGTTGATGAAACGTGGGTCCACCACTACACACCTGAAACCAAAAATCAATCGAAGCAATGGCTGGAAGCTGGTGGAAGTGCTCCGAAGAAGGCGAAGATAGCGAAATCGGTTGACAAGGTTATGGCCACTGTATTTTGGGATGCGCACGGAATATTGCTCATCGATTATCTTGAAAAGGGATCCACAATCACAGGAGAGTATTATCGTACATTATTGGATCAATTGGTTGATGCAATCAAGCAAAACCGATCGCATTTAAACAACAAAAAAGTGCTTCTTCTTCAAAACAACACACCGGTTCACACAGCATTAGATACGATGCTAAAACTACGAGAAATCCACTTCGAATTGGTTGATCATCCACCTTATAGTCCAGATTTAGCCCCTAGTGACTTTTTCCTGTTTCCAAACTTGAAAAAATGGCTCGCAGGAAAAAGATTCATCTCAAACGAAGAAGTGATTACCGAAACTAATGCGTATTTTGAAAATTTCCCAAAATCGTATTATTCAGATGGTATAAAAAGGTTGAAAAATCGTCTTACTAAGTGTATTGAGCTAAAAGGAGACTATGTTGAGAAATGAATGTTTTTTGAAAAAAAAAAAAAAATTTTTTTTTCTATTTAGGTAGCTTCAATATCAATCCGCCCTCGTATGGAAAAGCAACGTGAACGTTTGACATTATGTCTATAAAAAGTATGTATGTTTTGGATCAAACTAGAGCACCCCAAATAGCACAGGAAGTAGCATCTTGCTGTTTGAAACTGGTACAGATTGTGAAAACCCAAAAACATATTATAGATTATAGTGATTATGTACATTGGTCGAAATAGAAGCAGTCCAGTGGCAGTGAAATAAGTGTTATTGATCAGAAATTTTTATTTTCAGAACGATCGTGATTTTGGAGCGGTAAACATGGCAATCCGCAAAACAAATTTCTTACATATTCCCCAGAATTACTAAAGGGTGCCCCAAAATTAACGTAATATTTGAATTTGTCGCCATTTGTGCAGTAAAATGTTGGCAACTCTAAAAAAAAAACAATTCGACAGCTGATAATTTAGGGGTAATAAAAATGGAGCGTTCCACGATAGAACCGCATAGTCTCATTATTGAAGCTTGGCGGTCGGTTTTAACTTCGCCAACTGTGAGGAGATTAAATGACAAATTGACGCCAAACACACTGCTCGTCCAAAAACAACATGATCAAATGCCAATATCAAAGCACTGAGTGAGAGTGTCGGTAACAATATAGGAATTTCAATTCGGCGTCGTGGACAAGTATTGCAAATTTCAAGAAGCTTTCTGTAGCGTATACTCACTAAAGATCTTTGTCTCGTTGCTAACAAAATTCAATCAACACAACAACTGCAGCCTAATGATCGTTGAATAGATTATTGAGCATCAACAAATGGATGCTGATTTTTAAAGCAAAATCAGCCTAAGCAATGAAGCACATTTTCACTTTGATGGCCTTGTTAAGCGCCACATTGCCGCTTTTGGCGTTCTGAGAACCCAAATGTGACTGTCGAAAAATGAATGCACCCACAATGTCTCACTATTTGGTGTGGATTTTGGGCTGGAGACAATAGTGGATCACACTTTTTCGAAAATGATACTCGTCAAGCAGTAACCGTTAGTGGTGCACGATATCACGACATGATAACACAGTTCTTTCCGCCAAAATCGGATGTTATTGATGTAGTCAATGTGTGGTTTCAACAAGACGGTGCCGCATGTCATACAGCCCGTGAAACAATTCAATTACTGCATGAGACATTTCCAGGTCGTTGTATTGGCTACCTAGATCGTGTGATTTAACACCATTAGATTTCTTTTTATGGGGTTATTTGAAGTCAAAGATCAGAACACTTCGGTAGATTGTACTGCTGAACTCAAAATTATCGAGAAGTAATATCACTTTCTAGGTATTTCAACTTCGTTCATTTTTTTTGATAAAAAAATTATAAATAAAAATAAATTATTGATTTTAAAAGTAAGGCAAGTCCATTTAGTTATAAAAAAGTTCTTCCTCTTTTAATCGGCACCGTACGTTCTCCAGGACCACAATATATTAAAAATATAGGTATGTATCTATAAATATTTGCCAATATTTTTAAATATAATGAAATACGAACCTTTAAATATTTCGAAATAGAAAAAAACTAGACTTGCTGCACTTTCAAATTAAACGGCTTAATTTCTGACTTTACCGGCAAGAGCAAAAAAGCGGAGCACTTTACCGCTCAACATTCAAATGATGATATCGAATTTGAAAGACGGTATTGCAAAGATCTTGGATCTTGTTGCTAAAAGTCAAACTGATTTTGTCAGTGTTATAATCATGGAGTTCGGCAGTTTGAGCTTTAACATCAGTAAAGTTAGCGTCTTGTGGTACCACAAGTGTTTCAACGTATTCACAATCATGTACTAAAAACGGTATATTGGAGTGGGTTTACTACTTGGTTGGAGGTATAATAGGAACAAAACTAATTTGCGTAGGGTTACCATTTATTCGTTGCGTATTTGCAATTTGTTAAAGTTGTTGTTGTTGTTTTTTTTTAATTTTGTTTTAAATACTATTTTTATTTATTTACTAAAAACCCTATAATTTTTATTTTGTTGGATTATGGCTCTATTGTTTCTCTTTTAAAAGAAAGCTTTCTTCGCTATTTTTTCCTCAACTTTTTTTTTTGCCAGTTAATGACCATTTGTGTTGTAAAATCAAATCCAAAAAAAAAAAAAAAAACTGAAGCAGGGCATTATTTTGTGTTTTTTTTTACAAATTTTTTTTTACAACTGAAGCAGGCTTAACAAATTTTATGGAAAAAAAGCAGGCAAAAGTAATAAATGAAATGAAATGAATGGCTAAAATGTTTTGTATTTTTTTTTGCTTTTAATTTATAAGATGCTCTTGAATTTGTTTTTGATAAAAAAATTATTTTTTTTAAATTTTAATTGAAAACCTATAGTTTTTGTTTTCACATTTGTTTGTGTTGTCTGCCAGGCAATTAAAAGAAAAAAAAAACTGAACATTGTAAGACACAAAATTATAGTGATTTTCGGTGGAAGCTGTTAAAATGAAAAGGTAAAATAATTAGAAAAAAATAAATAAATAAAACACGAAAATTATATTAATTTATATTTGTGTGTGTGTGTGTGTGTGTTTTTTTTTTTTTTTTTTGTTACAAGACTATATAATTATAATTAAATTTAAAGTTATTAAAGAAGAAGAAAAAAACAATGTTAAAATGCTTTAAGGAAATTTCGTTTACAAATGTACAAGTACGCCTATATGATCACCTACTAAATGGTGGGCAAATTTGAGGTTAGGAAGTAAATTGGCTTAAAAACATATTTCTGTTTTGACAAATTCAGTTTTATTCATACCAATATAAAATACAAATATGGGATTTGGGATAAGGGAATATGATGTCGGGCAAATGTCCACCTCTAGCATGTCGGCAGACTTTCGCTATATTCACAAAATTTTAAATCACAATTTGCAACAAAGCTTCGCTTATCTGGTCAATGCAGAACCGAATTGCATCTTTCAGAGTGTCAGTTGTTTGTGGTTTGTTCACGTAAGCCAGGTCTTTCAAATGACCCTAGAAAAGATAATTCAGCGGCGTTAAATCACAAGAACTAGGCGGCCAATTGACGCAACCGGGAAATTTCTCATGCAATAACTGCATTGTTTGGCTGGGTGTGTGTGGCTTGTGGCGCCGTCTTTGTTTATCATGGTTTAGTAGCGCAGAGAATTCACTGCGACGGCGTTTCCTTGCTCATTTTCGAAAAAATACGAGCCGATGATGCCGCCTAACCACAAACCGCAGCATACGGTCACTTTCTTTGGATGAAATAGTGAGCCCCATATACGAGTATAACAATTTTGATTGTTTACATAGCCGCCTAATTGTTTAGTAGCGCAGAGAATTCACGGTGACGGCGTTTCCTTGCTCATTTTCGAAAAAATACGAGCCGATGATGCCGCCTAACCACAAACCGCAGCCTACGGTCACTTTCTTTGGATGCAATGGTGAGCCCCATATACGAGTACAACAATTTTGATTGTTTACATCATCGCCTAATTGTTTAGTAGCGCAGAGAATTCACGGTGACGGCGTTTCCTTGTTCTTTTACGAAAAAATACGAGCCGATGATGCCGCCTAACCACTAACCGCAGCATACGGTCACTTTCGTTGAATGCAATGGTAAGCCCCATATACGAGTACAACAATTTTGATTGTTTACATAGCCGCCTAATTGAAAATGGGCCTCATCACGAAAGATGATTTCGTTGCAAAATGTGGTTTGAAATTTTGTGAAAAAAGCGGACGTCTGCCAAAGTGCTGGACGTGGACATTAGCCCGACATCATATTCCATTATTAATTCCCAATTTGTCAAAAAAAGTGCTTTTAAGCCAATATACTTCCTAACCTCAAAGCTGCCCAAACTTTATCAGAATCAAAACTTATCGAGCGAAGGATTACAAAATACAATTGAAATCAAAATTAATCTATTTTAACTAATTATATAGGGTCCGCCAAATATTTTTTTTTTTGAAAATGCCATAAAGAAAAAACTACTGAATGTTTTCTCAAATTCCTTTTTTTATTTGAAAGTACAATCCTTCCGGTTAATAATGGTAAATAATTTCATTCAAATGGCTGCCTCGGCTGGCCATGCAGCAGCCTACACGATCGGTCCAATTTTTAAGCACATTATCAATTGTGTGCAGCTGTATTTCACCAATGGCTTCACGAATATTGTCCTTTAAAGGGTCAATTGTCTCTGGCTTGTTGGCGTAACACTTATCCTTGACGGCACCCCACAAATAATAGTCCAACGGTGTCAAATCGCAGCTCCGAGGTAGCCAAACGACATCAGCTCTGCGGCTGATAATGCGATCTTCAAAAACAGGGCGCAAAACATCGAGTGTAGCTTCGGCTGTGTGGCACGTAGCGCCGTCCTGTTGAAACCAAATGTTGCTAATATCCTCCTCCTCAATTTTTGTGAACAAAAATTCGTTCAACATGTCCCGATAACGATCGCCATTGACTATAACGGCCACTCTTTGCTCATTTTTAGAAGAAAAATGGCCCAATTATGCCTCTGGACCAAAATCCGCACCAACGGCTTTTCAATGTATGCGTGCGGGTTTTCTGTGCCCCAAATGCGACAATTTTGCTTGTTTACATACCCGCCAAGATCAAAATGAGCTTCATCTGAAAAGATGATTTTTTTTTGGCAAAATCGGCATCTTCTGTAAGTTGATCGCAGGCCCACTTAGCGAAGCGTTGTTCAAGCGTATACACAACCATATTCGTTCAGCGGAAGGATAAAACTAATTATCTGTCAAATCAGACATAAGCTAAGTGTTACCATTCACGAAATAAGCACTACTTGAAAAAAAAAACGTTAGATGGCGGACCCATTATTTCTGTGAATATGAGGTAAAGAGATCGATAGTAAATAACTAAAGGGAATACGCGTACAACATATCATCAAGCTGAAAATGCAGCAGAGATTCACAATATGAAGGATCTCTTTCAATTGATAAGGAAACTCTCAGGCTCAGAAACAAGGCAATCCGTCCCAATGGGTAACTTTGAAGGCACTTTTCAGCTAATGGTCACTTATAAGTATTCATATAACATACCCTTTAAAAACATTCTACCGTTTTGTATGGGAACACCAACTATAAGTGTGTTGGAGAGTAAGATACTGGCTCGAAAAATAAAAAGGCTGCAGAGTTTGACACTACCTACCTTGATCAAAAAGTGTAAAAATATTCAAAATTGTAAAAAATCGCCAACGGCAGATATTTCGAAAGTTGATCGAGAGATATGCTCAAGAATTATTCACCCTCTATTTGTGCAAATATTAAACCTGGAAATCTTCCCGAATGTTTGGCTGCACGGTATTATTGAGAATAATTTGTAGGAGAATGAGCATTTTGTGCTCCATTAAAGTAGGAACGAAGTTACGCTCCGAACAAGCTGGCTTTCGAAGTGACAAATCGTGTGCCGACCAAATACACTTAGTAAGACGATTTTCCAACTTTTTTATACCATCGGAATAATACGATTTTGGAAACTCCGCATTAGTTTCGGTAATCACTTCTTCGTTTGAGATGAATCTTTTTCCTGCGAGCCATTTTTCAAGTTTGGAAACAGGAAAAAGTCACTAGGGGCTAAATCTGGACTATAAGGTGGATGATCAACCAATTCGAAGTGGATTTATCGTAATTTTAGCATCGTATCTAATGCTGTGTGACCCGGTGCGTTGTCTTGAAGAAAGAGCACTTTTTTCTTGTTTAGATGTGGTCTTTTTGCCTTGATTGCATCAACCAATTGATCCAATAATGCACGATAATACTCTCCTGTGATTGTGGATCCTTTTTCAAGATAATCGATGAGCAATATTCCGTGTGCATCCAAAATACAGTGGCCATAACTTTGCCAGCCGATTTCGCTGTCTTCGCCTTCTTCGGAGCACTTCCACCAGCTTCCACCCATTGCTTCGATTGATTTTTGGTTTCAGGTGTGTAGTGGTGGACTCACGTTTCATCAACAGTTATTAATCTACGCCAAAAATCAGCAGGATTATGCTTTATCATGTCCAAACACCGCTGTGAAGTGATCTGTCGAACTCGTTTTTGTTCAACATTGAGCAAACGCGGCACCCATCTTGCCGATAGCTTTTTCATGTGCAAATTTTCATGCAAACTGTTGAACACACGTTCATATGATATGTTTACCATTTCAGCAATCTCACGTATTTTGACCCGGCGATCATTCATAACGATATCGAGGATTTTCTTGATATTTTCTTCAGTAACCATCTCTTTTGGCCTTTCTGTTGATGGTATTGTTGCAGTGCTTGTTCGGCCCCGTTTAAATTCAGCAATCCAATATTTTACCATATAATCTGAGGGAGCAGATTCGCCGTTTATCAAGCTTTTCTTTTGTCTCTTTCGCCGTTTTGCCTCTCAAATAATAGTGTTTAATCACTACACGAAATTCACTTTTTTCCATTTTCCAAGAAACACAAAAGTTGCTTACTTCAAACGACTACAACAAATAAACTAATTGATGAATTTGGCTAAAATTTTAACAGCTGCCGTTTGACAGATCGTAATTTGTAAGAAAGAAAAAGTTTTTGTGTTTGTGCTGCCATATAGCGCTAGGTAGCTTCAATGTCAATCCGCCCTCGTATTTTTTTTTTACCGAAAACCGATTTTTTAAAAAGTGCTACTTTTCGAATAATTCGAAAAACGGTTTTTGAAAAAATCTGCTCCTACCATAACGGGTCATATGACCCTTTGCTGTAGTTGGGGCAGGTACTGAAAAATATGTATATTTCATGTATTTTTAAATAAAATTAGTTAAAGCAAATGTCGAAATTATAATGTAATTTAATGAAAATTCTGGCAAAAACATTTGAAACGGGTCATGGTAGCTTTACTCGTAGTATTAAAATTGTTGAAACTCCCCATAAAAACCAAATTACTTTTGACCTTTAAAAAAATAAAAATAAAAAATAAATAAAAAATATTACAAACTGTGAATTTCCATAAAACAGTTTACAATTTTGTACAAGATTTTCAAATATAAAAAATTTCAATAAAAAAATTGAACTTTATTTGCATGTTAAGTGGTCCTTAAAGAAAACAAAGAAATTCTTTATTTTTTACAATATTATTTCGAAATTATCATTGCTAACCGAATACATTATTTATGACTTAAAAACAAAAGAAAACCATTAAAAAAAATATTAAATAATAAAAAAAGATTATAAAAAAATAATAATAAAAATATATTAAAATTTAAGTGATGAATTAATTTCATTTTTTGTTTCAGCTTTTATCAGATTAATAATTAACGAAAACAAAAAATTTAAATTGAAATTGAAATTGAAGTATAAAAACAGACAAATGTTCAACCAACATCTTAAGTTGGGTACGACAAAACATGACATCAGTTCATTTCGTCAGTCAGTTAGTCAGTCAAGCAATCATTCAAGCATACTTCCAGAAAGTGTTTTGTGGCGCCAACTATGGAACAAGACGTCACACTGCTAAAAGCAAAATAAATTCATAACCAATGGCACCAAATACTCTTCTTAGATGAAGCAAATAATGGCAGTTTAAGTCAACAATAACAACAACTATAAGAGAGCAATAAAAAGCTACTATGGTACTAAGTTTTATTATTATTATTATTATTGTTGTTGTTATTGTTAATGTTAATGTTTTTTGTATTTTAAAAAGAGCGTTAAAATGAAAATAAATACCGAAAAAAACCATATAATCAAACGACAAACCAAGCCAAGCTAAGCTAAGTAAACAACTTACAACCAACGCATCTGGTTAAGATTTCTGCATAAGACAAAACTAAAGAAGAAATAGAAGGAGAAGAAGAAAAAAGAAGCAAGAAGCAAGCCAATTCCAAACTACTCAGGCAGCTTGACCATCTATTTCTTGTTATTTTTTTTACTGCTTTTTACATACATATGTATGTATGTACGATACATACATTTATGAAACTCTAAACACTGTAGTCTTCAACGCTACAAGTCCATATGTATAATGGTCCAGTGTAAAAAT